>JARQAC010000018.1:2586585-5173170 GCA_036172945.1 Meloidogyne incognita
AAATTAACATCCAAATAGTTGCTGACATTGAAAGAAAAATTAAAGGTCTAAATCTTTCCCATTGTTTTAAAGGATTATCTTGTAAATTAAAAATATTTTTAATTTAATAAATAAATTTTACTTTCAAAATAATTTTTAAATAATATTGTTTTGTCTTCTTTTTTGTATTTTTCTTCATTTATTTTTTGAATAATTAAAAATAATAAACAAAATGGAATTGCAAAAATAGCCAAAATTAAAGCAATATTAAAATTTAAAAACAAATTTTTTAAATAAAAAGAAATTGGTTCTTTTCTTCAAAAAATAAAATAAAAATTTTTTAAATAAATAAAAAAACAAACCCATAAAGATTTGGCCCATTACTCGAAAATATATTATAAAAAATAATATTTAAAGGTGCAAGAACAGGCTTTCCAAAGAAATGTGTATCAACAATAAAAAGTAATAAACAAATTGATAATCCAAAAAGAATTGAATAAAATAAAAATTTTAAAGCCAATTTTCTTTTTCTAATTATTAACATTTCTATTACAATAGGTAATCCAAGAATAGCAGAAAAAGGCCAACCAATTAAAGCACTAATAGCCGTACAAAAAATTGAAAGTGACCTAAAAAATTTTTTTTAATTTTATTTTTTAAATTACCAATATTCAAATAAATAAAAAGCAGAAGCAAAAGCATTTAAAGACTAGAAAAAAATTTTTTTGTAATTTTTTTATTTATACCATGCTAAATGAAGAAGGTAAGAAAGCACAACTAGCTCCAAACATTGCACTAGAAAATGTGCTAAATAAAATAAATGTTCTTCCAATTGAATTTGAAATTCTTTGACAAATAGCTCGATATAAAAATAATTCAGAAAATAAAGTATAAAAACTTAATTGTTTAATATTTAAAAAAAATTTTTTAAAGAAACCTTATAAGAAAACGAAGAGAAAAGAAAAGTGCAACCTTAGATTCTGGAAAAATTTTTATTAAAAAGTTGGCTGGACCAGCATATAAAAGAATATATAACCAAGAACTTTAAAAAAATAAATTTTAAAAAATTTAAATTTAAAAACCGAATTCCGTAAACAGGAGAATATTCCCAGGTTTGAAATCCACGTTTAAATAAAACTAGATGTAAAGGTTCCCAATAATTATATACTTCGTCACAATCAGAAATTATACTCCAAAGTGATGCTGAAAGACGTATTGAAAAAAGAATCTAAAAAAATTATTTTTTGTTTAGGATTATTCTGAAGAAATTAAGGCACAAGAGGGTTGATAAAAAACACGACAAATAAAAAGTTTACTTTAAAAACTGCTGAAATTGAAGGCGCCCAATCAGAATCTTTCCAATCTGTAACAATATCATCAAACAATTCCTTCTTGTCATTTTCACCAGAAGACACATTAGAAGAAAATGACGAATTTTCCTGTAAACGGCGTCTAGAAATTCGTTGGTTTTCGCTTCGTTTAAGAAGTGCAAAATTTTTGGGCAACTTTCCCATTTATTTTTTCCGTCTTAAACTTAACAATAAGTTAATTTTTTGGTGAAATATTAAAGTAAAATATATTTATAAAATCCTTTTACATTTAAATTGAAATATAAAAATTTAAAAATTAAAATTTTATTTAAAATAAAACAAAAAAAGATAATTTTAAATAAAGATCAAACTAAACTGCTGTTTGCCTTCTTTTCTTTTCTTCATTTTCTCCACTTTTCAAAAGGTTATTTAGCAAAGAAATCAAAATTTTTGTTTTTTCATATTCATCACCTTTTATCTGAATATCAGAAGAAAAACGTTGTTTTAACTCTTTATTATCATTTATTTGTTGTTCTATTTGATTTAAATATTCCTAAAAATTTCAAAATTTAATTATTTTATTTAATCAAAAAAAAAACTTTTAAAACATTCAAATCAGAAAAATTTGTAGGGATTGTTGTTGTCCAATTTGGATAAATTATTCTCAATAAACGAATTGTATTTGCAACCCCAGAAATACTTGAAAAAATAAATTAAATTTCTAAAAATTAAAAAAAAATAAACTTTTGATTTTGTGCAAAAAATTCAATTAATTCAAAATAATAATTATTTATTATCATATAAAAAGCAAGTGTTCCAAAATGTCGAGTTGAATGTAAAACAGATAATTTTTGTTCTTTGATTATATTTTCAAAAATACATTTACACAACTAAAAAAATAAAAGACAAAAAAAACAAAAAAATAAAATTAACCTCAGCGAATTTATGATCATCAGGTTCATAAAAATTACAGGCCCAATCCAAAACAAATTCATGCTCGTCTCTAGCTAATGTTTGCTTTAAATTATTTTAAATTTTTCTATAAAAATATTTTAAAACCAAAAGAATGTCGCCACAAACAATTTGTCCATCACTGTCCGAATGCAAATGGAAAAGAGGTGGTTCTCTAACAGGTCTGTCAGGTTTATCAAAAAATATTCTATTCATCCGAAAGTGCTCTTCTGGTAATGCAGTACGAAGTCTGCCATTCGGCTCTCGAACCACAATTGCACGATCCTTAAAAAAATTTTTCAAATAAGCAAAATATTTATTATAATTAAAAAAATACCCTTTCAGTAGAGTCATGGGAAATATCAACAAAAATTATTTTGCTAGGATCATGACCAGCAATATCTGAAACAGACAAAGTTTCAGCTTTATTAGGCCTTGGTTCTTTTAAAGGTACAAATTGTAAAAAATATTGAGCTTTAGAGGCCATTTTGGAGAGAAACTTAAAAAATAATTAAAAAAAATAATTTCTAATAGTTAAAAACCTCTTTATACATATTATCAGTCATTAAAGCATAATGTCTACGACTTGGACTATCTATAAGCCTCCAGCTATATAATCTATTTAAATCGAAGCCACAAAGTGATTTTAACAATTTTTGAACATTTTCATCCACAAATAATTTTTCAAGTTCAAGACCATCAAAAAATTTGGCTGTCCTTTAATTTAAAATTAATAGTAAATTAACTTAAAAACAAACTCCTTTCCACGATTATTACACCAAAACGATTTATGTCTACAAAAATTTAATTCATGTGTTCCAAGATAACGAAGATTCTGAAAACAATTTTGAATAATATGGCGAAAAATTGCCATTATAATCTTAAAAATTGAAAAAATGACAAAAAGAAATAAAATCAAAACGAGAAGTAGATAGGAGTTAAATAAAAAGAGATATCTGCCTATATCCCCATTAATCCCCGTTATCTTTCAACCCTCCATTAATTTCTTCAGGGAACGAATTCTTTTAAAAAATGAGCCAAATAAACAAATTTATAAAAAAATAAAAGTCATTGTCCTCATCTCACTTATTAAATTTGTGGTCCTAAAGAAGGCCGTTTGGGTTGAGGCTGTTGTTGACGAAATTCCAACATCGCTTCTATTCCATCCAGGAATGAAATTCTCCAAGGAATTCATAAATAAATTCAAAAATTATCTATGTGATTCTTAATTTATGGGATTTCTATTACCAGAATATCAGTTCTGGTTCATCTTTATACACTAATTAAGAAGAACAAACGATTAAAAAAGCTAGAATTAAAAAAAATTGAAGACGTGGCGAGACTCAAATGTTTAAAAACCTAAAGGTTTAGGCTTCAAAAGGTTTAGACTAAAAGTAACCAGGTAACGAAAGAGTCTTAAAATATGGCACCAAAACGAAAGTTTTTGGGATATAACTTTTTTGTTTTTAAATCAATCCAAATAATTTTTGCTTTAATTAAAAGCTCTGGATGTGCTGGTTATTTTTTCATAGAAATTGTTTAGTTTTACCGTCTTTCAAAAAAGTTAGGAGCCGTTAACTGCGAATAATCGTGATTTAACATACTTAGGCGGGTGTAACTTTCTAAGAAATGATCGGATCCTTTCATAAAGATAATAAAAAGAATAAACACAAACATAGATTCTAATTGATAAAGAAAATTTCTGGAAATGTTCGAAATAAAAAAAACTATTGCATAGAAAAAGGCGTTTCGATGCTAAGTCGCCGAGACTCTATTGACAAGCAAGCCTAAAGGTTTAGGTTTGTGCTGAGACTGAAAATAAATGTAAAGACAAAAGAGTCTTGCTGACTTTTTTGTATTCACGATATCAATTACGAAAATTTTTTTTAATTTTATTTTTTACTCAAGTGTTAATCCGCAAATTTCGGGTCCGCAGATTTGAATCCGCAATTTATACGCTATTCTTTTTAATTTCCTGCAAACAAAATTTTTTTGTCTTTATTCTTTTTCTTTTAATTTAAATATGGCACGAAATGAAGAAGGTTCTGATTACATATTTTTATTAATTGTTGCCACTTTTATGGTTGCTACAGGTAATTTCACATATTTTAATAAAAAATATCGATCACGTTATTCTTCATTAAGGAAGTTTAAATACACTTTCTGCAAAATGGGTAGATCAATTAGCTTTTGATCATCCAGTTTTTCAAACAATTTGTATGTTTTTTGGCGAATTTTGTTGTCTTATTGTTTATTTAATTATGCATTTTATTCGAAAACGGCAATGGAAAATGCGAAAGTTTATTTTTATTTTTTAACAAAATTAGTAGGAAATTTGACTTTCAAATAGTTTGTCCCCCCTTCCCCCTTAAAAATTAAAAATACCAAAACTACCTAGTTGTTATTCGTTATCATCAAGCTGAGAAATTATTTAAAAATTTACGTGTACCGCATTCTTATGAATATTGAGGATTTCACGTTGAAACTTGAACACCCATCCAATTTTGACGATACGTAACAGACTACCCCGATACTACTACAAATAAGGATTTTTTTAATTTTAGATTTTAATTAAGATTTTAAGATTATTTATGATTTTAATTATTTTATTTTTTAAGTCAATTCCATGAGGGTGGCGCCGTTTCCGATTTGGATCTGGAAGACGAGCCTAAATTGCCGAGGTCTATTTTTAGTATTTTCAAAATTGGCTTTTCTTTATAGATTTAATCCTTTTATTTTCCTTCCTCCTGCATGTTGTGATATGTTAGGCACATCTATTGTATAAATTATTTTTTAAGTAAAATATTAAATTTATTTTCAAAGATGTATGTTGGGCTTAATTTGGTTGGTTTTGAATTAATTTTTAGTTTTAAATAATCAACAAAATATTCTTATTTTTTAAATTAAAGACAACAGCATCTAGCTTTCAGATGCTTCGAGGTTAGTATTTTTAAAGATTATCAATAAATTTTTGCCGTTAAAGGCTCTGTGATTATTTTTACTGGATTACTTTCGACAGCTTTTTTACGTGCACGTTTGAGAGGGTTTAAATGGCTAGGAATGGGCTTAGTTGCTTTAGGTCTTTTGGTTGTTGGTTTATCTGATATTGAATTTGACACAAATCCAAATGATGATTTAAATGCAATTATAACTGGTTTTTTTATTAAATATTTTTTCTATTTAATTTTTTAGGGAATTTATTGATTGTAATTGCTCAAATTGTGTTAGTTTATTTTATTTTTTGAATTTTTTTATAAGTAAATTTATTTTCATGACAGTGTCGCAATTCAAATGGTTTCAGAACAAAAATTTGTTCTTGAATATGACGTCCCTCCACTTTTGGCAGTTGGTTTAGAAGGTTTTTACAAGTTTTTTTCCTAAATTATTTTTTTTTTCAGGCGAAATATTTTAAAATTTATTTTTAAGGTTTTTTCGGGATGATAATTCTTTCTTTCCTTTCTTTGCCAATGTACTTTATTCACGTCCCTGCTACTTTTTCAAAAAATCCTGACCATCGACTTGAAGATATTTTTTATGCATTTAAACAAATAAATGAAAAACCAATAGTTTTGTTAGCTTTATTTTTTGTAATTATAAGGTAAAATTTACAAAAAATAATTATATTTAAATATTATTTAAAGTATTGCATTTTTTAATTTTGCTGGTGTGACTGTAACTAAACATCTTTCTGCTACCACTCGAATGGTTTTAAATTTTATTTAAAAATATAAAAATAAAAATTTAAGGTTTTGGATAGTGTTAGAACTTTTGTAATTTGGGCCTTTTCTATTCCACTTTTTGGAGAAAATTTTATTCCTGTACAGGTTTTAAAAAAACTTAATTTTTAATTAAAATTAATTTAAAGTTAATTGGTTTTGCTTTATTAACGCTTGGAATGTTTGTTTACAACGATTTACTTTTTGGTCCTTGGTTTCGAAGAGAAATTCTTCCAAGAATTTATAATGAAAGAATAGCTTTATGTCTTGCTTCATTTTGTGGATTGGGGGGATTGACAGAGAATGACAATAATCGTTACAATCGTGAAAGATTTGAACGAATAGAAGAGGAAGAATGACTGCACAATTTTTGGATATCTGGAAATTTTGGACAATCTTTTAATTTGCCATTTTTGATTAGTAATTACTGCTTTTTTTGTTCTTTCATTTAATATTTTTAATTGGACAGTTTTGTTCTCCTCCATAAATTTTTATTGATTCTCCTAAAATATAAAAATTATTTTTTAATTTTTAAAATGTTCTGTTAATCAAATATTTTTAAAACAAATTTTTTGATTTAAAATTTTTAAAATTAGAGATGTTAGCCCAAAGTCTTCATCGTGTCGCTTTCAGTAGTAATTTAATTCCTGAAATGTTAGCAAAATTTGGTACTAAAAGTAAAAAGCTTGTAATTGATTTTTCTTCTCCAAACATTGCAAAAACCTTTCATATGGGAAATTTAAGATCAACACTTTATGGAAATTTTATACAAAAAATTTGTCGATTGGCTGGACACGAGGTTGTTTCGATTAATTATTTGGGTGATTGGGGACCTCAATTTTCTATGCTTGCATTTTATTGGCTGGCTGTTATGGATGGAAAAGAAGGAAGAATAAAAAGGCCAGAACCTGAAGAATGGATTGAAATGAATGAAAAAAAGAAAGTTGAATTATTAACAAGGTTCTTTTTAACTAAAAAAGGAAATTATTTTTTTAGTTCGTATGCTGCTGCTCATCGAATGTCTAAATTAAATGCCTCATTTAGTGCAAGGTCTCGTCAATTATTTCTTGAAATGGAAAAAATAAAAATTAATGGAGCAGACAATGAACAAGTTTTTTTGTTTAAATTTTAAAAAATATTTTAAATTTTTTTAAAAAGAATGCTTCGTCTTCACAGGCTTTTGAAGCATTAAATCTTTTAAAAGAATGGCGTGAAATTTCTTGTACTTATTTAAAAGATTTATATTCACGTTTTGGAGTAAATTTTGATGTTTGGGATGGCGAATCTAATTATATTTTGAAAGGATCTAAATTGGTTGATGAAATGATTTTTGAAGGAAAATGTGTACGTTTTCCTGCAGAAGATGAATGTTGGGGAGTTGTTAACCTTGATCCTGGATTGCCCAAAATTCCTTTAAGAAGAATTGATGGAGCAAATTTATATTTAAATAGGTTAATTTTTTTGGTGTAAAAAAGAATTAGTTGACTTTGAAACTTGTAGGTATATGTATACCCAATTTTCATTGAGTTCAAGCCAGTTTTTGATTATTTAAAAAAATTTCTTACATTAGGTTGTAAACTAAGTTTTGAGAAAAAAAAGATATTAAACGAAAAAACCATTTAAATGACAGAACAAAAAGACAGCAATTATTTATGATTTATGATTCTGTTTATGAATCATAAATTTGTTTAACTATTTATGATTCTGACTCTCTTTGGATCTAAAGAAAAATAAATCTAATTCTGCTAACACTTTGTTGTATTTAAATAATTATTTAATCCGTTTAACTCAAGGGAGGGCTCAAAACTTAGTTTACAACCTAAATATTAAAAAAATTTAAGAGAATTGGCTTCAATTTATGATAGACAAAATAAATATAATGCAGATAAATATATTTATGTTGTAGACAAATCACAAGCAAACCATTTTGCCCATTTAAGAGCACTTTTAAAAATGAGAGGAGATTCTGATTTGGCTGAAAAAATTATTCATCACTCTTATGGTTTTTTTGTAGAAATTATTTTTATTTTTAAAATATTTAAAAAGGTAAAGTAATTGGTTTATCTACAAGAGAAGGAAAAAATGATTCCGTTGATTATTTAATTTCTGAAGGTAATTCAGAATCTGATGCATATATAAAAAAATCATATACAAGAAAAAGTACTGAAGAAGAAAAAGAATTTTTGTGTCAATTACTTACACAAAATCAATTAGCATTTTCAATTATTTGTAGAGCAAAACATTCTGATTTTAATTTTTCTTTTAAAGGAGCTTTTCTTCCAGAAGGGACAAATTCTTTAATTTTATTGGTAATTAAAAGGGAAATATTTTTTAATATTTATTTTTTAAAGGAAAAATATTCTCGTTTAAATTCTCTTGAAAAGGCTAATTTAGAACATTTAGAAAAATTAAAAAATTTAAGTGAAATTGATTTAATGAAAATGCAACCAGAAATTGGGGAGAATGGACGAAAATTGGCAAGAATGATTCTCGAATTTGATACTGTATTAAATAATAGTTTACAAAAAATGGAACCAAGTCCAATTGCAATTCATTTGGTTACTTTAAATAATTATTTAAAATAATAATTTTATTTTTTAGGTTCGTCTTTCAAATAAAATTGGACAAACATTGCCTTCTTTAAGAATTTTAGGAGAACCTTTAATTAATGCTTTACCTAGAATGTTACTTTTTACTGCAGCTAAAAAAGTTTTGGGAGAAGGAATGAAGTTAATTGGTATAGAGCCAATTGAAAGAATTTAAATTAAATAATTGTTTTTTTTTTTGTTTTTTTAGATAAATATTTTTAATTTATATTTATTTTTATATTTTGTTATGACAAAAAAATATATTTACTTTTATTTAATTACATTTTTGCATCATAATCTCTTCCCTTCAATTTCTGTACTTATGCCGTCCCCCCCCTAGTCCGCGCTTTAGTTGACGTACGAAATGGTCAGCCATTTCTTGCATAATTTAACTAAATTTTCCCAGTAAATTTTCCATTCATTCAGTCACTTTTCCTTCGATAATTTTACTTTTTGTTACTTCATTCCCTCACTTTATTTTTTTAATTTATTTCCAGATTTACTAAAATGGCTAATAAAAAACCAACAAATATTATAACACTCGAAGGCAAAACTCGTCTTCCAAATCGAGTTCAGGATATAATAATTGAAATGGGTACAGTAATCGGCAATATTCAACAGACTTCTGGCCTTTCTGACGTTCTACAAACTTCAATACGTAATTTTGTAGCGGTTGACGGAATTGCACAAAATTTGGATAAATTGGCTAAACAAGTAGAATTAATGGAAACACAAACTTTTGAAATTGAACATTCTTTCGAGACTGTTGGGAAATTACTTAAACAATCAGAATCTTTAGAAAAAAGTATTTACTGTACAGAAAATGATAAAAATTGTAATTCAAATTGAAAGAAATAAAATTTTTGAATATAATAAAATTATGTTAACTTTTACGTTAAAAATTTAAGTATTTCGGATATAGGGACTGCATTTATGTGTTGTTTAACTTATATAGTATTAAGTTAGTGACTGTACAAAAAGGAAAATTCAGGATTAATTTAAAAATTAATAAAAAAAGTTTAAACAAACTACTAATTATTTATCAAATTAAAAAAAGCGTTTACAAAAATAGCGCTAATATAAAAAAGAGGTACTTGCCTTAAAAAAATAATATTTTATTAAAAAATAAATATATAAATTTAAAGGCTGTGTATATATTTATTTAAATATTTAATATAGTATAAGTGTTTAATTAATCGTTGATTTAAATAATAAAAAATATAAAAAAACGAGTATTTTTTATGAAAATAATTTTAAGATTATGTTCGCTTAGTGAGGGAGAGGAGTGTAAGAATATATAAAAAATAATATATTTTAATAGAAAAATCACTAACTAATAAACATCAATGAATATTAAAATTATTATTTATACTTAAATAAGGGTTTCCATTAATTAAAGTCAGATCTTGTTATTAGGTTCGCCCTTTGCGATCTTAGGAAATCAAAGTGTAAAGCTTAATTTATTTTGAGAATTCTTTGGGACAAAGTAGAGGGTTTTTCTTAAAGAGAATTTTAAAAAATGGTAACCCAAAATTAAATAAATTTTTTCCTATTCTTTTAATCATTGATAGTTTTTTAAAGTTGAATCACAGTAGCCATTTGCATTTGAACATGTTTATTTTGTTCCTCAGCGTTTCCACCGTTATTTGGTGGTGCAGAAAGTGTACTAGCACCGCTAACACTTGTACGTCTATTCATCGATGAATTACTGCCCCCAGCATTGTCTGGAGGACTTTCATTCCTTAAAAAAGGAAATTTAAATTTTACAATTTTCTAAGCAAAATTTAAATTTTATTTTTTTAAAGTTTCCTACTCCTCAATTTTTTTCAATTTATCCTTACATTGTACTGTCCGGATCAATCTGATGAGGTTCATCCATTCTCGTTTCACCAACAACTTTTTCCAAAGATTTAACTATTTCCATATTATTAGTTGAACTAGTTGGTATATTATTAGAATTATTTTTTCTAAAAAATAAGTTAAAAAAATAAACAATTAAAAATTTATAATTATTTAAAGACCTTTTACGTGTTGAATTTCCCCTTCCTTTTCCCAATTCTTTTCCAATATTTAATACTGGACAAACATTTCTGTGTCGTTTAAGTGAATAATCGGTAGAATAAGCTTTTGTACATGCTGGACATACAAAAGTTCCAGTTGATTGTTGTGTTGTTTTTGTTGTTTTATTTTTTGGAAGAGATTCTCCTTTTGTTAATTTTTGTGTTGTTGTTGGCAATTTATTAATTATTAAATTATTTTCTTGAGAAATATTTGTTGAAAATGAAGGTGATTGTTGAATTGTTTGTTGTTGTGTTGGTGGTGGTGGTGGTTGTAGGGGGAGGTATTTATTTTGTGAAGGTATAACATTTATTCCACCTTTTAATTAAAAGAGAAATATTCTTAATAAAAAAATATAAAAAACCTTGATAATTCCATTCAATTTGTTGAAATTTTTCATGTTCAACAGAATTTAATTCTTTAGGTGTTCTATTAACACTTCCAACGTCAAAACGAAAAATTTGTTGTTGTCCAGTAGAATGTGAAGCGCTTAGTAAAGGTTGAGGATGATAAGTAGTTGGCGATTGTTGTATTTGATGATGATGATTAAGTGGAATCCTTTTTTAGATAAAAATTAGAATTTTGAAGAATTTAACCAGAAAATAAATAATTGGCTTTGGATTTAATTAATTTTAGGTCAGCCGTTAAATATAAATTTTGGAAGCCAAGGCCAACTTGGAAAGGAGGGAGAGAGGTATTTGAAAGGAATACTAAATATTAATTACATTTTTTGTTGGTATTGTTGAGTGCCAATACCCTGATGAGATTGATGTGAAAGTCTAGTTATAGAATCATCTGGTTGAGAAGGTGGAGAAAAAGTTGTATCCTGAAAAAATTTTTTGTTTTGAATTAATTAAAAAATTTAAATTATTTTACAGCTTCGGCTAATTCAACAGCTTTTCTTTGAATATTCGGATTTTGTTGAAACATTTCTGAAGAATTATCAGCATTTATTACATTTTCAGAACCAACAATCATTCCAGTGTCTAACTGGCGAAATTGTAAATTTTGTTGTTTTTGTTGTCTTTTAATTGTTTGTTGTTGAACAATTCTTACTTGTTGACTTTTTTCTGTAACTTCTTCTGTTCGTTTTAAATCTTCTACTATTCGAGCCATTTCAACAGCATCAGCATCAACAACAACTGCAGGCCCTGTATCAACATCTGATTTAATTTGTTCCCAACAATCTAAAGTTTCTGCAAAAGAATTATTGTTATAAGCAACAAATTGACGTTGCTGTTGTTGTTCAATTTGTTGTTGTTGTTGATAATAACCTTCTTGATATGATATAGGATATTCATTATTTTGACTATTAATTATTGTTGTATATTGTTGTGGATAATTATTTTGTGAATAAAAAGTATTTAAACGATTAGAATTATTAGAATGTGAAGGGCCAGGTTGTTGTTGTTGTTGTACCATAATAATTTTTTGTTGTTGTTGTTGAAATGCTTGTGGTGGGGGTGGTGGAGGAGGTGGATAACTAAGTATTTGTGAACCATAATATTGTTGTTGCTGTTGATATTTTTTATTTTGTTGTTGAGAATCTAAATATAGTAAGTTTTGTTGTTGATAATTATATTGATGTTGCTGTTGAATATATTGTTGTTGATGTTGGGGAATTTCATAAAATGTTTGTTGATGTTGATGTTCATCTAAAAGTTGTTGCCCTACAAAACGTTGTTCTTGTTGAGATTGATTTATTGGAGGATATGGCAAATAATAAGGATGTCTTTGTTGTGTTTGATATTGTTTTTCATCTCGAATAATTTGCATTGGAGGTTGTTTTTGAAATATTTGTTGTTGGTGTTTTTGTGATGGTGCTACGAAAGGTTGTTGCTGATTTTGTTGATGTTCAGGTGATTGTAATATATGGGGACGAGTAGGGGAAGTTAATGAAGTAGTGCTATTTTGACGAGACATTTCATCCCTTCAATTAAAAAATTAACTTAATAATATTACAAAATTTAAAATTGTATATTATGAATTTCTTTGTAAAACAGAAAACCTAAAAGTTTATCCTCAACACTCAACTAAAGATTACAATGTAACCCTCTAGGAAAGAAAACTCTTATTACTTATTAAAATACATATTAATTCCTTCAAATAATGAGAAATAAAAACAAAACCCATAGCCCTCAGCCTCAAATTTAACAAATTCAAAAGATTAAAACAATACCTAGATAATTCTTTCTCTTTTAATTTATTTTTTTGTTCTTTTTCAATTTCTTCCTTTTTTATTTCTTTTGGTTTGTTATTTGCTTGTTTCGATTTATTTCCATCTTTTTGTAAATCTGCTTCAGTTAAACGAATTCTTTTAATTTGCCCATCCTGAGCTTCTTGGGCTGGAACTTTATGTTGAGAGATTCGATGACGTTTAACATTTTTACGGCAAGAATATCTTTTAAAAAAAGAAATGAAATTTAAATAAATTTATTTAAGAAAAACTAACGGTTTATCACATTCTGGGCATAAATAACGATAAATATTTTTAGAAGTATTTCCAATATCCGCACGTTGGCGAGGTTGTTGTTGAGGTGGAGAAGATAAAATTGTTGATTTAATTCCCATTGAGTTTGGGAGTTTTTCTGGTTGGCATTCTGTCAAAACATTTTTAATATCTCCAGAATTATTTTGTCCCTCAATAGATTGCTGCTTTTTTATTATTTGTTCATTATTATTATATTGACAGGTAAATTTTCTTTTAAAAAAATTTTTATTTAACATTTTTTTAAAAAATTCAAAAAATACTCTGTTCTTTCAATCATTGTATTAGTAGAAGAACTTTCATTTAACATTGCTGGCAATAAATTAGTATTTTCACTACTATTATTTCTCTGTGCTGCAAGAATAGGTTGAGGTTGTTGTGATATTTGAAGATTTGGAGGATTCATTGGTTGCCAAGAATGTTGTTGTTGTATTGGAGGCATTAAAGGTTTTGATTGAGGACATTTTGTTTGTTCAATTTGATTTGGCTTTAAATAGAAGGAAAATTTATTCTCGAGTATTTTCCGAGTTTTTTTGCTCTAAAAATCCTTAAAAAATATACCACAATTCCATGTGGATTGTTTATATCCCCACTAAATTGTTGCTGTCTTTGTTGTAGTTGCTGTTGTTGTTGATGAGAAACAGGGGTATAATAAAGCATTGTAGGTGCTAACTGTTGTGATTCACAAAATTGTTGTATTGGCATATTGGGTGTTTCATTCCATTCAATTGGAACATTAAAATGTTGTTGTGGAGGCAAAAATTGTTGCTGTTGAGAATTATTTGTTGAAATATTGCAAGTATTTGTATTGCAATTTGTTGGTATACGGCCAGAGATTCCACTATTTTGTAAACGTAATTTGGCAACAACAGAGTCGACAACATCCGAAACCTTTTTTTAATTTAAAATAATCATTTGTTACTTATTTTAAACTTTTAATTATTCAAAAATATTTTACTATAAATGTCGGGTGGGTATTTTATTAAATATGTAAGTAGTAGCAAGAAGTACTAAAATAATGATTAATTTAAATAAAAAGCACTTTCTGTACTTTTTTGAATGTTATTTTTAGTCGCACGATGCTTTTCGTGTAAACGAGACTTAATAACAGATTTATCTTTATTGATTTCTCTTAATGATTTTTTTAAAAAGAGTAGTTACCCCAACGGTTTCGGGACAAAGGGAAATGCCGCCAACCTTTTGATTGATGTTCAAAGGGGATGCCGCAAACCTATTGACAGGTTTGACGGGGGAGGGGTCCGCGCCCACAAAACCAAATCCTAAAGAATGGTTTTGAGTGAGAGGGGGAGGGGTCCGAACCTAATCCTGAAGGGGGTGTTGAGGGGGTGGAGGGGTCTCGCGCACTAATTGACTGGTTGTGGAGGGGTCCCGCACTAATTAGTAGATGTAGAAAGGGATTCGCGCATTTGCGGCAAAACTTCGGGAAGGGTGTGTAAGGGATGGTAAGGGTTCCGTGAACTAATTTACTGGTGGTGGAGGGGTCTCGCACATTAATTAGTAAAGCGTACCGCGCACTAATTTACTGGTGGTGGAGGTTAGTAAAGGGTACTAATTGGTTGGTGAGAGAAGGGTTCGCGCACTGCGGTAAAACTTGGGGTAGAGAGAGGAAATTTTCCAAACTTTTTTGAATAGTGGGTGTAAGGGTGGTGGATCTTTCAAACTTTTGAGGGGTGTTGTTCGCGCACTTGCGGTAAATTGTTTTGTTAGGAGATATTCCAAACTTTTTTTGAAGAATGGGTGCAAGGGGTGGGGATCTGCAAAACTTTTGATGGATGGGCGGAGGAACGGTTTTCACTTTTGAGAGGGTATTTGACTAAACTACACCCTAAAATTAGTCACGCCTAAAAAGTTTGCGCCGTAATGGCGTAAGCTTATTTTTTGTCTGCGCGTTTTTCTATATTTTTTTGTCTGCGCGTTTTTTCTATTATTTACAATAAGTATTGAATGCTGAGGAAAGAGGATGAGAAGCAAGCCGAAAATTTGACCTTCCTTTCTCATCCTTCTCCCCAAGCAATCAATTCTGCTCCTTATTCTTAGCATCTTTCTTTTGCAAACAAAAATTTTTCCTTCCTTCTCATTTTCCTTCCTTCTCATAATGGTAAACGACGCCAAAAATAAAATTATTTTTATTAAAAATTTTTTCAGTTAAAAATTCAAATTATTTATTTTTAAAAATTAAATTATTTTTATTTTTCAATTTAAAGTTTGAACGCCTAAAAATTAAAATGTTTTATTTTTTTATTAAAACTTATTAATTTTTATCTATTCAACAACAACAACAAAAAACAACCTGTTAATTTAACTTTTAAAAGGATGGTTTTGGTCTGGTGGAAAGTTTCGTAAGTTTATTTTATAAATTTGGGATTTTTGTTTAAAAATTTAAACCACAGAAAATTCGGGCCCGGGACGGATTCGAACCCACGACCTCATACGAACTTTTTCATTATTATTAGAGATGTAATTGTTAATGACTTATCATTGGGTCTAATTAATATTGCAGTTTTAAAAATTTTGGTTTAAAAAAATTTTCTTAAAATTTGTTTATTTAAGGTAAAAATCAGGACTGACATGAATGCCAGCCAGTTGATGAAGGTAAATTAAAATCTAAAAATTTTTAGTGTTAAAACAAAACCCTGTAAAGGGTTTAGGAGGCAACTGGGAAAACGCTGTAAAGGGTTTGGGTAAAATGATAAAACCCTGTAAAGGGTTTGGGAGGGAAGTTGGAAAACTCTGTAAAGGGTTTGTAGGGAAGTGAGAAAACCCTGTAAAGGGTTTGGGAGGGATGGGTAAAACCCTGAAAAGGGTTTGGGAGGGATGGGTAAAACCCTGAAAAGGGTTTGGGAGGGAAGGGAAAACCCTGTAAAGGGTTTGGGAGTAAAATGGTAAAACCCTGAAAAGGGTTTGGGAGGGATGGGTAAAACCCTGAAAAGGGTTTGGGAGGGAAGGGGAAAATCCTGTAAAGGGTTTGGGAGTAAAATGGTTAAACCCTGTAAAGGGTTTGGGAGGGAAGAGGGAAAACCCTGTAAAGGGTTTGGGAGGGATGGGTAAAACCCTGAAAAGGGTTTGGGAGGGAAGGGGAAAACCCTGTAAAGGGTTTGGGAGGGATGGGTAAAACCCTGAAAAGGGTTTGGGAGGGAAGGGGAAAACCCTGTAAAGGGTTTGGGAGGGAATAGTGAAACCTTGTAAAGGGTTTGGGAGGGAAGTTGGAAAACCCTGTAAAGGGTTTGTAGGGAAGGGAGAAAACCTTGTAAAGGGTTTGCGAGGGGGTGGTAAAACCCTGTAAAGGGTTTGGGGGAAGTTGTAAAACCCTGTAATGGGTTTGGGATAGAATGGTAAAACCCTGTAAAGGGTTATTGGGTAAATATTAAAACCCTGCAAAGGGTTTGGGAGTGAATGGTAAACCCTTTAAAGGGTTTGGGGTAGAATGGTAAAACCCTGAAAAGGGTTTATAACCTTGTAAAAGGTTTTTCCTTAAGGATTCTTTGGTGGCATTGGTAGTGTGAGTCGGACGGCCTGAAGTCTGAGAAGTGCTATTGGTAATTAAAAAAAATTGTACAAAATTAATTAATTCTTTTTAAGATTTGCCTTGTTCAAGAGAGGATGGTCCTTTACTTGCTTATGATCTTCGACGAAAGTAATAATTTTTTACTCATTAATTTTTTAAACATTTTTAAACAATTTATTTATAGAATTGCCTTGAAGTTACACATGGAACACATGCTAAGAAGATGAATGTGAAGATGACATACAAGACAACAGTTTAGAACAGGAAAAAATATTTTAAAAATAAAATTTATATTTATTAATTTTTTAAAATTTTAAATAAATAAACGTATTTAATTTGTTCTGTTTTTATTTTATATAGTCATAGATTAAGGAAAATAATTTAGAGATATTTTTTAGGTAAAAAATATCTTAATTTTTACTCATTAATTTTTCAAAAATTTAGATTATATCAATATTATACCTTTGTTATATTAAGTGAAAATTTTTCATAGGGTGTAAATTGAGATTTTATTAATTTCTAGCATCACATGATCTGACTCAAGTGTCCCAGTTATCTCTCTCTCCCTTGTCACTTTTTTCGTTATATAGGAGATGGGTAAAGCCTGCTGTATTGAGCAGAGATATAAAAGTTATTCTAGAGTCTTAGTAAAATTTTCTAAATTTAAACAAATATTTGTAAAAAATATCTATTATATCTAATTTGTAAAAATTATATCTAATTTTAAAAAATATTTATTATAAAATTATAATATTTCTACGTAGTGTGTAGTACAAAATAATTTCAAAAATTAGTATTATTTTTAAAAAACACCTTTTATCTGTTCTCATAATTTTGGTCAAAATTTTACTTTCATAAAAACATTAATTTATTAATTTTCCCTCATTCCATTCTTTTACACTTTCAATGAACGGTTATTACAACGGTTAATGAAACAACATATGTTATTGAGTTAAAAACTTAATATCGCATTTTTGTATATAAAAGAAGAGAAAAGAAATGCACATACAAGTACCAACTATAATAATTAATTAATCTCTTTTTTATCCGTCCCTCTTTTATTTTATTTTTCCCTCTTTTATTTTGACCGTTTGCTAAGGTCAATATACAACATATGTTTTTAAAATTAAGCGCTCTATTTGTGTAAAAAATATTTAAAAATAATAATTTGAAGGGGACCATCTTTTTTAATAATATTAAAATTAAACTAAAAAATTTAGAGAGGGACCATCTTTTTAATAATATAAAATTTAGAAAATAAAAGCATGAGATGTATGAAAATCACGGGGATAGGCGATGGGGATGAGTATAAAAGCTAAAAAATTTCTAAAATTTAATTCATTTCACTTTTCAAAATGCTCTATCTTATTGACGAAATTTCTAAAATCTTAAACTGCCACACAAAATCATTGCGCGACAACCTTAATCATCCTGCCAAGCGAGCACTTATTAATTCCAAACTGAAAGGAAAGTTAGTGCGTACACTTTATGCTGACCGAAATGGTTTTCGGAAAACTTTTACACTTTATGGATTTACACATAAAGGTGTGCATATTTTGCTCAACAATTACTATAAATGATTTAATTAAGGGGCTCATTCAATTATGGCGTATGGTTCTTTAACCCGTCCATACAACGTTTCCGTGACAGCTCATTTCTATTCACGTCATCGAATACGTTTACGACACCCTTATCTTCAATGTGTCGTGGAAAAGTTTCCAAGGCGATGTGAGGATCGATATTACCCACTAGAATTATTGGAGATAGTTGATGAAAATGAAGATGATCATATTGGTTTTCCAGCTCCAAACGATGATAAAGAATTCTATAAGGATCTTTCTGAGAAACTTTTAATTGATAATATTTCAAACTCGGATAAAAACGATGAGCCGCTCGAATTTGATATGATGGATGAAATAGAAGGATGGTAAGAGTACACACATGCATATACATACATGCACTCATGCATACATGCACATGTATGACATTTATGTTTTTTCATTAAAATTAAAAAATTTAATCTTAAATCTGTTAATTTCGTAAAATTACCCCTAAAAACTTGAACTTCTTTCTGTTAATATTGAAGCTAAAATAAAATTGTATTTTCAGTCTATTAATTCTGCATTTTTACCCCTAAAAACTTAAACTTCTCTCGCTTAATTTTTAAATGTTTTCTTCTATGAACTAATTCTACATTTTTCCCCCTAAAAGTATACACTTGTAACAAAAAATTTTGCACAAAATAAAAATTTTTTACAAAAACTGCGAAGTAAGACCAAAATCCTAACCGTACTACACACGTGTATGACATTCACGCATGTGCATAGAAATTATTTAAAAGTTTATATTAAAATTAAAAATTAATCTTCTAACCCTTAATTCTGCAATTTCCCCCTTAAAATCATAAACTTCTTTCTATTAGTATTGAAATTAAAATAAAATTGTATTTTCTAAATCTTAATTCCACATTTTTACCCCTAAAATCAACAATTTCCCTCTCTTAATTTTTAATTGGTATATTTTTAAAATTAATTTCGAATTTTTACCCCTAAAACTATACACTTGTAACAACTAATTTAGCAAAAAATAATAAATTTTATTACAAAAAATTACAAAATATAACCAAAGTCCAAAACTTTAAAATCACTAGGGCGAACAATTCCTTTTCCTACAAATGGACGGTACATTTTTTGAAGGGGTTGGGAGATTACCGCACCATTTTTTACAGATGGGCGAAGGAAATTTGGGTAAGAAATGTTAAGTGGAATAGAATAGCCATTTTTAGCAAAATGTAGAACTTTTTCTTTAAAAACTTCATATCGTAGTCCTTGGTTGACGACCACATCGAAGTTTAAGGTCATCCCCCGCACTTTCAGAACATATTCAAATTCAGCAGCAGTGTTGTCTTTCTTTTGTAGTTTCAAGCCGTATTGTTTGGCCCCGCCGGAACAATATTCCAAAATATTATGTCGTGCGTATTCATCGGTGAATTGACCTAGGTGTGGGCCTAGGTCAAGGGGACACTTCTCTTCAGGATGGACAAATATGAGAGAGTCAGTATCTTAAATTTAGTTTGTAAAGTTTTTCGGAAAATAAAATTTACCAGTATAGAGAAGTGTACAGCCAGGTGTTCTAACCACCTTCTGCATGGCCTTCAGCAAGTGGATACGCGCGCAGGACGTGGTCCACAAAGATATAACTAAAAATTTTATTATAATTTTTAAAACTTTTTAAAAAACATACCGACGTTGGAACATTCATGTTCCTCTACCCAATCTTTTTTGGTGAGGTGGGAGATGAGTATGATGTCGGGAGTCAACTCATCTACCGATGACACCTCTTTGCTCGGGTCATCTACAATTTTTCTCCATGTTGCAGGACTGTCAGTGATTGTGCACTGACTCAACCCAAAATTGCGGAGGGAAAAGCGTCCCCCTAAATTTTAACAATATTCCCAAAATATTTATATTTTACTCACAGAGGTTATTGAGGCATAACTTTGCTTGCGTCCTTTTTCCTTTGTTAGGGATCTAAAATTTTATATTCAAAATATTTTCTAATTAAATTTTACCATTTTATTTCGGTCAATAATAATATCAAAATTCTCGGCACACTCTTTGATAAATTGTTCTTCAGCTTCAAAGTTGTTCTTTATGGTGTCATCAAACCCAGAAGAATGAATCTTCTGGGCCATAAATTCGGCAATGTATGACCGGAAGAGGGTGTTGTCGGATGAAGTGTACTCCAGGACACGAAACAATTTGGTGACAATGTACCCCTAAATTTAGTAAAAATTATTTTAATATCAATATAATTTATACCTCATCCAGTGCCATATTCAGTTCCACAGAAGTGCAGGTGCTTACCCAACCGCGTTGTTGGTCGGTATGTTGGCAGTAGTAGTCCTCTTGCACACTTCCTTCAGGATTGTTCTTTCTAAATTAAAATTATTTTAAAAAAAAGTTGTTCAAATTTAAACTTACGCGCAGGTTAAGCAGAGAGGAAACAAAAGTCTATCATTAGACTTAACAGGAAGAATGGGCACATCGATCTTACGTGGTGGTATCACAAAGACCTTAATTATTTTTTGGAAGGTTCTAAAAAATTATAAATACCTTCAAAATGGCAAGTTCATATTTATTATCCCCGCTGTGTGTCCAATAAACATCTTCATTTATTATGTGTACATTCGGGTGCCCAACCGGGTAGTTCGTTGTAACATTTATGAAGGGGTACAACGATGTCACGTCGAAGTATGAAATTTTTTCACCCTGCTGAGCAGTGTGAAATAATTTCAATGGACCGGTTCTTCCTCCATAAAATGCAGATCTGATGTCAATGGGCCCGTTGTCAACATATTCTTCAAACTTGTGCCGCATTTCCATATTCTTTGCCAACATTTCTTTAATCTCGCATTCCCAAAAAACTTCCACATTAATTTGAGACTTGATGAATTCAAGTCTCTTCTTATCCATTTCGCGTTGTTTACCGGCAGACTTTCCGTTGGGGAGAACGATGTTGTCATCCGGATAGCATTTTTCGCAGGCGTGCCAGCAACATCCGTTAATTTCCAGACCAAGTTGCTGGTCTTCTACCCACCCATCAAGGCGATAATTACCGATACTATAATTAATTTAAAAAATTTTTGATTTAAAATTTAATCTTATTTAAAAAATTTAATTGTATTTTATTAATTTTACCGCTTTTCACCACCAACTGAATTAGCTGTCTGAACAACCACATTATTTTCTTCGCCATACCATTGCATAAATTTCAAGGCTAGCAGGCTTTGGTTGTCGGCGTTGTCGTATCCACGTTCTGGGACAATTCCAACATGTTCTAATTTGAGATGGTTTGTCCTGAAGTGACGCATGCATGCTGATGCAATCGTCATTGATTCACGGAGAACATCGATCCCGTCATGTTGCTTATCTGATGCAGCCCGTTCGCCAACCTCCCGCTTTGAAACCTAAATAACTCTTAAGTTATTTTTCAAAGTTTATAAAAATAGTAAGCACCTCCATGAATTCATTTCTAAATGCGATCAGAGCAGCCATCAATATTTCAACGTCGTTGGTGCAATAGGAAGCTAAAGCCTCATCAAGTTTGAAAGGCTCTTGTTGATGTTGATCGAACCATTGGTCAAATTGCTTCCTTTTCTCAGGCAGCATTCCATCTGCAAGGTAGTCGGCTTTGGTGGGAAAAATTTCCTTTCCATAGTTGTTTGGATGGTTAGCCAAGTGAGGAAAATAAGGTTTATCCTCAACTTGGAGAGCGAAGGCCGGAACAAGAGATGCCAGGGACATGGGCATTAAATTGAAAGAGTCCCGAAAAATGATGTTGCCCTTGTTCTTGCCACGAGACGTAATTTTCATCTCGTACATTTTATTGCCTCGTTTTAGCATTTCAGGTGTAAAACCTTGAAATAATTTTCACATTTCTTTTTAATATTTTAATATTTACCTCGCAAAAATAATTCCTTAAAGACCAAAACCATGTCAAATCTCCCTCCAAAGTGGGAGAAGGCAATAGTGTCGTATTCTTGCGGCAAATCATGTAATATCCATTCCACAAAAGCTTCTAAAGGATGTTGAGAAATAATAATATTATCCACTGTTGTTTTAGTAAAGGGCTGATGCGAAAAGGTAACCAACCGGTGCTTCCCACAAACTTTACATTCTTTCTCCTAAAAAATTTTAATTTAAGTTTGTAATTTTATAAATTTTCTAAAATTTTACCTCTAAAATACAATCGGGACATGTTACTTTTGCAGCTATGAAATTAGCTTCATGTTGTTTTCCTTTATCTGATGGTAGATATTGTGTAGTTTCCAGATCAAAAGCGATAAACCGATATTTTTTGTCCATTTTTGGTTCCAGAGGTTTGATATAGCAACCTCTCTTAGGGTCATGGTAGTCTTTGCAGGTGCTGCAATGCTTTTCGCCGCAAACATGACCCTGACGTCCTCGCTTGTTGCTATTATCTTTTATATTCCATACTACCCCGCAGTTTTGACATTGCTTAGATATGTTGCAAAAGCCGCACTTTAGATGGTGTTGGTAACAATTATTATTAAAAAATAACTTGTTGCATGCTTGGCAAACTTTATTAAATGCTGCTACAATTTTACACGGGAAGCCAGGCCCGACTCTAGAACATTTGATGCAACGTGCTTTGCACGAAGCTTTGTGTGTAGAATTTCTGCTGTATACCTTTTCACAGTGGAGGCAGTAGGGTTGACCGAATAATCCTCCCGTCTTCTTTACCCCGTCGAAATGTTCGTTGCTATAATACAATATTATAGGGGTATCAAAGTTGTCCGGGCCACTTTTAAATTCAGGCTCGTAGTTGCCGAGAGAACCAAAGACGAAGACTTTAAAGATATATTCTCCCTCGTATTTGCTGTTCCAGTAGTCAACTACAAACGGGATCCATTCTTCTGCGTTGTATTTGGTCAAGTCAAGCGGTGCCCCGATGTTTTCCATTAATTCTATTGCATCCTCCCGTAGCTTGTTGGCCATGCCGTGTTCGCTGCGAATATATCGATGGAATTTCTTTGATGACCAGTCGAAAATTGAATGAACTAATGTTGCCACTAGTGCGTAAAAAAGGCAGAAGTAATCGTTGTTTTGTATCTGAAAAATCAATAATTGAGTTTTGAAAAAATAATTTAAATTTTATTTTAAAATTTTTCAATCCTAGTTTTAGTATTTATTATTAAAAAGAAAATATTTTGCTAAATATTTTTTTTAAAAATCTATTTTCTTTTAAAGATTCTATTTTATATAGTTTGAGTATCATTAAAAATATAGAATATTTTAAACTTTCTTTAAAAATTTTTTGTTCTTTTTATTTAAAACTCGGTAAACAGGCCTGAATCAGAGAACGGTTGTTAATTCGGTGGCGCACAGGTGCAATTTTTTTATTTCTTCCAGAACCAGGTAATTGTTGTTGTTTAGGTAAAGCATTTTTATCAACAACTGTTGCCATTACATTAAAAGGTTGTCCCCAAAGTGAAACATCTTTTTGTTTGAAACTTTGGGCGACCAAAAGAAAACGGTTGAGGATAGCCTCAACCGTGTTCTCGTTTCTAGCTCTGAAATATCATAATTTAAATTTTATTAACTTAATTTATTAATTTACTAAAATTAATTTTAATCCTTGAATTAAATTTTGTTTTTATTATTAATATTTTATTAAGGTTCAATAACCCTTTATAATTAAACTAATTAATTTCAAAACCCACCTCACTGGAATCCATACATCGTGATCTAACAGCTCACTGCTGATCACACATCCAATCTGTTCTGGATTCAAGCCTAGGCCACGGCTTTCCGTTACAGCCTCATTCAGAAAATATTGGAAAATCCCTAAATATTCATTTTTATATTATATATTCTAAATATTATCTATTCAATTAGAAATTTCTATTCAATTAAAAAATATTGAATTTTAAAATATTTCAAATTTAAATTAATTTTAAAATTTTTAAATTTAAATTTCTAAATTTATTTAAAGATCTAAGTTTTAGAGAAAAACATACGACTCAGAAGTTCCTCCGGGTCTTTGGGTAGTTCTTTTATTTGGAATTTGCTGCGACTTTTTAGGTATTTAAATTTTCTATTATGTTCGATTGTTGTTTCCAGTCGATCAACGTAGTCTTTAGGCTCTTTTGATGAGCCAGAACCAGATTGAAGATTAAGTAAATTAGTGATCGAAAATATCGATCCAAGACCGAGAATATTATCAATTGTGAATTTCATTTTTTTCTTTGGTGGTGGACGATTGTCCATATTAAATTATTAAAATTTAATCTAAATTATTTTTTATTAAAAAATATTAAAATTTATTGATTTTATTTTAATACAATTAAATAACGGACGAACGGATAAAATTATTGATTTTTTAAAAATACACTTTAATAAAGACGAACAGTTAAAATGAAGAAACAATATTATATTTTAACCTTATTTCCACCATATGGTGTCTTTAAATACGCCGAAATTTAAAATTCTTTCATTCTTTTTTCAACCAGCTAGATTATTAATGACCTTTCCGTTTTCTCCTCTCGCTTGACCATTCTATTTCACTCATCATCTCGCACACGATATTTTAACTCACATGTTTATTTTTAGTTAACCACGTGCCACCCGTTCGCCTTTTCTTTTATATCCTCTACAGTAATATTTCGTTATCCAAAGAAAAGAAAAATAGTCACACGCGACTATTTTAACTCAGTTGTTTATTTTTATTCGGCTACTTGCCATCCAATCCTTTCTCTTATATTTTTGCAATTACAGTAATATCTTTCTTTTCAGTTAATTAAAAAATGTCACAAGAGGAAGAGAAAAATTTTTTTGAAATAGAGGTAGACCGGTAAAATAAAATTAATTTGAAATTTTAAATATTAAGGGGTTTTGTCAATACAAGTCTTGTACTAGACATAGTTATCTCACAGCCTTGAATTTATCACTTAAAAAAGGAGAGAAGCTTGATAAGGGTGCTCGTTGCAGTTTTATTTACCACTATTTCTTTGGTTGGCACTGGTGCGAGGAATGTTTGAAGTTCAATCTTTTGAAGAAACAACGAAAGACGTTAGTACCAATTACCGATAATTTATTCTTTTATTCTTTTTGGCTTTGCACTGACTGTGCACTTTTTGCAACTACACCATAAATCATTTTAATATTTTATTCACAATTTTTAATACAAATAAATCCGGATTTTGTTTTGTGTTCAAAATTTTTAAATATTCTTCAAATGTAATCCCTTGGGACAAAAAATAAGTTAGAGAAATACAATGGTGGGCACATGTTTTAGCTATAGGGGATTGGTAAGCTTTGATATTATGTATTACTGTAGGAAAAATCTTAAGAAATGAGTTAAATATACAAGTACTTATTGGGAGAGCTAGGCTATCAAAATAATAAACTTTATTTAAATTGACAAAAATTGTTATCCAATGAGACCCCTTCATTCCTTCGGGGTCCATGTTGACAATAAAAATCGATTTTTTCAAATCATTTGTCGGAATTGAGTCACACGGGAAGCATCCTCTAAAAATTTGTCTCGTCTTTGGATTTGTCCTCAGTATTTGATTTATTGTATGCCCGTTCATGAAATACTTAATTTAAAATTATAAAAAATTTTTTTATGTAAATTTTTACCTTTTTAATTCAATATCCTGTTTCTTTTTGCGAGGAAGTACTACTTTTAACCAAAGAAATGAACGGAATTGGTAAATAATTAGACTTATTACAAATAGAATGTACAATCCTATCATTCCCCAACAAAAAATATGCCCATATATATTGTTCTCCCCAGGACTTTCTTTACAAAGTTGAATAGTGGGGAAATTTGGGAAATCCATTTTAATAGGATGAGGTGTAGAAGTTGTCGTTCTCTTTCCCAAATATTCAGAATATTCGGGTAATTTTTCCACTTTTGAAATATCATCAATACTTAAAGTTTCAACAAGAGGACACAAAATTCTGATAAGAAAAATTATTAAAGGAATTTTATTCATATTTTAAATATAAATGAAAATATTACAAAGTAAATGTCTTTATATAGTAGTGTCACTGGCTATCGTTCTGTTTTTATCTAAAATAATTAGTGAGTCTGCTTCGCCCATGGCTACTAGCATAATTCCTCCTTCGGGTACGGGTTGACTAAATTTAATATTCACGGCGGTTGTTCCATTCTTTATTAAATCAAAAAGTCCTCCTTGATCATCACCACTGTTTGTCAAGTTAAAGATGTATATGCAATGTGTTGTACCATACTGTTGATATGTAATTCCATTACTTTCTGATGACGTTGCTAAACCAATGGCTTCATTCATATCATTGAATGCGCGAACATACTTCCCATTTTCATAGTCAAAATCGTAAGGAGCCTGAGGATAACTTCGACCGTTTGCTATTATAGTAATTTCGCGGACATTAAAGTGTTGGAAGTTGAAAGGACTACGTCCTAAATTTCCAACATAGTCAGAGTTAGATACAAGTCCAAGCGTTATTCGTCTAGGTATTTGATCCATAAAGAGATTAGCATTAAATTCATATCTCCCCATGCTAATAAAGAGAGGTTTCATCATAGTTTTCCTTATTGCATAACGGGCTGGTTTAGTATCGAGTTTTCGAGCAATGTCTAGAGCTAGACCATCCATAAGATCCATCTTTTTTACATAAAGTTTACAATTCAAAACTTCAAAATAGTAACGCGTTGTCTGAGGTATACCGAGAACTGGAGGGGCAACTAAAACAAATTTTGCTTCATTAGGCAAGATTTCAATATCAATTTCGCATTGATTAATCAGATAAAGAGGCTGATTAAAAATATCCGCATCAAGTTTTGCAATAAACTGAGCTGTACTGCTATTTGAAAATAATCTTTTCCTTGCTTCATATCCTACTCCGCTTTCTAAATTTATATCTGAACCAAAGTAATATCCTGCTGCATTAAGATGTGAGCTTTTAGCTCCTTGAGAATACGATAGCTCATAAGACAAGTATGTTTTGTAAGCGTACATAGAATTTGAATTATAAATTTCGCGTCCATTAATACCAATTTTCATATTATTAATAAAGGTTTGACCAATAAGCTGAATAGGCGCAATATTGTCTGTGGGTGCAAGATTTACCAAATAACCGTTTTCATTCTCTTTTCTTATTCTAAGTTCAGTGAAAAGGTAGCACTTTGACAAGTCAATATAATTTTGACTTGAATGAATTTTAAAATGGTAGGGAGTGTCTGTAAGAGGATTGCTGGGGAGAATTTCAAATACTTTAGAAGAGGTTACTGTAACATTAGTTGGGGGAATTTGAAAGAAGTCAAGTGCGCTAGTTATTGAATTTATGCTTTCATTATCAATTTTTTGAAAAGCCATTTTAATAAAGTCCAAAGGCGTCCGATCTTAAGCGTTTTCTAACTTTTTTACCAATAATTGTTTGATATGAAGGTATAGCTTGCCTTTTTATACCCTTTTTACGCCCTGTACCAAATTGTTTTGGTAAACCTCCTTTATCTAAAACATTATCGATTCCTTTCTTTCCCTCTTCTTTTAGAGCTGCTTTGAGCGCTTCTCCTTGGTTTACTCTCTCTAATACCCTTTGACCAGTATTCAATGCTTCTCCGGCTACAGTAGTACCAGCCTGTTTAATTATTGGGAGAAAGAAGCGCCAGAGCCCTCTCATTACATCACCAATCCCCGCTCCTCTTTGTGAATTACCGTAACCACGTTGAAAGGGTGATGACCCTTTAAAGTAGCTATATTCATCTTGAATACCACTTCCTTTCATAGGAATAAATTCTTCATATCCAACCGATCTTGTATCAAAAATTATGTGAACCATTTTTTAATGAAATTTATTCAAAATAATATATAAACTTTACAACTTTGAGGGTATTTATATACACGAAAAATTTTATTAAAAATTTATAACTTTTTTAAATATTAGAACTATCATTACTGTACCAAAGGCAAAAGGAACTAGTCTTCCTCCATCCATTGTCCTTAATTCAATTTCTATTTCATTAATTTCTTTCGGAAGCACACGAATGTAAATGGGAGAGTCATATATTTTCTCATGATATTCTCCTGGTGTTGCGCCAGAGACAGACACAACTCTCAATAATGAGCTAAGAGAATTTCCTACAATCATATTCTCTGTTAAACCCCTGGAGTAAACAGCAAAACTAGAAAATCCTCCTCTCAAGTCACTTCCATATTTTGCGATTTCATTATTCATGACCATATTTGAATTTTCAAAACCTAGCACATATCCAAGTTGAGGGGAGAAAGATAAATATTTAATATTTGGGTGAGAAAATTCCAATTTAAAACGTTTAAAATCTTTGTGAAAGGACAGAGAAATAGTATCCATAATTTGCTTTTGTACAGTAGCATCTATTTTGTCTTTCCTTAGATTACTGTATTTCTTCAGCAGACCTTCTATCATTGGTAAATAATTTTCTCTTTGAAATTGAGTAGGGGGTTTTCCAATAAAATGTGTTAGAACTCTCTCCATATCATCTGTCCATTTAAATTTTTGTTGAACTACTGTTTGGTTCTGTTTTAATGGAAGAGCTTCAGGGAGTGAAGGAAGTTTCTGAAGGTAGGGGTAATTTAGGAAGAGTTTTTGTAGGAGAAATTATTGGTGTTTGAATAATTTCCTGTGGTTTTGTAGATGTAGCAGGTTTTGGCGCTAATTTTTGAGGCGTTGATTTATGTTGAGGCGGTTTTGTAGGCAAAATTTGAGTAGGGGGAGATGGTAGTTTTTGGTGGGTAGGTTGAGGTGGGGGAGGTTTTGGAGTAGAAGGTTTTTGAGGAGGAGGAGGTTTTTGAGGAGTTGAAGGTTTTTGTTGAGTATGTTTAGGTAGAGGAGGTTGTGGAGTAGAAGGTTTTTGGGCAGGAGGTGGAGGTTTTTGAGGGGTTGAAGGTTTTTGGGTAGGAGGAGGTGGAGGTAGAGGAGGATGTGGAGTAGAAGGTTTTTGGGGAGGAGGTGGAGGTTGAGGAGGATGTGGAGTAGAAGGTTTTTGGGCAGGAGGTGGAGGTTTTTGAGGGGTTGAAGGTTTTTGGGTAGGAGGAGGTGGAGGTAGAGGAGGATGTGGAGTAGAAGGTTTTTGGTGAGGAGATTGAGGTAGAGCAGGTTGTGGAGTAGGTTTATTGGGAGGAGGAGGTGGAGGTTTTTGAGGAGTTGAAGGTTTTTGTTGAGTAGATTGGGGTAGAGGAGGTTGTGGAGTAGGTTTTTGGGCAGGAGGTGGAGGTTTTTGAGAGGTTGAAGGTTTTTGTGTAGTTTTAAGAGGAGGTGGTTGTGTAGTAGGAGGTTGTTGAGGTGTAGGAGAAGGCGGAGATTGCGGTATTCTAGGAGGCGATGGTAGTTGAGGAGTTGCAGGTTTTTGAATTTTTTTAGCTGGAGGTGTGGTTTTATTTGATGGAGTGGTAGGTGCAGATGGCGGTGGAGGTGAAGATAAAGGTGGAGGAGGAGAACCAAGCTTTTCTTCTTCATCGAATTTTAAACTTCGTTTTGGACGTTCAAGTCTGGGTGGTGAAATTAAAGTTGGCCTATCGACAAAACTATCAGTTTTATTTTGAGGAGATTCTTCAAGCACTCCACTTTGGTGTTGCAAAGTGGATGTTAAAAATTTTAGTAAATCTTCAGGTTTATTGTGTGAGCCTCTTGGTACAGGGACTCTTATAATTTTAGCCTTTCCTTGAAAATCTGTGCAGTGAATAGCAATCCATTGCTCATCAAGTGTACCAATAGTTGACGGCCATGAATAAGGATAAGAAATACTATGTAAACCACAAACCCAATCTCCGGAAAAATAAATTGGTTTTGGAAGATGAACACGAAACTTATTAGGCTGATTATCGGGATAATCAGTTGTATTGCTTAATAAACAAACATAAAAACTGTTTGACATTTTTATAACAAATAAAATAATACAATATGAATACAAAAGGCTTTTATACTAATTGGTTTTCATGTATCCATTCCCTCTCGGGATATCCTATAAATTTTACAAGTACTTCATAGGAGCCGTCTGGTCTTTTTCTTTTCTGGAATACCTTCTCAATCCTATACTCTGTACCTGCATCTTTTTTGACTTTTGTAAGTTCTTCGTTGTAATAAGATCCTTTGAACTTCTCTCCTTTGTCATCTTTTAATTTGTAGCGCATTGGTTTAGATTGATCTTTGACTTTATCGACTTCAACTATTACATCCCCCCAATTTGGAATGTACCCTTTTTCAAATGTACCCTTATTTACACTTGTCCGTACAAAATCCCCTTTTTTAAATTTTGGTTTTGTCTTTTTAATTCTTGTAGATAATTCATCACCATAAATCTTCTCCCACACCTCTTGAGCATTTTTAAAATTTACATCTATAGGACGCATTCCATGTACCCGACTTTTTGCTTTATTTATCCCTTCTAAAATTTTTGGTAAAATTTCAATCCAATTAAGAGTTTTGTTGTGGGCAAAATATCTATATAGTCTTTGTTTAACATTTCTAATTGCTCGCTCCGCAAGCGAAGCTTTAACTATCGAGTGGGTAGCTTCAAACTTTTCAATTTCTTCTTTTTCAAAATATTCTTTTAATTGCTTATTTTTAAATTCTAGTCCTTTATCGGAAAATATTCTATGTGGTTTCATTGGCATATTGTCAATTAATTGTTCAAAGGCCTCTAACATGTCATCAATCTTTTTAGACTTAACAGGAACCCCATAAACTCTTTTTGAAAGGACATCAACTCCCAAAAGTAAATATCTATTTCCCTTATTGTGTCTGGATAATGATTGAAAATCCGCCAAGTCAACTTGAACATCTGTCATAAAACCAGCAGCCACAGTTTTACTTCGTGGATAATGTATTCTCTTGGGACGCATAAGAGTATACGTTCGATGTCCCTCTAGAAAATCTTGCACTATTTTTCTAGGTAAATCTTTAAGAATTTTTCTAGCCTCATACCATAATCTATTAACTCCGGAAAAGGCTGCAGGGGAATCGGGGTCATTATAGAGATGTTGTAAAAGTTTAGTATAATCCGCCATTTAATAAATTTTACCACAAAGAGGGTTTAAATCTATTTATATCTTCCTGCGTGGGTTTTTTCGTTGCCCATTTTTTGCTAATTGTTCGACCTTTTACTTTACGTAAACTAATATCTTCTTGTGTCGGTTTTTTCAATGCCCATTTTTTAGTCCCTTCTTTCCGTCCTGTTAAAATATTTAATTTTTCCGACCAAGCTTTTGATAATTGTTCCGCCTTCTTTTTTGAAGGTCCTTTAATCCTTTTGTAATGAACTAGGGTAGTTCCCTCAGGGATTTGGTATTTTCTTTTAGTGCGCTCTCGTTGTCTTGGAGGTGAGGGAGATTGCCCACTTCTTGCAACTCTTTGTCTTCTTCGCCTTTTAGCTTCTTTTTCGTCAAGTCGGTATTTACCCATTGCTGCTTGGTCTAAGGGTACTGTTTGCTCTCTAAATCTTTTTAATATTTCCCATCTTTTCTTTTTCCTTTCCCTTCGCCCCGTTAACTTTTTCTCTATTAATCTTTCATTTTCTCTTTCTTTATTATCTATTCTTTTCTTTTTAAGTCCTTCCAAATCTTTAGAGTCTTGCTCCCTTTTTGACGGTTGAGGCGGAGGAGAATCGCTTAAAGGGGCATTTTGCGCTTCAATAATAGGGTCAGGATTTTGTGTAATAATAGGTTCAAGTGTTGGGGGTAAGGATGTATTTGCCTTTACTCTTTTCTTTTGTTTCTTCTTAAGTGTTGGCTTTTTGATTCTTGATCTTTTGGATTCGCCTAAGTTGACTTTCTCTCTCCTTTTTACAAGCTGACGCGGGGCTGGCGGTTTTGGATTTTGTAAATTTCTAGGTAAAGAAGGAGGTATAGATGGGTGGTAAGAAGACTCAGAGAGAGGCGGCACAACGTTATAAGCGTTATTAGGAGGTTCTCTAGGGTAATTAGAAAATGAAATATCATCGCTCATCCACAAGTCATCGTCATCATTCGCTGTAGAAGGACGAGATTGGTTACTATTCATAGCTACTCCCTTTGGCGAAGCGACCATTTCAACTCTAACCGGTCGATTTTCTCTTTCGTTACGTAAATGTAAGTAACGCCTTAATTCTTGATTATACAAAATATTTTTTGCACTAGGGTGTTCCTTTACTCTTCGAGTTTTATCGAGTGTTCTTCGAACATCGTCTATATTTGATTCTCCCGTATCAAAAGTAGTAAGTCCGCGGTAAATTTCTTGAGGAACAAGAATAAATTTGTTTGCCATGATTTCTTTATTAATTATAATTTTGATTAATTTGCGCTTTTTATAGAGCGCGCCAGTTCAATGAGTATAGGAGTTAACAAAGCGGCAAAAGCCCCAACACCATTTCCTTTTTGCAAAGCATGTCTTGCCCCTCTTTCACTTCGGGCTCTACTTACACCACGTACAAAACACGCATAAGGCATTAAGCGTTTCTTTTGACGAGTTGTCAATTGAAACCGCGATTTAACAATATTGAGACAAATTTCTACAAGTGTTAAAAGTTGAGAAGTACTAGCAAGTCGTAATAGTCGTCGGATTCTTCTTTGTGATTTTGTGTGACATAGAGTGTTTAGAAAACTTGAGTTCTCATTTATTAAATGACTAACCATTTTAGATTCCACTTTTTGGAGTGAAGACTATTTTTTCATCATCGTCCTTAAATATCCCTGTTCTCAGTCTTAGGGTCGGGTCCGACGAGGCGTGCATATCAATCAATAGATACCCGTAGGGTATGTATGTGGCTTGACGATAAGCGTCAAGGAAATAATCTAGTCTTCCAGGAAAAAGTTGTACTCCTATATTCCTTACAGCTAGAGCAGAATTTGGAGACCGCATTAAAACAATGTATTGCGCATTTTGTCTTGCAACTTTAATTTTGCGGTCAAATAAATTTTGAGTTACAAAGACAATTGCAAAATTTTGGTGGTGTGATTTTTTAGTAAAAAGTTCAGACAGATATTTTTCATCTATAGACAATAAGAGGTCATCTAAAATTAAAAGAAGTGGTTTGGGAAATGTTTTTAATAATTCCTCAGGGGGAACGCCAACAAATACATCTACACCAGATTTTTGAAGAATTGGCACTATAGCACTCATTTCCCCAAAACAATACAGTATACTCATAGGTTTTGGGTCAATTAAGTCTGTCGCTTCCGAAATAAATTTTAGCAGGAAAGTACTTTTCCCGCTTGAGCTAGGACCCGACACTATCATACCAAAAGGCAATTTAAAATTTAATTCTTTATTTGAAAATGTCAATGCTTCCATTTTAAGAATATAATGTAACGCAAAAATTGTTTTGCTTAAATACTAAGTGAAATTAAAGGGGTGGTTGTAAATTAGTATCTTCAATCTTATCTATTACTTCATTCTTAACCTCTTTGTCTGACAACATCCCCATTGTAACAGCCTGCATAGAGTCGAAGAACTCTAATAGGACTGCGTCATCATTTTCTTTAATTGATGGCTCTTCTTTGATTGGAGATAATGGCACTTGTGTTTGTATTTCTTGTTGCGGGGAAGCAGGTGGTGGTGTTACTGGTTCCGGTTGCGGGGATGCAAGTGGTGGTGTTACTATTTCTTGTTGCGAGGGTAGAGGGGGTGGTGGCGGTGTTGGAAGCGGTAGTTGGTATATAGCGTCACGCTTTTTACAATTTGTATTATAAACAGAGCAAACATTTTGTGAGCCATATGGGATATTTAAAACGCGGCCTTTATTTTTAATCTTAAATTTAAATCTTACTTTAAAATTAAATGAAAAACAAAACCTTAAAGAAACAATGTCCTGGCAAGTCATAAATACAATCAAAAGGAACGAAGCGAGGGTTTGATAGGCGAGTACAGTATAACGTCACCCCCTCCTTAGTAACAATAAAATCTAATTCCACTTCAGTGCTTTTGCACTCACGACATCGTCCACCATGCTCAAAAGGAATAAATCGAGGTGTTGATATTCTTTCACTAGTTATGGTGATTCCATTGGAGTTGAGGTTAAAATCAACCTCTGGAATAATTTGAGCCGCCAAAGATTCCTTGTCGTTAATATTAAGTGCCATTTTTTAAATTTTCGATAAGTAATTAATTAGTCTGAAAAATTTTTGAGTTTATATACCCTTCTCTCTCTGATAGGTGTCAAAATCTGTAAGCCTAAGTAGTATATACACAACTTTTATTCCCTTTTTTTCAGGAAATAAAAATTGTGTATTTTTAAAGAAGTTAAAAGAATATTTTAAAATTTTTTATAAAACCCCCAATTTTATCCCCTTTTTTCTTGTAAAATAAATGTAAAAATTACAGATAGGTAAAAAAGTGTAAACAAAAATTAAATTTATAAACAAAATTAAGATAAAATAAAAATTTTAAACAAAAAATATGAAAAATATATGTAAATTAAATACAGTAAATAAGAAAAGTATTTAAAACAAAATAGATAAGACACGGTTGGAACCTGCAGGGGTAAATTAAGGAATTGTATTTCGAAAGAAATACTTAAAATTTAAAACATTAAAATTTTTAAAATATTTTTTCCAAAATTATGAAATTTATTTTTTAAAGAAGTGTTTTAGAAAGACCATAGAAAAGTAGAAAATTAAGACAATGCTAAATATAATATTTCTCTCTTGTGAATGGAAGAAAAAAAAGAAATTTTAAATCACATATAAATTTAGTAAATTAATTTACGTTTGACTATCTATTTTTCTAATTCCCTTAATTAATTTCCCAATCTTAAGGTACGTATATAATACATACTACGGATAAATTTTGGAATTGTATTTCTTGTGAAATACTTAATTTTTAAAAAACTACGAACTGGTTAAAAATTTTTCTGAAAAAGTGTAAAAATTGGTAAAAAATTATGATCAAATTAAAATCTAATACATTAAATTAAAAGACAGGATTAAAAAAAAAGAGAAGACTAAAAGCATTAAATTACATAAAGTCTCTCTAAATGGTTATTCTAATAAAAAATGACATTTTGGGCAGATTGAAATTGTTAATAAATAAAAATTTTTTATTTTTCAAGTAAAATAAACGAAAAAAGATATAAATAAACCTGATCGCATAAATAAAAAAAAATAATGTAAAAATAAAAAAAAAAAGAAAACAGCAGAAAAGTGTACAAAAAAAAAGCGGTAAAAGCAGATAATATCTAATAAATTAAATTAAAAATCTGGATCAAAAAGAGAGAATAAAACATTAAACAAAAAAATAAAAAACATTAAATAAAAATGTTTTCGCAATTTTTTTCCTTAATCCGAAAAAGTATTTTAAAAAGGAAAAAGATATAATTTTATTTTATATATAAAAATTATTTAGTTTAAATTTTGTCTTATCTTTAACAATAAATTTTTATCATTTAAATAAAGAACAAAAAATTTTTTGGTCTAAATTTCTAATCCTCATATTTAGTAATATTGTATTTTATAAAATTATTAAACTATCTAATAATTATTTCATAGCTAGATGTGTAAATTTTTGTCTGCATTACTTGGAACTATTTTTCGATTTAGTTCTTTAAATGTCAATACCAGAATTATATTTTGATAATAGGAGATTTTGGATAAATTTAGGTTATTTCTTGTACAAGCTGTGCTATAACATAAGATCTCAATTGGAAATATTTCTATTTATTACATTTCCATTGGGAAAAAAGATGGAAATGAATTGTAAACATTCTTGCAATTAATTTATTAATATTATTTGCAATAATTTTATACTCGAGCTCTTTCTTCTAAATATTGTCTGTATGTATTTAACCAAAAAAGACATTTTATTTTTTTAAATAAAGATACATACATGGGAATTTTTTGAACTATCATACAAAGCGTGGCTTTAATTCATCATGGGTATCGGCTTTTTCAAAGTATTTCTCGAATTACCTAATATTTTAAGCTAAGTTCAATTACACATGTTTAAGAGGGTAAATAATTTTTATTAAAAAAATTCAAAGTTTTCGTGAACTTATTTGGGGATCTAATGTTTCTGCCGATCAAAATCAACATTTGCTTTATTACCAGGCGTTTTAAAAACAAAAGATGGTTATTATTGATGTACTTCACCGAATATTGTTGATAATACTGAAACTGATGAAATTCAATTTAATCAAGAATTAAAAATTTAAGGAAAGTATTAATTTATTTTATTCAAAACATAAATTTCCTTCACCCCAAATAAACTAGTGAGATTTTTTTGCTTCTATTATACAAATCTGTTATACTTCTGTTAATGAATAACAAAAGAAATAGTTTAAGAAGGAATTGAAAAACATAAGAAATATAGCAAAAATACAATCCTTATACTTTTTACAAAAAATTTAGAACTTTTATCAAGCAGAGGATTATCACTAAAAATATTGGCTTCGTTGAGAAAATAATATTTTTAAAGAATTAAATTTATCAGATTCTATCATAGTTAATTCAACTTTGGCAACAAGAATTAATGGTTATTTAAGTGGAAATTCAAATGAAGATGGAAGATGTTAATTTATTAAAATTTTTACAAAAAGATATGAACTTTCTGATTCTTTAATTACAAAAATAAAAGAAATTGAATTAAAAGGTGAAATTGGAAGTAAGCATGAAAATTGATTCTGTATGTAAAAGTTGTTTAAAATAGCAATTTGTTATTTTAAATCTATAATCATATTAAGACCTTTGTATTTAATAAAGAATTCAAGTGTGTCTAAACCTTAGAGGATAAAAATTATTAAACTTTTAATTTAGAAAGAATGGGTTAAATATATTTTTTAAATTAATAAAAATTTTATCAGAAAAATGAATAAATAGAGATTTATTTTTTATGCGAATAATCTCAATAGTGTATTTTATTTTAAGCTAATTTTTTGAAATTTATGGGTATTTGAATTTTCCATTTCAAATTGTTTATAATAAAGTTTTATCTAATCCTTTTAGTTATGTTATCATGATTAGTAGTAAGCCCGCCCTTAGTAGTCGGTCCTCTACGCGATCGTTAATACTTTTAACTAAAAAAACAAATAAGAAAAGGAATATAATTTAAAAATTTTAAACAAAAAATAACTAAATATTAAAAAATTATATTTAATTAAAAAATTAAATAAAATTAATATGTAATAAAATTAAAAAATCTGATAAAATTTTTAATATTTAATATTATACAAAATTAAAAGTTTAATAAAAATAAAATCATTAAATATAAAATTTTTAAATTAAAAATAAAATAATATAAAATAAATATAATTAAAATGCCGAATGTTCGTAGATTTTATAGCTGTCTAAAAAATCAAAGATTATTTTTATAAATTTTTTAAATCTATCATAAATAACACAAATTGAAAAAAACAAACTATAATTAAGTAAAGGATTTAAGATTAAGTATCAAAGATCAACAGGTTTTTCAAGGAAACCTGTCAAAACTTTGAAACATCAAACTAAAAAAAGTGCGATTTTAAAGATTTACGAAATAGATAAGTATATTATGTTTCAACATCAAAGATCAATGATCAAAATCCCTTTTGTAGAAAACCTGTCGCGGACATCTATTAATTTTTCCTAGACAACATTTGATTTAATCTGATAAGTAAAACATGTTTCTCCTTCATAAAAACTTTCGGGCCCGCCCTTGCTGGCACTATAAAAAGAGCAGAATTTTCATTCCATTATTCATTCTTATAATTTCTTAAAATTTCTTAAATTTTTATTAACAACCAAAAATGCCAAGCATCCAAAAATCCAATATTAAAAATGGTGATTTATAATTTTTTAATTTGATTTAGTAATTTATTTTTTAAATCTATGATTTAGTAATTTATTTTTTAAATCTATGATTTTTTAATTTATTTTTTAAAAATATTAACTACTTTATTTATAATTTACTTTTTTAATTACTAAAAAATTTTTAATTTGATTTAGTAATTTATTTTTAAAATCTATGATTTTTTAATTTATCTTTTAAAAATATTAACTAATTTATTTTTAATTTACTTTTTTAATTACTAAATTTTTTTGATTTATTGATTTAATATTTCTATTTTTTACAGATAACGAAGATAAGCAGAGCCAACAAAATCAAGGTAAATACATGGATGGCTAGGGTTCGGATTTTTTTCGGGTCAAAAAATTCCGGTTTCAGGTTAAAGTCTTAAAATTTTCAGACTCTTTTACTCCTGATGAACTAGAGATGGTGCGAGAGTTTATTATGGAGCAGCGGAAAAAGAAACAGGCCGCCGAAGCACGCCGGAGAAGATCGACAAGTTCTTTATCAACTAAGGCTAAGAAACGGTCAATAAAATCTTTAGATGACGTCATAAAGGTATTAGATTAAACATTTATTTAAGATTTTTTATAAAGCCGATCGTTGATCAGGAAAAAAATGATAGTGCCGATAAGCAGCTAGATTATGATATGGAAAACGACGCTGAGGATTCTGATGAGCCTGTTTCCGATGAAATCATTAATCTTGGAGAGGATGAAGATGATTATAAAAAAATGCGTCGTGAAAGTAATTTCTTTTAATTATTAAACTTAATTCTAATTTTAGATAAAAATCTGGTGCCTGCGGCTTTGCTTAAGCGTGCACAACTGCTTAAACAACCTAGAAATTGTGTGTATCTCTTCCACTGCAATAAATGCCGTGATAGCCAAAAGAAAAGAGAAAAATTCCTATTCAATTCTGGCCATCAAGAATTTTATTTACTTACACTCGAGATATGCCCTGAGGACTTGGATAAAAATATCAACTTGGGAATACTGTTCACATCACACTGGGGTAATTCTTAAATTTATTTTTATCAAACGTATTTTTAAGGTCGCTCAATAAAGGATGATACTCATGAAAAATCTTCTCACAACGGTTCAAAAAATGTTTCAGGTTCTGTCACGCCTGATTTACGTCGAGGAGATAGTATTGCAACAAATAATGATAAGAAACTGCTAAGCTTATTTAAATTCTGTTGGGTTTTACATCAGGTACATTTACATATTTATAATAATTAATAATTTTATTTAAGTGTTCGCAATGCTCTGAGCATCAGAAGTCAATGGCTTCGGATATATTTATCCAAAAATCTGGTGCCAATTACGAATTGAGCTTCATAGTAAGAAAAAATTTATGTTCTATATTATATTTTAAAGGTTTGTTCGTTCTGCTCGTTGGATAACATCATTTATCAGCAAAGAATGTTTGATCTATTTAGCAGCTATAAAAAGTAGAAAGATAATTTGAAGAATTTAAAGAATTCACCGATAATATTATATTAATTATATGGAATTGTTGAATAAATTTTCCATTAATTTCTTTTATAATTTCAGTGTTCATATACACTATAATATTTTAAAAATATTCTAATATCAATTTTTAGCTTTTATAGATGAATCATTCAAAGAGAATTGGTGGATTTCCTATCAATCATTTTTACAAAGAAGAAATATCTGAAAATATTGAATCTGCAAGATTCAAGATTGGGGTATTCAGGTTAATATTTTGGAAAAAAAATAAAATTTTACCATAAATTTAGATCAGTCTTTTCTGTAAAAAACATTGAAGACTCTTCTGTTGGCAGTGATAACCTGCTTGAGGCGCTGCTAGATCATTTCATAGCTAAAGCTGATAGAAATGCAGGCTCAAAATCAGAAAAGTGTTCAATAATTATAAGAAGTTCTGTTCTCGAGAAACCCATTCAAATCCCTTATCGAGGCTTGGCACAAAATACACCCAGCGTTGTGATGGAACAATTTGATACAGTAGATCAAAGTGGAAAGCGAATGGGCAGACAATCATTATATAGCCAGCCGATTCATATCGAGGTAATTTAAAAAAACATTAAAATCAAAAATTCAATAAAGATAATAATGGGGCCTTCTCACGATGAATCCCTTGAATTCATGCAAAGAGGACAGAGAGGGAGTGGTCGAAAGCAACGTGAAATTGTGCATGGTGTAGATATTAACAATCTTATAAAGGTAAAAATGAATTATAATAAATAAAATCGAAAGATCAGGTGAATAATGAAAACATGGATGGACCCTCCAAATATCACTGTCTTATATTGGCTGTACAACTTACAATGCTTTATGTCAACATGGCCAAAACAACACGAGCAAGTAAAAGCTTTTTAAAGCTTGTGAATGGAAAAACAAGTGCAAAAACGCATCGGGAATTATTAATCAAGGATATGCTAAAACAAATGAAAAGACACGGAATCCGATATCCTGCAACCTTACAATATTATTGTGTTGAAGAACATGTTCCCATGATTCAAAACTATTTAAATGAACGTTTTCCTGGCCAATACAGATTATCAGTTTTTGGAGAACATGGTCAAATGCGTCCTTTATGGAAAGGTCCCGATCGAGCGATGAAAGAAATCAGTCTTTACTTAAAAGATGGCCATTATTTCGGAATAAGAAAAATTAATAAATTATTTGGTGCAAATTTCTACTGTATGGACTGCGAGGCACCTTTTCAAAAAATTACTGAACATAAACAAACATGCATAGCAAAATGCCCTAGGTGCTGTGGAATGGGTGTTGATTATCCTTGTAAAGAATTAGACGGATTCGAGCTTAATTGCATCAAGTGCTCCAATATATTTAGAAACCCTACTTGCTATAAGAGCCATTTGGAAAAAGGCATATGCAAAATATTTAAAAGGTTTATTTTAATTTTCGCCTTTAATAAGTATTTAAAAATAGATGCAAGGAATGCGGTCAAATATATCGAAATAAAAAAGATGAGGACCATGAATGTTTTGTGAAATTTTGTTCTCTGTGTCGTTCATGGCACAGGGTCGAAGAAAAATGTTACGTTCAACCGATAATTCCTACAAAACCAAAGGACTATCTTATGGTAAATTTAATAAAAATATAATTTAAAAATAAAATAGGTTGTATTTGATTTTGAATGCATGCTTGTTTCTCCTTCAAAAAATACTGAAGAATGGAAAAAACTGGAAAATTATGGTTTGACACCTTCACATTCAATACCCTCAGATGAAAATTATCAATTACATCACGTTAATTGTGTTTCGGTAAAATTATGATTATATTTTTAAAATAAATTTTAGGCAATGTTATTCTGTTCAAAATGTATGGAAAATGATAATTGGAAAAATGAAAATACTGACATGTGTAAAATCTGTGGGCAATCCCAACTAAGAATGCATAGTTGGACGAGTGCTGATTATGAAAACCCTCTTCGAAAATTTCTTAGTTGGTTAATTGATGATCTTGGGCGAAATAGAGCCGGACGTACATTTGCAATTTCACATTATGGAGGGTTTGTAAAAATATATTTTTCAATAACCGTAATTTAGACGTTATGATATGCATCTACTATTGGGCGAATTAATAAAACATTTTGGTTTTGAGCCAAGCATAACACGTACCGGCAACAAACTCTATGAAGTTCTTCTAAAGAAAAAACGAGGAATGTGTCCATATATTTCATTTCGTGATTCATTCAATTGGATGATGTTAAAATTGGAGCAATTACCAAAAGCTCTTGGTCTTGAAATTGATGAAGGAGGAAAATCATTTTTTCCTCACGGATGGAACTATAATATAAATATGGACATTCGCCTTAGAACTCTGCCTGAGAAAAAATATTACTATCCAGAATCCATGGGAAAAGAAAGAAGAAAGGAGTTTGAAAATTGGTATAACTTAAACAAAAATGAACCATTTTGTCTTCGGGAACAAATAGTGGAATATTGTGAACAGGATGTAAGAATACTTGCCCATGCTCTTGTGAAACTTCAAAAGTTATTTTTTGATCTTGCTCCGGATCCTTCAAAACGTGATGATATTATTGTTTCATCTATGACATTGGCTAGCGCATGCCTCCGTCATTTTTGTAATTTATAAATTAATTTTTAACATAAAGTGTATTTAGGTATAAATTATCTGAAACCAACCCAAATTGGTATTATTCCTGACAACGGGTATCACAAAGATACAAACCAATCTTTAATTGCAATAAAAGTAATCCGATGGATTGAACATGAAACGGGTTTGCAAATACAAAATCAACAAAGTGCCGAAGGTGAATATAGACTCCGTGTTTCGAACGGAAGTTTATTAAGACTTGACGGATTTATCAAAGAAAAAAATATTGCTATTGAGTTTCTTGGTTGCGCATGGCACGGCCACGATTGGTAATAATTTTTAAATTTCTAATTTGCATATTTTTAGCCTCTATCGCCCCCATGAAATATGTTTAAATGGGAAAACAGCCTTGTATAACCAAGACAAATTGAATGAAAGAATTAAATTGCTTGAAGAACAAGATATAAAGACTAAAATTATTTGGGAGTGTAATGTATACAAAAAATTGGAAACTGATCCGGAAATGAAACTTTTCTTTGATGCATTGCCTGATATTGGACCTTTATTTCCGAGAGATTCTTTTCACGGTTCTTTTTTAAAAATTTAATTAATTATTTTATTAAGGTGGACGAACAGGGCCGTTAGCCCTCAAATGCAATCTAGAGGGTAACTTGGAGGAAACTTTTGAAATTTCATGTTATGATGTTGTAAGTCTATACCCTGCCGTAAACTTTTATGCAGATTATCCTATTGGTATATTTAATATTTTAATTTGAATTTCAATAATATTTAGGTCATCCTGAAGTTTTAGAACTTAATAAAGAAGTTCATTGGACAAAACCCGAGGACTTGCATCCTTATCGTGGGATTTTTAAATTGTTCATTATACCGCCTGATGATTTGTTTATACCTGTCATTCCTGAGAGAATACATGGAAAATTAGTTTGTCTTTTTTTCTATTATTAAAATTATTTTAGATTTTTCACCTCTGTCATCAATGTACAATTGAGATTGAGTCCGGTATTGCAAAACGAAAAGAAAATAAATATAGCAAGGAAATTGGTAGAAAATGGTGTGCACATAGTGATGAAAAAAGGGGGTTTGTAAGCACGACATGTTCAGTGGAACTTGAGCTTGCGCTGTCAAAGGGTTATCGTGTATCACATGTATTCAGCATATATCAATGGAAAGAATGGTCTGATAAATTACTAAGGCCATATGTTCAAGACATGATGAGATTGAAAATTGAGGTTTATTCCTTTATAATTTATTCGTATTTTTTAAAAAGGCAAGTGGATGGCCAAGTAGTGTTCTGGCTCCTGAAAATCCTAAATGGGAACAACAGCTCAAAATGGAATTTATCGACCGTAACCAAAAAGAATATGGAATAAAACTCGACCCTGAAAAAATTAGCAGAAATGAAGGAATGAGATATTTAGCAAAAACATGCAATAACTCAATGTAATAATTTTCTTTAAGACAAAAAAAAAGATGAATTTAGGTGGGGACGCTGGGCGTTACGATGCAATTTGACTCAGGATTGTATTACCAGCTCTCCTGTTAAACTACATACAATACTTAATGATCCAAAGTTGGAAGTTGGGGCTGTCGAGATGCTGACTCCCGATCTCTTCGCCGTACCGTTCCGCAACAAACGTGAATTTGTTCGGCCCCACGAGAAATACAATATTGCATTGGCTCTTATAACTACTGCAAAGGCGAGAGTTATGCTTTACAAATATATGGATGACATCGTGAACGACAAAGACAGCAAACTTTTATATACGGACACGGATAGTTGCTTCTATGTCCATAAACGTGGAAAGCCTCCACCATTTGTTGTAGGCGATATGCTTGGAATGATGAGCCGTGAATATGAAGACTGGCAAATAATTGCTTTTTATACTGGGGGATGTAAACAGGTTTTTGTACAATTAAAACCTAGAATAATTTTTCTTAGTATGCGATGAAAATGAAACACAGGGCTACTGGTGAGATTAAATACGTTGTCAAATGTCGAGGATGTTGGGACAGCGTCGACTCACCGTTGGACTTTAAACAATTCCAAGTAAAATTTATTTTAAATATATTGAACATTTTTGTTCAGAAAATGGTAGAAGTGTATGGTGATGAACAAAAGCCTATCAGACTTGAAAGAACAAGTTTTCAACCAAGCTGGCGCCACGGCGAAGTTACAAGTCGATCCCAAAAAAGGTATTAGAAAAATATTATTTGATTAAAAAATTTTTTCAGAAGTTATGCACCTATATTTGACAAAGGACTTGTAGATGCGAATTTAGATTGCTATCCATATGGTTATAGAGGGGATCCTGTTCGAGATCCAACTGATTAATTTTTATTATTTGAATAAAAAATTTTATTTATTTTTTTTCATTCATTATAGTTTCAATCTTAATATATCTTTTTTAAACACTAATCTTTATTTAAAGTTTATAGATAACAAAATGATCAGCGACTTCAACTTAGGTGTTTTTTATGAAAAATTATTATTTAATTAAATTATAGTACGACTGCAAGTATGATTGAAAATTTAAATATCCAACAACCAACAAAAATATCAAAAACTCCTGAAGAAATTGTTGGAGCTCAAAACCAGAAAATTTTTGTATTTTATTCGCAACGATGTGGATTCGATAATCGCTTTATTTCTGAATTCAATGTTCTTGGTAGAAAATTCACCACGATCGACCAATATTTTGTATGGCAAAAGGCTCGATTCTTTGGGGATGTAGAAATAGCATCCGAAGTGCTTTTGATCCGCAACCCAATTACAATACGAAGAATCGGAAAGCGTATACGTAATTACAATCAACAAGAATGGTATACAGTTCGAAACAAGGCAAGTTTTTTAAAGAAAAGTGTTTCTTAATATTTAATATATTTTAGGTTATGTATACTGGACTATGGGCTAAATTCACACAAAATGTACAACTATTTAATCAACTACGTGAAACTTGTGATGGTCTAATTACTCAAGCATCAACTTCTGAATTTTATTGGAGCAATGGTTTAAGTCCAACAAGCAAACGACTTAAGGATCCTAGTCAATGGGAGGGTGATAATAATCTTGGCAAACTATTGATGGAATTAAGAAGTGAAATTAACTCAAGCATTTATTGATTATTTTAAAAATGTTAAAATAGAATTGTAAATTAGATTTTGTGTCAAATAAATTTCATCTTCTGATTTTGCTCCTGTAATAATACACTTTCCAGTTGTAAAGACCAAAGCAATTGTACGTGAATCGTTAATTCTTAAGCACATTCCAGGGAAAAACTCAGGGTTATAAGAGATATGTCTTCTTAGCCAGACAGGAGGATAAATCCTCAGAAAATCATATAGGGCTATAAAATAGAAAATTTGTTGTGCAAAGTATTACCTGGTAAATTTAAATGACCAGGAAATGCAAATGATGAAACAATATTTTGGATATTAAATCCTTTAATGGTTATTCTTTTTGTTGTCGCTGCAGAAATAATATCGACAAATATTTGCATTGCAAATTTTGAATCCTTAACCGCTTTTGTTCCAACACAAACAATTCGTCCATTTGAAAATAATAATGCTGTAGCGCGAATAGGTTCAGTGATTTTAATTATAAGTGCTGAAAATCTATCTGGACGATATTTAGAATTTTTAATTATAGCTGCAAGTTTATTAAGATCTAATTTTTCCTTTTCTTCGGTTAAACTTGAAGTTGAAACAACATTTTGAATAATTGCTTTTTGAAACATCTGTAATATAAGTAAAAAATATAGTTTTATTTTTCAAAATAAGCAATGTTCACAGCGCCTTTCACTATGGTTATTTCCGGTGCCACAGGCAGCGGAAAAACCCAATGGTTAATGAGATTTCTTGCAAATCATGAACAACTAATAGAACCACCGCCAAATAAAATATTATATTGTTTTGGCGAAATAAATGAAAATATATTTAAACTAAAAGAAATGGGAATTACAACCTATAATGGTGTTCCAGAAGTGGAGCTAGTTAAACAACACCAATTATTAGTTCTAGATGATCTTATGTTAAATATTCCAAGTGAGTTTCTTGATTTACTCTTTACGAGGGGATCACATAATTGGGGTGTAAGCGTAATCTTTGTAACCCAATCTCTTTATGGACGAGATATAAGAACAGCTCGAGCAAATGCCCACTATATAATTTTAACAAAAAATCCTCAGGGATTATTGCAGGTGCGTACTCTGGGGTCTCAGCTTTTTCCAAAAATGCTAAATTATTTTCTGGAGGCTTATCGCGATGCTACTAGTGATCGCTTTTCTTATTTATTAATTAACATGCATCCGAGTACCGAAGAGAATTTACGACTTTCCACTAAAATATTTCCAGGTGAAAAACAGACTATATATTTGCCTCTATGATATATAAGTACTCCAAAAACTTTTAATTTTAAAAAATGTATGACTATAGTCCATACGTTAAAGAAAATTTTGAATTTTTACAGCGCTTAGCTAAAACATCTTCCGATAAGAAGAAAAACGCCTTAATCCTTTCAGCCAGCGCGGATCAAATATTAGCAATAGTTGAAATCTGTGCTAATATTTTAAAAAATAATTTTACGCTTAATAGAAGACAGCGCAAGAAATTAGCTCAGTTTGCTGATTTTTATAGAGCTATCGCCAGAACTCGTTCAGAGAAAGGCGCCAGAAATCGAATACAGCAAGGAGGTAGTGCCGCTCTAGCAGCTATACTTGTACCAGTCTTGGGAGCCTTAGCAGAACATATAATTCATAGATTTTCACAAGAATGAAACATACAAAGAAAATGATTATGATTTCTGAAAGTGAATATAATGCACTTTTAGGCATGATAAAAGGCGGAGATTTTCTTCAAAATGAAAAAGTACAAGCTGACTCAAAAATTAAACAGACACTTAATGATCCAAATCTAAGTGAAGAAGTAAAAGCCCAAAAATATAATTGGTTATATAAAAAAAGAAGACAACTCAAACATGAATTAGAAAATAGGCCTCAGAGGGTCATTATCGACGAAACAGCAAGAGCTTCTGAAGTTGCGCCATATCTAAGGGAAACAGCAAACCATAAGTCTAAGTTAATGCCTGTACAATCAAATCAAGAATATCAGTCAGAATCAGAAGCAACATTTTCAAAAAGAAAAAGATCAACACCTTTTAATGGAATTATTTCAAAGAGATATTCGAAGGATTTAGAAAATTATGTAAAAGATAATGCGGACAAATTTAGAATACTTAAGAATGGAAGCTTTGAGTCTAATGTTAAAGGAAGAATTGTGAAGAATAGTAATTTCACAGAGGTGCTCGAATATGTACAAGGGGATATATCATCACCTCCTAAAGGCTTTAGTTTTCTGTTTAATCGACTATCTAAGGACCCATTAGTAAAGGAGATGATTAAAGAGACGCAAGGAGAAAGTAGTACAGAAGAAAGTTCTGGAAGCCAATCAGGTAGTGGGAAAAGAAAGAAAAAAGTCTTAGTAAAAGTCCTGCCTATAAAAAGGACAAATAAATTTGTTCCTCAGATATGGGAAAAGCTTTAGATAACGTTTTATCGAAAATTTATTATTCGCTAAATTCTCCTGCTTCGTATGCAGGAATAAATCGTGTTTATGAAGAAGCGAGGCTCAAATATCCAAAGATAAAATTTCAGGATGTTTATGATTTTTTGCATAAGCAAAGAGTGTATACAATGCATAGACCTTCAAGGAAAAAATTTCCAAGGCTCGTTACACGTCCAAGTGGTCTTCATACAGATTGGCAGGCAGATCTGGCAATATTTGATCAGTTAGCTAAACATAATGATAGTTACAGATATCTTTTAGTATGTATTGATGTTCTAAGTCGAAAGATTTTTGTAGCGCCCGTCAAAACTAAGAGATCAGAAGATATGATTGAGGCATTTGAAAAAATTTTCCAACTTTCAGATAGTATCTTGCCCCATAAATTGTATACTGATCGTGGAATAGAATTCGAGGCTAAAAAAATGAAGGATTATTTTAGATCCAAGGATATTGATAAGCGTGTAGTTTATAGTCCTGATGTACATGCTTCAATGGCAGAAAGGGCAAATCGTACAATAAAGGAAAGATTATACCGATACTTTAGTGAAAAAAACACACTCCGTTGGGTTGAGGCTATTCAGCAAATTGTTTCTGGAATAAATTCGAGCGTAAACCGTGTTACAGGTGTTAAACCTAATTCAGTTACTTTTAAAAATTCTCGAAAGTTATTTAAGAGGCTATATAAGGACACTGATACACCTATTAAAATAACTTCTAAACTTAATCCTGGACAAGTTGTCCGCATAACAAAAGAAAAGGGTAAATTTGAAAAAGGATATCTAGCTAACTATACTGACGAGCTTTTTATTATACATACAACTAACGACTCACGTACGCCTATAACATATAGGTTAAAAGATTTTGAAAATAACTTAATTGAAGGAGTATTCTATAGAGAAGAGTTGGTACCCACACAAGAAGATACTACTCATCGTATTGCCGAAATTTTAAAGACTCGTACTACACGTACAGGGGTAAAGCAACACTTTGTGCGTTGGATTGGTTATAAAGATATTCATAATAGTTGGGTAAACGACAGCGATATAGTTAGACATTGACAATGGATTCGTTTTATGTGGTTTTACCTTCGAATTCTGGCGATGTGGAAGGAAATACGACATCAAGATTTACGGTCAGAATGCCTGATACTCTCGAGTTAGATTCAAGTTGGACTGTTGCACTTTCAAATATTATTTACCCGTTTTCATTCTCTTTACTTGGAGATTCTGATGAACAAGAATCTATTACAATTTATCGCCGATATGGAAAAGAACTTCTATCTGTTCGAATCGAGATACCTGATTTGTCTTTTGCTTCAGAGGAGGCCTTGGAAGAGGCCCTAAATGCTGTTTTGCTTGATGCTTGGAAGAAGGAATTGGATCGCGAGCGAGAGGAAATGAGACTTGAAGAGAATAAAAAAAGAATCTATGGAAATTTTCGTAAAAGACGTGCTGTCGCGACTATAAGCGAACAATTAGATAAAAATGGTTATTTTGATTTGACAAAGGAAATTTCATTTAATTTTATGAAATATTTAGGTAAGGAAGGAATTCGTTTACCGCCTATAAGACCTCATGAAGTGGATGGTATATCAATGGTACGGTTCACCCCAAAGCAAGATCAAAAAGAGCGTATCAAACAAGCACTTAATGAATTTAACTCAGTTGGTCAAACTGAATCTGTCCCGTCTGTGGACGAAACCCCTGAATCTACTTCGCAGACACATCCTGAACAAAAAGAAGCCTTGCCCGCTGTTGAGGATGTGACTAAGAATGAGGGTGCTGCAGAGCATGAGAATGCTCATGAGAGTATAATTCAACAATTGGAAAAGGAAGGTCACTTCGATATGCCGAAGGACTTTGCTTATAAATTTATACAATATTTAAATAAAGAAATTAAGGGGGCAAAACTTCCAGTTGTATCATCGGTTCCGGACAGCTCTGTTGTTCGTTTAAAACCACAAACAGATCAGAAGGATATAATAATAAATGCAATTAAAAGTTTTGCATCACGTTCAGCGCCTAAACCTGAAAATCCTTTACCAGAAGATGAAGAAAATCCTGAAAAAGATACCCATGTTCATTCACAAGTCAAAGTTGAAAATCAACTTAATAAAAAAACAGATAGTTCCTCTGTATCCGATATTTCTAAAACTGATGATCCCCCTATTCCTATGTCTCGTGTATCAGAAGCCCCTACTGATGCTCCAGTAGCTTCTGAAGAAAAACCAGATGATACACAACAGGTTACTGAAAAGCAAAATAACAAAACTCCTTTAGACGGAAAGATAACACCTCTATCTGATAGTTTGCCGACCCTAACAGATGAACAAAAAACCTTAATGGGTATGGCTGTTCGTGCAGCTACAAGGTCATTGACTAATAGTGAAGAATTGGCAAAGCAACAATCACAACTAAATAAAGAACTTAATCAGAAATATTGGGAAGATGCTCGTTATAAGTATGCACTAATAGATGAAGAGGTAACATTAAATGAGACGGGGGTAACTAAGAGAAAAATACCTGCAACTATTATAAAATGGGTTATAACACAATTAAAATTATTGGTTGGTCGAAGAAATGAAATAGACAAATGGATACAAGAATGTTTAGAGGCAAAAGATAGGGTTTCAGAAGCCCAAATAGAAACTAAAAAATCAGAATCGCGAGGTGATGTTACTGAGGCACGAAAAGCTGCAGATCGTGCTAAGGCTGCAGAACAAAAGGTTAAGGAATTAGCCAATCAAGTTGATGAAGCTATAGCAGGACAAAAATTATTATCGGAAGAAATTATAGGTAAAGTTGAAGCTGAACTTTCGAATGAAACTTCATCATCAAAAATAGCAACTCCTGATGATGAGGAGACTTCGAGCCATGAAGAGGAAAATCTAGGCGAACATGAATCTGAAGAGCCTCAAGAACCTTCTGAAGATAAGCAAGAAAATGCTAAAGAGCCTTCTAAGGACAATATTGAGGAAGAATCTGAGACAATAGATGGAAAAGAAGAGCCGTCAGAAGATAAGTACGAAAGAGATGAAGAAACTTCTGCACATGCAGAAGATGCAAATGTTTACGAAGAACATGAACAAGAAGACATTGAAGAGCCTCACGAAACATCTGAAGAAGAAAAGGATGAAGGGCCTTCGGCACCTGCTGAAGAAAGGGTTGAGGATGAAGCTGAGACAATAGACACTGAAGAGCCATCTGAAGAAACACAAGATAAGGATGAAGGGCCTTCGGCCCCTGAAGATGAAAATGTTGAGGAAGCTGTGTCTACAGATGTTGTCGCTGAAGAGCCATCTGAAGAAACGCAAGAAAAGTATGAAAGGCCTTCGGCCCCTGAAGAAGAAAATGTTGAGGAAGCTGTGTCTACAGATAATGTCGCTGAAGAGCCATCTGAAGAAACGCAAGAAAAGGATGAAGGGCCTTCGGCCCCTGAAGAAGAAAATGTTGAGGAAGCTGTGTCTACAGATGATGTCGCTGAAGAGCCATCTGAAGAAACACAAGAAAAAGATGAAGAGCCTTCAGCAGATCAAGATGAAAATATTGAGAAAGAGGCTGAGGCAATAGATAAAGAAGTATCTCCATCTGAAGAAACGCAAGAAAAGGATGAAGAAACTTCTGCACCTGCAGAAGAGGAAAATGTTGAGCAAGAAGCTGAGTCAATAGATGGAGAAGTAGCTCCATCCGAAGATACACATGGAAACGAAGGCGAAAATATCGAACAAGAACATGAACAGGAAAAGTCTGAAGAAAAGTCTCAGGAATTTCCAACAATAATTGAAGAGGAGCCTTGGACTCCTCCTGAAAAAGTAAATAATCTTCCCACCATCGAAGAAGAACCAGAGCAAGAAGAAATTCAACCTGAAGATCTAAGCTCGCTGCCTGCGCTTCCACGTCCTGAAATGTTAATTGCGGACCCTCCTGAACGTCCTTCCTTTTGGAAAAGCTTCTTTGGTAATGGTGTTAAGCATGTTGAAGATAAAACCAAAGAAAAAGAACTTCCAAAAGAAGAAAATCAACAAAAAGAATCTGAAGTGTTAAAGGATTCGGAGCCTAAGAAAATACATCTAGCTGAATATGCTTATCCTCCTGAATATTTAAAAATGCTTCTTAGCTTCTCCAATATACAACTAGCCGATCCAAAATATCAATGGGTTTCTATACTGTACGATAAAGTGCATAAGCGTTTTCATGTCTTCTTGCAGGGAAACGTACAATTTATTAAATTAAGTCGGCAACTAGCTTATACTCTTGGTTTCGATTCTGAGAAGGTTCATAGTGGACAAGTCGCAAAGTATATGCCTGATATATCTGGAGGTGTGCGTCAATTTTTAGTTTATGCACCAAAACTTGTTGAAAATAGCATAATAGGTAATGTAACTGCGCCGTTATTACGTGTTGTTAATGTATCTGGTAAACCTGGTGAAAGTATTTCAGAAGTATATATGACCGAAGCTCATCATCGTTTATTAGGTAAACGCCATCCAGACATTACTATTGAAATTCGAACCTTAACTGGAAAGCTCGTTAAATTCCATTGGGGAACTTGCATATTAACATTACACTTTCAACGCTCATTATTTTAGAAAATGACACACGTTGAATTAGATCTAGATAAAATTGACTGGGAGCCATTTTTGAGTGCTCAAGACGGAGGGGGAAGATTACTTGAAGATAATCGTTATTTCCAAGGAACTAGATATCAAAGGGGATTTGGTGTACTTGGAGCTGTAGGGCGTTTTTTAATGCCAATTGTTAAAAATCTAGCTACAACAGCTGGTAATGAAGCTGTAAATGCTGGAAAAAATATTCTTGAAGATGTTTCACAAGGGCGATCAGTAAGTGAAGCATTAAAACAGCATGGTAGCGAAGGTCTTCAAAAAGTAGGGAAAAAGCTTCAACAATGTGGCAAAGGCAAAAGAAAGCGAAAGGAAAAACAAAATGTAATCATAGATAATTTAGGAAAGAAAAGAAGACGGTATAGAGACCAACTAAGCCTTGAAGACATCTGAGTATATAAGTATTAGTTTATTATTATTAGGTAATCAAAATGACGACAATTAAGAAAATTGATAAAGACAGTACTGAAGGGGTTGATAATCGCCTTACTTTCTTTACTATCCCTTCAACAAATGTAGGTATTCAACGATCTGCATACAAAGAATTACTTCCCCTCAATGCTCTTAATCAATCTGCAGGTCCTTTTATTTTTCGCTATTTTGGTGACTCCCTCTACTTAGATTTAAGTAAGACATACCTAAGTCTTGTGCTATCACTAGAACGTAAGGTTGATGCAACTGGCGAATGGGTCCCCATTGTTAAAGACTTGGCCGGGAATTTTGCTGGTGATAGTTTTACAAGTGTTGCTCAATATTTAGGTTTAACATGGATTCGTCGCCTAACTCTATCCGTCAATGGAATTCAATGCTATGACTCGGGAATCCATTATGCATACAGATGTATATTTCTTCATGAACTTGGTGCAGATAGAGAGGTCAGCAAAGGTCTTTATGAGGCGGCCCTTTATTATAAAGATTCTGTTGATAAAGATGATTTTGAAGGTTCAGGATTTAAAGCACGCGCTTCAAGATTTGCTAAAGGTCAGACTTGTAGATTACTCTCACACTTGGATTATGATATGGCAAGACAAAATCAGTTATTAATTCCTAATAGTGATGTGCTCTGGACATTTTACAGAAATACCGATGAATTCCTTATTCATGCTCCAAAATATCGTAAGAAAGCTGGTGAAGAATTATTAAATAATACAAGCACATACCGCCTACGTCTTCATGATATGAGAATTTTTGTTAAGCAGGTTGATTTAAGTATGTCGCTAAATAATGCTATTGCTAGACATTTAGAACAGTCTCCTGCAAAATATGCATATAGAAAAATTGAAATTCGGAGCGTTTTTCTTGGAAAAGGTCGACAGGAAATTACACATGCTGCGTTCACAAGTACATGTCCTAGACGGTTAGTGATTTGTTTTGTAAGCTCTCCTGCATATACAGGAAATACAGCATTGTCTCCGTTCACTTTTGAGCATGCGCATTTGCGAACTGTCTCAGCAGAATTTGGGGGGTTCCAGTATCCGGCTGTTCCTTATGAGCTTGATTTTTCCAATGACAGTTTTGTTCGTGCCTTTGTTGATATGTATGTAGGTATGGATTTAGATGCCTGGCCAAATTCCGATCAAAGAACTTTAAGCATAGGGATGAAAGAATTTTCGCAATCTTCTTGTTTCTTTGTTATACCTATGACTTCGACGCTAGAAGATACTAACGGTTTGGAGCTCATTAGGCAGGGAACAACAACCGTCCGTTGCTTGTTCAATCGGCCTGTAAAAGATGAGGGATACGAAATGATAATAATGGGTGAATTCGATGCAATAATGTCCATAAATGCAGATCGTGTGTTAAGTACTGATGGATCTGTTTAAAAATGAATTCTATCCAACTTGAAAATTTACTTAAAAAATATAAACCTCTAAAAAATAAGTTTCTTGGTGTTTTTTCTTCGAATAATATCCCAAATAAAGAATGGACTAGGCCTTTTTGTTTTATTGTGAATAATATGCGTAAAGGGACATTTGGTGAACATTGGATTGCTTGTTATTCTGATAATCCTAGTACAGTGGAATATTTTGATTCGTTTGCAGAAGAACCAAATTGTGACATGAGACAATCTATGCTTGGTCGTTTTCCTATTGTGAAACAAAACAAATTTTCTTTGCAATCCCCTCTATCAGATACTTGTGGCCATTATTGTATATATTTTTTAATATTGCGTTCAAAGAACAATTTTTCATCAACGCTACAGAAATTGCATTCAATCCCTCCCGAAGGGCGTGACGCTTTTTTAAGACAATTCATACAGTACCTTTCGTATATAAGATGAAGAATAATTTTAAAATAAGATAATAAAATGAACTCTTTAATAATAATATCATTTTCCCTATTAACTACTGTATTATCGGCAAATGACAGTAATATTCTTTTTCCTGTGCATGGGCCTTTTCCTCCAAATGTAAATGCATGCTTTGTAATTGATAGGGGTCATGTTCTTTCTATTGGTCCTGCTATATCTACAAACAAGGATATTCTTCTAGTATTTGCATATATTTTGGATTTGGGTTTATTATTTGTCTTGGCTGTATTATTTAGAGTGCATAAAAATATTCGTAAAAAAAGAAATGACGGGACGACAAGTATTCGGTTTGCCAATGGACCTCTTGGTATATAAGAGCGACTATTGTTAGCACAATTTAGTTTTCCATGCGTACTAGCGACACAATGCCAGAACCTTTAATTTCATCACAACCAGTTCAATTAACACCTCTTATTCAAATACTTTGCCGATTCAACGGAGGATGTGCCCCAGAATCACTTCATCGCGAACTACGAAAAAAATATAATGAAAATGTCAATTACTTGCAAACTCTTACAAGCTTGACTAATGAAGATGTTGCAATATCTGGTATTGGTCAACGAAATTTTACGGAACCTAGAAAGAAAGCTCTAATCACAAATCATCTAAAACATCAGCAAATGGAAATTTATCCTTGCAAATTAACGAAGATGGGGGCTGATCAGATATTCGCTCTACGTGGATACTTGCGCGTTACAATAAGACAATATTTTTATGTGCGACACCGAATTGATCTGGCGTATCCTCAATTACCACTTATTTGTGTTGCAGGAGGAAGAAGACATCAATATTTTTATCCAATTGAATGCATCGATGTATTAGAACAAATAGAACAATCTGAAACTATATAAACGTATCCTTATTTGTTGATTTATTTACAATTAATAAAATGTTTTCAAAAATTATTTTTATATTTCTTTTCGGATATGTGTTTGCTGAATTTAAAATATGGAAGGTGGAGGAGGCTAAAGTATCCGAATTTCGACGGACTCCAGCCCCAACACCTTTCTATAGAGAGTTTCTATTTTGCAAAGATCTAGGTCTTCCTAAGCGTAAAACTTTTCAAGATAAAAAATGGTATGGTAATCATTATTATTGGGACAAAAATGAAAAATCTTATAAAATTGTAAGGTTTGGTGTAGCAGCAACTCCTGCACCTGTTAATGAAACAGTTTGCTTCATTAAAGATCCTCCCTTCTCAAGTGTATTAGAATTTTTTAAAAATTTGTTTTAAATTTTGTACAAAATAAAAATTTTAAAATACAAAAAATAATAAAAATCAAAAATACAAAAAAATAATAAAAATACAAAAAAATAATAAAAATTAAAAATATAAAAAAATAATAAAAATTAAAAATACAAAAAAATAAACATTTTCTAATTTATTTTTTTATTTCATATATTTGTAATAATTTAAACATTTATTTTCCTAAAATAAAAATAATTTTAAAAAGTAGTGTGTTCTTTAGAAAAAATACACAATTTTTATTTCCTGAAAAAAAAGGGAATAAAAGTTGTGTATATACTACTAGCCTATATTATCCTACAAGTTTATGTCTATATTTAAAAATGAAGCCAAGCCATTTTCAAAATTTTGTTTAAAATTATTTAAAGCCACGCCTATTTTATGATGCGGTTTATAAAATTTTTATTTCTTAAGCTCATTCTATATAATTTACAACAAATTGGTCAATATTTCAACATTTATTTAATTAATATTTCTTATTATTAAAAATATGGAACAAAATAAGACATCTGGTGAGAAAATTAATATTTTCTTTTAAAACCGTATTTAAGCTTCTAATGCACCAGATATGGATTGTGAGCAAACCAAAACAATTTCTGTTACTAAAACTGAGAAATTGGAGAAAAAGAAGGAAACAAGTGCTAAAAACTCTGGTATAATAATATAAATATTCTCTATTCAAATTTTTTAAGAGAAAACAATTAATAAGCCTACAGCGGAGACAACTGTTCAGGGTCCAATTATTAAAAAACAACTTTGGAAGCTTATACGCGGAAAATTTTTGATTACTTTCTATCTCTGCCAAGGTAAACAATTTAAAATTCCATTCAAAAATTAATTTTTAGAATGCCAAAACAACTTATTTTATTCAAAAGAGAAATTTGAAGAAGAATCTACTGGTGTAACAGTGAAGATTAATTTATGCAACAAGTGTGTTGATGCAAATTGTACTGCTTCTGATGTACTCGCACCGTATAAGAAGATTGGCACAAAAAGAAAAGCCGAGTAAATATTAAGATCGAGAAATTAATTTTTAATTCATAATGATTAAATAAACCTTTCTAAGACAATCACTTTTAATTGTACTTTTTAATATTTATTCAACTTTATTGTAATAATTCATTTTAAATGAACTTTGAAATAAAATTTTTTTAATTATTTAATTGTTTGGGTCTAAATTCCCTCTGATTTTACTCATTAGATTTTTATTTAGATTATATCATCCCTAAAATTATTCCTTTGTTTTTTAAATATTTTAATACATAGAAAATTTTTCTATAATACAATAATTCTTTCTCATTCCACTAATTGTCTACATACTCTCTTATTTTTATGCTCTTTACTTTGAAAAATAATGGCGGAAGCTCATTAACAGTCCTTGGGATATTTATTGATTATGAGCTTGGATTTTTTTAATTTAAAATAAAAATTTCCGCGAAAATTATTTCAATTGTTATTTATTGGGAAGACACTCTATCCATGTTGAGATATATTAGAGAGAAGAAAAGAAAAGTAAAGATATAGAAGAGACATTAAAAGAAATTTCAAAATGGTAATTAGCGTAAAAGACAGAATACCAAAAATCTATAATTAAGAACTAAAACAAATATTTTTTACATGTCACAGTTTTCACTAGTAGCAGTTTAGCTTCGATTATCGATTATCTTCAGAGATTGAGCAAAAATACAGGGACATATTTAATTAAAATTGACTCTACTGTCTTATCAGAACACGATTCCTAAATGATGTCAGAGAAACGAATATATGTTTATATACAATAAAAGTAGCCATTCAAGTCAGCAACTGCTCTGCTTCTCTATCCTTTCACATATATAACATAAGAGAAGAGTACTGTAAACACTGCGTACTCCCTGCGGTCATGTAAAATATGATTCTTTGATCTCTTTTAACTCATTAAATTTAAAACCCGAGTGATTTAAGTTATTGTTCGGTTATTTAATCCATTGTCCATCCCTCCACAAATTAATTATTTATTAAAATGTTTACCTTTTACCACTAGGGTTTTATTGATTTAACACACTTTTCAATTCTTAGATTTAAGACTCAACTGTATAGTTAGTTCGCCGTTCACAATTCAGAGCAGAGAAACGAATTTTATGTGTATATAAAATAAATGAGAAATTAGAGTCGCCCTAATACTCTGCGTCTCTACCTTTTCTCTTCATAAATAAGAGAATGGGTACTGTACTTTTGCGCATTGCAACCGGCAATATCAAAGGAAATCCATTAACAATGTAAAATAATTACTCAATAATTAAAATAAAAAGTTTTTTGACACAATTAAAAGTTTATACAAAAATCAATAAAGCCATTGTCTCGTTTCACTTATTAAATTTAAGGCTCTAAAGAGAGCCGTATGGGTTTAGATTATTGTTGCTGTCCATTTGCCCATCATCCAACAAATTGTCCATCACCAACCAATTAGTGTGCAGGAACCATTCCACTCACTTACATCCATCATTCAAAAAAGTTTGGTTGATTCCTTCATCACACCCGAAATTTACCGCAGTGCGCGAAAAACACCCCTAAAAAGTTTGAAAAATCCGTCACCTCTTACACCCACCCTTCAAAAAAGTTTGGAAAATTTCCTCTCTCTACCCCAAGTTTTACCGCAGTGCGCGAACCCTTCTCTCACCAACCAATTAGTACCCTTTACTAACCTCCACCACCAGTAAATTAGTGCGCGGTTCGCTTTACTAATTAATGTGCGAGACCCCTCCACCACCAGTAAATTAGTTCACGGAACCCTTACCATCCCTTACACACCCTTCCCGAAGTTTTGCCGCAAATGCGCGAATCCCTTTCTACATCTACTAATTAGTGCGGGACCCCTCCACAACCAGTCAATTAGTGCGCGAGACCCCTCCACCCCCTCAACACCCCCTTCAGGATTAGGTTCGGACCCCTCCCCCTCTCACTCAAAACCATTCTTTAGGATTTGGTTTTGTGGGCGCGGACCCCTCCCCCGTCAAACCTGTCAATAGGTTTGCGGCATCCCCTTTGAACATCAATCAAAAGGTTGGCGGCATTTCCCTTTGTCCCGAAACCGTTGGGGTAACTACTAAAAAGTGTTCATCTTTTTTTTCAAAAAGTTGCACTCTCGCACAAAAAAAAATATTTTAAAAATTAAAAACCTTGTTTGGCCCATCCATAGCCGTAACTGGTGTTAATTTAGAAGGTATTTCCATATTTTTTTTCGAATCATTTTCTTGTTTTAGCACCTGAATTTGAGCAGAAGAATAAGGTTGTTTTGAATAAAATTGTTGTTGTTGAATAACCAAAGATGGAGAAGAAAGTCCTCCACAATTTTGAGAATCAGAATTATTACAAAATTTTATTGGCGAAGAATTATTTGAAGCTAAGGAACAATTTTGTGGTGGTGGTTGAGATAAAACAAAAGGTTGTGTATTAATAGATTCTGATGAAGATTGACGAACAACAGGTTGAGTTAAATTAACTTTTTCATTATTTTTATTGGCATTGGAGATTTGATTTGCACCGCTAATTTTACGTCTAAAAAATAAAATTTAAAAAAAGTTTTCAAAATATAAAAACATTTGTTTTTGAATATTTTGTTGGTCCTTTATTTTATTTTCAGAAATATTTTCAGGTTTTGTCGGAGGCGGCGAACCAAAATCGCCGCCTTGTAATTGTTCAGTTACAGCTTTAACTCTTTTACATGTACTTTTGTGACGTTTAAGACTACGAGAAGAACAAAGACGTTTTCCACAAGCATCACATCTTTAAAAAAATATTTTTAGAGATTAAACTTTTATATACTCATGAATAGGTTTTTCTTCAATTCCAAATCCAGCACTTTCTTTTTTCGTTTGTTTCTGATGTTCTTTATCAGGCATTAACATTACACTTTGTTGGGCAACATTAAAAGTATTTCCAATTGGATTATTTTGCATAGTATAAGACGGAATTTCTTGTGAGAATCTTATATTTGAAATATTTTTGGGTTGAGCACCAAATGATTGGTGTCGAGGTGATTCTTCCCCTTTGAATAAATTATGTTGACCTTCATTGTTAGAAAACACCGGAATACTGCCGCTACTTCTGCGTCTATCAAGCAAAGTGTTAGGCACATTCCTAAATAAAAGAAAAAATACTTTAAAAAATTAAAAGAAAAAAAAATAAACACAAAAATATTCGAACCTTCAACTTATTCACCAAAACCTAACATTTACCAACTAAACCACAACACAAGATAAATGAAAACTTTTTAATAAAAACTATAAATATCTAAAAAATAGCCCTGTCTCTTTAAATTATTAATTGCATGGAAATTTCATACCGATCAAGTTGTTGTTGCTGTAAAGCAAAGGATAGATTAGAATTATTGCTTAATTCTTGTTTAATTGGACTATATGTTGTTGTAGTCAACGGAAAAGTTGTTGAATTTTGAATACTAACAGATTGATTAATTTGATGATTACTCATTTTATTTTCATTTTATTAAAAAAATATTTTCTTAAAATAAATTTAAAGAAAAAAGTAATTCAAAATTATTACAATAAATATATTAAAAATAAAATTTTCAGACAGAAAAACAGGAAAGCGCAACATTTTAATAAATACACACTCTTTTTTTAAAATTATAACAACAAAAAATATGTTAGTTTGTTTCAATCAATATTAAATATATTTATTTTAGTTATTTAATTTTTTTCTATCAAAAGTTTTTAATGACGTGACTTTTAGGAAAGAAGTATAGAAATATAAAAAAAGGAAGGCCCCAAAAATATATTGAGACGCCGATAACAATTAACTAATTAAAAGAGAGGGAAATCTAAAAATAAAATTTTAATTAAAATAAAAATTATTAATAAATTTGGGGACTTGGATTGAAAAGTTAAAGAAAAAAAGAGATCATTTTCAAAGTAGCCAAAATTTTTGTATTTTCATACATCCAAAAAGCCAGAATTTACTTATAAATCAAAATTCAATGTACGTACTTTAATTAAAATGTAATTTCAATTTTTAAGGTAATTTTGAACTTCGTACCCCCCCCCCCTCTTTTTTCTGTCTCAAAGTGTTAAAAATGGTCAGTCTGAACAAGAATTGTAGAACACATCAGGCCGAGTCGAATGACACCAAAATCAACAAAATCCGACCGGATTGGACCGAGATAGAGACCCCTGAAAATTGAAAAACCACAGGGGCGAAAAACCATATGGTCGAGAGTTTGTACAAGTGATAGCTCATTCGAAAGAGCTCGGCGAGCTGAGTCGAATGACACCAAAATCAACGTGATTGGACATGATTTGACAAAGTTATGACATAAAGAGCAGACTCCGGTAGGTCTAAATAATGTCATAACTTTGTCAAAACTCGTCCGATTACGTTGATTTTGCTGTCATTCAACTCAGCTCGACGAGTTCTTTCGAATGAGCTATCATTTGCATAAACTTTTTTGTTCCAAGAAATCACCCCTGTGGTTTTTCAATTTTCAGGGGTCTGTATCTCGGTCCAATCCGGGCGGATTTTGTTGATTTTGGTGTCATTCGACTCGGCCTGATGTGTTCTACAATTCTTGTTCAGACTGACCATTTTTAACACTTTGAGACAGAAAAAAGAGAGGGGGGGTACGAAGTTCAAAATTACCATTTTTAAAGTAAGAAAGTCTCGATTTAAAGACCATACTCTCAATTATGAATTTGAGATCTGTAATAAAAAATATCATCAAAAAGATCCTTCAAAAATTGATTCAATTCAGTGAGACCTTTAGATAAAATAATAAATTTAAATATAAATCGTTGGTATTTCTTGTATGCAGGGAGAATTTTACTTTAATAAATTTTTGATTTGAAATAGAATTTAAATAAATTTAAATAAAAAAATCTATCGATTAAATACAAAAAAATCAATGCATAAAAGGAGAGAAGATTGAAGAAAATAAATTTAGATATTTTTATTTAAGTATTCAAGATATGAGCTGGCAAAAATATGCACAAAAAATCGCAAATATGTGAATATCTACATATAATATGAATCAAAATAAGGGAGCAGGCCAGTGTACAGGGAGGCCAATATACCGCCCGAGCCATAAATTCGTTTTGAAATTATTGAATCCGGGCTGCCTTGGTTTGATTCGATGCGACTTGAAGAGCTGAATTGAACCATAGTATCAGGGCGTCCCGGATTCGAAACTTTGAACTAAGTTATAGCTCGGCGGTACATTGGGGTGTACCCTCAAAATAGTAAATATATGAAAATATGCAAATACAAATCTTTATTCAAAATTAATTTGAAAAAAAAAGAAAATAAATTTTCTAATTCCAAAATAATCTTTTTTCAAAATTATTAAATTAAATGAAGATTTAAATTTAATAAATTAAAATTATTAATTTAAATAATTATATCAGTCAAGAATGGAATAATTTAAATGCCTAAATTATTTGTCTTGTTTTTTTTAATTTAAAAAAATTAATTAGAGCTTTGGGATTTAATAAATAAATATACTTTTTTATTTTTTATATTTTAATTTGCATTATTTATTAAAAATACGAAATAATTGTGTCTACCAAAACAATTCAAAATATTTTTACAAATAAGCATCACATTTCCATGGTAATAAAAATAAAATTAAATTTAAAATAAAAATACATAAAAGTACTTTTTTAAAAATTGTTTGAAAAAATACATAATATTAATTATTATATTTATGTAAATTGGAAACAATTTGGATATTTTATGTAAATATTTTTCCGATTTTAAATGTCGATTTTGATCGAAAAATATCGACCGACACGCTATATTCTAATATATTCGACTCAGCTGACTGAATTAAAAAAAATAAAATTAGTTTTGGAGGGATTAAAGGCAATATCGAGGGATTAGACCGTCATATTAGGGATCATGAGGGCTAAGGATATACCAGAGGATTTGAATTATCAGGGGGTTTAATTGCTAGTGTATTCCGAATAAATATCGGGGAATTTAGGAGGAATTCCCCCCCCCCCTAATCAATTCAGAACTCCGTTTATCTGCGGATACCATGAATATTAATCCCCTGGCTCTATACGCACATAAGGGTGTAATCGGTTTTTTCCCTTCCTTTTTTCATTTCCATTTTCCATTTCTTTTTCCTTCATTTTTCCTTTCCTTTTTCCTTTCTAACTTTGACTGCCCGTGTTTTGTCCGTCCGTGTTGGTTCTGTCCGTCTTCGTCCGGTCGGTTTTCGACCGTGTTGGTTCTGTCTGTGTCCGTCCGTGTTTGTCTGTCCGAGTTCTTCCGTGTTGGTTCGGTCGGTCTTCGACCGTGTTGGTTCTGTCCGTCTTCGTCCGTGTTTTGTCTGTCTGTGTCCGTCCGTGTTTTGTCTGTCCGTCTTCGTGCCTGTTTTGTCTATCTTTTCATTTGAATATGCCACAGGGAAATTCATTGGAAGTAAACGAGGGTAAAAGTCTGACCATAATGTACAAAATAAGGAAAAATATGGAAAGGAAAAAAACGATTACCCCCTTATTTGCGTATAGGGTCAATCCCCTTATCCAACAGACCTAATTATATCGCACGCCTTAATCCTCGAGAATTTTCGGTTTCAGTTAACCGACAGCTTCGGTTCGGTTTGTCGGTTCGGTTAAACGAAATGTTTTAGCCGCTGCGTAGGAGGGTAGACATGTCGAGCGTCAACGACGGCCGTCGTTTTACAAGTCCATCGTTTAGCGAAGAGCACAAAATAGTTTTCCAGCAAATCTTTCATAATTTTGTTGATAATCATCAAATTTTCTAGATGCGTCATTCATCTTATGAAAATCTCCACAATAATAGCAAATAATAGCTCATTTGATTGAGCTCGTCGAGCTGAGTCAAATGACACTAAATCAACGAAATATGACTCGACAAAGTTATGATTAGCATAAAAAGAGAACAGATACCGTAAAGGGACCAAGCAAAAATAGGAGGATCTAAACCAAGGTATTGCCTAACTTTTTTAATTAAAGTTTAAAAAGATCCGAAAACTTGGGATATGCATGAGACAAATTGTTGATTAATTTATGAATTAATCATTCACTAATATTTTGAAAAAATAAATTTTAAATTAAAAAAAAATATAATTCAACCAACCTATTAAAAAACAATTTTTAATTAAAAATCAACAAAAAATTTTTATAATCCCTTTAAAATTAAAAAAAGTAATTTACTAAAAATACACAAATATAGAAAATCGAGTTATAAATAAATAAATAAATAAATAAATAAATAAATAAATAAATAAATAAATAAATAAATAAATAAATAAATAAATAAATAAATAAATAAATAAATAAATAAATAAATAAATAAATAAATAAATAAATAAATAAATAAATAAATAAATAAATAAATAAATAAATAAATAAATAAATAAATAAATAAATAAATAAATAAATAAATAAATAAATAAATAAATAAATAAATAAATAAATAAATAAATAAATAAATAAATAAATAAATAAATAAATAAATAAATAAATAAATAAATAAATAAATAAATAAATAAATAAATAAATAAATAAATAAATAAATAAATAAATAAATAAATAAATAAATAAATAAATAAATAAATAAATAAATAAATAAATAAATAAATAAATAAATAAATAAATAAATAAATAAATAAATAAATAAATAAATAAATAAATAAATAAATAAATAAATAAATAAATAAATAAATAAATAAATAAATAAATAAATAAATAAATAAATAAATAAATAAATAAATAAATAAATAAATAAATAAATAAATAAATAAATAAATAAATAAATAAATAAATAAATAAATAAATAAATAAATAAATAAATACATAAATAAATAAATACATAAATAAATAAATAAATAAATAAATAAATAAATAAATAAATAAATAAATAAATAAATAAATAAATAAATAAATAAATAAATAAATAAATAAATAAATAAATAAATAAATAAATAAATAAATAAATAAATAAATAAATAAATAAATAAATAAATAAATAAATAAATAAATAAATAAATAAATAAATAAATAAATAAATAAATAAATAAATAAATAAATAAATAAATAAATAAATAAATAAATAAATAAATAAATAAATAAATAAATAAATAAATAAATAAATAAATAAATAAATAAATAAATAAATAAATAAATAAATAAATAAATAAATAAATAAATAAATAAATAAATAAATAAATAAATAAATAAATAAATAAATAAATAAATAAATAAATAAATAAATAAATAAATAAATAAATAAATAAATAAATAAATAAATAAATAAATAAATAAATAAATAAATAAATAAATAAATAAATAAATAAATAAATAAATAAATAAATAAATAAATAAATAAATAAATAAATAAATAAATAAATAAATAAATAAATAAATAAATAAATAAATAAATAAATAAATAAATAAATAAATAAATAAATAAATAAATAAATAAATAAATAAATAAATAAATAAATAAATAAATAAATAAATAAATAAATAAATAAATAAATAAATAAATAAATAAATAAATAAATAAATAAATAAATAAATAAATAAATAAATAAATAAATAAATAAATAAATAAATAAATAAATAAATAAATAAATAAATAAATAAATAAATAAATAAATAAATAAATAAATAAATAAATAAATAAATAAATAAATAAATAAATAAATAAATAAATAAATAAATAAATAAATAAATAAATAAATAAATAAATAAATAAATAAATAAATAAATAAATAAATAAATAAATAAATAAATAAATAAATAAATAAATAAATAAATAAATAAATAAATAAATAAATAAATAAATAAATAAATAAATAAATAAATAAATAAATAAATAAATAAATAAATAAATAAATAAATAAATAAATAAATAAATAAATAAATAAATAAATAAATAAATAAATAAATAAATAAATAAATAAATAAATAAATAAATAAATAAATAAATAAATAAATAAATAAATAAATAAATAAATAAATAAATAAATAAATAAATAAATAAATAAATAAATAAATAAATAAATAAATAAATAAATAAATAAATAAATAAATAAATAAATAAATAAATAAATAAATAAATAAATAAATAAATAAATAAATAAATAAATAAATAAATAAATAAATAAATAAATAAATAAATAAATAAATAAATAAATAAATAAATAAATAAATAAATAAATAAATAAATAAATAAATAAATAAATAAATAAATAAATAAATAAATAAATAAATAAATAAATAAATAAATAAATAAATAAATAAATAAATAAATAAATAAATAAATAAATAAATAAATAAATAAATAAATAAATAAATAAATAAATAAATAAATAAATAAATAAATAAATAAATAAATAAATAAATAAATAAATAAATAAATAAATAAATAAATAAATAAATAAATAAATAAATAAATAAATAAATAAATAAATAAATAAATAAATAAATAAATAAATAAATAAATAAATAAATAAATAAATAAATAAATAAATAAATAAATAAATAAATAAATAAATAAATAAATAAATAAATAAATAAATAAATAAATAAATAAATAAATAAATAAATAAATAAATAAATAAATAAATAAATAAATAAATAAATAAATAAATAAATAAATAAATAAATAAATAAATAAATAAATAAATAAATAAATAAATAAATAAATAAATAAATAAATAAATAAATAAATAAATAAATAAATAAATAAATAAATAAATAAATAAATAAATAAATAAATAAATAAATAAATAAATAAATAAATAAATAAATAAATAAATAAATAAATAAATAAATAAATAAATAAATAAATAAATAAATAGAGAGAAAAATAAAAAAAGAAATAAAATGTTTTTATAAGCTGCCCGAGCTTTTGTTTGTGTCCAGCAGTAAAATAGAGAAAAATTAGGGGGGACTTGCGAGGAAAGAATTATTGATCTTCCCCTTCCCCTTTTTTTCTATAAGTAAGAGAAGATTCGCATGGGAATGAATAGTAAGTAGGGGGGAAATAAATATAAAAATTTAAAAGAGCGAGAGGGTTATGCAAGCAATTGTAAAGAATTGAAAAAAAGGGGAAAAATATAAAATTTAATTAAAAACTGGAAATTAAAATTAATTTTACTGTTTTATGTATATTTCTCTTTTACTAATTAATTTTTATTTAATTTAGGATTATTAAAAATAATGAAAAACCATTTTAATGTAAGAAGAAAGTTCTTGTGTTTTTTCTTTATCACACAAGGTCAAAATTCGAGAAAAAATTTTTCTTGTAGCTGCTGAAAATTTGCAATGTCTATTGATGTTTCATCACTAAAGCCCGGATTTATATGCAAATGCATATTTTTTTTGCAAGTTTGGCATAACGTAATACGTTCAAAAAACGTGTTTTTAGCTTGGTCATAAGAGTCTAGAGTGACTTTCATTTTGCATATTTTTGCATATTTTGGGCTTTTTGTGCCTTTTTGCATATTTTACAATTTTTACGTATATTTTTTGCATATTTTTGCGTTTTTAGTCTAAAATTCCAAAAAAATCTAAAAAAATTAGTCCCAGATTTAAAAAAATCAGTGCCAACTTTCATTTTTAATTTATATTTCGACGAATTGAGTATTTTTACTCTATTGGACATTTTGAGATGAGACATTTTGGTGGTGGGACATTTTGGGGCGAGACGTTTTGTGGATTGGGCGAGATTTCCCTTTTGTCAAATATCGACATTATAAAAAAATCACATCATTTTTGTTCAAAAATGATACAAAATGACGAAGAAATGGTAAAGTTGTGTAATAAATACTTTATAATTCAAAAATTGACTAATAAATGGCTATTTTGTTGTTTTTCTTTTAATTTTATAAGTTTTATAACCTATTTTTTTCATTTTTAACTGCATATTTTTGTGCATATTTTGCATTTTTGGTGCATATTTTATGCGCATATTTCACTGTTTTTACTTGCATATAAATCCGGGCTTTATTCATCACAATATTACGCTTTATAATTTCAAATTATGGTAATTCCAAGGATTGTCCCCCCCCCCCATTTTTTTCCTTCCTTAAGAATGACATAATGGTCAATTTTTCTTCCTTCCTCAATTTCACTCTAGTTCCCTGTGGCAAATTCAAATCAGACATTCCTCTCAAAATAAGAGGCATTAACAAAGAAAGGTAAATTTTTCCTAATAAATTTTTCGGTCTCAAATTCTAGGTCTGTATATTTACCTAATCGACGAGCCCATAAATAAGAAAGATGAAAGATTTGTTTAGTTGTTAGATGAGTTCCTTCGAAAAAGGTACCACATAAGTAACCTTGTTCAGCCCGACAATCCCTTGTAGTACAGCGCCAACATCCGTATCGGCGGTTTTTTTTACCTTAATAGTTGTTCGACCTCCACATTTACAGCATGTACGTTTCCCATGAAGAAGTCCAAGTTTTTCAAGCCATGCATCGAAATCGTTGTCGCTTAATCGTAGTTTTTCATGAAGATGCGAAGATTTAAAATTTTTCAGTTGTTCCATATTTTTAATTTTAACTAAGAATGTGATGTTTTCAAAACATTCTAATGTTATATACCAATGTTAATCGATTCATAGATTAATCCTTTCTTTGTTAATGCCTCTTATTTTGAGAGGAATGTCTGATTTGAATTTGCCACAGGGAACTAGAGTGAAATTGAGGAAGGAAGAAAAATTGACCATTATGTCATTCTTAAGGAAGGAAAAAAATGGGGAGGGGGACAATCCTTGGAATTACCCAAATTATTAATTGATTTTTTAAATTAATTTCAAAATTTTTTAAAAATTACGAATTACGAAAAAAATTTTTCGATTACGACGCATTGTTCAGTATAAACATCCCATCATTTTATAACCTATTAGTGATATTTAGTTTCCCGACCTCTAACCGCGAACCTCGTCGGAATGCTGAACTTGAAACGAACCCCGGCATATCTGGCCTCGAATGTCGGGTTGCTTAAGTTAAATTTTCCCTTTTTTCATGTTTCCCTAACCATTTTAGCTTTTTTATTTAATTTATTGTTTATCATTCGAAAGAGCTCTTTGAGCTGGGACGAATGGTACCAAAATCGGCTAGATTTGATGGTTTTTAACAAAATTATGAAGCTAAGACTGGAAAGACTTTTTGTGTCATTGCAATGGGTTAAAATAAACGTTCATATCATTGTTCATTTAAATCATATTTCGTTGATTTTAATCCCATCTGATCCAGCTCAAAAATTCTTTCGCATGATTTATAATTTGCCATAAAAAGGAAAAAAAGAGGGGGGACAGTTAAAGTACTTAGTATTACCAAATGGACGAATGAAATTGAGAATTTTTTAGATTGCTTTAAATTCTCTGAATTTTATGTATGTATTATCTTTAAATTGTACTTTATTAACAAGTTTATTAACTGATTAATAAATATATTTAGTTGATTGATTGTATAAATATTTATTGATTTATTTGTTTATCTTTAATTATTTAATACACAAATTACTTAAATATAGTATTTTTATTTTTTAATTTAATAAAATTCTTAAATTTTTATAGAGAATAATATTTTTTATTAAAAAATGTCAAAGTCTTCATTAGCTTATTTGGGGATGCAATGTTTTTGGGGATCAGAATCAACATTTGCTTTATTACCAGGCGTTTTAAAAACAAGAGTTGGTTATTCTGGAGGTACTTCTCCATCTCCAACATATCAAAATATTGGTGATCATACTGGTAAGGAAGAGGGAGGGAAGGGATGGGAGGTGGAAGGGAGTATACTATATATTTAATATTATATTTAAAAAGAAATTGTTGAAATTCAATTTAATCCAGAATTAACAAAATTTAAAGAAATTATTAATTTATTTTATTCAAAACATAATTTTACTTTACCCCAAAAAACTCAATACAAATCTGTTATACTTTATGTTGATGAAGAACAAAAGAAAATAGCTTTAGAAGAAATGGAAAAAGCAAAAGTATTTTTTAATTTAAAAATCTATTCTTTCAATTTTAAAGGAAAAATATAACAAAAATACAATTTTTTATACTTTTTTACAAAAATTTGAGAAATTTTATCAAGCAGAAGATTATCACCAAAAATATTGGCTTCGTTGTGAAAACAATATTTTTAAAGAAGTTTTTAAATATTTTTATTTTAAATTCTTTTTAAAGTTAAATTTATCAAATTCTCAATTAATTAATTCAACTTTGGCAACAAAAATAAATGGTTATTTAAGTGGAAATTCAAAAGAAGATTTTAATTTATTAAATATTTTACAAAAAGAATATAAACTTTCTGGTATTTTTTGAGAAATTATTTTTTTTTAAATTTTTTCTAGATTCTTTAATTACAAAAATAAAAGAAATTGCATTAAAAGGTTTACTAAATTTTGAATTTAAAAGAAAATTTTTTTTGAAACTTTTAGGTGGAATTGGAAATTGTCATTAAAAGAAATTATGTAAAAGATGTTTAAAAATTAATTTGATATTTTAAATTTATTATCATATTAAAACCTTTGTAATTTAGTAAAGAATTCGGTAATATTGAAGAGTATGGGCCCCATTTTTTCCTCCCTATTTTTCCCCCTATATTTTTACAAAATGTTCAGACTTTTTCCTTCCTTCCATCCAACTAGCCTTTATAATTTTTGCCTACAATCAAAGAAAAAGGATTATTTTTTGGTATTTAACAAGTATGAGTTTTGAGAAGACTCATTTTCTCTATTAAAACGGGGAATAAAATATCAAAAATAATCCTTTTTCTTTGTTTCAAGGCAAAAATTATAAAGGCAAGTTGGATGGAAGGAAGGAAAAAGTCTGACCATTTTGTAAAAATATAGGGGGAAAAATAGGAAGGAAAAAATGGGGCCCATACTCTTCAATATTACCAAGAATTCAAATATTGTCTAAACATTTAGGGGGGATTAACACAAATTATTAAACTTTTTTAAATTTAAACTCATAACTTCTTAAAAAATTTTTTATTTAATTTTTACTTCAATTTTAACACAAACAAAAAATTTCATTTAATTTTCCTAAAAAAAGTCTACCCACATTTATCTATTTAAAATTAAGCAAACTTTTTTGCTTCTTCTTTAAGTGGCATCGGAAAAGGCATAAATTCTTCCTGTTGACCCAATTTAGCAGTCATTTCTTTTACTTTTCGACGTTCCTCTGCCTGTTCTTCATCGTATTGTTTCTTTCTAAAAAAAGAATTTTTCTTAAAAATTTTATTTAAAAATAACGTCATATTCAAATCTTCCAATAAAGACTCGGCAGGCTTTCCTTCAGACAAAGCAGCCACAGAACTTTCAAGCTTTGGCTTTTCAAAGTTTAAATCCAATTTAGTCACAGCATCAGCATTTGGCAATTGATATTTAGTCGCCAGACGATTAAGTTGGTCCTGTAAAGTTTTTTTGAATTCTGCGGAACTTTCCCAAAAATCGGGGCCAGAAGCTCTAAAAAAATAAAAATTTATTTTAAAAATTTTACAAAATAATACTTTTGTTTAGCAGCCAAATCGCGTATTTGCTTAAGATAAGCCTCGGTAAGAAGATCAACTTCCTTACAGCGATACGCACTTGTACGAATAAATCGAATTGGAATTAAAATACGATTACCAAACATTTTGTCTATAAATATTTTTAAAAAAATATTTAAATATAAAATAAATCTAACTTTTGCACCGTAAAAAATTGAATGAAATGTCTTTGGAAAGTGAGTAGAATTTTAGATTTTTTGAAGCAATTGGGATGATTAAGCAAAAAATTAAACGTTCCTATCCAACCGAAATAAAAATTTTCTAAAATTTAAGTGTGTGCGTACTTAAGTGTCCAAAGATCATCTTTGGGACTCAAATGTATATAAAAAGTTTTACAACGAATGATTTTAAAAATCCAAAATTTTATTCAAACTTTGAAATAAAAGATTGCTTCTTTTATTTGTTAGGGTAAAATTCTTTGTTCGTTGATTTAATTTATTTTCTTTATTTTAGTTTTTAAAATGGACTATCATTCTTTTGATATTAACGAAACTGAATGTTCTACATATAATAACAATACACATATTGTTCGCCAGTTTAATTTCTTCCAATTTTCGAGTTCACAGGTTTTGGAGACATGTAAGGATTTTTAATTTAATGCAAATTATCTTTAAAATTTTTCTGTCACGGTGGTAACATTTATATTTAATTACGACTTAATTTCCGTACTTTTTTTGATTTTATGTTTTGTTTTATTAAAGTAATTCTTGTTTAGTAATTCGTATTATAAGTAGTATTTTATAAGTTGAAGAACAAAATAGGGCGGAAATGTGTTTAAAAACAAAACTATTACGTCTTTATTATTTTTAGTTCGGACTATTTTTACCGACTCTTGGTCTATTGTTATCCAAGGGACGACAATTCATTTGCTTATACAGCATTTAAATTTGACAGAGATGAGAATAAATAGAGCGATTGATTCTCTTAAGCATGCTCTCATTGATCGTTTACTCCAAGTAATACTTTAATTATTTTTAAATTTAGTTTTCTTTAAGAATGGGAAGTTTGATCTAATTCTCCACAAGGCGCAGGTCTTTTATTTATATTTATTTTTTTTTAATTTTTATTTAAAGAAACATGCCAACAAATTTATTTTTCATGTACCGAAAAATCTTCAAATTGTGGATGAGATTCAGGAAGATGTGCCAGATGATGAGGATGATCTTTGGAAACGTATAGAAGAAATGGAGCAGAATATTATTTTTGTTGGTTTATTTTAATTTTTTAGAGCATGCCTTATACCCGTGAATGTTATTTTTATGAATAATTCCCTCATGAAGTTTTTTCAAACTGGCTCACGATTCGTCTTGTCATTTTTAAATTATTTTTAGTTGCGTGTGAAAATTCAACAAATCAAGAAGAGACAGAAGAATGCAAAATTTTACGAAGAATTCCTTTCAGCTTTTAATTAGAGTTTACTTTTAATTATTCTATTTAAAAAATATGGTACTTATCCTTATACGCCCACAAAATTATTTTTTATTTTTCTTTTTCCCTTTTCTGATAAAAGGCGTCAACGACTCAGCTCACAGAGCTATTTCAAATGAGCTTTACTGACCCCATCTGGAACCTCATCATAGACTCGGACTTTTTTCCGTCCCGAACCCCGATCAGAAAATTTTTTGAAAACCCGACCCGACTTTCTCAGCGCATATTCTCTAATTGGAATATGTGCATCATTTTCTCCTTTTATAATAACAGTAGGGATGAAAATTTTAAAAAAAATTTTGTGGGCGTTTAAAGGATAAGTACCAAAAATATTATAATTCGTCTTCACAAAATAAATGTAATTTAAACTATCTTGATGGAAATAAAAAAATTGTTTTTGTTTCTTTATAATAAATTTAGTATACAATAAATTTCAATAATTTAGTATGACAGTTTATCTCAAATAGTAATTTTTTGCCAAAGTCTTTATTTTTTTAGCTTTTCCCGAATTTTTGTTTACTAAAGAATGAATACATTTATAACATATTTTAGAAATACACCACAGGTAAATTCTTTGCAATTTTCTTCAAAAATTATATTTTTTAGATTCTCCAGAAAACTAAAGATTTAATTTGTTCATTATCTTTATTTTGTGACAAAGAAAATAATATATTTTTTTCTCAAAAAATTGAACATTTTTGTCAATTATCAGCATTAATTTGTAATTTATTTCATTCAATTTCATATATTTGTTTAAATTATTTAAATAATGAAAATAATTCAATTATTTTAAATGCAATACAAATATTACCTAATTTTATTGAGGAAATTTGGAATTATTTGACTGATGAAAAATTGATAAATTTGAAGAATATATATGCAGAGTATTTATTTTTTAAATTCAATTTAAATATTTTATTTTTAGATCAATAATAATCTCTCGTTCAAAATTACTTCAATCATCTTTAAATCTTTTTTGTGTTTATTACAATTGTGAATTTGTTAATAATAAAAGACGTTTACAATTAATTATTGAAAATCTTGATAAAAAGGAGTAAGTATTTTTGATTTAAAAATATTTTATAAAATAATTTTAGTAATTTTTTAAAGATTTATTGTTCGTCTTGACAATGAAATTAATTTGGAAAGAGAATTTTCAAAATTTTTTTCAAATGGTGTTTGTACAGAAAATCAATTAGAAATTTCAATAAAAGCAATTAATAATGCTTATGAAGAAAAAAGAAAATTAATTAAAAATTTACTTTTAAGGCAAAGAATATTGAAGGTTTTTATTTAAAAAGATAAATTTTTTAAAAAAATTATTCTAGTTTATTGGATTTCCAAAAGAAAAATATATTGCTGATCAAATTCAAGAATTAAGTGAAATTATGTCTGTTTTATCTAATCAACAAATACATGTATTTTTTTAATTAAAATAATTAAAATAAATTTAAAAAATAGCTTTGTCTTCGACATTTTGGTTATGATATTGAAAAAACAACAGAAGCTTTATGTCAAAGAGAACAACTTCCATTAAATTTAAAAATTTTATTAAGAGTAAAAGATAATTTGGAAGAAGATAATTGTTGTCCAAAACAGGCTTTGGTTTCCGATGAAAATTTAGGTTTATATAGATTTTTTTTGACTTTTTCTAACTGTAAATTATTGTGAAAATTTTGTTTCCTTTGGTAATATTTTATATTAAAAACAGGTAAAAAAATTTTTTTTAATTGGAAGATATATTTTAATTAATTTTTGGATTAAATTAGAAAATACATCCAGCATTAAAATAAAAGCAATTTAAATAATATTTTTAAAAACTTCCAACAAATTATTAAATTTAGTAAATATTTCTGATATTATTTATTGTGATGAAAATAATTTCAAAAAAATTCTCAAAGAAATTGAAGATTTAAATGAATTAATTAAATCAAATGAAGCAACAATTAATATTGATGGAAAACTTTTTGCGCCAAAATCTTCACAAAAAGTAAAAATAAATTAACTTTTTTAAGTAAAATTAAATCATAGGATTTATCAGAAGATGAGCGTATTGCATTGGCAACAGCAAGTATTAAATTAGCTGAAATGATTGAAGAAGAAAATTCTAATCCTAATGAGGTTTTGAATTTTTAAAGAATTTTAATGTTTCTTAAAGATTTTTGGTGATGATTATGATGATGAATATAATGATACTTATGAAAATACTCAAGAATGTAAAGGAGTTGATATTGGCACATTGTGGGTAAAAACTTATTAGAATTAATAATTTTGTTTATTTTAAGTACGATTGATGAGGATTTTGAATCGTCTAGTACACAAATTGGACGAAACAATAAAAAATAATTGTTAGAAATCTGTGAATTATCGGACTTTGATTTTATTTACAGCCAAACTTTAGGTATATTTTATCATTACAAAGATTGATTGAGGTTCCCAACATTATTTTGTAAATTATTTAAATAAATTAATTAAATTTAAATATAATTTTTGTATAAACTTAATCAATTTCCCCCATAATTTTATAAATATTTACTGATGTAAAACAGAAAATTTACAACTTAAATTGTAAATTCAACAATTTTTTCTATCCTATCTGTGTATTCTTTTAACCAGTTGCATATATTTGAAGGAAGTTGTCGACTTTTTGTCTCTTTAATCATCTCATCAATTTCATTTTTGGGTGAAAGTGAACAAAAAACAATTTCATTAACATCCTATTTTTAAAATTTAAATTTAGTACCGAATATTAAATTCAACCTCATCTCCTCTAACACAATAGACAGAACTAAAAACAGATTTTATTGTTTTCTTTACATCTATAGAAGTTTGTTCATCTCGAGTAACTAAATTTAACGCCAATACTCCTTAATTATTTATTTAAAAGAAGATATTATTTAAAGGAAAACCTCCATTTTTAATCATTTTCTTCATAAATGTCAAAGCTTCTTTTGTAACAAATTGAGATGGAGGGCAATACAAACCCTCTGGATTTACTTGTCCGGACAAGTCAACAAAAATTATATCGAATTTATCAACTTAATAATTATAAAATTATTTAAATAAATTAATTTTACCTTGTTCAGCGGATTCTTTTATAAAATTAATTGCATCACATATAACAATTTTTATACGTTCTGAATTTTTGGGGAATTCAAAATGTTTGGAAGCAATTTCCACAACTTCCTCATCTAATTCAACACCAACAAAAATTGACTAAAAATATAAACTTTTTAAATAAAATATTTAATTCTTTACATTTATTAAAATGTCATGAAAAGCTTTTAAAATAATTCCTCCACCCACTCCGAGCACCGCAATTCTCAACTTTTCATTTAAAACATTTTCTAATAAAATAATTCTTCCTTCTGTATCAAAAAGAAAATTAAGAGCCAAAGTCATATTTTTATGATGTTCACAGCTAAAAGGATTTGACCAATTAATTTTCCATTCTTTTTAAAAATTAAATTAAAAAACTTTAATATTTTCTTAAAAAAACCTTTTGTTTTAGTTTTTATTTTATTAATTTCAACTTCTGATTGAATTAAATTTGAACTATCTAAAAAAATTAAACGCCTATATGTCAATTCATTAGCAATAACATGTTCTACAGTCCATTTCCCATTTATTTCAGAATTTCCAGTTTCAATAGTTTCGCTAACGTCTGTTGAACCCAAAGATAAATAATTTATCTAGAAAAAAATAATTTTTTAATTAAAATAAAAAAATACTTTTTGGTTAATACAATCTTTTGGCATAAAATCAAGAATTATATTATTTAATTCATTTTGTATTGCATCAAGTGATTGATAATCTTGGTCACGAAATAATCGAACCATAATTAATCTGTAAACATTAAATAACTATTTAAAAACTTAAAAAACAAAAATTTTTAATGAAGGCATCGATAACCTTAACAAACCCTAAACCCTGTACTCACCAAAGTTCAAAGCAAAAACGTCAGTAAAATTTCTAAAAACATTTTACCTATGCAACTGACAATTCATTCGAAGATTTTGACGTCCTTTTGTCGTTACAAAAATCCAATCATTTTCTCTTTAAAAAATATTTTTTTAATTAAAATTTTTAAAAACCTTCCCAAAGGTACAATAAAAACTCCATATTTAGTTAATTTCTTTATATTATATTCATCTATTATAAAAAGTTCATATCTTTCTTTTCCATTAGAAAAATAAATTTTAAGAGAAGCCTCTTCAATTGGTCCTCTTAAAAAATTTTTTTTGTTAAAAATTTAAAATTTTACTTTGATATATAATGTTTAAACCAACTCAATTGTTGTTCTGCTTTTATTCTCTCTATTAACTTTTCTGAAGTTTCAATTAATTCTGGTTGTATATCTATTCCATTTAAATATTCAATTTTCTAAAAAATTAATTATAAACTTGATCCATCTAGTTGGCAAAAAGAAGTGCTTATCAAGGGCTTTCGAATGATATGTATGATTTATTTGGATTGGATTAAGGATAAAAAAAAGTTATAGGCGATCAAATTCGAAAAAAATGCGGGGATATAAACGCATAGTTTCAAAAATTCTTACACGTTTTTGAGGTAAAGGAATTTTTAATTTAGTAATAATAACAGCAAATACAGGCATTACAAATTCTTTTCCAGATTGAAAACATTTTTGAAAACGAATCATAAATTGATTTTTATCAAAATAATTTAACAATTTTTGGATAATATGATCTTGTGCTAAAGTTACCTAAAAAAATAAAAAAAAAATAATTTTAAATAATTAAAAGAAAACAACTTAAAATTATATAACGTCCAAATGGGGCTAAACATCTTTCAATTTCATTAAAAATTGAATCAACTAAAATATATTCTTTTTCTGAATATTTTGAGGGAAGTAAAGCATCTAATGTTCCTTTATCAATTATTACATTTAATGAAGAATTTTGTAAATCAATCTAAAAATTAAAATAAAATGTGAAATAATTTTGATTAATTTTGAACAAACATTTGTAGCAGAACAATTTTTGAATTTTAATGTTGGCCTATTTTCCAAATTCTTTTTATTTTGTTTATCTATTACCTAAAAATTTAAAATAAAAAAAAATATATTTTATAAACAAACATTTTGATCAGTATCTATACTCAAAATATTTCTATAACCATTATCATAAAGCTAAAAAAAGAGAAAAAATTAAAAAATAAATTTAAAAATAAACATCATCAGCCAAAGAAGAATTTCCACACCCAATTTGTAAAATAAAATCTGTAGATTTAATATATTTCTCAAAAATTTGTCCAAGTTTTGAATAATCTCCATACCTTTTAAATTGAAATATTTATTATACAATTTATAAAAATAAACCATTCAAATGAAGAATTATGCTTAAAAAATTTTTTCCAATAAGAAAGATCAGTAAATTCTTTTTCAGATTTTGGTATAATTACAACCATATTGTTGTTGCTTTGCAATAAATAAGATGAAATAAAATAACAAATAAAATTTAGGAGACTTTATTTAAAATTTCTTTTGTTAAAAAGTCGATGACGATTCAGTCTTTATGTTCAGTTTTGAACATTTTTGTATAAATTTAAAAAAATATATTTTTAAAAATATATAAAAAAAATGGGTACAGCCTAGAGACCGGCGCGGGAGGGACTCCCGCGCGGGATTTTGCGGGATCCCGCTCCCGCAATCCCGCACTTTTTTCGATTTGCGGGATTTTGCGGGAGTGCGGGATTTTGCGGGAGTGCGGGATTTTGCGGGATTATTCCCGCGGGAGTCCCTCCCGCAGACATTTTTAAAAGTTACTCCCGCATGCGGGATCCCGCAAAATATTTTTTATTTTGCAGGATTTTGAAAACTGTTGGCAAAATGTCTTCTAATTTTGTCAGGGTAGGGGACGATTCAGTATCGCCAATTCAGTATCGCCGATTCAGTATTGGCCGATTCAGTATTTGGGCTTTTTGGCCATAACTTTTTGCCCGATCAATATTGTAGAAATTTTTATATAGGATTTGATAGGCCTCGGGGTGCTTCACCTTTTTCACAATTGGACTGATTTGATCTGAGCATTTTACAAAAAGTTATCAATGATAAACGACGTCGCAGGCAGAAAAAATCAGTTACCCGTCTGTAAATTTTTTTGAGTTGATTAGATCAAATTGGGCTAGTTATGAAAAAGATGTCGAATCATGAAACTTTTCGAATGATATGAGAATTATTCGAATCGGTCGAATATCAGGAAAGTTATGGCCATATACTGAATCGGCGAATACTGAATCGGCGATACTGAATCGGCTATACTGAATCGGCGATACTGAATCGTCCTTAACCGTTTTGTCAGAATTATTTAATGTTGGCAAAATGTTTTTATAATAATTTTTAAAATGTTTTTTTATAATAATCACAAGCCGAAAACGAATAAAATTTCCTAGAAAATTTCCTAGATTTTCAAGGATGTATTGAGCAAAATGCAGATTCATTAGAATGGTGGAGTGTTAATGCTGGAACCTTTAAATCTCTAGCTCAAGTTGCAAAAAATATCTCACCGCTCCCTCGACTAGCATTGAAAGTGAGCAATTATTCAGTACAGCACGTGACCTCTATGATTACCGTCGATACAACATTACGCCTAAGAATGGAGAAATGTTGCTTTTTTTGAATAAAGCAATCAATTATAAAAAAATATTAATTTTTTGATTCAATGATTTGTTAACTTTTTAATATATTGATTAAATTTGCTGTTTTACAATAGATACTGATAATTTTAACGATTTTTGGAAAATCCCGCAATCCCGCGCGGGATCCCGCAAATTAAAAATGCGGGATTTTGCGGGAGTGCGGGATTTTGCGGGATTTATCCCGCGGGAGTCCCTCCCGCAGACATTTTTAAAAGTTACTCCCGCATGCGGGATCCCGCAAATGCGATTTTGCCGGTCTCTAGTACAGCCCACTTTGGCGCGGGCCACATTGGCGCGCCCACATTGGCGCACTATGGCGCCGGCCACTATGGCGCCCGTCCACTTTGGCGCCCGGACACTTTGGCGCCCGAAGACAAAAATAAATAAAAAACATAAAAATTTTTGGCAATTTTTTTTAAAAACGTTCATATTAAAAAAATAATAACAAAAAATAAATAGAAGAGAAAGCTAATTCGAAGTCACATGATATGGAGTCTGGGTTTAAATTTGGCCATATTGTTCTCGCCATTTCGAATGTGCGTCTTTAATTTCTAGGATTTATCGTATGAAAATAGTAAAAAACCTGTAAGTGTTTTCAGTCTTATTTGGAAGAAGACAATATAAAATAGGAAACACATAATCATCACGTCGAGCCAATATAACAAAGAACTGATAAAACAGCACTGGACTGACCAAAAAGGTTCCGTCGACGTAAAGTTCAGCAACTTTACGTCGAAAGTTCATCACAACGCCAAAATAAAACTTGTCCATCCGAGCTTTCTTTATCTTTCATTTTGACTAAAAATTTAAATTAATTTTTTTAAAAAGAAAAATAAAATTTTACGTTCCAATAACTCTTTTTTGTAATTCTGCAACCATTTTTGGATCTATTTCAAAAGCTATCAATTTTTTTGCTCTTTGCATAATTTTTAGTGACATATTTCCAGTACCAGATCCCACTTCCATTACCGTGTCAGTGCCTTTTATTGCCGACTTAAATTAAAAACATTTTTTTAATTTTTAAATATTTTAACCTTTTCAATAATTGCATGGACAACTCCAGGATTTTTTAGAATGTGTTGCCCTTTAAGTTTGTCAAATCGAACACCTAAAAATATATTTAATTAAATTTTAAAAAATTATAAACCTGTCCCTTTTTTGTTAATATCTTCAAAAGCCTTTCTTTTTTTGCCCATACTTTCTTCCAAAAAATTTAAAAAAAATTAAATTAAAATTAAGAAAATATTTAAAGTTAGTAAAGCCATAGTGGCCGGCGCCAAAAGCCATAGTGGCCGGCGCCAATGTGGGCGCGCCAATGTGGCCCGCGCCAATGTGTCCGTGTCCCAAAAAAAATATATAAAAAAATATTTTACTTTTCGTTTTATTTGCTTTTTTTTTCTCTCCAATTAAATTAAAAAGCCTTTGTCAGATATTTTTTTCAGTTTTTTCAGACTGAAACGTCCATTTATATCTTTATAATTTTATAATATTAGAGTCTTGAATTTTCTTCAATTTAGATTTATTTTCAATTGTTGTTTATTTTTTTCAGATTTTTAATTTTTCTAATTAGGTACCTATATTATTTTAAAATAAAAAATGCCTCATCAACATACGAATTCTTTACTTTTCGTTTTATTTGCCTTTTTTATTCTTATTATGACAAGTCTTTACAACTTCAAGACAATTATAGACTTAAGTTTTGAAAATTCAATATTACGAACAAATATTCTTTTACTTAATTTGACATGTAATAAGGAGAATAACGATAAATGTTTAAATGAAGATCCAATTATTTTTGTTACACCAACATCTTATAGACCAGAACAAAAAGCTGACCTTACAAGACTTGGACAAACACTTGGAAATATTTGTAATTTATTTTGGATTATTGTTGAGGTTTTTATTAAAATTTTTAAAAAAATTCAATTATTTTTTTGTAAGGATGCTCAACTTCCTTCGAAATTTATTGACGATTTATTTAATAGATTGAAAATTAAAGGTGTTCATCTTGTAAAACAAACACCTGCTGATAAAAAGTTGAAGTTTTCTGATCCAAGATGGAAATTTCCTCGTGGAGTAGAACAACGAAATTCTGCTCTTTTTTGGATAAGGTAAATTTATTTTAACAAAAAAACATTTTTATTTTTCAGAAAAAATTTAAATTCTTGGAAAAGTGGAATTGTTTATTTTGGTGATGACGACAATACTTATGATTGGAGACTTTTTGATGAAATGCGTAAAATAAACCAAAAAATTGGTGTCTGGCCAGTTGGAATTGTTGGTGGAATGCTTGTTGAGACTCCTCTTTTGGATAGAACTTTAACAAATTGTTTAAGATTTTTCTAAATATTTTTACTATTTATTATTTTTAGATTCGGTTAATGGTTTTAATTCTCGTTGGAAGCCTGAACGTTTTTTCCCTATGGATATGGCTGGCTTTGCTATTAATATTTCTTTAATTCACGAACACTCAACAAGTTTATTTAGTTATAAATCTCCGCGTGGTTTTATGGTATTTTTTTTTAATTATTTTTTACTTTTCATCTTTGCAGGAATCGCATTTTTTGCAATCTTTGGACATTAAAAGAGAAGATCTTGAACCTTTAGCTATGCATTGTACTAAAGTTTTTGTTTGGCATACTCGCACACAGAAATCTGATTTAATGGCTGATGAATTCCAAAAATTTAATATGGCAATAAATATTTCCTCAAGTCTTTCTACTGTTGAAGAAGATGCAATATTTTAAATGACTTTCTTTGGACTTTAAATTATTTAAAATTTTTGAGTGTATTATACACTTATTTTTTATCTCTTTCTGATCTCTTACCCCATATATCTATTTTATGATTAACATTGTCGAAAAAAAGACCGGGATGTTAAAATCCGAAAGTGTATTGACTGACTTGGTATTTTTCTTTTTATTGGGGAGCGGGACCAACCACTCTCGGAGAGGTTAGAGATTGTGATGACCGTCTTAATTATTACTTAATTTTATTGTTCATTTGCTCAATAAAGAGTTAAGATTAAATTTCATCTATTTTTATTTGTTATATCAATTTATTTATTTCTTATTGGTATTTTTTATTAATTAATTTTTTTAGAAATAATGGGTGAACGTAAAGGCCAAAATAAATATTATCCGCCAGATTTTAATTGGCGTACTCACAAAACATTAAATAGTTATCATGGTGTTCATGCATTACGGGAGCGTGGAAAGAAAGCAAATGTTGGAATTATAACAATTAGATTTGAAATGCCCTTTAATGTTTGGTGTTTGGGATGTAATAATCATATTGGTATGAGTGTTCGTTATAATGCGGAAAAGAAGAAGATTGGGATGTATTACACAAGTATGTTTTTTAAAAAGGGTTTTTTGTGTTTTTAAGTCATAATGATGTAGGTTATTGGGTTTTATTTTGAGTTTTTGATTAGTTGTATCAGGCCATTTAGATCTCCAAAAATTGTTAAAGCACGATTTTTTTATTTTATATTAATTTTAGCACCAATTTACGAGTTTCGTATGAAGTGCCATCTTTGTGATAATTATTTCATCATACGTACAGATCCAAAAAATTTTGATTATGAATTGGTTGAGGGAGTTAGGCGACAGGAAATCCGTTTTGATCCCTCTACTATCGATAAGTTTGTTTAGAAATTATACTGAATCTATAAATCCTCCATTTTTAGTTTGGCACCAGTAGATCGAACGATGAGTTTAAAATTAGCCTCTGATGCTATGTTTAAGGTTTTTAATTTTAAAAAATTAACAAAATAATTTTAGTTTTTAATTTAATTATAGACAGAACATACAGTTGAGGATAAACAAAAATTGGCAGGGGATGATCAGAGAATTGACAAACTTGAATGGATTCAATCAAGGCTTTATGATGATTTTGGGGCGAATTCCGCATTACGGAGTGTTTTTCGAACAGAAAGAAAAGCATTAACAGAACGTAGAGTGAAAGATGCTTATATACAACAAAGGCTTTCAACAGAAGTTTCTCTTTTACCAGAAAGTAAAGAAGATGCAATAGCTGCAAAACGACTGGTGCTAAGCAAACAATTGGATGGTAATTAATTAATTTTGCTTTTAATGAAGAATGCTTGTTATCTTTTTAGTTTATAAAGAAAGAGATGACACATTAAGCAAAGAAAAACTTATGAAGCAGCCAATACAGTTTGAACAAAATCCAAGCTTTGTTTCTTCTCCATCAACATCAAAAAATTCATTTACAAAAAGATCAAGTGAACTTTTGGCTGAAAAATTACATCAACAATCAGTTAAAAATGCATTAGAAAATTGCAAATGGAATGGCGATGGAGGAAGTTTTGTTGGAGGAAAGATTAGAAGAAGAATACTTTTAGGTGTTAAAACCAATCAAAAGGGGAACAATAAAAATAGAAAAACAGAAAACTGCAACAAGTAAAAAATTACTTAAAAGTAAACTTTGATTAACTTTAAATTTAGTGTCGAAGAAATATCAGAAAAAGATGAAGTAAAATGTCTAAATGAAAAAGAAGAAATAAGTAATGGGAAACAATCATCTTTGTTACCTGGAATTTCGATATATAATTGTGAAGATTATGATAGCAGTAATTCTGAAGATAATAAAAATATATTTTAAAGTCAAAAAGTAACATTGTATGAAATTTCATAAATATGTAAATATAAAAATGATAATAAATTAACAAGGATATAATCTTTAACTGATAATATTGAAAACAATAACAAAAATTAAGAAAAATGAATATCTTCCTTGTTAAAATTTATTAAAAGAGCAAGAAAATCTTCTATAGACATTGTCCTCGCTCTCCGGTTTGCAAATTGCCCATCAACAAGTGACCGTTCAATTAATTCTTCCATAGAAAAATCATCAGGAATTTCTTTTCCTTTTGATTTACAAACAATTTTATAATTACGCTCCAAAATGTTAACAACATTCTTTTGTTTAAATAAAGAAAGAATAGTTTTATTTTTTCTCATAAATGCAATCCTTAACATTCCATCCCATTCCTTTAATAAAAAAATATTTTTTTTATTTTTAAATATCTGATAAAAACCTTATAACAAATTGCTGGTGGGGGAGATCTAGGTTCTATACGTACAACAGCAGAATCAACTTTTGGAGGAGGTACAAATTCTGAACGTTTAACTTTCATTAAATGTTCAACTTTTGCTAATAATTGTACACTAACAGATAAACGGCAATAACATTTACTACCAGGAGAGGCTGTAAGACGATCAGCAAATTCTTTTTGGAACATCAAAACAGCATATCTTTTGAAAAAAAAATTTTTTTTTAATAATTAAGACAAAACCTTGGCAAAGGTCTTTGCAACAATAATCGAAAAACAAAAGGCGAAGATATTTTATAAGGCAAATTGGAGACACAAATATCAAATTGGGGCCATTCTTTTGTTTTAATTACATCTCCAGTAATTATTTTTAATTTATACTGATTTTGACTAAAAATTTAAATTAATTTTTTTAAAAAGAAAAATAAAATTTTACGTTCCAATAACTCTTTTTTGTAATTCTGCAACCATTTTTGGATCTATTTCAAAAGCTATCAATTTTTTTGCTCTTTGCATAATTTTTAGTGACATATTTCCAGTACCAGATCCCACTTCCATTACCGTGTCAGTGCCTTTTATTGCCGACTTAAATTAAAAACATTTTTTTAATTTTTAAATATTTTAACCTTTTCAATAATTGCATGGACAACTCCAGGATTTTTTAGAATGTGTTGCCCTTTAAGTTTGTCAAATCGAACACCTAAAAATATATTTAATTAAATTTTAAAAAATTATAAACCTGTCCCTTTTTTGTTAATATCTTCAAAAGCCTTTCTTTTTTTGCCCATACTTTCTTCCAAAAAATTTAAAAAAAATTAAATTAAAATTAAGAAAATATTTAAAGTTAGTAAACATTGAATAAAAATAAATTAAATAAATACCGTAAATCCTCTAAAATAGACCCCGGGGCTTATTTTTTTCGATCGACCTCTAGAGGGGGCTTATTTTAGAGGGGGGGCTTATTTTGGAGGGGGGGCCTATTTTTTTCGATGTCTAAATTTTTGAAAAACTAAAATTTATTACCAAACATTTAGAAAAAATTTTCTAAAATTCAATAAAATTCATCCCTTTACTAAGTCTCTTCACGAAAAATCCTTGTCCAAAGACTCATCAAGTACTCTGTCAATTGATCCTTCAGCTTAGATATGCCTTTAAGTTGGAGATATCGGAGGATTAAGGTGAATATTGAGACTTTTAGAGGGAGCATTTTGTGTTTTGGGAATTAGTAGCCTCCAATATCGCTATTAATCACCTCAAATCCCTCGATATCTATGTACATTGATCCCTTTATATATCATTAATCTTCCAAATACCCTCATAATCCTTCTAATCCCTCTATATCCCTCCATGGAGACTCAACTGATGAGACACTACAATTAATCAACAATTAAATATTTTATGGGGGAGGGGGCTTATTTTAGGAGGGGGGCTTATTTTAGAGGGGGGGCTTATTTTTTTCGATCGACCTCTAGAGGGGGCTTATTTTAGAGGGGGGGGGCTTATTTTGGAGGGGGGGCCTATTTTAGAGGATTTACGGTATGTAATTTTAAAATAAATATGTAATCAAATTTTTTACAATAAATATTAAACAAATGGAAAGAAAAAGAGGAAAATAAATTTCCAAGATTATTCAATTTTCTTTTCAATTTTCTTTTCAATTTTCTCTTCAAATAAATAATAATTAATAAATTGTACCATTATATAACAATTTGTAATTAAAAAAATTAACGATCCAACCCAAATCCAAACAAATGTATTATATCCACAAAATTCAAGTAAATAAGCAGGTAATAACCAATTACCTTGAGCAAATAACCAAATAGCCAAAAGTAAAAATAATTTATTTAAATTTAACTAAAAAATTAAAAATAAATTTATTTTAATATTAAAAAATACATTAATTTTATGAATAATTAAAGGAAGAAAACAAAAATACCAAATAAAATATTGAGAAGTACTAACCTTTAAAAATTAAAAAAATGTTTAAATTTATTTAAAAAAAACTTTATTAAAAGAGACAAATGCAAATGTTGTCAAAAACCAACAAAACGGCAAATCATTTGAAAATCTAAAAAAAATATTTTTCTTTAATTAAAAAATTATTTTACAAACTTTAAAGCAAAAAAAGCATTGCAAATAATTTGTGGAAAAAATGAAAAAATTCCAATAAATTTTGTCCATTCTTTATTATTCATTGACAAATATAAAGGTAAAAAATATGGAGAAAAATTATGAGAAACATCAACTCTTGTTAAATGATACAAAAAAGAAGAATAAATAAATGCTTGTCCATAAAATAAATAAAAGATAAAAGTTGAAAGTAAAAAAGAGAAAATACTTATCTTTAAAAAATAAAAAAAATAATTTTTTAAATTAAAAGAAAACTTACAAAAATAAATAAAAATCCCCTCTTGTTTTGTAAACAATTTAAAATAAATAATTTAATATTTTTCCCCGAATTTTTATTTTTATAATTGGATAAATGAAGAAAAATTGAAGGAAGATAAATTAACTGAAAAATAAAAAAATTATTCAAATTATTTTTGATATAAAAAACAAACAGGGAATATTCTCAAATGTGTTGCCAATCCATGAATAAAAGCTGAAAGTAAATAATTTCCTTTAGATAATTCAAGCATTGTCAACAAATTTAAAAAACAAATTAAAGCATCAGAATTTCCTCGAGTTGCAATAATTATATTAAAAAGATTAAATAACCAAAGAAGACAAACTGAACGACGAAATAAAATTAATTTGTTTAAAATTATTTCTTTATTTATTATTGTAGAGATTTTGTTAGATTGAATAAAATATTGTAATTGTATCCAACCAACAAAAACATCCAAAATTGAAAAAATTATTTTACCTTTAAAAAACGTTTTTTTTCGATTAAAATTTTTGTACCAAAATCTGCAAATAAATAATTAGGAACAAGAATCCAAGCAATAATTGGTGAATATCTATAAGTTGAAAGATTGTATGGAGAAGATCCCTGTAAAACCAAAAGTGCAGCCTCTGTAAAGACTTCGTAATCAATATCAGTAAAATTTAACTATAAAATTTGAAATAATAAATTTAAAAAAAAAATTTAAAATTACATTAAATAAATAATCGTGAACTCGAGCATATAAAATAAAAAATAAACGAACAAGAAGTGCCAAAATAAATAAATTATTATCAGACCAAATTAAGGGCCGAGTCATTACAAAAACGACGAATTGTAAAGGACGAAATTTGTCTGAAATTTGTTTTGACAGAATGCCAAAAAATAAAAATAATTTTTATAATGCCAAATTGCGAGGCTTTAAATTTTTTTATTAAATTTTCAAAAATAACCAAATTTTTATTCTTTTCAAGTGAAAGATGGTTTTTTATCTTGTTGGATTAGGGTTGGGAGATGTCACAGATATAACAGTAAAAGGATTAAATATTGTTAGTTTATATTTATTTATAAAAAATAATTAAATTTTAAAAAGATTCGCCGTTGCAAAAAAGTTTATTTTGAAAATTATACAAGTTTACTTTCATCTGGTTTTGATCAAACACAACTTGAAAAATTTTATGAAAGGCCAATAATTGAAGCAGATAGAGAATTTGTTGAACAAAAAATTGGTGCTTAAATTTAAATTTTTTTTTAAATTTTCCTTCAAAAAAAAGAGAAAGTTTTGGAAGAATCTTTGAATGATGATATTGCTTTATTAATTGTTGGTGATCCTTTTGGTGCTACAACACAGTAAAATTTTTGGTAGTCTTTATTTTAAATTAAATTTCAAGTTCAGATTTGTTAATTAGAGCAAAACAAATTGGCGTTTCTCTTAAAGTGGTTAGTTTATTTAATTAATTTTTTTAAAAAATATTTCTATACTATAAATAATTTAGATTCATAATGCTTCGATTTTAACAGCTGTTGGATGTACAGGACTTCAAGTATTTTTAATTTTTAGATTTTTTAGAAATATTTTAGCTTTATAATTTTGGCTCAACTGTCTCAATTCCTTTTTGGACTGATAATTGGGAACCAGATTCTTTTTTTGAAAAGTTTGTTAAAAATGAAAGGGTTTTTTTAAATCCCGGTTTTAATTTAATGAGAAAGGAAAAACTCAGAAATTTTTTTAAATCACTGGTTTGTTAGTGTAAATTTAGGTACTTATCGATTATCTCTACGCATTGCGGAAGGATAAAAGATTTTGTTTATTTTACAATCATAAAAAAGGAAACAGAAAGAAGTAATTTTATATTTTTCTTTTCCAAAAACTGACAATCACGAGCCAGTGCAGGGATAACAAATTAATTATCTACCAAAAGTTATTTTAGAAAAGGTTTTAACTCCCCGTTTTTTGTCTTTATCTGTTTTTGCTTGTTATAAAATTTAATTTTAAGGATCTTAATAAACTTGAATAATGGAATGCACACATTATGTTTACTTGGTATTTATATAAATTTTAAAATAAAAAAAAATTTATTTATAGATATTAAAATAAAAGAACAAAGTTTGGAAAATATTTTGAGGTTTTTTTAAATTAATTATTAAAATATTTTTTTAAAAATTTTAGAAAAAGAAATGAATATGAGAAACCATGTTTTTTAACTTGTTCCCAAGCTGCTAAACAAATAATTAAAATAATTGAGAGAAATAAAGGAAATTTGGGTATTTTTTTTTTAATTTTAATTATAAAAATATTTTTATGTAAAAATAGTTGTAAATGCTGATATATTTGTTGTTGGAATTGCTAGAATTGGATGGGATGATCAAAAGGTTTTATATAATTAATTTAAAATTAAAATATTTTTGAATTTTTTGGTGAATTTTGTGAAAATTGAAAATTAATTTACGTATTTCTAAAATTAACGGATATATTTTGGGGGTTTGTTTGAATTAAAATAAATGTTTTTCGTAGAAATTTCACCAAAAAATGAGAGAATTAAAATAAATTTAAATTTCAATGTTCCCTCCTCCCAAAACTTGAAATAAAGCATCAAAAAAACATTTAAATCCCCCAGAATCCAGTCATTTTTAATTAAATTAAAGGTTTTTAAGATCAATTAATTTTTACTCTTTTAATTTATAGATTGTCTATGCTACTCTTCAACAGTTAGCTTTTGAAGTGGATATGGGGTTACCTCTTCACAGTCTAATCATTCCTTCTTTTGAATTACATCCTTTAGAGAAAGAAATGCTTAATTCCTTTATTTTTAAATAATTGTTGTTGTTTTTGTTGTTGACATTTTTTGATAAGTTAAAAACTTTGGATACATATTTCTCTACTTTTCTTTTTATTATTTTCTGTTGAGCTTCCCAAACGTCCAAAAATCCCCCAAAAATGATTTTGTGCTCTTACCTTTTTCTTTCCTTGTGTCATTTTATGTCTTTAACATTTTATAAAAATACATTTTGTAGAATTGTTCACTGGTAGACAATTTTGCTTACCCATCCTCTCTCAGTTTAGGGTGTCGTATACGAGAGGGAATCGATTCATTGGAATATTTCCAAAGTCAGCGCTCGGGGGTTATAATATATGTGTGGGTAGGCATGTAGTTAGTTGTAGTAGTGTGGCTTGCTTAAAGCGTATGCAAGACAAAGCAAATAATATGTAAAGAAAAGAAAAAAATGGGTGGCAGAAAAACCACCATCGCGTCTTGTGTTAATGCTCCTCTGTCTTCTTAATGTTGTCAAGTGCCCGTCTCCCAAATAATACGCAATTTATCGGTTTCATTTATAGCTAGCTTAAAACCAAGTCCTATGTCCACATGTTTGTTGTAAAAAATTAAGTTTTAATTTTTAATGTTTGCCCAAATAATTTTTTAATAGAACTTTTTGTGTTTCAATTGTTATTTGTTTAGCTTTTACATTTTTTGACCCTTCATAAAGTTTCTGTATTTGTTGGCTTTATGCCTTAACAGGAACTTTTAAATACGGTAACGGGTCCGAGTTTGAGTTCGAGTATTTGAGTCTGATTATAAAAATTCATCACAAAAAATCTTTAAATGCGTCGCAAATTCTTTTCGAGACTCAATTTGTTTTTAAGTGATAATCGTCTTAATCTCTTAAATGCCTTACTAAATCTCGTAAAATAATTTTTTAAATTTTTAGTAAAATATTTTTTTATTTAAATTTGCAACATTTTGGCTATTAATCAAAATGTTTCCACAACATCCTCAACAACAAGCACAAATGCATTCCCAACTACAGCAAAGAAAAGAACCACAACAATTTATTTCAGCTGAGGCGCAAGCAAGAGAAAAGTAAATAATAAATATTTTTTTTTAATTTTTATTTATTTATTTTTTCAAGATTAAGCCATTTTGTTTATGAATATCTTGTTCATATGGGAGCATCTAAAACTGCCGATATGTTTAAAAATGAGGTTCTTACACATAATCCAAACATTCAAATTGATGTCTCTGCAGCACCTGGGTTTCTTTCAAATTGGTTTAGGTAGGGAATTTTTTTTAAAATTATTAAAAAAATATTTTTAAGTGTTTTTTGGGACCTTTATTCTGTTCAAGCTGACAAAAAAGACAAAGCAGAACCTTCAAATGATGCAAAAACTTATCATAAAATGGTGAATTGTTATTTAATTTTAACTAATTCCAAATTTTAGATCTTCCCAGCTGGCGGTTTCCCTGAAGGAATGGTTAACGGGGGAGGAATATATGGACATCCTGGGGTTTGTATTTATTTTTATTATTAAAAAATTATTTTAAGTTTCATAATCCAAATATGGGCCAAGCACCTGGTTTGCCTCCTCCACCTCAATCTCAAAATATGTCTGATGGTATGTTTCCGGTTGGTTATTTTAATGGAACACGTGGTGGTCCTCAGCCTGGTCCTTCTCAATCTTCTAATCAAGCTTCTCCTATTCCAGGTAATTTTAAATTTTTTATTTTAAGTTATTCTAATTTTTTATATTTTCTTTAAAAGGGGGACCTTCTAACAGATTTCCTCAACAACAAGGAACTCGAAGTGGGGCACCAACTCCCAACAGTTTTCAATCACAGCATCAAATGAATGCTGCTTCCTTTCAAATGACCGAACAAATGCGGCTGGCTTTTGTTCAACAACAAAGACAAGCCGTCCAACCGGGAAGGATGCCTATGGTTTGTTTGTCAGACAAATATTTTCTTTTTAATTTTATTTTTTTTCCTTAGAATATGCCCCTTCCTCCTGGTCATCCAGGCAGGCAACAAATTCGCCCACAATTCTGTCCACCACAACAATATATGGATTCACCATCTGGCACTCCACCATTCACAGGTTCTATAGCACATAATGGCGCAGTCTCTGCTGCTGCTGCTTCGGCTATGTGTTCTTCTTCTGCTTCTTTAATGTCTCCTTCAGCCTGTGTTCCTTCTCAACAACAAATACCTCATGGTGTTCTGATGGGTGGAGGGTCTGTCCCCGGCCAAATGCAGGGACCGTCTGGTGATGTAACGGGAGTTGGTCCTGGCTCTGCCGATCCTAATTTTATGATGATGAGTGCTGGTGGTGGTCCTCCAAGTGGAATGCAATCACAGGTTTTTTATTAATGATTAAAATTTTTACTATTAATTTTAAAAGTTTTTAAATCATAATGATGGAGCAAATGGAGGCAATCCAACGGCTACATCGATTAGACAACAAATAGAAGTTGCTGAATCTGTAGGCGGAGATTTAAATGGAGGTGGAAATCAACAACAAAGCAGTCAATTACATTCATTATTGAATGGGACAGGAGGAGGGGCTAGTGGAGATATGTCTATGGAAATAAAACATTCACCTGCATCTGTTCATCATTTTGCGGGTAGTGGAAGTGTATCTGGACCTGGTATAATTTTAATTTTTTCTATGAAATTTTTTTAAAATTAGGAACAAGTTGTCAACAACCAGGCATAAATGGTGGAACGCCTACGGGGGGAGGAGGCCCTTTAGGTAGTGTTGGTGGCCCTAGTTCTGTTCATTCTCAACAAAGTGGTAGCAATAATAAAATCCAACAACAACCACCTATCTCTGAAGCATTAGAAATGGCTGGACATGTGGGGAACCATCAGGTTTTTTTTAATTTTTAAATTTAAAGTTTTTTTTAAATTTTTAGAGTGATGAAATCTCCAAAATTAAAGCAAGTCTAATGGAAGGATTCCCCCTAACTCATCAATTTCAGCAGCAATGATTTTTAAAAATATTGAAAAGAGCTAAAAATAGAAAAAACCTTAAAAGTGGCATATACATAGATGCTTAAATATTTGCATATTAATTATTAGAAAATAGTTTTTTATATATTTTTTGGAATATTTTAGTGTATTTTTTTGTATTAAAAGGGAATTTTGTAAAAAGAATTTAATTATATTTTTCTAATTTCCTTTTTAAAATCCAAAATCTCTTTTATTTTATTTTTTAAATAATTATTAGAATTTCAATTTTTTCCAACATTTTACTCTATAAAAATAGGAAATAAATATTTTCTATAATTAAAAAAATATTTTTTGTATAAATCGTCTAAACTCCATTTGTTTATGTATTTTTTTGGCTTTTTTACAATTTATATTTTGATTAATTACATGGCATTCTTCTCTTTTATACCGAATTTTCTTTTAATTTTTAAATTCAAAGTTTGATTTAAAAAAAGAAATTCGGTATTTAATCGTTTCTGTATATTTAAATATCCCTATTAATACAAATTTATAATTACCAAAGGTTTATGTGTATTTTTTAAAAATTCGTACAAAATTTATATATTTTTTAAAATAAATAAGGGTTTAGCAATACTTTTTTTAAAATTTTTTAGTAAACATTTTAAATTTATTTTTAATTAATAATCTAAAAAAATTTAATTATTTATGGGTATGAAAAGGAGAAAACATACTTCAACCAGAATTACTGGTTTAGAAGAAAAAATACAAAAAAATGATAATAGTAATTCAATACAAACTTCAAATAATCAACAAAATAAAATATTTGGAAAGGAACAATATTTACCTGAAAAATCTAATATTAAATTTGAGGATGTTGGTGGGTGTGAAGCACAATTTTTGGTGAATAAATAAATAAATTATTTAGGAAAGAAAAAAGAATTTACAAAAAAATAGGGGGAAATATTAAAAATAATTAGAGAAAATTTTAGATAAACAAAATAATTAAAAAAATTAATTTTTAAAGGAAGCAATTTATATGTTGATGCATTTAAAACAGCCTGAACTTTGTACAAATTTAGGAGTTAATCCTCCAAAAGGGTTACTTCTACATGGACCTCCAGGATGTGGAAAATCTTTATTTGCACGTGCAATTTCTGGTTTAATTTAAATTTTTTGTATTGTTTTCTTTTTTTAATTTTTAAGGAGAACTTCAAATTCCAATTTTATCAATTTCTTCAACAGAATTAATTGCTGGAATTTCTGGTGATAGTGAACGTCGGATAAGACAATTATTTGTTGATGCTGAAGCTAGAAATACCCAAACTTTAATTTTAATTGAGGATATAGATGTAATTGCAGCAAAAAGAGAAAATGCTCAACGTGAAATGGAAAGAAGAATTGTAACACAATTAATTGCTTCTTTGGATGGTTTGAATTTTTTTATTTCTAAAATTAAAAAAAAATTAAAGATCTCAATTCTACTCTTTCAAAAGTTTTTGTTATTGGGACAACAAATAGACCAGAAATTTTAGACGCGTCTTTACGCAGAGCTGGACGTTTTGACAAAGAAATTTCGATTGGAATTCCAGATTGTCGATCACGACTAGAAATTCTAAAAATTGCGACTAGGTAATTATTTAAATGTTTTTTCTAATTTACAAAATTCTTTTTCAAAGAAAAATGAATTTGGCCGAAAATGTTGACTTAAAACGTTTGGCTCATTTAACTCCTGGCTAGTTTTAATTTTTTTGAAATATATTTCAACGGAATTTAATTAGGTTATGTTGGTGCTGATTTATTTGCACTTGTTCGTGAAGCTTCAACAAGAGCTTTAAGTTTTGCTTTTTCAAAAAGCGAAGAAGAGGAAAAACAAAATTTAATTTTAAGTAATATTCCAAAGAAGAGAACTTTGGAAGAAATTCGTGAAGAACTTCTTAGAGGTAATTTTTTATTTTATTTAAAAATTATTTGTTTATATTTCAGCTTGTAATTGGTTCAAAGAGCCATTAAATACAAATTCTTTAATTGTTAATAATACCACTGAATTAACTATTTCAATGAAGTAATTCTTTTTTTTTAATTAAAAAAATTTTTTTAAGTAATTTTGAATGGGCTCTTTCAACAGTCCATCCTTCAGCAAAAAGAGAAGGTTTTGCAACAGTTCCAGATGTTACTTGGGAAGATATTGGTTCATTAGAGAAAATAAGATCGGAATTAAATTGGTCAATACTGGTAAAAATTAAAAAAAAATTTTAATTTCTATTTTTGTAAAAGTATCCAATCCAAAGGCCAGAATATTTTGAACATTTTGGTTTAAATGCCCGTCCACAAGTAAATAAAAATCGGAAAAATATATTAAAAATATTTATTTTTGAGGGTATTCTTTTTTGTGGACCTCCTGGTTGTGGAAAAACAATGTTGGCAAAAGCAGTAGCAAATGAAACTGGAATGAGTTTTATTAGTATAAAAGGCCCAGAGTTAATGAGTATGGTTAGATTTTTAAAAATAAAATAAAAAATTTTTCAATTTAAAAATTAGTATGTTGGGGAAAGTGAACGAGCTGTTCGGACTGTCTTCCAACGTGCAAGAGATTCTGCTCCGTGTGTTATATTTTTTGATGAAATTGATTCTTTATGCCCCAAACGTTCACAAAAAGAGGTAAAAATTTAAAAAAACATTAAAATAATTCTTAGACTGTTGGAAGTGCTCGATTAGTTAATCAATTATTAACTGAAATGGATGGTTTAGAAGCTAGAAAAGATGTTTTTCTGATTGGTGCCACAAATAGACCAGGTTTAATTTTAATTAAAATTTTTAATTTTATTATTAAATAGATATAATCGACCCAGCTATTTTGAGACCAGGGCGATTCGATAAAGTAATCTTTATTGATTTTCCAAGTGTTAAAGAGAGGGCGGATATTCTTCATACAATCACAAAAGTTAGTTATTTACAAACTTTTGAATTGAATTTTTAAAAAATTATAAAATTATTTTAGAATAAAACAAGGCCGAGAATATGCTCTTCCGTTTCCTTCGAAAAGATGGCAGAAAATCAAGCAATGGAATTTTTCACGTAATTTTAAATATTAGATTTTTAAAATAAATTATACCCTCCCCCTCGGAAATCCCTCTCAAAAAATCAAATTTTCATTTTAGAGGCGCCGATCTTGTAGCTTTGGTACATGAAGCAACATTGATAGCATTGAAGGAAAGGGTTGAATGCAAAAACCTCTTAATCAATTCTGTAATCAGTGAAAACTTTGAGGAAGCGTTAAAGAAAGTCTCGCCCTCCGTGAAAGTTGAAGATCGTTTGTATTATAAGAAATTAAAGGAAAAGTTTTCAGTTGAAAATTTTAAGAAATAAATTTTGTTTAAAAGATTTAGATTCTAAAAACATTTAAAAATTGCAAAATTTTATTAAAAGTACCTTAATCCAAAATACAGACAAGCAAAAATGTAATTTCAATATTTGGGGTTAATGAAGCAATTGGGTAAATCAAATCAGGTAATCAAGTCTAATTGTAAGTCTAGTCGGGAAGAAATAAATCTTACTCGTCTTCTTCCTTTACTTTGCTCAGTTCATGTTTGAAACGCTCCTGACGACGTTTTTTCATCAAAGACTGTTTTCGCCGTTTAGACTCTAAATGAAAAATATTATTTAATTCTAGAGCCAAAAGTTTACTTTTTGCTTCATTTTCCTTTTCCGCAGCTTTGACGATATCAAGTACGCCGTATTTCTTACATGGATTGTCTTTAGGTTCAACCTCTGTAGCGCCAACCAAAACACGATCTAAAACCGTTAAAAATTAAAGATTTTCAGGACATGATCAATTTTTAATAATATCGATAATTAAAATCCTGTCTCTCTTGAAACAAGACATTTTTAGCATTTTCAATTTATTATATAAAACATACTTCCGTCCCTGTCAACTTTGTAGATTGCCCTCTGTCCCAAATGATGTTTAAGAGAAGGTAGCCGATTTCGTTTAGAACGTCTTAAACCGAATTGCACAACAGAAGGAGATTCTGGATCAGGCCGAACTTTTGGGAAATATAATTCTGATATTGAATAAAGAATACTCACTAAGCTTTGGTTGATATGTCAATCTTGGTGGCTTGTTAATGCATACAGTGTGTAAAAAATGTTTTGGACTTGGCGATGGATAGAAATCAGAACTCTGAGACAAATTTTTTTCTTCCGCTTCCTCTACATTCATTCCATCAGTCTCGTCGTCAAAAATATCCTGAAATTCAATGTAAAAATATTTTTTGCTTTCCGGACAAGAGACATTATCAAAATTTAATGAGAATTTCTATACTCCTGGAAAGTGGTTAAATTGGGAGAAAGACAGAGTTCCGGAAGGTTGAAATGAAGTCATATATTATTTTGGAATGTCTCGTGTTAAAATACTTACAAGTGTTTGGTCAGCCCGGAACAATGAAATTTTTGTCTGCGACGGTGTAGGAGATTTTTCAAAGAATGTCTGTTCAGAATTGGAAAGAATTGAAGGCATATTAATACTGTGACGATCATCAACATTATTTGAAGAAGTTGGTGAAGGATTATTCTCAATATTTTCAACTTCAAAAGATTGTTGTGCTAATGGACGAATCAACTCACGCACCTATAATTAAATTAATTAGCTAGAAATAGCTATTCTTGTAAAAAGAATTGTTACAGGTATTTTGTTTAAATTTGTAGTTATATTTATAGAAATTTTTGTTTAATTTATCAAGAATTTCCTCATTTTCGAATTATTATAAAACAAAAGTTAAAAAACAACAAAATTTAAGTAAAACCTTGCAAGGAGTTCCCTTAATCAAAACAAATCGATTTTTATTTAAAGAGGAGCATGGTATTGGAAAATTTGTTGATGTACTAGGTCCAGAAGTTTCAAAATCATGGCTTTGTGCACGATCATCCACCACCTGCTTTTCAAATAATTTTTATTTAAAAAATATAAAAAATAAAAATCCTAACCGAATCCGGATAAATGGTGCTCTCAAAGAAAGAAGGAATACTAGTACGAAAAGTTGGACATTTATTTGGAAGTGTAGTTGTTTTACTAGCTTCCTCATTCTAGGAAAAAAAATTTATAATTAAAAAAAAAAGATTAACAAAAAAAATTACCAACCAAACTTTGATCAAGAATTGTGCTTTCAAAAAGTAAGGAAGGAATATTAGCACGAAAAGTTGGACAATTTTTTTGAAAAGGAGTTGATGTATCAGTGCAAGTATTAATGGTGCTTTCAAAAAGTGAAGAAATATTAGCACGAAACGTTGGACATTTATTTGGAATTGTTGTTGGTGTACTAACAGCTTCAGAAGCGTAATCTTGTTCATCTTCCTCATTCTAAAATTAATTTTTCAAAAAGGTAACCAACTAAAAAATAAATAACTAACCAAACTTTGATCATGAATTGTGCTTTCAAAAAGCAAAGAAGGAACATTAGCACGAAAAGTTGGACAATCAGTTCTATTAGGCATTGAATCTCGAATTGAACGAATATTTAAAATTTTATTTAAATTTCCTTCATTTTCTGTTATTTCTTCATTGCCAATTTCTTCTGGAATTATTTGTTTTGATGATTTTTTTGTTAAAGATAGTGGACGTTCAGAATAATCATCAGTTTTGACTTCAGACATTGTTAATCTTTTATCTCCAACATCGTTGTTATTGACAAGTTCAAATGGCGACTTTTGGTACTTTTTGGATATCCCGCCCTCAAGTTTGAGTTTATGACCCCCTGTGGTTGTAGCTGTAAGTAATTGTTCGTGGGCATCAGCAACACTCTTTAAAATATAAATTGAATATATACGTAAATAGGTATTCTAAATAAAGGACGAAAAATTATTTAAAATCCTAATTATCATAAATTATTTATTTAATCAGTTTTCATTCACAAATTTAAAAACATCAAAAATATTAAATTAAAAATATAAACAATAACAAACCTGACTCTGATCGAGAATGGTACTTTCAAAGAGGGAAGGAATACTGGCTCGAAAAGTTGAAGAGTTTTTGTCAGACATAAATAAATTTTAAAGAAAATTCTTACCTGAAAAAAAAATAAAATTAGAAAATTACAGAAAACACAGTAATATAAGAGTAATTTATGAGATAATTTAAAATATGTAAATGTGAAAAATGAAGCAAAATGTCCAATGAATTACACAACAAATTTGCATTAAATGTGACGATATATACGTAATTTGCTTCTGAACATTTTGAAATGCAATAGATTTGATTATATGAAATATTGACAAAAAACTTTTTCTTTAACCGTCTCTCTTATTGTTTTTTCAAAATTTTAACGTCAACGTCCAAGAAATAGTGTGTTGTTTTGAACTACTGCTTTTTGGCGTTTTTTAAAATTTATTGCGCCATAACTATTTCCTTTTTTTATCGCGCTATTTAGTGATTATTTCATTCAATTGCCTGATTATTTTTGTTTAATTTCTCTTATTTAATTAGGTAAACTTTTAGTTTTTGGAGGAAATTTATTTAATTACACGTATGTCTGATCACGAACAAGACCATGATTTCGCTACCGGAGACGCTGGTGCATCAGCAACTTATCCAAAACAGTGCTCTGCTCTTCGCAAAAACGAATTCGTTATGATAAAAGGACGTCCGTGCAAGGTTTGCTTATTATTATCATTTTTAATATTTAATAGCCCTAATCTCTAGGGCAAGCAAGATTAGCAATAATCATTAATAAATTTTCAGATCGTTGAAATGAGTACTTCGAAGACTGGTAAGCATGGACATGCAAAGGTTCATATTGTTGCGCTTGATATTTTTACCAATAAAAAACTGGAAGATATTTGCCCATCTACTCATAATATGGAAGTGCCAGTTGTTAAGCGTAAAGAATATCAGGTTTTTAAATCTCGTAAATAGAAGATTTGTTTTGTTCTATCTGACATTTTCTAACAATAAGGCATAATACTTTTGACTAAGAAAATAAAACTTTAGCTTCTTGCAATCAATGAGGACGGTTTTGTTAGCATGATGGATTTGGATACTTGTGACACTAAAGACGATCTTCGTATTCCGGTTCTTTAAATCTTTATTTCACTAGATTTTTTAAATTAATTTAGGAAGGTGAACTTGGTGAACAAATTAAACAAGCATTCGAAAAGGACGAAAATGGAATTCTTGTATATTTTTTGTTTTTTATCCGCAATTTTAATCATAAACCCTGTTAATGAAGGGTGTTTTTATCGCCACCTCTTTTCTCTGTTTTAATTTTTTAGTGAGGGGTTAGAACGCTTTTGAATCGTTCTTTATAAGAACACACATTTATAAAGGCAGGGTCGCCAATTTTATGAAAAACATAAATATATATATTGACGGTTATAGTATTAAATTTGCGGTTATTTTTAGTTTTTGCAGAAATATTTAATTTTTTCGTTAAGGTTACTGTTGTCTCTGCATGTGGAGAAGAAGTGGTTCTTGGCTGGAAGAATATGCCAAATCGTGATTAAACGATGAAAATTAATTGATAAGCGGTTGAAGAAGAATTTTAAAAAATTGTTTGCTTAAAAAGTGCCGCTAAAAATATTTTTGTTACTTTTCGGTTTTTTAAAATTATTTTTACTTAAATTAAAAATTTGGGAAGGGTTTTGAGGTTAAAATGATTATTTTTTTTGTTAACCGAAAAGTTTCAATAATAATAATAGATAAAAACCACCAATCCAAACGGGAAAGACGCTCTCCTTAAAAATTGACTTTTATATTGTGTTGGTTATTTAATTATTAATTAAAAAGTAGCAACTTTTTTGTTGTGCTACAGCGTCTCCTTTATTCTCTTTTATTTTGTTGTTCCTCATTATATGTTAAAAAAGAGATGTTCTGATGAAATTGTTGAAAAATATCGGATTTGTTATAGACTTACAAACCGACTTGGATAAAATTAAATTGTTTTTTGAGACATTTAAGTTTTTCAAACAAAATTATAATGGTAGGATTAATATATATATAAATAATTCTTGTTTGGTCCATCCTTTTCTGGAACTTGGAGAATAGATTTATTTAAATTAAAAGCAAAAAAGAAAATAATTTATTGTCAAAAAAATTTATAGTTAAACATAAAATATTGTTTAGGACATCGGAAGCCCGAATAGCAATAGAAAATTACATTTAAATTTTTACTATTAAAATTTAGGCATTTTTATTTATCCCTAAAATAAACTTTTTGACAAACTAGGAAGGTGAAGAACTAAAAAAATTTGAGTGGAAGTACATATAGTTTATGTAGATATCTATTTATATTAACACTTGAAAATTCAATTTTATAGACACAAACCTTTTAGTAAATATTCTAGTCCCCTTTTTTTACTAAAATTTGATTTAAAAAGAAATTTTATTAAAAGAAATATTTTCTTTCGAAGCTTAATCGAGAATATTCAATTGGAGGCGGGAATTTATCTTGAAAAAGAATAGCAGCTAAATTGTTAACACAAATATACATATTTATTTTAGAATGTAACGTATGAAGGACTGCCATCATTTATTGGCTAAATATGTACATATTCTTGTCTTACGTTTTTAAATGTGATTTTTTAGAAATATTTAAATCATTTTTAATATTATATAGACCAAACGGAGTAATCCTCGGATTCATATCCGATGAGTACGATGGCCATATCTTAGATTATCAAAACTAGAGACCGGAATTTCGTACTGAACGGTATTACGTACTAAAATACCGATAAAATTCAAAATTTTACCGTACCGTATTACCGACTGTAATACCGAAAATACCGATACATTTTCATCGGTACCGTATTGCGTTACGGAAAAAATAAACAATTTTATCGGTCGGTATTCCGTACCGTACTACCGATACGGAATACCGATAAATACCGAAAAATACGGCCGTAGTACGGTACGGTCCGATCTCTAGTTTGACATAAATAATGTGTTAGGTTACTTCTGGTCACCTTGCATAATTTTTATCCAAATTTTTTAAACAAACCTTTCTATGCATATTTTAATTTAATAATAGATTTTTAATTTAAAACAAATAACAATTTTAAAAAACACAAAATAAAAAATATTTTTAAATAATAAAATTATGGATTTATTATCTCCTTCAATTTCCTCGACTCCAAAAATTGGAACAGATCCATTAACTAGAAAAAGGCAATCATTTACTGTTTATGAAATGATTACAAATAATGAGAGAAAACAACAAAAACAATTATTTAATAATAATTGTTATTCTTCTTCTTCTTTTGATAATTGGAATGTTAATAATAATAAAAATAATAATTCAAAAATTGGACAGTCAATTCGTGATGTGGTAACTAAAAAAATCAAAATAAAAAATTGTGTAGTAGTATATTAACTACGGTTACTGGGTACAAGGCTGGGGATGGGATTGAGAGGTTTTTAATTTCGGGAGAAAAAATTCAGTTGCTTCCAGTGATTAGGGAATCTCCCCAAAAGTCGGGAATTCCCGACGTTTACTGATCCCGAAATCGACACTTTACTTTTAATGTCTTCTAGTTATTTAATGACGCTTAAAAAATAAAATAAAATTAAAAAAATATTTTTTTAAAGATGAAAGAATTAACGTGTCCAACAGTTCAATTTTGTTTTGGAAATAATATAATAGATTCACAAAATTCTTCAAATATTCTTTTACCTTTAAATAATTTAAAAGATCGTCCAAATATAAATTCAATGCCTTCATTAATAAATGCTTTGACACAAGCTGAACAAACAATTGTTTGTTTAATTTTAAATAAAAATAATTTAAATTTAAAAAACAGATGGAACATAATTATTATTTACAAAATCGAAAACAAATTCAACAAAATAATCGTTCACCTTCTGTTAGTGGAAATTTTTCTAGTGGACTTACAACAACAACAATTAATAATAATAAAGGAAGACGGTTATCTGAACGTTTAGTTAATGAAAACAATAATGGAATAATTAAAGGTAATGAAGGAGGGGAGGGAGGGGGAGGAGGGAGGTGAGCGAGGGGGGAGGGAGGTGAGGGAGGGGGAGGAGGGAGGGGGAGGTGAGGGAGGGAGGGGGGAGGAGGGAGGTGAGCGAGGGGGGAGGGAGGTGAGGGAGGGGGGGGGGAGGAGGGAGGTGAGGGAGGGAGGGTATTTTTAAATATATTTAGTATTTACTTCAAATTATTTATTTTTTATTTTATTTTTCAATGCCTCATTTCACTCGAAATTGTTATATTTTTAACAAAAAAATAAGAAGAAGCCGATATTTTTCTTTTTTGAATAAATTATTACCTTTTTTACTGTGAGAAAGTTAAAAAAAGAATAAAATAAATAAATAAATATTTATTTTAAATCAAAAATTTATTTATTTTTATTTTTAAATTCTTTTTTTCTTTTATATATTTAATTAAAAAAATTTTTTTGAGAGGCTTCTTATAAATAAAAATATATTTTTTATAAGCGCAGAAGAACTAATCCGATTAACTTTTTCTTCTCTAAACAAAATTAATTAAACAAACTTCTTTTACTTTTATTTTTTTTTCAATTAATTAATTAAATAATTTTTGAAATTAAAAAAATATTTATTTTAATGATTCGTCATTTAAGTATACCAAAACAATCTAGTAAGTAAAAAATAAATTTAGTATTCTGGCTAGCATTTTAAGGCGGGAATTTAATAATATTAAGAGATAAAAGTTATTACTTCTATAGAGAGTACCTGATGAGAAAATTCCTAGTTTAATTGCTAGGAAATAATTAGTTGTTTAATTCCCGTCCCTAATTAAACTTCTCGATATTAATTTATATTTAAAAAATATTAAATTAATTTTAATTAAAAATTAATTTCTTTATAAAGGCCGTTTGGAACGTTCAAATTCTGTTTTGACTAGTCGTAATGGAAATACAAATTTAAATTTTATACCAGAACTTACTCCACAACAAGTTTCTAGTAAATAAATAAAAATAAAAATTAATTTTTTTAAATTAATTTTTAAAAGATTTACGTCGTTCTTGGAAGCATATAAACACAAAAGGACTTTATGATGTAATTAGACGTGCCTTTTCTAAAGTTTTTGTTTCTTTTAAAAATTATTTTTTAATTAAAAAAGTTGGAAAGTTCGGCCCCAAATGTTCGTTCTGCATTTAAAAATAATTATTTAGATAATCAACAACAAAAAAATATTGGGGGAGGAATATCTAAATGTGGGGTTATGGAACATACAAGGCTAGAAAATTAAATAAAATTAAATTTATATTTTTTAAAGATTTTTTCTTTCTTTGATTGATAGAATTATTGAAGGAGATAATGAAGTAAATAAAAAATAAATTTATTATTTTTTGGTTGTTTGCTTCCCTCACTGCCTGTTCGCAAAGGGAAGTAAATGCTGAAATAATTACCCCTTTGTGGACAGGTGAAGGGAGGGAGGGGAACTAACTGGACACTTAATTTACCTTATTGTTTTTTCTAAAAAAGGGAATTGAATGTGAACTTCGATTAATTGGCGCCCGTCATGTTCCTTGTTATGAATATTTTAATTTAAGTGTTACACAATTAGAACAATTAGGGGAAGCTTTGGCTGAACAATTTTTTAAATTGGATGGAATTAGACAAAGCAAAGAAACTACAAAAGTAAGTGAGGAATGTTAACCTTTAAGAAAATTAAAATTTCTAAAGATTTTTTATTTTATAATGAAAGAGGGGGGGGGGGGATAAATGAGAGAAGGTTATTTGATTTTTGTAATAAAGTTTAGGAGAATAGATTTGTGTATTGTTTAGAATTTTTTACAGGTTTTATAAGTATATATATTTAGAATTCTCGACTTGGTTTCCAAACTTTAATATTTGTAATACAGAAAAATTTCTTAAATATTTTTTTAAATAACAGGTTTGGCGTACATTAATTGCCCATATAATTGATTATATCCGTGATGGTTTTGAAACAGAATTAAGATTAAAAAGAAGAAAAAGAACAACAAATGCATTATTGGGAAATTGTGGAGATGCCGCTGCTGGGGTTGTTGGCCCTCCAACTGTTGAAATGGCTTTGGCCCCCTTTGAATCTAAATTTTTAAAGTTTAAATTTTTTAAAATTGGCTTTATTTGAAAATAAGGGCGAAATTTAATTTTTTAAGATTAAATTTGTTGAATAAATAAAAATGGCGATAAGTTTTTCGATACTTTTTTTACAGGAAATTTTTTTTCTTATTTCTCTTTTTTTTCTAAGAGCTAAAAGAAAAAATATATGTACAATTACTAAATACCGTATTTTTCCTAATAGTGCGACCGGTCGGTTTATTTTTCAACCATCCTCTAGAGAGTCGGTTTAATAGAAGGGTCGGTCTAATAGAGACAGTCGGTTTATTTTTCAACCTTCCTCTAGGGGGTTTTTGCCTCTAGGGGTTTTCGCTTTTGTCAATGAAAAAGGAAGAAATATGGCACCTTGGCCCTCCAATTCTTCGAAATTTTCCCATGCGGCGCTGAAAAGTTTGAAAATCATTTAGAAAACTATCGATGGATTAAGAGAGATATCATTGAATGGGATATTAGGGTTATCCAGATTAACAGGATATATGAGGATTAAGGGAATAAAATGATAGGATGAGGATCTAAGTGGATATGAATGGATCAAGGCGATTTAAGAGATATTGAGGAATTACTGTGATTAAGAAGTATATCTTACAAATCTCATATCTCTCTCAATCCCTTCAAATTCCTAATCTTTTATATCCCTCCAGATCAATGATATCATATGAAACCTTCTCGAATACTCCAAATTCACTATCTTATATCCCTAGCTTGCGAACTGCATATTGCGGTTGAACTGCGTATTGCGGTATTGCGGTACCAAATCCACCGATATCCTTCTTGGTGTTTCTCGATAAAACTTGTTTCAAGTAACGGTGTTTAAATGCCCTAATTTTACACTAATTTGTTTATTTACTGCGAAATTTTTTAATTTTTTTTTGAAAATCCGGATTTTCCTGATCCGGAAATTCGATCCTGATAAGGAAATTTTAAAAATCCGGAAACCGAATCCGGCATTTTTCAAATTTCAGTCTATAAAAGAATATGGCTATAAAACATAAAAGACACAACATTAACGCTGGAAGTAAGGGGGTCGGTTTAATAGAATGGGTCGGTCTAATAGAGACAGTCGGTTTATTTTTCAATCTCCCTCTAGGGGGTCGGTTTATTAGAAGGGGTCGGTCTAATAGGAAGAGTCGCACTATTAGGAAAAATACGGTATATGTACAATTTACGTATAAAATGAAGAAAAACAATGAAACTATAAAGAAAACCCCCCTTCTTTCTTTTTTTATTCAATCAAGTAAAGAAAGAAGAATTTGCTTTATCCCTTTATTTTTCAGATAAATAAATTTATTTATTTTTATTTAAAGAAGAAATTCAATGCCCGGCCTTAAAAGGCAATCTTCCTCGATTACTTCAAATACTCCTCTTACAGCTTCAACTTCAACAAAAACAACAAATAAAAAAGAAAAAAACGGACCTTTCTTTAAAACAGAATTAACAAATATTACAAAAAAATTATGTAATATGTAAATTTATTTTAACAAAAATACGGGATTAAATAAAAATTTTAGAAAGAATTTTTTTGTTAATTTAATTTAATTTAATTAGAAAAATAATAATTTTCTTCCCTATTTTCTGTAATTTTAATAATTGTTTTTTTTATTTGAAGAAGAAAGAAACTAAAATTTTTTTGGTTGTCCTCAATCTTTTATAAATAAATATTTTATTTTAAATTAATTGAGAATTAGTATATGTATAAAAATTGAAGGTCAAAAAATTATTTTATTTTTAATAAATTAAAATAAAATTTTTTAAATTACTAATAAAAAATGGAAAATTTAACGAAATTTAAGGGAGAAGGCTCCTCACTCACTAATTTATTTTCAATTATTTTATTATTAAACAATTATTTTCTCCTACTTTTATGTGTTTTTTATACCTTGTAGTTGCTCATAAATAAATAAATAAATATTTTTTAAGTATATATTTAATTAAATATTATTTTTAAATAAATATATTTCTTTTTTAATTTAAAATTATTTATTTTCTATCGGTCACATTTTTTCAATTGTTATTTAGAAAAGAGAGGAGGAGAGAGGGAGGTCCTTGTTTGTGCCAGGAAGAGAAAGAAGAGTGACAGCCATATATAAATAAATATATTTATTTATTTTTAAACAATTAATAAAATACAATTCTCTTTTCTTTTTTTACTCACAAAAATGACCGGCCATTATCGTCGCCATAATAGTCGCGCGCTTGCCGGTCGTGCAATCCAATCCCCTCTCCCTCCCTCTTTCTACATTATTATTTTATTATTCATCGGACCAATCTTTTACCCTCACAATGACCGCTCTCTCAATATAATTATTTATTCGGCCATTCCACTTTAAAAAAATAAAAATAAATATATTTATTTTTAATATATAGTAAATAATCTACTTAAATATAAATTCTTTTTTTATTTTTTAACTATTTAATATCCGGTACTTACTTAATATCCCACCCCCACTCCTATTTGAGTTTCAGATTTATACGTAATTGTAATTTTGAACTAAATTTTCTTTTAAAAAAGGTCATTCTAGTTTAACCAAAAATAACATCCATATGTTCGAGATTAAATACGTCCTTTTAACCTGCCTTTTATTTTAAATATTTGAGGAAAAAATGATTGAAAGTGTAAAAGGGACAAATAGGGATAAGGGGTGGGGTGAGATGTTAATAAATTAACTAATAATTATATCCATTTATTAATTACTCTTTTTTAATTAATAAATAAACCAATTTCAAAACAATTTTTTGTTTTCTAATCAAAAAAAAAGTTATTTTCCTTTATCTCTTATATTTAAAGATAATGAAAAAGCCGAACAAATAGCTATATTTATCGAAAAAACCCAAGCCAAACAGAACTCCCACTATGACATAACATTAAAAAATCCACAACAGAAAATTAACAATATTGATATTTCAGAACTTGATGTCTTCGAATTACTCTCCAACCTCTCTAATAAAATGAACGAATCCTCAGATAATATTCCAGAGTACTTTCTAAAGAAATGTTCTGCTACATTAGCATATCCTCTTTATTATCTCTTTACAAAGTCGTTCATATCTTCAGAACTTCCAGAAAAATGGAAGGAAGCAATTATTGTCCCTATTCCAAAAATACTTAACTCTTCCTCACCTAATGACTATAGACCAATTTCCCTACTTTCACCAATTAGCAAAATAATGGAAAGAATAATTTATGTCCAACTGGTAAAATTTATCGAAACTAACAATATCTTACCTGGCTCTCAACACGGATTTCGCACATCCAAATCAGTAACTAGTCAGTTATTAGAAACATTTAATGATTTAACAAATTCAATTGAAAATAAGGAAATAGTAGATGTCATCTACTTTGATTATCGTAAGGCTTTTGACAGCATTTCACATAAAAAATTATTAGATAAATTAACAAATATTGGGATTACTGGGGCACTACATAAATGGATTACCAGCTACCTATCTAACAGAAAATTTAAAGTAAAAATACAAACATCTTTTTCAAATACCAAGAGTATAATTAGTGGGGTGCCGCAGGGAGCTATCCTCGGCCCCCTTCTTTTTATCTTGTATATTTCTGATCTTCCTGAGAAATGTAAGACTAAAGGAGTAGAAATAAAGCTTTTTGCGGACGATTTAAAGGCATATTATATCTCAAAACCATCTCCCTCCTTTTCTTCCACATTACAAAATTTTATTTCCAAATTAGAAATTTACTCAACACAGAACGACTTATTCCTATCCACGGAAAAGTGTAAGGTACTCCACATTGGGCGTCAGAATCCGAAGTCACAATACTCTCTTTATAACTCACTAATCTCCTCCATCCAAAAAGAAGAGAGTATTCGTGATCTAGGAGTTCATTTTCAGTCTGATTTAAAGTGGGATTCACACATAAATATCATTGTTTCCAAAGCTAAAAAAGTAATGTTCACAATAATTAAATCACTCAAAACTAACAGTCCACATATATTACTAAATCTTTACAAAATATATATCCGACCAATCATAGAATTCGCTTCCCCTATATACAATCCATAGTTAAAGAAAGATAAAGAACATATAGAAACCGTACAGAAAACATTCTTAAAAATTATTTTCAAAAGATCTCATCCAAGATTAGCTACCCCTTCATACCTTGAGTTATTAGAAATTTTCCAAATAGATTCACTCCAAATCAGGCGCTTAAAAATAGATCTAAATTTTTTCCACAAAATTATACATGGATATGCCAGAATTAATCTAAATAACGCCTTTTATTTCCACGAAACCAAAACCCGCGGCGACGCATTTAAAATTTATCTTCCAGGGGCAAATACTCAAATACGACTATTAGATACATTTAACTTGACTCAATTAACGTTAGATCCTCTAGATTATACCAGTTGATCCGATTGTTTTATACATATTTATTTGTTGCTCTTTTATTATTATTTTATTTGTTTTTCAATCCACATTACATTTACATTTATTTGTTTCAACATTTAACGCCTGAATGGCAGATAAATTATTATAAATTATTATTTTCACATCTTGACCTACTAAATTACTAAAATAAAAAAAACATTTAAAAGTATTATATGTAGTACATAAATATTTATTTTTTAATAAAAATAGAATTTTTAATTTAAATTGGATTAAAATAAATAAATCCTTTCCCCCAATTTTTATTACAATTTATTACCAAATTGTTACGCAGATATTTCTTTTCTCTATTTAAAAGACTTCTTTCATATCCGCACACTTCTTTTAAAATTATTTTTATTTATTTAAAATCGCCACACACTCCATCCATATATTCATTCAAAAATAAAAAGGAGGTTAAGGATTTATGTAGAGAAGAAAATAAATAAATAATTATTTAAGATATTAATTATTTTATTTGAATTTACTTTCTTTTGCCATTATTTAACCAGAAATTTAAACTTATTTTAAAAATTAATTATTAATTTTTTTAATTTACAAATTTTTTCAAAATTTTTTTTTTTTTTTACATTTTTTCAATTATTTTAAATTTTTCCCCCCCCCCCCCCCCCCACCCCCCCCAATTCCCCCTTCCAATTTCGATTGTTATCTTCATAAAATAATATACTACATATATATACAATTTAATGTCATTCCTCTTTCCTCCTTTTCTCGACTTTATGTTCAACATCTGCCGTTTGGTTTTAAATGGCTTCCCTCAGAGAAAAAATGAATTTTAAATTTAAATAAAAAATATTATTTTATTTTTAAATATTTAAATTCCTTTAGCATTTTTTTAATTAAAATATTTAAAGTTGTGTTATTAATAGGATCGGATAAAATTAAATTTTGAATCAGAATTAAAATTTTTAATGCAGAAAATGTCAAAATTTGATCGGAATTAAAAATTATTTAAAAAATTTAAGCGTTTTTCGGTTTCGATGTCTTTAACAAGATTTGCAGAGTTACATTAAATCCATACACAAAACTGGAATTTTATCGGCCCGAAACTCGATTCGAAGAAAATTCTGAGAATTCGGACATCTAATTAATTTTTAAATTTTATTTTTCCAATTAAAAAAAATTTTTTTAAAGGTTCTTCTAAAATACATAAATTAATTAATTTATTTATTTGTTTCTAAAATTTTATATATTTTTTTTCTTCCATTATTTCCTTACCAAATAATTTTTGCTTCAATGAATATAATTAAAAAACTATTTTGTACATTTCTTCTTCTACTATTTTACTTGTTTTTTTCCTTATTTCTTTTTTATCAAAATTCTAAAAAAAATTTTTTTGTTTAGCTAATCAACATTAAAATATCTTTAATGCTCTGGAACTGATTAGAGAGTGTATTTTTTGAAGATAAAAGGAAAAAAAGATTATATTAAAAATAAATAAAAATAAATTTTTTCTTATCAGAAACTGATAAAAAAATAAAAAATACCTAAATTCTTTTTGTTTGGGTTAATCTGTTTTTAAATATTATTCCAAATTTTGATAAAATTGTTTTTACAAATGGGAAAGATTATTTTTCGATTTTCTTTCCCTCTGATAATTCCTCATCTTACCAAAATTAAAATTTAATTATTTTTTTAATTTTTTGATTGATTTATTTAAAAAATTACTAAAAACAAATTTTTGTTAAAAAGCGGTTTTTGTTGTTGTGAATAAGGAAGTTGGGAATAAAAAGAAGAAGAATATTCTTTTTTATTTTTGAGAAAAAGTTTCTTCTCTTCCCTCTCTCTCTTCCACATTCTTTCTCTAATATAAAAAAAACTTTAACAAAAATTCCTCCAAAAAACCGCAAAAATATTAAAAAACCTGTTTTTATTTATATGTATATTACCACAAATAAATATAAATTAACTATTTTCTTTTACTAGCTAATTTTATTCCCAAAAGATTCCTAGAAAATTACAAAAAATCTTTCCCCTTTTCCGATCATTCTTTTTCGTCCAAATATTTTTTGTTTTATAAAACACACCTGTGAATAGGCTAGTCATAATGAATTTGTATGGGGATGTTAGGCAAATTTAGATTTTAAAGTTTAAATTTTATGGAATTTTTTCTTGTTAATTTGTTTGTTTTGTATATAATTTATATTGTTTTTTTGTTTATTTTTCATGTTAAATTTGATGAAAATTTTCCTTAAAATTAAAAATTTTAATATTTTAATATTTTAATAAAATTTACTATTTAATTTGAAAAATATTTTGATTTTTTCTCTTTAAAATAAATATCTACATATTATTTTAATTTTCTGGATGTCCTTGATGGCAGAAAATATTCTCCTTTGTCATTAAGGTTTGACAAAAACAAAATATAAATTATATTCTTAAAAAAATATTTGGACGAGATTGAAGGTCGAAGAGGGAAAAATAAATAAATAATTAGTGACTGTCAATTATTTATTTTTATTTTTTTATTTTTTATTTTCCGCATTCTCGCAATAATTCTTCTCTTTTTTATTTTGAATATATAAACAATTAATCATTTATTCCTTCCGGCTTTTCTTAAATAATAAAAATATTTTTTTAAAGAATCTTTCAAAAATATCTTCTTTAATTAATTAATTTTTACTTTATTTTAAGTAAATCTTAATATTTTTTTAAAATTATTTAACGTTTAATTATCTTTTAAATAATTCAAATATTCTTTTAAATTCAAATTTATATCAATATCTTGTTACGACCCGAGGTGTCCGAGATTTCACTAATGCCAACGAGCACAATAATAACACTTTATCACGAAGAGAAATAAACAAAGTAGGCGAAGGGAATGGGACAGACGAAGGAGATCAGTGACTAGCCCCGCTAGTATGATCCAAATAGACTGACGCTTTCACTGGCTTTTATACTAAACACTTTAAGGGCTGACGCCCATACACAACATATCTTTACTTTATTAAAAAATTAAGTATACCCAAAATCTTTTAAATCTTTTTATATCTTTTCTCCCATAAAGTAAATACATATAATTAATAAGGTCTAATGAGTAATTACTTAATTTTTATAAACACCTTTCTGCGTCTTGGAAGGAACATATTTTTTCATTTGTTAAGAAATTAAAACCTTACAATAAAATAAAAATGCTGTCAATAAAAAACTCGATTTTTATAATAAAATTCGATCCCTTCAAAGTTCTTTATATCGAGATTCGAAGAATTATCTGTATATTTAATTTTACATTTCTAACTACGTAATAAATTTTATTTATTTTTTTTAACAAAAAATAAATTAAAAAATAAGAACATATATTAAATACAACAACAACAATATATTTATTTATTTTTATTTTTTTCAGAAAAAAAAATACAAAAGAAATCTAAAACAACCAATTTTCTTTTTATTATTGCCCAACAAATTTATTTTTCCTCTCTCCACAAACAAATAAAAACATTTTCTCGTCTTGCAATAAAATAAAAAAATATTTTTTTTGTATTTATTTGTACCAGTCTATTTAATTAATTAATTAGAAAATTAAAAATAAAAATATTTATTTATTTAAAAATATTCCAGAAAAAATAATTCTTTTTCTTTTTCCTTTATTTATAATTCTGAATCATTTTTGAAAATTCTAAAACTATAAAAATAAATTTTAAAAATCATTAAAAAATTTATTTTATTTTTTTCTATTTATAGATTATTTAAGAAAATAAAAAAATTTTTATTTCCATTTATTTATTTAAATATATTTACAAAAGAATTTTAAAAATAAAAATTTTTTATATTAATTGATTTAATTTTTGGCTTTTTTTTTATCAAATATCACAATTTTATGATGACAATAAATAAATAAATAAATAAAAGTTTTGATTAAAATAAAAAAATTAAATTTTAAATATTTCTTTTTAAATTCTCTCTTTTTATTCAAATAAATTACCCAAAAAGTTATTTAAAATTCTTTTACAAAAATCCTTTCCTATTTTTACTTTAAATGTTTATTTCTTTTTGTCAAAAAACTTTGAAAATATATTTAATTAAAGTGTTTTTTTTGTAAAATTACAAACCTGTTTAACTAACTAAAAATTAATTATTTTAAACTTTCTTTTTATTAATTTTCATTTAAATTAAATTTCTATATCAGCGATGGGTCTTTTGCCTATTTCTGATACGGACGAGTCGTGAGAAATAAAAATATCGGGCAGGATTTTGGGGCAGGTGTTAATTGAAATTTAAGTACTTTTCCGTTAATCGACGAAAACGGTGTACCAGCCGACTTTTGAGCGGTTATAACTTTTTAATGCTTGATCCAATACAAATGAATTTTATATCTTCAATAAGCTCTATTTTTACCCAATGTATGGGTCAGCTCTGATCACTCATAAAAAAGTTATAACCCGATAATACCCAACTGGCTACTAGGCGGCTAGGAGCGAACTAGTATCTTCATTTGACCGGAATGAACCATTACACCATACCGTCTCCTACACAGCCTTAGGAATTAAATACCTATATCATTTTGTTTAATTTTTAAAGGTTTTTAATTAAAAAATGTCAATTAAATCACCCTCCTCACCACAATTTCCATTAAAAAATTCCTGGAATAATAATAATAATCAAATTAATATAAATAATCAACAACAAAAAAATTTTTCTGCAATTTGGAGACATTATGAAAGGTTAATTAATTAATATTTTATTTAAATTGAAAATAAAATTATTTATAAATTTTTAAAATTCTCTTTTGATTTTTAAAACAAAAAGTGTTTGAATTAAGAGACAATAATTATTGTAAAATTCTGTTAAAAAATTTAGTCTTAATTTAAATCTCCAATTTATATATTAACCTAAAAAATCTTTTTAATCTCTTAATTTAAATTTTAAATTAATACATATGTATGTATATAAAAGTATTTTTAGACATATTCGACGATTAGAACGTTATAGAAAGGCTAGATCTTTTTGCTCTCTTTCTGACGAAAGTAGTAGCAGTACCAATAGTGGAAATAATATAAATAATTATGAACAACAATTAAATTATTTTTCTTCATCTTCTTCAAAAATTAATTTAGCAATCCAACAAAAAGTAATTGTTTAAGTTAATTTTGACATTAAAAGAGGTCGAGCCTACCCCCCCCCCTATGGTTTTTCAATTTTTCGGGCCCTATAACTCGGTCCTAAAGTAGTGAATACTTTTCGACTCAGCTCGACGAGACAAATCGAATGACATAAATATGTCATGTCCGTAACTTTCCGGTATACTACAACCGAAAATATTTTCGAAAATTTATTCTAAAAATTTTCGAATTACTGGTGACAGTGTTGAAAAAATAGAATAAATACAAAATATTTCTAAATTAACTGTATGTACCGTATTTCCTGTATTAGAATGCCACCCTCTATTTGAATGCCACCCTATAATAGAATGCCACCTTTAACGGTGATTGAAAAATAGATTGCCATGTCATTCTAATACAGGAAATACGGTAGTTGATTTAGAAAATATTAGAATTTAAATATATTTTTAAATATTATTTTTTCAGTTAAATGAAGGAAACAATAAAAATAGTAGTGAAGATATTACTATTTTAAATAAAAGTATTGATAACAACAATATTTATACTATAAATTCTAAACAAAACGATCAATTTAATAAAGATGAACAACAATTTGAAGAATTAAAAGAAAAAATGGTAAATTAAAATAATTATTTTTGTATAAAATATTTAAATTTACGTAGATGATGTTAGTTGAGAATGATATTGTCCTTTTGGCTAAATTATTAAGGTATTTTATATATTAAAATTTTAAATAAATAAATTAATTACTATATTAAAGCCTTGGGGACACTTTAAATGAACTTAGACAATATCAACAACAAAAGTATAATAATAATATTCCACCAACTTCATCTTTTAATAATTTATCAATAAAATTAGAAGAAAATAATGAAGATTTTGTAGATGAATGTAAAGATGAATTTAAACCTTTAAAATTAAATGAAGAAGAAAATAAAAAACAAAAAATATTATTTTTAAATGTAAAACAACGAAAACAACAAAAACGTTATCCAATACCCCCAGAATTTGGTGAAGGAATAACTAGAGTTTATGTCGAAGAAGAAGAGGAAGAAAGGGAAGAAGATGAAGAAGAAAGAGAAGAAGGAGAACATCCAAATATTCAATATTTTTCTCGGAAAAATTCGGTAACTTTTATTTTTTTAAATTTTCTTTTTAATTTTTATAGGTTTTGAGAATACCCATTCCTCCAAGGTCAAGCAATCGAGCGTTTGCCTCCAGAGCAAAGGTAATGAATTTTATAATTTTTAAAACAATTTTTGTGATACAAAACACTTTTATTTTGACCATATCTTACCATGAGAATCCCTCCCTTTTCGGCTTCATCAAATGCTTTATTATTTTTTTCAAGCAAAATTTACTACCATCTACTTCTAATTATACATCAACAAAAATTATTAACCAACAACAACAAAAATTTCCCTCCCCTCAAATATCGCCAAAAGAAATAATTAAAGATTTTATTGAATCAACATTTGCCACAACAGAAATCGATTCTGGGCATTCTTCTGCATCAGAACACCCCTCCCCTGCACCCCCTTTAATTAATTCAAAAGAAGAAAAACAACAAAATTCTTCAAGATTTTCAACACTTTCCTCTTCTTGTCTTTCATCTGCTCCAAGTTCTTTATCTGGCTGTAGTTCTAAAAATATTTTTGATATTAATAATTCTAACGGTTTTTAGTAAAATACTAATTATTTAATTATTTATTATTTAATTTTTAGTTAAAAATAAACAAAAAAATACAGAAATTCAAAGAACGATGGAAAATAAAGATTTTATTAAAGACAAATAAATATTTGCATTTATTTTCATTTTTAATGTGAAATTAAATTTTTTAACTTGTTATTTTTAAATTAAATTGAAAAGTTTAAATAATTTGAATTACAGTATCATTTAAATTTAAAAGTCATCGAAACGCGTGCTGAAACGTCCTGCCACAAAATTAACAATTTTTACGACTCAAGTGACTTTTTTTTGAAAAAAAACAATTTTGAACGGAACATCCCACATCAGTCCTGCCGTTTCAGTCCCCCCTATATGGGACGTTTCAGTCCCCATATGAAAAAATAAATAAAACAACTTTAAAAATAAGGATTTGGAGGGGTTAAAGTAGGCGTCAAGGGACTTGTACATTGTGTCGAGGGATCAGTAAGGATATCGATGGATTTGGAGGGATATAAATGGATCTTAAACGAACAAGGGGGACATCGTGGATTAAGTAGTTATCAAAAGATTTGGAGAGATTAAGAGGGATATTATGGATTTGGGGGATTAGGAGGGAAAAATCTTTGGATATCCCCGAACAAAAACAAAATTTAAAAACCGACTTAAAAAATTTATCAAAAAATAACTAAAAAGTCATAGTCTCGTTTCACTCATTAGATTTGTGGCCCTAAAGAGGGCCGTTTGGGTTAGAGTTGTTGTTGACAATATTCCATCATCGCTCTCCAAAAATGTGGTCATGAGATTTGTCAGGCAGAATCACCTCACATCAATCTGCTCGACATTTTCTTTAAAAACTTAAAATTAAAAAAATTTTTTTAATTCAAAAAATTAAAATAAAAAAACCTGCTTGATCCAATATGCCTTGCTTCTTTCTGCATTTCAGTTCTAAGTTCTAAATTCGAGCAGCAACAAGAATTAGTGTTGACAACCCCTAGAAAATGTTTTAAAAATTAAAGTTTCGAAAAAAATTGAAAAATTTAAAACAAAATAAAAAAAAATCTTGGGATTTGGGGGGATTAAAGGTAACAACAGGTGCATAGCAGCTGTGAGATCTCAGGAACAGCCTGCCGGCATTTATTTGAAAAAAAAATAAAAATTTCAAAAAAATTTTAAAAATTCAAAAAATTAAAAAAAACCTGCTTAACCTTTATGACAGGAAACAATTGGTTGCAAGCATTCTGACACCAAAATCGATCCTGCAACATTTTTGAACTAATCCCGCATGCAGTTCAACAATAAAAATCAATGGGGACCGAAACGTCCCCATATGGGGGGACTGAAACGGCAGGACTGAAACGGCAGGGACTGAAATGGCACGGGACTGAAATGGCGGGACTGATGTGTCCCCTACCGATTTTGAAGAAATGGGAATTAAGGAAAACAAGTAAATATAAGGGTTGCTTTTTGGGTTGAATTTTAGGTTTAATTGGTTGATCTGGGTTGGGTTGGATCTATCGTTCAGTATTTGAGAGCTTTCCAAAGTTTTTGATTGAAGATTTTGGAAAATACTCTCGGTTTTTTTGTACAGTTTTTGTTTCCGTTTCGCTATCTTTTCTTCTTCGAAATGGCTCTGGATATAGAAAAATCCAGGCTTTTGTTCAAATAATATTTTTTTAAATTTAGTATTGCTTATTTTAAATGGTGAATACAAGTAAATTTAGCCGTGGACGTGGACGTCTAATCTGCAGAGCACCCTCTAGAGAAGTTCAACAAGTATATGGACAATGTTTCTACCGGAGAGAAGAAGGACGTGACCAGACTTACAGAAAAGCCAGTAGACCTCTAGTTCCGGAAAATAAATCAGAACTTGAGAAATGGGAACCTCGAGTAGGAAAATAAATATAAATAAAAAATTGTTTTCGAAGGTTATGAGCCCTGAAGGTATTGTTGACATTGCAAGACAATGTATCGAAGTGACCGATACTTTTATCAATTGGGACAATTACTTGGACAGAAATAAACAATTTAATTCTTCAAATTTGGAACAACTTCGAGTTTGTTTTTTACAAAATATTTTGTTAAATTAAAAGAAAATATTTAGGAAAAACAAAGACGACAAAATCCATTAAAAGACGCCAATCCTTCTAAATACATTGAATTAATTGCACAATGTGAGGCCAATCCTGGAAAATTTCCTGGCACCTTGTATTGTCTCAAACTTGTATTGGGGGAAACACAATTAAATGAATTTATACGAAATATCAATTGGACAGAGGAACAATTGCGAGAATGGAACATCACGTGAGAGAAATTTTTAATTTTATAAATAAATTCAGAAAAGGGGTTTGAAAAATAAACAAAACTAAAAAGTAAGTGTAAAAAAATAATGAACAGTTACTCCTCAAAGTAAATTTATTTTAAACAAATTTTTTTATTTATAGAACAGATTGGGAAATGTATAATAAAAGATTAGATAGTAAGGCAGCAACAGATGAAACTAAAACATCATCTTCATCGTTTAACCAACAATATGGGGCAGAAAGTAGTGGAGGGATTGCATTTTACTCTTATCAATAAAATGGTGAACACAGATTTTTTTACAAAAAAATATTTTTTTTGATGACTGACGATTTTTTGTTGTTTTTTTTGATTATAGAAAAATATTTTTAGTTTATAACTTTTTTTAATAAAAATATATTTTTTTTGAGAGAGAAAGAATTGCCATTTAAAAAGGCTTGGAGGCTGTTAACAAAAACATTTTTTAGGGATATGCCCTTTTCCTTATTCTTTTTTTTCTGCTGAAAAAGCTGTCACGCGTCAAGAATCAATAATTTTATTATTAAACTTTAAATATTTTTCAAAAATTTTAATTGAAATTTCCAAAATTTTTAGAAATATTTACGTCTAAAAAGTTTAATATATCTTAAATTAATTCTGATATTTTGGTAATTTAAAAGAATATTTTGAAGGAAATGATTTTCCTTTCGGATTTGTTAAAACATGGAACGGGTATTGTGACTTATAAGGGGTTTTGCTGGCTGGACCGATTTGGTCGAATGAGGTGTTATTCAAAAGAGCTCGATGAGCTGAGTTGAATGACACCAAAGTCACCGAAATCCGACTTGATAGGACAAAGTTATGATAGTTTGTTTTAAGCCCGATGGTCTATGTGGAGGTTTTGCTGCTTCGAAGCTAAAATTGGCTTAGGATTATGTTACTAGTGGAGAACCCAGCGACCGTTCGAGCTCTCTCTAATGACACCTCATTTGACCAAATCGGTCCGGCCAACGAAACCCCTTTATAAGTCACAACATTCCATGGAACCCTTATTAATTTGCAAATGAATAATTTTTTTAATTAAATAGAAGATTGGTATAAAAATAAATTTAAAAAAAAAATAAAAGAAAAAATAAATATGTATAAGAAATGAATAATTGATACAGAAAAAAGCGAAAAATGTTGAGGGGAATTAACAATGGTTTCTGTTTGGAATTCTTTTTCTTTTTTAAAAAACCTTCCTTCCCTTCATTCCTCCCACGTTTTCCGTTTTTTTTCTCTATCACAAAATTCCACGACTACATGATTTTCCTTTCATTCTTTAATGAAAAAAGGAGAAAATGAATATATGCAGCTGCGCTGGCCATTTTTGTTTGGCATCAGCGTGTAAAAATTGGCAAAAAAATTAAATGGAAAAGGAAGAAAAATAAAAGAGAGCTTTTCTTTTTTATATATCTGCAGTATTTATTTCTTTCTTTTAAAGATATTTTATGTATTTAGAAAAGAAAAATATTTTTGACCATAATTTTATTTAAAATATTTTTTTAAATAATTAACACAGAGAAAACATTTTATTTTTTAATTACAAGAAAAATGTTTAGTCTTTTTTTAATTAAAAACTTCCTTTCTTTATTTTTTAAAACAATCTCTATAATGTTTTCCCTAATTCTTAAAATTCATTAAAAATTTTTAAAAAATAAAATATTTAAAAATTATTTTCAAAAAAAATCTTTTAAATTCTATTATTCCAATCCAATTATTTCTGTGCTAGGCCACAGCTGCTAACTAACTATATTTAAATTCAAAAAAGAATTTATCCAAAAATTTTTTATTTTTTTAATAGTTTTTTCCATTATTTCTTCTCAAAAGGAAAAGATTGTTGCTGAACGTAAGGGCGCTTCGGTGGGGAGTGGCCCCCATGCTGCTTCCATTATTGGAAGTGGTGGTGGGGGTGGTGGCACTCCAACAAAAAGAAGGAGTGGAAGTGCCGGTAAACGCGACCATATCAAACAACAAAATTCTTTATTGGCCAAAGCTTTGGGTAATTCTACACCTCCACCAATTTTACAACAAAATTCCCGTCCACAAAGTGGAGGAGGGGGAGGGGAGTCTGTTGGGAGTGGAGGAGGTAAAGAATAAATAAATGAAATGAGATTTTATTTTAAAGTTAATAAATCATTACCTAATACACCTCCCCCATCAACAATGTATTCTTCCTCTTCTTTGGAAAAAATTGGAACGCCAACAATTGAGAATGCTTTTCCAGTTGTTGCTGTAGCTGCTGCCCCTTCATCTTCTTCAAGTTCTGAAGACCAACAAAAAGATTATTGGGTTGCTCTTTTTGGTAATTTTTTTAGTAAAGTAAATAAATAATTAAAAATAAAAAGGTGCTGGAGGTGTTGGGAAATCTTCATTAGTTCAAAGATTTATTAAAAATACATTTACCGATGCTTATTCTCCAACAATTGAAGATACATACCAACAAGTAATTTTTATTTAAATTTAAGAAAAATTTAAAAAAAAATTCTAGGTAATTAATTGTAGTGATCAAGGTAGATTAGCTGTTTGTACACTTCATTTAGTTGATACAACTGGTTCTCATCAATTCCCAGCAATGCAAAGACTTGCAATACAAAGAGTTTTTTTAAAATAAATTTAAAATAAAAAATAAATTTTAAAAGGGAAATGCATTTATTCTTGTTTATTCAATTACTTCAAAACAAAGTTTAGAAGAACTTGGACCAATTGTTAGAACAATTAAAGAGGTGGACAAAATATCCAAAAAAATATATTAAGGGGGTAAAAAGTTTATCGAGTCTAGATGAGAATTATTTTAACTCTAAAAAACTTGGGGGAGGGGGGAGAGGTACTTGATGTACATTATATATTCTTTGAGGTTATATTTATATTGAGAAACCAAGTAGTTTAAACGTTATTAATTTAATAATTTTTAGATAAAAGGAAATGAGGCAATAATGGAAGTACCGATTGTTTTGGTTATTTATTATTTAGTCATTAAATTAAAAACAAAATTTTTTTACAAAGGTTGGTAATAAAATAGACGAATCAACAAAAAGAGAAGTTAGTCTTGAAACAGGCGAAGCATTAGCACAAAGATGGGGATGTGGATTTGTTGAAACAAGTGCAAAATTGGGACAAAATATAACTGAGTAAATATATTTTAAATATATTTTTGGAGGGGAGAGGGGAGGGGATTTAAATTTTTTGGGGAATTATTTTTATAAAAATAAATTAAAACAAAAAGATTATTTCAACGTTTACTTTCATTGGAAAAAAGAAGAAATTTAACATTAAATGCAACAGATTTAATAAATGAAAAAGGAGGAGAAGGAGGAATTAATAATTTAATAAATTCTTCTTCTAAACAAAAACGTTGTGCCATTATTTAAATTATATTTTAAATAAATATATTTTTTATTTAATTAAACATTTTTTTAAACATTTTATTTAATTTTTAAAATTATTTAATTTATCTTAAACATTAAAATATTATTTAAAAACTTTTTCAAATTTAAATTGTGTTTTGCTTTATAAAATATAAATTAATTTTATTTATTTATTTTTTTGTTCTTTAATCTATTTTATACCTAAAATAAATAAATAAATAAATAAATAAATATATTCTTGCAACAAATTAAAAGCTGCTTAAAAATATATCCAACTGTCCACGTTAATATCATCAGATATTTTTTAATCTCTTTTCTCTCTAAAAAAATATTTATTAAAACATTGAGAATTTTAAATTTTTATTTAATATTTTTTGAGAAAAAATAAAATAAATTTTTGTTATTATTTTGGGGGGAGGGGGGGGGATTTTTAAATTTTATAAATATTTTTTATAAAATAAAAAAATAATTTTTTATTAAAAGAAAATACCTACCAACATTTAAAATATCAAAATAAACAAAAAAAGATTTTTGATTTTAAATAACTTGCAAAGATCTTTAATTTTTTAATTCAAAAATTGATGATTTTAAATAAATATATACCTAATTGACATTTTTTTAAAATAATTTTTATTTTATTTTTGATCAACTCTCGTGACTATACACAACCAGTCTGTGCTTGTGTCTCTCTCGATTTTTTTAAATTTATTTTAATATTTATTTTCTTTTTATCTATATTATTGAATACATATTTAATTAAATATTTATTTATCATTTTTATCTTTTTTTTTGTTAATAATATTATGTACATCGTACATACATACGTTTTTTACTTTTTTTTCTTCAAAATTTGTTTTTCTTCTACTTTTCTTACAAAATATAGCTGGCCATAAACTCTTAAATTAAATTGATTATCGAATGTTGTTCTCTTAAGTGAAAAAATTTACTCAAAAATGAAATTTTTATGGGCAACTTTTTTTTCTAACTCCTAATCAAATCTGGTTTCGGCAAATTTTTGCTTTTCGGAAATCTCGAAAAATCTCCAAATCTTTCAAAATTTTGCAATTATTTTAAATAGTTTTTATTTATTTAAATGTGTACATCAACTTCATTAATGTCTTCTTCTTCTTCTTCAAAAACTCATCAAAAAATACCTACAAAAATTTTATCAAAAATTAATTTTAATAATGAAAATAATATTAACAATAAAGTTAGTGTTTCTTCTCCCGTCTCAGATTCATCTTCTCCTTCAACAATAGATGGAATTAATACTTTATTTGATAATTATTCTTTAATTCCAAGAGAACAATTAATTGTTAAAGAACAATTGGGGATTGGAACTTATGGTTATTTTTTGAGATTTTTAATTAAATTTAGGTTAAATATATAATGGATTGATGACTCTCTATATATAATGGGCAGGGAAGATCTAAACAGACCCTTTTTGATTTAGACTTTCTCTTTAAAAATTCCCAGAAAGCTGCTTTGATTTCTTAAGAAATTTCTTTTAAAAAATCCAGTTTCCTTTTACGATTTTAATTTTAAAAAATCTGCAAAAAATTGAATAATTAAAGAAAACATGTAAGGTATCTTATAATTAGAGTTCAATAGCTCTGAACTTTGTAGTTTTGATAAAACTAGATTTTTTGAATACCCGGCCTTAGTCAATCTTTTTTATAGAAAATAATTTTGTCAAATTAAATTCAATCTTTTTAGGTGCAGTCTTTAAAGGTCTTTGGGAACGTCCAGATGGACGTACTTTATCTGTTGCAATGAAAAAAGTATTTATGCTTGAAAAAGAAGTAAAAATAAAATAAATAAATTTAAGTATTCCTTTTTAAGGTAGAAATACTTTCACAAATTAGACATAGAAATATTATTCAACTTTATGGCGTTAGTCAAGCAAATCCAGATTTTTATATTGTTACAGAATATGCTGAGTGAGTAAATAATTTTATTTTAAAAATATATATTTACTAAAAACAAATAAATATTTGAACACCCTGCCTTACACTTAATGGGAGACTCAGGTTCGATGCCTGGTGGCAGTTGGTAAAGACTGCTTTAGTTCAGAAGTGTTTTTAACCTTGAAACATTGAAGGTTAAAACCTTTAAAATAACTTAAATGTTGGATAAATAATTTATCTATATTGGATGCTCCTAAAAAAAGGAGAGATAATGCTTTAGTATAATGTTTTATTACTGGTTTAAGGCTAGTTAAAATATAATTAAAATAACCTCTCTCGTTTAAAAGATTTTAAGAAAATTTTTCTCAAAAACTGCCGTAAAAGGGAATTGAATAGACTATAAACAAAATAAAATTTTTTCTACTATAATTTAATCCTATATATAATTTGTGAATGGAAGGAAATTGTTTGTCACACGGCTTTTATAGTAAAATGATCTGGGGAGTGAGGAAATGGAGGCTTTTATAGTAAAATGATTTGGGGAATGAGGAAACGGGGGCTTTTATAGTAAAATGATTTGGGGAGTGAGGAAATGGGGGTTTTTATAGTAAAATGATTTGGGGAGTGAGGAAATGAAAATATCTATTTCTCTTTTGAGAAGGTTGACGTAGACAAAATTGCCCAAGGTTTTAGATACAGTTTTTGATGCTCTTTCGAATAAGCTATAGCTTATGAGGAGGGTCCCTAAATTCACAGAGTTACACGGCTTTGAAGATCTTCAAATATAAATTACAATTTATAATTCCATCTGTTTTATCTTATGAGAAAGTTTTATAAACAAAATTGCCCCAAGGTTTTAGATACAGTTTTTGATGATCTTTCGAATAAGCTATAGCTTATGAGGAGGGTCCCTAAATTCATCCAGTTATTAATGGTTGATAGGGTTAAGGCGAGTTTCTGTCACACTGCAAGTGAATTTGTTTACTATAAAAGTAAATGATTTTAGTCACTTTATATCACTCCATACTTCATCTCTACAATTATACTGTTGACTTTTCTGTTATCATGCAGTTGTCTTCTTTGGCTGAATTGAAACTTAATCCTGCAGGATCCTGGTTGGGGTAAATCATAGAATTTTGTTTTCGTTAAAGTTTAATTTTTAGATTTTGCCGTGGTTTGATCAAGAGTGTGCTCAAATCGTCGACTAAAACAACAATAATTCTTGAGTGTGATTCTGGCGAACTTTTTGTTGTTACAGCCTTTCATACGACGAAGAATTCTGCTTCTATTCTTGAATCATGTGTCTGCGGCAATGTAAGTTTAAAAAAATAATAAAAAAAATAATTTTTTTAGATTGTTAAGTTTGAAAACCTTAAAGTGCAAAAGTTCAATTCTGAAAGGTTTGACGGTCAGAAATACTACAATACACCCTTGGGGTTTGAATTTGTTGTTCAATCTGCAACGGTTGTCGAAATAACTGAGGGAGCAATTACTAAAGTGTCTTCAATTGCTGACATTACTAAATCTGGAGTTTTCGGTTAAATTTTTTTGTTATTACTCTTATTAGTTATTTAGCTCTTACATGTATTTTGTCTGGATCATTTGTTGATATCAATGGATTGTTATGCGTCGTTGTTGGTGATACAAATAACAACAGAGCAGACCTGCACATAAACGCGACAAAAAAATCTAAAGATTTCAAAGATCTTGACAAAGGGAATGTGTTGGAAATCAAGAAATGTTTTGCTGCTATAGAAGGTATTCTTAAAGTTAATTGTTTTAGTTAATAATAATTCAGACCAATGTATTGTTCTGAAGACTTCAGAGGACGATGTCACAATATCAAAGAAGAAAATGGTAATTGGAAAAATGCTTTCGACTCCAATCAAAGCAAAGGATGGTGAGAAGAAGTAAAGGAAATTATAAATTAGATTGTGGATAGGTATAGTATTTTGCTGTATGTATATTGTTTGTATTGTATATATTGTATGTATTGTATATATTGTATGTATTGTAGTATTAGTTGTGAATAAAATGTTTTTAATTTGTTTATGTTTTTTGTTTTTAGTTTGTATAAGATTAGGTATGATATGCTAGCGAGTAGAGATTCGTAAGAAGAGATTCGATATGGGAGAGAGAAAATGTCTGCTATGGTTTTGTTGATATTTTTTGTGCTAGCGAAGGAGCTCGCCCGAAGGGCGAGCTCCTCTCATCTCTACAAAAACAACGACAACCCCAAGGTTTTAGATGCAGTTTTAGATGCTTTTTCGAATAAGCTATAGCATATGAGAAGGGTCCCTAAACTCTTCGAATTATAAAAAGTAAAATGTTTGTTAAAGAGAAATATGGAGACTAAAAGAGTCCAGTTCGTCAAGATGTTTTGAATCATACAAGATTTCGTTATTTACAAATGAAGTTATTACTTGAGATAAAAATATGGCTCACTGTGAATTCAAATCCTTGACGACTTAACTCTTGATTCTGAGTCAGCAATAAGTCAGTACAGGTTTGGTTGGGAGAATGTTCTGTCAATGGGCAATAGAATAGTTTAGGAGTGAGTTAGAGAAAAGTTCAGGCTTGGGCGAAATCTGATAATGGCCAAGAAAATAGTTTATGTTTGAGTTAGAGAAGCTTTTGTTAGAGAAAAGAAAAATCCGTCAATATTTTAGAAAAGCGTTTATGATTTGGCAGAGACGTGTTCAGACAATGGTCATGAGAATTGTACATGATTAGGTTAAGGGTTTTGGCAAGGTTTTGTTTATGTTTAGACTAGCGAAGGGGCTCGCCCGTAGGGCGAGCTCCTTCGCTAGTAATAATAATAATTAATTATTAAAAAAGAATGGGCAGTTTATATGAACATTTGCACAACACAAATGAATATTTAAGTGTTGAGAGAAGAATTAAATGGGCAAAACAAATATCACGTGGAGTAGCTTATTTACATTATGATGCCCCAATAACGGTTATTCATCGTGATTTAAAATCAAAAAATGTGGTTATTGGCTGTTTGGGAAATAAAAATTCTCCACAATGTAAAATTTGTGATTTTGGGACATCAAAAGATTTAACAAGTTCGTGGACAGCGCCGAGTTGGGGTGGAACAGCTGCTTGGATGTCCCCAGAAATTATATCACAAAGAGAGGGAATTACTACAGCAACAGATGTTTGGTCTTTTGCTGTTGTTTTGTGGGAACTTTTTTCTAGACAAGTTCCATATAATGGATTAACTGAATTTAAGTAATTAAATAAATTAAAAATATTTTCTCTAAAATAAAAAGAATTTATTCAATAATTTCACAACACGGCGTTAGACTTTGTATTCCTGATACTTGTCCTGAACCTTTAGCTGATTTACTTGAAAGATGTTGGAGACAATCACCCAAAGATAGACCTGAAATGCGCTATGGTTTGTTTTAAAAAATTTAAAAAAATAAAAGAAAACCAAAATTATATTTTAGTTTGATTTTATGTATTAAAATATTTATGTATCGGTTATTCTCTTTAGCAGACTGTTGATAAAATAATTTCATCTGTTCTTCAATATGGAATTAATGGGCCTAGATTGATGGAAATAACTGAAAAAGTTTATTTAAATTTAAATAGAAAATATTTTTAATTCAAAATTCTTTTTAATAATCAATTATTTTCAACAATTTAACAAAAAGATACCTTTAATATACCTTAAAAAATAATTAAAATATTTTTTCAAAGGATTTGGAAAGTCTTGGTATTGAACCAGTAGCTATTAGACGTTATATTATATTAAAATTAGATGAATTAAGAGCAATGAATGTTCAATTATGTAATTATCCTTGTTCAATAGAATCCCCAAAATTAAATTTAAATAATTCTGAACAAAAAAAGAATTGTTGTCAATGTAGTCCACCCTCTTCATTAAAAAATATTGAATGGAAAAATAAAAATGAAGAAATTGAATGTTCTATACTTTTACATGTTGGTATGTATAGTAGAACATTGGAAATGACAAAAACAAATAAAAATACAATTAATGGAAAAGGAAATAATAATGATATTTATAGATTTAAGGTAATTTAAGTTTTAAAATATTTAAAATTAAAATTTATTTTTAAGAAAAAATTGTTATAGTTTCTGGGACCAGCTATACCCAAATTCAAAATATATACCAACCTTGTCAAATTAAGTCTGATTTCGTTGATTTTGTGATATTTGTATGATACTATTTTTCACACCAAAATTGAATTACTCCCCCTCAATGGTTTTTTAATCTTTAGGGGTCTGTATCTCTATGAGTTTTCGTCTCCTAAAAGACTCAGCACACAGTATTTTGGATCTGGGTCTCGGGTACTAAATTTAGAAAATTTGATTAAAAATAAAATCTTTAATAAAATCCTTAATTTTTAACCACGTACTTTACATATTTTCCAATTTTATTTTTATTTATTAAAGATTTTTTTGGATAGTGATTGGGAAATACAGCCACCTACAACAACAAATGATTTATTAAATAATCAAGAATCAGCTACATTTATTAAAGAAGTTAAAATTTTAATGTATTCTGCGGACCGTTCCATATTTCTTGGTCCAATTCAATGTATTTGCCCCCCTTTTGGTTATTTAGAATGGGCACAAATTAGTCGTGATCAACAATATAAAAAATTGCCATTAACACTTACTTTGACTGTTAGCTATACAGAACAAGTAATTTTTTAAAAGGCTTACTAAATAATCTCTGGATATAACAAATCTATTTAATGAATTTTGATAAACAAGAGGATTTTTCAGAACTTTTTAGGTCCAGAGCTCAGAGAACCCAAATTTAGACAAGTGATGCGGGGCGAAATAAAAAAAAATAAAAGATGGGAAGGCGGGAAGAGCCAAAAAGGCATGGAAAAACGGCACCGGATTAATCGGAACTTATGCAGTTTAACTACATACCCCATTTATTCGCGAGCTCAAGAGGTCCTAATTTTTTGAAAAAGTAAACCTATGGAAGTGGGCGAAGACCATGCCCGGCCTACCCTCCGTAGCAGCACAAAAACAGTTTTTCCAGCGAAGATCTGGTCATAAGTTTGTGCATAATAAACCTATTGATAGCTTGCGAATAAATGGGGTAATTGGCGAATAAGTGTAGCAATAATGGGGTGAGCCTCGCGAATAAATGGGGTGTGTAGTTAAACTGCATAAGTTCCGATTAATCCATTTTCAATCCGCCTTGTTCATATTTTGTTTATTCAGATTCAATTCTTTTCTAACAAAAAATCTCAGAAACAAATTACCGTATTATCTCTAATACAAGCCCTGGGCTTATATTTTTCAATACCCCTCATCGGGTGGGCTTATAATAGGGCATGGGCTTCTATTAGGGCATGGGCTTTTATTTTTCAACATCAAAATTTTATTATATCAGAAAAAATTTCACAAATTTCAACAAAAATTAAATATCAAAATCTATTGAAACATCACTTAGAATACCGCTTTTCTCTTCTTGTTGAGGAGCTAATCCCACCAATAAGTCTCCATTTTCACTAATATCCCTCTATATCAAACGTTTATTATGCTTAATAAGACAAGTTATTAATCACATGAATACTAATAAACACATTTAAGTTAAATTAAATATCCTAAAAGTTAGTTAATCAATTAATAGGCCCCTAAATCCGATAGCCCCTTAATACTAAATCTCCTTCTTAAACACCTAAATTCTTATTAATCCCACATTTTCTTCATAATTGATAATAATTTCTTCATAATTTTCTTCATATTTTCTTCTTAATATTTTGCTTGAATCAGAACCAAGCTTTATTCAATTGGATTCAGCCTCCATATCCATCTCAATCCCTTTCAATCACTTGATATCAGCACAAATCCATCAATATTAATTCAAACCTTCTTGGAGATTCTACCAAATCCCTCTATGTCACTCTTAATTCCTTGATAGCCAACGATATCCAACTCTCATTCATCCATTATCCTCTTAACGCCAATTCCTTAGATATCTTATTAAGTTTCTAAATTCCTCTTAATCCCCTTAATACCTCCATATTCTTCATACATAATCCTAGTTAATCCATCCACATCTCCCTATATTCCATCCAAATCCCTCTTTATTTAATTTAAGTCATTGAAATTTGGTTATCAATACTTTTAGGCGACTATAACAAAAATAATAGAAATATAGGCTTTCAAAAAACAGATGGGCTTCTATTGGGGCATGGGCTTCTATTAGGGAATGGGCTTTTATTTTTCAATACCCCTCATTGGGTGGGCTTCTATTAGGGCATGGGCTTCTATTGGAGATGGGCTTCTATTAGAGACAATACGGTATATACATACCTATTTTAGATTTTCTTTTCAAAATATTTTCTCTAATTTTTGTAGGTTATCAGACCTAAAAACACACAAATCCAAATTCGTCTGTCAGATTTAAGTGGAGGACCACGTACTTTATGTTCAAAAAAAGTTAAATTATTTTTATTACCCCAACAAACAAATACTTCTTTATATAGAATAAGTTATTCTTTATTAAAGAAAAATAAAGAAAAATTTAGAAGAAATTCTGTTGAAGGTTTTGAAGGAATTAATAATAACGAAGGAGATGATGAATCCAGCAGTATTTCTCCAATAAGAAGAAGAAGAATAAAAAATAATAATTGTTTTAGTACTTCAAGTTTATTATTAAATCGTAAGAAATAAATATTTATTTTTAAATATTTTCTCTTTCTTTTTTAAAAGATTCACAAATCTGGGCAGATATAAGAAATTCTAATAATTCTTCTTTAACATTTCCTAATTCATTTAAAAAGACAACAGAACAACAAATAAATACTAATAACCGTTCAATATCTAATGATGAAAATAAAAATTATTGTTGTAATAAAGAAAAGACAGCAACAACAATTAATAATAATGATGTTAAAATAAATAGTGAAAGAGGAAAAGAATTATTAATTAATTTAAGAAATAGATGCTTATCTGAGGTAATCTAAAATATAAATGTAAATATATATATTTTGTCTAGAATAGGGATAGGATTTTTAAATTCTTTGAACTTGTACCGCGTATCGCTACCTTACACATACTCGAACTTACACATTTCAAGTCATCCCGAATTTTAGAGTTTTACCGCAGCAGGCGATTTTTTCACCCTTCCAACATTCAAGTCACTTAAATTGACAAAATTAAATTTTTAAATTTTCAAAAGGCCATTAAGTTATGATTCCACCCTCTTAGCTAAAGTAAATTTTTGACCGGAACATAGAAAATACTATTTGGTATTTTGCCTCTCATGTCTTTTTTGCAACTTATATCTTAAGATCTTTAACAACCTACAAATCTGATCCCTATTCAACATATATGTAATCCCTAAAAAACATTTCGAACTAATTGAAATAAAATAAGAAAGTGTTTTATTCTAACTTAAAAATACATATTCATTTTAGACAGATACAATTAATTGTGATAATCAACAACAGCAAAACCAACAAATATCTAAAATTTTAATTAGTAAAAATCCAAATTTTTTTATATCAACACCACCACTAATACAATCTGGACTTTCCATAAATTCTTCTTCTTCCTCCTCATCCTCTTCTTCATCTTTTTCTAATCAACCAAATTCTCCAGATGTTTCACCATTGCCAACAGAATTTGTATTTAAATAAAAATAATTTTTAATATTAATTTAATATTACCAAAAAAATTTCCATTATGTACTTACATATACTAAATTAAACTTTTTTTAATTTTATTTTAAATTTAATTATGTTTTTACTTAAAACTAGGGGGTGCTTATACTGACAGAGTGTACATAATTGCTATATTGCATGCCCAATTATATTTTAGCCTTTAAAAATATTTTTTATTTAAAAATTCAAAAACCCATTTCAAAAAACTTCAGTTGTGGATATACCTAAGGAATAACTATTGGAATTCCCCATATGTTCGAATACCATAATATATAAAAATTCCTATAAACTTTTCATCGATACCATTTAGAAAGTCCAAAAATGGGGAGTTTGTTCTCATCTTTAAAATGCCAATTTCTTTAATCTTTTTTTGAAAATAATTATAATATTTTTATCTAAAATTATTATTTAAAAAATATACAATCTACACACACATATACAATTCACGGGGAAAAATTAAAAATTTAAAATTATTTACAAAGATATAGAAAGATGTAAAGAAATTTGAAAGATTTTAAAATAAAAAGAAAGGCTTCATTTGTGCAAAAACGTCCAAAATTCTTTCCAAATCGGTAATATATTTTTCTTTTTCATTATTATATCCGTTAATTAATTTATTATTTTCTTCTATATTTTTAATTAAATTAATTAATTTATCAAGTTGACTAGAACATAGTGGTAATTTATTGTGTGAAAGTTTAACATCAATATAAGTAAAATTCAATGGTAAAAGTACCTAAATTTAAAAATATTTTTGCGATTTAATAAATAAAATGATTTTGGGAAAACCCGGAAAAAAAACCACAAAAATGCCTGAAGACGGGAAAAAAAGGGGGGAAAAGGGAATATTTTTTATCCATCTTATTCCCCCCCCCCCCCCCCCAAAAATTAAAATAATTAAAAATAATTATTTAATTTCTCTTACATAAAAATATAAAAGTAAAAATTGTAGACAGTTATTGAATTGAAGTAATTCTTTAAAATTATTATTTGCTCCATTTTGTTTAATAATTCCATTTGGTAATATTAACAAAAGCTTTCCATTAATATCTAATTCAAAATCAAGAACGGCTCTCTTTAAAAAAATAATTTAAATAAAAATTAATTTAAATTAAACTTCATATTGTGTATTTAATGAATATTGTTCAATTAATTGCTTTAAACGAAGAGAAAATTGTTTTTCAATTGCAGGAACTCTTGGAGGGTATTGCCCTCTAGTTGGATATGTATTTGTTGCTAATGCTATTTGTACAGATTTTCGATCACCAAAATAAGGGGAAGACGGGAATTCGCCTTCTTTATTGCCTGATTTGCCGTTTTCCATCTTTAAAAATTAAATTTAAAAAATATAACGGCTAAATAAATTTTTTGATAATTTCAATTAATTTGTTAAACAATTTAAAGTTAAAAAATAATGCTAGGACCTAGAAACGAAAGGAAAAAATTCCCTGTTCTGTGTAGATTTAATTCTTTATATCCTCTAATCTTTTTAATCTTTTTTGAATTTTTAATTCTTCAAAAAAACAAAATTAAATTACTTCTCCAATAGGTGCCAATTCACGCCTTTTTCTTCTATCCGTAGCTGAACAAAGTGCACATCTAAGCGTATTTAATTGGTGAATAAATGAATTAAATAAAGGGAAATTGTTGTTGATTGTTCGATGTTTAAATGTTTGTAAGGCACTATAAAGAGTTCCAAGGAATATTGGGGAAGGCGGTCGATGACAAAAATTGACAACTGGAGGAGTCTAATAATTGTAATAAATTAAAGTTAACTTAAATAATTGAATTTATTTTTTGCTCTTCCAACCCATCACTGAAGGAGTAATTAATCATGTTTTGAAATATGAGGTAGGGCAATTTATAGGGACAGGTAATTATTGCCATTCGCCGAGTAATTATACGATAAAATTAATTCCCTATATATATTTTAATATACAAGTTACCAATTTAAAACTTTAATTTCCCGGCTATAACGAAATATACTCAAATAAAATTAAGTATACCCTATTTAAAAGAGCTTTCATACAAAAACGAGTTCCTTGTACAACACTTTCGAGGAAATAACCTCCTTCTAATACCAGACATAAAGGTATCCCCAAATTTGCCAATAAACTAGTCATATAACCAAAACCAGCTGGACTAACTTCCATCTCCCCTTGAGGATCTCCTTAAAAAGAAAACAAAATTTAAAAAAATATTCTTTTTCTTTAACCAATTCCAGCATCAAAACCACAAGAAACAAGTATTAGTCCTGGTTGCCATTGCTGAATTAATGGAAGAATAAGAAAATGCATTAATGCAGAATATTCAGCATCCCCATAAGCAATTTCATTTAAAGGAATATTTATTGTGTTTTTGTCTTTAAAATAAATTTTTTTAAAGAATTATTTCTCTTTAATTTATTTACATTCATTAAAAATATCAGATTCTGAAAGTTCAGGCCAAAATTGTCCATTTTCATATCGATGAGCAGATACTAATAAAATTCCTGGATCACCTTCAACACAATATTGAGTACCTTTAAATGTGGAATTTGGAAATATTCTTTTGAAAGAAAAAATAAAATAAATCTTTTAATATTTATTTAATTATAAACCCCTAACCCTGTCCAGCATGTACATCCCAATCCAAAATAAAAACTCTTTCAACGCCCATTTGTCTAGCCTTTTTAGCACAAATAGCAACATTATTAAATATACAAAAACCACAAGAAGTTTCTGCCGAAGCATGATGCCCTGGGGGGCGAATAGCCGCAAAAGAATTCGGGGCGGGTATATTTAAATATTCAGAATTTTCTTCAATTCTTTGTTTTTCTTTGTTAAAATTTTTATTATATTCCAAAACAGCTTCCATTGCTTTTAAAGCACTTCCAGCAGCCAAAAGGGCACATTTCTTTTTATTTAAAAATTAATTAAATATTTATTCTCTTTCAATAATTACCCAAGTATATTTATTTATATAAACATCTTCCATTCCTTTGCAAAAATTTTCCATACTAGCTATATCATTTAAATGTTCACACGCCTCTCGAATTTTATCAATATGTGTTTGTGTATGTACTAATCTATAAACATTTATTTTTAAATTATTTATTTTTAAAATGCCTGAGATCAGCATTTGAGCATTCAGCAGAATCAATTACTTGACATTGATCGAGCAAATGTTCATTCTAAATTGACAAAACTAAAATAATTTTCTTTTTCAAAATTACTTCGAGCATATCCAAAACAGCAGCAAGTCTTTTAGGAGTATCGATATGGTCTAAATCCCATTCATTTTTGTGTGCCAACATTCGACGATCAGTAACAAAAAATGTTGGAGGTTTTAGGGAAGTATATACAGAATTAATTGAATTATTGTTAATTAAGGAATTATTTATATTATTATTATTAAAATTATTGTTTTTTGGTGGTGACATTTTTTATTTTTATTTTTCAAAGTCTTTAATTTAAAAAATTATTTTGTATACAATCTCTATTTGGGATAATTAGAAAAGAATTTTAATGATTGAGATTGAGGTGGAAAAAATTAAAAAATAGATAAGGATAAGAATAACAAAGAAAAAATTCATAATTTTGAAAATAATTTTGTAAAAATATCCCAATTTTTTTTTAATTTATAAAAATTATGACAAAAGTGAGAGTGCAAAAGGTTTCTTCTTCTTTCCCTTCTTATATGGAGAGATGATTATTTATCATTTATTTAAATACAATTATTAGATAAAAAATTGTAAATTTTAGATAAAAGAGGCGGGAATTGGCGAGAATAATATTAAAGGGGAAGGGAGAGAAGTGGGAAGGGAATATTCCAATAAAATGATAAAAAGGGAAAATAGCAGTCGATTGAATTTTAGCTGTGTAAATAAATAAAATTTGAAGGAAAAATTTTTCTAGAATTTTTTTATTAAAAACTATTCTTTTTTTTAGAAATTCTGAAAGAATGGGAAAGAATACTTAATTAAATTAAACGCAAGTGATATGTATTAAACTAATTTTTAAATTTTATTTAAAAATATCCCTAATTTTTGGTGAATACACTTAAATTTTCTTTTTCTTCTCATTGTTTCTTCTTTCACAAAATAAAAAATGACTAAGTTACCGTATTATCTCTTCAATTTGAATGGCCCATCAAACTGAAAGTTACTTTGGGGTCTGAATTAAAAATAGATTGGCCCCTCCAATTGAATGACCAAATCTAATAGAACGGGGTTTGAAGGATGAGTGAAAAATAGAACGACAGGCATTCTATTAGAGATAACACGGTAACTTAATCCTTTATTTACTATTGTAATCCTTTTTTGAGAAAGAAGAAAAAAGGAAAATGCAGGTGTATAATAACGCATAGTACCAAAAAATTATTTAAAGGCTCATCATAATAAAAAACTTTTTTGTAAAAATATCAATTTTAAAATAAAATTAAAAATGAAAACATTCAAAATTTAAAATGAAAATATTTTTGTAAAAAAATTTTAATTAGGAGTACTCACAAAATGGAGTTTGTTTTTCTCTCAAACTAGACGGGTTTCCTCAGTCAATTTATTTGCACCGCTACTATCAAATTTTCTTTCGCCGAAGAATTTTAACCAAATCGGAACTATATATTTAATTATTACAAAGGAATAGAGTTGAAAGTCGAAGGGACAAAATTTGGCGAAGAAATAGGAAAAAGAAATGTTAAGGAAACAGTCCATCTCGACTGATAAAATTTTTTGATAAAATTTGGAGGATGGACTTTCAAAAAACGATGAAATGAAATAGGCCTTTAGCCCTTAGATTGGGGTAAGAGGTTAGGAAGTAATTAAAAAAAGATATAAATTTTAGCAGAAAATAGTATTATATTTACTTTATCAAAATGTCAGTTATTACTTGCTGATTCATCACTTCACATTATAGTCATGTGATTTTCAATGGGAAATTTTATAATCAGTACATTTTACGTAAATTTAATTGTAAGTACTCATTATGCACTCATTTCCTGGGTTTTCAAAAAATGTTAAAAACTTTTAAGCCTTGAAATTTTCTAAATTACCCCCCCCCCCTCCAATTAAGGAGGCAAGAAAACAATAGTTAAATTCACTTTTTACCTAGTTTTTCATTCATAAATGATGTCTGAATGAAATATTAAATGGCCAGACAATCAGCTTAGAATAACGAAAATCACAAGAGTTAACAATTTTCACCGTTTTCTGCACGACAGATTTCATCGAAAAGCATTATCTAATTCAAATGAAAGTGTGTGCTCACATATAAAGGAAGGAAAAATTATAAAAAAAACTTTCCAATTTATTATTTTTAATTATCAAAACAAAAAGACCTTATGATAAAATGGAATTTAAAAAAACCAAAACACGCAAAATTACTGCAAAATATCACAGGTAAAATTCTAATATTGTCTGCAATTTAAACAAATAATGGGTGTACCTGACAGATAAAAACGTGTGCTTATTCCCGTGTGTATAATGCGTATTCCTCACAAGTTCGTTGGTTTATGACCGCTTATTTCAACGAAAATTTGTTCAAGGAAACCTTTCGAGATGCCCAATAAATTTTTTAGATAAATTTTTATTACATATAGTAAACCATAATAATTTTATCTAAATTACAAGAAATTTTCTTTAAAAAGTTAATTTGGTAGTATTGCATTATATGGAATGGTGGTTTACTTTATTTTCTTTTTCAAGTATAAAGATGAGAGCTCATTAACGCGTTTCATCGAGCTGGTTGTGAGTCGAATGAAGTTTAGTTTGTGGAAGAGTGGATATGTTTAACCATAGATTAAGAGTTAACGTTTTTATTAATTTAATAACAAATAAATAAATTATCGAACCCTGTCATAAAAACTCTAAAAAATGACAATATTTAAGAATTTTTGAAAAGCTAAAACCAAAAACTTTATGAAAACTAAAAAACTGTCATGCTCAAAATAAGTATTTAAAATCAGAAATCTTTAAAAAGTCCAAATATTGACTTAGAGTGGTAATACAGTATTAGTGATTCAGAAACCTACCCTGTTAAAAAGAAATGAAATTCTTTATAAAGGAAAGTAAATATTTGTAACATAAACATATCTTCAATTTTAAATCTTTCCTAAATCATTTGCGATTTTAACTTTGTAAAAATACGAACATGTTCTCTGTTTGCACATTTTTTGAGAAATATCTAAAATAATTTTAAATGAATAATATTATTTAATTAAAATAATCAAACCCTAAGACGTCCCTGTAATGGTGTTAAAAGTGTTTCTGGATGTCTTTCACTCGATTTCAATAATTTAATTGCCTCTTCAATTGACAAAAATAATTGTTGAGCTAAATGCAGCCGAACACCTGCATCCTCAAACTGTTCATTGGAAAGGCGTAACATTTTTTCTAAATTCACTCCTTTTGTCGTCCCTTTACCTGCTTTAGGTTTTTTAACATCCATTTGTGCCAAATCATCTAACAACTAAAAAATTAAATTAAAAAATTAGAAATTTTTAAATTACTTCAATTGCAAAAGCCAATGCAGGCACAAAAACATTACAATCTCTTTGAATATTTAACAGCATTCGAAGACAATGAATTCTAATAGGTAAATATTTTGATGAAGGAAAGAGTCTTAAAATTTAATTTAAAGAATTAATGAATTAAAAACTAACTACCTTCCCATAATTAAAACAATTTCAACTAAAGGATGTGTTAGTTCTTTAAACCAATTATTTCGACAATCTTCATCAAAATTATTGGTAGAAGAGGATTTTTCTTCAGTTGTTATTGATGTAAATCGTTGTGTGCCTTCACAAATAAGTGATGTCCAAAGTAGCAACCCTTTCAAAAATTGCCAATTATAAACACGTTGAATAAGATCCTAAACAGAAAATTAGTACTCGTAAATAATAAATTTATCAACTTTTAACTTAAATTGAAAATAACTAATTAAAAATAATCAAATTCTCATAAATAAATATATTCAAAAGACCTAATCAAAATAAATTCTAATCAAAAAAAAAAAAAAACCTTTCGTTTAGCAATCATAGCATTTCGAATATGTATAGCAAATTGTCTAATATAAACAAACGCATATTGATAAGCCAATTTAGGATACATAAGTGTAAATTCAATAAAAGATGCTTTCATAAAATTAATAAAAGGAAGTGTTTCTTCATTAATTAATTTACAATTAGCAATAAAAGCAACATAACAACTCTAAAAAATTTTTAATTAAAAAATAAATAAGAAAAACTTTATAAATTTTTGGAAAAAAATTTGAATCCATCCGTGAAATTTTACAAAGAACAACAAAAGCAATACAGCGAGCTTCTTCTATTTGTTGTTGACTCCATATTCGTACAAGACACTAGATAATAGAAATTATTTTAAAAATATTTTAATTTAATAAAAAATCTTTACTTTAATAATATTTTTGGTAAGTTTTGGAAAATGTATAAATAAATCAACTAAATCGGCCACAGCTCGAATTGCCGCTACAATCACTTGATTTGAGTTGAGTTCAAGTAAAAACTGAATTTGTTATCGTTAGATATTTTTAACCTTAGCTTGGCGATAATTTAAAAAATAATGGCATTTTAAATAGAAAATCGATCCATAGCAGGGTTCAGGTCGCTCAAACCTATACTAGTCACTTCTTCGCCGATAAAAATCATTTTACATTGCTTCGGCATGGCACCCATGGAAACCTTCCGAGATATGACCAAAAATTTTTAAATAAAACTGGTAGATAACTTATTAATAATTTTTAGTTTTTCTTCCTCAGGCCCCAAAAATAAAAAGTTATAGGGCTTCAAAGTTTTCGACTTTTGGAGTGGTCAAGTCTCCCTCATTTTTTATTAGAGATTTTTCTCTTTTTACAAGAGAAAAATGAGACTCCCTTTCTCCTTTCCTCTACTTTTCCAATCTTGATTTACTGAAACTCCACTAGTTGTAGGTAAAACAATTATTTCTAAATGAATTTGCCTACTCATAAATGCGTAATCATTGAAAATTCCATTTTTCATAAAAATTACTGTTAAAAAATTTACTATATGAACTGCTTCCAAGTAGCATTTTGCAAGAGATTTATGTCGTTGCCAATTTTTAAAATGGGAGCACTTTTTATATTTATTTTTTTGATCGTCCTTAATGCTTTTTTTGACAGGATTTAATAATCGATAAAGCGCTCTTCCCATTGTTTGAAAACAAAGACGAAGAACACGATCAAAAACTTAAAACAAAATTAAAATATAATTGCAGTTCAGTAAATACTTTGTTCATCATACACAACATAATCTAATTTTTCTTCCTTTGTCAGTTTTGAATAACCACCACCTACTCGAGCAATACAAGAAATAAAAGCCTTTACAGATGTCTCCACCGCATAACGAAAAGTTGGTTTTCCAACAGACTCAGGATCACTAAGCACAGACTCAAGAAAATCGACAAGTTCATCCGATACAATTAAACGTCCAGTTTCTGGATCAGGCTTTAAAGAAACACTGGAATGACCATCTCCAGACTCTGAGATTTGTTCTGAAATTACAAAATTAATTCGAGTAGTTTAAATTTTAAGAGGATAACCTTCACTTTTACTTATTTCATCATCAGATAACTCATCATCCTCTCTTTCAATCTCAATTTCATCCCTGTCGTTTTTATCTTGCTCGTCAAAAATATCGGCTTCCTCTTTCTTTAAAAATTGATAAAGTTCAGGGTCCCTTACAGCAATTTCAGCTAATTCTTTATTAAAAGAATTAATATCTTCTGATTCATCAGATAAATTAAATTTTCTTCTCTTTTTCGCCTTAGACGTTAAATTTACTGCAACTTTTCGTTTTTTAAGAAGCATACTATAATAATTGTAGTAAATTTTAAGATGTTGTAAAGTATTTAAAAACTAAATAAAAATTAAAATAAATTCAAATATTTCACTTAAAAATATATAAGAAATTAATAAAATAAATTTATTCGCTTGAATTTAAATTTCTTTTACATATTTACTTATAAAAATTGAAAAAACAAAATTGATAAAAATAAAATTTTTATCGTTTACGTTTTATTTCTCGGTAAGAAGCAGGAGGTGCAAATTCTTCATCACGGTCTTCACGTTGTGCCTCAATCCAACGCATATGTCCTACTTTTCCACGATCCCATTCACGAACACCAAACTTTTTAGGTTTTTCATCTTCTTTCGTCATTTGATTGTCTATAACATTAGATTCAGCAGGGGTTGATGAACTTTGAATATCGTCATTAGTTGACGACAACTCTTGTTCCTCTTCATCACTGCTTTCTAATAATGACATTCCCATCCTTAAAAATAAATTTGTATTATGGAAAAACAATACTTTGAAATACCTTTGACGAATTTTATTTACTCTATAACGTTCTTCTTCCTTTTCTGCATTTCTTTGTAATTTACGCTTAGTCCGTTCAAGCTTTGTCTCTTCTGTCATTGATTTAAGTTCCGCAATTTTCTTTTCACGGGCCTCTTCATTTAATGTTGGCAATGGGACATGAGATGCACCAAAAACGCGTCCCTTTTCCTCGAAGGGATCATAATGAACAACTAATGGTGCCTCTTTTACTCTAAAATTGGGAGATAAATAAGAAAATTTAGTAATCAAAAATTTGATTTAAAAATCCACCGTCTCCAAAATTTAATTAAAAAAACATTTAAACCTCTGATTTTCATCATCATCGTCTGACCTTCTCAACTCATCATCCGTCAAGTCATCATTTTGTGTACATGAGGATGAACATCCAGCTTCAAGTTCTTTTTTCTTGTTATGAAAATCAACTAAAAACTCTGCCTCTCGACCATCTTCATAAGTTAATTTTTCTCCATGACTCATTCTTTCATAAATAATTGCTTTCTGCTCAAGAATTTGTTGTTGTCTTAACCGTTGCTGTTCTTCTTTTCGAATTTCTTCCTCATTTTGGCGGATACGTTGAGCTCGACGTTCTGACAATTCTTGTTTGGCTTTCTTTTCCTCTTTTGTAATTGCCAAAATATTTTTCTTATTTCTAAGAGTAGAATTAGAATAAATATGAGAAGCTTGTTTTCCAATTAAAGCAGCATCTCGACGTTTAATAAACTCAGCCTTAAGATCAAGGAAGGATCCAACATCATCAGTATTTAAAAAATTAGGAGGCTCGTCGACTTTCCGGGATGTATCTTCTTGCATCTTTAAATTAAAATATAAAAAGTAATAATTTTAAAAAACAAGTCTATTTTAAAATTTATTAATTTTTAAGGGTAAAATTTTAATTTGACATTTTTAATTTTGACATTTTAATATTTAGTTTATTTGACATTTTTATCTTTCAACTTTGCGTGCGTGTCGAAAAAGTCAGTTACCCCAGAGATAACTTGTATAGGGAAAAAAGCTTGGTTAATTGTTAGGAATTAAGTTTCGTGCGCATTAAAGAGGCGGGGGATTTTACATAGAATTTGCTTTGTTTATTACTATAATTATCACATTGTACATATTTATTTTCTATTATGTAGGAATTTAATTTATATAAATGACTGCATCAGCTAATACCGAATTGCCTTCTGACTCGGAATTGGTTGTTCCGCAGGAGCTTACGCTCTCTACACCTTGGCTTAAGGCTGTAGTTGTCTATATGGGTGCTAAATGTGAAAAGGAAATGAATGTTGGTTATTTTTAAATTTTATTTTAATTTGTTTAATTAATTTAGGAATTCATGCTTTTACGTCGAGAGTATGGGAATGACCCTAGAAAGGTGTTAAAAGAGGGTAGAGAAGTAACTGCATGTGGTGTTAACTTTATTAGGGAGCTTCGCAGAAATTGTCTTAAAGAGGTGACTGACTACGCAAAATGTTTGGATGATTGTCGTGGAGGTGAAATGTTGATACCTTAGTATGTTTGAGTTTTTTTCTTAAAAATTTTTTTTCTTAAATTTCAGTTGTCGACGTCTTCAATATCCATTAGACATTTGTGTAGAAGAAAAAATGGGCATAAAACGTCCAATGGTTGGATATTTTAGTAAATTGCATGTACACGAAAGTCAGAAAGAACAGCCTCCAAGACGTAAATTTTAAAATTTTGAAATTATTATTTTTTTTAATTTTAAGCTGAATATCCACGTAATTATCGGGAGGAATTCTCTAAAGTGATGGATGAATTGCCTGCAGATTATCCTATTAAATTAGACAATTATAAGAGATACCGGCCATATTATAATACTTTTACCGAAAACGATTAGAAGTATTGGGAGTTTATGGAAGTTATTTAGGGTTTTTTTGTTTGTAAAATTGATAAATATTATTTTTGTTTTTTATAATATTTGGTTTATTTCCAATATTTTTTTCTTTTATTTTTTAACTAAAGACATGAATTGAAGCAATTTTTAGATTTTATACAAGAAATCAATTACATCTCTATTATTTGCATTAGTATTTTTGGCGTTGTCTTCAATGGGCGTTCACAAATGTAATTTTTATGACTTTAATTTATCCATGGTTTCTAGTTAACTAGATTAAAGTTTTTCTAATATCACGATTTTGTGGTCACGCATGGAAATTAAAATTCAGTCCAAATTTACACTACTAAAGACCGGCAAATCAATCATGATCTTTTTAAGAATTATTACGCTACTCTAGTTTAAACCAGGGAAAAAAGTTAAAAAACTTAAATTAGTTTCATCTCGAATTTTTAAAAATCCTCAATTTCGAGCTAAAAAATCTGATTTTATATCTGTTGTGTCCGCACTTGCAGAAAGAACAATATCAAAAATCCGAAAAAACTTTTCGGCGCCTTCGCGCCAAAAAATTGGAATAAAAGATCTTGAATTTCTGCGCCGCAGGCGAAAATTTTGAGGATTTTGGAAGGCCTCATAGAAAAAATAACATTTTTTTAAAACTAAAAGAAAATAAAATATACCTGAACCCTTGTTTAAATATATGTTACCTTCTTTTTCAAATTAATTTAGACTTGTCATTTTGGCATTTGAATTGGCATTCAAATTGATTTTTTTAAACTTTTTCTTCATAATCTCAAAAGTAGTTTATAGAGCAAAGTATTTTGTTTGTTATCCTATTTGTCAATTTTTAGTTTTAATATTTAATTAAAATGATAAGACTTAAAAAAGTTGACAAAAATATCAGATTTACCCGTGTGACTTGTGGTTTAAATAATTTATTTATATTTTATAAAATATTTTTTATAGCTGTTCTGGCACTTTCTTTGGCAAGTGTTGTTGGTCTTACATTTTTGGTACTTTCTTGTGCTTTGCCAACTTTCAAGTTTATTTATTTTGTTTCTATCCAATTATTTAATTTTTAGGGGTAATTGGTGGCCAATTTTTGTTTTGGTGTTTTATATACTTTCCCCTTTGCCAATTTCTTTGGCCAAACATTTTCGTTATGATGTGGGACCGACTTCTCCAACTATTGAGCTTGCAGTATTTGGGACGACTGGTATTGTGCTATCCGCGTTTGCATTGCCTTTTGTTTTGGCACATGTTGGAGTGGTTAGTTTTAAAATTGGTTAATAGGATAAGAATTTTTGTGGCAATTTACCTCTTTTTAACAGGGTCATTAAAAAAATTTTTTAGTATTAGAATACTTTAAAGCTATTAAAATTGGGAACACCTTTTCATTCTAATAATCTTCATATTTCCAATTAAAACCTCCTGGAAATTATCATCGTGATTACTTCATTTTCGATTTCATTTATCTTGTTCTATTTGTCCGCAATTATTTTTTAAAAACATTTTCTAACTATTATACCTTTCCATTTTTTATTTAAATTTCTATTTTTAACTTAATTAGTCTAATTTTATTTTGTTTCTTTTTTCGCTATTGTTTGTATTTTTTAGATTAAATGGACTGCTTTTATGCTCTCCAGCATTGGCTCTGTTAGCATTTTCTCTACCATCTTTGCTTATTTCTTAATGCAAAATGTTGAAGAAAATGGTGGTTGGGGAACTTCCATGATCTGACAATGAGACTATAATGTAAGTTTATGTATATATTTTGTGTGTTTGTTTACGTTCTTTAGTTTTTTTTAATCTATTAAAGTCATTCACCATCAAATTTTTTTACTTTTGAATGCTTTTGAGTTTATATAAAATATTTTCCTTTTTTTCAGATTGCAACTGGCGCATGTTTTCTCGTCTATGTAGCAAATTTATGTATATTTTTAACAATTTTTGGCATCCATAAATACTTCAATTTACTCGAGGGTTCCTCTGCCATCTTTTAAAGAATTATTAAAACGAACAATTTGACTATAATTATTTGAAATAAAAAGAAACTTGACACCTACACTTGGGACATTTTTAAGTATTTACTGGTTATTCGTCCATTTTTTAAGTCTCCCGTTTGTATAGAGCCCTTAATTAAAATTGCATAACCAGTAATTACTTTATTTTACAAAGAAAGGATGAGTTTTTTTATGAAGTTGTATTTCCTGATTTTTTTGAAATTATCAAACGATTACTCTTTAGCATATTGGGAATGAGCTCATCCTTCAATTGATTGTAAATATTTAACAAATAAATTGGAATAAAATATTTTAAAAGCATCAGAAATTATTATCGTTTTAGATAATCATATAGCCACGGATATGGGGCTGAATATAAATACCAATGAAAAATTACTATATGGTCGGGAGGCGTGTGTTTATCCTTGTGTTTTAAAATAACATTTATTAAAATAACATCTATTTTAAACAAAAATATTTTATCTTGCTTTTTCATTTCTATATATAATATACATAGTATTTTTTACTTTTTATATTAAAAACAATCTTTTTAATAATGAGAGAGAGATCTTTTTTAACTTTTAAAATTTATTTCTTAATTTTATCCACTTCTTTGTAATCGAATATCCGAATCAACTAATTTTCTGTATTTGCTCATATCGTGATGAATCATACACTGAATAGGTGTAAAGAAACAATTCCTTGCCCCTATTGGATCTCGAATTGAACGAATATTTAGAATTCTATTTAAATTTCCTTCATTTTCTGTTATTTCTTCATTGCCAATTTCTTCTGGAATTATTTGTTTTGATGATTTTTTTGTTAAAGATAGTGGACGTTCAGAATAATCATCAGTTTTGAATTGAGGCATTGTTAATCTTTTATCTCCAACATCGTTGTTATTGGCAAGTTCAAATGGCAACTTTGCATTCTAAATTTAATTAATAGAGAAAAATTGGCTGGAATTTTTATTTTCTATCTAAAAATTTCCTCCACAAAAAATTTCCTCTTACCGGTGGCAATTCAGGCATTTCAATTACTACAAGCGGAGGCTTTAGCAATGCTTTATGATCTCCCGTGGCTGTAGCTACAAGTAATTGTTTGTGGGCATCATCAACATTCTTTAAAATATTAAATGAATATAGATAACAGGAACTCTTTGAATGTCCACAATCAGTCTTATTTTTGATGTGCCAAAGACACCCAAAAAGATATCCTCTTTGGATAAAATTTCTTTATCAAAAATTTACCTGTAAACTAAGCAATCTTCCCACCAAATATCTAAAAAGCAAAAATATACATACAATTGTACTAGCTGTCCTTATTTTCCTTTTTATGAAGGGAAAATGTTTTAGACATTAGATTATATAGTAACAGATAGGCATTGCGATCAATATTTTAAGATATCAAAACAAGGAATGAATCATAAATTCCTATCATTATAACACGTATATGAATAGCTTTTCGAATAAACCAAGACCAATTGACTACATATGTATTTGGTCCAAATTCGTTGTTAATAAATGTATTTTAATAAACCATTTTTGACCTTTGTAAGTCTTGGTTTATTCGAAAAGCTATTCATATACGTGTGATTTAATCTAAACACATCCAACCAGTTTCAAACTAACTTTATTAGACTTATTGTCAGCTTGATAAGACGTGTCGAACGAGCTAGCATTTGTGTATTTTAAGAAAGTAAAGGAGAAGAAATGGTGGGGCATAACAGAGATGGGCCCTTCCGCATTTTATGCGGAAGGCGGAAGAGATCCCATACTGGCACATAATACCAAAAAATATTTGTAGTAATTTTAATTTATAAATTTACCCATTAGCTGTCTCTAAATATGCAAAGAAGACAAGTAAAAATGAGCTAAATAAAGGCGAATATTTGTTGAATTTTTGAAAATGATACATTTTATTGAAATAATTTTTTTAATAGATTTTAACTTAAAAAAATAAATTTGAAATTATTTAAAGGAATTATGATTTTTAAACAAAAGTTCAAGGAAGGAAAGTCCAAAGAACCAAAATGAACCATTACTCTCATTAACCAAAAATTTTTGGTTAGGTTTAAAAGGCTGTCCTTCCCCTCCTTTCCTTTTCCGCCTTTTAGCATTTTTGACCTCTTTATATCTAAAAAATCCAATTAACAAAAATGCCTCTAGCAAAGCCTTCCCAATTTAAAGCATTTTTTCTACTTTCTGATTGGTCGCCCACGCGGCGGCAATTTTGACTACTTAAAATATTCTTTGCTTTAATTATATAAAAAAAGTCTTCTTATTTTAGACTTTATATAAAGTAAATTTTGGCATTTTTTATTACGTAAATTTTTTTGTTCAAAGATTGATAGACAATTAACAATCATAAAAAATTATTTCTAGAAATGGAAATTATTTTTAATTAACCTAATAAAAAGAGTAAAAATTAGAAAGGAAAAATAATTATGTATATTTTCTGAAAATTAATTTAAACAAAAGTCTTCTTATAAATATTGGTATTCCCAACATATGTCTTATAAGTAGAGCGTGTTTTCAGGTTCAAAAATCACTTTATTAAGAGAATTATTTGATTTCTGGATGTCCAGGAAGCCATAATAAGCGGAAGGTTGAAGCTGAAAATAGTCAAATTTTATGAGAAATCTTCAAAAATCCTGAAATAAATCCCAAGAGGCCGAAATAAGCTCAAAATAGGTTTTAGGTCTGAAAAGGCTGAGATAGGTTTTTAGGTTCTAATAACTCGAATAACAGTGTTTTTTCGATTATCTCATCATGGGCTGATCGCAAAAAAATAGGAACACGCTCTACTTATAAGCATTTTAGTACCCGGTTCTTAATGTAATTTTAGGTTAACAAGGGTGTTAAAGAAAATGTTTGACTGTCGTGCCTTATATCTTGTGATGTCGAATTAAAAATTAGAAGTAAAATTAGATAAGTCTAAAATTAAACAATAATACCAAAAAACATTTAAAAAATAAAATGTTTGAAATAGGTAAATTGAAAATAAATAAATCTAAAATAAAGCTTTTATAAAGGAACAACTAAAAATATACACATATTAAGTTAAAAATATAAAAATATTATACATAATTAGCACATATTGTTATATTTTATTGGTCATTTAAGGACAAATTATCTCCATTTTTGTAGATTTTATCCATTTACGTAAATAAAAGTACAAAATAAATTTTTAAAAATAATTCCACCAACACAAATAAAATACTCAAGACATTATTTTTTCATTTATAAAATAGGGGAGGAAACATCCAGACAAAAACATTTTTTATACGTATACCTCCCAAGCAATCAACGTAATTAACAACGGAAATACATTAAAAAATAATTTTTCTTTCCCCGTTGTTTTTGTTGTTTCTCTCGAATTAATTAAAACATTTAATAGGTACTGAATTGAATAATCCAATTTGTGTTTAGCCACAAGGACAAACATAAATAACAAATGATGGTATTCGACAGCTAAAGGAGATATAGAAAATCCCCTTGAGGGTTTATATGGTGAAAAGGAAAGACGGGACAGTTACATATTTTTTAATTTAGGTTAACAGTATAATTAAAAACGGATGACTTGAAAGCGATTAAAAGTGTAATAATATGCAAATAAAATGATAGGAGGCAAAACACCGTCCGGGTCCGACTAAAACACTGTCCCGACATTTGAATAAAAAAATACCGCCCACGTTTACAGATGATAAATTCGATTTCTGTCGGTATTACGTTCTATTTTTAGACCATATAACTATTTAGTTTTGGTTAGCACACCTATGCTGGAAGGTATTTTTACTCTATGTAAATTTTTGGTTCAATCGGCCTGGATACGGGGAGGTGTGAATTAAAAAGGATGTCCTGGATAATAACAAGAAGGGTTTAAAGTAATGATGGGATAAGTTATCTTGTGAATAATCGAGAGGAAAGATAGAAATTTTACTAAATATGTAAGTGTCGGTCTCTAAATTTAGGGACACGCCCAAAACTGCGTGAGCCAAAACTGCGCGACCGAAACTGCGCGACCGAAACTACGCAGACCAAAACTGCGCAGGCCCAAAACTGCGCAGGCCCAAACTGCGCAAAGCCAACTATTTAGTAAAATTCGATACCGGATCAGTTCGATACCCAAACCAGAACAAAATCAGAATAAAACCAAATCAGAACAAAACCTGAATCATAATAAAATCAGAATAAGAACACAAACAGAACAGGACCAGAACAAGACCAGAATCAGAACAGAACCAGAACAAGACCAGAATCAGACAGCCCAAAACTGGCTCGCGCAGTTTTGGGCTGTACCCCTAAATTTAGTGTTCGAAACTTTTCAAATTTCGCCCACAAAGCGAAATTTGAACTTTTCAAATTTCGCCCACAACTCTCTCCATTGATTAATTGAAAAATTTGATCAAAATAAGCTTCCCTGTCATAGAACAACTTCCCCGTGTTGTATAATAATATTTAAAAAAATTTAATGTTGATTATATGGTTTCGATACTTTGGGTCAAGTGTATATTATATTTCTTACCGATTATGGCAAAATTAAATTTCTTTTTAAAAAGCCCTGAATACTGTACAATTGTCCACTACAATTGTCTACTGTACAATTGTCTCACTGTACAATCGTCCCACTGTACAATTGTCGTGCCGCCAAACGGAGCAGTTCAACTGAGTCCGCACGATTGAGTCCGCACGATTGAGTCCCGACACGATTGAGTCCCCACGATTGAGTCCCGACACGATTGAGTCCCCACGATTGAGTCCCGACACGATTGAGTCCCCCTTGTATATACCTCAACTGAGTCCCCGTGGATTTAATGTTAAAAATTCCAGATCCTGCATGCAGGATTATTCCAAAATCTCTAATTTTTAAAGTATAATGTTATTGCCCTGTTATTGCTGTATCACACCTGTGCACCCCACATCCGTAGCAGCACAAAAACAGTATTCCAGCGAAGATTCAGTTGATCATAATTCTGCTCAAAATCATCCAATCGAGCTGATTTTGGTGTCATTCAACTCAGCTCGTCGAGTCCTTTCGAACGAGCTATCTTTTGTTTATTCGAATTTTTCACCCCAAAAATCCCCCCATGGATTTGACCATTTTGAGCCCCACATCTCGGCGAGAACTTGTTCAATGGTGTCATTCGACTCAGCTCTTTCTAATAAGCCGTCATTCAAAAAACTCTCGATATCCCTCCTAATCCCCAAAGCCACAATCCATCTTAATCTCTCCAAATTTATTGATATCTACCTTAATCCACCGATATCCCCCTTAATCGCTTAAATCTACTTATATCCCTTGATATTCACCGATATCCATCTTGATCCCTCGATGTCGCATACAAATCCCCTGATGTTAACTTTAATCCCCCCAAATCCCCAGATATCCCTCTTAAGCCTTTTTAATATAATTAAATCCAGGGGACTCAATTGAGGTATATAGTACAAGGGGGACTCAATCGTGCGGACTCAATCGTGGGGACTCAATCGTGCCGGGACTCAATCGTGGGGACTCAATCGTGCGGACTCAATTGAGGTGTACCGGCCACCAAAGTTACTGGGTAGGGGACCTTTCAGAGCAGCCGTTTCAGAGTAGCCGGTTCAGAGTACGGCTAAAAGGGGACGTTTCAGAGTACATATATTTTTGGGTTAGGAAAATCTTTTTTCTTGAATTTTTTTTGGTTTTCCTACTTTTTTGAATCTAAAGATTTTAAAAGGTAGCCCGGGCTTGATTCTAGGCTCTTCTTGAGTTTTTCCGGTCTTATTTGCTAGGGTGAAGTCTTGGTTTCGAGTTGTCATATGTCAAGAATCATTCAATCGAGCTGATTTTGGTGTTATTAGACTTATCTCGACGAGCTCTTTCGAATGAGCTATCATTCGCATAGTCGATTTTTTGACCTCAAAAATCAGCTTGGCGCCCTATGGTTTTTGACCCTATATATCGGCCAAAGTTGTTTCCAAGGACAAATTTTGGTGTCATTCGACTCAGCTCGTCGAGCTCTTTCGAATGACTTATAAATTTTCCAAATCTAAGAAACGTTGATTATTGCAGTCTTGCCGAAATCAAAATTTTTTTTAAAAATTTCAAATTTTTATTAGAAGGTTCTTTTTCGTTGAATAGTTGTTGTTTGTTGTGATTTTGGTCCCTAGAACAACATAAAAGAAGTAAAAAGTAAAAAACAAAAAAAAATAAATCAATTGTTTTTTGAAAATTTCGATTTTAAGGTTAAATTATTATACGTACTCTGAAACGTCCCCTTTTAGCCGTACTCTGAACCGGCTACTCTGAATCGGCTACTCTGAAACGTCCCCTTTTAGCCGTACTCTGAACCGGCTACTCTGAAACGGCTACTCTGAAAGGGGCTTTACCGAAAGTTACTAGACGTCCTTTTACAGATTTACTATACATATTTCTAAATAATTTATTTTAATCTTACAGATTATTTGGACATATTAATAATTAAAAATATGGTTGAGTCTGTTATTCTGTCTAAGAAGCCTAAAAAGAACAAAAGGTTTTATTTTATATTTTTGTTACAAAATTTAAAGTTTTTTAATTTTATTTTTTGTTAAATGAAGAAATTTAAAATATAAATTATTTTTGACCTTTTGTAAATAATAATTAATTGAGTTATTTAACTCCGCAGGAATTTTTTCGGATTTATTTTCGAATTATTGAAAATTTAAGTTTCACAATTAGTAAAAAGTTCGACTCTATCTGAAAAAAGGTCGGTAATCGTTTTTTTCATTACTTTTTTCCTTCCTTGATATGACAGAATGGTCAGCATTTTCCTCCTTGTTCAATTTCATTATATTTGCCTGTGGCATAATCAAAAGAAATGATAGAGAAAAGAATTAATGGAAAGGAGAATGACTCAATACAGGCAATTAATACTTTCAAGGGTCTCCTGTTTATTTTTTGTGCCTACACAGGAGTAACAAAGTCATGGTCTGACAAGTTAAAGACATAACGGACGGACTCGGACAGACAAACACGGACGGACAAAAGACGGACGGACTTGGACAGACAAACACGGACGGACAAAAGACGGACGGACTTGGACAGACAAACACGGACGGACAAAAGACGAACGGACTTGGACAGACAAACACGGACGGACAAAAGACGGACGGACTTGGACAGACAAACACGGACGGACAAAAGACGAACGGACTTGGACAGACAAACACGGACTCGGACAGACAAACACGGACGGACAAAAGACGGACGGACTTGGACAGACAGACAGACGGACAAAAGACGGACGGACTTGGACAGACAGACAGACGGACAAAAGACGGACGGACTTGGACAGACAAACACGGACGGACACAGACAGACAAAACACCAGACAAGCACGAACGGACACGAACAGAAAACACTCGTGTTTTGTCTGTCCGTGTGTGTGTTTTTGTCTGTCCTCATTTGAATATGCCACAGGTAAAAAGAGTGGAATTGAACGAGGAAGAAAAGACTGACCATTATTTATAATTAAGGAAGGAAAAAAGTAATGGAAAAAAGTAATGAATAAAAACGATTACCGACCTTTTTTCAGATAGTGCCAAAAGTTCTTTTTTATAAAATTCAATCATTTTTCTCAACAAGTTACTCCATTCACATTGAAAATTTTTACTAAAAATTTGCCTCAAATTTTCTTATTATTTAATATTTTTTAGAAAATTAGTAGAAGAAGAAGAAGAGGAGGATCTTTCTCTAAATATCAAAACAAACAAAAAACAACCATTACCAGATTCTTTATTATCAACATTGTCTGAAGATGGGGGACAAATACGTGATTTAAATATATTAAAAGAAAGATTACAAGATGTTATTCAAATTCTTGGAGATTTTAAAAATAGAGCTGAACCTGGACGTAAAAGAAAAGATTATTTACAAGTATTTTTAAAAGATTTGTGTGCTTATTATAATTATAATGAATTTTTAATGGAAAAATTTATGAATCTTTTTCCAAATGGAACTGAGGTTTTTATTTACTTTTAATTTTTAATTAATTTTTTAAATAGTTAATTGAATTTCTTGATGCAAATGAACATCAGAGACCTGTTACCATTAGAACTAATCCATTGAAGACAAGAAGAGGAGAGCTTGCAAAATCATTGGTCTTTTTGGGAATGAATTTTTATTCAAATTGGGGGGGGGGGAGCTTTTCAGGCCCTACTTCTGAATCGAATTATTTATTAATTTTTCGCAAGGACGATTATTTAACTAATAATTCCAGACCTGCTCATGGACACGGATTTTGCTATCCGTATCCGGATATATCCGTGAGGTCAATATCCGTATCCGTTTGTATCCGTCCAACTTTTTAGGCATATCCATCCGCGGATATATCCGTTTTTTCTCGAAATGGTCAGCCTGACTACAATTTTCAAAATGGTCAAATTTATTTAAATTCGAGTAATGGTTAGATAACGAGGTAATAACGGGATGCAGCAAAACTATCCTTGCTTATGAACATCGGAGGTTCGAAATCGGAAGGCAGAGATAAGAATTCCGGCCCAACGCTGCTTATCAGTGATCATACCGACAAAAAATAGAATTTTGAAAATTTTTGAGAAGTTTTGAAAAGTTAAATTCCCGGTTTCGGGCCGAAATGAAAATTTCGGTTAACTGACCAGTTGATTCTAGCGCAAAATTTTGAGAATTTTAGAAGGGCGTAGGCCAAAAAATTCACTTTTTGCCCAATCCCCTCACCAAATTTTTTCCTGTTTCCCAATTCGGGAGTGGTTGGGGGAATTCCCCATACCTCTCTGAGAATTTTCGCTCAGCTAAAAGAGTACGAGCTAATTTTGCTCGTACTCGCCACTGAATCTGGCCTGAACCTGTACTTAGTACCTTAAGTGGGTAGGCATATTGGAGCGTCGTAGATGAAAATTTCTAAGTTGGAAGGCTAAGAAACCAGAGTCCTTCATTCTAGCGTCGCAGGCGAAAATTAGGAATTTCAATTATTTAAAAGCCAGATTTCTTTTTTAGCGCCGCAGGCGAAAATTAAAAAATTTTGAAGGCCTATAGCAAAAAAATTCATTTTCTTTGCACCGCAAACTAAAATTTTGAGGTGGATATCCGCTGATTTGAAGCATCATATCCATATCCATCCGTATCCGCGGATATCCGCGGGTATCCGGATATTATCCGTATCCGTGAGCAGGTCTGAATAATTCCATTAATAAATTAGATTGCTCGTGGAATGAATGTAGATCCAGCAGCTAAATGGACAAAAGTTGGGTTAATTGTTTATGATTCTCAAGTCCCCGTTGGTTAGTAAATATATTTTTTTAAATTAAAAAATATTTAGGTGCAACGCCTGAATATTTGGCTGGGCATTACATCCTTCAAGGACTTTCTTCATTTTTACCAGTTATGGCACTCGCACCACAACCAAATGAAAGAATTTTGGTTTCTTAAACTTTTTTTGTAAGATTAATTATTTTATTAGGATATGTGTGCAGCCCCAGGTGGTAAAACAACACATATTGCCTCTTTAATGAAGAATACCGGTGTTTTATTTGCCAATGATTCTAATGTAAAATTTTATTGTTACTTTATTCAAATTCTAATATTTTTTTAAATCGGGTAGTTACGTTTTTCTCAACAAAGCTTCCATTTCTGGGCTTTAAGGAACGAATCCATTTCTACTATATTTTTTATTTCACTAATTGTGTTCCGTCAAAATTTCATTTTCCAAATCAATTTATCTCCTCTATTTTCCCATATTTAATTAAAAATTTTATTTATTTTTAGCCATCAAGAATTCACGGGATAATTGGAAATATTCATCGGATGGGTGTAAATAATTGTGTTGTAAGCAATCTTGATGGTACAGAATTTGCTAAAATCCAAACACATTCTTTTGATCGAGTATTATTGGATGCTCCATGTTCAGGTACAGGTGTTATATGGAAGGATGAACGTGTTAAAACTACAAAGGTTTTTAATATTGAATTTGTAAAATTAAAAATTTGAAGGATTATGAAAATATAAAAGAACGATTTACACTTCAAAAACGTTTACTTTTGGCAGCAATAGATTCAGTTAATGCACATTCTGGTAAAAATGGAGGTTATATTGTTTATTCAACGTGTTCAGTTTTGGTTGAGGAAAATGAAGCAGTTATTCAATATGCTTTGGGTAAAAGATATGTTAAAATAGTTCAAATGGGTTTGGATGTTGGAGTGCCCGGATTTACAAAGTAAGTAATTTTATAATTTAAAGATAATTGGGAATTTAAAACGCAAGTTACTTTTTTGAGAATTTATTAAGTGAGTTTTAAAGGGATGAATTGGTAAGCATAACTAAATAGGGATGTGAGGACAATCACAATTATTGAGAACTTTCACTCCATCTTTGTCCTGCTGGGGTTTAAAAAACTTTTAATTTCCTCCAAATATATTTTTATTTTCTCAAAAAGATTTCGAGAATATCGTTTTGATCCATCAATGCAAAACACTCGTCGTTATTACCCACATGTGCACAATATTGACGGGTTTTTTGTTGCAAAACTTCGCAAAGTTTCAAATGAAATAAAGAAGAAAAAAGAGAAAAATCAAAAAAACGGTGAAGAAACTAATAAATCAAAATCAAAAAATAAGCAAAATAAAGAAGGAAGGAGAGAGGGAATTGAACAACAAGAAGACATGGAACAAGATGAGGATGAGGGGGAAGACGAAGATGAGAACCAATCTGATTGAGATAATTATTTTCTAAATTTGTTTTATTTTGAATAATTATAAATTGTTTTTTGTCAAGGCTAGGCCTTGCCAGGTAATAGTTAAGTTTGTGTTTCCCCTTTTTTTCTTTCGACTGTAGTGTATATGTAAAAGTTCGTGGCGTGACATATGTCATTCGATTCGTCTCGACGAGCTGAGTCGGTTGGTACCGCTCCCAATTTCAGGAAATGATTCTGGACCGAGTTATAGGTCCCAAAATATAGAAAAACCATGGGGGGAGTAAGGTCGATTTTGGTATAATATAACTCGGTCCAGAATCATTTCCTGAAACTGAGAGTGGTACCGTTCGACTCAGCTCGTCGAGACGAATCGAATGACATGCCACGTCATGAACTTAACTATTACCGTACTTTCGTTTTTTGGGGAAATACGGAAAAATAGCAAATCTCTCCATTCGAATCGCTTTCTCCTTTTCGACAAATTGGTCCTAAAGTAAAACCTAATAAAGACAGAAAATGTTTTACACTCAGGAAAAATATCAAATTTTATTTAAATAATTAGGATGGATGGCGAATACAATAAATTAAAATTCAAAAATGAGAAATTGTCTCAAAAATTTCGCCTCCTCCTTTTCAAATCAGCCTTAAAGGCATTTATTTGGCTTCGGCTGCTCGCCAGTAGTCGTTGCAGTCGCGTTGGCCGGTTTGAAGTCAATCGGGATGTTACGCTTCCCCTCAACGTCACGATGAGCAGTCACACACAAGCGACCAGCATTGTCCATCTCGCACCTTAACGTTCAAATTAAAAATGATTTCACACCAAGAAACTCACTTAACAGTCTCCTGCTTGACTCCTTCCGGAATGTAGACGCGACGAACAAACTGACGGTGAACAGACTCGCCTAAATTTAAGGTTTAAATCTTGGAACTACTATCCAAAATAACCTTGATTCTCCTCACGATGGTCCCCAGAGATGACAACCTCGTTCCCATGAACTTCAACCTTCAACTCCTCAGGACGGAAGCCAGAAGCGTCAACCTTATAGGTGAAGTCCCCATTAGGCTCAATCTTCATTTGAGCGGCATGGTCACGCATCTGTTAAATAAAAGACAATTAAAATGTAAAGCTTATAGATTTTAAGCAAAAACCACACCTGGAATCCGACGCGGTCATCAAAGTAACGGTCGACAGATTGCATCCATCGGTCCATCTGCTCTAATGGGTCAGTCATCCAATGACGGCGGTGTCCTCCCCATGGAACCATCGAGCGAGTAGAAGTAAAAGAAGGAATGTTCAACATTTTAGAATGTTTGAAGATCAGATTAAATAAAATACGCTAAAAATTTGTGAAAAATAATGAATGAATTGGCTAATAATTTTAATTGTTACCTTCATTAATCTCTAAGAAAAGAAAATTTTACTTAAGAAAGATTTCAAAAATTAAAAAAATTGATAAAGGTAACAATTGATAATTGGGACAAAAATGGAACTACTGCACTAATAAATAGGGGTTCCAATTATATGGAAATCCATATTTTTTTCCTGAATTCCTATGACTGTGAAATGCACAAAAAACATGTTTTTGGCTTGTTTTAGAGTTTTTAGAATGGTCTTTAAAATCCATATTTTCCATATTTTTCCATATTTTGGCATTATGCCCATATTTTCCATATTTTTCCATATTTTGGCATTATGTCCATATTTTATATCAATATTTCCCCCTTTTTTAGAAAATTTTTAAAAATTAAAAAAATGCCGCCTAAAAGAAATAGAGCAGCCTGATGTTGATCGTTTAATTGCAAAAACAAAAGCAATTTTCGTCAAAGCACCGCTTCGAGTAAAACTATTTCACGAAAAATTTCCGGATTTAGCACTTGTTCCCAAGCCAGTTGTCTGCAGATGGGGAACATGGTTGGATGCATCAGAATATTATTGTCAGAATTTCAGATCGATTAAAACGGTAAATAAAAATAATTAAATTAATAATAAAATAATTAAGATTGTTAACAGTTTTGATGCGAAGGATGCCCGTTGCATTGAGGAGAGTCAAGCCTGTTTCATCGACTCAACTTGGCGAAACCTTGCTTATATACAATCTAATTTCAGTGGACTTAGTCGGGCAATTACAAAACTTGAAAAGCAGGGTTTACCTATTTATGATGCTTTGGAGATTTTTGCAAATGTTCGTAATGAAATGGATGCTGCCATTGGAGAAATTGCTGATCAAATCAGGAATAAGTTCAATAATGTTGTTTCTAGTAATATTGGATTAGAAACGATTGCTCAAATATGCCAGATTCTCTCAGGCCATGACACCGAATGTAATATTCCCCCGGATCTCATCCCTTATTATAAATACGCACCTATAACATCAGTTGATGTAGAGAGGTCTTTCTCAGTATATAAATCCATTCTTTTTAGAAACGATTGCTCAAATATGCCAGATTCTCTCAGGCCATGACACCGAATGTAATATTCCCCCGGATCTCATCCCTTATTATAAATACGCACCTATAACATCAGTTGATGTAGAGAGGTCTTTCTCAGTATATAAATCCATTCTTGCTGATAATCGAATGAAATTTACCCCGAAAAACTTGGAAATGTATCTCATTTGCAATTTTAACTTAAGTTGAATTTTATTTACAATTTTTTTGCATTTTTGAATAAATTTGTTTCAATTTTATATCCATATTTAGTGTTTATTTCCATATTTATATCCATATTTCAGGATTTTATATCCATATTTTATGTCCATATTTTGCGATTTTATATCCATATAATTGGAACCCCTACTAATAAATAAACAAAAACTAAACAACAACAAACTCAACACAAAAACTAAAGAACGGTCCAGTAAATGAATAAAATGTGATTTTTTTCTCTCATTTTATACTGCAACCCGAGCAAAGTACTTTGATGGAGATAAATTGCAAAACAAGCAAAATAAAGGTACTGGAATTTACTGGAAAAAATACATATTGCATAAAGACAAAATATAAACAAGGAGAAAAATTGACAAATTGTCAACAAGGATATTATTGTTTACATGTTAGTATTTTCTAGAATTTACTGGAAAAAATTGACAACGTAGTATAGAAAACAACCCAGTATATCGAAACCCTATATCTCAACATTCATACCAGGGATGTCGACATAAAAAATATTTTCAACTCCCGTTTTCGGTAAATAAGGATCCAGGCCCAAAATAACATGCATGATTATTTCCGGTGGAGTTATTGCCGCAAATTACACACGCATGAGGGTTAGCAATCTGATTGGAGAATAATCCTCGGGAGTATATAAATACCAACGATCCTGCCGTCGCGATTCCAGAAAATCGGGAATTCCCGACTTTTTTGGGTCGGGATCCCGTTTTCCCGAAATCGGGAATTTAGGTTTTTTGTCGGCAGGATAGTACTTATAGCTTGAAGCAAAAGTCAAAACAAAAAGTCGTCTATACGTCGACTAAATAATTTTTGGCGGGAATCTTGGGCATTTTTATGCATGAGATAATTGTTCGGGAATGGATTTGAGGTCTTTTTAAAAAAAGTGGCCGCTTTTACATCCTCAATTTTAATTGTGGAGGCGTTATTAATAGCTAATAAAGAATTGAATGATTTTCTGGAATCAACAAAACAGCTGAGAGATTGAGTAATTGGTGGGAATATATTGAGTGGCTTATTTAAAAGAAATTTGTGTTGTTTGTCAATACACAAAAAACATGTAAATGATTAACCAATAAACAAAATATTGGACATTTTTTTTGAGTAAAAAATATCATTTTTATCTTTTCTTTTTAAAAAATTCAGTTAATATTTTTAATATTCAAAAATTTAATTTTACTTTATTTCACTTTTACATACATAATTACTCTAAAAAATTTTGAACCAAACATTTTATGAATATTCTAGATCACAATTATTTGTGTATTTAATACACCAATTAATTTTTATTTTTCCAATTTTGACTTTTTGTAATTATTTTTGAAGAACTAAAAAACCTAAAAAAATTTGTTTGATTGTTTGTTTTCCGGCAAAGAGTCTGCGCTACTACTATACATATATTATTTTTAAGTGTTTATTTCTAAGTGAAGATAAAAGGCTAACTATACTTAAATATATTTATTCTTCTATTTTCTTCGTTAGTCAATTAAAGATTTTTTAATTATATTCTCAAAATTTAAATTTATTTTTAAAATTATTTGTAAATTAATAGATCAAGTAATCTTTTATATAAAATTAATGTTATACTTTTAAATATTAAGTTTATTAATAAATATGTTGTAGGACAATAATTAATATCTATCACCTTTATAATTAATTATAGAAATTAGCTCAACTCATTTTTAGTTCTCAGATTTTTTGTATCCAATTTGGCTTAGATTTTTTAAATATAAATTTAAATTATTTGATTATTCCATATTTTACAATATTTTTAAATTTAATGTATTTAATTAAAATTATACTCAAGTATTGCCTATGTATATTATACTAATTATTACATATACTTATTATTTATTTTATTATCTAATTAACTTATCGGCCATCAAAATCCGAGAAAACTCGAAAAATGTGTAGAGTCTATTTTGATAGATTAAAAAGCCAATCACTTTTTAAGAACGATTACAAGCGGAACTAAAATAATTAATCAAAACAAACTTAATGAAAATTTATTACTTTAACACAATTAATCTTAATTATTCTTAATTATTTTTATAATTTTAAAATCTTCCTTTAATAGTTTTCAAATATATTTTTTTCAAATTTTTTTATTTTTTTCCATAGAAAAGTGGGGAAATATTTATTTTTATTTTGTATGGTTTCGGCTGCAGTTATAGCTCGAGCATTTGTAGCAAATCAACAAGAAGCCTCTAGACGGGCAGCTTTAGCAGTAGAGGCAGAAGAAAATAAAATAAATAATGGCGGCATTACATTGATTGATCATTTGAGGTGTGGAAAAAAAGAAGTTTTTTTGTTTCTTTTTTCTGTTTGTAATAAAATCTGGTAAAAACATACAAAAGAAAAAGAAAAGTTTATTTTTTAAAGTTAACACCTTCACTTTCTTTTTCTTTTCAAATAAAAAAAGTTGAAATAAATGACACAAATAAGGTGATTTTATTTAAATTAATTTTTTTAATTTTATTTGGTTTAAGAAATTTTTATTTTTTTCAATTCTTTAATTTAAGATTATGATTATCAATTTTCTTTAAATAAACTTTTCTTAAATAAAAATAAAACCAAAATTAAATTTATCCCCAAGTCATGTTAAGTTTTTCTCCTTATTTATCAGAATATATGTATGTATAAAAAAGAATAGTATACAGTATTTATTTAATTATTAGAAGGTCGTATAATAAAAAATCTGACTTTTACTATTATTTCTGGGTTTAGACAAAAAACTGTAAGAGCTCAACTTCATAGTCGGAGCCTGATGGAAAGAGTACCTAAACAATAATTGGAGGGATTTAATACGAGTTCCCAATAATTAAGAGCCAAGATAAGAAAGAAGAAAATAGGAGCTAAGTTTAATTGGTTATGGAGTTGTGTTTAAAAAGTCAAATTAGGTACTTGATTTTCTAATAATTATTCTTTCTCTTAATTAATTTTGATCAAAAAGTAAAGTAATTAAGAGAAACTTTAAATGACTGGCGAATAAAATTGACGGATTTTTAGATACAAAAACCATTAAAAATTTTTGATAAAACTTTTTTTTTAAATCTGTGTTGATTTATTTTTTATTTATAGAGTTGCGGCACGTGCAAGTGTAGCGGGATCAACAAGAAGAGAAACAATTAGACGTACCCAGAGTATGAAAAGTACACCAAAAGTAAGGGAAAATATTAAATATTTCCTTGTAACCTTTAATTTTCTATTTACAGTCACCAACAGAAATAGATGTGGGAATAACAAGAACGGCAAGTTCATCAACAGAACGGAATCCAAAGGTACAAAAATAATTTATTTAAAAGATTATGAAATAAATTATTCAAATTTTTAAAATAAATTAATTTTTTAAAAGAAAAAAAAGAAAAAGAAAAAAGGATTTCTCGAATTTGGACCTTTACGATTTATTTCTTCACCAAAAGACGAAGGTAAACGTTTAAGACCAACAACAACATCCCTTCAAAGGCAAGATACTATTGGAATACAAAAACCCGGACTTAGAGCAATGCTTTATGGATTAACTTTAAAAATGGAAAGAGAAGAAAAATTACAAAAGAAATTGACAAGAAAAAGAGAAGGTAATTAATTTAATAATTGTTGGGGGAAGGGGGGGGGGGTAGAAATAATAAATTAGTAATACAGTAATTCTCATCAAAATGACCGAAATTATTATAAATTTAAAAAAATTAGTTTTTTGGTTCCTCTTTTTTCAAAAAATAAAATATCTAGAGAGGAAAAAGGAAAATAGCGAAAGATTAAACATGTCAAAATTTTTAAAATTATTTGAAAAAGAGAGGATTTATGATGAGTTAATGGTTTTAGAATAATAAAAATAAATAAATATATTTTTTATTTAAATATTTTTTTTGGAAATTTATTTTACATATTTAGGTATTTATTAGGCAATATTTTTTAATTAATTTTAAATTATTTTTTCAAAAATATTTTTAAATTTATTTCCAATTACTATTTTAGTATTTTTAAATATTTTTTTTGACTTTTTTTTTGACAATGTCGCCTTCTTTAGAAAAAATATTCTTTTTTTATTTTTGATGACGCAATTCTTTTGAAAAAAAACAAAAGAATTAACTAAATTTATTTAAATATTATTTTTAAAATATTTTTTTAAAGTTTATATTTTTATATAATTAATTAATAATTTACTTAGAAATTTTGATTTGATTTTATTTTAAATAAGAAGATTCTCTTTCTAAAAATATTTAATTTATTTAAAATTTTAATTAATTTTCCATTCATTTTAACCAAATAAAAACTAATAAATCTTTTTTTATTACCAAAAATATATGTACATATATTTATGTAGGTTTATTTTTTAAATTTAATATATTATTTGTCTTCACTATTTTATGTAAAAAGAGCTTTTTCTCATTTTTGGTTTAAATTTTTAGCCTTTTTTGGGGGGGAATCCAATAAATTTTTGTTTCCTAAATATTTATAAATTTTTAATCTTTAATAAGTTTTATTATTGACCAATAAATTCTTCCTAAATATATGCAGATAAACTTTGATTATAAGAAATATATACATATTTAATGAAAAGTATTACAAAGTTGTTATTAAATTAATAAAATACATATAATAGAAAAATTTCTCTTAGAAATTTTTTGGAATAAAAAAGATTGGGGATATGTAGATGGGATATATGTAGTAAAGATTTTTTTATGATAACTCTTTTTCAGTTAAAAATTTATTTAAAAAATATTATTTTCTTCTTCTTCTTTTTGTTCTCACTCATTCAAGCAAAAATTATTTTTAAAAAACCTGCCAGCCACTTTGGATGTTTTTGAGGATTCATCCATTTATTAGGAAAAGGATAAATGGCTTTTTTCTTTGTTTCTTCTTTTTCACTTGGCCACATGCCCACAAAATGAAATTGGCGTGTAACAGCCACAAAAACATCAAAAACCTTTTCAATCACTTTTAAAGCACAGATTTGTGGAAAAGAAATAAAAATATGTATTGAATGGCTTTAAATGTCAGTTGGCCAATATTTTATTATTTTTTTCTTTGAGATATCTCTCAATCGATTTAGACGAGAATCATTGTTTTTGACGGGAAAAATCAAAACTTTTAAATAAAAATATTTTTTATATATTTTTTAAAAAAGAATATACTAACTAATTTCTCTCTATTTTTATATTATTTAATGGAATAATATTTAATTTTTAAATTCAACTTTAAAAACAAAGAAGAGTCTTTCTTTTTGTATTTTATTTCTTCCATTCCTCATTTTCTTCTAAATTAATGGATCATAAAAGACATCATAAACACTATCAAGATAAAGAAGAATTTATTTCATCAAAAGAACAAACACCAACAAAAACTTCAAACCAACAAAAATATAAAAATGTCAGCAGAAATACTTTAAGAAAAGTTCCAGACAGACCATCACCTCCTCCTCCAAATAATAATTCTCAAATTATACCTCCATTATATGTTGGACATAGACCTTCACCACCTCTAGAGGCAACAAATTCAAATAATAAAACATCTCAAACAAGAACAACTTCAAATGTTGGGGCTACAGTTGCTGCTTTAGCTGCTGTTTTAGCAACTGCCCCAACAGCCGCTGCTCGCCCAAATTCTTCAAGAAAGGAAGGTGGCGGATTACTTTCTGTTCCAAATCATCGGCAAAATTCTCGAAATAATTCTTCTGATGGAAATAATCTCTTATTATCAAGATCTGCTCCAATGCTTGCAGCACAGAATTCAACAGCTTCAACAAGTTATCTTCGTCCATTTGGTGGTCAATCATCTGCAGTTTCCTTTCATTCCTCCCCCATCTCCCCAAGTTCTTCAACTAACGTTGTTGGAAATGATTTCTCTTCTTATTCTAAAACACCATTATCCTCTCAACCTCAAGGTACAAATGTTGTACCCTTCTCCTCCTCTTCAACATCCCTTCGTCGTTCAATTCGCAATGAATTTGATGCGTTTAAAAGGAGGAGTATTTCAGAATTATCTTTAGTTTTGGAAGTATTAAAAACAGCTACTAATAGAACAAAATATGGAGGTATACCTGATGATGACATTAAAAGAGATTGTTGGGGAAGGGGAACAACAACTGATGATGAATATTATCAAATAAATCATGGAGGAGGAAATAGACATTTTATGCACTCAGTAGGACCTGTAGAATCTTCTTCTGGAAGTATTTCTGCAGTTAATAGCTTGAGGAGAAGTGGTTTTGTACCTCCACATCATCATTCTACGGGAAATTTAGCAACACCGTTTAGTAGGAAAAGTCAACGAAGAATGGCACTAAGACGAAAAATTCAATGGGAAAGACTTTCTCCTGCAGCGATTCAAAGACAAATTGTTCAAGGTAAAAGATTTTATAAAAATATTTTAAGTCAAAACATGTTATACAAAATTTGGTATCATTTCTATGGTATCATTTATATAGGTATATATAAATATATTTTGTGGAAAATTAGTAATTAATAAAATTGGGATAAAAAGGGGGATAAAAAATACTGGGTAAATTATTTTCTTTTCTTTTTAAAAACTAGAAATTCAATTCCTGAGTAAAACTATGAAATAAAATAATACAAAATTGAAGGGTTAAAACAAAAAAAAATAGGTCGCCAATTTGAATTGCCTAATTGAAATTTAAAACCAAAAAAATATTTTTATCTGAATTAAATCCTTTAAATATACTTCTTTTTTTTATTTTCTCTAAGAAATTTATTTCACATCTCTCTTCTTCCAAAAAATAATGGAGCTTTTTGTGCCCAAAATTCACCTTAAATTTGAAACAAGAGAACAACTCTCCCTTCTCTTATCGCGCGGCATAAAATACGATTGAAATTCTTTTATTTTTTCCCCTAACCTTTTTTCCTCTTTTCCTTCACAATTTTTATTTTAATCCTCAAAGCCCGTTATTTTAAAAAAAGTTTTTTTATTTGTTCTTCATTCACACCTTTCCTCCCTTCTCTTCAAAAATATGTTAACAACAACAAATATTCCTTTAAATAATTCTTCTCAAAACCATTTAACAAATCCCAAACATTCTTCTAACATTCCTGATCGCCCTTCTTCTTCTTCTTTCAATTCTTCTTCATCATCATCTTCATCATCTTCTATTAATTCCTTATCTTCATCAAAACGAAAAAAACAAAATGGTGTTTGGTGGGGAATTTTGGAAGAAAAAGAAGAAAATAAATTTAATTATTTTGATTCTTCTCGTTCATCATTATTATTAAATAAAAATAACAGATATTTAAATCATCGTTCTTCTTCTTCTCTAATTCTTCATAGAAATGGAACTTTTCGACAAAAAGGACCGGCACAAAAAATTATATCTGTTGAAAGACCACCAATTTATTATTATTTATTTAAAAGGAATTATATTAATTTACGCGCACATAAAAGTGAGAAAAGAAAAAATAAATGTACTTATAGTCCAACAGCAATTGTACATACAATGAGACTTTTGTATGGGAATAATTAAGTATATTCTCTCAGAGTTTAAAAGCCTAATTTTTCTATTTGTGTTCAGATTTTTTTGCACCAACGCCTAAAGAGCCCTATTTAAATTACAGCTTTCATGGGTTAGAGTAGATTTCTTAAGTTCGTTATTGTTCAGTTAAAATGTCAGGATCCTAGAATGGATCTGATTCTTTAAACGTCAAACACAGCTGAAAACAAATTTCGGTCACATATAAACCATTTTTTAAGTTAGGACTGTCTCTAAATATTAAAGAGTTCATTGTAAATGTCTTCATTGTACAATTGTTGTAAAACCTAAAATTAAAATAGGGATTACATATTTAGTATTAATAATTATTTTTATTACTTCCAAATTTTGCTAACCAATTTTGTTTTATTTAAAATATTTAATCTTTTAATTATTTCTTCTACATATTATTTTTATTGAAAATGTTTCAAATGTGTCCTACAAATATCTAATAATTTTTAATATTTTTATGAGAGTAAAGAAAAATAAAATATTGCCTAATAAATAAAATTAATTTTTATAAAATTAATTAAATTACCTCTCTAAAATTTTTCAGTTCAAGAAGAGAAAGCAATGCTGCAAGCACCTACTGCCCCTATTTCTGCTGCTAAATTTGTTGCATATGTACAGGAAAGGCGCAAAAAGAGGATATTGTTTAAAGGGGAATTTTTAATGATTCAACGTTCAGTAGACCCTCAAAGGTTGACAACTGAAGTTGGAATTCGGATGGGGGAAAAAGTAAAATTATAATATCTAATATTATTTTATTTTCCACATTAGGGTTGTCGGTTTCACTAGACTGATAACCCTATTCCACATCTTGAATAAAAAAGTTTTTTTTGGGTAAATTCAACATTTTTTCTAGAGTAGCTCCTGATTTTCGTTTCCTTTTCTAACAAAATTTATTTATTTAAAGTTAAATTTTTTAGAATCAATATCCAGATACATTGCCTTACGGTAATTAAAATATTTTATTTAAAACTTTTAATTATTTTTAGATCAAAGTCGTGTAATTCTCGAACACAGGCCAGGTGTAGAAGATTCTCATTATATTAATGCGTCTTATGTTAATGTAAATATTTTTATAAATTAATTTTCTTTAAAAAATTTAAATTGTTTGATTTTTTAATTTCATTTTTATGAATACTGTAACTTCCCTACTAAACTCAATCCCCCCCCCCCTCCCCAATTAACATTCATTTAATTAAAATTCTTTTTTATTAAAGAGTTGGCTTCGAGAACGTGCCTATGTTGTAACACAATCTGTTAGGAACAAACAAGCTAGTAATGAATTTTGGCGGTGTGTTTGGGAAATTGGTGCAAATGTTAGCTAAATAATAAAAATTATTTTCTAAAAATTATTTCTCTAAAGACAATAGTTATGCTCACAAAAATTTTTGATTTTATGCGCGTCGTTTGCCTTCAATATTGGCCTCAAACACAATTCCAATTTGGAGAAATTCATGTAGAGACTTTAGATACACGAACATATGCTCATTTTGTATGTACATATATTTTTTGGAATTGAGGGAGTGAGGGAGGGAGATTATTTTAATATTTTATTAAAGATTACCGTTTTAATAGCTAAGATAAGCGATATAATGGGGGCATTTCACTTCTCTCTTTATGGACACACACACACATGTGTTTCCATTTTCTGTTCATTTACATAATCTAAATTTTTAGGTAATTCGAACATTTCGACTTCGCAAAACAGGCGGAGTTGGGGATTTAACAACAACTTCAACTGATGGAAAAGGAGAAACACAAAGGAATATTAATGATAATTCTGAAGAAAGAATTGTTAAACATTTTCACTTTACAGAGTGGGAATTGGTAAGAGAGGGAGGGAGGGATTTAAAAAATTAATTTTTAGAATTCATTTCCATATATTTCTGCTTTTGTTGAAGTTCGTCGACGAGTAAGACAATGGATGGAAAGAAGTCCAGTTGATTCCCCAATTGTTGTACATTGCAGGTAAAATAAATATATATTTTATTTTAAATTTTAAACAATTCAAAATCATCTACATACATATTTTCATTCTAATTATTTAACATTTCTTCTATTAAATTATTACAATTTCTACTATTTTCTTCTTCATTTTGTATATCCCTTCTTCTATTAAATATATTTCCACAAATTAATTTACTACAAGTTTTAGGCCATTTTTCCCAATTTAAAATTTTTTCTTTTCCAAATATTTCTTTTAACCAATAAAATACCTTTTTAAATATTCTTTTTAAATTAATTTAAAAAAGAAAATACCTGTAATTGAGAATATTTAATTAAATATTTAATTGCTCCTTCTTTACATTTAGGCTCTTTATTTAAAACTTTTTGGGCACAATTTAGGTCACACAACTTTAAATTAAATAGTAGCGAGGAAAGTTCCCCTTTTAGTATTCCCCCTCATCCTTTACATTAAATATCTGGAGATTTTATATTATTAAATTTAAAAATTCCCCTATTTTTTATATTTAAACTTGCCAATGTTTTGCAACGTTGTCCCATTCCATTAAATGTTAATTTTAATTCTGTATATGGCCCACAACGTGCTGAACCACAATTTCTTTTTAAATTTAAAGAAGAATTAGAATAACAGTTTAAATGTGAAATTAACTTAAAAAATATTTAATTCATTTATTTATTAAATAATTTTTTGCCTCTTCTTTTCTTTTTTGACAAACAAAATCACGCATATTAAATTGAACTTGAAAACCGCACCGAAAAGAAAATATACATATATTTATTTTTAATTTAAATAAATTTACCCAATTAAACAATTATCATGTTCTAAATCTAAATTACAAAATAATTGTAAATCTAATTTGTCAATAACTGAAGGGACTCCAACACTTCCAAATGACGAATGGGACTTGAAAAGAAGAGAAAATTTTTATAATTTTTTTAATTTTTATTTATTCCGAGCAACTGCAGGTGCATGCACTCTTACTCTTTTAGATATCCATTTTTAGATCCGCTAACCCTAATCCTCAAAATTAAAATGAAATGGCCAGTAACAAGTCTAGTTTGCAATATACATATTCTATTAACATAAATATTTTTTTCTTTTTCAAATTCCGAACTCTAATACATAAATAATTAAATATACCTTAACCATATCTAACCCCATTCTTAATTGTTCATTACATTTTTGATGACAATTTTCTTCTTCATCTATTTTTCTTTCATTTTCTAAATTCCCTTCTAAAAAATGTTTTTTAATTAAAAATAATTTTTCTAAAAATTATTTTACTTAAATTATTTAATAATTCAAATTGTTTTTCTAATCGTAATAAATCAAATGCAATTCTTTCTCTTTTTATTCTTTTAGATATTAAATTTGTAGTAATTGTTGGGTTTGGAAAAGAAAATAATAAAATAAAAATTAGTAAAATATTTTTGGGAAAAAGAAGAGGAAACATTTTTTTGGAATTAAAAAAAATAAAAGTAAATTAATTAAAAATTTTAACTTTAATAGGGGAAAAGTTTAAAATTAAATATAAAATGAAAAGAAAAGAAATTGGGCTGAAAAATATAATATCTTTTTTTGTTTTAAGAATCGAGGACGTTAATTAAATGAGAAGAACGGGGACAAAAAAAATAAAAAATAATTTTGTAGACAAACCCAATAATTTTATTTATTTTTCTTTTTATTTGTTTCTTCTTTTTTTTCTTTTTGCTTTTTAATCGGTAAAATAATCAACAACAACAATAATTATATAAAAAGTGGAACCAGACGAACAGCTAAATTATTTGTTAGTTATTGGCCTTAATAAAAATCAACAAAATATTTTAATAAAAAATAAAATTCAAAAATTCAATCTGAGGATCACCGTATATGCTCTATTAATTAATTAAACTCTCACAAATAATTTATTGCCCCCTTCAGCCTTACCCAGGGTAAATATTAGAATATATACGGAAGTTAGGGGTCTTCGTTTCTCTCTAAAAACAATTCCCTCTGAATCTCTTGATTGAGAGTATTTATTTTAAAAAATAAATTTTAAATTTATTTTCTGTTTTTTAGTAATGGTGGTGGACGTTCTGGTGCTTTTTTAGCCGTTGATGCTAATTTAGAGCTTTTACAAAGGACTGGACAATTAGATGTTTTTGAATATGCTAGAACATTAATTAATTCTCGACAAAATTTAATTGTTTGAAAAAATTCTTTTTAAATTAAAATTTAAATAATTTTTTAAGTCATCAGTAGAGCAATACACATTTATTTATGATGGTTGGTTTTAAAATATTTTGGAAATTTTAATTTAATTTTAGTTCTTTGTGAAGCTGTTTTATGCAATGTACAGCCTATGGCAATGCATCAATTAAAAGTAAATAAAAAAAATACAGAAATAATTTGTTTATTTTTGTTAATTAGCGAAAACTAAAAAATATTTAAAAATATCTGGCAAAATTCTTTTTAAATTTATTTTTTAATTTAAATGATAAAAAGAGTGTTTTTGGAAAATAATTTTCATTAAAAGGACCGTAGTACAATGTACAAAGCAAGAAAAAATAGAGAATTGATGGAATTACAAGACAGTCACGAAAATAAACTTTTAACAATGTTAACAGCTCCGCTAAGGATTGGGGATTGTGCTGGTGGACATCGACTGGAAAATAGAGGAAAGAATAGAGATGTTATGGTTGTAAGTTGATCATTTTTTATTTAAATTTATTCTTTTAAAAAAAAATAAAAATTATTTTTAAAAAAGGTACCCCCAGACCACGCCCGTCCATATTTACAAACTTTACATGGAGAAAGCAAAGATTATACGTAAATTCGAAATTTATTTAAAATAAAATAATTTATTTATGTAGATATATTAATGCTGTTGAAGTTGATGGTTTTACACGTAAAGCTGAGGTAGTATGTAAATAAATATATAAGTATTTTAGAGAATTAAAAAGAAATAAATTATTGGAAATTTAATTTTTAATAACTAATTAATTAAGGAAATATTTTTAAATTTAAATTTTTAATTCATTAAATTTTGTTTTAAAAATATTTTTATTTAAAAAGTTTATTGTTACTGAATGGCCAAAACAACAAACATTAGACTCCTTTTGGACTCTTGTTTTTGACCACAATGTTCACACAGTTATTTGTTTAACTAATCAACCAACTGATACAAAGGCAAGAAAGATAGAGAGAGTTTAATAAATATTCGATTTAATTTAGACATATCCCCCATTTGTGCACAATAAAGGGAAAAGAAATTATGGCCCTTTTACAATTGAAGTATTTATTTATTTAATTAATTAAATAAATATTTATTTAAGATTGTAAATTTCCAACAATATCCAGGCCTCTGTTCTTATATGGTTAAACTTTCTAAACGGGTCAGTTTTTTGAAAGATATTTGTTTAAATTAATTATTTTGCTCTTCTCTTTATTCAATCTCTTCTTTTCATTAAATATATAATTTAGTTATCTTTCATTATCTGAAGACTATTTTTAGTTAATTATTTTATGAAATTCAAACTTGTTAAAAAAATCTTAAAAACTCTCCCAAAATTAAATAAAACAAATTTTGAATAGTATATTTAATTAAGTATATACAAAATTAATCTTAATTATTCAACAATTGTCTCTTTAAGTATTTATTTTTTCTTGTTTTGTAATAATTTTTAAGCCAATGGAAGAAGTTGTTGAACGACGTAAATGGTTATTTACTAGACGTAAAAGTAGTAAAGGGGGAAGTGCCGGAGTTCGTTTAAGACGTCGGCCAACACTTTCACATTTTTTGGCAGAATGTGAAAAACAACGTAGAAGAGATAGCGGGCCTCCAATAAGTGGATTTAGTAGTCATTTTACTCAAAATGTTCCAGATAAAGAAGATTTAATGTCAACCTCTTTGAATGACCCAAATTTTCGATTACAGCAAAAATATTGGGGGAAAATACATAGAAAAACTCCAACACCTTCTCCAAGTCCAGATTTCGGTAATAGTGATGAAGATAATACAAGTAGTAGAAGCGAGGAGGAAGAAGAAGAAGAAGAAAATTCTATAGATGATGATGAATCAGAAAATGGACGTGAAAATATTGGAAAGGAAGGGGAGGAGGGGGAAGAAAAAGAATTAAATAAGAATAATAAATCTGATAAAATAAATGAAAGTATTGTTAGGAATAGAAGAGGAATATATTTGAGACAAAGGGAGAGAGAACGACCTCTTTCTGATGGAGCATTATTGCCTGAACAGGTATTATTTGTTTTTAGTTGAGGGGTTGAAGTGGAAACTTTATTATAGAGCCCCTGTTGAGTTGATAAGAAACTTTTTTTGGAAATATCTCAGGGTCAATCCTATCCCAGCATTGCTTTGATAATTTTTATCACTTTATTATATTTTTGTCAAAAAATTAAGGTGTATATTAGTTGATAAAATTTTTATTTTCAGGAGATTCTAATGAAGATAAGTGTCTCAGATGCTCATCGTCCAAAGCGTGATGAAAGAGGTCGTCGATTGGGTGGAGAATGGGATAAAAGATTTGAACGTTTGGGTAAGCAATTAGTTGCTAAATTAAACGAAAGAGGAGAAAATATTCATGATAAAAATGAAGAAAAAGAAGAAGGAAAAGGTGGTGGGAATGAAAGATATCCAAGTTTACCTTCATGTTCATCTAATACACCAACAACTAAAAAAACTTTTAGTCAAAGTACTAGAAGTAGACAAAGCAGTAAAAGTAGAAAAAGCCATAAATATCGAGGAAGTAATAGAGGAAGTAGTAAACGAAGAAGAAAAAGAAGGGAAAGACGGTTTTCTGAACCAAATCTTGGAACATTGGAACGCTTCGAGAAAGTGAGGAAAAAATGGGGTTAGGTATTAATTCTGAAAGTGTGCACGCGTTTTTAAGAATTCTAATAAATTTTAGTAAATTCCTCCTTATATTTCTTAATTAGACCCAGAAATAATTATTTTGTTGTTTGGCCCATTCCCACCCGGCCACATTTTTTTGCCTCGCTCTTTTTTTTTAAGTTTTCTATTTTTATTTATTTGTTAAAATAGTTTGTATTTGCTGATGGGGGATATGTGGGGGGGGGGGGGTATTTGGCTATTAATTACTCTTTAGTTTTTGCTATTTTTAATACCAAAATTTTCTAAATTCTTATCTAATTAGAATTTTATTTTTTTTAATAAATTAAAAAAAAATTTATTTTTGCGTTTGCAATAAAATATATGTGGCTGGGAGGGGAAAGGGTATATGCGCCGTTATATTTTTTATTTTATTTGTTCATTCTTTCTATCATTTTTTTAAATTTTTATCTTCAAAATTTTTAAAAATTAATTTTTAAACAATTTAACTTTCCCAATAAATTGTTTACAGCCCACAAATGCACCAATGCCCCTTTTAATGCCTGTGGAAAAGCCAGTTGGCAATAAAAAACTTGTAAGTAAAGAAGCACAAATTAATTAAATAATCTCGTGTTTAATAAGCGTGCGCAAACTTTCCCTTTCCCTACCAGCCACTTTATTTTTCTGTTTTTTGTTTGTTGTTTTTGTGTTTTTTTGTTTATTTTATTTAATTATAAAATGTGAGACAATTGCACAAATAATTTAAAAAAAGCCATCCACTTTTTTTTTAATTTAGTCAACAATTGTCAGAAGATTATCCTCCAAATACTCACTAAAAATACTAATAGAATTTTTCAAATTTTTGTTTCTTTATTTTTAAGTTTTTATTTTTTTGTTTTTTAAAGTGTGGAACAGAAGAAATAAAACAATTATTAAATGTAAAACGTGCAATACCCACAAGGAGAGATTTGGCCGAACAAATGGAAAAATTAGTTTGTTTCTTTGAAAGCTTTTTTTTCTTTTAAGTTTAGATTTTGGTTGCTTTTTTAAGTTTAATTTTTGGTTTATTCAACAAGAAACGATTTGCATACCCCATAAATGCTGAAATAATTATTCGTGGTAATTATTGTTTCGGTCTCTCGCTGGAAGGGGGGGGGGTAATTATTTGAGGATTTAAAGTATTTTAATTTTTGAAAAAATATTTTTTAATTCAATTTTACTTGTCAGTTTAATAAATAAAAAAATATTCTTGTATTTGCAAATCGTTTCCAAATTTAAAAGCATTAAATGCTTTTTTTGTTATCGGGAGATTCCAAATCGAGATTGGATTTCGAAAATTAAGAGCCAGCCGCAAGACTATTCCCTAAAAACACAATTTTCGGAGGGATTCCCGTCCCGCTCCGCACTAAATTGTTTATTTTTAGAAATTCTTTAAAAATATTTTTACAGACATTTATGATAAGCGAAATAATGGCTACAGGTGCCAGTCAACAACAATTAGAAGCAGAAGTGCGTCTTTGTTGTATTATTCAAGTAAAAATGTGGCCAATTGAAAATAAAGTAAGAAAAAATAATTTGAAAATATTTTTTTACTTCCGCCTTAATTCGAATTTATGTATCAAAAAGGAAGGGAGGAATACCTATATAAATATTTTAGTTTAATTAATACCTATATTTATTTTAAAAGGTACCTCTTTCAACTACAGCTTTAATTGAAGTTTTGAAAATGACACGATCTTGGCGGAAAAGGGCACCAGATAGACCAGGTAATAAATTTATTTTTTAAAAATATTTGGAAAATAAATAATTGAGAAAAGAATCACAGTCAAAGGATTGTTATTAGATTTGTAAAAAATTAATTAAATTTAGATTATAGATTAAGTACATAGATTAAATGTCTCATTTATGCTTGGGTTTTTGACAATTTTGCCCCAGTCCTTTACCATATTTTCTAAAAAATGTGGAGAATATCCGGAATAATTATTTTAAATAATTTCCACCATTATTCAAAAATAATTTCTCATTTTTACCTTATTTTCTCCCGCACCCCCTCTTGTTATTTTGGCTACCCTGTTATTTATAGATTGAGGAATTCCAAGTTTTATTTAACAATTAATTTTTTTAGAATCTAGACCAACAATTGTTATGTCACAGTAAGCTCATTTCTATGTATTTCCAATTAAAAATCTTTTAAAAGTAATGGTGTTTCTCGTTGCGGAATTTTTATTGCTGCAAATGTTTTGGTAGGAGAGAAAATATTTTTTTATTTTTTAAATTAAAATTAGATTGATCAAATGGAAATGGATCATGAAGTAGATGTATTTCATGCAGTTAAATTAATTCGTCTTAACCGTCCACAATTAATTGATGGACCTAGAACACGTTTTGTTAGTTTTTTTAAATAAAAATAAAATTATTATTTTTTTAATTTTAAAAGACTGGAGATGCAAAAGATGAATATAAATATTTGTATGATTTAATGGTAATTTTTAAAAAAATTATTTGTTTTAAGTTTTGGGAATTTTAAATAATGTACCAAAAAGGAATTCAGAAAAAAACAATAAATTCTTCTTGATCTTTTGAGAATCCCAATTTTCTGACTTGTTATACTCTATCTTAAAGTCGAGCCCAGACTTGACCCCGAACCCAAGACCGAACTCCCCCCCCCCTTCCCTCCTAAAGTTAGCCCAAATCTTTTAAAAATTATATTTAGCTACATTGGTATATGACAAATCCGGAATTACGTTCATTTGAACCTCCAGAAGCTGATTCACTTGGCTCTGATGACGGATCGAGTGATGAAAGTATTGGAGAATCTCAATCATTGGGAACAAATAGAAGAAGTATTAGAAGTGGAAATACAAGAAGTATACAAAGAAGTAAATCTAGTAGAGCATCGAGAAGAACAATTACAACAGCTAATTCATTAGTACATGGAGGAACAGAAATTGGGGGGACAACAACACAAAGAAATAGTAATGAAACTTCGAATGAACAAAAGAAAAGAATGGAACCGGTGTACTTAAATTAAGACGGGAAAAATTTTAAAAAATTTTTAATAAATATTTATACATATCGAAAAAAACTCAAGGAAGTCTGTAATTTAATTTTAATAAATTGTTTTGAAAATATTAAACACACAGTTTGTAAATACAAAAATTTAGCTTGTATTGCTGCTAAATATCTACACTTATAGACAATTTTATATACCGTGATATCCGCGTCTCGATATCATATCTGTGGCGAAATGCCCTCCCGGCAAAATTTTTCGTGTCTGGTGATTTCGGCAGAAGTGACGTAGGCAGTGGTTAAATGGGCAGTGAGTGATCTCTTCACACCTAAATATAAAGTCCATCCAAAAATTTAGCCCGTACTGATAAAAACAAGGATTGATTAATTGTGTTGATTTATAGTGTGTCGATCTTTTGGAACGATCTCTTCCTACCAGCCGCAATTTTCTTTCCAAAATTCGATTAATTTATTTTTAAGTAAATTACACATTAAAAATGTATTTAATATTTGCAATTGTTTTTTATATTATTTTGTTTCTGTTGACTGTTAAGTTTTTGCGTTTGAACAAATTTATCGAGTTGACCGAAATTTTTTATGACATTCGAAATGGAAAATCAATACTCTCTGCTTTATTTAGGGTATTTTTTTGATTTCTAAATTTATTTTTGCATTACCACTTTTCTAACTAGTAAATATTATAAAAATTGAAAAATTTGTACAAATGATGCTCATCTCAGTAGACAGTTTATCTTAACGAGGCTTTTATGGCATTAGATAATATCTAGTTGTTAGAAAAGTGCAAAAGTACCCCAATTTTAATATTAAATTTAGGTCAATACAACTTCTCCACGACATGGGGGTGAACTAGTTGCTGACGTTCTCAAAGTTTGTTTTTTTAATGTTTGCTTTACAACTAATTAATTTTCTTAGGCACATGACATTAAAGAAATATTTACTTTATGTGGTGGACATATTTCTCCAATTTTAGTTGCATGTGAGAATCTCGGAATTAAAGTTATTTTATATATTTTTAATAAAAAAATGGCAATCCCGGAGAATAGGGTTTTCTTTGAATAAAAAGTTTAAAAATAAGAAAGAGGATTTTTCTAGGGTAAAAAAATATGCTGATTACGAATCTGAACTCAGATTTTGAAAAAGTCGAATCCCGAACCCGAATTCGGACATTCGACATTTTGGGAAAAATTTCACAGAGCGCAAATTGGTCAAATAATAACTCATTCGAAAGAGCTCGACGAGCTGAGTCGAATGACATCAAAATCACCGTGAATGAACAAGAACAGACGAAGTTACAACACAAAAAACATAGGTTTACGTTGTTTGTTCTTTGTGTCATAACTTTGTCTAATCTTTTCCAATCACGGTGATTTTGGTGTCATTCGACTCAGCTCGTCGAGCTCTTTCGAATGAGCTATTATTTGCATATTCGAATTTTTCACCCCAGAATCAGCTTGGTTCCCCCTATGGTTTTTCGATTTTGTATGACCTATATTCGGGTCCGAGTACGACTTTTTCAAAATCCGAGCTCATATTCGTAATCAGCACATTATTTTATCCTAGAAAAATCCTTTTTCTTATTTTTAAACTTTTTTTTCGAAGAAACCCCTATTCTCCGGGATTGCCAAGAAATTATTTTTTTTAATTTCAGGTCTATGACACTCGTCACGAAGTAAATGCAGTTTTTGCAGCAGATTGTGTTGCCCGCCTCCGTCAAAATATTGGTGTAGCTGTAGTTACTGCTGGGCCAGGTTTTATAAATAAATAAAATATTTTAAACATTTAAAGGGGTTACAAATAGTATTACTGGATTAAAAAATGCACAAATGGCTGAATCTCCTTTGCTTTTAATTGGCGGGGCGGCTCCTACTTTGTTAAGAGGACGTGGAGCGTTACAAGTAAATTTTATTTCAATCATTTTATTAAAAAATTTTAAATTAATATTTCCTTTCAAAAAATTTTAGTGCCCCTAATTTTGTCAATTTTCATTTTTGCATCTCTTTTTATTATTTTATGTTTTTAGGATATTAACCAGCAAGTTCTTATCAAACCTTTATGTAAATTCTCTACACGGGTTCGTGCTGTTTGTGACATTATTCCAACTTTAAGGCAAGATTATATACTTTATTTGAAGAATTTCACATTTTTTAGAAAAGCAATTTCTATAGCAAAATCTGATACCCCTGGCCCAGTATTTGTTGAACTGCCAATTGATGTTCTTTATCCTTATAATATTGTTGAGAAGGAAATTGGCTTTTCTAAAAATCCAAAAGGATCAAAGGTTTTTAATTTAACTTGAAAATTGTTTAAAAATTAGTTTTTCTTCATTTTCAGCAAATTTTGGAATTCTTTCTTCGTGCCTATATTTCTTGGATGTTTGGTGCTGCTTGGACACCTCAACCAACAACTCCACTTTCTATTAACACTCCAAAGTGTAAACAATCACAAATAAATTCTTTAATTAATTTACTTTCTTCCTCTCAAAGACCATTAATTTTATTGGGTTCACAAGCTGTTTGTCCTCCTATAGAGCCAAATATGCTTGCAGAAGCTGTTAAAGTAACATTATTTTTTATATTAAATTAAAAATTATTTTAGACATTAGGAATACCTGTTTATTTGGGTGGAATGTCGAGAGGTTTATTGGGAGCTAATTCTCCTCTTCAAATGGTACATAATCGTAAAGAAGCCTTAAAAAATGCTGATTTGATTATATTAGCTGGTTTATTATATAAATTATTGAAAATATTCTTTTTTTTGTTTTTTAGGAGCAGTTTGTGATTTTAGATTAAGTTATGGAAGAATTTTGAATCCAAAAGCTAAAATTGTTGTTATCAATAGGAATCAATCACAAATGTTAAAGGTTAGTTTAAAGAAAATTTAAAAATGAATATTTAATTGAAAATGAAAGGAATATTATCCCTATTTAGTTTTGGTAATTTTATATTTTTTATAAATTTAAATAATTAAAAGCAAAATTAATTTTTGACATATTACCTAATTACTTTTTAGAATCATGGACTTTTTTGGCGTTCCACTCTAGCTATTCAAGCAGATGTTGCCTCAACAATTGTTCAATTATCTAATCATTTTTCATTTAAAAATGATGATTTAGCAGCTTGGTTTAATCAATTAAATGAAAGTGAACGTTTAAAAGAAGAAAATAATTGTAAAAAAGCATTGGAAAAATGTAAAGATGGAAAATTAAATCCTTTGTTGTTACTACAAGCTTTACAAAATGTGTTAAATGATGATACTATTCTTGTGGCAGATGGAGGTGATTTTGTTGGGAGTGCTGCTTATATGTTGCGACCTAGAGGACCTTTACAATGGTTTGATAAATTTAATGGTTGAAATCATAACAGCAACCGGGAAGTTTGATTGATGGGAATGTCCTTTTCAAAATATTTTTTTAAATAGTTGGTTTGGCTAGGTTAAAGAGGAAATCATTTTTGAGGTGTTATAAATATCCAAAAAAATATTTAATGATTACTTTATTTGAGGAATATATTTCTTTTACGAGTTTTGTTAAAATTTGAAAATAAATTAAGAATTTATTTAAAGGCTCGATCCCGGTGCATTTGGTACTTTAGGAGTTGGGGGTGGTTTTGCTCTTGGTGCCAAAGCTGTGTATCCAGACAAGCCTGTGCTCATTTTGTTTGGAGACGGGGCTTGTGGGTTAGTTTATTTAAAAAAATTTTAATCAAATTCTTCGTCATAAAAATTGTTCGAAGAAGTGGTTTTACTTTTAGAAATTAAAAAATAATTTTTTCTTAAAGATTTTCTTTGATGGAATTTGATACCTTTGTGCGTCATCGGCTTCCAATTTCTGCTATAATTGGTAATGATGCTTGTTGGTCACAAATTGCAAGAGATCAGATTCCATGGTTTAATTCAATTGTAGGATGCGAACTTGCGGTATTTTTTAAAAATATTTCTTTAAATTTAGATCACATTTTCTCCCCGCGTTTTCATTTCACTCCCTCTTCTCCTAAAAATTAAATTATCGATGGATAATGTGTGTAAGGTTACAAATGGTGCGATATAACAGCATAAACTGAATAAGTCGGGGCATAATTTATGTGAGGGATTGAAAGGTTGGTCCCCCTTTATAGTTTTTCGATTTTTAGAAGTCTAAAAATTGGGAAAAAATGTAAGAGAAAAAGAAAGGAGAGAAAAATTAATTACAAAATTTTTTAAGTTTACAAACTATGAAAAAGTTGGTGAAGGACTTGGGGCTAACGGAGCAATTATTGAAGATGGAAATATTAATGAAATTGAACAAAAATTAAGACAATTATTAAATTTGGGAAATTCAAAGCCAACTATTATAAATGCAATTATTGGAAAGACAAATTTTCGTGAAGGAAGTATTAGTGTTTAAATATTATTTTTTATAAAAATATTGGTTCATTTTAATTATATAATATATAGATACCAGGGATCTAGCCGACTTGACTCCCGAAAATCGGAAATTGCCGACGTTGATTGGGGCTGAAATTGTGATTTTATTTTTTTTATATCGGCTAGATTCCTGATATGTACCTACACTGTTATGAAATTGTAGGAACCTAATTTACTTTAGCTTGATAGAATAAAAGTAGCTCTTTCTAATAAATATAATTTTTAGTCAACAGTCCTAATGATTCATAGACTTCTACAGTAAAACTCACTAGGATGGTGTTAATGGTTCTACTTTATGACATGCGTCCCACGAGCGTTTATGTGTCCCATCAAAGTATAAGCAAATAATTATTTTTGCAAATAAACAAATTTTTCCAACGAGCACAGGAAAAAAGAAAATTCATAAATATTTAACCAAAGCTTTGATTTGACCGATCTCTAGTGATTTTTCCTCATTACAGTTATTTCGCTCTTCGTCATATTTTCGTCTTTTTTGGTATTTCGCCTTTCGCTTTTTAAAATCTGTTTCGACACACCTCTGCTATGTATTAATCAAGGACTCGAATCCATAAAATCAAATATTTGGTACAACTGGAGGTGTTTCTTTGCGTGTTGTAGCATGGGAAACATTTACCCAAACGAGAAGCAACCATTTTTAAATAGATCCATTGGGTGACGATTGATTGTCAAATCTTGTTCTTATTTTTAAGTATTTACGGTTGATTGATCCGGAACAACTTTGATTTTTCGTTCTCTATAGTTCGACTTATTTTTTACTTAATTTGATTCTTGTGTGATTTAATTTTATTGTATCTGGCTCTTATAATACATATACATGTATCATCTGATTGTTTTTTACACTTATTAATATTGATTTTTTACTTTTGTTTTTGTTGGATTTGACTAATCAATTTATTGGCTGTATATGAAAGGAATGCGGCACTCGATTTTTTTCCTTATTCTTAAAAATGGTTAAAGTTTCTTATATTTTTCTCTCTATTTTTGATTTGCGCCTTAAGAATATAAATGCAAAAGGATTATTTTTCTTTTAATTTTTTAATTTCGTTCGTTTGATTGACCGATGTGTGTCCGTGTTTTGACTGACCGATGTATGTCCGATGTGTCCGTCCTTTAACTGACTGATGTGTCGGATTGACAAACCACGGACGAGCACAGACAGACAAAACTCGGACGAACACAGACAGAACCAATACGGACGAAGGCGGACAGATATTCTTAATATTCTTAAGGCACAAATCAAAAATAGAGAGAAAATATAAGAAAATTAACCATTTTTAAGAATAAGGGAAAAAATTGAGTGCCGCATTCCTTTCATATACAGCCAATTTATTTATTTTTTATTAAAATTTGTTTTTAAGAGCAATATTGTTCAACTCATTAAAAGAGTATAAACTAATTTTAACGCTAATTGTGTAACGACAACGCCAAAAATCTCAACAATGGCTGATTTGTGTGGAACTCCTATGCGTCCTTCCGATAGTTGGTCATCGACTGAAGTTCGTAGTCTTCAGCACTCTCATATGTGTATGTACAGATTTTTTGGTTAAAAATAATTAATTGTGATTTAAGGGACAATTAAAGGATTCAGTCAGTGTGAATGTCGATATTTGGAGACATCTCTACGAATTAAGGATTCCGCGGTATGATTTTTTACTATTTTGTCTAAAAATTATTTTTAGAGTTCTACTAATAATACAAATACGATTGCAATGCCTAATGGGTTGACGGCAGACAATGCCAGTTATCTGACTTTCAAAATTCGACTTCATCCTCAAGGGAATAAAGAATCTAATAAGGATTTTTGCTTCTTTCAAGTATTTTTTAAAATTTTAAGCATTATTCAATATTACATATTTTTATGTTTTCTCGTGCACTAGCGCCAAGTTCAAGGCTAAATTCTCTGTGTTCAACACAAGGAGTGAGGAAGTGCCTGCAACTGTCTATACAGGAACTCAGCAGGTTAAAATTTTGACAATTATCCATCCTTGGGTATGCCCATGTGAATGCATATAATCCGATCATTCTATTCTCTGCTAAATAAAATTTTTATGACTACACAATTACCTATATTAGAATATATAGATGACTTAATTATTCTATTACATAAATTCAAACATCTATAGTAATAAACTATCCTAACGAAGGTATATTATGACATTTCCTGCTTTTTGTCTGATTTATTATATGTAGTTATTTTTAAATATTTTCAGTTGAATGGATATTTTGAATACATTCGTCGTGATGTTTTAATCGGCCATATACAGCCAAGCGATGAGATTCAACTTCTTTTGAACCTGACTATTGTTTCTGATACAATCACTAAGAACAGCCAAAATGTTATAAGTCCTGTGGTTCCTGAGCCTCGCCCTTCTGAGGTTTTCTTTGAATAACTTAATCCTTTATTTTGATATTTTTTAGTTGGCTAAAGATTTGGAACAAATGTTTGGCGATACAAGACATTCGGACTTTACTATTATTTGTGATGGCGATAAAGAACATCGTGAATTGCCTGCCCATAAAGTTGTTTTGGGAGCTCGTTCACCAGTTTTCGCCGCTATGTTCGAACCTCATACTGAAGAGGCTCAAAAATCTGAGGTTCACTATAACGACATTGATTTTGAGGTTTTTCTTAGATTTTGCTTTTACTTTTTATATTTAAAATTAAAGGTCATGCGTGAAATGCTCTTCTATATGTACAGCGGGACTGCACCATCGCTTCAACAGATGGCTTTGGACTTGCTGGCTGTTGCTGACCGCTTTCAGCTGATTGGACTTAAAGAAATGGCAGATCAAGTAGTTTTAATATTTCATCGTTTAAGGTTATTTTCTTTTCAAGGTTCTTCGTAATGGACTTTGTGTTGATAATGTCTGCAGGAATCTTGTATTGGCAGATATGCACAACGCTTTGGAGCTTAAACAAGATGCTTTGCGTTTTATTGCGCAATATTCTAATGGTGTTATTGTTGTTAGTTTTTTGATAAATAATTTTTACTTTTCGTCAAAAATTTTCCTTGTCCATTTATCTAATTCGAATTTTTTTTGGGAATTCAATGCTTCACACATATTATTTCCTATAAATTTTTTGACAACCTTAAGGGTGTATCCAAGGAGTGCCGTCTCTATTTTGGAAAAAATAATGTTAAAAATAAAATTATCTTTAAATATTCCAAAAAATTTTCGCCGGTGCATTAAAATGAATGACGTCCTGGGAATCTTCTCTCTTGATACGTCTTTGACAAACTTTACATTTAATTAAATTTTTATAGACTGATGGTTGGGCTACTATGGTCAAAGAGCATCCTAGACTTGTTACCGAAGTTGTTGCTGCTATGTCACTTGAACAGTCTCGTCTATGTAAATTATTTTTAAATAGTACCTAATTAATTGTTCATTAAAGCCAATAATAGTTCTGTATCTATGGGTGGTTCTGTCAATTGTGGTAATGCTAATAATTCTTCAATTCTTGGACCAGAGCCTTTGGCTAAACGTTCTCGATATGATGCATGAGAAGCGGAGAAGAATTAAAGCGCTAATTAAACCCAAAATTTAAATAAGAATTTTTTGATTATTTTATAGTTATTCTCCTTATTGACACAAAATCGCGGCATATTTTGGGTATCGCAATATTGTTGCTAAAAATATATATCCTCTCTACCCCAAAAAACTTTCCCCGTTTATTATGATCTACGTCCAATTTATATATTTTTCTTTTTTTTTGTTTGAATAGAAGACCTTAATATTTAGAGAGTTTTGAATAACTCTCCAAAGCGAATGTGATATATTAATTAGAGATCGGACCGTACCGTACTACGGCCGTATTTTTCGGTATTTATCGGTATTCCGTATCGGTAATACGGTACGGAATACGGTACGGTAAAATTTTGAAGTTGATCGGTATTTTTCGGTATCGGTATTTTTCGGTATTCCGTACCGTTCTACGGAACGGAAAAATCTGAATACCGATAATACCGACCGATAAAAATTTTTGAGGTTTTATTTTATTTTAAGGAAAAAAGTCTTAGTGGACTTTGATAATTTTCAAAATTTTCGCCTGCGGCGCTAAAAAGGAAGAAATTTTGCTTCCTGGACTCACATCTTTTTCAAAATTTTCGTCTGAGGATTTGAAATTTTGAGTATAATTGAGGGTTATAGAGGGGTTTTGGAGTAATTAAATAGATTTAGAAGATCTTTAGAGGATGCTAATTCACTTGCCCTCTAAATCCACTTATATCCACATTAAACATCCGATATACGAATCCCACTTATCACTACAGAACTAACGATATCCCCTCAAGCTCAAGATATCCATTCAACTCCTCTTAATACTGAAAATCCATCATATCTCTCTAAATCCTTAGATATCCTTCCAAATCAATCTTAATCCATGCAACTCACTGATATACCTCTTTATCCCTCAAATTTATATATAAAAATAATTATTTTTAAATAAATTAATTTTTTTAAAATACGGTACGGAATACCGATAAATTTTTATCGGTATTTATCGGTATCGGTATTTTTCGGTATTCCGTACCGTTCTACGGAACGGTAAAATTTTAAATTTTATCGGTATTTATCGGTATCGGTATTATACGGTATTACGGTACGGAATACGGTACGGAACGAAATTCCGATCTCTAATATTAATATGTATTTAAAAAAATTTGGGATTTGAAAAAATAAAAATCATTCGCATTTCTTTTTTTTGTTTAATTAATGTAAATGTATGTGCAGACCTAAAAATTTAAATAATATATTGTTTATTTTTGTGTTTTTTTTTAAATTTTAACTTTATTTTGTTTTAATTACAAAATTATGGATTTATTTTAGTTTGTGACCCTGAAAGTTTTTATTTTTCTAAAATTTCAAAGAATACTAAATGATTGAAAGAAAATTTTCTTTCTTGGTTTCACACTAAAATATGTCTAATTTTTTTGAAGATTTTATCGGTTTTTTTCTAAATATTCTTCTTTATTTTAGATTTTGAGGCGAATTGATGTTTTTTACTTATTCTCGCGTTTTAGCTTCAAATCATTTGAGGTATGCTTTTTTCAAATTATTCTTTGATTTAGTTTTTATTCAAGGTTGAGTTTAAGATGCGTTAATAGGCGGTTTGCGTCGGCCGTTCCTACGGCCGCTGATATACCCATTGAGACTAATCAAGAGAACAAGGAAAAGTTGTCTGTACCTAAAACGAGTGATTCTTTCTGCATGAACTTATTTTTGGGCAAAGCAGTGTTGGGACAAGTGTTTCCATATCCATTGAATTTGGACGATGAGCGGCGTGAAATGCTTCAAATGGTTTTGGCACCAACTGAGAAATTTCTCGAGGAAGTTAATGACCCTTTTAAGTGAGTTAAAGTATTTTTTCTGGTCATTTGCGGTGATTGATTCCACCATAAAAATTAATTTTATTGGGTGAAAGTTAAATAATTTCGCCGTTGTATTATTTTTTTTAATAAAAAGTTGCTCGTTTGCCTATTTTTAATAAAATATTACTTTCAGGAATGACGAAACTGCATTAATTCCCTCTGAAAAATTAGATCAATTTGCGGAATTGGGAGCTTTTGGAGCTGTAGTTCCTGAAAAATTTGGTGGTGCTGGATTGAACAATACACAAATGGCTAGGTAAAAATAATGAGTAATTTTTATTTTTTTTAAAGAATTGCTGAAATTGTTGGTGCAAATGATCTCGGACTTGGTGTTACGATGGGTGCTCATCAAGTAATATAATTATTAAATATTTAATTTTTTGGTTTTAGTCAATTGGCTACAAAGGTATTTTGTTGTATGGCACCCCTGCTCAGCAAGAAAAGTATTTACCCGATTTGGCAACTGGGAAACGATTTGCTGCTTTCTGTCTCACAGAACCTAGTTCTGGTTCTGATGCAAATGTAAAGTTTAATTAAAAATTTTCTTGCAGAATTTCCTTTTGAACATTCACAAAAATATAAAGTGTTAAAAAGTTTTCGTCCAAAAATCTAAATTTTTTTGTAATTTTAGTCGATTCAAACCCGTGCACAAAAGTCAGATTGTGGCAAATTTTATATACTTAATGGTGGAAAGATTTGGATAAGTAATGGTGGAATTGCAGATGTTTTTACTGTATTTGCACAGGTAGAGATCATCCAATCATCCCAATCAACTATATAATAATAATTTAGACAAATCCAAAATAATTATTGCTATTAAAAAGTAAAAATATTTTTTTATTTTAATAGACTCCAATATCACAACCTGATGGCTCTACAAAGGATAAAGTTTCTGCTTTTATAGTTGAACGACAATTTGGCGGGATAACAAATGGGCCTCCTGAGAAGAAAATGGGAATTAAAGGGAGTAATACAACAGAAGTACATTTTGATAATGTAAAGATCCCTGTGGAAAATCTTTTGGGTGTGGAGGGAGAAGGATTTAAAGTAGCAGTGAATATATTGAATAATGGACGGTAAATGAATTTATTTTAAAAGGATGGATATAAACATGTAAAGTTAAGAAAAAATTTCATACAAAATTCTGGACTTTTAGATTTTTTATTATCTAGTTGTTCTTTTTTCTTCCATAATTCCAAACCAATCTAACTTTATTATTCTTCCTTTTTAATTTTTTTGAATGTAATTAAAAATATTTTGACCCTTTTAGAAGTAATAATGTGAAATTTTTTATTTTCAGCTTTGGTATTCCTGCAGCAACAACTGGTTCAATGAAATATTGTATTCAAAAAACAGTACTTATATTTTTAGAAATATTTTTAAATTTTTTGTTTCTTTTTAGATTGAACATGTCAATCAACGTGTACAGTTTGGAAAGAAACTAAAAGAATTTGGACGTATTCAAGAAATTTTAACGGATATGGTTATTCGACATTATGTTGCTGAGAGCATTACTTATAGGTTTCTTTTTATTTTTAAATTTTAAAATAAATATTTTAATTTATAGTTTGGCTTCCAATATGGATGCTGGTGCTACGGAATATCAATTGGAGGTATAGCTAATCTTTATATTTATAATTCTCAAAAATTATAAATTGGGTTCTCTTTTTGTTTAGTTAAAATTTCAAACTTATTGATAAAACACAGCTTTAAAACTAAGAATTTAATATTAAACAAACTTGTTAAAAATTTTGCATGCTGATCTAACAGCAAAATTTAAATTATAATTTTTTATTTATAGGCTGCAATAGGTAAAATTGTCAGTTCAGAGAATGCTTGGCAGGTGTGTGATGATGCAATACAATTACATGGCGGAATGGGATTTATGCGTGAATGTGGATTAGAGCGAGTACTTCGCGATTTGTAAGTTCTTTTTTAATTATTTAATAATTAGAGTTGAATTAGAAAATTTATATGGAAATTTGGTTTTAATATTTTTTCCAATAAAGATTTGGGGTTTCGGTTCGGGTGCCGGAAAATTGGGCTCTGGAAAATTGGGCTCCAAGATTTTTCGGAAATTTGGGCTCCAACTTTTCGGAAAATTGGGCTCCAGCGGTAATTTGGGCTCTGCGTGAAAAAATCGGAATATTGGGCTCTAAAATTTTGGGCTCCGGAGGAATTTTGGGCTCTGAGGAAAAAAATCAAATTATGCAAACCTACGGAGCGAAGCCGAGTTCTGGGTTCGGAACCTACGGCCAGTTGGTTGGGTGAGTACTTGGCCCTATTCCTTTAAAGTATACTCAAATTGGTTCAAATTGGTCGTCCGATTCAGTGGAATTTGATTCCTATTCCTTCCAAGAACAGTTGGGCGTACACGCAAAATCTCCCGATTTCGAAGACTCATCTCTAATTTTTGCATAATTTGACTTTTTTCCTCAGAGCCCAAAATTCCTCCGGAGCCCAAAATTTTAGAGCCCAATATTCCGATTTTGGCTCTACTCCAGTTTATGCGTCCAATCGACTTTTATGCGTCCAATGACAGTTTATGCGTCCAATCAACAAAAAATTCGATTTTTCTTGGTGTTGCAAAGTTGGGGTATGGTTCCAAAGCATTTCTTTATGTTCGGGACCTAAGCCCACTGGGTCTGGGACCATTCCTTGCCCTATCCCTCGAAATTTCGGAAAGTTATAATTGTTTTTCCGAAATTTTTAAAAATTGGCTATAACTTTCCGAAATTTCGAGGGATAGGGTAAGGAACGGTCCCAGACCCAGTGGGCTTAGGTCCCGAACATAAAGAAATGCTTTGGAACCATACCCCAACTTTGCAACACCAAGAAAAATCGAATTTTTTGTTGATTGGACGCATAAACTGTCATTGGACGCATAAAAGTCGATTGGACGCATAAACTGGAGTAGAGCCCCGATTTTTTCAGTTTTTTCATTTTTTTTTTTTTTTTCAGCAGAGCCCAAATTACCGCTGGAGCCCAATTTTCCGAAAAGTTGGAGCCCAAATTTCCGAAAAATCTTGGAGCCCAATTTTCCAGAGCCCAATTTTCCGGACACCTTCGGTTCAAGACAACATATACTTGATTTTTATATGCCATTTTCTAGATTCTGTTTTTACATATCATTTCTGGAAAAAAATATTTAAAATTAAACATTTTAATTTTTAAAATAATTTCCTTCTTTTAGGCGAATATTTCGCATTTTTGAAGGAGCTAATGATATTCTCCGTCTTTTTGTTGCTTTAACAGGAATGCAAATAGCTGGAAAACATTTACAACAAATTGCAAATGATATATTTTCTGGAAATATTTCTGCTCTTGTTGGAGAAGTTAGTAGACGGGTTTTTCGAACAAATGGGTAATTTTTGATCTCAAAAAATTCTGTTTTTAATTTTAAGCTCTGAAAAAATTTCTGATCTTGTACATCCAAGTTTAAAAAATGATGCTTCAACACTTAATTCTTTAATTGTTAAATTTGGTAAAACAGTGGAACAGTTACTCAAAATGCATAGAAAAAATATTATTGGTTTGTAATTATTCATGGGGGGGGGTTGATAGCCGCAAATGTCTGCGCCGAAAATTACTTAGCCGCAAGTGTCGGGACCGAAGTGTCAAAATGGGGGCGAGCCGCAAGTGTCGGGGCCGCAAGTGTACGGGCCGCAAAAGTCGCATCACCCTGTTGAAAATTTCTATGGTTACTTAATTCTTTTTGAGCTCCATATTGTGTCTTGTTAGATTATAATTTTTAAATTTTTAACCCTCTAATCACGGACATGATTTACTAATTTGCTGACAGTCCATACTCACACATCCAGTCTTAACCCTAATAAGTTTTGAAATTTGTTTTCGCATTTATGAAATTCAGAACGTCAATACGAACTAATTCGAGTTGCAAATGCTGCTATTGATATATACAGTATGGCTGTAGTACTTTCCCGGTGTAATTATGCACAAGAGAAAACTGGCGGGTGTTCAGCCCACGATCAAAAAATTGCCAATCTTTTTTGTCGCCAAGCAGCTAAACGTGTGAATGCAAATTTGTGAGAAATTTATAAATTTGTTTTTGTAAAATAATTTAAAATTCAGAGATGAAGCAATGGGGCCTAGTGAGAGGGAAATGGATTTGATTGCGCAGATTGCCGGTAATGTTTGTGAGAATGGAGCTATGGTTCAAAAACACCCTGTAGATTTGTAATTTTTGGTCAATGACTGAATGGAAAAATTGACATTTATACAATATGCCATTTTATGCCTTTTGTAGAATATATTTGCAGTTAAATAGATAGACCTCCAGCTAATTTTTGTAATACAAATACCTATATATTTCTAAAAAATAAATTTGCAATGAAAGTGTTTATGCTTTATTAATTATTTAAAATCATTAAAAAACAGGAATTCCACCTAAAATGAAGTCTATTCCAAGTTTTTTTTGGAACGGACTTTATACCCAACAACAAGTGGAGAATTTTGGTATTAGAAAAACTAAAATGGAGTTATTACATTATTAAAATAAAATCTAACAATAATAAAAATGCAGAGATAACAACAATTCTGACAAACAAAACATGAGAAGAGGAGGAAGAGAAGATTAATTGTGAGACTCCTTTTTCGATTATTTTTCCTGATTTGAACCAAAACCCTGACTGAGAAAACCGTATCTATCAAAAATTGAATAGATCTGAATTCGAGGTCTGACTGCATAATAAAAAGAGGTGTCTCAATAACATAATATAAGTACCAGTTATGAGTTTGTTTGTATGCTTATTTATGTAATTACCCGATTTAGTATTTGTTGCGGCCTCTTCTCTATAATGGGGAGTTTATTAATTAATATTTTTAATATAACAAAAAACTGCGAATTATGGCTCAATGCCGCTTGTTAACAACTGAAGAACATAATTTGTTGCCGTCGCATTTGTGTAGAATCTGAGGATGATGGTTGCTACTTAGATGGTCATCATTCAATTTTATTTTGTTGAAAACTATTCTTCATTTCAAACACCGGTGTAGAAATTTTCTTAGCATTTTTAATTTAATTAGAAGTTGAATCAGAGGCATCATTCAAACCTATATAGTTGTATTTTTCAATAAAATTAATTGTTCTTTTTTGAATTTTTCATCTGCTGTAGAATCTGAATTTGTTGTTGAATCAACTATCGGCGAGAGATTAGAAGATTGAAATGGCTTCAGTTGTAAACAGTTTCCATCTTGAAGACCAGTAGTGCTAAGGGAAGAGATAGGCGGCCCTGCTAATCCTAATGCTGAAGCACTGAAATTAAGGATATTACATAAAATAAAATCCAGTAATATAAATAAAGCACCTCTGTATATCCAAAGCGCTAGACAAAGATAAATTCGTCCCAGGTCTACTTATTGCTCCACCCGACCCACTGCTACCACTGCGTCTTTGTAGTGTGCTGTTCATAAGAAAATTAGCTGCAGCAGCTTGAAGTAAAGGTGAACGGCTATTTTCATTAAAACAATTCAATAAATGATTTCCAACTTAAAAATAAAAATTAATTTCCAAAAAATAAAATTTGTAAACAAATATTTACAATTGTTAGAATTGGCTGCCAGCACAGATTGAACCAAAGAACCGTAATCCTCACAATTTAGGCGAGTACCAGGAATTGGTGTTCCACGTGGAGTTGTTAGAGGTGAAGTAAAGAAAGGAATAGGTGAAGTTAGTGTTGATTGATATCCATTTCCGAGGAATGTTGAGGCAGCAAACATATCAATGTTTGGAAAAACTGGCCTTGGAGTTATTAAACTCTGAAAAAAGTTGAATAATTTTATTAAAATCCTTTTTTTCATTACCGCTGCCTCGTTTGGCCTCGAAATAAATTCTTTAATTGGTGATACCAAAGAAGTATCAAGTGATGTTGTACTACTACTTCCATTCTTCCTTGTATTTGCTGCCTGTACTGCTGCCATAGCTGTTGCTAATGCTGTAGCTGATGGAGATATATTATTAGAAATATTTGTTGATGTTGTTATTATATTATTTGTATTTCCAGATATTGTTGAATTTTGTTGTTGAGCAATTTCTAATAAATTAGGAGAGGCTGCTGTTGTTAATAAAACACGTTTACGCGATGCAACTAATGGTGCAAAAGTTGAAAGTGGTTGTAGAGAAGTAGTAACAATTTGATCAACTATTTGTTGTTGTTGATTTTGCTGTTGCTAGAAATGTTTTAAAATTTAATAACAAAAAAATGAAATTGTTTTTATTTTCTAACATAAGTTTTTTTAGATTTTAAAAGGGTAAAGAATCTGTCATACAAATGGATTTTTCGGACAATTAGTATATAAAATGTCAGTTTTTTAACAAAATAACGAGGCAAAAATCCCAAATTTGTATTAGAAAGATTAAGAATCTAAATTAAATAATTTTTCTCAAATTTACAATTTTAAACTGAGGAATTGTTTGTTGTTGTTGTTGAATTTCGGGAATATCATTATTGTGATTATCCAATATTGGAAGAAATTCTTTTGTATAACTAACTTTAATAATTGCCTGTTGATGTGGAATTGAATTAGTAATTTCTTGTTTTCTAATATAATGTTGCCTATTGTTGTTATTGTTATTATTTGGAGTTGGTGCTGAGAAAGCAGAGCCAGCACTAAAAATTAAATTAAAACTAAAGTTAAAAATAGTAAATAACCTTGGAAATGGTTTTTGACCTATTCCACTTAAAATTGTTGAAGAAGAGGAATCCAAAGAAGGATGTTTATTAATAATATTGTTATGTTCTAATTGTTGTTTTCGTTCTAATCTAATTGTATAAGTTACTTTGCCTTCTTTTGATTTATTCTCAGAACAATTTTCTACTTCAATTGGAGATGCACCCGTAAGTTGTTTAATTTCTTGGTCATTTACACTACCTGCACTTTCACGAGAACCATGCCTTGAACGTTTATCTGCTGGTTCATCAAAACTCTAAATTTAGAGAAAAAGAAAATAAAACCAAAAAAATTTTTCAAACATCGCCCTGTTCCAAAATCGTCGAATTTGCTGTACATTCATCAACATTTTTACTATTAACAAAAGATTTGGAAGAAACTGTTAATGATTGTGGAACTCGAGCAATAACTGTTGAATCACCACCAATTGTATAACGTCTTGGCTGGGCCCTTTTTTGTTGCTAAAAAAGGAAAAGAATTTTAATTTTTTAACAAAAATACAGTTAAAAGGGAATCTGTATTTGGATTTCCTCCACCAGGTAATGGCACTAATGCTGTTGGTTTTGGTAAATCTGGAGGGATTAATTTTGTAGTCGTTGTTGGATGCTCAATCTTTATAGGCCTTTGTAATTGAGTGAGGGAAGAGGATGAGCATGCTTCACCTTAAAATAAGAAAGGTAATAAAAGTTTTAGAAATAACTGACAACTCAAAGCATAACTTCTCTTTGGTGGTAAGTTTTACCACTCATTGCCATATCTTCTCTTTGGCAATGAGCAGTAAATTCGATTTACGGAATTTTTGTAATTTGTCTTTCAAATTTGACAATTAATAAAAATTACTCATTTAATTTTTCATCTACCCAAACCAAAATTTTAAAAAATACCATTTTGTACACATTGTTCATCAGTCCCATTACCGTATTTATTTAAGTAAATGGCATTGCCGCGATTGATTGAATTTAAGATAGAAGCTAAAAAGATAAAAATAGTTAATTTTGTTTATATTAATGTAAATTAACTAACGTTTATGTAGTTTTCGTAATTCATAAGCACTAAAAACGCCAGTTCCCCAAATTCCTTCGCAATCATCTTTTTAAGAATATTTTTATAAATAATTTCCCAAAAATAACCTTCTTCATCCTCTCTTTTAGGTTTTGGTTTATTTGGATCTGTTGTATAAATAAAATTGGCAAGCCAAAGATCTAATTCTCTTATAGCAATACTAATATGATAAGGATTGACACAAAGTCCGGGTTGTTGACAATTCGGACATTTTTCTAGTCTTTCGCCATCAGTACTCTCTAATGGTATTCCCTTAACAGAAAAAAAAGTTATGAATAATAGACAGGTTAATGATAGGTAAATTAAAGAAAAGTATTTAAGAATCCTCTTCAGACATTAATTTTGACATAAGCTTTTACCTTCAAACAAAAAATCTATTAAAGTTAAGAGTAATTAACATAAAATAAATGTAATGTATCGAACTTATGGATCAATGGTCTGGTAAGGTTAAAAACAAACATAAAATTTTTAAGCTGTTCAAAATCTAACTCAAAGGGAAAATCAATTCAATATAACCCTGCATGATAAACAAAAAAAGGAACGATAAAAATAAGTTCAAAATATTCTTACTTAAATACGTCAATACTTCATATAAAACTATAACATTATTCTTTTTACCTTAAAAAGAATAACCATAACCAAATCCAAACGCCAAACTTTATCAGCTTGTCTTAAACAGTCAATTCGTCGCATTTTGCCTTTTTGATCAGGATTTGAAAGAACACAAAGGGCTGGCTGTTGTCGAGGATTTGTTATTGATTGAACGAAAATGTCTCGGAACTGTGGTTGAATGTCCTTTCTAATTTAGATTTTTAAATAAAAATTTGTTTAAGAAATTCAGGGGAATATATTAAAAGAATAAAGTTATAATTTTAAAGTCGTAATGTACATGAGTCATAATCTTCAATATTTCTTATATAAAAAGACAAGGATTTAGAGACAAACTTATTCAAAAAGAAAAACTTGCCAATAATTTTAATTAAAAAATAAAAAACCTTAATTTTCCTAGAAGACGGCCTGCCCACTTTTGTTTTTCCTCAGGACGTTCAGTCTGAAATAAAAATAAAGTTGTATACTAAATTTCATTAGTAAAGGAAAATAATCAAAATATGAATAACACATGAATTTGAGACAAAATTTAGAATAATTCCAAACCATCAACATTTGTTTGGTTTGCCTTTCTTCATCAAGTGTCATACTTTGTTCACAACGCTTATTATGTCTTCGTTTAGCAGCTTGTAAATTAAACCAAACAAAGGCAAATTCGCGAACATGAGGCAATAAATCTTCAACAAATGGATGAAATTCTTCCTAGAAATTAATAAATAAAAATAAATTTTTAATAAAAATAAATAAACTGATTGAGTAGCATCTTCGTGATGGTAAATATTTCTGGGAGAATATTGTTGAACAGTAATTGGAGAATTATTAAGAGAATTGGCTTTAATTGTTTGTTGACGCCCATTTACATTTTCTAACCAAACTGCTGAAGTTGAAGTATCGCGAACATGACGAATAGACTGAGGATGTTGCCTCTTTGTAGAGGACATCCATCAAATAAAATTCTTTAAAATTAAGTTTATTAAAAAAATTTATTGTTTTGTGAATGTCTAATCCCTCTTAATTTAATTTTATATTAAATTCTTTAAAAATTTAATAAATTTTGCCAGTTAAAAATAAAAATTTCAAACAAAATGATATCAAAATTAAATGAATCTCACTTGTAAAATGATAAATTGACCTTTAATTCTCGCAATCTAACATTTATTTTGGAATGCATAAATATAGGATGAAATGTCATTTATTTTTTTATCTCTAATCTCCAATTTGGTAACTGGTAAGAATTCTTTTGAAATGGTAATTTTTATAAAGTTTTGATAAATATTTTGGTCAGATTCCAATATTAAATTTTTTTCTTTAAATTAATGCAAGTTTTGTTTTTGAGATTTACTATTTGTGATGGCTAATTTATCAGCTTATGCTTGGAGAGCTTTGACGCACAAATTGCATTTACGACCATTTCTTTTAAATACAAAACAAATTAATTCGGATAATTCAAGTTGCTTCAGCTCAATCAATTCATTCAATAATACTCCATTTTTATCTAAATCAAGGTATAATTATATTAATATATTTATTTACTTTTAAAAATAACTTCTTTCTTGTAATTAATATTTTTTATTTTCTTAGATTTTTTTAGGATTTTCATTATTTGTTAAAATTATTCCCGCGATCATATTTCTTTCGTAATTGTCAAACTCTAATCCTGAACCCATTTTTATAACCTGAATTTTTTAATTATCATTTTATATGAAGAATTTAATTAATTAAGCAATTATTGTCTTCTTTCCTTAAACTAACTTCCTTTTATTTTCTATAATCGTGTTTTTAATGTATTTAAAATCATAAATAAAACGACAATTTAAATTTAGATTAATATTTAATTTAAATTCTATTTTAGTTTGGAGTCAACATGTCGCCGAATTCATTTCTGTGCTCAAAGATTTCGAATGCTTGACAGTACAGAAAGTGTCGCACCACCGATTCCTATGACGGAAGAAGAGGTTTTAAATATTTTTAGATAAGGGTGTATTGGTGCCACCCATATTTCCGGGGTGGGATTGTTTTTTGAAAATATTTAACTTTCAATTTTTTCGCTTGCAAAAATTTTACCTATGATTTTCTAATTTCACATTTCTTTATTATAAAAACGAAGTACGTTTTTCAAATTTGTCTTTATTTTCGTGATCAGCGCACTAGAATACTCATAAAAACTGATTTTCATACAAAAAATAAAATCTTGTAGGTTATTTTATATTCACAATTAAATGTAAAATTTGCGTTTAATTTTTAAAGTATATGTTAGGGATTTGGCCTACCTCCTAGTATGTTCTCAAATTATTATTTTTTATTTTTATCTATTTTAAAGCTAATTTAAGGTATATCAACGTGTTTTGAAGGCAATCAAAGAATGGGATCGTTTTCCACAAGACCGTGTTTCAAAACTTGAATTGGATGCGCGATTTGTTGAAGATCTTAGTTTTGATTCTCTTGATTTAGTTGAAATTGTTATGTCTCTGGAAGACGAATTTGGATTTGAAATCTCTATTGAGGTTATTTTTTTGTAACTTTAATTGAAAAATATTTAGTCTTGAAAAGTTTTATTGTTAAGTAATAATTTGGTTTGTTTTTTTATTCTTGTGGGGGGTTTTTTCAATTCTTTTGTTAGCTAAAAATTCGCCTTTTCTGACATAAATTTCAAAAGTTAAGAAAAAAAACTTTTTTTCTCTTCATAGGATTCTGAAAAATTTAAAACGCCAAGGGATGCTGCAAATTACGTTATTGATCATGAAGGTGTTGACGAGAATGAAGAATTTTAGGGAATAAAGTAAAAATATTTTTTGTTTCTCCCAAAAATATGTTTTTAAAGGTTTATTAGTAAAAATAAATAATTAAAATTTTTATTAAAATATTCCCTTCATTAAAATAGATAATATTTATTCCCAACTTTTTTAATAAAAAAAATTTCTCTAAAAATATTTTTTAATTAGCTACTATAAAAACGAAAATAAATATTTTTTGTTTTTATAAATATTATGCATCATTACAAAATTATTATTTTGTTTAAAAGAAAATATTTTTAGAAATTTTGCTAATTTTAGGGTTATAAAAGACCAAAAATGGAAAAAAAAGTTTAAATGTTTTCTTGTTTCTATTTATTTATTTATCTAATCTTTTCGAAAATTTTATGGGGAGAGAGAGAATCTCGAAATTACATAATTGTTTTGAATTGGTAAATATTTAAAATAAAAACACTCTAACCTATACTTTTGTCATTTAAATAAAAGAAAGTATTTTTAATTATAATGTCATAAAAGTATTTTTAGTCTTTTTGTATCTATAGAAGTACTAAAAACAAAATAAAAAAATCTTTTTTAACCTTTAATTCTTTCATGTTTAAGCATCATTAAAGCATTTCCTCATAAAATAGGCATTCATTGTTTTTAAAAATTATTAACCGGATATTGCCTAAAGGCCTAAAAACATTTTTTAATAAAAAGAATTGTTTCTTTTTTTTAAAGGAAGGGGGGGGGAAGGGAAGGAGGGTAAAATATAAAAAAGGAAAAAGGAGCAAAGTTTTTTTTAAAAAAGTTTATTATTAACCTTTTTTCTATAAAAAGAAAAATAAATTTAAAAAAAAAAGATTTTTTCGAGCTTTAAATGACAATTCAAAGAGAATATCTTTTTCTGACGTTTTTTTCAAATTTTCTTTTAAAAACCTAATTTTCTTTTACTTAAAATATTCTTCTTTTATTCTCTTTAAATTTTAATTTTTCTTTTTTACCTTAATAAACTAACAAAAATTCTCTTATTTATTTTGGAATTTTTGTTAGACCTCTTACATTCAAATTAAATTTAAAAAATCTGTTATTTTTGTCGGCTTTAAGAAATTCTTTTTAAATTTAAACCGAAAAACAGTTATTTTTAATTAAAAAATTGCGAGAATTTACATTTAATATTTAATTTTTATATTTTGATTGTAAATTTTTTACAAAATAATTTTTAAAAGAAAAGTTTAAAAAAGGTCTCTTCTTTTGTTACTTACGCGAACTTTTGATGGTAATTAACATTAAAGTCAAGCACAATTTTATAAAAACAAGCTAATAATTAAATTTTCCCCAAAATAATACAAAGTTCGGACAATTAAGTAAATTAAGGAATTTAAAAGGAAGCCTATTTTTCAAAATTAATTTCAAAATTTCATAATTTTTCAAAAATTCGCTGTTTTTTATTCAAAATGAACCAGAAATTAAAGTCTTTAACCTTAATTTTTTAAAATTAAAGTTATTTTTTTTTCTTACATTATAGCAAAAATATCTTCAAATACCCCGAAATACCCTCAAAAATATCCTTCCCTTCCCTTCACATTTAAACAAATCGTTTTTCAAATTTCCTCAATATATTTTTGACATTTTCTTTTTTAAATTTTGATAAAAAAATAAATTTGATGAAGTGACTGACTGACTGACACACAAAAACTTGTCAAAAAGTTTCTTTTTTTTTTGTTTCTTTTTCTAAATATTACTCAATTACCTAAAAATAATTTTATTTAAAAAATCTGATATTTAATCTGTTAAGGAGGTTAATTTAAATCTTCAAAAAGTTTTAGCAAGTCTTTTAAATTCTTATATTTTTAATTTACCTAAATTGATTTTTATTTAAAAATTGTGTTTTCCCATGAGATTTAAAAAAGAGAAATCCTTAAAAGGCTTCCTTTTCTCTCTTTGAATAATAAAATAAATTAATATTTATTTTTTATTTAATTTTTCATTAATTATTGTTGTACTGATGAAAAAAAAATAATTAAAAAAAGTAAAAGTAATTTTCTTTTGTTTGTTGCTAATAGCAGCCAGAGAGAGAAGAGACACCCAGTTTAATAATATTTTTTATAAAATAATTTTCTGACTCTCAAATAATTTTTTAAATTTAAATTTATCTGTCTCATCTTTCCTCTTTTAATATTTAAAAAAGAGAGTTTTTCCAAGCTTAGAATCTTCCTTGATAAAATCCAAAAAATGTTTTTGAAAATTTCACAATTTCTATAAAATTTCCTTTTTTTAAATAAAAAAAAATAAAAAATAATATTTTTTATTTTTTAAATAATTTTTTTCAAAAACTAAATTAAATAGTTATTTTTATTTAATTATTTTTCTCTTTAAAAATAAATTAGTTTCACATTTCTCGAAAAAAAAGCTTTTTATTTTCTTTAAAAATTAAAGAGAAAAATTCGTTTAAAAGAAGTATGTACTTAATTTGTTTATTTGTATATATAGACAAGAAACACTTCTTTTCTTACTTAAATTATATTTTTCTTTTAATTTTTTTTAAATATCTCCCACACTTTTACAAATCCTTTTAAAAAATATTCACAAATTTTTGCCATAATTTTTAAAGACTTACTGGATCAACACATATTTAAAGAGCCCTTTGTGGATGTAAAGCAACTATTTTTAATTTATTTTTATAATTTTTAAAAAATAAAAAATATAATTACAATTTTAACCAGTGTTTGGAAGCTCGTACTAGTGTTTGTACTCGTACTCGTACCTGTGTACGAAGTACGAGTACGAGCAAAAAATGCCTGTACGAGTACGAGAAAATTTCAAAATTCCAGCCAATGATCGAAACTTTTAACAAAAATAAATTAATTCATCTAATCATTATTTTAATAATTAATTAATTTTCTTTAAATAATTTGTTCATTTTTAAAAGTTTCCCTATTTCTTTTTTTATTTTAAATTCCAAAAATAGAATTTTTTTTTATTTTCCACTACTTTTAAAAGTAAAATTTACTTCATTTTTTAATAATTTCTTTTTAAAAGATTTTTTATATTTATTGTTTTAAGGAAAAGCTTTTAAAATTAAAGAAAGGGAGGGAGGAGGAGGGGGGGGGGAAACCTTTTTGTTTTTTAAATTGCAAAGGATTTTTAAAATTAATACAAAAAAGTATAAAATAAAGAAATCCGAAAAAGGTTGTTGCTGCCCTAAAGTAAAAACGAAGAAAAAGATTTAAAAAGAAAGGACGGAAGTAAAAAAAGAAAAGAAAATAATTAATATTCTCCCTTTCTCTCATTTACTTTTAAATATTTAGATTTTATTTTTAAAAAAATTATTTGGATATATATATAATTATTAAAATATATTTCGTCATAAAAACAATGGAAGAAGAGGAGAAATTTAAAGATTATGGTGGAAATACAAGTATTAATATATCTGTTGAGAATAATTATGAAAATGATATTAATTATAGAATTAAGGTAAATTAATGTATAAATTAATTTTAATTTTAAAACAAAATAATTAATTACCTATAAAATGATATAAAGTTTGAAAAATTATAAAAATGGAATAAATTAAGGAATTTTGCCAGAAATGTATAAAATTCCCCATATTTATTTAAAATTCTCCACATAATAAAACCGATATTTGGGCAAAACTAAAACCAAAAACCTAGTGTCCGGTGACAACACTATTTAATATCTTTAAAAGTCGGGAGTAGATATTCCCTATTTACAAAGAAATATTTCAATAACCTTTTTTTGCGGAGGTTAAAATATATCTTAGGTAAATCTCTTTATATTATACCTTTCTATTAAAACTTAAAAATTCCCCCTTTTTTCAATTAAAGATGTATCAAGTTGTAATACCAGCATTTTTGTTTCTTTCTCTTTTGGCAGTAATTGCAAATTCTTTAGTTATTTTGGCATTAAAAGCTTCAAGAGTTCGTAATGCTACAGTTACTTTACTTTTAAGTTTAACATTTTCCGATATTTGGTAAATTAATTTTCCGATATTTTTTTGAATCTATTTATTTAAAGGTCAAGTTCTGTCATGGCTTTATCTCTTTTAATAAATAGTTATTTACCTACAGTTTTACATACACAGCCAAGACCTTGTGTTTCGCTTGCCCTTGAGGTTTTTAAATTTAAATTAAAATTAAGTTTATTTTAAGACAAATTTTTGTAAATAAATAAAATTATAAATAAATAAAATAATTTACTCAATTAATTTAAGCTTAATTAAATTCTAAATCTTTTTTATAAAAAAACGTTTTATTCAATTAATCAAAGGAAAGTAATTAATTGAGTAAAAAAAATAAATTATTTTAATAAATTTGGGGGAATATATTTCTAAAAATATGGATATTGGTTGGATCGAGAATATTAATAGGAAAATTTTTTTATTTCCAGATGCTAAGAACGGGTGGTTTATTAACGGCAGCATTACATTTATTACTTATTGCATTAAATCATTGTGTGGGTATTGTACGCCCACATATGGATAAAGTAGACAAAAAATAAATTTAAATTCTTTCTTTCTTTTTTTAAAGCATCGTTTACGTCGAATAGCTTTTTTACTTTGTATTTGTGCTTGGTCATTCCCTTCAATTATTTTGTTTATTTTATCTTTAAGTAGAGAAAATCAAGGATTATTTAATTGTGAAAGAGTTGATTTTTATAATGAAAAAATATTTAGATGGGCGGTTGCTGGGTTATTAGCTATTTTGTTTTTGGCAATAACTTTGTGTTATGCTAGATTGGTTAGAAATATTTAAATAAAAGAAATAATTTTCCTTTAAAAAAATTAAAGCTTTGTTTAATGCATTCAAGAAATAATATTGTTAATAAAAATGAAAATTCTTTACCACAATCTGCTAGAAGTAATAATAGTAATGAAAGAAAAAGACGTCGAGAAAGGAGAACTCTTTGGACTACTTTACTTATTTGTGCAAGTTTTCTTTTAGGATGGGCACCTGCTAGGTTTGGAATTTAAATATATATTTTAATTTAAAATATTATAAACCCCTTCCCTCCTTAGACCAATTACTTTATTGGACTGGGCTAGAATAAATGGGGAAGATAGAAACGACCAACTAGAATTTCCAATTTTATATAATTAATACTTTAAATATTTTTTAGTGTTTTATTTGCAATAACTTGTTCTGAATGTCGTTTACTTAGCAGTATTGGATCTTTTCGTCTCTTATTTGGACTTAGTTGTATACAATTAAGTTTTCTTCTGGCAAAATCATTGCTTAATCCATTAATTTATTCTTTACGAATTCCTGAAGTTAGAGAACAATTTAACAGACAAATTAATAGATTACAGTCTTTAGAACCGAGAAAATACCTTATTAGGTAAAAATGTTTTTAATTATTAAAGGTAATTATTAGATTAAATGATGGGTATTTGCAAATTAGAAGATTAAGTGTGATGTCAGAATTTGAATAGTTTCCAATATTTTTTTAATCCTCGGTATCAAATGTTTTAAATTAGCTCTTAGATTGCGATCCCGACTTTTCTAGACAAATTAAAATAAAAATATTTTTCTTAGAAGTTGGCACAAAGCAACATGTTCTAAAAGTAAAACAACATTAGCAACAACAACAACAACATCCCCACCAACTTCTCCTTGGAAGTGGAGAAGAACCCAACGTGCACGTTCACATCTTTTTGGTTCTTCAATTTCTTCAGTAACAAATATAAATTTAATTAACGGAAATGGAGGGGGGCGTGTTTCTTTTTGTTATGACGATATTAAAGAAGAAGGAGAAGGACAACAAAAAAGAATAAATAATTTTCGTTTAAATTCTTTAAGAGAATTATTTCAACAAACATTTAAACAAAAAAATAATTTAAATAATTGTAGAAGAACACGTTCTGAAATAAATAAAAGAATTTTAGAACAAAAAAGGAGAACATCAACAATGACAATAAAAGGATTTAAAGAAAATAAAAGAGGAGGAGCTAGAATGTCTGAATGTCCAGATTGGCTACAATTTAATGGAAGGGTAAATTTTATACAAAATTTTTAGACTTTATTAAGGCAAGAGTATCTGGCCGAACAGGAGTTTTGTTTGGATACAAGTTTTCAATCTTTTGAGGTTTAAAATGGCCGGGTTTCAATTTTAAAAATAAAGAGAAAAACCTCTGTTAAGTGTAGCAATAATCTTAATTATCTCTCTGTTAATTGTAAAATACAAGTTTTCAATCTTATTTTTGCAAAAAAAAATTTAAAAATTCTAACCAAAAGAATTTTTTGGTTATCTAATTTCTTTAAATGTTATTTTTCAGATTTCTGAATTTAAACCACAAAGATTTTCATACGATGGAGGACAAATATCACATTTAGCAGCAAAATACAAAAAAGATAATAAATAAATTTTGCCTTAATAATTAATTAATAATTTGTAAGATATTAAGCTCTGATCTAATTTTATAACAGAAAATTTGAGTTTTGTCTCAATGTCCTATTTTTCTTAAAAATTAGGGCCAAAGATTTAGTTAACGCCAAAAAATTTGCGCCGAATTGTCCAAAACATTTTCCCTTATAAAACCTATACCTTTTGGCTTCAAGTTTTTGCTTAAAACTTGAAGTCAAAAGGTATAGGTTTTGTGGGGGAAACGGTCGAAGACAATTCGGCGCAGATCATTTGGCGCTAATATTTTTGTTCCTAAAAATTTTCTTCTTTATTAAGATTTATCCATTAAAGAATAATTCCTATTTCTTTAGCCCTCGAATGATATAAGATTAGTTAATAGAGTTCGTCAGCTTTAAATGTTATGGGTGAAGAAATAATTTTGGCGCCAAATTGTGTTAGCGTCAAATTGTCTTTTTAATCCAAAAGGTTTAGGCTTCAACAGGTTTAGGCTTTATTTGAACATTTCGGCGCAGCCACAATTTGACGCCAGGATTAATTATTCTTCATTTTGGTTATTATTTTAAATTTATTTCCATTATGTTTCTATTAACGGGACGAATGATCAGAGTAAATATTTCTACTATATTTAATTTAAAATTTGTTTTTATGTTAAAATATGTATAATTTTGAATAAATTATTTTTTAAATGTTTTTATTGTGTCGTGTTGTGGAAAAATTTATTGGATGGGAGTTTGAATATAATTCAACCCGATGACTGGTTATTTTTATTCATTAATAAAAATAATGAATAATAAAATCCTCTTTCAATTGTGGACACAATAGTTTTTTTTAATTAGAGAAATTATTTTCATATAATTCTTAAAATAAAGATTTTTTAAAATTATTTATTCAATTGCATTAATTTATACTTTAAATTTAAATATTAAAAGGCTATAGCAATTTCATGAATTTGATTGGAGAATAAACAGAACAAATAAAAAGGAAACTTTTCCTAATATTTAAGGAAATAATTAAATTAATTATTAAAATATAGTTGGAGTTTACGATAAAAACCCTCAAGCTTTAATATCCAAACCCTCCTTAAAAATTGGTTAATTAATAATTTATTTAAAAATTAGTTAAGAATTATAGGGCAAGCAAAAATACGAACCAACATGCATGTCTTAATTGTAAGAAATTAATAAAAATAATTATTATTAAATTTTTTTATTAAAAATACATATAAAAATAAAGCACCAAAATATTTTTATTTATTTATTTTTCTTCTATTCTTTAATTAATTACCCGTTTTTGTTTTTCTTTACTTGCATAGTTCTTTTAATAATAAAAAGCAAAATATTTTCTTTATTTTACACATAGCTAACATCATCAGTATCGCATGATGAAAGTAATCTAACACTTAAATGACCACCAACTCCATCATCTGGCAAACAATCCTTTAAAAAATAAACAGAATTATTAAATTATTTTTGGTCTGTTTTAAATGAAAGGAACTTTTATGAAAGTTGTGATAATTTAAATTAATATTGAGAGAATTCAATATTTAATTACAAGTAATACAAATTATTTATTTATTTACACTGCAGTGCAAAAGTTTATGCAACACTTGATCAAAAAATTTTTTCAATACAGTATAACCAGTGAAGTATAAAAGTTATAAGTCAAATTTTTTTAGCATGATAGATTAAAGTATGCTCTTTCTAATAAATATAAATCTTTATCAACAGCAATGATATTGTGACATTTTTTCAAATTTATGAAATTGCATAAACTTTTAAACAGCAGTGTATATATTTAAATTACTTTTCCAAGTTGAACAGTAACTTCGCCAGAGCGAAGTGTAGCTCTTCTACCAAGATCAGAATGCTGTCCATTTTGTTGTTGAACAAAACTTTCATCCATAGATTTATGTGAAAGTAACTTTCGTTGATTTTGATTAGAATTATTACTAAAAATATTTTTAGGTAATTAAAAAATACTCAGACTTTATTTTTTTAATAATTTTTATATAAAAATTTGTGTTGGATTTATCCTATCTTTAAGGGAAACCGACAAAAACTAATTGGATGAAATATCTAAAATTAATTGTCAACTGTAACAGAAAAATTCGAAAAAAAATTAGGTATACTTAAAATTTGCGGTAATAGTCGGTTTCGTACCCCCCCTCCTTTTTCCTTCCTAAAAGTATTAAAAAATGGTCAGTGAGTCTTAAGTTATAGAACTCGTCGAGCTGTGTCGAATGACATGTCGAATGACACCAAAATCAACCCCTGGTCTTAACTTTGGGCCGAGATACAGACCCCCGAAATTTGAAAAATAAAAGGGTGGACCAAGCTCGTTTTTTGGACCACGCTCATTTTTAAACAAATAAAAGCTAATTCGGAAGAGCTTGTCGAGCTGATTCGAATGACATCAAAATCAACATAATTGAACAAGATTTGACAAAGTTACGACATAAAGTAATCCTATTGCAGTCGTGAGACGCTTTTGCAAAACCCTGCCCTTGCGCAGGTTTTTGTCTGTATCTCGGCCCAAAGTTAAGACCAGGGGTTGATTTTGGTGTCAACAATACAGCTCGACGAGTTCTATAAACTAAGGCTGACTGACCATTTTTTAATACTTTTAGGAAGGAAAAGGGGGGGGGGGTACGAAACCGACTATTACCAAATTTGCTTAACATATACCAATATTTTTAATCAAAAATTATTTAAAAAATACTTTTTTATTTTCAAATCCATTTTTTCCATATTTTCATTATTCATTTTTAAATAATAATTGTTATTATTAATATTATTTTCATTTCGTCTAATAGAAAGTGGGGAAACTAAAATTGAGGTAGTAAATGAGCGTTGTTTATGTGCTTGAAAATTTAAACGTCTTTGAGATGGCGCTGTAGAAGGGGATTGAAATTGATATTTTAAATTGTTATTTTGAATATAAAATTGTTGTTGTTGGTTAGTTGTTGGTGGTGGTGGTGGATTTGTATCTTCTAGTGGTACTTAAAAATAAAAATTATATTAAATTAGAGTTCGGCTGGCTAGAGTTCGGCCTATTTAATAGAAAATCGACCGACATGTCCGGCCGGTTTCTAAAAATATTTCCAAATTTGATTTTCTATAAATTTTATTTTAAAGCTTACAACTTTTCCCCATAACAGTCCCCAATGTTTTCAATCTACTTAATTTTTGTTTTTCATTTATATTAGTAATATTATTAGTTGAATTTGTTGTTCCCAAAGATTTTCTTCTTCCAAAAATAATTTTTTGTTTATTATTTAAATCATTTGGGCAATTAACTAATAATTCCATTTCATTATCTAATAAAAGTTCATCATCATCATCTTCTTCTTCCTCTTCTTCTTCTTCCTCCTCACCTTCAATTTGTTCATCTTCATTATTTTTAGATATTGTTGATTCCAATGTTGAATGATAAACACTATTTGCTTAAAAAAATAATTTTTAAATAAGTTAGAACAAAATTTTATAAAAATGATTTTGATTACCATTTAAATACTTAGTTGGTAATAAATCTTATAAATTAATTACAATTATTAATTCCCATTCTGACAGATTGTGGAGGCAAAGAAGAATCAGAAGCCCCAGCCGTAGCTGCTAATGAATGCCTTCTTTGTGGTTGTGCTACACCTGGATAATCAGCAAAAAATCTACACCAATCTAAACGGCGATCTTCATCAAATATTTCAAAAGCGTATTTAATAATTAATTCTACTGCACGGCTTTGACGATGGGCGTCACTGATAAATTGTTGTTGCTGCTAGAAAAAAATAATTTAATTCTGTATCAAAAATCCAAAAAGGTCCCATATACTTACAGCTAATATTTATTAATAAAAAATCAAAAAGTTATAACAAGGGCTAGCCAAAACATGCAGATCAGGGTTGCCGCCCGAAACCCGACCTTTTTTTGTACCCGAAACCCGATACCCGAAAAGAAAATTTTCCAACCCGAAACCCGTGACCCGAAATTGGTTAAAACCCGAAATTTCTACCCGAAAACTTAGCCTTACCCGATTTTTTAAAATAAATTTTAAAAAATTATAGAAAGGTAAAGAAGGAAAAGAAAAAGAAATATTTATAATTTCTTCCATTTTTTCATTATGTCAATCGGTGGTTGAATGGGTAAGTCTCTTTAATCTCTTCAAATTTGCCTCACTCTATATCACCCAAAATTGTATTATGCAACATAGCTTGTCTCTTTACAATTTAGCTAACCAATACCCCAACACCCGAAGATACCCCGAATTTTTCGCCAAACCCGAAACCCGTACCCGAAATTTTCGCCAACCCGAAACCCGATACCCGAAATGAAAACGCTCCAACCCGATACCCGAAACCCGTACCCGAAGATTTTTTGTACCCGCGGCAACCCTGATGCAGATGTTTTGTATGCGGATATGGCTTGAGGAAAATATTTTTACATAGCTCAGAGCACTTTAGGACCCGGTTCTAAAATATTTGTAAAAATTAAAAAAGGGATCTTTCAACTTAAATTTAATTAATTACATTATTATTTGTTGATTGAGAAAGATTATTATTAGAATTAATTCCTCCTCTTCCAACAACAGCATTAGGGAGAGGTAAACGTTGCCAAAGAAGTGAAGGGGCAATAACTGCTGCTAAATTTGATGCTGTCATTAAATTTTGTAATTCAAACCTTTTTTAAATTAAAAATAATTTACGAAAAGTTAGAATTAATTATTTATAAAATTATTATTTTTTGGCAAAAAATAAATCAAAATTTTATTTAAATCCCTACCAAGTAACTCTATTTAAATGTAATGCCAAAAATCGGAGTGTTTGCATATTTGGAATTGGTAATTTGTTAACAAGTTGTTTTAATAAATTAATTAATTTTAAATAATTTTCTTCTTCTTCCTCCTCTTTATTATTTTCTTCTTCTAATTTATTTTTTATTAAATTATTTTCTTCTCCATTTTCTCCCTCTTTTAAATATATTTCAACACTTAACCATTCTGTATATAATTCATATGAAAGTAATGGTTCTGGTAATCGACGTAAATAAAGTTTAACTACTGAAGCAATATTCATCTTTAAAAAAAATTTAAATTTGTTTAGTTAAAACTATCTAATGATTTTATATTATTTAAAAATATATTTACTTCCTACACCTCTCTCATTCCCCTCCTCTCTTCCCCATCTTTTAAAAAACTTCAAAAATCCTTTCAATATTCAAATACTTATTTTTTCTTTTAGAAAATGCTAATAACTATTTCACAAAATAAAAAAAATTTTTTTTTATAAAACTTACCGGATGTACATTACTTAAATCAACAGGCAAATCATTTGTGCTTTGTTCAAATTGAACACAAATTTCTTCAACTTTACTTTTAACACCACATGTACGATATAAACCCTAAAAATTAAATATTATTTTTAATTATAAATTAAGAATTTTAGGAATAAATTTTCAAATTCTTGTAAAAGTAATTCCAAAAAATGATTATTTATATACCCGTATATTAAACCCGAAAGGTTTTCTCAAATAATTCAATCCTCAAAAAGTTTTTAATAACCAATTAACTCCAAAAAATAATTATTATATGTAAATATTTATTTTCACACCTTACAACACATCCCTCTCCTTTGTAATTCATCCAAACATTTTTCTAAAATTAATGGAATCTGTCTTTTCTGTTCACCCAAATGTATATTTAAAGGAACACCAAAAATACTTGTTCTTCTCAAATTTAGATCTTTTCCATCATTTTGTTCATCAAATTTTCTCATATTTGGACCACAACGAATTTGGACATTTGGCAAACATTTACGATGCCAAACCAAAGCGCAACATTGACATTTTAAAGCATCAAAAAGTAATAAATGTTCACACTAAAAATTAAAACAAAAAATTGAAATTTTGCACAAATTTTAAACCAAAAAAACTCCAATTAAAAATTAATTATTAAATTCAAAATAAATAAAAAATAAAAAAAGTACCTGTGCACATTTAGCTACTTGTCTAGTTCTTTGTAATTTATGAGTACGTGCTGCTTCTGAATATAAATTAGAAAAATTTTGTTTTCCACCAGAAGAAGAGGAAGAAGCTAGAATATTAACTGCTGCTGATGGAGAGGAAGAAGAGGAAGATTGAATATCAAAAAGTTTAGCCATTGAAGTTTTACTAGCTGTTCTACGTTTTTGTTGGGCCTGATATTTTTTTAATTTAAAAAAGAAGTTTTGTTTTCATTAAAAATATTTGCAAGAGAAAATTAGAAATATGAGACGAACAAAATTTAAGAAAATAATTTACCCCTAAATCATTACCAATAATTTTAAGTCTTACTTATTAAAATATTAATTTTTACTTAGAGTACTTTACTCATTCAGTAAAAATAATAGCAATTATAAAAAGTGATGGGCAAGCCCCTCATTTCACTCAAAATAAAATTATATCCCAAGGGTTAGATTAACTTGAAAAAAAAAATTTTTTAAAAACAATTTCACCTCCGTAACAAGTAAATGTTCTTCGGCTGCTGCCAAAGCATTTCTTCGTTGAACAGCTCTATTTGGAGAAGGAATTGAAGATGAACAAGCTGAAGCAATGCTTGGTGTTGTACTACTTCCTTTTTGTGTAGCTAAAAGGGTTGTTGGACGTTGATGGGGGGAAGAGCCGGAATCGGAGGAACAAAAAGGAATATTTGAACCATTGGAAGAGTCAATCATTTTACTTTAATATTTTAAAATTATGCAAATGTAATCTTGAAGAATGGGACAAGTTGAAGAAGGGATAAAAAATAAATTGTTAGATAAAAAATGATAAGATGTTAAGTGAATAGATAAAGTAAAAAAAGATTTCAAGAAAGACCAAACCAACCATTGCCCATTTGATGTTGTTGACACATTTGAAGTAAGTAAAGAATTAGATTGTTGTTGTTGAAGGAAGGACATAAATTCTTGACCCGGTTGGCTGGTCCTTGCCACATCAGCGAGTCTTTCCAGTTCTTGTGGAACAGGAGCCCAAAGGTTGGCAATTCCCTAAATTATAATTTTAGATAAGTATTTCAAAATAATTTTACTTTAAGAAGTGTAGCAGTACAAGCAATTGTTGTTAATTCACACTGACGAATTAAATCAGAAAGTTCATGAATTGTTCGGCACTAGAAATAATTTTAAAACATAAAGAAATAAAATTTAAAAAAAATATAAAATTAAAAGTTCCGGGTCAGTTTTTGACATTTTAACTTTAAAAAATATTGTCTGATAATATCATAAAAAATAACAAAAAATATTTATAAAAAATAGCCTCTTGAGAATTAAGAGAATTTAAAAACAATAGAGAGATGATATATGTATTTAAAAAGGGAATTATGCAAGAAATATGAAGGCAAAAAAAGTAATGGAGATAAAGCAAGGAGGAAAACAAAAGGCTTAACTAATAGACTAACCAATTAATAATATTTTTTCGAAGTTGAGATATGTAAAAGAAAAATCGTGGCTCGAAATGTACCTATATTAGAAATATTTCTGTCAAAAAATCGAGAATATACAAGAAAGAAAAATCATGCCTGATAAAGTGCCTCTGAAAACAGGAAGACAAGAAAGAGAGGGAGAGAAAAGGAAATAAAAATGGAAAAAGCGGATTTTCAGTTGAGAAACAAAAACAATAATTTTAAATTTAAATCTCCTTCCTTTTAAATTCTTTTAACTAAATCTAGACATATTTTATAATCTTTTATTTTTACTTTGATGTAATATGCTTAAGTGTGATCTACCCCTTAGGGCAATATTATGCCATCCAAATAAAGAATGACGGTCCTTTTCTTGTAAATTCTTTTTTCCCCATCTCCTCTCTTTTGGCCATTTCCTAACCTCAAACCACTTTTGCACCACTCAATGCTTTTTGAAAATTTTTCTAGTAACAAACAACGTGCACCAGTTATGCCTTAAGTCTGTAGTAGTTATTGAGGAAGACACCTCGAATTTTTTAACGATGGACAAGATATAACAAATATGTATAAAGGAGAAACGCGTGACAAAAAAATATAACGAGGGCGAAAAAAGGAAATAAGAGGAAATTGGATTTGAAAGTAAGGAAGGAAAGAGGTGGCTGGAAAATTTTAGAAAATGAATATTTAACCTTTTAGAAAATATTTCTAAGTAGAAGACAAACGGAAAAATTAAAAACAAAATCCTTGTGAAGGGAGGATCAATCAAGTGTCAAATATAAATAAGTTATCATTTTTCCTCCAAATTACTCCTAAAAATTATCCATCAGACATTACAACAATACCACATTCTCTTAGAATCTAATTTTTCATTTATTCGTAATCCAAAGGGTTTGAGATTTTTCGAGTAATCTTCTTTTCCTTTTTTCAAAGTAAATACATAAACTAACACTTAAATATGCTTTAAAAAAAGTCTCATCAATTCTTTGGAAAGTTCTCATCTCAGCCCTTCTTCACTTTCGCTTGGATGACGTTGAATGGACAATAAATAGAAAAGAAAGTAAAAAAGTGGCAATTCAAATATTATACATATTTGTGCTTTTCGGCGTTTTTTTTTCTTTTTTAACTAAAAAGCCCCCGCATAAAAAGAATTCTCTTATTTTTTATTGTTAAGCCAGGAAATTCGAGAATCGTGGGTGCCAACACTAAGGGGAGAGGGGTTACCGTTTCCGGTTTTTCTGCTTATGTTTGAAGCTAAATAGAAATGTGAAAGCATATTTTGAAAATGAATTGATGAAAATGTGTTTAGAAAAATAAAAAAAATGTAAAACTAAAACAGCGGGAATTGTTAAATAATAGAGAGAGAAAAATAAAATTTGCAAAATTATTTAGAAAATACATATATTTAAAAACTAAAATGTAGATTAACGGGAATTTATAGAGGTGTCTAATATTGAAAAATTTACAAGATAGGCTACATTTTTTGATAAAAAGAAAGATTTTCAGTAATTTTGAACGACTCATGACTGGTTTTTTGAAGGTAAAACTTTTTTGAAGAATAATCCTGGCGTCAAATTGTGGCTGCGCCGAAATGTTCAAATAAAGCCTAAACCTTAAGAAGCCTAAACCTTTTGGATTAAAAAGACAATTTGACGCTAACACAATTTGGCGCCAAAATTATTTCTTCACCCAAAACTTTTAAAACTGACGTACTCTATTAACAAATCTTATATCATTCGAAGGCTAAAGAGATTGGAATTATTTCTTAATGGATAAATTTTAAGAAAGAAAAAAATTATAGGAACAAAAATATTTGCGTCTAATAATCTGCGCCGAATCGTCTTCGACCGTTTCCCCTACAAAACCTATACCTTTTGACTTCAAGTTTTATGCAAAAACTTGAAGCCAAAAGGTATAGGTTTTATAAGGGAAAATGTTTTTGACAATTCGGCGCAGATTTTTTTGGCGTTAACGAAATTTTTAGCCGTAATTTGTAAGAATAAGACATTGAGACAAACTCAAATTTTCTGTTATAAAATTGAAAGTTTTATTTTTTAAAGGGACGTATTAAAGAGACTTTAAGAGACTAATCTTAAAAACGGTCACCAATCTTTCGACCTGTTAACCTTTAACATTCACTTTTTAATAACAAGCAAAATTTAGATTATTAAACAAAGCATGTTTCGTTTTTGTGACAGACGAATATCAATTAGGGTATATTTCCTCAAAAAATCCAAGATCTAGACCGAAAAACCCACAAGAAAATTTTCGAGTCAAAATCGAAAGCCTTGGGCGTCTTTAGGAATTCACATATATAAAATTAAAGATATTCCATTATATAAATTTACCCTCAATTCATTTAATTTAGCTCTATATCCATCCAATTCCCTCTCTAATCTACAAACTTCTTGTTCAGCATCTTCTTTTCTATTTAAAGCTTCTTCTTCAACTTTTCTACGTTTTTCTACTTCTTTACGCCTTTTTTGAAATATTTGTTGTTGTCCTAAACTGCTATTTCCTTCACTATTCCGAATTAATAAATTTTGTTGTTTTTGTGTATTTATTGGCAATATTTGATGACATTCACGTTCTTGACGAATTGTTACTTCCCGAGCACGTAAATATTGTTCTCCTTTATTTGTATGTGTTTGTCGAGCTCTTCGAAGTTCTTCGACACATGTCTCCTTAAAAAATTGAAGAAAACATTTTTTTAATTACAATAATTAAAGAATAAAAGAAAAAAATAAAAAATAAAAGAAATATGTCACTTCTTCTAGTTTACAGATTTAAACTTTTTTCCTATCAACTTGATTATTCTCACAAAATTAAAATAAACTACTAATTACCAACCATCTGCTTTCGTTGTTTTGCATATTCAACTTTAAGCTTTCTTCTTCTTATATTGTGCTCTTTTTGACGACTTTCTAAGCTCTTAAAAATAATTTTTTATTTTAAAGTTTAATCCCAAAATTAAAAAAACATAATGTATTTTCCCATTAATTTTTTTTATTTTCGAAGCAAAAAGTGTCAGTCCATTCATTACCTCAATAAATCTTTGTTGTAATTGCTGTACAGTAGAATCAGCCCTACTTGCAAATTGTTTAGTATTTTCCATTAATTGTCCAAATAATAGAGATAAAGGCATTTTTTGATCTAATGAGGAAAATTGATTTTCTATTTGTTGATTTGCTAGAGGGCCTAATTGTTGGTCTGACATTTTAAGTAATCTTTGGCTATATTCTTGTTCTAATGAAAGTCTAGCACGTGCAAAGGAAAGCAATTGAGAAGCATATTTAGACCAATCTTTGAAAATAAAATGTTATTTTTAAATTATTTGTTTAAAATTAAAGTAAAGAAATATTACTTGAATAATAAATTAATAAAATAAACTACTTAGAGAATTTCCTTTTACATAAACTTTATTTTTAAATTTACTTTTGCAGCGCTCAAAGGCAATTTCCAGGCCATCAGTGCGCTGCTCAAGTAATTGCCACATTGGTTTGCATTGATGGCCGATACTGCTACAGCTACTACTAGATACAATTTCCACAGAATGTGAACTTGAATTATTCGAAAATTGTTGTTGTTTACCTTAAAATTTTGTAAAAAAAAATTTTTAATTCCAAAAAATTTAAATTTGATGTCTAACTTAATAATTTTAAATTTTTTTCTAATAATTAATTAATTAAATATTTCTAACATATTCGTTGAACATTTATCTTTAAATTGATTTTTAACAAAATATTAAAATTATTTTTAAATTTTTCTCTCCTTTATTTCCCCCAACTTTTTTATAAAGTTTTTTCTTCCCTAATTTAAATTATATGTTTGGCTCTGAATAAATCAAAAGTTTAAAAAAAAAGAGTAAATCTGAATTTTCTAATAAATAAGTTAACAAATTATTGAAAGATTTTAACATTAAAATCCCCTATCTGGGATAGGACTATTTCCTTAAAGAAAGTACATAAAACACTTTTTCTTTTGCCAAAATCAAAGTCACTTTCTCTCTCCCTCTCTCTCTCTTATAAATAATATTTTAACAAAAATATCTCTTTTTTAATTAATTAATTTACGTAATTAAATAAATTGTGTGGTGTTTTTGTTAAAAATATTTTAAAAATATTTATTTTGTTTCAATTCCCAGTTAAACAAGGTTATTATATTCGCGCCATTTTCTACAAACAGTTTATAGTCTTTTAGCAAAATTATTTTTTTCGTCACCTTAACGCTTCTATTTAACGAGAAAAACAGTATTTTGATTTTTCTGGGGCAAATCAGCAAAAAATTTGTGATCGCGCAAAAATGAAAAAAAATTTAAATTGAGAAAAGGGGGGAGAAGGGGAATGACAGGAAAAATAAGGAAGCAAAAATAAGAGAGATTTGTGGTAAATGATGGAAATAAATGAAAAAATTATACATATAAATTATTGAAATGTTTAAATGATTATTTTGTTTGAAAATATTTTAACAATTTTAAATAGAGGATAGGCAACAGAGATCAATTAGGAATATTTAATTTTCTCTGTCACAGAAATTAGTTGGAACCAACTTGTAAAGGAATCGGAGAGATAACGGAAAAATTCTCTCCCATGAGATTACATCCTCCCAGTAATCTCAAATTCGTGCCTTTTTTTATTAAACCCAAGTTTTAAATCATTGAATCCATTTTTGTAAATATACCTATTTTATATTGGATAAAATTAACAAAATAAAAATCAGATTAAATAAAATATTTTATTATTAAAATAAACAATTCACCATTTTGTTGTGAATATTGTCTATTTTGTTGTTGAATTGCCAACATTTGCCGTTGCTCATTTGATTGGACACCCGATAATGGCTGCAATGAATGGACAAGTCCAACGTTGATTTTTTTAATATTTTTGTTATTGGGTGGATGTGGGGGCAAAATAATTCGTTGAGAGGATAATTGAAAAGCTGAATGACGACGAACTATTTTTGCTGCCGTTCTATTAACTGGTGGTCCAACGGGGGAGGAAGAAACACCGGACGAAGAATTTGCCTGGAATTTAAAATTTTATTTATTTATTTTTATCACAAATTCTTCTAAAAACCCCCTTCACCCCCTTCACACACCTTAGCACTACGTACACTTCCACCACCCTCCTCATCAGGTTCTTCTTCATCCTCTTCATTATCCCGATCTGTCTCTGTACAAATATTTGTATTTTTAAGTAAAATTTGTTTATCATTTGATTCTTTATCATTTTTGAGCAAATTCTGTAGATGACAACGATCATTCCTTTAATTAAATAATTATATGTTTTCTGATGTTAATTATAAAAATTTAATAAATTACTTAAAGAAAATATTTTTTGAAGTTTTTAATTAATTTTAAGAATATATACAGTCGAATCCAGATGTTAAATTACACCGATATATCTTTATTAAATGAGCAAAGTTTCTTCCACACGCACAGATCTTTACTAAGATTCAACTGTATAAATTCCAAATAAAATAAAAGAAGGGATTGTTCTCAATGAAAATAAAGTTTAATTAAATCACAGATGATGTTTCAGGAAACAAAAAACCCCAGCTAATAATTGCTTAAAATTTTATTATATTATCCAGATCTAAAAATAACAGAGATGGATGGTTTCAATTTGAAGAAGCCTAAAAATATGGACCGGAACACAGATAATTTATAATTATATAGGAATACGCAAAAGGAATGTCAATTTATTAGTATACTTTTCAGAAGTCTCCTCTATTTGTTCATTCCATTCATTTCCTCCTTCCTCTTCATTTTCTCTTTCAATTCTTTGAAATACAGAAACGGCAGAACCTTCAACCGGATGTAATAAAGCAGAACATGCAGATCCTCTAGCAGATGTTGTAGCAGAAGAATTATTAGAACAAAATAAACTTTCATCCTCTTCCCCTCCTTCTCCCTCCCCTCCCTCTTCTTCTTCATAATAATTAAATTTTTCATTAAAATCTCCAAATGTTCCCAACATTTCTAAAGAATTATGTCTACTTGCCCCATCAGAAGAACATAAAGAATATGAAGCAGTAAATAAAGGAAGTGGGGGTAACAAAGAAATATTTTCGTTATTATTTTGTTGAAATGCTCGCAATAAAATTAAATCAAAACGAGAAAGTTGTTTTTGTTGTTGTTTTTTCTTTTTAAAACTTTCTCTATTTATTCTTGTTAAATTTAAATTTGGCCAAATTTTTGATGATTTTATATTTGTTTTAAAAGAATCTTTTAATTCCTCCTTTTCTTCTTCTTCATTATTTTGTTGTAATTTTAATAAAGATTCTGTTAATATTGGTGAAGAACAAAGAAAACGACGATTATTATCAGAAAGTGAAGGAGGGGATGTTGTAGACAAATTTATATATTTATTGTCCATTTATTTAATTTCTTTTAAATTTTTAATAATTAAATAAATCTGTGTTGTGATTAAAAAATACCCCCACCACTGCCAAATAAGAAGGATTTAAATTAAATAATTTTATTTAAAAATATTATGAATGTAAAATTAAAAAATATTCAAAATAAAAAAATAAATATTTTATTTATTCACCCATTCAAAATTAATTAATATGAATGGAATAATTTAGTGTTAATATTTTTTGTTAGAAAGAAAAGACTATTTATTATACAGTTGGATAAATAATAATTTTTATAAAAAAATAAAATTTTGAAATTTCTTAAAAATAATTAGGGAAGGATTAAATTAAATTTAAAAAATAAAAATTACCTAAATATTTTTTATAATTTTGATTAACCCTAAAGAGATACTTAATTTAACAAAAATCTTTTTTACGAAAGAATTTTCGGAAACAGATTTTTTGGTAAAAAATTGAAGAAAAAAGGTGAGAATATACGAGAAAAAATAAAAAAGAAAAAATAGTTTAGGTCACACAAATCAAACAATAAAAATTTATTTGTAAAGCGGAAAAGTGTAAAAAGAAGAAGCAAAAAGGGAAGAAATAATAAACAAAAAATCAACCACAGCAATCCATTATTTTTGTGTTTAGTACAAAAATTCTAAACGAGAAAAAAAGAAGAAATTGCCGAAAAAAAGGAGAAAAAATAATAAAAAAAATTGAGAGGGAAAAGATGATGAGGAATGAGTAATTTTTAGTGTATTTATTATAGGCCATCATTGAATGAATAAGGGAAAAATATGAGAAAAAAATCCTTAAAAAATTTAGTATAAAAGGTAAAAAAAGGATATTTTTTAAATAAATTATAATTAAAAATATTAATATGTTAAAAGAGAAAATTCTGAGAATCTTAGAAATTCAAAGGATTAAGTTGGGGCTGTTATAGATGGAAGCTTTAAATTAAAATCTGGGTATTTTATACAAAAAAGGACGGAAATTATACATATTATTTTGTATTAAATCTTTCCAAATTTTTCTTCGTTATTAATCAAAATATTAAAGGAATAATTTATTTAAACTTAAATAAAATGTAAATTGATAAAAATGATAATTTAATTTTAATAATAAAAAATATTTTTGGCCTAATCTATTGATTTAAGAAAAAAACAAATTAAAAATTATAATTTTTGTGGTTAAATATTTAATAATTTTGGGTAAAAGGTCACTCCAATAAATATTCAGAGAAGGAAAATGGTTTGGAAGAAAAATGGTTGAAGGTTATATAAAAAAGTGTTTTAAAGGTGGAAAAAAGTGTCAGAAGGTAAAATAGCTGTGTTGAAGAAAGAAGAAAAGATCAATTTAGAGTGGCGAAGCAACAAAACTTTTTTTTGTTGGAGAGGTTAAAATGTTCGGGGAAAAGGTAGGAAATAAATGGTGGTTTTGGTTATTGTTTTTGGTATGTGCCAAAAAATAAAAAATAATTAATGAAAAATACTAGTCAATACAACAAAATTTTAGTATACTAAATACCTAATTTCTATCTAGAAATTCAAAAAACCTTTCAAATTATTTAACTAAGAACATTCACAAAAGACGGAAATAACGGGAGAATAAAAAACGATATCTAAGGGGTTAAAACAAATAATTGAAAAACAGTAAAGAAGAATATGTGTTGTCAAAAAAGATTTTTTATCAATTTCCCTCATTATCGGTAGGAAATTTAAAAAAATAAAGGGAATTTAGGTAGTTGATTTAATTCAAAATAAAAAAAGATAGAGAGTCTTTGTCTGTATTTTGACATTTATTTTTTAAATTTCTCCATTCAAGTTAAGGATTATTGGTTAATTATTGGTCTTTTAAATTAAAAAAATAATTATTATTAATTAATTAAATAATTAAATAAATGAAAAATTATTTGAGGGGAGAAAGCAAAATGAATAAAATTTATTTATTTATTTATTGGTGGTAATAAAATAAAATAAAAAAATGATGAAACAGCAATAAGTATTTGTTGATATTTTGTGAATTGCTTGTCTCAAAATTTTTGTTTTTTTCTAAAAAATTTATTGCGTTAAATGCATTTTTGGTAATAAAAAATATTTATTTATTTCTATTGATGTGGCTGATTAAGTATTATGAGTCAAAAATTCAATGAAGGAATTTTTAACAAAAAATCAATAAATTAATTTTAGCAAATTATTTTTTAAAATTAAAAATACTTTAAAATTCTTTGGTAATTTAAATATTTTAAATAAAAAATTATATAAAAAAATTGTGAACAGTTTATAATAAAATATTTTTAAAAATATGTACATATTATCCCCAAATATATAATCTAGCTTCTTAAAAATTTGAGGAAATTTATGATATTTTTGAACTTTGAGAGTTTGGAATTTAGAGTTTAAAATTAGTAAATTAAATCCTCAATTTAATTAATTTGCTTTGTTTTTCTGGGCTCAGTTTTATATAATCCAATAATGTTGAAGGGTATGAACTCTAAGTTTTAATAAAAACTTTGAAATCTGGATTGGAAAGAAAAGGAAAACTTTTGGTCATAGTTTAATGACTGTGGATTAAGAAAATATGTAGGAAAGAAATTTTAAAGACCAGAGAATCCCTAAATATGAAAAAATAAACTAGAATATTATTCTCATTTCGAGTATAATCCCACTTATCGGTCTGTCCTTTGGGGTGGGATTGGAATTTATCTGATTTTTCCCCAATAACTTTGGCTCTAATTAATATTTATTAATTATTATATTTAATTAAAAATTATTTTTTGAATTTTTTTAAATTTAAATATTAAAAATTTCACATAATAAATTTATTATTATAGAAACATGACTACTAATAAACGAATAATTTTTATTTAAAACTCAAGACTTTATTTAAAAAAGAGAAAATATATAGAATGTTTATATATAAATAGATTTTTCTTATCAATTTATTTGCCAAAATTAATTTAAAAATATTTTATTTTAATATTTTTGGAATGTTTTAAAACAAAAAAAATTTTAAATTATAAAAAATAAATATTTAAATTAATTTAATTTAAAAAAAACAAACAAAGCTTCTCGTAGAGAATTAGCAACAGCAATTTCTAATTTATCCAAAGCTTGTAGGGCTGTTAGTGTACAAATTGTTTTTGTTGTTTTTGTATCCGTAGAATTGGAAACTGAAGAAGAAGTAAAATTTGTACCTAAATTTTAATTAATTTATTTATTTAAATTAAAAAAAAACTTTTAATAGAATTAACAAGTTGTCCAGTAGGTAATAAAACATTGCAAGTTTTGAATAAACGAGAATGTCTAGAAAGTAAATCTTTAATTGACTGAGAAACTAAAGCTAAAGCTGAATGTATTTGTAAATAATTAGAAGTTGTTGTTGTTGATTTGTTGTTATTTTCATTTAAATTATTTTTTGTTGTTTGGACTTTTTAGAAATTTAAAAATAAAATTTAAAAAAATTAAAAATACCTTCAGACTTTTCTGAATCATTTATAATTTTTTGACAACAATTTAAAGCTGATCTAAGTCTACCAACGTGTGCTGTAAATCTTTCAATATCAGAAAGAAGAAGAGAATTGAGTAACTTAATTTTAAATTGAAATTTAAATTAAAAAAAATTTTTAAAACAAAATTTTGGATTAATCTTTAAGAAAAAATATTTTTAAGAAAGATATATTTGTTTAAATTAATTTTTTAAATTTACCAATTGTTCAGAATCTTCTATTCCAGATGAACGGTCATAATTAGAATCTGTATCTTCTGAGGAAGAGAAAGAGAAACGGGAAGGAGAATAATTATTAGTTGAATTACGTTGCATTTTTTAGTGAAAAAAATTTTTTTTTGTTTTAAATTAACTTTAACTATTTAATAAAAAAAAGAATATTTATTGTTTAAGGGGTTATAAATTTATTCAGGATTTCGGAAATATATAAATAAATAATTATAATTTTACTCTCAAAGTTCTTTAAAAATATTTTTTAATTATTAAAGATTATTAAAATTAAAAAATAAAAATATTTTCTTTTAATTAAAGTTCTCCCTGTTAATTATTTAGTAAATCAATTTTGCGTTTTTTGTTAAGTGATAAATTAAAAAATTTTGGTAAGAAAATTAGTTTTATGCTCTTTTTAAATGGAATTTTGAAGGAAAAAAGGGGGAAAAGATTTTCCTTCAGAAAAAGTTTTTAGTTTAAAGAATTTCTTCAAAAATTAAAATTCCTACCAAATATGTATTGGACGATGTTTGAGAATGCTTATACTAAATTTTGTTAAAAATGGGTAGAAAAAAATGGTAAATTTGATATATTTAGAGGGAATGTTTTAAAAGAAAAAAAAATAGTTTCAAAAAAGTTTAATACCATCTAGATGAGCGCCATCTTTTTCCCAAGTTGATGGATCAGGCCTGATCACTCATGAAAGTTACAAATTGATAAGTGCAAGAAATTGTTGATTAAGCGATATCTTTTCCCAGTTGGGAAAAAGATAGCGCTCATCGAGAGCTTACGAATGATATAAGATTCATTCGGATTGGATTAAGCATAAAAAAGTTATATCCTATCAAATTAGGAAAAAATGGGGGGAGGGGAGATAACAGAAAAGTACCAACAATTAGAATATTTTTACCAAAGAAAATAATTAAATAATTAAAATAATTTTCAAAAAAAATATTTATTTCAAACCAATTTAATTTTTAAACAGAATTAAAAATCAGAATTAATTATAATTTCTTTTCTCTTAACATAAAAATATTTCCGTTGCCCCCAATTTTAATAAGCCAGTTTAATATTTATTTATTTTTTTAGATTTATTTATTTTTTATTTGGGCGCCACCCATCCTCCAAAAATTCCTTTTAATGCTATTCTCTCTATTTATTTATTAAACCTGTTTTTATTTATTTAATTTTAATAATTCCCTTTTCTTTTATTTTTTCTCTACTTATTATCCCGCAAACACGCGCCAAATTTGCGGAAATGAAAGAAAACAACTTTAAATATTTTTTTTTTGTTTTTACAAAATCAGAACAAAAGAAAGGAAAAAGATTAATTAAATAAACTGATTAATTAATTAAAAATTTATTTATTTTTTTATTGAAAAATGATTGGATAACAAAAAATTAGGATCACTTTAAATTTTGGCCTTTTAAGGAGATTTTTTATATTATTTTATGAAATAAAGAAATGTCTAAACAGCAAGTCAAAGCAGCTAAACAGTAACTCTAAGCATTTAAATCTTCCTGTTTAGTCTCTATTTAAAGATTAATTAGTAATTGCCATAAATTCTGAAATCAATGGGCTGACATTTTTGGTAATTAATAAATAATTAGTTAACATTCATTTCAACCACAAATGCCTGGGCTCTCTCTAAATCATCCATTGTTTAAGCATCCAAGTCCGAAACAAAGCTTTAGCCAATTTTTAAAAGGATCGAAGCCGGAAATTAAAAAAGCCCCAAATATTTACCCAATCTTTTCTGAGATTTATTCTTATTCATTGACTATATTTAAAATAAAATGTAAATTATTTTTGTAAAAGTTTAAGAATTATTTATTTAAAATAAATATATATTTAACAACAGAAAATAAAATAAAAACAAAATTTTTGTTTTTAAAATGTTTTGGCCAATGATTGCCAGTTGCTGTAAATATAAAAAGTTTTTTCTTCTAAATAATTTTCTTTTGGTCATTATTTTGGTGACATTTGGTGGACAAGAAAAGAAAATATAAAATATTTTTAGAGAAGACACCTGACAATTTTTATATAAAAAGAATGTCCCCAACATTTTTTGATTTTATTTTTAAAAATTATTTTGGATAAATAAATTTTAGCTAAATATATTGGACATTTAATAAATAATTTGGAACACAAAAATTAATAAAATTAAATCTTTAAGGTAATAATTCAATTAAAATAATTTGGTTGTAGCCATATATGTAATTAATATTTTCTTTAGCCTTGTTTTGTTAACCAAATATATTCTAAAATATAAAAAAATAAAATTAATTTATTTATTTACTTTTTTTAAATTAAAATATTTATTTTTTTTAAATTATATACAATTTTTTATTATTATTGTACTAAAATAAATAACAAAATATATTTAAATGACTCACACTTATGGTATGTCCAATAAACAGGAAATTTTCTCCTTAAATGTTTCTAGACACACTTTTTTGTTTTTAATGTTGCGGAAAGTGAGAAACATTTTAAATTTGCCAAGAATTTTTTTTTAATTTATTTTTACCTCAATACAATGAAAAATTCATCATTTCTTTATCCTCGGTCAAAATGCAGATTTAAAATTGCAGCATTATAATTTGCTTAATAAAGTCGAAAGATCAGCTTATTTGACAAAAGGCTAAATATTTACATATTTGGCACTGAGCCCAGTCTTTGTCTATAAAATTGTTTTTAATTTTTTTAATTTTTTTCTTATCGGAAATATTTTTTAAGACAGTTTTGCCTGAAAGAATAATTATTTAAAATAATTAAAACACAAAATATAATAAAAAAGGAGTGACAATAAAAACAGGAAAGTTTTGACAGAAAAAAAGATGCGTCATCATTTTATAATTTTTACTTAAAATTGCAGCATTATAATTTGCTGCGACAAGCCAAACAAACAAAATAATTTATTTAGCTATTATTATATAGGTGAATATATGCGTCATCAATTACCATAAACAACACAAACCCTCCAAATACTAGATCATATCGTTAACTATAAAAACAAAACAATCAAGTTGTTTCTTAATTTTTATTTACCCTCTTTTAAACATTTAAATTTGTATATATAAATACTCTAAAATAAATAAAAGGACAGTCATTTTGATAAAACAAAAAATAAAAAATATATTCCCTTCTTTAGTAATCGAGAAAGTTTTTAATGATCCCGAAATAATGAAAATTTAGTCAAACTCGAAAAGTTGGTCAACAAATGTTTGAAATTTTAATCACCAAGATATAAAATAAGGGTTTAGTAACTGTACCCCCTTATTCACTTCAGAATTTAGCCAGCTGATCATGGCTAGTGCGTTGGTTTTTTTATGTTGAAAATAAAGTTTTCATCAGTTTTATTTTAATGTATAAAGCCCGAACAGTGTATTAAAAAATTTTTAAGATCCAATAATTTATTTAATCTTAATTTTATATTTAGTTATAATAAAAGTAAATATTTTAAATTTTTTGAAATTAGAATTTTAGGTACTCTCTCCCCACATGTACACAAATGTCAAATGTTTGCTCACAACTTGTTGTATTTTCCTTCCCCTTCCATCTTCCTACTCTCATAAAGATTGAAAATTGTCCCTACATCTAATTTTGGTCGAATTACTTCACATTATAGTCTAATTTCAAAAGATTTAAAATATGTATTTACTTTTATTATAAATAAATACTTTTTGCCATTTTACTTTTGAATTATTTTAAATAAATTACGTCCTTTTTCCTTTTTATTCGTCGAATGCTTTTAAAAATTACCCATCTTTTTATTTCTTTATTAAACCATTTAACACCCCTAAACTTTCTGTTATGACATTTGAACACAAATCTTTGGTATTTTTATTTTCCTTTTTTTCTATTGGCCCGACACCTGCGCGTATTAGATTAAACAAAAAAAACATTTTTCTGTTAAATTTATGCCAGTTGTCGGAAAAACTATCAAAACAAGTTGCTTTCAATTTTTGTGTATTTATTTATTTAAATGAGCAAATCATTCTCATCAAATAAATCATTTTAATTTTTTTAAATAAATTAAATATTCTTTATTTATACCCTTTAAACTTGTTAAAGTTTGTGGCTATTTCTCGCTTTTGTACTAGCCAAAATGTCTGCAATCCATTAAATGGAAAGTAAAAGATGCAGATTTTGGTCAAGTACAAAGGCATGATATAGCAATAAAAACAACAAAAATTGAATAATTAAAAATTTTATATTAATTTTATTAATCTCTTTTATTATTTTAATGATTTCTCAAGAATAAATTACCTAATTAGCCAACCTATTTTAGAAAAAAGGACAACACTTAGTAATTTATTATACTTTATAAATACTAAATAATTACTAATTATTTGCACGTCAAAAACAATCTTAGATTTGACAATTTATAAAGAAAAAGTTGTAAATAATCATATTAGGTATCTACTATATGTAATCAGTATCGAGAAAGAGAAATTAGAGAGATTATAAATTGATAAAAATTTGATTTAAAACAAGTTTTAGTTCAATTTTATTTTCAATAAATGAGATTGCAGAACTGGCAAAATATTGGAAGCGTTGGATAAGGTTTTTTAAACTTAATGGAATACTAGATTTAAAATTAAATAACTCCTTAATCCTCAATTATTTTTGAAAATTTTATCAATCTTTAAAATATTTTAAAATATATGGGTATTTTTACATAGTAGATATATACTGTTTTTAAATAAAATTCCAGTTGTTTTATACACCCCAAAACAATTAAATAACCCCATTGGTTTTACTTTCATCTCCCAAACAAAATTGGGCTCAAAAAATTAGGGTTAATAAAATGACTTGTTTTATAACCGGAATTGTAATTTTAACAAAATTTATTATATTTGTTGACTACTTCCAGGGGATAAATTTAACAAAGACGGGGTAGAAGAAAGTAATCCAGCACTTCCTCTCCCTCCAGATGCTAACTTTGCTTTACGTAAACATTTTGGGCAAGCATTTTGTTGACATTTTTGCACATCTTCATTATTTTGTTCCACAACTTCTTCCTCTTTTAGATTAAATTTATTTGAACAACTCCGGTGAAAACAGGAAGAACAATTGGGACACTTAAAAAGGAATAAAATAAAATTTTTATTTTTAATTTCAAAATATTTACCTGACAAACTATTTCTGTTTGAAAAGGATAAATTGGTCGATCTGATGAGCAAAGTTCACAAAAGAATCCCTTAAATATTTTTATATTGAAAAACTGCTTCAACTTAATCCCTTTAAAATTAACTAAATTTAAATAATCTTAAAAGAAAAATGAAAGTAAATTATACAAATATTTTAAATTAAAGAATGGTAGAAAAATAATTTCTTTAATTTTGGAGCTATATAGCTAAATCCTTATTGACTTATGGTCAAGTAATAAGTTGTACTATCATAATACTTTTCATAAATAAATTTCAAATAATTTTTACTACTTTTCGAAAGGATTTAAGGTTAATTTAAATAAAAACACCTTTTGAAGGCACAATGGACAATCCCAAATATGTGAAAGAGTTGAAGTTAGTAAAGTATTTAATCGACGCTCTAACGTTCCATTTGCAACACATTCCAAATCCTTTAAGTAATTAAATATATTTAAAATAAATTTATTTAATACCATTAAAGAATATGCATGAATATCAGAATGAAGGTGGTTATGAGGCCAAAGGCGGCGTCTAATATCATTTGCAACAGAATTTTTACAAGAAAGTAAATACATTACAGAATAACCAAGTTTTTTGCGAATATCCTATAAAAATAATTTATTTAAAATGTTCACAAAATCATTTAAATACCCTAATCTTGCGTATATTTTTGCTGTGTTCGTAAATATAAGGGTTGAGAAAATCAACTCTAAACAAGGGTTGATCCATAATTGATTGAAGTAAAACACGAGAGGCATTACTAATACTTCTTGGCTTAAAATCAGCATTTAAAATTGCACGGGAAGGAATTAAACTTCCACCACCACTTTTAAAACAATCCTCACAATAATAATAACCATCTAAGGCACATTCTCTTTAATGTTGTTTTTAGAAATAAAAAAATTTAGTTTCCTTACTTAAATTGTCCAAAACCAACACCGATATTTCGACAACAAGTTTTACAACGAAAATTTTGTACATCAAGGCCTTTTTCATTGGGTAAATTAATTAAATGATAAAAACGTTTTGGCAATTTATAAGGAGTTGATTGGAGTGATGTTGTTGTAATATTAGAGAATTGACAGTTGTTAGGATTAGAAACCTGTTCGGTGAATGGTTGAATTTCGATAAGCTAAATAAAATGTTAAATTTTAAAAATAATCTTTACAAAAAATTTTAGGTTATAATTAAATTTTTAGAAGTTTGTAAAACAAAACCCCAAACTTGATATATTTCTTAGCTATTTTCAAAAAACTAAGAGCCCGCTTAGTTGAAAGATTTAGTTTCCATGATAGGAGTAACAAAACATGTTTTATTTCAATTCCTTTCCGGTTATAAAGAGAACAACATCGCTAAATAAAGGTTTCCTTAAATGGAGGAAAAGGAAACCTAAATTCTCCAATAAGATGAATTTCAGATAAAAAAAGAGAGAATTCTAAAGTCGTCAATGAAAAATTTTAATTACAAAATAAATATTTAATCATTAATTAGTACCTCATTTCCATCTTCCTCTTCTTCATCAAAATTGCTTCCATCTCTTTGAAAGGGAATATGTGGTATATCTTTAATTGGAGCCAATGATGCAATAAAATCCCGAGAAATACTCTTTCTGCTACCACTTTTGATAAAAACATTTGGAAAAGGAACATTTGTCGATGAACTTTGTAAAGATATTGAACGAAGAGGTGGAGAAAGTATTTGGTGATTCAAATTATTTAGACTATCACTTAATAATTTGTTAAGTTCACCAACACTTGATGAACATTCGGAGAAAAGACGCTATAAAATAAGAAGAATGAGAAAAAGATACATTATTCAGTCAAAAAATTTTTTAAAGGAATTTCCACAAACACCCTTTTAATTACCTTCTTAGACTCTGATTGAAATATTCGATTGTTTGTTTTGTCTCCTTGAGAAAGAAATGCGCGCAATGCTTCATCAAAAGTTGCAGGTAAATCTGTAGTCGAAGAATCGGTAGAATCAATTGCTGTAATATTAAACATTTCCAATGTTGGAGGTGAAGAATCTTTCCTTAAAATATCTGAAGTATTTGACGTTATACTAATTTGATGAGAAGGAGGAAGTTCATCCCTTTCTTCAACTTCTTTAGAAGTTTCTTGCTCCATTCTTTCTGCAAGAAGTAATTCATCTTGTAATGATGATCCAAGGGGAGGAAACTAAAATATAAAATGTACCACTGTGGAGGTAGACTAACATCTAACATTTATAATAATTTAAATCTTCTCTCTAAGGATAGAAAGGAACCCAGGTGACATTTTTATGCAAAAATTTAATCCTTTTTAAATCAAGATTAAACGAAAATAGAGGGAAATTCTGGGAAAAAGAGGAACTCAAACTAAATTTATACCGAAAAATGCTAAAATTAAATAAATTCACCTCCATTTCCTGTAAGATTCGTTGCTGTATTAAAATTGTGGGAATTGGCATTTCTATTCCGACAGTACCTAAAAATCAAATTGAAAATCGAAAAAATCTTTTAACCTTGCGAAGCTGAAAATGTTATAGTCTTATTGTTTGTATTTTGTTGTTTATTGTTATTAGTTGATGAGTTAATTTGTGAATCTTTAATTGTAAGATCAGTAAATATATTCTCAGTGTTTTGAGAATTAAATTCAAAAGCAGTTTGAAGTGAAGACGTTGAATTATTTTTGATTGATTGATTCTAAAATTGAAAAATTTTAAATAGAAGCTAAAAAATATTTTTCTTTTCTAATTCCAGGAGGCTTTGTCTTAAATAAGCCTATAACTCTTTACCCGATCCTAAGTTTCTCAATAAAAAATGGTGGCTAAAATTCTTAAAAAATTTAGTATTTTCCCACACATACCGCTGAAATTTCCACATAATTAGAAGATTTAATTAAATTATTAGCTGAATGAGTGCGCGAATAACCACCACCACTACCGCCTGTATCACTTCCAGCACCCCCACTACTTTTTGACACAGCTCTACGACGGCCAGTTTTTCTACGATGGACAATTACCTAAAAATGATTAGAAAACGTTAACATAATATTTTAAACTTCGGATGATTGTTCTTCTGAAGGTCCAGCATTTTTTCCTAAACAAAAAACGTCATCATCTCCTTCAACCGCCGTATCAAATTCTGCACCGCATCCAACATCCGCACCGATTAACGAAGGCGATAGATGTCGAAGACGAGAAGTTGCTGCAGCGCCATATCTTTAAATAATTTTAGAATAGAAATGTGTTTTAATTTATTTAAAATTTAGTAAGACCTTTTCCAATCTGCAAAAGTTTTTGGCGTTTTTGGTAGTTTTTCAAATAAAGGTTCGTCTTCACATTGATAAAGCATTGAGGGATGGGAAATAACTGATTCATTATCATCAACTAAACATTCTTTAACGTATCCACCTATCTGTTTTTCAAATTTATTAGTTGAACATAGAGGGGATTCAACGGCTTGAGAATGTTGAAGAACGTTTGAAGAAATACTGGCAATTGGATAATCATTTAAATTACTTTCCATTGTAGTCATAGAATCTGGAGGAGTTAATAAAAGATCTAATGCATTAGTTGCTTGTTCTGGAGAATTCTGATCTGCCGAATTTTCCAATAAATCGTCGATAGCAACGGCATCACTGCTAGCATATGGACTAAAAACAGAGCCTTCACCTATCCGGCTATAGCCTAAAAACGGAAGTTAAATATTTTCAAAATATTAAATTAAATAAAAGTTACAGTTAGTAAATCTTCCAGGAATAAGCCCTGCAAGAATTAATGGATTTGGTGTCCAATTATTTAGTAAATTTGAATTTGTTGGAGCAACAATTGTCAGCTTGTCAAGTTTTTGCAAATAAACATTTAAGCTATCAATATATGCTGTATCCCTAATGAATGCACCCTTCTTGTAAAATTGACTAAAACAAAATAAATTTTACATAAAAATTAAAATAAACTTGATTTGAGCATCTTTTGAAAATAAATTGATATAAGACTCGAGGGTACGCTCACAAAGAACAATACGAATCCAAGCCTGTTAATTAATAATATTAAAGAATTAATTTAAAAATTTATGTTCCCACGAGAAAAACAATTTCATAGTTTAAAACGTTTTGAGGCCAGGAGAAAAATTCAAGCAAAAATACAATAACAAAAAAATAAATATTTACCCTAGCTTTTCCAACTTCAGTTTTAATCTGATTTAGGACATATATTTGTTGTTTTATGCTTCGATGAGTATATTTTGATACAAATGGCCAAAAATTTGGTATAGGTCTTTTTGAGTAACGACTGCCCCTGATAAAGAAAGCATCACGTAAGCCGTGAATGAGAATCGCCTCAATTAGAGAACAAATTGAATGGGCAAATTCGCTGAAATAAAATGTTTTAAAAAAGTTAGCCGCGGTGTCAAGACCAGTGAGACTAAATATCAACCCAAACTAATCTTATCAAGGGCGTAGCCAGAGGTCAATTTCAAAGGGGGAGGCTAAAATGGGGGCGTACGTCAAAATTTTGGCGATTCGAACGCAAATTTTTTGTACCTATATTTTTAATTCTGGAATGATTTTTTTATTTTTCAAGGCCAAGAAGCCAAATCTCTTCAATTTTCAACGCTGCAGCGAAAATTTTTTAGGCTGTAAGCGACTCCCTTCCAGAACTGACAGCCTCTTATTTAGGGAGTGGGGGGTTCACAATGGCTACACCCTTGAATCTTATTATAAGGAAACTAACCTTGTAGCTGTCAAAGCGAAATTTTTAGAAGCAAATTCTGCAGACAGGTCCAACTCCCGACGAATTGAGTTTTTAGCTGCAATAAAGGCCTTAGATTCTAAATCAAGTCTTTCCCCCATATTCTACAATTTTGAATAGAACATCTTTAAAAAATTATTTTTTTACCAAATTATGAAAAGAAATATTCTGGACAAGATCCTTTTAAAGACAAATATCAATTAAATATCTATTCGAGTTTTGTATTTGAAGTCAATTAATTAGGATATATTTTAATGTCTAATATACCGGAATAATTAAAGCACACTTTTTAATATATAATTGAAAGTTCATTAATCGAGATCAGAATTATTTAAAAAAAAGCTCTGAATCTGTCGAAAATTGAATTATCTATAGAAAGAAATTTAAATGTCTCCAATATATATTGCAATTAATTGGCAGATAAATATATATTAATTTTGAGGTTGTCGATATGTGAAAAAATATATAATTAAAGCATAAATTAAGGCTAAAGTATCCATAGATAGCGCCGAATGGGAATATTATAATATTAAATAAAATGCAAAATGGGGGTACTTTAAAGTTATTCAGAACCAGTTTCAAGAAAACTTTAATAATTTCCAAACAATACAAAAAACTCTGAAAATTAATAGAATTGACCGCCAATTTTAAACTTAAAATGATTTGGAATATCTTAAAAGTACCCAAAAAATATATTAAAATAAGTCTCTAATATGTAGATATGCACTTATGTATATCACATTAAAATTTTTGCAATGTTAAAGCCGTCATCTTATTTAATATAATTTTTAATTACTCATTCGAAGAGAACATTTCAGAACTTTTGCGATGCTGCTGTCGACGTTGTGCGAGAGCCGAAGTATTAACCGGACAAAGTGGACTAGCCACACGAACTGGCGTTGGCGTGTTAGAATAAGAAGATTTGTCGGTTAAATGTTCCTAAAAATAAATAAAGTTTAAAAAATATTTTAATGAAAAAACTTCGTTATGTTCACAATCGCCTTTAACACCAATTGGTCCATATCCCCCACAAAAATTGAATGGCGCGTGTTTTTTAGCAAACGTTGAACGAGCAGTATAAATGTTGTCCACAGGTCGATCAGAAAGCAATTGAAGTTCTAATTCGCTAGGAAAGGCAGAATTGATACCATTTTCATCATGAAAGTTAATTAAATCCTCCTCAAAAATTGTTGGCGCAACGAAGCTGAATCCTCTAAAAAGCTCATGAGCAGCGGCCGACGGAGGAATTGCTGGCGAATCCTAGAATATTAAAAAAGTGAAAAAAAGTAGTTAAGTAAAAATCTTTTTAGAGAAATAATCAAGAAACCCATAAGCAAACATAAGTTTTTGAACAATTTAAATGTATATATTAAAGTTGTTGGCGGCCGGTTAACCAACCCGGAACCAAAAACGTGGATATCGGTTATTCACCCCCAACACCCCGAATATAAATATCTTGTAAAAGGGAGTAAGGAAATAATGCTATAAACCAACCATAGGCGTTTTCTTTGTAAATTCCTGATCAAAATAATGCGTTACATCCAGCGATGAAGAAAAATGTGGTCGAAATGGAGGTTGCATTTTCCTAGCAAGAAGTCGTTTCCAATCAATTCCAATGAAAAATTTGTGTCCTTTCAATGCATTTGTTCCATCAGGTCCACCACCCAAACGATTTGAAGGATTACGTTTGAAAAGCGCACGAAGTAAACTTTGAGCTCCAGGGCTAAGATAAGCAGGCATTGCAAGTTTAGCTCTAAAATAAATCTTAAATAAATTAAATTATAATAAAAACCTTAAAATAAGATTCATTGTATCTTGTCGATTTTTACCTTGAAAAGGCAAATTTCCAGTCAACATTTCAAACTAAAAATAGATAAAAATTAAAACAATTATTTGTTATTAAGAACCATAAGAACGCCTAATGACCACCAATCAGCAGCCACGGAATGCCCTCGGCGATTGACAACCTCTGGAGCCATATATTCAATAGTCCCTGAAATAAAAAATTGAAGGATAAAGGTTTTGTTTGTCATATTTCTAATTAATATTAAATATAACACTGGGGCATTTGTCTAGAAACAGTAAACGAATGATAAAAAGAAGTTATGGGATTAAAAAGAAGCCATCTATAATAAAGAGAAAAAGATCGACCTTAGAAAATCATCACAACTAAAAATAATAAAGACCCCAGAAAAAAGAGAAAATAATTAATAATAAAATACCACAAAAACTATAAGTCATTTGACTATCATCCAAAGATTCTTTACTTAAACCAAAATCAGTTAAGCTTATATGACCTGAAAAATAATTATTTACGTTAAAATCGAAAGGAAAATTTTTTTAACCTGCAGAGTCTAATAAAATATTTTCTGGTTTTAAGTCTCTATAAACAATTCCAATTGAATGTAAATGTTCTAAAGCCAGAATTAGTTCTGCCATATAAAAAGTAACATCCTCTTCAGTAAACATAACCTCTTTAGCCAACCGAGAAAAAAGATCCCCGCCTTGAAGAAAGTCCAAAATTAAATAAAGCTTTCCTTCAGTTTGGAATGCATAGTGAAGACGAACAATAAATGGATGGCTAATTTGGGCAAGAATGTCACGTTCCATTTTTGTGCGAAGACGATCACGAACTAAAAAATGTTAATTAATTTAGTGAAAAAATTCCACAATATAAATTAATGAAAAATAATAACAGAGATGGAGCTAACCACAATTATCAAAATGCCCTCTAGATTTTTAAATTATTTCATACCTTTAAGAGTAGCCTTCTTCAAAACTTTCATTGCATATAACTGTCCATTATCCATTCCACAATTCTTTTTAACCAAAAAAACTTTCCCAAAAGATCCCTGTCCGAGAACACGCAACAATTCAAATTGATCAGGTCCAGACCTTTCCTCTCCTTTATGTCGACAAAAATCGTGCAATGAAATTTCAGTCACTTCATCTTCATCCTCTCCTCTATTTTTAGAAGAATTTTGATCGTCATTTGAATTAAGTGATGAAGAAGAAGAAAGTGAAGATTGGTCATTATTTGTGTCATTTAAATTTAACTAAAAGATGCAAAAATAAATAATTCAATTAAACTTACATTAAAAGCAATTTGTTGAAAATCATTTGGAATTACTTCAGATTTTTGTAAAAGCTGCGCCATTTATTAATTAAATAAATTAATTAATTAAATTAAAAATATCTGAAAAACATTTTACAAAGTAAAGCAAAAGGGGACACGCCCAAAAAACGCCATAACAACGCAAAGCGATAATTTGCTTCAAGATTTATTAATCACAAATTTAGTATTAAACGATTCTTCTCATTGAGCTGAAGAGATTAATTTTACATTGGTAATTTTCCAGCCATAAATCAAAAAATTACTCACATTTTTATCAACAGTTCGACGAATTGAGTATTTTTACTTTGTTGGACATTTTGAGATGAGACATTTTTGGGGTGGGACATTTTGTAAGTTTTTGTTCAACGGACATTTTGGCGGGTGGCGCGATGCGGATTCGTCCAACATCGGTTTCGTCCCATTTCGAAATGTCCAACAGACATTTATCGGAAAGGATTTTTCATTGCTGCCAAATTATCATCTAAAATTACGGTATTAATAATTTTTATTGAACTGTTTTGAAAAAAAAATTATTAAACAGAATATGTATGTAACTGAAATTTTTTGTTACATATAAAATGATAAAAATTTAGAGTCATTCGGTCCATTGATGTCTGAGTTGTTCTAAAAAAATAAAAAGCGCTCTATGATTCTTAACATTCATTTAATCCCGAAGGAGCTTAAAGTAATGATCATCGCTAACAATCTGCCAAATATCTACTATAAAAGATCTACAAAAGTTAATTAATTTATCCTCCATCCTAAACTGCTCTCGGCGTTTACCCGCTGTGTTTGCTGTCTGGCACATTTGCTATTCTACTCATCAACGTCCAATGTCGGTGCGAGCCAAATTCGATGTTAACAGGTTCCTCGACAAGTTATTCACCGGCATTACCGATGGAAAACTCGCAGAGCATCTCCCTGCAGATGTAAGTATTTTCAGTTATTTTGTTAAATAATTCTTTTGAAAATTCTAGGAGGTCCTTCGTCTACTGAACGAGGTTAGAAGATGCTTCATCCTGCAACCTATGCTTCTTAAAATCGGCACGCCAGTCAACATTTGCGGGGACCTTCACGGACAATTCAATGACTTGATGCGGATTATGGATTCAGAGGGATTTCCACACTGTCGCAGCTATCTCTTCTTAGGAGATTATGTGGATCGAGGGGCACAATCAGTGGAGCTGATCTTGTTCATGCTTGCATGCAAGGCCTGTTTTTTGAATACCTATTACTAATTCGATATCTAACCAGTGTTTATTTTAAGGTACGCTACCCGAAAAATTTCTACATGCTTCGCGGAAATCACGAGACTTCCTCAATCAACAAATCCTATGGCTTCTATAAAAACGTCTTGGATCTCTACAGAAGTGATCAGCTCTACGATGCCTTCAACAAAGTCTTCGACTGCATGCCTTTGGCTGCTCTCATCTCTGGAAGGATCCTTTGTATGCATGGCGGTCTGAGCCCTCCTATGCTTGAGGCAAAAAATCTCAAAGTCATTGACGCTATCGAACGGCCATTACCTGTAAGAAAAATAGTCTTTTTTTAATTTTGTTTTCCCCTTCAAGGATTCACTAATCAATCCTGCCAACAATCAAATGGCAGTCGATCTGCTGTGGGCTGATCCAGATGTGAACGTTCCACTATTTGCTGCTAATCGTCGTGGCGTTGGACACATATTTGGGCAAGAAGTAATTGACAGAATTCGAACGCGCTTCGGGGTTGACCTGATAATTAGAGCACATCAGGTCAAATCAAATTTTTGTTGAATAATCTCGTTTATTTACATTTAGGTTGTGCTAGATGGTCACGAGTTCTTCAATGGAACCCCAGATTCAGGACTGATAACGCTCTTCACGGCGCCACATTACTGTGGAATGTAAGAAAATTTGTGAAAAATTTTGAAAATTTTTTTCGTTTTTAAAGGTATGACAATTCGGGAGCGATCGTTCGTGTGGCTGTTGATCTTGGTGTCTCGTTCAAACGCTTCGAACCAACATTCAAAAACTCTCCATCAAGAGGCTGAAATGTCCTGAGATTGTTCAGATGATTGGTTGTTGTAATTGTAAAGAGAAATTGACTGTTGATTATTTTCCTTCCAGCCCAATCTATTGCAATTGTTGATCCTCAAATAATATATTTTCCGTTGATATGTAATAATTGTCTAAACAAACTCACCCATCTTGTTGTTGTATATTATGTATTTAGTATGTATTTTCTGAAATATGTATATTTCTTTGTGTATTGGAGTAAATTATTAAGTAATTATTGTTTTTTAAATTGCTTTAATTAATAAATTAAAGAGTAAGATATTTTTGACGCCAAAATAAGTTTTTAAAAGTTTGAGTGGGAAGTCTTACCAACAATTTTAATTATTAAAAACAATTGTCTAAATTAAAAAAGGTTATTTATTAACAAAACAATATACAAAAAGTAATTTAATAAACCAATCAGAATTCAGAAGTTTCTACTAAATAATTTTTGTAATCTGAATTCTGAGTTAACCCGTATTCTTCTTCTATAAACATATAGCTGTACTATCTATTTTCTAATTCTTTTCTAAAATCTATTCATTCACAGCAAGAACTATTGGAGCAACTTTATTATTTTCATTGTTTTGCAAAGATTTTTGTCGGGAAAATTGACAAAGCATTGTTGGAATAACTAAAAGACCTTGTAAAAGTCCAATAATCACAACAAGTGTCATTGTACGGGCAAAGACGCGGGCCATATGCTAAAAAATAATTTTAAACATAAAATGAATATTATAATAAAAGGGTGTTATGTAAAAGACACTAGGATATATGTATGTAGTAATCATGATTTTCACAAAATTTTAAATACCCTCTAAAGGGACATTCCTATATGTAGAATTATTTTTTTGATTTTTAAAAATTCAATGAAGACATTCTCTTTCTAATTTTTTCTCCCAAAGAAATAAATTAAAGAAAAAAATTTTTACCAAATCAACTAAAAACAAAGAGCTAACACAAATCAAAGTAGAAAGTCCCGCCTCAAGAATTGGAAAGGCAATCGAAGCCAAACAATCAAGTAAACGTTCTTCAACATTTTTTATCAATTTATTTTCATTTCCTTCAGAAACACCAGTTTTATAAAAATGATAAACAATATGTGCAGGTATATCTACAGAAAACCCAATAGACATTATTGCGGCACTTGAAAATTGAAAAAGAATTTTTTTTAATCACACACATTTTTTTATTATTATTTTACCTCATAAAAATAGGATCAAGTGCAGTACCCATTAATGATTGAATACCAAAAACACCTTTTTTAATTAATTATTTATTTAATATATATTCATTATTTACATACCAATACAAGTAAAAAATATGGCAAAATTAGAAATGGCCAAAGAAGGAATATTTTTCATAAAAAGAAGGCAAACAAAAAACATACAAATTAATGTACAAATTGTTGATTGTAATGTTTGAGGAATCTTTTTTTTTAAATTAAGATATTATTTTTTAAAAGAAATTTAAAAAATACACCATTGTAGGTATTAAATCAAGAAATTTAGCTTCGTCTTCAAAAACACTAACTTCCAATTCTGGATACTAAAAAATAAGAATTAATTAATTTTCGAGAGAAGGGAGAGAGAATTTTTGATAAATTATTGTGGATTAATTAAAGTTCAAATTTTCTACCGAATCAGCAACTCTTCTCCAATGTTCAAGTAATTCCTCTCTTTTCGACCATTCTTTTAATTCTTCTCCAAAAGAGGCTGTACTAAAGAAAAATCTTTTTAATTGTGGTTCTGAAGAAGAATTAAATGGACGAATAAGTTGAATAAATCCATTCCAAAATTGAAATTCTGGCCATTCCAAAAATTCTGTTAATTCGTTTTTACGTCTAAAATAAAATTATAAAATTATTATTTTTTAAAAAGATTAAAGAATTTTTGGAAAAACTTATAAAAAAATTTTGGAAATATTTTTTCCCCTCCCACTTTCTGTTACGGAATTTACACCCCTCTGGAATACTTAAACATATAAAATATCCATATAACTAAACTCTTTAAATATATCAAAAAAAAGATAAAGAAAAACACCTTTCATCGGGAGTAATTCCTTCAAAAGAAACTAAATCATCTAAAGGCGCAGACTCATCATTATTATCAGACTCCACAAATTGTTCATAATCTCTTAACCAAAATTTTGTTGAAAAACTTCCAACAGAAGAAGGTAAAGCTTCAAAATCAGCAACCAAAGAATGCCATTTCATTCGTTGAGTTGGCTCAGAAAAATTACCTGGACGATTGACAAAAACGAGGCAAACCTTGAAGAAGGATTTATTAAAATTAGATATTTTAATTAGGAAACAAGGAAACTTCTTTAAAAAATAAGATTGTATATAGTAAAAAGCTGAGCTGGGCTATAGCTATTTTTTCTCCCCTTCGGGCAATGCAAAAGATTAAGCAACGGATGGGAGCGAACCAGCATCTTCAGTAGAACGGACTTATTATCCATTACACCACACCGTCTACTGCACAGCCTTAGGAATTAAATAGCTATACGCTTTACAATATTCTCCAAACAAAAGAGGAGAGAAAAAAAATTTAAAGAAAATTTATTTATTTTTAAACTCACAGCATAAAAAGGCATAATATACAAATCTCTAATTCGTAAAATTTCCTGAATATCAGAAGAACGTAAAAATAATTGTTCTGGTTTTAGCTCTGCGCGAATTCCAAATAATCCATAAAGAGAAATACAAACATATAAAAATAAAAGTAAAAAAACTCCAAAAGCCACACAATTATTTTTTAATGAATGACAATAAAAACGAAGAAATCTAAAGATTAAATAAAAAAGATTTTGTTTATTAAATATTCCTGTTTTATTGGATTTAAAAGTAAAATTAATTTTGGAACAAGTAATTTGACATTAGAAAATTTAATGATCTTTTTTTGATGCATAATTTAAACAAGGATTTCGAAAATATTCGATGAACATTCACAGAGTTATTGGAAAAACGGATGATATCTTATACACTTAGAACATTGTATAAGAAGTTGAGACTTGTTAGGAATAATTCAAAGATATGTAAAATATTATTTGAATTAAAATAATCTCCCCTCCCCTCCTCCCCTCCTCCCCTCCCTTCTCCACAAAAAATATTTTTAAATTTTTAAATAAAATTTAGTATTTACCTTTTACAATATTTTTGAATTAATCTTCTTAGAATTTTAGCCATTCCTTCTTTTCTTTTTTTAATTGTTTTTCTTTTATTATTCTCGGATATTTTAATATCTTCATCAAAATATTCTTCTTCTTTAACATTAATTCCGCTATCTGTTTCTGATGAAAATGAAGAAAAAGAAGAAATAGATAAAGAATTTGAATTATTATTAATTATTTTTTGTTTTTTAATTTTCTTTTTAATTTCTTTTAATATTTTATTTAATTCTTTATATCCAAATAAAGCTATTGCTGGACCAAAAACTGTCCACTAAAAAATTATTTTTTTGATTAAAAAATTAAATAAAAAGTAAAAACTTGATAAATATAAACTATTGTTATGGCTATAGCATTTCCAATTGAGAAAAGACGAATCTTTAAAGGTTTTTATAAATTTATATTTATTTTTAGTAGTTTGGCTTGATTCATTTTTAATCGAAAATAATCGATCTACTGAAAATACAAAATTTCTGCCTGCAAAAGACCAAAGAATCTTTTTATTCAGAATTTAATTGATAATTAAAGCAGGCCCCAAAACCCCCCAGCTTATAATTATTATCAAAAAACACCTCAGGTGTGGGAGTAAAAGCTCCAATGGCAAAAGCAAGTACATTTGTTAATGTCTAATTTTTAAAAAATAAATTAAACAAGTTAATTAAACTTTACAGTTATTGTAATTGAAGCGCCTAAAAAATAAATATTTTTAAATAAAAAAATATTAAATTTACCAGTATCAACCATAACATCCCCCATTAATTTTTGAATTAATTTTTGTTCCTCCTCCTTTTCTTTCTCAAAATTATTTTCTTCTTTTTCTTCTATATCCAATTGTTTTTTAATATTTTTCTCCATTCTTTTAAATAAAAAGAATATTTAAATTATTTACGAAATATTAAAAACTTTTTTCTCAAACGCTGCCAAGAATTAAGCAATAAATAGGCATCTATAAATACAAAAATAAATTTAAAAAATAGTTTTTTATTTAAAAGTAAAATTAAAGGATTTTCTAAATTATTAGTAATTGGATATCCTCTCTATCCCAACACAATTTAGAAAATTAAAAAAAAATTTTTATTATATACCATCAACTCCCAATGCCAAAACCAAAAAAGGAGTAACACATAAAAGAGATCCAAAACGAAACCCAAACCAAAACATTCCCCCCAAAGCTGTTCCACAAGCCATAAAAGGACAACAACAGGCAACAATTGCTAATAAAATCTTTTAAAAAGACTTTTTAAAATTAAAATTTCTTTTAATTTTTACTTTGTGTGCCCCCAATTGTCCCATATAATAAGCAGCTGCACTCATTGTAATTGAAGAAAATCTTTTTTTTTTTAATTTTTCTTTAAAAAAACCAAAAAAACTAACATAACCATAATTACAAAACCAATAATTAAAAAAGGTAAAAGTGTTAGTCCAGCACGAACTACTTCATCTGTTAATATTGTTTCACTTAAAATATGGGCATCAACAAAATCACTTTTAAATTCACTAAAAATAAATTTTAAAAATAATTTTAAATTTTAATTTACTTTCGAACAAAATGGGAAATTTGTCTCTGAAATTTTTGAATTTAATTATTATTTTTTAAAAATCCTCTTTCAAGACCTGCCAATTTTGCATTGCTTCTTTAGAAACACCTTTAGGCCTAACAGCACGAAAATATAAACAAATTAATTTAATTTCTCTGATATTGTTAGGAATTTGTGAAAACTTTAAAAATTTAGAAAAATAATTATATAAATAAAACAAAATATCTATGAATTTTTTGAATTTGAGATAAATTTAATATTTAAATCTTTTGTTGGAATATTTATTTTAGGTTTAAATTAATTTTCATGATTTTTGAAGAAACATTTAAAAGAAAATATTCAAAATTTTCTCCTAACAATAAGTTGAAATGATTCCCCCGTATTCATTATTGCCTATTTTTTTTTCTAAAATTCGTATACAGATTGAATACGAATTTTGTTACTGGTTATTAAGGTTGGCGGATCCGGATCCGAAAAAAGCCGGGTATCCGGAAATTTTCAGTTCGGATATCGGTTCCGAATATCCGAAGATTTCCAATTATCCGCCAACCTTACTGCTTTTTACCCATCCTCAATAATTAACATAAACTAATTCGAAAATAAAACTTACATTTGAAGTTAATAATGAATAATGAAATGAAGAAGATTTTAACACGTTTTTAAAAGAATTATCTAAAAAATACATATTTTCTTCTAAAGAATTTTTTTTTTAATTTTACTTTTCAATTCATTAACAGAAATTATTTGATTATTTATTTCAGAATTATTTTTATTTGTTTTGTTAAAAGGAACAGCAATTTTAACACCAAAAAAATGTGGGTCCATATGTAATTGTCTGCCTAAAACTGTTGTTATTGGATAACCTAAATCGATATGATCTAATGAAGAATTTCCAAAATTTCTTTCCAAAAGTAAGCCGCTCTAAAATTAATTTTGAAAAATAAAATATTTATATTTAGACAAACATGAAAATGTCTAACAGGTTCATTTATTGTACAAAAGTTATCACAAAAATCGGAAAATGAGAGATTATTATTTTTTTGAATATCTTCAACTTTGAATTGGTCATTAACAATATTTAATAACTAAATAATTTAAAAGAATTTTTAATTTAAAATTTTAAGAATATATAAAATAAATATGAAATTTTTATATTTAAAAAATTTTTACAAAAAAAGTTTGGACTTTTGAAAAAATATTTTTTATTAAATTAATATTATACTATAATACGTAATTTAGGGAGAGTCGTCGTTATAACGAATTAAAGTCATAAACCCAAAATTAATTTTACTACAATTTATTTACCTGAACAGTATCTTCTAATTCATGAACACCCAACATATTTCCTCCTTTCCTTTTTGCAGTAATTAAAACAAAAAGAACAACCGGATCTCCTTTATTTGAGAAAAATGCTTCATAAACCTTTTAAATTTGAATATAACTTGAATTAAATTTTTTTGTTTAAAACTTACCCCACTTTCTTTTCTTGCTCTAGCTCCATAAGGAGTAAAATCAGCAACATCATTTCTAAAAAATAATTAGAATAAATAATTTTTTTAATTTCAATTTACGTCATTTTCGTGAAAGGAATTTTTAAAGAACAAAAAATTGTCAGCAAAAGACTTGTTCCAATAAAAAGCCAAGGATGAATTGAAATTATCTTTAAAATATTTAATAGAGAGTGTAAAATTATTTTAATTTTTAAAAAGAACAAAAAAAGGTATTTAACTAAATTAATTAAGTTCTCACCTGTCCGAATTTCCTAAAAACAGCATTTAATATTCCAACAAATAAAGTTTCATCGCTACAAGCTTTATTTCTCAATATTTTATTTTTAAGCTTTCCCTCAACATTCCCAACTTGAGGAATATTAGATGGAATATTATTCATATTTATTTTTTAAAAATAAATTGGAAGAAAGGAGTAATTCAAAAACTTGAATGATTTTTCATTTTTTTTGTTGTTTTTATTTGTTGTGTTAATTATATTTATTAATTAGCTATATATTTATTTACTTTTTTTGTAGAAGAAAAAATTATTGTTTAGAAAAATTGTTAAACAATTTTACTGGAACAGCGAAAATAATAACTGATGGAACGGCTAAATTATTAATGAAAATAAAAATTAAAGGGAAATTATTATCTGATATTTAAAAATATTTTTTGTTTAATTAAATAAATGATTGTACAAAAAGAAATGTATTATTCTTTCCTCTTTAACTATGTTTTTGGCCACTTCTATCAGATTTCGCACAAAGAATAAAATTTTAAAGGAATTTCATGAGAGTATGTAAGTTAAAGGATTTTGATAAACTTACGGTTCGGATCCATCATTCTATAAAGAATTTTGATATACGAGTAGAAGGTTAAAATAGTATTTTAATTTGTGCAGAGTTAATTGTACTAGGAAATTATAATCAAAAAATGGAACATTTAATGTAAAAAGTTAAAGCTAGAGATAGAAATGATAAAAAAGAAAATTAGTAATAATTTAAAAACATTGTTTTCAGTTAAAATCAGTAATTAATGAAACAATCAAATATGTGTACATCCCCCAATCATCAACCCACTATTGCGCATCAATGAAAGGTAGATAGGCCAAATAAGCAATAGAATATAAAAAAATACTTTCGCTCTCTTTTAGCCTTTTACTGGAGCCACTCAAAATACCTTAGGGGCATGCTATGTGAAGGAACCGGTCCTTAACTAATTCAACCTAGAAAATGTTTATAAATAATGCTTTTAAGTAGTCAGTCAACCGATATACAAATGTCCAAATTAGAGTAATCAAAGAAGAAAAAAAAGGGAAAATAAGCGAATCCAAGGCCAATAAGTGAAAGTTTTTTTTTATATTTTACTAGATTGATTGCGGTTAAAGTAAATAATAATTATGTATTTACGTACTTAAAAAGAAGTCTTTAAAAATCCAAGATTTTTCCATAGGTCTGTCAATTTAATTCAAAAATCTGTCAATTTATCCTCAAGTAATAATGTTTATTCTCTCAATTCAATAAGGAAAGAGATGAAACTTCCTAATCAAAATAAGACAATGTAGAGAAAAATTAAAAGTCATGTAATAAGTAACCTAGCTTCTTAAATTATCCCTGGTGTTAGTTCAGTACTTCTCCATTCGGGAATTACCGTAAATGCTTGAATAATTACCCTCTCTCAAATAATTACCCCCTCCCTTTCCTTCTCTAATTTCAAAAATATTGAAAAAATCATTGTCAATTTTAATTATTGAAACATTATAAGGATCAATATCAAGAAATAAATGGATTTCCTCTTCGATTTATTGAGATATAACCTAAATTTAGCCCATCCTCTCGATTAATTACCCCCTCCAGCGAGAGGTCGAAACAATAATTACCCAGGGTAATTATTCGAGCATATACGGTATGTTAAGTTGCTCTTGTCTCACATGTTAGATTATTCGTCCTTATTTTGGGTTTTAAACCATTAAAATAATAAAAGAAAAATTTTTAAAGAAGCCAAAATAAAAATAATTATAAACATTAATGTCAAGAAATATAACCAAAATAAATAAATCAAAAATCTATAGGACAGTTAGTTATAAAGCAGATGGAAATTACGCGATGTTGCGCAAAGTGCGACAAAGCCAAACCAGTAATCACATAAATCAAACCACACAAAGCCAAAACAATAGGCAATACGGCCACAACACGTTCCTTGTTGCGAAAATTTTAATCGTTGACAATGTTTAGAAAAGATTTTAATCGCGAATAAAAACATTTAGAAATCTCAGCATGCAAACATTTTAGTTATAAATTATCCCCTCGACGACCGCTTACTTTTACATATTTAGCTTTATATTCTTAGGAGCTAGAAATAAAGGTATACAAAAACTTTGGACAATCAGATGTCTACATATATTAAAGTCAGAAACAGGACCAAAATAACCACACAAAGACATTAGGAATCATAATATCTAAGGCGTATTCCTCGAATAATTTAGCTTTAGAAAAGTATAAATTAAGAATTTCTAAAATTTAATAAAAAATTTAAAAAGAATAATGTAATTCTATGCATATCGACAAATAAACAAACGAAAAGGAATTTGGGAATTTATTGACGGTCAATTCTTCGCTCGTAGGCAATAGCTTGAATAAATAAAGGGATTGAGGATATAAGCAGGGAATTTTCAATGGAGGTAGAATAATAAAATGATCAAGGAAAATAAAAATGAAAAGATTTTTATGTGAGAATAAAAGCCTGTTTGAAATGAAATAAAAATACAAAAACAGTATTGAGGAATATTATTTAAAATATTCAACACAAAAAATTCAAGTTTCGATGACAAGAAACTTAAAAATTAGTTTAATAATTAATTGTGCCAGGCTTATTAAATTTAAAATGTTAGGGGTTAAGTCTCGAAAAAAACAATTTCATTTTAGGTTTATATTTAACATAGTAAATATTTTTTTAAATTTCCAAGTTTTTAAAACAAAATAGAAACTAAACATTTATTTATCCCGTTTTTGTTTGATAAGTAAAAGCAAAAAAATTGTTTAAAGTAAATTGAAAAGATCGTATTTATATAATTTAAAAGTATATTTTTAATATCAATAAAACTTTTTCATTTTCTCTTCTCCAAGTAAAGCCAATCTTTAAAAAATAAATTTAAAACAAAAAATAAAAATATTTTTCTCACTTAATTTTCTTTAATTTATCATCGTCAGCATTCCCCTCATTATTTTTAATTTCATTTTCATAAAGATGTTTGACCATTAATGGATTAATGTTATTGAGACGAGATAAAGGAAGAAATTGAGAAAAATATTCTTTAATTTCATCCTTTGTTTCCAAATTTTCTAAAAAAAAGAAAAAAATTAATTTAAAAAACAGTAAAAAAGTTCAGATTTTTAGGAGATGTCTTTACAAACAATCCTACTTTCAGCCTGAAATTAGACTTATGAGACCATCCGTCTAGCCAGGATATTATTAGGTACTCTTTCGTTGTATCCTCGATATCCCTCAAATCAGTATCGATCAAATCCTTAAATCACAAAATCGATTCGGCACTCGCTAACAGGTGTTAAGTAAATTATTAATTGGAAAATGGCTAATACTTGATAAAATAATTTTCCCATTTTTATGCCCCCCTCCTATTTTTATGTTTTTAATATTTTCTTGGTTTTTATTACGACACTAATTTTATCAGATTTTAGAAAAATTTCAAGTACTCAGAATTGAAAATTATGTGCCTATCAATTTACAGGATAAGGAAAGAAGGAAATATGGACGGAGAATGAAAGATTTTTTTCGTGAAAATTTTTTTAAATCTTAAATCGACCATCCATCTCTCGCCAGGCCCTATTTATATAAAACCTCTTAAAAATACCATTATTTCTCCATAAATAATTTATATACCTTCTTCATATTCTTCAATAGTCTCTCCAGATAAACTAATTGAACCAAAAAGTTTTACTTCATCCAATTCTTCTTTAGTAATTTCAGTTTCTAATTTAGTCGTAAAAGATTGAGATCCATTGCAGATTGATAGATGTTCAAATAATTCTTGAAAAGAGATTGAGCTAAATACTTTACAACAAGAACAATAAAGTAATTTAAGTGAAGATGAAGGTTTTTCAAGTCTTCCAAATGGACGTCTAACAACATTAGAAGTATTGCATGAAGAAAGTAAATTATGCCGATCAGAAAACCATTTACATCTTGTTTTGAAGTTACATTGATTACAAGTAAACCAATGACGCCTTCAAATAAAAATTATTAAATGCTAGTATAATTCCTTATTAATCAAAATAAAAATTAATCCAAAAAAATTTTTTGTGTAAAAAGGGGAAGAGGTAGTTTAGTCCGTGTATAAAGACAACTAGATTTAAAAACAATGTCCAATAATATTAATTAAAATAGTGAATTACTAAAAAGAAAAATTAACCGTTTCGTCAAACCAAAATGAACTTTGAATGATTTAACTACATAAGAACATTCAAGGCATCTATGGTAGCTTGATTTATTGTTGTTCTTTAAAACCTTGGGTTTCTTTGAACCTAAAATGTTTAAGGATAACAGAGTTGTTTTAGTTTTGTTATAAATAGGCTGCGGATTTATAGAAAAGTGAAAAATGCCAAACAGGCGTCTAAAATACCGAGGCAAGAAATCCCAAAATAAGGAAATAGGAAAAATAAAAAGAAATGTTAATATTCTCAAAATAACTCAAGACCGAGAAGGATAAATACCAGACAGAAAAAATGAAGACACAAGTGCTTTTTCCCAAAATAAATTTAAAAAATTAAAAGATAACCTTTTGTAGTTTTAGCTTGTGGCTTAGATGAAGTAGGTTTCGACAAAGGTTTACCCCGAGGCACTCCACGCTTAGGAACGGTCTGATGAGTACCGTTGGAATGGACGGTCATAGTAGATTTGTCAGAAGGCACTTTTTCGGCAGTAGTTTGTTGTTTCGCCAGTTGAGATCTAGTTATTCGTTTAAGCGGGAGTTTAGTAAGTCTAAATAAATGCATTTTTCGATAAGAAAAAGAAAACTCGTACCCATTTATACGTGAGCGCTTTTTAGGTCGAACTAAACCAAAATCGGGGTTTGTAGAAGATTCGTCAGAAAAATAAGAAGCCTGCGATGCAGTCAAGGTTGCCATTATTAAAATCCCTAAAAGTTGTTAATTTGTATATGACAAAAGAAAATTGCTTCATGTAATTTAATGTACTTAATAATTGAATACGGCGGGTTAAACGGGAAATCTAACCGTCTCACAACGAGGAAAAATTAAGGCTACACCTATACAAAGGAGATCGTTTTTTTAAAGGATCGCTCTGTTAAAGGATCGTCACGGGCAAAAAGTATTAAAGGGTCGCTCATTAAAGGATCGTCCATCAAAGGATCGCCACGGGTAAAAACGTTCAAAGGTCGTCATTTTTTAAAAATTGCATAAAGCCAGTTCAGTGCCAACAGTTTAGGTGCAGTTATGTGCTACAGTCTGATAATGGTGAGTAAGAGGGATATCGAGGGATTTGAATGGATTAGAGTGAACAAATTTTTCGAGTCGAGGCGGAAATTTTGAAACGGATATCCGCGGATTTGGAATATCATATCCGTGCTCATTATCCATATCCGTCTTAATAAGTTCCGGATCTAACTTATTTTACTTTTATTAAATTCTCCAAATATTTTATTTGGGTTCTTAATCTATTTATATATTTTAACTCTTATTCAAAGTTTATTTAAAAACAAGTTTATTTAATACAAATAAATTTACTTTAAAATATATAGTTTTAGTTCAGAGTAGAGTAAGTCGAGTACGAGCGAGTACGAGTATACTCGACTCGATCGCTCGGGTTTTTTTCGCATTTACTCGGGCTCGGAACTCGGAATCCTAATACTCGGATTACTCGTACTCGGACACTTCATACTCGACGACTCGGTTAAAACTGAGTATTTTTATGCCCCTATCTGCGGCGCAAAAAGGAAGATTTTTGGCTTAAGGATCTTCCAAATTCTCAAAATTTTCGCCTGCGGCGCAAAAAAGGAAGATTTTTGGCTTATGTTTCGTCAAAATTTCTCAAAATTTTCGCCTGCAGCGCTGAAAAGGGAAGAAATTTTGCTGCTTGGCCTTTCAAAATTCTCAAAATTTTCGCCTGCGGCGCTGAAAGGAAGATTTATGTGTATATCGGAGGATTTTAATGGAGTTAGGTGGATTTTAGTGATATCTGGATATTTCAAGGGATCTAAGGATATAGCGAGGGATTTGGCCTTCCGAAACTTGGGTGATCCTACTTGGCCTTCAGAAATTCTCAAAATTTAAGCCAGCGGAGCGAAAAGAAAAGGATAGAGCAACGACATACCTAATCACATGATATCCCAATTAATCTCTCGAATTTCCCAGATTTTGCGCGTAATACACCCAAATTCCACGATAATCAGCCCAAATCCCGCTTAATCCCTTAATATCCATCTCATTCCTCTTATCACTCGATATCCGCATAATCTACACAGATCCCCCGAAATAATATTATCCATTGACTTTCCACCTGGAGCCAACATTTATCATGGGCGTATCATGGAATTTCGGCGGATTAAGAGGGATATAGGTGGATTAATAAATGGGATTTGGATGATGATCCCCCGCATCACTGTCAATAAATGCCCAATACCCAGCACTGATGATGAATAGTCTTTAGTAAAAGTATTGTTTTTATTAAAATTATTTTAGAATACTGTCTTATAAAAATTACTCGATTACTCGATTTACTCGTACTCGAACTCGGCCTAAAAAGTTGAACTCGTACTCGAACTCGGGTTTTTCAAACTCGGATTACTCGAGCTCGGTTTTTTCCCAATTACTCGGTACTCGACTTACTCTAGTTCAGAGTAAGGTAATTTGGTGGGGAATTAGATGAGTATTTATATGAGGGAAAAAGGGCGGAAAACAAATATATATGGTTGAAAGTTTAAGTTTAAATTATTAATGATAAGGAGCGGTTTGGGTTGAGGAGACAAAGAAGGAAATGGAAAGTTTTTAAAAATAAGCTAAGAGGGAAAATAATATTTAGATGAATAAAGGAGATTAAATATAAGGATGGGAAAAGGGAAAATTACAAAATAAATATTTTCAACCAAAATTCAAATGTCAATACACAACACGTCTGTATCCGGATATATCATACTATACCTGATATCTATACCTGATATGTATTTATTAAAATATTTCCAACAAAAATTATCTTTCAATTAGTGAAACTTCTGCTACTATTTGCTTCTTTATACTAATTATGCACTTTGTTTTCCCTTTTTATTTTATAACATAGAAAAATTGCTATTCAAAAATTATTAACAGAACAAATACAAGTATTAGATGGATGGTCAGTTGCCGTCCATTTCTTTCGTTAATTTAAGAGGGAATTAGCAAAGAAAACTAAATACCAACACAAATTCGAGGTAAGTCCTCAAGAGGTGGCCAGTTTAGGGCCAGTCTCCGTTTGTTTATCCCTCATTCATTTGCACATCTCTACTAGCTAAATTTTAAAGATCTTGCTATTCTTGCGCAGTCCTTTTCTAAACAAAGTCTTTAATAATTTTTTTTTCAAATAAAAAATAGATTAAATAAAATATTTTAACTTTTTATAATCTAAAGACAATTTTTTATTTGAATGGTTGCTAGCAAAAAGAATGGCTGCTGATGAAAATTTAGCAGGGATAATTCGATGGAATTAAGCAATGCTATTGCGAATCTATAATTCTTATAATAATCACCTTTACTTTTTATTTTATATTATTTCTACTTTAATTATTAAATCCTTCTCGACTTGTTTTCTATTGAATATAAACCTTACAGAAAGGTGTGAACCAGAAGGACGTTTCCAAATGAGTTAATTTTAACTTTGTTTTTAACTTTTTTCTATAAGAGTTGGAAAATTTTTTTTAATTCCTTTTCGAATTAAACTAACTTTAATATTAACAGTTAATGGTCAGCCGCGTATTTGTTTACATGATTTAGATTGTCTACCACCGGCTAAATGCTTAACTAAAATTAAAAGTTGTTGTATTTTTCCTTTGAATCAGGAAGTGCCTCCAATCGGATGTCCAAAGTAGGAAACTAAATCGAGAAATTATTTTATATATTTTAAAAGGGGAACTCGACAATTACGCAATAAAAATGGCGATTTGCTAGATTGTTCGCCGATAAAACCAGGAAGTTGTCCAGGTGGTGCGCTATGCTACCAAGATTCAATAAATACAGAACAGTTTCGCTGTTGTGGTAAAGACCCCAGTGATGGATGTGGTACGGGACAAAGGGCTCTTAAACATTTAAATAGTAGCACATTGCTTTGTCTACCTGGTACAGCTGAATGTCCTGGGAATGGAATATGTGAGTGGAGTTTCGACATTGATCGTTTCCAATGTTGTGAAGCAGATAATGGTAGATATATTCTACATATATTCTGTATATATTTATCTATTTTACACATCTAGGCTGTTTACACGAAGAAATACCTGTGTTTGATTCGAAGGGAAATGTTATCTCTTGCTCGCCCATAACTCCTTTATTGTGCCCCAATGAGGCTATTTGTCGATTTAATTTTTGGACTGCTTCTTACCAATGCTGCAGACAGAATAATCAATTAGGTAAAAACTTATTGCCTACAAGACGTAAAAATTCTTCAACAAGGACACCATCAATCTGTTCAAAAACATATAAAAGAAGCAGCAGGTGAAAGTAAAAATCTGCAACAAGAATGCCCTCTAGGCGAGATTATCTACAAATTAAGCGATAGAGAAGATTATTGCGCATCAGATGTCGACTGCCCGCCTATGGGACGTTGTAACTTACATACTCATTTATGTTGTGGTCCACCAGGAGAGTGCCCAGTGTTGGGTGAACATCCTGTGTTTGATGAACAAGGTGAGAAATTGAACGAACCTGGTCTAAACTTGGAAAATGTAAATAATAATAATTCACTGCAGGTGAATTACTCATCTCATCCTCAAAATGGTTGAATATTTAAGGGTGGAAAATTATTCGAGAAAATACGGTACACAAACAAATTCCCTATGTTCTTTTAGAAATTTTAAGATTCTTTTCTTTATATATAAGTGATTTAATATAAATAGATTCAATGAAAGGGCTTGAATTATATATGATGTTCGAATATCGAATGTTTATTTAAAAATAATATCTTATCATTAAAGATAATATATCTCTAAGATCGTGTTCAACTTTGTTCGCCATCTTCTATGAAAACAATTTCTAAAAAGAAATGTCCGGCGGATTCAAAATGCCGTGAATCAGTTGATCCTCTTAGCGGTTTGTTGACAGGACAGAAAATTTGTTGTATGGCACAAAGTTTTGAATGTGTTGCCTCCGGTTTGCCATTCCCAAATGAACAGAATCCCCTTCGGTGTGACGTAAATTTTTTAATTTTTAAACAGGATGAGTTTAAAATATTTTTATAGCTTCAAAATCCTATCACCTGTCCACTTGACATGCTTTGTCAAGCCAGGTTATATTTACATTTTTATTATTTGATAAGTGAAAAATTAGAAAATTTTTTAAATTAACCATTATGCACCTTTATATGTATATACAAATTCAAATTTAGTAACATTTCTGGAATTTCTATATGCTGCAGTGGAAGCAGTAAATCTGTCAATCTAAATTATAGGAAGAGGCAACGACATATAAATTTATGTCCACAAGGTTGGCAACCTTATGAGCATTTAAATATTGTGAGTAAAAATTATTAATTTAAATTTATCTGGTTTTGTTTATTAATTAAATTAAAAATAGTTTTGTCATCCATCCATGACTACCGGTAATCATTGTCCTGGCCATGCTTCTTGTATCCTTTCACCAATTACAAAGCAATTTATTTGTTGTAGTCCAATTGTTAATGAGGAAGGGGAGGAGGATAAATTAAATGACAACGATTATGTAGATTATTATGATAAGAAGGAAATTGGATTTGAGGAAGAAGATAAAGGTGAAATCGCAACAGGGAAACAAAATAAGAGGAGTAATAATAAAAATAATATCCCTCTAATTGCTTGCTTTGATATTGACGATGTTATGGATTTAAATGAAGATGGAAATCCTAGGTAATTAATAAAATGTCATAAAATAATTTTCTTATACAAATTACAGAAAAATAAATAAAATAATTATAATGTTTAGTTGTAAAATATTTCAAAAATAATTTTAATAATTTTAACAAAATACATAGTGTAAGATAAAAAAAAGATTAGTTAAAAGATAATAATTGAAAATTAATCATAAGATAAATACATACATATAATAATTCCGACTAATTTTAATGTGTAAAAATTCTTCAAAAATTTCTCAAAAGTAAATTAAAGGTATATGTACTTTTGTAAATACAAATTCTTTTTTCTCTTTACTTTTTCATAATTGGGATAAACTTAGAAATCTATTTTAGGCGTTGTACACTGGATAGGCGAATTCCATGCAGATCAGGGTATAATAATTATTATATTTATGATTAACAGGATATTTTCATATTCAATTTCTTAGTTTTATATGTCAACCTTTGCAAGAGACTTCTTCCCACAAATATCCAACTGTTGGTGTTTGCTGCTCTGAAAGGCGGACTCCACACATTGCTTTTTCGGCATCATCTACTAATAGAAAATTTTCACAAATTGATCATCAACATCGTAATCAAGACTCTAAAGCATTCTTTAGATGTCCGAGTTCGTCACAAATTCCCGTTATTAGACAAGGCCAAAATTTATTTTGTGAATTACCCGGCCAGAACTGTCCGCCTGGAAGTTCATGGTGTTTTTATAATTTTATAAAAAAATATGCAAACATTTTAAAAATTCCTTTTTATGTGATTTAAATATTTTTAAAATATCAGAGGAATCTTTAAATGAAAATAAGATTTATAGTCAGTCTGCCATGAATGCTTTTGCAATGATGATTTGTTGTAGAAAAGCTAGACAAAGTTCTCCACGTTGTCCAGACGGAATGAGCCCAGAACGTTCACCAATTGGTTATGTATTATGCGAACTTCTACTTCCAGACCAGTGTAAACCTGGTTATCAATGTGTACAGTCCAAAAACGATCCAGAACAGAGTATTTGTTGTTCACGACCAAGAAATGCTCGTCCAGCTGTTAATGCACAATATATTTGTCCAAATCAAGTTAACTCTAAATTCTCCATTTATTTTTTAATTTAAATTAAAGCAAGTTCTTTTTCGTGATGGGTCTGGTCCAAGGTTTTGTTCACCATCAGAAACTCAATCAAACTGCCCCAAAAACTATTACTGTGAGGAAGCAATAGGGCAGTCAGGCATTTTTGTTTGCTGTTCAATGCCTGCACAGCCTATTTGTCCTTCCGGTTTTGATTCTTCTTTGGATTTGCGAAGTGGAAATCCGGTAATTAAATAAACTATTATTGAATGGATTGAAGATTTTTGTAGATATATTGTTCTCCATCTGATCTATCTATGTGTCCTGCAGATGCTGATTGTTTACTTGCCGAAAATCGTGCAAACACATATCTATGTTGTGAAAGCCGAGAACCTGGGTGATTTTTTCAATTTTGTCCTTAGAAAAAATTTTTAGTACTAATTAACAAAAAAATTTATTATAGAAGGATTTGTCCTCAACCAGGACAGCATGCTCTTCTTCAAATAAATGGGCAACCTGAACAGTGCTCTGGACCTGGTGCACCTTGTAGTAAAGTAAAATTAAATTAGTTCATTTTAGTTTATATCAAAACTTTTTCAGTCTTCTTATACATGTCAACTCTCATATACTTTAAATAATTTGTATGTTTGTTGTGGCCCTCCTAATTCTGCTATTGTTTGTGCTGATGGACGAGAAACTTATCACCAAGAATTTGGTACGTTTTTCGGAATTTATTCGAAATTTATTTTTAATCAGGCAAAACCGTCCAATGTAATCCTATGAGTCTTTACAGTCAATGCCCAAGTGGTTTCGAATGTGCACTTTCAAATGTGCCTGCCATGCATGTTTGTTGCCGTCGTATGGATGCTCCTTTGCCGGGTGGCGCGCCATTGCCTCAAGCTCAAACCGATATTCCCCCACCTCCATTCGTACCACCATCTTCATCTTCTGCCACATTTCGTCCTCCAATTGAAGATTTGGGATGCCCACTTGGCTGGTCTGCCTATGAAGACCATCGGGTTATTTAATTATTTAAAAGAATTCTTATCAACCAAGAAAGTTTTGCCTTGGATAAGTCAAAAAGTTTATTTGAAAAAATTTATAATATTTCAGGGAGCTCACCATTTCTGTCAAGACACATTGGACATGACTTGTCCACATGGTGATTTTAAATTTTAGATTTTAATATGCCTAAATTTCTTAAAAATTAAAGGGTTTTCATGTGCCCAATCATCAGTCGAGGGTATTTTTATGTGTTGTCGTCTAGCCTCTCCTATTCAATGCCCGCAAGCTTATTCTACTCTAATGGTGAATAACAGTCCAAGACTTTGCTCTATCGCGGCTAGACAAATTAGCAGCAATGCTTCTCCACGTCCTTCTGCAGATGGATTTGGTGGATTATTGCGCCAACAACAGACAATATCTTCACCTTCATTATCAACAGGGCAAAACAACAATCATTGTCCAAATGGATATACTTGCATGCAATCCTCAGTTGTTAGTAATTAATAAATTACTATAAAGAGAGAAATATGAAAGAAATTTCCAAAAATTTTTGAAAATGATTAAAAAATTAAAAAAAAATATAATTTTTCATCTTCAAAATAGCCGGCTGTGTATGTTTGTTGTGGTATAAACACATTACCTTCAATGTCAACAGATGTTGGCATTAGTAAATCTTCAAGTTCTTCCTATACAGAATTGCTTTGTTCAAACGGACAAATACCAGGTGTTAAATATTTTCCAAGAAACAGATTTAAATTAATTATTTAACAAAGCTTATCTTGGCCAATATATTCGTTATTGTTCTAATCTTGGACAAGTTTCTGAATGTCCACCAAGTTATGTTTGTTCACCTTCCAACAGAGTGGGTCTAAATGTCTGTTGTCATCCTTTTCCAGTAGTCCATAGACGTTCTACTTCAAAATCTTATTCTGATAGTAATGAACAGAAAGACAAAATAGACATTTTGAAAATTTGTGGAAAAGGGTCTGTAGTGGCAATTGATGAGGTAGATGGAAGGTCTATAGAATGTGATGGGACAACAAAGGATGAATGCCCTCAGGCATGTAAATAAATTTTAAAAATTTCGTATTAAATACCGTATTTACTCGATTAATTCCCCACCCTCGAATAATTCCCCATCCTCTATTAATTTCCCATGCCAGGGATGAGTTGAAAAAATAGGTCCCCTCCCCCAAATACCCTAATAGACGTTCAAATTTCAAAACTCGAATAATTCCCCACCCTCTATTAATTCCCCATGCCACGGATGGGTTGAAAAAATAATTCCTCGGGGGAATTAATCGAGTAAATACGGTAATTAAAGAATTATGAATGCCAACCTTCTCTCATAAATACAAAAATGTATTGTTGTAGATGTGAAGGAAATAGGGAACGGCGGAATGTTAAACAGAATTATTATAAAACGGGGATATTAATTATGTAAAAATAAAAAAAGAATTTATTAGATTATTTTTTATTTTAGAGTTACCGAATTTATTCTAATAGAACACATGTGGTTTTTCAATCCCTCCATTTGGGGTGGTTATATGTATAAGAGACAGTGGTTCTATTAGAATAAATCCGGTATATTATCACTATACATATTTTTATTTTAAACTTTATAAAAATATAATTTTAATAAAAGACTTTCATTTAGTTGCCTATTTTATTATTATAAATTTAATTTAAAAAAAACAAAAAAATATAATTAATTAATAGATTAATTCTTTAATTTCCTTTTAAATTTTTATTTCCTTAAATAATTAATGTGCAAAGGTTTGGGGCTTTTGGAGCCTCCAAATTTGCAAGTGAACTTCCACCAGAATTGTCATTTTCTTTTTCATCATCACTTCCACCTCCTCCTATAAATCCACCAAATAATGATCCAAAATGTTCACCAAATGCTGATTGAACTTTCTAAATTATTTTAAAAAACAATCTTTTTCTCTTTTTTCTTTTCTTCCTTACTTTACGGAAATCAGCTGTGGCAGCCTTTTGGTAAGTACTAAATTTAGCGTCAAATTGTTCCAATTCACGTTGTTCATCAGCAGTTAATTTACGTACAAAAGTATCCCCAATATAAATATTGTCTCCTTGCACAGAGCACCCATCGAAAATATATTGGGTTGTTGCTTTGTCTGAACAGAAACTTGGCTAAAATTATTTATTGTAAAAGATTAGTTATTGGGTGGTTCAGGACTTTTTTGGGTGGTTCAGGCTTTTTTGTTTGCTGACTTACTCCACTAACTTGCTTTTGACGTTGCTCCAAAAATTGTTTCGTATAAAAAATAATAAAAATTTATTTAAATTAATTTTTTTTTTAAACCTTTGTTTTAAATTCATCAAGAGATGCCTTTAATTTAATTTTTATTTAATATATTTTTAATATTTATATAGTACTTGATAATCCTTTAATTCACTCTGTTCATCAACATCCAAATCTTTTACAAAATGTCCATTAATAAATAATTTGTTTTGCTTAAAAAAATTTTTTTTTATTTTTTCTTTAAATTAAAAATAACCGAAACAACACATCCAACTTTTCCCCCAATAGTAGCCAAAGAACCAAATGCGGCAAAGCGTTTTGCACGATTCTGCTTTTCAGCAAAAGAGAGAGAAATTGCAATGAAGGGGAGACTAATTAAATAAATTGAATTTTTTTAATTAAATTTTTCTATTTTTTGATAATAAATTATTTATATATTAATTAATTTTTTATTTAATATTTCCATATGTAGTGTATGACCACTTACATGAAGGCAAAGAAAGTTGTTGAGGTACGAATACCGATTATCATTTTAATTTAATTTAAAATATTATTCTGTTAATAAAAAATTAAATTTCTAGGAGACAGAAATTAAATATTTTTTTTTCACAAAAAACCAATTTTCTTGTCAAATTTTAAAAAAGAGAGGTTAAATATAAAATATATAAAAACAACTTTTTGTCGAAAATATCCCAGCAATTAAATTTTTAAAATTTAAAATGAGATAGCGAGAAAGAGAATTTTTGAAGGTCGAAAAATAAAAATTAAATTAGTTTATTTCGCACTATTTAAAGAAAGAAGGGCAACGATCATAAAATTTTGATTAAAGGCTTTCTTTTAATTAATTATTTATTATTTAATGTTGTGATAGAAATGGAAGTGACAGATTTAAACAAAATTCATTAAATTTAAAATATTTATAGTTATTATTATTTTTCAGTAATTGTAGATACTAAAAAGATTTTTTTATTTTCCTAATTAATATTTAGAGCAAATAAATATAAATTTTTAGTAAATGGCATAGTTATTGAGAGATTCGGATGATTTTTTTGTTTTGAAAAAGTAAAGGGAGAAAGACTGACAGAAGTTGACACAAAATAGTAAATAATAACCACAATTAAAAATAAATTTTCCGTCAAAGCTTTTGTATTTATTGAAAGATGAATGGGAGAGGGAGGGAGGGAGAGATATTTAGAGTTTTTGTGCTTCTATATTCTTTGTTATCGCGCAATCCCTATTATTTTTGTGTAAATTTTCGCGAAAAGACTGGAAATAAAAAAAAATTTTTTATTCCACCAAACAATAAATTTATAAATATTTATATACAAAAGTAGAAATATTTATAAAAAAAGAATGGGATAAAAATATAATAAACGTGCAATTTATAGGGATATTGTAAGACAGTTCTTTGAATACGTAACAACTCATTAAATAGTGAAAAGTAAGGGACAAGAAATGGATGGGAATCACTTACAAGTAAGCGCCTACGTAGGAGATAATAATTAGTATGGAAGGTATCACAAAGTTTGTGATTTATTTGATTTAAAAATGATGATTGGAGGGATAAAATACTAAATGAAGTTGTTTATATTTTTATTTTCATGGACGCTTAAAATGGATTTATCCTTTTATGGGATGAGGTGTTGATCCTTTTTTTATTGTTTATTATTTGTTTTAAGCAGGTGAATTGTTAAAATTAGAGTGAAAAAATTTACAAAGTACTTTCGCATTATATGTACAGGGTGTTTCACTAGAAAAGCCCTTTTTGAAAAATCAATAACTTTTTACCGTGTCGACCGATTTTATTGATATTTGGTAATTTGTATCTATATTTTATAAGGTTTTTTTTGACATAAAAATTATGTCTAAATTCGAACCCTAACCCTGTATTTCAAATCCGTACTCAACCGTTCTCTTTTTTTTCTCTTTGCATTGCATGCTATCTTACTTCATTTATTTTCCTGCGAGTGGAGAAGAGTAGATACTGTATTGCAGTTGTAGTGTCTATCGCCTAGTGTTTACTCTAGTGTCTATCGCCGCTTGCAAAAAACAAAAGGAAGTAAGAATGCATGTGGGGAAAAAGGGAAAAACAGAACTGTAGAGTACGGAATTATCTCGGGTTAGGGTTCGAATTTAGACATAATTTTTATGTCAAAAAAAACCTTATAAAATATAGATACAAATTACCAAATATCAATAAAATCGGTCGACACGGTAAAAAGTTATTGATTTTTCAAAAAGGGCTTTTCTAGTGAAACACCCTGTATATTGCCACTTTCTAACAAAATGTAATAGAAAAACTGATATAAATGATAACTCATTTGAATGAGTTCATGGAGCTGATGTGAGTCGATTGCACTAAAATCAGCTAAACTAGATGATTCTGAAGAAAGTTGCTTGAAAAACTTCGACGGAAAACTGTTTTCGCGCTGCTGCGGCCGTGATTACTTTGCCCGTGATTCCCACTCGAGCAATAACCCAGCTTCCTCCGCAAACATTTTTACAGATAACTTAGTCTAATATAACTTGTTTAATATTTTAGTCTAAAATAAATCCATTCGGCTAGGCTCGATGCCTCTTTCAAATAAGCTATCTTTATTAAGTAGTAGGATAGAAAATCTTAGTGATACATAATCTAGAGAAACAGCGAGTACTAATAACCAGATACCTCCATTACTCCTAGGGATCACTTGATATCTCTATTAATCTGCTTAAAGTCCTCGATATAATCTCTCAAATATTTTTTATGGCAATTTTACTTATAAATACCTATTTGTCATTCTATATTTTTAGAATTAAAAAAATCAAGAACCCTCAACTCGGTGCTCTAAAAGAATGGTAAATTTACCAGGTACCATTACCTCGTTCTTAGAATACCGCTCCAGAAAACGGAATATTTTTTAAATCAGAATTTTTCAGAAGTTCTACTTTTGGCATTCTGATATTTTATTTCGTGTTGGTATTTCGTTAGGGCTCCATGACAATTGTACAGTGGGACAATTGTACAGTGAAACAATTGTACAGAAGACAATTGTACAGTGGACGATTGTATAGTATTAAGAGCTTTTTTAAAAAATTTAGTGTTAAGCCAAAGTATCGAAAGCATATGATCAACACTAAATTTTTTAAATTTTATTTCACAACATGGGAAGGTTATTTCAATGACGAGACAAACTTCAATTCGTTGAATTGATCAACGAAGTAGGTACAGTAGGTACAGTGAGACAATTGTCTCACTGTACAATTGTCCCACTGTACAATTGTCGTGCCACCTTTCGTTAGACTTATTCGTATTTGTTATTTTGTTCTGCAAATTATAAATTGCTTCATTTCAACAACATTTAATAATGTTATGTATTTTTTGTCATTATTTTGGGAAATTATTAGTTTCTAATTTTTTTCTTAATGTCTCTAATAATGAGGAGATATTCGCTATATTATTTTTGAGGATAATGATGTTATTCTGACAAGGGAACATTCTTTACTGTCACCACGAATTCGGTATTTTTTTGGTACCATTCGATAGATTTAAATTAAAAATGACCGAAACAACACATCCAACTTTTCCCCCAATAGTAGCCAAAGAACCAAATGCGGCAAAGCGTTTTGCACGATTCTGCTTTTCAGCAAGAGAAAGAGAAATTGCAATGAAGGGGAGACTAATTAAATAAATTGATTTTTTTTTATTTTTTAATTAAATTTTTCTATTTTTTGATAATAAAAAAAGTATCGAATGGTTTGGTACCATTCGATACTATTGCAAAGTGCTATCCGTTTTCTTGCAAAAAATTTTTAAAAAAAGTTATGGCCAGTCAAAGTTTCAGTTCTTGGGAGTGGTTGAGTATAAGCAAAAGACGGAAAAGAAGCGAGCTATTACTTTTTTTCACTCTCTCTGCTTTCTTCACATTGTTTTACAAAGAGGAAAAAAGAATGCAAGAGGCGCGAGGAAAAAAAGGAAAGAAAAATGTCAGACACGATAAACAAAGAGAAAAGGGGCGGGTGGGTTTTTTGAGGAGGAAAAAGAAGAGAGAAATTGTTTACTTACCCTATAACTCCAGACTCTAGCGGTTCAACTTTGACTGGCCATAACTTTTTTTTTAAAATTTTGGTAATTCTTCGGTTCGTACCCCCCACTCTTTTTTCCTCCATAAAAGTATTAAAAAATGGTCAGTCAGTCTTAGGTTATAGAACCCGTCGAGCTGCGTCGAATGACACCAAAATCAAAAAAATCCGACATGATTTGACCCAGATACAGACCCCTGAAAACTGAAAAACCATAGGGGCGAAAAACCATGGGTTCGAGAGTTTATACATATTATAGCTCATTCGAAAGAGCTCTTCGAACTGAGTCGAATGACGCCAAAATCAAATCGATTGGACAAGATTTGACAAAATTATGACATAAAGTCGCCGACTCCGATAGGTCTACTTCATGTCATAACTATGTCAAATCTGGTCCAATCACGTTGAATTTGGCGTCATTCGACTGAGCTCGACGAGCTCCTTCGAATGAGCTATCATTTGTGTAAATTTTTTTCATTTCAAAAAATTGCCCTGTGGTTGTTCAATTTTCAGGGTTCTGTATCTCGGACCAATCAAGTCGGATTTTGTCAATTTTGATGTCATTCGACTCATCTCGACGAGTTCTATAACAAAAGATTGACTGACCATTTTTTAACACATTGAGGAAGGAAAAAGGAGTGGGGGGTACGAACCGAAGAATTACCAAATTTTTTGCAAGAAAACGGATAGCACTTTGCAATAGTAAATTGGGGGTCCTCTATCGAATGGTACCAAAAAAATACCGAATTCGTGGTGACAGTAAAGAATGTTCCCTTGTGAGATAGCTTTATTATACTTGACATTTACTATATCATTTCTAAATTTCAGATAGTTTAACTCTGTGCACATTTTTACTTATTCCTGTTTTTAAATGACTAAAACACAAAATTAATTTTTAAATGGCTAGAATATGTCCACAGTGTCGACGTAGTCTTACAGGACAATTTACATTTCGAGGATTATTGTGGGGAATACTTTGCTTTCCATGTGGACTCTTCTGTTGCATCAGAAGACGGCGAATGCATTGTTTTAGTTGTGAAAACGAGGTTTACCTAAAATATTTTTTTATAATTTTTTCATTTCATTCAATTCTTTTTTTTTAAATTTTCCTCTTTTAAGGTTGTTGTTTCTACTGGCTCATTTCCTGTACTTGCTCATCGTTATAAGGATTATAGATCTTCTTTGTGGCAATTTCCATCCTCTACAACATCCAATACCACTATAAATGGCAATAGTCAATCTGAACAAAGGCCCCTGCTTCAACGTCAATAAATGGCTTATATTAACACAAAAGGGTATATATCAATTTTTCTTTCCTAACTTTTCCCTTCCTTTTTCTGTTTAAAAATTGATTAAATAATTTAGATAAATTATTTTTTGAAAATTCTTTGTTTAATTTTTATTTTAAGAATGGAAGAAATTCTTTTCTGTAAAATTCTGGAATATCGAATTCGAAATTTTATAAAATTTTTTGATACCTAAAAATAATTTTTAATCAATTTTTTGTAATTTCTTGCCATAATTTTATGCTTGTTTTATGATTTAGAGGGACTTAGATTTAATTAATTAATTGTATAAGTCCTAACAATTTTTATTGAAGATTTTAGAAATTAATTTTTTATGGATGATTTAAGTTTTATTTTTTTTAATTTTTAGCGATCGATTTTCTTTCATTTTCCCTTAAAACGACAAATTTTCTTTTAAAATTTAAAGAAATAATTGAATTTATTTTCAATTTAATTATTTTAAAGAATTTTTATTAATTTTAATTCCTTAACAAAAAAATATATTTGTTTTCACTGCTTCTGCTTTCATTAAATATATTTAAAGAAAATTTATACTTTTTTCTCCTAATTTCCATTTTGTATATATTTATCCATTCCATTCTTTTTTACCTTTATTTTTCACTTTGCCCAATTCCTATCTTCTATTTTCCTTCAAATCAGAAGTGATTTAAAAATTGTATTTTTATACTAAAATGTATTTAATTTTTTAAATTAAAGAAATAAAATAATTAAAAAAATTTTTTTTTCTTTGATTGATTTTTAAAAATTCAATTTAATTTTTTAATTTTTTTGTAATATAAGGAAATAATTTTTAAGAGAATGCCCGGCACATCTCAAGAATTACACGATTTTGCCAAGAAAGTACATCAAACACTTGGATCTAAATATGAAGGATATCGATTAGCTGATCTAAAATTTGACATTCAGTTAGTTTTTTTATTTTAATTTATTGTCTTTCTATGGGCTTTTGTGGCACTGTTCGATTTGTTCCGAAATTCTGTAATTTTTGAGGGATTCAACGATTAGACTCAAAAGATACATATAACGAATTTTTGTTCCTGTTGGCAAGGGCGTAGCCAGGGGGTCGATTTCAGGGGGGGGTTTATTTGACTGCGCACAGAACAGAAACAAAATTTCATAAAAATGGAATTTATTTTTAAGCGATGATTTTAACATAAATGCTGATGATAAAGCAAATCAGCTAGGATATTCAACATTTAAAGAATTAATTGAATCTGATGCCTTCGAAAATTTTGTAATTATACAACAAGACATTGGAAGTTTAGACAATGCAAAAATATATAAAGCTAGACCAGATGATAAATATAAATTAATTTATGAACAACAAAAACAATGGAGTAGACATAAGGAAAATGAGTTTGTTTTTTTTTGAAAATATTTTACTAGTCAAGACAAGACTAGCAAAATTTTGGAATCCAATTAGAGGGAAATAAGAAAACAAATTCATAATTTATGGCAAATTTAATTGAATTTTTGTCTTAAAAATTAAAAAACAAAACACCTTCGCAGAAATTTCTTAATTATGGTTTAGAATTTTATTATTAACTTCGGAATTTTATTTGTTCTATAATTCAACAAGAAAATCTTACAATTAAATTATAAATATATTTTTTAGGCAAGCAAGAATGTTAAGAAAATATGCTCATTATATGGCTAGTTCAAATAATAATAATGCTCCTCCTCAACCTTTAAATCGGTCTGTGAAAATTAAAAATAAATTTAATTAATTTTACACAAATAACATACCTAACAATAAGTTAACATCTTCTAATTCACCTTGAAATATTTTTTAGTAATTTTTATTTCCTTTTAGATTTAAAATTTTATTTTAAATTATTGAGGATTTTTTTCGATACCAGAGGAAGATATGTGCATCCACGTCACGGCAATAAATTTGGAAATTATTTAAACAAAAATTCACATCAAAGAAATCCTCAAGGATTGGGGGAACCACAAGGGTTGGATGATTATTTTGATGAAGATTTTGTAGAAGAAAATAATGGGAAGGAAGAGGAGGGGGAAGAAGAATATCAAGATTTTAGGGGATCTGATTCTGGGAAAGGAGAGGAGAAGAAAAATGAAAAAGAAGAGGAATATAAACAAGAAAATGTTGAAATTACTTTAAAAAAAGGTAAAGATTAAAAGATTTTTACTGATAAATTTAATTTAAATTCAGCTTTTAGTAATCCTTACAAGGAACCACTCAAACTGTGACCAAAAATTTTCAAATAAAAATTATACCATTGTGTAGAGCATGGCTGATAACCTATTGCCACTTTTTGGCTTTTTTGGCTCCGACCCCCAAATTGAAGTTATAGCTGATAAAATTTTGGAGCGATTGAGTCGCCCTCGTTTTTAAAGACGATGGTATAATTTTTATTTGAGAATTTTTGGTCACAGTTCGAGTGGTTCCCTCATGAGATAAACAAATAATAAATAAATATTTAAATAACTTCCAATAAGAGGGGTTCTGATTTTAAACAAAGTTAAAATTATCAAATTACCTGCTGGGCATTCTGAATCGCAAAAATCTAATTTTTTAAACAAACAGAACTTACATTTTATCTTTAAAATAAGCAAGGCCAAAGGAATTTATTCTACCTAAAAGCAACACAAACCAAATAACAACAGAAAAGAACAAAGACGAACAACCTATTCTTGATATTTCTTTCACCAAAAATAACTCAGTAAATCAAGATTTTAGCCGGTGCGCTAATTAAAATTTGTAATTACTTTTCAGTTAGATTGTTGCCCTCTAAATCTAGTGAAAAATTTTTAAAAATTATTTTTCAATTGGAGAGGAGGGAGGGGGAGTATATTTAATCGGGAAGTATCAAATTATTTTACTCTCATGTCGATATTTAATTTGAATAAAAATTAATTTATTTAAAAATATTTTTAAAAATTTGCCATGAAAATAAGTTTTTAGAGAAAAGAGTAGGTCAACAAAACAAATAACTACAAAAATAATATGGGACGAAGAAGAGGATGAGGAAGAAATCTCAACAAATCATAACAACATTTACGTACCTGAAGGAAAATTAATAAATATAGATGATGAATAATATGTAGAAGTGACAATTTTTAATTTAAATTATTTTTGTACGAGTATATATTTAAAAATAACCCGCTCAAATTTTAATACTTTATAAAAATTATTCAAAGCTGTCTAGTTTTGCATTGTTTCTCTAAGCTCAATTTTTGTTTAGGCACATTTTTTAAATTGTTAAGATAATTTTTTGCTAATAAAGAAGAAATATTTAAGTAAATCATCGAGTAGGTTTGTAAAACCATATTTGCCTTGCTGCCTTAAGATTTAAGCTAGACTTGCATATTTAAGAGAGCACCTGTTCTTGTACATAAGTTTAGGCTTACTGACATGAGTTTATATCCTTTGAGGTTATGAATAAATATTAAAGATTAAAAAAGGCAAATTAGGGTGTGCCGTTAAATTCAATTAGGGCGTGTTAACCACCAAAGAATTTAAATTTTTTTACTTTTAAATATTTTTCTTTTAATGAATAATATTTTTTATTATGAAAGGTAGACATTAGCAGACAAAATTAAAATTTATTTCTTAAAAGTTTTTAATAATTTTGTGTTCTTTCACGCTTCGAAATAATTTTTATTCCATTTTATGTCCAATAAAAGTACAAACATTTTTTTATTTAAATATTTTTAATCTTCGTCCTCCTATTTTCAAAGAAATAGAAACCATGGAAACATCCCTTTTTCTTGAATAATTTTTAAAAGAAAATTATATATTTATTAAAATTTTATGTTGTACAGGGTGACATAAAAGAAACTGCACATCTTGTTTTTGGCATAACTTTATTCAAATCAAAGTTATTGGGCTCAGATAAAGTTTAAATGATAGAGAAACTCTCCCTTATCTGGATAAGGATTAAAAGGCGCGGAGAAAAATATTGAGGAAAAGTTCGCAAGTCAAAAAATTTTTATTCAGAGAATAAATTTTTTATGATCTGATCATGTCAACTGAGGGTTTTCGTGGATTTACCGGAAATCCTTTAAGGTGTTTTACAGCCTTGGATCCGAAGCCACCTTTGGCGTAGGGAAGGGATCTTTCATCAAAATTCTTCCTCTTCTAATAAGACCTTTGATGTGCAGGGTTGGTGTGCAGCCAATTTACCCGGTTTTATCCCATCTAAAATAATGCAACCGTACTCGTCGGATTTGAATCCGTTGGATTGAATTTTTATTCTGATTTGAAGACAGGGGTCTGTTCTTAATAAAACAGAAGTTTTGAGTCGCTTCGTCAACCACTCGCCCAGGAATGGGAGAAAATTCCAACCATGTTGGTGCGAACTTTTGCCTAAAATTTTTCCAAGCGCCTTGAATTCTGTATCCGAGCACAGGGTGGATATTTCTAAATTTCTTAATTATATTTTTCCCCAGTCATTTCTCTATTATTTAAGCCTTATTTGATCTCATTATCTTCAATTTGAATAAAGTTATTTCAAAAATACTGTGTGCAGTTTCTTTTATGTCACCCTGTACATCTTTTTGCCTTTTAGAATGCTTACCTATTTTTTAAATTTCTTTAAAATTTTAAATTATTTTTTTTTTCAAATAATCTTTAATTAGAAAATAAAGTAGAATAGAAGATTTTAAAAAATTTCAAGCTTTTTTGAGTTCTTAGAAATATTTTCAACCTAAATTATTTAGGCAAAAATGACATTCCCCCATTCTTGCAGCTCTAAATTTTCAAAACTTTTGTGCCAAAATAAAGTCATTCATAAATACATATAATTTTTAAGTTTTTTTGGATGGAATTGCCAATATTTATTGAAAGACTCCCTTTTTTCTTTTTATTTATTTTAATATTTTATTTCACAGCATGTGCCCAATGAATTGAAAATAATTCAGAATTGAATAGTATTTGAATAAAATAAGAGAAAATATATTGCTTTTACCTATTTTAGTAGAGAAATAAAGGGGTATGTAGACATTCAATTTGGCAACCATTTATGTAAAACCCCCCAACATTTTTACTAAAAATAAAGCTTTTTATTTTTAATTTTTTAAAAATTATTTTCTAAAAAAGATACAAAATAGCCAGCAAATTTTCTTTTGAAAATTTCTTTATTTTAATATAACAATAAAAAATAAATAATTATTTAAAGACATTTAATAATTTATTTAAAGAAGAATAATTTTTGATTTTTGGTCTTTTTTAAATAAAATTTTTATCAAAAATATATAAAATTTTAAAATATATTCCCATAAAATTATTTGTCATAAAAGTTTATTTAAAATATCTCAATCATTATTAAATATCGAATCTTCTATAAAATGTTTGAACAGTTTTTGATAAAAAAAATTATTTTTTTAGCCTTTTCAATTTTTTAAACTGTTATTTTTCTTCTTAAAAGTTAAAAAATATAATAAATTACTATAATTTATTTATTCTTAATATTTTAATTAATAAAAAATGGAAAATTCTTCATCAATAATTCCAAGACTTGAAATGGAATCATTACAACAAATGGAGCAAGAAAACGATAATAATAGTTTATTTAATGTAATACTTAATTTTTTAATTAAATTTAATAAAAATATTCTAAATTTTAAAAGATTCGGGATGTTGACGCTCAACGTTTTTTAGAAGAATCTTTAGTTTTATTACTTAATTTTAATAATTTACAACAAAATAATTCTTCTCAAAAATTAAAAAATAATTTAATAGAAAAAGAAGAAAAATTAAAAAATACTCCAAAACAAAATTTAGATAATTATTTACCTCCAAAATCCCCAAGGAATAAACAACAGAGAAATGATTTTAAAAAACCAAAAGAAAAAATAATTGAAGCTGGATTACTTTTACACGAAATTGCTGAAAAATGTAGACGTTCAATTTTTGTTTTAGTAAGTTAAAATATTTTAATTATAGACATTTTGAGTTGTTCTTTTTCTTCAACTCTTTACTAGGTTGAAAAAAAGTTGTAGAATTTTTTTAAAGTATTCAAAAGCTATAAAACTTTGGAATATATATTTTTAGAATGTTTTCTAATAGATACCAAAATTTGAGAATTTTTGGTTAGGTATTCATGGAGTTCTGATCTTTTAAAAATTTGTTGTCGAAAATGGGTTTACACATCCCCATGTACTTTGTAATTATAAATATAGGTAATTGTGGAGGGGAGTAGGGGTGTGGTTTTTTTCCATTAGTAAGCGACCTTTTTGATCGCTTACTAGTAGAGCCCGGACCGTACCGTACTACGGCCGTATTTTTCGGTATTTATCGGTATTCCGTATCGGTAGTACGATACGGAATACCGACCGATAAAATTTTGAAGTTGATCGGTATTTATCGGTATCGGTATTTTTCGGTATTCCGTATCGGTAATACGGTACGGAAAAACTAAAATACCGATACTACCGACCGATAAAAAAATCAAGGAATCTGTGACTAGGTTTACCAAAATTCTTAAAATTTTTGCCTGCGGCGCAAGAAAAAAAAAGAAATCTGGTGACTGGTATACTAAAATTCCCAAAATTTTCGCCTACTGCGCTGGAAAACAATGAAAGTTGTAGGATGGTTTAACAAAATTCTCAAATCTCTAAATCCATTTTATTCCTCCGGTGTCTTCCAAATCAATCTTATCCTTCCAAATCATTATTACTCCCCGATATCCTTCCTGACATAAGCATCTAACAACTTATCCACATAATAATCATGTCAACAAATCCCCAAAATCCATTTAAATCCACTTAATCCCTCCATATCCACCGATAACACACCAAATCTAGCTTAATCCCTTTAAATCCCTGATTTACCTCTTTATCCATACAAATTTATTTATAAAAATAATTCTTGTTTAAGATATTAATTTTTTGAAAATACGGTACGGAATACCGATAAATTTTTACCGGTATTTATCGGTATCGGTATTTTTCGGTATTCCGTATCGGTAATACGGTACGGTAAAATTTTGAGATTCATCGGTATTTATCGGTATCGGTATTATACGGTAGTACGGTACGGAATACGGTACGGTACGAAATTCCGGGCTCTACTTACTAGTATTATTCACTTCACTGTTTTATTAAATTTCTAATAAAATTTATTTTCATGTGGAAATAAAATAAAATTAGAAGAAATAATTTACTTAAACTAAAGAAATAAAATTTGTAAAAAGTAGTTAAACCCGCCAGTCGTGAAAATATAAAATATGGAGATATTTTAATTTAAATAAGGGGAAATATTATCCACTTAATTAAATTTTTGTATATAATCCTCATTATTATTAGGAACAACTGCTTATTTTATTTTCATCCTAGTTAAAAAATAATTGTTAGAGGGGGAAGTATATATTTTGAGGAAGAAAATGATGTAAATAAATACAGGAAGTGTTTAAAGTAAATAATATTCTTGTTTTTCTAATAGTAGATCAATGAAGAAAAGGAAAAGCAAGAAAAGGAGATTTGTAATAAATATTTACCTGTATTTTGATTATTGTAGTTTTTTAATCAAATATAAAAAACGACTGAAATTTTATTTATTTCTTTCCCCAACTTAACAGAAAATCTTTTCTTTTAATCAAAAAAACCATTGTTATACCATCTCAATATTTTCCATCATTTAATAAAAACACACAATTTACCTACCTATCTTTTAACAAAAATTATCTACTAAATTAACACTTCTCACTTGCTTTAATTTAGAGAAGATTTAAAGCCTTTAATAGAGACACCAACCAACCAACCACCCAGCAGCAGCCGCTTTCTTCAAGATCCCTAGTATCAATCAATGCCACAAGTTTTTAAATCTTCAACCGTCAGCAGTCGTCGCATGTGAGTTAATTCAAACAAAGAAATAAAGAGAGAGGAAGGATATATTAACATCAATGAATCGGCACACAAACAACTACCTCCTCTAATACTACCTTTCTAGCAAAATCACCGTTAAAAATAAAAGAGATTTTAAGTTCTAATCAATAAAAACTTTGAAAATTGGTTGCAAATTTCATGATCTATTTTTGAAGATTTATGTCAAGCTAGTTTTTAAAATAATTTATTTTAACTTTTGTGTGTTTCAGATTTTGGGTAAAATAAAAATAAATTTGTGCTTCCTGTTTTATATCTTTATTTAATATATTTTTAGTTTTTTAATTTATTATACTAAATACTATTAATTTTAAAATAAAAATTATCCACGATTATTTAAATAGATAAATATTTAAATCTGAACAAATTTCCTTCACAGAAATGCGTGACAGTAGTAAAGAAATACCACAAAAAACTTCTCTTCAAAATAACTCTAAATTAACAAATGGATTTAATGGAAATAATAAAAACAGTGAAAACAACAATTATTCAAATAATTGTCAAAATAATACAAAATTTTCTTGTAAGGAATCGGGGAGCAATCCAGCTAAACAAACACGGCGCCCCTTACCTGCACAACAAAAAAGTCCCTACATCAGCAATTTTTGGATTTCTGTATGTTTATCCAAACTAGGATATGTAGTTGATCCCGGTTTCGGTCTTGAGTTTCAGTAAAATATTTCCGTCTTTGGGGATTTTTTAAATGGCTTTGGCCTTTATATTTTTATGAAAATTTAAGGCAAAAAATATCAGAATTTTCGGTTTTAAATGTCTTCCAAGAACCGAAATTGGATTAACCAAAAACCAGTTTTTAGTCATAGTTTTTGAAATTTTTTTAATACATTTCTCCATTAGACACTCAAGTCACGTTCTTCATCTGAAGCATTATCCTCCCAAAGACTGTTACTCGGTCACAATGCTACTGAAAGACTACAACAATTACAACAACAATCCCCTTCTTCACAATCTCTATCATCTCTTTCCTCTCCTTCTTCAGCAATTAATAATTTAAATTCTGAAGATCAGCAAATAAATAATGTTAAAAATAATTCGGAAAATAATTTGGGAACTGTTGAATCTGTAGCTGTACGTACAGCTAATTTTTTATTAGAAATGAGGAAAACACAGGAAGGCAAAAAACAGCAATCTTCAAAAACTAATAATAATATTTTAGCTTCTCCATTTAGTTATAATAATACTTGTGGAAGAATTACACCTTTTCCAAGGTACCTAATTTAATAATTTACATATTCTTCATTTCTACTTAAAAATAATTGTTGATCAATCATTGTAGTAGGGTGTGAGCCTAAAAATTTTAAAAAATTCAAGCTCAATTATATTCTTATTTAAACAGCCTTCTAATCGACCAACAACAACTTCCAGAAACTACATCTTCAACTTCTCAATTATTATTGGACTCTGAAAGTCTTGATAATAATACTAAAAATTGTGGTCGTTTCCCAACAATTCCTTCCGAAAAACAACAAAATAAACAACACCAATTTCATCCTCTCCAAGTAAATATTAATGAGGAAATGGACAAATCCTCCTCTTCTTCATTATTACAAAAACAATCTTCATCAACACCTTCCCCATCTTCATCTATCGCAGAATTACCTCAACCAGCCCCTAAACACCATTTAAGAGAACAATTACTTAAAATTAAACAAAAAAATGTTTTTGCCGGGAATAGTTTTTTTGGGGGAATTTCAAATAATCCTTTCTTTTTTGGAAATCTAAAACAACAAAAACAAAGAAAAATACTCCCAACAGCTAAGCAACTTTTACATTCTTCATCTCCTAATTTTCCACAAACAAATACCGTTATTTCAAGAGTTAATGAATTAGAGGAAAGGCAACAGAAAAATAAAAAAGTTTGAAATTATTTTGAATAAAAAGTTAAAATATTTTTAAATTTAAAATTCTTCTAGCTTTCTCAATTTATCATTCATTCTTTACTATTTAGATTGTCAAAAATTAAAATTTAAGAGTAAAGCTAGACTTTCTGTTTAGTGAACTATTGAAATTTTAATTTTTTTAACTCCGAATGAGAAATTTTTTTGGACTGTTAAGTATGAGAAAGAACTGACTAATTATTTTGATCATTACTTTTTAACATTTTTGGAGTGCTTGATTAAAATCTTAAATTTAGACAAATTTTAATATATAAAATTAATAATATATTCCATTTTAAAGAATAATACTGTCGCTAAACCCTTCGGCAGTGCTGTACAACAACAACAACAAAATAACAATTCTTCTCAATTACTTCAAACAAATTCTTCTTCAAAGATAAAATCTCCAAACAATTCTGTTACTAGAAATGATAGACTTTCTCCTCGTAGTAGTTTATTTCGTACAAAACCGGTTATTGTTGTTGACCTTGGTCAAGAGGAAATTAATGAGGTTAAAATAAAGGAAGAGGAAAAATTAAAACAAAAATTAATAAAATGTTTTGAAGAAGAAGATAGAGATAAAGAAAAACAAAAATTAAAATCAAATAATTTTGAAAAACTTCAAAATATTTCTAAAACCTCCTCAGAAACAAAAGAAAAATCAAAAAGTGTAACTGCTTTGGTTAAACAAAATGTTATGCCAAAACATTTTCAATTTAATATTTTAAAGGTAAGTAAATGTTTATTTTTTTGTGTGTTTTGATTTTTAAAAATTCTAAACAAAAAATATTTCTGCTTTTTATTTACACTAATCTTATACTAAAATATAAAAAAATATTTTCTTTAAGTGTTTCTAAAAATGAAAAAAAAATGAAAATTATTTTTAAATAAAAATATTTTCACATTAATATTATATTAGCTTTTTCTTTAATTTTTATTTAAATTAAGAGCTTTTATTAATAATTCCTTACATTTTTTTATTAAAATTTAAAATAATCAAAACTGGGAAAAAATTATTGAAACATGGGGGAAGGGGGATGGTGGACATGAAAAGGATGGAGAATGGAAATAAATAAATTTGTAGATTGAAATAAAAGATTATTTAAATGGTTAATTACAACATTTATGACAAAAAGGAAAGTAAAAGCTTTATTTTTCATTATTATATGGACTTCATTTAATTATATTGAATCCAAGGGAGTGATTTTGTGTGTGTGGGGGGGGGGAGATTATTGATCAAGCATTAAAAAATTAAAATTTATATCAAAATATTCTCTAGCTTTATTAATTTAACACAATATTTAAATAAATCTAAATCCTTCTTTATTCTTCCATTTTATTTTTCCTCCTTCTCTCTCCTTTCTTTTTCATTTCACGCAAAAACTTTTAAGTGCTTAGTTTTTTTAATATTTCCACACATTCACACATTTTTTTGATGCGCATTCCCCCAATTTATTTATTTTAAAACATTTATATGTACTAAGTAGATTTAATAAATAAATATATTTAATATATCACACACATCATTTCGGCCACCACCACCTCAAACACTTCTCTCCTTCCCCTAATTTTTCAGTCTAATTCTTTCCTCATTTTTAGTTGATTGATTCACACATATGTGTATATTTTGAATTATTCACTCAGAAGTTTTTTTTCAAAATATTAAAAAAAATTTTTTTACAATATTGATTCTATTTTAAAAAATTAAAAACATTCCAATTAATTTTTAAATTTTATTTCAAGTTTATTCTTTAAAAATATTAAATTAAACAATTTAGACAATAAATAATTTATTTTTCCCTTATTTCCCTCTCATTCGCTTTTTCTTTTCTTTCTCCGAGAATTCTACAATTGGTCAAAGTCAACGAATTAGGGCTATTGGTTCTAAAATGTTTCGTATATACGAGACCGAACAGAAAAATTTAGGGCAAGAATTTCTAATTTAGACCCGGCTTTGAATTAAAAATAAAACTAATTTTAAATCTAAATTCCCTAACAGATTTGCTGATTTATTATCATTTTTTCGGGGCCATCTTAGTACACCGGCTGACCAATTAATATATATTTATTTAGGTTTTTATCTTTACTAATTTAGCTTTTAGTCAATAGGTTAATCTAAGGTATTGGACAAATAAATAAAATAATTTTTGGCTGACCAATCAATATATATCTTCTTTTTTGTATTATAATATCCTCTCATATCCAGTAAAATCTACTAAAATATAAATTCTATAAATCCGTGGGACGTGGCTACTTTCTTCTCTTCTTTCCCGATTTTAAAGGTGGGGAGGATATATTTGTTGTTGTTCTTGGCTTATTTTACCTATCAGTTAAACAAAAGGGCCAAATTCTTTTTTTCTCTTATGTCCACTTAACTTGTGTTGTTTTGTTGCTAATAATAAATAAATATATCTTTTACTTTTAAATATTTTAAGGAATTTTGTTTTGCTTTTTCCTCCTTTCCTTCCCTTTATTACTTTTTACCTTTATAAATACTTTAGTAGAAAAATGTAATATGAGATTATATGTACATCGACTGGCTTGTTTGGTGTCCACTTAAAGCCAGCGGCGCTTTCTTGAGAGAAAATGGCGATTAGAAAATACGCTTTTATTAGTATATCACTTTTCACACACAAAAAGGGAAGGATGATGGCCACACTAATAATAAATAATATTCATTAAATGCCCAGTAAACTTAAACATATATTTGCCAATAAATATCCTTATTTTATATGAACATTTTATATTAAATCCGAAATCCCAAAATTAAAATTTAGGGTTATAATTTAGAAATTAAAACTTTTTTGTTACTTCCTAAATTTTTACTTATTAATTAGAAATTTGGCAATTAAATTTACAAATAATAATCACATCTAAATACTTTAGTTTTATTCTTTTAGTATTTTTTATGAAATTAAAAACTATATTTATCTAATTATAAGAGCAATTCTATAACAAACTCCACTCATTTTTCAAATAAATATTACAAGGCCGGGATCATTCTGATGAGGCACTGGGATACGGGACCAACCACTTTACTATTCCAAATCAAAAATATAAACGATTGTAATTATATACTCATTTACTTATTTACATATTATTTCTCATTTCTATAGAATAATTATTAAAATTTAAGTTTATTAGTTAATTAAAATCAGATTTTCTATAAAATATTTATTTCTTCACTTTTTTAATGAGAAAATAATTAAAATAGCCTCTAGCAATATATGCATTCCACTACAAATAATATCTGTTTATCTCCTTCTTTACTACAAAAGTCTGGAACAGAATAAAAGCGATTATCATCAACATAAAGAGAAAATATTAGCAAAGAAAAAGCATTAACAAAAACGGGAATAATGTTCGAAAATCAACATTTATTAGCGAATGATTGGAAAGAAGAAAAAAATAAAATGGAGGGAGAATTTGAAGAAGAAGATGAACAAAATAATGAGAATAATATTATTATTAATTATGATGAAGATGGATTTGAAGAATTACGAGATTTTCAGTTACTTTTAATGCCAGCAGCAAGACAAAGTGCTGCTAGGAGATTTAATTCTAATACTTCTCCTGTGAATGCTAATAAAATCAATGAACAGCAAAGGCAACAAAAGAATAAAAAAAATTGTGAAAACGCAGAAAAAATAGGGTTGGTAAATAAGTTAATCCAGAAGATTAATTCATTTAAAATCAATATATCACTACTAAAATCTGGGTTTTCTTAATCGTTCATTATTTTATGAAATAATGGAGATTACTGAATAGATTTTAATCCTATTCTTTCCATAAAGGTTGATCCCCCGGCACCGACTAACTCAACCCCGAATTTCGAGCTTGCTGACTAACGTTAACAAAACAATTACGAGAAGAGATAAGAAAATATTAGTTTTTCTTCAATTCCTTTTAATCAAATATAATCAGCGCCAAAAAAAATCTGCGCCGAATTGTCCAAAACATTTTCCCTCATAAAACCTATACCTTTTGGCTTCAAGTTTTTGCTCAAAACTTGAAATCAAAAGGTTTAGGTTTTACAGGGGAGACGGTCGAAGACAATTCGGCGCAGATTAGTTGGCGCTAATATTTTTGTTCCTAAAAATTTTCTTCTTTATTAAGATTTATCCATTAAGAAATAATTCCTATTTCTTTAGCCCTCGAATGATATAAGATTAGTTAATAGAGTTCGTCAGTTTTAAAAGTTTTGGGTGAAGAAATAATTTTGGCGCCAAGTTGTTGACGCCAAATTGTCTTTTTAATCCTAAAGGTTTAGGCTTCTAAAGGTTTAGGCTTTATTTGAACATTTCGGCGCAGCCACAATTTGACGCCAACCTTTTTTGTCCATATTGAAATGATTCAGTTTTATGAATAAACACATGTCTATTGGTTAAGGAATTGATCTTCTGGATAAAACTACCCAATGATTAAGCCTTTTCACCAAGGTTACACGCAAAATTTTGTTTTAGGCCAATTCCTCCATTCGTACAAAGACGTCAGAGAAATATAAATAACAATAATTATATTCTCAATCATCGACCTCAAGCATTTTTAGAAACAACAATAAAAACATCAAATAAATTTCCCCTTATAGATGAAGATTTATTAATGCTTATATCACGCAATAACAATAACAACAATAATAAAAATATTAAAAACCTTAACGGAACTACTACACCTTCTAATAATCTTTGTCGTTTAATTACAAATGTTTCAGAATGTAAATGGGCAACCCCTACAACAACAAATTTAGTAGATGAAATACAAAATTTAGAAAAAATAGTAAAAATTGAAGAAACCCCGAAGAAAATGGCTAGTATTTTGCCAAATAATTCTCTTTTACAAAATTCTTCTCTGAATTCTTTTAATTTAAATAATTTAAAGCAAAATCCTCCCAACAAAAACTTAAAAAAATCAAAGACTTATTCCTCGCCTATTTCTTCAAATAAAAATCCAAAAATTTCAAAAACATCATCTTCTTCTTCTTCTCATTTTAATTCTGTTATTGTACCTTCTGAAAGAGAAAATATTTTATTTAATCAAAAAAAGAAAGAATTAATTAACGATTCTTCAACAAATTGTGACTGTACTTCTTTAGCTTTTGCAGCTTTTAGACGTCGACAAATAAAAAATAATAATTTAAAAAATGAAGAAGAGGAGGATATTTATCAAAGAATAGAATCTTCTTCATCTTCAAAATCTTCTAAAAATCTAGATTCAGGCATTTCCTCATCTCCGTGTTCTTCAGGTGGAAGTATTGAAGGAGACAAAAATAATTTATTATTATTAAATTCTTTACCTCCCCCACCCCTTTTTGAAGACAACAAAAATAAAGTAAAAGAAGCTGTTGTATTATTAAGTAGACGTAGACAAACTTTAAATTATTTGCTTGGTAATATTGTTAAATTTCTTCTAATAGCATCACCTCCAAAAAGAACAACAACAAAAATAAATAAAATTAAAAAGAAAAAGAAAAAAGGAGATGATAATAATAAATTAATTAATATTCAGGTTAAAATAAATTATAATTAAATATTGGGAAAGGGGGGAATTATTGGCTAACATCTCTTATCCTTTTTTAGTTAGGAGAAATGGAAGGTTTTACTATAGAGGGTTTTAATTTAAATAGATAACAAAATAAATAATATATTAATTATATTTTTAAAAATCATTAATTATCTTCCACTGTTCCTCTATTTTAAAATTAAAAATTAATTTCTAATTTATATTTCCTAGTTTGGCATTCTCTATACCTAATCTTAATTATACAAATCTCTTCCACATTCATGAAGCTTAAAAATATTTTTCTAATTTAATTCTTCTCATTACATCTTTTTATTTTACTCAAGTAAAAGCATCAAAAGAAAAATAAAATAAAAAAAAATAAAATAACAGCTGTGGTTTTTAATATACCAAAATTTTTTATCCCATTCCCTCTCCAATCTTTTTTTGTTTGATCCAAACAAATCTCCCCCATCTTTTCTTCAATCAATTTTCAAAAGAAAAATAGCCTCCTTTTTTACCTTGTGTGTTTTAAAATATTTCCAGCATTTTCTCTTTTGAATTTTTTCTTGTATATTTATTTATTTTTTGTTTTTTTTTAAAAAAGTTTTTTTATATTTATTCTTAACTATTTATCTATTTTCGACAACAAATTTTCTCCTTAGGCTGTTTGTGTCCAATATTTGATTTTTTAAAGAAAGGATCAGTTTCACCTTTAAATGTTGATTTATTTAGATATATTATGTAGATAGTTTTTTAGGTGATATATATATTTTTATATGTGTTCATACATGACATTTTCTGTTCATTTTATTTTTGAACAAATTTTCTCACTCACTCTAAGTTTACGAGAATTTGTTCAGAAATAGATAATTTAAAAAGAATATTTTAAGGCCAGATTTGGATATTCATTTAAATCAAAAACAATTTTTTATTTAATTTAATTTTATTTTTTTTGTTAATTTCTCTTCTGATTTATTTTTATTATCCAAATATTTTCAAAATCAGAATATTAATATGAATAACTCAAATCCCTATTTATTCCCTTCCACTGATTCTAACCCACAAATATTTAATGGAATTACAAAGAAATTTGGAAGTAATTATTTATTAAAAAGATTGTCTTTCAATAATTTATCTCAACAACAATTAATTCCTTCCCCATTTCCAATTTCAAAATTTGCTTCATGTTCACAAGTTCCGTCTATTAGTAATTGTTCAAATGGGACAATGAATGTTACAAAAAAATATTCTTTTAAAAATAATCAGAGAAGACAACAAAATTTCCCTTCTTTTCCCGAAAATATTGCTAAAAAAAGGCTGTCTTTAACCAAATCATCTAAATTCCTACAAAAAACAATAAAAGAAGCAATTGATATAAAAAATAAAGCTTTTATTCAAAGTTATAAAGATTTAAATCGGGGAGAAAAGAAGAAAGAAGAGAATGAAGAAGAAATTAAAAGTGAGGATGAAGGAGAAGAGGAAGTAACGGACGAAGAAGAATACGAATACATATCAGATTATGAGGATGATGAAGAAGAGGAATATGAAGAAGATTTGGATGAGGAAGAGAATGAATGGCATGAGGGAGAGAAGGGTGGTACTAATCAGAAAATGAAAGAATGGAGGTCTTCGAAAGGAAATGTTCCTCTTGAAAGATTTCTTCCTTGTAGAGACTTAGTAGTAAATGGAATAGAAAGAAAAGATTATGATAGCTTACTAGAGAATGGCTGTTTTCGCATAGATACGCACAAATCCTCACCTGTATTCGAACTTAAGGCAAATGAAGATCAAATTGAAGAAAAAGAAAAAGAGGAAAGTTTTAAAGATTTTGTTAGTAAGGAGGAATATAAGCAAAGGACAGACGAGGGACATTATGATGATAAAGGTGAAAAAGAAGACAAAGAACAAAGAGAGGACGAAATGGAAGATGAAGATTGGGATGAAGATGAAAATGATGAAGAAACGGAAGATGAAGCATATCTCTCACCCTGGAGCAGTCGTCGTTCTGATAGAAGTACTCCTTTAAGTCAATGTAGCACTTCAACGGCTACGTTTATAATGAATTTGCCTGTTCCAACCGGTGCCGAATTGCCTCCTTCAGCTTCCTCATATCATCATAATAATAGAGAGGAATGGAGACACTCATCGCCCGTAGATAAATTAGTTGTAGATGAAGTTCACTTCACTTTTCGTCTATTTACGGTGCTGAAAATAAAAAAAATTAAGAAATATTTTTTGAATAATGTTGTAGTAGTATGTAAGTAGATAGTTTTTGACACTTTTTTGACACTTTGTTATTAACAATTTTTTTTGGCATTTTTAACTACTATTTTTGATTTTAAAATCAACCTTGATTAATTAAAAATCAAAAGTTCCAATTACTTAGATTTGGATATAATTTTTAGGGGGAAATAACATTTTACAAAAGCCACTAACTAATCTAAATTAATAAATAATTTACAGTCCACCGCTTCCACATCTTCACCACGTAACAGTAAAGAAAATACAGAAAATGTTGATAACAAGCAAAGTCCCAGAGGGCGTGCAGATTCTCTCAATGAAGCCTTGCCTGCTTTTAAAAAAAATCAACAACCACAAAAACAACAAATTTTGCCATCAGTTAACGATCAAAAACAGAGGTTTTAATTTTTTAAATATCCATCTATATTATAGCTTATAAACAACAAAAAAATCCCAAAAATTTATGATTATTTTTATCCAGAAAAGCAAATTATTTTTCTATCCAAACATTTTTTATTTTCATTTTTTAAATTAATAATAATTTATTAAAATTTAAAATTTTTTAAAATTAATTTTAGGCTCTCAACTTCACTAGAAAATACACCCTATTCCCCAACTAATGAATCGCTACTACATATTGGCAAAACTGAAGTAGATTTTAATTAAAAATATTTTTAATCATTATTTATTTTTAAGCAAAATTCCATCCTTCCATTAATAGAACCCCCAACAACAACAACAACAAATACCTCCTCTTCTCTTCCTTTAATTCAAACAGAAAAAAGAAAAATAAATATAGTAGAAGATAATAATAAATATTTAAATGGATTTGCTTTAAATAATAATAGTGAAGTTATTTCTTCAACATTTTTACCACAAACTGTTATACAAACATCTGCATTACAAGCTGTAATAAATAATTAAATTTAAAAATAATTTTATAAATAAATTCGAGTATTTACAGTTTATTAAAGATTAACTTTAAATATTTATAACCAGAAATTTTTAAAAATAATTTTTATTTAAATTAAGCAGCAACAAATCAAAAATAATTCTACACCAACAGTAACATCATTATTACCAAATAACCAGAAAAGCAATATACTAGATCAAAATGTTACTAGTCACAATAATTCAGAATGACAACAACAAAATGCAAATAATTCTGAATTTGAAAAACAAGTAAAAATTAAATATTTTCTTATAAATTAATTATATATTTACTAAATAGTTTTCTTCTTCACTATCACCGCCTCCATGTTATCAACAAGCAGCTAATTCTTTGAGGTTATCTCCAATAGCTGGACGTTTAGCTGGAATACCTAGGTGTTTTTTTAAATTAACTTGACATTGATTATGATAAATCTCAAAAATCCTTTAATTTTAAAATAAACACCAAAAGTAGAACGTTCAGTAATCCCCCAGAATAATCTTATTGCTAATTATAAAATATCGAAAATTCTAACATTTTAAGATTTCATTTTCCCATGGGTAGGCCAATTGGAAAGGCGGAAAGTGATGCTAAACTTAACAGAATCAAAGAGCTTTTTCAATCCTTACCGGACGGCAAAATATCTTTTGCTGATTTTGATGAACTTTGTAGACGGATGGATATGCCTATTTATACAAAGGCAAAATTTTATTTTTTTTATTAAAGCCAAAAAAAGCTATAAAATAAGCAAAAAAATCATAAGAAATATTGAAAAAGAAACTAATAAAAAAATAATCCTTTAAAAACTCTGCTAATTAATTTAGAGAGCAGTTTACGATGCTTGTTGTCGAATGAACAACTTAACATCAATTCCACCTTCATCTATTACACAAACAGAAAATGAGCAAAACTTGAAAGATTCACACAAAATTGATTTTAATCAGTTTATTATTTATTGGAATAGGTACTAGAATATACTAAAATTAGAAGTTTATTTAAATTAAAGAATGTGTGCCGAAGCTCACGATGAAGCTACTAAATTTATTTTTACTTTAAATGTAGCTACAAGGCCATTTAACAGTCATTGTTTGAGGAAGGAAGATTTTCTTCCAGTACTTATGGATCTCATTTTGGTGATTTTTTTGTTTAAGAATTTCTAAATAAAAATTATTCTCTTTTCCAGACACATCCAGGCCTACATTTTTTGAAAGAAGCCCCTCAATTTTACAGTAAATATTGTGAAGTGGTGAGTTTTTTTTAATTCTAAAAATAAAAAATAATAATTAATTGAACAGGTAATTGTACGTATATTTTGGAATGTTAACCGTTCTTGGAGTGGTAGAATAACAGCAAGTGAACTAAGACGTTCAAATTTTCTACAAACTTTTCGAATGTTGGATGATATTACAGATATTAATCGAATAACTGATTATTTCTCTTATGAACATTTTTACGTTACTTATTGTAAATTTTGGGAATTGGACACTGATCATGATATGGTTGGTAATTATTAGTAGAAAATTATTAGTAGAATTAGTTAAAAATTTTATCTTTATCAAGAAATATTTTTACAAGCTTTTAATTAATTTTTGATAATCTTTTAATTAAAAGAATTAACTAAACTCTCTCCCCATTTCTTCCTTCAAAACAACTTTTTTAGGTCATTTCCAGAGATGACATGAAACGTCATTGCAATGGGTAAATTGAAATATATCAGAAAATATTCTTTTAATTTTACCAATTTAGAGCCCTTACTGATCGAATTATTGACCGAGTATTCTCAGCAGCTGTTCTAAGAACTCCCTCAGAACAAAAAACAATTTCAGGACAAGGCCCTGTAAAGCAGCAGCCAATTGAAACAATTGGGTTTGAAGGTAAGGATTAGGGTTGTTGGCGACCGGTTATTAACCGGTACCCACGGTTTTGGTTAATCCAAATTTTAGAAACCCGGTTTTCGGTTTTTAGTTTTAGACAAATACCGGTTTTATTTTGGGGGAATTTTTAATAAAATCACTCATTTTCACAAAATTCCGGTTTTCGGTTTTTAAAATTTTCTGAAAACGGTTAATTTTTGGCAAAAAATTTCAAAAATTCCGGTTTTAAAACCGGTCGCCAACAACCCTAGTAAGGATTTTTGGAAAATAATTTTCTATGAACGGAAAAGTTCTATGATTTTTGAATATTTTTGGATTAACCTTTAATTATTAGTACAAATTTAAATGTTATCTATAATTGGGGTTGTTCAGTTCGGACTGCCGTTCGAGTCATTTCGTGACTAATTTTATTGACTCGTGACGGGCTCGAGTCTTTTTCGGGATAAATTTTTATTTGAAAATGACTTGAGATCATTCTAGTGACGTTGGGTTCGGGTCGGCAACTCTTTACATAATGTTTGTAATTATTATAAGGGCAACGTCATATTTAATATTTTTTTTGGAAATTGTTTAAATATCTTTATTTATTAAATTTATTTTTAAAGATTTTGTTTGTTTTTTACTTGCTGAAGAAGATAAAAGGCATCCTACAAGTGTTGAATATTGGTTTAGATGTATAGATTTGGATGGGGATGGACAAATTAGTTTATATGAAATGGAATATTTTTATGAAGTAAATTAAATAAATAAAAATTAAAACAAAATAATTATTTTTAAGGCAATAGAACACAAATTAAATTCAAAAAATATGGAAACACTTGCACTTCGAGATGTTATTTGCAATGTACTCTTTAAATAATAATATTTTAAATTAAAATAAATAACAAAAGATTTAATATTCCAATAGACATTCCCTACATTATTCCTTTTTTAATTGCCTGAAAGGGTCATACTCTGGTCTATTTAGGGGAAATTTGATGTCTATTTAGGGGAAATTTAATTAATTTATTATTAATTTTAGATTAATTTTACCCTCACCCCTCTATTTTAATTTTCCCTTTTATTTTCCATCAAATTAAGGGTTGTACTAAATACAAAAATTAATTTATAATAGGAAAACATTTATTTTTCTTTTAGTTATTAGATTCAATATCTTCATCTAATGGGTATTCAATAACAAGAAGTGATTTAAAAAGGTTTTTAAAAGCCACAAGTTTTTAAATTTTAATAAAAAATTAGGAGCGGTTTGGCACACAGATTCTTTAATACATTTGTTAATTGGATTAAATATGTTGATCAAGAATCTTCAGATGGAGAAAGAGCTTCTGTCAAAACTACTGGTGATAAAGAAATTAGCGATTGGGAGGTTCTTTTTTGGGAAGATTTTTTTGAATTTTTTATAATTTTTAAAGGTATTTTGTTTAACTGAATATGAACTTTTGATGAGTGAAAGTGAACAAATAAGTAATGAAGAGGAAGAAGAGGATGGAGTTGAGGATGAAAATATGTAAATTTGAAAGGAAATTAACATCAGAAAAACCTTTTTAAATTTTAGTGATTTAGTTCTAGATGAAGATGATGAATTAGAATCTTCATTAACAACAGCATTATTAAATGAAGAAAGAGATCAACGGCTACACGGATTTTTACAACACCAACAAAAACAACAACAACAAAGTGGACATTTAACTGCTTAAATTTAATTATTATTTTTTTGTATTTATGTAGAAAAGAAAATAATTCGTGAAAGAAGATAGAAAATTTTAATTAAGAAAATTCTTTTTTAATTTAAATTAGCTTTAAAAAATTTTAATGCTCAATTGCACTACAAACATCTTTCAACCTCTCTATCTTTTAGTTTCATAATATTCTTAAATTACCCCTAAATATTCTTTTTTATTTTATTTTTATTTTATATATGCAATAAATGTTATTGTATTAATTTTAATAAAATTGTTGAATAAATTGATTGAATATATTTAAAATTAGTTTTGAAATTTCTGTAGTGGGTAAGGTAACAAAATACTATTGGATAATCTTCCTTTTTCAATGCCTCACCTTGAACTTCATTTAAACAATAGAGACTGTCATGATATGTAAATACCTATTTTTTATTCTTAAATTAATTTTTTTTTGTTTTTGTTGCAAAACTATTAGATAATTTTGTAAGAATTTAAGATATTAATTAAATTAATTATTAAAACTCCTAAGCATAAATTAAAATTATTTTTTAAATTTAATTAAAATTAAAAATTTATTTATTATTTAATTGATTTATTTGCCCTTTAAAATCAATTTAAATCATGCGCTTAATCATGCTCTTACTTATTGGCAATGGCTGTTTGAATTATTGATAGCTTTTGCCAAATTTTGAAATTAATAGTGGAGCGTAGAATAGTAAAGGTAAAGGAGTTGGAATCCACTATTTTAGTTAATGATGGATAGTCCAATTATGGGAGTAATAATAATTAAGTAATAACAGTTACGGTAACATAATAGCAATCAACTAGCAGATTCTATGTTGCATGCTTAGGAAATTGAGGCAACTTGAGAGCATTTAAAACTACAGTAGTTTCAGATGCTTCCATGTATCAATATTTCATAAGCATTTTATTAAACTCAAATTTTGATTGGGCTCATAAAGCTTCATTCTACAAAAGCCTGCGTTTTACCGGCATTGCAAGCATCTGCTCTGCCTATCACGTCTTAACTAGGCAAAATTTCCACATCATCAGTCTCTATCTATATCCCTCTATCCCTCGCTTTTTCACTCCATCTTATCCAATTACTCTTTAATGCCCTTCTTTTTTAATCAAGGAGACGCCTCTTCAATCAGGGCATTAAATAAGACTGTCAAACATTAAATCCTGTCATTTATAAATTAAAAATTAAAAAAACTAAATAAAATCTTTACCTTTATTGCGAGTATTTTCGAATGAAAGAAAAGTTGTTTATTAATTTTCGGAAAAAATACCCTTTGTTGGGTTTGTTAATGATACTAATATCATTAACTTTTCCCAATCGTGATGCAATTGTTGAAGGAAAGAGTATGCTTTTTATATAACATTAAACCTTCTAAAAACATTTACTAATTATATCCAACAGCTCTAGGTACCACAAAAAACATTGAAAAGTCTACACTTGATGAATCGACTCAAACTGATGAACCGAAAATGTCCACAGAAGAACATTCAACTGGAGAAATAGGAAAAGGAAATGATTCTCTGGGACAATCAACAGAGTTGCCAAAAGTACAAGAAGAGGATGGTGTTCACCTCGAAGTAACTGAAAAATTCTCGATACAAAAAGAAGAGTCTGAAGCTGATCATGTAGAAAGCTTTAAAATTAGAATAATTTAGAAAATCCCAGATATTAATTTAAAAAATTTAAATCAAAATTGGATTTTTAGTTAGAAAAGTTAAAAATACATGGCTATTTTTTATTTAAATATTTAGGAGGTCCCTGATACTAATCACGAAGATGAGGTGGTAAACAATGAAGTATCTAATGATCAACAAATGTTTGAATCAAATGAAATCCCTAAACCGAAATATCCAACTTCTAAAGAAGATAAGGACAGTCTTGTAAAGGATGAAAAACATGAAGAAAATGATAAAAATGAAGGAAATGAGGATGTCAAAAACGAAGAAAATAAGGAAGAGGAAAATGATGAGGAAAATAAAGAAAAATCGAAGGAAGAGAAAGACAACGATGGTAAAGAAAACATCGAAAAACAGTACAATGAAGAAGAAGAAATTCAAGACCATTTTAATGATTTTATAATAATGGAAAGTAAGGAAGACTATAAAGAAGAGAAGAAGGAAGAAAAGGATGATATTGTTAATGAAACAAAAGAAAATGATGCTGAGGTTAAGAATGTAGATGAGAATATAATAATTAAGGAGGAAGATAAAAATGAAGAAAGAGGAAATGAAGAGGAAAAGAAGAAAAAAGAGGAAGTTAAGATTGAAGAGAATCTTCCAAAGGTTAATAATCAAACGATTACTGCAAACAACACGGCAAAGGGAGAAGAACATAAATCAGACAAAAAAGGTTTTAAAGATTCTGCTCGAAACTTAATTTAAGAAAATTTAAACCTTTTGTGGACTTCCAAATTGGGGCTTGTGTAAGTAAAGGGGCTTTATTTATGCCATGCTGACATAAAAATCGCGCGCGTATTGAGAAAGATAATGGGAAAAGATGAGAGAAAAGTTGCGCGCGATTTTGTCATTACCTTTTTTGAATGTTATTTTCTGCCGTATTAAATATTTAGCACATATTTAGAAAGTTGTCTATTTAATTTTTTAATTTTAAAGATGTTGGATTTTGGCAACGTATAACATGTCTGCTAATTCGTTTTAACTGTCCACCTAAAAATGAGAAAAAAGGTAGTATGCATTTTATTTTATTAAATATATTTTAAATATGTACTAAGTGAATTTTAAATATTTTATTTTATAAAAAATTAACACTCAACAATAAATATATAAAATATTTTATGTAGATAAAAATGTTGAGGAAGAAGTATCAAAACCGCTAGGAGTAAGTTTACAGCCACAATCTGATTTTGTGAATGTTAATCAGAAAAACACAACGAGTGAAGTAGATGAATTGGGAAGTTTAGAAAAGGAACATAATTTGAGTGTCGAAAATCTTGGTAAATTCTTGAATGATAAATATTCGTTAGTTGAAGGAATGCAACATTTCAATGCTACAATGAAGTGTATGTTGTTAATTAAATTAGATAATTTTTTAGTTGAAAATTATGTTGTGAGTATTAAATGTACTTTAAATTTTATTTTCTTTCAATATAAATTCATTTATTTTTTTAAAAGTTGGTGCTACATTCATTAGATCTGAGATAGACGAGTCAGGTAAACAACACAGCAACATTACTAAATTTAATGCAGAAATTCACAACTGATTGGAAGGAAAGATGAGGGATAAAACAACAACAAAAAAACAAACGTTCTATGAACGTAAACATATTCGATTTTCTAAAAAATTTTTTTAATTTTTATCGTAAAAGTTTTTTCTTTTTTTTAGTCGGGATAAATTTGTAGTCTTCAATTTTTATCATTTTTTTGGAAAATTTTCGGTATCGCAAGTCTCTAAAAATTACCACTCATATTTCTCCCTTTTCCTCCGCTATAAATGCATGCAACAAAATATTAAGTAGGAGAAGAAATGATTGAACGAATATATAAATAAAATAAAATGCTCATACATATACACACAAAAGACTTGCGCAGAATTTTTATTCCTTCAAAAACATCGATTGATCTATTAAAATAAATTCATCATTCATTCCTTGTTTGCTGCTTCTACTGCGTGTCATCACACGTTTTATAAGAGGAAAGAAAATTTTTGTGTTGGCGGGCCTTCTACAACTGTCCGGCCGTCCAAATTATTTTCTTCTTCCTCTCCTTCGTTGTTCATCGGCTGAAAAAAAATTGGGGCATTTTAGCATTAAAGAAAAAATTATTTTTCTTCATTTTTATGTCTTTTCATCTCCTTCATCATTTTGTTTTCTCTCCCTTCTCGAATTTTTCTTCGTCTTTTTTACTCTTCTCGCTCAGTAATTTATATAAACATTCAACAACCTTCAAGTTATTATTTAATATTTTTTTAATTATTTAATTTTAAGCATTTATTAATCAGAAATTCTTGATTCTGGAGAGTTTACTTATCTCGCTAAAATTAAAAAAATAAGGCAGAAATTAAAGAAGCAAAACCTTCTTCAAGCAAATGTTTTGTTTAAATCACCGTTATTTCTAAATTTCCATTTCTTATTACTTATTTAGCATTTAAGTCCTCTATCTCCAATTAATTTTAAATCCTTATTTAAATTCTAAACGAGATCTTTTTCTTTTTTTATTTTCAAAATATAATCCCTTTAAATATGAACACTAAATAATTTTATTTAAAATTTAATTTTATATTGATGTACTTAGAAATACTTGTTTTTATTATTTTTTATTCCCGTTTCTATTATTTTGGTTATACCTATTTATTAAAGGTGTAAATCTATCATTTTAAATATTTTTATTTTAAATTTATAAATGGCCTTTTTTTCTTTCTGATGATTTATTGAAGTAAAAAGTTATTTTTTTAGAAAAATAAAATTATTCTAAAAATGAGCCTAATTTTAAATTTATGAGAATAGGTAGATTAATTTAAATATGTTTTCCTATACAATCGGATCTCACCTTTATAGGTTAGACCCCCCCCCCCCTCGCTAACAACCAAGAAATTTTTCTAAAAAACTTTCTAATTTTTGGATCTCTCGCCTTTTGGATACATTGGCTCGTTCATTTTTGCCTTTATATTTCATCTCGAGTGATAGAATAAAAATTCTTGTCTTTTTTTCATTAAAATTATTAATTATTTTAATTAATTTATTTTAGTTTTCTCCAAAAATATTTTAAACTTAATTTATTATTATTAATTACTAAAAATTAAAAAGAGAATATTTTATTAATTTATTTAAAAAAATATTAAAATATAACAATGAAGACAGTAATTGAAGAAAATGAAAACGAACAAAATATTAATAAAAATAATTTAATAACTAATGGGCAATCAAAAAATTGGGTTTCTTTTAATAAAGAAAAAGGAGAGGATGGGGGAAGTATTTTATTAAGTCCTGTCAAAATGGCTGCAAATTCTTCTTCATCTGATCGGCTACCTAATGGTTAGTAAAAAATAATATATTTTTTGCAAAAAATCTAAATTCAAAAGGATTGTTGGACCTGTATAAACTAGGGAATTTTTAATAGAAAATATATATTTGTAAGCAATTATTGGGTATTTTTAGTGCAATATCTTCCTTAACTTTTTAATTCTAGAATAATTAAATCCCAAATTATCTAGTAACATTATATTGTGCACAATTCGATTTAGTTAAATTAATCCAGTCGGATGAATTTAATTAACTATATTAATACATTCCTAAAAACGGAGAGAGATCACTCACTATTCTCCTAACCCTCACAAACAAATTTATCCTTATTCTTCTTTTTTTATTAATTTAAGCTCTTCTTGAACCGATTGAACTTAATGATATTCCTTTAAATGACTTGGATTCAACACAACAAAGTCCAAAACAAAATAACAATATTGGAATACCCCCACCCCTTCCTCCCCCACCAATTCCTCCTCCTCGTCCAACAACAAAACCACAAAAAGAAAGAAAAAAAGAAATTATTTTGGAGATCGGTGCTGGTACTTCTAATAATAATGGAGGAAATACAGAGGGATCTAATAATAATTATGATGATGGAGAAGCAGATAAAAATAGTGAAGAATTGAGTAAATTATTTTAGTTATAAGAACGAAATTATAAATAAAAATGGCAAATTGTAAAAGGCAAAATATAAATAAAAAACTCTAAATAATGTCACCCCTAGGGCCGAATTTTGCCAATGTAAGAAGAATTTTTTGTCGACGTAAAAATCAGGCAAAACACATTCCTAGGAATTGGATTTGCCCATATTTGCCGGTATGAACGTTATAGAGAGCTTCCACTTTAATGATTTACAAGACTGGAAATTTACCTTTCTATAAACTAATAATAAATTGATCTCCATCAATTAAAATAATCAAATTTATATAAATTAATAGAAAATGGCAAATTATTGGTAATTGTTTATCCAAGTAATGCTCATTGTGCTTGGCTTGTTCCACCAAAATATGATTACAAACTGCCTTCAAAATTGGCAAATAATAAGCAAATTGAAGTAAAAATTAAATTTTAAATTAATTATATATTTTTTTATTTTAAAGTTTCCACAAATAACTTTTGAAGACATAATTCGAACAATTTCTAATGATTTACGATTTTTTAGGTTAATTATTAATTTAAATATAATTATTTATTAATTAATTGTTTAGTTATGCAGTTATTTATTCTCGTTTAACACCTATTTGGCTAATATTTTCTATAATTATTTTGTTAGCAGTTTTGGCATCCTCTCCAGCAGGTAATTAATTAATTAATTAGTTTTTAAATATTATTTTTTTAGTTGTAGGTGGAGGATTTCCAATACTTATTTTTACAATTGTTTGGCTTTTAATGTTATTGTTAGGTTTATTACTTTGCGTGTTTATTCGAAAATATGTAAATTAATTAAATTAATTTTAAAAAAATATTTTTTTTTTATTTTTCAAAGATTGTCCTCTCACTAAGAAATTTAATGAAAGATGTTAATAAAATAAGCTTTTTACAATATAAAATATTAATAGGTGTTCAAGATAGAGGACAATTATCTTGCCATAAAGTTGCGGTAATTTATTTATCAAAAATATTTTTAATTAGCTAAAATAGCCTGGTTTGTGTCTCCTTTAATCTAATTTTCAATACCCTAAAAAAGTACCAACTAGCCCAATATCGAACCAGGCAATTATGTAGTATTTACAAGTAGACATTCTACTATTTAGTAAAATTCCTAAAAATATTTACAAAATATATTTATTAGTTAATGTTTATTTTTCTCGATCCAAATGGTTGTAAAGAAGAGATTATAAAACAATTACGAATTTATTACGGAAGATTCTCACCAACAGCACCACAAAAACCCTTTACTGAAGATGAACTTCTTTCAGAAGCAGAAAATCTACTTTGCCATTATTCTCAAGAATATGCAAAGGCTTATATGAAAGTATTTATACAAAGAATTATTTTTATTTAAAATTAATTTTTAGAGACGTTTTATTCTTCCAGCTAGACCAACGGAAGGTAAAAAATATCAAAAAAAATAAATATTCTTTTAAACATCTTAAAATGTTATTTTTTTAGGTGTTTCGGAATATAGACCAAAACATTGCCAAAGAAATTTATGCCTTTGTCAATATATTGAACGAGTATATTTTCTTTTTAAATTAAAAAATTATGTGAATAATTTAAAATTTAAATAGGAACATTTTAATAAGAAAAGTGAGAAAGAATCAGCTCCTTGGTATGAGAAACTCTTTGCTCCTTAATTTTATGTCTATATACTTCTGATTATTTGGACTTAAATAAAAATAATTGCCTTGCCATTTTCAATAATTAAGAATATTATTTGGGTATTTTGAACAATAATAAACAATAAATACATAATATTTTTTAAATTTTTATACAAAAAATTAAATATTCTTTATTTTCTGTTAATATTATTTTAGTCCCTTTCAAATTAACTTTTAATTAACCACTGATCTGTGGAATATTTCCAAGATAATTAATTTTTTTTCACAGTTGGTTAACTGAATTTTTCAGTTTTTTCACAGTTGGTTAATTGAACAAGCCCTCCCTGTTCGAATAGAAAAACCTTCTAAAATGTTAGGAAAATATTTTTTAAAAATTAATCACCTCTAATTTTTAAAAATTTTTCCTTTCTTCTGTGATACGCAAACTTTTGTCTCGCTCATAATTTGTATATACTATATTAAATATTTTTATTTAAATACTGTGATAAAATTTATTTTAAAAATAAAAATTAAAAAAAGAGTAAGTGCAAAAATTAGAATTTGTCAAAAACAAATCACCGTAAATTTTGGCTAAAGAAAAGAGAATTAGAAAAAAGACTACATATTTGTCTCAAATAAAAATTTAAAATACAGAAATATTGAACATGTCAAAGTAAAAGAAAATATTTTTATTTTGAAGTTTGGAAATAAAAATTAATTTTTAAAAAATTTTAAAGGAAATAATTGAAAATAATTGAAATGAGTATATTTATATAAATATAGAAAAGGAATGAATGTTTTGTGAATGAATTAATGGCAAATAAAAAATAATATAAAAAAAAGATAAAAAATACTTTTAGTTGAAAAAAAAAATAAATAAAATTAATTATTAATTAATTGCAATTTATTTATTTTTATTAAAAAATAATTAATTAATTAAATGCAAAGGTAGATAAGTTGTGAAAGTAAATATAAATATATATTTAAAGGGTTTTTGAACTTCTAAAATAATTACTAAAAAAGAGAAAAAAAGAATTAGTAATTTTTTGGCAAAAAAAAAATTAAAAAAAGAACGATTTTTTTGTTACCAAAAAATTAAATAAATAAAAATTAAAAAAAATATTTTTTAAAACTTCCATTTATTTTGCGACATTAACTGACTACGAATTATGCTCTTTCTCTCTTTTTGCCTATTTTTCCTCACCTTTATTACAAATTAATTTATCTCCTCCATTCATTTCAATCCTCAAAACAGAACATTTATCATTCGAATATTTTTCATTTTTTCGGAATCGAGGAATAACAAAAAGCATTGCCCCAGACAAAAATAAACAAATTCCACACAATGCAAATGTCCAATCATAACGATTTGTTAAATCAAATAGTTTTCCTTTAAAAATATTTTTATTTTAAATGAAGATTTGCCCATATCTTGTTTATAGTTTTGGTAAGAATAATATAATTTAGAACTCTCTTCCTATCTTGTCTGTAGACTTTCAGATATTTGAAAAAATTAATTCCAGATTTTTGAAACTTCTCTAATATGACTTGTCAGTTCCAAAACCCCCCAAAAATTTTATTAAAAATATTCTTTATTAAACTAGCCAGCAATAGGAGGTCCTACAAAAGTAGCAATTCCTTGAATAAATAAAAGAAGGCCAAAGGCATTTGTTAAACGGTCAACACCAACTAAATCAACAAGCACCACAGATGTAAGGCAAACATAAGAACCTTTAAAAGGAAATAATTTTTTTAATTAAAAAATGTCATTCCTCCTCACTAATTGTAAATCCATAAAAGAAACAATAAGCAATAAAGGCATAAAAAGAATTGATAGCAAATACAAAACAAGTAATAAACCCGCAAAAAATTAAAGTTAAATTGTAAATCCAAAGACGATTTTTAGGTTTGTCTTTCCCCCATTTTGTGGGTAATTGTCTGTCACATAAAAGACCAAAAGAAATTCTTCCAAAAATATTAGCTAATCCGTAAGCAGAAATTGTTGTTGATGCTTGGATTTTATCCCAACCAAGAACTAATTCTGCATTCATTGGCACTAAATAAAAAAAATAATTGAGAAATCTAAAATTAATTTTTTTGATTGTTCCTCAATGACAGCAATTTAAATTTAAAAAATTCTACATATTTAATATTTTCTAAAATCTTTAAAATAAACTTACTAAACATTGGAGGAGCATTAAATCCAATACTTTAAAAAAGTTTTTAAAATTAAATTTAATTTATTTTCAAAACCTTGTCAAAAAATTTGATATTCCAAAGAGTACATAAACAGGATTAGTTAAAAGTGAAAGATCAAGCATTCGTTTAACCGTTCTAAAAATATTATTTTCAAAATGAAATAACAATGTAAATATTTATTTTTAAATTCCAAAAAAGTATTTCAAAAACCACCTCCAAATTTCAATAGCCCGACTTGAAGAGCTTCTATCATCTTCACTTGAAATACTCTTTGATGCCAATAAATGACAAGAATTAATTCCATTAATTTGTTTTTGCTTTTGTTTTTCATTAGATTCACTACTATCCTCAACTTCTTCGTCATTCTCCTCTTCTATCCTTTCTGTTTGGTGGGACTAGAAAAATGAGGAGAGATTAAATTTAAAATTTCAATTTTTCTCTAAAAACCTGTAAAATATTTGGAACATTTGACCGATTAAATGAGGAATGTGAATGTAAAGAACTGACAGATCTAAATCTAAATTTATTTTCCTTGTATTCCGGCAATTCTAAAAAAATATTTTTAATTTTATTTTTTACAATTTCCCTACTAACCGGCAATACTTCCTGTGTAGAAAATATCCCTGACATTCAAAAATCCTGTAGAGACACTAATCGATCCTCTACCCTTTCCACAATCTCGATCATCCAATCTATCCCCAATTGAAAGAAATCTTTGTAAAAATCCTTCCCCTCCATTTATTTTTCCCCCCAAAATATTTCCATTTAATACTCCATTAGTTTTTGTTGAGAATTTATTTATTAATTGTTGTGAATGTGCCGGCCTTAGAATATTATTTTGAAAGACATTTCCATTTTGATAACCTTTAAAATAAAATTTTTTTTAAATTTTAATTTTTCCATCACTTTCTGGTTTCATTCCTTCTTCATCTACCCCAATTCCCGATTCTTCTTCAATTTCAACAATTCCCTTTTCTTCGTCCAACTCTTCTTCATCCTCATAAATTGGCACAAATTTAACAGGTCTGTAAAGAATACCACAAGGCACACAAAGAAGTACCAGGACTTGAATAAAATTAATATTTTATTTTAGAAATATTTTGAAAGGACCGGCATAAATTATAAAAACAGTCCGCCAGTCAAATTGAACAATTAAAATACTAATGATTTTTGAGAAAATAAAAGTACCTAAAAATATATTTATTTTTATTTTAATTATTTATTTAATTAAAGACTAACCAACTCCTGCCCCACAAACTGTTACTCCTATAAATGTTTTAAAAATTAATTTTTGGACTTTTACAAATAAAAATTTTAACAATTTTCTTCTATTTATTTATCCCCTAATTTTCTTATCTCAATTTTCCAATCCAAAATCACCCAAATAAAAAAATATTTTTGTAAAATTATTTTCCCATTTTTAGCAAAAAACCTGTAGCAAGTGATCGGTATTTCTCAAAATATATTGTAACAATTACAATAGCCGGACAATACATTAATCCAAATCCAGTCCCCATCACAATTCCAACAGAGAAAATAAGAAAAGCCATGGAAGTGGCAAAATAAGAAATAGCACAACTATTTAGTTAGTTAATTATTATATATTAAATATTTAAATTAATTATTTATTAACCCAAAAGAAGCAATACAAGCTCCAATAATTGTTGTAATTCTACAACCAATTCGATTACAAATTGCCGAGGCTAACTGAAAAAAATAAAAAATTGGGGAAATGTTTTTAAAACTTTCAAATTTATCATTATTTTCATATAATCCTGCAATTATTTTTTGATTTATTTAAATTATTAATTTAATTTAAAATTTAGATTTTACTAGTTTTATTAAAATATTTTTATTAAAATTAATTATATTTTTTTGAGATTTAAAAATATTTTAAACAGTAAACTAACCGGACCAGTAGCCAGCATTAACCCCGTAAGAAGGGAAAGAATAGTTGATACAACTGTATTAGAAGAATCAAATTCCTAAACAAATACATATTCTCTTTTTTTTATTTTAAGAATTTAAAATACTTTAATAAGCGATTCAGCAATCACTCCAAAAGAATAAACAAATCCGTCAGTAAAAACATGAATTAAAAAGGAACCTTTAAAAAAATAAAAAAATTTGTTGCTCTATTAATTTTTATTCAAAATTAAAATGTCTCATTTTTTAGTTCGGAAAATAATTTTTCAAATTCTTTTTTAAGAGGTAGAAATTTTTCAAGGAGGGAAAACTTAGTAGAATTTTAATAAAAAATATTTGTCAAGTCTAAATTTATTGTCTTATTTTAATTTTTTTTCAATTTAATTTTTCTTTTTCAATTAAAATATATTTAATTCCAAATTTATTTAAAGTAACAAACCTAACACTACCACCCATCCATAGCCTCCATCCAATGCCCTAGGCCTGTAAGCAATTGGTTTTCGAGCTTCCTCTTCCATTTACTTACAATTCCCTCACTGAAAAAATTATTTTTTTTCATTAAAATAAAGAAATATTTAAACAATAAAAAGAAAATTTTTGGCCAAAAAATGTTAGAAAAAAAATATGTATAAAGCAAAATTATATACAAATATGCATCGGGACAATCAATTCCTTCTCACACCCATTACACTCTCTAAAAAAATTTTTTTTTGCTTTTGCCTTTCGTATATATACACTAAACACTAACTCTAGTTTAAGTATTTCTTAGTTAAAATAATAGGGGGGTGGAAGCCTGTTGAATTATAAAGGATTTTTTGGTCGGAGAAAATAAATAAAAATAAATATTTTTTATTATATAAAATAATCAATTTATTGTTTTTATTTTTTATAAAATAAGAATGATGTAATTGTCTAGTATATATTTTTATTTAAATAAAATAATGGGATTTTTTAGAAAAAAATTTTTTTAATTTAAAAATTTAATAATTGGTTTATTATTTATTAGTCTGTGAATTTAATAAATTAATTTATATAATTAATATTTATGCTAATAAAAAATAGAAAAGTGAAAAGTAAAGTGACTTGTTGACTCTTAAGAAATTTTTTAATAATTTATTTACAAAATTTTTTTTATATTTTTGATATTTAATTTATTTAAAATAAAATGAAAAATAAACGAGAATTGGAGGAGTGATGGAGGGGGGGGGGGATCCCTCATTCCCTCAGGTTCAGTACATTAATGCTTTTTATTAAAATACTCAAAATTTATTTTTTTAAATTACCTTTCTTTAAAAATAAATTTTTAATAAAATTATTTTTCAGAGAGTTTGGAATTTGGTTTAAAACTTTCTTTTTGTCGCGAAGTGGTCGCGAAGTCGGAATTAAAAATTATTTTTCCTACAATTTTTATTTATTCTCTATAAACACATAATTTTGTACTCCTTATCTTCTAAATAGATCTAAACACTTTTTCCCAGCTTTTCTAAACTTTAGCTGCAATTCTCTTTTTTGTGTCCATACAATTTTTATATCTATATATATGCTTATTCATTCCCTTCCAGGAATTCACTTTTTAGTTGTATTAAAAACTTAGTTACTACCTTTGCCTTAATATATTTATAGTTGTGAAATAAATATATTTTGATTGAAAAAGAATTTTGTTTTGTCTTAATATTAGAGAAATTAGGACCATTTCTCTACAGTCCTACCCAGATCGAACTTTACTACCTACTTACTTTTTTTCTTCTTTTGTGAAATTATTACTCCTGTTATTTTTTGTGCTTGATTCATACTTCTCTTTTTTCCTGACTGAATTTTACATTTCGATATTTATTCTACTCTTAACCATTCTTACTAGAAATGTCTCTTCCGTTTAGAAACCAGATTAAAAGCCTATACCCGGAAATTATCGACATTTTGGAAAATAATAAAACCTTTCCCGTCCCTCCTCGAAACCAGGGACAATCGGATCATATTTACTTTTCCCAGATCCGTGCTTACATCCGTGAATTGGATTTTACGCTTTCCGAGGCTTCCGATAACCTAACCGACCTTTCTACTACTCATGACCAATGGATGGACCTTAGAGCAAAAATGACAGGTACCGAACGTACCCATGATAATGATGTTTATGATGAATTTACTAAAACTTGCCCTTACCCTTCCCTTATCGGAAAACTCAAAAAATATGTCCGATCATTGACTGCCCAAAAGAATGAACTTACCGCTATTTTGCCCGGAAATAACTCTAGTACCCCTCCGACTACCGCTACCACGGCCTCTACTTCCTTGGCCCATCTTCCTAGAATGGCCTTACCGCAATTTGCTGGGAATTGTGTTGAATTCCCCTCCTTTTGGTCCTCCTTCTAGGCAGCAGTCGGAGATTTACCGAACATTTCTGACTCTGTAAAACTGTCCTATCTCAAATCCTGCCTCCGTTCGGCTCCTTTAGCCGTTATTGAATCCTTCCCTCTTGTGGACCAATCTTACCCGCAGGCAGTCGATTTACTAAAACAGAAATACGAAAATCCCACCGAAATTTCCCGTTCATTATGCCAGTCCCTCAAACAACTACCAACAGTTAGAAAAGGCGAATATTTTTGCCGTGATTTATCTTCACTGGTTAATGAATTTGAAAGCCTAATCTGCCGATTTACACAACAAGGAGAAAATACAGACAACATCCATATTCAATTGGAAATAGAATCAAAACTACCCACGTTTGTATTAGAAGAAATTTATAGAGCTAAAGAAACTACTCCCGCCTGGACAACCGAATTATTGAAGCAAAAATTAAAGGCTATACTAAAAAGAAAAGAAGACATCTCTGCCATGAACCACAGCTCCCCGCAAAAATCGCAAGTTCAAACTCCGTTTCAAAAAATTTATTCTCCTAGAAATGACTCTCCACCGGGCCCTCGTTCCTCTCTCACCTTTAATACTCAAACTGCCCGGCGATCGAATGCCGTAGCGCCCAAGCTTCCCTGCCTATTTTGCAACGTCTTTGGCCATTTCTCCCCCTCCTGCCAACAATTTCCTGACTTATATTCCCGCCGAAACAAACTCAAAGAATTACGGCGGTGCTTTAGTTGTATGAAAGAAGGGCACACCACCCCGCAATGCCGAATGCCCATGAAATGTTCCTCTTGTGGTGGCCCTCACCCTCGGGCCCTGTGTGCCAATCTGCTTCCCTCAAACCCACAATTTACCTCTAGGCCTCCCCAACGACCTCCTCAAACCTACCGTAATCTGGGGAACGAACACCCTCGCCAATCTCACTATCCCACAAGAATGCCCAATTTTTCCCCGCCTAAGCCACCGCCCGATTGTCATTTTTCCCAATCCGCACCTTATACTAGAATTACTGACCCCCGTCCACCTCCTCCAACTAATTTAGAACCCAGCCAACAGACAAACTCTTCTACTAACCCTACCAGTAATTACCGACCGATTCTGCTAAAATGTGTTCGAACCACAATTTTCAATCCAGACTTCCCCTCCTGTCAATATGAAGGAATTGTGCTTCTCGATGATGCCAGTACTAATACCTACATTCATACTACTGTAGCCAATGTCCTGAATCTAAACCTCTCTCCCAGTTCTATTAACCTTGGGGTCTTTAACAACCCTTCCATAACTGCTCTACCTACTTATACCACCACCTTCGGTCTTAAATTAGTGGATGGCCGTTCCTTAATTATAAAAGCCAATACATTGAACCACCTTACCCAACCCACGCCATATGTACCATTTTCCAATGAACTTGTCTATGAAAAGGATCTTGTCCGAAATTACCAGAATATTGTGCCAAGCATCCTGTTGGGCAGTGACTTTTACTATGAAATAGAGCCCACACCAATATACCGATTACCCTCCGGCTACCACCTAATCCAGACCCTTCTGGGTCTTATTATTGCTGGAAAACCTTTCGGGTGCTCAAATTCCGTTCAGATTACAAACTTCTCTTCCCAAACAACAGTCACAGAACCTCCTAATGAATTTTTCTCCCTCGAAAGTATAGGCATTACCGATCCTTCCCCGACCAAGACTGACGACTCGGTCCTCCAAGAATTTAACCGAACTACCGAATTTACCCATGGGCGATATCAAGTAATGTTCCCATTTAAATCCTGCCCTAAAACCTTACCACTTCCCTCAAATTTTGGATTATGTTGGGGAAGATTACGTTCTACATTGAATTCCCTGAATAAAAACAACGACTTATTGGAAAAATACAACAAAATTATTGAAGAACAGCACCAATTGGAAATTATTGAAACCGTGGAATCTCCCAAGAATTTCCATCCCCCGCTACATTACCTACCCCACCATGCGGTTATAAATCCCAAAAAAGTCCGCATTGTATATGATGGGTCCGCAAAACTTCCTAATTCATTTTCTCTCAATGACTGCCTTCACCCTGGACCCGTAATTTTACCCGAACTGGTAGGCGTTCTCCTCCGAATGCGAATTCCAAAAATAGTTATTGTTTGTGATATCCAAAAAGCCTTCCTACAAGTATCAGTCCACCCAAACCACCGAGACTCGATTCGATTTTTATGGCTAAAGAATATCCAAGAACCGTTATCCCTCGAAAATTTACAAATTTACCGATTTACTCGAGTACCGTTTGGACTCTCTCCTTCCCCATTTTTACTGGCAGCTACTATTTTATACCACTTACGACTAAATCCATCACCATTAACTGAAGAAATACTACCGAATATTTATGTGGACAACATTTTGTTTGGAGCTGAAATAGTCCGAGAAGCCAAAGAAAAATGCGACTCTTTAATCAACCTTTTTTCCAATGCCAACATGAAACTACGTGAATTTATTTCCAATATTCCTGAAACTATTGACCATATCCCCCTTGACGACAAACTCAATGGTCACAAACAGAAATTTCTTGGCGTTGGATGGCAAATCGACACAGACTACCTATTTGTAGAAACCCATACCCCTCCTACCGAATTATCCAAAAGAACTATTCTCTCTTTTATTGCTTCCCACTACGACCCCTGCGGCTATATTAGTCCTATTATTTTACCCTTGAAATTATTCCTACATGAATTGTGGTCGGAAAAACTCGCATGGGACGAGAAACTACCTGAAAAATTAATTAATTCCTGGAACAACCTAATTAACGACTGGCAGATTGGAACTGTGCAAATTCCCCGTCTCATTTCAACTTTACCTGTTTACAACCGAATTTACCAATTACACTGCTTCTCAGATGCCTCTCTTACTGCTATGGGATGTGCCGTGTATTTACGTACGTTCAATCCCATTTCCAAAATTTCCCAGGTTTCGTTACTATTTTCCAAAACCAAAATTAAACCCTTGAAATCAAACAATAAATTAACGGTACCCAGGCTGGAATTAATAGCAGCAAAAATAGGAACCAATACTTTGGTTTATGTTTACAAAGAATTGTCCCACTTGAATATTACTGTACCTCTTTTTCTGTGGATAGACTCCTCTGCTGTTTTAGGGTGGTTAACCGGAAAAAACCCTACCAATGAAATTTTCGTTTCCAATTGCCTAAACCACATAAGAAAAATTCCTGATTTAATGGTACAACATGTTTCGGGCCTCGACAATCCGGCCGACATTTGCTCCCGTGGATTAATTAATGCCCAACAACTACAACAACAAAAAGTTTGGTGGAATGGTCCTCTTTGGCTGACAACTGAATCCTGGCCTCAAACCGATATTAGGCCTTTCCTTTCCAATGATCCTCCAAAGGTACCTTCTCCGAATATTGCTATGACTTTCCACACCCAGACCGAAGTGAATACCCAAGTAATAGACCCTTCCTTAATGTCAAGACTCCCAAAATTATTACGGATTTTTGCCTTTTCCCTCCGATTTATATACAAATTACATCCTAAAGCCAAAATTTTTCCTCAACAATTTAATATTGACTACAACAAAACATTTCCTGCATATTTTGAAATTTACCTGGCAAAAACCCTATTAATTAAACAAGAGCAAAAAATATTACCTCCACCCGATAAAGACAACGAATCATTGGGCCTATTTCTCGACAACGATGGAATTTTAAGGGCCAAAGGCAGACTAAGCTACAGTAACCTTCCTGATGATACAATCGAGCCAATTTATCTTCCATCCCATTCCTCACTTACTAAATTAATTGTCTATGAATATCATCTATTGAATCACCATTCCAGCCCGCTTTTAACCCTCTCTATGATTAGAAGAAAATATTGGCTACCCAAAGGGAGAAAAATCGTTTCCCAAGTTATTTATAAATCCTGTTTGCCTTGCCGTCGGTTCGTGGCCAAACCATTTGACCCACCACCCTTCCCGCCACTACCTTCCGAAAGAGTGGGATTGTTGCGCCCTTTCCTTTCTGTGGGGCTTGATTACTGCGGGCCTTTACGAATATTTGACCCAAACCAAACCGGGAGAAAAAGGAAGCCACTCACCAAAAAATATTGGATAGTCCTATGGGTTTGCCTTTCTTCCCGTGCCCTTTCTCTTGATTTAGTCCCTGACCTAACCAATCAATCATTCCTATTGGCTTTCCGACGCTTTGTTGCTAAATGTGGACTACCCAAAAAAGTATTTTCCGACAACGCACCGACATTTACTTCCTTCCAAAAAGCTGTAGAGCCGCAATTCGGCATAAAGAATATTGAATGGGACTTCAGAGCACCACTAGCAGCATGGAAATCCGGGCACTACGAACGTTTAGTGGCCCTAATAAAATACCATCTCAGACGCTCCCTTTCTATTGGAGCTATTCCGAAGTTATTTTCCCTCGACCATATAACAACAGTACTTGTTGAAATTGAAACGATAATTAATTCCCGGCCTATTGCATATGATTCATCCAATCCTGCCGATCCCCGTCCCTTACGACCGATAGACTTTTTAAAACCTCTTGATCACGAGCATTCCCAGCTCTTAGAAAAACCAATCACAAACTCTCTCCTACCACCTTCTAGCAACCAAAGAACACTCACCTTACTTTGGAAAGCCATACAAAGAAATATTGTCCGATTTAAAACCCAATGGACTTCAGACTATATCCTTTCTTTGAGAGAGAGAAATAAAAACCAAAAGTCACCTTCCCGCTTTCCCAAAGAAGGAGAACTAGTAATTGTTTACAATGATGTTAGTCCAATCTCTCTCTGGCCTTTAGCGACCATTCTAGAAATTTATAAAAACACTTCCGATTTCCCAAGCACGGCTAAAATAAAGATGTTATCGGGACATATAACCACTCGATCGGTAAAGCATCTCATTCCTTTAGAAACGTTTGGAGAAAAAGAAACAAACATCCCGCCCATAATTGAAACTAATAAAATACCAAACCCTTTGAATAATCAACCAGTCGACAACACTCCGTATTTACAATTAAGAAGCCGAAAGGTCCCCAGACACTGAATTTCCCTGGGGGAGCGTGCTTCGCAACATACCTCATTGAATTTAAAAATTTTTTAAATTTTTTCCAAATAATTTTTGTTTTTAATTTCATTTACCCATTTAACCTACTTCCTTTTAACACATACATTACTTTCTCCTAATTTCAGAATTATTTTTTTTGAATTTCTATGGGAAATATTTTTGCTGTAGGCCTTGAATTTAATTACCAACCTAAAAAAGAAACCTTCGACTACGGATTTTTGTCTTTTATTTTAATCCTACTGGTTTTACTGATTGCCACCGCTACATTTTTGATTTATACTATCCGTTCCCGGTGCCTTACCCGAGTTCGAACTCGCCATACCATAGCTGTAATAGCCCTCCTGTTTTGCTTCTTTTTGACTACTACTGAAAGCCTACCCCTCTCTTTGAAGAAATCCAACTCGTACTCCCCTATCAGACACGCTAATTTTAAACCCAAGGCCAATTTCCGAAAACTCACCAAATCCTTGGCCGTTACTTCTGCCTCTCTCCTTTCCACGGCCGCTTTTTATTTTGGATTAGACTTACTTGGAAATTACCTTTTGGAAGAACCAGAACTCTCGGCAGTTATCCTTTGCAGTATAGTTACTACCTTTCTCCTACTCCTAATCCTCCTAACTAATTTGTGGTCTAATCGAAAGCGCTTACTTAACCGCTCAACTACCACCTCCCACCAACCAAACATCGAGCTTACAAGTAATCCCTCTCACTCCCATTCGCCTTCGAGCCTTTTAGATCGACCTTCCTCATCTCTTTAATTACTTTAATTTAGATTTATGAAAAGGAATAACAGAACCCCCCTAACCGATAAAGAAATCATTCCGATTCTCAAACATCTAAGCCTTTTACCTAAAAAACCTTCTCCCACCAAGAAAATGGACACAAACGAAAATTTATTTGAACCACTCACTCCTGAAAGCCCAAACAACAATAATTCTAACGACTCAACTACCGATCCTCCTATTGACAACAACACCATTCATCAACCTATTATTTGCTCTTCCTTGCCTGCTGAAACAACTGAACTGGTCGCGGCACTCCAATTCCCACAACAGACTTCCCTGGCAACGACATTACTTCCAATTGCAACAAATTTGAAAATTGCGAAAACCATCCCGAAAGATCCTCCAGTAAAGGTAAACTTAAACGTCGAACCCAACTTTACAAATCGCCCCTCTATTTTTTCCCGCATGTCAACTCTCCCGACGATGTATGCTCAGCCTTGGACAATCCGCCTCCACCCCTACTTGCCAGTGCATCAACGAATTGGACCCATACCGCTCTCCCGAATAAACTTTGTGATGCGCCACCCACCAACGCCTTTGAATATGATCCATGTCAACCGAAACAACCACGACGCCCCTTGTTGCAGCCACCACCATTTCCACTAAAGCCTGGCCTGGAGTGTCGCGAAGTGGTCGCGAAGTCGGAATTAAAAATTATTTTTCCTACAATTTTTATTTATTCTCTATAAACACATAATTTTGTACTCCTTATCTTCTAAATAGATCTAAACACTTTTTCCCAGCTTTTCTAAACTTTAGCTGCAATTCTCTTTTTTGTGTCCATACAATTTTTATATCTATATATATGCTTATTCATTCCCTTCCAGGAATTCACTTTTTAGTTGTATTAAAAACTTAGTTACTACCTTTGCCTTAATATATTTATAGTTGTGAAATAAATATATTTTGATTGAAAAAGAATTTTGTTTTGTCTTAATATTAGAGAAATTAGGACCATTTCTCTACATTTTAGAGCTAACAAGTAAAGTAAATATATTTATTTGTTTATTTGGTTCAAGAATTTTTAGAAACTTTTTGGCAACAGTTTCTAAACGAAATTTCTAATTATTTTTACATGTAAAACTAAAAATTTAATAATAAATACAAACAAGAAGTAGCTATTTATTTGAGAACAAAAATTAATTTCAAAAATTATAAATATAGAATTCCCAAAGGAAATGCTTTTTTAAAGCCATTAAAAGATAAAAATATGTCAACAAATTTATTATTTTAATGTTGGAATAAATAGATTAAAGATCTTATTTAGTTATTAAAAAGTGTGGATATTTATAAATATTTCCACTTTTTACTTAAAAAATTAAAAATTATTTTTAATTAATTTATTCGATATAGTAATTTAAAAATTATTCATAAACTAAACAGAAAATGGCAAATAATTGAGTGGGATGACTAAATCCAGATTTATCTTAAAAATACAAATGTAAATATAATAAAATTTAAATGTGAGAAAATAAATTTAATTTTTTATGTTGCAATCTTTAAACTAAAAAAATTTAAAATAAGAAAATCCATTAAATTAGTTTATGTATTCGATATCATTTAAAAATTATTTCTATTTTTAACTACTTCATTTCCTCATCTTCCATTTCTTTAGTACTAAAATAGACTTTTTTGATGACAAGAAGATTATAACTGCATATAAAGTTTGTTCGTTTGACTGTTTAAGAAATATAAAAACAGCTGTTGATTTTAATTTTTTTAAATTTATTGAAACAAAATTTTGAAATTCTTTTAACACTTCAAAATTTAAATATTTTTAATTTTAAAATTTATTTAAATTTACAAAAACATTTTTATTTTCCAATAAATAATTATAGCTCTGTGAGCAAAATTTTATAAAAAAATAATAAAAACTAGCAAATGGAAAAGAAGGTGCTTATTTAGTATATTTTTAAAATTAAAGCCTAAGGGGGTTTTTAAAGTTTATTTTTGCCATTTAATGGAAAAATATTTAAAGGGTTTTATTTTCGTAATTTTTATCCTTTCTGTTTTTAAAAACTAAATACTGCCAATATTCTAATTATAGTCTTCAAATATTCTATAAACATTTTTGATATATTAAGAATACCGGTTATTCACTTCCGGTTATTAACCCGTACCACAGTTTTCGGTTAATACAAATTTTAAAAACCCCGTTTTCGGTTTTAAGTTTTAAACAAATACCGGTTTTATTTTGGGGGGATTTTTAATAAAATCACCTATTTTCAGAAGTTTTCGGGTTTTTAAATTTTGTAAAAACGGTTAATTTTTGGCAAAAAAATAACGTAATTTCGTGAACAATCCTATTTAAGACTTCCAATTCTTCATACAAAAAGTGTAATTTTTAAAAATATTTTTTTAAATTATTTTTCATTGTTACATAAATAATTATAAATATGTATATTTTATTTAAAATTATTTATGTAAACATTTTTATCATTTCTATTTTCTTAAAAGAGATTGTATAAAAAGGATTTGCAAATTATCTATAAATATTAAAAATTTATAGAATTGATAATTAAATATTAATTTAGCATATAAATAAATAAAAATTGGAGGAATTTTTAAAAATATAATAAAAAGTTACTTTTTAAATACCACAGACGTAAACTTTATGATGGCCATGAAGATTACTTAATCAAAACCCCACCCGTATCAGGCCCGGGTTTTCTGTGTAATATCCAAGTAGTTTTCGGGTAAGTTAACCATTAGGGAGCTGACACACAGAGTTAAACCCAAATTATTTAATTATAAAATATACATTTGCTCTATATGATTTCAATTTTTTTTTGCCTGAAACTTGCTTTCAGCATTAAAAAGTAAAATATTATCTACTATTAAATATTTAAACTCTCTTATATTTAAAATTCTTTTCAGGAAATCTTTTTTTCTTCTTAGTCCTTTAACCTCATTTTTTATTCTACTATTTGCCATTTTCTTTAATAAGATATTTATAATACTAACGGAAAACCTCCTTGAATTTAAAGTAAATATTTTATAAGACTGACAATCTTTTCTATACGATTTCAGAATATTTACTTAAAATAAATTTTATATTATAAATTTTTAAATAAAATTGTAACGCTAAAAACCACTAAACTTTTTCTTAATTTTCCTCATTTTTAGTTCCTTCCTTCTTTATTATATCTGCATTAACTGGATCATAAAAGATGGAGATCCTAAAGAAAGAATCTGAATATATACACAAGGTGGTTAATCAACCACCTTTGCATTTTAAATTTTTTCCATTAAATGACAATTCCAAATATGCCAATAAAGAAATAATATATTTAGAACGAAGATTAGGCTCTTCGATTGGGTTTCGTTGGGTTTTCTATAAACCTACAACCCTAGCTATAATTCTAATATTTTCATTTTGAATGGAAATATTTAAATATTTTTCTTGTTCTTTGATTTATAAATAAATGTTACCTTAACATTAAAAGTTAACTTTCTCCCAAAGGAATAATTCTCCCAAAGGAAGCGAAATTTTAAAATATTACCTCTAAAATTATTATCTTCAAAATGTAAACATATTTTCAGATTTCGAAACGTTTTTCCTCAAAAAATATTTTAATTAAATATTATTTTTTAAATTTTTATTTCAAATATCAATTATTTTCTCTTAAAGGTGTTAAAAAGCGTCAGCAATTCAGAAATTTTTACATTTTATTTTGTACTTTTTATTTCAATATTAACAATTAAATGAACAAACAAAACTGTCACGCAAACTTTAAAAAATTTAAATAAAAATTTTTTCCCACAAGCCTATTATTTTTTTTTGAATTTCAAGTCACGATTTTTCATCTTTTCCAAAATAAAAAGTTTTGGTTTACTTTCTAAAATAATTCTGAGAATTAATTTTTATTTAAAAAGGTCATAGAGAAATTATTTAAATAATTTTTAAATTTATTTGGTCTAAATTTTTCTATAATCTTTAAAAATGTATATAAATGAATTTTCGGCGCTGGTCTAGTTTATGCGTCCAATGAACTTTTATGCGTCCAATCAAAAGAAACTTGTATTCTTCATGATATTGCAAAGTTGGGGTTAAATTTTGGCTCTTGTCCAGTTCATGCGTCCCATGAAGATTCATGCGTCCCAAGAGAATCCCATAAAAATTTAAGAGATTCATGCGTCCCAAGAGAATTTATGAGTCCCAAGAGAATTTATGAGTCCCATAAAAATTTAAGAGATTCATGCGTCCCAAGAGAATTTATGAGTCCCATAAAAAAATTTTTTTTCGGTTACAAAACATTTCTTCATGTTCGAGACCTACGCCCACTGGGTCTGGGACCGTTCCTTACCTCTGGGACCGTTCCTTACTTTTTTTCTGAAAGTTTTTTAATTAGTATTAAATTTAAAAAAATTATTTCTTTAAAATTAATTTTTATGTAATTTTGAGTATTCGGGAATCCTGAATTTTTTACCACTTCAAAATTTTTAATCTCCAAAATAATAGATTAGGTAACCGCATCCCGATACAAGCAATCTCTCGTCCGTAAAATTTTCCTATCAGAATAATTTTAAAAAGACTATCTTCTATTCTAGTAGCTATTTATTTAATTATTTTAATAACAAATAAAAATAAACCCAAAATTAAACATAATTAATGTTAACATTAAAATTCCAAAATAAAAACAAAAGCTTTAATGAAAATAATTTTTTTGCAGAAAAAATTATTTATTTTTAATAACGTAGATATTTATATTAAAAAACTTTTTTTAACAATTATTTTTAAAAACTTAAAATGTAGGCGGAGAATCAAAACATTCTAAAAGTTAATTTTTAATTCTCAAATTTAAAAGAATAAAAAACGTTTATGAAATTTTAAAGTTAAAGATACTAAACACAAAAAAATATTTTGGATTTATTGAGGCAACTCCCTATAATAATTAAATTAATTTTTAAAAATATTTTTTTATTTTATTTTAAAGGTTTAAGTAATTTTTTTAATTTAAATATTTTCAATTAAAAAATTATCAGAAATCAACTAAAATGTTTAATTTAAAATATTTTCTTTATTTAATTCTCTTCGTTTTCCTCTTTCAAATCACCAAATGCCAAGGTCAAGGGGCTGGTAGATGGATTGGAAAAAATGAAATTGAAGGATCTTCTTCTGTGGATGGCGGGAAAAAATTAGTAGATTCTTCTTTGAATGTCGAAACTTTAGATAATATTGTGTCCCCTTATGCTATTGGATGGTCACCAGAAAATGAGGTATTTATAATATTTTCCCTAAAATAATGTGCATGCCTACATCCTTCATTGAGGGGCATTATTTTAATTAAATTAATTAAAAATAATTTTTATTTTAAATTTATATTTAGTGGACAATGGACCCTATACGTCTAAAAAAGTGGTCAACACAATTACGTTATGGAAAGAGGGCTGTCTCTGCATTTCGCAGATCTCCTTGGTCTAGTCAAGTTAGGTGAGATAAATTGTATAGAAGATTAAAATTAGATTTTTAAAAATTAATTATAAAATTATTTTTGTAATATTTTTAATTTGATTTACAAATTCAAAAAAATTATTAATAATTCTTTCTTATTTAATTCAGATTTGGCTAAATGAAGAGGATAAAATAAAGAATGTTTATTATACACATATCTCTCAAATTAATTAATTGTTAATCTCACAAATTATAAAATAGAACTTTAAATGATTAAATATTTTTAAAATGATTAATTGAGTATTTTAATTGTGTTTTAATTAAATAATAGGCTAAATTTGTTTTCTTTGTAAAACAAATTTAGTATTTTATTTTTTTAGTTTTTAACTTTCTTTTATTTAACGCCAAAAAATATTTCCCGCTGTTTAAATGCCAAAAAAATGTTCGTTGCTGACAGCTAGTGAATAAAGAAAAAAAAATATTTGAAACGAATGCCATTCTAGTAGCTATATAAAAATCAATATTTATTTAAAAAGTGCCGAGTAAAATTTCCTATAAGCGACTGAAAGAAAGCAAAAATAAAAAAAATAAGGGAAGAATGTAAGCATCCCCCCTCCTTTTATTTTTTGTCAAAGCAAACAGAAAATATAGGTAAAAACTTAGAATGCCAATTTCTTTTTTTATTTTTCTTCTCTATTGTGACATTGGTTTTTAAAAAATGACGTCTTTAAAGAGTTTTCCTAAAATATTTTTTTAATTATGAGAAGCCTAAAAATTAATATTTATTTTTCTCTTATTTAAATTTTTAAATAATTTAATCGAAGAAAAATAAATTTTAGTTTCTTATGTTACTAGGTAACGTTTTATTATTTTTATTTTTCGATTCTCTCATAAATTATTATCAAAACTTTTTTTAATAATCTCTAAGAACTTTGACTTTCCCAAATTTTTATCCCAAAATATCTAAAATAGTTGCTCATCTTCGAGTTTCTGATTGATTCTCTTTACTAATTATTCAAACAGATAAAGTCCTAAAATGCTGAATTAATTAAAGACTTTATTAATTTATTTAAATATTATCTGGTATTAATTACACTTTAAAAAAGATTAATTAAATAAATATTTAAATGGAGCAACCAAGTGTTAACTTTTTTGGTCGAGTTATCCCAAAAGATGTTTTCTTTGTTCGTTTATTTTATTTACTTTATTTTGCATCATTTGGCTCATTATTTCCTTTATTGGCTGTTTATTTTAAACAACTTGGCCTTTCAGCTGTAAATTTTATTTATTTTTTCATTTTATTTTTTAAATTTTAAGGCCCAGGCAGGCATTCTTTTAGGCTCTAGACCTATCGTTGAATTTGGTTTTTAAATTTTAAAATAAATTTAAAAATTAATTTTAGTTGCAAGTCCTTTTTGGGGAAGTTTTGCTGATCGGTTTAAAAAAGGTTTTGGAAAAAGAGTAATTATAATTTAAAAATATATTATAAGTTTTCAAGTTAAATTACTTTTATTATTTTCTGTTGGATCAATGATTGTTTTCACTTTAGCTGTTGGTTTTGTGCAACCTCTAACCCCGTAAATCTACATAATTATTTTGAATATAAGAATTTTCTAAAAATATTTTTTAAAATAATTCTGTCAGTTAAAGTAAAAGCTGATAAAATTAACAGAAATTAAGAATAATAAAAAATTCTTAATTTCTTAATTGTTTCAAAAACACTTTCATAAATGAAAAATACCTACATATATTTCAAAATCAGTATTTTCTATTAACTTTATTATTATACTTAAGTTATTGTGTTGTACTTGATAAAAACAATACTGGAGGGGAATGTAAATTTTTGGTTCCTGCAAGTAAAATAATTAGAGGTTATTAAGTTTAGTTATTTTATATTTTTTTGTAATTTTAGGTGGGGCTTTGGGGTATATTAAAAAAGTTGCTGATATTGGAAGAAGGAGAAAAAGAGGTTAGAAAATAATTGAGAGGGGAATAATTCTTTAATTTTAAGATATTCTTTCAATAATTGATTTATCAACTTTTGATAATAATGATGATTTTGTTTATGGAAAAGCGCCAGAATATATAACAAAAGAAAAGGTAATTTTATTTGAAATGTGAAATAATTCTTAAAAAATTTTGAAATAAAGGAAAATTTAAATTTTGTTAATTCCCCCCAATTACTTTTTAGGTTTGTGATTATGATGAAAATCTTTATGGAATTCTTGTATCACCTCCTCACAGCACAGTAAATTTATTTTAAATAATGTGTACACAATTTTATTTTTAAGAGAGTTTATCGAGAACAAGCTGTAGAGCAAGCATTTATGCTTCTCTGGTTACTTATTGCTTTAGGAGAATTTTCTGTTAGTTTTTTCACAAAAATATTTAAAGAAGCTTTAATTTTTCAGCTTCTCCCACATTGCCATTAGCCGGTATTTTATTTTTATTGGATTAATTAAGAATATATTTAAATTTATTTGGAAAATAATTAAATCTTTAAGGAATTTTCTTTTAATTAAAAAGATTTTAAAATTTCTGAATTCCGCAAAAAAAATTTTTAAAAATTTTTTACTTCTACGCTACCATCTATAATTTTTATAATATTTTATATAATTTATTTATTTATTTAGATAGTTACACATTGAGTTTAGTCTCTGAAACTCCAAAAGATGTATATTTTTTAAATTAAATTAAATATATATTTTTATTTAGTTTGGAAAATTTCGATTATATGGAAGTGCCGGTTGGGGATTTTCAATGCTTTTAATGGGTATTGGACTTGATTTCTCTGATACTTTTCATAATCATCCATGCCCTACTAAAAATACAACAGAACGAAATTATACTTTGTAAGGAATATATTATATTTAATTTTTGCCTATTATTTAGTTTTTAAAAATTATTCAATTGAAATGGGGTAGAAAATGATCAAAATATCATAAATAGATTTTAAAATTATATCTCTGTTCCTTGTTTTATTAGCGTTGCTAAACATTTACATACTAGTCTATTAATTAATTACGCCTTTATTTATTTAATTTATTATAACCTTTTTAGATGTTTTGTAACGTGTACTTTATTTGCTCTAACTTCAATGGCCATAATTACACAATTCCGTTTCCCTCAATCTTCAGAACAACATCGACCAGTTAATTTATATATAAATTAAAATAAAACTTGAAAATATTTTAAATAATTAGGATGAAGTTAATGGCCTTGTTATGGATACACGTATTGAAGAAGTAATTAAATAAAAGAAAGTATTTAATTAAATAATTACCTAATTTAATTTTAAGCTTGACCCAACAGTTGCACAAAAGACAAGAGCAAAACAATTAAATGTACTTAAATAAATATTTTAATTTTTAAAATATTAAAAAAAGGCAAAAACAGAAGAGGGGACAGATTGGAAAAATGCATTAAAAGCAATGTTGTTAAATATTCATTTTGTTGCTTTTCTTCTTGGAATTATTTGTATTGGATTTGGGGCTGGAAATGCTTTTGCTTTTCTTTTTTGGCATTTACAAGATTTAGGGGGTTCTCCTTCACTTTTTGGAATGGCTTCAGTTGCTAATCATGCAGCTGAAATTTGTTCTTTTTTTTATGCTTTTAAAGTTATTAATAAACATGGATATATTAAAGTTTTTAAAGAAAATTATTTGAAAATTTATATTTTTTTATTCCAGACTTTGTATATTTGTTTGGGGACTAATGTTGTGAGGTTTTTAATGCTTTCTTGGCTTACTAATCCTTGGTAAGTAATTGAGAAATTAATTTATAATAATCAAAGATTAACTATGTTCAAAGGAAATTTTTTAAGGGATTGAAAAAATATAGAATTAATTAAATTCGAAAGTTGAATTCAAAAATTGAAAAAAAGAAAAAAATGAAGTCTTTTTCCTCAATTAATATTAATTTTACTAAATACTTTCTTATCTAGGTTAGTACTTCCTCTTCAAATACTTCAAGGAACTGTACATTCTATTAGTTGGGCTATGGCTACATCTTATGTTTCAAGTATAGATTTTATTTTAGCAATAAATAAATATATTACTAATACTTTTTAAAAATAAATTGTTATTTTTATATCTTAATACTTTTACTAAATAAAAAATATTTTAGTTGTTTCTCCTCCCCATTTAAAAGGAAATAGTCAACATATTTTAACAATTCTGTAAATATATTTTCCTTAATAATTATTTAAAAATTATTTAAAGTTATCATGGTCTAGGTCGTGGTGTAGGTCCTATAATTGGTGGATTTTTTATTCGTTCATATGGAACACGTGCTTGGTTTGCTCTTCTAGCATTTATAACTCTTTGCATTTTGGGAGCTTTTTATGCCGTTAATTTAAAATTAAAAAATGCGGCAGTTAAATATGGAGGTTTTGATGCTTTTGATGATGAAGTTGGAGGTGGAGGGAATTTAGGTAGGGTATTTTTAAAATTTTAGGAAATTAATTTCTAATTATTTTTTAGCCCCCCAAGGGTTACCAATGCATCGATTAGGTGATAATAAAATAACTGAAGCATTTAATCAAACACCGGTTGCTAGTCAAAGCTATGGAGCTTTGGATGGTTTGGCAACAAATAATGGTAATACAAGAGATGAACGTGATGATGCTTATGATAGATATGTTACTGGAAAAAATTAATAATATTAGAAAATAGAAAAAAATCTTTAAGAAAAAGAAAGCAATAAATAAACAATTTAATTTAGAAATATGTAGATAAATTTTATTTTATGCACAATATTTTTTAATAAAAAGAAATAATCCAAAAATAGGTATTGGACTCTGTCCAAGATTAATATAATCAACACAAATGTTCTTAAAAAGGGTAAAATTATGACAAAAGTTCAAGATTCCTTTTATTGTTTTGTTAATTTATATAAAAAAATTGACTAGCAAACAAAGAATGATTATCCGTCTTTATATAAATAAATCATTTTAAAAAATAAATTTTTTAATTAATTTTAATTTTATTAAATTTATTTAAATTTTATATTTTTTTATTTATTTTAGCAAATAAAAATCGATTTACAATTAATTTTTTAAATACATATTTACTTTCAAAGTACTAATTAAAACACATTTAATGAGAGAAGCTTTCGTAATACGTCTAGGCATTTAAAAAAATAAATTTATTTTTACATAGTGCATATGTACACATATATGGCAAAATAAAAAGTTAAAGGGCTGCTTTTATCTTTTGGCTTTTAGTCCAGTCCAAAATTAAATTTAAAAAAACTTAAAAGCTAATTAAGTAAAAAAGATTTATTTTTGATTTTAACTTTTCATAAAAATTTTTTTTAAATTAACTTAAGTATTCTTTATTATAAAATTCAGAATCTAAATAGTTAATTATATTTTAATTTCTGAAAGAAAATGTTTTTATTTAAAAATAATTTTTTGTTAATTTGTTTAATTATTTTTGTTATTATAAATTATGTTGTGGGAATGGAAGGAAATGGTAGAAATGAAAGAAATCGAAGACGGGGAAGACGGAATGAAAGGCAAGAACACGAAGCGAATGAGGAGTTTGGAATTCAGTATCCCATCAATTTACCCAATCAACAAGATCCGGTAAATTAAAATAAATTAAAAAAATTTAAAGCTTAATTTTAGACCTAGATTTAAATTTTAAAAAGTCGGTTATCGGTAAATTTATATGAGAATTTTCTCCTTATTTCATTCATCAATTGGTTTTAGATCTTTCTATCTTTAAAGTCACTTTATTTCTCTGTAATTGAATAAAATTTTATCTTTTTTATCAATATCTTTTATTTGAGAATGCCATAGGGAATAGAGGGCTCTTCGGACACGTAAACTTTTCATTGGGCGCGTAAAGTTTGATTGGACGCGTATCTGGACAAGAGCCGAATAGAGTAAGTGAGCGAAAAGAGGAACGTTATTAATCATCACTACTTCCCTAATGTTTAGTGTCCAAATACTAGAAAACGTACAAAAATATACTTAAATAAAATTTTTTCTAATTAAAATATAGAATTTTGATCAACTAGCTCTCCTTCTTGAACTTCTAATACGTCGCAATCAACGACAAGATGCTCGAACTAATCAAAATAACCAGGTTTATTTTATGGATTGCTGTATCTAAATTAAAGCTGCCGACCCCGAACGATTTTTTGAGGTTTCTCGAAGTGGAGAGAGACTTAAAAACTTGAAAATTCCTAATTTAAATGCGAATATTAAATAATTATCACACCTCGAGACACAATTTAAAAGACATATGAGAAGGGATGTGGCATATGATAGTTGTGACATGACATATGATATACTGTTTTTATTTTTTTAAATCAGACTCCGCAACAACTTGGCAAAGAAAATTTACCACCACCGCCACCTCCACCACCAAACAATTGAGAGGATTTTATTATTATGTAATAAGGAATGTGAGATTTAAGATGAATATTTATTTTAGATTTAGTTTTAAAAATTTATTGGCATTGATAGTTTGTTGGTCAAAAAATTAGAATTTTTTTTAATCTTAGTAATGAGATAAATTAAATTCTATAAAAAATTCAATTTCTAAATTAAAAATAAAAGCAAAATGAATAAATATTTAGCAAAGTTGAGTTTTAGTTTTTATTATCAATATTTATTATCTAAAGATGGAATCATCGAGATCCAGAATCTCAAAAATCAACGAGAATTATGTATTTGCCCATTCGATTTTTTGGCTCAAAAATCAGCTTACTCCCACTATGATTTTTCACTTTTTAGGGACCTACTATATCTTGATACAAGGACATTTGCGCACATAGAGAGTGGTACCATCCCTAAGCTCGACGAGATGTGTTTTGTGTCAAAAGTTTGCCTCCTTTATTTTAAATTTTCTTCTGATTAGGAAGAAAAACGGGATCACCCCTAAATATCGACACCCAAAATGACGATTACCCAAAATATCGATTTTTAAATTTCATAATTAGGTATGTATTCCAATGATCGGGCATGATGTTCTAACATCAGGGAATTGTGTTTTCGATCGAACTGACCATAGCGACCGATCAAGATTCTACTTGGAGATTGATCACTCTTCTTTGATTGGACATATTGATCATGATCGATGTTTGTTCCATTGTTGGAACAATTTCCCTATGTTATAAAGACTTCCCCGTCCTTGGAATACGAATTATGTAGTTTAAAAATTTTCGATATTTTGGGTAATTCGTCATTTTGGGTGTCGATATTTAGGGTCATTCGATATTCTGTGGTGGAGTCAAGAAAAACATTCAAATAGATTTAAACTAAAATAATTTTTTTGTTTAATTTTAACCTCGAGTAAAATGTATTTTTTTATATTTTTTTACCCAGTATTGATTTTGTTTATTTCTTCGATGAATGAAAAAATAGGAGAGAAAAAGAATTGAAAAAGTAGAGGAAAATGCTGTAATGGGCTTTTGTTGGGTGCAGAAAAATTTTAAATTTGGTTGAGCTACTGCAGCCGCTTCTGTCATTTTTGCACTTTTCATCCAACTAGATATTTATTTTAGTTGGGTTAATGTTGGGATAGTCAGAGTGCCATCTTTACCCAAAAAGTGCGGCGAAGATACATAAAATAAAATTTTTTAATTTAACTAAATGGGGTTTTTTAAAATATTTTACTTCGATTTTTGGTGTTTTCTTTAAATTTATTAATTAAAACTTTAACTATTGCCAGATTAAACATTTTAACAAGAATAAGCTTATGGTCTTTGAATAGTAAATTTTTTAGTCTATTAAGTGCTAGATCATTTCTATATTTTAATTTAAGAATTAAAGATTTTCAGTAGTTGCTTAATTGAGGTAATTATAAATATTTTATTTATCTGGATAACAAAAGGATTTTCTTTATTTTATTGATAAATTACTCGATGTTTTTTTTATTTTTGAGATAGAATTAGTCTTTTTAATTTTGGGAAAACATTGAAATTAGATTTCAATGTTTTATTTTTTACTTTTTTCCAATTGATTTATTTTTAGAGTGAATAATTCTGGAATAATTATGTAGTAATTCTACATATAAACAATTTATATATTATCACAAATATATTGATAGAATGGTGAATAAATAAATAAATAAATATATTTATTTTCACTATTAAATCACTTTCAAATTAAACCAGTCAATCGGTCACCAGCCGGCGATTAACTAACTACAAACAATTAAATAACTAAACGACTTTTCACTTGTCCTTCATATAAATTCACTCTTCTAAATAAAATATTTTTGTGCAATTTTGTTAGTATTTAACGCCTGTTTTAATTAATTTAAAATAAAATAATCATCATTTTGTGGTTGCCTTTAAAAGTTTTTTGAAAATAGAAAAAAATGACTACACAATAATTTTATAAAAAAGTAAAAAATGTTTGAAGAGGTGGATTTGCAGTCATTAAAGGTTTTTATAAAGAAATTTTTTTTAGAAAATGTTGATAAAGTCTTGATTAATCCAACTTAAATAAAATAAACGCAAATTTATTAAATTTGTGTCGATATTCATAATACATACAGTTTGCCCTAATAATAAAATAAATCCTTGAAACTAAAAAATAATGGCCAACCAACTTTTGGAATATAATATTGTTAACTTTATAAATTACAAAATTTTTTGTTAGTTATCTCGAGAAAAATTATTTGGGAACATCCCAAAACTTGAAAGAACTTTTTTGCCCCCCCCCCCCCCCCCCAAATGTCAATCCCTTAATTCTCACGCACAAATAGTGATATTTAATAATAAAAAACCCCTTAAAATAAGAAAATCATTTCTACTTTTGGAAAGTTTTTTTCAAAATTTAAAGGATCCATCGGGTATTTTCGATTTAATTGAAGTTGTTGGAACTGGAACATATGGACAGGTTTACAAGGTTAATAAATAAATTTTTGGAAAATTATTAGACATTAATTCTACTATAGGGGAAACATGTAAAAACTGGGTCTTTGGCTGCAATTAAAATAATGAATATAAATGAGGATGAAGAAGAGGAGATTAAGGCAGAAATTAATATGCTCAAAAAGGTTGGAAGAAAATAAATTTTTAGCTTAAAAATTTTGTGCCTAAAAAGTGAAGTTGATAAAACTACTAAATATTGTCAAAAATCTTAAGTAATAATTTGGTAACGAAATTCCAAAAAACTCATTTTTCTTTATTCCTTCATAAGTAAATATTTACGTTACAGATTCAGAAATTTTTTTAAGTACAGATTCTAAGTTGTATGATAATTAAAACGTGTATTAAATTTCAAAAAAAAATCTTAAATTGTTTCTAAAAAAATATTATTTATATATATTTAAAGTATTCTCATCACCCAAATATTGCCACTTATTATGGGGCCTTTATCAAAAAATTGCCTTCTTCAACAGGCAAACATGATCAACTTTGGCTTGTAATGGAGTTTTGTGGTAGTGGGAGTGTTACAGATTTAATTAAATCTTCAAAAAGTGGTTTTCTTAGAGAAGAATGGATTGCTTATATTTGCAAAGAAATACTTGGAGTAATTTTTTATATAAAAAAATTTTGAATGATAGACTACCTGAAAAAAGGTCTTATAATTAGAGAGCGGGCCAAGAAAAGATCTCGAACAAAAATTTCTGCCATCGATATCTTGCAATATATTAATTTCCATTCTCGTATGACCCTCATAGGCCGTCTCTTCTTATACTTAGTCTAAATATTATAAGAAATTAAAAATATTTTTTAAATTTTTTAGGGTTTAAGTCATCTTCACAAAAGCAATGTTGGTTATGATATTTTAATTAAATATTTTTTATAATTTTTAGGTTATCCATAGAGATATTAAAGGCCAAAATGTCCTTCTAACGGACAATGGAGAAGTTAAATTAGTTGATTTTGGGGTTAGTGCACAATTAGATAGAACTGTTGGAAAGAGAAATACTTTTATTGGAACTCCTTATTGGATGGTAATTTAAAAAATAATCTAAATATTTGATAAGAAAACGTTTAGGCTCCAGAAGTGATTGCTTGTGATGAAAATCCCGATTCTACATATGACTCTCGCAGTGATCTCGTGAATTTTTTTTCAAAATTAAGACAAAAAAAAATAATTTTTAGTGGTCTCTTGGCATTACAGCCTTAGAAATGGCTGAAGGTTTTTTACAAGGAAATTTAGTTTAAAATTTTTTTGAAACTTTCAGGGCACCCACCGCTTTGTGATATGCATCCAATGGTTAATATAAACTAAAAATATGTAAATATTATTTTTATTTTAAGCGTGCTCTATTTCTAATTCCTCGCAACCCTCCTCCAAGATTAAATAAAAAATGTTCCAAAAAATGGTCAAAAAAGTTTGACTCGTTTATTGAAGTAAAATAATTTTTAAAATTTATTTTTAATAAATTTATTATATTTAAAGTGTATATTGGAGAAAGACTACACGAGGAGGCCTTTTACTGATAATCTTATTAAGTTAATATTAACGTTTTTTAAATGAAAATTGAATGAAAATGACTTAAAAATTAAAATATTATTTTTTTAATAGGCATGCCTTTATTCGAGAACAAATTCCCTAAAGAGTTGTTCGAAGTGCAATTAAAGATCATATTGATAGACATAGAAAAGTTTTAAGAAAAGGTTTTTAAAAAATATTTCTTTAAATTTTATTTTAATTTTAGAAGAAACAGAATACGAATATAGTGGAAGTGATGATGATGAAATTCGCATAAACAATAATCTTGAAGCTATATTAAATAATAATAATAACAATAATAATAATAGAACAAAACGTTGGTTGTTAATTAAATTAATTTGTTATTATAGTCCGGTTCTCGAGGAACTAAGACAGTACGGTCTCTGATATTTATAAGTTGAAAATAAGGGTTTTAGTTTAGTTTATCTCCAGCTTCGGTTATAGAGATATTAAAGGCCAAAATGAGATCGAGTTTTAGCAAATTTTTTTGCTAGGTGTTAGGCACTAACACGGCCTAACGGGGTAATTAAGTGACTGAATTAGTCTAAAAAATAATATTTCCTTTGGATTGACTGACATAGAGTTATAATTTATTTTAGATATTTGTATTACCTCAAATAATTTAAATACAAAATCAGATTTACAACCTAAAATAAAAGTCCTTTAAAAAATTTTAGATTCACCCAGACCAAATCCTGCCAACGGCACAAAAGCCGTAGAAGAACCTCCAACAATTAAAGGAGTTGGTGGATGTGATTTGAGAAAAGAATTTCAAAGAATTCAAGAAAATAATAGGTCCGCATTTGAAGACGACAAACCACTTTTACATCTTAAAAGAATTGCACAACCACCACAATCTAATACAACACCAGAACAGTCTTTTAAGGACAACAATGGAAATAATGCTGGTGTTGTTAGAATGAGACCTCCTCAGAGTTTTGGGGCTGCTAATAGTGGCCTTAACTCTAAACAACAACAACAACCTAAACTTGCCAGCCATCCACATCGTTCTTCACGTAAAATTTTGATAGATTTTTCTGAGAGGGAATTCTTTTTATTCCTTGGAATTTTCAGATTATCAACCTCAACAATCCTCTCAATATAATCGTAGTAGAACATCAAATAGCCACCATACTCAGCAACATCCCGCAGCACCTCATTTAGCGGAATTAGCAAATAATTATGATAGAAAAAAGAAAGAACAACAATTACAACAAAAACAACAAAGAATTGGTGCCATTCTCCCTCCCCAACAGCCTTTATCTTCCCAAAAACAACATCAACAACAAAGAAGATGCGTAGTTCCTAATCGTTCTTCACAACAACAAAGTGATGTTAGTAGACGTTCAATTGTTTCTGGACAAAAACAGATAATTGGAACAGGTTTACAACAACAATTGAGAAAGGAATCTCATCAACCTGAAGTGAGGAAATAATTTTAATTTAATTCAATAGATTGAATCTATTTACATACATACCTATGCTGTTTTCTTACTTCAAAATATATTAATTTCAAATTATTTAAATAAATAGAAATCCTTTAGGATTTGGATATTTTGGCTGATGAACTACGTGAGCTCTCTAAAGTTAATTCAAAACATCCGGCTGTACCTAAAATTTCTGCTGCAAAAATAACAACGAGCGGTAGCTCCAAAATGACACAGCCTCTTCCCTTTCTTTCTTCTGACTCCGAGCCTCCATCTCCACCCCCTAGAGGTAAAATATTGTTATAGAAGAATTTTAATTCGGACTTTCAAAAAATTATAGACTCCTCAATGGTTGAAACATTTTCTGAACGGAAGGTTTTGTTGTTTAATGAGAAACGCCAACAACGTTCACTTGATGCTTCTCGTCAACATGACAAACCTCTTCCACCTACACCAACCAAACGAGGAAATATTATTGGTGGTGCTAATAATGAAGAAGATGAGGAAAAAGGAACACTTGTTGTACATCGACATGCTTCAGTTTCCCCGCAAAGACGACAACGTAGCAATAGTTCAAATCTTTTGCATGTCCGTTCTGATAGATTATTACTTTCTGGTTCGCGTACAAGCCTAAATCAACAATTGGCTAATATTGGCAAACAATCTTCAGCGCCTGAAGTTTGAATTTTTAAGGATACCCTAATGATATGTATTTATATGATATGTATCCCATTTTATATTTTAAGTGCCAACATTCAGCATTTGAACATGAACAAGATGAAGATTCTTCTGACTCAGAAGAAGATGAAGTTGAAGTAACTAGTATAGAAATTGAAAAGGTAACTAAATAAATATTTTTATTTTATTTTTATCTTCATTAGCAGCCAAAAAATGCTTGTGAATCAATTACTTGTCTTCAAAATCACCATAATGAACCTGCTCCTGCTATTTACATTAATCGAAATCCATACGATAAACAAGGAAATGATGATGGAAGAGATGAAGATGAGGAACAAAATCAACAGGAAGATGAAGATGAAGAAGAGGAAATGGTTGAAGACCCTATACAAACTCTTCGTCGACCACCTCATCAAGTGTGTAGGGGAAGAGGGGGGGGGTTTCTAAGGGGGAAATTATTTTTAGACATTTAATTTTTTTAAAGATGTTCAGTTCTTCGATGGAACAACAACATTCACTAATTGAATCCCCTGCCTCATTCTCTCCTGCAGATAAATTTCAACAGAGGGAACGGGAAAAATCTTTCATAGGCTTTTTTGGTAATTATCCATCTGGTGTCATGCCTCCAGCTTTTGGAGGTGGAGGTTCTCATGGATCACCTCCAATTTTTGGTTCAGCCTCAGCAGGTAGTGGTGGAGCAGCAGCAGGAGGAGGATTAATGTTTGGTGCTGTAGGTACAATTAATCGTCCTGGGAGAATAATTAATCCTAACCAGGTATTTTTAAATTTATTTTTAGAAAATTCATAATCAGATACACGTAAATGTCAATCCTGATGGTGCTACTCCAACAGATGCAGATGCACCTGAAATTCGCAAATACAAGAAAAGATTTAATGGAGAAATTCTTTGTGCTGCTCTTTGGGGCGTTAATTTACTTATTGGTTTTTAAATAAAAATTTCAAAAAATCTTTTTTCAAATTAAACAGGAACGGACACTGGTTTAATGTTATTAGACAGAAGTGGACAAGGAAAAGGTTTAGAGAATTTACTAAATAATTTTTAAATATTATTTTTTAGTTTATCATTTGGTTACTCGAAGACGTTTTGACCAAATGACTGTTCTTGAAGGCCAAAATATTTTGGTCACTATCAGTGGCAAAAAACGTCGAATACGGGTCTACTATTTGTCTTGGCTTAAACAGAAAATACTTCGAACTGAAGGGGTTATTATTTATTTAATTTTGTTATGGTCTTTAATCCCGATATTCTTGATTCGTCACTAGTTGTTTTCGACAAGTAAATTCAATAGAATTTGATCCCGACAGAGGAATCTACTATGATTTTTTTACATTAGTGGGCTAGGAATAGAACATTTCCTTTTTATTCTTAAGTTTATATTTAATTTTTCCTCTCTTTTAAGTTACAACAATCTGATAAAAGAAATGGTTGGATGAATGTTGGAAATTTACAGGGAGCTAGCCATTTTAAAATTGGTAATAAATAATTTAAATTATTCTAATAATTATTTTTTATTTTTTACAGTCCGGCATCAACGTATAAAATTTTTAGTTGTTGGTATAGAAAATTCTTTATCAATTTATGCTTGGGCTCCTCGTCCATACAGCAAATTTATGGCGTTTAAAGTTGAGAGACAAAATTATTTAAAGAATATTTTCATTTTTAGAGTTTTGGTCAACTTACTCATTCCCCTTTAGTTGTTGATTTAACTATTGAGGAAGATGTTAGGCTTAAAGTACTTTATGGAAGTGGTACTGGCTTTCATGCTATTGACTTGGATTCTGGTCTTTTTCTTTGTTTAACAAAATAAAAATTATTTTTGAAAAAAACTATTTATTTAAAATTTTATTTTAAAAAACTTTTGACAGTTGAAAGAATTTTAAAAAATTAAAAAAAGAAATATTTTTAGCTTCAATTTATGACATTTATACACCTCCACAAACAATTGCCAATCAAGAATTAACCCCTCATTGTATTGTTATTTTGCCTGATACTTGTGGAATGCAATTACTTCTTTGCTATAATAGTTGAATAATTTAAAAAAATATTTTTAAAAAATTAATTAATTAAAGATGAAGGTGTATATGTTAATACTTATGGAAAAATTACAAAAAATGTTCAACTTCAATGGAGTGAAATTCCTTCTTCTGTTGGTATGTTGAATAAATAAAATATTATTTTTTGAGGGAATAATTACCCCATCTATAGAGAGGGACGGGGAATATTCAAAAAGGTCGAATCCACCAACTTTAAAGGACGGGGAACAGCTTTTTTAATTGGCAAGAAAAAAACATTTTTAAGATTCAAATAGGGCTGGAAAAGATTCAAAAAAAATAAAATTTTCCCAAAATATTTAGCATATATTTCAACCAACCAAATTATGGGCTGGGGAAATAAAGCAATTGAAATTAGAAGTGTTGAAACTGGTCATTTGGATGGTAATAAATACTAATAAATTAAATTTTCTTTTTCTCTTTTTTAGGTGTTTTTATGCACAAAAAAGCACAAAAATTAAAATTTTTATGTGAACGAAATGATAAAGTTTTCTTTTCTTCAGCAAAGGGAAGTTCTTCACAAATTTATTTTATGGCGCTAAATAACAAAATTAATAATTGGTGAATATTTAATTAAATAAATTCTTTCAATGCCTCTTAATTAATTAATTTTATATATTTATGCATATTGTACATGTTTTTTTATATTTAATGCCAAATTAATTAGAAATAAATAAATTTGTTTTTTTTTAGTTTTTAAATTATAGTTTATTTAAATTGGGGTATTTTTTGGGGAGTCAACCCAGAAATAAACAACCTTAAAAACTGCACTGGCGATAAAATGGTCAAGATAATGAGAAGCTAATAAAGTCTTAATTTAATATCTGGAAAATTGGAGAGATTAAGTTTTAGGTTAATTAAACGTTCAAAGGAAATTGCAGTTCTAGGAGTAAATTTATACTAAATTTCACTTTTATCGTGGAGAATGTTAATTATAATCTAAAATAAATTTCAAAATAATTTTAAAAAATTACTCTCTAATTACCTAAATTTTCTGAAATACCCTTAAATATACCTACCAATTTTTTTCCATTTTAAAACGTAAACTAAAATTTATTTTTTTATTCTTTAGATTGTTCATTTAATTTTCGTTATTTGATAATAAATCAAAAAATGGGCTCTTTATTTTAGTGAAAAATAAAAATAAACATGTTTTTCACGTTAAATGATTATTTTTGTTTTTGAAGTTTAAAATAAGGAATTTAGAATTTAAAAAAACAATAAACAACCCCTACCCCCCCCCTCTCTCCTTCCCTTTTAGTTAAAATTCGATTAGTTAATTACCATAATATAAATGATAATTTTTTATAATTAAATGATAATTTTACTTTTTTAAAACAATAAAATTCTGAATTAATAAATTTATTTGAGTTTATGATATATGTATAAACTATATATTTTAATCGTATATTTTTTTTATTTAAAAAATCCCCCCATCAATCATTATTTGCAAAATATTTATTTATTAATGATTATGCATATTAGAAAAGTTCATGATTTTTGGAGGCTCAAAATTCGAAAAAAATCCAGCAGCAGTTGATGCAGAAATATTCATCGAAGAGAAACACTTGTCTTTAAGCAACTTCTGAATGAAACTATAAATTAATTTGTAACAAATTTTCCAAAAAAATATTTTTTTAAAAAACATCAAATATCTAGTCACACACACCTCAAAGTTTGTTTGCCCCAAAGTTTGGGGAATAAACATTGCTGCGGCTTTTTCCGATTCTTGAAGAACTGTAGGAGTGCCAACATTTATTTTGGCATTTCCTGTTGAAGAAATATTGTTTTTATCCAATTGGCTACCTACAAGGCTTGCATGGACAGGATTACATAATGGAGGTATTATGGACATTTTTGTGGAGAGAGGAAAAAATATTTTTTGTTTTGTTTTCCTTGGCTGAAATAAATAATTATTTTGTAATTTAAAAATAATTTTAAATATTTACCCGAATTTGTTTTTTCCTTTTTAAAATTATTTACTGAATGTGTTCAGAGTAACGGCAACGAAGTTGTAATTCACAGACTCCTAAAAACAAAATATGTATTTTAAAGGAAAGTTTTGATAGTCTGCTATTTTTTAAGCTCTCTATTTAAAATTACAGAGTTTAGCAAAAGTTTAGCCAGCCGGGCAGGATTCGAACCAGCGACTTCCTCGTAGTTATTGCTAGGCGCTTTCGCTCACAACATACAGGAGCTCTACCACTGAACTACCGGGGCATTCTAATGCTTCATCTTTTATCCTTTTAGATCGTTTAACCCCCGCCAAAGCGTTTTAAATGCTCTAGATAAATCATCCTTACAATGCTAATGTATTTTTAAATAATTTTTAGCTCATCTTTTCCCAATTTTTCAAAAATTATTTTCTCACCAAAACAAATCACAGAAAGAGAAGTCCAATCGTTTAGGGAAAGAATTGGCTCAATTGTGTCGAAAAATCCAAAAGCACTCTTTTCTAGTTGTGCAAATTCCGGCAGTTTTGATTGGAAGGAATAAATTGTTTTATTTATTTCCAACTTTTCCTTATTTTGGCCAATTAGCATTTGATTATTAAAAGTACTTTTTATAAAATATTTTTTATTTTATTTTTAATTATTGAAGATAAATTCATTTAATTTTAAATCTGAAAAATATTTTATAAACAATTTAATCAACTTCGTTAAAAAATATTTGATAAATGTTAGTTAGGAATTAAAAATATTCAATCTCTATTAACTAACAAAAATTAAAAATAAATGAAAGAAAATTTTGTTTCCAAAAATATTTAAATATAACAAAACTTTGGAGTGATCAAAATGGGCGGATATGTATGTACATATATTTAATATTACAAGTAATAAATGATTTAATAATTGGGAATTCCCAATATATTAATTAATTAAAAACTTTCCCCGTAAATTAACTGGTTTACCAAAAAATATTTTTTAAAAAAATTAAGTAAAGTAAATTGGTGATTCCCTTTAATTTTAAATAGGAGAGAGAGAGTATTTCCCCCGCAATTAAAATAAATTGCTGCTGCATTAAAGTGAGACGACGTTGGTAATAATGTTAATGTTCCCCGCTTGGCGATATATTAAAAAATAAAAAAAAGTTGGTAATCAATGTCAGGTGATTGAATATAAAATATTTTAAATAAACTAAATGTCTTTAAAAAGTGAAAAAAACCCCTAGACAGAATTTTTTTCAAAAAATGGTGTTGTCCTTGAATTTATTGTAAAGTTTTTATATGTCCTGTAAACATTAGAAGTAGGTTGACTAGTTTATCAATAAAAATATTTTCTGATTTCCTTTATTGTCTTTAAAATTTAAATTAAAAAACATTCAAGTATTTTTAAAAATTCCTTGGAATTTTTAAATCTTATAACTTCCCATTCTTTACTCAACAATTTGCCTTTTTATTTTTTATTAATAATTTTGCCACTAATCATCACATACATAAATATAGGTACATATGTATACAGGGCTCTAATTGTGGAAATGTTATGTGTAAGTACAAAAAGTTCATTTGTAAGTACAAAGTACTTCCAAAATAAGTATACGGATCGGAACTCTGTTTACATTAATATATAACATTTGATAAATAAAAATTAAATAAAATTTTATTTTTTTATTTTACTTTTCTCAGTAATTTCCCAAGTTCTTTTTAATTGTTCAAAATGATTTTCAGCTTCATTTCCACCCAATTTTATTTTTGCTTCATTTTGCAAAGAAAATCCATTATAAAAATAAGCATTTATTGGTGGCAATGTTGAGGGGCCAATTCTTGTATTTGTTGGGGATTTTATTTTAAATATTAATGATTTTAATTTAATTAAAAATGAGAAAAAGTTGCGACGAAGATATGGATGATTTCTGTTAAAATATAAAATTAATTAATTTTAAAAATTGTTTGGATATTCTTCTTGTGAAGTAAGAAAATCTGTTGATGGAGGGGAAAAGTGGAATGTAATTTTTTGATTCTGAAAAATTCTATAAAAGAATATTTTTATCCGATTTATGAACCGTTAAAAGTATAAGAAGTGTAGGTTATCTAATTCTAACTAGGGTTAGTCAAAAACGAAAATCAGTCATTCTGTTTTAAATTTTCCAAATCGGGTTGAGGAAAGAAATGTTTTTTTTGCAATTTTCGGTGTTCGCTCTTAATTTGATAGAAATTAGTTTAGTTTTTGGATTAAAAAAGGGTTTGAAAACTAAAAATTTCTTTTTCTCGTTCTAAAATATAATTCCGGATTTTTTAAAAAATTATTCTCGACTAACAATATCATAGTTAATTCAATAGCAAAATTAGTACAAGCAATTGTACAATAAAACAAAGCATCTAACAATCCATAATAAAATATTGATGAAGGAGATTTTGCTTTATTCCCAAAAATTTGCATATAAAAAGCCCAATTAATTAATGCCCCAATTAAAATATTAAAGAAATGAATTAATAATGTTGGAGTTAATTGTTTTGCTGTTCGGATATTTTCTACTAACTAAATATAAAATAAATTAAAATATAATCTTTTAAAAATCTTTTTTTACTACATAGCTTATAAGTTTATTAAACAATTTTTTTACTCTAAAAGGGAAAAATATTTAATATCTTTTGTACTTGAAGGTGTTTTCTTTATTTTATTTAAAAATTTTTTTGTTAACCTGATATCTTTCAGTAAGGCTATGTCTAAAAAATAATTGATTTTGAAATATTTTATCGTTATAATGCCACATCCAAGTAAATACTATAATCTCTAAAATTGCAAAAATAAGTACAAAACTCCAAGTTGCCAAGTTAAGAATTATGCTGCTAACAGAATTGAGGGAATTTAGTAATGCAAGAATAAACTAAAATATTTATATTAAATAAATAATTAATTTAAAATTTATGTCGCTAATACTGTTCTACATATCAGGTAGGAGTCTACCTTCCATTTTTTAAAATATTTAAAATCCCTCCATATATTAATTAATTCCAATTAATTTTAATTTAGAAACACTTACAACGATTGGAAACCAAATAAAATTAAAATATGGCTTCTTCCAATTTTCATAATTTTTAACAAAATAAGTAGCTAAAGCCCTTTCAATAACCAGTACATGTGCTACAAAATTTCTGAAAAAAGCAGCAAACCCAAAAATTAGAACAAATTCTTCAGGGCCTCCCCAAAGAATATCTCCAATAATTAATTTTGAAAATAAAACAAGAATTCGACCTTTTTTAAGTAAAAAAATTATTTTTTTTTAAATTATTTATAAATTACCAAAACTTCTACAAAAAATACAAAAACTTTGACATAACAAAATAAATTTTAAATTTTTGTGAATTAAAGAAGTTTTTAATATTAAAATAAAATTAAAAGTAGAAATTGGGCAAGTAGCCAATAAATGAATAATTAATTCTGTTATATTTAAAATTAATAGACAAGAATATTCTGATCCGTTCATTTCTTTTTAATTTTAAAAATTAATTTATTTCTAAAAATATTTTTTTAATTATTTACAGAAAAAAATAGAAAATTGCTATTTGGGAATATTAACTAAAAATAAATAAAAATAATTTAAGAGAAAATTTTGGAAAAATAAATTTATTTTAATTTCTAAATTATTTGTGTGTGAATATTTAAAGTTAATCATTATAATTAAATAAATATAAAAATTCACAATATACGTTTTATGTAGAAATATAATTATAAATAAATAATTTAATTTAAAAATTATTTATTTAATAAAAAAATATTAATCATAATTTTTTAGAAAACTGAAACAAAAACAATTATTTAATAATCTTTAGCTGAACGAGGGAAAAGTTTATTTGATTTGAGAAAATTTTTAAAAATAAAAAAAAACCCCAAAAGAAGCCTTTTAACAAGTTTAACAAAGTCATATATTTTTGTTACAAATTTTAAATACCTAAACTTTTTTATTTTTTAAATTAACATAAACAATTTAAATAAAAAAATTAATATATACATATAATTTCCTTATTTAAAAAATAAAAGGTTTTGTTTTTAAATAAATAATTCAAAAATTTATATTTACAAAAATAGATTTATTTATTATTAAAAATTAAATAAAAACACAAGCATTTTAATGTTTTAATTGTTAATTAAACAAGAATATTTTTAGAATTTTAAATAAATAATTAATTAATTTTTAATTTTTGAGAATGACTGAAAAAAAGAATTTAATAAAATTAATTTAATTTAAATAATTTATATTTTCCGAATTAAATTTGTCTGAATAAATTAATTGAAAAATACAGTAATTAAATACATACATATGTAAATTTATGGCTGAAAAAATTTTATTTTAAATTTATAGAGCATTGGCGCGTTTATATTAATGATAAAAAATATAAGAAAAAATGTTAATCAGTAAAAATACATATAATATCCCATTCAAAACTATAAGAGTAACATAATTATAGAGGCACCCTCGTTATAAAGGCCATTTCCGGTTTTCCGTTGATTTTCGGGTATTGTGATCTCTATTATGGGATTACATTAGATCTTCGTTTATTTTGTATTTCCCATCGATATTCATAGATATTTTCAGATAAATTTTTGTGAATTCTTTTATTGATAAACAAAAATGCCTCTATAATTATGTTGCACACTGTATATACAATTGAGTTATTTATAGTAAAGCTTATGAGTTTCTCCCCTAATGGCCAACCAACATAAGAATTGTAAATTTTATTTAATTGTTGGTATAGCAAAATTGAGCTCCAACTGTAATTATTATTTTATAACGTCAGGGCATTGAAGTTTTTTAGACTAGTTTGCCTTATTTTATTTTATATTCCATCATTTTTATTTTTTTAATTTAAAGTTTATTTATAAATATTTTTTAGATTTTTTAAAGTTTAGATAAAATCACGCAAGACAAAAAAAAGTTTAAGAAATAAAACTACTATAAATATATCCTTGTGAAAAATAATTGTCAGAGTTAATTTAGTGTTGATAGACTGTAAATAATTATTTTCTTAAAATTTAAATTTTTCGATTAAAATTAATTTTTAATTTGAATATCAAACGACTTAGATAAAGCTTACTTAAAAATTTATTTTTCACATTTTAATTTAAAAAATATTTAAACAAAAAATAATTTAAAAAAAGGGAATATTTAATTTTGTATTTATTAATGAACTTGAAAGAATGTTTAATTTTTTGAAGAAAAATGGAAAAAAATGAATAAATTAACTTAAAAGTATTTAATTTAAATAAAAGTAACAATTTAATTTTTAAAAAATAAAATTTTTAAAGAATTTTCATAAGATATCAAAAAAAATTCTGAAATTCTTTGAAGAATTAAAAAAATTTTTTAATCTTTAATTTGTCATATTTTTATTTTAAATGCGTGCATATTCATTGTTCAGTTTCGTGCCAGTCAATTTCAAAAATAAACTTTTTAAAAATGTTTTAAATACAATCTTAAGGCCAAATTTTTTTACTTATATTTGGGAAATTAATAAAAAGAAAATACGGCAATATTTTAATTCAATGCAGACTGATTAGACAAATATAAACTAAATAAAAACCGAAAATGTTTTTATAGAATATATTTAAAACTAAATATAAATTATTTTAAAGAGTACGTATTCACTAAGCTAGTTTTTGCCACCTTTTGTATTCAATATATTGAATAAAAATAAAACAGAACATTTATTCCCTTCAAGTAAATAAATTCACCTGTTAATATTTTACTTTTCAGATCTCTTTTTATAAGTCTGTAATTAGGTTTTTGTTGCACCCATTATATAATAAAAGAATTTAATGGGCAATTTAATATATTATTTAAGAATTTTAAATACCAAATAAACTTTATTTGCAAATTAAATGCTTAGGTTTAAAAGAAATATTCCTTTTCTACATAATAATTAATTTTAAGACAAGAAATACATGCTAGGCTCAATGTCATTGGCAGATTAAGATTAGCAATTTGACAAAGTAAGCCACGGCATATGCCTCCACGAAACGTGGCGAATTTGACCGGACATGGTTCCTAGCCAATTTTTCTCGATTTCTAATAGAATCAATCCCTCAGCCAACCCCCCCCCCTCTCATCCGGTCTCTATTTTAAATACTAAAAAATTGGTCTAAATTTAGCTACTCTTTTATAAAATATATTTACACGACAAACCAATTAAAAGCAGCAGATGTAAAAAATGTAAAAAAAGGAAAATTAGAGTTAAAGGAGAAAGTGGCAAAAGAAAAACTTTTTTGATTTAAAAAATAATAATGTACACGTTCAAAAGACTGAAAAGGAAGGCAACATTTGAAAAGGATTCTGATCTGGCGAGAATGGAAAAACTTAAAAAATGAGCTTAGACCGACAGAAAAATTATTTACATAAGGAAATTGTTTTTTAATGAGCAAAATTAGAAGATTTTATTTAATTATATTTAAAAGCACAACGAGAGTAATGCTGATGTTTTTTGAGGAATTAGTCTATAAAATTTTTAAAAAATTGGGTTTTTACTATTATACATATATGTTTTCCTCCAAGGTGTGCTAATCTTTGATTAAAATTTAAGAAATTACAAAATATGAATGATAAAATTAGCTTTAAGAAAGAATGCACCCAGAAGTACTAGAAAAAATGAAAAACTTGTACACAAAATAGTTAGTCTAGGTACATAAAAGCAATAAAGATGTAATTAATAGAAAATAAAAAACAAACACAAGTAGACAAAAATCCTTAATTTAAAAAAAAGACATAGGTATGTAATATGTATGCTTTAATAAGCTATTTTTAGTCCGGTGTTTGTTTTTACAATTTTAAGTACAAACATTTAATGAAAATAACACAAAAATACAAATTTCTCAGAACTTATTTAAGGTGACATTCTTTAGTTATTTATGGCTTTGTACATGTGGTTACATTAGTAGGAGGCATTGAATGTGAGTGAGGTTGCTCGGGAACCCAATGTGGTTGTTGCATATGATGGCCATACCGCTGTTGTTGTTTTAGATGTGGGGCGGTATTTGTATGTACAGGTGTTAGTAATGGCTGTTGTTGTGGTCGGTTGAAATTGTTGCCTCCAGTACTTTGTACCTGAAAAATTTAAAAGATGGAAATGCAAAAAAGCGTTCTAACAAATAAGAAAATTTTAAGGCACCTGTTGTAACGGTGGCGGTTGGTGCTGTTGCTGTTCACCAATATGATGTCCAATATTTAAAGGCGGATTTGTGTATGTATTGCCATATTGAGGATTACTAACTGACGTTGTTTGTTGTTGATTGATAGATGGGAAAAGACTTGCAATTGGTTGATGTTGTTGAACTTGACCACCAATATTAGAAAATTGGTTAGATGAAGCTACAGCTAATTGTTGCTGTTGAGAAGCTAGAGAATAGTAATCTGCCTTTAAAATAAAAAAGGGTTTTGTTTTTATTTATGATGTGATCGCTAAATGGGAATTTTTATGGATGTAAAAAGAAACATTTAAACATAAATGGTAATGTATGAAAATCATTTAACATAATGTTTGGGAGTCCAGAAACACCATTAGCTATAAATAATATATTACCGGGTTATATACAATAAAAGGCTGTTGATAGTTACTAGCTGCAGCACCAAATGCAGCTGGCATATAGTACTGCACACCATAATAAGGCGGATAGACAAGTTGCGCAGCTTGTTGCTGCTGTGAAGGCTGAAACATTTGTTGGGTTTGCTGTTGTTGTAGATGTTGTAAAGGCAAATCGGTCGAGGCCAGAGATGGCAAAGGTCGAGGAGTTTGGCCAGGTGTTACGGTCGAATCACTTGTACCGACAATGCTGGATGGACCGTTAGCAATTCTTAGCTGATTGAATTGGGCGTTGAAATCTTTTAAAAATAGTTTGATTAATAAAATTTCATATAAATCAAAAAGAATATAAAATTAGAATATTTAAAAACCAGCAATAGGTCCATAATGTTGTGGTGTATATTGTGAAGCAGACAGGCGTCCACAATTTGCAAGAACTGGACTGAAAGCTGCTAGAGCTGAATTTGACATTGCTGGGAATATTATCTAAAAATCAATTATATGCATATAAAAATTAAAAGAACCGGATCCATTAAAGGTGTAGTAGCTGATAATAAAGGCGTAGCTGGTAGTTTTGCCTTGTAAAATCGCCCATCATCATTGTAGAATGAATGAAGCGAAGGAGTTGAACGTTTTAATTTTCGACTAGTACTATCAGCTAGCTTGACAATTAAAGGTTGCAATCCTTGAGCCAAACGCTTGCCATGAAAAGCATCAATAATTGAAGCACACGACTCTGATGTAGTCATACGGCAAAAACCAACACCACGACTCGAACCGTCAAGATTTCTAAATTTAGTATTTAATCTGTAGTAATTACGATTCTAAAGTACTAAAGACGAATAAGGTGGGAAAGAAACAAAACGCTTACATATAAAAAAACTTTGAAAATTAACTCATCACCAATTAAGATGAAACAAAATTCAAATTTAAAAGATAACCTAAGAATCCGTGAACTAATCACTGGTCCATGGACTTGAAGCATTTCAGATAATTTTTCCTCATCAAAATGAGAAGGGAGATTCGCAATGTAAAGATTAGTTGGATCTTGCTCTTGTTGCTGAAAATTATTTTGAATGATAATTATCATAAAATTAAACCTTTGCCATCTGTGCATGTATTCGATTATCCCATTCAGGAAGGCCAGAAATCGCAGCTAATGCAGACTCACGGGAATCAAAGTCAACAAAACCATACCCACGACATTTCCTCGTCAATTTATCCAAAATTGCTTTCGTAGAAACAATCTAAAAATCAATTTTTTTTAATTCATAAATTATAAAAATTTAAAAAGTGGAAACCTTTCCATAAGGAGCACACATTTCATAAAGCTTTTCATCAGTGCAATCCTCTTGAAGACCACGAATATAAAGATTAGTCTAAAAATGTGAAATAAAGATTTCGTAATTTCCTTTAAAAAATACATCGCTCAGAACTCCTCCAGATAAATTAAGAAAGGCATCGCTTTCCCCTTGATTTCTCTGTATTTGGCTTTCATTTAGCGTTACAGACGATGTTACTAAACAAACTGAATACAGAATAAATTTGAAAATTAACTTTAAAGCAATTTTATAATTAAAAAAAAGTACTTTGATTTGCATTGCTATTAGTAGATGACAAATCCAATTGTGAAGATTGTTGAACTGTGTAATTCTGAATACTTTGCGTAAAATGTTCACCATGTGGAGAAGGATCTATATGTCTTGTTAGCTTGAAAAGGCAAAATATATGCACATTATGTTTAATGTTCATATTGAAGGTAAAAAACCGGAGAGGGGAGCTTAGAGATACTAATATTATTCTAAAATTAAAACCAAATAATATTTTAAACCAAATATAAAAAAATAATAAAAACAAACTTTTGACCTAAAAAATCTTATAATCCTAGAACAAAGAAATTTAAAATGTTTTTTAATTAGACCCCCTATCTGATGAGAAATGAGGAAAATACTAGCTTAGAAATATGTTTAAAATTTCTAAAAAGCAAACCTCTTCTTTCGGATTATCATAATTTTCTCCTGTAAATTGTGTCTCCACTTGTTTATTATGTTCAGATGCTGCCATTCTATAATCTGTTGCCATTGTAGAAGTTGTTGTAGTACAACCAGAATAAAAATTTTTTGGGTGTTTCTTTGGAAAAAATGAGCGTTGTTGTTGACCAAAAGTAGCTGAAGGTGGGAGAGATTGGGGATGCTGCTGCTGATACTGGAGAATTGAATGATGCTGATATGATTGCTCTTCTAAAGACATTTGTGTTGGTAGTGATGAAGGCAATTTTTGAGAAGATTGAGAAGCTGAAGATGTTGTTGGCTTAAAATTTAGAAAAAAAATTTTGAAATTAAAACATCTACAAAAATGCAATTTAAATTTTTAGAGAGAATGAAAAAAGAAACTATCTCACAATCTCCATAAGAAAACTTGGGGAGAAAAAATGGGGCGGTGATGTTCAAAATTACCGCAGAAAGAATTTACTAAAATAACCAAAATATTAAGATAATTAAATAAAGGGCATGCCATTGCAAGAGATTACTGACTCATACCTTCCGTCCAAAGGCAAGTTTTTAAATTAAAGCACTCTCCCCTCCTAATTTCGGCAAACTAAACTAGTCACAACGGAAGGATGAAACTTTCGGCAGAGAAATCTTATATCAATTTTTTAATTTATAAAAAAAAAAAACCTGCTGATGCAATCTATGGGCTTGGGGAGAAGCTTCGCCTCTCAACGCCATTGCCATAGTTTAAAAGCTGTCAAATACTTGATAATGAATTTTTAAATTATTAATTCAGTGTTCTAATTTTCCAGAAGTTTTTAAATTTATTCATGAAATTTAAATATTTTCCCATGCAAAAATTGATCTAAATTTGTCAATTCAGATTAAACATTTAAAAATAGAAAGAAAAGACGCAAACATAGTCAAGTTCAAAAGGGAAAAGAGGGTAGAGTAACGAGGCAAAGAATGGTTTTTGAATTAAAAAGGAAATGATAAGAAAAAATATGGCGGCTGTTTGTATGCAAAAAGGTATCAATGTTTTTGAAAGAAACCGAGCATTTAAAGGATAAAATGACCGGGAAAAATAGCATAATTGATTGAAGATTTAAATGAAAGAAATATTATGTTAGAGAAATTTAGAGAAATTTTCTTATCATTTAGAGAAATTTTCTTACAAATGTTAGAGAAATTTTCTTATCAGTGCTAAAAAAGCAAAAAAAATATTTAATTAGGTGTGGGTTGATCTCAAAAGAATGAAAAAGAATTAGACATTGAAAGATATTTTGTGGTTTAACGGAGACAAACTAAATAACTGTGTAATGACCAAAAATACCACTACAAAATGGTACTGACAAAATGATATAATAACAAAACGGTACAGATTTATAAAAATATAAATGACAAAAATATTTACTAAATTTGTAAAAAAAATTCCATTTCCTTATCACTTTTTCGTGACTCAAGGTTCGAAATTCTTAAAAAGAGGTTACAAGATGGAAACGTAAGCTACTTTCGAAGATTACTTCCGTTTACAAGACATTTTCCATTTCCTTGTCACATATACTCTGTCGAGTACCATTTTGTCACTTTTTAGCCAAAGCACCATTTTGTCGAGTACGATTTTGTTAAGCACGGGACCAAATGGCTGAATCCTTTACTTCTCTATAATAATTTATACTATTTTACAAAATTTTTCTCTCGTTTGCTTTAGTTTTGGACAAATGAGTCATATTAGGTTAAAATTAACTTAGGTGAGAATTCTAGACTCAAGTTACAAGACAGAAAAATGCTTGAGCATTAAAAAGAAAAACAGAGAAAAATGATTTATTTTTCAATTTTTTAGTAAAGTTTTACGGATCGATTTTCACAAATGATACTGCTACAAAATAAAGCGCAACAAAATATACAAAATTAGTACAATGATTGATAATATTTCAATTTTATTTTAATTTACGTAGTAAATTAACCTAGAAATCCAGAAATTTCTTAACACACTGTAGTGTTTTGGAAAGGACACCCTGCACATTAACATTTACATCTTTCTAACTAATTTTTCTAATTTTCGCATACTCGAGTCACCAAAACTAGCCAAGGATGAGGGAATACCCGCAGATCCAGCTAACGTCTCAAATGTTGACATTGTTTTTGTATTAGTTACTGTTTGATTATCACCTATATTAAAATATTAATCTTTAAAACACAAAATTTCGTCATAAAAAATAAAATTCCTCCAAAAATCTTTTCTACTATATTTTGGAGATTTTTAGTTAAATAAAATTTACCTTTACCACTTTCCAATTTTGTTTTATATAATTGTACAAGTTGTTGTTGATCCGCTTTTCGCATTGACCTCATCTCCAAAATTCGTTGTAATTCACTAACATCAGAATCCGGTAAAATTCTCATGTAATGAGTCACAAATTCATTTGGATCTGAAGTATCTGCCATCACAGCCTAGAAAGTGCTAATTATCTTTAATCAAAATTTTTTCTCCTCACTCACTTTCAACCACTATCTTAATCTAATCCCTCACTAAAAAATAAAAACTTTAATAACCTTCAAAATCATTTCTGCCCTCGCCATTCCTTTATTCAAAGTATTTGTATACATTTGCAGAGGTTTTATTACAATTGAACTTTCAATTGAGGGTCTAAAATTAAAAATAATAATTTTGAGATTTTATTCTTCTAATCTTACAAATTAAGTAAAAAAGTCTTCAAAGAGTGTGTATCCAACAATAATTGTTCTGCACCGGCTATAGATATTGGTCGGCATTTAAATATTGCACCAAGAAATTTGTTGACCAAATTAGTTGCAAGTTTCATACAGAAATGGGCAAAATATTTTCTTCTGAAAGAGAATTTTAAAATATTTTGAAAAAAGGGTGAATAAGTTAAAGATTTCCTCTAAAATCCAAGAAAAAAATTTAGGGAAAAATAAAATAAAAATTCTCTTTAAAATAACCTTTCACTAAAATAATCTCTAATTAATGGAACTGTTGGACGTAAATTCTTTCTGATTGTAGAAACATAAGGGGATTCATCTCCAACTTGTTCAATATTTGACCAACTAAAAATTAAAGCTTTAATTTAAAATAATTATTAAATTTACTTTATTTTAGTCATAGCTTGTAAACTTGGCTCACAGAGCATTTCTGCATCTTGTACAAGAATACTAAGGGAATTATTTGAAATGCTGTAAAATAGCTCTGATTCTTGGCTTAAATCTGCAGGCTAAAAAAGTCGAAATTAAATTAATAATTTAAAAATTACCGATATTTTTAGTTTCAATTTTTCTTGTAATTGAACAGTTGTTTCAGCACTCCAATCAGCTGTGGCTAATATACAACAAGTAAAATAAATTTGGTCTTGTGTCAAACGAGCAGACGGAGATGTCTCGTCGCGTATTAAATTCTGTAAAATTGAGGAAGTTCCAATTAATCCAACGCCTGAGAGAGTGGAAGAAGTCTGCGAAAATGTTTGAGGAAGAAAAGCTGAAAGACACCCATGTGCGTATTGACGCAAACATTGACGAAATATTTCGATTAATTTGCTAGAAAATAAAAATAGAATTATCTGGTTGTTCAAATTTTAAGGAATTAACTGCTATGTAGTCTCTCTATTTTATATCTGTCAGATTATCCTTTCCTGAAAGAGAAAATCTTTCTTTATATTTTTTCCTTAAATAAATTAACATTTGTTGTCAAAACACTCTCGTAAAGAATCTAGACAATTTTTATAAAATTTCATAATGTCTCTCACTCATGTCAGAATTTAAGATTTGCTATTTAAAGTGTAAACCTCAAAACATTGTTTGCATCTGCAAATAACTTCGTTGATTCAGTAATTATTTTCTTTATCAACAAAAACATATTTGTAGCTAAATTTAATTTTTGTAAGATTTTAATCATTAAGAAACCGGAGGGTAGAGGAATGGCTGAAGAATGAATTTCCTTTTTTGGACGTTCTTCACCGCTTCGAATTTTTGCCGCACATTCATTGAGAAAATGAGAAATCTTATTTTGCTGTTCATTCAAAAATATATCAACATGTTCATCAAATACTGACCAAATTATCTAAAAAAGAAAATAAAGTCTACTAATTCCAAGATGGCTACAACACAAAAATATAAGTTCAAAAATATCCTCAATCGTTTTAGAAAAAAAATAAAGTTATAAACTCATACAATAATTGGTAAAGACCAGAGATAATAAAATTTAAAGTTCGATTGAGTTTCGAGGAAAATAAATTTAACTAAAAAACCTTTTCAAAGTCATATTCGTCTTTTGCTGGAAATCTCTTAGTCAACAATTGCTCAAACATTTGTGTATGATTTATAGCATGCACAAGTAATTTCCAATCAATTTCGCTCTTTCGACGAGTCATCATTCGTCCCAATGAGTTCCTTTCAAGAAAATATTATTTAAGAAATAATAAAATTAAAATCAGTTATGTCTAATTCTATTTGGATCTTTAACAGAGCATTAATTAATGCACCCAAATATAAAGTTAAAATTTTTAAGAGTAACCTTGTCATACTACAAAATTCTTTGGCTAGCCTTCTACCCATTTCCCATTGTTGTGGAAAAATTCTTGTTAAACCAGTCCGCTCATATTCGGCCAATTTATTAACAAACCAACGATATCTAAATATGAACTGAGTTAAAGACTAAATTTTATTTATATGTATATTAAATGAAAATTGAGGCGTTTCCATAATTCACCGAACCCCTTCTATCAAAAAATTTTTTTTAATAAACCTTTCTTCAATCTTATCAAGCCAAGCAACATCTTCTGAATCAGCATACAAAACCCCATAAATTCCCAATTGCTGTGAGATGAACCACTCAATAAAGTTATCTTGTAATTGTCCACCAAGAACGGCCTTTTAAAAAATTTCTTTAAAAAAATTAAATTAGAAAAACAACCATTACTCTGCACATATCGGTAGTTTGGGAACCAATTTGACCTGACTAAAATTTAATGACTAAAATTAAGCTTTTTTTCTTACACTAAAAGCAGATTTCAAATCCCCAATTAATTGGACACTTAATTGTTCGCGTATTTTTTGTAATTTTTCCATAAGGTTTTTGATATGTTCGATATGTTGATAATCCTCAAAAAGAATTAGGACGTTGAGGACAGCTGGAAGTTCAATTGCAATATCACGGTATTGACGATTGGAAACCCATTGAACTGAAAAAATATTTATTAAAATTTTACAAATTTTGATATATTATAGCAAGCATCGAAAACAATGACAAATTCTGACAACAAAAGCAAAAAATATATGTAGATTCCACCAATTAAAGTAATAGCGGAGTAGTTTAATCCCGGGCAGGCTTCGATCCTGCGACCTCCTGGCAATTATTGCTAGGCGCTTTCTCTCACCACATACAGGTGCTCTACTAACTGTGCTACCGGGACGCTACTAACCAGCTGGATTTTTCTCTTCCTTACATTAAAAAAACAAAAAAATTTACTTAAAGAATTAACGCCATTCAATAAAAGATGTAAATGATGTAAAGTAGTAATAGATTCCGTCAAATTCCGTTTTGCTACATCTAATTGTCTAATATCTTTTGTAAGTTCAAATACTGAATCTTCTGAACAACGAGTTTTTCCCCTCATTTCTTTAATTTTTTGGTCAAGTTCTCCAATCATTGTTTTGGCCTAAAAATAAAATTAAAAAAAATTTCGACTAAAAAACTTGTAAAAGAGTATTATTAGCATCCACAGCACAACGCCCATGTTCAGCAACAGCTTTAGATAAATCTTGTTCACATTGCTCCTAAAAATTATATTTTTTTTTCAAAATTTAAATTAAAAAAACAATTTCTTCATCAAATTTTTTCATAAAAACATCCAATTGTGCCAAAGATTGTTCTGTTGGAAATAGTTTATTAATATAAACAGTTAAATCAAAATCTGGACGAATTAATTCTGAATCGTCTACTTGAGCCATTAATGCACGGACCTAAAAACAAAAAATTGAAAATATCAAAAAATATTTTTCAAACTTTTGAAGAAAACATAGGAAATTCATCCACTGACTGGTTATCGTCAGTCATTTTCTTTTTTGTTGTTTCATCAATTAAATCAGATTCAACAGAAAGAATACTGCTATTTGGCATTTTTTGTCAACTAAAAATACAAAAAAATTTTTTAAAGAAAATCCTTCAAAAATTCTGGGACACGGACACATTGGCGCGGGCCACATTGGCGCGCCCACATTGGCGCGACCACATTGGCGCGCCCACATTGGCGCGACCACATTGGCGCCGCCCACTTTGGCGCCCGCCCACTTTGGCGCCCGGACACTTTGGCGCCCGAAGATTTTTATTTATTTTCTTCATAAATTTAGAAAATTGGTATGAATTTGTTTTATGTTTTGTTTAATTTCTTTAATGCTTACTCACTGTTCTTTTTTTTAATTTTAAATTAGGTTCTTCCGGTAGGATTTATTTTTTGTCATTAAAGCATTGGATATGCCTCTTCACACTTCTACAAAGAATCGTGAAAAATATTCCCACGACGGCTATTGTTATGTGAAAGATAAAGAAAGCTCGGATAGACAAGTTTTATTTTGGCGTTGTGATGAAAAAGGTAACGGATGTAAGGGCAGAATTTGGATGTAAGGGCTTGGATGTAAGAAATGGATGTAAGAAAATTGGATGTAAGGGCAGAACTTACATTGGTAGAATTAGAAACAATGGAACTCGTGCCCCTCCTGTATTTGTGCCTAGTAGCTGGAATGTATACGATCGTACCCTTAACAATGAGGACAAAACTAATAATTTCTGCGAGGCGTTTCATCGAAAAGTTCAATTGCAATTGGGAGTATGTCATCCTACGGTGTGGAAATTTTTGGATGAGTTAAAAAAAGTATGCCTTTTAGTAATTTTTTACGTTTTTCGTTTAGGTTATAAAATTGTGTGATGCTCAGTATGAACAATTTGTTGCCGGTCGTCAAGCACCAAGAAAGAGGCAAAAATATGAACAGGCTGACGAAAGAATTCTAACCATAGTCAACCGCTATGAACTTGGGACTGTTATCGAATATTTACGTGGAATTTCACATAACTTCAGGATTGCTTAATCAAAAATTTTTTCTTCTATTTATTTTTGTTATTCTTTTTTTAATATGAAAGTTTTTTTTTAAAATTGCCAAAAATTTTCGATATTTTTTATTTATTTTTGTCTTCGGGCGCCAAAGTGTCCGGCGCCAAAGTGGGCGGGCGCCAAAGTGGCCGGCGCCAATGTGGTCGCGCCAATGTCCTTTAAGTTAATGTTAAAGGACATTAACTTATCTTTTATCAATTTTATTTGAAAATATAAAAAAAACATTTATAAATTCCTAAATGTTCCCTTGTTAAAATTTAAAATTTAATTAATATTTTCTTTCTTTTATTGATTAAAAATTAAATTCTTTTATTGCCAACTGTGTTGCAAAATAAAATGTATGAGTCATAAATAAATTTAAAAATTATGTATTTAAAGGGAACAAGTAATTCTAGCTGGATTTAATATTTACTATTCCACACAAATAATTTTTTATTGGATTGCCAATAAAAGTAAGAAAAAGAAATAAATAAAATTAATTTAAATTTTTTCAAGTTAAAAATTTTATTTTACGGATTACACAATTTTTATTTTTTAAATTACTTCAATATACAATACTAGCACCTATTTTGGTGCCTTATTATACTGTGAAGAGATATTGGCATAGTGCTAAATTTGTAAATTAATTTTTTAATTTTAAAGTATCTTTTGCAAAAAATTCCAAAAATAAAATATTTATTAAAAATTCTCGTTAAAAGCGAATTGAAAAAGGAAAAAAAGTTTTCAATTGATAAAGCAAAATACATACCCAAATATAAAAAAACAAAATAATAAAAGAAAGTAAATACCTACCGTATTCCTCTAATAGAATACCCCTTTGAAAGGTGATTGAAAAATCGAATGCCCGGGCATTTAATTAGATTAAGTTTAATAATTAATTTTAATAAAAATTATATTTTAAATTAGATATGGCGTACTTCTATAAGTTTTTGGGGATTTATCTGTTGGAGTTGGTTTTGGTGGACTGGACAAAAACAGCCTTCTAATCCTACTAATATTAATTCACAAATTAATAAAAATGAAAGAAATAATTTAAATACAAAAAATATTAATTTAAATCAAAATTCCCCTCCTCAAAATTATTTTGATTCAATAAAAGAACAAATAATTATTGTTTTAACAAGAATGACTACGAGGTATTAAATAGAGAGTTTTTGAGTTTTATTTAAAAAATTTTTTAACTAAAAGTTGGTCTTATTTAATTTGGATGGTCCTTTATTTCTTTTTAATGTATTGGCTTTTATGTGGAGTTTGTTGGATTGTTTATCAATTTTATTGGCCAAAATATTTGGATTAAATATTTGGAAAATAATTTATACAAACAATGATTACTTATTTGTTAGAGAATTGAAATTTACATATTTTTTAAGCTTACCCACAATTTCTAAAAGATATTTTTAATTGTAAATACCGTATTTTCTCGATTAATTCCCCTGGGGAATTATTGTTTCAAAAACATTAATTAATTATAAAATTGTTATTTTATTTTCAAAAGAAAAATAAATTCTTTTTTTATTTATTAAAACAATCACGTGTTTGCCCAGAAAATTTTCCTTCTAAATTTAATGTTCCAACATTAAAAGTCTTTTTTGGTTTAGATCCTTGTGTTATGTAATCATCAGGAATCTAAAAATTTTGAGATAAAATTAGAGAATTTTTGGTTTTATAATACCTAATCGAAACTACTTTTTATAAAAGAATTTTTTCCTACTCTTTTAGCAGCTAATAATATTTGACATTTTAAAAACTTACTTCAATTGATATTTTTAACAAACAAGGAGTTAATTCATCATTACAATTCTTTAAAAATTAAAAAAAATTAACAAATAATTTCTCCATAAAGTGCTTACTTACATGATAAATATTAACTTTCGGCTCAATATCAGTAACTTCTGTTTCACTTCCACTTAGTTCAAAATGACCTTCTTTCGGTTACACCTTCATCCATTAAATCATCAAGATCAAAAGCTATTTTTAGAAATTATTAATTAGAATTTAAAATAAATTTTAAAAATTTTATTATTAAAGAAATTATAAGATTATATTTATGAGTTTTCCTAAACAAAAATATATCTGACTCGATTTAGTTCCGAATTGAAATGAAAAACTAGGAATACATTGAAGAAATTATTTATTTGAATATTTGACAGATAATTACATTAAAAATGTTAGGGTTTTGTTTATTCCTTAATTAAAATTTTAACATAAAATAACAACTAAGAATCTTACATTACTAATAAATTTACCCAAAAAATTCAATACTTTAGCAACAAAAAAGTATGTATTTTCAAAATAAAAACAACTCAACTGTCTTGATCGTATAATTTAACTTTTGTGTTTACACTCGGCTTTCCATTACAAATTAAATTTCCTCTAACGGCTGCTGATTGTTTAGTGCCAAGACAAAGAATTTGATTTATTAACGAAATAATTAGGGTTAAAACAAAAACATATAGGAAAGAAAAATACATTTTTAATAAAATTCTTAATTTTATTAAAAATATAAACAAGAATAAATTTATATGAATAGCAAAATTATAGCACATCATGTTTTTTTGACATAACTTATCCAAAAGATAAAAAAGTATTTTGACAAAAATAAAATACATTTTATTAAAAATGTATTTTGTTCCAAATTTTTTTTGGTATTAATAGAATTATGACTAAGTTATTCTACTTTATTTTTGGATTTTTAATTGAAAAAAATAGTTAGGGGAATAACCTGAAAATAATAACTTAAACTTTAAACGAGATTTGTTGATTAAAATTTAATTAAATAATTTTTATAAAAAATAAATACATTGGAAATTTAACATGAATATTTTAACATGAATAAACAAAATTAATGAAATAAAAAAATAAAAAAAGAGATCTTAAACAATTAAATTGATTTTGATTTCTATTTGGCGAATTAATATGTAAAAATTGATAAATTAAAAATACTTTTTTTGTTTTTAAATCAATGAGTCATTAAATAATTTTTTTTATTTTTAGACCTTTAATCCATAAAAGTTAAATTTAAATTTATCACAAATAAAATAAAATAAATATATTTAATTCCAATACTTTTCTAAAGCTTTAAAATGTTTATTTTGTTCATTTTCACTAAATTGTGTTGTTCCTCTATTCCCCATTTCGATTGTTGTTCTAACCTCTATTTTTGAGGTAAATTTGCCAAATAATAATTTTTTTAATTTTGTGAATATATGTTTTAATTTTTTGTTTAATAATGGATGAAAACTGAATTTAAATCTTTTTTCTATTAAATCCTCAATCAAAACAAACGTTATAACAGTAATTTCAATTCCCAATTTGCATGTAGTGTGTATTAAAAATATAAAACTTATTAAAGAACTAAGTAAATCTTTATCTAAATTAGTATAAGTAGAAAGTATAACCACAATATTTGAAAATAAAATATTAATTAAATGAAAAATAAATGTTGGGGTAAGTTGTTTACCAGAATAAATATTTTCTTGTAACTAAAAATTTGGAAAAATAAAAAAAATTCTCATTTGTTTTTAAATGTTTAAAATATTATATTTTTATATTCTAATCACAGTCCCTTTGGCAATTTTATCAAATGAAATATTAATAGATAATTTATTTTATTTTTTTATAATTTTTTAAACAACATACATAATTATAACCTCACTCTGAATTTCCGATTTATACTTAATTTTACTTAATACTTGGGTAACAGTTTATATAACCCCGTCAGATCGAAATAACAAAAAAATCTACTTTCTAAATGCCCATTTATCCAAAAAATAAAAAAATTACTTGATATCTCTCGCTCAATTTGTATTTATGTGTATAATTAGCTTTAATATCATTAAATTGCTCAAAACGTTTTTGATTATTTAAATGTAAAATAGAAAAAACCTTAAAAATATTTTTAAATTTAAAAAATAATTATTTAAAATATACAATTAACTCTACAATGCTAATACCCAAAGCTATATGAGTTATTAATACATAAAAGTTGAATTTTCTTTCGACAATTAAAGTTGGTGTTGTTTGTCCAATAATAATTAAAATAACCTAACAAAAAATAATTTTTTTAAATTTTCCAATGTACTAGAAATTTATGTTTAATTTTTCTATATTAAATAATTTCTCTAGGGATTTGTATTAATTAGATTATCAATACGATATGATATGTCGATATCAGAGCTGTTTTGAAACAAAAAAAATCCTCGAAAATCGGAAATCGAAAATAACAACAAAATGTCGAAATCAAAAAATCAAAAGAAAAATAAGAAGATATCCTGGTCGATATCTCATTTTTTAAAATTGTGTTATATAAGTAATATCGTCATAGAAAAATAATTTCGAAGCCGTTATATGCAGCTGTCACATATAATTAATTAGTCGTTTCAATTAAATATTATGTCATATTTATGAATGGAAAAGAGAATATTATGACAAAAAAGTTTTTAATTTTCCAAATAAAAGTTTTTTTCTGTGGAATTATATCGAGATTGATTTATAATTTTGTGTTTAATAATAACAAACTTTGGGGAATTATTTTTAATAATATTTCTAATCCTTTTTTAATATTACCATAATTGAAATCCAGAAAATGCTAAACCAAGGTCCTTTTTGTTTTTCATATTTAACACTATTTAAAGTAGCTATTGTTCTTTCTACAATTATAATATGTCCCATCATATTACCAAATATTAACACACAAGTGGCGATATTGTCGACAAACTTATATTGATAATAAATAATTGTGTGATATAATAAATATGAGAAAATACTGAAAATTATATATTTAATTTTAATTTAAAATAATTTTAATTAATTTCTTTAAAAATAACGAATTTAATTTATTAATTTTTCTAAAATTTATTTTTTTTTAATTTAAAAAAATAATATATTCATTAAGATTTTTGAGTTTGGTCCTGAATTGACAATTCTAATCACAAATTGAAAAATATATTAAAAAAACTTACGCTAATATTCGAATAAAAACAAAAATAAAAATAATAAAGCTTTGGATAATCAAAATAATTTTTAAATTTAAGTGCAAAATATAACTTTTAAATAATAACCAAACATTTAATAATGCAACAAATAAAGCAAAAAATGCTGGGAATAATTCTATAGAATTACTTACAATAACTAAAGTATCTAAAATTGTTGTTGTTGAATTTGTTGTTGAATTCATTCTTTGACTTATGTACTATTAACTGAATATTTTTTAAAAATCTAAATATGTAATTGTCCAAATAAAAATAAAATTGAAATATAAATAGATTTAAATAAAATTTTATATTTAGTGAATATTTATTTAAAAGGAAAAAAATATTTTAGCTAATAATTAAAGGAATTATAAATCTTTGAAAATATTTTGATATAATGAAGTAAAATTAATTGTAGGAAAGAAGAAAGATCCTCCATCTTGCTAACAATTACCACGTTTATTAGGCGGGGATTTAAGATTTATTAAAATAAAATTAAAATTGAAAAAAGTTTTTGAGAAATTCTTAATTAAATTTTGTCTTAAAATTTATTTAATTTAAAAATTACAGAACATTTACTTAAATTGTTGGGCTTTATTTAAAAATTAAATATATTTAATTATATATAATTTATTTATCTTCTTTGATATTTTACTAGTCTTTAACTTTTCTAAGAAATTTTTAAGAAAATTTAGGTGCGACAACACATTTTTGAAATTTTTATTTAATTGAACCGATAATTAAATTTTTTGAAAAGAAATAAAAATTTAATAAAAGATCTAAAATTATGAGAGAAAAATGAGAAATTAAGGGTAAATTTAAAACATTATTTAATAAACAGAATGTTGCAAGATTAACCAAAAATTTTTAAAATTAAATTTTTATTTTAATAATAAGCTTTTGATAATAAATATATACTAAAACAATAAATCTTTTTGTTTCTAAGGTTACTTTTGAAAAGGTTGTTAAAAATATATAAAAACAGGTAATTATTCTTAACCAATAAAATATATTTTTAAATTTATTATTTATTAAAATTTGATTAAAAAATGTTGATAATATTTTAATTATTAATTATTTTTAAAAATAAAAAAGAAAAGAGAAATTAATTTTTATTAAAATAATTTTTATTACTTTTTTGAAAATTAAATAAAAATTTAATAGAAGAAAATTAATAAAAATTAAAATATTCAAAGAAATATTAGGTACTGTTATTTCTATTTAAAATTAATTTTCAAACAAAAAACAACACTTTTTTGTTAAGCATATCTAAATTTTCTTCTATTATTATAATTAATAAATTTAAATAATTTTGGAATTTTCTTTTGTTTATTATCATCATAATCTCCTCCTTCTTCTTCGTCTTTTTCTTCTTTTTCTTTTAAAATTAAATAATTATTTATTTCATTTATTTCTCCTCCACAATTTGGAATTCTTGCTAAAATTGGCCTAAAAGATTGTCGAAAATTGTGTTTTGGAGAATCTAAATTAGGCAATAATTCCCAATGATTATAAAGAAATTGACGAGAAAAATGCCGGAGAGAGAAACGTGCTGAAAATAAATTTAAGGAAATTTTTCTAATTAAATTAAATAAAAACAATTAATAAATTATGTAAATTTCTCCTTTTTTTTATTAATTTTAGCAATACAAAGCTTTTAAATGTTTGCTCTAGTGTTATATAAATAATCTACTACTCTAAAATTTAACCAAAATAAATGTCGAGGTTTTTGAAAAATCAAGATTGATAAAAAAAGGTTGAGGATGAGGGGGTATTTTTCACCCGATGTCTAGGCCAAAATCTTTTTTAAATTTGAAAACGCTTGTAGTCGTTGACACTTCAAGCATCAGGAAAAAACAGACATTTGCCTAAAAATCCTATCCCTAATTATAACACTATTTTCATATGGAGGCTCTCAAAATTTAATCGGTACAGACCGATATGTGGGACTGTTTTATTTAAAGATTTTTATTTAAAAAATTTAATTTAAAAAAAACATACAAAAATGTATCAAAACAAAAATGCCCATTTGAATACACATTTTTCCAGTAAAAAGTTGAAGTAATTTTCTAATTTTTCCACTAAATGGTAATAAATAAATTAAAAATAAAATATAAATAATTATTTTAAGAATATCAGAATGAATAAATTGTTTAATTAAAATTTGTAAATATCTATTTAATCTACGAGGCATTTTAATAAAATCTGAGAAAAAAGATTTATTAAAGTTTATAGAATTAATTTTATTAAATAAATTATTTATTTTTGACAAGAGAATAACAAAAATAAATATTTACTGTTTTTATTATGTAATTATCTTAAATTTATTTTTCACAAATTTTCATTAAATTTTAAAAAAATTGAAATTTTCAATTAAAAATATTTTTTAAATAAATCAATGTATGTACATTTAGAGAATATTTTAAGTTAATTAATATAACGAAATAAATAATTAACAAATAAACTGGAAAATTAAAAACAATTCAAGATTTTTATTTTAGAAAGAGAAATATTATGTAGATATTAACGTGGATAACATTCAACAACAACATCGCTCAATATTCCAACAAGTAAATATGTTTAAAACTAGGAATGAAACATTTTGTGAATTAATTTAATAATCAAGGGAGAAATTTTGTTGATTGATTATATGTACTTCCATTGCCATATCAAAAAATGAGTTACCGTATATGCTCAAAAATTACCCTCTCTAAAAATTTAATTGTCCCTTCTTGATTAATTACCCAATCCAGCGAGAGGATAAAATAATTACAGATGGTAATTATTCGATCATAAACTGTATATCAATAGTATAATTAAATTGACCATCTAAATGATTGGAAAATCTGTTTACTAGATCGAGACATTCTGGAGAGTTATAACGAATAATGGACGTGAATGCAATTATTCCGATCGATAAAAGTAGGGCTCGATGTCTAAAATTCGGAATCAAAAAGGAAAAATGTTCTGAATTGTGAAGTATTTCTCTATGGCAAACAAAATGGCAAAAATTTTTTTATTAAATTATATTATCAAAATTATTCAAAAGAAGCAATCTAAATTTTATTCTAAAAAATATTCTTATTCATTGAATTATCTTCTTTTTTTGTTAATTTCCAAATAATTCCCTTTAAAATAAAATAAAATAATTATTTTAAATTAAATATTTACAATTTAGCCACATCCATTAGGACAAGCATAAGGACTACAAGGCCAACCACATCCTTTTCCATTTATTGTAATTATTATTGAAAAAATAATTAAAATTATAAATAATAAAAAATATTCCATTTTTAATTTTAAATAAATCTAAAAATTTATAGAAATGAAAGGAGAAAGTTTAAAAAAACAAAATTGAATAATTTTATTTTTTAAAAGTAAAATACCCCTCGAGAATATTGAAATCTTTAAATAATATTTTGAATTTTTCCAACTATTTTTAATTTTTGAGATCTTTTTAGGCCCTTTCTAGGCAATCAAAAATAAGTCTTGGACTGTTAAAAATATTATTTTAAGCTTTAAGCGTAAAGTCCACAGTTTTTAGCTGTAGGCGAAAATTCAGGAAAAAAGTCACTAAAATTTTTTTTGAATATTTTTACCAAATTTTAGGCATTTAAATATTTACCAAAAAAATCTTTAAAAATATTTTTTTATTTATTTAATATTTGGTCGTTTTTTTTATTTAAAAAGAAATTTTGTTTTTATAAAATAAAAAGAGTTAAAATTTAAATATTCTTTATTTTGTTTGCAAAAAATCTGTCACACTTAAAAATAAAATGTTGCAAAAACCAAATAAATAAATAAAAATTTGCCCAAAAATATATAAAATAAAAATTAAATTGGTCTAAAAAAGAAAGATCTTCTTTGCTTCGATCCAAACAGAAAATAACTTTTATGGTCTTAAATAATCTTAACTTTAAAACATTTATGTCTAGACTTTTTATTAACGTGTTTAAAAGTTTTTCTTGGTAAAATAAACAAATTTAAATAAATTTAATTTATTTAATATCTGAATAAAAAAATATTTTTAATATAAAATTAATTAATTAATTAACTTGATAATTATTCTTAAATTTCAAATATGTATGTTAAAATACAGTTATAGAAAAAATTAAAAATATATATTTTATAAAGATATCTGTTTCCATTAATATTGAGCAAAAAAGAGCACTTAAAGGCCTAAAATTTTTGTGTTGAAACTTTTTTCTTAAATGCAAAAAAAGAGAGAAGCGATAAAAGCTGATTTAACAGCCTTGGTCCTATCTTTTTTCCACCCCAAAATTGAGTAGTATTTGTTTTGAAATGTTTTGTAAAATTAATTGACAATCAAAAAGGTAATACATATTTGTACTCATTTGATAGAGGATAAATTAATAAGTACAGCATCGCTGCGGGTAAATAATTTCTATCAAATTTTTTCTCTTAAAAGTCTAAAATTCGGAAGAAATTTGAGGAAAGGAAAATGTGTGTGTCTGGTCCTATCTTTTTTCCGGCACTGTATACATATCTTGAAAAACTCGATTTCGATACGAAATACAGTAAGAAGATAAGGGAGAAGCAATGGAAAATTCTCGAGAATTTATATTTGTTTGAATGATTCGTTTAATCTAACAAAGTTGAAACAAAAAATTTTAATATAAAAGCCACCCATTTTCTAATCATTTTCATACAACACATTGCTTCTTCATAATTCAAAACTCAACTTTCTTGTGCCTGTTACAACTACATTCCTGCTAGCTGATGGCTGTTCCCTGCACCCGTCGCCTTCTCTTAATTGGACTTTTGCTGGTGCTTGCCGCTGATGTTGCGTTTGGACGTTTTCTGCCTGCTGCTGTCGAACAACATAATCTTCGCTTCAAACGTGCGGCTGATGACATCTTTCTGCGTGATACTAAGGATTGGAGCAAGTACGGCATCGCTGCGGGTGTCTATCTAGTTATGTAAGTTATCCTCTAATTTTCATTCTTTTAAAAATTGTTTTTCTAAATTTTAGCTCCCTTGTGATCTACGTTGCTACATTCTGTTGTGCTCTTGAGAAGAAATGTGCCGCTGCTGCGGTAATTAAAATAGATTGCGAAGAGTTTCCCTAATTTATTAAAATTCTTTTCAGGGTCCACCTCCTTCGGCATCAGCAACTTCTCTCGGTCCAGCTAGCAGTGTGGCAAGTTCAGCAAGTACAAGAACGGCAAAAGGCCAGAGTGAGGCTAGTATGCGGACAGCGCTGCAACAGTCAATTAGGATGGACTCGAAAACGCAAAGGGAGACGGAGAGGGCTGCTGCTTCATCTCGCAAGTCTGGAAGGGTTTCGCCATCGACTCGCCTTCCAACGGCATCTGCGAAGGAGCAAACGGCATCTAGGAAGACGACGTCTGCCAGGACTTCATCTGCTAGGACCGCATCTGCTGGAACCACATCGAAGAAGAGCACGTCGAAGGCTACCAAGTCGAAGAAAGGGACCTCTTCAAAGGGGACGACGGATACTGGGAAGAGTACTTCGGGTTCAGCCCGTTCGACTTCGGGTGGAAGCGGTGTGTTTTGTATTTTAGATAAAAAAATTTATATTTTTCTTTAGAAAGCGGCAGCAAATCATCTGGTTCCGGTTCCGTCTACTCCGAAACTTCCAGTGGTGCTTCCAGCGGTTCGAATGAGGGTACAACTAGCGGTGGATCTCATAGTTCTGGTTGAAAAGGATAGAAGGAAAAGGAAAGAATGGATGGATGAAATAAAGATATATAAAAGCAAAATACGTTCATGGTTGTGTTGTAGAGCCTATATTGTTGTTATTGTCCTCCCGAAAAAGATTTTGTATTCCCTCCTTCCATTATTGTATTCAATCACATGTAGGTATGTATGTATATTATATGCTATTAAGTCCGAAAATAATCGGGGATGTACTATATTGTTGTTTTGCCACAATTATTGTATTCTTTATGTTGTGCTATGTATGTAATTGTCATATGTATGTCCTGTATAAATAACCTATTCTGTGTCATATTATAAGTTTCGGTAAAGGAGGGTAATCGAACAGGCCCCCCTATTTTTCCTGCACTAATTCTAAAAATCTTTATTAAAAAATGAATATCAATTTTAATAACGTCAGTTTAAAGAGCAATTTAAAAAATAAATTGATAAAAGGATTTGGGGAATATATTGGAGATTTATTTGGATTAAGATTGGAGATTTATGTGGATTAAGATATTAAGAGATATATGCTCCTACTGGAATAGCCTTAATACGACTATAAATCTCCAAATCTTGATATTCCTTAGATCCATTATAATAAGACCGATAGTCTAGTGTCTTTATATATATCCAAAGAAGGATGTATTGCTGCTATAGTACCACTTTACGATTCATTATATAGGACTATATTAAGGCAAAATATGCAGATTATACACCTAACAAGGAATCACCCAATTTTATGTATATCCATCGTGTCTTTATATAACTGAAAACGGAAACATTAATGTTATGGTACCATTTTGGGATGTATTACATATATGGAAATATAAAAAGGGAATATATAATAACAGTACAAACGTAAACATTTATCTCTGAATTCAGTAGCATAGTGTAAATCCCTGTATATAAATAATAAAATAAAAATTACATAAGTAGGTCGAAACAATAATTGCCCTCTCTCAAATAATTGCCCCCTCTCAAATAATACCCCATCTAGCGAGAGGTTGAAACAATAATTACCCAGGGTAATTATTCGAGCATATACGGTAGGCGGGGGTTAAACGATCTAAAAAGGAAAAAGAGAGCATTAGTCGATGCCCCGGTAGCTCAGAGGTAGAGCTCCTGCATATTGTGAGCGAAAGCGCCTAGCAACAACTAGCAGGTGGTCGCAGGTTCGAATCCTGCCCGGTGGCTAAACTTTTGCAAACTCTTTCTAAATAACAAGGAATAAGAGAATCCTTGATTTGAAAATCCTTTCCCGATCTTTTATTAATTATTCAAATACCTACATATTTAATTTAAAATTCTCCTCATTTATTCAATACAAAATTTCATTAAATATAAATGTAATTAATGAGAGGCAAATGACGATAAAAATATTTGAACTTTTCAAAAATTAAAAAGGCAACGACAGATTGACACAATTGGCAGAAAAAATTGTAAAAATATTTTCTTTTTTTTGGCACTTTTCCTTTCAGAATATTCTATTTTTAATAAATCACCACATACGTCTAACATATTCTCCACGAACATCTCGGGGAGTTCCAAAAGCAAGCATTCCTTGCTGAAATAAAATTGAGTTATACAAAGTAGAAATTATTAAATATTTTGTTATACAAAATTGTTTCGAAAAGGTTAATTTTTCGACTTTAAGTTAAATAATGTACTTTTTAATTTGAAATTCTCCTAAACTCGTCGACCTTCCCTGATGGCTTCAATTATTCTTACACTCAAATTAATATTTTTAATTTATCTACCTGATTTGCAAAATCGGTTTCTTGCCCAGACCAAAAAGGAACTTCAGGCCTTCTAGAAATATCAGCAGGCAAATCCTCGTGTGAATCATCCACATAACTTTAAAAGAATTTTTTAAACAATTTTTAATTAAAATATTCCCAACGGTGTATATGTTCGGCGAGGCATTCCAAAAGCAGTTTTGCCTGCTTGGGAGTCCAGGAAATTGACACCCTTAATTTTTAATTAAAATTAAATTAAATAATTTAATTAACCATTTGGTATGGAATCATTCCTTGCGATCTTTGGTCTTGATTTTGTAATTGATTTAACTAAGAAATTATTTTAGAATTTAATTTTAAAATTATATTTTTACAGTATTATTTCGGAAAGCGCCAAATCCAGTCATTCCTTGCTGGCTAGCACCTAAAATTAAATTTGAATTTTATTCTTCAATATTTTCCACACTAACCATCTTTCCATCCAGATGTTTGGCGTGAAATTGTAGATTCATCATGAGGCATTTCACCACGAATTTCATCTTTATATTTTGTTATTTCACGTCGAGGCATACCAAAACCTTTTTAGATTTGATTAAAATATATTAGTGTTTAAAAGGGAAATTTTTAGATAATTCTAATAAAAATAATTTTAAATTTAAGATTTTTATTGGATTAGAAAATAATTTTTTCTGACTGGAACTTCTCTGATATGGATATTTTAGTAAATCCACAAATTAATAATTACCAGTCATTCCAGATTGATTAGCAAATTTATTTGTTCCCATTTGTAAATGTATAAATCCTTGACTCTCTCTATCTTGATCAACAGTTTTACGAACTAAATAAATATTTTATTTAAAAATAAATATATTTAATTAATAACCATCAATAATTCTAGGCATTCCAATTCCAGTCATTCCAGCTTGTGATGCTAATTTATTTGTTCCAGATTGTAAAGGTACAATTCCTTTAATTTATAAAACATTAAATTCCGAAAGAATTAAAATAATTTTGTAATTGATTATTTTTAATTATTTCCTCAAAATCTTAAAATTTTCGATAAAATAATTTTTAAAATTTTTATTTATTTTAAAATTAATTCCTCGCTCCCTTACCATCAGTCAATCTAGCCTTCTCTTCAGGAACATCCCCAGCTCCTCCAGTCCCCATAGGTCGATAATTAACATCTCTGGGTGTCCCCATTCCAGTCATTCCTTTTTGTGAAGCAAATTTATTAGTGCCAGATTGTAGCCAAATTGACCCTTTTAATGAGGCTATTTTTGCTTCATCCGTTATTTCTGCCAAATTTTCAGATTTTACTTTTGATTCTTTAACAACATCACGTGGAGCACCAAAACCTTTAAAAAAAAGAAAATTTTAAAGTGGATACAAATTCTACTAACCAGTCATTCCCTTTTGTGATGCATATTTATTTGTTCCTGCTTGAATTGGTATAATTCCCTCAGAACGCATAAGCTTTCTTAAAAATTAAAAAAAAATTTTTTTAGGTTTCTTACTTTAATTTTAAACTTTATATATTATTTTTATTAAAAAATACATCCAAAATTAATTTGTATTTATTATTTTTATAAAACTCTCCCGAATAATGCTTCTTAACAAATATCAACTAAAGACCCCAAACATCTGAAAAAACATGTTCTATCGCGGATAAACCCTCAATATATTACCATAGGATGGAACAATACAGTGGCCGTTTGTTCAAGTTCAACAGATTTAAATAAGCTTTAATACAGAAGTTTCACTCCTCCCAAAAAACCTGGTTTCTAGACTAATAGTTTCGGAAATATAAGGTTTTGTGAACAGTCCCGTTTCGCTTTCCATAGGTGAATTCTTATATTCAATTAATTTTTCTAAATCTAAACATTCTCTGCGTAATTTAATTTTACAAGACACTTAATTAAATATTTTTGGAAATTTTTATTTTTTTTTTAAATTTAATCAAAATTTAATTATTTTTTAAAAATAATTTCTACGCTTTATCGTGACGGCTAGGCTTTCCCCCAGAATACATTTGCTGCTTTTTGAGAGCAGAAACAGAAATGTTCCTTTCTTGAAAGGATTTTCCAGGTTCTGCAGTCACTGAGGCTGCTGATGGACTTTTTGGTTCAACAAAATTATTATTATCAACAGCCAAATTATTTTCTTTTTCTTCATTAACTGTTGGTTCCTCTAATTTTTTGGGTTTTTCTACTTTTGGTTTTTCTTCCATTGATTGTCGAGGAGTACGGACCTAAATATAAATACCGTAAAAACTGTATTAACTACCCTGGGTAATTATTGTTTCAATCTTTCGCTGGAGGGGGTAGCTAATACAGGCTGGGTAATTATTTGAGGGAGGGACATTAATACAGTTTTTACGGTAAATAATTTTTTGAATAACTTGAATAAAATTTACTTTTCGTTTGCCAACAGGTGATTTATCAGGACTAACATCTTTCTTTGGTGATTTTGGGGGAGAGGGTTCTTTCTCCTTTTTTGGTGATTTTGGAGGTGATGGCTCTTTTTCTTTTTTTGGCGATTTTGGGGGAGATGAATCTTTTGGTGGAGGAGCTGCTGCTTTTGGCTTAAAATAAAATAATTTTTAGAGGGGACTAGATTTTAGGGGTGGAATTATTTTAGGGAATTTATGGTCAATAATAGTTAAAGGATTGGATAAAATTTTTATAAAGATATTTTCTTCATTACCGGCTCTTCCTCTTGTTCTTCTTCATCCACATATTCATATTCGTATTCCTCATCGTCAAACTCACTTCCACCTTCCGCCATCTTTGCCTCTAACAAATATACTATTTAAAAAATTTATTAAAAATTTAAAATAAAATGTTTAGTAATAATAAATAAAGCTAATAATTAATAAAACGCTAATAATTTCTTTTTCTTATAAAAAATATATTTAAAAAATCTGATTTTTAAATTTATATGTTTAGTAGATTCTGAAAATTACTTTCTAAAATTTATTTCTAATTTATTCCAAGAAGAATTATTATTTTATTATTTTTGATATAGGTATATTTTGTTTAAATTATATAATTCAGAACAAAAAAAATATTTTGAATTTATTGATTAATTAAAATTATTGCCAAATCAGGAAAAGAAAATTTTTTAAATTAAAAAATATTTAAAAATTGCGGAGGTTTGGAATGCTTGCAAGAGTAAAAGAGAGTGTAAAATGCTTATCGCCTATCTCGTTTAGATTTTTTAGATTTTCAACTAAAAAAATGTAAAAATAAAAGTCGATGATGAACGCCGAACAGATGAAAATATATTTTTATACGGGGGCGAGCATTTCTCTCCAACAAAAAAAGTCCTTAAAAACTTGTGTTTTTGACAACAAAACAAGTAAAACCAAGTGCTGCCTACTCTTCTTCTTCTCTTTTCTTTAACTTCCAATTTATTATTGTTGGCAAGACTGAAAAAAAAAGATTTTTCTCTTTTAAAGGCTTTTTCCTTCATTATTTTTTTTTCCTTGTCTGATCAACTTGATCAATGCCTTGGAGAGAGTCTTCTTAAAAAATAAGGACATAAAAATCTTTAGCAGCTGTGCTTTCCTTGCTTGAAAGGCTTTTTTCTATATTTTTATTCCCTATGTGCTTTCTTTTTGAAGATAAAGAAGAAAAAAATATTTTTGATTAGTCAATACTAGAAAATATTGAAGAAAAAAGGAGTTGAAGAAATTGAAAAAATTAAAAAATTGGAGATGAAAATAAACTAGAAAAATTAATTTCGTTATTAAAAAATTTTTTGTGTCAAAATATACAAATATTAGCTTATTCAACTAGGCTCGTCAAGCTGGTTGAAGGATGTTAGTTTCAGAGGTATAGGATTTTGAATCAAGTTAATAACTGCCAATAAAAGAACCAAGGAATGTATTTCAAGTTATGTAATGTATTTCAAGCTACTGTATTTCAAGTTATGTACCCAATTTTAATTAATCTTTTTGCTTTCCTAAAAGTTTTTTTGAGGTTTTTCAACTTTTCTGAATTTTTTTTATTAATTTAATTTTTCTATTCAAAAATTTCGTTTTTTAAATTTTAAATTGAAAAATGTTAGCAATTTGTTTAAGCCTTTTTCTCCTCCATTCTTGACCTGAAAAAGAGAGAAAGAGCAACAAACTAATCGTACAAACACTTTTAAATTGTTAAATGAAGGAAAATCGTTGACCTAAATTTTTTCTTTTTCTTTTTTTGACTTGAAAAAACCTCATTGATGAATATTTTGTTAATTATATAAGGATTAAATTAGTTAAATTTAAATTATTTAAATTAATCAAGTAGTACATAATTCTTAAAATAAAAAAGATTAATTTTTTGGAGTTTTTGATTATTATTGTCCTTTAAATAAAAAGTTTTCCTAATAAATTTTTGTAGATCTTCATAATTTTTTAATCATTTAATAACAAATTTTAATTAATTTATTTATTGTTTTCTGCTCTGTTTACTTTATTTTAAATTTAATCGGTAATTAATTGATCAGATTAATTTAAGGAATGAAGCGAAAATAACAATAAAGATTAACACAAAAATAGTAGTTATCTCTAAATAATTTTTAACGATTATTTTATTTTTTATTAAATATTAAATATGTATTGTTGGCTTTTTTTAAAAAATAATTTTTCTCTTTTAAAAATGTCCACAGAATTTTTACACAATATTTTCCAGAAAAAGTTCACATTTAAAAAATTGTTAAATAAATGGTCAGCTAATAAAAAATATTTTTCAAAAAAATTAATTCCCCCCTTTTTTTGGTTGTTGTTCCGCTTCTTAGAAGAAAAGAAAGAAAATTATTTGCGTCGTCACTAATCGACGTCTATTTTTAAATGACCGGTTTTCTTTTTCTCTATATTCTCTCTTTAATCCAACTAAAAGAAGCTAAAATATCCAAGAAATCATTGAAAATATTTTAACTTTTATTTTTGATTTTATTTTAATTAATTAAAAAGAGAATGTCAATAACTTTATTTTGTAATAATTTAACTGAAAAAGCAGAAAAGAAAATTGAATATGGATTTAAACAACTTGGATATTCTGTCTCTTATTGTCCCTGGACTGTTATTTTTATTTCGTAAATTTTTTAAATTTTTTCTAAAATCTTTTTGTTTAAAAATTTTCTTTGGACTCTCTATGTATAGGAGAGAATATAAAATGTTTTAGTAATTGAACTTGGATTTATTCTTTGAATGAAAGGACAATTCTATGAACCTGACTTTTGTAGAAGATTTATTTTATTTTCAAAGAATAAATTATTAATTTTGCATTTTTAAATTAAAATTTTTCACAAAATTTTTAAAGCGTTCTGGCAAAATTTAAAATTTTTCTTTATCCAAAATATCTCTAACCTTCAGAAGCTTAAATTAATTTCTTAAATTAATATTTTTTCAGTATTTTGTTAGCTATATTACTTGGTTCTGGAGCTGTTAATTTTAAAGAAGTAAATAATGTTAGAGATCATTTTAGGTAAATTTTGCTTGAAATTAAAAAAAAAATTATTTTTCTTATACTTTTAAGTGCAGATAATTCACCTAGCCGTTATGAATTTTTAGTTGCAAGGGAATTTTTTAAAGAACTGGGAGGATTATTTCATGTAGTTGTTGCAATACAAGCAGTTGATTTTGAAAGTTTATTAAGGCCAAAGTAAAAATAAATTTAATAAATTCATTTAAATTAATTTTTAGATATATAGACAAAGCTTTGGAAATTGAGGATTTTTTACAATATAAATTAAAGGTGAATTGAAAAGTTAAAATAATGTTTGGAGATTTTTTAGTAGAAAAAGAGGGGAAATTAATTTAAAATTTTGAATTTTTATTTTTGAGAAAATTAAAATATTTACATTTTGCCAAGCATTTTTTTAAATTTTGTGTAAACGTTTAAATTTAAAACTCTTTTTTTAGGGAAAACTTTTAATTAAATAATTTTTTAAGGTAGAAGATGAAGGCAAATATTATTCTTATAGTGATTTTTGTGGTGCTCAATGTGAAACTTCTGATGCTGTAAATATTTTCCTGACAGTTTATAGAGATGTAAAGCATCGAGGAAAGGGAAATAATATTAAATTAACTTTTCCAACAATGGATGTTTTTGGACATAGAATTTATTTGGCTAATAATATATTTCAAGTACAATTAAATAATAGGTAAGGAAAGAGGAGGAGGAGGATTTTTTAAATAAATATTTTGAAGGGAATTTGGTTTAAAAAGTTACCATTTAAAATAATGAGTTTTTGGTTTTAAATTCTGATTTCTAAAAAAGATATTAATAGGTCAAAGATTTTAACATGTAAAAATAAGATCTGACTATCAAAACATTACGTATATTTTTTAGAACTGTCTAAGACTTAATAAAGGAGTTTTCTTGGAAATCTTTCGGCTTGCTTTGGTTTTTGGGGACAATAGTTTATACACATACTTTGGCTTATTTTAAAAATAAAATTAAAATGTTAATATTCAAATTAACTTCTATATTTTTAAAATTAAATATGTACTAGTCCCAATTCCAAATTAAAATTTAAAAAAAATTAAAAAAAAGATTTTTTTAAAAAGATCTCGCCTCGTTGAAGGTGCTAATTTAATAGCAATTAATTTCCATGCAATATATCCAAATTCAACAATGGAAAGAGTTATGAAGAAATGGGAACATGCAGTTTCTAATTATGCTTTCGAAACTTTAAATGATCCTTTAATTAGATTATTTGTTACTTCCGAAGGTTTGGTGTCTGAGGAAGTTAGAAGAACTGGAATTGAAGTGTTGCCTTTAATGCCTATTAGTCTGCTTGTGATTATGATTTTTATGGTGGTTTGGTTATTATTTTGTTTAATTTTAGGGAGAGGGGTTTAAAAATTTGAAAAAAAATTTTTGGGAACAAAACCTAAGGACTTTAGGTTAAGCAGAAAACGATTATTTTCTTTTTATTTTTTTAAATTGATCTGACTCTTAATAAATAACCAATTCTTTAGTGAAACAAAATTTTCTATAATTAAATTATAGAAAATTCTGATAATTTAAGGAATTAACCAAAAATTTGGAATTTATATTATAAATTTATTCAATAACAATTTTAAATATTTTTTAGGTAATTACTTCATTAAAAAGTGATCAAATTAAAAGTAAACCTTGGGAATCACTTTTTGGGGTTTTTTGTCCAATTCTTTCAATTTTTGCTTCTTTTGGAATTTTATTTTGGGTATTTTTAATTTATAATATTTTTATAAAAAATATTCTTTCTAAGCTCAATTTTGAATTTTTACCAATTGTTGTTGTTGTTCCCTTTCTTGTTTTGGCTATTGGAGTTGACGATGTTTTTATTTTTCTTCATTGTTGGGAAAATACTGACCCTCAAAAAGCTTTAAGAGAAAGAATTGCCGATATGTTGGGAAGTGCTGGGCCGTCAATTACAATTACTTCTTTAACTAATTGGCTAAGTTTTACAATTGGTATAGCTACACCAACACCTGCTATTCGGGTATTTTTTGTTATTTTGCAAATCTCTTAAAAATAAAAAAATTTTTAAAGAAACATTTTTAACAGAATCTTGATTTTCCAAAGCATTATTCTCAAATAGTCTTTATAACCTTCCTTTTAGTTTAAAGAATTATTCCATAATCTTTACTATAAATTTTACTTTAAATTATGATAAAGTGTTGGCTTATGTAGATAGAAAAGGGACTTGAAAATTTGTTAAAAGTTTAATGGACCCCCTCAATAAATCCTTATTCCTCTCTCAAATGTTAATTACCGTATTTTCTCTATTAGAATGCCATGGCATTCTATTTTTCAATCACCTTCCAAAGTGGCATTCTATTAGAGACTGGCATTCAACTGGGGAGTGGCATACTAATAGAGAAAATACGGTACTCCCTCCAGTGAAAGGTCGAATATAAATATTTTTAATTTTATATAATTTTATTCATAAATTACCCAAATTTTCGTCAAACTTAAAAATTAACAAAAAAATACATTTTTTAGACATTTTGTATATTTATTTCAACGGCTGTCTTTTCTGCATATATTTACCAATTATTTTTTTATACGGCAATTATGACAATTGGGGGGCGTAGAGAAATGTCTGGAAGAAATGCTTATTTTTTATTTTTTAAATCCAAAAAATTTAAAGTAAAAAATTAAAATTAATTTTTATTATTTCAAAGAAATTCTTTCAAAAATTTCTTTAAAAAATTTATTTTTCAGCATATAATTAACGGCAACAATTTAAACAAAAATTTAGAAATTAATAAAAATAATAAATTTACAACAAAAAAATTTACAAAAATATTAATTCGTTGGTCATCTAATTTAATTAATATTTATGTTGATTTTGTGATGAGTTGGACAGCGAGAATTTTACTTTTATTTGTTATGGTTATTTATTGGAGTTTTTCTGCTTATGGAGGTTTTTCCTAAATACGTAAACTTCAAAAATTTATTTTTCAGTTTCACAAATTCGTGTTGGCTTAACATCAGAAAAATTATTTTTGGATGATTCCCCATTGCTAGAATTAGTTTAGTTAATTTTTAAAAATTAATTCTTATTTTTTTAGGTTAGATTACAAACAAATGTTATATTTAAAGAAGGAGGACAGGTATTTAAATAATTTAAATAATTCTTTAAAAATATTTAAAAGATGTCTGTATTTATTAACAATCCTGGGGATCTTCGACATCCCGATGCTGTACCCGAAATTATGAAAATTTTAGAAAGATTTGAGCATGCTTATGGAAGTGTTGGGGCTTCGAGTACACAAATGTGGCTAAATACTTATTTGCCTTTTATTGGATTACAAGTAAATTTTAAAAATATTTCTTTGAATTTTAAGGGATACTAAAATATATTCACTCATTTCTCCTTTTTTAAAGTCTCTTTTGGTGAGAGGAATAAAATCCTACTTATATTTATTGTATACTCCATTAACTCAAAAATTTGCTAGTAAAAAGGGTAATTTATTTTTCTGAAAAAGGAATTGAGCTAAAAATTAATTTTTTCCGAATAGTGAATAAATTTATCCAAAATAAATTTAATCCAAAATCCACTTCTGAAACGAAAGTTTTTATATACCTGAATTAATGTCTATATATACCTGAAATACTCATTTTCCTTTTTTTGAAAATTATTATTTTTCCCCTCTTAAAAATAATAATTTTTACCCCATCTCTTTACCCCCTCTCTCATTTAAGTACCCCCTCCCTTTTAATTACCCTTTACAGTTAGAGATCGGAGAAATAATTACCCCTCTTAAAAATAGTTATAATTAGCCTTTTAAAAAAAGCTCGAATAATTACCCCATTTCTTTACCCCCTCCAGCGAGAGGTTGAAACAATAATTACTTTGGGTAATTATTTTAGGAAATTCATTAACTATAATTTCATTAGCTTTTGTTTTTTACCCCTTTAATTATTTAAATATTTAAGAATAGAGGATCAGTTGATTTTCGATACAAATACCTCTATGACTTTTTTGCAATTACTGAATATCATCGTTGGAGTCATTTTGTTAGTCTCGGAACTAAAGAGTATTTTTTTGAAATTAATTTTCTTTTTTTAATTTTTAAAAATAGAGAATGTTTAAATGAACGTCCTTCTTGTGTCCATAAATTCTTTTTTTCCACTGGCTTCCGAAATGCTGTGGAATGGAAGGACAGATTAGATTTACTTCAAAATTGGAGGAGATTGGCAGATGATTATTCTCATTTAAATTTAACTGTTTACGAAGATTTTAGGTTGATTTTTTTAATGCAGGGAATATTAAATATCTAGTTATTCTAACACTTTAAATTGCTAAGTATAAAAATTCTCATATTGGGTAGATTCAAACCCACTACTTAATTCCTCTGTAATCTGCAGCTTTTAGCTTAACTATGTACGTTATTTTCATAGAAATTAATTAACACAAAAAATCTGAAATTTTCAAAAGTGTTATATAATTTTATATTTAGAAATTTTAGTGATTTCTAAAACCTTACAGAGAATATTTTTATTATTTTTTAAAAATAAGCCAGACATTCTCACAAATAAACAATACTTAAATTTATTTGATTTTTCAACAAAAATAAATTTAATTTTAAGTATGTATGCAGATCAATTGTTGAGTATTCCTCCAGTAACTATGCAAACTGGTTTTTAATTTTATTTTTAAAAATTTTAATTTTTTTACAAAAAAGTTGGCTTTGCACTTTTATGCATGACTATTGTCCTTGTATTATTTACTCCTTCATTGAGTACAATATTGCCTGGAACCGCTGCTGTTTTATCAATTAATATTGGTGTTTTTGGTCTTTTATTTTATTGGAGTATTGATTTGGACCCAATTTCAATGACAACAACGTAATTATTTTTTTATAATTTACCCAATTATTTTTTGTATTTATAATTTATATGCGGAAAAATGTATTAAATTCCCTGAATATACATTAAATTTTACGTTACTTTTTTGTTTTAATTATTCAAATAAACGCAAAATTGTATTAAAAAATAATAACACCAATGAGACTCGAACCGCGGGCTCACCATTATATAGTCTAAGACACTACCGACTGAACCACCGACATCGAGGCACAAACAAATTATTTAAAAAACAAATTATTTACACAAAAATTTTAAATTTCTTTTTATTTTCAGTTTAATGGCAATAGGTCTTTCAGTAGATTTTGTTGCACATATAAGTTTTCATTACTACAAAGGAGAAATTGAAGACTGTAGAGAACGTTTGGTGCACGCATTACGTTCAATTGCTTGGCCTATGCTTCAGGCAGCATTATCTACAGTACTTAGTTTACTTGTTTTAGTACTTGTACATGCTTATATGGTACAGGTAAATGGAAAAAGAGAAATTTTAAAAAATTCCAAATTTTTTCTAGGTATTTGTCAAAGTAATTGTCCTCGTAATTTCACTTGGACTATTTCATGGACTTGTTGTCCTTCCAATTGTTTACGCGGCAATTCCTTTTAAAAAATCCAAAAAATGTCAAATTGTGAATTCATCTTATTTATCTTCAGTGACAAAAAATAATAGTGGAAAAATATTATCAACTAATACTAGTAGAACGGGTAATTGATAAATGAGAAAAAAATATTAACTGAATTTTTCGGGACTTGAAAATTATTAGAAAACAAAATTTTGCCCAAATAAAATTTTGGGCGAAATGTATTTGAGAAATTTATAGTCACTTAGTAAATCCCAATTATTTGAATAATTTATTTTTTAATTTAAATAGAAAGCATAAAATCAGCAAATACCCAACAAAAAATTTGTTTCGAAGATGCTTTTAAAAAGATGGGTAATAATGGACAAACAATACTTCCAACATCTTCACAAAACAAAATTTTGCCCATCAAAATTGCGGTAATTTTTAAAAAAAGAAATTAATAACATTTAAAATAAATAGATTGGACTCTCGCCAGAAAATGTGAGGAAAACTTATCAAAATTCAAAGTCTCTTGAATCTCCAAATGAAGGAGGAATGAGGGAGTCCTTGGACAAGAAAAACAGTTTAGAAAAAAGAATAAATGAAAGATAATTTTTTTGGAAATTGTATTTTGCATAAACCTCTGGAAAGAATTATTTTAATGTTTGATTAAAAGAGGTTTATGTAAAACATAAGGGACGACGTCCCTGAATCTTTCCATATTAAATCACTTAAGCGGTAGTGTATAGGAAAGGAATAAGAGAATGTAAAGAATTAATTTTTTAGCTTTTTTTCTTTCTAAAACATTTATTTCCTCATTATTTTATTGTATTTTGTGCCATCTTAAATAAATTATTTAAATTCTCGAAAGTTTATCAATCATAACATTGTGAAAATATCACACTTGTCTCAATACAACATTTATATATATTTAAATTCCTTTATATGTTGTAGCTAAAAATAATTTTTGATGAATATTCAGGGAATATAAACAAGTCTACTTTCAGATAAAAAATGTTTTTTTAATATTTTAACCACAGCATACTAGAAAGAATAAAAATCCTTGTCAAATTATATTTTAAATTGTCAAGCGTTTTTGATCTTTCAACAAACTTAACAATTTAAAGAATTATTTTAAAAGAAAGGAATCATTTCATCATTTACAGGTAAATTACTAGAAAGTATATATCATTTTAGAATAATAGGAAAAGATTGGATATAATGTTAGGATTAAATGGGCAGACAGGAATTAACTAAAAATAATTTCGAAAAAGAAAAACATTTGAATTTTTGTGCATTTTATGTATAAAACTTTAATTCTAACAGAACGTTTGAAAGGGAAATTTTTTTAAAATTATAATTCAAAAAATAAGACAGGGTAAAATTTAGGAACGGAGAGAGACAAATTCTTTCTGAAATTTCTTTTCTTAATTTTCAATCACTACACAAATCCATTAAATAAAGCCATCCACATTTATCAGTATCGTTCCTTTAAATAAAGATTTTTTTAATTAAGAGAAATTTCTTAAGTAAGATCAACAATATCGGCAATAGACTGAAATTCCAATTTAAAACAAATTTAATTTAAAATTTAAATGAAAATTAAATTCTTTTGCCGATATTAAACTTAACAAGTCATAACAAAAAATATTGAGTTGTTTTAAAGTAAAAACAAATTTTTTAAATTAAATTCCAAAAGACGAGATTTAGTAGGAACAGGAAAAATAAATATTAATATAAGAAAATATTTTTGTTATGACCAAAAATTTAAAAACAAAAATTGAAAAAGAAATGGAAAAAAAACAAAAAATAACAAAGAATCGAAAGGATAAAAGAAAATAGAGAAAAGAAATTAAATTCAAAAAAAATCAGTGACATACTTTCCTTTTTGATCAGCCCTTTGTTGGGGTTTTCTAAAAGCAATATTTTCTTGTTTAATTAATTTTGTGGTGGAAAATAAAAATATTTAAGAGTTTGAGAGAATAAATTAATGAAATAATAAAAAATTTGTTTAAAATATTGAGCCCCAAAGATTTTTATAAAAAGAGAAGAGAAATACCACCAAATATATATTTAAAAATTAAATTTCTAAATAAAAACTGACCGAAAGATACGAACTAACTGAACTGCTTAACCCTGATAGCTTTTCTGTCATTTTGCTCATACCCTAAAAATAAAATTGAAAGATTTTTAATACCAGTTTATTAAATTTTGAACAAAAATTTTATTTTAACTACAGTGCTGGTCAAAAGTATAGCCGCACCTGAAAAAACGGTGTAACTCCGGACTGAGTTAGCCAATTGTTTTCAAATTTCGCAAAAAAATACTAGATTTAATGAGAAACATGATAACATTAAAAGTTTTTGAAATTATTAGAAGGAATTCAAAAAAAATCAAAATTTTCAAAAAATGCCAGAATTTTTACTGGTCAAAAGTATAGCCGCACCTTGGATTTTCATGTTTCTAGTTTTAGGAAAAATCTACAAAAATTTCACATAACATATTTATCGATACTAAGAAAAAATAAAAAAGAACTAGGCCCATATCTCATTTCAACTTCGAGATCTCGATACCCCGAAAATCAACGTAAATCAGGGGTAAGGCTCTTTAAAAAATATTTTCTACCCCTTATGGATTATTTTAAATTTTTATTTTAGGCTTATCTGAAAGCCCTTGAAATTTGCTACATGGTACCAGAAATCTTATTTTTCAAAAAAAAATTCCAAAGAGAGATACAGCCAGTTAAATTTCCGAAGTGACTTGAAAGGGCATTTTATGGGGCATTTAGGCGTTTTTTGGTGACATAGAAATTTAACTCTTAGTAACCAACCGAAATATTTTTTCTGTAAAATAAGATTTCACTACCATGTAGCAAATTTCAAGGGCTTTCAGATAAGCCTAAAATAAAAATTTAAAATAATCCATAAGGGGTAGAAAATATTTTTTAAAGAGCCTTACCCCTGATTTACGTTGATTTTCAGGGTATCGAGATCTCGAAGTTGAAATGAGATATGGGCCTAGTTCTTTTTTATTTTTTCTTAGTATCGATAAATATGTTATGTGAAATTTTTGTAGATTTTTCCTAAAACTAGAAACATGAAAATCCAAGGTGCGGCTATACTTTTGACCAGTAAAAATTCTGGCATTTTTTGAAAATTTTGATTTTTTTTGAATTCCTTCTAATAATTTCAAAAACTTTTAATGTTATCATGTTTCTCATTAAATCTAGTATTTTTTTGCGAAATTTGAAAACAATTGGCTAACTCAGTCCGGAGTTACACCGTTTTTTCAGGTGCGGCTATACTTTTGACCAGCACTGTACATAGGAATAATCCAACTAATCCAGAAAATCACAAAAAAAATTGCAGAAAATATCCCTACCTTTCTTTTATATTTAAAAATTAACCTGAACTACAGAATCTTTTATATCAGACATTTCAGGTATTTGTTCAGAATAAGTAGACCATCCACGTGTAGCTTGTTGTTGACCCCCTTTAGAATTACCAAAAAGATCAGCACTCCCAATTGAATTTTGCCCTTCAAAACGACTTAAATTTGCACGTGTATCCATCTATTTAGAATAAAAAAATTTAATCGAAAAGAAGATAGGTGAGAAAATACTATAATTAAAAGTTAGTAAAAATTAATTTTTCAGTTATGATTGTCCCAAAATCATTTTTATAAATTTAAAACAAATTTTAGGACCAAACATAAGGCCAAAAAAAGAAATTCAACTTACATCCATTTCTCCTGTTCGTCCAAAAAATTGATCAGAACTAATAGCTTTTGCTTTATTAAACTTCTTCACTGCTTCATCACCCCCACCATTATTATTCGCACCAATGCGAGCATTCGATGGAGATTTGGTTACTACAAGGGGTACAGGAGATGGTGATTTTCTTTTTGACTTTTGTTGGAATAAATCACTCGCCCCATCATTTTTCTGTGATGACGTTTTGTCCCAAGCATCAAAAAATTCTTCATTTCCTTCATCATCTTCAAAACCTGAACTTAAAGCTGTTTTTGTACCAAATTTATTTCCTTTGCTTTCAATAACTTCCCATTCATCAGAAATTTTGCCGCTTCCAGCGTAAGTCATATCACGACCTAAAATTTAGTCATTAAATTATTCAATTATAGAAAAAATTAAACTTTGCGTTCATCGACGAAAATTTTAAAACAAACCTTTTCTCGATTTAGAACCAAAAACATCTTCTTGTTGAATAGTACGTATTCCACCAGTAATAGAGTGACTAATGTTTCCACTGCCCACATTTCGACCGCAAAGTCCTAATCGTTCAGCTTGTTCAGCCTTCTTTGGATCAGCAATTGCTTCCTGAAATTAAACAAAAATAAATTCTAGGTTTGTAAGTAAGTGGTCGAAAAAATTAAAATTTATTTTCCTTTGGATTAGGAAATAGGAAGGTAAAAATAAAAAATGGTAGATTCTTGACAAATTTAAAAGTAAAATTTTAATCCAAATAACCCCTAATAAACAGAAACATAAAATCAAAAAAATGCTGTTAGATTTTTTAAAAATTTCTAGTTTTTAATTTAATTTATTAAACCTTCTTTTTGTCAGAAATACTTTGCATAATAAATTTAGAAGAAAGTGAATGCAGGTTATCATCTCCGCTAGATTTAATATCATCTTTTGTTTGTTGTGTCTGTTGCATTTGCAGACGATCAAATTGTGCTTTGTCAAATTCATTTGCTTTTTGTTCAACATCAGTGAAATTCTATAAAATCTAATTTTGTAAAGAAAATAAATTTATTTACCATTCTTATTCGTTGAGCACCTAGACCGCCACCTTTTTTCTGGCCAAGCTAAAAATAAAATTATAAAGTTTATTTAGCTTTATTTAATTTGTAAACAATTCCAAAAAATATCTCGACAAAAAAGATATTCATAAGTGGGATTCGAATCCTATACGTTAGAGTTAAAATACATAGTAGCCTCCCACCAAGAAATTAATTTTAGGTCAAAAGACGAGTAAAGAAATACTTACAGTTATTTTCTTCTTCTGCACCATCGGTGCATGTGGAATTTCTGAAAATTAAAAAAGAAACAAAATAAAAATTATTTTAAAAAACCAGAAAGGGATGCTTCTTTAAATAATTCATCTCTCTTTTGATTATTATCTTCATTCGTTGGTTGTCCAAAGAAATCTCGTTCCTCCGAAGACTCACTTTTGAGTAATGGGGCTCTTTGGTGCTCATCAAAAAATAAATTAGTATTAGCCTGATGTTGTGCTTTTGTTGCCAAATCGGTAATTCGATGCTAAATGAAAATAATTTTTATTTTTAAACAAGTTTTATCCTCAGATTTAAATGAGGTTCCAATAAATAACAAAAAAAACCATTTTTAAAATAATAAATACGTACAAGTCACAAAAAAGTTAAAAATAAACATTCAACCAGAAAAACATCGCCAAATAAATTTACACCATAAAACTTGCAAAATGTATAAAATTAAAAAACCTTATAAAGAGAAGCAGCACGGCTATTATATTTTATTTGGGAATCACTCGATTCACAGCCATGTTGCTTGAAGAATTGAATCTAAAATAAAATTTTATTTAGAAAAAGGTTAAATTTTTCTTTCTTTTCCAATCAAAATAAAAAAATAAACAAAGCTTTAGTTATCTATTTTAAAAAATACAGCATTAGCGTTTCCTCCAACTTGCATTGCTCTAAGTTGTACCCAAGACCTAAAATCAAAAATAACAAAAAATTAAAAATGCAAAATTAACCAATTTGTATCCAAGTTAGTCGAACGAACAAAAGAAAGATGGACACCTAAATTGCGATGCACGGATGAACAATCAATACAGATAAAGACGCCATAGGAAACAGATGACCATGTTGGATTACGCGCACCACAATCGAAACAAACCTAAAAATATATTTTCTATAAAAATCAATTAGAAGGAAACTCAAAAAGGATTTCTTACATCGTTTGAAGGATTATATCTCAAAAAACAATCATGTTCAAATATGTAATTGTCAAGATTATTCAAATTATTTAGCGATGAAAATTTCACAAAAATATTAATTTATTTAGGGAAATAAAGTCGACCCTCGATATAACAATAACTCAAATTAAATTCCTCCCTAACCTCCTCGAGTTCGTCATATCGAAATTCGACCGTACTTGGTTAATAAAATAACAGAAATGTTTAATAAAAATAACCTTATTTGCTGGTTGAATCCTAAGTCGTTTAAAAATAGCCTCAATATCATTTGGAGTGGGTGAATTGCCATCAGCAGTTATGTTAGCCATTTTTTGAAATTAAAGATTTAAAATAATTTTAAATAAATTATTATCTAAATTTATTAAATATTAATAAAAAATATTTTAGGTTAATTATTAATTTTAATGTTCAAGGTCGTTATCATTTTAAATTTCAATAATCAGTTAATCTCTAAGGAAAAAAGTTTTTAATTTGTAATAATTATTTAAAAAAATTAGAGTAAAATATAAAAAGCAGTGAGTTGGCAGTTTTAATGTTAGTATAGTTAACCAATCTTTAAATAAAAAGTATCATTAACCGTCTCGCCAGGTGAATTTCCGCTGTCTGCTTTTTGTAAGGAAAAAATGGTAAAGGCCGATTCAGAGTCATCGATTCAGAGCAAACCCATAACTTATTTTGATTTTCGACAGATTCGAGTTATTCAATCATTCGAAAGAAGAATACAATTCCATAATTAGACCTATTCGATTAATCCATTTCACAAAAAGTTAGAACTCGATATCTGATTAAATATTTATTTTGATTGTAACATATGTAGATTAATTAGGTACTGAATCGACCCTTACCGGATAAGATGGATCATTGAGTCCCGCCGGTTGAGTTCTTAGCCATATTTTGAGCCATAACTTTTTGGATTTTCGACCAATTAGAATAATTTCTTAAATCGAAAGCCTTAGATACAGGAACTATTTTCGCCAACTAAATTGATTTGATCAGATCATTCTACAAAAAGTTACATCTAGATAAGTGCGCGCAATCGTGATTTTTGATCTACCTATATTAGGATGTAACTTTTTGTATTTTGATCTGATCAGAGCAATCCTGCCAGACAAGATAATCCTTACATCAAGAGCTTTCGTTTGATATATTAATTATCTAAATTGATTGGGAATTGAAAAAGTTATGGCCCAAAATATGGCTCTGGGACTCAAACGGTGGGACTGAATGACCATTCCGGGATAAAATACAAAATGTCATATAGATAAAATGGTACTACGCTTAACGTTAGTAAAATGTCATCCACTTCAAATTGTTCATTTTTAGTGGCAAGAAGGTAGTGGAGAAATCGAAAACTTGCTATTTTCTGGGGAGGGTCCGGGTGATTTGCTTTATTTATATTTAGTTAATCTGTTTATAATTTTATTAATTAATTTGTATGCATTTCTTTAAAAAATTTTTTTCAGATGGCTCAAATACCACGTTTATCCAATGATGTTCTCTATATTATAAAAAAAATTTTAGTTAAAAGGTAGTGGAGAAATTAAAAGGTAGTGGAGAAATCGAAAACTTGCTATTTTCTGGGGAGGGTCCGGGTGATTTGCTTTATTTATATTTAGTTAATCTGTTTATAATTTTATTAATTAATTGCTTTATTTATAATTTTATTAATGATTCAATGCAATTTTTTTCTCATTTTTTTTTTTGACAAAGAGTGTGTTATTAAATTTTACAAATTACTTTTTAAAATTAAAAAGTAATTCTGAAAAATTACTTTTTAAAGATCGTTATGTGCATATTGATCTGCGAAGTAAAAATAGTTTCAATCCTTGTGCTCTTTTTATGGTTTAATTTTTTTAAATTAAAATATTTTTATTTAAAATTTTAGTATCACAGTGCAAGAAATATGAGAGCGGTTCTTTCTCATTTTTCTAAAATGAAGCATCTTGATCTTTCAATTAGTGACAAAGAGTGTGTTATTAAATTTTACAAAGACGTAACACCTGAATATATTGTGAGTGGGCTGTTTTTATTTTCCTTTCTGGTCAAATGCAATTTCAAACTTTATCCCATATTTGCTGGGGATAAATTTTTTCTGTAATCACCTTCTTGGTTCAGTCCTAGGTCTTTGCAATCATATTTGATTAGCCCCGCCTCATCTCTTTCATTCTGGATCAAAATTAATAGTTCATTATCAATCACAAGGAAGTCCTCTCTTGTTTATAGAAAGAAAAAAAAGGTTAATTTTGGAACTCGAAAGGGTGAGGGTGTGATATATGAAAAAGAACCGATTAGTTTAAAGAATATTTTTAGTCTCACTTTCGTAAATCATCATATCATGTTAACAAAATGATATTTTCTGGTCTTCTTGAGGCTGGTTTATTGCGCATTTCATCTATTCAAATAAATAATATTCTTGGGAAATTATCCAAAATTGATTTTTCTGCAACAAATAAAAATATTTACAGATATTTGGTTAATCTTGAAGGTTTGATTGTTAATATATTTATTTTTTAGAAATTATTTTTAAGAAGTTTCTTTCGATTCGGGTTCACAAGCATCTTCGAGTTTGAATATCTCTAGCATTATTGTTTGTGAATCAGCAGAAACTATCAGTTTATTTTTTATACAGTTTTAAAAAATTATAAATTTTTTAAGAAAAACATTTAATTACATTACTTTCAATGAATATTGAGAATTTGGAATTTATTTGCTCTAACAATGGAGATATGTTTGAATGTGACGCAAAAACCTTTGAACTTGTTTTACTCGAAAGGTAATTTACGTATGATTGTGTTATTAGATTTAGCAAATGTATGATTATCCAATAAATATAGCGCGGGTTTCTGGCCTAAAAGTATTTAAGTTTCTAAGCTATTATTTTATGAAAATGTTTGTAAAAAATTTGAATTGACATACTAGGTATTTTTAATTTTTCTTTTTGTTCAAATGTGGTCGTAGTTTTTAAAATGTATTTTTTATGAAAACTTTAATCAAAATTTTTTTTTAGACCATCAATTTCTATGAATCGCACAAAGAAAATTAAAACCAAATGTACTATTGAACTTAACTCTACAACCAATTTTTTCAACAATTTAATGAATTATATACAATTTTTACTTCTTTGCTGTCCAAATTTAGACTCTATTGATTTTGATCTTACTTTTGATTCGAAGTTGAAAACCAATTTTTATAGCTTCTCAGGCTCTTTTGAATCGACTTCTGATGACTCTGTTTCTTTACTTTCACCTGAGGAGTTTGTTACAGATCTTGAATTATTTTTTAATGCAATTATTGATTATCTTAAAAATCTAGAAAATGGTGGTAAAAATTTGAAAATTAAAATAGAATTTTATTCTTCATTTGTTGACTATATTTTTGATGTTAGTTTTAAATATTTTTTAAAATATATTTTCTGTTTTTAGCTTATTCCTAATAATAATAAACTTTTTTCTTTGGGAAAACATATGGAAATCGAAAATCCACCAGACGGCATTTATTATGTGGCGCCTACAGCATTTATTGGACGTAACATTGAAGTTGTTGATTCTATTGGAAGACAGCATGAATGTTTGGTTAAAATTGAAGGACAGGAGGAGAATTGTAAGTTTTTTTTATTTCCTTTTTTGTTACTCGTCAATACTCTTATTAAATTTTTTTGGGGATATTTGGCGCTAAAACGAGTAATTAATTCTTTAAATTACAGACAAAATTGTTTAAGATAAGAATCTAATTTTCGAAAAATTCTCTCTTTTAAACACGTTGATTTTATTTTACTGTCTTTTAGATGTTTGGGATGATTATGATAATGGATACAATACAGGAAATATTTTTAACGAACATGCATTTTATATTGACGCATATTCTCTTGATCCACATGATTTTTATCAGTGTTGAGTATTTATTCAGGATTTTTTCATTTAATTTATTGAGATGATTCTTTGCTTTGTTTAAATTATTTTTGAATTGATAAATGCTTTACTTTTTAAATATTTTATTCTTAAAAATTGTTTTATATTCAAATAATCTCGATTTATACTCTTTTATATCCACTTCTTTTTTTTAAATTTTAATAGATGGAGCAAATACCACGTTTATCGGATGATGTTCTCTATATTATTTCTGAAAAATTACTTTTTAAAAAATTTTGTCATCGTGTTGATTTGCGAATTACAAATGGTTATACTCTTTTTATGGTTTTTAATTTTTAAAAAACATTTTAATTTAAAATTTTAGTATCACAGTGCAAGAAACATGAGAGCTTTGCTTTCTCATTTTTCTAAAATGAAGCGACTTCATTTTGCAACTTGGGACAATGATTGTTTTATTGGGTTTTACAACGAGGAAATTCCAAATGTAATTTAGTTATTTTTCCTTTCATGTTTAGAGGTACAAATTTTAAAAGAGTATATTCTAATTGATCAACATCAATGGCCTAAATTTCAATCATTTTTGACCAACATTGATTAATTTAATAAACATTTTTAGTTTATCTTCCCATACCTTGTTAGCAAAAACATGTTATCTGGTCTTCTTGAAGCTGGTTTATTAAACATTTCATCTATTCAAATAAATAATATTCTTGGGAAATTATCCAAAATTGATTTTTCTGTAACAAATAAAAATATCTGGAAATATTTACTTAGTCTTGGAGGTTTGGTTGTTAATATATATTTTTTTAATTATTTTTAAGAAGGTTTATCCGATTCCTCAATATCTTCGAGTCTGAATATCTCTAAAATTATTATTAATGAGAAAGCAGAAACCATTAGTTTATTTTTTATATAATTTTAAAAATGAGAAGAAGTTTTAAGAAAAACATTTAATTACATTACTTTCAATGAATATTGAGACTATGGAGATTATTTGCTCTGATATTAAAAATATCATGTTTGATTGCGAACCAAAAACTTTTGAACTTGTTTTACTTGAAAGGTAATATTTTTATGTTTACAATGTTTCATTGGGGCTATGCTTATGGTTATCCAGTATAGCGGGTTTTCTGGCAAGTCTGAAAAGTTTGCTAGCTATGAATAGATTTGTAAAAAATTTCAAATTGACATAAGTATATCTTTAATTCTATTTCACTTGAGTGTGTCTTACATTAATTTTTAAAAACGTTATTTTTAAACTTAATCTAAATTTTTACGATTTTTTAATATTTACTTATAGACCATCAATTTCTATGAATCGCACAAAGAAAATTACAACCAAATGTACTATTGAACTTAACTCTACAACCAATTTTTTCAACAATTTAATGAATTATATACAATTTTTACTTCTTTGCTGTCCAAATTTAGACTCTATTGATTTTGATCTTACTTTTGATTCGAAGTTGAAAACCAATTTTTATAGCTACTCAGGCTCTTTTGAAGGCTCTCTCTCAGGCTCTCTCTCTCTCTCAAGGCTCTCTCTCTCTCTCTCTCTCTCAGGCTCTTCTGATGACTCTGTTTCTTCACTTTCACCTGAGGAGTTTGTTGCAAATCTTGAATTATTTTTTATTACAATTATTGATTATCTCAAAAATCTAGAAATTGGTGGTAAAGATTTGAAAATTAAAGTAGAATTTTATTCAACATTTTTTGACTTTATTTTTGATGTTAGTTTTAAATATTTTTTAAAATATATTTTCTGTTTTAGCGTATTCCTAAAAATAATAAACTTTTCTCTTTGGGAAAACATATCGAAAAAGATTTGCTTATTGATACAACGAATGCCAATTATCTTGATGAGTCTTCAGCATATTATGCACGTGATATAGAAATTGTTGACTCTATTGGAAGACAACATAAATGTTTATTTAAAATATTTTCTTTAATGTGTACGTTTTTTTTCTATTAATATTTTCGGAGTAATTAGTTTTGAAAAGTAGTCAGTTGATTTTTAAAATTAAGAAAAAATCGTTTGCTGTCCGTTTAGTTATAATCTAATTTTCGAAAACCGTCTCTACTTTCCAAATCTTTAATATTTTTCAGCTGATAATGGTGAATTTGGTGATTATTTCTATGGAGGAGGATCTGATTCTGACGAATATTCTGTTGATTGAATTATTTTTTACTTATAACTACTTTTGCTAGTGATGATCATTTACAAGAAAGTTACGGTGCTTGTAATTATAATATTTTTTATTTCAGGATTTTCTCATTTAATTTATTGAGATGATTCTTTGCTTTGTTTAAATTATTTTTGAATTGATAAATGCTTTACTTTTTAAATATTTTATTCTTAAAAATTGTTTTATATTCAAATAATCTCGATTTATACTCTTTTATATCCACTTCTTTTTTTTAAATTTTAATAGATGGAGCAAATACCACGTTTATCGGATGATGTTCTCTATATTATTTCTGAAAAATTACTTTTTAAAAAATTTTGTCATCGTGTTGATTTGCGAATTACAAATGGTTATACTCTTTTTATGGTTTTTAATTTTTAAAAAACATTTTAATTTAAAATTTTAGTATCACAGTGCAAGAAACATGAGAGCTTTGCTTTCTCATTTTTCTAAAATGAAGCGACTTCATTTTGCAACTTGGGACAATGATTGTTTTATTGGGTTTTACAACGAGGAAATTCCAAATGTAATTTAGTTATTTTTCCTTTCATGTTTAGAGGTACAAATTTTAAAAGAGTATATTCTAATTGATCAACATCAATGGCCTAAATTTCAATCATTTTTGACCAACATTGATTAATTTAATAAACATTTTTAGTTTATCTTCCCATACCTTGTTAGCAAAAACATGTTATCTGGTCTTCTTGAAGCTGGTTTATTAAACATTTCATCTATTCAAATAAATAATATTCTTGGGAAATTATCCAAAATTGATTTTTCTGTAACAAATAAAAATATCTGGAAATATTTACTTAGTCTTGGAGGTTTGGTTGTTAATATATATTTTTTTAATTATTTTTAAGAAGGTTTATCCGATTCCTCAATATCTTCGAGTCTGAATATCTCTAAAATTATTATTAATGAGAAAGCAGAAACCATTAGTTTATTTTTTATATAATTTTAAAAATGAGAAGAAGTTTTAAGAAAAACATTTAATTACATTACTTTCAATGAATATTGAGACTATGGAGATTATTTGCTCTGATATTAAAAATATCATGTTTGATTGCGAACCAAAAACTTTTGAACTTGTTTTACTTGAAAGGTAATATTTTTATGTTTACAATGTTTCATTGGGGCTATGCTTATGGTTATCCAGTATAGCGGGTTTTCTGGCAAGTCTGAAAAGTTTGCTAGCTATGAATAGATTTGTAAAAAATTTCAAATTGACATAAGTATATCTTTAATTCTATTTCACTTGAGTGTGTCTTACATTAATTTTTAAAAACGTTATTTTTAAACTTAATCTAAATTTTTACGATTTTTTAATATTTACTTATAGACCATCAATTTCTATGAATCGCACAAAGAAAATTACAACCAAATGTACTATTGAACTTAACTCTACAACCAATTTTTTCAACAATTTAATGAATTATATACAATTTTTACTTCTTTGCTGTCCAAATTTAGACTCTATTGATTTTGATCTTACTTTTGATTCGAAGTTGAAAACCAATTTTTATAGCTACTCAGGCTCTTTTGAAGGCTCTCTCTCAGGCTCTCTCTCTCTCTCAAGGCTCTCTCTCTCTCTCTCTCTCTCAGGCTCTTCTGATGACTCTGTTTCTTCACTTTCACCTGAGGAGTTTGTTGCAAATCTTGAATTATTTTTTATTACAATTATTGATTATCTCAAAAATCTAGAAATTGGTGGTAAAGATTTGAAAATTAAAGTAGAATTTTATTCAACATTTTTTGACTTTATTTTTGATGTTAGTTTTAAATATTTTTTAAAATATATTTTCTGTTTTAGCGTATTCCTAAAAATAATAAACTTTTCTCTTTGGGAAAACATATCGAAAAAGATTTGCTTATTGATACAACGAATGCCAATTATCTTGATGAGTCTTCAGCATATTATGCACGTGATATAGAAATTGTTGACTCTATTGGAAGACAACATAAATGTTTATTTAAAATATTTTCTTTAATGTGTACGTTTTTTTTCTATTAATATTTTCGGAGTAATTAGTTTTGAAAAGTAGTCAGTTGATTTTTAAAATTAAGAAAAAATCGTTTGCTGTCCGTTTAGTTATAATCTAATTTTCGAAAACCGTCTCTACTTTCCAAATCTTTAATATTTTTCAGCTGATAATGGTGAATTTGGTGATTATTTCTATGGAGGAGGATCTGATTCTGACGAATATTCTGTTGATTGAATTATTTTTTACTTATAACTACTTTTGCTAGTGATGATCATTTACAAGAAAGTTACGGTGCTTGTAATTATAATATTTTTTATTTCAGGATTTTCTCATTTAATTTATTGAGATGATTTTTTACTTCGTTTAAATTATTTTTGAATTGATAAATGCTTTACTTTTTAAATATTTTATTTTTAAAAATTGTTTTATAGTCAAATAATCTCGATTTATATTCTTTTATATCCACTAATTTCTTTAGAAAATTTTAACAGATGGAGCAAATACCACGTTTATCCGACGATGTTCTCTATATTATTTCTGAAAAATTACTTTTTAAAAAATTTTGTCGTCATGTTGATTTGAGAATTACAAATGGCTATACTCTTTTTATGGTTTTTAATTTTTTAAAATAATATTTTTATTTAAAATTTTAGTATCACAGTGCAAAAAATATGAGAGCGTTACTTTCTCATTTTTCAAAAATGAAACGACTTAATATATCCAATTATGGCAATGATGATAGTGAAAATAATATATTTATTAATTTTGGCCGAGATGATAAACCTTCGAATGTACATTTATTTTATTTTCATTTCTGTGTAATTTTTAAATTACAATTAAAAAGGCACATTCTAATTGATCAATCACAACGGCCTAAAATTTTAATCACCATAGATTAATTTAATAAACATTTTTAGTTTTACTATATCAGCAAAAACTTGTTTTCGGATCTATTTGAAGCTGGTTTATTAAACATTACATCTATTCGAATAAATAATATTCTTGGAAGTTTACCCAAAATTGATTTTTCTGCAACAAATAAAAATATTCACAAATATTTGGTTAATCTTGAAGGTTTGATTATGAATATATTTATTTTTTAAAATTATTTTTAAGAAGGTTTATCCGATTCCCCAATATCTTCGAGTCTGAATATCTCTAAAATTATTATTAATGAACCAGCAGAAACTCTCAGTTTATTTTTTATAAGATTTTAAAAATAATAAAGCTTTTAAGAAAATCATTTAATTACATTACTTTCAATGAATATTGAGAATTTGGAGATTCTTTGCTCTGATAATGGAAATATGTTTGAGTGTGACGCAAAAACTTTTGAACTTGTTTTACTCGAAAGGTTATTTTTCTTTGGCTTTAATGAAAGATGGGATTTTTCGGAGTTTCCTACTTCCACTTTGATTGTCTATTCGTTATTTATTCTTAAATAAGTGTTTAAAATTTTTATAAGTGTTATATCTTCCGAAACTGCCATAGATTGTCTTTATGAATTTTCAATAAATCTTATTGGTACTATGCGTTTATCGACCCACATGTCCGCAAAAGTTTGTCCGCTAGTTTTGCCTTTTCCTTCCCCTTTCTTCCCCATTTCATAAGGATTAAAAATGGTTATCAACATACATTTTCTTTCCCTTCTCCTTTGCTTTCCTTTCTCATAAATTTAAAAAATGGTCAAAGCAAAAAATGAACAGAAAAATATCGTTCCCACTCCCCAGTCAATTTTTTTTATTAAATACGTGCAAAATGGTCAGTCTGTCAGAGTAATTTTTTGAACACAACGAGCTGTGTCAAATGCACCAAAATCAACCAAATCCGACTTGAATTGACCGAGATACAGACCCCCGAAAATTAAAAAACCATAGGGGCGAAAGCTTATACAAATGATAGCTCATTCGAAAGAGCTCATCGAGCTGAGTCGAGTAACATCAAAATCAACGTGATAGGACAAGATTTGACAAAGTTATGCCATAGGTCGCAGACTCCGATACGTCTACTTCATGTCATAACTTTGTCAAACCATGGCTAATCACGTTCATTTTGGTATCATTCGACACAACTCGTTGTGTTCTAAATTCTTCTGGCAGACAGACCATTTCGTACATCTTTAAAAAAGTGACGGAGGGATAAGTACCTGGTTAAGGGATAAGTACCTGGTAACCATTTATACAAATTTTGTTTGTTTTTTGCCTTTGACCATTTTTTTTAAATTTATGAGAAGGGAAAAGGAAAGGAGAAGGAAAAGAAAATGTATGTTGATAACAGGGCTGGGCGATTTCGATTTTCGCGTTTCGCATCTTTCGCATTTCACATTTTTCAGCGCGAAAAGTTTCGCATTCCGCATTTCGCCTTTTATTTTTTGATTTCGCCCAGCCCTGGTTGATAACCATACTTAATCTTCATGAAATGGGGAAGAAAGGAGAAGAAAAGACAAAACTAGCGGACAAACATTTGCGGACATGCGGGCCGATAAACGCATAGTACCATCTTATTTATAGACCTTCAGTTCCTATGGAACGATCAAAGAAAATTACAAATAAATGTAATATTGAAATTAATTCAAACTCTTCTACCAATTTTCTCAACAATTTAATGAATTATATACAATTTTTACTACTTTGCTGCCCAAATTTAGAATTTATTGAATTTGTTTTTACTTGTGATTCGGATTTGAAAACCGATTTTTTTGGCGACTCAGGCTCTTACGAATCGATTTCTTCTGATGATTCTTTTTCTTTCAACTCAATTTCGCTTAAAAAATTTCTCTTAAATCTTGAATCCATTATTATTTCACTTATTGAGCATCTCAAAAATTTAAATACTGGTGGAAAAGATTTGAAAATCAGAGTCGAATTTTCGTCAACATTTGATGAAAATAATTTTTGTGTTAGTTTTACAATTAGATATATATTTGAAAAGAATATTCTGTTTTTAGGAAATCGATACTGACAGCAATCTTTTTAATTTGGGGAAACCTTTTGAAATAAAAAAAGACAACGATGATTTATTGGAAGATGATGAGGAGTATTCAGCCTATTATGGACGTAATATAGAAATTGTTGATTCTGTTGGAAGACAACACGAATGTTTGTTTAAAATTTTTAAAGAACAGGACGATTATTTGGATTGTAAGTTTTTTTTCTTATGTTTTTAGTACCTAGGATTATTTTTACAGACGATGATAGCATTTATTACTCTGGAGATTCTGATAATAGATCTATCTCAGGATTTTCTTGATAGACTTGATTTGATTTTTTGTTTAAATTATTTTCTTTTAAATTTGATAAATACTCTACTATGTAAATATTCTTTTTAATTTTAAAAATTGTTTTGCTATTCAACTAGCCATATTTTATATTTAATGTTAACTTAAGTTTTCCAATCATTTTTTAATTTAACATTTTTTTATAATTAAAAATCCCAATTTAATGGAAAGACAAAAAGGCAATTCTCGTTTGTATGACCTTTGGGAATGTGAAGACAACAATTTGCAAAACAAACGTATTAAATCAACTCGTTATATTCCAAGTATTCTTCCGCCTGTGGCACTTCCAGATGAAGGAATTTCTTATAATCCTCCATTGGGGAGCTATTTGGTAATTTTTTACATTAATTTTACAATCAAAAAGTGAATAAAGGAACTAATGAAAGGGAGTAATAAAATGAGTAAATTTTTACACGGCAATTTGTCTTTAGTATTTAATTTAGGGGATTTAAGGGTTTTGCATTTTGCCTCCTTTGATTCCTGCTTAAAAAGTATAGTCGTTTTTGGTATTAATCTATTGCAATTAAATCGAAAATTAAACCTAACTTGCAAATATTGTATCAAGATTTTTCGAGTTACATATCAAATCTCGACTCGATTAATCCTCATTTTTTGTTTCTAGCCGAAAAAGAAAATTTACAGGAAAAATAACAACAAGAAATATTTAACTTATTAAAGAATTTTTAATTAATTATTTAAAGGATTTTCTTGGAAAAGTTGTAAAAGAAGAGGAAAAAATTTCTACTGAAGAGGAACGTGTGGAAAGGAAAATTAGGCCAAATGATGATGAATTTTTTAATTTTGGGGTTTTTTAGAATATTTTTTTGTTTAAATAATTTATTTGAATTGTAGGGATTGAAAGAAGATTTGAAATTTACTATTGAAGGACCTTTGTCTATTGGAGAAGTTAAAACTGAGGTAGAGGAGCCTGTTGAAAATAAAGGTTTTTTATTTGAATTTCGTCGCATTTTTTTAATTTTTTGGTAAATGTCGGGTTTACTGGTCTCTAGAAAAAATAGAGCAGAAAGTGCTCTTTCGACATTTTTGAGGGGTAATCGAGTGCGGAGTCCGAATCTGAGCTTAGAATCTTTTATAAAATTTTTTAAAAATTTCAGAAATTAAAATAGAAGAAAAAGACAACGAAAAATTAAGAACTCGTCTTCGTTTAAAGAAAAAGAAAAATTTAAAACAAATTCAAAATTCAACAACAAAAGTTGTCGATAATCAAAAGAAAATACAAAAACAACAATTACAAAGGTTTTCATTTAAATTTGAAATTTTTATTTCTTTTAAGTTTAAAATCCTTAACTAAAATTGTCAATTCTGAACATGCTCAACATTTAAATAAAATAAAATTAAAAAATAAACAATGGAAAATTAAAAATTTAACAACAAGAAAGAAACTGGGAAGAGGGAAATTCGAGCCTTATGAAGAGCCAGTAATTACTCCAAAAGAATTACCTGCCTCTTTGAGATGCTTAACAAGTGCTAGTAATTCTTTAATTCAAGGTTGGTAATTTAAATTATTTTATAAAAATTGTAGGGATTGGAAAAGCAAAATTTTGATTTTTTTTTCTGAACTTTAATTGAAATTCTCCAAATTAAAAAACAATTTTCATTGGATCTAATTAAAATTTTAAGTTCTTCAGATTCGGAATTGTTTTTTTAATTTTTTTTATTAAAAAATAATTTTTTTTAATTTTTAGAAAGAGTAAAAAGTCTTCAACAAAGAAATATTTTATCAATTGGAGGTGCAAACAAAACAACAAATATTAAAAATAAACTTAAAATTAAATTTGTTGAAAAACGTTCTGTTAAATCGATTACTGAAGATTCTGAAATTATTTAAATTATTTTTTGTTGTTTGTTATAAATTGTTTTTAATATCTGAATACACTCACTGGTACATCTGACATTCTTCAAATATACCTTCAAGCTTCCTTTTTTGAGGACCAGGCTGCACGCAAAAAAAATTTTTGCAGCCGTAAGTTTCAAATGTACCTATCAATTATACCCTTAGGAGTGTTATAATTGATAAAACTCTTCTAAAATAAACAAAAATGCTGAATTTAAAATTATGTATTTTTTATTCCATTTAATTGTTTGAACAGAAATAAATTTAACAAAAAATCGAGAGATAATGAAAAATAGGAGCAAGATTAACAAAAAATATTAATAATTCTCGCTTTATTGTGGGATTAATCTTCATAATAGAATTTTTGTGGGTTGAGGTTAAATCTTTTCTAAGAAACAGCTATTGTACGTTTTGTGTATGTGTATCTGCTCCAACCCTTCCAAATCTGGGCAATTGTTCCAATTGGAGCTAAATCCTGGGCCAGCTCCAAAGTTAGTATTTCTTGGATTACCCAACAATGATTTTAGCCATAAAAAGGTATTTAAAATTGGTAATCTAGTTGTAATATTTTATTGGTTAATATCATGATCAGTCCCATAAAAATTAAATAAAGTGAGATGTTAATTTAAATGCCCGATTGATATAATAATTAGGGCTGAACAAAACATGCATAAAAGATTCATACAATTTTTCATAAATATTTTAGTCCTGAACCAACATAAAAATAGGATTTCCTAACTTTATTCGAGACATATCCGCATCCTATATTTGCATGTTTTTACTAGCCCTAATTTTGTGAGTATTTTTATAGTAAAATTGAGTAAATAATATCTGTTGTATATTAGAATTATTTTTGAAATAAAAGTGAAAAATGCTTGTAAGTAAAATGGAGGCAACACGGGGTTTAAGTAAACAATCACTTTTCTCTCTTTTTCTAACAAAATAGAAAAAGAGAGAGACAATTTTCGAATCATTTTAATTTAATTAAAAATAAAAATAGGTAATTTAAATAAGCCTTTCTTCTTTTCCAAAAGTAGCTGTTATTTGTTGTTGTATTGAAGGAGTATTAGAAGGAGGAGAACTAAAATTGTTGTTAATAGGTGGTTGTCTATATATTTGTGTATTTACGAAATCTGTTGTTTGATAACGATTTTGTTGTTGTTGTGTTTGCATTTCGTATGCAGCTGGCTAAAAAATAAAAAATAATATAAACATTCAAATAATATTTCCAAAAACTTTATTTTTTAAAATACTCTCCAAGGGGAAATTATTTGAGAGGAAAATTTTATTTAAATTTAATTCTTAGTAAGAGTAAATTGACTTTTTTAATTTAAAATTTTTGAATCAAAATTTATTTAAAAATCACTTGATATTTCCCATGTAATTGTCTACTTCTCTTTACATAACGAGCAGAAAAAATACTTGCAAGTGCAATTGTGACAAGTAAAACTTTAAAAGAAGTGTTTTTCTTTTAAAATTATTTTTATTTTAATTACTTGTAATTATTCCTAATAAAACAAATATTCTAAGATTATCTGATGAACTTGTTGAAGTCGAAAATTTTGATGTTCTTTTCATTGACTCTCCAATATCCTAGAGAAGAAAATTAAAAAGTAAAATTGGCAAATTGAGAAATTTGAGGAATTTGTGATTGTAACCAATGTGACTACATTTAATGATGTAACCGAACCGTGACTATTCAGAGAAAATGTTTAAAAATTAACGAGCTCGAATAAAAAAAACTTTCAAAAATCTAAAATTGTTCCCAAAAAAATTTCAAAGTAACGCCAAATAATCTGCGCCGAATTGTCCATTTCAGTTCCCCCCATAAAACATAAACCTTTTGGCTTCAAGTTTTTGACTAAAATTTGAAGTCAAAAGGTATAGGTTTTATAAGGGAAACTGTCGAAGACACTTAGGCGCTGCGAATTTGGCGCCAATACTTTTTCCTGTAAAATTTTTTCTGTGGTAAGATTAATCTATTAAGAAATAATTCTTATATCCTTAGCCTTCAAATAATGTAAGATCTGTTAATAAAGTTTGTTACTTTAAAATTGTTAAATGACTAAATAACTTTGGCGCCTATTTTTTGTTGACGCCGGATTGTCTATTTAATCCAAAAGGTTTAGGCTTCAAAAGGTTTAGGCTTTATTTGAACATTTCGGCGCCGCCACAATTTGACGCCCTGAATATTTAATTTATTCTTACCCCATTTTTATTTAAATTCTCTTCTTGAACGAAATTTTCTTTATTTTCCATTTCCCTTTCAATATTTCCATTTATTTTAGAATTTTCATTTTTATCTTTTTCATTTCCTTGATTATTTACTAATTCATCTCCTTCCCCTAAATTATTATTTATTTGAGGAAATTCGACATGGGAATGTTGTTGTTCTATTAATACTTCATTTTTATCATTAGAAGGTGGGGGTGGTGGAGAATTTAAAGTCTAAAAAATAAATAAATTTTTGGAAGAAAAATTGGAAATATTTACATTTGAGGGAATAATTGTTGTTGTAAATAAATTTGTATTTAATTGTTCAATTGTTTTAGATGATGGGGGTTTTGTTGAGGGAAGATTAAAAGGTATTCCATTAAATGTTAATATATTTTGTGTTGTTGTTTGTTGTTGGTGTTGGGAAGGCTTTAAAATTAATTTAAAAAATGTTCAGTTATTTATTTAAAAAACAATTAATCTTTAAAACCCTCCTAATCTTTCTTTCAAATTTTTGAGTAATCATCCAAATTTAATTTATATTTTAGTTTCTCAGACATTTAGGGGAAAAGGTTTTGTTCTCAAAAAATTTTAATCTCTAAACTAATAGAAAATCTTTTTGACTTTCAAAATTCTCAAAAACTAAATTTCCCCTACCAACCCTTTCTTCAACAATTATAGACCCATTATTTACTAATTCAGTTGTAGTCGAAGGAATAGCAACTAAATGCATTGTAACCCTTTCAAATCCATTATCTAATTCATCACGTATATTAGGCCTTCCAAAATCTTCAATTAAAGTTTTTGTTGTTGTTATTGAAGGAGGAGAAGTAAACAAGTCCTTTTCAGTTAAATTAACTAAAATTTAATTTTGTGTATTTAAAGAAGATTTTTCCTTTTATTGTTTTAGAACGACCTATTAAATCCTCAAATAATTTAATTTAAACAAAAATTAAAATTAACTAATTAATTAAAAATTAATTATTTTTCTACCTTCACTTGAGGTAATTGAAGTAATTGTTGTTGTATTTGAGGTAATAATGTTTTTATTTTCATTAGTTATTGTTTGGTTATTAATATCATTTTTGACATTTTTATTTTCTAAAAATTAATTTTTTTTAAAAAACAACTCTTTAATTAAAAACAACTCCTTAAATCCCCCACCCCCCCCACCTTTTCCTTACCATTATTATTATTATTCCATTCAGTAGTTCCATTAATTAAATTAATTCCTTCAAAATCCTCCCTAACATTTTCAGAAATATTTAATTGTTTATTGTTTGTTTTATTTAATTTTTGTTCTGATAAATTCTGGTTTAATATAAAAGGATTAATATTTTCTTCAAAATGTTTGGAGGTTGTAGGTAATAATTGAATAAAAGGAATTGTTGTTGTTGTAGGTAATTCTTGTTGTTGTTCTTTATTTATTTTTAATGGATGATATTTTTTATTTAATTTTGTATTATTTTTATTTAAATAATAATGTAATTTGTGGTGATTATTATTAAATAATTGTTGTTGTTGTTGGTGGTGGGGAGGAGGGGAAAGAGAAGATGGAAAAGAAGAAGAAAGGGGAGGTATTTCTTCTTTAAATTTATTTTCTTTTTCGGCATCATTTGAAGGTGAGACATCTTTAAAAATTATTTAAAATTAAATAAAGAGAGGGGGGAGGGGGGGGGGGAGAAAACAATATTTTTAATCAAAATTAAAAATTCCACATTTTCCCCCTTCAATTTTTTATTTTTTCCTAAAATAACAACAAAACTTTTTACCAATAATTTCCATCCCCAAACCAGTAAATACAGGAAATTGAGGTGTATTTATTATATTTGTGGCATTAATTGAATTGTTTAAATGCCTGAAAATGAAATTTTGTTTTAAATTATAAAAATTATTTAATTTAAATAAAAAATAAATTAAATAAAATTCAATTTATTTTCCATTTTTCCATTAACAATCCTCAATTTTATTTTCTTTTTCAATTCTCCAAAATTTCCCAAATTCTCTAAAGTATTATTATTTTGTTCTTCAATAATTGTTTTATTTTTATTTATTTTTCCTTCAATAAATTCCTCATTTGCTTCTTCCTCTACATCCCCCAATAATCCTTCAAGTGAAGGTTCAACAAAAGTATTATTATCATTACTGAAATTTGTTGAAATTTCTTCAATTTCTATTTGTGTATCGTTTAAATTTTGAGAAGAATGTTGTCTTTGTAACTAAAAAATAAACAGAAAATTTTTAAAGTAAAATATAACTTTAAAAATCTTATAAACAATGGGGAATAGGAAGGGTTGTCAATTCGGAACAGAAAAGAATAATCGAGGATTTTTTGGATATGTAGGTTACGAATATTCTAAAATTTTCCAACACTAAATGAGACAAAATAAATTTTGATTAGTTTCCTTTTATTGTTGTATTAACTAAGGTAAAGTTTAGAGAATTAAGATTGTCGGTTAAAAGAAAAACTTTTGGATATCCGGAATCAATTACCAAAACAAAAGAAGTTCCATTCTCAATTTAAAACTATAAAATATTCAAAGACTTGCATGTTCTGCGGAAGTTTTATATCGTTGAACAGCCTCCAAAGGTGGTCTAAATATAGGGAATGCAACTGGAGGATTTAACTTTTCTGTGGCAAAGCTTTGGTCGATGAATGTACACAAAACTGTTTTTAAAATTAAATTAATAATTTCGTAAATAATTATTTTAAAACAAACATACAAATAAAAACAAAATAATTAATAAATCCAAATATTAATAAATTCATTTTTGTTGTTAAAAACAAAAAATAATTAAATATCAAAAATTAATAATAATATCCTCCCATTTTAATATTAAAAAGTTAAGAATCTAAAAATTAAATTATTTTTAAAAAATTGGTAGTCTTCGTGAAAAACGTGAGAATAGTAAAGTTGAGCGAGTTCTTGGAAAGTTGCCAGCTTTAGAAAATAGTATTGTGTTGGTTTACAAATTATTTTAAATATTTGGAACTAAATTAAAATATTATAGAGGAAAATCCTAAAGGAATTTTGTAGATAATTTGTATTTATGTATGTGCACTAAAACATGAGAATGGTGAAAAGAATTAACTGGATTTATCCAAAATCAAGCAAAAATGAACAATGAAAACTTGCAAGGTAATGCGTGAGGGAATGTTTCCTTTTACTCCACACTAAAATAAATAAATATTTTTTTAACTTCTATTAATTTTTAACAAAAAAATATTATTATTTAGCTCCCATAAAATAGTTGAAGGAAAGAAAAGAGTTCTTTCTTCTTCCTTCAATGAATGAGTCCCCCCTACAATTTTCCCCGTTTCATGTAGTTATTCTCTTTAAAAATCCACTCGTCTTCTCTTTTGCTAGGCCAGTTTGTTTGTGTTGTCACAACTAAATCAAGTGTTGCAGAGTAAAGCAAAATCAAAAACAAAAAAATGAACGGGGACTGTGAAAGGGATAAAAAAAAGGAAATGAAAGGGATTTTTTAAAAAGATTATCTCTAATTTTAAGTAGATTTAACAAAAATTTAACGTGTTTTTGATAAGAGAGTAAACAAATAAATTTAAAATTTAATTTTACGTATACTCAATAATGTACTTTAAAGATTTTTAATTAGGTTGGTTATTTGGTTATTTGGTAGGAAGAAGGGTTGAGATTGGAGTTTGGAGGTAGGGGAAATAGAATTTTTTTCCAGACTTTTTAGCTCTAAATTTTTTTAACGACTAAACAAAAGCATTTTAAGGGTGTAAATTATGTTCCTTTCACTTTAGAAATTATTGTTTGTGAATTTGTTAGTGTTATTAATTAGAGCCCGGTCCTCTCACAATTAGGTCTCAAAGTGTTTTTCTTTAAGGGGAATTTTGGGAATTTAAACATGGCCTTATTAAAATTAGAACTAATAAATTCTTTTCTTCATTATATTTCGATTAATCTTTTGAAATATTTAAAATTGCAGGTTCGTAAAGTGTCGGTTAACAGAAGAAGAAAATAACGGACACAAAAAGTGGATAAACAAAAAAATATATTTTTCATTTATTTATTCACAATTGCTCATTAGTTTTCTCTTATTTAAAAATTATATATATTTATTTCATGGAAATCGGAGAAGAGTAGAAAAATATTAAAAATAACTTGAAGTACTTAATTATATACAGGATAATTTTAAGAAGTAAAATATGTATTTTTTAAAAAGATTGTAGACAGGCTTTTTGTAAAAATAAATAAGGATAAATAAAAAAATATCATGTGTGGTCTTGTAAAAATATAAAAAGATATTAGGTAAATTTCTAAAATTCAAAAAAATCAAGGAAAAATTAAGAATGTATAAAGTATGTAAATTATTTCAATATTTTTCGTAACAAATAATAAACTTGTTGGTTTTATTTTAAAATAATTTAATAAAACGATTAAATAAAAATTTTAGAAAAATCTCAAACAATTTTAACATTTAAAAATGGGCAAGAAAACTCCTTAATTAGAAGAAGAAATTAATAGAAGGTTGTTGACACTCAAAGTTAGGCAATTCTTTGGGTGATAAAGGAAGTCTGCTGTTTTGAGTAAAAAAAAGGTTTGAAGGTGCAATTTAAGGAGGCTCTTAAAATATATCGAAAGCTTTAAATAAAAAACACGGCAATATCTACATACAATTAAAATTAAATTGAACCTACAAATAATAATTAGCTCTGTATACTCGTTTTGTATATATTTTTTATAAAAAGAACAAGCAAAAGCACTCATATTTTTTAGGTTGTTAATTGTTGTATAGACTAATTATGGAAAGAAATAAATTGAAAAATAATTTAGAGGTAAGCTATTATTTTTATGTTTTTCTTTTATTATTTTCTAATTTTATTAATTTTTGGAGTAGAAAAGTTAAACTATAGTTAAGTAGATAAGCTTGGGGTTATATTAAAGTCCGAACGGATATACTAAACGGGATTATGTAAGTATTCATATCTTTTCAAAATCTCATTTTTCACAGTTACATTGATTTTAATTTTTAACACAAAGCGAAATAAATCAATTTTAAGGCAATCCAGGAGAATTGGGGTCCCTGCGAAAAAAAGTTTAAAAATAAGAAAAAGTTTTTTTCTAGGGTAAAAAAATATGCTGATTACGAATCTGAACTCAGATTTTGAAAATTCGAATCCCGAACCCGGATATAGGTCCTCGAATATCGAAAAACCATAGGGGGGACCAAGCTGATTTTGGGATGAAAAATTGGAATATGCAAATAATAGCTCATTCGAAAGAGCTCGACGAGCTGAGTCGAATGACAACAAAATCAACTAAATCTGACTTGATTTGACAAAGTTATACCACAAAAAACAAACAACGTAAGCCTATGTTTTTGTGTCATAACCTCGCCCGATCTTGATGAATCACGGTGATTCTGATGTCATTCGACTCAGCTCGTCGAGCTCTTTCGAATCAGATATTATTTGACCAATTTGCGCTCTGTTTATTTTTTGAAATTTTCCCCAAAATGTCAAATTTTCGAATTTCGGGTTCGGGATCCGACTTTTTAAAAATCTGAGTTCAGATTCGTAATCAGCATATTTTTTTACCCTAGAAAAAACCTGTTTCTTATTTTTAAACTTTTTTTCCGCAGGGACCCCAATTCTCCTGGATTGCCAATTTTAAAAATTACAACAACTATTTTAATAAAAATTTTAATTACAAAAATTGTTGAAAAATTCAAAAATGTTGCAAAAAATTAACAACAATTACATAAATAAATTGGATAATAAAAATATTTTTACAAAAATTAATTTCCAGTCAATTTTTTAAAACAAAATTTAGTCAATCTAAATGTGGGCAACAAAATAAAAATAATTATATTAAATGACGCTCAATTCTCTCTAAAACAAAGAAAAAATAATTTGTGAGCGCAAACAGGGAGGAGTAAAACACAAAAAATATTCAAAAGTTTGAATAGAAACACACAAGTTTTTGGTTAAAGATGTGCAGGTGTTTTGTGTGTTTAAAAGGAGTAAAGAATTTGCATTCTTTTCGCTTTTGATGACCTAGCGAAAGATCGATTTAGGTACAACTACATTACTTTTATTTAATGAAAAATGACCTGCGCGAGAAAAATAAAATGGAAAGAAAAAAAAAATTTTATTTTTAAAAAATATTTTAGTAAAATCTCGAGATTGTTTTAGTTAAGATCATTTTGACAGAATTTGACAGAATCGAGAAAGGCATTAGAAATAAAATCAAAGTAGGGAAAGGCCGAATTATTGTACAGGAACGGAAACCAAAGCATAGTAACACAAGTTCAGTTTTCTCTCATTTTGACAGAATGCCACAATTCAGGATTTTACAAAAATTGAGGAAAAACATTATAGTATTTTCTGGCAAAAAAAAAGCTAAAAAATCATTAATTTAGGACAAAAAAATTCCAAAATAACTGAACGAATAGAGGTCATCCATCCATCTGCGTCCTTCAATAAACAAACCAGTCAGTATGACACAGTCTCAACGCCCTTTCCCCCTATTTTTACTGTCTTTTCACACTATTAGTTTTACCCTTACACTAATATATTGGGGGAAGTGGGGATAGAAAATATCTATGTATACAGAAATTATTGAATGAATTGACCATTTCAAATCAATAAAAGTTTAATAATCATTAGAGAAATTTATTAATTTTAAAAGTTAAGGGGTTTATTGGTTGCTTAAAAATAATCTTTTATCTTCCAAACATCAATTTTTAATATTTTTAAAATTAAAGACTTGAGGATTAAAAGAAAGAAATTAAACCTGAGGCTAAGTACATATCTCAGGGAGTAAGAAAATCTTTGGGTTCGGGATTTAAGCGAACAAACAAAAATTTTTTTAAAAAAATTCAAGAATAAAAATTTTTATTAAATTATTTTCTCAAAACATTAAGAAAAGCTTGATGTGGTATTCTAACATTTCCCACATTTTTCATTCTTTCTTTTCCTTCCCTTTGATGTTTTAATTTTTTCCCAAGACGATCAGCCACAAAATTGCCTAAAAACAAGTTTAATGAACTTGTAGAAAAAAAGTGAACTAAGTTGCTCCTTAACAGAACAGAACATGGAGGAGTAATCTAAAAAATTCCCAAAAATTTTATAAAAAGCAACTTCAATTTATCTCTCAAAAATATTTTATTTACCCTTCAAAACTCCAGCAAAATCTTTTTTCATTGGTTTAATAATTGCTTGTGCCACAGCTTTTCTTGAAGTGCCAAAGGAAGCCCTTATTGTAACTTCAATTTGTTGAGAAGGAATTTCATTTTTCAATTTATTAATCATTTGATTAGCACGTTTTCTTGCAATTACACTTGGACAGATTAACGATAATTCTTCAATTTGTTTGTCATTTAAATAAATACAAATCTTCTCTAATTTACATTCTCTATAACCTGAAAATTAAAATATTTTAAGGAAATTTTTAATAAATTTATCTTTAAAAAGCTTACTTTTAATTAGTTTTACTAATAAAAATAAACTAAAAAAAGTTTTTTTAATAAGAAATTCGAGCCAACGACTTATCAAACTGACAAGGGAACCTTCCGAACTGTTACCAAAAATTTTTTGATAGAAATTATACCATCATGTAGAGTATGGTCGATAGTCTACTCCATTTCTGGCTTTTCTTCCCCTGACCCCATTTCGAAAAGTTATAGGGCTTCAAAGTTTTCTTTTAGTTAAGAATTTATTTTCTTTAAAATTTTTTAAAAATTATAAAATCCTTCCTTCTTCTTCCTTACCATCATCTTTCATATCAAAGGAAGCATAACCACTTGTTAGTCTTTTTAAATCATCAAAAAAATCAACAATAATATCCAATAAAGGTAACCAAAAATTAAAAAAAAATATTAAAAAAATAATTTTAGTTTTTAAAGAAAACCTCCATTTAAGTAACATTTTTGTTTCGTCAATATACATCGTCTCTATATTTTCACCTCTGGCATTTTCACATAAAGAATTAATTAATTGAAAATATTCGGCTGGAGTAACTATTGAAACTAGAGATACTGGCTCGTGATAACTAGAAAAATTTTTTTGAATTTTGAATCAAATTTCTTTAAAAAAATCATAAAAAAATAAAAAAAAGTACCAAACAATATCTGTTGGACAACTAGGAAAAGATGAAGGTTTTGAAATAACAATTTGCTCTTTTCCTCCATAACGTTTTTGCCTAATTGATTCATTATTAACAATATCTAAAATTTTTAGAAAAATATTTTTTAAATTCACTTTAAAATTAAAAAATTGCTACTATCTCTTGATTATTTTAAATATAAGAATAAATAAAATTTAAAAAATTCAAAATAAACCTGCCAAGTATTCAACTGTAGGAGAAGTAAAGACAGCCAGTTCTCCATATTCTTTTTCTAAAATAGAACCAAAAATAAATATAAATAACAAAGAAACCTAAACGTTGGCCAAATATTTCCATATGTAAATTTCCCAAAAATAAGAAAAATTAAAATTAAATAAAATTTATTTACCAATAAAGCCAACTCGCCATCCCTTAATAATTAAAGATTAATTTGTGATTGGAGAATTACAAGTAATAAATTCTGAAATGTCAAAAAATCTTTTTTTTGACAGATAGATTTAATAAAAAACTTTTATAAATATTCTATAAAAATTTTGTATTCTACAAAAACATAATTTTTTGCAAATATTAGTTTAAAGATCTTACTTAAAATTTTTAAACTTTTTCAAAAACTTGCCTGTCCAAAAATAGCACTAGAATCAGTCTCAATTTCAACAGAAGAGTCATTTAAACAAAGATTTTCAACAGCTTTCTAAAAAATATTTTTCTAAATTTATTCAAAAACCAAACATTTAAACGTTCAAATTCTGAAGACTCAGTTGGAAAAAGCCCAGCATAAACTGTTGGTTTTATTTTATTAATTGACATAAAAGGCTGTAGATCTATTTTATTTGCAGCTTCAAATAAAGTATCTCCGACAATAATATCTTTTGGTGATTTAATTCCACAATACATATACCCAACTTGGCCTGTAGTTAATGACTAAAATGTCGGTAAAAATTTCACGTAATAAATGAAAAATTTAAAAGACAAGAAGGTGGACATATAAAAAAGTGGCAAATGTGTCGAATTAGGGTCCGAAAATCATAGATAAATCAAGTGTTAGACAAAAAAATGAAAATTATTCACATAAAATATTTTTGTATTTTAAAATTGTATAGGATCAGGCACTGGGTTTATTTAATTTTTTAAATCTGAGTTAAGATTCGTGATTAGCGCTGAAAGTTACCCTAAAGAATGTGTTCGCAATTTTTTAAATTAAATTTTCAACGTGACACAATTCGACACAATTGCCAAAAAAGTTGAAAGAATTAATGTGAAATTTTAAAAGTAAAAATTTTTTTTTAAAAGTAAAATTTCTTGGAATACAAAAATTAAATAAACCCAGTGCCTGGTCCTATACAATTTTAAAATAAAACATATTTTTGTGATTAAACTCCATCCCCATTATTCCAAGTTGATTTAATAAAAACGATTGAAAATAAATTTAAAATAACCTCACATGGAACCATCTCTGGATGTAAAAAACCAACTTGTTTGACATTATAGATACGTTCTTTGTCATTAAAAAATTGAACTGACATTCCACGTTTTAATTGTCCATGTTTTACAACTAAAAGTAAAACGACTCCGCAACGATGATCAAACCTAGATTTAAAGGAAAAATGTTTAAAAAATTTTTGTAACATGAAAATAAAACTTAATGTTTATTCAAAAGCTAATAAAAAATTACGAACAAAAAGAGTAAATTAAAAATTTATTTTAAACAAAATAGAACTTTTGACATATCACCAAGAAGCTAATGAAAATTTACAGCGTCGGTTATATAGAAGATTCCCAATTAAATTGAAAATTAAAAAAAATACCAAGAATCAAATATGTGTGCTTGAAAAGATTTTTCTTCATTCATTTCAAAATTAGGTGGAGGAATTCTCTCAATAATTGCGTCCAAAATTGAAGGGACATTTAATCCAGTTTTTGCTGATACTTTAAGTATTTCTTCTTTTTTAAAATCAAAAAGTGTTTGCATTTGTTTTTCAATTCTATCAATATCCACCAATGCCATATCAATTTTATTTATTATTGGAATTATTGACAATTCGGCTTGGAAGGCATCCCAAAAATTAAAAATTGTTTGAGCTTGTATTCCCTTAAAAATTAAAAAAACTAAAAATGAGATAATACTAAACTTGATTTGCAGCTACAAGAAGAATAGCACCACCACAAGCAACTAAAGAACGCTTGACTTCAAAACTGAAATAAAAATTTTGAAAATTTGTGACTCAAAATAAGCTATAAATTTAAAATATTTAACAAGAAAAATTTACTTAAAATCAACATGGCCAGGCGTATCAATTAAATTCAGCATCATTCCTTTATAAAACATAGTACAAGTTTGGGCTTTAACCTAAAAAGGTGCAAAAAAGAACATCAAATTAAAATTGTTTGGAAAATTTAAAAATTTTTATTTGAAAAAATCTCTAAAAAATCCCCTAGTCAATTAAAAAAACAAACAAACAGTAATTCCTCGCTCTTTTTCGACCTCCAATTTATCAAGATATCTTTGTTCTGAATCAGATGGAATGACATTTGTTAATTGTAACAATCGATCAGAAAGTGTACTTTTGCCTAAAAAATTTTTTTAAGTTAAAGGGAGAGTTAGTTGCATTTTAATTTCTTTTGAAAGTCTGATAATTATGAATATTTGATAAGGAAAAATGGGAACGATGCTAACCATCACCCTTACGAGGACCCAAAATTCAAATAGAAGTCTTGATTTTATAAAAATTTACCGTGATCAATATGTGCAATTATTGCAAAGTTTCGAATTTTATCTAAAAAATTAAATAAAAATTTATAAAAAAATTTAAAATAAAAATAAACAAACCAGGTGTATATTTATTTAATGATTTGAGTAATACATTTTCAGTAAATTTTTCAATTTTTGTTTCAGTTGAAAATAATCTATGTTGTTGTATAAATATAAATTTTGAAAATTTTCTTAAAACCAATGCATAATAAACTTGAAAGTTCGGCATACTATCATGAAGAAATTATTAATAAGAAAACGAGAAAATTTTCTTAACACATTAATAAGAAAACAGGCCTAAAGTCAATTAAAACTTTTTTGAAATATCTGATGGTGAATTGCCCAAGGATATTGAAAGAAGCAAAAAGAGGCTTTTTTTTCTTCCTTGTACTCAAACGTCCTGTAGACCGAAATTTTAAGTGGCCATAACTCGAATTAGCCAATTTACATGAAACGTACGGGTACGGCCCACTTTGTCGCAGGCCACTTTGTCGCGACCACTTTGTCGCAGGCCACTTTGTCGCAGGCCCACTTTGTCGCAGGCCACTTTGTCGCAAAGGTCTTTTTCGTTGGAAAAATTTCTATGCTGCTATGGAGGGTAGGAAAAAGGCCTTCTGGGCACGATCGGAGTTTTCTGGAGTAATCTGGTTTGGTTTTACACCGTTAAAAATTCCGGCAGAACCTACCCGGATAAGAGAAAATAATAAAAGGAAAAAACACCTAAAACTTTATCAAAAAAAATTTAAAAAAAAGAAATAAAGACTTAAAAAACATAATAAATATTCTAAACCTCTTCAAATTTCCCATCGTTGTAGCTGTGGGATGAAGTACGGCACGTGGCGAGCAAAATTTAGGCCAATTTTAAAATAAAAATCAAAGGAAAGCCTGCGACAAAGTGGCCTGCGACAAAGTGGGCTTGCGACAAAGTGGCCTGCGACAAAGTGGTCGCGACAAAGTGCTCGCGACAATGTGGCCCGCGACAATGTGGGCGTGTCCCGAAACGTACATCGATTCGTAATGTTTAGGAAGTCGATTATTTTCTTTTTAAACAAAAAACAGAATTCGACATTTACTGTAAAATATGTTCGTTCATTTGTTTTATATAAATTTGGGATGAAATTAAAATCAGCGACAGAAATTTTGTTAAAAAACTTGATGTAGCCGCTGTTAGATATGTAAATATTTCGAGTATCATATTAGAAGTTACAGACAAGTAAGAAGCGAGAATCATAATTATCCGAACAATTTATACATACATATTTCCATCTTTAATTTGGTAAAACAAACAAAACTACAATTACCTAATTTAAGATTTCTTAGAGAACCCAAAAATTTTAAAAAATATTAAAAATTTATTTAAATGAAATAAAAATTATAAATTGTTGAGAAATTATTTTAATGTCGCAACAGCAACAACAACATCCGCAAGGTCTTGAAAATAATTTTTTAAAGAATTTTTAAAACTTTCTTAAATTCTAGTATTTGGTTCGGGTAGTAATTATAATCCATCATTAATTCACCCCCAACAACTAAATCCTGCTGTTGTACAAAACCATCATTTTGATCTTCAATTACACCAAATTTCTAATGCTTCTATGCATATGGATGTTTGTTTATATTTTTTGGGGGTTTTTAAAAAATTGTTTTTTTAAGTATGCTCGAAGGCAGCAATATTACCCACAAATTAATTCTGTCCCGCATGAAATGTCTTCTCTTATTGGAGATGTTCAATCAATAGCCAAAGTTTTCTTTTTTTCTCAAAAAAATTTTTATATCCTTTTATAAAGACTCAAATGTTTCAACAATCACCAAATATCCAACCTTCCACAGAGGTAATTAGAACTCCCCAAACATTTGGGACAATCCTTCAATCACCCCCTGGCCCTCACCAACAATTATTATTTCCCCAACAATCCACTTCAAACAACAATTATATGCCCGATTTGGCTTCTTCTCTTGCTGCACATCAACAATATTTGTTGTTAGCACAACAGCAACAATATTTGGAGCAACAAAAACAACAGATTCACTGTCAACAGCAACGTCAACAAATTGCTTCTTCCTCAATTGTTTCTATTTTTTTCTAAAATTTTTTTATTTTTAATTAAATTTTAAAAGTTAAGTTTTGTTATATTAATACGAGAATATTGATAAAAAACTATAAATTAAAATTTTTTCCACATGGACATCTTTTCATATTTTCCTCTAATTGGATATTTATTAAGAACGGAAAAATAAAAATTAAAAAAATAAAATATTTAAGGCCTCAACATCTACTTCAATCCCTTATGTCCATCAAAGCTATCCCCAACAACAACCACAAACATCCCAACAACCCATTTTTCCTCTAAAAGTTTCAAATCAAAATTTAGCCAGTTCTTCTTTTGAACATAAAGAAAAGCCTCAATTAATTCAAAAAATGAAATCACCCGAAAACCCTAAAATATTGGCAGAAAAGGAATTGGAATTACAAGCTAAACGAAAAGCACAAGAAAGCGCTAAACAAAGGTTTTTAGAAGAGAATATTTCAAAAAAAAATTTCCAAAAAAATTTTTTTCAGTCAATTAGTGCAAGAAGATTTAGATAGAAGACAGTTAAGTGCTCGAGAACGAACTCAAGGTATACAAGAGAAATTGCAAAGTATTCCAGATCCAATACATTTGGCCGGTTGCCATACTTTATCTAAAGGTTTTTTTATAAAAATTTTTGAAAAAAATTTTCTTTTTTTCAGTCAACAATTTTATTCCTTTCCCGTCAGAAACAATTTCTTCGACAGCTTTATCTTGTTTTGATCAGCATCAGGCACAAATGGTTCTTTCAAATAGAGACCCTTTATTAGCTGATTATTTGGCAACTTTACTTTCTGATTCAACTGATAATTTACGTGAAATGTGAGTTTGGGGGGTGGGTTATTTTTCCGAAAAATTTATCTTCCTCTTAAAAATTTAAGCTAATCAGACAAAAATTAAATGAAATCAAGTAAAATATGAAAATTCTTTTTTTGTGGCAAGATCTGAAAGAGAAAATATTATTGCAAGAAAATAATATTGGACACAAAATTTAATATATTTTTCGAATTTTTTTTAAATTTTAGAGAATTAAAAAAGATGGATGATGAATCAAATGATCAATTAATGGGAATTTCCCCACTTCCTCCACTTGTTGAAGCTATTCAATTAATAAGCCAATTTGCTTTTAGTGTTGAACCCGAACCTTTTGAGAATTTAGAAGAAAATGAAATACAACAACAACAAAATAATCAAATGTCAACTACTTCAATGTCTGAACATTTAAATAAACCAGAAATTGAAACAACAAAAGAAAAACAAAAAGAAATTGTTTGCAAAAAAATAAAATTAAAAATAATTTAAAATTTAGATTGATTCAAACATTAATTCTCCCTCAAAAAGTAACAAACAAATAAATATTGAAACAAAAGAATCTGAAGAAAATCTTTTAATATCCCACCATTCAGATAGTGAGGATAACGAAAATGACTGCAAAAATGATGTAAGTTGTGATTAACAATTTAACCAACTTGTTAAAATATTCTTAACAATTCTATATCGGTTGGGATTAAAAAATAGATGAAAACTTTCCCTAAAATGTCGAAACTTGATAAAAACAATTCATCTGTGAATTTTTAACGGATTTTTGGACGTCAATTCAAATAGACAAATTTTTGGCGTTTTTATAAAAACATTATGCCAAAAATTGAATTTTTTAGGGGACATTTCAGAATGGCTGTTTTAGGACGGATTATGTATGTATAACTTTTTTGATTTTCAACTGATTAGAAGAATTCCTATATCATTCTAAAGTCAAGAATGATCGATTTTTGATTAGTTTTGCTCGAAGCCTTTTTTGAAATTTTTAATTGTGTATCGATCATTCTGAAACGTCCCCTACCCGGACGTTTCAGAATATAATTCAATTCGTCTATTTTTTGCGGGTTTTTCTCTCACTTTATAATTTACTGTAAAATTTCTTTTCATTTTTTGGTCTCTCTTTAAATTCCTTTCAATTAGCAGACTTAAATTTTAATTAAGTAATAAATCTAAAAAATGCGAGAATTAATATTTATTTCTCCATGTGTTTCTCCACAGGTTAAAAAGTCGCGGAAAAGACGAAGATCTACTGAGAACAATGAAATTGTCGAGATTAAAACAAAAATTATTCAAAATAGGCCTCCAACGCCTACAGAAGGTTTTATATATTTTTGCAGCAATTTTATAATTTAAAAAAATTTAAGTGATTAAACAGCGAGAATTAGAATGGAATGAAAGACAAAGACAAAGAGAAGAAAAATACAAAAAGAGAAACAATATGATACAAGATACCCAACAAATGGAAGGTTGGAATACTGACACTGCTGCTGAAAATGACTCTTTTGATCGTTTTACTACACTTGTTGATAAAATTCTTGATCAAGTGGATGAAGAAATGAGTACACTACCTACATCAACGATGAGTTTAGGTTTATCTGAGGAATCTGGATTTTCTATTGAAAAATCTGTGTTGGAGAAACTTAGAATTGAAGCCCAGAAATTAAAATTTTGGCAAAAACTTTCTGACATGCCTACAGAGAAACTTGTCAAATTGGTGACGGTGCTAGAAAAGAATATTCGAGAGTTTTTAATTGATGATGACGATGTTGATGGCACAGCATTTTATGCTCGTATTAGAGGAAATGAGGTTTTTTATAAATTTTTTATTCCAATTTCTGTCTCTTTCCGCATTTTTTAGAGTGATGAAACTGATGAGGCATTTCGTGAATTGATAGACGAACGTTTGCTTAAGTCAGTTGATGCTGCTTTGACGGCTTTATGTATTATGACTTCTAGGCGAATGCCGAAACAAGTACAATTTTTTGATGTTTATTTTTTATAATTTATTTAAAGGTCCTAGTAGAGGATGTATTTGAGCTTTCAGTTCAATTATGCAAACAATGCCTCCAAGAAGTTATTTATCCAAATACCGATAACTCTCTTAAAGTACAATCTTCTAAATTACGAAAATCAGGAGATTGTTCATTTATTAAAAAACGAAACATTTCAAGAAATATAAATACTTCACAATTGTATAGCAGACTTCTTGATTTATTGACATGTTTTTCAGAATTGGTTTTTTTATTTTTTGTAATGTCACAATTTTTATTTTAAATATTTTAGGCTCGTCTTCATAGTCTAAGCGAAACATTGATGATTCAATTAAGTTCACTTTGTACACCCCCATTCTTCGTTGAGAATGTGCCAGAAGTTCAAAAGCAATCAATTAAACTCCTTCCTATTATTTTTGCTAAATGCCCTACTTTACGGCGAACTATATTACTTGATCTTCTTAACATGGTTCATAAACTGCCTTTGACACGCAACATTCGCAATTCCCATCGTCTTAGTGCTAACGAGTCTATTGGAAATTTTACTGTTCTTATATTGCAATTAATTCAATCAGCTGTTCAGGTTTTGGTGCCATTAATATTTTTATAAAAATTTTAGTTACCTCAACGGAAAACCGTTCATCATAAAAATGATTATCGTCATGAAAAAATAATTCGAGATTCAGATGATAAAATTGTTGTTGATTCTTTTGATGAAGCTAAAAAGTTGGCTGCTTTTTTTCTTGGTGGTTTCTTAGGGAAATGTACAGCGAAAGCTGAAGATGATTATAGACGATTGTTTGAACAGTTTCTTTCGGTTAATTTTTTATAATTTTTTTTCTGGGGTTCATTTGCCGTATTATTCATATTCATTTTGATTTTAATTGTTTAGTTACTCATTTTTAATTTTAGGACATACTAGTTGCTCTACATCGACCAATGTGGCCTGTAGCCGAAATGATTCTTACTGTCTTGGGCAATTTATTGGTTGTGCATTATCGCTCCAAAACATTTGATTTATCTTTACGAATTGCTTCGCTCGATTATTTGGGTATAATTACTGCTCGTTTACGTAAGGATAGAGTTGCTGTCCTTTCGGCTGAATCTTCAGCACAGGAAAAGGATCGTTTAAATTCTATTGTAAAGAGTATTCTATTTGATGAGAATGCCTATGATCCAAGTTATAATGTTGAGGATGTTGACATTAGCCATGTTTGAATTTTTTTAATTTCCGGAAAATATTTTTATTTTTAGCTATCTTCGAGTGAAAAAATTCGCAAACTTGAACAAGCATTATTTGATTATATAATTGGAACTATGTGGGAAAAAGATGTTTCTGTAGAGGTTTTCTTTTCTTTTTAATAATTCTCTTTTTTTGATTTTTTTCAGTATGTTCTTCGTTTTTATGCCGTTGAATGGTACCGCGAGACAGTATTAGATGTTGAGGTTTGTAAGGAGCGTCATGCAAAAGCATCTGGAAAGGGTGATGTTTCTCGCAAAGAAAGCCAGAAAAATGATCAGAAAATACAAAGAATTTCTGAAAAAGGTCAAAGCATGAAATTGTTTATTATGGGACTTACGGATAAACAACATATAAAACGTCGAAGGCAATTCATTGTAAAGAATGGAACTGCTCTTGTGGAATGTGATGCAAATTGGGTTGTCAAGTATTTGGCTTCGAAGAAAGAATTATCGTTTGTTTATGTAGTTGAACAAATTTTAATCAAAATTATTACAGACAATTATTTGATGTTTATTTGAGACGGATTTTGGAAGGTTTTAAACCAGATCTATATCCTGTTGCGATTCGAACTAAAGCAATGAAATGCTTGGCACAAATTGTTGAAGCAGATTCACAAGTGCTGATGATTGTTAGTTTTTATTATTAAAAGTGGTGCTTAAAAATTGCGTTTTATTGATAATTTCCCTCCTAAAATTTTTTATCTTATTTCGGGGGGGGGGGGGCTTCAGCTATGCACTTGTATATTATTAATCATTTATTTTACAGCCTGAAGTCAACAAAATAGTTCAAGACCGGTTGATCGATGCCAATGCATCAGTTAGGGAAGCAACATTCGATTTAATTGGAAAATGCCTTGTATCCAAGCCAGAATTATTCGATACATATTATTCTATATTACTCAATAGAACAAGGGTTATATAATTTCAAGTTTTTTTTAAATTTTAGCAAAATTTAGGACACAGCAGTTGCTGTCAGAAAACGAGTGATTCGAATTCTAAAAGAAGTTGTACATCTTCGGCCGAAGTTCGAAAAGTCTCCTCAAATTATTTCTGTAATTATTCAAAGAATTAATGATGAAGAAGGAGTTAAGAAAATGTGTATTGAGACTTTTCAACAGCTTTGGATGATTCCGACCCGTGATGCTTCTAAATTGGATGAGAAGGTTTGGTAATTCTTCGGTTTACCCCCCCCCTCCTTTTTCGTTCCTCAAAGTATTAAAAAATGGTCAGTCAATCTTAAGTTATAGAACTCGTTGAGCTGTGTCGAATGACACCAAAATCAAAAAAATCCGACTTGATTTGACCCAGATACAGACCCCTGAAAATTGAAAAACCATAGGGGTGATTTTTTGAAATAAAAAAAGTTCATGCAAATGATAGCTCATTCGAAAGAGCTCGTCGAACTGAGTCGAATGACGCCAAAATCGACGTGATTGGACAAGATTTGACAAAGTTATGACATAAGTTGCCGACTTCGATAGGTATAATTAATGTCATAACTTTGTCAAATCTTGTCCAATCACGTCGATTTCGGTGTCATTCGACTCAGCTCGACGAGCTCTTTCGAATGAGCTATTATTTGTACAAATTTTCGTCCTTATGGTTTTTCGCCCCTATGGTTTTTCAATTTTCAGGGGTCTGTATCTGGGTCAAATCAAGTCGGATTTTTTTGATTTTGGTGTCATTCGACACAGCTCAACGAGTTCTATAACTTAAGATTGACTGACCATTTTTTAATACTTTGAGGAACGAAAAAGGAGGGGGGGGTAAACCGAAGAATTACCGAAGGTTTATCTATAGTAATAAGATTTCTTGTACATATATGATACTTTTAGGTTCGCCTTCTTGTTGAGACAGCAGTTTTTAGTATAGGGGAGCGATCTGAAGATTATGTTGGAACATTAATTACATTGTTAGTTAAAAATTCTCAAGCACAAGATATTAATATTGCCTCTAAACAAATAGTTGACGCCTTAGTAAATTATGTTTTGAATTTAGAGAAAGAGTCTGTTCGAGGTATTTTCTGCTGATCATTTAATTTTCTACAAATTTTGTTAATGTTTAGATCAAGGATTGGGTGAAGTAAGTCTAGTTAAATCAACACAAGATTACCAGACACGATTATCTGCAACATTAACTATTCTATCTTTCTTTGCCAAAGCACGTTCAGAATTACTAATAGGCCACATAGAAGTTTTTATCCCATATTTGTCCATTTCAAGTTCGTCACCTTTACAAAATCAACTGCTTAGCAAAGTAAATTAAAATATAATATATGGACGAAAATTTAAAAATTTATTTAGATAATTGAAATGTTGCAAGAGATTATTCCAATGATGGACAGTTATAATACCTCACAAACACTTATTCGACAATTAGATACACGATTAAGCGATATTGTTAAAGAGGGTTGTACCTATTTGATTGACAGCGCTATATCCTGTATGGCTGAAATTCAATTAAAGTTTTTACAAAATGAGGAGCAACCGAGCATTTGTCGACTTTTCATCGTTTCTTACAGTTTGTATTTTAAAATATAAATATTTTTTACTTAATCATTTTTAAATTTTTTTTTATTCTTACAATTAGAATATCTCAAAAAACAAAAACCTGAATTGAAATTTGATGAACGAAGTAATAATTCGACATCGTCTACGTCTAAAATTCCTGGAGATAAAGTTCGAATACTACACCATGCACTATATTCAATTGGATCGATGTGCCGTTACTTTGATTTTGATATTCTCTTAAAAAATAAACAACGGGACCTTTTTATTGATATTAATCCTGCTGGTGAATCTAACGAACAAGAACATATAGTTAGAAATTCTGTTTTTTCAATTCTTGTTTCTTACTATTATTCTCCATTATCGCAGATGGCTTTGATTGCTTTAGGTTTTAATTTTTCTCTCTTTAACATAGATAATTTTATAACTCACAATCAGGCCAATTCTCCGCTGGATGTCCGGAGGTTTTGCGTAAAGAAAAACTGAAGATAATTTATATGGTTATTTTTTAAAATTGAATATCTATCCATATTTTTATTTTTCAGTTTCTTTTGAACACTGACAACCAAAAACACCTTCAAATGAAAGTACAAGTCCTAAAAAATATTGCTAGGTTTCTTTCTGCTGAAGAACAGAGGGCATTGAAAAGAGCTGCACAAGTTAAACTTGATCAAGAACAACAAACAAAGCAACAAGAAGAGAATTCACTTATCGCTGATAACGCTTTTGATAAACAACAAAAGTCAAAATTGAATGTTGACAATTTGAAGGAGATGGAATTGGACTCATCAGGACTTAGTTCTAGTGTTATTCAGCAATACTGGAATGCCATTCTCACTTGTTATTTTCATAACGAGTAAGCTACATTTTCATATTTAAATAAAACAAAATTTCAGTGAAAATGTTCGAATTAATTCGGCTCAAGTTATTCGACAAACATTGGAACAAGGATTGGTAACACCCGGATCGTCTATTCCTACGCTTATAGCAATGTCTACTGATTATTTGAGTCAAATTAGAATTGGAGTTGATATATTAATTAGAGATATGAATACAAAATACAAAGGACTTATTCTTGTAGGTTAATTTTTGCTAACAATCATTCATTAATTTTTTCAGAGTAAAGCCGTGGCTGGTATTAGACTATCTTTCGAATTACAGAAGAAGATTCGAGGTAATGCTAATAAAATTATTCGTGGTTTTCGAGCAAATGACAATCCTTTGAATAGCAATAGAGCTTCTACAAATGGTAATATTAGATGTTCTTTTTCTGTTATGTCAACTAAGTCCGCAAATTTTACCAGCACTAAAGTCAGGGAGTAGTGTGATATTCCTGCGGGGGTTCCCTTCTCTCTGAATTTTTTGTTTAAATGTAATTATTAATCAAAAAAAATGTTGCGGACTTTTGTAGGCATAATCGAAATGAACTTACATATTATTAATTTTGAGATTTTATTTTTAGGTGAAAAATTATTAACTCATTCAATTGATGTTACAGCTTTACTTTCTATTTTCTATATTAATGTACGCGCAAATAGGCAAAACAGACGTACATTTCTTTCTTCTCTATTGAAAATTTTCTCGGAGGAGAACAGTGATGTGAGTTAATAATAAATCATGTTGACTTGATTAAATATTATTTAATAAAATAAAATAATTATGTTATCAAATTTTTTTAAAGAAAACTGAACAAGAAGAATGGCTTTTCCTTTCTGATAATTTGGCACATTTTCCTTACACTGTGATGGATGAACCTCTTTATGTGATTCATCAAGCGGATACAATTATCTCTGTTTCCGGTCAAAATATTCTCAGCCAATTACGTCAATTACTTGTTCCTGCACACCTTGAACGAAGCTTAGGATCGAGCAAAGATGAAACAAACTCAAACAAATCAATCAGTATAGAAGAACCAGAAGAATTTAGTGTTGAACATATTTTAAGTATGTTGATTCTATCGTGATAAGATAAAATATTTTTTGATTTTTAGAGAATCTTCCGGAGGACAAGAAAAAAATTTATGAACTTAGAAAGAATAGTCATGCTTGTTTTATTTTGCTTCATTTAAAAAAGTTTTTGATGAACATGTATGGATTTAGGGAAGACAAAGTTTCAGAATATAGTCCTTCTGAACCAACTAATGTTTATGAAAAGCCAGTTAATCGTCGAAATATTCCAGTATTTTCCCCTGCTTTTATTCTTAATGAAATTGGAAATGAAAGTCAAACAGTTGATTTGGATATTAAAATTGCACAGGATTTCCATAGAGTTGACAAAACTAAAAAAAATTTGTCTAATAATTTAATTTTTAGTTCCATGAAATGCTTCTTTCATTGGATGATAAAAAGAATGAAGAAGAAACTTCAGCAATTTCTGTCGATGAAGAATCTAATTGTTTCTAATGTTTCCAAATCTTTTAATTGTCGATTTTTATTTCCATAGTAGTTATTTTTCATTGAGAGAATTGTTATCTAAATTGTGAATATGTATATCTATTGTAACAAAATCAATGTTATTCCCCATATTTTTAGATGTTGGCCCTATGTATTCAGTTTTAAAAGTAAATTTCTGATGTTAGATTCTCATTGCCAAAATTTTGGACCTATTTTACCCTAATTTCCTTTCAAATATGCAAATAAAAATTATATTTGATTCGTTTTTACAATTTATTTGGTTATAGGACTTAAGTATGTATTAAGTCTAGAGTAGCTCCTCGAGCCTTCGTGGTCGGCTGAGTCGAACGGTACCACTCTAGATGCGAGAATGCCTGTGGACCGAGATATGCCTCCAAAAATCGAAAAACCATAGGGGGGAGTAAGCTCAATTTTTAGGTGGAAAATTTGAAATTACAAATGATAGCTCATTCGAAAGAGCTCACGAAGTTGAGTCAAATGACACCAAACTCAACGAGATCCGACTTGACTGGACAAAGTTATGATCGTTTGTGACCTTATTCGACAGCCCTCAAGGCTTGTTCGATTACACCAACTTTACCGAAAATGGACACTTATAAGTATATGATATAACATGAAAGTACCTCAATGACACAGAATAGGTTATTTATACAGGACATACATATGACAATTACATACATAGCACAACATAAAGAATACAATAATTGTGTCAAAACAACAATATAGTACATCCCCGATTATTTTCGGACTTAATAGCATATAATATACATACATACCTACATGTGATTGAATACAATAATGGAAGGAGGGAATACAAAATCTTTTTCGGGAGGACAATAACAACAATATAGGCTCTACAACACAACCATGAACGTATTTTGCTTTTATATATCTTTATTTCATCCGTCCATTCTTTCCTTTTCCTTCTATCCTTTTCAACCAGAACTATGAGATCCACCGCTAGTTGTACCCTCATTCGAACCGCTGGAAGCACCACTGGAAGTTTCGGAGTAGACGGAACCGGAACCAGATGATTTGCTGCCGCTTTCTAAAGAAAAATAAAAATTTTTTTATCTAAAATACAAAACACACCGCTTCCACCCGAAGTCGAACGGGCTGAACCCGAAGTACTCTTCCCAGTATCCGTCGTCCCCTTTGAAGAGGTCCCTTTCTTCGACTTGGTAGCCTTCGACGTGCTCTTCCTCGATGTAGTTCCAGCAGATGCGGTCCTAGCAGATGAAGTCCTGGCAGACGTCGTCTTCCTAGATGCCGTTTGCTCCTTCGCAGATGCCGTTGGAAGGCGAGTCGATGGCGAAACCCTTCCAGACTTGCGAGATGAAGCAGCAGCCCTCTCCGTCTCCCTTTGCGTTTTCGAGTCCATCCTAATTGACTGTTGCAGCGCTGTCCGCATACTAGCCTCACTCTGGCCTTTTGCCGTTCTTGTACTTGCTGAACTCGCCACACTGCTAGCTGGACCGAGAGAAGTTGCTGATGCCGAAGGAGGTGGACCCTGAAAAGAATTTTAATAAATTAGGGAAACTCTTCGCAATCTATTTTAATTACCGCAGCAGCGGCACATTTCTTCTCAAGAGCACAACAGAATGTAGCAACGTAGATCACAAGGGAGCTAAAATTTAGAAAAACAATTTTTAAAAGAATGAAAATTAGAGGATAACTTACATAACTAGATAGACACCCGCAGCGATGCCATACTTGCTCCAATCCTTAGTATCACGCAGAAAGATGTCATCAGCCGCACGTTTGAAGCGAAGATTATGTTGTTCGACAGCAGCAGGCAGAAAACGTCCAAACGCAATATCAGCGGCAAGCACCAGCAAAAGTCCAATTAAGAGAAGGCGACGGGTGCAGGGAACAGCCATCAGCTAGCAGGAATGTAGTTGTAACAGGCACAAGAAAGTTGAGTTTTGAATTATGAAGAAGCAATGTGTTGTATGAAAATGATTAGAAAATGGGTGGCTTTTATATTAAAATTTTTTGGCTCAACTTTGTTAGATTAAACGAATATCATTCAAACAAATATAAATTCTCGAGAATTTTCCATTGCTTCTCTCTTATCTTCTTACTGTATTTCGTATCAAAATCGAGTCTCATAATTGTCGGGACAACTTAAATGGTGAGTACGAGAAAATAAGTGAGTAGTACCTGGTTCTGGGTATTAATAGAAAATTGAAGGAGTTATCCTCTATTTCTTTCGTCTCCCTTTCACGAGCGATTGGTTGTGTGGTTAAGTTGATGGACTTCAATCAGGTTTTTTGATTTCAAGTTGGGTTCGATTCCTAATCTGAGAAACAGATTTCATTTATAACCTTCTCTCTATGAATAGAATCTGAAATTTCCAATTACTGTAGGGTAACAAGAAGGGTAGAACGAGATGAGGTTGCCAAAATTGGGCGGAGTTTTGGTTGTTAATCCCGCCGATAATCAGAAATAATTCTAATCCCTAGTTGAGTTCGATTTAATCCATTTTATTTTAACCATTCTCAAATTTAAATTAATTTGACCATTTTGAGAAAAACGGATATATGTATACGTGGATACCCGTGAATAGATATGCCTATAAAGTTACACGGATGACGGATACACCTCTATACGGATACGGATATATCTCCATCTTCTAGTCTGATAAAATATATTTGCATATTCCTCAATTTCTATTTTTTTTAAATTTCCAAGAAAAGCTAAAATTAAAAAAAATATATTTCTTAAAGTAATTTAATCTTTTTTCTATAAATAAATTAATTAAAAATAAATTTAGCCAAATTTAAAAAAGCTCAATACTTCTCTTTTTTCATTTTCACCTTTTGTTTTATATTGATTTTATTTTTTTCATTAAATTGATATCTTTTCACGTCAACTCTCTGATCATCCCCCCTTCTCTCTTGGCTATATCCTAGCTTATTCTTTTGGGTTGTTAGGGCGTAGGTTGTATGGGCGCTTATAAAAAGAGAAAATTTGTATGAGAGAATTTAGATATGAAAAATAAAATAAGAATTCTCAACTAATTCTTCAAAAAAATTTTTTTGAATTTTTTAGGGAAATTTTGAAAGTTATGATTCGAAAACCAAAATTTTTTGAATTACCTAATTCAGAATTTTTTGGTCAACAAAATGAAGGAAATCCTCGCAAACTTTTTCCACGCAGAATAAAAAATCCTCAATATATTTTTATTCCCCTACCTTAACTTCCCAACGCCCTAACATCCCCCAATTCCTATCATTTTACCTTAATTTTTTTGCTTTTTCTTCCCAATAAAATTCCTCTGATTTCAGCCACTCTCAATCCCAGCTGTACCCCTTCCTTCCTTCATTCTCTCTTTCATTTTATTTTATTCAACCTTAAAATCTGCCCCAAAATTCTTCTGAATGAGAGAGAGAAGCAGGCGCTCTCTTAAAATACTATCAAAATATCTTCTTCTATTGTGTGCCTTTTTGCCTGTTCTGTCCGGTTATTTTAAAAACTTTTTTTTTCTTTTTTAAATAAATATATTTATTTATTATTAGTTGACGCTATGGCCAGTTGCCTTTTCTTAAAACATTCATTTTCATAGTTTTATTTCCTCTAAAAGATATTTAATTCTGATCAAATAAGTGAGAGAGATGAAGGAAAAGGAAAGGGGAATTTTGACGGAAAATCAATTGTTCCTAAAAAATTTTTTTTTATTTCACAAATCCGTTTTTGAAAAGACGGGAGAGTGGATATATAGATTTGTGTTTAAATATCTAAAATAAAATTCTGTTGCCAAGAACACCTTTTTTAAAAAAATTATTTTTTTAAAAATAAAACTTAAGATTTTATTTTATTAATTGTGTTTTAAGCTTAAGAGTTTAAAAATCAAATATTTATTGAAACATAAATAGAAACATTCTATTTTTAATATTTAAAAATTGTTTTTAAATTTTGATAAAATAAAAAGATATATTAAATTAATAATTATTTTTAATAGATTTTAAAAGAATTTTTAGAAATATTTTTTAATATCTATTTACATAAATAACTCTTAAATAATAAACTTTCTATTTTTAAAAATCTCTGTTTTTAAATTTAATTTGTCTTCATTTTTTTCAAAAGTGATACATTTAAATTTTCAGTGCTTCCTAGTACGGTATGAGAGAAAAAAAATAAAAAAATGTTTTGGTTATCCGTTGGTTATCCGGGAAGACTTGATATTCTATCCAAAAATCTTTACATAATTTTCACAAACAAAGAAATATTTTCAAAAAAATCCCCAAAAGGGCAGTTGGAAGGTTGTTAGAATTATTAGGGTTATTATTATTTATTTACCCCCCTTCCCCCCATTTTAAAAGGCACTCTTTTATTAATTAATTTTATTAATTCTGCTTTACTCTAAATGTCGCAACACAATCCCTTGCTCTATTCATTCAAGAATTTTTCCTTTTATATAAAAATATTTTTAAAGATTTTTTCTTAAATTTTATGGAAGAGACCCCTTCAAATTCAAATAAAAAATCAGAAAAAACATTACAGGAAGAGAAAGAAAACGATGCTAATTCTTCAAGTATTTCATTAACAGAAACAACAAAAAGTCAATTTACAGGGGAAAGTAAAAATATTTTTGTTGATAATCTGGCAATAAATAAACAACAAATTAAAAAGGACTTTGAACATTTTAATATAAATACTCGAATAAACAATAAATTTAAAGGAATGGCTGGTTAGTTATTTAGAGAGATCTCTTCGCAGATTAATTAACAATAGGGCTGTCGGTTATTAGAAATTATTAGGATATCCGAAAGAGAACCAAAAATTTTTGAGGGAAAACAGCGTTTCTAAATTTCGTCTCGACGAAATTTAGATGATTCCATGCTTATTTTACTACATTAGTGCTTTAGGCGAAAATTTTGAAATCCCAGACAGTACACATTAATTCCTTGTAAAAATTAAAAATAAACATTAGGTTTTCTTTAAGTCGTTGAGTTATTGGAACTTAAAAACTTATTAGAAAAAATAAAAATAAAATAATAGACAAAATTAATTTTAGAAAAATCGGAAGCGGAAGCATCTCAACAGAAAAACAACAACAATACAAATTCATTAAAAACACCTCCACAACCTCCACCAAAAACAAATGTTCTCAGCAAATTCCCTTGGAAGAGACAACAACAACCACTTGTTGTTATCCCCAAAAGGCGCAAACATAAAAATCATATTTCTAAACGTAAAGGAAATCGTGGGGGAGTATTAGGTAATACATAACTTTAAATTTTAAATGTGAAATTAATTTATTTTTACTTAATTCTAATTAATAAAGCCTCTTGTGAGCTTTTTCTTCACCATTAAGTAGACAGTTTAGATTTTTAAATTCCATTAGTACGTTTCACAATTTCACTTACCTAGCTTGCTTATCGTCAGTTCGGTCTTAATTAGTTCGGTCTTTTTATTAAGTCTCCATAGTTAATTCTGTGCTGATATTTTTTCAACAAATAATCTAATTTTAAAATTATTACTAGGATCTTCAATGCGAAATTGTGTTTCTGACCCACAACTTTACCGCGGCTTTAATCATTGGTATTCTCTTTGTGTTGAAAACCTCAAATCTGTTTCTATTCGACAAAATGAATTTTCAAAGAAAAATAATTCTTCTTCTTTGGGAGGTTCTAAAAAATCTACAGAAGAATATAAAAATCGAATAGAACAATTGGATGTTGCTGCAGCTAAATTACTTGCTGTAGCTGAAAATTTTGAAGAAGATGAAAGACGTCTAATGGCTGCTTCAGCTTCTGAACGTTTAGAAGCTATGGGAATTCCTTCTCCAAATATTGGAGAACAAAGAAAAAATCAACAAGAAACGGAGGAATTTAAATCAAAACAGATTCTTAGCCCAACATTTAGGTATTTAATTAATTAAAGATAAAACGACAAATTGCACAAAATTAAATTGAGAATTTACTAGATCTCGAAAACCAAGATATCCAATATCAATTTTCACAGACCTTGTCTATTACGATCGACTGCAACTTTAAACATTTTTTTCTTTGTTTTTTAATTTCGGTTCTAGGTCAGGATATCCGAAGATTTGCCAGGATCATTCAACCTATTGAACCTAAATTAATTTTCAATATAATTTTTATTTAATTAATAGAAAAAAAAGTATCAATAACAGCACCCAACAACAACAACCTTTAACTGTCCAACCCTCATCTCTGGCTAAAGGAACATCGATAAGATTAGCCCAGGAGAGATTAGCATTTGCTGCAGGGGGTCGTCAACACACTACTGGAGGGATAACTAGAAATTCTAATATTGGAAAGATTGGAGTTATTCCTTCTCTAGACATAACTACATGTTCCCCATCAACATCTACAGCAGCTCCTACAGTCTCTTCCCCAAAAGAAAATCAGAAAAAGATTTTGGCCACTCCAATAGAAGGAATTGAACAAATAAATTCTCCTCAAAATCCTTCAAATTTAGAAGGAGAAAATTCTGGAGGAAATTTGGAAAGAAAAATTTCTGGAAGAAGAAGAAGACTTGAAGATTTAGCAAAAATAAAAGAAGAATTAAGAAATACAAAATTACCTTCAATTTCTAATAATTTGAAGAAGAAAAAAGAGAGAGAACAAAAACAAGAGGAATTGGAAGATGCTCAAGCAAAGAGTACTGTCGATGCTGTGTCAGCAGCATTTCATACAACAATTACTGATGGTTAGTTTTTGGACTAGTAAAGATAGGAAATCTGAGATTTTCTAGACTTCTAGTCTACAATTAAAAAAATAATTAATAGTTGAATTAAAGTAAAGTTGAATTAAATTAAGTAGCACAAACATCAACAGCTCGATTACCAACAACAACAACAACCACTAATGTATATGCTGCAAAACCACCAGCTTCCCCTTCATTGCTAGCTCGACGAGAATTGAACAGACTAGCTAATAGACGAGATCCGGATGATACAAAATCATCAAAGACAACAACAGAAGAAGCACAAAAACAACAACTTTTATCCCCAACTTTACATACTCGAAAACTTAGCGGTCGTTTTCGTGCCGGAAATGTTACTCAAAATATTACAGCTTCAACAACCCCCTCACATATTCCTTTGGTTGCCGTCCCTATTGATCAACAAATTGATGATGTTCAACAACAACAACAACAGCAACCTTCCTCATCCCCTTTGACTACTCCTAAATTTAGACAACCTCCTGAACACCGCGCAGCAAGAAGTGGATTAGCTAAAACACTTAGCCTTTTTGCTTCTATTGAAGATAAAAATGAAAGTAGTCAAAAAAGTGTTAGTGGAACTACTGAAGGAGAGACGGGGGCTAATACTTCAGATAATTCTGAAAGAAGAGAGGAACATTCACAAGCACCCCCTCCTTCATCTCATAAATTATCTCAGGCAAACTTTTGAATTAATAAGTAAATAGGGCAAGTATTTTGTATTAAGGGAAGAGACAGAGCTTATATCCTAATAAATTTAATACCTTTATTTAAATTTTAGAGTAAACCACTCGATTTTAAAGCAACAGTACAACTCGAAAATTATTCTACACAAGCTGATAAAAATGAAGATGTAAAGAAAGAAAAAGGAGAGGAAGGGAAAGACGAGGAGGAGGATGACGATGATGATGAAAGCTACGAGACTCCAGGGGAGTCGACTACTGAAGCTAAGGTTCCGGTTTTGAATCTGTCACGTCATCAAAGGTAACGAACTTAGTTTTTACTTCCATTTTAATTAACTTTCATTTTACAACAGGCCCCATTCTGGACTTATTCAAAATCCACCAATCCCGCCCCCTCCCTATCCCGGTCCAAAAATACAACAACAAAAATCGGCAGCCCCAACAAATGCTTTAATAGCTTCATTACAATTACCTCCATCTGTTTGTGCTAAAGTTGATAAAATAATTGCTGGTGGGGGAAGTGGTACTGTAAAGAAAGGAGTGAGTATATTTTTGTTGTATAAATTAATGATTACAATCTAGGGATGTGGATTTAAATAAAGATTCCTTAAATTTTTAGTTAAATCAAACAGTCAGAAAAAGTAATTGGAATGACAGTCCTGGAAGTCGCCCAATTCAAGACGACAAAGAAGGGCATTTGCTTTATCATAATGGACAAATAATTGATAATAGATGTATAAATAAATATATTTTTTAGATTAAATTTAGAAAAACAAAAATTTAGTTGAAATAGTCAAAACTTTGGGAGAAGGAACTTTTGGGAAAGTTGTGCAAGTTAAAGATCTCAGAATTGGAAGAAAATCTTCTTCAACACCAAAAGCTTTAAAAATAATTAAAAATGTTTCAAAATATAGAGAAGCTGCCCGTTTAGAAATTAATGTTTTGAGAAAATTAAAAGAAAAAGATCCCGATAGTCGACATTTGGTTATTCAATTACTTGACAGTTTTGATTATTTTGGACATGTTCGTTATTTTTTAATTTTTTTAAATTGAAAAATAATATTTAATTATGAAAAAGTTTAAAACAAAAAATTTTTTTTATTTTCAAAATAAACTTTAATAGAGATCCTGTAAACATAAAAAATAAATCCCCGATTTTGGGAATCGATTTCTGATACTTGAATTAGAAAATCTTTTTTATTTATTTTGAATTTATCTAAATTATTCTAGATATGTCTATTATTTGATTTGCTAGGATTAAGTGTCTTCGATTTTATGGTTTGTTTATTAATTTTAATTTTACTTAAAAATATCTAAGTTAGAAATCATAACGAGAAGTGATTATCGAAATTTTCGAGATTCCAAACTAAATCTTTTAGGTATATTTCTAATTTAACTTCAACCGAAGTTCGGATCTGTAATTTGGGGTTATTCGTGTCTGGATTAACTGACTCAGATTCGGCGGAAAAAGACATTTTTAAAAATTTATTTCCATGTTTTGTAATAATTAATATATTATTAAGAAATCGAATGATTACAGACCCTACCCTCTGGATCAAGCAAGATATATCGCCTATCAGGTATTTATTTAAAAAAATATTTTCAAATTTTATTTCAAAATTATTTTTAAAGTTAATACACGCAGTTAAATTTTTGCACGAAAATCGTTTAACTCATACTGATTTGAAGCCAGAAAATATACTTTTTGTATGTAGTGATTATGTTACTGTGCCACAGGGTAATTCTGATGAAGGAAGAAGACGAAAACCTATGCGAGTTGTTAAGGTGGGGATTTTTTTGGAATTTTTAGGTTTATAAAACAAAGACTTTTGTGAGGATTTTCTACGAAATTACTAAAGAATTAATTATTTGTTAAGTATAATTACTAAAGAATTAATCATTTTTTAATTATTTTTATTCAAAATTAATTGTAAAATGGATATCAAAAATTTAAATAAGAATCTAAGTATTTCTGTGTCGCGACACTTATGTATTGCCAGATATTGCAAAATAAGACTAAAATCAAAAAGTAAATAAAATAAAAATACTAAAGACTGATTCTTGATATTTTACAAAATGTTAGGGTTGAGAATATCTTTTCTATTTAATATTAATTATTAATTGACTACAAAAAGTACTATCACACCACGGCTGGAAGCAAATATTGTTTGCCATAATTTCCAAAAATTTATTACTTCATTTAATTTTTCTTTTAATTAAAAGGATGCAACAGTCCGTTTAATTGATTTGGGTTCTGCCACTTTTGATCACGAGCATCATTCAACTATAGTCTCTACTAGACATTATCGGGCTCCAGAAGTTATTTTGGGTAATTATAAATATTTTTATTAATTATTTTTTAATTTTCTTTAAAAAAGAACTTGGATGGTCACAACCTTGTGATGTTTGGTCTATTGGATGTATTATGTTTGAATTATACACGGGACAGACTTTATTTCAAACACACGATAATCGAGAACATTTGGCAATGATGGAAAGAATTTTAGAAAATATACCTTACAGAATGGGAAGGAAAACAAAGTAAAAATTTAAAAAAGCTTTTTTAATTTTTACCTTACCATTAAAAATATTCCCAATTAATTATCAACACATAAGGAACCTAAATAAAACAATAAACAAACAAGTTAACACAAATAATCTTTATTCAAAAAGAGGGTTATCGGTTCGGAACAGAACGGAAAAACCGATGATTTTTCGGTTCAATTCCGTATCCGAAAATTTTCCAGTAACGGACAACACTATTCACAGAATAAAATTATTTTTCTTTGACTTCAAACTCCCCAATAAAAAATAAAAATAATTTCAAAAAATTTAAATTTTAGAACCAAATATTTCTACCATGGCCGATTAGATTGGAATGAAAGAACATCGGCGGGGCAATATGTACGGGATAATTGCAAACCTTTAATGGTAACAAATTTTATTTAAAAATTTAATTTATATCTAAAAATTATTTAAAAAAATTTAAGCGTTATATGCAATCAAATAACGAGGAACACCAACAACTCTTTAATCTTATTGACCGAATGTAAATATTTTTTTGGATTTATAAAATTGAAAAAATCCCTTTTTAGGTTAGATTACGAACCAAGTTCTCGAATAGTTTTGGCTGAGGCACTCAGACATTCATATTTTGATCGTTTGGATTCAAACCTTAGAGCACGTGTTGATGGGGTAAAAATTAACAATGGAGAAGGACAAAATGGGGTTGGAGGGAGAATTGTTTAAGGATTAAAATTATTTTTGTTTAAACTTACTTAAATGTTGGCGGAACCTTAAATTCTCCAAATAATTATTTTTTAATTTAACGGTGAAGATTGGATGGAGGTCAGTCGGAATTACGATTTTTGGCAGTTCCAATTTCCAGCACCTTCGTCATTTCCGACCGACCCCTGGTGAAGATTTACATGATATTGTTTAATTGTTTATATCTTTAATTTTGAAAAACATTTCCCCCTCATATTGAGTATATATCCTTTCAATTAAGGTTGGAACGTTTTTAAAGACCTTATAGATTTTACGAAAATAAATTCTTAATTAAATATTCTTTTTTTCAATTTATAAGGTCTTTTATTAAGTCAATTCCTGCCTTTCTTTAAAATAAAAACCAAAAAAGATTCTATTTACTACTTTGTTTCTGCCATATTTTTAATTCACAATTTATGGGTGTTCTCTTTATTTTTTTGTTTTTTTTTGTCTTTAAAATTCTGCTCAATTTTATTGCCTACATTTGCTCAAAAACTTTACACCCAGATTCCCGCGTGTCAATATTTTCATTAAATTTGTTAGATATTTCATACATTTATTTTTAATTTTGCCTTAAAACTTTTTGTAGTCTTTTTATCTTTAAAAATATGATATTTTTATAAATTTGCATAAAATTGCCAATTATTTAATGGAAGAAATACTAAAAGTGAAGAACGAAGTTTCTTAAATTTCCTTTATTAAAAAATCTTGAAATAGGGAAAGATTGAAAAAGTTCAGATCCGACAACTACTTCCGGAATCGGAATTACTGAATCGGGACCATATTCAGTAATTTCTCAATATTTAACTTCTATACTTAAATGGTTAGAATTAAAAAGATGAATTTCCATTGTTTTCTAAAAAAATTGTTTAATAAATAAAAAAATATTTTACAAAACATTTTTGCAATTTGTTGAGAACAAACAAAACAATAAAATTAAAATGAAATTTTTTTTAATTTTTCTATTTAAATTTAAAAATTATATTTCAATGTTGTAATTTTAATGAATAGACAATTTAATTGATCAAATTTTTCATTTTAATTTAAGCGAGTATAAAAGCTTGCTGCAATAAATTAAAATTTTAAATTAATTAAAAATGAAAATAATTATTTTCTTTTTTCTAATTTTTTGTAAAATTAATTTAATTAATTTAAAACCTTTATTTCCTATACAAAATAAAAGTTCTTTAAATATGATTACAATGTTAAAATGCCAAATCTATGATAGTGGGAGATGGTCTTTCCTTCAAGCAATTTCAATGGTTAATTACGGCTGCTAGTAAGACAATAAAAATTTTAGAAAATCGAAAATTTATTTTGAAATATTAAAATATAAAAGGGCCATATTCCCCTTTAAAATATAAAGGGGTCATATATTCATAGATTGAAGTAGTAAATAAAAAGTTACCTTTTGAAAATTATTTTTCTTTTACTGTAGCCCGGCAGACTTGGTAATGGAGAAGATTTTAATATCCGTATCCGGATATTTACGGCTGATATCCACGAGCATATTGATATTCTCTGTATCAGTATCTCTGGATATCGGCATTATCTCCCATTTTATGTAAATTAGTCAATTTAAGTATTAGTATTTAACGAAAACTCCTGGTTTAAATAATAATAAATGCAACGTAATTTCAACATTTCTTACTCAAGTTTGAAAACATAAATTTTAAAATAGTTGTGGAATTGGAACATGCGAATTAGAAGAAGCTATAAACGAACTTGACAGGTAAAAATTAATATGTGTATAGGTAGGCATCCTCAAAAGTTGAGAATTTTACTTTTGTCCCCTATTTCTCAACGGATTTGATTTCTAGCAACATAAAAATACATAGATATATTGTGCGATATTTCCCTGTATAAGACGTGTCGTATAAGTGAAATCCAAATGTATATTTTTCCAATCAAAAGATGTTGTGAAGTTCATGATAAATGCTACAGAGAGTACGATGCGAAATGGGCATCACAATGTGGTTGGACCTGGTTTGATAGATCTCCCTATACAGAAGCTTATTCTTATGAGTGTGATGCAAGCACTGGGTATATAACTTCTTGTTCAACAGAGAATTCTCCGTGCGAAAAATTTCTGTGTGAATGTGATAAGTTGGTTTTAATTAAATTAAAAATATTCAAATTATAAAAAAGTTCGTTCTAAGAAATTTTGAGAATATTAACAAAAAATTCACAAATTTTAGAGCCTTGGGAGACTGTTGGACTAAACAAATATATTTAAATTAATATTACAATTTTACTATTTGAGTGTAATTATTGAATGTTTTATTTTTCAATAAATTGTCAATTTTTATGTATAAGATACTTTCTATTTATTTCAATTATAGATTTAATTTTGAATAAAGATTTAAGATAAAATTGAATACTTGAGAATACATATATTACATATATTTTTAGTGCTCAGAATCTGTTCTAAAAAATTGTGTCTAATTAAAAACTAAATTAGAAAATTAGAAAAATCTAAAAATTTATTTTATTTGTTAACTATTTATAAGTAAAATTATTGTCCGATTGCCATTAAATTAAGCATATGTCAATGATAAAAACGAAATAGAAAGTGAGTTGAGATTTACTAATAATAATCCAAAAAATAATATAAAATGTGAATAGAATTATGGGAATCAAACTAAGTTATTGACGAAAAACTAAGGGAATATGACAGAAATAAATTATTGCAAATAACTTTTTTTATTTTTTTACGAAATTAAAAATATATTTTAGCATTCATTTAAGAAATGTCCCAACTCAGGTAATGAGTGAATTAATTTTATCCAATTTTCCTTTTAATTTTAATATTTTTTCCACTTTTAATTTTATCTTTTATTAATTTAAATTAATTAAAATCTTGTTAGGATTATTTTTTTATTTTCTTTAATTTTTTTTTTAAATTTTTACGAGTAAATCTCGGTCATTTTAAAGTGATGGATTGAATATATAATAAGTAAAATGACAAAAATAAAGATAAAGTACAAATATATTTTTTATTTTTTAATTAAAAGCGGCTAATAATAAAAAGAAAACACGTTCGGTAATAAATATATTTTTTCTTCATCAATTAAATCAACAAAATTTATGGTAAATTTTGTTTTTAAATGTTGCTATATTAAGAAATATTTAAATAAACAATGTGTCACAAGTTTGGTGGATAAAATTGAATTTGGTTATACATTGAAAATTTTCAAGTGGGACGGAATCTTAAGTCCTTCAAATCCTTCTAAATCTCTAATCGAGAGGGATGAGAAATTTAAAAAATCTAAAAATGCCCTAGTACATCCAAAAAATGTTATTTTTTCATTACTTTTATTGCATTTTCAGCTTAGTAAATAAAATTTTACCTTTTTATTTGTAACAAATGAATGTTGCCTCAAAAAGAAAATAAAACAAAAATTACATTTTTGGCGATTTTTACTATTTATTGGTTAATTAATTTATCTAATCAACAGGAATCTAAAAATTTGCCTAAAGTTACCATTTTGAAAATGAGCACTGAGGAGGGATTTCAGGTATGGTAGGGGAAGGGGGAATGGTTGAGGAAAAGGTTGAATGATGCCAAAATTGCTTAGGACCCAAAAAATAAAATAAAATTTCAATAAATAATTTATGTAGATGTATGAGCAATGGATAAACAAAGCTTTTGCTTCCTTATTATCAGCATTTTTACAATCAAAGTATTTAAAAATAACATTTATTTTTAATTAAAAATTTATTTTTCCAGAATAAATTCAAAAGAATTACCCCAAAAATTACCAGAAAATTTCTCCAAATGTTTTTTAAAAACAGAATCTATACCTTCAATGACTAAATGTATTTCACAATTATTAGAAGGAAAATTTAATGAAAATAATAAAATTCATACAAAACGTTTACAAAGATATTTATTTAATAAAGATAGAAATATGGGAAGGTTAAATAAAATAAAAGTGAGAAAAGAAGAGTCTACTTTTAATAATATTTATGATATGAAGGATCATGGTATACAAAAATTTCGAAATTAATAAAAATTAGTAGTAAATATTAGAAAATAATAGTCGTTATAAGAGTCATTAGCAGTATTTGGAAGGTCGTAGCTGTGTGTACGAAGTACGAGTACCTGTGTACGAGTAATAAAACGGGCAGGTGCGAGTACGAGGAAAAAACAAGGCCTGTACGAAAGTACGAGTACAAGCAAATCTAAAAATTCCAAACACTGGCCATTAATTCCGAATTATTATTTAAAAATCACCAAATTTTTGATAAAAAATAAATTAAATAATAAAATAAACTCGGAGAGGGGAAAATTTTGAGCGAATTTTAGCTAAATATAATTTTAAGAAGAAAATACAATTTAGAACTCAGAAATAGGGTTGCCGGCCCAATTCGGTTCGGTCATCGAATCCGGCATCGAATCCGGCATCGAACCGGGCATCGAATTTTGGCCCGAAAAAGACTCGAACGGCCCGGTTCGATAACGGCAACCCTACTCAGAAACTTTTAGAAATGGAGAAGATATTGAAAATAATTAAAATCCAGAGAATCCTCATTTATTAATCTACTTGTATAATTTATTTCCCCCAGACAGTTTTCCACATATTGAAGTAAAAAAGTGTATAAATTATAAATTGAGCGAATCAAAGAGAACACAAGGTTTAAGCCCTGTTGGAGGATTGGCACGTATTTTAATGGCAAATTTTGTAAAACGAAATAATCGAGGAGAGATTAAAAAGTAGGTTTATAAAGTTTAAATTAAAGTGAAAAAAAAACAGAAAATAACTTAAAAATTAAAAATAAAGATGTATTAAACAAGTTTATATTTAAATTGATGGGTAAGGTGTTTTGGAGTGGAGTTGAAAAGTTGGGAATGAAAGTATAACGGATGTACTAATTTAAATATTAATTTTAAAAATTAGTAAGTAGCCTTGTTTCAGATTAAAAGTTAAAATTAATTATGGGTCTGACAGTCTAGTTTAGTTAATAAAACAAAAATGTTTGCAAAACATTCTTAGAATTAATGCCTTTCATTTAATAAATTTTCTTTATTATTTTTTTATTTAAATTATAATAGCTGGCAAAAAACTGCAGAAGAATTAAAACATTTACAATCATTAAAAGAGCAAATAAACAAAAAACAAAAGTCAGTAGCAACAATTAAACTTCAAAATATTTTTGGAAAAGATGAAACAAAACAACAACCTTTATTAGAAAATAAAATATTTAGATTAGTAAATGATGGAATTAAATTAAGTTTAAATTTAGCAGAAAATAAGAATATTAAAAATCAAAAAGAGGAAGTAACAACAACAAATAAATTTTTAGATTTACTTTCACCAAGGTTTTTGAGTTTGACGGAGAGTAAAAATAATAATAAGGTATGTAGGTGGTAATATTCTAACTATTAAAACTTAACAAATTTTAAGCTTTCCAATTTATTATCTCCTTCTTTGTTCAGTCTTCATGATAAAGGCAAAGGATTAGAAAAAGAATTAAGTTTACCTAAAATAATGAAAGCAGGCAAATTAACGGGAAGAGATCAACAAGAATGGCTAAATTTAATTATGGAATCTTCTGGTGTTAATGAACAAGTTGAAAATTTAAAAGTTTGGGAATTTTAAATTAAAAAAAATTAAGTTAAAGATTAAATTTCAAAAAAGTTTATTTTATGAATAAATGAATTCTGGTTAAAGTATAATATTTAAAATTAATTAATAATTAAATTAATTAATCACAAAAGTAATATTCTTAAAATAACAGAATATTCTATCATTTAATTCAAAACCTACAAAATCCTTTAATAAACGAGAAATTGAACAACGTTATAAAAATGAATTTAACGGACTTTATTTGACTAGAAAAAATGTAAATTATAAATATTTTTATAACCAAATTTAATTAAAATTAGTTAAGGTTAAAGAAATGTTTGGAGAATATGAAGATCGAAAAGTTTCCATTTGGGAAGAATTGGATAAAAAATTTAATGAAAAACAGGTAAATAAATTGATTAATTTTAGATTTTTTAATAACCTATTTATGAACCTACTCGATATTTTTAATAAAAATATTAAAATTAATTTCAGAGAGATGAATTAGAAGGGACTGGATATTCGCTTCTTACTGAAAGCCAACTAAGATTTTTATACGGGCCTAAATCTCCATTTAATGACTCTATAACACTTGAAAGACTATTGCCAATAATTAATAAAAATAACAAAAATTCTTCAATAATAAATCAGGTAATAATGAAATAAATATTTTAAAATAAATTCTAGATTATTGAGGATGATATCAAAAAAATATCTCAAATGCGTTCTTTTGATATTAGACAACATGATATTGTGGTGAGTTTCGGAATAATTAGGGATTCTTTTGGCAGATGTACTAACCTTGGGCAGTATTCTTGATATTTCTTCTTATTGGAGTAAATACCTATATGTTAATAGTAAAGTATCTAGAAATCCCATCCCACAATAATATCTTTGATTAATAAGACAGGACAAATATAAGATGGAGTTTTCCTTAAAATTCCAATAAAAAATTCTTTTTCGTAATTTTAATTAAATTTTTTAAAGTTATCTCCTAGCGTCTTCAGGCCATCAATATTAAATCCAAGGTAATTAATTCCTTTATTTTTAATTAAAAAATTAATTTCGATTAGGCGTTCAAGTCAACCTTTTATCCTCTCCCCTTTCCTCTTTTCCCCAACAATTTTATCTCCAACAATTATGGGACCAGCAATTTTATCACCTCGAGTATTTTCTCCAACTGTTTGTTCTTTTTAAATTTATTTAAAAAAATATTTTTATTTTAAAGATTTTAACACCAAGAATCATGACTCCCTTAATTTTATCGCCATTTATATTTTCGAGTATTATACTCTCTCCAATAATTATGCAGCCATTTATTCTTTCTCCAGGATTGCTAAATAGTGTGGTAGAGTATTTTTATTTTTAATAAAAATTTAAAAGAACGGGCAATTATTTTTTATTATTTTTAAGTAAAATTAATAAAACGTATAAATTAATTTTATTTTATTTTAGATTTTAAGCCCCTTCGTAATGAATCCAATGATTATGAGCTCACAAATATTTCATCCATTTATTTTATCACCATTAGTTATGACTCCAGGAATTTTAAACCCTTCAGCTCTTTCCCCTCTTGTATTAAGCCCTTTTGTGTTAAACCCCCAAGTTTTTTCTCCAAAATTTTTTTCCGGATTAATTCTTTCCCCATATGCACTTTCACCTGTTCTTATGAGTCCAACTTATGCTTATGTTGTTATTCTTTCTCCCAGTTTTTTAAGTTAATCTTTAAAAATTGTTTTTGTATATTTACTGAAATTTAATAAAAATTAAATAGTAAATAAATCTAAAACTTTTAAGCAAAATTTAATTGAATATTTTAAATGGTTACCCGACACTTGCGGAACGACATATGCGGATCGACAGTTGCGGATTGAATTTTGCGGATCGACATTTGCGGACCCGACATTTGCGGACCGACAGAAGCGGATCGACTTTTGCGGACCGACAGATGCGGATTAACATTAGAGGACCCGACATTTGCAAACCTGGTAATCTTAGAAAATAAAAAGTAGAAAAAATAATTTTCTTTAAAAGTTAAAAAATAACAATATATTCTTGACCTTTCATAATTTTCGTCTGCGATGATGAAAATTCCGATATCATTCTTTAATTTGGGATTATATTTTCTAAGGTGACTACTAGCGATACGAAAAATAGATAAAAAATTTGTCATGTGGGACTTAACCTTCTTTAATCCTGTAAAAGTTTGGTTCTGAATCTTGAGATCGTCTTGGACTTGTGTCTTGGAAAATTTTCGAATCTGAACAACTCTTTCCCCAATTTCTCAGTATCGGTGTTAACCTAAGAAAAATCAAAGCCTGCTGAAAGACATATCTTAGACACCTAAAGAAGAAGGTTCTATTCCCAAAATTATAGGCTTATCCAACTTTCTTTACCGACCCGACCCTGTACCCGGACATTTCCGACCTGCAACCCGATCTAAAGAAATATTTGTAAGTCCGAAAAATTTAAAAATCCTTTATTTTTTTAAAAGATTACCAGGTCCGCAAATGTCGGGTCCGCAAATGTTAATTCGCATCTGTCGGTCCGCATATGTTAATCCGCAAATGTCGGGTCCGAAAATGTCGATCCGCATATGTTGGTCCGCACTTAGGGAATGTACGATCACTTATATATTTAATTGCTAGTTAATTTTACAATTTTGTATTTTTTGTTTGTACATACTGATCAGACTTCCTTCTTCAACTTCTATTTCCTTATGGCATTCAAAAGAAAATAATGAAAATATTAATCTTTGCAGTCTCCCAAAAATAAATTTATTGCAACGGGAGAAGAGGGTGGAGTCATAAAGAGTTATGTAACTAAAAGTTTGGTTTTTACATTATCTATAATTCAAACAAAATTTAAAAGTTCCAAAAGATTTTCAATATTTATTCAAAATTTTTTTATCAGAATTTAATTAAAATAAAAATTATGAAAGACCAAAAATTTTTAATTCAAAACTGGCACTATTGCAACCCGTAAATACAAATAAATGTTTTCTTTCTGACGTCATTTCAGTGAAACAACATGCTAAAAAACGAATAAATAATTAAAAATTAATTTACTATTTACCTATAAATTATTGGAAGAAGAACGTCCTAAAGGTATTTTATGCACTAAAGCAATTTTATTAATTATTAAATTGCTTGAATTTTTAGTTTCTGAGATATTTGAGCAACTTCTATTAATAATTATATCTTCTTTCTGTTAAAAAATAAAAAAATATTTCTAAATAATAAAATTCTAAATTATTTTTTAGCAATTTCCACATTTAAATAATACTTTTTTCCACATAAAATGAATTGTAGTAGGTTTACATTTCCCCAACTCACCTTTGTTTCTTACAGTAAATAGAGCAAAAAAGGAAAAAGATAAGACTAATAATACATTGTGGTTTTACCACATCTTGGGTTAAATATTGTTATCCCTATTCTCATAGTAAAAAGAATTATTCAACATATTTTGTAAACCACCCAAATAAAAACTGTCAAAAACCAACAGAAATTTCATCAAATCCTTTCCTTTCAAATTCCAAGGATTTTTCCAATATTTTATTTTTGAAGTTTCTTTTATGATTCCCTTCAGAATCGCTGTCCAAACGTGTACTAGATTTACTCGATTCACCTCCACTGCTTCCTAAACCAGCATCAGAAGAAGCAGAACCAGCAGAGAAATTACTTAAATTTAGAATTAAAAAGTAATTTTAATTTTGTCAAGACCTATTAGATTTAGAAGATCGCCTCGATTCTCTCCATTTTTGGGACAGAATATTTTCATTATTCTCTTTTACAACATCCAATTTTGTATTTATTGTAAATATAGAATTCCCACTAATGCTATTTTTGTTTATTTTATTTTTTTGTTTTGGCAATGGAAGTGCAGTTAATACAGCTGGAAGAAGAACAAGACCATGAAACATACCCAATGAAACGACAACAATAATTGTCTTTTGAAAAATATAAATTAAAATTGTAAGAAAACACAAAAATGTATTGTTTTATTTTAGTGGTTTAGCAAAAAAATATTTTAAATTAAATTTTAATATTTTATATTAAATTAAAGTTATTTTTGTAATGCAAAAAACTTACCTTAAGAAAAACCATAGCCAAATATGACTGCTTAAAAAGGAGAGGGAGGAGGGCAACAATTGTAGAGACACCAACCTTTAAGTAAATTTAATTTATTATAAGAATACAAATTTATGATAAATATTCTAGTATATTTACCTGCACCATTGGATAACCAATGACTGTTAAAGCTTGTTGCATTCTCAATCGGGGATTCTAAAATTTGATAAAAATAAATTTAAGTTTTAATTTATAAAACCCCCTCTGGTGCTTTATAGTAATGGTAGCTAATATGTGCTGTGAAATCAACACTGATACCTATTGCCTGAATTTAAAAAAAATATTTTTTAAATTTTAACCATATTAAATACCATTAAAAGTGAGGCCATAGATATTGGATCCAAATCTATATTCCACATTGATAAAATTCCAAAAATACCCCAACTGATAGAAAATACAGCAGCAATTACACTAATAAATTATTTTTTTAAATAAATTTTAAAACTATCTAAACCTTAAAAAATAAGGTATAAATAACATGCAAACAATACAAGTACAAAATAAGGCAGCTGCTACACTTCCCAAAACTGTTTGATCTATTGAAATTGTCTAAAAGATAGATGATGTTATTCAATTAAAAATAAAATATTTTTGACCTGATCAACAAAAGGAGTGTGATCACTATAAGCATAAACTTGCATATCAGAATAATGGGCAGCTATTCTTCTCCATTCATTAACCTTTTTTAATTAAATTAAATTAAAAACACAAATAAATTCACCGTAGGCACTAATTCATGATATTTAATAACTCGATGAAAATTAGTAACAAAAAAGAAAGAATTAATACATTCTGGTCTATTTAAACGACAAGCACTTTCATTATAATGAACAAAAGAACTTAAATAAAAATATGCTGCAGATTTAAAAAATGCTGGAATTTCTGTATAAGTGAAACGAGGAGACGAGAATTCATCTGATGGATCAATCTTTTTTAAAAATAATTTTTTAATTCCAAAACTAATAAGTATGTCACCTCATGATCATCAAAATTATCATTTCCATTGCTGTAAAATCGAAGAAAGTCTTCATATTGTTGAAGCCAGAAAAATGTAGATTCTTGTCCATAACTATTTAATGCATGTTCAAAATCCCAAACAAGTTGTCTAATTCCTTCAAAAAATTTTTTCTTCCAAAAATATATTTAGATTTATTTGTAAGGCAATTTAAGCTCCTTCGAAGGATTCCTAATTTCCTAGAGCCGTGTTAACTCTCTCGATTAATACTTAAACACGCGGCTAAAATATTTTTACACGGTTAGGCAAAGTTTATTTATCTCAACAGAGTCCAATTATTTATCCTAATTTTTCAAAGTTTAACTAGATAATTGCTGTAAATCCCTCATATCCCCAGGATGCAAAACAAAAACACTAATTGGCTGCATATTTCTCAAAGCCATTTCAAATTGCATTTGAAAATCGTGTAGATAAGAGTTTGGTAAAGCCATTTTGTCTATTGAAATATTTGATTGAAGTTTTCGAATACCAAACCAGCAAAGGAAAAAATAACAGCACATAAATAATACAAGAAGTATTCTTTCAAAAAAGCAAAAATTAATAAAAGTTAGGAAGGTTTAATTTTAAAAATTAATTCAAGTTTGTAATTAAAAGGTTTATTTTCATTAAACAAAAAATAGCTTTAATAATTAAAAAGAAATAAAAATATTTTACTCTTATTTTTAAAAATCCACTAAACTCAATTAATTAAAATATTCACACCTTGTTACCCATTGTGTAACAGCCCACGCCCAAAATTTAATAACATCGTTATGAATTTTGATTGTTATAGATGCGGCATTTGAATAAAACTTTAAAGAATTAAATAATTATTGAACAAAAATAAATTTAAAAAATAGGTCTATCCCACAATAAACATTTAAATAAATAATTATTTGTTCCCCCAAATAATTTAATATTCTTACATTATTAGATTGCCCACCAAAAAAGTAATTATTATTTTCATTATTATTTTCTTCTTCCTTTCTTCTCCTCCCTCTTTTATTAATTAATTCTCTATTTTCATTAAAACAAATAATTGAAGAAAGGAAAACTAATTGATATAGCCAACCTTTTTTAAAATAAAATAAATTTTTTAAAAATAATTTATCAAATTTAAATTTACAAATTGTAATTGCCAAGGCAGAAAAAATACAAAAAGTTCTAACTGCTGGAGTATCAGAAAACGCTCCAATGGCAAATGAAATAACGTTTGTGAGTGAACTTTTTAATTAAATAATAATTTTTATTTTTATTTGATTAAATAAAATTGGAACTAAATTTTAATTAAATACTAAAAATCATGGGGTCGCCTAGGTATTCACTCCAAGCGGCCAACCAAATTAAAGAATTAATCTTTGGAGTGTGAATGTAAAATTTAGGGGTTAACTTATTTAAATAAATTAAAAAAAATATTTTTCTCTCCACCTTATAGTTATTGAAGGGCCAGCATCTTCCAAACACAAAGCCATTCTTTTAGCTATTCCATTTATATTATCAAAATTATTATTTTTATTAAATATTTTATTTGTTCTGTGCCAAGCACGCATCTATTGAAATAATTATTTTCTTAATTTAAAAATTTATTACCAAAATAAAAATATCATCAACCCCAACAGAAAGAACCAAAAATAAAGCAGCTACAATAATTGACTGAAATTTGTAACCTGTGGCTGCCATTAAACCTATTGCTGTCGACTTTAATAAAAGTTTAAATTATTTAATATTAATTTCCCATTAAAGAGATAAAGACACGGGGACGAATAATAAAGGGAATACTATTTTGCTTCGGGGACGGGACTTCAATTCTCCATACCGTTCCGGGGATTAACCCTATTTTTAATTTACCATAGCAAAAAGGGGAACCAAGCAACCAATAAAACATTCAATAAAACGATTTTCTTCTCTTTTAGCTCTAAAAGATGTTGAGACAACAAAAATCTTAAAAATTATTTTTTTAATTATTTAAAAAAAAATTAATTTACAATCATAAAAACAACAGAAGTAGCTAAAAGAGGTGCAGTTTCTGCTCCCATCCTTCTAACTTCTTGTGTAACTAAATAATCACTAGTCATTCCTGTCTGTTATTTTTTAATTAAAATTTAAAATTAAATATTAATTAAAAATACTTTTAATAAATTTGAATAAGGGGAATGTTCAAAAAGATCAATTGCAGCTAAAAAAATTTTTTATTAAAAAATTTCTATTGAAAAATTTGAAATAGTAACCATTTTGCCATTTAACAAGTAAATCTTTATCTTCATAATTAGCAACCAAAAAGAAAGGCATTATCTTAAAAATATTTTTTTTTAATTTTTATAATAATTTTAAAAAATAATTTACAGCTGTATTAAAAGTTTCGAGAAGTTTAATTGTTGGAGATTTTTTTGTTCCAGATTTTCTTTGTAAAGCTAAAAGTAGTGCTTGTTCTTCTTGTGTTGGCATTTCTGTTTTTTCATTTTTAACATATTCAGTTCCAGTAAAATTTTTGAGGGAAACACCATATATATTGTTACCTTTTTAATTTTTGATGATTAATATTTAGGAATTTGGATCGAGAAAAAATTGTATAAAATCTTTAAATTATTTAAAATATCCCAAAAAAGTTAAGAAAATTTTATTAGAGACATTCCTGCTAGTAAACAGGCATCCCTTGCACATGCTTTAAGTAAGAGCAAGGTAAAAGTTTAATCCCGGGCAGGCTTCGATCCTGCGACCTCCTGGCAGTTATTGCTAGGCGCTTTCGCTCACCACGTACAGGTGCTCTACCAACTGAGATCTTAAACCCCCGCCTAGTGAGCGTTTTTAATGCTAGCCAGCTGGATCTTTCCCTTCCTTACATTTACAAGAACGCAAAATTTGTAAACTTTGCCTAGTTTGGATAAATAAATATATTTAGGCATTTATGTATAATTCTAAAGGATAATATCCTCAAGAGATTTGTTTAAAATTATAAAAATTCTAAAGAAATATTTTAAATATTTATTTTTAATTACCAATAAAAGCTCTAGTTCCAAACAATTCTACAGCTGGGTATGTATAAGTTAAAGGTTGTTCAGGGTCATAAACTTTAAGAAAAGCTAAGAACGCTGTATTCAATTCACAATAAGGTTCACAAATATTTCGATAACCATAAACTCTTCCATTTTTCTCTATATGGATCTAAAATAATTTAAAATACTTTATTTAAATTTGTGGATTTTTTGATATAATTTAAAGTTTTTTCTCTCTAATTATTTTCACAACCTCTTGTTGAAGGGCTCGAGTTAAATTATAAAGCAACCAACGATGTTCAGTTCTTAAAAGGTTACCCCCATCTCTTGCACGGCTCATGATATAGCAAGGATCTAATGTTCCATTCTAAATAGAAGAATATGTAAATAAAATTATCTATTGAAACAAAAATATAAAAATGAAATCAAGATTAGATAGACTATAAAATAATTAAATTATTTTTAAAAGAATATTTGCCTGTAAAAAAACTAGGCTCATATCGTTACGTAAAGCCTAGATCCTAAAAACTCGAGAATCAACGTAAAACAGCTCTAAATCTCTAAAGTATATTTTCGAAGCATTATTTTTGTTTTGAATTTTATTTTTGGGCTTACTTTAAAGCCCTTGCTATTTTCAGAAATTAAAAAGAGGCTAAATTTGTGAAGCAATAGAGAGTTTTGAATTTCAAGAAAATCGACAAATAAATAAATTACCTGTTTAAGAAAATATTTGGCTATTTTATATTCATTCTTGCTTGGAGCATTTAAAGGCGAATATTCTGTTCTAACATTATTAACTTCTTCAAAACGTAAAAGTCCAATGCTGGCTATTATAGTTACGAGAATAACAGTGAAAATAATTTGAAGAAAATTTCTTCCTTAAATTTAAAAATTATTTACAAATACCTGAGGGGTTTTAAATTATTAAAAAAATATTTTTAATACAAATTTTCATTTAGTTTTTTCTTAAAAATTTTATAATTTTTAAAAATATTTCCATATTATAGGAAAAAATTAAATAATTCACCAATTTGATAGCCAAGTAAATAAAATCCTCGTTCAAATAAAAGTGTTGGGTGCAGCATTTTATTAAAAGAATAATTAAATTTTTCCTAAAATAACGATATTAAAAATAAGCAATATATGGAAATAAGAATATAAAAAATAAATAAAGGTAAGTAAATTACACAATTTTATTAAATTAATAGAAATTTTAGGATTAAAAAATCATAATTTTTAGATAAAATATTGTACTAAGGAAGAAGTAAAGTTTATTTTGAATATTTTAAATCAGAAATTTCCCAAAAAAAAAGATCTTGTATAGAAAATTAAATTAATATATGTAGATCTAAATTAAGGTTGGCGATTCCTGGGAAATCATCGGTTATCCAGAACCGGAACCGATAACCGAACCGAAGATTTAGGTTATCCGGTCTTTTTTCGGTTCCGAATATTTTTTGAACTTAAACTTGTTTTTGTAAGATTTGAGAAATTTTGGGTATTCAATTGAAACATGTCATATTCCAATTTAAGTTTTAAAATAAATTATAAATAAAGTAAAAATAATTTATTAAAAATAACATTTGTTTATTTTAATTTTTAGATTCAATTAGCAATTGGGAAATGACCAATCTTTATTTACATTAATTATTGCTTAGCGCAAATAACAAAAAAATTAATTCTTGTTTTGTTACGTAAAAATAGGTAAAAGAAAGGAGGAACAGATAAATAGATAGCAGTAGCCATAAAAAATTAGAAAATAAACTAGATTTTGTTAAATTAACTAGATAACTGGATGGATGGATATATGTTGCAATTTAATTAAAAAATAATTTATTTGGAAACCAAAATATAAGTGTTTTTATTAAAATTAAATATTTATTTTAATTGACTATTAAATATTTAAAAAATAAATATAATATTTTTATTTATAAATTTTTTGACCTTGGAAGCGATTAAAATAAAAATAAATAATTATTTTTAAAAAATATTTTTGTGAAGCAATCAAGCAATAACACCTACATACATATAAACGTTAAATTGTTTAATCATTTATTTATATATAACCAGTATTTGTTTATTTCTTTTGTTGTTGCAAAAATAAACAGAAAAGGATATATAAAAAATAAATAAAAATTAAATTCAGGATGGATTAAATATGTCTGATATTTAAATAATAATCCGTTTAAAAAATTAAAAAAAAGAGAAAATGAAGAAAAAAAATTACATAATATTTAAATGAGGTAAAAAAATAAAAAAAAATTTAAAAAACATGAAAAATCTGCTAAACTTTAATAAAAATTAAAAGTTTGATAAGCATAGTAAGAAATACCGCAAGGTAAAAGCATTTAAAAAATAATTTTTCAATACTTAAAACCAAAAATGGAAAAAAACCAAAGAAAAGACATAATCCAAATCCAAGTTTCTACACTAAAAGTAGGCTATACTAATGGAAATATTTGCAATTAAATTAAAAAATTAAATAGAATTTTCACAAAAAATAAATATTAATAAAAAAATATACATATCGCTACTTTTTATATTTTAATCATCCGTTTGATTTTTTTACAAAATGTTTCGCAAAACATTAATTACAAGCAAAAATGTTTATTTATTTAAGCATTTATTAGAATTATTTTCTAAATAAATACATTTATTTATTTTTTTAGAAAAAGCCTTCTTTTAATAGAAGCAAGGTAAATATGTATAATTAATTTTATTTAAAATAAAAAAATTAAAATGGATGTGATGGATCAGATAAAAATAAATTAACGGTTTCACTTAACACTTTTCAACATCAAAAATATTATTTTTTTAAACATGTAACAAGTTCCATTTATTTTTAAATGGAAATGGATATGTCAAAAATAATTATTAATTTCCTTTTTATTTTTGTCATTAATCATTTAAAGATTTGTAATAAACTTTTCGGGGATAACAAACATAACTTGGATAGGAGCCATTGAAAGAAAAAAGGTAGGGGGAATTCCCTATAGTTATCTGATAAAATAGGAGGAAATAAAAATATTGTAATGTGGGAAAAGGAGGAACGAGATCGTGAATTTAAGATAAAAGAAAGCTTAAAATTAGCAGGTAGGAGAGAGGGTTCTTTCTGTTGTGGGAAGTATGGATTTGAATGTTATATTGTGAATCTCTAAAATTTTTAGACTCGTTGATTAGATAAATGATATTCAATATATATATATATGATAACAGAAAAGGTACAATCTATATTTTCTATCATTTTACCATTTAGACGATTATTGAAGTTGTTATATGTAAATATGGTTGCCAAATTGGACAGACTTGGACCGAAAGATCGAGTCGGGCCTAGGATATTTGGCCCGATAAAAACAAGCCCGAAAAAATGCTTCGACCTTCGGCCCGACTCGGAAACGGCAACCCTAGTTATAAATATGAAAATAAAACTAAGGAGAGAAATCATACATACGTATTTAGGATTGTTACAAATATGTCTGTATTTAAATAAATATTATAAAATTATTGCTATAAAATTTACTAATATAAAAATGTTTTAATAACTTCAAAAACCTGTTTCCAATTAATAATCTTTAAACAATAAAAACATCTTAAAAAATCAAAAGCTTTTAACAAAAAAATCTTTTCATTTTCTACTATTTAAAAATCCTTCAAAAGCCCCCTAAAGCAACAAAATCTTTTTCATTTTTTGTAACCTTTTTTTTAATTTTTTCTTTCTTCTTTGTAATAATTATTTCCTCCCGTTTTTCTTTCATGTATTTTTCCATGTCCTTTTCTTGTTTAATGACAAAAGTCAAATAAACCAACCGATCGGCATTTGGCTGACAATTTTGTTTGGTCAAACCGGTTAGAAAAGGGATTACATTAAAAAGAAGAAAAAATAATAAAAGAATAAAAGGGAGGGAGGGGAAGGGAGGGAGGGAGGGGGGAGGGGAGGGGAAGAGGGAAAATAAAGGGCGCAGGCCAATCAGGCGAAAATCAGGGCAAAGACAAAGAAAACAAGGAGTAAATTAGTAAAATAAAAATAAGGATATATTTAAGTACGAACAATGGGGATAATGTGAAAATTAGTGCAGAAAATTAAAAAGAAGAAAATTAAAAATTGTTGAAATAAAATAAAGAGATAAAAGTAAATAAATTAAGAGGTAAAAAATAAGTTCAAAGAAAAATAACAATTAAAAAATACAAAGATTGTGATCATAGGAAACTAGGAAATTTTAAGGCAAATTTATGAAATTATTTAAAAAATTATCAAGCTTTTTAACTTTTTGATCCTATTTTCTAAAATTAAGAATCATAAAAACATCCTAGCGGATTCTCTCAAAAATATTTATTTAGCCAGATCAGGATTTTGGAGTGATCCAGATCAGGATCACTCTTCCAAGGTTATCTTATTAACCTTTATTTTTCGAAAAAACGCTAAAACATGTTACGGATAAATTAAAAATATAATTAACTTCTTTTAGCAAAAGTTTATAATAAAAGTTATATGTATAAAATCTATAGACATAATTGAATTGGTGTTGAGTTCTGATGGAACATATAGATTATAGGTATATATTTACTTACTTTATGTGCAGATATCCAATAAAGATTAAAATAATTATAAGTGACGAAAAAAAGAGGAAAATGGATATATATTAATTTTTATAGGAAGGATATAAATAAATTAATATAGAGAGAGAGTGCTTCGATTATATATTTCAATTGACAACTTCATACACCCCCCCCCCCCCCCCCCTCACTCCCTTAGCTTTACATTATTTCTAGTTCATTTATTGGGAAAGGGATATTTATTGGAAGGAATCGAATAAAAGAAAATTTACAAGAAAAATTCTTTCCAGAGAATCTCTCAGCTTGGAGGCGAAAAGTTGTGTAGCAAGTCAATAGAGAGGATAATGGCCTCAACAACAATAGAGAGAAGATTTGTTTTTAATAAATGTTTTTATTCGAAGAATTAAAGGAAAGAAATGAATTAATGAGAGAGAGAGAGAGGAGTGAACACATGAAAAGTTTATGAGCCTTTCGCGAGCCTATAAATTCTTTAAAAAATTTTTTATTTATTCTAGTACATTTTCAGCAAATATTTACAAAAATATCCAAAAAAGCCGAAGACACTGTAGATTGTATAAAGGATAAAATCTACTAATATTAAAATACTTCTAACTTCACCTTATCCCCCTTTTCTTGAACTTTTTAAAAAACATATTCGAATGTAAAAATTTATTTAAAAAATGAGAAATTAAAAAAATAATTTTAAAATTAAGAAAAAAATATTGGTAATTTTAATGTTAAAAATTTATAATTATATTTAAATTTAGTTTGTTTTACATACATTACAAGTTGAAGCACAAATAAGTGAAACGCTAGAAGAACAAGGACGACCTGCCGCTTTATATAAACTTGTGATAAGCTGGCATCCCCTAAATGTTAATTTAAATATTTTTTTCGAATTTGAAATTAATATTTTTTAAGAAATAAAAAAATTTAAATATTTTTAGTTATTAAAATATTTTTAAAATTAATTATTTTTATTTACTTTCCAATATCTTTGCAAACTAGAGATGTTTGAGTATTTCCTCCATTTTTTGGTGTTACGTCATTCCCTGAATTTTCACTATTCGCTGGATTTTCACTATTATTTGGTGGAGTTTCTCCATTCTCTAATTTTCCAGAACCTTAGAAATATTAAAATACCTATATATTTATTTATTTAATTAAAAAATATTTACAATAATTATTTTCACAAGGTCCATACAACTCTGGACATTCACCTACTACACAAGCTAATAATTATTCTTACAATTTTTTTAATATTTAAAATCGCCTACGAGCTAATTCGGCAAAAGATTCAAAAATTAATAAATTTGTATTAAATATTATTAATATAAAATAATTACTAACTAAAAACATAACTAAAGCAAAATATTTTTGAAAATAAAATTTAAATAATAATTATTGTTAGGGGTCAGTTGTCCTAGAAAAAATTTTTAAAAATAAAAGTTAATTAGGAGGTATTTTATTTTTTATTTTCTAAAATCCTTGCAAAAGTTTTTTCACTTTCCCCTTATATAAATTAATTAATTAAATATAAATTAAAAATTAATTTTTCTAATCAATCAACCAAATGAAAAGCTAAATTTTGGTTTCTTCGTAAATTTTTAAAAATTAAAAAGCTATGCAAACATTTAAAAATAAAATAAAGGAAAATTTAAATTAAAAACATTTAAGCAAAAATAAAAATATTTTTAAATTAATTAGGGGGAATTGTTTAATTTAAAAGATATTATACTAATTTTATTTAGAGTCAAAAGTTGGGGGTTTTTACAAAAATAAATACTCGGAGTTTAGATTGGCATTTCGAATGTGAAAAGACGTTGCTTAAAAAATTTTTTTTGAGTTTTGTGTTTTTATTCATATTAAATAATTTTATAGAAATATATGTACTTTATTTGATCAAAAACACAAAAATATTTAAATATTTTCTTTTTTTATGCTTAAATCAATTTTTTAAATATACAAGCAATCGTTTTATTAATTATTAATTGTACTTTTAAAATGATTTAAGATACATGATAAACAACAAAATAAATATATTTTTTTAATTTCATCACAACATTTTTGACGTTTAATTTAATTAAAATTTTTACTTTCTCTAAAACGAAAACAAAATAATTCTTAATTTTAAGGAAAACACGTGAAAATATAATCTTTAAGTTAATTCCAAATAAATATACGGAAATTGCCATTATTTTGTTTTTCTATTTTTGAATGATCTTGAACGTATTAAAAAGTTTTTTTAAATCTTCTACAGAAAAACCCCCTTTTAAACAAAAAATATTTCAAAATAAATTAAGAAATATTTATTTATTAGGTATATTCTTTTTTGTGATTTCCACATATGTGGAAAATTTTTTAAACAGATAATTTTGATTGACAGACTGTACTTATTTTGTGTTAAAAGTACAAGCAATAAATACAATATAAAAACGATAATTTAAATTAAAAATTATTTATATTTATTTATTAAATACTTTCATTTAATTGTTTGGAATTTATCCAATTACCTTAAACTAAACAAAATTATTTTTATTTGCTTTAAAAACATCCACAATTTTTAAATAAAAATACTTCATTATGTTTGTATTTCAACACTTGCATTAATTTTAAAATTTAGATTAAAATATAGGTATATAATCAAAAAATGTTTAAAATAATCTTTTTTGCCCAAATTTCATTTCTTTTATTCTCCTATATTTTTTCAAATATTCAATTAAAATATAAAGAAAAAAATTTTAAAATAAATGGAAATCCTTTAATTAAAATTTTAAAAATTAATTTTCAAAAAGTTGGAAATGGCCAAAATAAATTGAAAATTTTAGTTGAACTTGATTCTAGTCTTTACTACAATTTTTCTCTTTATTTAAATTTGGATTTAAACCCTTCTTGTAATTACGGGGCTGAAACAAAATTTTATTTTGAAAAGGGAATTAAATTAAAAAGAGGTAGAAAACATAAATTATTTGAAAAAATATTGAAGGATATTGTTAAATTTGGATTTAATATTTGTTTATTTAAATATGAAGGGAATTCTAATTATAATTATGTAAGAAGTATTTATTGTTATTTTGTAACTTATTTTAGTAATTAATTTTTTAAATTAAATTTCGAAGCAAAAGAAATTTGAAATTTAAAGGGGAAAATTTTATTTTGAAGTTTTTAGATTTTTTAAAAATAAAATTCGAAATTTTATTTAATTAAATATAAATATTTGGTTATTATAGTAATTAATGGGAATGATTTCTAAATAATTTCTTTAATATTTCATTCCCGAAAATAAGCAAAATAAATTAAAAAGAAATAATTTTAAATTTATTTTAGTAAATAAACAATATTTAATTTTTAAAAAATTTTTTTTGTTTAGTTGCTTGCAGAACTTCGCCCAACATTTAAATCCGAAATTGATGTGGGTGCAAACAATTTAACACAAAACAATTTAATTTCTGAAAACAATAGTTATAAATATATGAAAGTAATTAATGATGGAGTAGAGACTCTATATTGTTTTAATTACAAAAAATTTGAATTAATTAAATTAATTTTGTTTATGAAAACTGAGGGACCTCAAAAATTAAAAAATAATTTAATCGAAACTTTAGAGAAAACATCTTTGACTGGCATACAAAATAAAAATTTAAAAGAATATTCTCATATTGAGATTTGTATTAAATTCGAAAATAAAGGGGAATACTTTGTTAATTTATCTCAAAAATATGGGGATAAATTATTTAAATTTTTTGTTAAAATTAAAGAAGAGAATAAATTTAAATGTTTATTTAAATTTTTTGGAAATATTACAAATGAAGAAAAAGAAATTTTGGAAGGTTTTAAATATGGATTATATTTAAATATTATTGAAACTTTTAAAAATGATGATTTTGAAGATGGGGAAATGAAAATAATTAATTCTGAATTTGAGAAGAGATCTGAAATAATGCTAGGTTATTTGAAACCTTTAATGGTATATGGGGAATATAAATATAATTATTCCGAGGATGAAAATTAAAAGAAACTAATTGAAAAGAGAATAAAGACAATTTAAATGTGAATTATTTAAATATTAAAAAAAATAAACAAAGAATATTAACTATAGTATAAAAACTTTTTTCCTTCTATTTTTTGATTAATTTTCAACAATATATTATTTAAATTTTTAAGTCAACACTCTTTCTTCCTTTATTAAATTGCTATTATATTTATTTATTCGTTGTAGAATATGTATTATAAAATTTGTTAATCACTATAGTTTGTAATTGGGATAAAAATTTTCTTAAATAACATAGGTTTATTTGATTATTCTTGGCAATAATTTAGAAAATTTAATACAAAATATATACTTAAATATGTTTTATAATAAGATTAAGTAAACTTGTAAAAACCTAAATATTAAGTCTCACCCTTATTTAATATGAAAATAAATGTCGGGAGTCGGGGCTCCCAATTTACTTCTTTTTTTCATATTTCCAATATTTATATTCTGTTTCGAAAGTATAACCCACTTTTGATTTTTTTCTTTTTTCGATGTACAGTTACCGTATATGCTCAAATAATTACCCTGGGTAATTATTGTTTCGACCTGTCGCTGGAGGGGTAATTAATCGAGAGGATGGGCTAAATTTGGGGTATATCTCAATAAATCGAGGAGGAAATCCATCTATTTTTTGATATTGATTCTTATAATGTTTCAATAATTAAAATTGACAATGGTTCTTTCAATATTTTTAAAATTAGAGAAGGAAAGGGAGGGGGTAATTAATAAAGAGGGTAATTATTTGAGAGAGGGTAATTATTCGAGCATTTACGGTATTTAATCTAAATAATTTGAATAAAAATATTTAACAATAATCAAATTTAACAATGAAAAGCACTTAAATAAAGGTTAAAATATTGATGATAACTAAAATTTAAAATACCGTATTTTCTCTAAAATAAGCCCCGGGCTTATTTTTTTCGATCGACCTCTAGAGGGGGCTTATTTTAGAGGGGGGGCTTATTTTGGAGGGGGGGCTTATTTTTTTCGATGTCTAAATTTTTCAAAAACTAAAATTTATTACTAAACATTTAGAAAAAAATTTTCTAAAATTCAATAAGATTCATCCTATACTAAGTCTCTTCAAGAAAAATCCTTGTCCAAAAACTTATCAAGTACTCTGTCAATTGATCCTTCAGATTAGATATGCCTTTAAGTCGAAGATATCGGAGGATTATGGTGAATATTGAGACATTTAGAGGGAGCATTTTGTGTTTTTGGAATTAGTAGGGATATCAAGGGATTTTGGAGGATTAAGAGATGTCAGTGGGATAAAGGTTAAAAAGCATTTTCAGAAATTAAAAGGGTTATCAATGGATTTGATGGGATTTAGAGGATATAGCGAAGAATTTCCCAGATATCCGTCTTTATCTTCCGAGATCCATGACTCCACTAATCCTACGATATTCCTACAAATGACTATTACTCCCTGAAATTCTGGTTAATCACCGAAATTTCTTAATCTCTTAATCTACATAAATCCCTTTTAATCCTTCCAATATCCTTCATAATCTCCCTTAATCTTCACTATCCATATATATCCCATTAAACCTAAAAGTCCTCCGATATCGCTATTAATCACCTAAAATCCCTCGATATCTATGTACGTTGATCCCTTTATATACCTATCTGTTAATCTTCCAAATACACTTCTAACCACTTCTAATCCTTCTATATCCCTCCTGGAGACTCAACTCTGAAGGGGACACAAAAATTAATCAACAATTAAAAATTTTTTGGGGGAGGGGGCTTATTTTAGGAGGGGGCTTATTTTAGGGGGGGGGCTTATTTTGGAGGGGGCCTTATTTTAGAGAAAATACGGTATATTTAGTGGTTTATTCACCTTATTTCAGTAATTTAATATGATAATAGAATAATCAAAAAAAACTTCAATTTAAAAAAATAACAAAGCAATTGTTTTTTTATTTAAAAAAGTTCAACAAATATGTACTTAATTTAAAGCCAGGTATTTAGGTATATAAATACAAGAATATTATCATTAAATATATTCAATTAAAAATATCAAAAAGATATTTAAATTTAAAAAATGGAAGGCAAAACTTTATTTTTAAATATTTTCCTTTTCTTTACCTTTATTTTACCCATTAAAGCCCAAAATAATTTAGTAGTTTCCCCAAAATATACCACAAAAGATACTTGTCTTAATCCGTCAAAAGCTTCTGGCCCAATTACTTCAAACCTTAATAAACCAATTAGTGGAGGTATATTTACATTATATGGAATTGGTGGACGTGGGGCCTGTGGATTGGATATTGATGCTGTAATTTATTTATTTCATCTTAAATATGTAGAATCCATTTAAATTTTTGATATTGTCTCTGAATATTCTTAAAAGGATTTGTGTTTTTAATTTAATTATGATTCGGAACGGCTATTTTTTACTTAGTTCAAACTTGGTAGATAAGAATGTAAAAAAGACTTTTACCCGAATATAAAATAAATTAAAGCTCCTATTTAATTAAAATCTAGCCAAAAATGTCGGCAGCTGTGTCAGGTTCTCTTTTCAACAATGCTGCTCAATGGGTTCCTTCTTGTCTGCCAGATAAGCGTTACTTGCTTAACGACCCAATTTGTATGAATAAATGTGTTAAAATAACCTATAAATGTGTTGGGTGTTCGGCTGCTAAAACGTTTAATTTTTATCAAAATTACAAAATAAAAAATAATTATTTAACAGTTTAACAGTTCCAATAAACAATAAATGCCCAGAATGTGCAACAAATCATGTAGATTTGTCTATTGATGCTTTTAAATGGCTTGAACCTCAGGGAGGGACTGTTGGTATTGCTAAGGGTAAATTTAAATAAATTCAGAAATATAGAATTAGGGAATTTCTTTAATTAAAATTATTTAAAATTTAAATTTTATTCGAAAATATTTATTTAAGATGCAACCATCACCTACATTAATTGCTAGAATTTTAGTAGATGATTAGACTTCTTTTCAATTTCTTTAAAATTAAAAGCTTTAATTGCATAACACTTCCTTTTTTATTTTAACTATAGTAGAATATAATTAGTTAATGAAATATAAAAATAAAGTAGATAAAATAAATTATTTTGATCTGATATGGATGATATCGGCACCACACACCTTTTGATTTTGACCCGCAAAATTAAATCAAGACAAGAAAATAAATTCAAGAGATCGCTAAACGAAAAATGAAATTAAACCCTAGGAAAACTGACGATTAGTAAAACTATTTTCCCATGTAAGTTCTACATATTTTTATAAAATTAAATTAAAATGCTAAATAAAAAGCTTAATAATCAGAAAATTAAACTAGTTAAAATTTAATTAAGCAGAAGTTAAAGTCAACTTTTCCAACTTGGACTATTATAAACTTGAATAAATTATGTATAAAATCTATATCCACAAACTCTCAAGACAATAAATTTTTTAACATATAAATTTAATAATCTAAAAGTACTTTTCATTGTTTAATGTCTAAATAATTAGTTAAACTTTAAATTTTGTAATAATTTTTTTAATTGTAATTCTGAACAAATATTAAAGTGCATATAATTTAATATATAAATATGTGGATGTTTAATTAAAAATTAAATTAAAAATTATTTAAATATTTAATTAAAATATAATTTAACAAAAAATGCAATTTAATTTGCTTTTAATATTTTTTATAATATTTATTAATGTTGCCCTTATATTTCCAGACCACCCAAAAGACTGTCCAGAACTTCCAAAAGAACCCAAAAAACCTAAAAATCCAAAACTTCCATCTAATCCAAAAAAACCAAACCCTCCAATTAATGACAGAAATAATAAAGTAGTTAAGGCAAAATATACAGAAAAAGATACTTGCCTTTCTGAATCCAAAGCTAATGGGCCGATTAAATCAAATCTTAATAAGCCAATTAATGGGAAATTTACATTTTATGGAACTGGTGGACGTGGAGCTTGTGGATATGATATGGATGAGGTAAAAATTAAGAAAAAATTTTAGATGATTAAATAATCGTTAACAAATATTAGTATACAAATACTATTTGGATAAATAAAAAATCAAAATTTGATTTTGTCACAAACATTTATATAATTATTTTTCAAAAATCATCCCAAAACATTCAATAATTTAGCCAAAATTCTCCGCCGCTGCTTCAGGCTCTCTGTTCAACAGCAGTGGACAATGGGTCGAATCATGTTTTAAAGACAAGCGTTATGTACTTAACGACCCAATTTGTATGAGTAAATGTGTTAAAATAACCTATAAATGTGTTGGGTGTTCGACGGCTAAAACGTTTAATTTTATTTAGAATCCTTAAAAAAACTCCTTTCAATTTTAACAGTTTAACAGTTCCAATAAACAATAAATGCCCAGAATGTGCAATAAATCATGTAGATTTGTCTATTGACGCTTTTAATTATCTCGAACCGAAAGGTGGAATTGTTGGGGTTGCTAAAGGTAAATTAAATTGTTAAAGGAATTAATATTTAATTGTTTTAATTAATTTTAGATGCATCAATAACTTACATTAAATGCTAGAAAAGTTATTATAAACAAAAAATAAAAGAAATACCTAATTATAAGTAATATCAGAGGTGGGTCGGAACAGTCAGAGGTGTCGGAAATCGGAACTGTCGGAAATCGGAAATGGCTCAAAAGTCGGAACTCGGAAATCGGAAATCAAAATTTTTTCGGAAATCAGAAGGAAAAAACGTCGGAAATCGGAAGTCGGAATTCCGACCCACCTCTGATTAATATAACCCTTATTCTATTTAATTTCTAAGAAATTATTTTATATTGTTATTGTTTGAGTATAAATTAGAATTTTATATCTAAATCTATCATTTTATCAGAAAATTCAAAATATTCTTTATTTACAATTAAAATCTACGAACAATTTTACACAATATATTTACAAAAATAATATTTATGTACAATCTTTTAATCTTTCTTCAATTTTGTAATACTGCTTGAGGATGTTGAATATTAACAATACTTAAAGCTCTATTATTATTATTATTATCAATTCTAGTAGAGCTATTGTTATTTAATTGTCTATTCATTTTATTAACAATAATAACATTCTGTGTATTTTGAGAAGTTGAAATTAAAGATTGGTTATGGAGAAGAACTGATCGAATAACATTTTTGTAATGTTTAACAGTTAAAACGGTAACTAAAGGATTGAGAACAGCTATCCAATGAATTGGTAAACGAATTAACATCATCTGAAAATTATTTTTAAAAATTATTATTAATATTTTTTTGAATAAAAAAATAATTTTCCTTACAAATATAATTAGCGTTGTGTCCTTAGAATTATTAATAAGTTTTGTGTTGAAAGTGGAAAATATTAAAGTAAACCAAACTGGAATAATTGCTAAAAGTGGCAATAATGACTAAAAAAGTAAATTTTTAAAAAAATTTTATAATTTAAAATTAACTTGAATAAACATATTTAAAGTTAATTGTTGATTAATCTCCCCAAGTTTATTTGAATTTGAAATAAAATTCTTTTTAACATATTGACGCATTACATAAGTACAAATAAAAATAATTGTATAGGCTAGGGTTATACATATTGTGACAATTAACCAAACATAACTATAATAATCACCCTTAAATTAAATTTTGAGGATGGAAAAATAAATATTTTGATTAAAATAAAAATATTTTTTGTTATGTAATCGAGTCTAATTAACGTTTAAATTAAAAAAAATTAAGTTTAAGAATAAAGTAAAATAAAATAATTAATTTACAGCTCTTTGAGCAATTCGAATCGGATCATCATTATTTCCATCCCAATCCAATAATTGCAAAATAACATCGTTTGAACAACAAATTTTGTGATCAGCGTCAGGATACCCAGCATAATATAAAAGTGTGGCCAGAATAAAGTCCATAGTAAAAATTGTACAGAAGAGGGCAATAAAATATTCCTTTGAAGTTATATTCATATTTCTAAATTTAAAAATAAAAATATATTTATTGTTAAGATATCATTATATTTTGGGAAAGAATGAGGGAAACAGACCAAAACGAAAACTGGAAAATCTAAGACAGAAAATTTTCCAGGTCTAAGGCTGAAGGCCTATCTGTAACACTCGAAAATTAGACTTTCAATTAGATCAGAATCGAAATTTTTTTTTATAGGATTCCCCATTTCATGCATTGAATAGGCCAGTCCAAAACCGAAAAATTACCCAATATACATAAATACACTACACAAACCCCAAAAACATAAAACAAAAGTCATAGATTGTCTATATTTTAATTGAAATAAATTTACTTATTTAAAATCAAATAACGATAAATAAATTGTGACGTGAATCCAAAAAAAGAAAAGAAGAAGCAGTTATCCCAAATAAAAAGAATTAAATTGTGAGGAATCCATCCAATATGTCTTAGAAGACCATTGAGTACAACAATGCTTACACCTTTATCAGATGTGAAAATCTAGTAAAGAACATAATAAATTTACTAATTCTTGGAAGGCTTTAAAAATTTTTTTAAATTTATTTAGATAATTTTAAAAATATTTTTGAATATTCATTATCGGCACAGATATCCGACAATTACGATTTAAGTAGATATAAAATTCATAACCAAATTTTTATAAACAAAGACAAACCGGTTCTGTAAATAAATTAATTGTTAACATAATTAAATCGGCAGCGCATGTCTGAATTAAAATATGGCTAAAAACGCGCATTTCTTTTGGACTTTTTTGAAGAATTAGCCAAATTAATAAAGAATTAAGAATAACGCCAATTGAAAATGCAGAAATTGCACTGGCTTGGTTTATCTCTCGAATCATTAGTTAAATCTTTAATAATCTAAAGGGAAATTTTTTTCAATATTTAGAATTAATTTATTAAATAATTAAAGATTTTTTTTATTCCTTATGATTTTTAAATAAATATTTGAGGAAAACAACTAAATATTACGACGATTTTTAGAAAATAAATTATAAAGTTATAAATTCCTCTTAAAATAATATTATTCTACAAATAGACATATTATATTATTTTTTAAATAAAAATAATTTATTTAAATTATAAAAAATATATTTCTTTAAAAATGTCGACATTTTAAGCTTTAGAAGAATAATTTTTTATTTTTTATTTTACCTATAAACTAATTTAAAAAACTTTACAAAATAATGCAAAAATTATATGAGAATATTTAGATTTAAATAAAAAATATTATGAAAAAACAGTGTAAGAAGTTTGCTCATAAATTAAAAGTTTCTAATAGTTTTTTGATGCCTATAAAATGATATCATTTAGAAGGCTTGAATTAATTATTTCTAAAAAGGTTTTAAATTTTGAGATAGTTAATAATATTTAGAATTAGGTATTTATTAAATAACTAACAGTTAACCTATCTGAGACGATAACAGAAAACCGGGAGGTAACTAGTAATAACTGATTGTCTCAGACATATTTTGGAATTAAAAATATTCGAAAAATTAAGTAAATGTTCATCCAATTTCCAAAAATGTAATATTATTTTAAAAAAGAGATTAAAGTTTCAAAAATTAATTTTTAATTACCGAATTTGCTCTAATTGAATGACAGTCATTCTATTTTTCAATACCCCAAAAATTTGTCATTCAACTAGAAGGGTCATTCAAATAGAGGAGTCATTCAATTAGAGCAAATACGGTAATTATTAAAAATATTTGGCTAGACAACTCTTTAAATTAATCCTCTCATTTTTATTTGGATAAAGAAGTTTCTACTCCACCTACGCTAAATTATAAAGAAAATTTTTTAAAATAATTTATAAAAATAAAATAATGTGAAACAAGGAAGCTTTGTCTAAATAAGTTTAATATTTTATATTAAATAAATTCAAAAAAATGAAACAAAAACTTAGAATATTTTGTAGTTTTTTTGAAATAAATTTTTAGAATTGAAATAGCGTGACAATCTTATTTGTTAAAAAATTTAAATAAAAATTAACATTTGTAAATTTTTTAGGCAGAGTTCGGACACAATTTTAATATACAGTCACGGAAAAAATGTCACGTTTAATAACCCCTTAGAATAATTGAGATTTTCCGTGATGTTCGTTACAAATTTAGTTCGAATCTCGTTTCGCTATAAATTATTTTAAAGGAATAAACTTAATGTAAATGTTGGAATTAAAAAAATATTAAATATTATTTAAATTGAAAAAAGTAAAAGAATTAAATAAATAAATATTTGTATTTTTCGATCGAGTTTTAAACAGTTTTGATTTTTTGTGTTAATATTTTTAAGTCGAAATTTTATAAAGGCAATCCTCGAGTTTTTCTATAAAATATTTTTTATTTATTTTATTAAGAGACTTTAAATAATTTTAAAAAATTATTACTAATACATATTACAAAAATGTGAAAATCAAAAGAAATAAAAAAATTCAAAAAATTTTCTTACAAAAAATTATTTTTTATAAATTAATTCTAAGAAATTAAGAAAAGAATGTTCCAAATATAAAAAAATAAGTGAGAATTCCAAAAATATTCGCACGCAAATGTTTTATAGTTTGTCATATGTATTTCAATTAAAAGTTTTAAATGGAGAATAAAGATTAATTTAAAATAATTAAGCAGAAAATTTGGCATTTTTTAATGTAGGTAAATACAAATTGAAGAATAAAATTAAAAAATATATTTAAATTCAAATTTTTTCAAAATTTATTTAGAAAATCTAATTATTAACAATTAAAAAAAATATTTTATAAAAAAATTGGACGATTTAATCTTATTTGTACTTTTATAAATTTATATATTTTTATTTAAATATATAAAATCAGTCATTTACTCATAGTTAATTGTGGCAAATAAACATCAATGCGAAGATGTCGACCACATCCACATTTGTTGTTATAATTTGTGTATGATGGGATTTGTTTGGAATTTAAATAATTATTAAATGGATTTTGTTGCTGTGAAGATAAATAAGGATTATTATTATTGTAGTTGTAATTGTTGTTGTTTGGATAAATTGGGGAATATTGTTGGGGGGATTTATTCTTTTTAAAAAATAATTAAATTATTTTATTAAATATTACTTATTTGTTTGTTTATTTTTTATAAGAAAAAACAACTTCCTAAAATAGAATTTGTTAGTAGACAATTATTTGGAATACATCAAAAATCCTACATAAACAACCCCCCCCCCCCTCTCTCCCCCTTCTTTATATTTAAAAATTACTTCAACACAAATGCAAATACAACTTGTTAATATTCGATCATAATTATTTGGAATACTTCTTTGTGAATAAAAACAATGTTTATTCTCAACATTTTCACATAACGGGTAATTATCGAGTAAATCACAATCAGCAACGAGCTGATTGTGATCAGCAAAGGGCTGATTTAATTCTTCCGTAGAAGAACAATTTTCTGTTCTATGCCGAATTGTAAGCAACTAAAAATTTGTGTAAATATGATAGTTAAAAACAACTTCTTCATGTAAAGTTTACTCAAATTAAATACGGACCAAAGTGAGTGCTTCTAAATATAGGATGATTATTTTTCCAAATATAATTGGGAAATGTTTACAATATAAACCAAAACTTATTGTTTAGCCTCTAGCGGATATGAGAATAATAATTTATTAGCGTGCCCATTCCAAAATAAAATTTTAATAAAATGTTGCCTTTTGCCCATCATTTAAAGGTTTTTCCTCTTTCGAAGAGGATTGCAAAAATTTTGATCCAATAATTTTTCTAAGCCGACTTCTCTTATCTGGTAAACATATTTGAGCAGAAGGCACAAAAACTGTTTTAGAAGGACATTTTTTTATTTTCCATATTCCAATATCATTTCTTAATTTTTAATTATTTAAATAATTATTTATTTAAAAAACCTTCCTAACTCTTTCGATATTTCTTTTGTCTGTTCACATTCAATAAATAAATTCTCCTCTTCAGCTGGTCTTCTTAAATTTGGTAGCTGACATAAATCTCGAATAACTACGCCTTTTATTAATTAATTTTTAAAAATGTAAAAAATAATTTTAAGTAGAGATCTGGCTGAGAAGAGATCTCGAACGAAAATCTCGGTTATCTAAGTCGAGATTTTTATCGAGATTTTTGGAGATATCGATCTCGATTCGTGTACGACCCTTTCAGTAGGTCTCTATTTATTAGTTAACAAGAATATTATTATAGTTATTTTATCTGAGCTATACATATATTTTTTGATTAAATTTTATTAAAATTATTGGCGCTGGTCTACATAGTTTATGCGTCCAATCAAACTTTATGAGTATGTTCCAAAACATTTTTTCATGTTTGGGACCTACGCCCACTGGGTCTGGGACCATTCCTTGCCCTATCCCTCGAAATTTCTGAAAGTTATAGCCAATTTTTAAAAATTTCGGAAAAACGATTGTAACTTTCAGAAATTTCGAGGGATAGAGTAAGGAACGGTCCCAGACAATACCCCAACAGTGCAATACCAAGAAAAATCCAATTTTCACTTGATTGGACACATAAACTTTTCATTGGACGCATAAACTAGACCAGCACCAAATTATTTTTAATAAATTATCCTACTCTCAGTATTTGGATCTTTATTGTTTTTAAAACTTGTTGACTTTTGAAGTGACAAAGTTGGAAGAGTGTAATAATATTTATTTCCGTCTAATTTTTCATTTTTAAATTCAAAGTCGAAAGAATTTTTTATTTGTTTGGGTTGATCTTTCTTATTCTCATTTTTGAAGGTAAAATCTTTATTTAATGATGATTCCTTAATTTAATATAATAGAAATTATTTAAATAACCATTGTTATTTAGATTAGCTTATTTTGTTCTATTATCAAATTAAAGGATTTTAAGGGCTTTTTTTATAAATACTTCCCCTATTATTTTCACTTTCAATTTTTTTGTAATTAAGAATAAAAATATTCAAGTACTTTAATTTCATCATTTAAACTTTGATTACTTTCATAAGGTATAGCTTTAACAAGGAAACTCCTCTCCTCGGTATTAAGATTTTGCTGACCTAACTGATTTTGTATTTGTTGTTGTGGATTTAGAAATTGAAAAAAGTGAACATGCGTCGGAATAAAAAATGCTAAAATATAATTTTAAAAAATTTAATAAATGTTTCTGACCATTTAGAAAAGATTTTCTATTAATTTGTTGAATTATTAAAAGTAAACTTATAATTATTAAAGTAACATTCTTCATTTCTAAATTTTTATTAATAATCAGATTAAATGTAAAGTTGAATAAATAATCTTTTTTTAATTTAATCCCTAAAATTAGAATTATTATTAGAATTAAAGTTGTATATGTGTTTCTCTAAAGTTGTATATGTGTTTCTCCGAATTTCTCCATTTCAAACATACATATATGTATATAAATTTAATTTCTAAACAGAATAAGTTTATAATGATTTATTTATCAAAGAAAGCAATAAACGTTCCTTATACATGTGATAATTTTATTTTCTTAAACAAAATATTGAATATAAAATAGCTTAAATCAAATTTTAAAAATTAATTTTGTATTCTTGTTGGAATAATAAACTAGATCAGTTACATTTATGCATTTAATCGCAAGTGGCCGTAAGAAAGATAATCGGATTAACAAAACTGACTTCTTCAAAAATGTACAAAAATTTAATTTTTTTATACTTTAAAAAATAATTCTTTTGTTATTTTATTTTTAGAAATGAGGAAGGAATTAAAAGTAATAAATAAATATAGGGAGTTGCACTTTAACATCTAAGTACATATTTAGTCAATTTATGTAATTTAGTAAGTGTAAATGGCATATGTTCAGTTGGTGGTCTACTTATCCAAAGGTAGACCGGCATAATCCCTCAGTAAAAAAGTTGCATTGTTCGGCGATCAAACTTTTGATATTGTCCCAATTACTAGTTATTGAATATAAGGTTTTCAATTGTTAGAGGCTTAAAATTATCTGCCAAGAATGTGTTATCAATATGAGCACAGAGAAGGGTATCCAAGATTTATTATTTGCAGAATTTCATAGTTATATTTTTATTTTTCTATCAATTAACTATATTGTTTATTATTTTTTAGACGCACGGGTCTCATTATTATTAGTTTTTAATTGCGTATATTAATTTAAATCAGTTGTAACTTATAGATTTTATTAATCAAAAATCGTTTAATAATAAAATAATTTTATCACAAAATAAATCCAGGTCTTTCATTTTAGTCTGTTAAAGACTCTCCAGTTGACATAGCCGAACCTGATGAAGAATGCCCACTATGGAATAGTTTGCGTCGCCATGGACGTTCATCACTAAATAGCATCACAACAAAGCAAATAAAAATGAAAAGAACCAAAAGAATAACTAAAAAAATTATTTGTTTTCATTATTACCTTTCTAAAGGATAATGTAAAAATTGGGGGAAATGTGAGAATAAAATTAAAATTAATTTTTTAAATTAATTCTTACGAAAGACTATAATTCCAATATAAAAAGCAAGTTTAATTTTATCCAAGCAAGTTCTTTTTCCAGATTTTATGCTTGAAGTTTCGCCGGCTGTCCACTCTCCTTGTTGATTACTTTGTTTTCTTCCATTTGTTGTATATACATGTGTGGGAATAGGAACGTGGTAACTGACAAAATCATTTTGATGTTGATTAAAATTTGACATTTTTAATTATTTTAATTCTAAATTTTTAATTAAATTTTATTGAGATTATTTTAGTAAACATTTCAACATTCCTAGATTTTAACATAAATATCTCCAAAATATTTAATTATGTACAATGGACCGAAAATTTAAATTTGCTATGGGCGCCATGTTACAATGAATTTTAATTTAACTATCGGGTTATAGAAATTTCCCTTTTAAATTTTTTTTGAGAAAAAATGGTTCTGCAGAAAGAAGAATGTCTATTTTCAAATATTTTTAAAATTTTGTGTGAGGTAATTTAAGAATAATCACGAGGATAAATAAAAAAAATTAAAAGTTAATTAAACCTAATGAAGTGTAAAGTAAAAATATCCGTTTGCTTCAATTGATTTTTCTAAATTTGGAATGTTGGAAAGTTGTGGGGAGGAAAAAGAACATTTGTGCAAATTAAACTCATGATTCAATTGAGAATTTAGAGAAAGCTTTGATAACTAAAACAATGAAAATAACCAAAACTTTGATAAAAGAATTTTATTTTTGTAAATTATTTTTAGACATTTTAAAAAAATTTTAAAGGTGCAAAATTTACAATTTAAGAAGAAAGGAGGAATTAGGACATTTAGGAAATGAAACTAGAATATTGCACAATAAATTTAAGTTTTCCAACATTCCGAATAGATAAACTTTTTTAAATTGTTCCAGAAAAATTGTGTTCTGATTTATAGTTAAATAATCGAGGTTTTTAGAGTTGTACTGGGGTAAAAAAAATTTAAAATACATTTTAACCAAACAAAATTAAAATTAAAAACATTTCTAAAGAGAATAAAAATTTCAAAATTTAAACTCAATGTTTTGCCAAATAAAAAATATTTTAATTCTTTAAAAAAAGTAATAAATCACTTTTTTCTATTTATAAAAAGTCACATTTAAAATATTCTGTTTAGAACAATTTAAACGTTTAAAAATTCAAAAGGACAGTTTTTTCTTCTAATTTAAGTTTTTCCGTTTATTTACACTTGAATGGCCATAATTTAGAAAATTAATTATTAGATTGGGTAGAAAAAATTAAAAATAATTTTTTTGAATAATTAAAAGAGACAAATTTTGTGTATTTTTATATTTAAATTCAAACGATTGACGCAATAGGGAGTGGTTTTTATTAGAATAAAATTGAAAAAAAAATATTTTTTTCTAAATTAATTTTGATTGTAATAAATATTTTTGTTATAATTGAACTGTAATAACAATTTAAGAATTTTTTTAAATAGAAAAATAATCCTCTAAATTACATATAAAAATATATAAATAAGGACAAAATTGATAATTTAAAAAATTATAAGTTGTTTTCTGTAAATTAGTAGTCTTAATAAGGCCTACATTTTATACAAAATTTATTTGGTTCAATATCTAAGTAGATAGGAAAACTTTGTTCTTGCTCATTATTCTTTACTTTTATGATACAAGGCCGAAAATTTCTCTAACTTAAATTACGCTGAATTAAATTAATCTCTGATTTGTAACTTACAAATTAGCGAAATTTATTTCAAACTTGTTTTTTTTAATCGAATCTATTTAAATTGTAATTCGTCATTTAGTTTTTTTTATTTTTAGATTTTTTACAAATTGAATTATTTAAATAAATTAAAACTTTAAATTTAAATTAACGTTTTAATGGTCTAATTATCGGTTTTACTTCCTTATCGTCATCCCCTTCGGCAGAATATGGAGGTATTGATATTCGTGGCATAGAGTCTTGTGGTTGTGCTATAAAAAGTTTTTTAAGTTCTTTTGATTAAGCGAGACTAACCCATTTGTCTCATATTTGATTGTGCTTGTCGTTGTGGCTTGAAATTATCATTTGGCCCCATTTCAAGAACATCTAGTCTCTTTTCAGAGCCATAATCTAAAATAAATTTTAATTTTGTAAATTGATATTTTAGAATCAGAATTTATATTACTAGATCCATATCCACCCAAAACATCCCCAGTATCCATCATACCCCCAGGCATCATTCCAAGGTTCATCATTGAGCCTTGACTGCCACCCATTCCTCCACCCATTTCCATTCCTCAAAATAAATTAATTTCCACTTTATTAATATACCTCCTCCCATGCCTGGATTCATTGGCCCCATTCCTCCTGGCATTTGATTACCCATACCTTTAAATTGTTTAAGAAGTACTGAAAATTATAAAAAAAGTAATTACCATAATATCCACTTCCACCTCCGCCCATATTATTATTAAAATTAGAACGGCCAGGAGACATACTTCTTCCAGTCCCTCCAGTTCCGCCATTTAAAATATTATCAAGAGAAAATCCTGGATATATTTCGCCTTCATCATCATCTCCAGGAATTATTTTCTTTGGCCCTCTATTCATTTGTGATCCCATACCTTTTAAATTATTGTTAATTTTATCATTTATCAAGAACTTTAAAATAACAAGGATTGCAAATACTTTAAATAAAGCAAGAAATTTTTTGTGAACAAAATATTTTGAACGAAAATAATTAAATTAATATTTAAAACAAAATCTAAATCAAATTTCCAAGGCCACTTTTTAATTAGAATTTACTATCTTAAAAATAAAATACCTCCATTTTGTCCATTCATCATACTATTCATGCCTGAATTTATTAAATAATTAGCTATAAAAATATTTAATTTGTCAATTACAAAGAGAATTGTGCTAATAATCAGTATCATGAGGGTTACATTAATATTACAAATTAGGATTTAAACATTATTTTAAGTTAAAACAATAATATATTAAGTGATAACATATTTTATTTTTAGATAATCTTAAAATTTTTTAAATTTTTACCATCCATCTGAGCAATTATTAAATGGTAATTTTCAAAAATAAAGAAAATATTAAAAATAAATATTAAAAATTTCATTTTTAATTTTACAATGAATTATACTCTAAAAAATTAATTTAATTAAAGTTTTATTTAAAATGTTTTGGATTTTTTATGTTATAGATAAAAATTTTTAATCTACATACTATAATGGAAAACGTAGTAGTTAAAATAATTAGAAAATTCCCAAAGATTCTTTAATCGTAATTTCATTTTCTAATTTTTATATTTTATTAAGAACAATAACAATTCTAAATTTAATATTTCTATAATTAAATAAAGAAATTAAAAATATATTTATTTATTTATTGTTTAACAAAAATAAATATACAATTTTAGACTTTGTGCAAACAATAAAAGTTTTCCTTTATTTCCTTCAAAAAATATTTTGAAGAAACAAATTATGTATTGTTAATTATTTTTTATTGTCTAATATTTATTAAAGATTTATTTTTTGTTAAAATAAATTAAAGTTTTATTTAAAATTTTTGGATTTATTATTTTAAAATTAATATCTTGAATAAGAAAATTAATAAATATAGTGTTTGAAGTTATAACTACAGGGAAGAGGTGGGTAGGAACAGTCAGAGGTGTCGGAAATCGGAAGAGCCGGAAATCGGAGCTGGCTCCAAAGTCGGAACTCGGAAATAGGCTGAAAAAAACGTTGGAAATAAAATTTTTATTTTCAAAACTGAATTAATAGTTTTGCTTGCAACTGCTTGCAGCAGTTGGCAATTGAAAGTTGACTCCTAGCAATGACTGACTTGGTGGCATTGAAAAGTGACCAAAATACCTTGCTTTTATACTATCTTCTTACCCTTAAAACCTAATTCAACTGGTAAAGCTTTACTATAGAAACTTCCTTTTCCGCACTCACCAAATCATTTTACTATAAGCCCCCTTTTCTATAAAAGGACAAACAGACACACACACCTTTCTCAATTATAGATATAATAAGATTGTTAACTTCCAAGCATATTATTTAAAATTTTATTTAATATAATAATAATAAAAAGAATGGCAGAATTATTAAAATTAAAAATAAAATGTAATTAATTGAATGGACAAGGCAGTAACATTTATATATTGAATAAAAAAATAAGAGGAAACCGGGAAATTAAATTTTTAATAATTCAACTAAAAATGTTTCGAACAAAAAGCAGTCAGAAAATGTAGTCGTCGAGTTTGTATATTCTAAATAAAAAGATTTAAAATTAATTTATAAAAGATTATTATTTATTAATTTTACAAAAATTATTTTCAATTTTAGCTTAACTTTCTTTAATTTGACAGTAAAATTATTTAAATAATTAAATAATATTTTTGCCTTGCCTAAAATTAAAATATTTCTAAAAAATCTTTTACTTTTTTCAACGTCCATAAGAAGAATAATATTCACGTCGTTGATGAGCACCAGAAACACCTCCTTCCCCTCCTCCAGTAGAAGAAGCAGAAGCATAATAACCACCTCCTCCAGCCCCTCTTTCTCTTGTTTGGCTACCAAATCTTTCTGTCCCTCCACCACTTGAATATTCACCTCCCCCTCCGCCACCTCCTCCTGAAGAATAAAACTCTCCAGAACGGCTTTGTCTAAAAGCATCAGATCTATCTCCAACATGTTCTTCATAAACTGTTTCTCCTCCAACTAATTGCTCTTCCATTCTCGTTACCTTTAAATATTTGTAGAATTATTTTAAAATAAATTTAAGAATATTTAAACAAAACGCCAATAAAAATATTTTTTTGTTAAAAAATTATTTTTAAAATCAAAAATTTCACCTCAGTCGTAACCCTTCTCTCAATTTCCTCCCGAACAGTATATTCACTGCTTGCTAGAGAACCCAGATCCTTTAAAAATATTTATTTTTTAAACTAAGAAAAATCAAAACTTCGTCAAGTTTAGCTCTAGGTATTGTCAGAGGACCGTAAAGAGATTCTTGACTTGATGCTGCTGGACGGCGGAAACAATGCAATCGAGAACAAAGATATAAACAACAACAAAGTGTTAAAATTAAAAATATAATTGCCAAAATGAGGAATATAATGAAAGGAATATGTGAAGCAGTCAAAGAGCCAGCTGGAGGTAATGCAGCTGCCAGTAATTGACAAGTACATTCCTATAAAATTAAAGAATTGAAGTTAATATTTAGGACAAGTTTTATTATTTTTAAATAAAAATCTTCATTAATTAGTCAGTTAAATAACTGTATTATTTGTTGAAGCATCAACTGTTTCATTACAGATAACTGTCTGCCACTCATTTGATGTTACATTTCCATCAACAAATCCAGGAGGACAACTATTAAAATTAAAATATTTTTCAAGTTTTTTTATTTTCAAAATACCTGCAAGTATATCCTGTAGTGGAATTTTCACAATTTTTACAATTTTCTATTTTGGCAGCACAAACATTGAAAGGATTTAAATATAATCCGCTACTTCCAACTTGGTGGTCATTTTGTATATTTATCCAATTAATTAATGAATTAAATGCTCCAAGTGGATTTGGTAATGAACCATGACGGAAATAAAATATTGTATTGAATAGAATACCTTTGTTTATATAAAAAGTTAAAAATAATTTTTGAAGAGAAATTAAATCTTTATGAAGGCAATAGTTGAAGATTAATTAAATTATTAGGGTTACATTTATCGGGTTATAACTTTTTAACGAGTTATCAGACCTGATCCATCAAGTTGGGAAAAAGATAACGTTTATCGAGGTCTTTCAGATATAAAATTAATTTGTATTTCGGATCAAACAGTAAAAAGTTATAGCAAATCAGAGTCGACACGCAGTTAGTTTAAAGCCGTATAATGACCGTATATTTTTAATTTTTATGTGTCTAAGTTGTTTTAAATCAAACAGAATAATGGTTAATCCGAATTTTGAACTCGATTTTCATAATTTTCACAAGGACAGATCAAATACAATTAGCTAATAAAATTTTTTAAATTTAATAAAATCCACATGATTAATTAGTAATCATTACACCACTTTATAGAAATTATAACGGATGCCTTATAAATAATTTCTCAAATAAAATTCAAAATTACCATTTCCCTGATCAGGACAAGTCAAGTTAGCTACTTCTGTAGTAACCAAAGATTTACTAAAAGGTATTTGAGCAAAACTTTGAATAATTCCTCCATTAAAAGAATCAGTATATTCCCTTGAATTTAATTATTTTTTTAATTTTAGTAGTAAAAATTTTTACTTGGATAATTCATCTGAAGAATTGGAGAATGAAGAATTACAGAAAAGGGGATTGTGGTATTTTCGAATAACCCAAATTGGCCAGGTAAAGGCATCAACCTTTTAAATTGTAAATAAATTAGTATAATTGTTATGACATCCTTCCATAGAAATTAGTTAGATTTGATTGTCAAAAAATTAAACATTCTACTATTATTATTAAATTTCCTAAATATTCATAAACAGTTAATTCTAATTAAGTAAAAATAAATTGTGTCCAAGATTTTCAAGGATATTTTTCTTTCGGTTTTCGATCTCGAAGATTCTGAAAATTATTTCCTATTTCGATATTTTTTAATTATTTTTGATTTTCGAAGATTTTTTGTTTCGAAACAGCTCTAGTAGGTAGTAGGTAAGTTTCTCTATTATTTTCATGACAAAAGAATTAATTAATCTGACCTGCTCTAATCGTAAAAAACTAATCATTAAATATTTACTTGATAACATTTCTCATTGGGTCCAGATCTTTTTTGCCCTTCTGGACAATCACATGTATCTCCAATGCAAACCTCACCCAATTCAGAACGGCAAATCTTTAAAAAATTCTTATCCATTTAAAATTGCTAGGTAATCCTAACGACCTGCCCACCACAAGTTTTTGGAGGAACAATTAAAGGAACACAAACTCTCCCAGGCAATTTTCCACTGTCATTAGATTTGTCGTCAAAACCAGTATTGCCTTAATAAATAAAAATTAAATAAATATCTAAAAATATTTTTTAACAATGGCAAGTATATCCAGAAGCCAAAGGAATACAAGTTGCATATTTATCACAATCAGATGGAACAGGGCAGCCTATTTGAGTTTCAGCTTTCTAAAAGAAATGAAAAATTATTTATTAGTTTGTTGCCTTTGTAAAATTTTATTATGCCCTCTGCAAAAATTGAAATTCTGCACTCTAGGTGTTTTTTTTGCATTTCGCAATCAGATTTTGCACTCAGGGTCAGGAAAATTCATAGTCAGGGAATTAGCAATGGTCATGCTTCGCTGCGGCTATGTTTGTTTCGCTCGCGGCGGCAAAAACTTATTTCTTGGGAATCATATAATGAACCGAATTTAAGTTGTTTACAATTTCATAGTTTTTAAACTAAAACACAAACATTTGGTTGACAATTTGGGTGAGTATTGTTTGAATTATATAAAGCATCTACATCAGTGTAACCAGGCTTACAAGCACAATAATAGCTATCAACTGTGTTTATACAGTTTGTGCCTGGAGGACATCTAAAGAATTAAACTTTAATAACTTTTAAAGAAGCTTGAAAAATACGGATTATTATCGCATTCATTAATTTGTTTTTCACAAACAAGTCCGGATTGATGTTGACGATTAGGCGATAAATCTACATAACCTTGATTACAACGGCACTCAATACTTTAATAAATAATTTAAATAAAAATTTAGTTGTCAAGGAAAAATATTTGAACTGCTTAATTTACCCAGTATTTAACCTTAAACTAAGGGTTTTCAACTCGGTGATAGTAGAGTTCGATTTTTTAAATACTCCTCGGTACCGTAATTCGTAGTAGTTTCTAATCGAAAATTTCAAGGGAAAAGCCAAATTTAGTTTAAATTAAAATTGAACAATAAATTAATCCATTAAAATGAATATTAATAAATTAATTTTGATTAATTGAACTTGATAGGAAAACTCTTGTTTTGAATGAATATATTACCTAGATTATAAATTATTCTTTTTTCATTTTAAGTAAAATTATAACTAATTAATACCCAAAATCTGTGTCTGTACATATTGCATTTGGTGAACAATGAGAAGTACCGTCCGAGCATCTTTGCGGTTTGACACAAACACGACCTGCTTTATAAACCTTAAATTGAAGGATATCTGTTTTATTTAACTTTTAAACTATTTAAATATACAACTAGCCTTGTCAGGACTTTGATCTAAATATCCACTAAAGCAAACACAATAATAACTATCATCAGTGTCATAACAATGAGCATTTACATTGCAATCATTATCCTCTTTTCGAAGGCATTCATTACGCACTTTTTTTTAAAAATATTTTTTTCTTAATTTTTATTCTATCACTACTTACAACAAACATTAGTGATTGGATGCCGTTTTTCCCCAGCTGTACACTGGCAAGTGTATTCGGCACTCAACGAGTAGGTAATTGGGGCTCCTTTAAATTTTAATTAAAAAATTATCAAATTTTTAACAAAATTATTTTTACTTGTTGCGTAAGTCGGTTCATTATGTTTTCTATGCCTTTTATAAGTCTGTTCTACATTACTGCTAACTTCAGCAGGGGCAACTTGTTGTTGGTTGGGTAAACACCTTTCTCGTTTACGTAAATCACAAGAATAAACATCTGAGGGATCACATTCTCCAGGAGAAAGGCATTTTGCTGTAAAACAATTAGCATTGTTAAATAGAAACTAATCTTGGTACCATCGGTTTATCCACCGTAAAAATATTCTTTTCCTTTCATTAGTTTATCCTTCTCAAAAGATTGCAAATGGATTAAAAAGGAAATAATTTCGTGGATCCAAAAACTAGAGCCCGGAATTTCGTACCGTACCGTATTCCGTACCGTACTACCGTATAATACCGATACCGATAAATACCGATGAATCTCAAAATTTTACCGTACCGTATTACCGATACGGAATACCGAAAAATACCGATACCGATAAATACCGGTAAAAATTTATCGGTATTCCGTACCGTATTTTCAAAAAATTAATATATTAAACAAGAATTATTTTTATAAATAAATTTGTATGGATAAAGAGGTAAATCAGGGATTTAAAGGGATTAAGCTAGATTTGGTGTGATATCGGTGGATATGGAGGGATTAAGTGGATTTAAATGGATTTTGGGGATTTGTTGACATGATTATTATGTGGATAAGTTGTTAGATGCTTATGTCAGGAAGGATATCGGGGATTAATAATGATTTGGAAGGATAAGATTGGTTTGGAAGACACCGGAGGAATAAAATGGATTTAGAGATTTGAGAATTTTGTTAGACCATCCTACAACTTTCATTGTTTTCCAGCGCAGTAGGCGAAAATTTTGGGAATTTTAGTATATGTACCAGTCACCAGATTTCTTTTTTTTTTCTTGCGCCGCAGGCAAAAATTTTAAGAATTTTGGTAAACCAAGTCACAGATTCCTTGATTTTTTTATCGGTCGGTAGTATCGGTATTTTAGTTTTTCCGTACCGTATTACCGATACGGAATACCGAAAAATACCGATACCGATAAATACCGATCAACTTCAAAATTTTATCGGTCGGTATTCCGTATCGTACTACCGATACGGAATACCGATAAATACCGAAAAATACGGCCGTAGTACGGTACGGTCCGGGCTCTACCAAAAACTTTAGCGAATACCCAAAAATCTTTAAAGACATGTATAGAGAAAAAACATTAGAACAGTGTGGCATCTTTCAAAGGGAATTTTCTTGAAAGGATCTATAACTGGGCCACAACAATTAGTTACCATTTTCCATAGTTTTGAGGAGAAAGGGGAAAAAAGAAACGGCGGATAAACAGAAAGTACTCCATCATCGTTTTATGAAGGAAACAATTTAATTTTACAAATAAATTCACCAGTTCGCGGATTTAATATTTTTCCTCCATAACATGGAGGTGCAGGAGGCATAGGTTGGGCTTTAGTGGAAATACAAACGCCTGAACGAGTTTCTCGCAAAAATCCTGTTGGACAAACACAACGATAATTTCCTAGGGGAGTACGTCTACATATCTGATTATTGAAAGTAATTTTCTTTAAAAAATTATATTTACTTCAGGATTTGGACAAGTAGTAGCTACTTCTTGATTACAAATATCACCCCCACAAATTTTTGTTTTAGGATGGGCAGGGAAGTCATCAGGGCATTGGCACGTAGGTCTAAGAGAGTTATAATTAAATAAATATAATTATTTTATTTTAAAAAACTGACTGTCCTCCAACAAGTTGACAAATTTGTCCCAAAGTTCTATCACAGCCTTCTTGTGTATCTGGACTACATAATCCATTGGAAGGGTTTGGAATGTGTGGAGGTGTTGGACATGCCAATTTTTGAACAAGAGAACGCAAACGTGTATTTAAATCTTTAAATCCTTCTACCAAAAACCATCTAAAAATATTTTTAAAAATTTAGATCCGGTTCAGAAAGACAATAAAGATTACTTAATAATATCGTACAAATTATTTATTTAATTACATTATGAAAAATTCACCTATTTGGTGAACCAGCAATTAATTCTAATTCAGTAGGAGAAACATGATCAGTAACTCCAATAGCAAATATATTTATTTGGTATGATCTAGCTGTTTTAGCTGGTTGGGTAACATTATCTAAGATTGTAGTGGAATAGAAAAATATTTATTTTAATTTTGCCTTGACTTCTCCCATCTGTAATAATTACAGCTACACGATTAGCACCTTCAGAAATTGGACGTACTCCACGGCGATCAGAAAATCCCTCATTTACCATATGTTCTATAGCAGCGCCAGTTCTAAAAAATTTTTTTATTTAATTTATAAAAAAACAACAAAAAATAAATAATTTTTTAAATCAAACTCGCCTAGTTAATCCAGTCAAATAATTAATATTATCAACTGCTGCAAGTAGAGATTGTTTATCAGAGTATTGACTAAGTCCAAATTCATGCCGAACTTGATCAGAATATTGAATTAAACCTACCTACATATTTTTAAATTAATTAATATATCTACTCGACTAATTAACTTATCGGGGGCGTGCAATATTCGAGTGATGGTATAATTATTTCGAACCATTATTAAGCATTTTCGATATTAAGATTATCTTCTAATATTAGTACTTAGGTGTCATTTCTTATAATCCTATTTAGCAAAAGTAATTGGCCCCATCCGTATATACTATTTTCAGAAATAACTTAAATTTAAAAAAATTTTTGTAAAATATTTTAAATGAGTAAATGCCGTATTATTATTTTATATTAATATTAATGAATTAATTTACTCTAGTGTTGTCTAGTCCAATATCAAAAAGTTCAATAAATTCTTTAATAAATCGCAAAACCTCATTGCGAAAAACCTGAAAAATAATATTAATGTTTACTACATATTATATAATCACAAATTAAGGCTGGATCTCGCTATAATAACCACTGTTAGGACCGAAATGTTGTATTTTATAGGGGTACAACCTAGTCAGCAATTTGGGTATTTAGGCAACTCTCTCATCTAGTGGCTAACCAATTCAAAAAACACATTTAAAAGTGTATCTATTATTTGCCTTATAATTGGTTTGGTTATAAGTTGGGCAGCTCTTCTACCGAATTGCTAATCAAATCGAAAAATACATCTTAAATTAAAGTATATCTAATACATATTAAGCTTATAGTGAGATCACAATTATATAAAATATTTTCTCTCACTTGAGAACCAATTGATCCAGAACCGTCAATCAAAAATATTAAATCAGTTTTTTGTTTTGGACAGCTAGTTTCAACAGTACAAACTCTTCCAGGAGGTAAATGTGCAGATACAGAAACATCAATATAACCGTTAAAGCATTGACAAGTATATCCTTGTGGTGTGTCAATACAATCAGCACTCTCGTCACAAGTGTTAAGAGAACGTTCAGCACATTCATTGCTTGCTAATTAAATTATCTTGTTAAATTTAAACTTTAAATTTTCTCTTAGAAATATTTTTAAGCTTTTTTAGTCCCTTACTATTTACACATTTCCTTCCAGGCTTCAACCCGAATTGATGTGAAACATCAGTGTACCCACCATTACATTCACATTCATACCCGTCCTTGTTGTCTATACATTTTGCATATGGTGAACATTCATGACGATCAACACATTCATTTGTTACTTAAAAACATTCTTTTAAAATTAATATTTTCTTTAAAAAGATACATTCTTTGCATTCACGTCCAGGTGTTACCGGATCAACGTCAAAATACCCCGGTTTACATTGACAAGTATATGAACCGAGGACATTGATACATAGAGCATTTTTGTCACATTCGGGATCAACCTAATTTTAATCAGAAAATATTTTTGTAATAATTTTCTGTTAACTTGACAAGCTGCAGTAAGTTTACATGCTCCTCCAACCAAAACAGATCCTTCTGCACATTTACAATAATCATCCACGCAAATCTAAAATTATTAAGGATAATTTGGAAGGATATTGTAAATTGATTTGTGAAAACAAAAATAATGTTTCTAAACTAAAAATTTAGATAATCTTCAATTTTTCAATCACCTGTCCATTTGGACAGTGATGAGAACCCCCACATTGTTTAATATTAGTAATATAATGTTGTTCTTCCTGTACTGCTTTGTTGCATGTACGTCCAGGGTATTTTGCAACATTTGTAGATGCATCAACATAGCCTTTCTTGCATGCACATGTATAACTAAAAAATTAATTTTATCTAACTCAATCTCGAATATTTAATTTAAGAGATTGTCTAATGGAAGATCGAAAGAAGTGCAGAATAAAGAAAATCTCCAAAACAAACCCATCTTTTGCATCTGTGCAAATAGCATTTTCACTGCAATCATTTTTTGTTTTGTCTTCACATTCATTAATAGTTTGTATACATTTACGGCCAGGAAGTAATGCATAAGTTTCAGATACGTCTGAATATCCGGGATTGCAACGACATTCGTAACTGCCACTTGTGTCGGTACATGCAGCATTTGCATCACAATCGACACCTTGTAACAAATAATAATTAAAACATCCAAAAATTAAAAAAACTGTCTTAAAAACAGAAAAATTTTATTTCGGATTACTTCTAACGCATGTTGAATATTTGTAAAGACAGTAATTTTTAGCTAATTTAAATTAATATAATCTTACCATAAGTATGAGGGCTCTGACACTCATTTTGTTCCTTTCGGCATACACTTCCTGGCCTCCCCCGTTTAGATACATCGGCAAATCCGGGTTTGCAATGACAGGAATATCCTTCCGGCTAAATTATTTAAATATAAAAAGCTTCTTCTAAATTATTTTCTCTCACAAGATCTTTACAAATAGCATCTGTTGAACATTCATTAAGTTTTGGATCGCTACATTCATCTATAGCTAGACAACGTCCATCTGGTAATCTAGAATAACTACTTGCACAAGTACATTTATAGACACCATCGAGGAAGGAACAAACCTTTAAAAATTAGGAGGATTTAGTTTATTTTGAATTTGGAGTTTTTTGAAAAAATCTATCAGAGTTTTCACTTGAAATGTTTATTAAACTGGTCTTGCATTAAAAATTTTAAAATTACCAAACAAATATTTTAAATTTTATAAGTTCTCAACCTATCATTTTTAGTCTTTTTGGATAATCATTTCCAAACTCCCATTTTATAAAATTTTATTTCATATATGCAAGGTATTTAAAAATCAATTTAAAATTTTTACTTCATGTTTCTGCCGACTGCAACTCAAAGGATCATTAACATCACATTCTCCCGGTGCTCGGTAAGCTAAAATTGCTTTAAAAAATTATTATATTTTTTATATATTTAAATTCCAATACTTTGTCTCTCCGATTTTACATTCAATAAAAATATTAAGAGAATAAATAAAGTTAAGGATTTATCAAACCGCTGTTGAGGCATTTTTATAATTTTATTTAAATTAGAAAAATTACCCTGAAAATTTGTTTGTTTTGTAATTTTTATTAAATTTGTTAAGCAAGATTGATAAGTAGAATTTTGGTTTAATATGAATTATTTATTTATTATTAAAATTTAAAAAATTAAGATTAAGAACAAACAATATAAACAAAGGATTTGGCAAAGACACGATCTAATCAGAAATTGGCAAATCAAAAAACACAATCAAAAATTATGTCAGTTTAACCGTAAATGCTGAAATAATTACCCTCTCAAATAATTACCCGATCTTTACTAAATTTACTAATCTTTACTATCTTTACTAATTATAGTTTGAAACAATAATTGCACTGGGTAATTTTTTATACGGTATTTATTTAGAAATGAGACATGATACTAGGCAGAGGCTTTTTATTTAAATCATAGAATAATAAAAAGTGTTCCGACAAGATTAATTAAAATTTTAAGAAAGATAAATAGAGGAATCAATATCTCGATATTTGGTCAATTTCCCTATGTTCTATCATATTCTAAAAATTTTTTAAATTAGTCACCAATTAAACTAATTTAAATTTTTCGAAAAAAGAAAACACAAAAAATAAAATTTAATTTTAAGAGCAAATTTAAACAAATTAATTGTGATGAACGATAAATGAAATGAGAGAAATTAGTTGTGTGGGGTGGTGGTTGTGGCTGTTTGTTTGAAATAATTCGCAATTAAATTTAATATTAAAAAAATTAAAAACAGGAAATGAAGAAAAATTTTATTTAAAATTTTGCTAATGAAATATTTTAAAATTATTTGAAACTTTTGAAATAATTTAGAAATAATAAATAAATATTGAAATAATAATAATGAGTTATTTTAGATTAGTGGAAATGAAGGCATCACGATTAGTGTTGGCATAAGGTCTGTAGGTACTGTGCTTTTCGGTAATATCGGTACCGAAAAAATCCATTTGCTAGTATATTTAACTAAGGAAGTCACTTTTTTATAGTTTCTTCAGAAAAATTTTTAATTGGCTGAATGTTTATGTGTAATCTTTTAAGAAACGTAATTTAAAAATAATTAGAAAATTTCAATTAAGTCAGGACTGCTATGTTTATTTGAACTAGAATCTAATCTCGTTACATCATTGAGGTTGGAAAATCATTTACTAAATAGGAGCTTTTATAAAAGTATCAACTTAAAAATATTTGTTAAAATTAAATCTCTAAAATTTTGTATAATTCAATAAATATATTTTTAAAATACAATGTAAATCCACAGATATTTTTAAAAAGTTTTTTTTTTAATATGTGTTAAAAACATAAAAATAAATTCAATTTTGGCCATCTAAACAACAACAGGTTCTTCTTTTTCTCCCAAAAACTAAAACCGCAAAAAAACATTTTTATTTACAAATATAGACAAAACGTGTGATTTTATTTTTCTTTCCTTTTTAATGCAACCAAAACGCCTAATATTTATTTTTTTCTTTTTCCAAAAACATTAAAGTAAAAATGTTTCCACTAAAAAGCGAAAAAAAGAAAAATCAGTCAGTCGTACAATGGCCGCAGGGAAATGGGACATTAAATCGCGGGCGGGACTGACAGGAGATTTTTTATAAAAATTTTTTAAAAGTCGATACAATTAAGTGAATAAGACTGTTATATAATTTTATACATAAACAATAACAATATAAAATAAATTTCTAGAAATTGAAATAACTAAATAGGATTATTTACATATTTTTTTCTTCTGCTTATTTTTCGTTTATAACAATTTATAATAACTTTACTAACATTTAATATAAGTTATTGTTGCATCTAATACAGAAATAATAAATATTAATTCCTTTAACACCTTAATTTACCTTTAGCAACACCAACAATTCCACCTTTCGGTTCGAGATAATTAAAAGCGTCAATAGACAAATCTACATGATTTATTGCACATTCTGGGCATTTATTGTTTATTGGAACTGTTAAACTGTTAAAATTGAAAGGAGTTTTTTTAAGGATTCTAAATAAAATTAAACGTTTTAGCAGTCGAACACCCAACACATTTATAGGTTATTTTAACACATTTACTCATACAAATTGGGTCGTTAAGTACATAACGCTTGTCTTTAAAGCACGATTCGACCCATTGTCCACCGGGGTTGAACAGAGAGCCTGAAGCAGCGGCAGAGAATTTTGGCTAAATTATTGAATGTTTTGGGATGACTTTTGAAAAATAATTATATAAATGTTTGTGACAAAATCAAATTTTGATTTTTTATTTATCCAAATAGTATTTGTATACTAATATTTGTTAACGATTATTTAATCATCTAAAATTTTTTCTTAATTTTTACCTCATCCATATCATATCCACAAGCTCCACGTCCACCAGTTCCATAAAATGTAAATTTCCCATTAATTGGCTTATTAAGATTTGATTTAATCGGCCCATTAGCTTTGGATTCAGAAAGGCAAGTATCTTTTTCTGTATATTTTGCCTTAACTACTTTATTATTTCTGTCATTAATTGGAGGGTTTGGTTTTTTTGGATTAGATGGAAGTTTTGGATTTTTAGGTTTTTTGGGGGTTTTTGGAAGTTCTGGGCAGTCTTTTGGGTAGTCTGGAAATATAAGGGCAACATTAATAAATACTATAAAAAATATTAAAAGCAAATTAAATTGCATTTTTTGTTAATTTATATTTTAATTTTAAATTTTTAAATAATTTTGAATTTAATTTTTAATTACATTCAACTATATTTATATATTAAATTATATGCACTTTAATATTTGTTCAGAATTACAATTAAAATAATTATTCCAAAATTTAAAGTCTAATTAATTATTTAGACACAATGAAAAGTACTTTGAAATTATTAAATTTATATGTTAAAAAAGTATTGTTGGGACGGCATTTGTGGATATAAATTTTATACATAATTTATTCAAGTTTATAATAGACCAAGTTGAGGGGATGACTTCAGATTTTTTAATAAAAATTTTAATATTTAATAAATTTAGAGAGTACATAATTCTGCTTAATTAAATTTAACTAATTTAATTTTCAGATTATTACGCTTTTTATTTAGTAATTTAATTTAATTTTATAAAAATATGTAAAATTCACATGTGAACATGGTTTTGCTAATTGTCAATTTTAAATGTTAGTTTTCCTAGGGTTTCTTATCATTTTTCGTTTAGTGATATCTTGAATTAATTTTTTGTCTCGAATTTATTTTGCGGGTCAGATTATACATAATCAAAAGGGGCGTGGCCATATCAGATCAAAATAATTTTATTTAATCTAATTCATTTTTATATTTTCATTTGCTAATTATATTCTACAATAGTTAAAATAAAAAAGGAAGAATGTTTTAATTAAAGCTTTTTATTTTAAAGAATTTGAAAAGAAGTTTAATCATCTATTAAAATTCTAGCAATTAATGTAGGTGATTGTTGCATCTAAAATAAATATTTTTAATTCCCTTTCTATAATTTTATTTAAATTTACCCTTAGCAATACCAACAGTCCCTCCCTGGGGTTCAAGCCATTTAAAAGCATCAATAGACAAATCTACATGATTTATTGCACATTCTGGGCATTTATTGTTTATTGGAACTGTTAAACTGTTAAAATTGAAAGGAGTTTTTTTAAGGATTTTAGATAAAATTAAACGTTTTAGCAGTCGAACACCCAACACATTTATAGGTTATTTTAACACATTTACTCATACAAATTGGGTCGTTGAGCAAGTAACGCTTATCTGGCAGACAAGAAGGAACCCATTGAGCAGCATTGTTGAAAAGAGAACCTGACACAGCTGCCGACATTTTTGGCTAGATTTTAATTAAATATGAGCTTTAATTTATTTTATATTTGGGTAAGTCTTTTTTACATACTTATCTATCAGTTTAAACTAAATACGAAATAACCGGTCCGAATCATAATTAAATTAAAAACACAAATCCTTCTAAGAATATTCAGAGAAAATATCAAAAATTTAAAGGGATTCTACATATTTAAGATGAAATAAATAAATTACAGCATCAATATCCAATCCACAGGCCCCACGTCCACCAATTCCATATAATGTAAATATACCTCCATTAATTGGTTTATTAAGGTTTGAAGTAATTGGGCCAGAAGCCTTTGATGGATTAAGACAAGTATCTTTTGTGGTATATTTTGGGGAAACTACTAAATTATTTTGGGCTTTAATGGGTAAAATAAAGGTAAAGAAAAGGAAAATATTTAAAAATAAAGTTTTGCCTTCCATTTTTTAGATTTAAATATCTTGTTGATATTTTTAATTGAATATATTTAATGATAATATTCTTGTATTTATATACTAGATACCTGGCTTTAAATTAAGTACATATTTGTTGAACTTTTTTAAATAAAAAAAACAATTGCTTTGTTATTTTTTTAAATTGAAGGTTTTTTTGATTATTTCAGTACTGAAATAAGGTGAATAAACCAATAAATATATTTTAAATTTGATTAAGTACATATTTCTTTAATTGTTGAATATTTTTAAATTAAATTATTTTGTTGTTGGCCGAGTTACTATATTTTAAAATTATTATTTAATTTAAGATTTATGTCAAAATATATTTTTGTAGAACACTACTACAATATTGGATGTGTAATACTATTAATTAAGGCTGACGATTATCTATTTGTGCATGTGTTCGTCGACTTCTTCGAAAGCTAGGGCAAACCCAGACTCAACATTTTAGCGATTCGGCTCAGAAAAAATCGCTAAGTATAAAACAATTAAATTTTTAACTTTCCACACAAAAAAAATAATTTATTTTCTTTTAATTTTAAAATACAATTAATTAAAAGCCGGAAAAAAATATGTGATTAAAAACACTAAAGAATGATTGAAGTGAGAACTTTCTTAGTAGAAAGATTAAAGTCATTTAAATAAAGGCGAAGAAAAATATATAAACTTTTAGATTGTTATCTTGGCTAAGTGTGGGAAAGTTGTATGCTTATGAGTAATTTAATAAAAATTATATTTTTAATTAACTTTATAATTCGCGTCAGAGACGCGACACTGCCGGCGCAGCAAATGGTTGGACAGTAACAAATTGGAGTGGTAAGAATGGAGTTGCGGGAGTTAAGATTGGTACCGCAACAAACGAAATTTGGGGAGTTGGCATATAGGTAGGAACTGGTGCAGAAACAACAGAAGGACTATATAATGATTGAATTGAAGGGGCTGGAGTATTTTTTAGATTAGGCATGAAATTTGGAGGTGGTGGCGGAGTTAGTAAGTTGTGTATATAAGTCGGGTTAAGATAAATCTTATTAAGGGGAGTGGGTTTCGAAATTGTAATTCTTTTGTGAATTCTTTTGTTTCTTGTCCTCTCCCATTTTCTTATCAAATTTTTCTTTATGGTGTGTTCATGTATTGGCAGGGCTTTTGTGCCCATTGAAATAGCTATTAATTCTAATTGTGGGATTGTTCTTTTCGTTTTTATAGGCTTTACTTTCGTTTTACTAAAAATAAGTCTCACGTCCGTTTTACCATCAGGCATGTTGTCGATTCGAATAAATATAGCTGCGCACATTGCTGCTTCGGAAGCGTCTGTAAAGCAGTGTAGTTGGTATTTTTGGTGTTGATTTGAATTAGAAAGTCGTCTTTGAATTTTAATAAGTGCTTCTTCATTCCATTCTTTTAATAAAATATTCCATTTGTCAACCAAATCTACTGGAAGTTGGTCGTCCCATTTAAGTTTATTTTCCCATAGTGATTGCATAAAAATTTTTAAAGGTAAAATTAAGGGGGTGATTAAGCCTAACGGGTCGAAGTGTGACGCTATAAAGGCTAAAATTTTTCTTTTAGTTAGGATTGGGGTTAACGGAAATGGCTTTATTTTTATCTCAAATAAATCGGAATCGGTGTTCCAACAAAGACCAAGAATTTTTTGTGAGGGTCCTTTTAATCTTTTTACCTCGGGGATTGGGTCTAGAGCTTCTTTTGAATTACTAGCGAACTCTTGTAGTTCCATATTTGCTTTTTGGAAGAGCTCATTTACCGCAATTACTTTAGGTTGAGCTTCTGGGACATTTTGAGCGGAAAAGACAATATTGTCAACGTATGTGTTATTGCTAATTTCGTCTGAAAGGGCTGAAGGGTGTTGTGAAAGGTGATGTAAAATAGTAGCTCCCAATAGGAATGGCGAGCAGCAAAGGCCGAATGGGACTCTAGTAAAGCGATAAATTTGTAAATTATTATTAGTTAAAGGCTCTTCAATCGATTTGAGCCAAATGAATCGGGTGGCGTCTCTGTGTGAGGGGTGGACGGAAATTTGGAGAAAAGCTTTCATTACATCGGTTATAATTACAATTGGTGGGATTCGAAATCGGAGTAAAATTCCGACTAAATCTGGAAGAATTACGGGGCCGGGCTCTAATGTGTCATTCAGCGAATTTTCCTTTCCAATGTGCGCTGATCCATCATATACTATCCTAAGTTTGTGAGTAATTACGGGCTGGTGAGGGAGATAATGGAGGGGTGGTGAATATTTGCTTGGGTTTATTACCGGTTCAATAATTCCAAGTTTTAATTGCTCTTGGATTATGTTATTGTATTTTGTTAGTAAAGTGGTGTCTTTATTTAAAATTTTTAAAGCCGAACGGAGTCGTCCGTAACAAAGGCCATAATTAGAGGGTAGTGAAATTGTGGAAGGATCGGCTTTGAATGGGAATTTTACCTCATACCGATTATTAATAAAGCGTATATCTTTTTTAAATTTTTGGAAGACTTCATCTTCGGTGAGTGCTGGAGGAGGGTCTGTTATACCAATACCTTCCAGAGTAAAGAAATCTGGGTTTGGTTCGAATGGGGTACTTTGGACACAAAAATTAGTCATCGTGTTATAAATTTTTTGGTAAGTGAATTTAAAGGATTTTCCGGCAACAATTGGGCCGAGTAGGGTTTGTACGAGATGATAGCCCGAAGGCAAACGGCAAATTGGCGCAGGTTCTAATTCATAATAAAAGTCGCTACCTAATAAAATGGTTGGGCAGGTAGATTTAATTGCGGGGGTTAAATCACTGTATTGAAGTACCTCCGGGCTAAAAGGTAAGTACGAGGTACTGTGCGTGAGGTGATCTAATGTATTAGCTTTGACCTGTAAAATCCGGCCATTCAGCAATTGGAGTCCAAATGTAGTTGAATAAGTTTGTGTTGGCTTAAATTTTGGGTTGTTAAACACTCCCAAATTCATAGTTGTTTCCTCCAGTGTCAATTTTAAAGACCTAGCTTCTTCTGTTCGGATGTATGAATTTGTGCTGGCGTCGTCAAGTAGTATAATTAATTCTCTATTAATTGCTGGGTAGGCAGGATTAAAAATTCTGGCGCAAACACATTTAAGCAGTATTTGGTTTGAATTATTCTGCACTGTGCTGGTAGAAACGTTGATTTGATGGTTGTCTTTTGTGTTGTTTTCCATTTCATTTACTTGCGGCGTAGTGGCTGGTTTTATGCTTAAATTTTGTATGGGGACTGGGGATTGGGGGTACATATTATTGTAAAAATAAGGGTTAAAACCCGGATATGGTTGGAAATTCTGGTAAGGGGGATACGAGGCCGGTGTGTTAGAATTCGAAAATAGTGGGGAGATTTGATTAGTGTGTGTAGGAGTGTATTTGTTAGAGGTGGACGTTGATTGAATGGTGTTAGTCTGTGGATTACCTTTTTTCGAATTACTAGGACATAATGGTCGTGGGTGATTACCGTGACATTGAGTGCATTTACTGGGTGATTGGCAGTTGGTAGCAAAATGATTTGGCTTCAGGCACCTAAAACATCTTTTAAGAGCTCTGAGTCGAGAGTGTCTTGAATTTATGTCTGCAAATTTTAAACAATTGGACGAGAAATGTCCAACCTCTTCACAAAAAAGGCAGGGTAATTTTGGACTAATGGTTGGTTTAGAAAATCTATTTTGCTCTCTTCTCTGAGTAGCAAACGAAAGAGAGGAACTTTGTAAATGGGATTGATTTTGTGGTGAATAGGAGTCAGAATGGGACCGTGAAGGAGTAAAAAAGTTATTAATTTTCGGCGGTTTCATAGGGGTCTGAATTTCTTTATTTTGGTCCCTTATAGCACAAACCCCTAGTTTACGTTTGAGTATGGTTTTTAAAATATTACGCAATTTATCGGTGCTCCAATTGCCAGCTTCCTTAGTCTTGAGTATTTCTTCCAAAATTGGTGGAGGTAATTTTCCTTCAATTTCCATTTGTATAGAGAGCGTGTTGGTGTCGAAATTCTGTTCTAACATTTGTAAATAAATTATTTCGAACTCGTCGACAAATGTCGCGAGTTCTTTACATAAAATTTCTGGTCCGTGGTTTGAATGGACAGTTGGTAATTTTCGAAGGGAAATGTGTAAATTACGGTTTATTTCTTCGGGTTGACCATAATTTTCTTTTAACAGGCGAATAGCTTCGTTGTAAGAAGCGTCGGTAAGAGGGAGAGATTTAACTAGTAAAAGAGCCGGTCCACTTAAGCATTCTTTCAAATAGGAAAATTTTACCGAATTAGAAATAGTGGCTAAATCGTGTACTCCGGCACAAAAGGAGTTCCAAAACGAAACATATTCAATGCAATTACCCGAAAATTTAGGTAGGGAGATTTTCGGTAAATGCATGTGTGATTGTGTGGATTGATTCGGATCTGGAAGAGCTGACATTAAGGTTTGTCGGGCAGAACGGAGATTTTTCACGTATTTTTTCAGCTGAAATAATGTACCTAAATATGGCGTGGTGGTCACAAAATTTTCATAAATGGGTGTGTCGGCGGTCCTTTCCGCTCCGGTCATGTTTGTTCTGACCGACATCCATTTTTCGTGTGTGGAAGAAATATCCGAAATTGCTTCGGAAACATATTCAAGCTCTATTTCTAAAGAGCTTAACAATTTGCGGGTGTCTGAATGGAATTGCGATATACTTAAATTGTCTGGTGGGAGTGGGAAAGTTTTTTGATTCTCAATTATTTCTAGACCTTGCTCTTGGAGAAGAGTGAGCTGGTCACGAAAAGGTGCGGACATAGTGAAATATTTGAGTAATAATTAAAATATTAGAAATGAGTTAAAAATGAGAAGTCCGTATAAGCGAGTTCCGCAGGACGCAAACAAAAGTTGGGGGGTAGTCCGGAACAGGTCACCGGCTGAGCTTTAGCGATTCGGCTCAGAAAAAATCGCTAAGTATAAAACAATTAAATTTTTAACTTTCCACACAAAAAAAATAATTTATTTTCTTTTAATTTTAAAATACAATTAATTAAAAGCCGGAAAAAAATATGTGATTAAAAACACTAAAGAATGATTGAAGTGAGAACTTTCTTAGTAGAAAGATTAAAGTCATTTAAATAAAGGCGAAGAAAAATATATAAACTTTTAGATTGTTATCTTGGCTAAGTGTGGGAAAGTTGTATGCTTATGAGTAATTTAATAAAAATTATATTTTTAATTAACTTTATAATTCGCGTCAGAGACGCGACAACATATAGTGGTAAAAATTCGGAGGAATGTTGAATAAAAAAACAATAAAAATTATCTAAACAATCTTTGCCATATAGTTAACGAAATAACACTGTAAACACCCAAAATCTATTCTAGAGAATTCTTAATTTACTTTTATTATCTTTTTACTTGTAATAAACTTCACACTTTAAATATTTTCAATGTTTGAATAAGCAATATACCTGTTGAAATCTAATTGTTTTTCTATAAGTAATGAATGTTTTTATTATACAAAGAAATTTGATATACCTAATTCATCTACTAAATAAAAATTTTTTTGTAAAATCACATTTTATTATATTTTTAATTACAAAAATATTTACTCATTATATATAATTTTGGATAACATTTTCCTCATAATTTATCCATTCATAATGAATAACTTAAAAAAGGATAACGAAATAAAATTGGAAAATTTGGATGTGCAGAAAGAGTTTAATGATAGCAGTGAAGAAACTGAAGTAGGTATATGTTAATTTAACTAATAAATTTTTTAAACTGTCTTCTAGTTAATAATGAATATCGAAAATGGTAATTATTAAATTTAGGGCTAGAGATTAATTTCAAGATTTTGTTATGAGAATTTAGGATTACATGCCTAAATGTCAAATAGACTCATTCCACATAACATTCTATTAAATTTATTAAATAATTTAAAATTTATTTATTAAAAGTGTACTAGCGAGAGAGAGAAAGTTGAACGTGAATTACGTGCTGAGAGGGCCCGCAAGAAAGCAGAAGTGCGCAAACGTTTGGAAGAGGCTGGGCGGGCCAAGAAGGCCAAAAAAGGCTTTCTGACGCCTGAAAGGAAGAAAAAATTGCGAGTAAGAAAAATTTAAAATTTCAATAGTTTTCCTACTTGTAGAAATTGCTTATGCTAAAGGCTACTGAAGATTTAAAATTACAACAAAAGAAACGTGCAGAAGAGAGACAAATTGTTTTAAGTGAACGTATTCCTACTTTACCTTCTGATTTGGATAATATACATCCAGGTAAGTTTTGAGGGATTCTAAAGATACACATATATTTTATTTTAATTTAGATGAGTTACTTATACTCTCAGAAGAATATAGAAGCCGTATCATAGAATTGGAGTCAGAGATTTACGACCTTAGTTACATGAATAGAAAAGTATTAAAATTTATTTCTTTTAATTTTTTAGAAAATCAAAACTGATTAAGAATTGTTCTGGAGACAGAAAACTTTTATTTATTGGAGAGGGAACCTCCAAAATTTCCTTAACACCAAAAATTTTTAATAATAAATTCACAGATATCTTTTAAAAATTTTAACTAGTAGAAAAATTTTTAACTATTACAATGAATGGTAATTTTAATTACCATTCTTTGTATCTCTTATTAAACATAATTTTATTTATTTAAAAAATCTTTTCAGAAGGATTTTGAAATTAATGAACTAACAATCGCTGTAAATGATTTACGTGGAAAATTGTAATAAATATTTTCCTAAACATTATTATAAAATATTTCAATTATATTTAGTGTTAAACCAACTCTTAAGCGTATAAGCAAAACTGATTCACAGTTAGCTAAATTTCTTTTCTAAATTAAGTTATGAATTTAAAGATTCGACAAAATAAAGAAGCAAAACGCTGCTAAGGTATATTAATGATAAATAAATTTTGGTATTTCATAAAATTGGAATATTCAGGTTGATTTTCGTTCGACATTGAAAACACGTGAAGGAAATAAATTTACGATGGAAGAGGTATTTAATTATTTTAAGAATGAATATTTTAAATATTCAAGGAAAACAAACAGAAGACTAGCTCTGCTGAATGGATAAAATGATAGAGAATAACAATTCAGTGAATATCTTAATGCTATAATGATAATCTTTTCTTGAGTGATTTAATTTGTTTTAGTGTGTTAGTAATTTCTAAGGAATATTAAAAATAAACTAATTCTGACCAAAAATTTTTGTGCTGTCATTGCAATTAGAGCCTAAAGAAAAGGCTCTAATTCTTCAATAATTTTAAGCCTTTTTATTTTCTTGGCAAAGTAATAATCCATATCATTTTGTCGAACTATTTTTTGAGTTCCGGAATTATGATTGTAGCCCAAAATTTTTCTAAACTTCAATCTCCAAATTTACATTAGTTGTCTAAGAGAGTCAATTAATTTACAGGGTGACCCAAAATTAATTGCACACTTTTAAGTTCCCTTTAAAATGATAAATTCACGTTTATTTACATATCAATTGAAGTCCCTGGTATCGTTTATAGAAATTATACTATAAATAATAAATCAACAAATATTATTTATCTCCAATAATAATTTTCAACAAAAAATACACAAAAAATTAGGAGAATATTTTGGGAGTATTGAAAATAACTGAAGGAATAGAATCATATTTACTCGAATAATTATTCAATAATGAAACATCCGGATGAATTAAAAAATAGAGAAATTAATTCGAGTAAATATGACAATATAAAATGAACAAAATATAAAATTCAAAACTTTATATTTTTCAAAAAAAATTTTTTTTTGTTCATTTTTATCAAAATTTATGCCTTTATATTAAACTATCACAAATGTAATTAATACAAAAGAAATTACAAATTGTTACCCCATAACATACAATCAACAGATATGTTTTTTTAAATATATTTGAAGTAAATTTTTTAGAATTATTTAGACTTTGAAAACAAAAAATTAAAAGGAAACATAATAAAGGAGTGAAGATAGAAAACACATAGTATTTATAGTGAAGAGAAGTTTTCAGAAAATAACAAAAATTGGAAAAAAATTACAAAGGTAGGTAAATGAATGGGTGGGTAAATGATTTAAAGAATTTAATAAAAGGTCTAAACATACCGTTATACTAATATAGAAGGGAACTGAATTAAATTTAAAAAAGCATTCCAGTGGATCTGGGTTAACCAAGAACGTAACAAATAGACCAAGTTCGACTCTAAAAGGACCAAACCCCCAAATAAGATAAAGAAGCTCTCAAAAATTAGGGTTGGACCTATCTTAGAAGGTTGGGGAATTTTAGTTGTAATATCCACATTCCCCTCGTTGTGCTGAAAAATCTCCAAACCCCCCCCCCCCCCTCCCCCTTCCTCAACAATAGAAACCAACCCTATCATCCTTTTAATCATATCTGTTGATATGGAAATGAGTGTATTATTTCAATAGATTTAGTACTTCCATTATTTTCATAGCAGTCAAAGATTTTTTCTGAATTTATTTTCTTCACTTCCCAATTATTTTCTATAAATTCCATTTGCCCTCCACTCATTGCATATGGAGTAAAAAGAAATTCGTCCTCTTCCATCAAAATATTTTCACCATAATTTTGTTCAGTTAAATAATCTAATTGAGGTTCGTATTCTTCAACCATTATATCTGAACAAAAATTATTTTAATAATTAATTTTCAGACAAGATTGAGAGAAGAAAATAGGAAAAATAAGAATGACTTTAATTTAACTAATGTCCTATGTATATTTTAGTTTAGAAAAAGGTTCAGAAATTTTTAATATTTTTTTATGAAAAAGCAATGTGATAAAAATCTGAAAAAATTCCTGGGATCTTCCCTAGCAATTTGATGAATAATGACAAAGAAATCTGATTTTCAACTCACCCCGGAGTCACCGTTTCCAAACCAAATCAAAATTATATAAAAGTGATGACCCGAGATAATGATTAGCTGAATAATTTTTAGAAGTTAATCTGCCTAAATCCTTTAACTATAATTTTATTTAACCTTGGTTAGTATAGCTTTCATCAAAATTTTTGTCAAAACATTTAGAGTTATTAAATCCATAATTTTGGTAATAATTACAATTTGCTCGTTTCTGTGCTCGTTTATGCAGATTTTTGTGTATTTTTTGCATTTTTTTCATTTCAGCTACGGCCTAAAATTAATTTTTTTAATTTTTATTGTCAGAAATTAAAAATTAGCCTTAAAAGAAGCAACAGAATCTGCCTGTGTAAAACCAAAAGATTCTGACATTTTATCATCCATACATTTTTGTTCGGGTGCTACAAAGTCTATTAATGTTCGAGAAGCACCTTTTTTTAATTATTAAATTATTTAACAAATATTTTAAATAAAAAACCATAAAAACGTTGTCCTCTATTTCCTATTGCCTGATCTAAATTTGTGAGAACACCTTCTCTACTCTCAATTTCTGAATGATGTAAATCGCCAGATTTCTGATTAAACTGAAATTGTCTATTTGTTTAACAATAAATTCCTCTTCTCTTTACCTTATCAACAATCATTTCTTGTTGTTGAGTATTTCTATTAACACCATTCATTCCAAATTGTTTGCCATTTGGTGCAACAATAAGACAAACAGATAAAAGAAGAACAGCTAAGCAAGTACCTCTCTGACCTGTCAACTTTGTTGTGTTTCCAAGTGTCATCTATTATATATATTTTTTTAAATTTAAATTAAATTAGAGTATGTAGCTCCCCGTCCCCCGACGATTATTTTGGCAAAAACCCCAACCCGAACCCCGAAGTCTCTATCCAAGCAAACCCCGATCCCCAACGATCCCGACCCCGAAGGCTCGGGAAGCTACTTTAATTTAAATTATAAGTAAAAATAATTTTCCTAATCCAAGAAAGGTTACTCAAAAGTGAATAAAAATTCTTCATTCCGCAAATCGGGACAAAAAGGACCCCCTATCAAATATACCCTTAACTCAAAACATTTTATAATACCTGCATATTTCTAAGTTGTGTAACTAAATGTTTATTTTCACCAGCCAAAATTTCAATTTGTCTTTTTAATTCCCCATTTTCTTTTGTACAATTTTCAATTCTTTGTTCTAAAGCTTCAATATAAACCTACAAATTAAAGGAATATTTAGAAAAATATTTTAAAATTTTTTGTTTGCCTGTTTTCGCCTTCTACTTGTTTGTGCCGATTTTTTATTTCTAATTTTACGTCTAATTCTTTTTAATTCCCGTTCTTCAGCCTTTGTGAGAGGATAAACATCGGGTAAATTGATACCTTCCTTTAAATTAATTTTTAAAAATTTTAAAAATATTGGACTTTTAATATAAGATACACCCTTGGGGCTGTTATAAATCTTCAGATACCCGTAACCGAACATCCTCGGCTCCTTGTTTCGGTTCCGGAACCATTATTTAAAATTTTTTTCGATTCCGAACGAAATTAAATGGGATTATTTTGAATATGGGTTATAATTAAAGTGTTAATAAGGACCCAATGGGCAACAAATTATCAGAACAAATATTAATTTGATAGAGGTATCTTTTGTGATTCGAGAATTATTTCTTAATGTTTTTTGGAATAAAATAAAAAAGAAAAACAGACTTTTTTACATAATTTTCTTTCCTCTTCAGTCAACACCAACCCTTGATGTCGTCCACGTTTATTAGACATTACCGGCTTTACTTCACTTAAAGCATCTAAATATTCATTTTCAAATTCAACCCTTCGTTTATCTAAAAGTGAAATCGGAATAAAAATAATATTAGACTCATTACTAGGTCGTTTCATAAAAATGTCGCTTTTTGTTTATCATGTGATAACACAAGAATATTTTTTTAAATCTATCTTTTTTTGGTGTTTTCTTGAAGAACAGAATTATATCTTCATTTTAACACCTAATTTTACAATTTTCCAAAATTTCAAGAAAAGTTGTAATTTATGAAATGTCGGCAGAAATAAGGAATATTTGTAGCTTGCTGAAAATTTAGTTCGATAGAGGTCACAATGTACCTTTAGCAGCACGAAAAATCATTTCCGCAGTTGGGCATGATCTCGTTTCTTATCTCAATGCGCAAAAATAGTTCAAAAAATTTTGTTCGGGGAGCAGCAGGTCCAAACGCAAACATGGGTGCAACCGACCGTAAACAAACGCGTCCTTGCTCACCGGTTACAACGATATTCAAATGTATTAATTAATTTACAACAATATTCAATATTCCAATTTTTTATCAGAATTGTAGCCGGGACTTTGCTCTATAAGTACAATCTGGAATTAGTTGAAAAAACCCGATATTGAGCCGAGGAGGACAAAAAAAGTAATGCGCCAACCGAATGAGAGACAAAAATAACAGCGACTTTTTTTTGCCTTTCAAACCTGAATATCAATCGAAAGGATTATTCTTGGAACTTAATTGTTACTTAGGTTGAAATATACACCAAATACGATGGTAAACACAAAAAATTGTTTGAGGAAAAAATTTTAAGAACCACTTTTGGTCCCCGGGTTTTCCACTAAAATAACGCTTTTTCACACCGAATCACTTTTGACGGCATGCCATATCCCAAATACACTTTGATGGGAAGTACTACCCTACGCACCATATAGCCCCGACTTTGCTTCATCAGATTATCACCTTTTCACATCTCTCAAAAATTTTTTACGGAGCAGGTGCTTCAGTTTAGGCGCCGAGGTCGAGGCAGCTGTCGGGTAGTATAGTGCTTCAGAAATGGGCTCAGATTTTTTAGAAAGGAGTATCCACAAACTCCTTTTTCGTTTTAAAAATGTTGTCAAGACTCGGGGCAATTAATTAGTTCAAGTAGATTTTTTACTTGATTGATTTTGAGTGTTCTTTATCGATTTTTACGTGAAAATTTATTTTTGATAAAAAGCGACATTTTTTATTAAACGACCTAGTAATTAGGCCAATGTATACACTAATTAAGGCCACAGAATTACCCAAAAAAATATTAATTAAAAGTCTCCAAATTACCATTAAATTGTTTATTTTGTTTTGAGTTTTGATTTAAACTTTCAATAACATTATTTGATAAATTGTTGATTGTTTCAGATTGGCATTCCTAAAAATATAAAAATAAAAATTCAGAAATATCTTTCAGAAATTAACTGTATATTCCATTAAAGTTCCATCAGTATCAACATAAAATGCTGATTTTGATTGTTCTTTTAATTGTAAATCAACAGGAACATCCAAATTTGAATTTAATGTTAATGTAGAGTCTGTTTCATACCCACAACTAAAACAAATTTTAAAATATAAAAAATAAATTAAATTGAATTTTGGCGCGCCGAAATTTGCGGATTTTAATTTGCGGACCCGAAATTTGTGGACTCGAACTTTGCGGACCCGAATTTTGCGGATCTGAGATTTGCGGACCAAAAATTTGCGGACCGACAATAGAGTCTACTGAACCTCGGAAATTTCAAAAATTTTAGCCTGCGGCGTTAATTAGGATGAATTCAGCATCATGACCTTATGAGATGGCCATATAAATGATTTCTTCAAGGAATTTTCTCGATTATTTAAATTATGAAATAATTTTAAGATAAAAAATTGATAAAAATTTTGAAAAATCAAGAAAAAATCTTGATCTGGTACAGATCATGGTAAACTCTGCCGTAATCCTTGAAAAATAAAATTTTTAATTTTTTCTTTTTACTCAAGTGTCGGTCCTAAAATCTTGGTTCCTTCGGGTCCGCAAAGTTCGGGCCCGCAAAATTCGGGTCCGCAAAGTTCGTTCCGCAAATTTCGGGTCCGCAAAATTCGGGTCCGCAAAGTTCGCGCCACGTGAATTTTAGATTCAATCCTTTATAAAAAATTGTTAATTCTCAAATAAATTATTAGTAAGTCTTTTCCAATCGAGATAGAAACAGATCATATACATACATTACTGGCCTTATTTAATTAAATACAACATAGATCAGGAACACTGATTATTATTTCTTACCCACTGATATCAGCAAGGACACAAGAAAAAAATATAAAAACATAACTCGGTGATATTAACGGGGTAAAATAATCACTTAGTATATAAATATTAAAAAAGCTATTCACTTATATCTGAGGGGGCACTTTAAAGAAGAATGGTAACTTAAAATAATTTTACTCCAAAGAATCAAATTAAATTTCTAAAATTATGTATTTCCCAAAAAATTCAAAATTACCTATTTCGAATGCTTGTACATCCAGAACTTTCATTTGATGTAACATTCGAAGAAAGCCCCGAATCTGGGGAGCCACAAAAAGAGGGCATTTCGAAGTAACAATGATCGTGATCTTGGGAAGTATATTTTTGTTGCTGTTAATTATTTTTATATTTCAATAAAAAGAACAAAATTAAAAACCCAATTTTGTTCTTCTTCCACACGTCCATATAAATCATCCAAATCAAAATTTAAAGGAGAAGAAACTGAAGAACCAAGGAATTGTTCTAAATCATTGTCAGCCTCAAAAATATTTTTTAAAGATTTTTACGAAAAATAATTTTTAATTAAAAAAATTCACAAGCATTCCAAGGTTTGGATCTAATCCATTTAAAAGAGAATCAAATCCGTTGTGATTAATGTTGTTACAGTCAACAAACTCTGTTTCAGAGGAATTGTCAAAATTATCAATTAATATAGAATCCATAATAATTATATGGAAATAATGCTTTAAACTATTAAAAATAAAGAAGATATTGTTATGAAAATGGATAAAGAAATTAAAAAAATTAAACTTTAAAGAAGCAAAATAATAAAAAAATTTTATATAAATTTAAAATAAAATGTATGTAATCCTAAATAAAATTGGAAACAAAAACAAAAATAAGAGTTTTAAATATTTAAATAAATAAAAATTTAGAATTTTAATTAATATTTTCATTAACTTTAATTTATTTTAATAAACTATTTGTACTTTTTCATATTTAAAAGCATTTCTTTTGAAGTTAAAATTTTTAATAACAAATAATAAAAATATTAGTTATGTACGAAATAGTAGCACATAACCAAAAGCTAACAAGGAAATAAAAATAGAGAAGCTTAAAGAAAAAGTAAAAGAATAATTTAAGAAGGGATTATGTAACAAACTAAAAATAATTTAAAAAATAAATTCAGAAATTTAAATAATTTGAAAATTTTAAATAAATTGAAAAATTAATTTAAATTAGATAATATTCAAAGATCTTTGTAGAACTTATCAACTTAACGAGCTCTAGTATCGGAACCAATTTTTTAAAAATATTCTATAACATTTTTTCGCCCACTTTTAGACAAATAAACTTTTAAAAAACTAAAAATAAAAAAGAATTATCAATAACTAACAACACGCAAAACAAATAATAATTATCGTTAGTTACCCAATTTATATAAACATATGACTAATAAAATTTAAACTTTTATTAATTAACACAAGATAGAAAATATTTTAAAAAATTATAAACCTAGAGATTAAATTAAAATATAAAATATTTTGGAGAGAAATTGAAGACAGTGTTGGGTATTGGGCGTTTTGTAGCTCTGACTCAGAGCGTTACAGGCATTTTTAAAATAAAATTTTAAAAAATTGGAAAAAATTTTAAATAATTTTCAATAAGAATTTTCGTCGGCCTCTCACAGCCCAAATAGTCTACAATCAATTTAGTCTGCTGTAAACATCAATAATAAAGCTATAGAGAGATAGAATGAGGGAATGAAGGAAATGAAGGTAGTGCAACGTCGCCTTAGCGATAGCTGGCGAGTTAAACCCCAAAAAATCAACCCTACCCTTTGAAAAAAAACAAGAAAATCCAAAGAAGTATTTGATTTTCGATGTGATGTTCTTTTGGACATGAATGTCAGCAATAGTTTGATGGACACCGAAAAATCCACTTTTGAAGGACAAAAAAACTTTAAACATTGACCTTAATTTTTGGAAAGCAAAATCGTGTCCAAACAAGCAAAAATTCAATAAATGTTTTTCAAGAAGGGAAATTTTCTAATCTAATTTTGGTTGGAAAAAATTTTCTAATTTTGTAAAAAATTTTCTAAAAAAAAACTAATCTAATTTTGGTTACCGTATATGCTCGAATAATTACCCTCTCTCAAATAATTGCCCCCTCTCAAATAATTACCCCGTCTAGCGATAATGTCTTCAATTTTTTTAATTTAAAGATTTAAAATTGAAAATCTTTTATTAAAGATAATATAACCTCACTTTTAGAAAAAGTGTTCGAACATAGGATCAAATATTTGAATAAATTTCTGAAAAAATTTCAAAACAATTTATTTTGTTTGAAAAAAAAACGAGAATAACTTGAATGAATAATAAATAAAAGGATTATATTTTCTGAAAATGCACTTTACTATTAAATTTAATAAAATATGAAATGATGTTGATATGTGGAAAATTTGGAAAAAATTCAAGTTTAAAAAAGATAAAAATTTCCTGTAAAAGTCGTACAAGCTAAACAAACTAAAGGAATAATATTTGCATTAAATTAAACAAAAGTTTAAGTGTTTCATTAAGCCTTTCAGTGAATGCTTCTAGTAAGGGCTATGTTACTTTTACTATTTTTTATATGTCTAAAGATTAAAAATTTTTTTCTAAATTTTTATTTATATCCAATTTATAAGAAAATAAAGCAGATATCCCTCCTTCAACTAGGGGAAAAGGTTAATCGGCGGCTGGGACGAACCCATCATCTTCAGTAGAAGAATGTGCTGAATTTTTTGATTATTTTCCATTCAGACTGATGTGCTATCCATTATGCCATGCCGCTTACTGCACATCCTTAGGAATTAAATAGCTATATGCTTTATTAATTCTTTACACATTTAGTCAAATTAGCGATAGTATACAAGTAACCAAATAAATGTTGAAAAATAAAGTGCAATCATTTGAAGGACCATCATTTGAAACATATCTCTGATATGCTTATTAATATAATATTTATTTTGTCGAATATAGTCTTTTTAATAGATAAAAGTGCAATTTTAGACTAGCATTGTCTTTTGACTGTCTAGACAATATCCAGGTGTGTATATAAATTTTAAAAAAATAATCGAAAGTTAAAATGTTTGTTTAATTTATAAAAAATATTATACAAATTTATACGAGAACTGAATGTTTTATCTGATTTAAAAAATAAAAATGTTGCGGAAATTGTTTTGTTGAAAAAATTATTTGTGTTCATGATATGAAAAATTCGTTGGAAGGAAATAGAAGAAATGCAAAAAATGAAAATTAAGGATAATTAAGAAAATTTTTTTGTTTTAGTAGCTAAATTTAAGCTTTACTTATTATTTTAATGGGGAAATATAAAATTATTTTATAAACAGTTATTTTTTAGCCTATTCATCAACAATTTAAATATATCTCAATATTTATTTAAAATTTTAATGAATTGATTAAATAAATTAATTAATTATGAATTAATTAATGTCTAATTTAAAAATTTTTTATTTAAATTAATTTTTAATTATTTTTAACTTTGTTATTTTTTGTTTGGAAAGATTAAATCCAGAGAGAATTAATTGTAGCATTTTCCAATAAATTAAACAAAAATATTAAAATTTTTAAAAAATTTTTTAAATTTTCTTAAATCCGGAAAATAATAAAATTAAATTTTGTAAATAAATTAATAACAAATGATGAAAATAAAAAAATATTTTATAAGTGTTAATTTAAAAATGACTATAATTGTTTTCATTCTTTCCTAAATTAAAAATATAATTTTCAAAACTTAAATAAATTATACATTTTTAAATATCAAAATCTAAAAATCGATTTAATATTTATTATAATACATATGTATTAGAGATCGGACAAAAGACAAAATCAAATATTTGATCAAATAATTTGAGAATTATCTGATATTTGAAAAAATTTGATTTGCAAAGTCAAATATTTGATCAAATATCAAATTTTTTAAAAAATTTTGGAATACTATATAAATCTGTGTATTTGAGAGTATATCGGGGATATTAGGATATGAAGATGATATCGGAGGATTAAGATGGATGTGAAGGGATTAAGGGTGATATGAGGGAATTGAAAGGCTTAAGGGGATATAGGGGGATATTGGGAGATATAGAGTTGAAGTAATAAAGGGGTATAACGTGCATCGGGATAACACTTTTAATCCATCTATATTCCTCCAAATCCGTCGATATGCATCACAAATCACCCCTTATCCCTCTTAATCCCAAAATCTCTCCATTGATATATATTTTGATCTATATTCCCCTTAATCCACCTAAATTCCTCTTAATCCTCCGAAATCATCTAAAACGATCTACCTCTAATCCCTCAATATCACTGATAATCCCCAAAATCACTTCTAAATTACTATACAAGGTGGACTCAATCGTGCGGACTCAACTATGAAGTAATATAGGGACATCCTGTGCATCGGGATTTGTCCTGATACGATAAATAATTTGTCCTTGAGCAAAAATCTCAGTTATCATATCGATTTTATAAGGAAAATATGCCATCTTTACATGCTAAAAACGAAAATCAAATAAATTTTCAAATTATTTGATACTTGATCAAATATTTGATTTTTCAAACCTTCATCAACAAATATTTGATCAAATTATTTGATATTTGAAAAAATCAAATTTCTTCAAAAACTCATCAAACAAATATTTGATCAAATAAAATTTGATCGAATATCTGACCAAATATTTGTTTGGTCCGATCTCTAATATGTATGTACATACATACATATAGAAAATCAATTTATAAAAAAAATAATAGAGAGAAAAATAAAAAAGAAATAAAATGTTTTTATGTATAAGCTGCCCGAGCTTTTGTTTGTTGTCCAGCAGTAAAATCGAGAAAAATTAGGGGGGACTTGCGAGGAAAGAATTATTGATCTTCCTCTTCCCCTTTTTTTCTATAAGTAAAAGATGATTCGCATGGGAATGAATAGTAAGTAGGGGGGGGGGGGGGAATAAATAGTATAAATAAAAATTTAAAAGGGCGAGAGGGTTATGCAAGCAATTGTAAAGTATCGAATAAAATGGGAAAAATATAAAAATTAATTAAAAACTATAAATTAGAATTAATTTTACTTTTTTATGATATTTCTCTTTTACTAATTTTTAATGTAAGAAGAAAGTTCTTGTGTTTTTTCTTTATCATACAAGGTCAACATTCGAGAAAAAATTTCTCTTGTATCTGTTGAAAATTTGCAACGTCTATTGATTTGTTTTATCACAATATTACGAAAGCCCTTAAAATTTGCTACAAGATAACATTAATCTTATTTTTCAGAAAAATTCACTAGAGAGATATAGGCATTAATCTTCCGAAGGAACCTAAAGAGGTTATTTTATGGGGCATTTAGACGTTTTTCTTTTTCTTAGAAATGAAATAATTTTTCAGAAAAATAAGATTAATGTTATCTTGTAGCAAATTTTAAGGGCTTTCGAATGAGCCCGAAATGAAAATTTAAAATAATCCATAGGGGGTCGAAAATATTTTTTTAAAGAGGCTTACCCCTGTTTTACGTTGGTTTTCGAGGTATCAGGATCTAGTTTTAGGATAAAGATATCGGCCTAGTTTCTTTCTATTTTTTTATAATATTAATTATAAAAGTTTACTGGAATTTTTGTAGATTTTTCCTAACGTTGGAAAAAGTATAGTTATTTAGAGGTGTTTTCCAACAAAATATTTAGACACTAGTAATTTTAAGCCAAAATTAAATATTAATTTTTTATTAGTCTTTAAGTTACCTGGGGACAATATTTAAACGATAGTTTAAAAAAATTTTGGGGGTTAAAAGGAAAAAAACACAAAAATAGGGGTGGAAGTATAGTTATGTGAGCACTGTATAATACATATAAATATTTTCATTCCTTTTCTCGCATAATTCCATCTTTATCAATATAAAATTCATAATTTCCATAATTAATTAAAGGAGTTATCTTCCCAATTAATTTCATATTTTCCAAAATATTATCCTCCTCCATAATATCTTCATCATAATTAACAGTCATTTGACCATCCTCTAACTTCAATTTATCCACTTTCTTTACAAAAATTGTTGTACTAAATCTTAAACGTTGAAATAATTCTTTATCGTTATTTTTGTTTTCATTAAATAATTTAAATAAACATTTTTCTTTATTTGGTTGTTTAATATTAACAAAAAATTGAAACCATAATTTGTCATAAAAAGTTCCTTTTATTATGATTAAATAATTACCTAAATATTTTGAGAAAAATTATTAAATAAATGTTTATTTTAATACAACTTTAATGTAAATAAATTTGATAATTTTAAAAGAAGGTCTGTCTAGAATTTTTAGAGCCTAAACATAAAAATGAGATGCAACATTTTTGAAAATCGACTTAACTTTGCTTTATTTAGCAAATTATTTAGCTAAACAGTGATAGCTAGAGCCAAAATTTTGTAGAACTATGAGCAACTTCTAATTCTTTATTTAAACTCTCAGAATATGTGTTTAACTTTTAAAGATAATTTTGGCTTTAGGAGGAGTGAAATATTCAGAAAACGTAAAATTTTTCTTTAAAATACTTGCCTTTTAATTCAAATTTAACACAAATTTCAATATTTGAATATTCCATTTTCTCCTCATATTTTTTACCTTTAATCGTGGCTGCTTCTATAAATTTAATTTTATCTTGATTAATTAATTCTTTCCTTTTAATTAATTTTCGAGGTCCTAAAGGATTAAAGAAACAACTTAAACGAGTTAATTGATATCCGTTATTTATTTTTAGGGATAATAATGAATTTATTCCGTTTATTTTTATTTCTTTTTTCATAAAATTATTGTTTAAATTAAATAAAATATTATTTTCATTTAAAATATTTTTTGTTTCTAGTTCAATTTGAGCATAAAACATTGGAATAATTTTAATCATCAACTGCTGAAATATGTATATTATTATAATTTGGATATTTGATATGTAATCGTATTTTATAAAAAAAAGATGTGTTGAACCCTCTCCGTACTTCCGCAATTAACCGGGCCGGACCCTAGTTATAAACAAACATGTCCTGTATTCAATAGAAGATAAATAAATAATGGGCAATCGTTGGTATATGTATTTATAAATTTCTTTCACACTCTTATGGCCATATCATTCATTTATTATTAAACAATAAATTTTGAAAATGTCTAATATTTCTTTAATTTCTGTAGAATTCCCTACTAATTTGTCTTGGGTAAAAATGGACAACTGTATCTGTCCTCTTCCAAAAAATTCTTGCTATAGGCCATCTTCCTATAGTAAACCTATACATACAATGTGTGCATGAAAACATTTTGGACGTTGGGGAGTTTCTTCAAAATCCAAAATTTGATAATATTTCTCAAATTATTTTAATATTTCTGTGGTTAATTTTAACAATCCAGGTATAATATTAAAATTTATTTGAATAATTTCAATTAAGCTCTTTACTTGTATTATACAATGTTTTAATAAATTATCAGTAAAGAAATGCACTCGAGGTTATGATAGAAATTCAAATGAGACTGTAATATTGACAGATAGTTTGTGGATAAGCTAAAAAAATTAATTCAATTTCAATTTTGTAGTAAAGCCTGGGGAAACCCGCAATCGTCCACTGATAACGACTGAACTATTGAATTGGCTGCCGTCCAAACAAAATGAGGGTAACATAAAAGTCAGAAATTAGAAAGTATTATGAATATTTTAAAATAATTTTAAGTTAGAGAAGTAAACTTCGAGGAGTCCCGCCTATAATGTGAAGATTTTTTGAATATGTATGAATTAAAATTAATATTGAAAATAAAAATATTTGATATACATACACATTTATTTATTGTATGTTTTTATATATTATTTTTAGAAGATAAACCGAATAAGTTTCTATCTAAATTCAAACGTTAACATACATATTTCTGACTTATTAATTGTCGCCGCATTTTGTTCCGAATAATATTATTATTTATTAAATCATTGTCTGACATTTTATATAATTTATTTTTTAAATTAAATACCCCATTAAAACTCTCCAAACAAATATTAAATCCTCTAATAAAATAATTATTAACAATTTCTTCAATTTTTATTTTTCCCTCATTAAAAATTCCATCGTTTACCGGATAGTAATTAGAAATATTTCTATTATTACAACTCCAAGTTTTTGAACTTAGAAAAATTTTATTTTTATTATTTTCATTAATATCTAATACTTCAATAAATATTTCTAATTTATTTTCTCCATTTTCATTTAATTTATTAAATTTTATTTCTAATAAATTAATATAAGGAATACCAGAAATATTCTTAAAATTATTCTTTGTTGATTTGATTAAAATTCGTTGATTACTATTAATCTTGGGAAGAGAAATGGAAAATAAAAATAAATTGGTAAATAATATTTGGATAAAAAATATTAATTTAAAATACATTTAAATAATTAATTAAAAATATTTATTAAAAATTTATTTTATATAAATACATAAATTATTACCGATTTTCACATATGATTTTAATTTGGGGAAATTTCTTCATGTTAGGAAATAATTTCAAAATTAGAGACATACATATAATTTTATAATATGTCTGATTAAAAGTGCAAATAAAGGACATTTATTTCCTTTGATTTATAATTCTTATTCTGGAATGATTGGCCGAATAATTCTTATTCAGCCAAATCTATTCTAATAAAAATTCCCTAATAGAACACACCATTTCTCAGCATGTTAAGCGATTTGTTTATTAAGATCGAGATGAGCGAATGCGAAAAAATATCCTCACATGATGTAGCCAAAAAATAAATACCTTTAATTTTATAAATTTATTTTGAGAGTTCTGATCTTTCGCAAATAATTTAAATTTAGTTCTGTAATTTTTATTTATTAAATGAAAATATAAGGTCCCAATATAAGTCCACAAATTATTTATTAATAAAGGCTATATTATATTACATTAAAATGTTTATTAAAACATTTTCGTTTGACAAGATAATTAAATTTTGTTTTTATAGAGAATTAATTCTCAGCAGAATTACTAAATTAAATTATCTTTATTATTGTTATTTGAATATGTATTATGTTTTACAATTTATAACTTTAAAGTTTTTCTTTTAAAAGTTTTGATAGTCAATGAAAATTCAAATATAAATTAAACTCTAAAATTAAATATAAATTTTATAATTGTAAAATTTTTTATGACAAATTCTCTTAACTGCTACCTTCATTTGCTTCCCATTTTTATCACTTTTCGCTACTTTTCGTCGTTGTCCTTAGGGACCACTTAATTTCCTGTCTGCACAAGTATATATAATTTAAAAGTTATAATTTTATTTTAAAATTATGATATTTTATACTTATTAAAATAAAGTTGACAACAAGTTCGCTAAAAATGATTTAGGCTTTAGATTTGCTTGTGTGTGTAAAGTTTTTTTTTCAAATAATTTAAATTTAATAATGTAATCTTTATTTATTAAATGAAAATATAAGGTCCCAATATAAGTCCACAAATTATAAGAAAGCATTTAATAAGAAAGCATTTAAATATGTATAATTATTTTTATTGTAAGGTTAAAGAGGCTAAAGAGCTTTAACCTTTAGCCTCTTTATCAAAGGCTAATGAGCACTTGGATTTACAATTCTGCAAATGTTATTTTCCCAATAAACACATATTTTTATCCGCCTATTAATGCCATTTATGTACTGTTTTCCTTTCCATATAAAAAGAGTTAGGTAGGCTTCGAATTTATTTTATCCATTATTAATGCATGTTGGCTATTTCATATGAATAAAGATGTGTAATATATTGCCTCGGTAAGCCTGAGAGTAAGCCCTCACCTCTTGAGCTTTGACGATAAATGATAAATTTATCCAACTAAAGACTTAACATATACCCCAAATGGAAAGTGTCAGACCCTAAATTGGCTTAACAAATTCTTTATTTAATTTTATTGTTTTTGTATTTAAGAAGGAAATAAAATTATTTTCGTCTGTTTTATTTGATTATTAGTATTTCTAAAATAGTAGAAATTAATCCGTTTCGCATTAAACAAATTTTAGAAAGAAAAATTTGAATTAAAAAAAATTTTTCCAAAATTAAAAATTTTTTTAAGATTTTGTTAATTATTAACTTTATTTCTGATAATTTATTTAAAAAATTGAACTATTATTTTAAGTATTTTTTGGAAAAATATTTTTGAAATACGTTAAATTTTGTACTAAAATAATTATAATTTTCCATTCCATTTGAATTTCTTTTACACATTTATTAAGTAATTCAGTCTTTTCTTTACATAAATTGTTAGCTTCAAAAAAATTTTTTTAGATAACTTTTAGCTTAACTAAAATATGATATTTTAATTTTAAAAATTATTTTAATAAATTTATTAAATTGGTAATAAAATATGTGAATATTTACATGTTTTTAGACAATTAAGATTATATAATTTTATGCCTTTGAAATTTTTTAAAATCAATTCTGCCTTGAATACCTAGACGTAAATTGATATTTTTGTAGTCCACGTAATTTAAAAAAAACTTAATCGCTTTTATCCCCAACGTTAACAAAAAGTGATAATAAATAGTAAAATATTTTTACAGCCTCATTAACTATATTTCTACTTCCTTTATTTACAATTTATCGTCTCCCAACAAACGAAATTAAATATGTAATAAATTCATTTATTATTGAAAAACTCAAGTAGTTTTATAAAAATAATTTTCTGTACCTAACAATTTAATTTATTTTTGTTGAGTAAAGATTATATAAATATTGAGGAAATTGACAATTAAATTAGCGAAAATGGTTATTTTAGCCTTTTAAGGCAATTATTGTTTTATTAATTTATAAATACTATTTATTTCTTAATTAAATATTATTCAATACCATATTTTATTTTAGTTTATATTTTATAAAACAAAAGTATGTATAATAATTATTATTTAAAAAAACTATAAAATGACGAATGAAACACAGTGCATTTCCGCCGAAGCAGCAGTAATAGATAAACTTTACAACATTGTAAGAGTACTACAAATTATTTTTGGATTAATTATTTTATTACTTATTATTCGAATTGTTTGGTTTTATAAAACAAAAACTTTGGAATTACACAATAATTTAATTGTTTGTTTTTTGAAATTTTATTTCCATAAATTGTAAATAGTACGTAAATAGTTCCGGAAATAAAAAGAATATATATTTACACAAAAATTATTAAATATTCTCCGGAAATAGGGTACACGTGTCTACTTTAGTTTTGCTTTTGTCATAAATAGAGTTAGACATAAGTGATATTTTCGCATTATCCACCAAAAAAATGGTCCTAGATTCCAGAGGTGGATCAGAAAAATATTTTAATATATATTTTAGATATTGTTGATAAACTTACTAATAATTAACGCATTTTTTGTAATATCATTTATTGGGTCGGCTACAATGAATTTTGTTAGTAAAATATTTTTTTAAAAAAGAAACAAAAATTACTAGATTGTTTTATTCACATATTCAACTCCCTGTGATTGTTTAGTACAAGTTTGGGTAGTTTATTTGGCAAGAATTCCTTTCTTTATTTACATTGCTGGCTCCCCTTTATTTCATTTTGCTATAATGATTGAAAGAGTTTTGGCCACAGTTTATGTTAAAATTTATGAAAATCAAGGGAAAAAGATTGGGGTTATTAGCACAATTATTGTGGTAAAATTAAAATAAATTTCCAAAATTTAATTTTAATTTTTAGTGGTCGTTAATAACAATTTTTGTTGTTTATGTTTACTTTAGCTCTATTATGGATCCAATATTTAGTCACCCAATGGCTTATGTAAACCTCACTAGCAATTACAATTCGGATGTTTTAATAATTGTTCATTACTTTTTCTTAGTTTTAGTCCTCTTCATTGCTATTGCCGATTATTGTTTGATTCATCGAAATAAAAAAATAAAGTCCTCTTTGTAAGAATTATAAAATTTAAAAAAATAATTATTAATAATCAAAAATTAATTAAAGTTTAAAACAATTTATTTTTCAAGTTTCAGTTCAGTAAAACACTACAGCCTCAGTCAAAGTTATCAAGCTAAACAAAACATTCTTGTGATGAAAATTGTTTTTCCTCTTGACTTTTCTTATTCTTTTGTTTTTGCAATTTATAATGTTCTTTCGGGTTTTATTAGGTCAAAAAGAGGAGAATATGGCCAACTTGTTTATGTACGGACATATGATGGAATAACTTTGGTTAATTAAATAATTTAATAATTTAAATTAAATATTTTTTTATTTAAAGTTATTATTTATTCATGCAATTATAACTTTAATTGTTTACGAACATTTTTTGAGAAAACAGAATGAACTTAGAAAAAATTTTATTAAAACAAGTAGTACGAAAATAACTTCAGAAATGTATTTCAAAAAATTGAATTCTGAATGGAAATGAATTTATATTTAATTCTAAATTGTTTTTTGAAAAGTGCAAGAATATTTAATAAAAATATTATTGATAAATTGATAAAATTTCACCTTTAAATCGTGCAAATCTTTCGATATAACTTCAGCAACCTTCAGTGTTTTTTTTTGTGGCTCCAACCCCAACACTAGTCAAATTCTAGTTGTAGATCCGGAGCCGAAGCATGATATTGTCATCTAGATCTGGGTTATCTACTATTAGCGCCGCAGGCGAAAATCTTGAGAATTTTTTTCCTAATAAAAAGGTATTCAGGAAGGCCTAAATCTTCGGTTAACCATAACCGAACCGACAAACCGAACCGAAAATCTTTTGTCTAAATATATTTTTTATGTTCTAAATAAAAATGATTTTCGCCTTTTTGGTGTTTAACTTTTCGCCGTTTGCTTTTTAAATTAATAAGGAAATAATTTCATTTTAAATTAGATTATTTTTCTTTTTTATTTAAATTTCCGAAGCATAAAATAATAAAATTAGTTATTGGACTGGTTAAATTATGTTTTAATTTAATTAATTCTTATGCTTTTATTTAAATTTTTAAGATTAATTTAATTTTATATAATCACTAATATTTCCCTTGACAGATTAACGAAATTAAATTATATATAAGTATTTATTTAATTTGAAATAAAAGCATTTTAAATTTTTAAAATAATTGAATTAATTAAACGATTCCACAAACCCCATGAACTTAAGGTATCTATAAATATGGCAAATAGATTTTTGCTTAAGCAATTTTTTTCTCAAGTTTATAAAAACCTAAAAATAATTAAAATTTCTAGCCAAAAGCTTTATTTTTCATATTTTTACCTAGTTTTAACCAGACTTGGTCATGGATACGGATAATATCCGGATATCCGCGGGTATCCGCGGATACGGACGGATATGGATAGTGTTTTTTAAAAAATCGGACGGATACGGATGGATACGGATATGATGCTTCAAATCCGCGGATATCCGTCCCTAATTTCTGCGATTTAACATCACTAATTAAATTTTAGGGAACAGGACCATTGAGTACCGCCGTTTGTGTACCGCCGTTTGTGTACGGCCAGTTGTGTACCGCCGGTTGTGTACCAGGCCGTTTGTGTACTGGCCGTTTGTGTACCGCCGGTTGTGTACCCACCCAAAGGGGGACGTTTGTGTACCCGCATTATTTTTTTAGATTTTATATCCAAGGGCGGAAGTATTGCTGGTATGAACCAACTTTACGGTACATTATATAGGAATATAATATGGGAATATAGATTATATCCACCAATTCGGAATCTTATTAGGCTAAATCTTATTAGGCTTTTTATAAGGTTCGTCATCAACTATACAGGCCGTCTGCGTATGAATGGTACAAGAACAGTGGCTCGATTTCCGCCTGAAATTTGGAGCGTTTACTACAGAACATTAGATGATGATAGTAGGACGAATAACTTTGCTGAAAGCTCACATCGTCGTTTACAGCAAGCATTTTCATGTACTCATCCTTCAATTTGGAAGTATTAATTTCCCTCAATTTTTTTAAACTTTTGTATTTGTAGATTCATTGAAACGTTGAAGCGAGAACAAAAGTCGAGAGATGCTGACATGGCCAAATGCATTGCCGGTGAAGAACCTCCAAAAAAAACCCAATTAATCAAGGAAATCCCTATCAACTCGATCCAAACCAACATTTTCATTTCCAGCCAATCATTGATTTTCTGCGAGGGATTGCTTACAATTATCAAATGGACCAGTAAATTATTTTTTAAATATTTTGTTATTTGTAATAATGCGTGATACAATATTTTTGTTTTAGTCTTTTTATTTTTAAATATAAAATGATGATTTTGTTGCTTTTTAAATACCCTCCGTAGTAAAACCAGATTTTCTAAAATTCCCCGATGGTGTACTTTAGCCTAATAAGATTCCGAATTGGTGGATATAATCTATATTCCCATATTATATTCCTATATAATGTACCGTAAAGTTGGTTCATACCAGCAATACTTCCGCCCTTGGATATAAAATCTAAAAAAATAATGCGGGTACACAAACGTCCCCCTTTGGGTGGGTACACAACCGGCGGTACACAAACGGCCAGTACACAAACGGCCTGGTACACAACCGGCGGTACACAACTGGCCGTACACAAACGGCGGTACACAAACGGCGGTACTCAATGGTCCCCTACCGAAATTTTAAAATACATTTTGCCAAGAGAAAATAATTATATTCCCAACGCCAGGAGATAATTGAGTCTCGCATTTGAAAGAGATATACATATTTAATTTCTTTCATTCAATATTATTGACATGGATGGTCGACTGGTTAAGGCGTTAGTCTACACTCAACTTGTAATTTATTTAATTTTGTGTTCGATGCCGGATCTCACGAAGGGCCCTTTATGTCTTTTTATTTTGTTTTTAAAATCTCTCGCACCTGACCCCGAACCCCGACCCAAAAGTCACCTCGACTCCGAACGACATGCCCTCAAACCCTGATCACCGACGATCCCGAACCCGAAGGCTCAGTGAGCCCTACTCAGGGCGAAAATTTTGAGAATTTTGGAAGGCTAGAAGCCAGATTTCTTCCGTCGGCGAAATTTTCTGAATTTTTGAAGACTAAGTCACCAGAATTCTTCCTTTTTCAGTACCGCAGGCGAGAATGTTAGAAGGCCGTAAGCCAAAAAATTCACTTTTAGCTGAGCAAACAAAAACCCTCCCCCCTCTCGAAATGGGGAATAGGGATAAATTTGATGAGGGGATTGAGCAAAAAGTGAATTTTTTGGCCGACGGCCTTCTAAAATTATCAAAATTTTCGCCTGCGGCGCTAAAAATGAAAATCTTTTGCTTCATGGTCTTCCAAAATTCTCAAAATTTTCGCCTGCGGCGCTGAAATCAACTGGTCAGTTAACCGAGATTTTCATTTCGGTCCGAAATCGAGAATTTAAATTTTCAAAAATACTCAAAAATTTTCAAAATTTTATCTTTGTCGGTATGAGCGTTGGATCGGAATTCCGATCTCTGCCTTCCGATTTTCGAATCTCCGATGGTCATAAGCAAGGTTCGTTTTGCTGCATCCAGTTATTACAGCATTATCTAACCATTACTCAAATTTAAATAAATTTGACCATTTTGAAAATTGTGGTCAGGCTGACCATTTTGAGAAAAAACGGATATATCCGCGGATATCCGCGGATGGATATGTCTCAAAAGTTGGACGGATACAAACGGATACGGATATTGACCCTACGGATATATCCGGATACGGATAGCAAAATTTGTATCCATGACCAAGTCTGGTTTTAACTGAATTGAACAAATTAGGTCTGAAATAGGGAATAATATGCATTAAAGAAATTAAACTAAAAATATTTGATAATTTTTAGGGGAGGGGTAATTTTTCAGATGATTTTTTCAGGGATGATTTTTCGGGGGGGGGGGGGGGGATAAAAAGTAAATCCCCTTCCGGCGCCGCAGGTGTAGACATTGGGCCTAAAGGTGGAGAATGGCCACCCTGTCCTGTGTACTAGATTATAAAATACTTTCAAATTACTTGATATTTGATAACTACGATTTCGCGTTGATTTTCGAGTTTTAAGATCTCGATGAAAAAGACATTTATTGACCCTTTTAATAACAATGGAAATGCTCATAAAAATTTTTCAAAATTTTTCAAGAATTTCTAATATGAAAAACTAAATTTCTTCAAAAGTGGTTTTATAATTTCTTCACACCCATTTTCGAGAAAAAACCTGATAAAAACCTATCGAGATGAAATTTTTCAAAGATTTTTTGGGCATGATGTACAATAGTGTATGTAAATCACCTATAAAAATTTCAGATTAATTGGACAACCAAAACCTAAAAAATCAGAAAAAAACTAGGCGGTTTTATAATTTCACAAAACACCATATAATTATTTTTTTAGCATTTATTAATTCTTGTTGGTAAAAAATATTTTGTTAGTAACAATTTAATAATTTGAACGTTAAAGATAAAGTCAACAAAAGTAATTATTGATGATAAATTAAAGCCAATCTCCAAAGCCAATAAACTTTATATATATAATTATGAAAACTTTCATTTATTTTCAATATTAAACATGATAAGGGACATTATAATATTAAAGAAGTAGCCTTTTTTCTAGACCTATACATATACCTTTCTTATAATATTTTTTTTCGAGTTCTTTTACAAAAGAAATTTCAGAATTAAAAAATGAATCAAACTCAATGTATTGATGCTGAAGCATTCGTCCTCGATACAAAATTTAATATTATAAGAGGATTATTAATGATTTTTTGTACAATTATCTTTATATTATTTTTGCGTATTATTTGGTATTACAAAACGAATGCAGTGAAATTACACACAAATTTAATCGTAAGATAAATCTAATTATTTTATTTGTTTAGCAGTAGGAAAATACACATAAAAGAATAAATAGGTCTGGGATTCGTTTTAATGAAAATGGTTCTAAGTATACAATGTTTATTATTGTTATTTTAATACTAAAAATAATAATAATATAACTAAGATAAATAATTCGAAAAAGATTTCATACAAATTTCCTTTAAAATATCGGTAGGTGACAAAAAACAGATTTAAATTGATGATGTTGAAAATAAGGTTAACCGAGAAAAACTATAGATGCTGACAGCCTTGCCGATCATGATTAAATAAGAAAATCTAATTAAAATAACTTAGGAAGACTGCCGTTTCTATTCACTTAGGTTATGAACAGTGTTTGGAATTTCGAAACTCGTACTTCGTACAGGCCTTATTTTTCCCTCGTACTCGTACAAGCCCTATTCTGGCCTCGTACTGCGTACTTGTACCTCATACTTTCTCGTACTTGAGAAATATGCAAAAAATTCCAGCATTTTGGAAGGTCAAGAAGCCAGATTTCTTCTATTTTGAGCACCACAGGCAAAAATTTTGAAAATTTTGGAAGAAAATTGATAACGGCCAGGCATTTTTCAGAAAGTTATGGCTTGCGCGTTCTGGGCTGTACCCTTATTTTTTGCTCGTACTCGTATTTCGTACATAGCTATGAGTACGAGTTTTGGTACGAGGTTCCAAACAGGGTTATTCCAAACACTGGTGATACATATTTATATTATTTAAAGATATTAATCAGCAATGTACTTTTCCTTTATGCGATTTATGCAATGTCATATATGCTTGAAGCTGTTACTAATTTTGTTTGTTTAATTTTTGAAAGATTCCATAATAATTAATTTAAAGATTGTTTTATTCACATATACAAATCCCTGTGATTGTTTGACCCAAGTTTGGTTAGTTTATTTGATAAAGATCCCCGCTTTTATGTATATTGTTGCTTCGTCATTATCTCATTTTGCTATAATGATTGAACGTGTTTTGGCTACAGTTTATGTTAAAATTTATGAGAAAAAAGGGAAAATGTTTGGAGTTATTAGCACAATTATTGTGGTAATTATTTTAAATAGGGTTGCGCCCCGAGCCTTCGGGGTTGAAAAAGTCGGGGGTCGGGGTTTTCGGGGTTGACAAAGTCGGGGTCGGGGTTGCTCAAATTGTTCGGGGTCGGGGTTAGTCGGGGTAGGGGCGCAACCCTAATTTTAAATATTTAACATAATAATTAAATTTAAATTAAACAATATAGTGGTTATTAAGTTTAATGTATGGTCTTTACATTTTTATAACATCACAAATGGATACAGACACATTTAGTCATCCAATTGTTTATATAACATTAACAAATAATTATAATTTCCAAACAATTATATACTTAAACTTCTTTCTCTTGATTTTGGTAATATGTGTAGCTATAGCTGATTATTATTTAATTCGCCGGAATCAAAAAATTAAATTAAATTTGTATGTATTTATATTTAAAAAATCAGTTAATTTATTAAATTTAAAGTTTCAAATCCACAACAAATTACAGTTTAAACAAAAGTTATCAGGCTAAACAAAATATTCTTTTAATGAAAATAATTTTCCCTCTTGACTTTTCCTATTCATTTATCTACACAATATTTATTATTTTGGCAAACTTTATGCGATATAAACGTGAAGAATATAGCCAGCTTGCGTATATACGAACACATGAAGGCTTAACTCTAGTAAATATTTAAAAATTTTAAAATTAAAAAAATTAACGACAAAACTATAACTCCCTCCCCTACGATTTTTGAATTTCATGAGGTCTAATTAGGGTTGCCAAAATGGCCAGACTCGGACCGAAAGATCGAGTCGGGCCTAAGATATTTGGCCCGAAAGAGACTTAAATTGCCGACTCAAAAACGGCCACCCTATTTCTAATGAATAAATTAATTTTAAATTTTTACCAAATATTCTAAAAAGTTCTTTTTAATTTAAGTTACTTTTCATCCACGCCATAATAACGTTAATTGTTTACAACTATTTTTTAAAGAAACAGAATGAAATTAAAAAGAATTTCGTCAAAATTAATATGAATATAAGTTCAGAAATATATTTTAAAAATTTAAATCTGTCCTGGAAATAAATTTTTTGTATACATAATTGTTATTTAAATAAATTATTCTTTTTTAATAAAAATTTCATGTATTAATTGGAAAAAAATTTCTAATTTACTTTTATAAATTAGTAATTCACAATATTTCATGTCAAAATGTCCTAAAGATCGAGGAAAAAATAACAAATTGCATCTAATTTTTTGGAGGGACTTTTACATGAAAAGAATGAAAAATTCTGTGTTATTAATTGAAAAAAATAATTTTATTTTTATAAAGATTGTAATATCAGAAATACTAAGAAAATATTTAAGTTTATGGAAGAAAATATTACCCAAAGGACCATAATCTGTGGTGATTTTAATATCGACCTTCATAAATCTAATAATAACTCGAATCTTAATTTATCCGACATTTTTCTTGACTTCATGTCTCGAAATAATCTTACTCAACATGTCAAAGATAATACTAGAGAAAACTCTATGATTGATTTGATTCTTTCTCGACCATCTGAACTTATTTCTCAAGTTAAAGTTGATGAGCCTTTTTCAACTTCTGATCACAATAAAATATTGTTTTCCATAGATGCCCAATGTCCAAAAGAAATAAAAAATAAAATTCTGTTAAGAAATCTTAAAACTAAGACATTCGATAAGCTTAATTTAGACATTGCAGCAAATGATTGGGATGTTTTACTTTCGATCGTCTTCACATCAAATGACAAATATAATATTATAATCCAGAATATTTTTGAACTCTTTAACAAACATTTTCCATTAAAACCCATCAATAAAATAATTACTGAGAATTACCCTCAAAAGATTAAGGATCTCATTCGAAGAAAATTAACTTTATACCGGCAAATCAGAAATAGTCAAAATAATGACACAAAGATGGAATATAAAATTATTTCAAAATTATTAAGAAAAGAACTAAATCGCATTAATTTGGTTAAAGAAGAAAAAGTTATTTCAAAAGGTAATAATGCCATACATAAATTCTTTAAGTCTAAACTTGGGAATAATAGAAATATCCCATATCTTATTGATTCAGATGGAACTATTCATAGTGACAATAAGGCAAAATGCAATTTATTTGCTACCAATTTTGCTAAACAATTTCAAAAAATAATTTTATACTTCCAGAAATAAATCAATCTGATTCATGCATAGGTGATACAGAATTCGATATTATAACTATATCTAAAATACTAATGAAACTCCCTGCTATTAATTCCACTTCCCCAGATGGCATTCCTTATTTACTTCTCAAGAGATGTCACAAAACAGTCGCTCATGTTATTACTGAAATATTTAGAATTATTCTAGATAGCGGTACTATTCCTGATATTTGGAAGACATCCTATATTATTCCTATTTATAAAAACGGTGAAAAATATATTACAAATAATTACAGACCCATATCTATAACCTGTACTCTTTGTAGAGTATTTGAAAGAATTCTAGCAATGAAGATTAAACACTTTTTATATGCTAACGGTATTCTCTCGAGTGAACAATTTGGCTTTCTCGAAGGAAGATCAACAACTACACAACTATTAACTATGCTGGATGATTTCTATACCCAACTACAGGATAACAAATCCATAGATGTTATTTATATTGATTTCTCCAAAGCGTTTGATAGCGTTCCAATAGAAATACTATTGCGAAAATTGTCCAATATTGGAATAACTGGGAAAATTTACCAATTTATTAAAGAATTTCTAACTGGCAGAAGTTTCAGAGTTAAGATTGAAAATGATTTTTCTGATAATTTTCCTATCTCCTCAGGAGTACCACAAGGCAGTGTCCTCGGACCTTTACTTTTTATAATATTTATCAATGATCTGCCTAAAATATTTTCTGGAAGTATAAATGTTAAAATGTATGCTGATGATATTAAATTATATGTTGCACATAATAATGATAATACTAGAGATATACTAGTCCATGATCTAAAAGAACTTGAAAAGTGGTCGTTATCTAATGGTCTAACCATTTCAAATGAAAAATGCTTAGCTATATATCTTGGTAAAAACAATACCAAAAAAGATTACTATATCAATAATAATGATGTAGCAAAATGCAATGTTGCAAGAGATCTTGGAGTTTATATTGATGACAAACTTTCTTTTAATTATCATATAGATTCAATTATTAAAAAAACATATAGACAAATCTATCTTATACTAAAAATCTTTAAAATAAGAGATCTAAAAAACTTAGTTTTTATTTATAAAACTTACATTAGACCTCATCTTGAATATGCTACCCAGGTTTGGAGTGGAGCTCTTAATACACAAAATAGCACTAGGTTAGAAAGGGTTCAAAAGTATTATACTAGGCAAATATTTAGGCGATGCGGACTAGTCCCAAAAACATACAAAGATAGACTTACTGTATGTAATATAGATGAATTAAGTAGAAGAAGAGGTTTAGCTGACCTATATATGGCATATAATATAATGAATAGCCAAACCTCATTAAACCCCAATAAATATTTTATTTTTGCAAGATCCAAAAGAAAACCATTTATGTTACAAAATAAAAGGTACAAAAATATAGGCAAGAATAACTTTTTCATAAGAATAATAAACCCATGGAATAAACTCCCTAAAGAATTTCTTGGCATTAAGACTATAAAAACTTTTAAAAATCATTTGAAAAAAAAATCTCCCTAGTATGTCGCCTTAGTGGTTTAAGATTGATTCTAAAAAAAAAAATTTTTTTTAATATCCTTTAAAATTTAAATCTTTAAATTAATTTTTAAAATTTTTCTTATTTATTATTTTAAAATTATTATTTTTAAAATTCTAAATTTTTAAAATTTTAAAATAAAATTCATATTTAAATTTTAAATATAAATTAATACCATATATTGGACACTTAAATTTTTTTTTATTAGGTTTATTACTTTAAAATAATTTTTTTTCTTGTTTTAATTATTTATGACATTTGTTTTATTATTGTTTTAATTTTTGTATTTTTTTTAAACACTGTTAGTGTATGTATTACATACCTTGTGTTTGTTCGTTAAATAAATAAATAAATAAATAAATAAATAAATAAAAAAGTATAATTTAGATAAACAAAAGTAATTTCATCCCATTCTATATGAACTATTCCTTTGTTGTCTTTCCATCTCAATCCTTTTAGTAACTTCTCTTTCAATAACTTTAAATACAACAATAACAAAAACAATTAGAAATAACCCCATAAATAATATTTTAATCAAAGATCGCCACAAAATTTGTCTGTCATTGTATTCTTCTTCAGATCTATCTTTAAAAAATATTTTTTTGTCAATTTTATTAGTGGTTTTGAAATATTAATAATTTCGATTGAAGTTATTGAATAGAAGGGCCGAAAAAAGAATTTCGATAATTGAAAAAAATTATTTTTAGAAAAGAAAATTGTCATTAGCAGTAGAGGCAGTTATTTTTAAGGTAATATTGGAAAATTGTTTTTTCAGTAATGGTACCGGTAGTAACAAAAGAGGGGTACAGCCCGAATTGTCGCGCGGCCATAATGTCGCCAAGCCATAACTTGCTAAAATATTTCTGGCCCTTATCAATTTTGGTACCAATCTCTTTAGCTCGATGAGAGGAATCGTTTAATACTAAATTTGGTAAGATTAGAAAATCTTGAAGCAAGTTATGGCTTGGCGACATTATGGCCGCGCGACAATTCGGGCGTGTCCCACAAAAGAGGTATCGAACAATAGCAAAATTTTATCGGTACTGAAAATGATCGAAATTTAGCTTTGGCAATAAATTAATTTTTTAATTAAATCATAATTACCAAACGATTGAGAACTAGAGGAAGGCAAATAGTAAGAAACACATTCATGTGCCATTAAAACCCTGACAGGCGATTCTTGATTATCAATAAATATATTTTGAATATGTGGACCGTAGGGATTTGAGTTGAGATCAATATTAGATTCTTGCATTATTTTAAAAAGTTTAAATAAAAATGAAAAAATGAAGAAAAAAATTATTGAAAAGGAACTTTTTAATAGTTTTTTTGTTTGTTTTTATGGGACAGGAAAGTTTTAGTGGAATTCTGTAATCAAAAGTAAAAAATTATTACACAAAAATAGTATTAATAAACACTACAAAACTAAAAACATTTAATTATTTTTATCTAAATCCTCTTAAATAATTAAACATAAAGTAAGAGTATTAAGTAGTTAATGCTCTTATATTTTTACCAGTAGTACCAAAAGTAATTGAACAATAAAAATATTTTAGTAAAAATGTTTGTGGGATTTTTATCTTCAGACAGAATAGCTAGATTAGGTAAGAAAGGAAAATTTGGGGAACAAGGGAAGGAACTAAAAAACATGAGGTTAATTACGTTAAAAATTTTGATAGTCTCCTCGTTGTCTCAGGACGGGAAGTACAATATAATAAAAATTAATATCTTTACATTATTTATGTAATTTGAATTTAAAATTTTTTTCGAAATTTAACTCTTTAGAAAACAATCTTTTCTAGCATATGTACAAAAAATGACAGGCAAAAAAAAGAACGAAAAAAAACGAGAATGATTCATAACAACTGGAAATTATTTTTATTGATTTAAATGTAAATGTAGTAAATTGAGCAATGGGGAAAGAAATGTGTGGTTGTTAAAGATTTTTGATTTTAAAATATTTTTAAAATTAATAATTTAGAAGTAGTAAAAGAAAAAGTAAATTTTTTAAATAATATGTATTTTTTATTTATGAAATATCTAAGCAAATAATTTGTTATAAACAAAAACCGTGGAGCGATTAGTTGGAATATCAGAGAAATCCAGCTCCTTGGCCTTCTAAAATTCTCAAAATTTGCGCTGAAAATGGAATAATTATTAGGATATTGAAAGATTTACGGAGATACCTGAAGATTCTCCATAATCTCACGGTATCATTCCATATCCCTTTTATACTTTTACATATTTCCTAATCTCACATCAGTGTCTTTCCCGACATTGAGGTCACATCCCTCTTGTTCTCCTATATCTCTTCGAATCCTCGGAAATCGAATCCTATGAAATCCATATATCAAAAGGTGTATGTTGAATATCAGTGATTTGGAAAGCTGTCAGAGCGATCACTGCTATATACTAAATATTATTATCGCAGGTAATAAAATCTGACAAGAACAATGTATGATAAAAAATTTTCAGAATATAAATTATTTATCAAAAATTTATTAAAAGATTACAATCGAAACGTTTTAATTTTAAATTAGGTATATATTAAATTTTAATACCAGAATATTTGTGAATAAATTTATGTTTTCCCATTTATGTATGTATTTGTTAATTTGATTTTTATTTATCCCATTATACCCATCATCCATTTAGCTGCATAAAATTAAGGTACTATTTCTGCTGAACAATCTGTTGTTCCAGGTGCTGATGTGTACTTATTTTTCTCTGATGGTTTTTTTGTTTCTGTAGGTCCTTCTGGATATCCAGGTTGTTCTGTGGTTACAACCGATTCAGGTCCTGATGGATAAACTTGTTTTGGTGGCTTTGCTGATGCTTTCTGTCCTTTTGGTGGTTTTGTAGCTTCAGTCACATCATCGGGTCCTGATGGGTAACCTTGGTTTGGTGGCTTTGCTGATGCTTTTCCTCCTTTTGGGGGTTTTGTAGCTTCAGTCACATCATCGGGTCCTGATGGGTAACCTTGTTTTGGTGGCTTTGCTGATGTTTTCTGTCCTTTTGGTGGTTTTGTAGCTTCAGTCACATCATCGGGTCCTGATGGGTAACCTTGTTTTGGTGGCTTTGCTGATGCTTTTCCTCCTTTTGAGGGTTTTGTAGCTTCAGTCACATCATCGGGTCCTGATGGGTAACCTTGTTTTGGTGGCTTTTCGTGTTTTTTCTTTTTGCCTTTATCACAATCATCTTCTGGCTTGGGTGACACATTACAACCGCTCATTTGGCTGAAATAACGGTTACAGACACGTCCGCATTTTTCAATTGTACATGGCTTTGGAGTTGGACACAATGAGCCGCCAGAAGATTGAATTTTCTCAACTTCCTTGCAGCATTTGTTGACTTTTTTGTTTTTCCTTAGATTGCTCTTGCAAAAATCAGGAATATCTGATGTGCTAGCAGGAGTGCTCACATCACCTGTAAATGCTTCTTTTATTTAAAATGGTTTTTTAGACCTCTAAACTCTGATTTATATTTTTGATTTAAAAAATTCAAATTCTATATAGTTAAACTATTTTCCACCTTTATCTGCAGGCCCTTCTGGGTAATTTGATAATTGGGCTAAAGAAATTGTAAAAGCCATAAAACCAATGCAAGTCACAAATAATAATTTCATTTTTAAAAACTTTGATTTGTTTAATTTTTATTAAATTTCTGTTTTATCCCTAATTGACTAAACGCTTTTAAAGGCTTTGTATCATCTAATTTTTATTAAAGCTCTTCAAATAATTTTATATATTTTATTCGTAGAGCCCTCTAAAATTCATTTTTTTTTAAAATTAGCCTTAAAAAATCAATTGTAAATTTGCTTGCATCTTTTAGAAACACGTGAATTTAGATACGTAAATGCTTTTAAAAAAATTTATTTACCATATTTAGAAACTTGGAAAAATTATAGAGTTTCAATCAACGTGGATATACACGCTCAAAACTTAGTTTAGCATGTCGGAGAAAGAGAAAATTCCTGCCTTTTAATTTTGAATAGAGAGTAAAAAAAATTAAATTAATAATTATTCTAAATTTTTATAATATTTCATGGAATGTTTGAATTTTCATGTTGGTTTATGTTTAAGAAAATTCTATTTTGATTAGAGTCAGGCTTATTAATTTTGCATGGACCTGGGCTGGGTTTCAAGGCTAAAACCTTGAAGACCCCTAAAAGGATTATATTTTAGATTAGGATTGAACGGGATTTTTTATTTTATTAAATTTGATAAAATTTCGAGTAAAATCGAGTGTATTAAGTTTTTAAAAATATAAAAAGTGCTGTTGAATAGAGCGGGGGAAGGATAGTAATAATTATATTTTGAAAAATGGTCAAATCTTTATTCTAGCACTCAAAAAACTTTTGGTATGGTTAGAAAAATCGATAAAATTTTTGAAAAATTTTGTGTCTTTTCAAAAATTATTAACAACCTTGAAGGATATTGGCGGATATAAGCCGATTGGCTGGATTAAGGAGGTTTGAAGGTATTGATATTAGATGAGGATTTTTTAACTCAAAATTGTGGATTTTTAAAATTATCAAAACCAAAAAATTAGAATTAAAAAAAGCTAAATCCAGGTTTCAATACTTTTTCTTAAAGTTCGACACTGCTGCTAATTAAAATAAATATTCAAATAATTCACATGAAAAGCAAAGATGTAGGGAGACATTATGAAATTGCACTTGCAAGGCAAAGCTTTTATTTATTTTTAATAAAATTAATAATTTTTAAAAAATAATATTTTTTATTTTATTTTTTCCACTAAATAACAGGTTAAGAATTAAAATTATATAAATCCTTAATCCAATTAAAATATTTTTAATTTCTTTCTCTCGTAATTAATCTTTGTTTTTCCACCACAGAAGATTTTTATTTTCTTATAACTCCATATTCACAAAATTTTTAATATATTACTAATTATTTTTAAAATTATGAAATTTAATTTACTATTAAATTTTATTATTCTTTTACTTTTTTATATTATTGAAATTAATTCTGAAAATAACAAAAAATTAATTTATCAGCTAATGGATGAATATGAAATTAATTTTAATGAAAAAGATAATTATTATAGAGAATTTAAACAAAAATTTAAAATAATATTAATAAATAAGGAAATAAAAATTGAAGAAATTGTCAAATATTTTGAAAAATTTTTTGAAGAAAGAAAAAGGAAAGAAATTTTGGAAAATATGCTTGTTGCTGAAGGAGGTTTTTTTGTTGTAGAAGGGGGGGGAGGGGGAGATCAGAAAAATTTTTATTCCGAAAATTGTCAAATCCTTATTTTATCACTTCTGAAAATTTTTTTACAAAATCCATTTAAATTTACATAGTTTGATGAAAGTTTTGAATTTAATATTTGGACAGTCTTTCGCTGGGATTAGCGTTATAACTTTCCATGAATCTGTGAATTTGAGAATTGTATTTTAGATTTCCATTTACCATTAAGAGCAACTTTTTGATTGTTAATAATAATTTTAGTTATAAAATGAAGAAATTGGCATAAAAAATTGCCAGGAAATGCCAGGTTCCTGGCAAATTTCCAGAAATTCTAGGTCTATCAAATGGATTAGGTATTTCCAAATTTTCGAATTTTAATCAGTGCATATAACCATTAAATTTATCACAATATCACTTATACAAATTACAAACTATCTAAAATTTCTTTCTTCTTTTCAGATAATATATCAACTTTATTTAACAAAAAAATTATTAGCGAAAAAGTAAAAAATAAATTATTCGAAAAAGGGTATGAAACAACAAATTTAGGTCTTTCAGATGAACCTTTTATCTATGCAGTCAAAAACGTTATTTTACGAGAAAAAATTAGTAAATTAATTATTGAAAGTAAAGATTATTTACCTTTGGATAAAACATTTAAATTAACAAAAATATTAAAATTGTATGAATATAATGATAAAAGAGGACTTTTTTATTTTAACAAAAATAAAAATAAATTAGAAAAAGAAATTGAAAATTTAAATTCAGAAATACTAAAAAATAAATTAAATCAGAATTTAACGGTGGGGTATCTTTCCGTGACGGCGATTCCGTGACGCCGATTCCGTGCCGGCGTTTCCGTGACTTCCCAGTTCCGTGACCTCCCAGTTCCGTGACCTCCCAGTTCCGTGACTTCCAGTTCCGTGACCGTTGTAAAAGGGACGTTTCCGTGACTAATTATTTAAATAAATGAAAAACAGGAGTTTCTCGCAGATTTCTTTGTTTTCCTTAGTTTCTACGATCTAAAGAACATGATAAAAGGTTAAAATAAATACTTTAAAATAAAAAATTTAACAAAAAATCAAAAAACAATCAAAAAATCTTTAGACGGCAGTTGTGCCATAACAGGTGTTGGAATATTCTGTAGGCTTGCGGCTCTTATTGTTGAAGGCTGCTCCATAGTTTCTAAGGCACGTCTCTTCATATTGCTAACAGCTAGTTGGGACTGGACACGTGCTGGTCCATTTTCCACACACGTGTGATTTTCTTTTACAAACAAAACATTGTGCTCCAAATCTGTGTGTATTCGTCCCCTTCAATTGATCCCTTTGCTTGATTGGAACTCACATCTCCAATAAAGTTTGGACTCATCTTTGCTTGGTTTTTCGAAAACATAAAGAAAACCATTATGCGGGATTTTTTGTTTGTTACGTTTAGTCAAAATTTGAGCCATTCTACTAAGAAAAAAAAGTTATTTCAAAGATTTTAAATATAAAAAGTTAAAGAAAAATAATTTCAAAAATTTTAAATAGAAAAAGTTAGAAAAAATAAAATAGTCACGGAAACGTCCCTTTTACAACGGTCACAGAACTGGAAGTCACGGAACTGGAAGTCACGGAACTGGGAGGTCACGGAACTGGGAAGTCACGGAAACGCCGGCACGGAATCGGCGTCACGGAATCGCCGTCACGGAACTGTCCCAGTCCGAGAATTTAACGACAATTAATGAAATTGAAAAGGAAGAATAGAAGCAAGGAAAGTAGTAAAAGTATTAATTCTGAAATATTTGTTGAAATTAAACAGAAAAAAAGAAAAATTAAATTTAGAATTTTCTTTTGATGATTGGGGTTGATATTATGTAAAGATTTTATAAAAATTAAAATTTTTAGTAAATATAAAAATTTGAACTTTTATTTATAAATAGTATTGGTCCATGTACAAAATAAAAACTTTTACCAGTATTAAAATATTTAAAAATTTTAAATTTAATTAAATTTGTGGTAAGGTTAAAGGATTATTTTAAAAGAAATCTACAAAAATATCATCAAACCTTTATTAGTTTGTCACGAAGACACGACAAAATATAATCACTAAAATTTAATGTCTATACATATGGGAAATAAAATTTAATATAAAATTATTTTAGAAAATTTATTAATTAAAAAAAAATTTAAAATTAATAAATATTTAAACAAGTAAAGATTTTTACAAAAAATTATACTTTAACATTAAATTAATTTCTAATAAATAAACAGGTGGTCACAAATTAATCCTGCCCGGCGGCTAAACGTTTGCAAACTTTTTCTTAATAAATTTAAATAAAAGTTGCTTAGTCCCCTTTTGTTTAATTAATAAAGAAAATGTTCATTCATTACAATTTTATAACGGTTTCAAAAAATTGGTTTAAATAAGAATTCAAGACTTTTATGTATATGAAATATTTATTTTAGAATTTTTTTAACCTTCTAGATTACATTTCTAAATAAATTCTAAATGTATAAATAAATTTAATTATTATTTAATTTTATATTAAAATATATGTAAGTTTTGAGTTTCTGTTATTTTCTAACCAAAATTAATATTTATAATGGTTTCTAATTTATTTACTAGTTTTGATAAAAATTTTTAAATAAAAATTAATTAAAACTATAATATTTACTTAAAACGACTAATTCCCGAAATTTATTTTTTATTTTAAAAATAAAATAAAATACAATTTGGATTCATTTTTATAATTAATAAATGTGTACATATTTAGAATTATACATTAAATTTTAATGTGAAATAAAAATGTATTTTTTTCTAAAATTTTCTAAAATTAAGTCTGTTAATTATTAAATTTTATTTTTTGTTAAATTTTTAATTTTAAATTTTTAAAAATTAAATATTAAATTTAGTTCTAAATTTAGGCATAGCTGCTATAAAAAATGAACCAAACACAATGTATTGCCGCTGAAGCATCTGTTATTGATAAAGGATACAACATTGTACGTATATTACATTTTATTTTTGGATTAATTTTTATAATAATGCTTGTAAGGATTGTTTGGTCTTACAAAACAAAATCGTTGAAATTACATAAAAATTTAATTGTAAGTTTAAATTTATAACAACATCTATTACATTTTTAATTACTTTTGGTATAGAGTCTTGAACAGTTTTTAGAAATTTCATTATTACTAGTACATAATGTAATAATCTTATTTTTGGCTTCATACTTCATAACAGTACCTTGTACTTTCATATATTTTTGAATTGATTAATCAAAAATTTATAATTTTTTATTTACTGAACCAGGAAAAAAATAAGATTTTTAGCTTAGGGGATCTTCGACCGAGAATCTTCGATTTTTCGGTTCGGTTTTTTGAAACCGACATCCCTAGTCTTGAATATTTCTTTTAAAAAAGGGAGGTAAGGTTGAATATTTATTATTTAATATTTACTTGAATATTTACGGCAAGCAATAGTAATTGAAAAACTTAATTTATTTAAAGTTTAGATTTATAAAATATAAATAAGTAATTACTATAAATTTTGTAGTTATTATTGACCAATATTTTATTACTTAATACACTTCTTGTTTTGTCGTATTTTCTTGCCGTTTTTATGAACTTTGTAAGTTTTAATTTTTTATTTAATAAATACATATTTAATTTTTTATCAAACAGATTGTTCTCTTTACATATAAAAATTCTTGTGATTGTTTAATTCAAGTTTGGGTAGTTTATTTGATTAGAATTCCCTTTTATCTTCAAATTGCTGGCTCTCCTTTATTTCATTTTGCTATAATGATTGAAAGAGTTTTGGCTACATTTTATGTTAAAATTTATGAAAATCAGGGAAAAAAGATTGGAGTTATTAGCACAATTATTGTGGTAATTATTTTGTGGTCATTTTCCCCTAATTAATTAATTTAAAGTGGATATTTACCTTAATGTTTGGGTTTTATGTATATATTACATCAAGTATGGATGTTAATACTTTTAGTCATCCAATGGTTTATTTAACTTTGACAAGTATTTACAATTCTCAATTACTTATTGACATTCACAGTTTCTTCCTAATTTTGGTTATTTGCTCAATGACTAATAAAACCAACGAAATGAAACTCATTCTAGATAAACACAAAATAGGTATAGCTTGTATTACTGAAACCTGGCTCAATAAAAATAATACCATCTATAATGATTTCTGCTTTAATAATCAATTTCAACCCTTATTTGCTCATCGAGAAAAACGTAAGGGAGGAGGCTGTGCAATCTTATTAAGTAATGATTTAACATTTAGGTGTGTTTTCCAGGGTAGTAAATTTCAATGTGAACTAATTTGTATTAAATTACTCATAGCCCAACCAATTTTAATTATTTGTATATATAGGCCACCTGATTGTACAGTTAAAAATACAAGGAAATTATTAAAATATATCTATAATCTATTAAGCACTACTAAGAGATATATAATTCTGGGAGACTTTAATAGCCCTAATGTTGATTGGAATATTTTAACTGCTTCTGATAAGATTGGAAAGGTTTTACTTGAATTTATTAACCAAACTAATGCAATACAGAAAGTTAATAAGCCCACAAGAGAGAAATCTATACTTGATTTAGTTTTATCATTCCCTGATAAATTAGTTAGCACTAATGTTATCGAGAATTTTTCTACATCAGATCATAATATGGTTAAGTTCAAAGTATGTATTAATGAAAGATGCAAGAGAATAAAACAAAGCAAAGTTTTAGTAAGAAATATTAATAAGAAAAATCTGAACGAATGTAGTAAAAACCTGTCTAGTATAAATTGGGATTACATATTACCCTACTACTTTAGCATTGAAGAAAAATATTCTAAATTGACAACATGTCTATTAGGCGTATATGATAAAGTTATGCCACTAAGACCTATTAACAAAATAATCAAAGAAAAGTATTCTAGAGATATTACAGACCTTTATAACAGAAAACTTTTAACTTACAATGAATTAAAGAAAACCCCATCGAATATGGATATTAAATTGAAATATAAAATAATCTCAAAACAATTAAAAACAAAAATTCAATCACATCATCTTAAAAACGAGAAAATTGCCATATCGAAAGGCTATAATTCAATTCATAAGTTTATCAAGAGAAAAATAGGTGATAATGGTTATATAACATTTCTTACAGATTCTAATGATCGAATATACAAAGATAACTTAGAAAAGTCCAATATACTAGCTAAGACATTCTTAACTAATTTTAGCCATAAGGAGTTACAAGATGAAGTTATAACTGAAAATAATGAGCTCTCAATGCAAGATCTAGACCTAGATGTAATTCAGATTAGAGACCTATTAAGGAAACTTCCTAACAAAAATTCTACATCCCCGGATGGAATTCCTTATATATTACTGAAACATTCAGCTGAAGAATTAGCCCCTGTACTAACTGAAATATTTAGAATAATATTAGATAGTGGAAGTATTCCGAAAATATGGAGAACATCTATAATTATACCTATCCACAAAAAAGGTGACAAATCAGATCCTAATAACTATAGACCTATATCACTAACATGCACACTTTGTAGAGTACTAGAGAGACTAATTTGTATCGAGATAATAAAATTTTTGAATAAAAAATCTTATTTCTCTGATGACCAATATGCATTCCTAACTAACAGATCAACTTCTACTCAATTATTAGTAATGTTAAATGATTTCTACAGAGCTATTCAAGAAAATAAGTCTATTGATATTGTCTATATTGACTTTGCTAGAGCATTTGATTCAGTACCTATTAACAGAATACTCTATAAATTGAAATCAATCGGTATAGCTGGGAAGATGTATACGTTTATTAAGAATTTCCTAGAAAACAGGACCTTTAGAGTTAAGATTGAGAATACCCTCTCTGATAGCTATCCAACTTTATCTGGTGTACCACAAGGTAGTGTCCTTGGACCTCTACTTTTTCTAATATTCATTAATGATTTACCAAAATATTTACCTGAAGGTATACATATAAAAATTTATGCCGACGACGTGAAACTATATATTGAACATAATAATAATTTAAGAACTGAAGTTCTATCCGAAGCTCTATCATGTATTGAACAATGGTCTATCCTTAATGGTTTATATATTTCGCTAGAAAAATGCGTTGTTCTCTACATAGGGAAAAATAATAATAAAAGAACATATAAGTTACTAGGAAAACAAATGAATGAAGTAGATAGTGTTAGGGATCTTGGTATTATAATTGATTCTAGTTTATCATTTTCCCAGCATTATGAAAAAATTATTAAAAATGCTTATTTCCTCACACACCAGATATTTAGAGTAATTAAAACTAAAGACATAAATAAACTTGTATTTTGCTACAAAACATATGTAAGGCCCTGTCTAGAATACGCAAAAGAAGTATGGAATCCATCAAAACTGGAAACCTCCCACCAAATAGAGAGAGTCCAGAAATTCTTTACACGAATTGCCCTTAAAATTTGCTCCATTACACCTAGGAACTATGAAGAAAGATTAAAATTATGTAAGCTTAAGAAGCTAGCTGAGCGACGCTGTATTTCAGATTTATGTATGACATACAAGTTTATAACTGGACATACACATCTAAGACCAGATAAATTCTTTATATTTGCGAAAAGAAATTTACGCAGGAAATATCTAATTCAAAATAAGGGGTACTCATTTAAGACAAAAAATAATTTCTTTATTAGGGTCATAAACATTTGGAATAAATTGCCTAGAGAAGTCATTGAGTGTGCAAATCATAAAAAATTTAGAGTATTAGCTAATTGTGTAGATTTTGGTCTTTAAGGGTTTTTAACATTATTTTTCATCAAATTTTTTTTTCATCAAATATAATCACATACATATATTTTTAATCACATATATTTTTTAATCACATTTATTTTTTCAAATATCATTTATTTTTTTAAGTTTTATAATTTTACCAAGGCATTTATTTGTATTGTTTTTTTTATCCATTGTAAGTGTACATGTTTGTATGTACCTTTTGGTGTTCGTTATAAATAAATAAATAAAAGTATTTACAATTCTCAATTACTTATTGACATTCACAGTTTCTTCCTAATTTTGGTTATTTGTATAGCAATTGCTGATTATTATTTAATTAATCGAAATAAAAAAATAAAATCGAATTTGTGAGAATTTAAAATAATAAAAAATAAAAAAAATAAATTTTATATTCTCAGTTCAATAACAACCTACAGCCTCAGTCAAAGTTATCAAACAAAACAAAATATTCTCGTTATGAAGATTATTTTTCCTCTCGATTTTTCTTATACTTTTGTTTATGCATTGTTTAATATTCTATCGACATTTATCCGTTCGAAACGCTCTGAATATGGTCAGCTTGTTTATGTACGTACTTATGACGGCATTATTTTGGTAAACAAAATTTTATTACTCGAAAACTTTTTTAAATTTTTTAAAAATGTTGATATACAATTTTAATTCATCTTTTAGTATGTGAACTTGGTAAGCCTTAGCACAATTTTTCTTAATTTAGTCCAAGAACTTTCCGTTCTAGATAAACAGTTAAAAATATTAGAATATCTCCTGAATTCGTAGAAAATAGCCAAGCGCCTATTAATAGTCAATTTCCGTAATTCTTTAAATTACGGAAAAAAAAGCATTAAAATCTAGCTTAATATTAACTCAAATTCAATAAATATTTAAGTTAATTATTGTTCATGCTATCATAACTTTATTTGTCTACGATTATTTTTTGAAGAAACAGAATGATATTAACAAGAATTTTATTAAAAATGGAATGAATAATGGCACAGAAATTTACTTTAGAAATTTGCAGTCTGCTTGGAGTTAAAATTATTTAAATAAATTTACATATACATAATTCATTTTTAAGAAAATACTTAATAAATGATATAAATTTTAATGTTAGATTGCGGGGCTAATTATCTAGAAACTAATTGCTGGCTTTTCATTAATAAAAAGGTTTTTGGCAAAATTAAACGAAGCAATTAACGGATATAATAAACGGTGATTAACGAAAATGTTTTCTCTAAACGGCGATTAGTTCGAATGATATTCAAATATTCCAAATTTTGTTAACATACTAAACAAAACATTCTTCTTATGGAAATTATTTATCTTTTGATACTCTATACACTTTAGTTTATGCATAGTTTAATATTGTTCGAAGTTAAAAGATCAAAATGTGCCAAGTAATGACATATTCTGAAAAAAAGTTAATTTACTACATTTGCTTTTATTTCCATAAAACGTAAAATAATCCTTTTTAAGTTCTTATTTAATGACATTAATTATTTATAATAACATTAATTACATATATATACTTTTTTCCTTAAAATTCTCAGAATTTTAATCAGTTTTATGGAAAATTTGAAGAAACGGTCTTATGGACCTCCGAAATTCTCAAAATTTGCACCTGCGGAGACTTGAACGGGAAGAAACCTGCGCGGAATAAATTATTTAACTGTAATTTTAGCATACTTAAATATTTTTCGCCCACGTACTTCCAAATTAAACTCTTTGTACTTACAAATAACATTTTTCCGATACGAGCCCTGTTTATAATTATTATTTAATTAGGTAAAATTATAGCAACAAGATAAAGAAAAATATTAAAACAATTTTGAGATATAAAAGCCATAGTCGTCATAGAATTGAAACAAATATTTAAAATTAGATATTCAGAATATTTAATTGAATGGTTAAATATCACAATTTTTACATTTTAATTTAAACATTAGAATTAAAAATTTTTAATAAAAAAATGAGTAAATACTTACTTGAATACTTATAAATTTAAATAATAAAGTGCATTTAAAAAGTTATAAATAAGTCGGTGTTAACCAGGGTTGCGTCGTAATTACGAATTACGATTACAAAAAAAATTTCGATTACGACGCAACTCTGGTGTTAACTTCTAATTTCAGTCAACTTTGAATTTAGTTTTTAATTTTATAATTTTTTAATACATATATTTTTATATACATATTAAATTTTTTCGTTAATTTTTTTCGATTTCAGTCAACATTGACTAAACTTAAAAATTTAATTTACTAGTCTTTTTTGCGCAAGAAAAACGGAAATTAAGCGCACATTTAATATATTTTACTTACATAATACCTTTATATTTTATTTGATTTGCCAGGTGTTTTGAATACATATTACTTTAATTAAACAATTGTTTATAAAATTAAATAATAATTATTCTCTCAGATAGAATAACTGTCATACTTTTTTTTCAAGATCCTTAAAAATTCCATTCAATTGACTATTTTCGATGACAAATATGTCAATTAATTAATCGGAAATTTTATTCGAGATTTATAAACTTTATTGGACATCCTAAAAATACTTTAAAAATATTTTTAAAGTCGTTGGAAAATATGTAACGCTGTCATGAAAAATCCTTTTTAACCAATTTAGATTCTCGGACTATTTAATTATTACTAGGTTGATCCATAAAATCTTCGCATTCAGTTATCACTTGTTTTCTGAGTGATAAAGCAACTTCATGCTTTCAGAACTGAGTGTAGGTAAGCAGAATATTTAGGAGCATTTACACATACCGTTAAATCAAAGTAATGACGCAATGTTGGAAGTAAGAAAAATTAATGTAACACAAGTAATAATATCCGTAAACCTTATTTCTATATTGTTTGGTAATAACAATTCTCTTAATTTGTTGTGAATTAATCAAAAAAGTATTATAACTTTTCATTTATTATAAAGCTCAAAAAATAATTGCTAAGAAATTTTAAACTAATAAATGGATCAAACACAATGTATTGCAGCCGAAGCATATGTTCGCGATTGTGGCATGAATATTGCAAGAATATTTCATTTTATTTTTGGGACAATTATTCTAATAATGTCAATTAGAATTGTTTGGTCATATAATACTAAATCTTTAAAATTACACAAAAATCTAATTGTAAGTTTTAAATATTCAATCAACGGCCTTTGTATAATAATGTTTTTGGGTTGATAATTCTTTTATTTTTAACGCCCTAACGAAAAAAAATTTTTGGCCGAAATTGATTTCATTAAAGAAAATAAAAATTCAATTGAAACGAATAAGTCAGTCGAGGTTTTTCATGTTACAACAAGACCAATGTACCGCCGGGCTATGCTTTAGAATTCATCAATCCGGACACCCTGTTAGGTTCGAAGCAACCCGGATTTGATAATTTCTAAAGCAGTTTCCCGTGATAAGACCCATTATTTGAGGAGATTTTACAATAAATTTTAATATTTTAGATATTAATTAGCAATATTCTAATAATTCATGTGATTTTTGCTTTGTCCTATATTGTTGAAACTTTTAAAAATTTTGTAATTGAAGAATTTTATTTTAAATAAAACTTAATTTAAAGATTGTTTTATTCACATATTCAACCCCATGTGATTGTTTAACTCAAGTTTGGCTGGTATATTTGATAAGAATTCCAGGGTATCTCTACATTCTTGGACTAACAATGTTTCACCTTTTTATAATGATTGAACGTGTTTTGGCTACAGTTTTTGTTAAAATCTATGAAAATCAAGGAAATAAGATTGCAGTTTTATGCACAATTTTTGTGGTAAAATTGATATAATCGGGATCAGGGACGGCCGGAAGAGACAGATGGGAACAAAATTTTTTATTATCCCAGATCGCGATAACAAAAATATTACAGTCAGATTTCATTATAAGATAACCTGTCCAGAAACTCAATATTTCTTCCTTTATTTTATATTTTTAAAAAATGTTTTTAGTGGTCATTAGCCTCAATATTTGTTTTATATGTCTACATAAGCTCTTCTATGGATGTTAACACTTTTAGTCATCCAATGGTTTATATAACACTTACATCAATTTATAACTCACAAATTCTTTCAAACATTAACTACTTTTTCTTGGTTTTGGCTATATTTATTGCTGTTGGAGATTATTTTGTTATTTATCGAAACAGAAAAATTAAGGCAAATTTGTAAGAAATTAAATTATAAATTCAAACTTTTAACAATTAATTTAAAGTTTCAGTTCTGTATCCTCCTACAGTTTAAGCAAAAGTTATCAATCTAAACAAAATATTCTCTTTATGCGTGTAATTTTCCCTCTCGACTTTTCTTATTCTTTTGTTTTTGCATTATTCAATATCCTCTCAACATTTATACGATATAAACGTGAAGAATATGGACAACTTACATTTCTGCGAACATATGAATTTCTAATTTTGGTAAACAATGTTAAATCCTAACCTCATACATATATTCTAGAAAATAATGTTCTCAAACAAAATAAAAAATTATCCAAAAATCAAATCTCGACTAATGATTTCCTAATTCCTATAAATAATAAATGCTTGGTGTATATTATATAATATAATATAGGTGTATAATACTTTCCCTAATTAAAACAATTAAATTAACCTCTTGCAAAATTTTGTACAATTACATATTTTATTTTTCATTTTCCTTTATAAAATTTAAAATTAAACGACAATTTTAAATTTAAAATAAAACACAATAAATAAATATTAATTTTAATGAAAATCATTAAGATGCCTTTCATTCATGCCACAACAACTTTGATTGTCTTTGAATACTTTTTGATTAAACAAAATGAGATTAATCAGAATTTTATTAATAAAAATAATGCAAAAAACGATACAGAAATTTATTTTAAAAAACTTAATACTCAATGGAATTGAATTTTTTAAAGTTTTATATTAATGTTATTTCATATGAGTTGAATTTAATTCAAATAAAATAAAATTAATTTTTCCTTTAAAAATTGGGATATAGTGTAGTGTACCGGTGGTAAAAGTTCGGGACGTGACATATGTCATTCGATTCGTCTCGGCGAACTGAGTCGAATGGTACCACTCACCATTTTAGGAAATGATTCTGGACCGAGTTATAGGTCCCGAAAAATCGAAAAACCAAAGGGGGGACCAAGCACTTTTTTGGGGTGAAAAATTCGAAAATGCAAATTATACCTCATTCGAAAGAGCTCGTCGAGCTGAGTCGAATGACACCAAAATCAATGAAATCCAACTTGATTGGACAAAGTTATGATCTTTTATTTTACCTCCTTACCTATGACATATGTGGAGATTTTTGCCGCTACGGAGGCCCCAAATATGTCCAGAGCAAGTGAGATAGGAATAGGTTCATGTTACGAGCCCAGACCCAGCGCCCGTAGACTCACCGCGAGGCGCATGCCGCAAAACCCCGCGCGAAGCGCGCGGTTGCGGCAGTTGGATTTCAACCGACTGTCGATGTTTTTTCCTTACGATTTCCGACACCTCTGACTTTTCGACCCATCTCTGGTATGGAGAAAGAAAGTAGAGCTACTCAAATCAATATTCTGTTTCGAGTTAATCCTTTGCATCTGGCGTACTACACTGTATTCTTTATTTAAAAATATTTTTAAAAACTACATGCTTTTACTTAATTTAAAAAAGAGGATTCGCAAAATTAAACTGAGGGATTCTGCAAGCCAATAATCAATCATCATAATTGATTTGATTTAGAAAAGTACTCCTTTTTGACATTTTGGAATATTATTGGGAATTTTAGCTTAAAAATTTTTTTTATTAAAAAAGAATAATTTATTTAAATAACAATTATGTATACAACAAATTCATTTCCAGGAAAGATTTAAATTTTTGAAATATATTTCTGAACTTATATTCATATTAATTTTAACAAAATTCGTTTTAATTTCATTCTGTTTCTTTAAAAAATAGTTGTAGACAATTAATGTTATTATGGCATGAATGAGAAGTAACTTAAATTAGAAAAGTTTTTTATAAATATAAAATTAAATATTAATTTAATTTATTCGAATCACGAATATGTATAATAATTTAAAGATTTTATAGAGGTAAATGTCCAGTTGATTCCCCCACAGAGCAACTATTTAATAACTTTTCTAAATTATTAAATATTTACTAGAGTTATGCCTTCATATGTTCGTACATAAACAAGTGGGCCATATTCATCGCGATTGTATCGTAAAAAGTTTGCAAGAGCATTAAATAAAGCAAAAACAAAAGAATAAGAAAAATCAAGAGGGAAAATAATTCTCATTAAAAGAATGTTTTGTTTAGATTGGTAACTTTTGCTTAGACTGTAATTTGTTGTTGAATTGAAACTTTAAATTTGTTAAATTAAATAATTTATTTGTAAATAAATTTACGTACAAATTCAATTTAATTTTACGATTCCGAACAATTAAATAATAATCAGCTATAGCTACACATATTACCAAAAACAAGAGAATGTAGTTGAGGTATATAAGTATTTGAGAATTATATTTCGTTGTTAGTATTAGATAAACCATTGGATGCCCAAATGTGTCGGTATCCATTTGTGTTGTAATATAAATGTAAAGGCCAAACATTAAATTTAATAACCACTAGAATTTTGAATAAAATAAAACTGAAAATAATTACCACAATAATTGTGCTAATAACCCCGAACAATTTTCCCTGTTTTTCATAAATTTTAACATAAACTGTGGCCAAAACACGTTCAATCATTATAGCAAAATGAAATAAAGGAGAGCCAAGATAGTAGATGTATTCTGGCATTCTAATCAAATAAACTAGCCAAACTTGAGTTAAACAATCACAGGGATTTGTATATGTGAATAAAACAATCTTTAAATTAATTATTATGGGATCCTTCAAAAATTAAACCAACAAAATTAATAACAGCTTCCTATAACTTAGTCCACAATCATTTCTTAAAGTAGGGTGTGATACCGTTCGACCCAGCTCTTCGAGAAGAATCTAATTGCAAATGTTTAACCAAAACATTTACCACCGACAGAATTTACTTCCTACAAATAATTGAAAAACTTAGCCCAATTTATTGATAATTAGATTTATCTTACGATTAAATTTGTGTGTAATTTCACTGCATTCGTTTTGTAATACCAAATAATGCGCAAAAGTAAAATAAAAATAATTGTACAAAAAATCATTAATAATCCTCTTATAATATTAAATTTTGTATCGAGGACGAATGCTTCAGCATCAATACATTGAGTTTGATTCATTTTTTAATTCTGAAATTTCTTTTGTAAAAGAACTCGAAAAAAAAATATTATAAGAAAGGTATATACCGTATTGTCTCTAATAGAAGCCCATCTCCAATAGAAGCCCATGCCCTATTAGAAGCCCACTCAATAGGGGGTATTGAAAAATAAAGGCCCATGCCCCAATAGAAGCCCATGCCCTAATAGAAGCCCATCTGAATATTGACTACCTGTTTTTCTATTACTCTTGTTATAGTCGACTAAAGGTATTGATAACAAAATTCCAGTCTCCAAAAATGAGTATAGAAGGATTTGAATGGAATATCGGGAGATTTGGATGAGTTAAGTAGAATTTAATGTGAATTAAGGGAATTTGGAGAAAGATAGATGGGGATTTAAGAAGGTATCTAAGGAATTGTGGTATAGAGACTATTGTATGATTGAGTAGGATATCGTTGGCTATCAACGAATTAATAGGAATATTCAGAAATTGAATATTGAGAGATTTGGTTGAATCCTCAAGGATTCAACTCCTTCCGAGTATATACATCTTCCTTGCATATACCTCGGTCCACCCAAAAAGTTCAATATCGAGGGATCCCTCGATTGATAGAGATATCAATAATCCTTCCATATTTTTCCATTGAGGATATGGAAGGATTATGATGGATTAAGAAATTTAGGCGCTTAAGAAGGAGATTAAGTGTACTAGAAGAAGAGCACATTGGAAGATTAGAGTGGGATATTGTTAAGGATAAAAGGATCAATAGGGATATGGAAAGTTAAGGTGTAAAATTGATTTAAGAGCAAGGGGGATATCGAGGAATATTTTGGAATTAAACGGATATTTACAATTTAGATGGATTTAATAAAGATGAATAGGGAGCTTAATCTGATTATTCTGGAGTTCATTAAGAGTGATTTGCGGGTTTAGAATGGACTTACTCATTAATAAGTTGAGGAAAAGGGTTTTAGTGATATTTATATTGATTTTGATATCTATCCTGCCAAGCAGTTAATTTCTGTTGCTTTTATTTTTTATCTTCTTTAAAAGTTCGATATTGAAAAATAAAAGCCCATGCCCTAATAGAAGCCCATACCCTATTAGAAGCCCAGTCAATGAGGGGTATTGAAAAATAGACGCCCAGGGCTTGTATTAGAGATAATACGGTATGTATTGTAAAAAAGGCTTCATTAATAATATAATGCTCCTTATCTAGTTTAATATTGAAATGAAAAATTTTTTTTTCATAATTATATATTTATAAATATAAATGTCTTTATTGGCTTTAGAGAAACATCTGTCCTTAATGTATCCCCAAGAATTAATTTTGTTGACTTTATCTTTAAATTTCAAATTATTAAATTGCTACTAACAAAATACTTTCAACCAACAATAATTAATAAATGCTAAAAGGAAAATTATAAAGGAGAAAAGTCTAATTTTTTAGTGTGTGTATGTATATTGGAATTGTACACTATTACAAAACCTTAGCTGCCAAAAAATTATGGTAATGACGCATTTTCTCTTTTTTTCATCTCCCCAGAAAAAATAAGGAAAAAGTGCCTTTTCGACATTCTTGAGGTTTCCCACTAATGTAAGTAGTTTATTGTGCTGAGTCCGAATATGAGTTCAAATTTTATTCATTTCGAATTCCAAACCCGAATTCGAGCTGTCAGTTTAGTCATAAAATTATTATCTCATTTTCAAAGTTGAATTCGACTTAGTCAAATTCGGAGAATTTTATTCAAATCCAAAGCTGAATAAAATTTGAAATCATATTCGGATCCAGCAGACCCGACTTTCTACTGGCAATCTCAAAAATATTCAAAAGCACTTCCCTTATTTTTTTCTGAGGAGATGAAAAAATGAGAGAAAATGCGTATAAGCTTAACTTTTACCATAATTTCTTGTGTTTCTGAGTGTTAAGTAATTGATAGTTCTGTGTAACTAAAATTCAGTCGTTTATTGCAAGGATAAGTTTCAGTTATTTATCAGTGGAAAAAAATTATACATAAAAAAGACTGCAAAAAATCATAGATTTAGCAAAACTAATTTCATAATTTAAAAATTTTGAAAATTATCTGTCTTGTTTTCATTTAAAATTTAATTGAACTTTAATTTTTTTAGTTATTTTTATTCCCTTATTATTCTTTACATCTCATAAACTCTCCATTTATCAAGTAGCAACTTGTTAAAAAATTTAAAATATGAAAATCTCGAAAAATCTTGATATCGTCTCGAACAAGGCTCTAGTTACAAACTCACTCAAAGAAGATGTCTTATATTTAATAGATATTGGATCGTGATGAACTATCAATCAAATATTTCAGTGACCAAAATAAGCTTGGAAATATCTGTCTATAATCAAGATTTTCTACATATGAATTTTCTCCATATACGGAGAAACGATTTCAAATAATAATTGATTTTGGTATAATTGAACTTATATTTTAAGACAATTTTTTAAATTTTTTATATAAAATATATTAAAGTGCACCAGTAATTTAATGTTTGACGTATTTTTATTTTATTTCAAATAATATCTATAATTAATTTGAAAATTATTATCGTCCTTTTTATTTAATAACAGGTGCAAATAAAAGCTGTTTTTATAAAGTATTTTTTTCAAATATTTTTAAAATAAAAAATGTAAATTTAATTATAATATTATGGAAATTAAGCTTAATTAATTCACATCTCTGAGCCGTTCCCATACACTCTTAAATAATATTATTATCTTAAAGAAGAAAATTAAAAATAATAATAACAGGTGTAAAGTAGGTACTATTTCTTTAAAAAACCTCTGAATATTAAATAACTTTGCTAACAATAATTGGAAATTATATTTAAATAAAAATGCTTTTAGTTAAATTTTGGATATTTATTTGCCTATATTGAATAAATATTAAAAGATATATGCTCGTATTTTTGAATTAAAGGAGAATGAGTTGAGAGATTTCTAAAAATCTTGTAATTTTAAAAAGTTTCAATCAAAGTAAGATTCCGCGACCCAATGTACCGCCAAACTATAACTTCGTTCGAAGATATCGAATCCAGGACGCCCTAGTATGGCACGATTCAGCTCGTCGAATACATTGACATGATATTAGAAAATGTCTGTTTCTGAATTACTTGCTTAGACTAAATTTTGTTTTATTTTTCTAAACTTTTATTATCATTTAACGAAGGAAAAATTTATAAAATTATTTCTTAAATTTCAATTAATTTATTAAAATGAATAAAACAAAATGCTTAGCCGCAGAAGCATCAGTTATTAATATTAGTTACAATATTGTTAGAGCATTACATCTTTTATTGGGAATGATTGTTTTATTAATGATTTTAAAGCTTGTGTGGACTTACAAAACAAAATCACTAAAATTACATCCAAATATTATTGTAAGTTTTTAATACAATAATTATTAAATAAAAAATTAATTTAAGTTAATAATTTCCAATATATTAATAATTTATATGTTGTTAGTATTTTCGTTTATGGGGGCCGCAATAAAAAATTTTGTAATTTTATAAAATTAGATTAATAATTAATTTAATTAAAAAGATTGTTTTATTCACATATACGAATCCTTGTGATTGTTTAATAAAAGTTTGGACAGTTTATTTATTTCGTATCATTCCAAACATTTATAATTTTGGCTTGTCTTTGTTACATTTTTCTTTAATGGTTGAACGTATATTTGCTACAATTTATGTCAAAATTTATGAAAAACAAGGAAAAATGTTTGGGATTATTAGCACAATTATGGGGGTAAATTTTGATTTTTGATACTGTACTTACTAGATTTCTATTAATATTCCTATCCTACTTAATTTTACAATAGATCAGAAAATGATAAGCACCCCTGTTTCTTCTGACAGAGTGTAGCTACTTGTCTATTTTTTATAAATATTTTATTCATTTTTAGTGGACATCAATAACAATTTTTGCTATTTATGTTTACATAAGTTCCTCCATGGATATTGAAACATTTAAGTATCCTATGGCTTATCTAAGTTTAACTAGTATTTACAACTCTCGAATTCTTTTTAAATTACACTATTTCTACCTATTTTTGGTAATATGTATTGCTTGTGCTGATTATTATTTAATTAGAAGAAATCAAAAAATTAAATCAAATTTGTAAAAAAATTGAAAAAGAAAACATTTTTGTTATTTTAATTTTTAAAGTTTTAGTTCAACAACAGACTACAGCCTCAGTCAAAGTTATCAAGCTAAACAAAATATTCTTGTGATGAGAATTATTTTTCCTCTCGATTTTTCTTACACTTTTGTTTTTGCGGTATTTAATATTCTGTCGTTTTTTATTAGATCATTGCGTGAAGATTATGGAATACTTGCTTATGTTCGTAATTATGATGCTATATTTTTGGTAAATACAGAAATATGTTATATTACATCGTGAAACATTTACTAATTTTCGGGTTATATCCCATAAAGTTACCTGTCTTGTTTGAATTATGAGAATTTATTTATTAATCATAAATAAAATTAATGTTTTTTCCTACTTAAACCCTGTAAAGCCGCTATGCTCTTCATTCAACTGTTTTTTAAAATTTATTAAATTTTTTTTCAATAAGTTGCCTGTAATTCATATCATCATAACATTGTTTGTCTACGAATATTTTTTGAAGAAACAAGATGAAATAAATCATAATTTTATTCAAAATAGAACAAAAAATAATACAGAAATTTATTTTAAAAGACTTCATTCTCAATGGAATTAATTTTTTATTTTAATATTTTTATATATTTACTATGTACATTATAATGTCTACATTAAGGATGGCGGTTCCTGGGAAATCTCCGGATATCCGGAACCGGAACCGATATCCGAACCGAAAATTTCGGATATCCGGATCCGGAACCGGTATCCGAACCGAAAATTTCCGGATATCCGAGGTTTTTTCGGTTCCGGATACCCGGAACCGCCAACCTTAGTCTACAAACCTTAAATTCTATAAATATCCCCAGTGATTATTTTTTAGTCATTTTATGTAGTCAAACAATTTTAGAGAGGAGATATCTTTTCTGTTTTTTTTCTGTTCTGAAAAAGTATTATTTCAATATCTTCTGTAGATTTGTGAAATTTAAGAACACAGGTAATTGTAACAGAAGTGAATATTATTTTGAACAATTTTATTTTTCAGAAAAGAGAAATATTTTAGATGTAAATAATTATTAATTTAAAATAATTATTTAATTACCCATAATTATTAAGTTTTAAATACTTAATTTGTTTACCGGATATACAAAAAATTATTTTCTAACACTCAACAAACATTTATTAATTTTATTTTTTAGATTACCCTGACAGGTGAATTAAACATAAATAAATATTTTTTGTAAAATAAAAAAATAACCTTAATATAATCAAATTATATATACAAATATAATTATACTACCACACCTTTATAACGACTATAAACATAAAAATTAAATTCAGATTAATACAAAAGCATTGACATAAGCATAATTATTCTCTACATAAATTGTTTTTTCTCCAATTTATTTTAAATTAATTTTATTGGAAAAAAATAAAAAATATGAATGAAACTCAATGTAATGATGCTGAAGCTTCTGTCCGGGATACTTTATTTAATATTGTTAGAGTATTTCATATTATTTTTGGAACAATTATTGTTGTGATGGTAATTCGGAATGTTTGGTCTTACAAAACAAAATCTTTAAAATTTCACACAAATTTAATTGTAAGTTTTAACCCTTCAATAAAAATGTTTCAGAAAAATTCCGGAAAAATTATAGATCAATGTAAGTATAATAGGGGAGATATGTTAGTTTTGATATGACTCATGATCAGACTTTTGTTCGGACTCATAAACTTTCATTGGGCTACTAAACTAGACCAGAGCCAAAAATAATTAAAGTATTCTTCTTATAAAATTAAATTTAATCTAAAATATTTAAATATTTTCTAGATATTAATAAGCAATATTCTAATAATCTATTTGCTCTTGACACTGTCCTATATTGTTGAAGCTTTTAATAATTTTGTAAATTTATTTCATTTAAATTATTTTTAAAACAAAATATTTTCTTTAGTTAATTCTATTCACATATTCAAATCCCTGTGATTGTTTAATCCAAGTTTGGCTTGTTTATTTAATTCGAATTCCAGATTATCTTTACATTCTTGGCTCTCCATTATTTCATTTTGTTTTGATGACTGAACGAGTTCTGGCAACAATTTTTGTTAAGATTTATGACAAGCAAGGGAAAATGTTTGGGGTTACTGCAACTATTATTTTGGTATAAAATTCTTCAGCTATTAAAATTATTTTGAAGATAATTCTCACAAAAATGTGAATTTTCAAACTAAATTCTTATGAATATTATTCGACCTTATCTGGTTTTGGGGATTATTTAGAATAGTTGGTCTGATGAAGACATCAGCTTTTACCTTGAAGCACCCTAATATTGCTTCAAAGTAGTGCCCGTCAAAAAGTGCGGGAGTAACTCACGCGGGAATAATCCCGCAAAACGGAAAAAGTGTAGGATTGCGGGAGCGGTGATCCCGTCCCGCGCCGTTCACTGTTACAAGCTACCCCAAGCATTATTTTTGAGTACCTAGAAACTAAGGTTAAGTTAAGCTTAAACCAATAACAAAAACAACAGTAATACATAGAAAGATATTGTTTCCGTGGTTACATTGAATAGTTTGCCTATTACGTTTAATTTGTCAACATCGACAGTTTGGAAAATAAATTAATTTAAAAAAATTTTTATTTTGTATAAAATATTGATAATTTTAGTGGTCGTTAAATTTTCTGTTTGCATTGTATGTCTATCTAAGCTCTTCCTTAAATTTTGATCATCCAATGGCCTATATAACACTTACAAATGTTTCAAATTCTTTTTATCTTATAAACATTCATTATTTTATTTTTATACTAATAATATGTATTGCTATTGGAGATTATTTTGTTATCAAAAGAAATAGAAAAATTAAATCAAATTTGTAAGGATTTAAATTTCTAGTACCGTAAATCCTCTAAAATAAGCCCCCCCTCCAAAATAAGCCCCCCCTCTAAAATAAGCCCCCTCTAGAGGTCGATCGAAAAAAATAAGCCCCGGGGTCTATTTTAGAGGATTTACGGTAATTTAATTTAAAATTTTACTTTCAGTTCAGCAACAAATTATAGTTTAAGCCAAAGTTTTCAAGCTAAACAAAATATTCTTGTAATGAGAATAATTTTCCCTCTAGATTTTTCTTATACTTTTGTTTATACAATATTTATTATTCTTTCAACACTTATTAGGATGAGACGCGTTGAATATGGCCAACTTAATTATATTCGGAGTTATGATATTTTAATGATGGTATGTCCGGTTTTTTACTTTCTTAGTGACACGGGCGAAAATTTTAAGAATTTTGGAAAGCCTCCTTTTATTTCATGGAATCCTGTCGTAGACCTCGGGTAATCCTTTTATAGACATTTAAGTCTGTTAAAAGCGTATTCAAAGGTTTAAGGAAAATGCTCACTAATGTTAAGACACATCCATTATATTTTTCCTCTTCCACATTTTTAAAATACATTTTTCTAATTATTTTAATAATTAAGTTACCTTTACTTCATGCTATTATAACGTTGATTGTCTATGAATATTTTTTGAAGAAGCAAAATGATATTAATCAGAATTTTAATAAAAATAGTGCAAAACGTGATACTGAAATTTATTTTAAAAAACTTAATTCTCAATGGAATTGAATATCTACTTTAATTTTTTAATTAAAGATTTGTTCAAGAAATAATATAAATTATATAATTATTGAGAAAATAAAATCGTTTTGTTCTGAATGATTTGATCACTTTTTTGCGATAGAATATATTTTTGTTAATTTAAATTGTTGGAAATAAAAGTTGTGGAAGAAATCATTATTTTTTGGTAGAGTTGTTTGGTCAATTATCTTCAAAATTTCCCCTAATTAAAATCTTCTTAAGATTTACAGTTTCAGAAAAACTACGTCTGGTTAGACACTTGAACAGATGACAACAAATTTTACAGATCAGTAAAAGCCTAAATTTTTCTACAACATCCAAGCTATTTAATAGAAAATTAGAAATATAAATAATTATAAATATGCATCTTTGAAAAATTTATATAAACTTTTGATAAATAAAGTAAAAAATTAATATCAAAAATATACAATTATAAAATTTAAACTATAATAATTCTATATTAATTCCAAGCATGATTTAATTTTTTAAAATAAATATCTGAACTCAAGTTCATATTCTTTTTAATAAAATATTTGTTGATTTCACTTTGTTTCTTCAAAAAATAGTCGTAGACAATTAAAGTTATGATTGCATGAATAAAAAGTAGCTTTAAAATTTAAAAAGTTTAAATTTCTAAAATTAATTTAAATTACCAAAATAATAATATCAAAAGCTCTAACATAAACTAGCTGGCCATATTCTTCACGTTTAGCTCGAATTATACTTGACAGAATATTGTAAATTGTGAAAACAAAAGTATAAGAAAAATCGAGAGGGAAAATTATTTTCATTACAAGAATATTTTGTTTAGCTTGATAACTTTGGCTGAGATTATAAAATGCTATTGAACTGAAACTTTTTAATTTTTAAAAATATTAAATTTCAAATAATTCTTACAAATTTGATTTAATTTTTTTGTTTCGTTTAATTAAATAATAATCAGTTATAGCTATAATTATAACCAAAAATAAGTAGAAAAGATGAATGTCAACAAGCATTTGAGCATTGTAAATGCTTGTAAGTACATAATAAACCATTGGACGGCCAAATGTTTCAACATCGATAATTGAACTTATGTATATATAAATGACAAAAATTAATGTTAATGTCCACTAAAATTTTTTGAAAAATAACAAAATAACCAAAAAATAATTACCACAATAATTGTGCTAATAACCCCGAACAATTTTCCCTGTTTTTCATAGATTTTAACATAAACTGTAGCCAAAACTCTTTCAATCATTATAGTCAGATGAAACAAAGGGGAGGCAAAGGTATAAATATAAGCAGGCATTCTAATCAAATAAACTAACCAAACTTGAGTTAAACAATCACACGAATCCGTATATGTGAATAAAACAAACTTTAAACCGATTATTATTAAATGAGAAGAAATTAAAAAATAATCTTACAAAATTTTTAGCGGCTCCAATAATATAAGACAATACAAAAAATGCAATAAGAATTAACACACTGGTAACTAATATCTTAATGATTAATTGACATTATTTTTTGTTTTCTAATACAATTCAAAAAAGTTATTCAGGAAGGTATAAATACACTCTGTTCCATAATTATAACTGCACCCCTATTTTCCTCAATTAGAAAAATTTAGAAGTAAAATTGAAGAGGACATGAAATATTGAGAAAAATATGAGTGCGGTAATATTTACTATCTATATTTATATTTTGGATAATATTAAGGGCTTTATTAATTATTTTCTCTAGTAGGCATTCAATAAAATTTTATTTTTGTAATCGTTTCCTGATATTTCTGATATAATAAAGGTTTTAAAAGTGAATATTTTTTTAATATTGCCTGAATTTTCATTTTTAGTATTATATAATTTAATAAACCTACAATAAGATTTTTGTGCAAATTAACAGATTTTGTTTTATAAGACCAAACAATTCGAATTAATAATATTAAAATAATTGTTCCGAGAATTATATGTAATACTCTTACAATATTGTAAAAATTATCTGAAACCGCTGCCTCAGCATCGTTGCACTGTGATTGATTCATTTTTTAACGATAAATCTTTAATTTATTGTTTTATTTAACTGAAAAATTCAAAAATTATAATACGTAATTAACAATAAATTTAAATAATTTAAGTAAATAATAATTAAAATTAATTAACAATAATTTTAACAATAAATTTTTAACAATAACGAAAATTTTTTATATAAAAATATGGAAAAATTTCTAAATAAGTTTCGGTTTTATATCCTAATATAATTTTAAATATAAATAAATATTCACATATATACACCCCCTTAAATATTTTTTCTGATTTTTTACACATTAATTTAATTCAAAAAATTTAATTTATTTAAAATATTTTGTCTGAAAAAACTTTTTTTAATTTTTAAATTTTGGATTTTCAAATTTTTAATTAAATTTAGTCATAAATACATAAATAATTCTCGAGCTATCCCGTCTCAAGATATATTCTTCTAGGAAAAACTAAAATAGAAAAATTTAATCTTAACAAAAAAAAAAGATTTATTTGAGATTTATAAAATGGTATACATATATTTTTCAAATATAATTATGTTTTACTAATTTGGAAATAAAAATAAAAGAAATTCTTAACTTTTTCAATAATGAAGGATAATTTAATTATTTTTTTTATAAATAAATTTAAAAAAATGTATACATATTGTAAATATTAAGCTATAAAATAGAAGATTTAATTAGATTTATATCAATTATTTTCTAAAATTTAATAAAGTATACGATCATTTTTTAATATTAAATATATTTATATGTTTATTTAAAAATAATTTTTAATTAATTAGGAAAAATTTCAAAAAATATTAAAATTTGTAGTCAATTAGAGAGTTATTTATATAATTTGTACTCGTTTCTTTAAAATGCCAATTTTGGAATGCTTTGTTTGCAGGTAAACAAATAACACACAATGTTTTTGAAAAAATTTGAATGATCAACTTCATAAATTAATTTTTATACATTAATGTATTGCAGGGAGGTGGAGGAGATGGTTAAGTCGGATGATAAAATATTTAATTAATTTTAATAAATAAAGAAGGAAATGTAAGCAAAAAAAGAAAATTTATGAAATTATATTGCAAATCCCTCTTCAAGAAGAGGATAACCCTCTAGGAGAATACAAAATATTTGAAGAATCCCAATAAGAGAGTAATTTTTAAAATATTTTCGGGAATAATTCTCACAATTAATCCTATTACCATAAAATCATTAAATAATAATTTAAAACTATTTGTTAACAAAATTTCAAATCTTTCTGAAAGCTATGGTTGTGTCATAAATAATTAGCCCCCCTTAAACAATGTAAGTTTGAAAATTCATATCTCACTGTTCTGAAAACCAATCTGTTTAATTTTTTTGTCATATATTCTCAATGATGTCTTCTTCATTTTCTGAAAGATTTGTAATTTTTCCCCTGCTTACAAATTTTTTACGATTTTTTAAAATTTAAGGCAAAACTATGAATTAGCGTCCACCTAAATTTTGAGTTTAAACTTGGATATTCGGAGAAGGAATCATGGCGCAAAATATGCTAAACGAAGTAAGGAGATGTTATCTCGTATTCTACATAAAAAAAGTTGTCATTCAAATAAAAGAAAGGTAGAGAGGAGCTGAAAGAAGAAGAACGTCTTGGATGTCAACCAACAATAGATAAGAATTCCGTTCTCCCCTGAATCAAAGCCAATCCAAAAAATAAAATGTGTATATTGGGGCAGGCACTCACCTGCTCGCTTACAAAAATTACCATAATTTTACTTGAAACGGGAAACAAGTTAAGAAGGGTCGATTGATACACCGTGAATTGCCGCAAAATCAACTGATTTCATAGTTTTGCTTTAAATTTTAAAAAATCGTAAAAAATTTGTAAGTAGAAGAAAAATTACAAATCTTTCAGAAAATGAAGAAGACATCATTGAGAATATATCACAAAAAAATTATACAGATTGGTTTTCAGAACAGTGAGATATGAATTTTCAACCTTAAATTGTTTGAGGGGGGCTAATTATTTATGACACAACCACAATAAAAAAACACAATTTATACTATTTATTTAATATTTCAATTTTAGTATATAAAATTCAATAGAAATTTATTTCCAAGCATAATTTAAATTTTTAAAATAAATTTCGTGATTCATATTCATATTATTTTTAACAAAATTCTTTCTTATTTCATGTTGTTTCTTCAAAAAATAGTCGTAGACAAATAAAGTTAATATTGCATGGATGAAGAGTATCTTAAATTAACAGTTTAACATTTATAGTTTTTATCAGACTTTATATAAATTTATAATTTTTAAATATAAAATTAACAGAAGTCTGACAATAGTTGGAGTCATTTAAGGAAAGAATAGTCCCTTGAAAACTACTATAAACTTTTTATCTTTTAACTTATAATTAGAAAAATGAAGAAGATCAACCATCCAAACCTTTTACCTCTATAACTTCTTTATTTTTAGGAGTCAGGGGATAAGAAGCAAAAAATTGGCAATAAGTATACGATTGTATAATTTTTATTTAAAATTTTTTTTGGTTTCCTTCGCTTAAAAGTTTTACAATTAACTTACAAGTACAATTCCATCTAAAGCTCGTACATAAATAAGTTGCCCATACTCATCACGTTTATATCTTATAAAGCTCGAAAGTATATTGTAAAGAGCAAATGCAAAAGAATAAGAAAAGTCCAGGGGAAAGATTACAGTCATTACAAGAATATTTTGTTTAGATTGGTAACTTTGGCTAAGACTGTAATTTATTATTGAACTGAAACTTTAAATTTAAATTAATTAATTAAAATAAATTTAAAATCATTACAAATTCGATTTAATTTTTTTGTTTCGATAGATCAAAAAATAATCAGTCATAGAAATACATATAACCAAAAATAAGAGGAAAAAGTGTAGATAAATATAGATTTGAGAATTATAGCTGCTAGTTAATGTTAGATAAACCATTGGATGACTGAATGTATTGACATCAATTTGTGTTGAAAAATAAATGTAAATACCAAATAATAAAATTAATGACCACTATATTATTTAAATTTAATTTTAATTATTATTCGAAATAATCACAAAATAATTACCACAACAATTGTACTAATAATTCCAATCTTTTTCCCCTGATTTTCATAAATTTTAACATAAATTGTAGCCAAAACTCTTTCAATCATTATAGCAAAATGAAATAATGGAGAGCCAACCATATACATATAAGCAGGCATTCTAATCAAATAAACTACCCAAACTTGAGTTAAACTAACTCAGGGATCCGTTTAAGATAATAAAACAATCTTTAAATTTATGTTTAATTCAAAATTTAATTTAACTAACAAAATTCAAAACAGCTTCAAGCATATAAGAAACAACAAGAATTGCATAAAGTAAAAATACATTGCAAACTAATATCTTAAATTTTAACAAATATTTTTCTTCAAAAATTATTAAAAAATAATTATTTTTCAGATAATGAATATGTATTTTCCACTAGATATAAAACATTAAGTTTCGGCAATCTTATAGATCAAAATTTATTCTTATATATTAAAGTTAATTTATTTTTTAGTGAGTAAATTTTAAAAAATTTTAAATTATGGATAGTGAAATTACTAAGTAAATAGTTGTAAATATATAAAACCTACAATTAAATTTGAATGAAATTTAATCGGTTTTGTTTTGTAAGATAAAACAATCCATACTAACAATAATAACACAATTAATCCAAAAATAATATAGCAAGCCCTTATTACATTGTAACCAGTATTTAGTAATGATGCTTCTGCTTCTTTACATTGTGTTTGATTCATTTTTATTTTAATAATTTTTTATTTATTTATTAAACTAATTTAGGTAATAATTTATTAATGCCATAATTTTGTCTCAAAACAAGAGAAATAACGATATTTCAATATTTAAAAATATATAGTTAAATTAAGATAATTTAGAAATTATTTTTACAAGTATAAAACATTGTTATTAAAACAAAAGTTAAATAACTTATTCACATAAATAAAAAGAAATTTTAAATAATATTTATGAGAAAAAATTGCTTTTATAAAAATTCTAAAATATTTCCCATAACATATACAAAAACAATTTATACCAAATTTCAAGTTTAAATCTTTTAAATTATATTTTAGCTCCACAGCCATTTTTGTCTAAAAATATATTAAATTTAAAAATAGAATTATCAAATTTATATTTTACGAGTAAATACGTCACTAATAAATTTAATAAAAATAAAAAATACAATATGTGTAAGTAGGTAAATATGTATATCCTAAATAGTACATATCCAAAAAAGATGTAAACAAAAATAAAATTTTTTATGAAAATTATTTTAAATATGTAATATGTACTTTCTAATTAAATAATTAATTGTTAGAAATTAAAATTAAAAAATATTAAAAAAAATTTTTATCTGAATTTGAATAAAAATAGTATTCGTAAACTCAAAGTTGGATGACCAAAATATTGTAAGGTGATGAGCAGATGTTAATTCCCAGCACACACGCAAATAGGTGTAAAGCTTAGTCGCATAAAAGGAAAGGAAACACCACTGAAAGGACAGTGATAGTTATTCATTAAACCAAGCGCTCATTCACTTATTAATCCCTCTGAACGATCAATCCATGTATGAGACGTCCTCTTATAATTCCCTCACACCGACATTCATATTTCCTACGGCAACACTTAATTATGGAATGACAACAACTACTACGGCACAACAGAAAAATTTCCATCATTTTTATGTAAATTTATAACTAAAAAAATATTTTTGGTATTAAACAATGAATAAACAAACTACTAAATTTTATAGTCAATTATTTTCTATTTTTAAATTAATTTTAAATAAACAATTTATATGTTAAATACAAAATAAGAATAAACAATACAAAATCGTTTGACATTTAATTCTTAAAATTGACAATTTAAAGAAAGGAAAATAATTTTAATTTAGAAAATTATAAAAAAATTTAATTATAGTTTGTATCGAGGTTCTGAGAGTTGATAAATATTTGTGAATATTTTAAATATTTAAAAAATAATTTTAGTCTCGATTCAAGTTTCCTTGGTAAAGACAAGAATAGATACATTTTTCCCAATTTCCATATAATTTAAACAATAATATTTACATTTTTTTAATTTAAATTAAAAATTAATTAATTTATCAAAACTTTTCCCAAACAATCTTTAATATAATTGTCTAACTTCTTTGCAACACTCCCACTTACACTTTAAATTAATTAGATTTTCCTTCAATATTAAAAAATTTTATAAACTAAAATATAAAAAAATCATAAACTAAATTAATTTTTGGTAATTGCTTTTGGAATCAAGGAATTAAATTTTAAGAAACTAGAATTCATGGTTTCCAAAAATTAAAATCTAATAATCCAATTTAAAATAATAGTAATTAAAAATTAAAATTAATAATTTACTTATAATAATCCAATTGTTTATTAATAGAAATGCTATTGAAATGAAATTTTTGAAAAATTACAATAGGTAATTTAAAAATCCATTTTATTTCATTATTGTTTATGAAATGAAAAGATTAACTAATTAAAAAAATAAAAATTATTAAAAATTTATTTCCATGCAGAATTTAAATTTTTAAAATAAATTTCGGAACTAATATTCTTCTTTATCTTTTTCATAAAATTTTTGTTTAAATCATTTTGCTTCTTCAAAAAATAGTCGTAGAGGAGTAATGTTATTATTGCATGAACAAAGAGTAACTTTACGAGAAATGTTTTTTAGAAATAGGCATGGGATCAAGGCTCATTCAATATTGTAATTGAATGAGCCTTGATTTTTCCTTTACTCAAGGTCAAGAATCTTGTCAAGATCCTCACTTAAAATCTAGATCAAGTATCGTCAAGTTTTTTTAAATTCCCGATCTTTAGTTATTTTATATTTAAATTTTTCCTTTTTATTTTTCTATGAATATTATTTTCAATTATAATTTCGATTTAATTAAAATTACCAAATTTATTGCGTCAATTGCGCGAATATATTTTAGTTGACCATATTCGCTTCGTTTTGAACGAATAAATGTTGAAAGAATGCTGTAAAGTCCAAAAACAAATGAATAAGAAAAATCGAGAGGAAAAATTATTCTCATTATAAGAAGATTTTGTTTAGACTGATAACTTTGGCTTAGACTGTAGGAACTTATTGAACTTTAATTAAATTAAAATTTATTCAATTAATTTATCAATAAATACTTACAATATAAATTTAATTTTCTCATTTCTATAAATTAAATAATAATCGGCAATGGCAATACATAATACCAAAAATATTGTAATTGAATGAGTGTAAAGCAAAATTTGTGAATTACTCTTGCTTGTTAAGGTTAAATAAGCCATTGGATGTCCAAATGTTTCTGTGTCCATCGATGTGCTTATGTAGACAAAGCAACCAAAAATTAATGTCAATGACCACTAGAAATCGGCATTTAGAGATATTTAGATTATAGTATTTTCTCGATTAATTCTCCAGGATAATTATTCTCGCTAGAGGGAGTAATTAACTGGAGGCAATCATATGTATTTATTATCCATAATTATGTGCTAAGTAATAGAGATCAAACCTAAGAGAATTGTATGAGATATCTCAAAAAATATCAATCTCAATAACTAAGATTTTTGTTCGAGACTCGTCTCAATTTAGTCTCTAGTAAGTATATGCACACTAGATCAATTCTTAGCACTAGTGTGTATAACCCCCATATAACACATTTTTTGTTTCCATTTAAAGAGTTATACTTAATGGTAATTTATCAAGATTGGCAATTAGTTGAGGTAATTAATCGAGGAAATACTGTATAGCTATAATTCTCTAAAATATTACCACAATGATAGTGCTAATAACTCCAAACAATTTTCCTTTTTTCTCATAAATTTTAACATGAACTGTAGCCAAAAGACGTTCAATCATTATAGCAAAATGAAATAATGGAGAGCCAGCATTGTAAATATATGCGGGCATTAAGATTAAATAAACTAACCAAACTTGTATTAAACAATCACAGGGATTTATATATGTAAATATGACAATCTGAAAAGTGGTTTGATTTTTTAAACAAAATTTTACCCCAATTTTCCTAAGACCCTTATAGTTGTGTCCGTACTTGCAGAAAGAATATAAATGAAAATAAATAACCAACCCATCATCGGGTTGGATTGTGGCATAGTCGGCTGTGCTTCGGGTGGGGCCATTTCCGTGATGGTCAAATATAGCTTATACAAATATAGCTTACACAAGATAGCAATGATTTTATTTTTCAGAACAAATGTTTCGTTAAGTAATAAACATATCACGCTCTGGAAATATAAGGTCATGATGTAGCATGACATATCTTCGATATGACTTTAGAACTAGTTCAAAAGAACAGATGTCGGTATAATGACATATACATATAACACCCCGATATGATTATAAATAAATCCAAAAAATAATTTATTAAACTTACAAAATTTAAAAAAGCAGAACTAATGTGTGACAATGCATAAATTAAGTGAAGCATAAATACATTACTCATTAATATCTTAAATATGGAAATATAATAATAATTTTTTATTTATTAAAGCCCAACTATTTTTGCTTGAAAAACTAAGCTATATCTTCATGAAACTGCAAAAATAATTAAATTCTTTTAAATATTTGTTTGGTATAATTTCCGATAAAGTTTCTAATTAAACTTTCGGATAAATTTTTTTATTTTTCTACATTTTTATTTTATTCATTTTATACCCTTTCCAATAATAATTAACTTACAAGTAAATTTTTATGTAAATTCATTGACATTGTTTTGTAGGAATAAATAACTTTTATTAACATTATGACAATAATTAATCCAAAAATAATATGTAATACCCTCACAGTGTTGCAACCTTTATCGAGAACTGACTCTTCGGCAGCAATACATTGAGAGTTGTTATTCATTTAAATTTTGATTAAATGTTTTAAATTATTTTAATAAATAATTTTGGAGAATTTTCTAATAAATTATTACGTTTTTACTTAAAAATATTAAAATGTTTTTTAATTGTTAGTTTTAAGATATTATTAAATATACAAATATGGCTTTGTTGATATGTAGATTATTTACTAAAAATGTAAATAATGGATATATATTTATTTTAGGTAATTAAAAAAATTAATTTAATTATTATATTTCCATTATTTAAATAAATATTTTAACATTAAATAGCAAATTATTTTAAATTTAAAATAAATTCTTTTTAATTTTAATATTATTTATTTTTAATTGTTATATTTATTTGTATATTTAAAAAGAGAAAATAAAAATAAAACTTTGCAGAAACAAAATAAAAATTTTATATAAATTTTTAGATAAAAAAAAGGAAATATTACGTTGCGTTTTTAATGTTAATTCTTTAAAAAGTAAAATTATTTAAACAATTTTGATCAATTTTTATTCAGCAATTTTTACCAATTCTGACCTGACTTTGCTAGAAGAATAATAAGAAAATGGGAAAAATTCAATTTAAACTTGTACCAAGGAATTTATTAATTTCCTTAATTTGTATAATTAAATAAAATAAATTTATTAAATAAAAATGAAACAAAAAAGTGTCTAAATTTAAAGATTTTATTAAATTTGTAATAATTATTTTAAATTATATTTTATTTTAAATTAAAAACTAATAAATTTTTAACATTTATTTTAATTTGATAAATATTTATTGCCAATTATTTTAAATAAAAATATTTTTAATAATTTAAATAAAATTATTTTATAGATGTGATGAGGTTAATAAAGGCTGTTATTTTAAAAAATTGTTTAAATTGTTGAATTAATTTCTATTTAAAGCAATTTTGCGGTAAAATCGGAACATTGTTTTATCTAAATTGCCTATACATATAATTATTTAGAAAATTTCCGTGGAGTAAGTTTTTTAATTTAATAATCATTATCTAATTAAAAATGTTTTAACGAAATTATGGCCTTAAAGTTATAAAGAAAACATGAAAACGTATAATAATAAAATGCAAAATTTTACAATTACAGAGTTTTAAAGTTTTAATAAGTTAAATTACCTAATCATTCTATCATATGTATTTCCTCATAAATTAAATTTAACTTCCGTTGATAATTTTTTGATAGTTTGTCTTCGTAAAATTAATTAAAGTACATTAAATAGGTAATATTATTTACTTTTTCGTCTTCAATTATCTAAATATTTCCCATTTTATCCCCGCTAAAACAAATTGTGGGAATCGAGTGGGAATCCCCCGGCAGCTTAGTGGTAGAGCACCTGCATTTGTGTTAGAAAGGCCGCACGAGCGGAAAGATTCCAGGTTCGAATCTTTCCGTTTCCAGATATGCGAGGATTTCTCAGACTATGCCATCACTATTCGTAACTCTCTGATCTTGATTCGCTCAATGTAGTACGCTCAATTTAGTTAAAAGTTAAATTGAGCGAGATTAGAGATTCGTTAGTGATTTATTATTTTATTCTCTTTAGCGTTAGAGATTTTCTCAAGTTAGCTTTGTATTTTAAATTTTAAGTTATTAAACTTCTGCCCTTAAGTGCTTTGGAAGTCCGTTCTGGACCGGATAATGTGTTATCCATTACAACACGCGCTTCTGCATAAACTTGGGAATTATTCTGATAGAGAACTTTCTGAAATTCAATAAAAACGAATCCGTTTTTGATATTTATTGATTAATTATACTGGATATATTAGACAAAGTAAGATTGCACTTGCACTAGTTGTTTCCATACTTTTGCACCTGACTGTATGTATAAGAGTGACTATGAATAAAATTTTAAAAGAGTTAAACGTTAATTTTCAGACAGACGACAAATAATTTTAAAAGCATTGCTTAATATTTTCATTGAGATTTTTTTATTCATAGCCAAGCTATCGGTAATTCCTTTGAATAAATTAAGTGTAAATAGCTAAGAATGTATTAGTATATAGTCATATAACAGTTGATTATACAAATGTATAAATCTATAAAATCGTCTATAATTCTTTAACGTAATAAATTAATTATTTGCTAATATTTTATTTTAGAAAATTTATATCCTTGTTGAGTTAAATTGTGTTGGCAATTTTATTACATGAGAATTCTTTTAAAAATGAGTAAATTTCTCAAATTAAAATTATTAAATTTCTACTTATGAATTCCTTAATTTCCTTATTTATTTTTATTACTTTTCTTGGCCAAGCTAGATTAGAAAACTGCTCAGTGCCTAGCAAAGGATCCGATAATTCACCCATTGCGTGCACAGAAAGTGGAATAGTTAGAGGAGCTAAAGGAAATAGCTTTCCAAATGTTCTATTTTTTAAAGGTAGAAATGAGGTTGATAAAAAAATTGTTTGATTCTTGATTTAGGTATTCCATATGCAGCTCCCCCAGTAGGTGATCGACGATGGAAAGAGCCAACACCTGCTGAAAACTGGCATGGAGTTAAGAATGCAACCAATTGGGGCCAATTATGTACTCAGACCGTTAACCAAGATAGTAAAAAAGTTATTGGATCAGAAGATTGTCTCTTCTTGAATATTTTTACAAGTAATAAAGGGGTGTTTATTTTTTCAAAATTTATTTTTAAGCACCTGATTCAATTGGAACAAAGGCAGTTCTAAAACCAGTTTATATTTGGATACATGGCGGAGCGTTATCATTTGGTTCATCCGCAGTGGGTGGCTGGGATGGTGAAGCTATGGCGAGTAAAGGGATTATATTTGTCTCAATCAACTATCGTCTTGGTCTTCTGGGTTTTTTCACACATCCAGCTTTGCGGGAAGAAAATCCGAAGCTTCACGGAAATTACGGGCTTCTAGACCAAATATTTGCTATAAAATGGGTAAAAAACAATATTGCCAACTTTGGAGGAGATCCTGAACGAATTACTATTGGAGGACAATCTGCCGGTATCTTTAGGTTTAAAAATCGCTGAAATTTTAGTATTATATGTAGGTGCAATTTCGTCACTTTTACTGGCATTCTCTCCTTTGGCGTCAAATTTATTCAAAGCGGTCATTTCCGAAAGTAGTGGTGCTTTTTATCCCGATGATCCGATAAACTGGTGGATGACTCCCTATACAGTACAAGAAGCTGAAAATGTCAGCCTGAGTCACCTTGAATCAGTAAATGTTAATAGAGACATCACTGTAGACAAACTTCGTGATGTGACCGTCGAACAACTGGTATTTTTTGCATATTTCTATATAAAATCATTTCAAATTTCTAACAAATTCAAAAATTATACTAATATCTACTTCAGTATCAACAAACATGGAAATTACGACGGTGGCGTCAAATACTCGATGGATATGTTATTCCTCTTCCATTTAAAAAGATAATGAATGAAGGACTACAAAACAAAGTTCATGTGCTTATGGGTATTTTTATTTTAATCAAATTATATCTTCTAATAAAATTTTGCTTAAAGGCTTCAATTATGACGAATTCGGAGCGTCCCCCTCAAATAATGTTACCTTAGAACAATATAAACGGTCTGCAGCTAATAATTATAAAAGTCTTGCGAATGAGTTTATGGAACTTTACCCAGCGAATGACGATTCATCTGCAAGTTAGAATTTTTTAAATTAATATAAACTTAGATAAATTACATTACGTTTGGATTTTAGGTAAACCTAAGCTCAAGTACAAACTCAATTTTAAGTATAATTTTTTAAAATTTTGTTTGACTGCGCGGGGGCTTACTTTATTTTTTAGATCCATTTGTTACTTAGAAAATGGGAGAGACTTTACATAAATCATTTAGTATTTTAGCGACTGCCACAAACAACGCAATTCGAGAATACAATATTATTACACAAAATATGTGGGGGCAACTTTGGCTAAAAAATTCTAAAAAATGCTTATATCAATATTTATGGAAACATCCCCTTCCTGGTAATGAAAATACTGTCGGCACAGATCATGGAGCAGAAACTGCCTATTTCCTTAATACAGTTTCTAAAAAATCGGGTGAAAAGGAGCTTGAATTAGCTGACAAAATGTCTTCCTATATTGTCAATTTTGTTAAGAAATATAATCCTAATGGTGGACAGTTGCCAAAATGGCCAAAACAAAATTGCAAAAAAGATATTGTGATGAGTCTTGGCGATTCTTTTGGGGAAATTCCTTTAGCAGCTAATAATTTGGACAAGAAGATCGATTTTATTAAAAGAAATTTTGCATTAAAAAACATTTTATAATGGAATGAACTTGAAATATTTCTTCTAATAGTGCGACCGGTCGGTTTATTTTTCAACCATCCTCTAGGGAGTCGGTTTATTAGAAGGGGTCGGTCTAATAGAGAAATTAGCACTATTAGAATAAATACCGTATATAAAGTATAAAATTATTTTAAGACCTTTAATGAATACACTGTTTTTTTAAAATTTTAAATCTATTTCATTAATGAAAAAAAATATTTAATTATTTCCAAGCATAATTTAATTTTTTAAAATAAATGTCTGTACTCATTGCTGAATTCTTTTTAATAAAATTTTTATTTATATCATTTTGTTTCTTCAGAAAATAGTCATAGACAATTAAAGTTATCATTGCGTGAAGAACAATTAACTTTAAAAATTTATTAAAGATTCTTTAAAAAAATTTTTTTGAATTAATTACCAGAGTTATAGCATCAATTGCACGTATATAAATTAACTGGCCAGTCTCTGCACGTCTTGCTCGAATATAACTCGAAAGAAAGTTATAAATTGCAAAAACAAAAGAATAAGAAAAATCGAGAGGAAATATTATTTTCATAACGAGAATGTTTTGTTTAGCTTGGTAATTTTGACTGAGGTTGTAGGTTGTTACTGCACTGAAACTTTAATTTTAAAAATAAGTAGTGTTATTATTAAAATTTGTTTATTTTAGCTCTAATAATTTGGGTTGGAGGGTTCATGGATCCCGCTAATCTTCGAATATTGGGATACTATACACAAACTGAAAATTTTCCTGGTATCAATATTCACAAGCTTAATTAAGTTAAAAAAGTACAGATACGAGATTAATAAATAGCTTATATTCAGAATCTTTCTGGCACTAAAAAATCATTCCATATTTTTCTAATCTTTTCTAGTCTTCAAATACTTACAAATTTGATTTGATTTTTTTGTTGTGGTGAAATAAGAAATAGTCTGCAATAGCAATGAATATTACCAAGACAAGGTAAAAAGAATGGAAATCAATCAGAATTTGGGCATTATAAATGCTTGTCAATGTTATATAAGCCATTGGATGACTAAATGTTTGGGCATCTATAATAGAGCTTAAATAAACATATAAAGCAAACAATGCAGATAATGCCCACTGAAATAAATAAGTTAAAAAAAATTTTTTTTATTAAATTTACCACAATAGTTGTAATAATAATTCCAATCATTTTCCCCCGATTTTCATAAATTCTAACAAAAATAGTGGCAAAAACGCGTTCAAGCATTATAGCAAAATGAAATAAAGGAGAGCCAGCAACATACAAATAAAAAGGAATTCTTAACAAATAAACTACCCAAGCTTCAATTAAACAATCACAAGAATTTTTATAAGTAAGTAAGATAGTCTGAGAGGATAAAATAGGTAAGAAATTTTAAAAATAATAAATAACTTACAAAATACATTACGGAAGTACCCAACTGTGACATTACAAAAATCGCGTAAAGAAATAGTAAATTGCCGACTAACACCTAGTAATTTATTTTATTTATTCGAATAGTCTAATTAAAGCCCTGGGCGTCTATTTTTCAAAGGGTCAATTTTAGGGGGCTTATATTAGATATGGGCTTCTAATAGACCGGGCTTTAATTAGAGCATTTACGGTATTTTGTTTTATGTATGTATATTAATTAGGGAGGGGTATTTGAAGTTCGTCCCGTTTTCGGTTAACTATTGTTTAGATATTTTAAAAATGTTTTTTCGTCTCTATTAGTTACCCCCTCCAGCGAGAGGTTGAAATAATAATTATCCCGTGTAATAGAGTATATACTGTCCGTATATAATTGAACTTACAATAAGATTTGTGTGTAATTTTAATGATTTAGTTCTGTAAGACCAGATAATTCTAACAATTAAAATCAAAACAGTTGTCCCAAATAAAAGATGGAATGCTCTAATAATGTTGTAACTAGTATCTAGAACAGATATTTCAGCAGCAGTACAGAGTGTTTGATTCATTTCAAATTATTTAGAAGATAAAAGGGAAAATATATTTGTTTTTCTAAAAATTTATTTTAAATTTAGAAAATTTTAAAAAATAAATTTATTTATTTAAAATAAATAAATAATTCAATTTATTATTTAAATTTCTCTTTTTTATTAAATATATGTATGCGTGTTTCCAACCGTTTCTCTATGCATAATAAAACAATTATTTTACGTAATTAATTTAAATTATTTGCAAAATTAAAATATAAATTAATATAAATAATGAAAAATAACAAAAACAAAAAATACCTAATTCTATTCTTATATTTTTAAAAAAATTAAAAGCTCCTTATATTTTTTCAATATCAAAAAAGCCTCAATAAATTAAAAATTAATATACGTGTATAAAACACAAATAATCTCCTAGGTAAAATTAAAAACCAAAATTAATCTCAAATATAAAGTTTATTTTTTTTGTTTTTATTGGATAAAAATATTCTTTTAATGCCTGACATATTTTGAATGTAAATACTTAGGGAAAACTATAAATAAAATTATTATTTTTGATATTTGTACATAACTACATTTTATTCAGCTGTTATATTTTATATCTCAATTGCAAAAAATTTAAGTATTAAATTTGAAATATTTTTGTTTATATCTTCTGTTAATCTAATAATTAAGTAAATCTAATTAATTAAAATAAAATTTTCTAATTTTGGCAAAGAAATAATAATTTAAAACTAAAAAATTAATTTTTGGAACACCCCTTTCAAAACACCTGTTCAAAAGGTGTGCCTGTTTTTTTATCAAAAATATCTCTCTTAAATATTATTTAAAAATTAATTCCCGAATAAAAATGTTGCTAATTAAATTAATTTAATGCTTAAAAGAATACCTTTAGGTTTCTTATGGAAAATAACATATGGCAAATAAAATAAGGAAATTGAGAAATAGGTATGTAAATAATAAAACATGTGGCTATGAGTTTTTAAAATTCGGTTACCGATCAAAATTAGTTCCCAATTTTTGCACATGGTATAATAAATAAAAAATGAATTAAATATCTTTAATTACTTTCATAAAATTGTTTTAACAATTAAAGTCAGAATTTTTAAAAAATGCATATTTTTTGGGGCAGATATTTAAATTAAAGAGGACGAGATATGCTGAGGACGAGACTGATACGAGATATATAAAATAGGAGAATGAGTTCTAAGCATTGGTTGACATGGAGAATGAATTTTGGGCAGAAATGGTTAAACATAATAGAATTTTTATTTAATGTAGAATAGTTTGAATTAACAAAAATTAGAATTTTTATATGTATCTAGAAAAGCTCATTCAAAAAGAGTAGTAATTTAACTCAACTAAAATTTACTATGTAATTAAATTATTCTTCTAATAAAAATTTTTAAATAAATTTGTTTTATTTAAATAGACTATAATTAATAAAAAAATAGTTTTTAATTTGATTTTTATTTAAAATTGCTACTATATGGGAACAAAAAAGTTTCTGAAATGTTAAAGACAAAAAATTGTTTTAAGAATTCTTAAAAAATTCTTTAACTAATCTGGGAATTTATAAATCGACAATTATTTTTAAATAAATTTTGATGATGGCCTTCTAAGTATTAATTCCCTTGAAATTATTTAAATTGTAAGATAGTGTTTTATAAATATACAAAAATAATATTAAGAAAAAGTAAAAAGTCCGACGGATATACGATTAAAATAGTAAGTGAACTAATTTTGAATTGAATTTGAAATTTGAAAAAAACTAATTTGATCTACAGCCTCAATAGATACTATCGCCTCAAATAGATACAGAAAATTTTACTTAAGTAAAATAGGTATATTTGTGAATTTTATCAATTTTCAACTTTATTTAACTTTTCGTTTAACAATTCAAAAAATTTTAAGAAGCATATGATTAAAAATTCTAAAAATATTTTTTTAAATAATATATCGAGAATATAAAATTTTTAAATTAATAAATATTAAATTTTTCCTCTCTAAATAAATAGGTAAAGATATAATAATTCTACAAACTACTAAAATAATTAAATAATAATCTTTCATTCTCATTTCCAAGCATAATTCAAACTTTTAAAATAAAATTCAGAGCTAACATTCATATTGTTTTTTATAAAATTTTTGTTCAAATCATTTTGTTTTCTCAAAAAGAAGTCGTAAATAATTAATTTCATAATTGCATGGATAAATAATAACTTAATTAGGAAGGAAATTATTTAAAAAAAGATTTTAATTTTACAAGAATTATAGCCTCATAAGTTCGCATATAAATTAGTTGACCATAATCATCTCGTTTAGATCGAATAAAACTTGAGAGAATATTAAATAATGCAAAAACAAAAGAATAAGAAAAATCAAGAGGGAAAATTATTCTCATAACAAGAATGTTTTGTTTAGCTTGGTAACTTTGGCTGAGGCTGTAGGAAGTTATTGAACTGAAACTTTAATAAAATAAATAAATATAAAGATATATGTATTTAAAGTTATACCAGTCAATTCTACGCTACCTACAGTTAAATAGTAAGAGGCGAAACGATGACTGATAAAATACCGTAACTGACAATCCAGAATAAAATGCTAGTTAAAGTTAAATTAATTAAAAATGAAATAATCAGTCGGAGCGGGAAAATTTTTTAATACCACTGCATCGGAGAACCTCAGAATCAGGTCCCACCCAAATTCAAGGGAAGCCAATTCAATTAAGGGGAATTTTATCTTGTAATTTAATTAAACTATTTAGGATATTTTAAAATTATTTTTAAGTATTTTATGGGCCTTAAAAGGCCCTTAAAAGTACTTCTACAATCTAATTAGAAAATCCCCTTTTTAATTAAATACTTACAAATTTGATTTAATTTTCTGATTACGAAGAATTAAATAATAATCGGCAGAAGCAATGCATATTACCAAAAACAAGAAAAAATAGTGGAAATAAATAAGAACATGGGCATTATAAATGCTAGTTAAAGTTAAATAGACCATTGGATGACTAAATGTTGAATCCTCTATTGAACTTATGTAAACATAGAAGCCATACAAAAAAGTTAATGACCACTGGAATTTTTTAAATTAATTTGGACATTTTTATGATACGAAATGGAAGGAATTAAGGTTTTGAATAAGCCTTTTTTTATTTGTTTTTTCCCCTTCATCTTTAAAAATAGTTTAACTCAGCCAATCTAATGAGTAAATCCAGATCGAGGGCACATGTCCGCAAAAGGTTTGTGTATCCCTCGAACTGGACATTTACCAACCAAATTTAATACATAAGGATGTTGATCAAAGTAGCAAGGCTGACATGAGCTCTCTCCTCCTCCACCCATATTAAATTATAAATAATTTACCACAATAATCGTGCTCGTAACGGCAATCAATTTTCCTTGATTTTCATAAATTCTGACAAAAATAGTAGCAATAATTCGCTCAATCATAATAGCAAAATGAATCAAAGGAGAACCAGCAACATACAAATAAAAAGGAATTCTGAGTAAATAAACTACCCAAACTTGGAAGAAACAATCACAGGAATTTTTATAAGTAAAGTTAACATACTTAAATTAAATTTTTAATAATTAAATAAAAATATTTAATTACAAAATTCAAAATGTCTGTACTCGTAAATGATAAAACAAAAAGTGCATCAAGTAAAAGTACATTAATAACCAATACCTAAATAAATAAAAAAAACATTTTTATTTTTATTACTTTTTCCTACAATCTATTTTTAATTTATGTACTATATTTTATGGGAAATTATTTCTAACAGTAAAATAACATAAATGCTCTAATTAAAATCATATATATATGTATAATAAAAGTCTAGCCAGGGAGGCCCACCAAAAATCAACTCTTTAAATTTTTTGATTGCCCGAAATTTCCTCGTAAACCTATAAGAAGAAACAAATGGAGGAAAATATCCCGATAGCTACATAGGTCGGCAGGGCACCTCAAAGATGTAAATTCCCCTGAAAGCACCAAGTTCGATAACTTTGCTAAACCCTTAACTTAAATCTTCTTTCAAAATAATAAATGTTTATTCTCAACTTACAATCAAATTTTTATGTAATTTTACTTGTTTTGTTCTGTAAGACAAAATAACTTTCAGAATTAATATCAATGTAGTTATTCCACAAATAATCTGGATTAGTCTTACAGTATTATATCCAGTATCGATAACAGCCGCCTCAGCCTCAATACATTCTGTTTGATTCATATTTATTTAAAATATCTTAAAATATATAAATATCTGTATTATATATTATTTTAATTAAATTAAAACAAAATATCTAAATAACGAATGTCTCAAATTTTAGATTAATTTATGAAGGGTTTTACATAGATGTGCATAATAGAAAACATTTTTCTTCTATCAAATTAAAATTTTACGATTTATTTTTTCAATATTTTAATTTTAATATTTTTAGGGAATATTTTGGACTAACAAATAAATAAATACAGATAATTAGAAATATTGTTAATATTAAAAAAGCAATTATATAATACATAAATATTAGGCGAAAGAGACTTTTCACCTAAATAAAATGTTTATTTCACCTGTAAAGTACCAAATATAGGTATTTAACAAAATATAAAATATATTTTAATTGTAAATTTATTTCTGAATAATTATTATATTTATTAAAGACATTAAAGACAAATTAAAAATAATATTAATAAATAAAATTTAAAATTTGCTTAATTAAAGAAATTAAAGTAAATTGACTCTATCAGGTATTGTGTATACATAAAAGAATTTTTAACTTTTAAAATTTATCCAAGTTTATAATTATTGTGAAAATTTGTAAATTTTTGTTTTAAGTAAAAGTAAAATTATAAGTAATGTACAAATAAAAATGAAATTTTCGTGTCAAATTTTACAAATAATTGATACCTTTTTATAATTATTATTTGAATTTTTTCGCGTGTCAAGATAAAATAAATTCTGACATAATACTTAATTAGAGATTTTTTTATTAAATAAAAGTTAGCGCTTGATGTCAGAGAAAATGTTTGGAAAAAATTAAAATAAAATAAATTTTGATATTTTGATTTTTATAAATTTGTTATTGAATTTTCGAATATATAAATAAAAATAAATGAATTCCAACTTTATTTTATAAGATTTTTCAAAATTAATATTTATTTATACAAAATTATTTTTTATTTTCGAATTAATAATGTGATAAAAATAAATTAAAGCAAACAATGATTTCCTTAGCATAAAGTTTAAAAAGTTTCAAAATGTCTTTTAAGGTGATTTGGGAGTGAGTCCATAAATTGAGATTTTCTTTTTTCTCATTAATTAATGATATTTTGTTAATATTTATTTATTTACAATAACTTTTTTAATTAAAGAAATTAATATTTATTTATACATAGAATAGCAAATAAATGCAATTTTCAGAATAATAACTTACCTACTATGCTTATTTTTAGAATATTTAATGTTTAAATTGACGTCTTAATAATTTATTATTTATTTTTATTAATTGTTTGAGTAACTTTGGTATTTTTTTTTGTAACATTCAAGAAAAAAACGAATATAAAGCCAAATAAAGAAATAAACTTAAAGATTTATAGTTTAGAAAGGTGTGCTTAACATTTTATACTTTAATGGGAAAATTTTAATTGGCTAAATTATTTTTATTGATTTTTAAATAAATAGTTTCAAAATTGTAATTAATTTTATTTAAAATTAATAATAAATTGGTAATGAAAATGTAAATTACTCCAAACACAAGTTTATTTAGCTTTTCGAGTACTCGCGAGAAACGAAATTTAGCAGTTGAGGATGAGGGAAGGGGCTTTCAAATATTTCTGAAGGCTATTCTATTCAAAAACATTTAATGTTAAATACTTAGTTTTAAAAATTATTTGTTTGTTAAAATAAAATTTAAGTAATAAAAACTCAGATTTAAATAATATACAAAATTTATTTTAAAATTCTGATTCTTTGAAAAATTTAGAGACTAATGAATAATTAGAAAGAAATATAGACAATTTTCTAAAATTAACTATTTTAGAACCAGAATTGGTTTAATATTTTAATAAATTTAAAAAAGGGTTTTTAATTGTTAAGCAGATGTTTGCAAAATATGAAAATGTATAAAATAATTAATATTTTTTTTGTAGTTAAAATTCCAAAAAATCTCTAAATAATTTTTTGATTCTTTAATTGGAATTTAAATTTACTAACTAATTTAAAATTAATTCTTTAAAAATTTTTTCTCAAAAATAATTCATCTTTGGTGAGAGAAACTCAATTGACAATATAAAAATTTTCAAGAAATTCCTAAAAAATAAAGATAAAAAATCTATATTTTAACTTCATTTTTAATTCAAAGAAGTTTTATATGTATAATTATAATTGCTGAAAAATATTTATTTTTATCAAACATAATTAAATATAAAATAATACAAAGTAAATTTCAACATTTCCCAACGTTCTTAAAGGCACTGTCTGAGAGTAAACTACTTTAAAAAATTCCAGTTGGAATTTTATGGGAAAAATTTTTCTAAAAAATATTTAGAGAAGTAGGCACGACTTTTTACTTTGAAAAATGGCAGCCTCGAACATAAACTTATGTTGAAAGGAGATTTTTTGTGTCACCTTCGCAGTAAAATTTTGCAGATTCTTGGTCATAAATAGATATAACGTAACTCTCTCGAGAATACAAAATAATTTTTGTGATCCGAAATTTTTTGTCTACTAGACTTTTATTATATTGTACCGGACCTGGCAATCTCTGGGAATCCTAAAATGTATTAGGCTAAACTTTTGATATAAAGTTTTATCATAGAAGAATTCTTTTGATTAAATTTATTTATTCTCAAATTTATATTGAATATTTTTAGTATATTTCTATTATTAATTTATTTTAATTTTATATCATTTTAATTTTGGTCACTTAATATACATATTACTTATTTGTATATCAATTTATATTTTATTCTCTTACATATACATTCCGTACATTCCGTTTATTATTGTATTTCCGTTTATTCTCATCAAATTAAGTACAACTTCTTATTGCGGCCCTTGTGGATATCCAATTTGTTCAGTAGTTGAAGTCAATTCAGGTCCTGACGGGTATTTATGATTCACTGAGGGTTTTTGTGTTTCTGCAGGTCCTTCAGGATAGCCGGGTTGTTCAGTTGTTAAAGGTAAATCTTCAGGTACTGACGGGTAACCTTGTTTTGGTGGCTTTGCTGACGCTTTTCGTCCTTTTGGTGGTTTTGTAGCTTCAGAGACATCTTCAGGTACTGATGGATAACCGTGTTTTGGTGGCTTTGAAACTGATTTTCGTCCTTTTGGGGGTTTTGTAGCTTCAGGCAAATCATCGGGTCCTGATGGGTAGTTATTTTGTTTTGGTGGCTTTTCGTGTTTTTTCTTTTTGCCTTTATCACAATAATAAATATAACGGTTACAGACACGTCCGCATTTTTCAATTGTACATGGCTTTGGAGTTGGACACAATGAGCCACCAGAAGATTGAATTTTCTCAACTTCCTTGCAGCATTTGTCGACTTTTTTGTTTTTCCTTAGATTGCTCTTGCAAAAATCAGGAATATCTGATGTGCTAGCAGGAGTGCTCACATCACCTTAAATTTTTGTAAAATTTTAATAACTTTCTAATTTCTATTATTAATTCTGATTTTGTGATATTTTCAGATTTCTTGAAATTATTTCTATATTCATAATGTTTTTACCTTTCTCTATGGGACCTTCTGGATAATGTGATTCTGAAAAAGAAAATTACTTTAATAATAAAAATACAAAGGATATTTATTTTTAATTTATGTATACTTACCGGCTAAAGATATAGCGATAGCCACAAAGCCAATGAAAGTTCCCAGTAATAATTTCATTTTAAAACTTTTCTTTGGATAATAATGTTAATTATTAAATTAATGTTTTTCCATAAATGATTAAGAGCTTTTAAAGGCGTTGTTATTAAAGTTATAAATTTCTAAAAATCTTTTATTATGCTGTACAAATAATATATTTAATGCGTAAAGCGTCTAGAATACTTATTAAAAAAATTTGGCATTTTTTTACTCAAAAATCGTTAATGTCTTCAGGTGTAACAATTCATAGATCTCGTTTATAAATTTATCGGATAAAAATTAAGAGACAGAGGATTTGCGTCAATTCGATTTAAAAATTTTATTTGCCGTTATAGTCTAAAAAATGCAATTAATGTTTCAATTCGACGTGGTCATAGTTTGTACAAAATTGAATTGGCTCTCAAATAAGGATGCACGTGTACCCATTAGAATTTAATTATACAATTGAATGGAAGAATAAAAAAATTTTAAAATAATTTTTATAAATTTTTATATATTTGAGGTGATATTAAATTTTATATTGAAAAATAGACATTTAATAGCAGGTGACAGGACTTCCGGTTCTGTAATTGACAAAAATCAAGTCTGATTGATCTTATTTCTTCTATACCATCTGAACTTGCTCCTCATGTGAAAGTTTCTCAAGTGAAAGCTGCCACTGATCAAAATAAAATTTTGTTTTCAAAGATTTTAGTGGCGAAAGAAATCAAAAATAACTTTTGTTTTGAAATCTTAAAAGTAAGAACCTTGATAAAGTAAATTTAGACATTGCAACAATTGATTCGGATCAAGGGTGGGCGCATTGCATTTGCGTTATTTGCGTTAATTTTGGCGTTGCGTAATCTGAGGTTAAAAATGGAAGAAATCTAGTTCCTTGGTCTTCCAAAATTCTCAAAAATCCAAAAATCTAAAAAAGGAAGATTTTTGGATTCTGGCATTTCAAAATTCTAAAAAGAGATTTTAAAAGGAGAAGCCCTTATCATCATGGGTCGGTCGGCTCAAAAAAACTTTGGCTTCATATCTTTAGCTCAGTTCTCCTCGACTCAGCATCTATGGCATATTTCTCTTTATATCTTCTTGACCCCTACAAATCCCATAATAATTTACTGGTAACCCTTTAAATCCCTTTTATCCCTCTAAATCCGCTGATATGTATAAATCGTTATCCCCTCATATCCCCGGTATCCCTCGAAATCAATATCTTGTCGATGACGAGATTGAAGATTTTATATTTTTATATTTTTGTGGAATTTTATTTATTTTTGTTTGATGACTCAGTGAGTCATTTTCCATTTTTAACAATATTTTTGTGTACTTTTTGCAATGTACTTTACATTGCATCCTTTTTATTATAGAAATTTTTGCCTATAAAAAGTAGGCAGAAATTTCACTTTTTCAATGTATCTTTTGATCATTCATTTCTTTATAAATATCTGTGTGATATTCCGAGATAAAGATTTTAGTTGTGTTAATTGTGTTAATTTATTTATTGTTTTATCTAGTTAATTATTCTGTGTGAATAATTAATCTGAGATATATTTTTTTCCCTGTAATTAAATAGGAAGGTAAAAAGAATTTCCTCTTTGAGGAATAAAATAGATTTTTTACATATCTATCAAACACTTATGATAAATTGAGACTCTACCAATAATTATGAAATAATTATCAATAGTGATAATTCTGATATCCACCTCTGATATCCTCAAGTAATTTCAACTTCTTATAGTTTCTTATTTTTATCTTTACTTAACACATTCTCGATTGAAGTTAAACTGTTTTATCTACATCTATCAGCCATTCCTTAATAATTTTTGTGAATTTGATAAGCTTCTCATTCTCGAGCATAAGAATTTTAATAAAACCCATTGATTATGCAATACTCAATTTTTTTAATTCCTTGTAAAGATTTACTCAAATTAATCAATTTTATTTAAATTCATTGACGTAAAAATTTCTTATTAATATGTAAAAAAATTTTTAAATTTTTCTTTTAACTTTTTATATTTGCACAGAGTTAGTTGTTGAATTAAAAAAACTAAAAAATTTTTTTATAAATTTAGAAAATTAAAAAAAGTAAAAAAAACATAATAAATTATACATTTAAATTAAAATCCTTTAAAAATTTTAACATATATTACATATGTATTACTACTAGCGATAATTTTTAGAAACTACATACACTTTTTCAGTATATTTTTAATTATTAATTTATATCATTTTTTAATTTCAAAATTCATAAAATATTTTTAAAACGCATTCTTTCCTTCCATTCTTTCCTTCCAATGATGCCAAGATTTTCTAAAAAAGCATTAAAATTTTAATATAATGGAAATATTATTTTATTTCTTTCTTATTGATTTATGGATATTTAATTTAAATTTTTTAAAAATTTTCTTTCATTTCTTTGAAAGCTAATATTAAAGTTTTACGTAATATTTAATATTTGTCTAGCTTTAATAAAATTTTATACAAGCCAACACTTAATTGGCAGTCCTTAAAAACGAGTGTATTCAATTAATATAATTAATAAAAAGCTTTTAAAAATAATTATTAATTAAAATAAAATTTTGATTATGAGGATATTATTTATTTTCTTTTTCGTTTTTATTGCAATTTCAGTTGCTTTCGGGCAAGGAGGTAATTTTAATTAAATTTATACAAATTGTTTTATTTTTTGAAATAATTTATAATTTATGTAAATATTTTTTTTATTTAAAAAATTTGAAAATTTTGAAAATTTAATTTCAGATAAGAAAATAGGTTATGTTGGACAACCTAAACGTCCAATTAAACAAGGAACTGAAAATTATACTACAACTATAACCCCAACAACTAAACAATAGTAATTGGAAAGTTCGTCATAAAATCCATAAATAATCTACCTATTTCTACATATAAATTGAATGGGGAAAATATCGAAAGAATTTAATTAAAATAATTGGGAGATTAACAAAATAAAAATTAAAATAATGGCACAAAATATGTAAAATTTTAAAGAAAATAAAAAAAAGATAAATGTGATATTTTCTTTTTATTACTCAAGGACTGTATCTCGAAAAAGTTAATAATTTGAGGAAAATACCTTAATTTCAAAAAAGAGCTAAAAAGTAGATAACAAATTATTATTTAAATTCACCCAAAAAATGGACATTTTATAAAAAATAAATGAATATATTTGTCCAAAAAAAGTAATTCGGTGCAATATTTTTTAAAAAGTTAAATTCGAATTAAAATATTAAAAACTATTAAATCAAAAATATTTTTTCAATATGTATACTCGTTATATTCCACTTCCAAATGCAAAACTCGCAAAGGAATCAAGATCGACACTTGTATCATTCTTCTTCTTTACTATGAAAATTTAAAAATTATTTAAATTTATCAAGTATTTTCAGAAAAAAATTTATTAAGACATTTTCTAGAACAATTTACACTTTAAATACTTAAAAAGCAAAACTTGCCATTTATAACAAATTTTCCAAGCAAAGCATCTTCTAACATTTTAAAGGCAGATTCTCCATTAAGAGATTTAAATTCCTCCCATTCTTTACTAATCAAAAATTCTTCTCTATTAGCATAAATATATTTTATACAAGACTGAAAAGATCGAAGGGTTTGAAAAATAAATTTTTAAAACCTTCTCTAACATTAAAAGACCATAAGTTTTGGCACAATCATAACGTTTTTTAAAATTTGTAGAGGCTAAAATTTGTGAAATTTATATTGAAAATTTGACAATTAATATACCTATATTTATATTTAAACTTAGTTTTCATAAATTAGAGCACATTGGGTGTTGGGGAAACTTGAGGACATAACTTGAGAAAAGGGCTATATGAACTATAGAATTTGCAACCCCCTTTAGGTGGTTTTTTGTGAGTTCGGATTATGTCTATAGCTATAGTCTATTAATGTTCTAGGAAAGAATAAAATTGAGCGGTCTTAAAGTTCTGTCCTTCAATAGCAATGATTCATGAAATAACATTTCTAATCGAGTTAAAACCGACACTGACCCCCTAACCCTGATACAAAATTACAAAAGTTTTATTTAATAAAATTAATTTATAAATTTTTAAACCAACTAATTGACATAGCCATATAGTGCTCACAAACTTCTTTTAAAGTGACAACTTCATATTTATCGGCAATTGCGTATAAATCCTCCCCAATTTTCTCAAAAGTATCTTAGATTTCAAATTAAAAATATTTGAATAATTAAATTTTATGTACTAATTTCAATTTCTCCACTGTAGAAAAATTCGAGCATTGCCCTAAAACAATCTATTGAACAATCGACAATTTTTATTTCACCCTAAAATTTTATAAATTAATGGATAGACTAAATAAAGTAGATTCTTTCGTGATATTGTGATTTTACACCTATAGGAACCAAAAATAATTTTCCGGTTTTGGAAAAAAGTAAACTATAATTCAAAACAATATTTAATTAATAAAATTTTACTAAATTAAAATAATCTAGGGATTTTATTATTTTATTAATGTCTTGCTTACAATTTTAGCTTCGATCATATTCTGTCCTAGCATTCTTTTAAACACCTCACTATTTTGAGCTAAAACACAACGATGTGTATTTATTGTTTCATTATCAATCTGAAAATGATTTTGGATCTACGATATAAAAAATAAAAACGTGCTTTCGTCAATCGAGAAATCACGACACATAAACGTTAAAAAATTACTAATTACCTTAATTACAAAATCAGCAAGTGTTTCTTCCTCAAACATTTTAATAAAAGATTTTTTTAGAATTCTTAAGCGATCTTCATTTTCTTCATACTTCCTCCCCATACTATTCATCATTAATGTTGATTCAATATCCTCTTTTTCTGATTCAAAAAATATCGTTGTATACTCTACTGCACATATTAATAACAGTGAATCTTGTATTTAAATTTATATTATTTTAAAAATATATTTTTAAATTGAGTCGATTTTCATATTTAGATATTTCTTGATGGCAAAATTGTATAGTATAATGATGCATAAATACTGAAAGTATCGCTTAGGAGCTCCCCCACTCATCCAACGGTTATTTAAAACAAGAAACGAGGTTTTAATTTTAGATATCTGAATTTTCTATGAGAACTAACTCAAAAATGTCATATGTATAAGTATTTACCGTCAGGATGAAGAGATCATTCTAAGTCAATAACAAATTCAGCAGTTTGAAAATAGCTTCGAAAATTATCCTTATTTCTAAAAACAAATTATTTAGCAAGTAAGACTATCACTATTAAAACAAAAATTTGAGAGATATTTAGATATTTTTAAATTTAGTTGTCTGAACTGAATTTTTAAATAATATCGGGTGAAATGACAAATCCTTTAAATCCCATCAATTGGGGAAAAACAATTTAACAGTTATATCATCTAATTTTATTATTTGATTTAGTCTGTATTTTCAAATAAAAATTTTTTGATCAACTTACGAACAAATATCCACTCTTTTACCATCTGAACTAATCGCATATATTGTAAATTTTGCTTTTATTCTAGCCTCAGAATTATCATTACCTACGTAAACGAGGGCAATTGAAGTAGCTTAATAGAATATTTTCAGAAAAGGATTTGGAATTTATTAAAATTTATTTGAAAAAATATTTAAATTCTGCATAAGACTGTTGGAAAAATTTTTAATTAATCCTTTTCTGACACGTTTTAAACAAATAGAAAATACTTTATGGATTAGATAAAAAGCTCTGAGTTCTCATGTTTTAAGAGTTTATTATTTTAACTGAATTCGTTTACCGTCTTCAGTATATCCATTAGGAAAGAATCTCAATTTCCATTTAATTGCAGAACATTTTCCATTATAAAATTGTTTACCTAAAAATTATTTAAATTAAACAAATTTTTCTTTAAATATCTACTAACTTTTTAAACATAAACTTTTTTGTACAAATTTAATATGCAAATTGACGTCCAATAATTTCCATTCTATTTTACTTTTTAATATTTCAGGCTTAAATTTTTATTAATTTTAAGAAATTAATTTTAAATTATATTAACCTTTTTGTATGTGTTTGAGTCAAAAAGCAATTCTTTAAATCTAAATAATAATTTTTATTTTATTAAAATTCTTTTTTGATTTTTTAATTTATATAAAATTTTTTTAATGAATTAAGATAAGGAAGCTCCGAAACTGAATTGTTCGGATTATAAAAGAATGTGGTTAGAATTTCTTGGAGGATTTCAGTCTTCAAAATACAACCAACTTTAAATAAAATTTAGTATATAAAACTGGACGGGGAATTATCTAGATCTGAATAATAATCCAAATAACCCCGATCAACCTATTTCCCATTCCATTTCGAAATATTTAAATATCAATTACCGTATTTTCTCTAATAATCCCCCAGGGGGATTATTGTTTCAACCCATCTCTAGAGTAGGGAATTAATAGAGACTAGGGAATTAATAAAGACTGGGGGATTACTAGAGAAAATACGGTATATAAAAATCCTTCAAATTTGAAAGTAAATTTGTTTTGTAGTTAATTTAATTTTTAACCATACTTTGAAGATGTCGGCCAACCATTATGCCATGCCATTTTTAATATTCAATTAAATCAGAAAATTAATTTTGATATTTATATTTATTCTAAAATTTTAAAATTTTTTTTATAAATCTCAGAAGTAATTCAATAAATAAATTTATTTTCCTAAAAGCGATAGAAAAAGCAGAAATTGAAAATTAAATAAATTATAAATAAGCTGTATTTTAAACTTGGTTAATAATTTCCAAACATCTTCGACTTTTCGCTTTAATTTATCGAATCCGTTTTGACAATCCCTTGCTATAAACCCTATCCATACGAAAAATTCATTTTGAAGATTAAATTTTATTAAAACTATAATGTTCCTGTATTTAATATCTTTTAATTTTTACTCTCAAACAAGAATATTTATTATTTAATTTAGTTCAAAACAAGGCAAATTAAATGAAATTAAAATACTTAGTTATTTATATGTAGGGTTTTGGAATACGGAAATAAGTTTAAATAATGTTTTAGATAAAGTTTGATAACTGAAATATTATCAACTTTAGATAAAGTTGATAATATTTGAAAATAATATTTTTAAATAAATAATAAATTATCAAATATGGATCCAACAAAAACTAAAAATAAAAATGTTATGTAATTTTAAATAAATTTAGGTAATAAAATTTGAGTTTATTTATATTTGGGAAATTAATTTTAAAAGTTATTATGTTTAGTAAAATATTTTAGTATTTATGTAAAAACGAATAATGGAATAATTTAGATAAAATTAATTTTATAATTGAAAATGCTGTAAACTTTTAATGTCTTTAAATAAAAAATATGCTACAAACAAATCAATTTATGCTAATAAGAAAGAACAAAATATTACATATTTCTTTAAGTTTTCTTTTTTCAAATCAAAGTTTTTATAAAAAAATTAAAAGTAAGATAAACATCTTTAAATTAATTTATTTCTGAAATAAAAAATAAGATAAAAATATTTTACCACTTAATTACTCAGTTTTACGAAATTCGAAAAAATATTTTGTAAGTAGTCTCATATTTAGCAGAGTTGCGTCGTAATTACGAATTACGGCGTCTTTGAGTTACGAATTACGATTACGGAAATATCGGAAAAAATTACGAATTACGAAAATAAAAAATAAAAATTACGGAAAAATATTATTGCAGAAAAAACCTCTCGTAGTACTTTGATATTAAATTTTCGACGGAAAAGTAAAAGAAATGTGTATTTAAAATTTCTCTCACTTTCCTTTTGGTGATCGTTGGTTGAGTGGTTCTTTGTAGTGATCTGGAAAATATTTAAATATTTTAACCCTTTTCTTTAATCAAAAATATAATTTTATCAAAAAAGCCATTCTTAGGAATGTTAAATTTCCCGACAGTCGGGAATTGACATCGGAGTCGGGAAACCAAAAACTTGGGAAAATTTCCCGATTCAGGAGTCGGGATCTTTGTAATGAAAGAAAGAATTATAACTTCTTGGCCTTCTTTAAATTCCAAAGCAATGGTATTTTAAAAAAAAATTAAAAAGAAAACTTCATAGAAACAATTTAATTCTTAAATTAATTTTATATTTAATTTCCAAATATTATTTACATATATAAATTATATAAAATATTAATTGTTGATTCATCAATTAGTATAATTCTCTAACTAATAAAATGAACGTTTTCGTATATTTTTTGTTTGTTTTTTGACGACAAAAAGTGTGATTTATTTAGTCAAAATTTTAATATAAAATATATGTACATACATACAAAAATAATAGGAAATTATGTTTAGCAATATACTTACTATTTGCTAATGTTTTTTCGTATTTTTAGTTTGAATAATTAAGGTACAGGCTATGGAACTAGTGAAAAAACGATCGGATCATGTTTTAAAATTTTTTTCTAGTTAGGTCTCTAATCAGAAATAATCCAGGTTTCGATTGAAAAGCCATCACTGCCTGTTATAGATCCAACATTACATAATGTTTTTTAATTCTAAATTATAAATTTATTTTAAGATTTTTAAAACTTTTCTCTTTTAACTTTTTTAATTAATATTTCAAAACTATAAAATTTAAAAAATGTTTATCTTCTACTTGACTATGGTTTTTTATTGCGTGTCGGAAACTTATGGTTAGTCGATTAAATTATTTTTAAAAATATTTTGAATGTTGAAATGAATTTGTCTTTAAAAAATTTTGAGGCCTTTTAAAAAAGAGATCTATTTTTTTAGAAAATTTTGGTAATACTCATTCCTTCTCAATTAAACATTAGATCAACAAATTTTAAATCATTTTTAGTAAAATTTAATGTAAAACTGGGAAGAGTTTAAATAAACTTAGTTATTACAGACAATAAAAACTATCTTTCTTTACAAGTCTTATATTTTTAGGCATTCGTTGTTATGCTGGTCAGAAAGGTTTTTCCCAATTTTTCCTTATTTTTTTGATCACCAATTTCAGGCAGTAATTTTCGCGTTGGTGTGCGTGAGTATAATTGCCCTTCTAATTTTGATATGTGTTATATTTCTCTCTGCAAATATAACGGTCTTTAAAATTTTTATAGTATACTAATATTAAATTGTTAAAAAATTTTAAATAAGGTTTTAAGTTCTGTAATGCGAACATGCGAAACTGTGCCACAAATTTAGAAGTTCCCTAAAACTATTTTAGATTTTCTATAATTTTACCAGCGATTTTAAGTAAGATTTCCTTGTAACTAAAAATTTATGTATCGGGAATCATGGCTGGAAGCATTATGTATGCGTAAATTAGCGTATTTTTAAATTAGCGTACGGCTGCTGATTTTAATCATTCATGCAATTTTATTTTTCAATTTGCCGACTAGAAAAAGTCTATGGTTGCTGTCTCATTGTCTTCTTAAATTTTAGATTGGCTCTATCCTGGTTATTATAGAATGGGATGTGCTGATAAAGGGTTTTGTGAACAGAGGAATGTTACTTGGCGAGGTCGATGTTCGGAATTAAAGGCTAGAAAATACTTAAATTAAATACTAGAAATTAATTATTTAGGGAGTCGAAACTTTTTATAATCGTAATTTTATGGGTGTTAGATGCCGTGTTTGTGATAAGGATCTTTGTAATGGTGCGCCTTAGATGAGGTCGAAAAAGTGAATTTTTCAAAGATTTTTTATGCTGATTATTTAAAAATCTTATCTTTGTAAAAAGAATTAATGAAAGCTAAATAAAAATTATTAAAAGAATTTGAGGCTTGGAAATATCAGATTTTTATTTTTTTCTTAAAAACCTAATAGAAGATAATGTTTTAATATGTGAATAATTAAAAATTAGCTTTTTTTTTACAATTAAAAATTAGCTTTTTAAAAACCGATTTTTCACAACAGTTAATTTTAAATTTATTTAAATTATTATTTTCATCTCAATAATTAGATTAGAGTTAAAACATTCCTTCTTCATTGGTAAATTACGAAGATCTGAGTAAAATTTATAAAAATATTTTTAATTTTAGTTTAAAATAAATTTTTTATATTAAATAATCATTTATAAAATTATAAAATTATTATTTACAAAGTGATTTAAAATTGATATATAACTTTTTTGAAAATAACTGGAATATTACAAAAAGTGACGGTCTGAAAATTGTAAATATTACTACAAGGTTTTTGAAGTAAATAACCATTATGTATTTTTAGGGATATTATTGTAGAAGTGTTGTAAACCTTGTTTCTGATTTTCCCACTTCCATTAAATTTTTCTTTGTTAATGCATTGTTTAGCCTAACCTTGAATCCATGAACTTCACGTTCCATCAAAGGATATCTTAGTACTCAAATACTCATGGGCTCATGTACTAAAGTAGAGCCTTTATTTTAGCAGTTTTAATAATTTTATAATGTAGAATTCTTTTCTTATATTTCACAAATTTAAATATTTTTTTAACTTTTGGAAAACTTTCCTCAAAAAGTATTAAAAAATCAGCTGACAAGTAAAACTAGTGAAAATAAAATACTTAAATGGTTATAATTTAAAATAAATGATTCATTAAATAAATTTTTTAATTAAAAATTTGTTAATAAATCAAAAATTGTAACGCTCATAAAATTGTTAATATAAAACTGATTTGTATATTCATTGGAAAAAATTATTTTATCAGAATACGAATAACTTTTAAATTTAAAAGCAAAAATGATTATTAAAATTAAAAATCTTTTTGCATACAAACTTTATCAAAAGTAGGTTTATTTATTTTTAAAAGAGAACAAAATAAATTTAATTAAAAATAAGCATAGAACATTCAAAGGAAGCTTTCTTGAATAATATATTTCATACTAGCCTTTATTTTCTTTTCAGCCGATAATTCCATTCCGATAAACTTACGTATACATAATTTTGATTTAGTATTTAATTTTGTTTTAGGAAATATCCTTTCTAAAAAATTATTGTAAGGCTGATTTACCGTAGAGCATTTAAAATGCTTAAGGGGGGGGGGGGTATCGATGCCCCGGAAGCTCAGTGGTAGAGCTCCTGATATGGTAAGCAGGTTCGTATATTGTGAGCAATCCTGCCCGTTGGCTAAACTTGTGCACACTCTTTCTTTACCTAGATTATTTTCATAGAAAATCGTTGAATGAGATGGCTCATCGGGAATCTGGAAAGAAAGTTTATTCCAATGAAGGTGGCAAAACAGGCATGTTTTAAAATAATTATTAACAAAAAATTTATTTTGATTAATTTATTTTAAAAAGCTGTGAATTTATTAATCACAATAACATTGCTGACCATCGCACCAACGCTTACAAACACGGCTAATGCTCTTGAAAGATGTCCCATCAAAGACTCGACATGCGGAAATGTTTTATCGTTGGCAAAATCTGTTTCTAAATGTAATGGGTACGCTGATAATTTTAAAGATATAAACTACATAATATGTATTTAAAAAAATTATAAAATTTAATAAACATGTATTTCCTCTAATTTATTTTAATAATTAACTTAAAAATATTCAAATAAAATTTAACAAATTTAAAAAAGTACATAATACTTGATTTACACAGGTTATTGTTTTGTTATGAAAGTCAATTAACAAATCCTTTTCTGAACGGGAAGAATTTTAAAGTAAATGAACGCTATAATATCCATCAACGTAACGGCGAAAGATTGTGCAATTCTGAAAAAAATGAAATTCAAATGAATGGTTTTGAAATTTATTATAACATCGATTATAAGACTGTGGAAGTCTTCATGGATATTGCCGGCCGAAGGTATATAAAAACAAGAAAAATATTACGACTAAATCGAGGACACGGATCTCATGAAGGGGTATATTAGGTATATTTGGGATAAAGACACGTACCCCAACAATTGTCCCACACAATTTTTTGAAGATTCTTCTTCGAAATAAAGAAAAAGATTAATAATAAAGAGTATTTTAATGGGATAACAAGTTTATCGGTTATTATTCAATAGCAACCTTCGCATTCCTCATTGAATAAATTATTATGGCCTTTAGGTCGGGGGTATTCTTGGTGTATGTTAATGATAGTTACAAAGGTTTTGAAGTAGTTAAAAGTTAATCAAGATTAACTGCAGTTAAATCATAAAGTTAATATATTATTATGATTATAAATATAATTACTATTTACAAAAAAATATAATTAGTATTATTAATACCTAAATATTTATTATAATTGTAAAAATTGTAGATCCTATTTCAACATTACTAACATCGTTCCCGTTGAATTCCTGAAGGCTTTAAGTAAAAATAAGCCTGAATTAGGTATTTTTAAGTTAATATTCATTATTTATTAAAAATTATTTCCGATAAAATACATGGCATGCTTAACATCAAAGCTTTTTGGAGAAATTTCAACAAGATGGGAATTCATCTCGAAGATGTTTTGGGTTTTGTGACTTTGGAAGCTGATTTATTATTTTGGAATGATAAATATTCTAAAGGCAGCCGAATGTTTACCATCAAAAAACAGAAACGCGAAAAATGTCAAGAGGTTTGTCGGAAATGATGTTATAAAAAATAGTTTAAATAGTCAAAAATAGATTGGGATTAGTGTAAATTTAAGAAAAATAAGTTAATTAAAATTTTTTTTTCTAACTACATAAAATCTGTTCCAGTTGGTTTTCAGTTTCGTAATTTATCTTGGCCCTGAGTCTTGAATCGATTTGAATTTCGGATAATTTAATATTTTCACGAGTAAAATTAATATTTATTTTAGCCAGAATGCAGCTATTACACAAAAGAACCTTCGATTTATGATAAATATAGTTGCCAGTGAGTTACTTCCTAATGACTTAATAAAATTAAATTTTCATTTTGAAGCTGTGGCAATGAGAAGGAGGAATCTAAAGATATTAGCAAGTTTGTAAAAATTCAATTAAATAAATATATAACGATATAAAGTCACGGCATAAAAATTTAACACGGGTTACCTCAGAATTGAAAGCCTAAATTCTTAATATTTTAGATCCTTGATCAACACTAATCTAACATCAAATATTTTTAGGTTATAGTAGGCCATAATTCTTAAATTTATTAAAAAAATTTTTCTGAAATAATATTCTTTGTTACATTGACAATGTTGGCCATAATTATTAAATTTATTACTAAAATTTTGAATTTACAAGGGATAAACATACAAGGGTTATTTAAGCTACAGTTTTAATTATAGATAATTAATCCACATTTTCAATAATTTACTTTTAATCAACTTAATTTTATAAAGATGTTGCAATGAACATAAGGAATGCATCAAAGCAATGAAGAAAAAACATGATTGTCCTGAAGTTGATGCTGGCATGAATTATATTGAAATAAATACATCAAAGTACAAAATTGAGAAGAAAATCTTCAAGGGTAAAATTTTATTAGACGATACTGACATTAAAAGGCTTTGGCGAGGGTCTAGGACCTATTAAAAGACAGTTAAAAATAGCACACCGGTAGCTCAGCATGCATTGCATCCAGGGCTGGGCGCAATCGAAAAAAAAAATCCGCAACCCGCAATCCGCAACTCGCAATTTTTAAAAAAAATCCGCAACCCGCAATCCGCAACTCGCAATTTTTTTTAAAAATCCGCAAACGCAATCCGCAACTCGCAATTGCAAAAAACCGCGCAATTTACGCAATTTCCGCAACTCGCAATCCGCAATTTTGAAAAATGTAAATAAAGAAATTTAATCAGTTCAACTATAGTTAAAATTGTATATAAGCAAATTATGGTGAAGTGTTAATTTGTGTGGGGGATTTGTGTAGGTTATGCGGATATAAGTGATAACAGAGGAATGAGATGGATATCAAGGGATTAAGCGGGATTTGGGCTGATTATCGTGGGAATTGGGAGTGTTAAGAGCAAAATCTGGGAAATTCGAGATATTAATTGGGATATCGTCGGATTAGGTATGTCGTCGAATCACGAGATCCGTAGCTCTATCCCTCTCTTTTCGCTCCGCTGGCTTAAATTTTGAGAATTTCTGAAGGCCAAGAGGATTTTGAGAAATTTGGAAGGCCAAGAACAGAATTTCTTCCTTTATCAGCGCCGCAGGCGAAAATTTTGAGAAATTTGGAAGGCCAAGGACAGAATTTCTTCCTTTTTCAGCGCCGCAGGCGAAAATTTTGGGAAATTTGGAAGATCCTTAAGCCAAAAATCTTCCATTTTGCGCCGCAGATAGGGGCATAAAAATACTCGATTTACACCGAGTACGTCGAGTATGAAGTTTTCATCAATTTTACTCATCAATTTTACATTTTGCCGTACTTTTGTTAATTCGATTGAAATAAAACCACCAGTTGCCTGGATTCAACGACATTTAATCTATATTTCCGAAAAAAAGCTTTCTAATTTGTTAAAAACAAAATAAAATCATAAATCGATAATTTGTGCCGACATTAACAAAAATAATTAGTTTAAACATTTCGCCAAATAAATTTTATACAATTTAAAATAAGAAAAATTGCGTGAAAATTGCGTAAAAATCGTAAAAATCCGCAACCCGCAATCCGCAACTCGCAATTTTTTTTTTAAATCCGCAACCCGCAATCCGCAACTCGCAATTTTTTTTAAAAATCCGCAAACGCAATCCGCAACTCGCAATTGCAAAAAACCCCGCAATTTACGCAATCCGCAACTCGCAATCCGCAATTGCGCCCAGCCCTGATTGCATCTGAACTAGGGTTGTTGGCGACCGGTTATTAACCGATACCTTCGGTTTTCGGTTATCGCAGGTTTTTAACCCCCGGTTTTCGGTTCCGGTTTTTGATTTAACTCCGGTTTTTGGCTGAATTTTTCATCAAGAATGGTCCATTCATATTTTATCCAATTCAAGCGCATATGAATAAATATTCTATACAACTGGTGCTGAACACGGGTGAGCGCAAGAGGCAATAGTGAAAAACGCAAGAACGCAAAATTGGGGAAAAATTTTTTTATTAAGTATTAGCCATTTTTCAGTTAAGAATTGAAGTATGACTCGTGCTACTCGATTTTATCATACATTTAAGTTTGATGTTTAATGATTTGGAGTGATATTTGGGATACAAGGGGATTATGAAGGATATCATAGGATTTTTTGATCCGTTCCACGTGGAAAATTGATTTTTAAACAATCTACTTAATTTTTGCCCTAAAATTAGAAGGATAACAGGGATTATCAGGAGTTGAAGAAATATAGGGGATATAGGAGAGATGTAGCGCTCACCCCCTGGTGATGAATATAATTTTAAAATTTCAACAATTCGAGGAGTTATAGAAACGCAAAAGACTCATATATTGATTTGGATGATATCGTTTTTATCAAGGGATTTAAAGAACTTAAGATTACTGAAAATTTCATTAGATTTGGAGGGGCCTCTGATGAATATGGTGCAGGTTGACTCTTTCCAAATCACCAAAAGGGCCACCACTAACCAAACATTTTAAATAATAAACCTGAAAAAAATCATATTTATCGAAAAAGAAAACTTGAAAAATAGTTTGGCTAATATTTGGGAGTTCAAATTTTAAAAATTCCCAAAAAATTCCAAATTTAGGGTTGTATCGTTAAAACCAAAAGCAGGCTGTTTTGTTCACCGGTTTTCTGTTATCGCCGGTTTTCGACCTACGGTTTTCGGTTCTGGTTAATTCGCCAAAAACACCGGTTAACGCTTCCGGTTAACCGTCCGCCAACAACCTTAATCTGGAACGTATTGAGCGAAAGCTCTCAGCGATAAATGCAAGGAGATCGCAAGATCGATACATGTTGGCGAGACTTACAGCTATAACTGTAGTATAAAAAATTCCTTTATAGACCGCCAAGAGATTGAGTGTTTAACACAGCCTGCCTGCAAGCAAATGTTGTGTGAATGTGATAGGTGAGTTTTATAATTTTACATTATTTATAACTTTACATTATTTACTTTTTTGTGATCAGCCCATGATCAGATTTACCGCATAGTGTAGCTTTTTTTTCGAATTATTAGAGCCTAAAAACCTAGTTCGACCTTTTAGGACCTCAAACCTATTTTGGGCCTATTTCGATCTTTTTTGGATCTATTCAGGGTTTTTTGAAGATTTTTCCTAGAATTTGTACATTTTTAGTTTTTGTTTCTCAGACAACAAAAAGCCCGAAAAAATGACTCGAACGTAGTCCTGGTTTGAAAAATCGAACCATAACCACGATATATCTATGATGTCTGCACCAGGGGTGGGCTGAGTCTCGTATCTCGTGTCTTGTGAAATCTCGTGTTTTTTAGAGGTCTCGTATCTCGTGTCTCGTATCTCGTATTTTGCCACGAGATATTTTCAACCTATTTTAGAAAAAAATGTCAAAAATTTGGGACTATTCAAAGAAAGAAACTGGAGTGGATAAATTGTGAAATTCTAAAAATTTTCGCCTGCGGCGCTAAAAAAGGAAGAAATCTGGCTTTTAGTCCTTCTAAAATTCTCAAAATTTTCGCATGCGGCGCTGAAAAAGGAAGAAATTTGTCTTCATTCCTTCCAAATTCTCATGAATTTTGTCTGAGGCGCTAAAATAGGAAGAGGAATAAAGTTGGTCAAGCGGGAAATATCGGTGGACCTGAAGGGATAGAAGAATATCCGGCGATTTGCTGGTATTGAGGTGAATTTTAAAAAATATGGGCGGAGGGATATCTGGTAATCCACAATTTCGATAGAGATCTTACAGGATCCATCAGAATTTCAGGATTTTAATATAAAAAATTTTTGCTTATAGATATCGGATAATAAGGGATTTGAAGTGATTTTTACATAAACAGATACAGGGGGTAAACGTATTTGGGTGGTAAGGGGAATAGAGGGTAATAAATCCTTTGAACCTAATAATCCTTTGAACCTCTAAATCCCCAATACCATTCATAATCCACCTGAAATGGTGAATTTTTTGGCCTGCGGCCTTCTAAAATTCTCAAAATTTTCGCCTGAGGCGCTGAAAAAAGAAGAGAGATAAGGTCGGCCAAGCTCCTTGATCCCTCCAGATCCCATGATATTCTCCGTAATCCCCGATATCTCAATAAATCAACTTGGTCCACCAAATCACCAATATCCTTCATAATCCAGCTATAATCATTATCCATTCAAGCCCTTATATTTTCGGCCTTACAATTTTATGTATGAAAAATTTTGAAAAAATACTTAATATCTCGTATCTCGTGGTCTCGTATCTCGTGGTCTCGTATCTCGTGAAATCTCGTATTTTTTGAGAGATCTCGTATCTCGTTTTATCTCGTTCTCGTATTTTTTTGAGAATCTCGTATCTCGTGAATCTCGTGTCTCGTATTTTTTGGGACTCGGCCCACCCCTGCCAGGGCTGTGCGTCATGACGTTTTGGCGTGCCGTTTTGGCGTGATTTTCATCTTTTGGCGCGCCAAAACGCCAGAAATTTACACCCCTAATGATGGGAATTTTCTAAATAAATGGGGGAAGTGTTTTCAAGAAAATGAAATTTTCTGCCTGAGCCTTTTAAAATTTACAAAATTTTCGCCTGCGGCGCATAAAAAAGGAAGAAATCTTACTTATTAGGCACTAATAGAAGGAAGGTCTGATCTAAATACCATTATCATGCTTCGAATACCACTTTTCTTCTAAGTTCCAATATCCATCAAATCCTATTAATTAGGGTTCAGCGGTACCGGTATTCCGAGAAAAAACCGGTATCGATATTTCGGATTAATGATACCGATCCCGATACCGGTACCGACTCGGGATCGGGATTAGCCTAAATCGGTATCGGGATTTGAGTTAATGATACCGATACCGACTCGGGATCGGGATTTAAAAATCGGTATCGGTATTTCCTAAAAATTTTTTAATAAATTTATTCTTTAATAAATAAATTCATTCCTCATTTTGAAAAAGGTTTTAATCTGTAGTAAAATAATAAATTAGCACTATAAAGCTATTCTCGAAACAAAAATATCTCAGGAACTAATAGAAGACCTTCCAAATCCATCGATATCCACTTTAATCTAGCGATATCATCTTCATCCACGGGTATACCCCAAATTTAATTTTATACCTCAAATCAACTTTGGCGATTAGGAGGGATATCAGTAGACTTTTGGGAGTACTAAGGATACCTCCGATAATCGAATGATATCCCTCAACATGGGGACCAGACCTGCATAAAACTTTTTTAATTAGGCTTCGTTCGTTAACAAAACACCTGTGTTTCATTAATAAACATTATTTTACTTTTAAGTCAAAATTTACTTCACCGAAGGCGCCAAACTCGAAAATTCCGAAAATTTTAAGGTCAAAAAGCCTAGCTTTTTCTCATTTCAGCGCCGCAGGCGGAATTTTTAAAATTTTTGTAAAGTCAATAGGCCAGCGTTATTCCTTAATTAGCGCCGCAGGCGAAATTTTTGAGAATTTTAAAAGGCCATGTGGCTAATTTCGTCCATAAAACAAATGAGAAATCTATCCTTAGGGGTGTTAAAAAATACCGATATTCATCGGTATCCGACGCTAATCCCGATACCGGCCTCGGTATCGGTATCAGCAAAAACGGTATCGGGATTTATCATTCGGTATCGGTATCAGTAAAATCGGTATCGGTATTCAAAGAGACCTGTATAATACCGCCCGATACCGGTCGGGATCTCGATACCGCTGAACCCTACTATTAATCTACCAAAGTCCTCTAATATTCTTCTTAATCCTTTCTAAGTCCCTGAATTCAGGAGGTCAAAGAGGATATCAGGACCTCTAACCCATTCGATATCCTACAATTATGGTCCTGTGATTTTCCCATTATTCTTGCAATTTTTTACAAAATATAGGATTTCTGACTCTAGGTCCGCAAATGTCGGATCCGCTAATGTTAATCCGCATCAGTCGGTCCGCAAAAGTCGATCCGCAAATGTCGGGTCCGCTTATGTCGTTCCGCAAAATTCAATCCGCAATTGTCGATCCGCAAATGTCGTTCCGCAAGTGTCGGGTAACCGAAAAATTGGCGTTTGGCGCGCCACACGAAAATTTTGGCGCACAGCCCTGATTTGGACGGCTAAATGTAACAACAAAGATTTGACTTCTTATGAGGGGTATCGCGGTCTCCAATATATCTCAAAATCCCCCAAAGTTTAATTTGGAGAGATTAAAAATCTCACGTTACTCTCCTTATATCACCGTCAACTCTACTTATATCGCAATATTCCTTGTAATCCTCTGGTATTCAGTCTTGAACAATTCCTGAGATATTTAAGTAATTTTTTATCTTTAGTGCTGTGCTTAAATGCTGGTCTGGACTGAAAGTACCATCTACAGAAAAAGCTTGTCTAAGTTGCTATCTAGATGCTGCAAGAAATCTAGCAAGAGTGCCCATAAGAAATATAAATGATTATATAAATCGTTTTGAAGATGAAGAAGCGAGGGTGAATGAGCGAATAAAGAATGCGATTAATGGAAAAGAAGTGCCTGATATTAATCAAACACTCGTAAGAGCAGTTTTAGTTGTTAGTACCGGCTTCGACATTATTGAAGAAATTGAGAAGGATATGAACCAACTTATTCTAAAAGAAGCTGAATTATTAGATGAAGATATAAAGAATGAAAATAGCGAGCCTGCTGAATATAGAGGTACATTGATATTTTTGGCGTCGATCGAGTATCTCAAAGATCGGAAAATTTCGTATGATGCTGGATCTCGAGTTCTTAAAGCGACAAAAGAATTGGAAAAATTTTTGGACAAAAATATTACTGCTGATGAAGATTTTTAAAGAATAATTTTTTAAAAATAATTTATGAATTTATATCTTTATTTATAAACCAATAAGTGGTTAAAATTTTAATTTTCTCGGTCATCTCTAATGTTTATTACTAAAGTTCGAAAAAATGTGGACGAAATATCGCAAAATATAGACAAAAATTTGAAAAATATGTATGGAAGAAAATCGTAAAATATGTATGAAACCATTTCCATCCCTGGATTCGAACCCAGCCCACAAAAAATCAAATTGAGTTCTTCTTTCAGCGCCGCAGGCGTAAATTTTGAGAATTTTGGAATGTCAAGTAGCCAGTTTTCTTCGCGGTTTCTTTTCCCGTAGCCGCCCTAATCCCGCTCCAAAAAACAATGGGAATTCCAGCTTTCGGGAATCGGGGAGGTATGATTGGCACGTAAATGTGGATTAAAAATGTTGTTGGCGAACGTGGCGGGTGTTTTTTTAAACTTAAAACTTTTGCAGAACTCTACTCTTCCGGAAAGTCAGAAATACTTCCATATTTAAGACATAATTTAAAAAATATCTTAAAAAATTACTACATGAAAAAGGCGAAACAAATTTCGCATTCGGACCAAAAAACGAAATGCGAAACTTTTCGCGCTAAAAAATGCGAAAAATGCTAAATGAGCCCATCCCTGACCTACACCTTAAAGCCTCACCCAGAAAACCTCCGTCCTAAAGAACTATTGACCCAGAAGACCTACTAGCTTTTGATCAACACTATTTTTTAATTATTTCTTTACAAGCTTGATCTGAAGGAATTAAATGGATAATGAGAGATTTTGTGGGATTAAGGGATCGTTGGATTTGGAGTCGAGAGATTATTGTTGATATCTGTGGATCATTCTTTTGTTTCGCCAATTCGCTTCTCTAACCAGATTTTCTTCAACTTTTTACTTTCTTAATTACATTTTCCAAACTTTAAATTTGTATTGGCATTTGTTACAACTTCGCCTCCTACAAATCTTTATTTAATGCAGCTAACAACGAGATAAACTCTCCGGACTTGCTGTGCTAAAATGGGAGGGTATAATACCTCGATGACTCAAATTGAGGAGTGATAGAAGGGATTCGATCAGAACGAATCAGCTCCTTAGTTTTAACAGATCATGTAAAGCATATAACTATTTAATTCCTAAGGCGGCGTGGTGTAAATGATTTCTACTGAAGATGCTGGTTCGCTCCCAGCCGTCGAATAACCTTTTGCACTAGCTGAAGGAGAGTAATAGCCCAGCTCTGCTCAGCAGAGATGGGGATCAGCAATCTACAGAAAACCAGAATCTCCAGATTTTAGGTGCACTTTTGGGCACACCTGCACTTAATTATTTAGCTAATTATTTTTTATTTCAATTTCCGATTTCAATTTCCGAAATTTAGCTGATTCTGGTTTGTTTTTTGTATATACATCACAGCAACATAACCTGCAACCAAGCCCCGTTTCAGTGCAGACTGAATTTTTCTCTTTTTCTTTTCACTCTATTTTTTCGCGTGCTATTTTTATAAGGATATGGTCAATTTTGAGCTGCCAACTTCGAGAAGCTTTATCTCGATAAATCTCTATAGATTTAAAATTCTGTCTTACAATTTCATAGATAATACCCTAAAGATACTTTTAATAAAGAAAATCCCAAAAATTTTCCGATATTTCGCTTTATAATCATCAATTTCGTATTAAACGCTTTTAGGTTTATTTTAGCAGGTAGCCGGTTCTAAAGTCTTTCGATTTTTATATCAATCGATTCGTCTCGTCAAGCTGAGTCGAATGGTACCACTCACTAATAATAGAGATGACTTTGGACCGAGATAAATTATCTTTTTTGCTTTCGCTTCAAAACGGTCTAAGACTCTAGCTAAGACTCGAAAGGGCTGGTTGCAGCATTTGCCTATTTTATGTTGCTGTGTACATACATATTTTTTCATTTTTTCAATCATGTAATAATCAGAATTGCCCGCTATCGGAATATAATTTTATTATAAAATTTTCTACTGAAAATTAGTCATCGTTAGAGAATTAATTTTATATGTACCGTATTTTTTGTATTAGAGCCCCATGGGGCTCTATTTTTCAACTATCCTCCAAAGTGGGGCTTTATTACAGCGTGGGGCTCTAATAGAGCGTGGGGCTCTATTTTTCGACATATTTTTGAAAATAGATAATAGGATTTCAATTATAAGGTTAACTATATTTATCAAATCAAATAAGATTTAATCACAAAAACAAATTTCAGCATTAGGACAATTTCAAAGTGGATAGTTGCGCGTGCACATTAATTCGCGGTTAGGTCATTTGATATGGATTTAAAGCCAATTTGAATTTTAATTTGTGGAAGGATCGAATCCTATTGAGCATTTGAAGGTTCGTTCTATATTGCTTCAGCCCGCATGGTTCACTCCTTCGTGTATATATCTCGTTTAGTTACAATTGAAGGATATAGATGTGAGTAAGAAGTTATTTGGAGATTAATATGGATATCTGGGGATTTGGGGAGTATCAATGATTTGGGGATTAATCGGATATCGGAGGACCTAATATCTCCTATAACGTCCAAATCCCTTCATTGGAGAGAATCAAATATATGGAAGGAATATACCTAGATATCAATGAATTAAGAGTGATTTTGGGAACATCAGTCTACGGATTGTATTTAATGTTATTGTTCATACAAAGGGATTTTCGAAGAGACGTCATGAAATTAGGCGGAATATCTATCTGGTAATTTGTATGGATATTGTCTGGTTCAATGGATATCGGCAGATTAAGTTGGTATTAATCCACAAATACATCATAATCGCATATACATAATCTCTAGCATTGGCACAGAATATTAATTAAAAGAAAAAAACAGTATAGTATTAAAAATTAACAATTTATTATACCATAGGTAAATTTTAAAAAGTGGGGCTCTATTTCAGCGTGGGGCTCTAATACAGCGTGGGGCTCTATTTTTCAACTATCCTCCAAAGTGGGGCTTTATTACAGCGTGGGGCTCTAATAGAGCGTGGGGCTCTAATACAAAAAATACGGTATATGGAATTTAAATAGAAATCTAATTATATAATTGAGAAGAATTTGTGTGTTTGTCTTTCTGTCCTTTTAAAGACAAGTTGCTTTTATAGGAAAATGATTTGGGGGGGGGGGGGGGGGGGGGGAAAGGGGGGTTTTTATAGTAAAGCGTTGCCGGTTGAATTAGGTTTTAAGGGTAAGAGTATAGTATAAAATCCTCTGGAGCGTTTGTTGATTATGGAAAAGAATTGGCTCTTGTCCAGTTTATGCCAGATAAACATGAACAAAGTGGATTTGCAACGTATCCTAGACGCACAACAGGAAAAATTCGAAGAGATGCTTGCACGAGTGCTCAAAAAACAGGCCGGAAATGGACCAGAAGAAATCGAAACTTAAATCTATTGTAAGTTTCAAAAAACCTCGACCTACTCTACTATAATTTATTATACTTAAGAATTGACCAAAGAGGTCCTCTTTTCGTTCGGAAACAGCTTTCAAAATGACAATTTTACTGTTTTCATCCATTTTTTAAAAAACTTCTCTAAAAATTAAGAACATAATTCAAAGGAAAAAAATAACTATACAAAATTTAAAAAAACAATATTTTATAGGCGACATCGACATTTTGACAATGACATAGACTGATTTATTTAATGGAACACAATCGTGTGTCAATGTCGCAATCGCGATTGACATTTGGACATCGACCTTTGGGCTACCCGACACTTGAGGATATGATTTTTGAGGACCAGACATTTGAGGACCGACTTTTGAGGACGCGACCTTTGAGGACGCGACCTTTGGGGATGCGACTCTTGAGGACGCGACCTTAGAGGATGCGACATTTGATGGTACGACTTTTGAGGATCAGACATTTGAGGATACTCTAATGTCAAAAAAATAAAAAATTTAATTTTATGGTAAAAAATTTTAAATTTTATAATTTTATGGGTTGCTCAAGGCCTAACGAGCAAATAGTGATCATTATTAAATATAATCATTTCAGTTTTCGAAGTAGTCCGTGTCCGTCCGTGTTTTGTGTGTCCGACAACACAAAAACAAAACACAAAAGAGTAATAATTTTTTGCTTTTAATCTTTTCTCTATCATTCATTTGAATATGCCACAGAGAAATTCATTTGAAGCAGAGGTGGGTCGGAATAGCCAGAGGTGTCGAAAATCGGAAGTGTCGGAAATTTCAAGGGGTCAAAGTGAATATAAAGGTATTTGGGGCTGATATCGGGGTATTAAGTGGAGTAAGGTGTATGTCAGGGATTTAGATATCTGGTTATTTGGCTTTACAAAACTTGGCATTCACACCTGGCCTTCAAAATCTCAAAATTTTCGCCTGCGGCACCAAATAAAGAGATCTGGTCATAATCTTCCAAGAATCTCAAGATCTATTAGGTTGTTACTCCAAAATCCTAAATCATCCTTAACCGGTACACTTCATATCCTCTATCCTTCCTAAACTTTCTTAATCCTATATCCTTCCTGACACCGAGGTATTCTTCCGATATCCATTCGAATCCGCTGATATCCTTATTGGGCGTGATATCGAAAGATCAATAGGTTATCCTCCTTTGATAACACTTAAATCCGCCTTGATCAAAACAGACCCCTTTTATCACCCGATATCAAACCTCTTATATCCAACAAATTCACTTATACACCACCGCTAATCCTTAATAACTCATTAACCAAAAATAACTCCTTAAACGCGAATCATAAAGAAGAAACAGTTTCCGTTGTGATCATCTAAATATCTGGAAAATTCAATATATGCTCGTTAGGCCTTGAGCAACCCATAAAATTATAAAATTTAAAATTTTTTACCATAAAATTAAATTTTTTATTTTTTTTGACATTAGAGTATCCTCAAATGTCTGATCCTCAAAAGTCGTATCCTCAAATGTCGCATCCTCAAACGTCGCGTCCTCAAGAGTCGCATCCCCAAATTCGCGTCCTCAAAAGTCGGTCCTCAAATGTCTGGTCCTCAAAAGTCATATCCCCATGTGTCGCGCCACGCGACCTTTGATTTCAATGTCGCTTTGTGGAATAGGCCCCTGGGCTCATTCCATGATGGTTCAATTCCATCTCCCATCCAACGATTTCTCCACAGCATGAACATCGTATACAATAGCAATGAAAAAATTAAAACAGTAAATTACTTGATTGCCATAAAATTTAATGATTCAATAATTAATTTTTATGAATGTTTTTTATGTAAACGCCCATAAAATCATTAATATAAAACTATTAAAATTCGCACAAATTGTAAAAATTATTTTTTTATAAATATTTTTACTTTTCAACCTTCACTTTCCATACCAAAATTAAGTTTTTCATATTTAAATAACGAATGCAGATAAAAAATAAAAATTTCTCAAAATTAACAATATTCGGGGTCGTTCCGCTGACATGCCCGGCTTCCTCCGCAGCGGCAAAAACTTTTTTCCGCGTAGACCTTGTGGAAGGTGTAAAAACAAATGCTCATAACTTTGTCAAATCAAGTCGGATTTCGTTGATTCATTCGACTCAGCTCGGCTAGCTCTTTCTAACGTTATAACATTTGTATATTAAAAAATTCTTCTAAAAAATTCCCAAAATTCTTCTAAAAATTTTTATAAACTGAACCCTAAAGTAAAATAAATACGAAAAATAAACCGAAAAATAATATAAAGTAAATGACGATTGTACGACACTTGCGGACCGACTTTTGCGGACCGACCTTTGCGGACGGACATTTGCGGATTGCGGATAGATTCCAAAAATGAAAAAAATATTTAAGTTTATTTTAATATGTATCTTTTCGATGGGCAAATTTTTTTTATCAAAATAGTCAACGTAAACCTATGGAGAGTAGGCGAGGCGCTTGTGCAAAACCTCGCGCGAAGCGCGAGGTTTTGCGGCACGCGCCTCGCGGGGAGTCAACGGTCGCTGGGTTCTGGGCTCGTAACTTAATCCTATTCTTATCATCAATGACATGGTCATGCCTTTCTTTCCCCGCAGCAGCAAAAACTCCACGGATGCAATAGGTAAGGAGCTAAAATAAACGATCATAACTTTGTCTAACTTGTTAGATCCGCAAAAGTCGGTCCGCAATCCGCAAATGTCCATCCGCAAAAGTCGGTCCGTAAATGTCGCACTACTGACAAGCACGAAAGCAAAATATACAAAAATAGAAAACCGAAAGTTTATTCGATAATATTAAATATAAAAAATCGTAGTTAACGAGAAGTCTAGAAACATTAAATTTTTTGAATCAAACTATAAACAATAAATAATTTTTATTTTTCTAATTAACCCAAAAACATGACTTTTGCTTTAATTGTTTTGATAATGATGATGAACAATGATGTAACGGCTCTTAGGAAGACTTTCATTGTATGATTTTTTTGTAAGAATTAGAGGTCGGTACGGGACAGGATCCCGTACGGGTTTTACGGGATCCTGTCCCGAAATCCCGATTTTTAAGCGACGAACGGGATTATCGTGATACGGGATTAATCCCTCGGGATCCTGTCCCGAAGAAATTTTTGAAAAAAAAATCCCGTTACGGGATCCCGAGAATTTTTTCTCAATTTACGGGATTTTTAATATTGTTGTTTTTCAGCGTCTGCGGCGCTGAAAAATGAAGAAATCTGGCTTCTTGAGCTCCAAAATTCTCTAAATTTTCGCCTGCGGCGCTGAAAAAACTAAAGTTGGCTCCTCCTTCCAAAATTCGAAAAATTTTGCTGTGATGGATGGATTACGAGTCTATAACTCACAAGCAGTCCACTCATATTCCCTCTTACTTTCTAAATCTCTTAATATTCAAACTGACTAATCCTCCCATATTTCCCTTAATCCCTTAAAATCCACTGATATCCATCGATGTCCATCTCAACTAATATCCATCCACTTGATCTCTCGATGAAGGATTAATGTCATGTCACATTGACTTTAATACTTCAAAATGCCAAGATAGGCATCCTAATCCAATCCCTCTTAATATAATTAAGCTTTAGGTATTTAACTGAGATATATACAAGTGGGATAATATTCTAAAATAAATTTTTAATTAGGTAACGAAGTCCAGGATGAAGAGGAGTACTTGATGGAAGTTTTTGGGCTGGGATTTTCGTTAGGAGACTTTTAGTTTGTGATGAATTTTATTAAATTTTAGAAAAATATTATTCAAAATTTTGCAAAAAATTTTAATTTTCAAAAAATTTAGACATCGAAAAAAATAACCCCCCCCCCTCTAAAATAACCCCCCCCCCTTCTAAAATAACCCCCCTCTAGATGTCGATCGAAAAAAATAACCCCCGGGGGTTATTTTAGAGAAAATACGGTATATTGAGGGATTAAGTAATAATCCACATATATCCATTCAAATCCAGTTGAGCCCTCTAAATCAGCTATATTCGCCTTAACGCACCGTTATTAAAATCACGTTTTATCACTCCAAATATACCGATATCCCCCTAAACCCATCTATAAGCATTCAAATCTGTACAACTTCCCCCGTCCTGGTACAACTTCCCCGTCCTTGATACAACTTCCCCCGTCCATGGTACAACTTCCCCCATCCTGGTACAACTTCCCCCGTCCTGGTACAACTTCCCCCGTCCTGGTACAACTTCCCCGTCCTTGATACAACTTTCCCCGTCCTGGTACAACTTCCCCCGTCCTTAGTACAACTTCCCCCGTCGATAGTACAACTTCCCCCGTCCTGGTACAACTTCCCCGTCCTTGATACAACTTCCCCCGTCCATGGTACAACTTCCCCCATCCTGGTACAACTTCCCCCGTCCTGGTACAACTTCCCCGTCCTGGTACAACTTCCCCCGTCCTTAGTACAACTTCCCCCGTCCTTGGTACAACTTCCCCCGTCCTTGGTACAACTTCCCCCGTCCTTGGCACAACTTCCCCCGTCCTTGGTACAACTTCCCCGTCTTGGTACAACTTCCCCCGTCCTTAGTACAACTTCCCCCGTCCTGGTACAACTTCCCCCGTCATTGGTACAATTTCCCCCGTCATTGGTACAACTTCCCCCGTCATTGGTACGACTTCCCCCGTCATTGGTACACTTCCCCCGTCATTGGTACACTTCCCCCGTCATTGGTACAACTTCCCCCGTCCTTAGTACAACTTCCCCCGTCCTGGTACAACTTCCCCCGTCATTGGTACAATTTCCCCCGTCATTGGTACAACTTCCCCCGTCATTGGTAGGACTTCCCCCGTCATTGGTACACTTCCCCCCTCATTGGTACAACTTTCCCCGTCCTGGTACAACTTCCCCCGTCCTTAGTACAACTTCCCCCGTCCTTGGTACAACTTCCCCCGTCCTTGGTACAACTCCCCCCGTCCTTGGTACAACTTCCCACGTCCTTAGTACAACTTCCCCCGTCCTTAGTACAACTTCCCCCGTCCTGGTACAACTTCCCCCGTCATTGGTACAATTTCCCCCGTCATTGGTACAACTTCCCCCGTCAATGGTACGACTTCCCCCGTCATTGGTACACTTCCCCCGTCATTGGTACAACTTCCCCCGTCATTGGTACAACTTCCCCCGTCATTTGTGCAACTTCCTCCGTCGGGAAAAAATAGCGAAAATATCGACGATATTTTTCGATACTCGATATTATCGATGACGATACCGATATTATCGAACGATAAATTTTTTAATTTTTTCGATAATCGATATTTTTCGTCGATACTGATATTATCGAAAGATCACTCAAATCCGGTCTCTAATTACAATTGACCTCACTTTAGTGTACCCCATGGAGTTAAAAAATGGTATCCAGGAACTGAAGGAAGTTCAGTAAGTACAATAAATGTCCGGTAGTAAATACCGTAAATCCTCTAAAATAGGCCCCCCTCCAAAATAAGCCCCCCCCCCTCTAAAATAAGCCCCCTCTAGAGGTCGATCGAAAGAATAACCCCCCCCCCTCTAAAATAAGCCCCCTCCTAAAATAAGCCACCTCCCCCATAAAATTTTTAATTGTTGATTAATTGTTGTGTCCCCTAAGGTGAGTCTGCATGGAGGGATATAGAAGTATTAGAAGTGATTAAGGGTGTATTTAGAAGATTAACAGATATATAAAGTAGAGACGTCCGAGACTCTTGGTCTTGAGTCTTGACTCAAGACTTTTCTTGGGTTTTTTTCGGTCTTGGTCTTGGGGTGTAGTCTTGGTCTTGGTCTCGACTTTTTTGGGCTTATCTAAACTTACATCCCTAAGGATTGAACTTTTTTTAGTTTCTTTATTTTATTTCCAAAATGGAAGAAATCTGGCCTCATACCCTTCTAAAATTCTCAAAATTTTCGCCTGCGGCGCTGGAAAAAGTAGAATTCTGGCTTCTTGACCTTCCGAAATTTTCAAAATTTTCGCCTGCGGCGATGGGAAGAGAAGATTTTTGGGGTAAGATTCCTCCAAATCGTAAAAATTTTCGCCTGCGGCGCAAGACGATACTTCATAATATTCCTGTTGATCCCTCTTAATTCACCCGAATTTCCCTTTAAACCTCTATATCCTCTTTAATCCCTCGATAATTCCGAATCCCCCGACATCCCTCAAAATCCACAAAATCCCACGGTTATCTCTCCTAATCTTTGTTATCGCTCAATATCATTTTAATCTACCCAAATACTCTGAAATAATATATTTCATTGATTTTCCACCCGGATAAATTCCCCAAAATTCTTTGAATTTCGGATAAATTCCTTGAATTTCGCATAGATTTTTCGAAATTATAGGCGAATGTGCTGGATTTGACTGTGATCATGTCAAAATAACAAAAAATAAACCAAAAATTTGACTTATGGAACCTAAAAATTGTCTTGAGTCTTGATAATTTTTGGTCTTGAGTCTTGGGGTCAAGTCTTGGTCTTGGGTCTTGGTCTTGGGGTGTAGTCTTGGTCTTGGGTCTTGGTCTTGAGTCTTGGAAAATTTTCGGTCTCGGACGTCTCTAATATAAAGTGATCAACGTACATAGATATCGAGGGAGGATTTGAGGTGATTAATAGCGATATCGGAAAATTTGTAGGTTTAATGGGATATATATATATATATATATAGTAAAGATTAAGGGAGATTAGGAAGGATATCTGGGGAATTAAGAGGGATTTCTGTAAATTAAGAGATTTCGGTGATTAACAAGGATTTCAAGTATCAATAGTGAGTTCATTGGATTAAGATGGTTTGAACGGCGGGGATTTTGTTGGATATCAGAGATATTCTTCATTTGTAGGAATATCGTAGGATTAAGTGGAAATCATGGATCTCGAAAGAATCATGGACCATCATGGACCTTTAAATTCCATCAAATCTTAATGCTTTGAACTCCCCATATATTTTGGAGAGTTGATCCTTTTTAATTATTAAGAATAATTAATTAAAAAAGATTTAATGTTTTTTATCATTTTTAATCGTAATAGACTATCGAGAGACATTTTGACTAAGACATTTTTGACTTATCTCCAACTTAAAGGCATATCTAAGATAGAAGATCAATTGAGTTGATGAGTTTTTGGACTTGATGAGTTTTTGGACACGGATTTTTCGTGAAGAGACTTTGTATGAGATGAATTTTATTGCATTTTTGAAAAATGTTTCTTAATTTTTGATAATAGATTTTAGTTTTTGCAAAAATTTAGACATCGAAAAATAGGCCCCCTCCAAAATAAGCCCCCCCCCCCTCTAAAATAAGCCCCTCTAGAAGTCGATCAAAAAAACTAGCCCCGGGGCTTATTTTAGAGGAATTACGGTATATGGAAATAGAAAGCTTTACTTAAACACAGTTATGGTACACACGCATGTTATCAAACCATGAATGCATGAAATGTTGTTGAACGCAAAAAAATTTCAGTTTATTGAACGCATAAACTTTTCACTGGACACGTAAATTGCGATTTCACGTAATCTAGACAAGAGCCAAAATTGGTCAATAAATTGCTCTGCTTAATTGATAGTCTAAACAGACATTGACAAAATATAAAATTTTCTAGTACCAAAGAAACAAAACGAAATTTTCTAAAATCCGTTTTGTTAACGAAACTAGACTAAACTGTAAATATCGAATGGTCTAAAATAGATATCGGACCGAGACGAGATCTGGACCAAAAATCTCGGTATGAGATATCGATCTCGATTCTGATCGCTAGTCTGGAAGTTAACTTCGTCGTCCTTAAATAATTAATAAGCATTAGTCTGATATAAAGAAATCTGATATAATATCTGATATAAAGAAATTCTAAAATTTTTTCTTATAGTCTAAAGATCCTTGTCCGGAATGTGCTGATTGGTGTAAAAACGATGAACGCTACACGTGCACCTATTCATGTGATCCAGAAGGAATTGAAAAATACGATGATAAATGTGATGAGAAAACTGATTGTATCCAATATTCAGATAGATATCCAGTGTACGTTAATTTTACATGTTCAAGTAAAATCGTTACATTATTTTTTATTCTCAATTGTACAAATTTTAAATCTTAGTAATATTTTCAAACCTAACCTATATGAAAGAAACAAAAATAATTTGAAAATTTTGTTTCCTACAGTTTTGAAACCTGAGGGGTTTTAATAATAAATTTTAGATGCAACTATAACTTTGAACCATTCGATGTTGGAGCGGAGAGGTAAATTAATGACCTAAGAAATAAAAAATATTTAACAAGGGAGCTATTATTATTAGGGACCGGATTTTTAGGTTGTAAAAACCTTAAAATAGGTATCTAAATAGGTTGTAAAAAATGCCGAAATAGGTTACAAAAACTAGAAAATATGTAGGTGACAAAAATGGAAAATAGGTTGCAAAAAAGGTCGACATATGGGGTAAAAAACCAAAAATTGTGAATATTTTCTATTTTCCGTTCAAAAATTTTATTCTCCTATTAAAAATGGTAAAAAATTCCCATTTTTTAAAATTTCCACAGGGAAGTATTAATTAAGAAAAAATTTTTAATTTTTGAAAAAAATATTTTTCTAAAAATTGAAAAAAAATTTTTGGCTGATAAGAAAAATTGACAAAATTTTTAAAAGATTTTAAGTTTTTACGAAAAATTTTAAAATTTTTGATAAAAAATCATATTTTCCTTAAAAATATCCAAAATAGGTGACAAAAACGCATAAATCTTCAGAATAGTTACACAACCTATTTTAGGTTTCAAAACCCCAAAATAGGTTTGAATAGGTCATAATAAGTCCGCGTAAACAAAATATATTCAAAAAATAACAACGGATTTGAGCTCAATTCATCATTATTATTAATATGTAATGTATCGCTTATTATTAATCAGGGTTTCGATCTCGAATTTTTAAAAATCCGCAAATTTGATAGAAAAAATCCGCATTTTATATCAAAAATCCGCAAAAAATTATCAACACAAAAATTGAATTAGAATCAATTTATGCATTATATTTTTCGTCTTCTACAAGTAAATTAAGCAATTTTTTATTACTAATGATCATCTTATGAATATTCGACAATTATCTGAAAAATTACACTTGCATTTTTGTTGCGGAAGATGTGTAAATTTTTATTTCTTCCATTTTTAGCGCCGCAGGCGAAAATTTTTTTAATTTTGGTAGACCCTTAAGCTAAAAATCTTTCATTTTCAGACCAGGCAAAAAATTTTGAGGATTTTAAAAGATCAAGAACACAGATTCCTTCCTTCTTTGCGCCGCAGTCGAAAATTTTGAGAATTTTGGAAGGCCAAGAAGCCAGATTTCTTTCATTTTCAGCGCCGCAGGCGAAACTTTTGAGGATTTTAGAAGGTCTTAGCAGAAAATAATGACATTTTATGCTAAAAACCACAAGAAAATACCTCAATCTTCAAAAGACCACAAAAATCCGCATTTTAAAAATAATCCTCACCGCCCTATCAAAAAAGGGTACACCCCAACCTACCGCGAGGCCAACCTACCGCCGAGCTATAACTTCGTTCAGAATTGTCGAATCCGGGACACCCTGGTATGGTTCGATGCGCCTCGATGAGCTGAATCGAACCATACCAGGACGTACCCGATTCGACAATTCTGAACGAAGTTATAGCTCGGCGGTAGGTTGGGCTCGCGGTAGGTTGGCCTGCTCCCATCAAAAAAACACAAAATGAGGAAAAATCCGAAGATATCGAAACCCTGTTATTAATGTATGCTATTATTAATTAAATTACATATTATTGATTACATATTTAATTGGATTAGGTGCTGCGAATTAATTATTACATTAATTATTAAATATTACATACATATTTATTCGTGGCGCGACACATGGGGATATGACTTTTGAGGACCAGACATTTGAGGACCGACTTTTGAGGACGCGACTTTTGAGGACGCGACCTTTGGGGATGCGACTCTTGAGGACGCGACGTTTAAGGATGCGACATTTGAGGATACGACTTTTGAGGATCAGACATTTGAGGATACTCTAATGTCAAAAAAAAATAAAAAATTTAATTTTATGTTAAAAAATTTTAAATTTTATAATTTTATGGGTTGCTCAAGGCCTAACGAGCATATATTGAATTTTCCAGATATTTAGATGATCACAACGGAAACTGTTTCTTCTTTATGATTCGCGTTTAAGGAGTTATTTTTGGTTAATGAGTTATTAAGGATTAGCGGTGGTGTATAAGTGAATTTGTTGGATATAAGAGGTTTGATATCGGGTGATAAAAGGGGTCTGTTTTGATCAAGGCGGATTTAAGTGTTATCAAAGGAGGATAACCTATTGATCTTTCGATATCACGCCCAATAAGGATATCAGCGGATTCGAATGGATATCGGAAGAATACCTCGGTGTCAGGAAGGATATAGGATTAAGAAAGTTTAGGAAGGATAGAGGATATGAAGTGTACCGGTTAAGGATGATTTAGGATTTTGGAGTAACAACCTAATAGATCTTGAGATTCTTGGAAGATTATGACCAGATCTCTTTATTTGGTGCCGCAGGCGAAAATTTTGAGATTTTGAAGGCCAGGTGTGAATGCCAAGTTTTGTAAAGCCAAATAACCAGATATCTAAATCCCTGACATACACCTTACTCCACTTAATACCCCGATATCAGCCCCAAATACCTTTATATTCACTTTGACCCCTTGAAATTTCCGACACTTCCGATTTTCGACACCTCTGGCTATTCCGACCCACCTCTGCTTCAAATGAATTTCTCTGTGGCATATTCAAATGAATGATAGAGAAAAGATTAAAAGCAAAAAATTATTACTCTTTTGTGTTTTGTTTTTGTGTTGTCGGACACACAAAACACGGACGGACACGGACTACTTCGAAAACTGAAATGATTATATTTAATAATGATCACTATTTGCTCGTTAGGCCTTGAGCAACCCATAAAATTATAAAATTTAAAATTTTTTACCATAAAATTAAATTTTTTATTTTTTTGACATTAGAGTATCCTCAAATGTCTGATCCTCAAAAGTCGTATCATCAAATGTCGCATCCTCTAAGGTCGCGTCCTCAAGAGTCGCATCCCCAAAGGTCGCGTCCTCAAAGGTCGCGTCCTCAAAAGTCGGTCCTCAAATGTCTGGTCCTCAAAAATCATATCCTCAAGTGTCGGGTAGCCATATTTATTATTTTGATTAGGTGCTGCAAAGCGTTTGAAAATTGTTTCAACAATTTTGACCATAGAGGAGTCCTCATTATGTAAATTTTAGATATTCTTAAAATAAATAAAATTAAATTCTTAAACATAAGATTGGTCCCGAACTGTCGGGGCCGATCAGTTCAAATTAGGAGTTTTACTGGGTTGCGAATGCCTTGCCGTCTTCGACAAATTGTCATGGTCGTGACCGGGTTTAAAAAATAAATAATGTGAAAAATTTGGATTCAACAATTAATATAGCCTGATAGTACATAAATTCATACATGAATATCACGTGTTGAGAGAAAAGTTGGATCATGTTTTGGCCGGCTTTTAAATATTCAGTCGGTTTTCAGGTTAAATCGTCCGGGTTTCGAGTTAGGGATTACCGTGTGATTTGGAATGTCAATTTATGATTAATTATGTTAATTTATGATTAATCAATTATGATAATTATATTATATAATTAATTATATTAATTATACTTATTAATTATGATCCTAATTTTCCACAGTGAGCATTAGGTTAACAGAACAAAAGAAAATTAAAATTAGATGTTTAAAATTACAAATATAACACGTATATGCAAGAATAATGAGTGACACGTGGGGTTGTTTCACCGATTCCATGGACTTGAAATTTTTCAAAATTTTCGCCTGCGGCGGTAAAAAGTAAGAGATTGTGCGTGATATTGACGGATCAATAATGGTCGATGGAGATATCGGTGATTTGGAGAATATCGAGGGATATAAGGTGATTTTAAGACCGATACCCCCAGACCGATAATCCCTAAATATCTTTCGATATAAATAAATACTCGATATCCCTTTTAATCCCAATATATCTCAAGATATCCCTCTTAATGCTCAAATTCTCCGATATCCCAACTAATACTCAAGATCCCTCAGTATCTCCTTAAAGCCCATTAATCCCTCTATATTCCTCTTAAGCATCACAAATCCTATGATATACTTCATAATCTTAGCAAACCCATTTTATACCTGTTAATCCCCAATATCACCTTAATCACTTTTAATTGTGACTGAACCGAGGTACATACACGGGAGACTGAACTAGAGTAAGTCGAGTACCGAGTATTGGGGAAAAACCGAGTTCGAGTAATGCCGAGTTTGAAAACCTCGAGTTCGAGTAATCGAGTAATAATTCGAATAATAATTTAAAAAAAAACAGTATTCTAAAATAATTTTACCAAAAATATAGTCGGATTAGGCATATTGTCGGATTAGGCGTATTTTCGAAAGGTGATCACGAGATCTGTTGATCTATATTAAATTTTGAGAATTTCTGAAGGCCAAGTCACTGAAATCTACATAACTCCATTCAAATCCTCCGATATACACATAAGTCTTCATTTCTCAGCGGCGCAGGCGAGAATTTTTAGAAATTTGGAAGATCCTTAAGCTAAAAATCTTCCTTTTTGCGCCACAGATAGGGGCATAAAAATACTCGGTTTTAACCGAGTCAGCCAAGTATGAAGTGTCCGAGTACGAGTAATCCGAGTAATAGGATTCCGAGTTCCGAGCCCGAGTAAAAACCCGAGCGATCGAGTCGAGTATACTGTAACTCGCTCGAACTCGACTTACTCTAGACTGAACTGTGCTAACAGAAATGAACTGCTACGAAAAATAATACCTAGTATTGTAAGAATGATTCACCCAGCGCATTTAAAACGCTTAGGCGGCGGTTAAACGATCTAAAAAGGAAAAAGAGAAAGCATTAGTCGATGCCCCGGTAGCTCAGAGGTAGAGCTCCTGCATATAGTGAGCGAAAGCGCTAGCAACAACAAGCAGTCAGCTTGATTCGATAATTCTGAACCAAATTATAACACCAGAATATCTACTGCAATAACTGTTTTGGTTATGTTACTAGTAGAGACGTCCGAGACCGAAAATTTTCCAAGACCAAGACTTGACCCCAAGACTCAAGAATAAAAATTAACAAGACTCAAAACAATTTTTTGGTCACATAAGGCAAATTTTTGGTTTAATTTTTGTTAATTTGACAAGAGCACCTTTAATTTTGAATAATTTATAGAAAATACATATAATCAAAACTAGTAATAATCAAAACTTTTGGTTTATTTTATGTGCCTTCAGCATAATCTCCTATAATTTAGAAAAATTTATCCGAAATTCAAATAAATTATCAGAAATTCAAAGAATTTCGAAGAATCTATATAATGGAAACCAATGGAAAATATTATTTCAGAGGATTTGGGTGATTAAGGGGATATAAAATTTTAGAGGACACTTAAGCCAAAATTCTTGCTTTTCCAGCGCCGCCGGCGAAAATTTTGAAAGTTTTAGATCTTCTTAAGCCAAAATTCTTTCTTTTCCAGCCCCGTAGACGAAAATTTTGAAAATTTTGAAAGGTCAAGAGGCCAGAGTTCTTCTATTTTGGAAATAAAATAAGGAATCCAAAAAAGTTCAATTCTTAGGGGTGTAAATTTAGAAAAGCTCAAAAAATTCGAGACAGACCAAGACCGAAAAGAAACCAAGAAAAGTCTTGGAATCAAGACTCAAGACCAAGAGTCTCGGACGTCTCTCGTTACTAGTGCAGAATCCAGCGACCGTTAACTCCCCGCAAGGCGCGTGTCGCAAAACCCAGCTAGGGTAGCAACAGGTCGAGGCCTCGCCGAGGTCCTCGGCGATTTTTCATCCTCGACCTCGATTTTGCTGACCTCGGGCCTCGGAACCTCGTCTCGGTCCTGACCCAGAACCTCGCCAAGGATCGAGGGTAATTATACACCCCTAGGAATTGACTTTTTTGTAAAAAATGGAGGAAATCTGGCTCATTGGCCTTCCAAAAATCTAAAAATTTTCGCCTGCGCCGCAGAAAAAGGGATAAATGAGGCTATCCCAATCCAACTATATCTAATTTAATTCTTCTATATCCACCAAAATGAAATTATGAGACACCTTAATCCAACCATTTCCCCAGATATAACGTTTCTCCTTATATAACCTTCCTTATAACCTGCTATCTTCCTTAATCCCGCAAATCTACTTAAATCCTTAAATCGAATTAATCAATATATTCCTTAATTCCTCTAATTTCATTACTATCCCATTTGATTCTCCGATATCCGTCTCAATCAGGGCTGGACACAATTGCGGATTGAGTATTGCGGATTTCGTAAAATTTAAAATTAAAATTGCGGATTGCGGCTTTGGAAAACTTTTTTCAGTTACGTGCAGCCCTGATATCTGGTCTTTGGAGTTACAATATTGTGGTCCTGCAATCACGGGTCCTGTATATAATCCTGCGAAATATCTTAATTAATTCATTATAGTCCACCGATATGCCCCTAGATCCTCAGATATCCGTCCAATCCGGATAAATTCAAAATATTTGATCAATCTTTGAAATTATTTTACAAAGCTTTGAGTTGTCTGATCTATACTGGACCACCTATTTAATCTGGATCAGATACAAAATATTAATTTTATAAGGACTTAATGAATATTTATAAAATTTCTTGACTTTAAGTGCTAGATCTAGGGTCTAAAGATCTACTTAAAGTAAATCTTGGTCTCGGGTCTAAATTTGCCCCTCGACCTCGGCTTTTCTAGCCTCGGTGATCCTCGGCCTCGGGTTTTTCCTAAAACCTCGACCTCGTGCTACTCTACTTCGTACATTAAGTGGGTAGGCACATTGGAGCGTCGTAGATGAAAATTTTTAAACTGAAAGGCTAAGAAACCAAAGTTCTTCATTCTAGCGCCGCAGGTGAAAATTTGAGAATTTCAATGATTTAACCAGATTTCTTTCTTTTTTAGCGCTGCAGGCGAAAATTTTAAAAATTTTGAAAGGCCGAAAGCGAAAAAAATTCACTTTTTTTGCACCGCAGGCTAGAATTTTGAGATGGATATCCGCGGATTTGGAGCATCATACCGTATCCATCCGTATCTGTCAATTTTTTTAAAAACACTATCCATATCAATCCGTATCCGCGGATATCCGCGGGTATCCGGATATTATCCGTATCCGTGAGCAGGTCTGGTTTGCAATTCCAATTTTTTAACCAAAAATGACTTTGTCACCACTGTGGTTTTCAATTTACAGTCTATAACTCCCTGAGTTCCGGTTCCGGCAAAATTTCAGTTCCGGTGAAACACCTGTTTTTACTGATTCCTGAGTATGTCTTTGGAAATGCTACGTCTTCGGAACAGTTCCTAAGTATTTCCATAAAAAAGTTCCCATAAAACCTACAATCTTTTGGGACCCTCCCTTTCTTACGAACCGAAAAGATGAACTAATATACAATGGAAAATTTCAGATATCCGGAAACGAATTAAAAAAAAACATACTTTATTTAGAAGCAAAAAGTGTGAACCTGATGTGCCAACAGATGCAAAGCTATTCGATTTACGAATCATGGCTGATCCATATTACGAAGGAAACGATAAGTCTTTTACCAGATGGGCATATGATGTCGAAGCTACCGAATCCGGTAGAGCCAAGAACAAGAAATTTTTTGAATGGTGTGGAGTGTAAGTTTTTATTTTCATGTCAAATTTATAGCTACATATACACTGCCTTCCAAAATGATACACCCCCTATCTAGTTTTAAATAGAGTTGCACGAGGTCGAGGCCTTGCCGAGGCCAATGCCGAGGTCCTCGCCCATTTTCACCCGACCTCGATTTTGCTGATCTCGGAACCTCGGTCCTCGCCAAGAACCTCGCCGAGGAGTCGAGTTCGAGTTACTCGACTCGACCGCTCGGGTTTTTTGCGTAATTACTCGACTCAGAACTCGGGACCTTTCGACATAAACAAACCTAAACCGACGATATCCCAATTAATCTTCCGAATTTCGCAGATTTTGCTCCTAATACACCCGAATTTCACTATAATCGGCTCAAATCCCGCTTAATCCCTTGATATCCATCTCATTCCTCTTATCACTCGATATCCGCGTAATCCACAAATCCTCCGAAATAATATTATCCATTGATTTTCCACCCGGAGCCCGGAGCCAGCATTTATCATGGCCGTATCATGGAATTTCGTCAGATTAAGAGGGATATAGGCGGATTAACGAAAATAACTGGGATTTGAATGATGATCTAACGCATTACTGCCAACAAATGCCAAAACACAGCACTGATGATGAATATTTTTTAGTAAAAGTATTGTTTTTATTAAAATTATTTTAAAATATTGTTTTATAAAAATTACTCGACTACTCGAACTCGAACTCGGCCTAAAAAGTTGAGCTCGAGCTCGAACTCGGGTTTTTCAAACTCGGATTACTCGAGCTCGGTTTTTTCACAATTACTCGGTACTCACTCTACTGTAAATCACAGATATCTAACTTAGTCCACCGATATCCTTTAATTGACTAAAATCCTCTTATATTCCTCGATATCCGGTCAAATCCCTCCAATATCCCTTCAAATCCTACAGTATCCCTTTAAGTACCAGTATATCCCACTTAATCTCCTGATATCCGCCCAAATAAAAAAATCAAGAATCAAAGCCTAGATCCAGGCAAAAATAATCCTTGCTTTTTCCTTGACCTTGATTTTTCCTTGACTCAAGGTCAAGAATCTGGTCAAGGTACCCAATCGAAATCAAGATCAAGGTCAAGGTTTTTTGAAAATCTCACTCTCTAAAATGTAGTACATTTAATCGGATTTTGAAAATTTATAGAGGTATTTAAAAACCTCGGTAATCCTCGAACCTCGGCCGAAATTTGCCCCTCGACCTCGATCTCGGCTTTTCTAGCCTCGGTGATCCTCGGTCTCGGTTTTTTCGAAAAACCTCGACCTTGTGCAACTCTATTTAGTTTTAAACTTTACCTATTGATTTTTTCGATAATTTAAAGTTTAAACTAGAGTTCGTCCGAGTCCGAGTATTTGAGAAAAACCCGAGTCCGAGTAAAACCGAGTTTGAAAAACCCGAGTAATGAGTCCGAGTTTTATTTTTTGACCCGAGCTCGAGTACGAGTAAAACGTGTAAAACGAGTAATTTTTATAAAACAGTATTCTGAAATAATTTTAACAAAAACAATACTTTTACTCATTATCAGTGCTGGGTATTGGGCATTTGTTGACAGTGATGCAGGGGATCATCATCCAAATCCCATTTATTTTCTTAATCCACCTATATCCCTCTTAATCCGACGAAATTCCATGATACGCCCATGGAATTGATGATGATGATGGGAATCATCATCAATTCATGATCAATGCTGGTTTGATCAATTCATGATCAATGAGCAATCAACCCCCCATGATCAATTCTGGCTCCGGGGAAATTCGGGAGATTAATTGGGATATCATTGGATTAGGTATGTCGTCGAAATGTAATTACGAGATACGTAGCTCTATCCCTCACTTTTCGCTCCGCTGGCTTAAATTTTGAGAATTTCTGAAGGCCAAGAGAAACACCCAAGTTCCGGAAGGCCAGATCTTTCCCTTGAAATATCCGACTATCACTAAAATCCACCCGAGTCCATTCACATCCTCCAATATACACATAAGTCTTCGTTTTCAGCGCCGCAGGCGAAAATTTTGAGAAATTTAGAAGACCAAGGACAAAATTTCTTCCTTTTTCAGCGCCGCAGGCGAAAATTTTGAGAAATTTGGAAGATCCTTAAGCCAAAAATCTTCCTTATTGCGCCGCAGATATGGGCATAAAAATACTCGGTCTGCCGAGTATTAAGTTACCGAGTACCGGTAACGCCGAGTATTAAGACCCCGAGTAACGAGTCTGAGTAAAACAGCAAAAAACCCGAGCGAACGACACGAGTATACTCGTACTCGTTCGGACTCGGACGAACTCTAGACCGATTTCGACAATTGAGGTGTCATTCGTAAGAGCTCGTCGAGCTGAGTCGATCGCGGTGGCAGAGAAGTCGATCCGACAATCAGGGACCGAGATACAGAGCCCTGAAGTTTGAAAAAGAGAAGGAGGGAGTAAGCTCATTTTGGGGTGAAAAATTCGAAAAGCTCGACAAGCTGAGTCGAATGACACCAAAATCAGCTCGCTATCTTGATTCTGAGCCAAAATAAATAGGTTCAAAATGGTCAACGTAAACCTACGGGGCGTGGCGAGGCGCTTGTGCAAAACCCCGCGCTTTGGACGGGGTTTTGCGGCACGCGCCTCGCGTGGAGTCAACGGTCGCCGGGTCTGAGTCAGTAACATAAACCTATTCCGAAATCCCTTGCTCTGGACGTACTTGGGGCCTCCGTAGCAGCAAAAACCTCCACATATACCATAGGTAGCGAGCTAAAACAAACTATCATAACTTTGTCCAATCAAGTCCGATTTCGGTGATTTTGGTGTCATTCGACTCAGCTCGTCGAGCTTTTCGAATTTTTCTCCCCAAAATGAGCCCGAATGGTCCAGAAAATGTAAAAAATCCGGGATTTCGGGATTGGGATCCCGGCAAATCGCGTCGGGATCCCGTCCCGCGCCGGTCTCTAGTTTAAACAAGGTAATAGAAAAAAACAAAGTAATAGAAAAAAACAAAGTAATAGAAAAATCCTTAAATTTATATAAATGTTATGCCAATGTACTTAATCTATCATTATTTCAAAATTATACTCACCCCCTCATGGTTGGATGCTAAATGTGCGATTAATCTGGAAAAGCCAAAATTTTTGTTTAAAATCGAAAAATCCACAAAATTTTCCTGAACATATCAATATAAATAAGAAAACAAAACGCATTTTTTTCTTATCTGATCAGATTCATAGCGAACTCCCTGTTATATGTATCAAAATATGTAATAGTACATATAACTAGAGTTGTCGTTTTCACCAAATTCTTCGGTTAACCGAACCCAAATCGAAAAACCTAACCGAAAATCTTCGGTTTTTCGGTTCGGTTCGGTTTGAAACCGACAACCCTACATATAACCTAATTATCTAAGTATTTAATTAATACAGTAAATTTTTTTCTTATTTTTAAAACTTTAATATTTTAAATTTAAGTCAATGCATCAATGGTAGATTTGAACCTATAATGACAAAACCTCCATTAACATTCCTGCCACCTAAAATATTAACAACATTGACAACGACAAAATCGTTGACCACAAAACCTACTAAAACTGCAAAAACAATAACTGTTAATTCGAGCTCTATTTCGAACGGTTAGTGAACTTATTTTAGAAATATTGGATACATTAAAATCATTCCTGATGCATACTATATGCCATGATGCGATTATCAAAAATGGTGTCCGTCAGTCCGTGTCAGGGCTGGACGCAATTGCGTGTTTTTTTGAGTTGCGTCTGTGGATTTTAAAATTAAAATTGCGGCTGCGGAAAATTTTTTTCAATTGCGTCCAGCACTTGTCCGTGTAATCCAAGATTCTCAGATCAGATGCCTTCCTAGGTATTGGATTTCCTAGACTCGGTCATTCCTGATCTCGATATGTTAATTTAGTGACTAAGACTGAACACCATAAATTATTCCAAGAATTCTTGTTTACTCGCCTTATTAACATTTTTTATGTGCTATAACATATAGTCGAACATATAGTCGAATATTTTTCTTTTAATCAAATTTTCTTTTTAAGTATTTGCTGGAAACTATGGAATTAATTTTATTTTCATCGGAATATCAATTAATTTGCTTGTAAATAAAATAATCATGTGACTAATCGAGATGGGAGAGATAAATTGAGAATTAATAAATAAATCAGATATATAATTAAATAAAAAATTTTTTAATTAACGAAATCCTGGCTTTATTCTTAAACAAATAAAAGTTTCTAAAATTGAAAACACTAAATTTTATATTAAATATCAGTTGACTAATAATTAAGTAGAATTGACGTTATTGAGAGGAACGGACAGGTAAAGTGCGATATTGGTGAATTTAGAATGATTCAGAGACATACGATTTATTCGAATATATCCTTTGATAGTTTATCCCACTATTCTTCGTAATCCCACAAATTCTTCGCTTTCCACCAGAATCACGCTAATACTGGCTCCGATATGTGCGTATATATGTGCCAAATCCTTCAATAACCCACTTAACTCTTTTTAATCTACAAATCCCTGAATATCTCAACCTCGCTATTTTCCCCAAATCCCTTTAATCACTTGATTTCTCTTATAATCCTACTAAATTCCCTAATATCCCTCGTAATCACTTTTTTGGCAACAAACTTCCTCAAAAATAAAACAAATATCCATACATCTTAGCAAATACTAAAAGTTGTCGATACCAAAAAGTAGAGTAAGTCGAGTTCGAGCGAGTTCGAGTTACGCGACTCTAACGCTCGGGGTTTTTGCGTAATTACTCGACTCGGAACTCGCCATCATAATACTCGGATTACTCGAGCTCGGAAACTTCCTAATCGACAGACTCGGTTAAAACCGAGTATTTTTATACCCCTATCTGCGGCGCATAAAGGAAGATTTTTAGCTTAAGGATCTTCAAAATTCTCAAAATTTTCGCCTGCGGCGCTGAAACAGGAAGAAATCTGGGAACTTATGCAGTTTAGGTATCCTTTTTTAGCCACGCCCCTTTTTCTCTTTCCACCATCAATCAACCTTATTTTGTACACAATGGTCAGCCTTTCCTTCTCCCTTTTTCTTCTCCACAGCAATCAATTTAGACGAGTCGTAATTTTTATTTTTAAATTTTTTAGGCAGAGCTGCACGCAACTGAAAAAAATTTTTCCGCAGCCGCAATTTTAATTTTAAAACCCGCAGCCGAAATCCGCAAGTCAAAAAAAACACGCAATTTCACGCAATCCGCAATTGCGTGCAGCAATTTTTCTTCCAACAGTCAGAAGAAAAAGGGAGAAGGAAAGGCTGACCATTGTGTACAAAATAAGGTTGATTGATGGTGGAAAGAGAAAAAGGGCGTGGCTAAAAAAGGATACCTAAACTGCATAAGTTCCGAAATCTGGTGTCTTGGTCTTCCAAATTTCCCAAAATTTTCGCCTGCGGCGCTGTAAAAGGAAAAAACGTGTATATCATTGGATGAATAAAGTTAAGTGGATTTTAGTGATATCCGGATATTTCAAGGGATCTAATAGAATAGCGAGGGATCTGGCCTTCTGAAAATTGGGTGTTCCCACTTGGCCTTCAGAAATTCTGAAGGCCAAGAGGGATAGAACAACGGATCTAGTGATAACTTTCGACAATATACCTGATCCGACAATATCAATATACAGGGTGAAAAGAAATGTTTAGGACAATTTTCATTTTGCCGTAACTTTTTTTCTCGTTAATATTTTTTAAATATTTTATACTCATTCTGTAGCCCAAACAATTCTCTTTCAGAGCTTATAAGCCTGATTTCATTATTTAACATTTTTATTAAAGATTTAGAGTTCGCAATATTTCATCTCCTCACAAAGTTCAAAAAAACACTGGCTAAAAAATTTTAAAAAATTTACGGTGTGAAATTTTCTCTGAAAATTTTTTCTAAAACTTATTTTAGGAAGTAGGCATGACTGTTAACTTTATAAAAATTGGAAGAATTCGATCAGTAAGTACACCCAAGAACGTGAGCATGGCCAAATTCCGAGTATACATCAATCGACTTAATCGCCCGAAATCTTACCATTTTCTCGAAAAACTGCATGCCAGTTGCCAATAATGTCAATGGCAAACCGTCACCATAAAATGGCGGCTTAACGACATTTGCGGACCCGCACTTGCGGACCGAAAATTCAAAAAATTTTCGCCTGCGGCACTGAAAAAGTAAGAAATTTGGTGACTTGGTTGCCTGCGGCGCTGAAATCAATGGTTTGATTAACCGAAATTTTTACTTCGGCCATCTGTGGATACCCGCGGATGGATATGCCTCAAAAGTTGTACGGACATATTCGGATACGGATGTCGACCTCACGGATATACCTATTCGGATACGGACACAAAAATTTGTATCCATTGCCAAGCCTGATCGGATTCAGATGATGAAGAGTATTTATCTGATGATTTGGATGATGAAAATAATGAATAAATTATTTTTACACGTATTTTTTGACATAAAATAAAAATTTTTGTTAGTCTCGGTCAGTATCGTTTCTCGGTATCGGTCTCGGCTCAAAATGTTGGTATCGGTCTCGGTATCGGGTTCTTGAGTATCAGTCAATCTCGGTCTCGAGTTGGCCGATACCAGTATCGTTTTGATCAACTCTAATCAGAAGAAAAATTATAATTTTAAAAGTGTATCCATAATTCTGCACCATTACCCGGTCTCTTGTCAACTTTTTAAAAATTCATTTCGGGTCCGCAAATGTCGGTCCGCAAGTGTCGGTCCGCAAGTGTGAATCCGCAAATGTCGGTCCGCAAGTGCGGGTCCGCAAAAGTCGGCTAACCGGATTGATTTTAGTGTCATTCATTTTTAGTGGCATAGTGTCATTCGATAACAAATTTTGGCAATTTCGAAATATGTACAACTTTACCAAATATACTTAAAATAATAAACAATGGATTTTCTTGAAACATTTATTTAGACAGATCATGCGCAAAGATTAACTCAAATACCGGGTTTATCCAATCCAAGTAGGTATATCTAATTTGATTACTATTTTTTAGAGAAAGACGCTGATGAATGGCTAACGAGATAAAAATGGCTGACGAAAAAAATATTTTGTTGAATTTCAAATTTGATTTTTTAATTAATCACATATTAAGAAAAAATAAAAATGCAATAGAGTTAAACTTTTATCAAATACTGCTAAAAATATTATATGTATGTATATTAAATAAATAACTTTAAATTTCACGACAGTCCCGCCTGTTTCTTATCAAGATGCTCGCATGTCTTTTCCATACCCCAAAATAGCAAATCTCCAGCCTTTTTGACAGCAAACCCACACGCAGGTGCTAAGAATAAAGCTGGAGCACACGCAGCTGTTGCAGCTGTGGAACCCCCTTTAACTAATAAATCCATACCAAATTTAAACACCTTCTTAAGAACAGATTGTCCTGGGTTTTCCGGGTCGTATTCACTTTCTAGTGAACAATCCTTTTTGATTTTTGCTAGCTTTTCAGCTTTGACCCTTTCCTTCTCAATTTCATCTGTCCAATTTTGTAATTTCAGAATGTCTTTCACAGTTTTATCTAATTTTTCCTTCATTTTGACTCTTTTTTCCTTTGTTTGTTTAATTTCTGATTTTCTATTTTCATTTTCTAGTATCAAAGTATTTCTCCAATTTGAAAACATAACATCCTAAAAATCCAATATTTAGTATATTATAATTGATATTTTTGGTGAAAATCTTTGTTCTTAAGTATAAATTTATGAGAAGCTCTACGCTATTTGCTTCTTTTCAATTAAGGGTAACGGAACCAGCCCCAGGAGGATATTGCAATATCCGTCATTTTTTATTTTCTGGCGCCAGAGCTTCTTTAAAGATCGGAATTTTTATTAAAATTCTTACAACATTCGAAAGCTCTAAATGTGGCGATTCTTTTTTGCTAAAGTTATCATCCTAACCTGTTTATATATGCTAGACTGTACATAGAATTGGATGATTACATATTATACTTGAAAAAAAGAAAATAATTGTTAAAGGAAATTTGAAGATGATATCGTGAATCAAGCAATCGTGTATTCTGAGAAATATCTTACAGCTTAAAAATTCTCAAAATTTTAGGCTGATCGACAGAAAAGGAAGAAATCCGGGCCTTCTAGGTTTCTAAAACTTTTGCCTGCGGCACTTCTAAATTCCCCAATATCCCCTCAAATCGAACTTAAACCATTCAAAACCACTTTTATAGCCATAAATATAAATACATTTAAGATTTTTTAAGACAAATTTTTATTTACTCAAATAACCCTGGATTATTATTGATTGCTTCAATTTCTTGCTTGAGAGGGCAGTTAATTATTTCAGGTTATTTTAAAGTGCTAAAAGGAGAGGTTGCGAGGTGTCCGACAGAAAAACGGTCGAGATCGGGCTCATTCGATAGAGAATGTGCACTTTCTAGCAAGGATTTTGTGCCGTTTTTGCCTTTTTTTTATTTGGCCTAGATATGGCCCTCCGAAGTCTCAAAATTTGGCATATTTTTACCCCTCAGATATAAACTTTAAATAATAAGTTGATTGAGTTGGCGTTGTGGTGTAGTGGTGAGTGTGCTTGAGTTACTCTTTTTCTCTACAAAGTTTGATTTTTTTTTGGGTTTTATTTTTTTATCTAATTGTTTTAAACAGTATTTATTCCTTTTTCAACAAATATGATACTCTATATAAAAATGATTGAAACAAAATAATTTACTCCACCGGGAACACCGAATAAAACTAGATTCCAATCAATTATTATGTGTTAGTGATGCTCGGGTTTCCCGACTCCCGACTCGGGAAAATTTCCCGAGTTTTTGGCCTCCCGATCCCCGTTTTCCCGACTCCCGACTCGGGAAAATTTCCCGACTAAGCGGGAAATTTTTACACCCCTAAGAATGGCTTTTTCACATAAAAATATTTTTATTTTTCGCCTGCGGCGCAGACAATGAATAAATCTTGCTCTTGGCCTTCCAAAATTGACAAAAAAAAAGAATCAAACTTTGTAGAGAAAAAGGGTAACTCAAGCACACTCACCACCAGTGATGTCAAAGTTCCAGTTCCGGAACTAACTAGTTCTAGTTCCAGAACTAGAACTACGGAACTAACGATTTTCTGGAACTAGTTTGTAACTAGAACTACGGAACTAGTAAATGCTGGAACTAGCTTGAACTGGAACTACGGAACTAGTAAATGCCTGGAACTAGCTTTGGAACTAGTTCTGGAACTAGTTTTTGGGGATATATTTTTGACAAAATTTCCTCGATGAAGTAGCTGCTTGAGCTCCTGAATTCTAAAAGTTTTCGCCTGCGGCGCTAAAAATTGAATTTTTTTGGTCTACGACTTTAAAAATTCTCAAAATTTTCGCCTGCAGCGCTGAAAAATTGAATTTTTTTGGCATGCGACATAAGAAATTTTCAAAATTTTCGCCTGCGGCGCTGAAAAATTGATTTTTTTTGCCTTTTAATCCTCCAGTTAATCCCCTCCTTAAATCCTCCGATCAGGCCCGTAGCCCAGGGGGGGGGGGAGTGAGGGGAAACCCCCCCCCCCCCCCCGAAATGGGGAAAAGGAAAAATTTGGGGAAGGGTTTGGGGAAAAAAGTGAATTTTTTGGCCTAAGGCCTTCGAAATTCTAAAAATTTTCGCCTGCGGCGCTGAAAATAATGATTTTTGGCCTCTTAATCCTCCAGTTTATACTCCAATCTCCTTAAATCCTCACATATCACTCAAAATCCTATTAGAACCCAGATATCACCACTAATATCCCCAGATATCCTTTTAAATCCCTTAATCCCTTCAAACCCTCTGATCTCCCCGATATCTAACGTAAAAATTTTTTATGTAAAATCCCGAAATCCCGCGTGATCCCGCTAAATTTTAGAACGAGATTATTGGGATTTACGGATTAATCCCGCGGGATTGTCTTGTAAAAAATTTTGAAAAAAAATCCCGGTACGGGATCCCGTGAATGCGATTTTGCCGTACACTAGATGATTTTTTAAATTATGCCTTTATTTGTTAAAATTGATAAATCTTTTCATATTTGAAAAAATTTATAAATTTGGAACTAGAACTAGCTTGGAACTAGTTCCAGAACTGGAACTAAGGAATTTCAAAAATGGAGTTCCGGAAGTGGAACTGGAACTACAAGAATTAAAAACCTGGGTCCGGAACTGGAACTACTAGAATTAAAAACCTAGTTCTGGAAATGGAACTAGTTCCAGAGAAATTTTGGAACTTTGACATCACTGCTCACTAGAGATCGGCACGGGACGGGATCCCGCACGGGATTTTACGGGATCCCGTCCCGGAATCCCGGGTTTTTAGCGGAAAACGGGATTACCGGGATTCCGGGATTTACGGGATTAATCCCGCGGGATCGTCCCGGTCGAATTTTTCAAACCCAATCCCGTCCCGGGATCCCGGGAATTTTTTTCAAATTTATGGGATTCATAATTTCTCCAGTAAACTGCCTGCGGCGCTGAAAAAGGAAGAAATCTAGCTTCTTGGCCATTCAAAATTCTCAAAATTTTCGCCTGCGGCGCTAATAAATGAAAAAAGCGGGCTTCTTGGCCTTCCAAAAAAGACTAAAGTTGACTCCTCATTCCAAAATTCGAAAAGTTTTGCCTGTGGTGGATGGGTTACGAGTAATAAGAATGGATCTTTGGGATTAACAGAGATATAGAGGGATTGTGAGGTGTACGTTGGTTGGTGAGGTTTAAATCGTTTTAAGTTCAATTCCTGAGGATTAAGAGATATATGTTGGGGTATTGGAAAAGGATATCATTAATTTGGGATTAACACCAGATTAAGAGGGATTTGGAGGATAATAGGGGTATCAGGGGTTTATGGATTAAGAGGTATATCGAGGATCTGAGGATTAAGAATATCTTGAGGGATTAGAGGAATAATCCCCACATATCCATTCAAATCCAGTTGAGCCCTCTAAATCCGCTATATTCGACCTAATCCACCGTTCTTCAAATCACCTTTTATCACTCCAAATATTTACCGATATCCCCTTAAATCCACCTATAAGCATTAAAATGCTCTTAATCTCTCTTAATCCACTGATATCCCTCTTAATCCTCTGATATCTATTCATTCCTCCCTTAATCCATCAAAATCCACCGATATTGTCTACAAATCCGCCAATATTCAACATATTTATTATTTAAAATTTTCTTTTTAAATCCCGGAATCCCGGCGGGATCCCGGTAAATTTGAAAACGGGATTACCGGGATTACGGGATTTACGGGATTAATCCCGCGGGATCCCGTCCCGTACAAAATGTTGAAAAAAATCCCGTTACGGGATCCCGGGAATGCGATTTTACCGATCTCTACTGCTCACCACTACACCACAACGCCAACAAAATCAACTTATTATTTAAAGTTTATATTTGAGGGGGAAAAATATGCCAAATTTTGAGACTTCGGAGGGCCAAATCTAGGCCAGATAAAAAAAAGCAAAAACGGCACAAAATCCTTGCTAGGAAGGGCACATTCTCTATCGAATTAGTCCGGCTCGACCGTTTTTCTGTCGGATACCTCGCATCTTTTTCTTGTAAGTATAACTATTATTAAAGGGATAATTATTTGAGAGATGGTAATTGTATTTTGTTTTATTTTCTTTAATTTAATTTTATTAAAATGGAATAAAGATTAAACAATTTAACTAATTAATTGAATTATTTTTGCAGAATTTGAAATTTAGCTTTTTAGATCTATATTTTTTGTTTCTCTAAAGATATAGTATCGTTAGAACCATAAAATAAGAAGTTCTGGAATCTAGAATACAATTCGGTTCCAGTCCCAAAAAAAGTTCGAATTAAAAAATGAAAATACTTTTCAGGAAATACTGCAAAAAGGCAATAAAATATCTAGATAGCATTAATTAAAAGGGAATTAAAAAATTTTTTTTAGTTAAAGGTGAAAATTATATTTTTACTTTTCCGTTTATTTATTGTTATTTTTACTTCTTTTTAGTATCTAACCATTCGCATAACTTTGACACACCTTCAAATGGAGCGTCTCCTAATTTATTAATTGCATAGCCGCAACCCGAACTTTTGAATGTACTTTCTCCATCACATGCCTTCTTGGCTATTCCGCCTTTTGCTCCAGTTAATTTAGCTGTAGTAAGTTCAACCGTTAATTCCTTTACGTTTCTGACGAATAACTTCCCCCATGTCAAGGGTTTTGCAATATCAAATTCCTCATCAAAGGAACAATCTTGCTTTATTTTTGCTTCTCGCTCTTCTTTGGCCCTTGCTTTTATAAACTCATCTCTCCAAGTCTCCAATTTTGTCAAGTTTTCCGCAACTTTATTGATTAATTCGTCCATTTTAGCATTATTTATTATTATTTGTTTAATTTCGGCTTTTCTATCTTCATTTTCTTTTTTTGCCCAGCTCATCGTTTTGACAAGCAAATTCTTCTAAAAGATTCTTTCTTTTAATTCTCGATTATTTTCAGAATTATTTCAGAATATTAATTTAAAATAAAAGAGATAAAGGAGAGAATGAACACGTTAATAAACACTATAATTGGACGCAAATCGCTATGAATGATCTTAATATATTTGTCTCGAATAGGATCAGAATATTTTGTTATATATGCGCAAAATGTGTTGATAAATTAAGGATATTTTTAGGACATGAATTCATCCGTTGAATTTAGTAAATAATTAATTAGTAGGCAAACAAGTAGATAGGAAAGTAGATGTGATTATAAAGACATATTACGTGTCACCGTCAAATATTAAGTTCAGTCCAATTTTATTCTAACTGATTTCAAATTTAAAATTTGACTGAAATTAAAATTTGACTCAGAATATGATTAAGATCTAGAATTGATTTTTATTATATTATTTTTAGGCTAATAAATACAGTGCGGTGCATATGTTTACGGACAAAGGCATTGAAAACATAAAAGCTAATTTAATTTGAAAAAAATAAATTTATAAAGAAACCCGATTATATAATTTAGATAGTATTTTTTATGCACTATCTAATGATCCATCATTTGGATCAAATTCATTTACGATTTACAAAAAATTACTCAAACAAAATTTATAACCCTTATTTTTGTGGTGCATATGTTTACGGACAAATTAAATACCTTCTATTTTCCTACTTTAGTTGGTGCAAAAAATCTACAAAAATTTCTGTGAACATTTCCATAGATACTGAGTAGAAAATAAAAAGAATGGAGTCTATAACTTCTTACTTTGTAGAGATCTCGAAACTCAAAAAACAACGAGAAATGGGGGTACAGTACTTCGAAAAATATTTAACCCCCGAGGGCTTTTATAAAAATTTTTCTTTTAGGCTCATTTAAAAGCCCGTAAAATTTGCTACTAAAGAGCCCTGGTCTAATTTATTCAAAAAAATAGTTGTTCGACGTACATCGACTTTTACATAAAAATGGTCAAAAATCACCTAAAATACTCCAAAAACGATAACATAAAAAATTACCCTACCTTCAGCTCCATGAATTTTTATTGGAAAAATAAAATCTTGGACTATTTTGTAGCAAATTTTATGGGCTTTCAAATGAGCCCATAAGAAAATTTTTATAAAAGCCCTTAGGGGTTAAAATATTTTTTTAAGTACTGTACCCCCATTTGCCGTTGATTTTTGAGATTCTAGATCTCGATGAAGAAAGTAGGTACAGACTTCGTTCTTTTTACTTTTCTACTCAGTATCCATGGAAATGTTCACACAAATTTTTGTAGAATTTTTGCACCAACTAAAGTAGGAAAATACAAGGTTATTCAATTTGTCCGTAAACATATGCACCACAAAAATTAAGGTTATAAATTTATTTGGGTAATTTTTTTGTAGATAAACGAATCTGTTGGAATCGAAACTTGTATCGATTGATAGAGCATAAAGAATGCTATAAAGATTATTTTATACATTTCGATAAGTAGGTAATTCAATTTTTCGAATAAATTGGGTTTTCATTTTTTAAATGCCTTTGTCCGTAAACATATGCACCGCACTGTATATGTATTAAACTTCTAATATTTTTCAGAAAATTTCAAGCTTCAAATCGCGTTCCTATCCCAAAATTCTTACAATTCGTTGTAAGACGGCCTTTTCAGCCTGTTCAGCGCCGGAAGCGAAAATTTTGTGAATTTTGTAAGGCCAAGGAGGCACATTGTTTGCTTGTTCAGCACCGCAGGCGAAAATTTTGGCAATTTTGGATTTCTCCCACTTTGGAAATATTTAAAATAAAGACTCCAAAAAGTTTATTTCTTAGGCTCAAAAAAGCGAGACCAAGACGTTACCCCAGACCAAGACCGAAAAATCATGAAAAATCTTGAGTCAAAACTCAAGACCAAGGATTTCGACAGCTCTACATTCATCAAGTCTTGTTAATAGTTAAGGCAAATAGATCAGTCAGATAACAATAGGAAAGTTAGAGGACAATGCGTCAGTCTATGAGAAAATTGGTTTAAAATAGAGTTAGGTATTTTAAAAACCCTATGAGAACGACGAACAGGAAGGAACGGTGAAAATCGAAATTGCTCTTTTCTCCGTTTCATCCAAAAAATCTAAAAAGCTAAGTAAAGGGTGGCACGAATTTTCGTCAACGGACTTTCCGTCATCGACTTTTCGTCAATGAGTGGATGTTTTTTAATTTTGAGAGAGTTCCGGAAATTGCGTAAATTGTGGGGGTTTTTTGCAATTGCGGATTGCGTTTGTGGATTTAAAAAAATTGCGGATTGCGAGTTGCGGAATCTTTTTTTCAATTGCGTGCAGCCTGGTGGCGGGACCAGTCCCGATCCCGCTACTAATCTAGTTAAGAATACTATGTACATCCTGTACGCTTAGTTATAGTGCCGACCCCACATACAATAAACAAACTGGTTATAGGTATGTATGTTTGCAAACTGTCTTTATCTTTTTTCTATCCCAAAAATTGGGTGTTTAAAAATTTACGACACATTTTCATGACGTATTGTCCTATACCCCAAATTTTTGATATTAATTGAGTTAGTTCAAATAATTACTTACAATTACTTCAACTTTTCTTTCGAGATCAGTAACACGGTTATCAAGTTCTTCTATTTTTCTTTCAGCGTATTTAATTCTTCGGTCATGTTTAAAAGTTTGTTCCCTAAGCCATTTAACTGCTGCTATAGTATCAAATTTAAGAGATCCATTACACTTCCTGAAAATATTAAAAAATGTTCCTAGAAAATGGTAATTTTCGCTTCTATTTTTAACGCATTTTGGGAAATTAATAAAAATCCGGGCCCTATTTATTTTTTCGTTTTTCATTTTTAGACAAAGAATTCACAAGAGAAGCAAATTAAACTTACATGAACCCCCATTTGTAAAATTCTTTGCAATTTGGTTTGCCATTACCATCAGAACAAATCCAGTAATCTTTTACTTTGAGAAAATAAAAGCGCATTTTAATATTTTCAGCGCATTCGGAATTGCTTAATTTTAAAATTATTACAAAAGAGTCACGAAAAATTCTTTTTTTTTTAACAGAAGATTGCTATACAAGGATAAATTTCTTCGTATATCGTTTTATTGAAAACATAATAAAATTTTGGCTCTTGTCCAGTTAAGGCGTCCAATCGCACCTTTATACGTCCAAACAACCTTTATACGTCGAATGAAATGTTTATGCGTCCAAGCAAATTTTTATGCGATTTGGATTTATTTTTGTAAGTCATTTCTTTTCAAGAAAAACAATCCAAGCTGTTCGTCAACGGGGGATGTTGTCCATCAACGGAGTGAATCGGTCCGTCAACGGCGGAAGTTGGTCCATCAACGGAGTGAGTCGGTCCGCGAACGGGGGATGTTGTTCCGTCAACGGGGGATGTTGGTCCCTAACGGGGTGAGTTGGTCCGCGAACGGGGGATGTTGTTCCGTCAACGGGGGATGTTGGTCCCTCAACGGGGTGAGTTGGTCCACGAACGGGGGATGTTGTTCCGTCAACGGGGTGAGTTGGTCCGCGAACGGGGGATGTTGTTCCGTCAACGGGGGATGTTGGTCCCTCAACGGGGTGAGTCGGTCCGCCAACGGGGGATGTTGATCCGTCAACGGGGGAAGTTGGTCCCTCAACGGGGTGAGTTGGTCCGCGAACGGGGTGTTACGACCCGAGGTGTCCGGGATTTCACTAATGCCAACGAGCACAATAATAACACTTTATCACGAAGAGAAATAAACAAAGTAGGCGAAGGGAATGGGACAGACGAAGGAGATCAGTGACTAGCCCCGCTAGTATGATCCCAATAGACTGACGCTTTCACTGGCTTTTATACTAAACACTTTAAGGGCTGACGCCCATACACAACACCTCCCCCTTGAAAAAAAGGTTCGGCTTTTACTTAAAGCCGAAGCTTTACAACTTTAACATTCACTATAGCTTTCACGCTATCAATACAATTAACACTAAGCCAGAGCGTCTAGTCTCTCACTAACACTCAACTCACAACAAATACAACAAATGTGGGATGACAAAAGGGCAAAACAACAAATTAAATTACAATACAACAATTACAAAATCACAAAATTTGTCATCTTTATTCCACATTTTATTTCTTCTGGCGCCGGTCGTCTACAGTGCATACAACAGCTCCCATCAAGGCAATCGCACGTCCTGAATTGGTCACACTGTTGATCATGACACTGCTTGTCCATAAGCTTTTCACTTTTATTTTTCACTTTTCTTCACTATTTTATTTTACTCACTTTTTATTTCACTATCATATTTCTTCACTTTCTATTGCGGCACTACATTCACTTTTCAACACTGTGCCCAATAACAAAATTTCACTGAATCGCATCACTACTAAAGTTAAGTGAAGGCAAATTCCACAACACTATAGAGCTTCGCCGGAACCGCAATTTGGCCGGAACCGGAACCGGAACCGGAACTGAAATTTTGACCGGAACCGGAACTTTTTTGGTTCCGGCCGGAACCGGAACCGGAACCGGAACTTTGTTAAAAAAGTTTCAATAAAAATTTTTACTTTAAATCATTCATTATAATTATAAATGATGGTGCAAAAATAATTGTTTCTTTGCATTTTCTTCTTTAAGACTCGTTCTTTTTGGTTTATAGATTCCTCCCAACGTAGAAAAGACACGTTCCGATTCTACCGAACTTGGCGGAGCTGCTAAATATATTTTTGCCATTTGTTGAAGATTTGGCCATAAAGTTTTATTCCTCCAATAAACAAGTGGATCTGAATCACGAGCAATATGACTATCCATAAGATATTGATTAATTTCCTTAAAAATTGATCAATTGATATAAAAATATTTTAAAGTCTCACAAGCTCAAATTGTGATATTGTTGTTTCATTCGATGAGTTGATTTCGAAATCACCCAAAAATTGTCCAATAGGATCCAACGCACTTGTTGATATTTTCCTTTTTTTTATTGGTTGAATATCAGAATTTTTTTCTTCCATTTCACTCTCAAGCAATGTTTTGGCAATTTTTCTATCAGTTTCTGTTGGAAAACCACGTAACTTATATCGAGGATCTAATAGTGTAGCAATAATCAAAAATCTTAAAATTTTAAACAATAATAATTAAAAAATTTAAACAACTTTTCGTTTAAAAACTTGTTCATTCTTGCTTTTAATCCATCATTTATTGTTGTAGCAAATATGCAATCCTTTGAGGCTAGCATTTAAATTTATTGATATTTTTGCTTGTTTTTCCGTAACATGAATTCCTTCACCTTCAGACAAATCTGATTCAATATTTTCATTATCAATTTCTTCTTGATTATCCATTGCTAATAAATTACTAAAATTTATTAAAGGAAAAATAAGAATTTTTAGCAATTATTCATTATACTAAATGATTATACAAAATGAAAAATTATACAAAATGAAAAATAATTATTTGGCATTTTGTCAAAGTAATTTAAAATGTAATATTTATAACTAAATTTAAATCCTTAGGGGTGTTAAAAAGTTCCGGTTTAGCCGGAACTGGAGGGCCGGAACCGGAACCGGACCGGAACTGAAGGACCGGAACCGGAACCGGAACCAAAAAATCCCGGAACTTCCGGCCTACCGGAACCGGAACCGGAACTTCCGGCGAAGCTCTACAACACTAACGATTCTGCTAGTGTGCAGTTCGGTGCCGTTTCTCTGTGTACTTTTTTTAGGATGGCTCGTGGTTGAGTACTAACACTTGACTACTACTACTACTAATTAACCACTCAGAGGATGCATGTTACATCCTGCCTCCGTCAAAAGACTCAGGTACACACAACACTTCACTGAACTTACACTATGTGTAGTCTGGGTTGCTTCACTGACTTGCGCTGTCATAATACTTCAATCACTCATAATATTCACTCCTCAGCGCCTCGACTCACTGCAATTCACTTCACTCAACATTTCAAACTTCACTATTTGGTCTTACCCACCTTTCTTGGCTGCCAAATTTATTTTACTCACTACCATTTCAACTTCTCTATTTGGTCTTACCCACCCTTAGGCTGCCAAATTTACACTCTTTTACAACTTTTCACTTTTCTCAATTTCTGGACTTACATTCTCATGAATGCCAGACACTTCAACACTTGATCGGCCAAATCTGCGCACTTCCCGGACCACTAGGCATTTCAGCCTTTCACTAGGCATTGCAGCCTTAAACTTCGACCATTGGCACTCGCACTGAGTCCTTTTTCCGGTCACTACTCACTAACAGGTCCATTGCGCACTCACAATTCACTGAATTCACTTTCGACTCATGCCGATCACTAACTACGACGTCTGTCCACTCACAATTCAAAATAATCACTCACTAATTGCCAAAGCAATTCACTACACTTCGCCACACTTCTTTTGTCGACCGCGCCATTGTTACGACCCGAGGTGTCCGGGATTTCACTAATGCCAACGAGCACAATAATAACACTTTATCACGAAGAGAAATAAACAAAGTAGGCGAAGGGAATGGGACAGACGAAGGAGATCAGTGACTAGCCCCGCTAGTATGATCCCAATAGACTGACGCTTTCACTGGCTTTTATACTAAACACTTTAAGGGCTGACGCCCATACACAACACGGGGGATGTTGTTCCGTCAACGGGGGATGTTGGTCCCTCAACGGGGTGAGTTGGTCCACGAACGGGGGATGTTGTTCCGTCAACGGGGGATGTTGGTCCCTCAACGGGGTGAGTTGGTCCGCGAACGGGCGATGTTGTTTCGTCAACGGGGGAAGTTGGTCCCTCAACGGGGTGAACGCGAACGGGGGATGTTGTTCCGTCAACGGGGGATGTTGGTCCCTCAACGGGGTGAGTCGGTCCGCCAACGGGGATGTTGATCCGTCAACGGGGGAAGTTGGTCCCTCAACGGGGTGAGTTGGTCCGCGAACGGTGGATGTTGTTCCGTCAACGGGGGATGTTGGTCCCTCAACGGGGTGAGTTGGTCCACGAACGGGGGATGTTGTTCCGTCAACGGGGGATGTTGGTCCCTCAACGGGGTGAGTTGGTCCGCGAACGGGCGATGTTGTTTCGTCAACGGGGGAAGTTGGTCCCTCAACGGGGTGAGCGCGAACGGGGGATGTTGTTCCGTCAACGGGGGATGTTGTTCTATCAACGTTTTCGAAACGGATGAATTTGTTCCGAGAATTAGAACAATATATAAATTCAAAATTTAAAATTTCACTGTAACGCATTGGACGTATAAAAATTTGTTTGGACGTCTAAACTTTTCATTGGACGCACAAAAATTCGTTTAAACGTGTAAACATTTCATTAGACCAGGGTGGACCTTTTGCCCTATTTACAGGGCATTTGCCCTATTTTCGACCTTTTCGCCCTATTTTTTCCTTATTTTTCCATTTGCCATATTTTTGCCCTATTTTTACCATTTTGTAAAATTTTTACAATTTTAGAATTTCGTAAATGAAATGGCAGAAAAAATAAGACATCTGGCTTCACAGACTTCCAAAATTTCTAAAATTTTCGCCTGCGGCGCTGAGAAAACAAGAAATCTGGCCTCATGGCCCAAAAATTGTCAAAATTTTCGCCTGCGGCGCAAGAATAGGCAGAAATCTGGCTTCTTGGCCTTACAAAATTCTCAAAATTTCCGCCTACGGCGCTGAAAAAGGCAAGAATCTGTGAAAACTTGTGTGAAATTGAGGGGTTGGAAGGGCTTTAGTGGAATATAGGCGGATTTTTACTATAGAAGATCTAGGAGGATTTACTAGTATTATAGGGGATTTGTCTTGATAACGTGGGATTTGCATTGATAAAGAAAGATAGCAATGAGATATCAATGGTTTGAGAGATTTATTGATATCTATATCCCTCCATTTGCTCAAATTAATTAAAACTAGTGCAAAATATATAAAATAAAGCTTTTTAAATGAAATTTTAATTAGTTTTAAAATTTTTAAATAATGCCCTATTTTTTGCCCTATTTTTGGCCGATTTCGCCCTATTTTTGCCCTATTTTTAAGTGGCTGCGCCCTATTTTAGTGTTTCGGAAAGGGCCACCTGCATTAGACGTATAAAGGTTGTTTGGACGTATAAAGGTGCGTCTGGACGCCTAAGCTGGACAAGAGCCAAAATTTTTTATATAATTTTATATTATAATAAAAACATGTTGGAGACGAATTTTCAGTTAAAAAAGGAATTTTTCTTATTTATAAATAAGGATCCCATAATTTTGCTTGAGATGCTTGTAAAAAAGTAGATCTTTTAAATTATTTTTTATAAAAAATAATAATTTTTCATTACTTATATTATAGACTAATTAAGGTATTCGTTTTTTCATATCCCAGCAGCAGAGGTGGGTCGGAATTACGACTTCCGATTTCCGACGTTTTTTTCCTTCCGATTTCCGAAATTTTGGAAAAATTTCCGATTTCTGACAATTTTTAGAGCATATTTCCACTACTGATTTTTCCAAAATTTCAAAATTTTCGCCTGCGTCGCAAAAAATTGAAGAAATCTGGCTTATAGCCTTAGAAAATCAAACTTTTCGCCTGCCGCGCTGAAAATTCGAAGAAATTCTTCGATTATGGTGTAGATCAGAAAAACTTAGCTCCGTATCTCGAGCAGGGGTGGTCGAAAGAGACTATATCAAAGTACGCGTTCTTCCTGTCAAACACGCTTTCATATCAGCGTTTATCCTGTCAATTCCATAAATATCCAAATCCCTTGATATCCCCCTTAATCGCTTGAACCCCGAATATTTGCCAAAATTCTTCAATATTGCCTTTAATCCGTTCAAATACCATGTTTAAATACAAACCATCTCTGTTCTGGAGCCCAGATCCCTCTATAAATTTTCTGATATCCCGTCTAATCTCCCAACTCCCACAATATCTCTTTTAATCCCTTGAAATTTGACTTTTGAGTCGTAAAAAGAACGGCCAAAAAATTTCCAAAAATTTCTGTAGTCATTTCTATTGATATTGAGTAGAAAAAAGAAAAGAAAAGCCTGTAACTTCGTTCTTCATCGAGATCTCATATCTCGAAAATCAACGGGAAATCGGGGTACAGTAGTTAAAAAATATTATAACCGCCTAGAGCTTAAGTAAAAATTTTTCTTTTGTGCTCATTTAAGAGCCCATAAATTTTACTGCGAAATAGCCCGGATCTCATTTTTTTTGAAAATTATTCTATTTGACGGGCATACATTTTATTCAAAAATGCTTAAAATCAGCCAAAATACCCCAAAAATAATAACATACCGTATTTTCTCTAAAATAACCCCCGGGGGTTATTTTTTTCGATCGACCTCTAGAGGGGGGTTATTTTAGAAGGGGGGGGGTTATTTTAGAGGGGGGGGGGGTTATTTTTTTCGATGTCTAAATTTTTTGAAAATTAAAATTTTTTGCAAAATTTTGAATAATATTTTTCTAAAATTTAATAGAATTATCACAAACTAAAAGTCTCCTAACGGAAATCCCAGCCCAAAAACTTCCATCAAGTACTCCTCTTCATCCAAGACTTCGTTTAGGCTCGAAATACCTAATTAAAAATTTATTTTAGAATATTATCCCACTTGTATATATCTCAGTTAAATACCTAAAGCTTAATTATATTAAGAGGGATTGGATTAGGATGCCTATCTTGGCATTTTGAAGTATTAAAGTCAATGTGACATGACATTAATCCTTCATCGAGAGATCAAGTGGATGGATGGATATTAGTTGAGATGGACATCGATGGATATCAGTGGATTTTAAGGGATTAAGGGAAATATGGGAGGATTAGTCAGTTTGAATATTAAGAGATTTAGAAAGTAAGAGGGAATATGAGTGGACTGCTTGTGAGTTATAGAATACCGATGAATACCGATATCTAGCTTAATTAATCGTATTCATCTCAAAATCAAATTTGAGGGGATAAAGGTGGATATCAGTGGATTTGAGATATCAGGGATTTGAAAGGATATCGGACAATTAATTGAAAGTGGAAAAATATTAATTTTAATTTTAATTGGAAAAATATCTGGAAAAGTGGAAAAATATCTTTTGATTCATATCTCTTTTAATTCACAAATTCCCTCCTAATATTTAATATCTCTCTAAATCCTCGGATCCATATTAATACGCCGCTATCACTTAATCCATCATAATCCACTTATATCCCCTCAAATCCCCGATATCCCCATAATAATTTCTAATCTTATTAAAATAAGGGATTCAACAGTGCTTTGCTTTGAAAAAAAAACAATGCCAAGAAAAATTGAATATTTTAGAAAGGAGGGGGGTTATTTTAGAGGGGGGGGGGGGTTATTTTTTTCGATCGACCTCTAGAGGGGGGTTATTTTAGAGGGGGGGTTATTTTAGAGAAAATACGGTATTAATTTCCTCTGACCTTATATCCAGAAGCACTTTACTAAAAAATTTAAGCCTGGGCTATTTTGTAGGAAATTTTATGGGGTTTCAAATGAGCCTAAAAGAAAATTTTTATATAAGTTTTAGGGGGCTAAAATATTATTTGAAGTACTGTACCTCCATTTCCCGTTGATTTTCGAGGTTTTGGATCTCGATGAAAAAATAATTTATAGACTCCGGTCTTTTTTTTCTTTTCAATACGGATAGAAATAACCACAGAAATTTTTAGAAATTTTTTGGCCGAATAAAAATTGGGATTTTTAACTTTAATTAGTCTGCTCCTCTTTTTTTCCGCGCTAAAAATAGGGTAGTATTGTTTATAAATTTTTTACAAAAATTCTACTGATAAATGATATCGATATTTATACTCATTTTAAAGAGCATTTAAAGATCTTCAATTTTTGCGTTGAAACTTTTTTTTAAAGTTAATCCAAAAGTGTTAATCGATAAAATCTAAATTAACAGCCTTTGCTCCTCTTTTTTTCCTTGATTGTATATATTAATTGAGTTTTGAATTAAAATTTTTTTCCGATTTCCAATTTCCGGCGTTTTTTTCCTTCCGATTTCCGGAAAAAAATTTTGATTTCCGATTTCCGACTTTTAAGCCAGTTCTGATTTCTGGCTCTTCCGATTTCCAACACCTTTGACTGTTCCGACCCACATCTGCCCAGCAGGGAACAGGCCAACTTACCGCAGAGACATAACTTCATTCAGAATTGCCAGATCCAGCACGCCCTGGTATGGTTCGATGCGCCTCGACGAGCAGAATACATAGAACCATACCAGGTCGTCCCGGATTCGACCATTTTGAACGAAGTTATAGCTCTGCGGTAAGTTGGGCTCGCGGTAAGTTGGAGTGTACCCATCTCAGCATTATCGTGGAAATAACATATAAAAAGGAATTTATAGAGGAAGTCTTCTTAGAGTTAGAATACAAGCTTTAAGATTAGAAATTTTCGCCGTTGGGATAATCTTGTAAATTTTGGTCTTGAGTCCAGGAACTTTTCAGTTTGGGTATCCAACTATCCTAATTTTGACCTCAATTATTAATAATTTAAATTAAAAATTAACCTAATGGAATGTGTGTTTTTGGTAGCATCTACGTGTCCTGGGGTTTTAACCCACCATGTCCATGAATTTTGGAGACTATATGTACAGTTCTTTATTATGTCACAAAGACTTAAAATAAAAATAAAATATTTATAACATTTACAATGTTTTATCGGAGATCAATGTGTTAAAATTGTTGAGATTTTTCAGAAAAATTATGCTTTTACCATAGCTGGCAACGACTGATTTAAAAAATTTTGTCTTTTCTAAGAATTCCAGAAAATGAAAATTTTATAGAAATTCCCTCTGTAATAATACTTGGCTTTAACTAAAAATCCTAACAAAACCATTAGATAGCATTTAAAATTTCTGTGAGAATTCCTAGCATTAAAACAGACTTGCACATGGATACGGATTTTGCTATCCGTATCCGGATATATCCGTGGGGTCAATATCCGTATCCGTTTGTATCCGTCCGACTTTTGAGTCATATCCATCCGCGGATATCCGCGGATATATCCGTTTTTTCTCAAAATGGTCAGCTGGCTAGAATTTTCAAAATGGTCAAATTTATTTAAATTCGGGTAATGGTTAGACAATGATGTAATAATTGGATGCAGCAAAAGTAACCTTGCTTATGAACATTGGAGGTTCGAAAATCGGAAGGCAGAGATAGGAATTCCGACCCAACGCTGCTTATCAGAAATTATACCGACAAAAAAATTTTGAAAATTTTTGAGAATTTTTGAAAAGTTAAATTCCCGGTTTCGGGCCGAAATGAAAATTTCGGTTAACTGAGATTTTAATTTTAGCGCCGCAGGCGAAAATTTTGAGAATTCTAGAAGGGCGTAGGCCAAAAAATCCACTTTTTTGCCAATCCCCTCGGAAAATTTTTCTTTTCCCAATTCGGGAGTGGGTGGGGGAATTCCTCATACCCCTCTGAAAACCTTCGTTTGCTCAGCTAAAAGAGAACGAGCTAATTTTGCTCGTAAACACCAATGAATTTGGCCTGAACTTGTACTTCGTACCTTAAGTGGGTAAGCACATTGGAGCGTCGTAGATGGAAATTTTTAAGCTGGAAGGCAAGAAACGAGTTCTTCATTGTAGCGCCGCAGGCGAAAATTTGAGAATTTCAATGATTTAGAAGCCAGATTTCTTTCTTTTTTAGCGCCGCAGGCGAAAATTTTAAAAATTTTGAAAGGCCGAAAGCGAAAAAAATCCACTTTCATTGCACCGCAGGCTGGAATTTTGAGATGGATATCCGCGGATTTGAAGCATCGTATCCGTATCCATCCGTATCCGTCCAATTTTTTAAAAAACACTATCCATATCCGTCCGTATCCGCGGATACCCGCGGATATCCGGATATTATCCGTATCCGTGTGCATGCCTGCATTAAAAGATATATGAACTCTTAAGAAAAATTATAAACATTGTTTAAAAGTCAAAAGCCCGATATAGTCAGATATTAACTGATGAGATTAATGATTTTTACACGAAAAATAGATTTTATTAAGACTTACATATCACCGTCTCGATCTATTGGGAAATAGTCGTGTGTGCATCTGAAATGAAATTTACATTAGCGATGATATTTACATTATCCTTCCCTATCTATGATTTTTGGTTGGTCAGGATTTCGATTTACGATTCTCGAATTACTATATTTTTTATTTTTGACAGAATGAACATTCACAACTACCGTATTTGCTCTAATTAAATGACTCCTCTATTTGAATGACCCTTCTAATTGAATGACCCATTTTTGAGGCCATTGAAAAATAAAATGACCCTCTCTATTTGAATGACCCCCCTAATTGTATGACCATTTAGAGGTGAAAAAATAATTCATAATTTTTATTAATATTCTCGTACGTATATTCGTAATTATAATTTAAGAATGGATTCTTTTTATAATATTGACGATAAAATTGACGTAGAAACATTATCAGATGGAGAAGGACCTTCGGTAATCCTACCCCTTCGGTAATCCTTAAGATCATCGGTCCCTAGGGTATTTTTGAGGCTTGCCAGTAAGTAATCGAGTGTGCTGAGTCCGAATCTCAACTTAGAATTTGTTTATTTCGAATCCCGGACCCGAATTCGACAAAGTCGGATTCGGGGTAAAAATTCAAAATTAGATGTTTAAGGCTTATGCTACTCAGCTCTTCAAGCTGAGTCGAATGGTACAAGAATTATGTTTTGATAATTATTAGGTACTTTATTAAAAATTTTAATTTTTACTTAGGTTAATTTTTTGTTTATGTTCGAAATAAACTCCTGTCAGGAGATATTTCGGCAAATTGATTTACTAATTGTGTTTATGACGAGTGTTTGGCGATTTATTGTTTGAGAATAGGCCGGCCCGGTCCGGTCCGAAAGAATTTTGGCCGAAAAACTCGGTCGGACCGAGTCATTTTGACAAAAATTGCTTGAAATTTATAGTGATACTGAGAGGAAAATTTGCTATTCAAATTATAAATTTAGAATTTTACAAAAAAAGTTGGTCGAATTCTTGATTTCCCAATTTCAATAATTCCATCCTTAATTTTTACCTATGAAAAATAGAATGACCCGCTCTATTTGAATAACCTCTCTAATTGAATGACAAATTTTTGGGGTATTGAAAAATAGAATGACTGTCATTCAATTAGAGCAAATACGGTATTTTAAAAATTTGGACAGATGTTAAACGTGTGTAAGTAGTGTTAGAGCCAGAAGTTATATTAGAAAGTTCAGGCTTTTGAACTACGCAGATGGTTCCACATAGAACAAAGATAAAATATACTTTTTACTTACAATGGGTAAAATGAAGTCTCACACGTGTAGTTACACGTGTAGCCTTTTTTATTTTTACACCATTCCTTACATCCAAGACATGGGAATGGATGCTTGATTGATGGTTTCAAATCAAGCGACCATGGGACCTGAAAATTACAAATGGTATAAGATAAGCTACAGTATGATATTTTGGTCTGTCACATTTTACTTGAAGTCCCAGAATTAATTTAAAGTTTAATATTTTTAAAATATTTTTTCTAAAAGAGATTTTTCAAATTAATCAATTTTGTAAAAAATAAAATAAAAATACCATGAACCCTATATTGGTTTCAGTTTCCGTGTAAATGTATCTCGTTTTATTCAAATCAGATGAAATTGAGCAATTCCTTTAAAAAATAATTTTTTGTGTCAAGTATTGATATACTTGATTTATCTTTATTTTTTATTTTAATAATTAATTAATTTAATTTTTAATATTTTCTCTCCTAGACTCCGCCCCTCACATACACTGGCGTTAAACATCTCAAATCTGCCCGCCCACCGAAGAATGGCCAGAAAAAGAAGGGATTCTTATTATATATTTTTTGAACACCTTTTTTCAACAGACAATCTCTTCACCTTTATAAAATTTATATTTAATTGATAAATTGTTTTTTGATTTATTTGTTAGATAGAAATTTTGGGGATTAGGGTGGCTTTTAGTGCAAATCTAATTTTGTCTAATTCAGATCCACATACAACAGTGGACAGAATTTCTCAGTGGCGACTCCAGTTCAACCAAGGATCAAATTTGTGAAACCTGCATCAATTTGGAAAAAGTGGGTTTTTATTTAAATCAAAAAATAAAATAAAAAGAAAAAATAAATTTTTAAGATTTTTTAAAAAAGAAAAATAAATTTTAAGATTTTTTAAAGAAAAAGCAAAATTTTTTATTAAGAACAGACTTTTTCGAAAATAAAAATAAAAATTTGTTAATTCAACTAAATTTTCTTTAAAAAATTAAAATTCAAATAAAATTTTTTTTATTTTTTAAATTTATTCATTTAATTTCTAAAAATAATTTTTTAAAAATAGTTTATTCTTCGAAAAATCCTTTTAATCTCTCCATTTCTTCTATTATCTAAAAATTTACTTTGCTTTCTTCATACTTCAAAAAATTTATTAATTTTTAAAAAAAAAAAAAATTTTTCAATTCCTCTCTTCAATTTTTCCAATTTTTTAAATTTTCCCATTTTCTTAAAAAATTCTCCCAATCTCTTAAAAATCTCTTAAAAACTTTGAATAAAAAACAAGAAAGCTATCCAGCTTTCGAATATTTTGAAGAAAGAAAATTTTTTAGAAATTTTTTTTTCTTCTCTCTCTAAGAAACGCCCTCTCAATTTTTTGAATTTAAATTTTTTTTGATCATCTCGTTTAAATTCCTTTTAATTTGTTCCCTCTCTTCTAATTATTAATCTTTTCGTCTCCCCAATAAATACCTTGGTAAAAAATAAATTTAAAATTTTAAATTTGTCTAATAATTAAATTTATTTTTTCCTCTCTCCCGTTCAATTTTTTTTTCTAAAAAACTTATTCTATTATCATCCAATCACAAATTTTTTCCTCTCTCAAAACGAAAGCGTGCACCCGCATAAATTAAAGCTAAAAGAATTTATTAAAAACAAAAGTTATCTAACTTTTATTAGAGTAAAAAATTTTTTTTGAAGGGTTAAAAACAAATTATAAAGATTAATAATGGCCGCAATTTATATAGAAAGGATTCAGACTGCACGGGATGTCATTGAAATGTATCTACCCACCGAGATACCAGTAATTCCGCAGGCGATAAATACTCCGCGTGAAAAACACATATTAGAATGTAAAGAGTCAATGCTAAAAGAAAATCACGACGAATTACTTACGCAAACAGAAGAAATTAGATCGTGCAGAGCTAGATTTAGTGAATTATGTCAGGCATCAGGGACAGCAGTTCGCGCCGAATTAGACGCAGCGTACAGAGAGCATATAACCCCGCACGAATTGCAAGCTTTCTTGACAAGAGCAAACACTAAAATAAAAGCGATAAGAGATGCGAAGACAGCTATCAAGCTGTTACTTGAAGGGTATAGGGGAAATGGCAACCGCCGCAATGTAGTACTACCAGCATTAACCCTTAAGGAATTTGATGGAACAAAATGGGACCAATTTTGGCCTTTGTACGAAACAACGATTCATGTTGATACTAGCCTTGACCCTGTTCAGAAAATGACCTATCTAGACTCATTAATAATAGGAGAAGCTAGGAAAGTGATTCAAGGACTAGTACCATTTTCAGATGATAACTATTTACTAGCGATAGACTTGTTAAAAGAAAAATATGGTAAAAAGGAAAATCAGATCAGAGACTTGCATAATAAATTATCAAAACTTCCGAACGCGAGGCAAATAGAAGATGATCAGAAATTACAGTTAGATATCGAACGCCTATCAAGGCAGCTAGAAAATTTAGACCAAGATTTAAGTTCGCCACAGGTTTATCTAAACTTAGAACAGAAAATGTCCAAAAAGGTTTTACAAAGATATATTGATTTAAAAATGGCAGATCCAAATAAAAATGAATGGTCAACGGGACTTTTTAGGAAAACATATCAGAAAGCTATCGAGCAACTAAATATGGTCAATGAAATATATTTAAGGAGTGAAAGTAAATTTGAAGGTAAAAGGCATAGGGAAAACAGCGAAACACGCGATTCAACTATGAATTTAGCCGTAAGGTATAAATCTGAAAAAAGCAATAGGCAAGCCAGAAATGATATTCGCGGTTATCAAAATCAGGATAGGAATCAAAGTACAAGTAGATCTTCATCCCAGTCAAGTTATCGCAACGCAAATCGCAATCCACACCAGACAAGAGGTTCACCATGGCCTAGCGAGACTAACAATAAATTTAATAGGGATTCAAGTTCAAGTCGAAGCAGAAGTCCAAATAGATTCAAAGCTTATCAAAGCTCTAGAAATAGATATAATTCAAAGGACAATTACTCGAATAGGCGATACAACTATAGAAGTCAAAGTTCAAGCAGAAGTCGAAGTCCTTCTAAATTTCCATGTCTTTTCTGTAACATTTTAGGACACTTCGCATTAGATTGTAGAAAATTTCCAACAATTAAAGAGCGCGAAAATTTGTGCATTAAAAAAGAATTATGTGTCATTTGTCTCAAAAGTGGGCATTCATTGACAAAATGCCCACAGCTAGACAAAAAATGTTTTTTGTGCAATAGAAGAATGCATCATCCAGCAATATGTCCAAAGAGAAAAAGCTATGAACAGTCCACTAGTACTATCGAGCACAAGTCGGGCAATGAAAATATTGAAAATTCAGTATCTTTGAAAAGCTGCCAAAAGCAATCGCAAGAAATTCAGTCGCTTTTAAAATGCGCAAAGATTCAAATTTATAATCCGCTAACTCCCAAATTAAATAAAGAAATAATAGCATTTTTAGATGACGGAAGTGAAAAGAGTTATATTTCAAAAAATCTTATCAAAGAATTAGACTTACCTGAAATCGATAACATCAATTTTGACTTAAAAGGACTAGGAGGTTCAGATTTAGGATGCTATCAAGCATCTATAGTAGAATTAGGAATAAAAAGCGATGACATAAATATGCTAATTAAAGCGCGAGAATTAATCAAAGTAATGCCAAAACTACCAAGAGTGCCATTTAGAGCAAAAGACTCAGAAAAATTAATTTCGAATAAAATATTAGTAACACCCAGGCTAGAGGAACCACAATTATTGATAGGTGGAGATTTTTATAACCACCTAGACATAAAGCCTATGGAACAATTGGCCAATGGATTTTGGATTAGTTCGTCAAAAATAGGAACAATAATCTCAGGTGAAGGCAAAATAAGCAAGCAAGACCTTAAAAAAGAAAAAGCAATAGTTAGTGCCGCTTTTGAACAAACTATCGAGTTTGAAAAACCCGAGCATTCGCTAAAAGATTTTGAAGAAAAAGAATTGAATGAATTAGTCAATAGACACAATCAACTAGAGACCATCGGGTTAGGCGATACAAATGTTGATGATAATGAGAAATGGTTAAAAGAATTCGAAGAAAATCTAACTTTTAACGGCGAGAGGTACGAAGTTAAATTAATTTGGAATGAAGAAGTAAATAATCTCACAGATAATTATTATCTAGCGCTAGGGAGGTTAAAATCAACTAGGAAAAAATTAATAGAAAAAAGATTAATACACTCGTATAACGAAATCATGCAAGATCAATTTAATAAGGGAATAATAGAAAAAGCACCAAGGGAAAAAGGAGCAGTAACACATTATCTCCCGCACCATTATGTTGAACGTGCAGACAAACAATTCACAAAAATTAGAATCGTCTTTGACGCAAGCGCAAAATTAAGGAAGGAACTTCCAAGTCTAAATCAATGTTTAAATAAGGGACCAAAACTATACAATGACCTTACAGGAATTTTATTAAGAGCGCGATTGAAAAAATACATTATGACTTGTGACATAGAAAAAGCGTTTCTGCAAATTGGTATCAACCAAAATGATAGAGACGCACTCAGGTTTCTTTGGTATTCAGATCCAAATAATGAACAAAGCAGTATTATCGAATATCGCTTTTGTAGAGTAACTTTCGGGGTAATATGTAGTCCAACACACTTATCGATTGTTTTAAAACATCACTATAAAAAATATAACAGTCAACTGGTAAAAGAACTAGAAGTAGATACATACGTAGACAATTTATTATTAGGTATAGAAAATCCAGAAGAAATTTTTTCAACTTATCTAAGATTGAAAAAGATTTTCAAAGAAGCGAACATGAATGTGAGAGAATTTACATCAAATGCTTGGAAACAATGTTCAGAAATACCCGAATGTGACAAACTACAAGAAAATAAAACTAAGTTGCTAGGGTTAAACTGGGACATAAATAAAGACAATATATCGATAAAATTAAAAGAATATCCGAAAGAAAAAGCTGTAACGCGACGCAATGTTTTATCAGCAATAGCTCAACCATTTGATCCTCTAGGGCTGATAAGCCCAATTATATTACAAGGCAAATTATTAAGGCAGAAGCTAGAAGAAAATAAAAAGCTAAAATGGGACACGCAAGCAGAAAATAATTTCATTATCGAATGGAAAGAATTAATGCTAAAGTGGGACAGTCAAGAGATTGTAATTCCGCGTCATTTTTCTAGTAAAATGAGTCAAAGCAAATTAAATTTTGAGTTACATGGGTTCTCCGATGCATCAGCAATCGGAATAGGATGCGCAATTTATTTACGTATAATTGACGGCGTGACCATAAAAACACAGTTAGCATTCGCAAAAAGTCTAGTAGTGCCATCTGCATTAAATAAAGCTAAAAGAACGATACCTTGCCTTGAGTTACACGCCGCAAAAATCTGCTGTACTAATGTTAAATTTGTAAAATCAGAGCTAGAAAAATCAATAAATATTAGTGATATAAAAATCTGGACAGACTCAGCAGACGTAATTGATTTTTTAAATTCCAATAAAGAAAAAGACAGATTCATAAAGAATCGGGTAAAAGAAATAAGAAAATATTTTGTTGCCCATATCGATGGGAAAAGCAACCCTGCCGACCTAGCATCCCGAGGTTGCACTCCAGAACAATTAAAGAGTAACAGAAATTGGTTTGAAGGGCCCGAATGGCTAGCCAAAAGCAAAGATAAATGGCCCAAAAGTATTAAAGAATTTGATCCAATGTCATTTGTTCTAGTAGAGAGTAATCAGCCAGTTCTGGAAATGTCATTGACAACTATTGAGGCTATCGAACCATTAATAAATTATGATAATTTTTCTCAATACAAAAGACTGAAAAACGCAACTGCATATTTCTTGCGTGCAGTAAAATTATTTTTGGAAAATATTAAAAATAGTAAAAGGAGAAAGAAAAAATGCAAAGAAGCTAAAATAGAAATAGAAAAAATTTCAAGCCTAACAACAACTGAATTAAAGCTAGCAGAAGAGTTTCTTATCAAAGAAATTCAAAGAAGTAACCCTCCAAGCGTACACATGGCAAAAAATCTTGAGTTAATTAAAATTGAAGACATTTGGCGAGTAAAAGGCAGAATAGAAAATAGTGAGTTAGAAACAGAAATAATTCATCCAATATACCTACCGAGAAATAATAGGGTCACAGAATTAATGATAGTAGACCTACATAAAGAAAGAAAACATGCCGGACCAGAAAATCTGTCAGCTGCCATCAGGCAAAGATTTTGGGTACCCGGTATTAGACAAAAGATAATATCAGTAATAAAAAAGAATCCAACTACTAGATGTCACTGGTGCGCAAGGCATTTCGCAAAAGCTTATCAGTACCCAAAAGCACCTCCATTGCCGGGATGTAGAGTTAAAGGAGAAGAAATCTGGGAAAATGTTGGTATTGACAATTTTGGACCAATGTTAGTTAAAATAGGAAAAAATGAAAATAAACAAAAAGTTTGGGGCGCAATATTTGTATGCGCGCTTTCTCGAAATATTCATTTAGAGCTAGTAACAGACGCATCAGCGGAAAAATTCCTACTAGCATTTACAAGATTTATAAGAAGGTGGCGTACCCCGAGAAGAATAATATCGGACAATGGAACTAATTTTGTTTTAGGCAGTAAAGCAATAAAAAAGTTACAAAAAGAAAACGCAGAAGAAAATATTCTTTGGAACAATGTCTATCAAGACTCTAAGGTACAGAGCAATAGTAGTAAAAATGAAATAGAATGGATATTCATAACCCCTTTTGCTCCCTGGAAAGGTGGGATGTATGAGAGAATGATAGGAACAGTCAAGTATCATTTGAAAAGAGAAATAAGAAATAAACTTCTAACTTTAGAAGAACTATGGACACTGCTTATCGAAGTAGAAAGAATTGTAAATGAGAGACCATTGTCGTATATGTCGGAGTCAGAAGCCATCAAGCCTTTGAGACCGATAGACTTAGCCTTTCCAACGATGAACAATAGTGACCTAGACATAAGTCCAAAACCAATAGATATCGAAGATCCTGACTTTTATATCGATAAAAGCAGTAGACAAGACTTAGTAAATAGTTACGCAAAATCACAGAATATAATTCACAACTTTTGGGAAAGGTGGAGAGAAACTTACTTAATGGAATTAAGGGACAAACAATGTAGTAGTCAAAACAATGCAAGCACTAAATTTCCTCAACCTGGAGATGTGGTAATAATTTCAGATATAAATACTCCCAGATCTCGCTGGAAGCTTGCCCGAGTTGAAGAACTTGTATCGACAAGAACAGCGAAAGTAAGGGTAGGAAATAAAATAATGGAGAGAGCAACTAAGCACCTCTTCCCGCTCGAAATATAGCTAAAGGACAATAAGTGTACATAGAATCTTCAATTTCTCTTCACAGAATCTTTCTTTCAAATTAATTTCATACAAATCCCTTTTTAACTGTCTCATTTTTTCTCTCTTTTTCTCTTCTACTGTTTATCATCCTTCTTTCTCTCCTCACTTTTCACACTTGTTCAACTTTATAAAAAAAAAGAAATAAATAAATAAATAAATAATAACAATAAATAAATAAAATCAAAAATAGAATAAATAAGTGAGAAAAATTTTAAATATTAAGAAATAAAACAAGATTGTATCTACAATCAAAATGGAAGACGACGCAATATCCATCTATGATAGTTGGATAGACGACGACTTAATAGAAGTGGAGAAAAACAGCAACAATAATGAAGAGATCATCAATATTAAAAAGGATTACGACAAGATGGTCATTAATGCACCAATTTTCTTGATAGGGGACCATAAAATAAAAGAAATGGCGACTTTTGTGCTAAAAAATAAGAAAAGAGTCTTTACTGTCGAACGTTCATTATCGGATATTGATTGGTGGTTGGATCTCGAGAACAAATCATATTTCCTTCCAGTTTGCCAAGTTGTCATTTTTTGGGTATCAACCCTTACCACTTGGCTAAAATCACCGCTAGCAGTTTTAAGCAAACAGAATCGGCGGGTTATCTTTGTGGGGAATAATTGTCCATTAAAAGGAATTGAAACCATCAGAGAAGAAGAAAACATTGACACTTTTATAAAAAAATTAGAAAAAATAGACATTAAACTACCCGTTGCTAGATATGGAAACATTCTAAAAAGAAAGAAGCCAACATCCTCAAGCACAGAGCCTCAAAATAAAAAAGAAAATAAAAACAAAGAAGATACAGATCTTCGTTTTACGTATACAAGTGCAGAAATGCTAGCCTATCAAGGCAACTTGATGCGAGAAACGAATGATACTAACATTTATTCTAACACTTACAAAACAATAACAGCCACGCATGAAGAATTTAACGTAGAAAAGTTAAAAGGGTTTGATCACAGAATACTAAATGAATTTCCTCCAACACCGGAAAATTACAGATCGAGCTATCAAGCTCCTAGATTAGTCAATGCTGGAATAAAAGGAAATGTCTTAGGGTTTTTCACATGGCGTTATTTATTTTCAAACATGAACACGAGTTGTCACTTCACAATAAATGAGCGAGTCTATGATTGCGTTGAGAAATATTACACCTTTGTTAAAGCAATTTTCGCAAAACAGTATCAACTAGCCGACGATATTTTAGCAAATAAGTTCTCACCACAAGAATGTAAAAAAGCAACAAGTTTTAAAAATTTCGGTGATATCAATCACCAAGAATGGAATAAAATAAAGTTTAACATAATGTATGAAGCACTTAAAAAGAAGTATGAAGTTGAAGAGGCAAAACAAATGCTACTAAATACAGGCGACGCTTTAATTGTAGAATTGTCGAGTGATCTTACTTGGGGCATTGGTTGTCGTCACGACTTAATTTTCGACAGTCGACCAACAGATGATGCTTTGAATTGGCGTGGCAAGAACATCTTAGGATTGATGCTAATGAATATTAGAAAAGAAATTAAAAAAGGTAAAGAAATAACGGCTATCAAGCCAATTTGTGAGTTAGAAAATAAGTTAAATAACATATACATGACAAAAAAGGAAGACGATTTAGCGGAAAACAATAAGGAAAAGTTATTTAAGAAATTAGAAAATTGTTTAAATAGGGAAAAAGGTTTGGAATGCGAATTACTAACTTTTGGATCCACATTGGCAAAAACTGCATTGAAAAATAGTGATCTTGACATAGTACTTTACATGTTTGACCCTCCTGAAGACGAATTAGAAACATTATTCGTTATCAAGCGAATTTTGCAAAAAGGTCTTAAAATTGAGAGTGCATCGGTGATCAGAAGCAGATTACCCTGTCTTAAATTAAGCATTGAGGGGCAAAAAGTCGACATAACCATTGATCAAGCGGCGCGGTGTACAAGCGTTTTCGCCGCAGTCTGGTTGAGATGTCTTGGGGCAATCAACATCGATTTTAGGAAAATGTGTGTTATAATAAAATCATGGCTAGGCGAGTTAAAGGATGGAGCAAAAGGAGGTCTCAACGGAATATCAATCGCGATATTAATACAGGAATATTTAGTAAAGGAGTATCAACTCCCAAATTTGTTTAGATTAAGACCAGAAATCTATAGTGAGGAAGCAGTTCAAGAATTTTTAGACCCTCTCTTTCATGAAAAAATAGGGCTAGAAATTAGCACACTCTATAAGGAAGGAAAATTATCTCTTAGTTCACTAGTAAAAGGGTTTTTCAAGTGGTTAAATCGAGCAGAACTGACCAAATATGAATTCGTACCGCTAACCAATGAAAAGAAACCGAGAACTGAGACGAATAGCAGCATTGTAATAATAAGGGACCCATTTTGCTATGTAACAAACACCGCGAAAGCAATGCAAATACAGGGATATCAATCCCTTAACAGCTGGCTTAGGAGAACAATTAATGTAATAGAGAGTAAAGATTTTACCGAATTAGTTAAGTTGATTGAGGAAGGATATAAATCCGGAACAGAGTTTTCTTACCCAGGAACTTCTAGTAATGAAAATGGATATCTATCCACTAATAAAACTAACCATATTTTTAAAGCAAACCTTCAACAAGCTCAGTACCAGCCAGCAACAGTTCGACCCAGAATCATTTGGAACAACTCAAACCAACAAAATTATAAATCAAGCAATGAAAGTAAAAAGAGCACTTATTTTAATACAAAGATATTAACCGTTTTAACATTCCTTTCCTTATTTAGTTTCACATTGGGTAACACCCCCATGATTTGCCACAGAAATACTGAGTCAAAATTTATCAAAATCTCGAAAAATAAGGACACATGCATAAAACTAGGAGAGATGTTTAGCAATAAACCCGTGAGCTTAGCATTAAATATTTATAGACCGGAAATTAAAGAATATCAATTCTTTGGTTCCCAATGTTCAATAGTAAAGCAACGCGCTATTTTCTGGACAAATATACTTAATGACCCATTTACTGAGTATAATCAAGAATTAGTTAGGGTTTCAAGAGAAGATTGTTTAGAGATGTCCAGGACAAAGAAATGCATGTTCGGAGATTTATTCGGGGATAGCACAGGAACAATGTCGACTGGTCACAAACTAGATATTAAACATACCTTTTGGTCATTAGGAAAAAGTTCAATAGAAATAACAAATTGCATTCTAAAGAACGTAACAATATTGAGTAAACCAGGAAGTGAAGCCATTTATTCGTCGATCGATGATCTCAGTCATTGTTCATACTCGGATGGAAGTTGTTATTTGAGCCACGAATCAAATTTAATATGGAAAATTTTGCCGAATAGCGATGCCCGCAGATGTGAATTTAAGAAATTTGCCTACAGAAACGGCACTTTATACAAGAATAGTTGGCTTAGTGAGCCACCAGACATGTCGTTAACATTCGATGAAAGTCCGCCAACTCACACTTCTTGTTTAAAATCATTAGTATTGAGTCAGCAAGGTCTCGCCATAGAAGAAAGATCATTCGAAGCAATAAAAAGAGAATTCAGTTCGAGAAACAAACGAGAGGTTCCATTAGACGGAGAAGTCAGAGTAACCCAGCTAGAAACTCAGTTGCAGGCCAGAGCACTATTCGAGGATAAAGAAATTGGAAGAGTATTTAGGGCGTATTCGAGAATCCTGTGTAATTACATAGAACAAGCAATGAGCAACCGACAATATACAAATCCAACCCTACTAGTTAGGAAACTTTCAAAATCCAGCTTTATCGAAGGAAAATGGATAAATGAAAATATTATAGAATATTGGCCATGCTCACCAATCGGCAAATATAGGTTTATCGCATCCCAGAAATGTTTTAAATATCCAAGCATAAATGTAGCTATAGAGCAAGAGAAATCAATAATAGCCTTTATAGACCCTTTAACGCTTATATTGCACGCTAATTCAGAAGAAGGCCCGTGTGACATATATCAATATGTCTCGATTTTTATAGAAAATAGTCTTGTTAGAATAAATCAACTGTCGGGAGAATCAGTACCTATCAAGGTCATAGAAAAAGTGGAATTACAATCAGTCGTATGGCCAATGTCGAAGTTCAATACAGAACTGCAGATTTTTCGTAAACTGATAATGACAAACTTGTCTCAACCGCAGATAGACATGATGAGAAGTTTCAAATCATTGAGAGCTAATAGTCACCATTTTGAAATTTCGACTGGATCATCACCTTTATCGAAAGGGGGAGGATCGAGTAGCCTCGAAGACATTTCTCCATGGGGGTTGATAATAGGAAAAATAGATTATTGGTTGATACTGACTAGAATTGTGGTTTTGATTATACTCATTAAGTGGACATACAAAATATATGAATTTTATTTAAAAATTAAAATTAGGGGTATACTCAGAAAGAAAACTGATAATTTTAGTGAGAGGGAAATAAGGTTAGCAACACCGAAACCGTCTATCAAGACGTTAGAAATAATAAGTGGGGAAGACCCTGATAGAATTGGAACTATCACATTCAGGAACGCCAGGAGATCACTAAAAAGAGGAATTAGGAGGGAACTATCAAACAAGCATTAATAGGTTATTTTCCCGGTGTAGAATATTTTTAAAATTGTGGGGAATGTCAAGTATTGATATACTTGATTTATCTTTATTTTTTATTTTAATAATTAATTAATTTAATTTTTAATATTTTCTCTCCTAGACTCCGCCCCTCACATACACTGGCGTTAAACATCTCAAATCTGCCCGCCCACCGAAGAATGGCCAGAAAAAGAAGGGATTCTTATTATATATTTTTTGAACACCTTTTTTCAACAGACAATCTCTTCACCTTTATAAAATTTATATTTAATTGATAAATTGTTTTTTGATTTATTTGTTAGATAGAAATTTTGGGGATTAGGGTGGCTTTTAGTGCAAATCTAATTTTGTCTAATTCAGATCCACATACAACAGTGGACAGAATTTTCTCATTTGTAAATAATAGTAAAATAGTAATAGGACTAAACAAAGATATCATTTTTAGATATAAAGAAAAGTTAAAGGAAAAACTTTACAATACGTACCATCAGAAATGGACAAAATATATGTCATTCGAAAGAGCTCGAGCCTTTATTGGGCTCACAGTGAGAAGCCGAGATATGGGCTCAGAATCGACAAAACTTATAGGGGGACCAAGCTCAATATTGGGGTGAAAAATTCGATTTTTTGAATGATATCATTCGAAAGAGCAGGTAATAGATGACATAAGACCATTATGTATGGAAATCGTATTTTCTCCAAAGAATAAAAAGGTCAGGCGATTATAATCTTAGGAAACTTATTATTCTCTTTGAATTTATCTTAAACTAGTGCCTAATAAACATTTTAATGCTGGTTAACTGGATCTTCTTCCCTAAAATACTATGTTTAATTCTAAACCTTATTACTTTTCATAAAGCCTCAAAACGTATTAGGAAGGTATTAGGAAAGGTCGGTTTTTTTCATATATACATACCCACATGGAGAGTTTAATTTTAGAGGATTCATTTTAGAATAATGTAATTAATAACTCACATTCCATGATTTCTATAATACGGATCAAGGGTGGTTATATTTTCGGCTACCCATATTGCATTGTTTCCACTTTTAACAAGTTGCAATATGGGATCCTTAGTACCAGCCACTCTTTTACTATCATACCTAGCACAATCAGGAGCATTCCTATAATTTAAATATAGTTAAATTCTCTAATAAATGAAAGATTTTTTATAAATTTTTCTTGTCATATTGTTTGGTTTAAATAATTGGATGTGTGAAAAATTTTTGTAACATCATTAAACAATTAAATGGTAAATGTCCAGCTCGTGGCCTATATTCCGCAAAAGGCATTTCTGCAAAAATCATTTTCGCTGCATTCTCCTCCTTACCGTTTCTTTTCTTTGATGGGTTAACATCTTGGCGCATCTACTTTATGGAGTAAGTCATGAAAAAGAGTTTATGTACAAATTAATTAAATAAAAATTTAAAGAATATAAACTTGTGAAAAAATTAAAAACTTTTAAATTAAAAAATGTCACTTTTCAACACCCGCATTCATTATTTTTAAAATTTTATTAAAATTTAAAAGACAATTATTTTTTAAATTTTTAGTAAAATCTATTTATAGTATAAAGTAGGATGGTCTGCAACCGGTTATTAACCGGTACCACCGGTTTTCGGTTAATCTAAATTTTAGAAATCCGGTTTTCGGTTTTTAAATTTTCTAAAAACTGTTAATTTTCGGCAAAAAATTTCAAAAATTCCGGTTTTAAAACCGGTCGCCATCAACCCTAGTATAAAGGAATTGTTTAGAAAAATTAGGGGTTTTAATTTTTGCAAAAATAAAAGTTTTAATTAAAAATTTTTAGTATTTTATAAAATATTCATTATATATATTCTTTAAATTTTTATTCAATTAATTTGTACATAAACACTTTTTCATGACTTACTCCATAAAGTAGATGCGCCAAGATGTTAACCCATCAAAGAAAAGAAACGGTAAGGAGGAGAATGCAGCGAAAATGATTTTTGCAGAAATGCCTTTTGCGGACATATAGGCCACGAGCTGGACATTTACCCAATTAAATTTTTCCAGCCAGAACTGATAGCTAACCTAATTTACCAATGGGAGAAACAAAACGATTTAAGAACTAGTAATCCTTATTAGTAACCAAAATATCTAGTTTTATATATTTATAATCCCTACATTAAAATCCCTTCATATCCTGCATTTTCTTCTTTTGCAATATAGTGAACTTTGGATTCATAGCACCATTTGAGACGAGAGCAACAACTGTTGATTTTGAAAATTAAGAATGTTTATTCAAAATATGTGTAATATTTAAACATAATAAAATTTATTAAATTAATAGAAAAAAAGCTCTAACGGATCTGCTCCTATTTCAATCGGAAGAAAATCTTTTGTGCATCTGAAATATTGATAAATTAGTTTTTTGTTTATTTGACGTAAATTTGAGCCCAAAATACATATGTTCTGGAAATTTTATTTTATTTAATTAAGCCTAGTCTACCCAACAATTTATCCATGATAAACTTAAGTATTATTTAAATTCTCTTCATTTAAGTGTGGAAAAATTGATAATTATTTATAAATTTTATAAATTATCTACTATATATACATACATTGGATAGCCAAAAGTGTATGCTCGTGGATCCTCTGTGTTAAGATAAATTTTATATTAACAATTATTTTATTCACCGTATTTCCTCTAAAATACTTATAATTCTACTATCCTTAGACATATGTATACTTCACATTATGTAAAATCTTCTGTTATGTCATAGGGTGCCCCAACACAGCTGACAGCTTCTCCTATTGACTAACAGAACAACACAAAAATAGAAAAGCATGTTTATCCCAATAAGAAATACAAGAATAGGGAAGGTGGCAATAGGTAAGAATGACTAAGGACAGGCGACGACGGCCGGCCCAAGACTAGTCTCTAATGACTGCTTTTATACTAGCTCCACACATACCTAACAGCTTCATCAAAATTTATCTAAAAGATTTGAAATTATTTAAATTACTTTTTTCTATAAATTTCTTGGAACTTATATTGTTTAAGGGCGCTTTTTTTAACCACGCCCCTTTTTTCTTTCACATGTCAATCAACCACACTACGTACAGAATGGTCAGCCTGTATTCTTTCTTTTTCTATCATTATTTTTTTACTCCTTTTCCATCTTACAAATTAATCAATTGAGATTATGCATATTTTTTTTATTTTAAAATTTATTTTGGATATATAAATAAATTCAATGACAATTTTTTACTTAATTTAGAATATGGAAGAGCTTAAAAATTTTAATAATCACGATTTATTCCGCTTAATTGGTAAATCAGACGAAGAGAGAATACTTAATTTGATACTTTATTTAGCTTAATTTACACTATCGATAATTGTTGCATAAAAAAGTTATTTTTTTAATTGAGAAAGTGAAAAATAATGGGAGGAAAAGATGGAAAAGGGCGTGGTTAAAAAAAGCGCCCTTAAACAATATAAGTTCCAATTTCTTTTCATTGATTCTTAACTCTGAGACTGCAAGGACTCTCGTTGGACTTTGCGGAAAAAAAATCTTGTTCGGCATAGGCACAAAAAGGGAAAATGTTCATTCTAACTACATTTTTTGCCACTTTGCAATATAAATAGCTCGAGGGAATATTTCCCATTCAGACTTGGCTTAAAATTAGTATTTTTTTAATTGATGGTTTTTGAAAAAATAAAAGTCGAGCATTATTTTATAGGAAATACGGTAATTCGAAATTTGAGTTTATCACTTACCAACTACGCAGGAGTACTTGCAGGTGAACATTGGATTGTCTTTACACCATGAAGCACAACCTGGGCAGGGTTGAAGTTTCTGAAATAAATAAAATTTATCTAATTGTATTTATTTTCGATTGAATACACTAATACATAGTCATTGAGAAACATGACAAGATATTGACTATGTTAAACTGGTGTCCTGATGATAGTTTTCGGTCTTGTATCAGAAAACTACCCACCCAGGATCCACTAAAGTTTTTCAAAAATAAGTTGTTCTGTGATATTATAATTATAAATAAGACACCTTTTTGTTCACTAATCTCCCTTGAAGTTTATCATCAAGGATGCAATATCTTTAAAAATAAAAAAGAAATTTGTGCTTGATTTAACAGCCTGATTTGTTAAGCAAAAAAGTTAGAAGAAACCGTATAATTATTTTAGTTAAAGAACCATGAAAACTAAAATTTAAATTGGTAAGAGTATGCCAACATACCGCAGATCTCGCAGAACGAAACATATAAACTAGGTTTATTGCCCCCTAAAATGGTTAGTATGGGAATTATTCTAGTAATTTTTATATTTTGTGAATATACTATATCGAACCGAGAACACAATACCGATATACATTTGTAATTAAAAAGAAATTGTTTATTTGAGGATTAAGGGGATTAAGTTTATTGGGATTAATAATTAATTAAAGATTAATTAATTATTAATTAACTTTGGGGATTAAGCGAGTTTTTTATTATGAAAAACAGAAAAATTACTAGAAAATTCTTGAATGGCACAAACTCTTGTCCACTTTTAACGAAAATGGTGAAAATTTAACGAAAATGGTAGTAATTTAGCGAAAATGGTGAAAATTTCACAATAAAAATAGGGTATAACTTGTCTGCAATAACTTGTCCCCTGATTCAGACGATATAGGCTCTTTCTCTTTTTGCCCCGCCGTAGGGAAAAATTAACCGGGCGGTTAACCGGTTTAGCTCAACCATACTTTACTTCAAAATCTTTAAATGGCTATTTTTTTAATTATAAAAAACGAATGACGTTACATTATTACGTGAAAAAGGACTTGACATTTTTAACGAATAAACTTACAGCCCTTTAGACTTCCAATAAGGTTCACAGTTTCTTAAACTATCACACACCCAAATTCCAGTATTTCCGCTTTTGTAAAGAGTAAAAGTTGGCCATCCAATAACGTATCTACTAAAAATTAAAGATTTTTTTAGTTCTATTTCAATTAAATAAATTCCTGGCCCTATCCAGAAATAAGGGTCGAATCGTTTTTTTTCATTACTTTTTATTTCTTTATAAAAAGGGTCAATTTCCTTTAAATTTGACGTATGTTGATGTTTGCCTTAAGGAAAAATAGAGAAGGACGACAATGACAGAATAACACGGACGGACTCGGACAGACAAAACACGGACGAACACGGACAGACAAAACTCGGACGAACACAGACAGACAAACACGTGTTGTTGTTGTCTGTCCAAGTTTTATCTGTCTGTGTTCGTCCGAGTTTTGTCTGTCCGTGTTCGTCCAAGTTTTATCTGTCTCTGTTCGTCCGAGTTTTGTCTGTCCGTGTTCGTCCGTGTTTTGTCTGTCCGTGTTCGTCCGAGTTTTGTCTGTCCGTGTTCGTCCAAGTTTTATCTGTCTGTGTTCGTCCGAGTTTTGTCTGTCCGTGTTCGTCCAAGTTTTATCTGTCTCTGTTCGTCCGAGTTTTGTCTGTCCGTGTTCGTCCGTGTTTTGTCTGTCTGTGTTCGTCCGAGTTTTGTCTGTCCGTGTTCGTCCAAGTTTTATCTGTCTGTGTTCGTCCGAGTTTTGTCTGTCCGTGTTCGTCCAAGTTTTATCTGTCTCTGTTCGTGCGAGTTTTGTCTGTCTGTGTTCGTCCGAGTTTTGTCTGTCCGTGTTCGTCCAAGTTTTATCTGTCTGTGTTCGTCCGAGTTTTGTCTGTCCGTGTTCGTCCAAGTTTTATCTGTCTCTGTTCGTCCGAGTTTTGTCTGTCCGTGTTCGTCCGTGTTTTGTCTGTCTGTGTTCGTCCGAGTTTTGTCTGTCCGTGTTCGTCCAAGTTTTATCTGTCTCTGTTCGTGCGAGTTTTGTCTGTCTGTGTTCGTCCGAGTTTTGTCTGTCTGTGTTCGTCCGTGTTTTGTCTGTCCGAGTCCGTCCGTGTTTTGTCTGTCTGTGTTCGTCCGTGTTTTGTCTGTCTGTGTTCGTCCGAGTTTTGTCTGTCTGTGTTCGTCCGAGTTTTGTCTGTCCGTGTTCGTCCAAGTTTTATCTGTCTCTGTTCGTCCGAGTTTTGTCTGTCCGTGTTCGTCCGTGTTTTGTCTGTCTGTGTTCGTCCGAGTTTTGTCTGTCCGTGTTCGTCCAAGTTTTATCTGTCTCTGTTCGTCCGAGTTTTGTCTGTCCGTGTTCGTCCGTGTTTTATCTGTCTGTGTTCGTCCGAGTTTTGTCTGTCCGTGTTCGTCCAAGTTTTATCTGTCTCTGTTCGTCCGAGTTTTGTCTGTCCGTGTTCGTCCAAGTTTTATCTGTCTCTGTTCGTCCGAGTTTTGTCTGTCCGTGTTCGTCCGTGTTTTGTCTGTCTGTGTTCGTCCGAGTTTTGTCTGTCCGTGTTCGTCCGTGTTTTGTCTGTCCGAGTCCGTCCGTGTTATTCTGTCATTGTCGTCCTTCTCTATTTTTCCTTAAGGCAAACATCAACATACGTCAAATTTAAAGGAAATTGACCCTTTTATAAAGTAATGAAAAGTAATGAAAAAAAACGATTCGACCCTTATTTCTGGATAGGGCCAATTCCTGGATGGTCCAATTATTTTTGACAATTTTAAGAACCCCTCAATTAATATGTATAGAATACCGTAAATATCCTAATATAAGCCCTGGGCTTATATTTTTCAATACCCCCCGTCGGGTGGGCTTATAATAGGGCATGGGCTTCTATTAGGGCATGGGCTTCTATTTTTCAATATCGAATTTTTATCAAATCACAATAAATTCATACCGGTAAACAACAAAAAGTAGAATCATAACAAAATAAATAATTGAAAGAAACCAAAAATTATAAATCAAAATCTATTGAAACATCACTTAAAATTCCGTTTTCGTCATCTTGGTCCAAATCCACTGCCTCTAACATCGATTCAATCCCAACTGTTGCTTTATTTATACGTGCTAAACCCAAATTGACCATTCCATTACTTTCTTTAAGACAAGAGATAAGATGATCTTCCGAGCCTTTTGGATCATTTGTAATACCTTATGATAAAAATTTGAAAGAGAAAAAACAGTTTAACAATACCGCATGTTTTGAATGATTGTGCAATAAGATCTCGAGGCAATAAGATCTGCAATAAGATCTTTTAGCACGCTGATCCTTGATCCAATCCAGTAAGGTTTTCTCAAATTCAATATCATGTAAAGGCCTTCCACCTCCTTCCAAACGATGTTTTTTGAAGTGTTGTGGGGTTGAACTCCTGTTTACAAAAATATATAAGAAATAAACAGAAATAAATAAACCTCCGCTTCCCAAGTTTATCCCGCTGTGCAATCCACATTCGAATTTGTTTTCGATCTACATTAAAATGTCTACTTGCCATTGAAATGTTGTTTTTTAATGCAAACTCTAAGGCCTGAATTTTGAAATCAATAGTGTATGAAGCACGTCTTTTCTTTGTTGACGGGCCTTCATCATCAGACGATAAATTATTTTCATTTTCAGCCATTAAAACTTATTTTCAATACTTTTATTCGACTAAAAACATTTAATGAAAATAGGCATTTAAAAAGAGATTAAAAAGTAGATGGGCTTATATTAGGGCATGGGCTTCTATTAGGGCATGGGCTTATATTTTTCAATACCCCCCGTTTGGTGGGCTTCTATTAGGGCATGGGCTTCTATTAGGACTGGGCTTATATTAGGATATTTACGGTAATTATAAAAAGATAAGAGACATTTATCTAATTTGTTAAGGTTATTAGTTTGAATGGAGGAGTTAATGTGGGCATAAATAAATATTAAATAGTATGGTAAAGAATTTAGAAATTTTTTGATTAATTTCCTTCTCCACTCATATGCTAACTTAACTACTATGTACATATAATTTTATTATGATACACTTACATTTCAATCATTTTATAATATGCGCAATCCTTCCTGTCTTTGCAATGACTTAATTGTTGTTCATGTTCAGATTTCAAAGTATCACAAAAACTATAATTGATTTTATTTATTAAATTATAATTTATATTTATAAAATTTTATTTTTTATGATAAAATCATTATAATTTCACTAACCTTTGGTCAATGACACCAATTTTACGGAAGTCTTCTGTGCAGCTTAGATATTAAAAGATTAAGTAATATTGTTTTAAATAGGGATCGGTGGCGTTTATATCGGGGTAGGGGTTTTCGAATAGTTTCGGGTCGGTGTACGGGTCAATGGAGCAAAATATGGTCGGGGTTCGGGTCTGAGTACGGGATTTTAATTTTTAAAAATTTTTAAAAGACAAAGTTAAAAAAAGTTCTCTCCACACACTCTTAGCAGGAGGGGCTCAAAGGGGATTTTGATATTTCATTTACTTTTTACTTTTCTTTCAAGAATAATAAGTAGGGCCCGACAAAATATGCACGGAAAATCGCCAAAAATTTGTCAAAAAATGCCGAAATATGGACAAAATATGCAAAATTTCCCAAAATATGCACCGATATGCAAATATGCACAAGAGGGCCAAAATATGCAAAAATATGCATTAAGAACCAGGTCCTAAAGTGCTCGTACGAATGTAAAAACACCATTTTTGTGCTTCTCTCATCAAGGCATATCCGCATACAAAACATGCATTTGCATGTTTTGTCAGGCCCTAATAATAAGAACAAAGTAAATTAAGAGAAAATTTTCACAAATTTTCTCTTTAAATTCCCTTTAAAAATGGAATATTATGTGGTGTATATACCCCGTAAGCCTCGAACTTTTTCAAGTCGGGGTGAGGGGTTTTCGCAATGTTTCGCAGCGGGGTTCGGGTCGGGGATAAATGTGAAAAATTGTTTCGAGAACGAGGTACGGAGTCTGGGCGCAACACTAGTTTTAAACAATTATTATGGAATACTAAGTATAATATAATTAGTACAAAATTTTTTTTTAAATTATTCTTTAAATTTAAAATTATTCTAAAAAACATACACTGGGTAGCCAAGAGTTTTAGACCTTGGATCAGCTGTAAGATTTTTGAATAGGTAAATAATGTAAATGTTAGTGTGAGACTTAATAATTTCAGTTAATAAGTTTATTATTAAAGGATTTATTTTTTTCAAGTAGAATCCTGCTTGATTCGAATATCGAGCAAAGCTTCCTGCCGGTCTCTATTTATTTACATTTGCCTATGAGTGTTTTTGATTACTTCGGTAATCCGTTAGAAAATTGGAGTTTTGAAAAACAAGTTTTCATTGGAAAGACTAATTTCCTGGATTTAAATGCTAATACTTCGGCCGACGCCCCCATTTTTTCTTTTCTATTTTTTTCATTTTTTATGCCAAATTATATAGCATTCAAAAGAGTTCATCCATCGAATGACACTTTAATCACAAAATCAAACTTAAGTCGACATGGAGGGAGATAACCGAGTATTACCAATTAATTTTTCCCGCCGACATTTAAAATAGAGTTGCGCGAGATCGATATCTCGACCGAGACCGAGACGAGAATCTCGGTCATTTTCCAATCTCGGTCTCGGTTTTGCCGAGACGAGATCACCTAACCGAGACGAGATTCTCGGTACTTAATCTCGCCGAGATCCGAGATCAGTATACACCCAAAAGATTGACCTTCTTGAGATTTATTTTTATTTTTGAAAGTGCAAAATCTGTTCAAACTGCTTTGGATAATATTTAATGGGCAACAATTTCCAGATTTAGCAACTTTGGCTCGGATGGTCCACTCCATCCCTGCTTCGTCAGTAAGCTCGGAACGTTTATTTAGCAAGGCTGGGCTAATTTTTGGTAATGCACTTAGAAATCGGTATATTTATATATATAATTTTGTTACTTAAATTTTTATACTTAAGTCTTTCTGGAGAAATGGTGGAAAAAATTCTAGTTGTAAAGGCAAATATGGATAAACTGTTGCTTGGTCCACCAACTGAAATTGATTCTGATGAAACAGTTGATTTTGATGATGATTTAAATGATATTTAATTATTTAAATGGGTTTTGGTGGATAAAAAAAGTTTTGAAAAATCTCGGTTTATCTCGGATCTCGATATCGGTCTCGGGTCAAATTTTGCATCTCGGTCTCGGTCATGCGAGTCTCGGTCAATCTCGGTCTCGGATTTTTTCTAAAATCTCGATCTCGCGCAACTCTAATTTAAAAACCACTTTATCTATTAGTATAATTATAACCCCAATAAATAAAGGAAGGGATTATTTGGTGAAAATTTTATTTGAATAAATAATACCAGGGCTACAGGAATAGTCACATGTAAACTTTTTGTCGTTTTTACACCATTCTGCACAGTCTGGGCAGGGGGCAAATTCCTGAAAAATAAAGATTTTATCGATATTAGTTGCATAAATGTACATATTTATTCACAAGCCTTCCAGCAAAGTCTTGAATTTTTATCAAAGGACTAGGAGGTGCTTGAAGATATACACAAGTCCTATAAAAATAAATAATAAATTGCCTGCCGTTTTGTAACTTAATTATATAAGTAGCAGGGGTGTGCCCGTCTTTCGCCTTATTTTCGTCTTTTTTGATGTTTCGTCTTTCGCCTTTCGCTTTTTAAAATGACTTTCGCCTTTTCGCCTTTCGTCTTTCGCTTTTTTGGGCGAAAGGCGAAAATATTATACACCCCTAATGATGGTATGTGAGGAAAAGTATGTAATTGGGAGAAGAAAAGAAAGAGAAAAACTAAGGACGAGTGGGGATAAATATATAATTTTCTTTTCACTGAATAAAGGAATTGATGGTTGAGTGGTTAAGTTGTTAGACTTCGACTAGCGACCATTTTATTATCGTAAGGTAAGGATCCAAATTTAGGGACAACATTTTTATTTACATATTATGAATAGAATAATTATAATTTTTCTATAAAAAATTATTTTTTTTTAATTTAAAAAGTGAATTTTCCGTGCCTTAGACACCTTATATTTTCAAAATTTTCGCCTGCGGCGCTTAAAAAGTTAATAAAGTTATTTTCCAGCATAGTGGTTTCTATTGCGGCGCAAAAAGGGAAGAAATCTGACTTAAGGACCTCCAAAATTTTCAAAATTTACGCCTGCGACGCTGATAAACGGAGATACGTCTCTACTTGGGTAAACCTCAGTATTTTATTAAAAATTTTGGTTACGGATCCGGATATCGAAATTTTCGGTTCGAACATCGGATTTGGATATCCTGGGATTTCCCTAAATCTTTTAACTATATTCACAATCAACGATGGTCGATTTCCAATGATAGGAAAAAATAAAATTTAATTTTGAATTTTTCCATACACATCCTCTGATATCCTCCTTAATCACTCTGAATCCTCTGATATCCATAATTTAGTGGTTAAGAAGGATATCGCAAGATTTGGAAAATTCGATAGAAGATTTGAAAGTAGGTAATTAACTAAAGCTTTGATTTAACCGATATATAGAAATTTTTCCTTATTACAGTTGTTTCGCCTTTTCTTTCACCTTATTTTCGTCTTTTTTGGTGTTTCGTCTTTCGCCTTTCGTCTTTCGCTTTTTAAAATGACTTTCGCCTTTTCGTCTTTCGATTTCTAAATCGACTTTCGCCTTTCGTCTTTCGCTTTTTAAAATCTGTTTCGGCACACCCCTGATAAGTAGTTGACTATCTAATAACTTTATCTAGATATAATCCAAAAATCTTAAGGGGATTGCTTTATGGTTTCTATTTCTACCAAAAAGAAGTAACTCAATACTTTATAAAATATTTTTTGCAAAACGCTAAAATTTATGCTTTAAAACTTTAATGAAATTATTAAAAAATATTTAATATAAAATTCTTTTAGTATGTGTAAGCAATTAATTTTAAAATCCTATTTGTAAGAATCTTATTAAATTAAGAAACTTGGTATTTATAAATTACAGATAATACATATGATGAAAGGAAACTCACAATTGAAACCATTCATATAAACGTTTGCACTTAGCTACAGGATTACATGCCCAAACTCCTTTAGTTCTCATTTTATTTTGGTAAAGTGTAACTATCGGAGGATCTCCTTCGTAGAAGTCTTCAGGCATTCTTTCTATGCATTTATGGCCTCTAAATTAAATTAAATCGTGACTAGTTTTCCCATAAAAATTAGAGAGTGATTAGACAAGACTTATATCTAACGAGCATGATTAAAATTTCACATAGTCATTCATTCGAAAGAGCTCGACGAGCTGAGTCGAATGACATCAAAATCATCGTGATTGTACAAGCTTGGACAAAGTTACGATAGATAAACAAGAACCTAAACCTATGGTCCGCAAAAGTCATTCCGCAAGTTTCGCACTACCAAGAAATCTGGCTTATTGAATCCCAAATATTGATAAAAAAAATTCCAAAGTAATAAAAATTGCTCAATTCAATTTTAAAGTCAAAAAATTTAACGCATATAGAGATTTTAATTCGATTTTTGTGTTTGATAGTTTTTTTGCTGATTTTTGATATAAAAGTGGATTTTAGCTGAGACTTGTGGATTTTTGAAAATTTAGATCGAAGCCGTAAACTATCAAAAACAGAAGGCGAAAGAGAGCGAAAATAAATGTGCATGCCGATAGTGATAGAGGAAAGATTGAAATGGCCGAATTCGTTTGAGGACGAAACGAAAAAATCACTAGATGATTAAATATACTTAAATTATTATTTATGTTTCTCAACTATGTACCAGGGTTGCCGCGGGTACAAAAAATTTTCGGGTACGGGTTTCGGGTATCGGGTTGGAGCGTTTTCATTTCGGGTCACGGGTTTCGGGTTGGAAAAAATATCGGGTACGGGTTTCGGGTTGGAAAATTTTCAATTCGGGTATCGGGTTTCGGGTACAAAAAAAGGCCGGGCTTCGGGTATCGGGTTTCGGGCGGCAACCCTGCTATGTACTACTAAATTAAAATAGCTTAACTAAAATTCTATTGGAATTATTAAATTTTTTGTCATAAAATAAAAAACATACGGTATTAGTTTGAGATAATAGGTATTCGCTCTTTCATCATATTTTTTATCTTTATCAGTGTAGCAATGTTTTATAACATCACACATTCTGTTTAAATATATATTTTTATATATTAAGTTATAAAAATTTTTAAACTAACTCTTTTGCATTTTTGTCAACCGGCTTAAAATCCTTTGTACAGCTGAACGTGATTTTTTATTATAAAATTTATTTATTAAACAAATGATGAGTGTGATATTGATTATACTATAGAGATATTAGTATTCCATTTTCAGAATCCATACCGATATATTCTGGGAATTTTTAAGCATAACGAAAATTATTTCAGACCAGAAACAAAGAAAATAATACAAAATTGTCCTAACGATTCTTGCAAGAATGCTAGGAAAATGAAAATATACTTACAGTGGAAAATGACTGCTGTGGGACACTTCATTTGGCCCTACAGTGAGGCTATGCTCGTACACTATTAATAATAAAAGTAAATAATTAATTTAATTTTAAAATCAAACATTATTATAATTTTCACTTACCATGCCCACAGGAATAATTACATGTGAATTCATCACTGTTATCTTCCCTACACCAATCTGCACAGTTAGGGCATGGGTAAGTGTTCTAGGATAATAGATTTTCTAATTGTTATATTTTATTTAAAATCTACATATCGCACTAAGCATCGACACTTCTTATCACTTGAACTCCACTCTTCGCAGTTTGGGCATATGGGCTTATCCTATTAAATATTTTAAAATTGCAAAGTCCGTCCATAAATTTTACAATTTGAAGAGAACTTTTAGCCGGTGCACCTTCACTACCTCCATCCATCATTAATAAAACCATCATTACAAGAATCACAATCAAAAATACTACACTATCCATTTTCTATAAATAAATATTTATATTATGTATATTAATAATCATATTGACTTGAAACTTTATTTATTTTTAAAAAATTTAAAACTTACAACCATTATAGCGCAAGACCGATTTAACGTTCTCACGTTACTCTGAAATCAGAATAGAATTTTTATGATATGAGTTTTAAAAGATAAATTTAATTATTAACTTATTAATCTTATATTTTCTTATTTATGTTAAAATATTCAGAATTTATATACTTAGTTAACTTTGCAGTTTCGAGAAATGAAATTTTGCAAAAACTATGGAAGGATACACATTTTTAGATTTTCTAATTTAAAAATTGTTTTTGGAAATTTCTTTTATTTCCTGAAATAGTTTTAAACAAATTAATTCTTTTTTTCTACACTATAATTTATTTAAAGTATTTTATCAGCAAGTTTTTTGAAATAGAAAGATTAAAACATATTTATAGCCAAAAAATAAGCTTACTTTTAAAAAGAAAATTGTTTGAAATTTAAAATAAAATTTGATAATTAAATCTGAAATTTTTAATAATTAATTAATTGAAATTGTTTAAAATTAATTATAATAGTTTGTTAGATTAATTAGTTTATAAGCGTTCTGTTAGATTAATTAAAAATAAAAATTCTAAAATTAATTAAATGAATCATTTAATTTTCTGTTTATATTTTATTTTAATATTTTAAAATTTTAATAAAATGGTGGCAATGTTAGTAATGGATAAATGAACGTTAATTGAGCAGTAATTTTTTAAATAAAAATAGATATTAATAGATAAGAGTAAAAATATTTATAAAGAATTCTATAAATTTTAATTAATCAAATACATTAAATGAGTCGAAAAATACTTCTGTATTATAAATAGAGAGTTTAGATTAGCAGACCCTAACACAATTGTTACCAAATACCGATTCTTAAGTTAAGAGTAAACGAAATGAGTTCGAGCTTAATAATCAATCTTTAATAAAAACACACTTTCAGGTATTTTTTCGAATCATTTTAAATCTCTCACCCTTCCTCATTATCAACTGAGAACTCATAATTAAGCTAGGTTTAGCTTGATTTAAGAATAAAAAATTTTAAAGGATTTATACACATAAAATAGCCGAGAATCTTATATAATTATTGGCTAAGAACTCATAATTAATCAGTAATACTACTTTTACTTGTCAAGCAACGACGAGCTTGACAAGTAGTTACCCCAATTCTTCTAATCTCCCTTGATCAAAACTCCCTCCAATGAAAGGTCGAAACAAAAACTACCCAGGGTAGTTAATAAAAGTTTTACGGTATACTATGAAATAATTATGATATGTGTAATGTTTATAAAATTTTATCATTATAATATTTATAGTGTAAACAAATAAAATAATTTTATCTTCTTTTAATTTCATTTATTCACTCATGCTTAAAAGATGGAACCTTATAGAAATTAACATTATTATCTGGTTCACCTTCCACCTGAAAATAGTTAAAATATTGTTTAAGAACCTTACGGCAAGTTTGTACATATTACTATTTTATTTAAGGAACGATTTTTGATTTTACTTTAATATATTTACTTGTTATTATCTATAAAAACTGATCAACTTCTAGTGTCTTAACGAATAAAACTAAGAGATCGAGTAAAGAATTGAGTATATAAACAAATACCCAAAAAGGAAACCCTCACGGGCATACCCCCGAGGTTTGTATTTTATAGAAAGACGGTTGGTACTTATCCCTTATACCACACCCCCTCAAAGTAGTGTCCAAAATGACATAAATGGGGTAATAAAGGGTGCTGATCACGATTATGGTGTTTATTTCTCAATATAAGAACCCCCTCACCCATAAATTGTCATGGCTCATAATGGTCAAACTTCAAGTTTGGACGCATTTGACTACCACAATGGCAGAAACGTTCAGTATGAAGCAAACCGCAATTTTGAAAAAATTTTGCAGCGTTTGATTCATCAGGACATCCCCCATTAGTGTGTCGTAATTATAGGGCATTTTTTATTTTTTTTATTATTATGGGTTCAAATGAATGAAATCGTTTATATACTCATTAAACGACCAATAATCACACAGAAAATAAATATTAAATATTAGTGCATTAATAAATATAAGTGCAAAATAAATATTAGTGCATTAATATTGCTCATACCTATATATTTATTTAAATAAAAACTTGAAGTTTGACCATTATGAACCATGACAATTTATGGGTGAGGGGGTTCTTATATTGAGAAATAAACACCATAATCGTGATCAGGACCCTTTATTACCCCATATATGACATTTTGGACACTACTTTGAGGGGGTGTGGTATAAGGGATAAGTACCAGACGGTTTCTTTGTGTGATTAATCCTTCAGGATCCCGAAACTTTTAGTTTTTAGTCCCTCTGTCTTATTTAGAATTATAAATAAAATATTCTTATTATTTACAGTTAATTGTTTTATTTCTTCCAATTTAAATTTAACATCGTGTTCTCTTTTAATTAATAATTCTTTTGTATTTTCTGATATTATTGTTGTTGTAATATTAAAATTATCTTTATTTCTAACAAATTTAAATTTAATATTCATTTCAATTTGTTCAGGTAATTTTTCCAATTTTGGATCAGAATAAAAATTAATTGGTCCAGAAAAATTATTATTCTTTAATTTTATTTAAAATTTAAAAAAATATTTTTATTTAATTATTTACCCACCTTTAACAATTGAAGATGCCGTACATAAATAAATGGAAGCATTTTCTCTTCATTTTCTTGATTATTTCCTAGATCAGTTCTTACAAAAATTAATAGAGGAATCTCTCCCCCATCTTTTACTTTAAATTATTTATTTTAATTAAAAAATTGAAGAATTTAGGGAATTAAAATTTAATTAACGTATTTCTATAATTGGGGTCTGTTTATATTATAGCAGCTTTTTAAGAGAGTATTGAAAAAATTTTAGTGAAGAAAATAAGTTAATTTTATCCAAAATAATCTAATCAAATTTTTGATCTTGGAGCAAATCTTTAGCAAACCTATGACCAGGGCAAGTTTTTTCTAAACGATTTTTTAGCTTGGCAAGCGAAAATTTTAGAAATTTTGGGCGGCTAAAATTCTCCGGTTCCTCGGCATACATATATTTGGGGTTAGGGACCAACTTTGGGAGTCTTTATTTGTTTTATAATTAATTAAAAATTAACCAAATTTTGCAAGATTATTCATGTTTGTTAGATAATCAAGTTTAAACTTTTCTTTATTTTCTACAAGTAAAGCAAAGCCGAAGAATGTTGGATGTATCAAATTGAAATAAAATGTAACTTCTGCTTTTCGTTTTTTTGCCCAAGTTAAATTAAATGGTCTGGAGTACGGCAAAACAATCTGTTCTACTTTGATTTGTTCAACTTTGTGACCAGTTATCTTAACAATATTTTTTGATAAAATTCGCGCTTTCGCCGAATTTTTGCCTTTATTGGTATTTATCTTTCATCTTTCCCCTGTTAATTTAACTTAAGCATTTAGGCCAATCGTCTTCCACATTTTAAATTCACTTTTGCATTCTTGTAATTAGTATTTAACAAGTTATTATTTAACAAGTTATTATCAAAAACTTTCGCGTTTCGCGCGAAACGCGAAAGTTTGCTGATAAAAAGCGAAAGATAAAAGAAAAAAATGAAGTGAATTTAAAATGTGAAAGACGATTGGGCTAAATGCTTAAGTTAGATTAACAGGGGAAAGATGAAAGATAAATACCAATAAAGACAAGAATTCGGCGAAATCGCGAAAGTGCTCGGCATATCCGTTATGCAGCTCTCCTTAACCTTTCTTTTACCGCATTACATTTCTGGCCATTCTTAAGAAAATTCCAAATACCAAATATACAAACTCGAAAATCCGAAATACATGCCGGTGTTATTATTTCGTTTCTATAGTTATGAAATCTCATTTTATATTCGATGAATTTAATTCTTTGAGTTAATAAAGATAAACAATCCCCATTTGTTAGGTATAAATAAGAATTTCTAAATTTTGAGGATTCTAATACCGAAAATTTTTTGTATATTAATGAAATATTTAATATTCTGAACAAAAAGTGTAATTTATATTGTCTTCGCCCTTCTAGTAATTATCTAACCATTGATAAAATTTAATTATCTTTCAATTCAGCATATTTTAACTTACAGCAATTTCTTCAATTTTATCAACTTGTTGTTGTTTTGAAGAAGTAAAATAAAGAATTTTATCTCCAATGTTAACTTCAATTTTATTACTTTTCATAAAAAAATTTAGTTCGGCAGGATTATTTGTTAAATTTGTTTTTTCTCGAGGAGTCAATAATGTATAGATTCCAATAGCCTCTCCCTTAAAATAAAATTTCTAAAAATATATTTTTAAATTAATTCAGTTAAGATTTAATTATTTCACTAAGCTCCAAACAAAATTATTTGCCAAATATCTTAAACGATTTGCGGGCCTGCTACCGCGTAAAAGTCTAGAAGTTTAAGGGAAAACACTAAATGAGATCACAATTACAGTCTCTTAATAAATATTTAAGAACATATCAAAAAATAAATTTTATCTTCGTTTCAGCTACAATAATGATTTTTTCAATCGTCTCTTCTGAAATACTCTACATAGTTTTATCATAAAAAACGGGTTTTTAGTATTGAAAGACCTCCAAGACTTTTTTAATATTAATTATACTTAAGAAAATAATATTTACACGATCATTCGTTTTTGAAGAGAATGTGTTTGTTGTAAAATTATATTTCATACTGAGAATAATGTTGGCATTTTCTTTTTTTAAATTGTTTTACATATACATATTATATTTATTTTGATACTTTTTTAAAAATATTTATCAAAAATTTACATAAAATATGTTAATTTATTGGTGACTAAATATAGTTTATATTCTCATTATTCTCTAGAAATTATCTTAAAATAATTTTTTACATACATATATGTACCAAAATAAAAAATACACATTTGTAGGTTTATGCTTCTTTTAACTCTGCTAAATGAGCTCATATTTCGAGTGAGCTATGTTTTGTATTTTTAAAATTGTATTAAAAGTTACTAAATTTACTAAATAGATATTCATTGTTACTTTGTTAAAATTCCTTCAAAGGAAAGGATCTTAATTAAAATGTCCAAATAGGTATTTTATTTAAACTTTTTTCTTTAATTTATTTTTATTTAAATTTTAATAACAATTTTTACCACATTTCCCGTTACTTTTCTTTTTACAAAGAATTAATTCAAAAACATTACAGGGTGCGGCAAATTTTGCGCCACTTTTATTTTTGCCATAACTTTCTTCAAAGTCAATGAAAATTGCTAATTCTTTTTTTATTTTATTCCCAATACTCTAAGCAAATTTTTGGTACCAAATAATAGAAATTTGGTTCAAAGATAAAATAGATATTTCAGTCTGAAGATCGAATCGCATCAAAAAATATTTTTATGTCAAATTTTACTTTACCCTAACTTCGCTCAAAGTCATCCAATCTTAATAATTTTGGTACCAATCGACTCGTCTCGATGAGGAGCATCGAAATAGTCTATAATTAGATTTTTGAAAATTTCACCAAAAAAAGTGAAATTTAACTTCTAGTTCCAAATCTATCATTCAAAGACCCATATCTCAGCCCAAGAACAAGATAACTGCTTTGTTTTGACGTCATTCGAATCAGCTTAAAGAGATTATTCGAATGATATAAACTTCCCCCATATCAAACACCTAGCCTTTAAATCAGACGACTTTTGGTCCAAAAAATTTTTCCAAAATTTTAAGAAAAAATAATCAAATTAATTTACAAAATATCGAGAATATTTTGGTACCAAAAATTTGCTTAGAGTGTTGGGTATAAAATAAAAAAAGAATTAGCAATTTTCATTGACTTTGAAGAAAGTTATGGCAAAAATAAAAGTGGCGCAAAATTTGCCGCACCCTGTATTTCCATTATCAGTAGCCCCAAATGATGGAATATCAATTGAGAGAATTCCGTTTTCTTTTAGTTCTGTATCTATTACTGAAGTTTTTAAATTAGAGCCGGGTGAATGTGTTATTAATTGGATTGTTTGTGGTGTTGGTTTAGTTTCTTCACTAATTCCCTTAAATTTAATTTAAATTTTAAATTGACCATGTAACATTTATTTTTAGATATTGGTTTATTGTTGGTAAAATAGTTATAAGAGGATCGGGGATAGGATTTTAGTGATATAACGAAAATCATGTATCGATTTCGAAATTACCGATGAATCTCTTGATAGCCGCAATATTTGATAGAGATCTCGTCCCTTTCCTGAGATATTAGAGTATTAAGGTATTTTAAGTGTATTTTCGTGTGCCCTAATTAGACTTATCTAAGAAAACTAGAGAATGGTCTAAATTAATAATTAATAAAAATTAATTTTCAAACCCCTACATTTGTTTCTTTAGTTATTTCAGTTGTTCCAAAAACTTCCTCGGAAAATTGAATCTAAAATTTTTGAAAGTTACGGCCTCGGAATATTTCAGGTGAAAATAATGAATTAGTTACTTTCTATTATTAAACTTTATCATATTCCGCCGTAGGGGTAGCCTTCAAATTCCATTTATTTTTAAATCCGTCATATAAATTAAGAATATCACTTATAGTTAATGAAACACCCCTTACCACCCCTACCCCTTATCTTTAATTAACTACTAATTTAGACGGATTAAGCATCCCCTGAAAATAAACACACCAAAAGAACAATCTATCTTAATAACCTTTTGGCATTCATTATCATCATTTTCTTTTTCACTCCCAAAAGTTGTGTAATCTGTCAAAAATCCCCCATTCCTAAGTTGTTCTTCATCCTCCTCATTAAAGCTTGCATATCTTTTAACAATACAATCATTACATTCATCACAAGCCTGAGTACCAACCCAATTATCTAATTGAATTTGGAAACGTTTTGAAAGTTTCGAGTTTGTTCCATCGGCATTGCAAATTGAAAATGGTGATCTAATTAATTGTTTTTTGAATTAAATTTATTTAAATGCTTTTTGGTATCTTGATAATTAATTTCCTTTGAGACAATAACTTTTTGTAATCAGCAACCCCTCTGCTATCTTTCAAGACCTATAGAATAATTTAAAGGAATAATTATTTACTCTTGTTCCTCATCTTGTGGAATGACAGAAGTCAAAAATATAATTAATGCTAAGATGATAATAATTAATAAAATTAATTTTTCCATTCTAAAATCTAAAATACTTCCTCTAAATTACAAAAATTTTTTAAATCGGCCGCATCTTGCGCCAGATGCTCAGCGACACAACACTGATATTGTAGTTACATAGATTGAACTATTAGCGTTTCGTGATTTACATCTTAGTGGAATGCTCTGATTTGAGCGCGTCTTGTGATTTTTATGTAAACGGAGATAGCATTTTGTATTGTTCTATGAGGATTGCCTGGGTTACTGGTTTTATTATGTTTAAAATTAAAACGAAAATTTTTTTTAATTATAAGAATTGAAAGAATACTGTACATATGTATAATTAGAATATTTATTATTAAGCTAAATTTAAACAAATCTGTTTTTTAAATTTGTCGGCCAACTATTTTAATAACATACCTACATAATTTAATGCAATCGGATGGCTTTGCTTTGGTTTTCATTTATAATATATTTTTATTTTAGTTAATTATAAAAAATACTTTCTTTCTCATATTAATCATTTAAATGAATAAATTTTGAATATATTTATGGAATTTAACAAATAAAATTTAAACAATATCAAAATTAAATAAAAATACAGATTAAATGTAAGGTGATAATAACACCCCGTAAACCATAGAGTTATAAGAAATAACAACGGATTTGAGCTAAATTCATCAGGAAAAAATAGGTTATAACCTTAAAATCCTATCCCTACTAATACATTTTTTCGGTTCAAAACCATTAGCAGAATATATGCGCAGACCATTGAGGAAAATCCTTTGTATGAATTGTAAGAAAATATCAGAAAAATCTGGTCTAGATTTAAACCTTGACTTATTTTTGGTATTTTTCTACCTTATTTGCCCTTCATTATTTTATAATATTTATGAAAAAGGAGAAAAACGAGAACAACTGGTATATTTATTAATGAAGTTTTTTTTATCATAAACTAAAAAATTTTCGTTTTAAAATCACAGCATTATTTATTTAAAAAAATTAATTTCATTGTTGCATTGACTTTTCTATCTCGCTTCGTATTTCTGGTTTTAAATTTTGCATAAAATCTTGGATAAGTTTATTCTTTTCTTGTGCTGGTAACGTTGGATTTTTGGCGATTGCACTCAATTTACTTAAAATTAATTAGAATAAATAATAATTTTAAAAATTATTTAATTATAAAATTTATAAATATAATTTTATTTTAAACTTATTCCCTTAAAAACTCAAACTTTTCTAATTTTTTCGATATTTATTCTGAAATATATTCGCGGATATCCAAGAATATTAATATAATTCCCTTCTACTATATGTATATACCAAGAGTAAATTTAAATAAATTTTAAATCATACGCATCGGCCTCTTTAGCTGCTGAGCTAAACTTCGCAATTGCTGCTTGATGCAATTTTTCTGCTTCAACTTCTGCTTTGCTTTTAGCTGCTTCAAACTTTGCATATTTTGCCTAAATTAGAATTTTTAATTCTCAAACTTATAAATTCATTAAAATATCACAAAGACAGAGATAGATATATCAACTCCCGTTATAAAACATTCAATTACCTGAATTTCAGGGGTCTGTTTATCTATCCAATCCTTAACTAATTGTTCAATTTCCCCGTCTGTTTTTTGTCCACTTTTTATTAATAATTGATGAAATTCGGTAATTAAATTTTGTGGGGCACCTTCCAAAAAGGGAGGCGGTGGAGGTAATCCGGCACTTTGAGAGAATATTTTTACAACAAAAATTGAAAGAAAAATAATAGGTAGAAGAGATTTTTGAATGGAAGCCATTTTGAGTATCTTTTTTAGTTTTTTGAATTTCTAAATTAAATTTAATAAAATAAATTAAATATCTTAGGCATTTACCGTATTTCCTGAAATAGTACTGCCTGCTAAATTAGTACTGCCCCCTGAAATAGTACTGCCCTTTAGGGGAGGGTTGAAAAATAGTACTGCCCCCTGAATTAGTACTGCCCCCTGAAATAGTACGGCCCCCATTTAAAAAATTAAAAAATAGGCAAAATTTGATTTTTTAATCATAGTAATTATTCCTCGCAATATTTAACTAATTTATTGAATCTTAATATCTATTGGTATAGAAATTGGAGGGCTTAAGAGGATATCGGTGGATTAATGGGGATTTTGTTGGATTTGGAAGGATATCTGTCTAAAAAGTTAAGGGCAACTATAACATATTTCACTCCATCTCCGCGCCTATTTTTTAAGATGACCCGAACCTTGGCTAAGATAAGATAAACTGGTAATGTAAAGATAGAATATAAGTATTTAAGAGAGATATGAGGATATGAGAGGTTTATATGAGGAAATGAGAGGCTTTTAATTCCCGACATCTTCCTAAATTCTTGATATCCCTCATAATCCCCATCGTCCTTGATTATGGACATCCCCATAATTTTTATACTCTCTTAATACCTTGAAATTAAAAGACTTTCACTCAATCCCTCCAACTCATTGATCTCAATCAATCCCTCCAACACGCGCAGAAGTCTGATTTTAGGGTTCGGTGGTACAGGTATTCCGAGAAAAAACGGTATCGGTATTTCGGATTGATGATACCGATCCCGATACCGACCTCGGGATTAGCCTAAATCGGTATTGGGAATTGAGTTAATGATACCGATACCGGCTCGGGATTTAAAAATCGGTATCGGTATTTTCTTAAAAAAATTTAATATGAGCAAAAATTAAATAAATTTATTTTCCAATTCAAAGATCTTAATAATAATAAACCGCTGAACCCTAACTGATTTAACGCTTGCCTCTCCACAAAACACGAATTAGAAAGATACGCATGGCGCTCTACAAAACGCTCTACAAAATGCTTGCTAAGATGTCATTATAGACGGGGTCTTAAATAATTTTTAAGGTCTGCTAATTTCACGTTTGGAACAAGTTTTTGATTTGGGATAATTCCGAGCATACTATTGTGGATATTATAAAAATTTAAACACAAAAAAGGATTCAGATAATTTTGAAAAAGGGTTGAAATATAGTACTGCCCCCTGAAATAGTACTGCCCCCTGAAATAGTACTGCCCCCTGAAATAGTACTGCCCTTTAGAGGAGGGTTGAAAAATAGTACTGCCGGCAGTACTATTTCAGGAAATACGGTAATTGCGTTTTTCTAATTATGATAGATGGAATTGGAAAAGGTGCGAATAAAAAATTGTGATCTCGATTGGATACTTTCCACAATATTTCTCTTCAATACTAAGTCTGATCAAAATTTCGTTTCTCCATATTTATCAATTTAAAAACGATTAAAACATTTCTTAGGGAAAATAAATATTCTTAAATTTTCTCTAAAAATTTTCCGAAAAGAAACGAAAAAAATTTTCGTCGATTAAATTTGAAATAAAAAATCCTTGTTGCAGGCCCTGTATTATATCAATCCTATGAATTTTTTTTAAATTTTAACAGAATCCAAAATATTATTTAATCCGGGTATTTATGTAGTTATAAATTAATTTAATTACAGACAAAAATTAACTTTCAGCCCAATAAAAAATTAAAGTTATTTTAGTAAATTAAGAGAAAATATTTTTTAATAAACTAAAATTTTTTTACTTTAATTTGCCCCAAAAATTATTTTCTTTTTTTAAAAAAAGAAAGTCAAACACAAAAAAATTTTCTGTAAATTTTTTCAAATAAAAATATATTTAAGTGTTCAGGAAGGACTTTCTTTCTTTGCTGAAAGTTATTTTGATTTGTTTGCCTATAATGATTGTTTGAGTTTGTTTGCAAACAAAAGGGTAATTGTGCACACTTTTAAGTTGTTTTTAAGAAAGTTAAAAAAGTTTTATAAATAAATGCATTTGTTAGAATGAAATAAATATTTGTTTAGACATTTTTGAGTGATCTTGTTTTTGAAAAAAAATTCTTTTATAAAAATAATAATTTAATAAAAAAAAGAAAGGAGAATTTGCTTGGATAATCGGAACACAAAATGTTTGGAGGGCTGGAAGTAGACAATTTATGGGGTAAATCAGGCTTTGGAACTGAAATTAATAATTAAATTTTTTTATTAAAATAACTTTTAATGAAAATTGATTGGAGGAAGTACTAAATAAATAATCTATAAAAATTTCTAAAAATGTAATAATCTACCCCTTTTTATAGTAAAAAGGGAGATTTGTTAGCGCAGTTTTTTACCACCCATTCCGGCCAAAACCGGCTTAAAAATTAAAAAAACACAAATTATTAACAAACAAACGTGAACAATTTATTTATTTGGGCAATTCTCTCAGAAGGGTGTAGGTGTAATGATGACTTTTAATAAAAAAAAAGAGGTAAAAGGTGACAGATTTCGCCCAAACGAAATGTTTTTATTGAGAAAATTGATGAATGAACAATAAAAAAATTAATAGACAAATCGCTGTTTAGTCGGAAAACGTCGAATTTTTTGTTTAGGGAGGGGGGGGGGCAATTTGTCAAAGAGGGAAAGGCAATGTAAATATAGAAAATAAATATATTCTACGTAAAAGATCACTTATACATATCCCCTAATTTGAATCTCATTCAATGAAATTGCTTAGATATAAAAATGTTTAACTTACATATTCACCTGAAAGAACAAGGTCAGGCAAGTTCCATTTAGCTTTTATCTTTATTTTCGAAGTACCGAATCACTGACTAGAGTATATAGGTATACATATATAAATAAAGAAGTTTAATGGTGTCAATCAAAATTTCAACCAGAATCTTTGCTGATATGCAATAAAAAACAAACCAATTTTATTGTTTAAAAATCTATTTTAGTTTCCTTATAGTTTATAAAATTTGTTAAAATAATGCCAAAAATTTTATCTTTCAAAAAAATTTTCAATGAATTTTTAATAATTTCAAACTACACTAGTACTTTATTTTCTATTATAAATATATTTAAAGAGTTAAATTAAAGTATTTTAAAAATTTTAAATTTAATAAACATCTACATATTTTCCCAAAAAATATTTTTTAATTATAACCCAGCAGCCTTTATTATCCATTTTAATTTGATCTTTTGGAACTAAACACCCCCCCCTCCCCCAATAATTAATAATGTTTTTGTTATTGTTGTTTGTTGCTATTAACAACAAAAATAAATATATTAGTCAATTAAAAACATGAATAACATTGAAATGTTTTTTGGCGAATTTAAAAAGAAAATAAATATTAGGTAAAAATTATAAGAGAGCAAAGATGAAGAAGAGAAGGAAGAAAGAAGAAGATATTTTTTGTTTCTAGTTTTTAATTGTTCTATTAAATAAAAATATTTTTTTTTTATTTTTCTGGTTATTGTTTAGCGAATCAGGACAATATTCGTCTAATTTTTGTTTTTTTAATAATCAGATTTTTTATAAATAAAAATGAGATTTTGATAATTGAAGATAAATTAAAAATTTTTTTATTATTTCTTAAATTTTTTTCAACAAAATATTTTTTAATTTTTTAGGAATTATGTTTTATAAATTAGTTATTTTTGAGAAATATTCTTTAATGTTAAAAAAAATTTTTTCTGAGTTAATAGTGAAAACTTTTTGTTATATTAATTTAATTAGTTTAATTAGAGTATATTAAATTTCCTGATTTCGTTGAAATTCTGAAAGTATTAATATGTATATAGTTATTCTTCTTATTTACATATTTTTACATATCAAATCAAAAGTAAAACTGCATCTTTTTGGCTCTAAAATTTTATGATTTTCCATTTCAATTTTTTAATTTCACCCATTCCTGATATTTATGGGAATCATAAAATTGGTAATTAAAGATCAGATTACTTAATAAACAAATTAACCAAACAAAAAACTTAATAAACTAATTAGAGAAGTGAAAGACTGAAAACGTTATTGACAGTTTTAAAAAACGGAAGTTAAAAATAAAGCAAAAACAATTTGAGTAATACTTATATAATGGACAAAAATTACATTTTTTTATATTTGAATAAAAGTGTATAAAATAAAGTTTAAAAAATGAAGCAAAATAAATTATTTAATTAAATTACAAAAGTGTTTTTTCTTAATTAAAAAGATTTATTCATTAATGAGTCACCTTTTTCTGTTAAGTAATTAATCTATAAACTTATTAAATTGACTGTTCCTTCAAATAAATTTTCAATATAAAATTAGAAATTTTCATTTATAAACGAATTAAAAATGTTAATTTTTGAAATAACTCTTATAATCTAGTTTTTTCAAACATATTTATTTTTTTAAATTTTGTCAATAATTTTTTAGTTAATATCCATTATTTCTGTATCAAAACAAAATAATAATTTAAAGAGTTAATTACATACTTTAACGATATTTTTATATTAAAATATTTATTTGTTGACTATCACTACAATGACAAATTTACACAATTTTCCTTATGTTTGACACTGAAGATTCTATGGAACTTTAGGTTTTGACGGTCCCACTGATGCGCCGTCCTCCATTTTTTTGAAAATAATCACTCGAGCAATATCACATCGATGAGCCAATTAGAAGTCCCTATCACCACTGAGACAATTTGTTCCAAGTATTTTTTAATTAAAACTAAAGTTTACTTTATTTACTCCAAACACTAAACTACAAAAAACAAAACAAATAGCTAATTTAAGAAGGATTTCCCTTCCAAAAATAAAAATATTAAAAAAAGAAGGAAATAATAGGCTTTAAAATGCCAAAAGAAGATTTTGCCGTTTGCAGATATTTTTTTAAATAAATTTTTAATGAGGGGGAGGTAAATTATTATGGAAAGGAATTTAATCAAAAAAATGATTAAAATAATTAAATATTTTTTAAAATTAATTGTAAGTATGTATGTATGTGCTAATAAGAATATTTGTTCCAAAAAATTATTGGTTTATTTAAAAAATAATATTTATTTGCCTGTCCAAAAGTAATAATTAAATAGTAAATAAAATAAAATCTTTTCTTTTAAAAAAGTCAAATTACCTGTCTTTATAAAATTTCCGTCGAGTACTAGACAGGGAACGAACATTTTTGATAATTTTTGGAAAGTTTTCCTTTTGTCGAAATTATCTAGTTTTAGGATAATTCTATCAATTTTCGACAATAAAATCAATGATAGTGACCATCATTCTAATTTTCTAAGGAGCTCAAAATAAATGACTAAAACTCACATTTATCAAAACGAACCCCAATATACTTTTCAACCATTCGAACCCTTGATTACAATCGAACCCAAAATAGAAAAAACAATTAGTCGATTCCATACCATGTATTATAAACTAAACGACATAAAAAATGAATAACAGTTTTAGAAATTGGGATTCCGAGCCCAAAAACCTCAGGAATTCATCATTTTCGAAAATCGTGAATCATGATAGTTAATTAAAGTACCTATTTTTTAACAAAAACAAATTAGAAAAAAACAAATTTGAGGAATAATATGTTTATCTTAAGCTATGCTTCAAAAATACAATTTTCTTTTCTAAGAAATTTACCGGAAGTGTTAAGAAAAAAGGAAACAAAATACCTATGTGTATTATAATTAAATACAAAATTGTTTTTAATATACAATTTTATTTTTTATTTTTTTTCTATTTACTCCCCCGTGAAAAACAAAAAAAAATATAAAAAATAGAGTTTGTATTTTCTAAAAGTTATTTTTCATTTTCAAAATATAGTAGTACATTTCTCTAAATATTTTTTTTCAAAAAATATTTTCCTTCATTTTTCCGTACCTGACAGTGTTAACTTTAATAAATGCCAAAAAGCTTCTTAATTTAGCCATAAATATTTATATTCCTTCTAAAATATAAATAAAAACATTCCATTAAAGGATTTAAGAAAGTCTGTTTTTGTCTGCCTTTACATGGTCTAAATTAATGGATTCCGTCATTAATTTGTTTTTAATGTATGTAATTGCTGTAAATATTGTTGTTATTAATAAACAGGAAAGGATACTTTTGAGAGATCTTTTGCAAATTTTTGGATTTATTTTTTGTTTAAATTATTTTTTGTTTCCAATGAACTTGAAGGGAAATTTCAAAACTTTTAGTAGTTTTTGTAAATAAAATTAATGTGAATAAATAATTTGCGGAAAGAAAATTTTGAAGACTCCCTTCAAGAGTGATCTCTCTTTTCTTACAAGCTCCGTCTACCCTTCTTTTAATGTAGACATTTACCCATTTAAAATGCTGAGATCTCAAATACAAAAAACTAAATTTCATAATGACGCGTGTGCTTATCATTTCATAAAATTTAACAATTTATTCACACCAGAAAACTTTATTTATTATAAAACTCCGAAGAGGACCTAAAACGAGATCCTCGTGGTATTCTCTCTATAACTTTTTTAATTTACAGGTATTTTCCTCTTCCCACACCCCCTACTACATATTAACAACGTAGCTAACATGTGTTTTTATTTCCGCTTTAATGAAGAAATAAATAAAAAAAAATTTTTTTTAATAAGTAAATAATAGATTTCAATTTATTAATTTAAAAATTATAAATTCTACGGAATTTACATAGTTTACTGATATGTACCTTTTATTAAAAATATCAATGAGAGGTCAAATTAAATTAAATTCCACGCTTTTAGCCCTTAACTTTTCGCCCCGAATGCTCGGAACAACTCCCTTATTTAAATTACCTAGATTGAAAAAAATAATTGACGTTTACTTTACCATTTAAGAATAACTTCCAAAACCTAAAAATTACTAAAATAAATTTAAAATTGTTTTTACAATTTTAGATAAAAATTTTTTAAAAATATTTTTAGTACCTTAATAGCGTGTCTAAATATATGTACATATTTCTATAATTAGACATTAGCTTTGGATAAAAATAAAAACAAAGAAAAAAGTTTGTCTGAAGGCGATATTTGTAAATGTCACATGTTATTTTAAAAAATCAAAAAAAAATTTTAATTTACGTAATTCTGTAAAGTTTTTATGATTTGTTTATTCATTATATGACAAATATTTTTGTAATTTGCAAATATATAAAGTTAAAATTATTATTTAATAAAGACCACGCAAATGCCAGATTTAAAACTTTAATCAGTTTTCTGACTTTCATGGGTTTATGATTCGTTTTACTTTCCTTATCTGTTTCACTTCCTTATTGAGACTATATTTGCTTCGAATTCGTTTTTTAAATTTTTCCGACAAATATCTGGAACAGCCATAAAAGGAAAGCTAAGAGAATATTTTCTCTTAAGTTTTGCAAAAATATTTTTGATATAATCCTACAGACCATTCAGTTAGTACTTTGCATTGGATCTAACAAGATAGTTAATTTTAGAAATATTTTGGCATACAATGTAGTAAAAGATTAGCACTTAAATTAACAGAAAACCAAAAAAATGTTAGCTTTAACATTTCCTTTTCTTTGAACTTTTAATTCTTTCTATTAATAAATTTATTATCGTAAGTATTTAAATATTTGTAGGATTGTTTCTTGTAGTACATTCAATTACTTTCTGGAAATTATTAGAGACGTGGAAGACTTGATTTAGATTATTTGAACCTTTTAGAAAATATATTTTAAATTAGCTAAGGTAAATATTTCTGCTTCGTCACTAAAAAGATTGGGTTTGGTTTTAAGCTTTGAGGTTTGTCTTGGGGTTGAGACATTTCTTGGTCTCAATCGTCTTGGGATTCAATGTCTTGAAGCTTTTAAAATTTTCGTTCTTGGACATCTCTAATAATTATTGACCTAATATTATTATTCCGGTCCAATTCTGAGTTATCGAAAATCATTCCTTTGTTCATTCTGGGAACTAATTTTGTTTTGACCGTAATGAGATACTAATGTAATGAGACAGTAATTTTTCATATAGATAAAATGAAGAATGAACAAAATATTTATTATATTAAAACATATCGAAGAAATTTACATAATATCCGTCGAAATTCAAGAGAAATTTTATTTTGTCCTCTAGCAGCATTTCTTTTCACTTTAACTAGCCTTTTAATAATCAACATTATCAACAATAATATTTTAAAAGCCGATGCAGCTAAAAGACGTTTGTGTGGACCAAGACTTACTTCAGAATTATGGAGGGTTTGTACAAAAGCAGGTAATTAAACAAGTTAGTGTTTTCTGCTGCAGAACTGGGACAAAATTATTTTTCCGATATTCTTTCTTCCAAATTTCAGATTAAATTTTTTTCTTATACATAGCATACAAATTTTAAAGTTTAGACAGAAATTTTTTAGATTAGGAAAAATGTTTGGAAAATACCCTCATTTAAGTTTTCTCATATATTGGAAGCTATGGACAATACTGATTACGGAAAATTTATTACCTAATACTTAATAATCATTTTTGGTTTAAAAAACAATTTCTAAAGGATCTAAAGGCCCATGCATTCACGGAGTTAGTAAACGTATAACAACAAATCAAAGAAATATTTTCATCAAAGAAAGGCAATTATTACGGAGAAATTACTTAAGTACTTTTTGGAATATGCATTATCAAATAATCAAAAACGGTTAAAATTTTCCTTAAAATTCTGGGCTATAGACACGGAGCCGAAGTTTTCTGAATCGCTCTACGATGAAGAATACTGGTAACCAGATAACGGCCCCTTTAAATGCCGCATGCGAAAATTTTATTAATCTAGGAAGGTTAGCATTCTTCCATTTTCAGCGCCGCAGGCGAAGACTAAGATTTTGGAAGGCTAAGAAGGGAAAATTCTTCCTTTTGTCGAATTTTGGAATTAAAAATTTTTATCTCAAATTGGTGTAATTTTGCGTTTTTGCGTTAAAAATAACGCGTTAAGACGCAACGCAAGGTGGTGAATTCCCTATATAAATAAACAAATATACACTAAAAACAAAAATTTATAATTATTCACTTTTAGATGAAAACCTTTTCCTGTCTTATCTTTAAATTTTTAATAATTAAAAAATAAATTTCTCAAAATATTTCAGGTTTATCCAATCAATTATTAACTAACAATGGAGAATTGTTTAAAAATCGAGAAATTGAAAACAAAATTTTAGAACGACGTAAAAGAAAGGGTATTGTTGATGAATGTTGTAAGGGTGAAGGATGTGATGAGGCATTCCTCGATTCTTTTTGTAAGAATTTTAGAGGGCATAAATATACAAACTTTTCTTTGGATGGAGATATAAATTAATTGACTCTTGTCCAGATTAACAAATTTTTAAATGCCCAGTCCGGTTCTTCATATTAGTACCATAAAATCTAAGGAAGTAAAGAGATATTTTCACCCAGGGTTATGTTACACCCGCAAAATACCGGACCTTTAAGGTAGAATGAAAACCGGGCACTTAAATATGCGATTGGACGCATAAACATCTCATGGACGCGTAATCTGGACAAGAGCAGTTAAATTTATTTATGTTCAACAAACGACTGTAGGATGAAATTATTGTTCTTACATCATATTGTCAGGCTTTTAGTCAATCCCCCTCCTCCCCTCGCTTCCAATAAAAACATAAAATTAAAAATTCTATCTTTATTTAAAGAAAAGTTAAAATATAAGTATTTAAGTATGATCAATTTAAAATTATTATTTCAGGTTGCAATGAAGATGAACAAAAAACTCTAGAAAAATTAACAAATTAATTGGAAAATTTTCACGTGATTTATTTAATTATATCCTATATTTCCCTTTTAATTTAAATATTTTTAATTAAAATTTTATTTGTTCATTTTTATTTTTTAACCTCAAATACATTAATAAATAAAATTGAAATTTAAAAGAAAACATTTTAATACATATTTATACCTAATAAAAGGCTAACACTCATTAGCCGCATGTTTGGCATTCGATTAATATTTTCCCTTTTTCATTGCTTTTGACTCATCCATCAGATTACACTTTCTTTTAAAATCGCATCTATTTTTTAAAAAAAATTTCCCACTTTTTTCACTTTTGATAATATTCAAATACCTAAATATACTATTTTGAAAAATTAATTTAAAAAATGGATTTCTATTTGGAAAAATTTTATCAGCATACATAAGTGTATTTTAAATTTACTGGTTCTCTATATTTTCTTTAATGAATATCAGATTCTTTAATATTATCAAATGCCGAAAATTTTTCAAATATTGTATGTTTTTTGAGTATAAACATTGGAAAATTTCCTTCTTTATTTGAATTTATATTTTTTGCTCTAACAAACCCATCATTGTGTAATGGACTTAGAGCAGCTTAAAAAATAACATTTAAAATAAATTTAGCTTTTAAAAATTCTTACTAATTTTGTCGCCTTTTTCAGCCCAAAGTTCCTCTGGCATTATTGGGTGTTCTAAAATAAAAATTTATTTTCCGATAACAGAACTGCTTCGAAAGTTCGAATTCTTATTTTCGAAGATTATTTTTGTTTTGGAAAACCTTGTCCTGGGTCTTTTTTATCCATTCAACTATTTTTTAAAAAATCCCGCAATCCCGCGCGGGATCCCGCAAATTTAGAATGCGGGATTTTGCGGGATGAGTGTTTTTGTGGCATTTATCCTGCAAAATCCTGTCCCGCAAAAATTTTGAAAAAAATCCCGCATGCAGGATCCAGCAAACACGATTTTGCCGACCGCTAATTTATAATTATTAATTTACCATGCTTAGGCATACACTACTCCACATACTATCGTTCACCCTAAATTTTCGAATTTCTTGACTTCTATCAAATCAATCGGGCTGATTTTTATTTTAAAAAATTGGATAAAAAAAATATTTGAAAAAATTGGATAAAAAATTTTTAAATGGAAATTTTTTCGATTTCTCGGGTTTATATGAATTGATACCCGCTTTAATAAATATAAAATAAAAATTAGCCCGATTGATTTGATAGAAGTCAAGAAATTCGAAAATTTAGGGTGAACTTATAGTTACCGTAAATGCTGAACTAATTACACTAGGTAATTATTGTTTCGACCTCTCGCTGAAGGGGGTAATTATTAGGGAGGGGGTAATTATTTGAGGGAGGGTAATTATTATTTCGACCTCTAATTATTATTTCGACCTCTCCCTTTTTGCAGGGACAAATTTGTTTGCCGTTTCAAAAATGAAATTTTAAACTTTTAATTCTTAAATGTCATAAAAGTGAAAAAACAATGCATAAATAAATATTAATTGACTCCTAAAATTCTCAAATTTTTCAAAAAATTAAATTTTCACTAGCTTCGGCATCTTTTTTCAATTTTAAATACAAATTCTTGGTGATGAATTTTGATTGCTTACAGCATCTAGAAATCAAAAAAATTTTATTTAAAATTTTTAGAATAGCCCCTACCCAAAGTAAACCCCGATTCCATAACGCTACACGTTCCATCATTTTTAATGCGGATTACCAAAAGGATAAAGAATATCTGAAAAAATTTTTAAATTAATACATATACATAGGTAATTAATTTTGGGTGCGCCCCAAACAATTAGACTTTCAAGTGACCCCTAAATTAATTTTATTTTTTGTTACCTAAAATGAATTACTAATTTAAAAGTTCAAGAGGTTATTACGTCAATCAAATTATTTAGAAATATATTTTTGATTTATTTTTATTTTTATAGTCCTATTTACTCCAAACTGAATCAAAATTAATAAATCAAAATTTTTTATTTCCCTGTAATTACTCTTTCCTCCTTCTCTCTTTCCTCTCTATTTAATTAATTAAAACAAGTTTTAATTTAATTGGAACGAAAATTTTTTTATTTCTTTTTTCTCTGCTGATTATTACTTTAAAAGTCAAACATCTTAGCCAAAAATATTAAACACTTCAATTTGTATTTTTTTCTTTCAAAATGTTGCTTTATTTTAAAAATTTACTTTGACAAAATTTTTGTCTTATAATTAAAATATTTTAATAAAATATTAGTAATAATCCTTCTGAGGATATCTAATACAAGCCTTAAATGTTCTAATAGAAGCCTTGTATCTCCTTCAATGATTAAAAAAAAGGGGGGGGCTTCTGAAGGCTTCTACTAGGACTTAGGTTTATATTAAGGATCGGCTTTTATTAAAACATTTAAGGTATATTAAAATAAAAATTTGCAGACTTCGGGCCATAATGGAAACTAGCTAAATTTTGCTTTAAATAATTAATTTACAATAAAATTTCAAGGTTGTACAGTGTTTTTTTAAATTTTAGAATAAAAGATTGGAATTTAATTAAATAATTTTAATTTATTAAAATTAAAACAATGCAGCAAAATGCTCAAATTTCAAGCATTTTCCTTGTTCTTTTAATTTTATTTATAATAGCTATATTAAATGGACAACAAGCTGAAGCTCAATTCTTCCCTGGATTCTTCTGCAATCCTTGTGAAAATATTCCTTGAATTAAATAAATTGATGAAAGGATGATAAAAGAAATTTACTGAATATATTTTAATATTCACAAATTTAAATTTTATTTTTAAAAAATAAATTTTAAATTTAATTTTATTTAAGAAAATTTAATCGGAAAACGATAGATGAGTTAGATAACATAGAACTATCAGCGTTATATGATTTTAGTGATGATTTTAGTCCTCTCTTGGTTGGGGGTATGGAAAAACCGAAAAATACTTAAAAAAGCTCTAGCTAGACTAACAATTTAAAATTAAATATGATAGCATAAATGTCTAAATGCTAAAATAATTTAAAATCAGTTAAATGTTTTAGTTTAGGAGTTTCCTGATTGCTCTATGAAAATTTTGCTTTGAATGATAAAAGCGTTAGCAAAAATCTCTTAACTCTTTAAAATTATCTTGTATTTCTAAAAAAGATCTCTTTATATTTTTTTAATTCCTTTTTTCATTTAAATGGGAATTTTTTAAATGGTTTTGCTGCAATTAATTTTATTATTTAAATTCTGAGCCGTACAAATTAATTATCTCAAAATATATTTGAAATTTTGACAAAATCACTTAATTAAGTGCATATTTTATAAAAGGCATTTTGTTGGCAATTTTCAAAAAAAAATATTTTAAAAATAATTGCTTAATTAATTTTTGAGTTTCTTTTCTTTTTCATTTTGTATTCAGGCACGTTGTGATGACATTACCTAGAAAATAGGTTTGACAATATACAAAAGCAATTTCTAAAATTATGGTATTCAATTAGACTATTTAAAAACCATTGGGGGAGATTTCAGCAACATTTTTATATCAACTTATTGAGAGCATAGTAGAAAGACTATATAATCTAGATAAGGCGCACACTACCTTCCGCTTATTGGGAAAATATCTTGCCTATTATAACAAACTATGTAGATCTTGAAACAGATTTATTAACAGTTTTATTTACATACTCCAATCAGTTAAATCACAGAAGGTTTAAGGACCCTTGACATTTGATATAGTAAATTTATTTAAAAATTTACCTCATGTTTAATCACCTTCTCATCAATATCAGAAAGTTCAGAAGCCTGAATCTGCAAAAGACTTTCTAATCCTAATGTAGCCTTAAGTGCACGAACCTGAGCAAATGAAAAAATTTTTAAAAGAATTTTTAAATTTCAAGTCCTTTTTAAGAAACCCTTTTTATAAAATATGTAAATTGATTTAATTAATTTTCCGAAAAACTAATTTTTTAAATAAATTTATTAGTTCGATAAATTTAAAAATATTCTTGTTCAAAGTCTTAGAATATATTATTTTTTCAATATAGTAATTACAAACAGAAGAAGCGTAAAGCATACGGCGACGAACTGGGGCTTCATCTGGACAACTAAATAATATAAAATGATTTGAAATTTGTATAAGGCATATAGCTATCTAATTCCTAAAGCTGTGTAATGGATAACACATCAATCCGGTCTACTGAAGATGCTGGTTCGCTCCAGCCGCTGAATAACCTTTTGCACTAGCTAAAGGAGAGAAATAGCTATACTTTTGTAAAGAATGTTATTTTACGGATAATTATAAATCTCTCAAAGTAAATTGTCTACAATAAGTATAGAAAAATTACAGTAAAATGATTATAGGAAAATACGAAAAAGTTTTCTGTCCTTATTTCAGAAAATTGTACTTATTTCCTTAGCATTCCTTATTAAAATAAAAATAATTACTATTGAACGAATATAACTTTCGAAATGCGTGATATCCCTTCAGCCCCTTGTCGCTGAACTTCTACTTGGACATCAACTGATGCGTATCTGCATTGCTTTCCATCTCCAACTAAACTTTTCATTTCCTAAATTTAATTAAATAAATTTAGAACTCATAGAAAGATTGCGACATCGAAAAGAGATCTTTGATTTAGAGATTTTTGACATCGTGATAATCTCAAAATATATTGCTTTTTAAAACCAAAATCAAGAACTTAAAATCATAAAAATCCAGTAATCAGCTTCTAAATTGCCCTTGCAACAAGTTATCCTGAATTTATTTACCTTAACAAATTCGGAATATGGTGCATTTTTCTCTCCCTTTTTCTCAACAATAATAGTAGTATCATCATCGGAAATTCGAAAAATAAGATATGAATGGAGGTGCTTATTATGTAAATCATCATATGCTTGTTTGCAAGCAGCATCAACTTTAACTCCCGATGCCTTAAAGAAATTTTTTATTTTTTTTTGATAAAGTTTGTTCCAAGGAACAAGTTTAACAGTATTGTCCCTAAAACGAAGTCGAATAAAAATTCTTCAATCAGTATTCTAAAAAACATTGAGTAACTTTTCAGGTCTGTAAATTTCTTTTAACTACAATTGACTACAACCCGATAAAGTTTTAATTTTTATGAATGTTCCTTAATCTTCAAAAAATGATACTCAAAAATATTTTAAAATATATGAATTATGAAAATTTACTTACCATTTTATTATAAATCAAATAAAAATGAATCAAAAATTTAATTAGAAATCAAATAGGAGTCAAATAATAGACACCCGTTACTAAAAAATTTTTAAATTTAGGTATATTTTAAATAGAATATTATCGGATTCATAGAAAATTTATTTTAGATTTTGAATATAATCTATTGTTGCAAAAACCGGTTATTGGAGCACATAGTTTCTGGAGCAAGTAAATCGGAATTTTCAAACTTTCTGAATAGCCTTAAGTGACAGATAGATTTTTAGAGAAAAGAAAGACATTTTTAAATTTTAGTTTAAAACCTTGAGAGATTATATCGATCTTAAAATATATTTTAAGTAAAATATTTAGAAACTTAATCTTATAGATAGGATGTTTAAATCAGTATGTGACAGAGAATATATTTTGCTTAAGAGAATATAAAATGTGTTAGGGTCTTTGTAATATATAATCACTTTTAACTCTAAGAAATAGAAGAAATCGCATATTTTCGTAAATCCTTCACTTTCCTTTTGTTTCCTTGGCCCTAGCTAAAGCTGCTTCTTTAGCGATATTTCAAGTCGATAATTCTGCTGGAAGGAAGGAAAAAGTGATTTTGAGTAATTTTACGACAAGGCTTAACATATACTAACTTTGTGTTTTTTTCAGATTCATGCTACTCTATTGAATTTGCTTATAATAAAATGTTATTGTTATAAAATTATCTTTTAAAGAATTATTTATTAAATGATACAAGACAACAATTGATTTGTTAATGAGTTAAATGGCATAGAATATGTGTAATCTACATAGTTTCACAGGAAAGTGTTGGGATATTTACTTGAGTTCAAATAACTGAATGAGGAAATGTAGAAGAAAAATACATGGCTGAAGTAAAGCAAAATAAATATCTCTTCCCTTTCATTTAACTTATTACTTCTCAACTGACAGCTGTTATACATAAAGATTGAGGACAAAACAAAAATGCGGGGGTGGCCAATGAATTGAATAAACAATTGACAAAATATATCAAGATAATGATAGAGAATAAATTTAGACTTTATGGAACTTTGAAGACTAGGGCTCATCATTTTATATATTATCCATAAAAATTTAGCCTACGGTGCTAGAATACGATTTCTAGAAGAATGCTTGTCTCCTTGTACCACCCCTGTTTCCAATGAGGCCCTCAAATGATCTTCTCCAAGTAAAAACAGTTTACATAAATTTAATTGATTATTTTCGTATCAATTTTTAAGTTCCAAAGAAATCACGTATAATACCAAAGTGTAATACCAGAGCTCACCCAGATACTCGGTCTGGTATTCTCAAAAGAGGTAGGAGAACCTGGAAAATTTACCGTGTTCTCTTATGCGTGCTATAGATCCCGATTTTTGATCATGATTTTTCCCGATTTTTCTGATCCCGAGACCGTAAGAGAAATCTCGATCCCAGGATTGAATTTATAAATTCAATTGAAAGTTAATTTGTTTTTTTTGATGCGGGTATAAGATCTTCTTTCAAAATTGATAAATAGATTTAAAACAAAACCTAAACAATTTTTTATAACAAAGAATTTTAAATGATTGCAAAGCATCGGAATTTTTTAGTTTTTGCGTTTTATGCTGAAAATCTTATTATGAAATCATTTAATAATTGGTCTTCGGATATAATTTAAAATTTAGTTTTTGTGAAAGTCTAATTAACATCTGATTTTTTTAAATCCTCAAGTATTCAAAAATAAAATACAAGACGTTACTCTGAAAAATCCAAAGAAAATTTTTGGTTAAGGAATCACGACTTAAAGTTATAATCAATTTAATTCTAATAATAGAATACCGACCATGAATTCGTTGCTGTTAAATTACAGGCAACCTTTCATTCCAATCCAGCTTGTCTCTAATATAAATTTTGTCTATATTTTATTTATTTAAAAATAGAAATTGAAATACCGTATTTACTCGATTAATTCCCCCGAGGAATTATTTTTTCAACCCATCCGTGGCATGGGGAATTAATAGAGGTGGGGAATTAATCGAGTAAATACGGTAATTTCATAATTTTGCCCTTTATGAAAATTATGTTTAATTTTATTTATTAATTGTCTCAATACTTACGAATTTTATTTAGAAAGGGATGGAATTATAAGGGAATTGGAGAATGTTGATTCGGATAACAAGATAGTGAATTTTGATAAAGACTGGAAAATGGCAGAAATGCAAAATTAAAAAATTATTTTAAAAATTTTTAATTATAAAAAAATATTTTGAAATTAAAATATTTTCTCAAAAATTTCATTAAGTCAATTTCTAAATAGATTTAAAATAAGTAAACAAATAATAATTTTTTATATATGTAAAAGTACTTCTTTCTTAAGCAACTTCCCGCCATTTTCATTTCATAATTTATAATTGAGTAAATATTTAATTTTCTAACGAAAAAATAAAAAAGAAAATGGTTTTTAAAGATTTAATTTTCATAATTATTTTCTCTATTTTTAATAAAAAAAGCAATTAACAATCTTATTTATTTTCAAAAAATACATTTATTAAAAAGAGAGGGCTAAAGAATTATTATTATTCTAAAGAAAATTAGAAACAATATTAAGTGAAATTTAAGTTAAGTTATTAATTTAATTTCATTTTTGTGGCAAAAACATTAAATAGACATATAAGTAATAGGATACTAATCAAAAGGCGGGTTAGCTCTTAAATGTTGAAATTAATTTAATTTTTGTCCATTTCTATTGCTGCATTTCTGATTTTTCTTGGACCCTGGTTGTAACCCAACAAATTTATAAATTTTGTTTTAATTTTTTCGAAATTTTACATTGATATTTTTAAATAAATATTTTTATACTTTTACACAAAATAATTTTAAAAAACATTCTGTATTATGCAATTAAAAACATTAATTCTTCTTTTATTATTTAATTTGATTAAAGGTCTATTTTAAATTAGATTAATTTTAATAAATTTAAATTTTAAAGTTTTCCTTTTTTGTGGAAATGTAGAAGGAATTAGTGAATCTGAATTTACGTTACAATTAACATTAAAATATCTAAAATCCCATAGATCAACATTTTGGATTCGAGATAAAATTTTTTTAGTTTCGAAAAATTATTTTTGTAAGGAAAAGTTTAATTTAAATAAAAAAAAGAAGAGAAGGTATACTGTTGCGGAAACAAGTACAAAAAGTTTAAATAAAGAAATTGGAATTGTTGAATCTGAAAGAGAAGGTATTTGGAGAGGTTTCTAATAGTTTATGGGTGTTTAATGTTCGGACATTTTTATTCAAGATTAAATTCCGTATGAAGAAATTTATGAGTCCAAAAAAAGTTTTAGGTCCAACGTAGATTAACTTATGGATGTTGGAGGTCTCAGAGTTCGGAGGTTTTCTTTGGAAGATACATCTTGTCTGGAAGAGCCATTAGTTAAATGGTTCAAAAAATGTTTAGTTATATATTTTGAAAAATCTATTAAATCCTTAATCTTCACTTAATTAGGAGTTTAAATAACTGGATTCTATTTTTAGTAGAACTTTTTAATTTTTAATTCATTTTTAATAGTATCAAAAGCAAAAGGGAAAAAACATAAAAATCCTTTAGACGGAGAAAATTGGTTAAACAAAGATGCAGACACAATTATGGAAGCATTAATTTTAATTGTTGAAGATGAAAGTATAAAAAGCTATAAAAAATCCCATTCTTTTATTTGCACAGTTAGACGAAAGCTGGTAGATATTTTGTTGTCTAATGAAACGTTTAAGGATGATATGGAAAAATGTGATGATGAAACAGATAAATATTTTGGAAAATATTATGGAAAACAATATAATGAAAAAATTGAAAATATAATTAAATCAATTAAAGAAAGTGAAAAGATTAGGCATAAAAAATGTAAATTTTACATTAGTATGGCTGACCTTCAATACTAGGGACCTTCAATACTAAGTCGGGGGAATTTGAGTTTTTTTGAAAATTCCCCCCCCCCCCCCCCCCCCCCCCCCCGTGACAAAAAAAATTTCCTCTTCCCCGTCCCCCAGTGCCACCTCCCCCCATCAAGGAACAACCCTATTCAATACATACAAGTGGAGAAAGATTTAAATTCATTTGTCAATCCAAGCTTCATATCAAATATTTAACTATTAATTACTCCCCCTCTAAGGAATAAATATACCTAATTAATTTCTCTAAATTTTTTCCAGACACCCAAGAAGGAAAAAATTTATTAGCCATTCTACAATTCTTTCAAGAAATTTTTGTATTATCAAAACCAGAAAATCCAGAAGAAAATAATGAAAAAGCTTGGGAATTGTTAAATGAAGTTTCGGGAAGAATTGACAATTTATTCAATTTATTAAATTCTGGAAATTTAATTGAATTTAATAATTTTCCTTTATTTGAAGATAATAATGAAATGGTTAAAAAATGCTTTGAATTTTTCAAATTAAATAATAAAGTTAAGAAACGTAAACAGACGGTTTAGAAAGATTAACGAGGATAAAATTATGAATAATGATATTGATAAAGGAATAAAACAATTTTTTAACATTATTTAAAAATTATATTATTAAATTATTTAGTAGTAAAAAAGTAAAAATAAATAAATGTAACGAAAAACAGTTTTTTAGTAGAAATGTAGCAAGCATATGTAATATGAATATAAATTTGGTTTTGGCTTCATGAAAACCTTAAATTTTACTCGATTATCTTCACTACATTAATAAAAATTTCCTTTCAGGATTTTCGGTTCATATTCAGGATCCGGATATTCATGGATTTCCCAAGGTTATCCAACTTAATCACACCCAGCTAAGGTCTACGGCTTTTAAAATAGTTATGACCAACTAGAGAAATAAGAATTGATGCAACAAAAATTTTAAACGTGCCAACAATTTTTTTCATTTTATTGTTATATACATAAATCAAATCATACTCTAAATGATTCACTCAGTTGCATAAAATAAACAAAAAATATGCAAAATATTTAGAATTAAAATGAGTAAATGAAATTCTTAATTCTCTTAAATCTTTCCTGTTCATTTCATTAATTTGATCATAATAAAGAATCCTTATTCTCCTTCCTGGTTGTCATTACTCACTCTCAGATGTCTGTTTAACCAACATTTAAAAACAGGAATAAATCTTATATTCCTTTTATCTACTAAATTAAAAATTTAATTTAATTAAAAAATATTAATTTTTATCCTTTTTCTTAAGTTTACACAATTGAAGTTCATAAAGATTTGGCCCTGGTTTAATAAATTTAATATACGAACGTAACCAGCTATTATGAGTATAAAACTAAAAATTAGTATAATAAATTAATAAACTTCAATTTTGAATCAGTTCTTGATATTTATTAATAAAATTTCTGAAGTAAAGATTTGTCCGTTGGAAAGCTAATAATTGCTTATCTTATTCAAGAATTTGAGTTCGAGAAATCAAATTATAAGCAAAATTCATTCCTTGAGATTTAAGGTAATTATTACCTGAAATTAATGTCTTAGAAATTAGATTCAATGAGATAACAATAATCAAAGTCATTTTAATAAGATAATAATATGTAATTATTTAACAATAAAATGTATCAATTTTTATAGAAAAGTTTTAAAATTTCTAATAAAAATTTAGGTATTATATATTAAGTATTTAATGCACAGATAATTGTCGAGTAAATAATATAAATATACATAAATTAATTTCCAAAAAGTGGTGAATAAAAAATAATATGCAGTAAAAATTTAAATATAGATATGTTGTTATGGATCAAAAGCTTCGTTTTGATATTGATTTAACCTATTTGAAGGCGACAAGTTTCCATCATCTAAAGGAAGATGACCGGTATCTGCTGAAAAATTTTAAAAGTTAAATGAATCACTTTAAAGCATAAATATGTAAAGGCTGGTAAAAGAAAAATATTCTTTGAGGATAGGACGAAAAATAAAAAAAAATTTGAAAGGAGATTAATTAAAATTATTTTACAAAATTTCAACAGAAATTCTTGAGAGAAGTTAACTATTATAGGTAATTATTGTCAAAAATTCTTTTTACCTGTTTGTGTAACCCCTGTCAATTGTGCAGAACCATCTGTCCCTCGCCTATTTGTTCTCCAATCTTCTGCCAGTTTTAAATCCTTAGGTAATGTATAGGCTGCCAAAAGGAAGCCTACTCCACTCAAAAATAATAAAACATTTGGCAGATAGAATGCAATAACTAATGAATGGAAATGGGCTTCTGGAGTTTTATCCTCTCCTCGAACCTAATTTTTAAATTAAAAAAATTAAAAAAGAATTCTTAAAAAGTTCTAACAGAATCAGAAATTGCCCCAACAATCCAAGGTCCACTAGCATCTCCAAATGCATGTGATATAAGAATTTGAACAGCACTTGCAATACCTCGACGATGTGGGACGATAATAGCCCTGAAATTAATATACTGGTAGAAATAAATTTAAAGGTCAATCTTTTATTAATCCCCCACCCTACCCACACCCATGTCAAGGAGCAGAAATAGAACGCAAAACACCCCAATTATAGCACTCTTTCGCCCTTGCTTCCAAACTAGAAAGGCTGTCATAATTTCAGTAAATGCTATTTTGATACACATTTTTTTATTTAATTTGAATTTCGAACTTGTGGGAAGATTAAAGAAAAGAAATTCAATAGAGTAATCAAAATTATCCTCCATCTCTAATGGTAAAAATTAGGCTCGACTCGAAAACCAGGCTCGAAAAAACTTTTTTTGACAGGTAATTAATGGGTCCTTACGGGAGAAACACGGAGAGGTTCCAGAAACAGAGGGAAGCTTACAAAAAAATATTATTTAAAAAAACAAACATTAACATATCCACATTAACTGCCCAATTCAAGCAAAGAGACACAATTGTTAGAAAAAGAAGTAACTTTACAAAAAAATAAATTTAAAAAATTAAAATAAAAAAATACCCAAGCAAGAAAAATAAAATTTAAATCAATTAATTTAATTGACAAAAATAGTAAAGGAGTTGCTAGAAAAGAGCCAATAGCAGAAACTAAAGGGTCTGCTCGTTGATTAGAATATCCAGAGAAACAGCTTATTCCACGTTTCCAAGCCTAAAAATTAAAAAAAATTTTAAATTATTTTTAGAAAATAAAAGTAATTTATTTTATTAAATTTCTAGTTAATTTAAATGTTAAAAATTTTAAATAAAATTTTATAAATTTCGTTGGTGAGAAAAATTTCCTAAAAATACAGGAAAAGGAGAATATAATTTGGGAAGGATAAATGTTGAAAAATTAAAATTTGGGAAAAAAAATAAAAATATTCTATAAAATTATTTTTAAACATTCTGGCCTGTATTTTTTGAAATAAACCCCAAAAAACCTCAAAAAATAATTTTAGCGAGAAAAAAAATTTTTTAATATGCAAGAGTTAGAAAATAAAGGGAAAGTCTTTCTAAAAATACACAAAGTCAGTAAATTTAAAATTAAAAAAAATTTTTTAATTAAAAATAAAAAAACCATTGAAGCAACAGTTCCCACAGCCACTCCAATAATTCCCCCAGCACAAGTAATTCCCCCTAAAATTAATAAAAAATTAATTTAACAAAATTAAAATTAAACCAAAAGTCAAAGCAACGTGTTCTGTGTCTGTTACGGCGGATGCATTTGTAATATTATGATGCCAAGCAATTGCTTCCTCTATAGCTGCGGGTGCCCACCTTTTTTTAATTAAAATTTTTAAAAAATAATACAAATCTAAAAACTGCCCCACAAAAAATATAAAGGCATATGTACATGTTTTCTTATTTTCCTCAGTTAGCAGCCTCGGTAGAACCGAGAAAAATAAGAAAACATGGATACTTTCGTGGAGCAGTGTTTAAAATAATTATTTGAATTCTGATGAAATTAAAAAAAAATTAAAAATAAATTCCAAACCAAGTCAAAGTCCCAGTTGAAAAAACAACGGCAGTATAAGCTATCGTTGACCAAATAAATGTTTGACTAAAAAATTATTTATTTTAAAATTAAAAAAACAAACTTTTCAAGTAAATAAACCAAATCTTGATAAATATTAGACAATTTATTTTTGAATGGTGTTGAGACTGTAATTATATCTTCGTTGGCCGGTGTTGAAGAATTAACACGATTATTTAGATTGTTGCTAAAAATTAAAATTTACAATCTTTTTACGTTCAAGGATAGTTACTGTTAGAGATGTCCGAGACTCTTGGTCTTGAGTCTTGACTCAAGACTTTTCTTGGGTTTTTTTCGGTCTTGGTCTTGGGGTGTAGTCTTGGGCTTGGGGTGTAGTCTTGGTCTTGAGTCTTGGAAAATTTTCGGTCTCGGACGTCTCTAGTTACTGTAAATGCTCTAATTAAAGCCTGTCTCTATTAAAAGACCACCCAAAGTGACCCATTGAAAAATAGACGCCCAGGGCTTTAATTAGAATATTTACGGTATCTAAGTTTATCATTTAATCCTGAATCTATAATAAAAACCAATTAATTCCTTGTTAAACTTAAATTTGAAACCAACAAAAATTCTATTTTTAAATTAAATTTTGAACGAAAAAATAATTTTTAAATAACATAAAAACTAATTCAAAATTATTTTCTTTCAAAATTACCAATTAGTAAAATTTAAAAATAAAATTTTTGTAGTTTTTAAATTGAATTTCAATGAAATCAATCTTAAAATTGTATAAAACGTCCAAATTTTAAAGAAAAATAAATTAAAATTAAAACCTTTCAGTTTGTCCATTTATCCGCCCACTCTCTTCTTCCTGGTCTGCTTGTCCACGAACCTAAAACAAAAAAATCAAAGAAAGATTTCTAAAAATCAACCGGCTCATCCACTCCAAAAATTAATGCAATAATTGTTGCTACACCGAATAAAGGGGTTGCCCGAATTCCCCATTGCCAACAGTCCAAACAGTCTGTCCTTCCAGCTTTTGCTATTGATGCAACATAAGAGCCTATTACATAGCCAAGACCGCTAAAAAAGATGAAAATATGAACAAAAAAGAAATTAAGGAAGGGGAAACAAAAAGTCTACCAAGGATTTAGACGAAATCAGAAAAAAGAACAAATTTATAAACCCTGCGAAAAAGACATGGCAACCCCCAAAAACCAAGATTTTGACTATAAGGTCGTGATCGATTGACCCTAAAAAGTATCAACTAAAGTTATCTACTTCGGGTTATTAACCAAATCTTCGGTTTTCGATAAATCCAAATTTTAAAATCCGACTTTCAGTTTTGAATTTCGATTAAATAACTGTTTATTTTGCAGGAATTTAAAAAAAATCATTTCTTAAGATTTTTAGGAAAAGGAAAATTAAATTTGGGAAGCCTAAAATGTTTAAAAATTGATATAAAAAATAATTTAGAAAATTATTTTTAAACATTTAGGCTAAAATTTCAGAGAAATGGACAATTCCTTGCATAAAATAAAAATTTCCGGTTTTAGAATCGATCGCCAACATTCCCCGTACAAAAATCCACCCAATAATTAAAAAAAATAAAAACCTTCCAACAGGAATAGCAAAATAAAAAAACATCAAAACACGACTTCTTGTCTTTCCCCCAAACATATCAGCAAGAAAAGTTGGGGCAACAACAGCATAAGAAGCTTCTCCAATCCCAACAATTCCACGTAAAATAACGAAAGAAGCAAAGTGCTAAAAAATAAAAAAATTTAAAAAATTTGGCATTCTCAAAAGAAGGGCGGAATCGTTTTTTTTTCATTACCTGCAAGGAAAGGAAAAATGGAAAAAAGGATACGGACGGACTCGGACAGACAAAACACGGACGGCTATCAATTTCTAAAACATTTCCGTCTGTGCTTTGTCTGTCCGAGTCCGTCCATCTGTCTCCATTTTTCCTTTCCTTGCAGGTAATGAAAAAAAACGATTCCGCCCTTCTTTTGGGATAGGGTCAAAAAATTTAATCAAAAAATTCAAACATTTTGAGGAATAAAAGAAGAAGCAAAAACAGCTAGAACCCAAACAATTTCGCCAATTAAAATTATTATTTTTCGATTAAATCTTAAAAATTAAATAAATTTAAAAGAAAAAATTAATTATAAAAAAACCGATCCCCCAGACACCCACAAATTGGGGCAAATAACATAAAAAAGATGATAAACACAGTTTGAAGGAATCCAGCCATTTTATCGTCAATATTGTAGAATTTAATGACATCGTTTAAAACTCCTAAAATTTTTTGGTTTAAAATTAAAAAGAAATTCTAGAAATTTTTTTGAAATTTTCAAAAATTTTCCCATTTCAAATTAAAAAAATTCCCTCTTTTTCCCTTCCCTTAAATTTCTTGGTTAATTAAGTTCCAAATAGAAAATCATAAAATATTAAATATAAAAACAAAATTTATAATTAAACTGATCCAGCTGATATTGATACTCGAAACATAAAAATGAAAGGAAATCAAGGCTAAATTAATTAGACAAAAATTGGGGAGAAAAAGAGGAGGGAAACAACGACAAATTTTTTATTCTCCAAAATTTCCAAAAATATATTCAGAAAAAATTTCAAAGAAATTTTTTTTTAATTTCCTAAATTCCAAACTACACAAAAAATATTTCTATTATCAACTTCCAACAAAATAAAAACAACCTGCAATTGTAAACCTGTCCATATAATTAAGTAAATTGATCGCAAAAAGAATTATTAGACAAACAAGTTTTTTGTTTTCCATTTTAGGCGACTGACTTTTTGGAATTTCCCTTAAAAAATTAAATTTAAAATTATAAAAAATAAAAATGTGTGAAAAATTACTTAAAAACATGGAATAGCTTAAAAGATTTTTAATTAAAGGAAGAAGGCAGAAACTAAACTGGCGTTGAATCGCCTTTTGAGTGCCAATACTAATAGCGGGCTTCTTAACTTACTGTAGAGTAAATAAACAATTTTATCCGAAACTTTTTTTAGCTTTATTCTATAAAAAATTTCTAGGCAAACAAAACTTTCAAAAAATCTGAAATAAATAATTTCATTCAATAATTTACTAGAAGACGTTGAGAGGACACCCAATTTTTGTTATTAAAATTAATTTAGTTTTTCTGACTTGAGAATGTTTTACTGAAACTAGTAGATAAATAATAAAATAAAAGAAAATTACATTTATATTTATTTTGGTCGATAAAAAAATAAAATTTTAATTGGTTTTTACCAAAAAAAATTTAAAATTGAACAAAATTGATTTTTGTTAATTTTATTAATAAATTGCTAAAATTCCAACAAAAAAAAGACGGGATCGATGGGAGTAGTGTAAAAATAGCTAGGAATTTTCCTTTAGATTTATTTAAAATTTAAAAATTACTTCACACCTTAACGTTAAATTCTGTCCCCCTTCATTCTGTGATATATTAGTAGATTCTTTTCTTCTGTTGGAATTAAGGGAAATTTCTTCAAATTTTTGTTCAGTGTTGTTATTAGAATGATATTGAGCATTTTTATAATTTAATTCTTTTTTAGCAGTTGAAGGCATAATTTTGTATATTAATTAATTAAAAATGTCTCGAGAAATCCCTAATTTGTGTAGACTTTAGGTGAATTACTAGAACGACAATAGAAAATATTAATAATCGTTAAAACAAAATAATGGGTAACGCGCAGGTTTTAGGTTACTTTTAAACCAATTTATGAAATAACAAATAAATTTGGGTGTCTGAACTAAATGATTGATTAAAGGCAAATTAATGTACATATATTTATTTACTATACAAATTATTTACTTTAAACTAAACATTTTACAAATAAACACAAAATAATTAAATATTTTAGGTTCCTAACTTCACAATAGTTTATTTCAATATTTAAATTGATAAAATTTATTTGCTGTAATTCTTGATTTTTTAAAGTCTCCAATTCTCTTCCATCTTCTGATCAGAGGCTTTTCTTTTTTCTTCTTTAAATATTTCGCGTTCCTTTTCAAACTAAAATTAAAAAATTCCAATTTTATTAATAAGAATTTGTTGAAAAATAAAAATTAAAATATTTATTTCCAGTTCTCTATTTATTTCGAGGGAAGAAAAAATTCTCAACTTTTATTTTTATTTCCAAAACTCAAAAATAAATTTCAATAGGTGCCAAAAATTCTCCATAATAAAAAAATAGGTTTTAACCTAAATATCCTTCTAATTATTTAATAAAGTGATTTCTTTTTCTCACTTGTTCTGGAAATATCAGTAAGCTTACTAGTTTAGATTTAAATATTTATTATAGCTCTAATAATAATTCAAAAAACACAGAACAACCTAAAGTAGACTTTAAAACACGTGAAGATAGAATTTCAATGTAGTAAAATTTCAAGTTATGTTTATACTGCTCAGGGTGACCATTTTACCTATTTATAGGGGATTTGCCCTATTTTTGAACTTTTCGCCCTATTTTTTCCCTATTTTTTCATTTGCCATATTTTTGACCTATTTTTACTATTTCGTAATATTACTAAAGTTTTCTGGGATTTTGTAAAAAATGGTAAAAATGAAGGATTTATGACTTCCTGGCCTCCAAAATTCTGAAAATTTTCGCCTGCGGCGCTGAAAGGGAGGACGTTACTAGCTTATTATTATAGATTGGCACGAACAGGCAGAAGTACGGGATTTTATTCAGTAATTTGGACGTTTGTGAATGAAATAGTTCGAAGTTGGTCAGCAGTGGAGGCTTACTTTCGACCTGAAAGCCCCTGTTCCCCTGTAACCATTAAACTTAATTCTGATTTTAATTGTACTCAGGCATATGATCTCTTTATTTCTGATCCCGATTTGCTCAATTTAGTTAAAACTACTGAAAAAATGTTAAAAATAAAGCTTTTTATTTGAAATTTTAATTAATTTTAAGCTTTTAAAATATTGCCATATTTTTTGCCCTATTTTTGCCACATTTTTGAGTGGCTGCGCCCTATTTTGGTGGTTTGGAGATGGTCACCCTGATACTGCTTATGATGAAATTTTCATTAAAATTGCCGAATTTCTTTTAATTATCGTTATCTTAAAAATTATTTTTTGGCTGTGTCTTCAAAGAAATTATGTAAAAAACAAAAACAAACACTTAATTTCCTCTTATGTTTCATTATCTTTAATCAAAAAAGTCCAATTATACATTTTTTCTTATTTGATTTCCGTTAAATTAATTAATTATTCTTTTGTATTTTTACTTTTTTTATTACAAAAATTTTTAAATTTCTTTATAAAATAATTTATTTTTCTTTTAATTAAATTTTCTGACAAAAATATAACCAAAAAATAAATAAATAGTCAATAAATTTATTATCATTTAAATAATTAAATGGAAACCGAAGATCATTTAATAAAATTATTTCCACCCAAGTGGAGAGCGCCTGTTGTTATTACAGCAGGTGTAGTGCTACAATTTACTTTGGGATTGGTCTACACTTTTGGTTAAAATTTAAATTTCAAAATTTATCAAACCTTAATTCAACAATTCAGGAAATATCTTGCCTTATTTAACTTCTTATATTAGATGGAAAGTAAATCCAGAACAAACTCAAGGATCGTTAATTTGGTTACAAAGTTTAATGTGTAAGTTTTATTTATGTTAGAAATTTTAAAAGGAATGTAGTCGGATCTCGATTCTAAATACACTCAAGATTACATATACCTACCTCAGATTTTATTTTTTCCCACCCCTAAGAGAGTATGAAAAATCTTGGCGCGTTTTAATGACTTTTAAGCAAAGCAAGGATATCCTCTAATTTTCTCAGTTTTACCAAAATTTTAGTTAAAATTTAAGCTAAATTTAAACAAAAATTTAATCTAAGTTTGCAAGTTCGATTCATGCCTGGTGACTAAATTTTTCTTGAAGCTCTTACTTTGTTTCATCTAAGGCTTTATGAATATATCATTGAATATCTTCTTTAACTATTTTAATTTTTTTCATTTAAAGCCGGTTTTCCATTCTCAATGTTGACTGGAGGTTATTTGGAACGTTTACTGGGAGCAAGATGGGGTGCAGCATTTGGCTCTGTAATTTACACTGGATCTTTGGCCTTATCTTATTTTAGTATTCAAGAATCTTATTTTCTGTTAATTGTGACGATGGGTTTATTTGCAAGTTTTGGAATTGGTGTAACCTATAATTGTGTTCTTATTCAATGCCAAAAGGCGGGAATTTTTAAATATAATTTTATTGAGTATCAGAGGGGACCTGCCGGATTTAAAAATGGAATTTTAAAGTTGGAAGAAACTTGAATAAAATTAAAAAAAGAGCAAAGGAGTGATTAGGCGGAAGGATAAAAATGCTGAATTTTGAGGAGGAAGAACCATAAAAATTAAAATTCTACAAGGTTTAAGAATAAAAATTTAATTTAAAAATTTCAGTGGCTACCACACAGAGTTGGTTTAGTTAGTGGGATAATTACTGCAGGCTTTGGAGGCGGTGCTTTTATAATTTCCCCTGTCCAAACAAAATTTATTAATCCAGAAAATTTAAATGTAAATGAAGAAGGGTATATTTCTAAATTGAAATTTAGAAAATTCTTCTTTCTCAAATTTTTAAGTTATTTCACTCAAACGGAGCTACTTGAACGAGTTCCTCAATTATTTCTTTTATTGGCACTAATTTTTGGCGTTCTTCAATTTATTGGACTTTTCTTTCTTGCAGATCCTGTTAGATTTTTTAATGAAAATTTTAATTTAGTTATTAGTGAAGTTGTTTATTAGGAAACTCTAAAGCCTGAGCGGGAGTCCCAGAGTAATCGTGATCACCGGACTCACTTCTAGTTAATAAAATAATAGATAGATTCAGCTTTTGTAATAATTTCTAAGCCAGCAGGCTCAAAAAATAATGAAGCCAAGACATTTTAAAGTCATATTTTTCTAAAATATTTCTCTATTTTAAATTTTCAGAAAAACACTAATAACAATGAAAGTGTTTTTCAAGATGAAAATGAGGAAGAAAATAAAGATCAAGAAATCGAATCACAAAAACGTCCATTGCTTAAATCTAGATGTTCAATAACTTCTTCTCACTCCCACACTTCTTATGGAATAATTACAACCACAACAGCTGCACTAAGTTTAACTGCCCCTACAATCTCTACAAAGAAAGTTTTGAATTCTGATACTTTTATTTGTTTGTTTTTGACTTTATTACTTAACGGAATTTGGGTACAGACTACAAGTGGACTTTTTAAGGTGCGAAAAATAATTTTTTAGTAATCTTTAAAAATCACTTCTAGGCTTACGGTCAAACATTCATTCATGACGATTTCTTTTTGGCAACAGTTAGTTCATTTGCTGCTGCTACAAATTGTTTTAGCAGAATATTTTGGGGAGCTTTTGCAGACCGAGTAATTGATTATTTACCTAAAACGATATAGTAAATTGGGTTTCTGTCCGAATTCTGCCCGAATGAACATGTTTTTGTATAATAGAATATTCTTAATGTCCAGCTGACGAGTCTTTACGGACAGGTAAATAGTCCTGGATATATGTTGGCATTTTCCACGTGAAAATTACTACTACTGTAAAGCATATAGCTATTAATTTCCTAAGGCTGAGCAGTAGGCGGCGTGGTGTAAATGGCTAACACATCAGTCCGGTCTACTGAAGATGCTGGTTCGCTACCAGCCGCCGAATAACCCTTTGCACTAGCTAAAGGAGAGAAATAGCTATAGCCCAGCTGCTTTACTCTACTGCCCTATTCAATAAAAATAAACTTTGAAATTACATAACTTGAAAATAGGACTTTATAACCTAATGGAACTTTTTATGGAGTGTCTTCATATTGAGAGTTCAATATACGGCAATTTTCAGCAATGGAAATGTTTCTAAGCTTAAGCTAATCGAATTTCTCTTTAAGTATGATGATTTTAAATTTCTTATTAAATTGAACGATTTAGAATTAAATTTTATAATATTTCAAAATCAGGACAAAAGTAAATTTTCAAATTTTCCAACTTTAGGCATCCTATAGGCTAACAATGAGTATTGCATGTTCCCTCGGTGCTGCACTTATGTGGACTTTAGGACTTGTTGAATTGCTTAATTCATCATTTCTCTTCTTTATTTGGGCTAGTTAAATTAGTTTAGTAAGTAAATGAAATAATTTTAAATAAATTTAAAGATTTGTGCAATGTTTTCTTGTGTTGGAGCAACTTATTCATTAGTACCCTATGCAACTCATCGTTGCTTTGGATGCGAAAATTTTGGTGTAGCTTATGGGTGTGTTCATATATCACTCGTGGGTTTAAATTGAATTAATAAATATTTATGAGAAGGATATATAAAACTCAGCTTTCCAGACGTGGTCTCCAATTCCGTTATTATTCATCTCAGAATTTGGTAATAGAGTCATTCCGGCATCTATGCCTGAGTGGAGGAGGGTGTACCACTAAACTTATTCCATTAAAATCTTTTTGGGAATACCTAAAGGCCCTATTCACTCAGTTAGGTAACACACATAGTATTGGAGCATTTGTTTTAATACAAATAATTTGGTATTATCGCCATATACATAACTTTCTTCTTTTATCGAAAGAAGAAAGTTATAATTAGAAGGTTGATTGCGGTGGATAAGCGAAAGTGATCAGGAACTAGCCAGACGTTATTAATCCAATTCGACTGATACTAGCTTTTACAATATTATAAATTGACATAATCTTCTGAATTCCTTATCCCTCAATATCCCTCATAATCTCTTAAATTTATATCAGTGTTCCATTCACTTATTTAAAAGTATGAGAGATACCTATGTGGTTATATTAGAGGCTATGGTTCAAATAGAGACGTGGTTCTATTAGAATAAATACGGTATTGACAATAAATCGTGGGTTCTTCCGTCTAATCTTTACAAACTTTTCACGGGCAAGGGTTTTACAGGTGACACTTAGTCTTCTTTCTTAAATAGAAACTTTACAAATTTTTAAAAATTATTAATTTTTCAGTTCATCTCTGGCATAATCACAGCACTTTTTTCACAATTTTTGCTAAATATAATAGGGTTTCATTTAATGTTTACAATTGTAGCATCCACAATGATTATTTCTTTAATTTTTACTATTTATTTGCCATATACATTTTATGGATCTTCTATTGGATAAATTATTTAATTAGTTATATTTATGCTTTCTTATTTGCTGATATCCCTTAAGTGACTCTGATTTTAATTTTAACTCAGAATTATGGTATAAATATTTTATAAGATTTTATAGTTAAGAAACTACAAAAAAGTTAATTTAAATTGTTAAAATTTCGAAAAAAATCGTTAAAAAATTAATCGCAATAAATTTAAATCGTTAAAATTTTAAACAAAATTGTATTTATTAGTTTCCATAGACTATTTCCTTAACAAATTTTCTCTTTTTTGTAGGATTTCCTTGTTTATTATTCTTAAAATTTATTATTTCGTTATCCGTATCAGCAATGAACATCTCCTTTTCTCTCATTTCTCCTTCCTTATCTAAATAAAATTCATAACTTCCATCATTTAAAAATGCTGTTATTGAGGCAACATTTTCCATTTCATTATTGTAATGGTTTAAAAAACCTTCATTAAATACATTCATTTGACCATCTTCAATATCATTACTCTCTGTTTTTGTTATGCTTATTGATATGGCATGTCTCAGACTTTTTAATAAATCTTTTTCCAAATCATTCATTTTCTTGAAAATTTTGATCACACATCTTTCCTCATTTGCTTTTTTTATTTTAACAAAAAATTGAAACCAACCAATATCAAAATTTCTCAGTAAAATTATAAAATAATTGCCTGGATTTTCAAATTTCAAACAAATTTCAATGTGAGAATATTCCATTCTCTTTATATGTTTCTTAGCATTTAATGAAGTTGACTCAATTAAATTAACTTTGCTAAAGTTTTCTCTTTTCAAAATTTTTCTAGGCCCATCAGGATTCAAAAAACAAATTAATCTTGTTAATCTATAAATATTTTTAGCAGTTGTCACAAAAACTGTTTTTATTCCATTTATGTCTATAACTTTTCTATGAAACATAACATTATCTATTACATTACCAACCAGCAATTTATTTACTTCAAAATCAATGTGTGCAAAAAAAATAGGCATCAAAATCATTAATTCCTAAAAATTTAAATAAAAAGAAAAGACATTTTTTTTCACTTAACGTTTTCCCTGGTCTCATAGTCATGTCCGTTAAGAGCGGGATAGATAAAAATTTAATATTTTCGTCATACAGCCTAAAAATATCTTGGACATCATACTGGCTCAAAACTTGATCATAAAAATGTATTTAATTTTACCTTTTGTTCTGTTCCATTACTTGTTTTTAAACAAATACTTAACCCCAAACTTTTTAAACGATAGAAAATCTCTTCAATTAAAATTAATTTTTTCCCTTTATCTCCAATTTCTATACTTTTTATTTTGTATGAAACTTCGTTAGGTTCATAGCAATTATTTGTATAAACACTTGTATAAACACAATCTTTTTCATTTTTTTCATCAATTTCATATAAAATTTCAATTTTGCTTAGCCCACTTTCCTCATCAATTTTATTTATTTCCATTTTCAATAATTTTATTTTAACACTTCCATCCTCATTTTTGTTATTTTCTGTGGACTCAACCAAAATTCGTTGATTATTTTTATATTCAGAAAAACAAAAATAAAATATTAGAAATAATATTTGACAAAAAAATATAAATTTAATAAAAAACATTAATTAACCTAAAAATTTAAAAAAAATTTGCATTAAATTTTTTTCTTATCATAAAATAATACATATAAATATTGTAAAGAATATATTATTGAAGGTAAGTGGGGGTAATTAATCAAAAATTCATTAACATACATATTCAATTCAAAACAAATTCATTTAATAAAATAAAGAATAAATTTTTTTAATAAATTTTTTAAAATTTTTTTAAATAAAAATTATTTCCCATTTTCCATTTAATAAATGCACTTGATTGATCATTAAAATATTTCAAAACAAAGTGCAAAATTTCATAATTATTTTAAATTTTGTATTAAATAAATAAACTATTTCTGAATTTAATATTTTGTATTGAGGGAGTAGCGTAGAGCAAGAAGTTATTAGCGAGAAAAACCGCGATTGTCGTTGCTTAGTGAAATTCTAAAAAAACTATTACAGCCAGCGCAGTTAATTTTGATGGGTGAGAACGAGCTTTGGATTGTAGCGGGTCGACGCAGAAGACCCACAGACAGAAGACCCAAGGACAGAAGACCCACAGACAGAAGACCCACAGACAAAAGACCCAAAACAATTTTTCTTATTTTTATTTATACTGCTTTCATATTGGCTCCTTACCTATAGTCTTTTTGATTGTCCTTGCTCCTGCGAAGGATCTCACGCATGCCCACTGCAGCGATAATAAGAATAGGTCTATGTTACTAGTGCAGAACCCAGCGACCGTTGACAACCTGCGAGACGCGTGCCGTAAAACCCCGCGCGAAGCGCGGGGTTTTGCACAAGCGTCTCTCCGACACCCCATAGGTTTATATTGCTTGATTTTTTATCGTAACTTTGTCCAACCTTGTTATTTTAAGCTTTTAGCAGAAATTTTTCCTTGTGGGTCTTTTGTCTGTGGGTCTTCTGTCTGTGGTTCTTCTGTCCTTGGGTCTTCTGTCTGTGGGTCTTCTGTCACTACGCCGGATTGTAGTAATACAGGAATGATACAACTTTGGCAATTTTGATGTTGCAATTTTGTTTTCTAAAGATAGCATAAAAATTGTGAATCCTTTTTTCAAAATATTAGATTTACAAATAAAGTCCAGCAATATACAGCGAGATTGGAAATAAAAAAATAAAAATAATTATAACTTAATAACTCTTAAATGAATTATTTTCTCAGACATGCATAATGAAAATATTATCGCAATAACAAATTGAGAAATAATTAAGGGGTGAATTTAAAAAGTGCATTTATATAAAAAATAGTCTCTCTCAACATAAAAGCATTCCGATTTTTAGAATTTTTCATGTGGAGTCTAAAAATTTTGTGGGTAAAGTTGATGGAATTTTTGAGAAAATATTTTTATTTAAAAATATTCTTTATAAAATATAGAATTTGTTAAAAGAATTTTATAAGTTTACTCTTTTTACCAACATACAGTGTGTCAATAAACTTTAAGACCACCTGTAATTTTCAAATTTTTCTCTGGAATGAAATTTTGCACAACTGTACATAACTGGTCTTCAACTTTATTGACACACTGTATGTATTCCCATTGTTAGTAAAATTAACTATTTCGTTATTCGAATGAACCATCTCCACTTCCTAAACAAAATTTTTAAACTCCTGCTTACATTCCAGAATAGAAAATTCTAAAAATTGGAAATTGAAACTATATTTTGAAAACTATATTTAATCATTAAGTATCATAAATATTTAATTTTAAAAATTTAAAGGCAAAAAGTTAAGATGAATGAGAGGAAATTTCTATCAAATATTATCAGACTTTTTTTATTAGTTTTATTTAAAGGTGTTCATTTTCATTTACATAATTAGTTCCTTCACGATTGTATAAAATTGTGCCAAAAATAATTATAATGAAGGCAATTAAATAAAAAATATAAAACTGAAAATATAAATAATTAAAATTTAATTTTTTGAATTTTTATCAAAAATTGTAAATATTCCATTTAAAAATTCTTTTTTTCCCACCTCTTGCCCGAAAAGAAAAATACCAGCCAGCATTGAATAAAAATCAGAAGTTAAAACACAAATATTAAACAATAAAGCAGAAGATCTCTGCATTACAGAACTAACCAAAGAATAAAATAAAACCATTGAAAAGGTAAAAAATATTAAAATAAATATAGAAAATAAATTCCAATTAAATTTAATTAATTTTGTATAATCCAAAAAATAGGATTGGAATAAAGATATTAAAAATCCAAAAATGCCAATAAAAGTTAGAAATTCTAAACTGAAAGAGAATAACGATATAGGTATAAATATAGGTATTTTTTTTAAATTCTTAAAATTAATTCTGTGAATAACGATATTATTTGCATAGGAGAGATCCGTTAATGATTTATAGGTAATGTAAATATTTTCTTCTCATTTAGAGAACTTCACTAACAGCATGTTTGTTTAGAAGACTTAAAGTATTCGAATTATTAGTTCAGGGATAGTTCCTTCTCAATAACAGCCAACATAAATTTATTAGTCAGGTTAAGAACCCTTTTTAGTCTTGACGTTTTAGCTCAATTGTAGTCGTTACTCAAATATTTCCCAGGATTTTTAAGGCTATTTCGATTAAACTCGATCCAAAAAGATTACCGAGAATATTGTTTAACCAAACATTCTTCTGAAACATTAGACACAGCATATAAAAACGTGCCAATTAAACAAAGAAAATCTCCAATAAATTTATTCGTTCCACTATTTAATCCTTTATCATGAATTGCGTCGGTGTAGATAGTTAAGCCTAGGCCGAGAAGACAAATTGCTGGAAAATTTTATTGGTAAAAATATTTAACTGGACATCATTTATTGTAATAATTGGTTATCCTGTATGGTTTCTGACTTCCAAGATTTTTCATATAATTTTTTAGAATGATACCGACAGCAGCAAATTGCCCTCTTCTGTAACGTGTAGAAAGAAAAATACAAGAAAGTAGCATAACTGCAGGTATTGTAAAAGAATTCAACAATTGAATGGCGGTAATGTTAGTAAATTGATAGGCATAGACCATTGCCTATAGGAAAAGAAATTTTTCAAATAATTTTTTCCTAATGTTAATCAGACTAAAAAGTTTGGTTCCGGAGGTAAGGAACTGCCCCTCAAATTTATGGCTATAAACGTCCATTTAAAATTTCGAATATAATCTAATTTCAAATATTCTAGCCTGACCCAGTTCTCCAGACATTTAATTATAGCATCTGCTTAATATCTTACTTCTTCATCCTCCATTAACATTAAAAATTTTAAAATTCACGTAAAGTGAAATTTACCTACAAAATTAGCCTCAACATCAATAAATGCAAGTAAAAAATATTTCCATCCTCTATTTCTTAAAATTTCTAAAAATCCTTCACTTTCTATATTTGAAGACAAAATAGAATCATTTAAATTATTAGTTGATTTATTCTTACGAAAAAATAAATATCCAAAAATAACAAAAATAAAGAAATATGTAGTTAGATTTTGGGCTGCAAATTAGGAAAAGTAAATAATTTTTTTGATTTTAAAGATTATTTTCTTGTTTAAAGAAAAACATAATTTATCCAAAACTTAATAAATCTAAAGCATAACTAAAGATTTATGAAAGAATGTTAATTATAGTCATTTACAGTAAGAATGAACATGAACAGTTTTTAAAAACCCCTAATTTGAAGGTCACATAGTTTAGATAATTTTGGTTAGTTCAAGGATCTTTTATGAAGCAAAGCATTTGCTAATTCAAAATTTTTGCCAAATTTAATTTTCGAATTTAATAAAATTTTTTCAAATAAAACATAAATAATAATTTGCCTGTAGGAGCATTGTATTTTTCATTAGACAAAAATTGTGAAGCAACAGCTGTCCCGCTTAAACAGAGAGACATTAATTGCCCTAAAAGTAGAGCACCTGAACGCCTCAAAAATTTTAGTTCTTAATTAAATTTTTTAAAATTTACTTTGAAAAATTTTGGGTGATTTTTATATTAGCATTGATACTTGTTGACTCCTTTACAGAAAAAAATGTTTAAAAAAAAGTACTTTTCCATTATCCGTCTATATTTATCCATTCCTTCTTTCTATATCAAAAATTATATTTGGTACTTAATTGTCAAAAATGTTATCCCTTAATAGACTTATGAAACAATGTAGATCAAAAATTTGACCAGATAAATTCACTGACCATTCTGTTACTTTATCATTTAACTTTAACGTGAATATAGAAAAAGAGGGCAAGCGAATAATGTAGATGGATAAAGGAAAAATACAAGAAATATTATAAAGATATTTTTAAAATATGTATTTATTAATTTACCTCCATTTAAATTAAATATTTAAATTAATAAAATTTTCAATAAGAAAATAAATTATCTAATTTTTGGGGATTTTTACTAAAATAAATTTAGAAACACAATTTTTTGGTAATAATGTTTGCAAATAAAAATCGATGAAATTGCTATTAAATACATATATTTTTATGTCTGCCAACGAAATGAGAGGAATAATATGAAAATAGTAGTTAGTTGAGGCAATGCTATAATACTCTCCTTTGTTATTATCATTTATTGTGAAGAAGGTTAAGGGGCTAAGATGATGCATGTATATGTAAATTAGAGTTCGAACCAGGGCCAGGACCGGCCCAAAACCGGGTATTTTGATGAAATCTTTTTTTTTCGGGGTGATTTTATATTCTGTTTATGTATATCTGAGTCTTCTGAACTAACAAAATTCCCTCTCAAAGCCGAGAAATAGAATTGTAGGCCTTCCATAAGTCGGAATAGATTATTGTTTGTGAACGTACATATGTAATGTTGAATTAAAGAGATAAGGTTCTCGCCACTACGCTTTCCCTCTATCACTGTCAGTAAGCAATGCCCATGTTTTGAATTCTACCCTCAAAATAACCAGACTTCATTCTTTGCAGGTACACGAGCACGATTTTACTTTCGACGAATACTGTTTCAGCGATTTCGCATGTGATTCCCATAATTTTTGCATTTTATTGAAAATAAGGTCAAAAAAACCCCGGTCCTCCAATCATCATTGTATTCCTTATGAAATGCTCAGCACATTCACTTGCGATTTCAACATGGAACTCAATTTGTTCATAAGTGCTAAATCGAAATGCCATATATAAATGAAATATCGTTTTTAATTCCGAAAGTATTCCTTAAATTAAAAATTGTAAAGGTTGAGTGTAAGTAAAAAACTTATAAAATTTTTTTTAAAAACCTTCAAAAAATGTTTCACAGAGATACCCTCGTTCTTTTCTACAATTTTTTGTTGTGCATTTCCAGTTTCCATATCGGTGATTTTTTAAATTAAGTATATTTTGGCTTTTTTGGCCGATTTTGGCGTTTTGCTTGATTACAAAATTAAATAATGGTGTTTGGTGCGTCACAAAAAATTTTATGCACACCCCTAATTTTCATGTCTATTATAAATTTTATATTAATTGAAAATTGCCATCTGAAAATGTTTTGTTTATAAGTATGAACTTTTCCTCTTAAATATAAGAGTCAACAAATATTATTTCCAAGTTATAATTTAAAGACAGATGTTTCCCTCCCCCAATAAGGAAAAGAGTATAAAAAGGACAAAAAACGTGTAATTACGAAATTTAATTTTTAGTTTCAGAATTTTTAAAAATTATAATTGATAAAGATACCTTTACATATTTATTAGTCTATTTTTTTTAACTCAATTAATTTCAAAATAAAAAATTTATAAAAAATTAAGTTTTAAAAATGAATCAAACCGAATGTATTGCCGCTGAAGCATTAGTTCTCGATACAAAATTTAACATTTTAAGAATATTACTTATAATTCTAAGTATGATTATTATTGTATTACTTTCGCGCGTTATTTGGTCTTACAAAACAAAATCGATGAAATTACATACAAATCTCATTGTAAGCTAAATTTGAAATAAATTAAGTTCATAGAATACCCCCGGTCCCTAATGTTCGTACCGAAGTAAAAACACCATTTTTGAGCGTTTCAGCTCATGGCATATCCGCATCCAAAATATGTATTTGCATGTTTTGATACGAACTAATAATGACTGTTATTCTATTTTTAATAATTTTTAAAGCCCAAAATCCTAAAACTATTGGTTGAAAATAAGATGATTTTGTCAAATTGATAATTGAGTTTTTGATAATTAAAATTTTTCTGAAAATTTAAGATATTAATGAGCAATGTACTTTTACTTTATGCGATTTTTGTATTGGCAAATATGTTTGAATATTTTATGTATTTTGTCAGTTAAATCATTAAAAGTTCACTAATAACTAATTTTAGATTGTTTTATTCACATATACTAATCCATGTGATTGTTTAACTCAAGTTTGGCTAGTTTATTTGATTAGGATGCCATTCGTTATTTACGTTAACGGCTCTCCTTTATTTCATTTTGCTATAATGATTGAAAGAGTTTTGGCTACAGTTTATGTTAAAATTTATGAAAATCAAGGGAAAATGTTTGGGATTATTAGTTCAATTATTGCGGTTAAATTGAATTTTAAATTTTATTCTTTTTTAATTTTAGTGGACTTTGGTTTTTACACATTGTCTTTACAGTTATATTACAACACAAATGGATACCGACACATTCGGTCATCCAATGGTTTATCTAACACTGACAACTAAGTATAATTCTCAAATGCTTATATTCGCCAACTTCTTTTTCTTATTTTTGGTAATATGTATAGCTATTGCTGATTATTATTTAATTGTTCGGAATCAAAAAATCAAATCAAACTTGTAAATATTTTAAAACACCTTTAAATATACCCTTGGGGCTGAAGAAATCGTATCAGATAAAACAAAATAGGAGTTATCGTTCTTGGGTGTTTGGAAATTTCACTGGAAAAATTCAATGTTGGAAAAACTTGAATCTGAGGATTAAGCCACTTTTGGAAAAACTAACAAAAATTTTGGTTAACTGCCCTTGTGATGATTAGTTTTTAATAACTTTGGCAGTAGCAGCTTAGCTTAACAGCTTCTAACGAAAGAGACAAGATATATTAAGATTGGCTAAGTTGGGGAAGGGGAGTAACCATAAACGAGGTTCGATATCAACATTTAATTAGTACACTAAATTTAAAGTTTCAAATCTGCAACAAACTACAATCTAAGCCAAAGCTATCAATCAAAGCAAAACATTCTTTTAATGAAAATTATTTTTCCTCTTGACTTTTTTTATTCATTTGTTTTTGCATTATTTAATATTCTCGCAAACGTTATACGATACAATCGTGAACAATATGGCCAACTTTTTTATACACGTACCTATGAGAGCTTAACTCTAGTAATATTCATTTATCTTAATATCTAACAATAGAGACAAACTATATCCTTTAAAATAGTTAGGATCAGGTGACACCAATAATAAGACCTATCAAGCTTAGGTTATCAGTAACTCGATTATCAGTATTCTAACAAATAATCATATCATACATAAAGAGTCATAATCGATGAATGTAAATAAAATGTATTAAATGATAATTTGATGTCTGCCTTTAAAGTTTAAATTTTCCTGAAATAGATCCTAAACATTATTAGGGAGGTCTGAGACCGAAACTTTTCCAAGACTCAAGCCAAGAGTCTCAGACGTCTCTAATTTACATATATCATATAAGAATATGTTTCCTTCCGTATTCCCTTGATAGCTAACTTTGGAGCCTATATTAGAATGGAATTTTTAACTTCATAGCAGGGTGGCCCTTTTACCCTATTTATAGAGAAAGCTATGCCCTAATTTTTGCCTTATTTTTGGCCGATTTTGCCCTACTTTTGAGTGGCTGCGCCCTATTTTGGTGTTTTGGAAGGGCAGACCCTGCTTCATATCCTTCTTAAAATTCAAAAATTGGCGCCTTGGTGTGGATATAAAAATAAACTTGAAAATTAGTGGATCTGTCGTAAAATTTTGTCCAAATATTCCTGAGAGTTTTTACGTTTTGTTTTATTTTGTAATTTAATTTAATTATTTTCTAATTAAAGTTACTTTTCACTCACGCAATTATAACTTTAATTGTATATGACTTTTTTCTGAAGAAACAGGATGAAATGAAGAAGAATTTTGTTAAAATAAATATGAATATGAGTTCGGAAACATATTTTAAAAATTTAAATCTTTCCTGGAAATGAATTGTTTTATATACTTTTATGTGAATAAATTTTGATTTTTAAGTAAAAATTTATAATATTATTAATTATGGATTATTATTATACAAATATTTTTTTTAATTTTTATTTATTTTAAATATATTTTTCTAACAACTGTTTTCCTTCCATAAAATATTTACTTTGTTTTGTTTCCAGCTGTTTAATAAAATTTATTTTGTTTTTACCCCAGAAGATTGATTTTTTAGTTTATTAATTTAAAAATTATATTTAAAAAATCTATTAATTTTCTTGCCTAAAATTTAATAAATCTATTTTTAAATTTAAAATAATTTCAGTTTTAAGAAAAATTAAAATGACAGCTGGAGAATTTTTAAATTTTTGGCCTTATTATTCTTATTCGCCTTTCTATAAACACAGCGAGACTTTTGACTACTACAAATTCGGTCCAATGTATGACTGTTATTACCGAATACCTTATAGACTACCACCAACGCAAAGTTATTTTTCGTGGCGTTATGAGAATAGTTATTACCCCTACTAATTTAGGTAGGTTTTTTGTTGATTTTTAGGTTTTTTGAAGCTTTTTAAAATAAATGGAGCTGTATGTAGTTTAACCATAATTATGACTTTGGATAACTCCATCCCTCTAATTCTGGGGAAAATTTGAAAACCACGTAGCCCGCATTTATGATCAATATCATTAATTTCGACCGAAAATTGTTCTTATTTTTTGTTAATCAAAAATTTTGGGAATTACGGCCGTTCCTCTAGTCAAATTTTTTGATATTAAAAGACATGCTCTTAGTCTATATTAATAGGATTTACTCAGCTATTTAAAATTAATTCAATTAAACATTTTATTTAAAAATTAAAATTTAAAGGCAATTTCATCAAAAAATTGACAACAAAAAAGAAGATTACATGTTAAAAATTTTCAATTAAATAACAAAATAATTTTTGAAAAACTGTAAAAATTATTTTTCTAATTTTTTAAAAACCGAATATTTTTATTTTCTAAATATTTTTTGAGCAATAAAATTAGTTAATCTAGTAGTTAATTGTTGAGAAAATATATGTATATTTTTAATGACCGCCCAACCATCCATCACATTGATAATCTACATGAATAAAAACGCGTTCAACAAATTCTAATGAACGAATCTAGAATATACAAAAATATTTTTCAAAGAAATTAGAGATCGGACCAGAATGAGATAACGGAAAAAATCCTGGTTATCGAGACCGACATTTCCTAGATAGTAGGGTTCAGCGGTACCGGTATTCCGAGAAAAAAACGGTATCGGTATATCGGATTGATGATACCGATCCCGATACCGGTACCGACTCGGGATCGGGATTAGCCTAAATCGGTATCGGGATTTGAGTTAATGATACCGGTACCGATACCGGCTCGGGATCGGGATTTAAAAATCGGTATCGGTATTTCCTAAAAAATTTATATATGAAAAAAAATAAATTCTTTAATAAATAAATTCATTTTGAAATAGGTTTTACCTAGGGGTGTTAGAAAATACCGATATTCATCGGTATCCGACGCTAATCCCGATACCGATACCGGCCTCGGTATCAGCAAAAACGGTATCGGGATTTATCTTTCGGTACCGGTATCAGTAAAATCAGTATTCAAAGAGACCTGTATATTACCGCCCGATACCGGTCGGGATCCCGATACCGCTGAATCCTACTAGATAGTATCTATCTCGATTTTCGTATGAGAATCCTTAAAACTCCTCCTTCAACATTTTTCATTTTGTAGCATGTATTATTGTTTTTACTCACCTTTCTCTCCAATGCTTCCGTTAAATCATGTGTTAACTTTAAAGGCAAATGCTCATCCAAAACTACATGTAATTCAACTAATGCACGTTCCCCCAAATGATAGACCATCATATGATCAATGTGTTTAATTTTATCGTCGTGTTGTATAGCAATTCGTAAAATACGTGAAATAGCTTCTTGTTCGGCACGACGACCAATCATTAACGGAATTGTTGAGAAGACATTAGCCATCCAGGAAATTGCAATAAATGAACTTAATGGAAGATAAAACGCCTACGCCGAGATATTTATTATGCTTACCAAACAACAATTGCCCCAATCGGGTCAGCTAAAGGCCAGTATCTATCCCCAATAACAGCACAAGTCAAAGCCACCACAGATGTCAAAATATCATTTCTTAAATCCAACCCCATAAGTTTACATCCTTGGGAACTTTTTGAATAACAAATAGCTAACAATATAATTCTTATTGTTATGCCTCCCAAAAGTATAGATATTGTAGGTATTGTAGCTTCTGGATTGACCTTTAAATAATTTATTTTTTATTTTATAATAATAAATTTCCAGATTATTTTAAATATCTTGGACAAATCAGTACCGAATACCTTACAAATTTTCAAATTTATTTAGGAATTTCTGGATTTAGTTTCGGTAAATAAAAATAGCTCTATTTTTATGTTCCTAATAGGTATATTTTCGGTTTGAGATTTCTAAAACTCAAATGAAATTCCAAAATTTGCAAATTCTGTATAGAAAAAATTCCCATATTGAATGGAATGCAAATTCCTAAATAAATTTAGAAATTTGTAAGGCACATGTAAAATTAAAATTTTTTATTGCTTATTTTTTGATGCTTCCCCTTGCCTGATTAGAAATAATAGCTTGAGCAGATTGTACAATCATCATAATATTAGCTACACCCATTATTGTAGAACATACAATTACTGAAACAATTTCTAAACGTTCTCTACCTCTTGGATAATTTAACATATTTGTATTATTTATTGCCCAAACACTTGTCTAGTTTTAATTTAAAATTATAATTTTATTTAGGAAATACTTGGACAATTAACGATGTTGTTAAATCCATTGCATTGTCGATAAAGGCACTAAAGTGTGAATAATTTTTTAAATTTAACTCGTTAAGGGATTAATTTGTAATAGATAATAATTAGTGATAAGCAAAATAGCATTTGTTGGATCCCGAATTCGGATATAATTTTTAAAGTCTGCATGGGTTTCATAAATTTCGCAAATAAAAAGGTGAGGATTGCGGTAGCATATCCGTTAAAATTCTGCAGGGAACTTTGAGATGGCCTAAGCATTCTTGGTGGAAAGGATTTACAGGAACGAGAAAAATCTGTTTCCGATTTAGAGAAAGGACTCAAAGTCTCTTTTTGTATAATTAAAATTATAGGTTTTTAAAATTTAACAAATTTTAACCTAACAACAGAGTAAGAATGTGATAATATCGAGGCCATTAAATTAGCACCTAACAAAACAACATTTAATCCAAAAATAATTCTTGCCATAAGCCTGTCCATTCGTTGGCCTTTTTTATTCATTTCATTTCTAGCCATTTCAATAGCTACATGATCAAAATCTGATTTATTGAAGCATTGCTCATCGATATGGTAATTCTCGATTAATCGATCCTGATTTTCATAAAACTGAAAAATTGGGCTAATTTATTTTATGAAATGAATATATATGTAAACACATTCAGATGTCATAAAGCTATGTGATCAAAATCTGGTTTTAATTAACGATTATTCGTGTCTCATACTTCAACTGCCCCCACCCTCCAGTAACTATAATTTACATATGTTAAAAATTATATTTGAAGCTTCACAAAAACAAAAGATCAGGGGTATAATCACACTAACACGTTATGATTGGTGTATAATGTTGTAAATTTAGAGATAGTAGTTAAGTTTATAACGAGAGTTATCCATATACTTACACTTTTTGACTAAATTAATTATAAACTAATTTTTAATCAAATAGAGTTTAAATAAAAGATTGAAATTATTTTAAAATCCTCGAAAACGTAAAAACAAAAACCTCTTTTAACTTTTTAAGCCTCTTCCTTCTAGTAAAAAAGCCAGCTTTATTGGTTAAAAATAACCGAGGATCACTTGTTCGTCTTCGCTCAATTCTTTGATTCTCAAGTAATGGCTCTTTTTCTTCCATTTTTAAATAATTTATAAAAATTAATGAAATTTATAAATGTTAAATTTAAATAAATAAATTAAATATAAATAAATTTTTTTGTTTGTTTATATATCGATTATGATGATTTTTGCTTTTATAAATTTTTGATAAGAATTATAAAGGAATGCCTAATAATAAAAATAATTAATATAAATATCGTGTAATTAATATTTTATCTTTACCAAAGATAGTGAAGATAGGCGTAAATAATGAAAAAATAGAATATAAAAAATACTCAAAACCCCGCGCTTCGCGCGGGGTTTTGCGGCACGCGACTCGCGGGGAGTCTACGGGCGATGGGTCTGGGCTCGTAACATAAACCTATTCCTATCTCCCTTGCTCTTGACGTATTTGGGGCCTCCGTAGTTGCAAAAATCTCCACAGATGCCATAGGTAAGGAGCTAAAACAAACGGTCATAACTTTGTCAAATCAAGTCCGATTTGGTTGATTTTGATGTCATTCGACTCAGCTCGACGAGCTCTTTTGAATGAGGTATAATTTGCATTTTCGAATTTTTCACCCCAAAAAAGTGCTTGGTCCCCCCTATGGTTTTTCGATTTTTGGGGGCCTATATCTCAGCCCCTCTATGAGTCCGCACGAAAATTTTTTCACCATTCGACTCAACTCGACGATCTCTTTCGAATGACATATAATTCGGACTATTTCGGCTTTGTTCGTTTTCCGAAATTATACCAAGTTTATTTTAATATTTTTTCGATGGGCAACTTTTTTTATCAAAATAGTCAACGTAAACCTATGAAGAGTAGGCGAGGCGCTTGTGCAAAATCCCGCGCTTCGCGCGGGATTTTGCGACACACGCCTCGCGGGAAGTCAACGGTCGCTGGGTTCTGGGCTCGTAACTTAATCCTATTCTTATCATCGATGACATGGTCATGCCCGGCTTCCCTCGCATCATTAAAAACTCCACGAATGCAATAGGTAAGGAGCTAAAATAAACGATCATAACTTTGTCTAACTTGTTAGTTCGAAAAGATATTAAAATAAACTTAAATATTTTTTTCGTTTTTGAAAATTAAATTTAATTTTTTAAAATTTTTTCCCCAAAAACGGTCCGCAAATGTCCGATCCGCAAAAGTCGGTCCGCAATCCGCAAATGTCGTCCGCAAAGGTCGGTCCGCAAAAGTCGGTCCGCAAGTGTTGCACTACGGATTCAGAAGCTGCCTTCTGAAATTCCGAAGGAAAAATTTTGCGGAACATTTAAGATTGGGCGTCCAAACATTTATGCTGCAACCAATAGTGGGCTCCTTATATGCGCACCCTATTAAAGTGTACCGATTTTTTGACCACAAATTTTATTATCTAAACTCTTAAATTTTTATTGTAGTTTATGGAAAATTTTCATCTCAAATTTATGAAAAATATAAATATTTTTCACTTGTTTAAATAAAAGTTTTCTTTTACTTCAATGTAGAAATGCACGTATTTGTAGTCTTGTTAACGAAAATATTACAGTAAATTATTTAAAAAATACGATTTTGTTTAACTATTTTATGTCAAACAATTTAAAACTTGCTTAGAAAATTTTAAAACTACAATAAAATTTCAAATTAAAGTTGTCGTAAATAATTAAAAAATTAATTATTAGCAAAATAGATTTAAACATATACCACTTAAAAATCATTCAAGACGAAAAGTCTAGTCCGGCTTCGTTAACCAAATTATTTGTTTGATTTTTTTTATTTTCCAAATTTGTTTCCAGAATATGAAAATTTCTATTTGGGTAGTTGAATGATTTGTTTTGTCTTCGGCCGGGTTCGATTAAAAGAGACCCAGAAAGTTTAGGATTTGAAGTAGTGTTGGACCCGAATCCATCGAACCGACCACGAACCCCGACCTTTTTTGGCTGAAGCGTATTCTTTTTGTCTTTTGACGAAAAGTTCAGACCTTCGAAAATCCAGCAAACCCGACCTCAAACTCTAAGATACTGTCGTGGACAGAGCCACGTAAAAACATAAAAATATATTTATTAACCATAATTTACATTCACACGATCTTATCTCCTTCTTCCCACTACACAGTTATTATTATTCACCTTCTTCACTTAAGCTTATTCACTTCACTTCACTTCAGTTTGAATTATATTTTTTATTGGACTTTTTTCCTTATTTTTTATATAAAAAAATATTTGTTTGTGCTTTAAAAATAAATAAAATTGTTTTCTCTCGTTAAACTAAAATTTAAATAAATTTGTGGGAGTTAAAATCAATAGCTCCTACAAAAGTGGTGCAACGGCTAAACGCAAAACGCAAAGCCGAAAAATCTGAACCAAACAAATCTTCGCAAGCGCAAAAATAGCCAAACGCGAAAAAATGAGCGGACCTATACGCCAGAGCTTAGGACCCGCAAAAGCAACTCTCATTCGTGTAATCGCAGAAGCTAAAACGATACTGGATGAGAGGCCAAATCAGAATGAGGAAATAGAAAATTGGACGCTTTGGACGCAACAGCTAAAAAATGCTAATTCAAAGCTAGAGCGAACCCTTTCCAGAATATCAACCTTTACTGAAAATTGGACAAAAGTAATCCTCCAATCACCACCAGAGCAAGCAGAGAGAGAAAACACGCTCTATGAGGCAGTGGCATTAGGAGAAGAAGGACTTTTGGTAAAAATAGAAGAGGCGAACGAACTAGCGGTTGACCTAGGCACCTCCATAGAAATTGGAGAGAATGCCATAAGGCAAAAAAGCATTGAATCGGACCGCGCATCTTCTATTCGCCAAGCGACGCCAAACAGACATTCACAAATACGTTTGCCTAAAAATTCACTACCTGAGTTTTATGGCGATTTAAACCTTTGGCCATCCTTTTGGGATAACTATCGCTCAGCCATACACGAAAACGCACTTTTAACCGATATAGATAGATTCAATTATCTAAATGGTTGTGTAAAAGGTGAAGCGAAAAAATTAATTCAAAATTATTTTATAACTGAAGCAAATTACCATATTGCTATAAACAAACTTAGCGAGCGATATGGGGACGAAGAGCGCATTAAAGCAAATTTGCGCGCAGAATTAAGAGCTTTACCTCCAGCTAATAAATTCATCAATTCTATTCGATTAACAACAGACAACATTGATCGAATTATTCAACAATTACAACAAATGGGAGAAAATATAAATCAATCACTTATTTCATCAGTGATTGAAGAAAAAATGCCAAAATGGATTCTTCTTGAATTGGAAAAAGCTAAACAAAAAGCTATGGCAAAATGTGAAGGAAGTGACGACGATGAACCTTTCATATGGGACACAGAAAAGGTACTTAAAAAGTTAGCGATAATCATAGAATTGCATGAAAAAGTGAATAGAATGCCTCAATTAGAAAATAAATTTAAAAATGAAAGGAGGCAAAATCCGGAGAAAAACTTTTCGGAAAATGCGCGAGTATTTTTTAACTCAAACGCGCAAACAAAACAGAATTTTGTAAACAAAAATAATGCACAAAAGAGCAAACCGCAATCGCGCAGACAAAAACCAGAGCGTAGAATTCTACCATGTATTTTTTGCAATGATGAGTCACACAGAAGCACATCGTGCCAAAAATACTCAACAGGAGAAGCACGCCAAAAAAGACTCGCAATATTGAAAAAATGCGTTTGGTGCTTTAAAGACGCAAATCATAATATTTGTCTTGCAAAATATAAATGCAAATTATGCGATGGGGCTCATAAAGACATAGTTTGCAAAAAATTCGCTATTGAAAAACAAACAAGCGAAACAGTCCAACAACACTCTCTTGCAACGCAAACTCAAGCGCAAAAAGACATTCTTTTAATGACACGCCAGATAACTGTTCTAGCAGGAAATGTTGTCGACACCTAGCAGGAAAAGGTGTCGAAATCAACCCTAGTTTGTGCTTCAAACTAGGGTTTTAGATTTTTAAAGCATTTTAGACATCAAAATAGGTTTAGGTTAAAAGACCAGAAAATTTAAACAAATTTCAATGGACTTGTATTTCTTTCACCATGATGAATACGAGCGTCTTTACGGAACTTATATGGTTTAGGTACGCTTTTTTTAGCCACGCCCTTTTTTCATTTTCCATCATTATTCTTTTACTCTTTTTCCCTCTCAACCATCAATCTAGTTGAGGTCAATTTTTTTAAAGATAGAGCTGAGTTGGATGACATCATCGAGCTGAGCTGAGACGAAAAATCGGTCCGTGAGATTTCTGGGCTGAATTACAGGGGTCCAAAAATTTATAAAAAGCCGTAAAAACGGTCATTTTTGGATACTTATTGCCATTTAAATAACTGAAATAAATAAAAATAAGAATATTGATTCAAATGTTAATTCTGTTTTGGTGACATTGGAAAGAAAATGATCTTTTCCTTGTTAATGTCTCTCACTGAACATGCCACAGGAAAAGGAAATCGAGGAAGAAAGACAGGCTGACCATTCTGCATATATTAAGTTTGATTGATGATGGAAAAGGAAAAAAGGGTGTGGTCAAAAAAAGCGTACCTAAACCATATAAGTTCCCGTCTTTACAATTGTAGTTTATACAATATCGACCAAATCCCTATAGAAAAACGTCAACATAAAATACTTGGAATTTTCTTCATTATTTTGTCTTCAATATATGAGGTGAATTTTGGCAGAGATTTGCTAAATCTGTAAAAATACATATAATAAAATGCTTAAAGTATAAAATATTATTAGTTTACGGGAAAATGATTAATATAGTTCCGAAAAATATAAATGTAATAAACAACAGTTCCAAAATATTTTGGCCTGGATTGAGAAACCTGGTCAGTAAACTCTGCATCCAAGAAAAGTTACGAAAATTCTCGATTAATTCTGTTCTTTATTTAGTTCTTTCTTATTTAAGCTTTATTTGCTCTTAAAATCTTTAATTTGAATAAAGTTACGGCATAAATAAGGTGACCTATTACTTTTGGGTCAGCATGAATGAATTTTAAGCCCCCTATGAATTTTAAGCCCCAAGACAGGTGACTTCATATACGCATCCATAGGAAGCGTTTACTCATTCTTGAGGTTTACCAGATAGATGATTGATCATTTTTGTGAAGCAAATCCACAATAAGGTTTTGGGGATAATCTATAGTTTAAATTTTATTATTAAGCAGATACTCTATTTTCCTTGTATGTTTTCAATTTGGAAGCTAATGGCAAAAAGTAATAGCTATAAAATTATGTTCGTTATGGGCATTCTTGATATAACAGCGATTATAGCCGTTGGATTCCTTACTGGTTATTTGGGATATTTTGGATATGTTTTCTGCTCTTCACCAAAATCTATTTATTTTGTTGGAGCATTTGGAACTTGTTTGTGCTTTTTAATAATTTAATAAATTTATTTATAGTCTGTTGGGCTGCTGAATCTATGATGGACGGAATATTAGCTTTGAACCGTTGCGTTGAAATGTGGGCCTCTGAATTGGCTAGAAAAATTTTTGGCGGTGGGGAAATGATAATAACTTAAGATTCTATAAATTAATATATCTTCATAAATTTTATTTCTTTTTGATTTGCCTTTAAATTTTAATGTTTAAATTAGAGCAGCACGAGGTAGAGGCCTCGCCCCTTAGCACCTCGCTAACCTTTAAACATCAACCTCGATTTCGCTGAAAAAAAACCTCGCCAAGAACCTCGTCGAGGACCATGGGTTATAAAATTTTATATTATATTTTTATATAATATTCTTAAAAGATTTTAAAGGAAGACATAAATGCTACATGAGATTTCTGGCTATTTTAAATTTTATTTTTCTTCGGTCAGATTATTTTTATAGAATATTTTCAAAAGATTTTAAAGGAAGATATAAATGCTACATGAAATTTCTGGCTATTTTAAATTTTATTTTTCTTCGGTCAGATTATTTTTATAAAATATTCTTAAAAGATTTTAAAGGAAGACATAAATGCTACATGAGATTTCTGGCTATTTTAAATTTTATTTTTCTTCGGTCAGATTATTTTTATAGAATATTTTCAAAAGATTTTAAAGGAAGACATAAATGCTAGATGAGATTTCTGGCTATTTTAAATTTTATTTTTCTTCGGTCAGATTATTTTATATAATATTCTTAAAAGATTTTAAAGGAAGACATAAATGCTAAATGAGATTTCTGGCTATTTTAAATTTTATTTTTCTTCGGTCAGATTATTTTTATAGAATATTTTCAAAAGATTTTAAAGGAAGACATAAATGCTAGATGAGATTTCTGGCTATTTTAAATTTTATTTTTCTTCGGTCAGATTATTTTATATAATATTCTTAAAAGATTTTAAAGGAAGACATAAATGCTAAATGAGATTTCTGGCTATTTTAAATTTTATTTTTCTTCGGTCAGATTATTTTATATAATATTCTTAAAAGATTTTAAAGGAAGACATAAATGCTACATGAGATTTCTGGCTATTTTAAATTTTATTTTTCTTCGGTCAGATTATTTTTATAGAATATTTTCAAAAGATTTTAAAGGAAGACATAAATGCTAGATGAGATTTCTGGCTATTTTAAATTTTATTTTTCTTCGGTCAGATTATTTTATATAATATTCTTAAAAGATTTTAAAGGAAGACATAAATGCTAAATGAGATTTCTGGCTATTTTAAATTTTATTTTTCTTCGGTCAGATTATTTTATATAATATTCTTAAAAGATTTTAAAGGAAGACATAAATGCTACATGAGATTTCTGGCTATTTTAAATTTTATTTTTCTTCGGTCAGATTATTTTTATAGAATATTTTCAAAAGATTTTAAAGGAAGACATAAATGCTAAGACATTTATGAGATTTCTGGCTATTTTAAATTTTATTTTTCTTCGGTCAGATTATTTTTATATAATATTCTTAAAAGTTTTTAAAGGAAGACATAAATGCTAAATGAGATTTCTGGCTATTTTAAATTTTATTTTTCTTCGGTCAGATTAATTTTATAATAATCTGACCGAAGAACCCCGAAGGCTATATCCCTACAAGGAGAATTAAAAGACTACTAACACCGACCCGACGGTACTTTCCAGTCCCCCTTTTCCAGACCCCGGCGGGGATGTTGAACCCCGAAGGGAAGATTTTTAAAATGGAAGATTTTTAACTTAAGGATCCTCCAAAATTCTGAAAATTTTCGCCTGCGGCGCACCTATTTGCCCTAATTAAGGAAAAAATTTGGAAGCCATACCCGACATGTTTTTTCACCCCGTGACATCCCTGCCCGGTACTCTGACACTATGAAAAATATTTGAACCAAAAAACAAAAAAAACAATTATAACAAATATGTATAACAAATCGATAAATGTATAGTTTAAAAAATCGATAAAACACTTCACTTTACATTTTCAAATTGTAACTTTAGTAGTAAGTCCCCCACAAATGTATCACTTAAGGGGCCCATTGAAAAAGCCTGTGCCTGAGGTGCGGTATTTTTTCTTTGAAGATGCCGCCAAATCCGTGCCTAGAGGGCACTTTTTTGCGCGAAAAGTTAATTTTTGGCGCAAAACCCCTCTTCTTTCGGGAGGGGTTTATAATTTTTGGGGGGTCCCCGATATTTACCGCACGCACATCAGGCACAGACTTTTTTCAATGGGCCCCTCGAGTGATACATTTGTGGGGATAAAAAATTATTTAAAATATTTATTTAAATTTATTTAAAATAAAAATTTATTTAAAATTCTTTAAAATGAATTGTGAAAATGATCGGTTGAATACTTTTCTGAAAAACGCCTAGGAACGCCCCCTATTTTTTAAAAAATTAGAAATACTCAAAATATTTTTTCTAAGGTTTAAAATTAATTTAACAATTTATTTTTTCACAAAAAACTTCCAAAAAAATTCAAAAAAAATTTTTTCAAAAAAATTCAAAAGAAATTCAAAAATTCTAAAAAAAAAGTTTTTAAAGGTGAAATGAAGCAATATAAAAGGGGGCATATTTTGTAAACTATTGTCATTTTAAAAATTTCTTTATTTTGCAATAAATTATTTTAAAATTAATTTTAAATAAATTTAATAATGAAAGAGCTTATCCCAATTGTCTCCTTTTCTGCTACTACAAACGGATTAACAATATCATCCCCTAAATTAAATACTCCACGTTTTGTTCCCTTTGATATTTCTGGAAAATGTACAACCTGCAGAGCAGATGACGTGGAAATTGATTACGTCATTACCATAAAAGGAATTCATATTATCAGTAATAGACTTAAGAAGGAAAAATTTGTCGCTTTTGATATAATCGAGAGATTTGGAGAGACCAACGTTTTCCGGTTCAAAACACGTAGAAAGGTTTTCAGTATACAAGTTGACAAAGAAAAAAATCTATTCCGGACTCAATCAATCAACGATGACTTTTTCAATTTACAATGCGCAACCGGAAATGGAAATTCCTTATTCCGATCACAATCAATTATTGACGAATATTTGGAATTTCCACCTGAAAAAAGATTAAAATTAGAAGAAAAGGAAAATCCAGAGAAAAACTCCAATGAAGGTATCGTAAAAGAAGATAACAAAGCAAAGTCAGACGAAAGTGAAAATATAATAGAAAAGGAAGATGACAAAAAGTCAGCCGGAAATATAGAAGAGCAGGATGACAAGAAAAAGTCAGAAGAATTTATAGAAGAGCAAGATGACAAGAAAATGTCAGACGAAAGCAAAGAAGAAACAATAGAAGAAAAGGAAATTTTGATAAATTAATTAGATATTTTGTTTTCATTTTTTAAAATCTATTTTCACTTTTAAATAAAATATGTTAAACCAACTTGAATTATATGAACCTATTCCAAAAATGATTTGAAATTGAAATTACCTTTTGGATGTATAGTCAGTGGACCTAGTTCAAGCGGTAAAAGCACTTTTATAAGAAATTTAATTAGTGATGCAAAAGAAATGATTGACCCACAACCTAAGTCTATTCTTTACTGTTACGGAGAATTCAGTTTATTAGTTTCTCAACTACAGAGAGATGGAATTTCGGTGTATTCGGGAGTTCCACCAGAAGAATTAATAAAAAATCAACAAAAACCTTCGTTAATAATTCTTGACGACCTTTTATATTCGATTGATGAAAAGTATCTTTCTGAACTATTTACAAAAAAGTCACACCATCTTGATTTTGGAATTGTCTTTGTCACGCAAAATTTATTTGAAAAGAAACTAAGAGTTGCTCGTCAAAATTCGATGTACTTAGTATTAACTCGAGCTCCAAACGGTGCACTATCTATCAGAAATTTGGGAGTACAATTATTTCCTGGAAAATTGTATTATTTTCTCGATGCATATCGACAGGCAACGCGTAATTTTGAAACTACTATATTTTTACCAAAATCTAATTAGTTAAAAAAAAAGATTCAGATAATTTTGAAACTACTATATTTTTACCAAAATCTAATTAGTTATTAAAAATGATAAGTCAAATAGTAAAAAATAATTATCAATTCCTTAACCAATTATCAAAAACAAGATCAATAATAAAGAGAAAACGTCTATTAAAACAAGCATCTATAGAACAATTGCTTTCAATTGCTGAAATTTGTCTAAATATTGTACGAAATAAATTTCAACTAACAAAACGACAAAAAGGTCGATTAGTGCCATTTGCTGATTTTGTTCGTCGCATTAGTCGTGTAAGAACAGTACGCGGTGCACGGAGAATTGTTATACAAAAGGGCAGCGGTCTCCCCCTAGGGCTTTTTCCAGCATTACTTACACCAATAATAATTGAATTATCAAAAAATATTGTATCAAAATTTTCTACAAATTAAATGGCTAATAAATTTATCCTTGTCCCAGAGGATATCTATCGAGGATTATTGACTCAACCATCTTCGGACACAGGAAATATTAATTTGGATTATACTCGAAAAAATTTGGACATAATTAAAAGACAGCACGAGAACAATGAATTAAAAAATATCAATTACAATCAAGAACTACGTCGTTACCTACACATGCTAAAGGAGCAAAATCAAACACCAGCAGGCGTAGACGTCCGTCAAATTGATAACCCAGCCCTTGATCAAATAAAACAAATATTGCCCCTAATTACTCCTACACAAAATGAGAATGCAGCTGATTTAAATATTACAAAACCATTAATAAATGATGAGGGAAAAGAGGTTACAGAGGACTCTATGTATACAGCAGATGAAGGGAGTGACGTGGAAACACCCAAAACTTCAAGGACACCAAAATCTAAATTAACTCAAAGGACTTCAATAATATATCATTTCATGAAGATAAATTTTGAAAAGTATAAGGTGAATAAAGAAGATAAAATTTTAAATGAAAAAGGAACAAAAGAAATTGTAGGAAGTAATGTCAAAAAATCCCTTGATTGCATAATACGCTCAGATTTTACTGGAAAGCATAAATGGAATGGAGTTTCACCGCCTGGTACTACTATTCTAGAGAAAAGGTTGAGAAATGATCCCCATATTTGGCAATTAATTGAAAAAGCTAAAACACCCATTACACCAAGACGCATTACTCAGCCCAAAAGAATATCTCAAGGATTCAAATCAAAACAACCGTCATTATTTGAAGGAGAATGGAGACCACCAAAGGAGTGGATATAATACTGGATCGACTTTATAATGATCCCGCAAATCCCGCTGGGTTTGCTGGTATTAATCAATTATGGATAGAGGCAAAAAAGAAGGATAAAAATATAAAAAAGAAAGATGTGATTGAATATTTAGAAGGTCATCGTACATATACAATTCATCGCCCTCGACGTGTGCGGTTCAAAAGATCAAGGACTATGCCTGCAGGTTATATGACAGATGTTCAGTGTGATTTGGCCGATTTTCAAAAATTATCGCGGCAAAACAATGGTTATAATTATGCTCTTGTTGCAATAGATGTCTTGAGTAAACGTGTTTTTGCAGAACCTGTACGAACAAAGAAAGGAAAGGACATGATCCAGGCATTTGAAAGTATTTTGGAAAGAATGGAAATGCACCCTCATAGAGTTTTCAGTGACAAGGGTACAGAGTTTACAAGCAAGGAAATGGCTGAATTTTTCAAAGGGAAAGACATTGAAAAGTTTACACCGAATTCATCAACAGTCAAAGCTTCTCTTGCCGAACGATGCATCCGTAATATAAAACAACGGCTTTATAGATACATGAGTGAGAAACATACATTAAAATGGGCTGAAGCGATACATAAGATAGTTGATGCAATAAATCACTCAAAATGTCGTGCAATTGGAGGATTGAGACCAATTGATATTAGTTTTAATAATGCAAGAAAAATAAGAGAAAAAATTTATGGACGTATAGGCTCTAATATAAATCGAAAGAAGACCCGATTTCAAAAGAATGATTTTGTACGCATGAGTCGTAACAAAAATGTCTTCGCAAAAGGATATCTACCTAATTACTCTGACGAAATCTTACAAGTGGATCTTGTGAAAAATAGAGCCAACCCCAACAGATATCGAGTTAAGGATGAAAAGGGAGAGCATTTTGAAGGATACTTTTATCCTGAAGAGTTGACAAAAGTGAGAAAAGATGAAAATACAAGTTATAAAATTGAAAAGATTATCAGTAAAAGAAGGAAAAAAGATGGAAAGAATGAATATCTTGTGAAATTTTTCGATTACCCCAATCCAGAATGGATAGATGAATCACAATTTGTATAAAAAATTTTCTATTATTAATTGTAAATCATTTAATTTAAAATAAAATTTGATAAATATGGAAAATACTTTTTTTGTTGTATTACCTAGCAATGTTAGTGATTATTCTGATAATAAGCCTAACAAATTCCGATCACATTTGGCAAAACCTATTCAGTTTCAAGGAGGAAATTGGGTATGCGGTTTATATAGTATTCAATATCCGCAATCGTGGGCAGCTACAATTGGTACAGATGAGAAACAATGGATAGAAATCAATTAAAAAACAAAAAGACATTCAAATTTGGTATTCCAAAAACAACGCAATTAACTGCAAAAGGCTTGGGGTTTTTTCTGAAATTAGCGCTTGCAAAAGTCCAAAAAGAGGAAACAAGAAAGCGAAGAGAGGTTACAACCTTTAAAGATGATGATTTTATTATTCAAAAAGATTCCCCTATTAAAAAACGCGTCAGAAGAGAACATCAAGACTGGTTAGATGAATTTTTTACCAAGTACCCGAATTATTGGGATGCTATTAAAGATTATGAACAAGATTTAAAAAAACATAAGTCAAGTGTTGAAGAAAAAACAAAACAAGTTATGAATGAGAATAACACGGAGCAGAAATCTGTCTTTGAATCTCAACTTCAACATTTGAACACAATAACTGAGGAAAAAACAGCAAAATTTAACCTTTTAACAAACGAAGCAAAGAAAAGAGATGATCTTGATAGGCAGGCAAACCAATCTATATTGATTGGGCAAATTTTCTATGCTTTGGAACTTACAAGGAAATATGTAACGAAGGAATTAGGAAGTAGATTAAAGTTTAGTCGATATCATTTGGGGCGATTCCATAAGCAAAAATCAGATGTAATGAAGTTAATGCAGGATATTGGTATTCCATTGAACAAAGAAAAATATGATGCTCAAACTTATGTCCCAATGGTCGTCGATTATTGGAATAAATATTACATTAACAACGGATATCGCTTCAAAGTGTTTATATTTGGGAATAAAGCAGAGACAACTCCAAAGTACAAATATGGTTCTGAAACTTTCAACACTGCAATTCCAATATGCCATTCTGAAGACCATTTCGATGGAATTAGAACTGTTGGCGCTCAATTTGGCCCACATTGGCAATATTGCTACTCTTGCGAAAAGAAGTACTGGAAAGCAAATGAACACGCTAACAATTGCAAATCCCGATGTCGTCTATGTGGAAGAGTTGGAATAGGAATGCCTTGCCCTGTTTCTGAAAACTTTAGAAAGGAATGTCAAGATTGCGGGAAAAAGTTTTGGGAAAAGGAATGCTTCGATCATCATAAGTCCAGCAACCAATGTCAAAGGTCAAAACAATGTGACAAATGCGGTACAATATGGAATGTAAAAGTGCACAGAGATAATAGAGGAAAACAACATGTTTGTGGGCAAAAATGGTGCAACAACTGTCTTCAATTTCACAGTACAGAAAGAGGATGTTTTATAAGACCACTTGAACAAAAACAACAAACAACTTATAGATTGGTGACATTCGATTTTGAAGCTACTCAGCATACAAAATTTAATGACAGTTCGTCAGATCGACTTCATTGTGTGAATTTTATTGCTGCCGCTGTGGTTTGCACTAATTGTATGTTGGATAGAAAGCACTGGAAAACATTTCTAAGACGTGACAAAAAATTTTGTAATATTTGTGGCCCAAATCGAAACATCACTTTTTCACAACGCCCATTTTACAAAACAAAAGTCGACGAGCAGAAAGTTACAACAAATCCTCTACATGAATTTGTCAATTGGTTACTATTTGAACTTGATGGACGCTTTACAACTAGCATTTTCTCACTTTGGCGGAAGATATGATATGGTGATGGTTTTCCGAGAAATTTTTGCAGCTGGAATCGTTCCATCAATTATTCGACGAGGAAATAAATTGTATGAAATGAAAGTTCCACGTAATAATAAATGCAATGAAGTAATATTCCGTGACTCTTACAACATTTGCCCAATAGGACTAGGTCAACTTGTTGATGCTTTCGATCTACAAATCCAGGAAAAACAATTCTTCCCACATTTAGCAAACAATCCAAGCAACTACGACAAAACACTTCCGAACCTTCCTCAAAAATCTGATTATTTGTATGGTGGTATGCTACCAGAAAAACAAAAGGCGTTTGATAAGTGGTACACCCAAGAATGTCATCAACATTTTTGTTTAAATGAAGCTCTAGCAGAATATTGCTTGAACGACGTTGAAATCCTAACAGAAGCATTATTGGCATTTCGCAGTAAATTTTTGGAAATTAGCCGACCAAAACAAACAACAGGTTCAATTGGAATAGATATTATACGTGATACAATGACAATCGCGTCGGCATGCATGAAACACTTTAGATTAAATCATCTGAAACCTGATCATTTGGGTATTGTTCCTGAGAAGGGATACGACACATGCGGTAACCAAAGCACATTGGCTATGAAGTATCTCGGTATGCGGAAAAGAATTCTGTTGTGATTCAAACTGCCCACTCTGAGGAAGGTGAATATAAAGTTGCTGGAAGATTTAAAGTTGACGGATATATAAAAAGTGAGGATAGAGCAATAGAAGTAAATGGATGTGTGTGGCATGCATGCCCAAAACACTATGGGGATCGTCCAGATTTCATATTACCCAGTGGAAAGACGGTTGAAGTTATTCAGAAGGAAAATAAAGAGAAGAGAGATAGAAAAATGAAGAAGAGTTTTTCAAACTACATAGATAAAGGACCAATTAAATTACGAGATTGCTTCTTTGGTGGGAGAACTGGTCCATTTAGTCTTCACTATGAGGCAGACGATCAACATGATATTACATATTTAGACTTCAATTCGCTTTATCCATCGACAATAGCAACAACAGCATTTCCTGTGGGACATCCAAAAGTAATCATAATACCATCAAATGAGCAAAAAGTAAATTGGTACAACAGCAGTCACATTCCTGTGAAAGGAATGCTCAAAGTTTTTTTAATACCACCACAACACTCAGATATTCCAGTCATGCCTGTAAAATTCGATGATAGATTGCTTTTTCCACTATGTCGACAATGTTCACTGGATTTTCCCCGAGGCGCTACATTACATGAATACAACTGTACACATAATGATGAAAAGAGGGGATGGGTTTCAACATGCACATCAATTGAATTGGCTGAGGCTTTAGACAACGGATATAGAGTGAGCAAATATTTTAGAGCACTTCATTACGATAAATGGGATGGTGAACTTTTCAAAGAATATGTCGCAGAATTTATGAGCATGAAGATACATTCAAGTGGATTCCCAAAACAAATTGATAACCGAGAAAAAGAAGATGAATTTATAATGGAATGCAAGAAGAGATTTGGAATCAAAATAGAAAGAGAAAAGATGATGCCAGACAAAGCGATGAGGTACATTTCCAAGTTAATGTTAAATTCACTCTGGGGCCGCTTCAGTCTTAGGAATACTTTGACAAAAAGCCATATCACAGATTCGCCTGCCGAACTTAGAACATTTGCAGAGAATAAATCAATAGAAGTCAATTCAATTGACAAATTAACAGAAGACACCATTTTAATAACTTATGAACCTAAAAATGAATTCATTGAGGAACACAATGCTTACAACATTGTCATTTCTCTTTGGACGACTTCAATGGCGAGAATAAAATTATTAAGAGCAATGCAGAAAATAGTCAGAACACCAGCCTGTTCAGTATTGTACGGCGACACAGACAGCATTCTTTTCGCTCATCCAAAACAACGCAAATGTCCTCTTTCTGATGGACCATATCTAGGAGATCTGGCAAAAGAATATGATGATTGTGAGATAAAAGAATATGTGGGGGCTGCTTGTAAGGCATATGGACTTAAAATGATAAATAGAGAAACGGGCCAAGAAAAGACATCACTGAGAGTTCGAGGAATAACACTCAACGCAGATGTGTGCAAGAAGCTTCATTACAAATCATTCCGAGAAAGTGTTTTGGAATTTGGACGAATGATGGAAGAAAATGAATCAGAAGGTACAGAAAATGATTTAATTTTAGTCAATTATCCCCATTTCATAAGACCCAATATTAAGAAAGGCATTGTATTTACCACACACATTTCCAAAAAATTTAGCCCTATTATTTTAAAAGGAATTGTTTTACCAAATTATAGAATTGTTGACTTTGGTTATAAATTGTAATATTGTTTAAAAAAAAAATTTTTAAATTTAAAAGTAACCTAGAGTAAACCTATGAGTGGCAAAAAGCACACTCTTAAATCTTATGAGTGACAGAAAGCACTCCTTTATTCGACATAATGTAATTTAAATTTAAACTAATTCATTTCATTTCCAAGTGAACAATTTTTAATATTTTTAATAAAAATTTATATTTGTTAAAGTAATAAATTTTTCCCTCAGACAAACTCAAATTATATATAGGATATAAAATTAAATTGTAAAAATTCAACAAAAATTTATTTTTTTATTAAATATTTCATTAATCCGATTATATTTTAATTTTATTTCTTTTCTATCATTACCCCAGAATGACGAACCCTTAGAAGAAATGGACGTTGTCTCCCAATCATTCATATCGATTAGAATTGTACCATTTTCTTTTTCATAATCATGAACAATTTTTGCAATTTTTTCAAACTTCTGTTTTTTTTGAAAATTTCTAGCTTGTTTTTCGGAGGTTGTTCTTTCATGAGCTTAATATGTAATTAATTTTTAAAAATTATACTTAGGAATAATACCACATATATTCAAAAATAATTATCCAATTTTACTGTATATTTTTTACTCAAATATTTAAATACTAGGTATTATTCCTAAGTATATGTCTTTGAATTTTATTTAAATTTTTAATCATTGCAGAATACTAGGTTTAATTACAAATCAAAATAATTAGAGAAAGTAACCGAAAGACAGTTTTAAAAAAAATATTAACGCCCATGACAGGCAATAAAAGATTTTTTCGCCCATTACAGGCAATAAAAGAAGATTTTCGCCCATGACAGGCAATAAAAAAGATTAGATAGAAAAAAAATCGCCCATTACAGGCAATAAAAGATTAAGATAGAAGATATAAGGATACCTGAAAACTAAACCTTTCGGTTACTTTCTCTAATTATTTTAATTTATAATTAAACCTTGTATTTTACCAGAATTAAATTAATAATTTTAATTTGTACCCCGCTTGTTCCTTTGCTGCTGTACCAGATTTTCCTCCCCCTCCTCCTAAATTTAGGACATTGCAGTGAAAATAAATAAATTAAAACCTCAACTCCAAAACTCCCATCAATAATTAATGTTCCATTCCCCCCACTCCCCTGCGCCTCGCCAGATACGGCGAGGGGAGTGGGTGCCTCCTCCGCCTCACAAATTACGACAGGAGGAGGCACGGGCTGGGTTCCTGAGGTCCCAGGACCTGAAGGGTCCTAATTAAAAAATTAAAACAATAAACACCAAAATTAAACCTCATTTTCATTCAAAGGTGCGGGTAACCCACCCCCTCCAATCCCCTGCACCTCTCCAGGTACGGTGAGGGGATTGGGTGCCCCCCCCCGCCTCGGGAATTACGGCTAGAGGAGGCTCGGGGTGGGTCCCAGGTTCCTCGTCAATCGGCTCCTGGAGTTCAATATCTCCAGCGATAGTTCGCACCTTATTAAAATATAAATTTAAAAATTTACTCAAAAATACATCATCATCTTCATCTTGAGGCTCCTCATCTCCCCCATTCCCCTGCGCCTCGCCAAGTACGGCGAGAGGAATGGGTGCCCCCTCCGCCTCGTCAATTACGGCAGGAGGAGGCTCGGGATGAGGCCCAATCATATCCATAGGCCCACCAACATCAATTTCTCCATCCTTATTAAAAAATTTTTAATTCAAAAAAATTTAACTTTAAAATTAAAAATTACTTCATCATCTTCAGCCGCAGGGCGAGGCTCCCCACCCACCAACCCTTCCTCCCCTTCACCAAAATTGATTTGCTCCAAAATTTCTCCCTCCAGAATTTCCTCATATTCTTCTTCCTCTTCTTCCTCATCGGCATCGAGAAGAAAAAACTTTCTTTTACCTCCACAATTAAAGCAGGTTGTAATAATTTTGTTGACGTTGTTTTTCTGAATGAATTCATAGACAAATTCATTGATTTGGTCAATAGTTGTCCATTGAGCTTTGTCATTGATGAAAGATACCTATTTAATGAATTTACCGTATATGCTCGAATAATTACCCTGGGTAATTATTGTTTCGACCTCTCGCTGGAGGCTTGGGGTATATCTCAATAAATCGAAGAGAAACTCCATTTATTTTGAAATTGATTCTTATGTTTCAATAATTAAAATTGACAATGATTTTTTCAATATTTTTGAAATTAGAGAAGGAAAGGGAGGGGGTAATTATTTGAGAGAGGGTAATTATTCGAGCATTTAAAAAAACTTACAAAAAATTCTACTTGGGTGGAGTTTTGACATAATTTGCAAGAGTAGTACCTGGCACGTAATATTTTTTTATATCCATATTTAATAACATCACAATTATTCATTGAACACTTTGATCTATAAATTTTTCTCTTCTTCTTTTTTCCCCCAAAAAATCTAATCATTAAATTAATAAAACAATTTTCTTTTAATTCATAATAAGAAAGAGTACGACCATCCTCGAGTTGCTTACCACCAAAAATCTTTAAATTAATTTTAAGGGCATGTTTTCAATGTATTTTAAAACTTAAGTTACCAAATAAAATTGTTCATATGGAATTCCTTCCTTGTCTTGAATTTTTGCCTTGACATTCTCAATAGTATCAGAAGGTTTAACGTCGATTGTAATTGTTCTTATATTCGTAATATTAACAAGTATTTGGAATGTAGCAGAAAGTTTATTGCCCCATGACATGTCAACAAATGATCCAACACGATCACTTTTGGAAAGCACAGCTGCGCGAAAACCACAGGATTCGATATTAGAAATGGAGTCAACATCTCTTTCTTCTAAATTTAATTAAAAATTTAAAATTCTTAAAAAGGAATCAGATTTACGAAATTTTAGTTATGAAATATTCAAAAGCCGACACTTATTTCCCTTTTAATCCCCTAAAAGCCACGGCCGAGACACAAAAACGGACTTTTTCAATCTGAATTCCGATCAGGTAAAAATTTTGAAAACCTGACCCTTCTTTCTCGGCCTTGACATCCCTGTTATATATTCAAATTAAATATAAAAAATACCAATGGATGAGAAAAGAATTGAGTTTGCAACATGTGGAGAATTGCCTGGTTTAGAATCGATCTTCCAACTCCAACCATAAATCTTTCCATTATCAGCAAGCGCAATGACCAATAAAATACCTAGAATTGAAAAAAGATTAAAGTTTTAAATGATTAGTGAAAAAAATAAAGGAAATCGTACAAAAATTGACTAGAAACTGCAAAATTTACAATTGAATAAAACACGTTTCTTTTTTTGTTGTTGAAGTTTCTCACCATTATAGTTGTCGTAAGCATTCGCATTTCTAAAAAACATTGAAATTATAAAATATTTTAATTTGAATAACCCAAAGACATGTAAACGACAAGTCTCATTCAACGTCCATGCATCCTCGTACAAAACACCGATCTGAAAGATCAGTTAAATCAAAAAATAATAAAAAAACCATTGGAATTCCTTGACTGAAGTTCACAGCAATAGAACCAAACGAATAAATTGGAGTAGATTTTGTGCGTACCTTAAAAAAGGAAAATTAAATTAAACAAAATAAATTGAATAGAAACCTCGCTTCCAACAACGATCTCTGAACCACACGATTCAAAAGTGACTTGTTTTTTGCGAGCGCGTATTCTTTCCCAAATCTTCCTGCGCTCATTAAATGGGCAAATTCCTCTTAAATTAAAAATTTTCCAGACGTAAATTATTAAAGAAACAACCTCCAAAATACATTCCCATTTTTTGTCAAAACAGCACTATAAAGCGTGCAGCAGAGCAACTTGTCGACATGTTCAGGCATCTCAATAGGAGTTTCAGAAAGTATACGGCCAAGTCTATTGCCACATGAGATGTCAACAAATGATCCAACAAGACCATTTTTGGAAAGCACAGCTGCACGAAGACCACAAGATTCAATATTAGAAATGGAGCCAGCCTCGCCTTCTCCTTCTATATCTAAACAAAAATTAAAAATAATTCATAGAAACTTTAATTTAAATTCCATATCTATTACGATTCACATATGTAGGTAAATTAATATAAAATACCAATGGATGAGAAAAGAATGTCGTTTGCAACATGTGGAGAATTGTCAGGCTTAGAATCAATCTCCCAGCTCCAACCATAAATCTTTCCATTATCAGCTAGCGCAATAAGTTCAGATTGCATAGAGACAATTTTTACAAATTTTGTAACATCATCAGGAAATTGGAATTTTGTTGAACCATCAGCAACATCATTGCCCGTTAAGCCCCAGTAAGTATAGCGCTCACCGAGAAAAAAATGTTCCTGGATTGTCGAGGAACTGTCCACATTTTCTTTGTTTTGATCCCTTGTTTTGTCTTTTGAATTGAAATGTTAAAAATAAAAAATTTTTCAAATTTAAACCTTCACCCTTGCGTCTAGCCAAATCACGTGAAATCAAGTATTCGTATCCATCTCCAGCAGAATAAATGCTGTCGCTATCAAGTAAAGCGGCTGCTGCAGCACCACTTCCATCTGAACGAAGGCCAGCATCGAGCAAAGAAAGCAACTCTTCGTGAAGATAGGCCTCACTTGTGGCATCCAAATCATCCATTTCATCATCACGAGAAAGTAAATTGTTCACTGCCTCGTTGACATTTAAATTAGTGCGTTGTAATTCACGAACAATCACATCACGAGATTTTCCTTGCAGGACAACCTAAAAAGACTAATGAAGCCACGATGCCAAATCTTGTTCAATTACATTGATTTTATGTCAGTCAACTGACCATTTTTAAATGTTTTGAGGGAAAAAGGAGGGGGGGGTATACGAAAAAGGAGGGGAATACTATTGGCGGCCAGACACCCCCACAGAATTTCAATATTTAAATAAGAAAACAAACCTTTTCACAAATATTCATAAAAAGATCAAATCGTTGCAAAATACCGGAGGCACTCCTTAAATTAATTCTTACTAAATAATAAAAATCTTAAAAAACCTGTTTCCATTTAATTTAATATTGACTTGATTGTTCATGTATTTTTTCATCTCTGGATGTGTTTTACTCATTTTTTGAATGAAGATTTTTTATAATTAAATAACCTTCTGAAATTTTTTAATTAAAAATTATACGAAAAATAAAAGAAAAAAATTTTTGAAAAAATAACAAAAAATAAAGCCAAATTATATACACTCCAAGCCAAACTTATTTAAAAATATATAATGCCAAAGATTTAAATTTTTATTACAATAAGATTTAAATTTTTATTATAAACGGTTGAGTCCCGGTCAGTTGAGTCCCAAAGTCATATTTTGGACCATAACTTTTTTCGATTTTAAAATTTCTTTGAAAAATTTTTTATAAAATTTTTTTAATTAAAAAAAAGAGGCGTTCCTAGACATTTTTAAGAAAAGTATTCAACCGATCATTTTCATAATTCATTTTAAAGAATTTTAAATAAATTTTTATTTTAAATAAATTTAAATAAATATTTTAAATAATTTTTTATCCCCACAAATGTATCACTCGAGGGGCCCATTGAAAAAAGTCTGTATATCGGGGACCCCCCAAAAATTATAAACCCCTCCCGAAAGAAGAGGGGTTTTGCGCCAAAACATTGTTTTTTCGCGCAAAATTAATCCTAACCCCTCCCAAAGGGAGGGGTTTTGCGCCAAAAATTAACTTTTCGCGCAAAAAAGTGCCCTCTAGGCACGGATTTGGCGGCATCTTCAAAGAAAAAATACCGCACCTCAGGCACAGGCTTTTTCAATGGACCCCTTAAGTGATACATTTGTGGGGGACTTACTACTAACTTTTTTGCGGATTTTTAATTTAAAAATTTTTCAAAAGAATTTTTTCCAGCTTTAAAAAAAATTATTTTTTTAGCTTTTATTTTTCAGAATCAACCAACATATGAAAAATTTGTAATGGTATTTATGATTCTTGCTCTTCTATGTTCTATTGCTGCCTTTATTTGGAATGCTGTGACATTTTGTTGTTGTATTGGAAAAGGTTTTTAATTTAATTTGAAGATTTTTCTCAAAAAATATTTCTGTAGAAGGAATTTTTCGTCCATTGCCTTCATTGGCATCTGATCCAGCTTTTCTTCGTTTAATTGCTGTTCAGGAGAGGAAAGAGAGTAGGAGGCACTGTCCTGCTCGATTGTGCCTCTTATATTCAACAGTATGAGTGGAACGTCATTCACCGGCACCAAAATGTTGTTGTTATTTTCATCTGAAAAAGGGGGAAAAAGTTTACGTAAGACTAGGGTATCAACCTGACCCCGAAACCGACGATTTTTTGATTAAAGCCTGACCCGAACCCCGAAGGCTATATCCCTACAAGGAGAACCAAGAGACTACTAACACCGACCCGACGGTACTTTCCAGTCCCCCTTTTCCAGACCCCGGCGGGGATGTTGAACCCCGAAGGGAAGATTTTTAAAATGGAGGATTTTTAACTTAAGGATCCTCCAAAATTCGAAAATTTTCGCCTGCGGCGCACCTATTTGCCCTAATTAAGGAAAAAATTTGGAAACCATACCCGACATGTTTTTTCACCCCGTGACATCCCTGCCCGGTACTCTGACACTATGAAAAATATTTGAACCAAAAAACAAAAAAACAATTATAACAAATATGTATAACAAATCGATAAATGTATAGTTTAAAAAATCGATAAAACACTTCACTTTACATTTTCAAATTGTAACTTTTTTGCGGATTTTTAATTTAAAAATTTTTCAAAAGAATTTTTTCCAGCTTTAAAAAAAATTATTTTTTTAGCTTTTATTTTTCAGAATCAACCAACATATGAAAAATTTGTAATGGTATTTATGATTGTTGCTCTTCTATGTTCTATTGCTGCCTTTATTTGGAATGCTTTGACATTTTGTTGTTGTATTGGAAAAGGTTTTTAATTTAATTTGAAGATTTTTCTCAAAAAATATTTCTGTAGGAGGAATTTTCCGTCCATTGCCTTCATTGGCATCTGCTCCAGCTTTTCTTCGTTTAATTGCTGTTCAGGAGAGGAAAGAGACTACAAAAATAAATTTAAATTACTTCAACAACAACAACAAAAAAAATTTATTTAAATATTTTTTTATTTATTTTATTCAAAAAAAATTTCTTCAAAATATATATTTTTCAACATTCAAAAAAAATACTTTTTCAAAAATTACTTCAACAAAAAAAATTCCCTTGTTCTCTTTCAAAACAAACCAAAGAAAATTTCCTTCTTTCTTTCAAATTTCTGCAAAAATCTTCAAAAGTCAAAATTTTCTTTTAATTTTCTCAACAAATTAATTTTTTAATTCTCTCGACAATTTAATTTTGTCAAAAGTGACATATTATACCGAAACCCCACTCAAGTTTTTTGTGTGTTACAGTAACTCATTGTCCTACAAAAGATCAACAAAATTTTTTTAAAGTTTTTTTAAACTATTGCTCTACACAAAACAAAAAAAATTCTCTTCAAAAAACATATATTTTTGTTTTCTCCTTTTCCTTGTTAGTCATCAATAACAAAAATTCTTCAAAAGAAAAATCCCGTTTTAAAATACAACAAATTTTTTTTCTTTTAATTTCTTGTTATAGTTTTTCAAAAAATTATCTTTTATTTTTCAACACTTCAAAAACATTAATCTTTAAATCTTTACTCTTTTATATAAATACATTGTTCACTCTGCTCACTCTTTTCAAAAAAAAACATGTTTTCTTCTATTAATGAATCACTACAGAAAAGTCATAAGATAGAAAGGAACGACCTTAGTTAAAATATTTTTCTCATTTTTCAAATAAAAATTTTTTTTTTATTTATTCCGTCTGTCTTCAAAAATACTTTCCAAAAAAATATATATATATATTTTTTTTTCGAAAAATTTTTTATTTATTTATTTATTTATTTATGAGCAACCACACGGTATAAAAAATACACTAATAGTGGTGAAAAAAGACAAATATATGTAAAAAAAGACAAATATATGTAAAAAGACAAATATATGTAAAAAGTTAAATTTTTTGTAAAATAAATTAATTTAATAGAATTATGTATTTAGAGTGTTTGGTGAAATAATTGTTTTGTTGTATATTTTGTTAAAAATTTGTTTTATTTCACCAAACATTTAATAAATTAAAACTTAAGGAAAAATGTTTCCGTTATCTGATATCCATTTTTTAATGTATTTCCTGAATGGCTTTTTATGCATTATATTCATAATTTCATTAGGTAGTTTATTCCAATTTGTTACATTTCTTATAAAAAAATTATTTCTGGATTTCGAATTATATCTTTGGCTTTGAAGGAGTAGGGGTTTTCTTTTGGCTTTTTTTTGCAAACGCGAAGAAGTTTTCAGGTTTTAAGTGTGTATTCTGATAAAGGATTTTTTGAATCATACAAAGATCATTAATTTGTCTTCGTAATGCAATTTTTTCGTAATGCAATTTAAATGCAATTTTTGTAAAATATTTTTGAATTTTTTCAAGCCTTTCGCAATTTGCATTTTCATAGGATTCCATACCTCGCTTGCATATTCTAGTTGTGGCCGAATATATGTCTTGTAGATATTAATGTATTGTTCCAGTTTTCTAGTTCTTATAACTTTAAAAAGTCTATATATACTTAAGTAAGCTCTTTTGATAATTATATTAATATGATCGGAAAATGAGAGTTTGGAATCTATTAAGATACCCAAATCTCTAACTGTTTGTAGTTTAGGAATTAAATTCTCAGATATATGATATCCTTCTTGTGAGTTATTTTTTCCAACGTAAAGTACAGAGCATTTATTTTCTGCGATTTCTAAACCGTTAATTTTAGCCCATTTACTAAGTAATATTAGTGATTCTTTTAGTATGTCCCGTTTATTGTCATTTTGATGATATGTATATAATTTTACATCATCTGCATATATTTTAATTTTTACATCAGATGGAAGATAGTTTGGAAGGTCATTTATGAAGATAAGAAATAGTAATGGGCCTAATACACTTCCTTGTGGTATTCCTGATTTTGTTTGTATGCTTTCAGAGAATTCTTTTTCTATTTTAACTTTAAAACTTCTTTTTGTTAAAAAGTTTTCTATAAAATCATATAATTTTCCATTTATTCCACAAGCTTTTATCTTGAGTAATAAGAGCTCAATAGGAACAGAGTCAAATGCTTTAGCAAAATCAATGTAAATAACATCGATATTTTCTCTTTTTTCCAATGACTTATAAAAATCATTTAACATAGATAAAAGATTTGTGGTAGTGGATCTATATTGTAAGAACCCAAATTGTTCATCAGAGAAGAACTTAGTTTTATTTAAAAAATTTATGATTTGTGTTGAGATAATTCTTTCGAATACGCGGCAAAGTGTACACGTCACAGAAATAGGTCTATAATTAGCAGGGTCATTTATTTCACCCTTTTTAAATATAGGAATGATGTAGGATTGTCTCCAGATTTCTGGGATTGTCCTATTATCTAGTATGATTCTGAATATTTCTGTTATGGTCGGAGAAAGTATTTTTGAACATGATTTCAATAATATATAAGGAATATCATCAGGTGAATTAGAGTTTTTATTTGGAAGATTTTCTAGGATATTTTCAACTGTGAGAATATCGAATTCAATATCTTCTAAACGTTCTCTTGTAGTTTGTCTAGGAGTAAAGTTTTTGTCAAATTCCTTAAGTTGAAAATATTTACTAAATGTGTTAGCAAGTAATTTACATTTATCTTTTATATTCATATGTATTTTGTTATCTTCACTTATTAAATTTGGTATTTTGTTATTTAGTTTAAATTTTTGCCGGATAAATTTATGAATAGCATTACCTCCTTTATTTATTGTTTGACTTATCTTTTCTTCATTATATGATTTTATATTCTTTTTGAGTTCCTTAGAGATAAATCGATATTGAAGTTTTAAATTATTATTTATAGGATTCTTTCTTAAGCTTTGATGTATAGCAAGTTTTCTTGCCTGTAAAATTTTAATCTTTTTAGGATAACTATTCCTAATAATTAAATTTAATGTCTGTAAAGGGATAGCGTAATTAAGAGCAGATACTAAATTTTGTGTTATGTTATTATACTTATCATTAGTTGTGAATTTTGTCTCCAGTATGTATTTCCAATTTATGGATGATGTATATTTTTTAAGATTTTCTGTGTTTTTATGGCTAAAACTTCTAGTATATTTTTTACTTTTTAATTCTCTATGGAATTTAATGTTTAGAATGAATGAGATCATATTATGATCAGATGTTGAGAATGGAGCAGAAATATTATAGTTTTCAATAAGATTTTTGGGTTTTGTAAAGACTAAATCAAGTATTGAACTTTCTCTTGTATTTTCTTTAATATGTTGATGAATTTCATTTTGAGAACAGAAATCAATAAGTAACTGTCCTAATTCATTATCTGAATCCATAGAATCCCAATTGATTTTAGGAATGTTAAAGTCCCCATAGATTAAAACATTAGGATTTAATATAGATGAAATATATTTTAATAATTTTTTTGTTTCATCATATGAACATTTTGGTGGTCGGTATATACAAAAAATTTCAATACCTCTTTGAATAAGTAATTTTATATGTATGATTTCGCATATATACATATAGTTTTACACAAATATTTTTAAATATACATATAAATTAGAGTTGCAAATACCGATTTTATTTAGGGAGAATTTTTTAAAACAAAATCACTTATTTTCAATGTTGCTGTTTTCGGGCTTCAAAATTTTCTAAGAACGGTTAATTTTTGAAAAAAATTTTCAAAAACGCCTGCAACTCTAATAAAAAGGTATAGTATATGATATATAAACATTATAATACACATTTATTTATTTTCTACAAATACACTGAACTCATTGCTAAAAAAAGTTTTTTGTCAAACCATATTTCAAATGTTATAATCCTTTTTAAACAAACATGATATAATTTTTCGCTCACAAAAATACTCGATTTTTATATATTTTGATCTTTATATTTAAATCAACAACTAATTAAACATGTATGTATATTAAATATTCTAATAAATAATAGCAAAAAAATGCCAAACGTCCTTATCACTATTTTGCGCCGCAGGCGAAAATTTTTTTAAATTATCAATAAACGTGGGTGAATTTTTTAAAAACCTTTTGGCTCTAGTTTTGGCTTTAAACAAAATTGTTTCGTTTCGTGGCAAAATCACAGTGTCACAAAATACAAAAAATCACGAAACACCAAAAATCATAAGACTTCAGGGGCAACTTCTGGGGCATTTAACTGTCGCGAAAAAACGCCAAACCGCAACGCAAAAACAAAACGCCAAAGCGTAACACAAATAAAATAAAACGCCAAAGACTAAGGAAATGCAAAACTGTCCAGATTTATCAAAAATAATTCAAAAAGCAACGCGCTCCATTTCCATCAATTATAAAAAAAAATTTTTTTTTGTAATAAATTTCTTTTATTTATGGCTTTCTACTGCCCTACAAACGAATTTTTATTATTCATTAAATTTTTTTTACTCAACGATTCTCTTAAAATCTATTGTCCTACAACAAAAATTTTTTTTTTAAATTTTACTTGTTGTTTCTCTCAACTATTACTTTAAAATCTATCGCCCTACAATAAAATTTTGTTTAAATTTTACGTGTTGTTTTTCAACTATTACTTTAAATCTATTGCTCTACACAAAAAAATTTTTTTTTGTTTTGTTTATTCGTGTTATTTTTTTTCTCTAAATGATTCACTGTCCAACAATTTTGATTTTTATTATTTTGTAACTCTCTTCAAAATTTTCGCGTTCATTATATGATTCCTCACTTAATATTCGCTATACTTATTTTAAAGTATTTTGAATGTATGAGCCATAATTTTTATCAAATCCAGAAAGGGGTCAAAGGTTCAAAAAAAATTAAAGCAAAGAGCAGGGGAAAAGGAAAAAGAGCGGAAGTAAAGATAAACAATCACAATCTAAAAAAAAGGTGAAAAGTTTGTTGGGAAAAGAACAGTGTAAAGTAAAAAGAAATTAATGGGAAAAAGGATAACCATTTAAACATTTATCTAAACATTTTGTTTGAGAAAAATTCAGTGTAAAGTAAAAAGAAATTAATGGGAAAAATGCTTAAAGGAAAGGATAAGCATTTAAACATTTATTTAAACATTCGAAAGGGATGAATAAGCATTCACAGTCATTTAGGAACTTATATGGTTTAGGTACGCTTTTTTTAGCCACGCCCTTTTTTCATTTTCCATCATTATTCTTTTACTCTTTTTCCCTCTCAACCATCAATCTAGTTGAGGTCAATTTTTTTAAAGATAGAGCTGAGTTGGATGACATCATCGAGCTGAGCTGAGACGAAAAATCGGTCCGTGAGATTTCTGAGCTGAATTACAGGGGTCCAAAAATTTCTAAAAAGCCGTAAAAACGGTCATTTTTGGATACCTATTGCCATTTAAATAACTGAAATAAATAAAAATAAGAATATTGATTCAAATGTTAATTCTGTTTTGGTGACATTGGAAAGAAAATGATCTTTTCCATGTTAATGTCTCTCACTGAACATGCCACAGGAAAAGGTAAGTGAAATCGAGGAAGAAAGACAGGCTGACCATTCTGCATATATTAAGTTTGATTGATGATGGAAAAGGAAAAAAAGGGTGTGGTCAAAAAAAGCGTACCTAAACCATATAAGTTCCGTCATTTAAACATTGAAATGAAGAAGCATTTCAGCATTTGTGTAACATTCATGTAAACTGAAAACAGGAATCATTTTAACATTTACAGATTCACTTTTAGTTCTCTTTAGCTTGTAGTTCTTAGTTTCGGGGAAAGTATGGTATAGTTCCCTAGATCTCGCATCAGGATTTTGGCAAATACCTCTTGATAAAGAGAGCTCATACAAGTGTGGAATACTCACTGAATGGGGATTGTACGAGATGCGAAGACTTCCTTTCGGCCTGAAAAACGCTCCTAGTATTTTTCAGAGAACTATGGACAAAATATTGAAAGGAGTTAGAAATGTAACTGTATACATAGATGACATATTGATAGCCCATACCGTTCAGTTGCGGAGTAGAAAACCCTATGAATTGAGATCCCGCACACACCCGCTGATCGAGAAAACCTAATTTCTAAAAAAAATATTTTTTTCACCTGTACATACATATCCCCTATAATTTTCACTCTTCTAACATTTCAAAAAAATTTCAATTTTCATACCGTTTTTATTTACATTTAATTTAAATTTGTTTTTTTTTTTCAGTTAATTTTACACTCCATTCCATCCAAATTGTCCTTTATTCCTTTAAAAAAAATTGTATTTATTTAAAATTAATTTAATCATGGCAACTACAAATGAAGTAAATATGGAAGAATTGTTTGGAGAAAATGAACAACAGGAAAATCCTCCTTTGGATAAGGAGAGTGCACAAAAGAAATGTGCTAAATCTAAAAAACCACCCAGCAATATTTCTTTAATTAACCAAACTTCGTTCCTCGAAACCATCCGCGAAGAGTCAAAATCAACGCGAGAAACAGTGCAGAATGCACACGACTACATTCGAGAGGCTCTTATTTCCCTTAAAAAGGAGATTGTAAACGATGTAATTCAAGAGCTTAATCCACGACTCAATGAAATTGAAGAACTATTAAAAGAAGTGAAAACTGAAATAACCGCTAAAAACGGCGAGCCTGAATCTGAATCAGATTCAAATGAATCTGAGGATGATCAAGAAGAAAATCGAAATGAAGTAAATAATCAGCCCGCTGTAAATAATCGCGGAGAAGCACCTATTCGAGGTATAGCCCGTGTTAATCGCGGAGGGGAAGGAATGAGAGGAACTAACAACAATCGTGGCCGCGAATCTCGCGGAGGTCGTGGTAATGGTCGAGACGCTCGTCTCTTCTATTTGATGCGACAACTCGAAAAAGAAGGATTTGGCCGTGCTAATGCACGAGACCGCTGGAGCCCATATCAAGACTACTCTCGTAATGGTGGATCTTCTCGCCGCCATTGAATTTACTTAAAGGAGGGAGGAATGATGTGTCTGAGCTGTTGTTTATTCAAATATAATTTTAAATATTTTTTGACCTTTCTACATTAAACTTTTCCCCCAACACATAATTTAAATATTTCCCTTCATTATGTTTGTAAAATAACTCTTAAACTAAAACCTTTCCTTTATGATATTCAAATATTTTCCCCCATAACATTTGCCTCTCTTTGTTCCTTAATAACTTACATTCAAATATTTCCCTCATCAAATTTACTAATTTATTTATCAACCTTTTTCATTCCAAACATACTCAATCCCCGTCTGTTTGTACCAATATAAATACCCAACTGTTTTATACATTTGTCACCTTCAATTGAACTAAACTTAAAACTTAAATAGAATATTGAATAAATTGTGTTCCTCATTTATTGAGAGTAAAAATTAAAGAAGAAATAAAGTTATTTCCTCAAACAAATTTGAGAGTAAATATTGTTAGTCTCGGACAGCCATAACAAGAACCACAGTGGTTCTATTTTTCAACCCCTCAAATTTTGTGCTTATATTAGAGACTGTGGTTCAAATAGAGACTGCTTTTATTTTTCAATCAAGTTTTTTGAAAAATCTGGAAATTTCAGGAATTTTTTCTGTCATAAAACTCCAAAAATAATTATAATTTTTAATCAATTTTGTCGTTCTTCGCCTTCCAAAATTCTCTAAAATTTCGCCTGCGGCGCTGGTCTCACCAATCAGTTCGGATAGCCGAAAGTTGTGATTCGGATTTTGGATCGTGGAGTATGGGACAGACCTCCATTCATTGGGTTTTGATTCTTTTTGTGATAATAACTAGAACAATCCCTAATTCTCGATTCAGGGCAGTCTTGACGGCAAGCTTTGATCTAGATTTGAACGCCTTTTTTAAAAGTCTATCTATTTTAGTTTGTATAATTTTGGGTGATTTTATAAAAGACATTTGTAGGTTAATTTATCTGCATCCTCAAGTAATCAGCGAGTTCTGGGTCGATTTTTTATAATAAGGGTTACCCAAAACTCGGTTACCAAGTACTCCGACCTCGTTTTAGTTTACCGTCCGGATTTGGGATTTTCCTATTCTCTTGTATTTTTTATAAAAAAGGATTTCTGACTGCAGGACATTTGAAAACTCAATAACATTTCCACCTGAGTCGCTAGAAATGAATTCTGGTTTTCTTGGCTTTGTGAAACTTTCAAGATTCTTGTTTGCGCGTATTAAACCAGCCTAATTTAAATCTACATCAGTAATAGAATGGCCCTTCAAAACTAGCACCATCTTAATAATCCTGGTCTAAATCCAGCTGACAACTTCTGGTAACTTCTCAAATGTGGCTTTATTGACTCAGTCTTGATCAAAATTTGCGTAAATTTTGCCGAATATAGCGCTAAAGACGCAAAAATAACCTTAAAACCCTCATACTACATCGCTAACCTCAATCTGGTAATATGTGGTTATATTGGAGGAACTTATTTACTTTAACTACCCACCCCGAAATTTTGCCGGATGTATTTTGTATATAGGTAATTTATATATCATTCGAAAGAGCTCGCCGAGCTGCATCGAAAGACACCAAAATCAGCCCGCGGTCCCAAGTCTAAGCTGAGACAAATGGGCTCAAAATGGTCAAAGCAAATTTTTTGCAAAACCCCATGTTTCGCGAGTATTTTGCGGCAAGCGCTTCCTGTGGAGCTAAAGGTCGCTGAGTTCTACACCAGTAACATAAACCTATACCTTTTTTCCGATTTTTAGCCTTGAAATTCGGACCTACCCCCTTAGACGCACAAAAACAGGTATTTCAGCGAAAATTCATTTCCTCGTAATTTTGTTCAAAATCATCAAAACAAGCTGATTTTGTTACCATTCGACTCAGCTCGTCGTGCTCTTTCGAATGACCTGAAGGACTTTTAATAATAAAAATTATTTCTTGGCATTTTAATGAAGTTTGAAAGTAAAATCCAGACACAGTAGAGTTCGGAATTCTTCGGTCGGAATTTTTAGGGGAGGGTAATATAAAACCCTAGGGAAGGAACTATAAAATCCAAAGCTGAGTATGGAGAAAGAACATGGTCGGAGAACTCACTCGAGGAGATAGTCTCAAGGAGACACTCTATTAATCTTTCCCATCCAGAGATGTTTCGAAACAAAAAAATGGATAATTCGTCGAGACACTCTATGTTTCTCATTTCTTTTCTCTCGTACCCATTTTGCCAATTCCTCGTCAAGATGACGTCGATTTCTGAATCAGAAGACGTCATTTATTTTCTTAAAAATTAGTATTAATAAGCACTTTAATAATTAACAATAAATTAAGTCACTATTTAAAAAGTTGAGAGATGATGTGCTTATATTAGAGATGTGTTTCAAATAGAGACTGTGGTTCTATTTTTCAACCCCTCCATTTGATGTGGTTATATTAGAGACTGTGGTTCAAATAGAGATGTGTTTCTATTAGAATAAATCCGGTATCCACGTCGATGACGTTATTATTATAATTGGTCAAATTTGTTGGTTAAATGTGCACGGTGATACTGATTTATTAATTTTAATACATCGTGTTTAGGATTAGCATATTTTTATGATTAACAATCGCAGTAATTCCTCAATCGTTTCTTTTGGTTTAAAATACGGGTTCTATATTTGAACGGTAATTAAGACCCTGGCATGTCTCTATTTGTTTCTTTAAAATAAAAATATTTCTACAAGATATGAAAGAAACTAAATAACTAAAAAATTATTTCAGGAATACCTCCTGTCATTTACTTAACGATGAACAAAACAATTCAACGTGATTGTCTTAAAATATTAAAAAAGTGTGTTAATGCTATCAAAAAAGGCTACAAAAATCTGCAGTTAAATGCTATCCAACCTTTCATTCATCAAATAAATCTTGTAAGGCAAGATAATCGAGTAACTGTGTTAAATCAACAAATGTATCGAAATTGCTAATACAACTACCTGAATTTGCTGCACAAACTTAAAACATTCTTTTACCTTCGGAATTATTCCTCAATTTTTATTTATGTATATAAAATAGATTTTGGATAACACCTATCAAAAGTACACCTTTAAATGCCAATTCTTTGAAAATCTTCGGATATCCGAAACAGAACTGAAAAATCCTACTATTTAATTATATTTAATTTAATTATTGTCTCTATTTGTTTCTTTAAAATAAAAATATTTCTACAAGATATGAAAGAAACTAAATAACTAAAAAATTATTTCAGGAATACCTCCTGTCATTTACTTAACGATGAACAAAACAATTCAACGTGATTGTCTTAAAATATTAAAAAAGTGTGTTAATGCTATCAAAAAAGGCTACAAAAATCTGCAGTTAAATGCTATCCAACCTTTCATTCATCAAATAAATCTTGTAAGGCAAGATAATCGAGTAACTGTGTTAAATCAACAAATGTATCGAAATTGCTAATACAACTACCTGAATTTGCTGCACAAACTTAAAACATTCTTTTACCTTCGGAATTATTCCTCAATTTTTATTTATGTATATAAAATAGATTTTGGATAACACCTATCAAAAGTACACCTTTAAATGCCAATTCTTTGAAAATCTTCGGATATCCGAAACAGAACTGAAAAATCCTACTATTTAATTATATTTAATTTAATTATTGTCTCTATTTGTTTCTTTAAAATAAAAATATTTCTACAAGATATGAAAGAAACTAAATAACTAAAAAATTATTTCAGGAATACCTCCTGTCATTTACTTAACGATGAACAAAACAATTCAACGTGATTGTCTTAAAATATTAAAAAAGTGTGTTAATGCTATCAAAAAAGGCTACAAAAATCTGCAGTTAAATGCTATCCAACCTTTCATTCATCAAATAAGTGGTTTTTAATCCACCATTTATTTGGTGGTTTATGAGAACACCCTATTATTTTACGAAATTTTTAAAAGTTTGTTTATTGTATTTTGTAGAAAATTTTCGCTTAATTTAAGTTAAATACAAATATTTTTCTTTACTTTTTTTCAATAATAGTGTAATTTGTTATAAATTTTTGAGTAACCATGTCAGTCAATTTAAAATATTTACATAGCAACATTAAAAAATCTATTCAAAAATCTCAATTAAAAAAAATTTAAATAATTAGTACAAAAACTGATTAGTATTATTAAATAAAGTATTATTAAATAAACTTAACCCCTATAAATATGCGGACACAGCACCGTAAATAAGGTGTTGTGTCCGGACTTATAAACAAGCATAGGTACAAAGAAAGGGTTTGAAATCGAGGTTGGAATAAGTTGAGGGCTAGAAGAAGGAAGCTCTTTTAACCAAAATTGACATTATGTACTTGCAAAACACAATAATTTATCGTGTTTTGCATTTACACAACAGAGAGGTTTAGGTTAAAAGACCAGAAAATTTAAACAAATTTCAATGGACTTGTATTTCTTTCATCATGATGAATACGAGCGTCTTTACAATTGCAGTTTATACAATATCGACCAAATCCCTGTAGAAAAACGTCAACATAAAATACCTGGAATTTTCTTTTTTATTTTGTCTACAATATATGGGGTGAGTAAATACATTCAAATAATAATTTTAGGAAGAAATTCTAGTTCAATAAAGTTAGAGCATTAATAAAACAGAAAATCAAAACGATACATAACGAAAAGCTTGATCTACGTTTAAAATTATAAATTATGGGACTGCTCGGTTTTGGCACGTGCTTATAAAAAATGAATTGCTCATTTAGAACGATAAAATTTCACAAAAATAACTCGCGTTCATTATCTAAGCTCTCCAAAAATTTCAGAATTTTTAAGAAAGATTTTAAGACATTATCTTGTATGTATACACTTTAATTGTATATACGAGTTTTTTACCTCAAGAGGATATTTAATCCGATTGTAATATAAAGTAGAGCAGCTGAGCTATAGCTACCTATTTCTCTCCTTTAGCTAGTGCCAAGGGTTATTCGGAGGCTGGGAAGGAGATAAATAGCTATATGCTTTACATTAATTATTAAACAGATACTCTATATTCCTTGTATGATTTCAATTTGTAAGCGAATGGCGAAAAGTACTTGTTATAAAATTATGTTCGTTATGGGAGTTATTGATATGGCAGCGGTTATAGTCGTTGGACTTCTAACAGGATATTTTGGATATTTTGGATTTGTTTTTTGTTCTTCACCAAAATTTATTTATTTTGTTGGCGTACATAATTTCTGTTTGTAATTTTTCTAATTTGATTTCAAATCGCTAATTATTAGTTTGCTGGGCTACAGAAACTACAATGGAAGGAATTCTAGCTATTAATCGGTGTATTGAACTATTGTCTACTGAATTGGCCAGAAAAATTTTTAGTGGTTTGAAATTATGGCTCTATATGAAAAGAGATATTTCTCCTTACTTTCTTTGCCGGTTCGGAATGGTCAATAACCATTAGAATTCATTACTGATATTTCGTTATTGATTTAGTTACATATGTTTAATTCTCTATTTAATGGGTCTATCTAGCGAAATTGAAACTTCAATGGCTTTCTAATAAGCCAAAATAAAGATTTGAAGCAATCCATAAGGCGTGGAAAAATTTTAGAGGTTGCTTACTCCTGTTTTAGCTTGATTTTCAGGGTATCGAGATCTCGACTCAGAAATGAGATATGGACCTATTATTTCTTATCTTCTCTTATTATCGGACTTAAAGTACATTTAAGTTTTGCAGATCTTTTGTCCGGATTCACTCGTTTCATATAGAGTCGAAATTAATTAGCCAATCTTTAAATCCACATCCCGTATCTAATATCTTTTTAAAGGCAAAAAACTATTTTTTTGGCTTGGCATTCCAATACTATACGGTCTATCGATAATCATATGGGGTACTTATCCCTTATACCACACCCCCTCAAAGTAGTGTCCAAAATGTCATAAATGGGGTAATAAAGGGTGCTGATCACGATTATGGTGTTTATTTCTCAATATAAGAACCCCCTCACCCATAAATTGTCATGGTTCATAATGGTCAAACTTCAAGTTTGGACGCATTTGACTACCACAATGGCAGAAACGTTCAGTATGAAGCAAACCGCAATTTTGAAAAAATTTTGCAGCGTTTGATTCATCAGGACATCCCCCCATTAGTGTGTCGTAATTATAGGGCATTTTTTATTTATTTTTATTATTATGGGTTCAAATGAATGAAATCGTTTATATACTCATTAAACGACCAATAATCACACAGAAAATAAATATTAAATATTAGTGCATTAATAAATATAAGTGCAAAATAAATATTAGTGCATTAATATTGCTCATACCTATATATTTATTTAAATAAAAACTTGAAGTTTGACCATTATGAACCATGACAATTTATGGGTGAGGGGGTTCTTATATTGAGAAATAAACACCATAATCGTGATCAGCACCCTTTATTACCCCATATATGACATTTTGGACACTACTTGGAGGGGGTGTGGTATAAGGGATAAGTACCTCATATGGGAAAGGCAAGTTATGTTTAGCGGTATATATTTTAGCTGGTTCTTCAATCCGCACATTGGATATATTGATGATGAAAATGTTAATAAAGTATTTATGTGAATATTTGTTTAAAATATTCTATTTCTTAAAAGGAATATGAGAACACTTTTCATTCAATCCACAATATATCAGTTATAACATTGCTGGTAGTCACTTATTCAACATTTTGTATAATTTTTGTGTTAAAATCCAAACAAGGAGGACTTCAAACCAACCAACAAAGCTATTCTGAAATTATGGTTTTTTAATACAAATATTGTTATAAACCAGAAATTTTAGATTTTTCTTCAAGTATTTTTGATTAGCTTGTTTAATATAGCTGCTGCTTCTATTTATATTTTTATGCAATATATCCATATCAATGATGTTATTATTATAATTGGGCAATTTTGTTGGTTAAATGCTCACGGTGACATCGATATTATAAATTTATAATAAATTGGGTTTTGTAATAAATTTGTTTTAATATCGTGTGGTTAAAAAAAGAAATTCTGGCTCATAGCTCTCGAAAACCACCAGCATCAAGTTTCACCAGCATCAAGTTTCACACACTACCTCCACATTTTTCCTTAGTTCTCTTTTCTTTACAACACCAGTAAATTGTATCTTTGTGCTCACAGTCGCGGATACACTGCGTTAAGAAAGTATAAGCACCCCTGCAAAAATTTAATTTCTACTTATCTTCGGTTTAATTTCTACTTATCTTCCACCTCTGCTTCAGACGACAGATGAAAAAATTGTTAAACTTCATCATGCTATTTGGGTGAATTGAAATGGATAGCGGAGGATTCAGTGAAATATACGAGATGTCGGGCAATTCTGAGAATATTGAGCGATTAATGGTGATATCGAGAAAAAGATTAATAAGGATATCGATAAATAGTTCTTTTTTCTGCGCCGCAGGCTAAAATTTTGGGAAGGCAAGATTTCTCTTTGACACTGAAAAATCAAATTTTTCCAAAAATTGAAAAATATAAAATACACTAAATTTCGAAAAGCGCAAATCGAAAAATACCCCGCGAAACTAGAAATTTCGAAACAGCCTATCTAAAAGAAAATTGTAAAGTTAAAATTAGACTTACCATTGTTTGCCGTGCAGCATTAAATGTTTTTTTTAAATCAGAACAATCTGACAACTCTAATGTCAGAGTTCCTGCATCAATATTGGCTGTCAGCGATACTGAGTAACAGTATCCAGCCTCACGGCAATTCTCCCAAAGGGGACCAGATTCTATTTCCAAATATTTAGCAATAATCATTAGAGCAGCAGTTTTATCACTATTCCAACCACAGTCAATAATTCTAGATTTCCTAATTAAATAAGCGCCCTCTTGGCTAGAGTTAATAATTGCTCTTATAGAGCCAATGTTGTTCCAAGTCTGGTTTGTAACAGCATCATACTAAAAAATAAACAGGTATGTTAAGAGAATTATACCGCATTTGCTATAATTGAATGACAGTCATTCATTTCTCAATACCCCAGAAATTTGTCATTCAATTAGAGAGGTCAATCAAATAGAGGAGTCATTCAATTAGAGCAAATACGGTATACGAAAACAAAAATTAACTAGAATAAAGCTATTCTAATGCACTTTCCAAAAACACAATTTTTATTAACGAACCGAAGACATAATATGTCTTTTGACATTATGTTTTCTCAGGAAAATTTTGCAAGTAAACCGAAAAATACTAGGTTCTTCGGTTCGGTACAGAACCGACAACCTTAGTCATAAGTAAGAGATTGATAAATTAAGTTGAATATGGAATTTTAGATTGCTAAGAATCTGAACTATACATATTTGGACAAATTAAACAGATTCCTCTTTTTATTAAGCTCAACACGACAAGCCTTTCGAATGAGCTTTCATTTATTAGAATATTTTCTAAAAAAGTAAGGTAACTTTTGTATTCTTTTTCAATTTTTGATGTCTTTATTTATTTCTATTAAGGGATCATCGTTTACTGTGAGTGTGAATTTGATATTTTTAGCTACCATTCAATAGAGATAACACCCGACATAATATTGCGAAGTGATTTCCGTTTCTTTTGTAAAATGACTTTGGGCCAGGGCTGGACTGAGGGGGGGGGGGGCTGAGGGCTGGCAAGGGCCGACTCAAAAAAATTTTCAGCGGCCGCAATCCGCAGTCCGAAAGTCGAAAAAACAAGCAGTCCACAATTCGCAATCTGTGGATATAATGGTTAAGGGGATTTTATGGATTAATTAAGTGATATCAGTAATTTGAAGTGATATCGAGGATTAGATATTGGAAAGAATTGAACCAGAAACCAGGGGATTTGGACGAATATCACGGGATATCTGAGGATTAACAACCGGCAAAATTTTGTGAAGTGATATCGGTTTCTTTTGTAAAATATCTTTGGGCCAACTCAAATATATTAACTAAAATAAAACTAAAAAATTTTTGGAAGGGATATCAGTGTAAAAGAAATCGAGATCCCACTTAAGGAGCAGTTGGGGGATATATAGAATATATTTTAGGAGCGGTTAGGGATATCAGTGTAAAAGAAATACGTGGAGGGTTTTAGGGTTTGCCGCCGGATGCGAAAATTTTAGAGAATTTTGGAAGGCCAAGTAGTCAGATTGTTTGCTTTTTTACTGCCGGATACGAGAATTTTTGAAGGCCAAGGGGCCAGATTCATTCCATTTATGGTACTTGAACTTGCGAAAGATTGCGTGGAAATTGCGTGAAAATCTTAAAAATCCGCAGCCGCAGTCCGCATTTTAATTTTAAAATACGCAACCGCAATCTGCAGATGCGTCCAGCCCTCTTTGGGCCGATTAATGGTTCTTCAAAATTTCAGTCCAAGTATAAGAAAAGTGTGAAGAGTGCTTTCTTTTTCATTGTCTGCTTTCTTACTATCAGTTGCGAAAAGATTACGAGAGTCGCGAAAAAAGAATTAAGAAAAAGTCAGATACGATAAATACGAAGATGGGCGGTCAAGTTTCTGAGGACGAAAAATAAGAGAGGATTTACCCTACAACTCAAGACTAGCTATCTAACTTTAAATACCCAGATTCAAAGTAAATCGCCCAGATTCATGACATAATCGGCCCAATGCTATAGTATGTCGAGGTCATTTATCGAATGGTCACAAAAAATATATAATTCACACTCACAATAAACGATGGCCCCTTTTAAGATTAAATTCATATACCAGGTATAGCTCCTTCGAGTGGCATATAATTTTACAATGAAATTTTTGGAAAAAATTGGATTTTTGGAACTTAAATTAGAAACTATAAAAGTGGCTTTTTGCCAAGTTTAATACTGAAATATTTTAAAATAATATTACTTACTCTCTGATTTTCTATCGATGGATTTTCTAGTAGGAAATTCCAATCAGAACCAGATTTAAATTCCTGTTCTAATTGATCAAAATTTCCAACAATTTTCAACATTTTAGGAGCAGCACTCATAAAATCAATAATTTGTTGTAGATAATCAAGAATTTTAACTTCATGTTGTTCATCTTCTAAGTCCGCAATATGCATGTGTAGTCTGTGTGAGGCAATATTATCAAAAATGTAATTATATGATTCTGAAAAAATTAAATTAATTTTGATAACTATTTCAAAAATAATAAAAGTTATTATAAAAACAACATTAATGTGGGTACCATTCGATTCGTCTCACCGGGCTGAGACTTATTAATATGAAAACGACTTTTTGGTCATTTAACCCCTACCGAGTGGTAAATCTCAGACCCTGCTATAGTTCGTGGTAAGTTAAGTTACCATGAGCTCTAGCTCGGTTCTAAAAAATGGTAAAATTACCAAATTTTATATGAATAGGGTGTTTTTATGGGTCTGTAAAAATTTTAGAATTTTTGGACAAGTATTTTTTAAGTTATAAGTGAAATCGCAACGTACCCCTTTTTGAGAGTTAGTCTCAAATTTAAGCCTATATCTCGGTCCAATCAAATCAAATCAAATCAAATTTATTCAGCAAAAAGGACTCTAACTGAGTCTCTTACAATTGCAAAAATAGAGTTATAAAATATTTAAAGTCAAAAATGAATAAGCATTAATGTTTTACGAAAATATTTTATCAGTAGAAGTATGAGGGCGCTTATTCATTTTGACGAAGAAAAAATAGTCAACAGGGCACTTATGCTTGAAAAAAGTGCTAAAAAATATAAAAATTAAAAAATTTCACAAAAAATTATAAATAAGTTGAAATTAAAAAGCAAAAACATTGTCCATAGGGAATCAATAAAAATTAGAGAAAAACCAGAAACCAGGGGATTTGGACGAATATCACGGGATATCTGAGGATTAACAACCGGCAAAATTTTGTGAAGTGATATCGGTTTCTTTTGTAAAATATCTTTGGGCCAACTCAAATATATTAACTAAAATAAAACTAAAAAATTTTTGGAAGGGATATCAGTGTAAAAGAAATCGAGATCCCACTTAAGGAGCAGTTGGGGGATATATAGAATATATTTTAGGAGCGGTTAGGGATATCAGTGTAAAAGAAATACGTGGAGGGTTTTAGGGTTTGCCGCCGGATGCGAAAATTTTAGAGAATTTTGGAAGGCCAAGTAGTCAGATTGTTTGCTTTTTTACTGCCGGATACGAGAATTTTTGAAGGCCAAGGGGCCAGATTCATTCCATTTATGGTACTTGAACTTGCGAAAGATTGCGTGGAAATTGCGTGAAAATCTTAAAAATCCGCAGCCGCAGTCCGCATTTTAATTTTAAAATACGCAACCGCAATCTGCAGATGCGTCCAGCCCTCTTTGGGCCGATTAATGGTTCTTCAAAATTTCAGTCCAAGTATAAGAAAAGTGTGAAGAGTGCTTTCTTTTTTCATTGTCTGCTTTCTTACTATCAGTTGCGAAAAGATTACGAGAGTCGCGAAAAAAGAATTAAGAAAAAGTCAGATACGATAAATACGAAGATGGGCGGTCAAGTTTCTGAGGACGAAAAATAAGAGAGGATTTACCCTACAACTCAAGACTAGCTATCTAACTTTAAATACCCAGATTCAAAGTAAATCGCCCAGATTCATGACATAATCGGCCCAATGCTATAGTATGTCGAGGTCATTTATCGAATGGTCACAAAAAATATATAATTCACACTCACAATAAACGATGGCCCCTTTTAAGATTAAATTCATATACCAGGTATAGCTCCTTCGAGTGGCATATAATTTTACAATGAAATTTTTGGAAAAAATTGGATTTTTGGAACTTAAATTAGAAACTATAAAAGTGGCTTTTTGCCAAGTTTAATACTGAAATATTTTAAAATAATATTACTTACTCTCTGATTTTCTATCGATGGATTTTCTAGTAGGAAATTCCAATCAGAACCAGATTTAAATTCCTGTTCTAATTGATCAAAATTTCCAACAATTTTCAACATTTTAGGAGCAGCACTCATAAAATCAATAATTTGTTGTAGATAATCAAGAATTTTAACTTCATGTTGTTCATCTTCTAAGTCCGCAATATGCATGTGTAGTCTGTGTGAGGCAATATTATCAAAAATGTAATTATATGATTCTGAAAAAATTAAATTAATTTTGATAACTATTTCAAAAATAATAAAAGTTATTATAAAAACAACATTAATGTGGGTACCATTCGATTCGTCTCACCGGGCTGAGACTTATTAATATGAAAACGACTTTTTGGTCATTTAACCCCTACCGAGTGGTAAATCTCAGACCCTGCTATAGTTCGTGGTAAGTTAAGTTACCATGAGCTCTAGCTCGGTTCTAAAAAATGGTAAAATTACCAAATTTTATATGAATAGGGTGTTTTTATGGGTCTGTAAAAATTTTAGAATTTTTGGACAAGTATTTTTTAAGTTATAAGTGAAATCGCAACGTACCCCTTTTTGAGAGTTAGTCTCAAATTTAAGCCTATATCTCGGTCCAATCAAGTCGGATTTAGTTGATTTTGATCTCATTCGACTCAGCTTGAATAGCACTTTCGAAAGAGCTATCATTCAAAAATCGAATTTTTCACCCCAAAAAGTGTTTCCTCCCTGTTCGGTTTTTAAGGACCTATATCTTGGTTCACAGGTTTCCGTGAATAGAGAGTGATACCCCACAGGCTAAAGTATATCAGAATTTTCGTTACAACCATTAAGTTAGCAAAGTCATTTTCGTTTTCCCTTCTTTAATAATTATTAGGCTATATCGAAATTTCAGATTCGGGTTAGGGGTGACGCATTTATATGGTTGCAAACCTCAAAGCTCTTTTATATTGTTGCAGCCGCAACCCGTTAGTTTAATTTTAAAATCAAGCAAACGCAATCCGCAATTTGGGATATAAGGGTAATCTGGGGATATCTCCAAATCACCAGATATCTCTCCAAATCTCAAACCCCTAAAATCAACGGAAAACGGGGTTTTGGAAAAAATATTTTTGATTCTTTATCGACTCGGGTCGCATTTTTCCAAGTCAACTTTTCTGGGGCCTCATTTTTTCGGGCCAAAATTTAATGCCCGACGTTAATTAAAACGATAATTTTAGGATCCGGTCCTGTACGAAATGTATTAATTTAAAAAATTGAATCCCTAAACCGGATCCGGCATTTTCAAAATTTCAAACTGTAAAGACCACCCACACTTACAAAATTGAAAATGTACCTATTTGTGAACACAAATAGTGAACAATAATAAATTTTAAAATTGTATTTTTGTACAATTCTGAAATTTTCAACTGTGTAATTATATTTGAACTTTCTAAGTATAAGCTTAACATTTCCCGATAGTCTTTGGGGGAGGGGGGGGGTGAGATATTTTCAAACAAACCTTTTCCATACAATAATGTTTTCATAAGAAAACCAGCAATATTTTCTCGAGTTTTTTTCTCATCACGAGCATTATCTGCCAAACGAAGACCACCAGCCAAAATAGTGTTGACATCTAATGAAATTTGATTGATTGCAATTTTAGTCCATTCTGGCAATTTATGATAATTCTCCATAACAACACGTAAATTTATTAAAGCAAATCTTTGGAAATAATTATCCACTCCCATGCCAACATTTGAAGAAATTAGATCTCGTTGAAATTGTTGGCTGTAATCCTCATATGTTATTATGCTGTCTCCAATAATTATTTTAGAATTGAAAATCACTTTAGTCCATAAAGGTAAATATTTTTTTAAATTTGATGGTAAATTTGTAGTATCAATAAATAAATAAGACTGAAAATGTAAATGTGATTAAAAAATAAAGGATTAAATTTATATCATAATGTATAGGGACGGATTTTTAGATAATAAAAACCTTAAAATAGCCACCTAAATAGGTTGTATAAAATGCTATTATAGGTGACAAAAATAGGCCGTATTTTCTCTATTACAATGCCACTCCCCAGTTGAATGCCAGTCTCTAATAGAATGCCACTTTGGAAGGTGATTGAAAAATAGAATGCCATGGCATTCTAATAGAGAAAATACGGTAGGTTTTAAAATTTTTGAGCCAATAAAAAAGATTGACAAAATTCTTGAAAAATTTCAAATTTTTCAATAAATAATAATAATTTTAAAAAATCGGAATTTTATGAAAAATACCCAAAATAGGTGACAAAAAACATCCAAAATAGATTACAACTAATTAGGGTTTCAAAACGCAAAAATAGGTTCAAATAGGTCGTAATAACTCCCCATAAACAAAAGATTTTAAAGTAATAACAATGGATAGCAAAAAAAGTTATAATCTAAAAATCCGATCCCTAATAATGAATATAATATAATCATTAAATTTCGAAATTTTGATGCTCGAACATCAACAATAAAAGGTTATTGAAATCAAAAATTTTTTGCAGTTTTTTAATTTCTATTATGGGCAAAATCGAATGCCATTTATATTTGCAAAAGTAAAAATTTTAACTTTCTCAAAATCTTGACGAGATTAAGAATTCTTACTAATTATATGTGCTTTTTAGTAGAGTAGGTCCGAGATTGAGGGTTTTTGAAAAAACCGAGACCGAGGATCACCGAGGCTGGAAAAGCCGAGATTGAGGTCGAGCGGCAAATTTTGGCCGAGGTCCGAGATCGAGGATTACCGAGGTTTTTAAAAACCTCTATAAATTTTCAAAATCCAATTAAATTTACTAAATTTTATTGAAAATTAACTAAATAGTTATCAAATTCACCTTTTCAATACTATCAGATTCAGTAGGTAGCCCAAGTTTCAGTTTAGGTGGCTAATATTATTTCGGGAGATATGGGAACATCTAAAGGCCAATTTTGAGAGTTTTTTGAAGAAAAATGGGCCAAAATTCTTCTATTTCTGCGAGTGATATCAGGGGATTAAGAATGACTCAAGGAATTAAGCGGGATTTCATGGATTTAATAGAAATAATTTTTCCGGAGCCGGTCTACGGTACTTATCATACTCAAAATTTTGAAAATTTTGGTTTTGAAAATTAATCCGTTCCGGAAATACCTTCTTAGTTTCTCATTTCAGCAAAGCGGGCGAAAATTTTGCTAATTTATAAGTAGAAAAAATCGGAAAATATGCATGAAAATATGCAATAAAACCAAAATATTCGCGAAATTATGCAAGAAAAATGAAATTTACACCTAGAAATTTAAGATTTATTTAAGTCTGAACATTTAAACACCCATTTTTATTAAGATTTTTCTCATTTTTAAATTATTGTTCGACAAATTGAGTATTTTTACTCAGTTGGACATTTTGAGATGAGGCGTTTTGGTGGTGGGACATTTTTGGGTGGGGCGTTTTGGAGTCGAGACATTATGGTGAGGGAGATTTTCGGGCACTCAAAAAACTTTTTTTCAAAATTTGTAATTTTTACAAATTTTTTGCTAAATTTTTTACAAAATTTACAATATTTTGGCAGGATTTTGGGCAATTTTAGAGCTATTTTTCCAAAAAACCCCGAAATATGCATTAAAATATGCATTATGCAACAAAACCCGAAATATGCAAAAATATGCATTATATGCAAATAGAAACCCCCTCTAATGTTTTTAAAATAAGCGGAAAGTATGTTTTTCGTGCATTATACATCATGCCAAGTTTGCATAAAAATCCGCCCTCTATTTATAAGGCCACCAGATTAATAAGATAATTCGGTCGGATCTCGTCCTGCTCTCAAATTTTTTGCCTTCGGTGCAGGAAAGATGTTAAAAATCTGTGTTTTTATTGATATTTTTTTGAAAATTCTGGCTTCTTATCCTTTTAAAATTTAAAAATTTTCGCCTGCGGCGCTAATTTAAAAGACATGGGGATTTCCAAAAAATTTTCCAATACTTCTCCATATCAGATATGTATCTAAACTAATGCTTGGGGCATTTACTGAATTAGATCTAACAGATGAATTTGATAATGATTTAGGGAATTTTTGATGGAATTTAGTAAATTTAATTATATTTTGAAAATTTATAGAGGTTTTTAAAGACCTAGGTAATCTTCGAACCTCGACCAAAATTTGCCCCTCGACCTTAATCTTGGCTTTTTCAGCCTTGATGATCCTCGGTCCCGATTTTTACAAAAAACCTCGAACTCGTGCAACTCTAGTTTAAATGTTTTTTAATTACCTCAATAAAATCACTTTCTAAATTATAGACTGTTGTATTAATCGGCCAATTATATTTTATTGATGAAATTACAGGGATGGTATTAAATTCAATTGATTTTATAATAAAAGGGCGAAGCACTTCTGACGTTGGTTTATTTCTCTTAATTTTAAAAATTTAGTTTATGCAAAAATTAACATGCATATACTTCAATTAAATCCCTAGTAGACTGAAAAGATTAAGAGGGATATTGGGTGTTGAAGGGTTTAAAATGAATATCAAGAGAGTGATAACTAGGATTAGGATTAGGCAGTAAAAAGCTAGAAGGAGCCTATCGGCAATACATAAAAAACTGCCAAAATGTCATGTTTATTGTAATAAAAGGTGCTTAGTCGAACGGTGCCCCTCTTTTTCATCGGAGATGCACGTGGACTGAGATATAGGGCTCGAAATGGTCAAAAACTTTAGGAGCAATTTTTGGGCAAATATTCGAATTTACTAATAAAACTCATACGAAAGAGCTCATCAAGCTGAGACGAAAGACACCGAAATCAACGAAATCTGATATGACTGGACAGAGATACAGGCCTCTGAATATTGAAGAACCACAGGGTCGATTTTTTCAGATAAAAAAATTTGTACAAACAATAGCTAATTCGTATTAGCTCGACCAGCCGAGTCAAATAACTCCAAACTCATCGTGATTGTGCAAAATTGGGGGTAATCCTTACTTTTACTGGTCCCTAGAAAAAATGTGGAAGAAGTGCTTTTTCGATATTTTTGAGGTCTGCCAGTAGGTAATCGAGTATGCTGAGTTCGAATATAAGTTAAGAATTTGTTTATTTCGAACCCCGAACCCGAATTCGACCAAGTCGAACATGGGGTAAAAATTCAAAATTTCAAATTTTTTGCTTAATCGGACTCGTCTCTTCGAGCTGAGTTGATTGGTATCAAAATTATTCAGTTTCGACAACTTTGGACGAAGTTATGATCAATTTAAAACACGCTTGGTGAGACTTCCATGTACAAATCAGATACCATAACTTCGTCCAAAGTTGTCGAAACTGAATAATTTTGATACATTTCAACTCGGCTCGAAGAGACGAGACCACCGTTGGGACCCATTTTTACAAATTGGCGCACTTCGGGCCTTCGGCCCTCGTTCTCCCCCCCCCCTTTCCCCACCGTTGGGACCCATTTTTACAAATTGGCGCACTTCGGGCCTTCGGCCCTCGTCCCCCCCCCCTTCCCCACCGTTGAGACCCATTTTTACAATTTGGCGCACTTCGGGCCTTCGGCCCTCGTTCTCCCCCCCTTTCCCCACCGTTGGGACCCATTTTTACAAATTGGCGCACTTCGGGCCTTCGGCCCTCGTCCCCCCCCCCCTTCCCCACCGTTGGGACCCATTTTTACAATTTGGCGCACTTCGGGCCTTCGGCCCTCGTCCCTCCCTTCCCAACCGTTGGGACCCATTTATACAAATTGGCGCACTTCGGGCCTTCGGCCCTCGTCCCCCCCCCTTCCCCACCGTTGGGAAGGGGGGGGGGGGACTGATGTCTCGCACTTACTTGGAATTCATCGTTCACGGATACAACCATTTCCCAATACAACCATTTTCCCCGCTCGGACTCAAGTATCCGACCCCCAGACTCAAGTGACCCCCGCAAAACAAATATCGTTTAATACGCATTATGATACCCTATAAGACCCCCCAGGTCCGATGCCGTTAAAATCCTCCATTAAAAAGTTACATTCGAAAAACTATTAGAGTCTGGGATGGACACTTCAGTCTCACGGGGCTACAGCCTCCCCCTTTAATTTTTTTGAAAATTTTTTTTTATTTGACATCTACTAAATGCGGGTCAGGGCCCTCTAAGCGGAAGTTTTCCGCTATCTCTTCCGGTTCACGAGATAGCCTTGTCCCAGGGGTCGTTTCGGCGCAAAGGCGCCGGCGCAGCGAAAAATGAACAATTTTCCCAAATGCGCCCCGTCAACAACCGTGAACAATGTATAAGTTTCAGGATGATCAGATCAACTCCTGGGGAGCCTTAATTTTTTTGTCTGAGTTTAAAAACTATTATATATATGTATATATAATTTAATCCTGTTTGGTTGCTTGACAAGGAAAAGGAGAAGGCAGTCTGACCTTTATGTACAGACTGCAGAAGGAAAAAAATGTCCGCAAAAACACGTAGGGATAACGGAGTTAGCGAATAACCTGTTAACGACTCAGCTTGACGAGCTGACATATAATTTGTCCCAATCGGAGTCTGTTTAGTATTCCGAAATTACACCCTTTGTTTTAATCCATACCTTATTTTCTTCATCAGCAATTCTATATAATCTGGCCTTTTCTTCAAGTCCAGATCTACCAAGCCTACTTTTTCTATCTTCCACCATTTTTTCGTACTAAAATATGTGTATTAATATTGTTTAACATTTTTCCTTACTGAATGTTTCTTGTTGTCCAATTTTAGCCCACTAGGCCGGATCAGTAAACATACACAATTTTCGGTAAAAGTATTTTTAATCAAATTAATCCAAAACTCTTTTGATTCATTGCGCAGTTTGTTGATAATTTTTAACTAAAAGAGGGTTATTTTAACAAGATTGAAGGGCTTAAGATATACAAGATTATTCATACTCTTTGCCTAGTAGACTCCGTGTGCCTATTAAAACGCCAAGGCCTTTGGATCCACGTAAAAGCGGATGGCAAATTTAAAAAATAAGGATTTTAGAATTCCTTAAAAAATATCCATATATTCTAGCGCATAAATTCCTTATCTTTGGTATACTCATTGCCAAAATTGACATTTTTGCAAGGAATTTGAGAAAAATCCAATAAAAATATATTCTCAAAATTTTCGCTTATGGCGCTCCGTTAAATTGATAATGTAAGGAATTGTAGTAAAAAACATAAATTTGTCATGCGCCCAAAAATGGTTTTGAGTTTGTAAAACTGTTTAACTATTGGATCAGGTCATGGTCTCGTGTTATGGCCTTAGGGTGCAGTCTTGGTCTTTAGCTCTGATTCTCTGAAAATCTTCGGTCTTGGACGTTCATAGAGCGCAGCTTGCACTGTTATACGAAACTTTTTTAATCGAATTGGTAATGAAAAAATTTTGAAGATTGGGTTGTATTTTGCATCTGTATTAAGGTTGGCGGATAATTGGAAATCTCCGGATCCGGTACCCGAACCGAAAATTTCCGGATATCCGGCCGTCAACCTATTTTATTTGTTAGCTTAATATAGTTGAAGAAGTGGGAGAAAATTCAATATAGGTACAATATCTACCGTATTCAATCAACCTCTCTCTTGACCGGGTAATTAATAAGGCGTGTGTAATTATTTCATTATATACGGTATTTATTTAATGGAGCATTAAGGGAAGTATAAAATAGAGACAGATCTGGGAGTGTCGATCGAGAATCGATATCTCGATAACCGAGAATTTTGTACTAGTCTCGGTCCTCTCTCTAGTTTGATTACCGGAAGCATTACCGAAAGCGGATACGGATCCGCCAACCTTAGTCTGTATGTTTTATTTTAACTCTATGTTTTAAACTTTGAGTTTTTATTATTTTATACTTGTGTATTTATTTTTATATATTTTTAATGGATTTTTTTCAAATTCCATGCAAAAATATCAATTTTGTCAATGAGAATGGCAAAGATAAGTAATTTTTCTGCACTAGAATTTATGGATATTTCTTAAAAGTTTAAAAATCCTTATTTTTAAATTTAAGAATTTTCTTCCGGGCAAAATTTTCATCTTGTAAAATCTTGGCTCTGGTCTAGTTTATTAGTCTGATGAAAGTTTATGAGTCCAATGAGGGTTTAATAGTTTAATGAAGGATTATAAGTCCCATGCATTGATTGGAATTTTGACATTTGCTCGTACTTTTGTAAAGGCCTTAAATTTCCCTGCACTCGTACTCGTACATGTATAATTTTTTCTCATACTCGTACTCGTACGAGCCCTATTTTTTGTCACCTCGTACTCGTACGCGTGGTGCGAACTTTGCGGACCCGAATTTTGCGGACCCGAACTTTGCGGACCCGAAATTTGCGGAACCAAGATTTTATGACCGACACTTGAGTAAAAAGGAAAAATTAAAAATTTTATTTTTCGAAGATTCCGGCGGAGTTTACCATGATTACATGCCGGATTCAAGATCTTTTCTTGATTTTTCAAATTTTTATCTTAAAATTATTTCATAATTTAAATAATCGAGAAAATTCCTTTAAAAAATCATTTATATGGCCATTTCATAAGGTCATGATGCCTGAATTTATCTTAATTAACGCCGCAGGCTAAAATTTTTGAAATTTCTGAGGTTCAGTAGACTCTATTGTCGGTTCGCAAATTTTTGGTCCGCAAATTTCATGTCCGCAAATTAAAATCCGCAAATTTCGGCGCGCCACTCGTACGTAATACTTTCTTATACTAGAGAAATATTCAAAAAATTTATAATTTTATGATTAGTTCTGAATTTTTAGGGCTGTATCGTGGCTTTAAATCCAAAAACGTCCAATTTCATCCATTTCTGCGCGGAGGCGAAAATTTTTAAAAATTTATGAATAGATCAAATTAGTTAGTCTTTCCGAGGGCATTATAGGCAAAAAAGGTTTGAAGGCAAAAAGAGAGTTTTGGAAGACCAAGTCACCAGACTTCTTCCTGTTTTTTAGCTCCAATAATTACCTAATAAAAATTCCCGATTTGAATAAATGTCGTTAATCGCGAACGTGAATTCATGAAAATTTTGAATTCACGATTTTCATGAATCATGAATCGGGCCCGCGCATCCCTCGTGAGTATCTATCCTGTATGCTTAAATAAATTTTTTGAATTTCTATATTTTTTTGAATTTTTGTTTATACGTTGTTAGCCCTTGAGCAAAGCAATATAAAAAATTCTTATATTTTTTACTCTATTTTCAATTTCATAAAATTTCATCTAGAGTAAAAACACATTTGACTCAAAGTTGAGTGGACTCATAAACTTGCATTGAACTATTAAACTTTCATTGGATACTAAACTAGACCAGACTCAAAATTTTTTAATCAACGAATGATTACTTTAAATGAATCTTTTACTCTACAAGATTATTTAATTTGGCTATTTTTAACTATTTTTGATTATTGTCGCTATTACACGATAATAATCAAAAAATCCCACTATATACTTTATTAAATATTATTTTTTACCTCCTGTAATCTCTGATCTAAAGCAGTTTGTGTTAAGTAAGTGTTAATATCCAAGGATGAGCCATACAAATAATGATTTTTCATTTCAATTGCCACAAAAGTATGTAAATCTTCCTCACAAGTTTCACGAAAATTCATTGTTGCTTCATCCATAAATGATTGGAGGTAAATCATATCAAAAGATTCACTTTCAGAAATACGAGATATTGTTTGGAAAAACCTTTATAAATTATAAATATTATTATAAAATTATTTATTTTATTGAAAGGGAGATTGGTTATCTACAAATTTGCATTGCAAACCACAACTCGCAATTTTAATTTTAATATCCGCACTCGAAATATGTAATCCTTAAGTCAAAAAATACTCAATTTCACGGAATACGCAATCAGCAATTGTAACGCCCATCTTCTTGGCCTTGCAAAATTCTTAAAATTTGTTAAAATTTCTAGCGGCACTAGAAACTGGAAGAAATATGCTTAAAATTTAAAGGAGATGCCGAAGAATTTGGGCGAGATGTTTGGGATATAAATGAATATCGAAGATATAGAGTAGGAATTAAGGAGGATGTAAGAATGATAAGGAGTACGCGATATAGGTGGTGTATCAAGGGATTTTTAGGATCAGTTGACTATATATCAGCTATTGGATCATTTATAATCTATGATCGGCTAATAAAGTGCCAGAGGCGTATAAATGCGAAATAAATGCGGTTTTAAAAATTTTTTGAAAATTAAAATTTTTCGTTTTGTTTCGTTTCGTAAAATTTTGGTTTTTCGTTTTGTTTCGTCCGAGAAAAATTGAGTTTCACCCAGGTAAGATCAGAATGGGTATAATTTAAACCCTTTAACGGGTATCAAGCAGAGGGCAAGTCTGGTGCCAGCAGCCGCGGTAAGTCCAGCTCTTCTAATACATAGAATTAGTGCTGCGGTTAAAAAGCTCGTAGGTGGATTCGTATCGGCACCCTGGAACCCTCTGGGTGTTTTTGGGTGTTATCAATTTTTCGTAATGTTTGATTTTAGTCCTTAACAGGATTCTTAACATGCATTGCAAGTTTACTTTGAACAAATCAGAGTGCTTCAAACTGGCGTTTTCGCACAAAAATCAATAATTATGAATAAAAATGCATGTATGTGAGCGATTTTGTCTATTTATGGTATAACGATTTGGATAATAAATTGTAGAGAATCGTGGATGTCGAGGTCTTGGAGGGATTAGGAGGATATCAAGGGATATCGGAGGATTGAGGGGAGGGATTTCGGTCTCTATCAGTAAATGAAGTGCCTCTGATCCGCTTCTTGATTATTTTTTTTTCAGCGCCGCCGGCTTTTATTTTTAGAATTTTGGAAGGCTAAGAAGCCAGATTTCCTCCTTCTTGGCCGAAAATTTGGGAAAATGTTATCAAGTCTTGTTCGAGTCGGGCCAGATTTTTCCGAGTCATATTTTCCGGACCACATTTTTATCGAGTATCGAGTTGGACCGTACGAGCCCTTTTCTGCCAAATATCTTAGACACGACTAGATCTTTCGGTTCGAGTCGGGCCATTTTGGCAACCCTATTAGTGAATATACATATGCTCGTACAAGTTAAATTTTAAGCCATTAACTTTAAAAGTGACTTAAAATTTAAATTTTAAGCCATTAACTTTAAAACTGACTTAAAATTTAAGCTCTGACATTAAATAAAACTCCAAATTTTTTTATTATTTGTTACGTAGGTATATTATTTTAATAAAAATAATTCTTAATTAGACGAGACTTCAAAAAAAATCTCGGTTATCAATATATATATTTTTCGAGATTTCAATTTCAATTCTCGTATGATAAAATTTGTTGAGATCTCGGTTCTCGTACGATAAGATTTTTTGACAATCGAGATTTTTAAGCTCTCGATCTCGTAAGACCCTCCAAGTCCGGTCTCTATTCTTAATGTCATGTAAAAAATTTAATACCTTTTTCTTATTTCACCGGTTTGATCATGTTCTGGGTGTTTCAGTTGACCATAAAAAGTTGATCCACTCATATTATATTCAAATTCTTGAGCCGGCACATCATTAAGGAAAACACTGATTAAACATTCTTTTCTTACCGCAAATGTTAATTCCAAGCTGGCACAGTAAGGATATTTTTCAGTAATTAAATCTTGCATAAGGTAATATTTCATATATTGGATCAGTAGTCGTAAGGCTCTTTGATGGTAGACTGCAGAGCCAGCTGGACCTCTCCAGCAAATTTGACACATTCCTATGTAATTCATATTTTTATACAGAACGACATCAAAATTAGCCAGCGGAAAAAACTTTGGGCCGAGATATAGGGCTCGAAATGGTCAAAAACCATAGGGGGGAGTAAGCTCATTTTTGGGGTGAAAAATTTGATTACAGATATGATAGCTCATTTGAAAGAGCTCGTCGAGCTGAGTCGAATGACATCAAATCAGCTCGATTGGATGATTTTTGACAAAGTTATGACCAGCAGAATCTTCGCTGGAAAAACTGTTTTTGTGCTGCTACGGGGGTAGGCCGGACATGGTCTTCGCTACACAATGGCCGTGCTTCGCTGCGGTCGTGCTCGCTTCGCTCGTAACGACCGTAGCGAAGCGGCGGCCGTCGTTCCGCTCGACATGCCCGGCTTCCTCCGCAGCGGCAAAAACTTTTTTCCACGAAGGCCTTGTGTAAGTGGTAAAAGCAAACGGTCCTAACTTTGTCAAATCTAGTCAGATTTCGTTGATTTTGATGACATTCGACTCAGCTCTATGAGATGAATCGATTTTGAATTGGTTTGAGCCGGCCACCGGCTAAAGTTTGAATGTGTTGATAAGGTAAACGGCTGTACTTTAGTACGTGGGTGCAGGCTTTAATTTACAAATGTTATACCATTCGAAAGAGCTCGTCGAGCTGAGTCGAATGCCACCAAAATTAGATCTAGGAAAAATTTCTGGACCGAGATATAGGTCCCTAAAGTTTGAAAAACCATAGGGGGGACCAAGCACTTTTTTGGGGTGAAAAATTCGAAAATGCAAATTATACCTCGTTCGAAAGAGCTCATCGAGCTGAGTCGAAAGACACCAAAATCAACAAAATCCGACTTGATTGGACAAAGTTCTGATATTTTCTTTTAGCTCCTTACCTATGGCATCTGTGGAGATTTTTGCTGATACAGAGGCTCCAAATACGTCCAGAACAAGGGAGATAAGAATAGGTTTATGTTACGAGCCCAGACCCATCGCCCGTAGACTCCCCGCGAGGCGCGTGCCGCAAAACCCCGCGCGAAGCGCGGGGTTTTGCACAAGCGCCTCGCCGACGCCCCATAGGTTTAGGTTCTGTTTTTTTGTGTCATAACTTTTTCTAATCTTGTTTAATCATGGTGATTTTGGTCTCATTCGACTCAGCTCGTCGAGCTCTTTCGAATGAGGTATTATTTGTATAAAAAATTTTTTATTCCAAAAATCGCCCCTTTGTATCTTAGGTTTTTAGGGGGCTTATATCTCGGTCCAATCAAGTCGGATTTCGTTGATTTTGGTGTCTTTCGACTCAGCTCGATGAGCTCTTTCGAACGAGGTATAATTTGCATTTTCGAATTTTTCACCCCAAAAAAGTGCTTGGTCCCCCCTATGGTTTTTCAAACTTTAGGGACCTATATCTCGGTCCAGAAATTTTTCCTAGATCTAATTTTGGTGGCATTCGACTCAGCTCGACGAGCTCTTTCGAATGGTATAACATTTGTAAATTAAAGCCTGCACCCACGTACTAAAGTGACCCCAGGTAAACCCTAGCCATCGATTCAATTGTTTATTATTTTTTAACAGCTATTTTTGAGAAAAACTCTACAAAAGCGTATTAATTGAATATTTTAATTTGATATGGAACACACCGGAGGCAAAATTTTTAGAATTTTGCAAGGCCAAGTTACCAGATTTCCTTTCTTTTAAGAGCCACAGACGAAAATTTTGATATTTTTTTGAGAAGTCTTCCAAAATTTTGAGAATCTTGGAAGAGGAGTCACCAGAATGTTGAAAAAATTCCCAATTTTTCAAAATAATTCAGGTAATCAGGAACGGGAATCCCCGATTAAATTTTAATATCGGACGGCTTGTTCACTTGTGTCAACCCTCAAACATTATAAAATCTTCGGAAGCCGAACAGCTAGAAATCTTTATTTTGAGAGCCGCTCGAAAGTTAAAAAAGCAACTTATCATTTTCTAGCGGCTCTGGCAAAATTTTTGAATTTTAAGTATCTAAAAGACTGAAATTGACTTTTCAGAAAGATACGAAAATCTAAAATTATTTTAAGATGTTATCGTAAAAAAATTCCAGATTTATTAAAAAATTTTGAGAATCGGGAATTATCGAAAACGAAATAAAATTAACGGAATAAGATTTTTGACCAAAAATTCTGATTCTCGTGTAACGGAATTAGAGGTTTAATCCGCCGCCTTACTCCGACTACAGTTCCGAAAGATTTTTTCAAAAACCGCGTAAATTTTCAACCGGTAGAATGTGAACACCCCGTCATTCGAACAGAAAAAGTTTCTGGGGTTAAATTTTCGTTAAAATTTCCTGGTATGGTTCGATTCAGCTCTTCGAGTTGCATCCAGAGGTGTTTCGAAATTTCGATTTTCGAGGTTTTTTCATTTCGATTTCCGATTTTCGAAATTTTGTGTATTTTCGATTTTCGATTTCCGAATTTTTGAAAAAATTTGAATTTCTCAGAATTTTCGCCTGCGGCGCTAATGGGAGGAAGCACTGATCTATTAACAATATTATGCTTCGGCTCCGGTTATTGGGTATTTGCTTGAATTAAGGTAGTTGCGTGAATTAAGGTGGATTTGTAATCCCTCTTCCCATGCCAGAACCCTATGCCAGGTACCGCCCAACCATGAGTAAAGCGACCTAGCTCTGCTTTACTATATTAGGGGATTTTACTCAACTCCTCCATTATCCCTCTTAATCCACACAGATCTCATGATGAGAGATCCAATTGAGACCAAACATAAGAAAAATTAATTTTTAAATTTTTTATTAAAAAATTTTTTTTCGATTTTCGATTTTCGTTTTTCGAGGTTATTTTTCTTTCGATTTTCGAAGATTTTTTTGATTCGAAACACCTCTGGTTGCATCGAACTGTACTTACAATTAGCGTCGCATATTAACAGTTTTGAATAAAGTTATAGCTTTGTGGTACCTTGGGCTCGCGGTACGTTGGTCTACTCCAATCTTTTTTATTAAAATCTCTTGAATGATGTCGCAAGCAAATTTAGGAAGGAAGAAAAAAGGAAGGAAAAATTTAGAAAAAAGGAAGAAGAATTTAGGAAGGAAGAAAAAAGTATGAGGAAAAGAGGGAACACTAAGACTTTTTTACCCCAAAAAATATTAAATTTATGACAATTTGACATTGACTGTCATTATTTATTATTAAATTAACAATAAATGTACCAACCTAATTTATCCTCATCGTAAGGAATACGTTCTTCCATTGTTTGGGCGCTAAGTGCAGCAAGTTCTGATTGAAATGGCCTCGTAAAATTGTCGGGAATTCTATTAAAATAAAGACTTTCCAATAGTAAAATTTTGTTAATTAATTCTTCCTCATTAACCATTCCAGTAATTGTGATAAGCTAAAATATATTGTTTAATAATAACCTTATTTTATATAATGATATCGAAAGTCTATGCACACCGGTTGTATTAAATTAAATTGTCATATCTCGTTATAACACCGTTTGAAAAACCAATTTAAATTATAAAGTTACATGACAGAATATAGTAGCTCATTCGGTAAAATCAAACTTCGTACCCCGTCCCCCCTCTTTCGTTCCAATAGATGCAAAAATTCTCAGTCTTAATATCTGTCACAATACTTTCTATGGCGATGAGTACCTAGTTCTTCGTTTTAGGATCAATGATCCGGCATTGTGATTGAGTAACAGACTCTAGGTAAGTAGGGCCTTATAGTCCCAAAATGATTTTATTGCAACAAGTTAGCTGGGTTCTAAAAAAGAGAGCTGGGTACTTATCGATAGATAAGGTTCTCTTCTCTAAGAAAAAGTGGGGTACGAAGTTCAATTTTACCACTTATTCTAACAATTTTTAATTAATAACCCTACTAGTAATTTATATAATTTTTTCGATTCTTATAGAATTTACATGTATCAGATTTAGGTCAGGTTTTTAATTAACAAAATTATGAAAAAATCCGCAAAAATCTTAACAGATTTGACACCTCCTAATTTTTCCGATGGGTCAAATTATTTGTCTAATTTTTATTTTTTTAAAATATTGATTCTGCAGCAAAAATTATCGTATTTTACAAAAAATTTTAGATAAGCAAAAATTTTACCTAAAGTTATGAAAAATTTTCAAAAAATGAGGCGTTCCAAAATACATTGAACAGTTTGTAAAACTTTGAAAATTTTGCATAACTTTTGATAAAATTTTAGCTTATCTAAAATCTTTTGTAAAAAGGGTAATTTTTGCTGCAGAATCAATATTTCAAAAAATTATAAAAATTAGACAACTAAGTTGACTTATCGGAAAAATTAAAGGGTGTCAACCTATTTTGGAACTAACTTTATTGAAAAAGAATTGGTAGATTTAATTTATTAATTTAAATAATTTTCAGATCTAATTTACTTACCATATTATTTAGATGAAAATATTTGCTATGATATTGCCTCAATTCATCTAATTTGGTATTATCCTTGAGAATTTCACTTGCCAAACCGCCAGGTTCAAAAGAATAAGGATGCCCTTGAGGATAATACAATTTGTCCATTAACCGATTTACAAGCACATCCATATCGTGCTCTTTTGAAATCTGCTCAGAATAAACAACACCGGAATCACCGCCATCTTTATTGACGTAATGTACCTCAGTAAGATATTGTGAATCCTTTAAATAAAAATGATTTTAAAAAATATCCTTCCCCAATATAAAATTTAATTTGAAGGGATTAAAATTTAATCTCTTCAGATCCCTATCCCCGATATACAACCAGCTGGACCGTGCGCCAAAATTTTCACTTGTCATGTGCGAACTTTCAAATTATTAAAACACGCAAAATGCCAAAATTAGAAAATTTTTTTAATTTAAAAGGCCATAAGGACTGATTCATTCTTTTTAATCATTATACATATAAAAAATTTCGAAATTTCAGAAAGCTAGTGGTGAGGGATTTTTTATGAAAATATAAGTGGGAATAGCCAAAATCTAATGCAATAAATACTTTAAACATTTGCCCGAGTAAAAGAAATGCAACCGTGCTAGATTTAATAATAACTAGGGATCGGATTTTTAGGTCGTAAAAACCTTAAAATAGGTACCTAAATAGGTTGTATAAAATGCTAAAATAGGTGACAAAAATAGGCAAATAGGTTGTAAAAATAAGGAAATAGGTTGCAATAAAAGATCGACATATTGGGCAAGAAAGTCAAAAATGCCGAATAATTTCTATTTTAGTTCATAAATTTCAGCCCCAATGCAAAAATGTTAATAAAATTCCATTTTTGAAAAATTTTTGATTTTTGAGGATAATATTTTTCAAAAAATCGAAGAAAAATTTTCGAGCCGATAAAAAAATTGACAAAATTTTTGAAATATTTTCAAATTTTTTTCAAAAATTTTTGAAAATTTTTATTAAAAATCGAAATTTTATGAAAAAAGCCCGAAATAGGTGACAAAAAATAAAAAATTACAAAAACATCCAAAATAGGTTACAACCTATTTTAGGTTGCAAAACGCCAAAATAGGTTCAAATAGGTCATAATAACTCCCCGTAAACAAGATTTTCAAGAAATAACAACGGATTTGAGCTCAATTCATCAGGACTATTTCGCAGAAAAAATAGGTTACAACCTAAAAATCCGATCCCTAATAATAACTCTATGTACAGCCATGTAAAACGCCAAACGCCAAAATTTTTATTTATTTATTTATTTATTTATGAGCAACCACACGGTATAAAAAATACACTAATAGTGGTGAAAAAAAGACAAATATATGTAGAAAAGACAAATATATGTAAAAAGACAAATATATGTAAAACAAGAAAAGCAAAATTTTTTGTAAAATAAATTAATTAATTTAATAGAATTATGTATTTGGAGTGTTTGGTGAAATAATTGTTTTGTTGTATATTTTGTTAAAATTATGTTTTATTTCACCAAACATTTAATAAATTAAAACTTAAGGAAAAATGTTTCCGTTATCTGATATCCATTTTTTAATGTATTTCCTGAATGGCTTTTTATGCATTATACTCATAATTTCATTAGGTAGTTTATTCCAATTTGTTACATTTCTTATAAAAAAATTATTTCTGGATTTCGAATTATATCTTTGGCTTTGAAGGAGTAGGGGTTTTCTTTTGGCTTTTTTTGCAAAGGCGAAGAAGTTTTCAGGTTTTAAGTGTGTATTCTGATAAAGGATTTTTTGAATCATACAAAGATCATTAATTTGTCTTCGTATGTCTAATTTCTCTATGTTACATATTTTTAATCTTTCTTCATATTTTATTTTTATAAATCCAGATTTTTTAAATGCAATTTTTGTAAAATATTTTTGAATTTTTTCAAGCCTTTCGCAATTTGCTTTTTTCATAGGATTCCATACCTCGCTTGCATATTCTAGTTGTGGCCGAATATATGTCTTGTAGATATTAATGTATTGTTCCAGTTTTCTAGTTCTTATAACTTTAAAAAGTCTATATATACTTAAGTAAGCTCTTTTGATAATTATATTAATATGATCGGAAAATGAGAGTTTGGAATCTATTAAGATACCCAAATCTCTAACTGTTTGTAGTTTAGGAATTAAATTCTCAGATATATGATATTCTTCTTGTGAGTTATTTTTTCCAACGTAAAGTACAGAGCATTTATTTTCTGCGATTTCTAAACCGTTAATTTTAGCCCATTTACTAAGTAATATTAGTGATTCTTTTAGTATGTCCCGTTTATTGTCATTTTGATGATATGTATATAATTTTACATCGTCTGCATATATTTTAATTTTTACATCAGATGGAAGATAGTTTGGAAGGTCATTTATGAAGATAAGAAATAGTAATGGGCCTAATACACTTCCTTGTGGTACTCCTGATTTTGTTTGTATGCTTTCAGAGAATTCTTTTTCTATTTTAACTTTAAAACTTCTTTTTGTTAAAAAGTTTTCTATAAAATCATATAATTTTCCATTTATTCCACAAGCTTTTATTTTGAGTAATAAGAGCTCAATAGGAACAGAGTCAAATGCTTTAGCAAAATCAATGTAAATAACATCGATATTTTCTCTTTTTTCCAATGACTTATAAAAATCATTTAACATAGATAAAAGATTTGTGGTAGTGGATCTATATTGTAAGAACCCAAATTGTTCATCAGAGAAGAACTTAGTTTTATTTAAAAAATTTATGATTTGTGTTGAGATAATTCTTTCTGAATACGCGGCAAAGTGTACACGTAACAGAAATAGGTCTATAATTAACAGGGTCATTTATTTCACCCTTTTTAAATATAGGAATGATGTAGGATTGTCTCCAGATTTCTGGGATTGTCCTATTATCTAGTATGATTCTGAATATTTCTGTTATGGTCGGAGAAAGTATTTTTGAACATGATTTCAATAATATATAAGGAATATCATCAGGTGAATTGGAGTTTTTATTTGGAAGATTTTCTAGGATATTTTCAACTGTGAGAATATCGAATTCAATATCTTCTAAACGTTCTCTTGTAGTTTGTCTAGGAGTAAAGTTTTTGTCAAATTCCTTAAGTTGAAAATATTTACTAAATGTGTTAGCAAGTAATTTACATTTATCTTTTATATTTATATGTATTTTGTTATCTTCACTTATTAAATTTGGTATTTCGTTATTTAGTTTAAATTTTTGACGGATAAATTTATGAATAGCATTACCTCCTTTATTTATTGTTTGACTTATCTTTTCTTCATTATATGATTCTATATTCTTTTTGAGTTCCTTAGAGATAAATCGATATTGAAGTTTTAAATTATTATTTATAGGATTCTTTCTTAAGCTTTGATGTATAGCAAGTTTTCTTGCCTGTAAAATTTTAATCTTTTTAGGATAACTATTCCTAATAATTAAATTTAATGTCTGTAAAGGGATAGCGTAATTAAGAGCAGATACTAAATTTTGTGTTATGTTATTATACTTATCATTAGTTGTGAATTTTGTCTCCAGTATGTATTTCCAATTTATGGATGATGTATATTTTCTAAGATTTTCTGTGTTTTTATGGCTAAAACTTCTAGTATATTTTTTACTTTTTAATTCTCTATGGAATTTAACGTTTAGAATGAATGAGATCATATTATGATCAGATGTTGAGAATGGAGCAGAAATATTATATTTTTCAATAAGATTTTTGGGTTTTGTAAAGACTAAATCAAGTATTGAACTTTCTCTTGTATTTTCTTTAATATGTTGATGAATTTCATTTTGAGAACAGAAATCAATAAGTAACTGTCCTAATTCATTATCTGAATCCATAGAATCCCAATTGATTTTAGGAATGTTAAAGTCCCCATAGATTAAAACATTAGGATTTAATATAGATGAAATATATTTTAATAATTTTTTTGTTTCATCATATGAACATTTTGGTGGTCGGTATATACAAAAAATTTCAATACCTCTTTGAATAAGTAATTTTATATGTATGATTTCGCATTTAAATTTTGTGCCTGTAAACTTTAATTTGTATGGAATTTCAGAGGGAACTAGTATTAGGCAGCCGCCGCCAAGACCTTGTTTTCTATTTGCAAATATTGGATTAAACTGGCCTTGAAGTGAGAATTCTGAGTGTATAATGTTATTTTCTTTAAGCCAAGTTTCATTTATTAATATTATTTTATTTTTGTTATTTTCTAAAAGTTCCTGCAGTTCGAAGGTTTTATTATTTATAGATCGTGCATTAAAAGCCAAACAGGATAATACATTAGAGTTTAAAGCTGTTTTTAAATTACCAGTATGGTTACTCGAATTACCCTATGCGGAAGCATTTTTTACCTTAAGTTGTTTTGGATGTGACATTGTACGAATTTCTAAATCAACAACAAAGTATTTAAATAAATTTTCACGAACATTAAGGTCATAAGCTTGTTTACGGAGATTATATAGAATATTTAGTTCATATTGGGTCATATCGCGTCGGGCTGTTATGTTTTTAGGGACAATAGGAAGAGATTTGACACATTTACGAAATGAATATAAAAAAATATCACGAGATTTTGTATCAGAAAATGGTATTTTTAGAATACGGGGTTTATTGCTTTTGTTATTTTTATGAGGTGGATGTCTATGGATACCATCAAAATCAACCTTATCTTCAAGTCCACATTCTTTTACTAAACTTCTAACCATACCTTCATCATTTACTTCGGGCAATTTTTCAATAACAGCACGCAAAGATTTTGCCTTGATTGTTTCAGAATTGATGATAGCATTATTGATTGTTTGTGCTATTTGGCATTGTGAGGAGAGGTTGGAAGAGTAGATATTAAGAGGAGGGCAGCCCCAAGGAGTATTGATTGTTGGTGAATCATTAGGTGAATTAGATTGTTGTTTAAAAATTTCTGAAATTGTTGTTTTAACAATTTCAGTAATAGTGGGCTTTAAAATTTCAGCAACGGCTTTTGCAATATCGATTATTTGTTGTTGATTTAAATTTGAAGACATTTTATATTTTCCTTTAGTTGTCCCAAGTTAAATTTATTTGGAAGTGAATTAAGAAGATTTGAATTTTATTTATTTAAAAAATCTTAAACTTGGGTAATTAAACCTTCATCATTTACTTCGGGCAATTTTTCAATAACAGCACGCAAAGATTTTAGAGTCTATAAAGACTCAAAAACCTCTTTTCATCTCATTTTAGCGTCGCAGGCGAAATTTTTTCATTTTCAAGATTCCCAGAAGTTAGAATTCATCCTTTTTTACCGCCGGATGCGAAAATTTTGAGAGTTTTTGAAAATTTTTTGAATTAAGTGAAGACCAGGAAGCCAAGAGGAGAGAATTCCTATCCCCCGAAATGAGGAAAAGGAAAAAATTTGGGTAGAACCCCTTGAGATTAAGGTGGATATGAAGGCATAAAATGGGGGAGGTCTTGAAGAGAGTAAATGGTTGACGGAGCTAAAGTTTTTTCTATCATGATGGAAGTATTAGTTTAAGATATAGGCTTCCTTCTTTAAGCGCCGCAGGCGAAAATTTTGAAAATTTTAGAAGTCCAAGCAGTAAATTTCTTCATTTTTATGCGCCGCAGGCGAAAATTTTGAGAATTTTGGATGACTGTATGCAGAAAAATTTTCTTTCTCGATCGTCCCTTCTCCCAATTATTTTATAGAAATTCCATCATTAGGGGTGTATATTTCTGGCGTTTGGCGCGCCAAAATCGGAAAATCACGCCAAACGCAAAACGCCAAAAATCGGCCAAAATTAACGCCAAAACGCAAAACGCCAAACACCATGACGCACAGCCCTGATGTAGGCGAAAATTTTAAGAATTTTAGAAGGCCAGGAACCAAATTTTTTCCTATTATTAAGTAGTTGGGCAAAACAAATTCATTTTTTATTATCCGTTTCCAATTCATTTAGAAATGTTAGCATTTTAGTGTATCAAGAGACTCAAAAACGTTCAATTTCTAATGTAAAAAAATTTTTTTTGATTATAAAAACTCTATAATCGAGAAAAAATTATTAAATACAATTTTTCGATTTAAATAATTTTCTATAAACGACCCTTCTATGTTACAGATTTGGCTTTCTTTTAATTTTAAAAATCAACATTAGGTCGTTTAAAATAGAATGGTCTATTCTAATTAGAATAGATTCCAAATTAGAATAGATTCCGGTGCTGGGTATGGCTCAGGGAGCTAAGTCCGGATCCACCCAGATAATCCTTAATTCCTTGATATCCCCTTTAATCGGCCTAAATTCCCGAAAGAATATTCATCGATTTTTCATCCGAAGCCCATAGACAACATGGAGCGGCTTCGCAAATCTTGGCTCCAGGCCGGAGCATGAATTTCAAAAACCTCGAAGTAGGAGCCAAGCTGTGAAAATGTCTGGGCCGGACAAATATCCAGCACTGACTAGTGGATACTACTTAAGGGATTTACCAGCACTGACTAAGGGATAAATATTATATCTCCCTGCATGGAACTTTATTTCAAGATCGATGGTCCTATTGGCGAGATGGTACCTGCCGTTTTGCATGAAATGTTTGCAAAATTAGGAGCATCATATTGACGCACTGAATAAGCATTAGGGTTCCACCGGAACCGATTTTTCGACCGGAACCGGAACCGGATCCAATTTGAGTTCCGGTTCCCGGAACCGGAACTTTTCTAAGTTCCGGCCCGGAACCGGAACCGGAACTTTAAAAAAATTTTTTGCTAGTTTAAGTAGGGTTGTTTGTTTACCAAATTCTTCGGTTAACCGAAACCGAACCGACTAACCGAACCAAACTTTTGATTAACCAAAACCGAACCGTAAATTTGTCGGGGATAAGTGATATATTTGGATTAGAGAGTGGTGTATAAACGGATTTGTCGGATATAAGTGTTTGATATCGGGCGATGTAAAGGTTCAGAATTGTAAAAGGGTTTAAGGGATATCGGTGGAATAAGGAGGGATATACGTTTTATGGGGATAAGGAAGTATATAAGGATATTAGGCCCCTTGAAATCACACTATATAATCAAAATCCACATTAATCCATCCAAATCCTCCGATAGACCATTCAACTTTCTTTTTCAGCGCCGCAGGCGAAAATTTTAGAAAATTTTGATAGGCCTAGAAGTCAGAATTAGCTTTTTCAGCGCCGCAGGCGAAATTTTTGATAATTTCTGAAGGCTGTAAGCAAAAAAATCACCATTTATTAGTCATACGAGAAATTTTAAGACTTTTAGAGGACCAAAAAAACATAATTACTCCATGTAAAAATAGAATAATTTTTAAAAAAAAATTAAACTTATAAAATAAGTTATTTGTGGAAAGGAAAATTTGAAAATTTATTGTCCTCCGACCGGGAAGCGAACCCAACTTAAAACTATTAACCCCTTGAGAGAAGCCTAACAACTTAACCACTCGGCCACACGCTCATCGAGGGAAATTGAAAGAAAAAAAGTATATTTCCTTCGATTTTTTTATTATCAAGTACGAGTAGTTTCTTAATATTAAAAAAAAACCAAATCCTTAGGGTGTAAAAAAGTCCGGTTTGCCCGGAACCGATTTGTTTGACCCGACTCGATAAAAATGAAGCCCGAAAAAAATGACTCGACCGTCGGCCCGACTCGAAAACGGCAACCCTAATTCTAAAGAAAGTAACTTTTAAATTAAAATATTCGTCTAAAATTTGACTTAAATTCGATTTACATTCTTCCTATCTTTAAATAAAATTGAATTTGCTAGACGAAAATTTTGAAAATTTCATAATTTACTCATCGAAAAATACAATGCCACCCTCTATTAGAATTCCACCCTCTAATAGAATGCCACCCTGGAAGGTGATTGAAAAATAGAATGCTATGGCATTCTATTAGAGATTTTATGGTATATATGCCTCGAAAAAAGCACCGAGATATACCAACTAAAATAGGTATGCCATGAAGATGCACTAAAAATAGTGAAAATTTGGTTATGGGTGATTATTGTTCCAACTTCCGCTAGAGGGAATAATTATTCGAGGTGGGTAATTATACTAGGTTTGAAATTTGAACATGTTTTAGGACGTTTGATGGGGGTACTTATTGTTTCATCTATTGCTGCATGGAGTAATTAATAGAATTGGGGTGATTATTGGAGGGAAGCCTTTATTTTTGCATTTTAGTAGACTTCTGGGGCGGTATTCAAAAAAGCGGGTTGGAGAACCTGGTAAGTTTACCAGGTTCTCTTACCCGGGTAATAGAACTCTCAGTTGAGGGTTAACCCTTATTCAAAAAAAATCGACCCAGAACTCGATGATTACCCGCAGTTGCCTATTGGAGAGAATGAGTCCCTTTTTCGCTCAAAAATAGGGTACTTTACGCGAAAGCTTATAGTAAATGTTTTTCGACAAAAAACTCTGACTTATACTTTAAAGAACTCAATATTTGCAAATATTGAGTTATTAAAGGTCTTATAAAAATTAAAAATTACTGTAAATTTTGGTGCAAGGAGGTTGTCAAAATACACTTCGAGTACTTTCAATAAAGAGTTTGTGCCAATAGATGAAAAATCAAATCTTGTATTATCATGGGAAGTTGTTGCATTTGATTTTTCAGGTGAATAACCTGAAATAAGAATTAGTAGAATTCGAGATAAGAATTAGTAGAATCCAAATAAATTAGTAGAATTCGAAATCTCCAATTAAAGGTGGATCATTCGGGAAGAGTCACGAGATTCAAGTTGCCAAAATTTTTTATGAGTTTTGGCCATTTTTCTCGCGATAATCGGAATAATTATACTCCTTGAGTTGTGGGTCGATTACAATTATCTATTTTTGTATTTGATCATTTTGAAAAGTTTAGCCATGTTGACCATTTTTAGAAAAAAGGATATATTCGCGGATATCAGCGGATGAATATGTGACTCAGAAGTTACACGGATATAAATGGATAGGATAAAGATCTCACGGATATATCCGGATAAGATAGAAAAGCTGTTTCATGTGCATTCAGAATGAAATTAAGTAATTAGGTATTTTTGAATTAATTTATGAAAAGATCTTTATAATAATATTTCCTTTTTACTCAGTTTTAGAAATTAAATGTTTTATGAAGCAGTGACAGACTTTGAATGGCAAATATTAATTTTAAATTTGATTTAAAAATTATTATTTTTTTCAGTTAAAATTTTGAAGTGAATGAAGATAGAGTACAAGAAAAATTGAATGTTTAAAATAACACTAGACAAGACTTTAAATTCTTTAGTATCAATATTTTAAAAATTTTCGCCTGCGGCGCCATGAAAGGAAGAAATCTGGCTTCTTGTCATCACAAAATCCCATAATTTTCGCCTGCGGCGCTGTATACAGAAGTGAATGGTACATTGGAGGATTTGGATCGATTAAAGTGGGTTTTGAGTAATACCATGTGATTCAAGGGTTCATAGGTAATATCGAAGACTTCGGGTGTGATATCGAGAGTTTGAAATTCGGGGATCAAAAGTGATATCATATAATTGTTGTGGTATCGGGCACATCAGGGGATTTGGGTAGTTCTGTTCGGTTTTACGGTTCGGTTTTGGTTAACCGAAAGTTTCGATTCGGTTAGTCGTCTGGTGCCGGTTCCGGGAACCTGAACTTAAATTGGATCCGGTTACGGTTCCGGTGAACCCCTACAATTAATCCATCCAGATCCTGCCAAAATCACCTATATTTCCCTTAATGTTAAATCCCGTTAATATCTGTAAATCCTTTGAATAAACGTATATGTAGATGAAAGATGATACCAGATTTTAATTATTTTTTATTCAAAATAAGAAGATTTTCACTTAAAATTTCTGAAGATTTTCCTAAATTTTTGCCCGCGGCACTAGAAACTGGAAGAAATATGCTTAAAATTTAAAGGAGATGCCGAAGAATTTGGGCGAGATGTTTGGGATAAAAGTGAATATCGAAGATATAGAGTAGGAATTAAGGAGGATGTAAGAATGATAAGGAGTACGCGATATAGGTGGTGTATCAAGGGATTTTTAGGATATCAGTTGACTATATATCAGCTATTGGATCATTTATAATCTATGATCGGCTAATAAAGTGCCAGAGGCGTATAATTGCGAAATAAATGCGGTTTTAAAAATTTTTTGAAAATTAAAATTTTTCGTTTTGTTTCGTTTCGTAAAATTTTGGTTTTTCGTTTTGTTTCGTCCGAGAAAAATTGAGTTTCACCCAGGTAAGATCAGAATGGGTATAATTTAAACCCTTTAACGGGTATCAAGCAGAGGGCAAGTCTGGTGCCAGTAGCCGTGGTAAATCCAGCTCTTCTAATACATAGAATTAGTGCTGCGGTTAAAAAGCTCGTAGGTGGATTCGTATCGGCACCCTGGAACCCTTTGGGTGTTATCGATTTTTTATAATGTTCGGTTTTGAGCCTTATGCTACGGTTACAAAAATCGCGCGCGTCATGAGACAGACGCTCGGCGACAAGACGCGCGCGACAGTCACTAGTGGTGTGGTTACATAAGATAGGCGTCTTCCGCAAAGCGACAAGACGCAAAGCGACAAACACTGATTTTATGTAACCACGCCACTAGCGACTGTCTTGTCGCCGAGCGTCTGTCTCAAGACGCGCGCGATTTTATGTAACCACTAAATCCGATTAAAAATCTTTTTAAATATTTATCATACTAAAATAAAATTTATAAAATCAAATCATTTTATTCTGCCATGGTACCGATCAGGGGTGGCGCTCCTCTCGTATCTCGTGAAATCTCGTATTTTTTAGAGGTCTCGTATCTCGTATTTTGCCACAAGACACGAGATATTTTCAATATATTTTATAAAAAATGTCAAAAATTTGGGACTATTCTAGGATCCTAGAATTAGGAAAAAAGGAAGAAATCTTGCCCAGTGGTCTTCCAAAATTTTCAAATTTTCGCCTGCGGCGCTGAAATTGGAAAGAGGTATAAAGTAGAGTTGGAAAAAACGATACTGGTATCGGCCAACCCGAGACCGAGATTGACCGATACTCAAGAAACCGAGACCGATACCATCATTTTGAGCCGAGACCGATACCGAGAAACGATACTGACCGAGACTAACAAAAATTTTTATTTTATGTCAAAAAATACGTGTAAAAATAATTTAATGATTATTTTCATCATCCAAATCATCAGATAAATACTCTTCATCATCTGGATACGATTCGATTGACGGTTTCTGCGCCGCAGGCGAAAATTTTGAGAATTTTGGAAGTCCAAGCAGTAGATTTCTCTGAGCCTGTATTCGAAACCACTCGAAAAAAGCGACAAGACGCCGGCGACAAGACGCCGGCGGAAGACGCATTTTATGTAACCACTAGAAAAAAGCGACAAGACGCCGGCGTCTTGTCGCTGGCGGAAGACGCATTTTATGTAACCACTCGAAAAAAGCGACAAGACGCCGGCGACAAGACGCCGGCGGAAGACGCATTTTATGTAACCACTAGAAAAAAGCGACAAAATTTTTTTCCTCTTTTCTCTCCTCTTTTTACATTATCCTTTCTGCAAGACGCGCGCGACTTTTATGTAACCTTAGCATTAACAGGATTCTTAACAGGCAGTGCAATATTACTTTTAGCAAATCAGAGTGCTTCAAGCAGGCGTTTTCGCTTGAATGATCGTGTATGGAATAATAGAAAATGATTTCGGTTCAGGTTTATTTGTTTTACGGACTGAGAATGGTTAACAGAGACAAACGGGGGCATTTTTATGGCCCCGTGAGAGGTGAAATTCTTGGACCGTGGCCAGACAAATGAAGACATTCGCCAAGAATGTCTTCATTAATCAAGTCCAATAGCTGATATATATTCAACTGATATCCTAAAAATCCCTTGATACACCACCTATATCGCGTACTCCTTATCATTCTTACATCCTCCTTAATTCCTACTCTATATCTTCGATATTCACTTTTATCCCAAACATCTCGCCCAAAATCGAAACTTTCGGTTAACCAAAACCGAACCGTAAAACCGAACAGAACTACACAAATCCCCTGATGTGCCCGATACCACACCAATTATATGATATCACTTTTGATCCCCGAATTTCAAACTCTCGATATCACACCCGAAGTGTTCGATATTACCTATGAACCCTTGAATCACATGGTATTACTCAAAACCCACTTTAATCGATCCAAATCCTCCGATGTACCATTCACTTCTGTATACAGCGCCGCAGGCGAAAATTATGGGATTTTGTGATGACAAGAAGCCAGATTTCTTCCTTTCATGGCGCCGCAGGCGAAAATTTTGAAAATATTGAAAGGCCAGCCCATATTAAAAAAAAAACAAATCTTTAGGGGTGTAAAAAACCGGAACCGGAACCAAAAAACACCGGAACATTCCGGAACCGGAACTTCCGGTGAAACCCTAATAAATATTACATGGATTAGATGGTCCACGTTATACCTCTAACTCCTCGTTTCCCTCTATAATTATTTAATTTGAGTATTTGTCGGGTTAATGTGGATTTGGAGGATTAAGGTGGATATGGGTATTTAGTATGTTTGCGGAATCGAAACAGAAAGATATTCGAAAATCGGAAATCGAAAATTTATTCGAAATTTCGAAACAGCTACGGTGCTTTTAATTCTAATTAAATTATCGATCAATAACATTAAGGCTTTAAATGAAAATAAATTTTAGGGGGTAAACTATGTTAGGATAAACATAATATTAAACTTACAAAGATTAAGGACAGTATCCAAAAAGCCTTTATAAGGATATTTTTCGCTCCTCATGAAAACAAGATGCTCCACCATATGTCCAATCCCTCTATCATCGCTAGCTTCGGTTGCTAAAATTTTTATGAAATTTATAAAAAGAATAATAAAAAAAGGATCGGATTTTTAGGTTGTAAAAACTTAAAATAGTTAACTAAATAAGCTGCAAAAAATGTCGAGATAGGTGATAAAAATATTGAGATACGTTCCAGAGGGCGATCGGAAATTACGAAGGTGCCGGAAATCGGAACTTTCGGAAATCGGAAATGGCTCAAAAGTTGAAATCGGAAATCAGCTAAAATTTTCGGAAATCGGAATTCCGGACGACCTCTAATATGTTCTAAAAATGTCAACATAAGAGGCAAAAATGGCATAATGCCGAATAATTTCGCTTTCTAAAATTTTAATGACAAATCAACAATTCAAAAAATTCCTATTTATCAATGTATTCGGTAAAAGTCAAGAATACGGGCCACTCACGAATATGGACAAATTATATGTCATTCGAAAGAGCTCGGCGAGAGGAGTCGAATGATACCACTCTTTTTGCGGAAATTCCCACGAGCCGAGATATAGGTCCTTGAAAACCGAAAAACCAAAGGGGGGACCAAGCACTTTTTGGGGCTAAGAATTCGAATATGCAAATAATATCTCATTCGAAAGAGCTCGTCGAGCTGAGTCGAATGACACCAAAATCAACGACATCCGACTTGATTTGACAAAGTTGTGATCTTTTATTTTAGCTCCTTACCTATGGCATCTGTGGAGATTTTGCTGCTACGGAGGCCCCAAATACGTCCAGAGCAAGGGAGATAGAAATAGGTTTATGTTACGAGCCCAGACCCAGCGCCCGTAGACTCCACGCGAGGCTCGTGCCGCAAAACCCCGCGCGAAGCGCGGGGTTTTGCACAAGCGCCTCGCCGACGTCCCATAGGTTTATGTTGCTTGTTTTTTGTGTCATAACTCCGTCCAAACTTGTTCAATTGCGGTGATTTTGGTGTCATTTGACTCAGCTCAACGAGAGTAGTTGAATGAGCTATTATATGAATTTTCGACATTTTGACCCCAAATATCTGCTGTCCCCCTTATGGTTTTTGTCGATTTTAAACACTTGTATCTCAGCTCATAGTTGAGTCCGCTTAGTAATTTTAGTGTCATTCGGCTCCTCTCGCCGAGCTCTTTCGAATGACATAAAATTTTTACATATTCGTGAGTGGCCCGTATTCTTGACTTTTTCCATGTATTCACTAGAAATAATAATTGGGAAAGTTTCTCGAATTCTTGAAAAAATTACACTTATGAGTTATCTCATAACAGTTTTTATGCGGTAATACTCCGGAACGGGCCAGTTGAGCGCGGCCGGTTGAGCCCCGCCAGTTGAGACCGGGCAGTTGAGCGCGGGCCAGTTGAGAACGGGGCCAGTTGAGACCGGGCCAGTTGAGCGCGGCCAGTGAATTTACGACTCCTCATGAAACAACTTCCCCGTTTTCAGAACAAGCTTTTCCACCGTTGTCGGAACAACCTTCCCCCGTTGTTGGAACAACGTCCTGCTTTGTTAGTTCAAGATTTCCGCTGTTTGAACAACATCCCCCCATTTGAACAACTTTCCCAGCTGTATGAACAACATTCCCCCTTGTCGGACCAATCTTCCCCGTTGTTGGAACAACATAGCACCGTTGTCGGACCAACTCCCCCTATTGTTGGAACAACATCCCCCGTTGTCAGAGCAACTTGACTTTACGAATTTCGATTTTTGTAAACAACTGGCCGCGCTCAACTGGCCCGGTCTCAACTGGCCCCGGTCTTAACTGGCCCGCGCTCAACTGGCCGGTCTCAACTGGCGGGGCTCAACCGGCCGCGCTCAACTGACCCCAACCGGTAATACTCATACTGTCGCGAAAGGCGACAATTTGATTGGAACTTATTTGTTGGAATTGACTGTTAGGCTGAGAATTGGAACTTTGTCCCTAGGCGTTTACTATACATACCAGTAAAATACTCATACCACACAGGGCTGCACGTAATTACTGATTGCGGAATGCGTAATTACGTGGTTTTTTGGACTTGCGGACTGCGTATTGCGGCTGCGGATCTTTAGCATTTTTACGCAATTTCCACGCAGTTTTTCTTAATTTCACACATCATAAAGGAAAGAACTCTGGCCCCTTAGCCTTCCAAATTTTTCAAAATTTTTGCCTCCGGCGGAAAAAAGGAAGAAATATGGCACGTGGACGGTGTTCTCCTGCCCGGAGAACACCGATCCCATTCCAGTGAAGACCGACCTTTTAATAATAAAGTAAGTTTTAAATTTTACTTGAGTAAGAAGAATTTGGAGAGATAACGGGTGATCTGGAGATTTTGGATGTGAATCACGCGGATCAAGATCTAGTAACATATCGGTGGATTATGGATCCAGGACTTAATCATACGATATCGCTCGATATCAGGCCAAATCCCATGATATCTCGCCAAATCTATTGAAATTTCTAATCTTCTATATCTCTCCAAATCACTGATATCTCTTGTAACCAACCTTAATACCTCAAATCCCATTAGTTCCCCAGACTACCACCTATTTCAAAAATTGCGGACTGCGGATTGCGTAAAATTGCGTGTCTATTAACTTGCAGACTTCGGCTACGGATTTTAAAATTAAAATTGCGGATTGCGGCTGCGGAAAATTTTTTTCGATTGCGAGCAGCCCTGATACTACATCTAGAATAGCTTACAATTTATTTTAGGTTACAAAACTTCAAAATCTTTGAATGTTTTGTGACTTTGAAACAAGTTTTTGATTTTTCAAATGAGCTCTCTAAGTTTATCAAACTAGTAGTAAATAGATTGATTTTTGGGAATGAAAAATTCGATTATAAAAACAACAGACATTCGTCTTAACTCAACGAGCTTAATTTCCTATGGGTTTTCAATTTTCAGAAGTCTCTAACTCGATCCAGTAATGTCGGATAACTTCTACCTCACATGTCTCAGTTATCAGAACTCATTAGAATGAACTACATTTGTAACACAAAAACTTTTACAAGTCACAAACCTGCTTTTAACATGATTTTTAAGGGGGCCATACCGAAGAGAGTGACTTCTGACGAGACCGATCTCTGACGAAACAACCCTCTGACGAGTCTGACCTCTGAATAAAAGGATCTCTGACGAGACCACAGAGCAACTAATCATTAGTGATAGGATTTAAGGTCATAAAAACTTTAATCTAGGTACACAAATAGAATGTAAATAGTGAGCAAAAAGACAAGAATGCAAAACTTATATTTCCGTTCAAAAAGTGTATGTATTAACAAAACTAAATGATAAAAATTCTAATTTTCCAAAATTTCACAAGAAAAAGGAAAAAGGTTTTGAATTTTTGAAAATATAGATAGTAAAGAAACTTTTGGGATTTTAAAGAAATAAAAAAGTTAAATTGTAACTGTTTCAACTTCAAAAAAGGAAATGAAAAATAAGTGAGAAAGGGAAGGAAAAATGAAAAAATGGTCAGAAAGAATGGGGAATACGAACCGATGAATTAACCAAAAAAGCTAATAGGAGACATTGAAAGGTTTTCAAAAAATGACAACGGATTTGAGCTTCTCACATTTTAGAAAAAGGGGGGTAAATTAAAAATCCGATCAATAGTAATCATAAAATTTTACCAAATAAGATCTGCGCTTTAATAATTGGGCTCTTGTTGTTAGTTACAGCTACACACAGTTTCGTCTTTTTAGAACGGTAAATAGTTGTAGAAACATTTTTATTTAACTCAATTGTGATCTGATCCATTTTAAATTTTTATGTCGAATTTCCAGAACTAAAATTTAATTTTAAAAATAAAGATTCTTGAAATATCTCAAAAATCTAAGGAATATTTTTTATATTTTTATATAGTAAAGCATCTGAACTATAGCTATTTCTTTCCTTTAGATAGTGCAAAATATTATTCGACGGCTGGGAGCGAACCAGCATCTTAAGTAGACGGACTAATGGTTATCCATTACACCACGCCACCTACTGTACAGACCTAAGAATTAAATAGCTATATGCTTTACAAAATCATTTTTTAATTAGAAATTATTAAATCAGAAGAAATATCAATAAGCAAAAAATATCAATAAACAATTTTAACAAAAAAAGTAATATATAAATTTAACAAATAAAAGAAAGAAAGAATTTAGAAATATTAGGAGGATATGGAGCGATTAATGCTGATTCTACGATTAATCCAGCGAACCCTCTTTGTTCACTCTTCACCAATCGTCGATGTCCTTTTAAGGTCCAAAAATCCTAATAAATAAATCATTTTAATCCCTCAATCCCTCAAATCTTAATCACCCAAATAGTTATATCGAAATACCCATTAATTCCCTGATCCTGCATATCAGTACCCGAAGACAAAAAATCTTCGGGTACGGGTTTCGAGTATCGGGTTGGAGCGTTTTAATTTCGGGTCACGGGTTGGCAAAAATATCAGGTACGGGTTTCGGGTTTGGCAATAAATTCCTTCCAAAATTCTGATAATTTTCGCCTACGGCGCAAAAAACGAAGTTGAACATCTGGAAAGAACTCATGAAGAAAGTAAATTTTTTTTGCCTACAGGCTTTCAACTTTCTCAAAATTTTGCTAAGAAATGGGACCTTCTATTTTCAGTTGAGTTTGCCCAAGTAAGGTCATTTTTACTAGTTTTTTTTGGAGTGACTGGGATAAGAGTGATGATATCAGGGGATATTGAGGACACAAAGGTTCTGGGCTCCCGATCAGAGATTAAACATGGTAATTTTATTAACATGGTAATTTATTATTAACATGGTAATTTATAACATGATTAAACATGGTAATTTATTATTTAAACATGGTAATTTTGGCACATATATTCAAGGTGTAAGGGGATATCAGAGGATTTGGATATCTATGGAATTGATGGGAAAACGTTGATATCAACGCCGCAGGCGAAAATTTTGAGAATTTTGGAGGCCAAGAAGACAATTTTCTTTCTTTTTCAGCGCCGCAGGTCCCTTGATAAACTTTTAGAAGTGTCGGTTGAGTCTAGATCGACCCTATTGTCATACATCCAATTAATCCACCCTAATCCCAGTTATCTTCTTACTACCAAATGACCTCCCTCATGGTGATTCTTTTTAGACCTAGGTTCGAGGATAATCAAAGTTTTTAAATTTAGTAGTAAACGCATCAGTTTAGATTCTATTACGAAAAGGGCTTAAAATCAGCGCCAAAGGCACTAATTTTGAGAATTTTGGTTTTTGGATGTTTTGGAAGGTGTGAGTTTTTTTCAATTTTGAATGTGGGAGTTTGGTTGGCGTTAAGTTGGCCTACTCCCAAAAATCAGGAAGCCAAAAATTCTTTTATTCAGTGCCGCATTTCTTCCATTTTGAGCGTCGCAGGCGAAAATTTCGAGAATTTTGTAAGGCCAAGAAGTCAGATTACTTCCATTTTGGAAATAAAATAAGGAATCCCAAAAAGTTCAATTCTTAGGGGTGTAAGTTTAGAACAAAAAAGTCGAGACAGACTGCAAACCACAAGAAAAGTTTTTACTCAAGACTAGGAGTCTATTACGACTCTATTACTTTTAAACTGTGAAATCAGAGAATATGCGATTGTTTTATTTTCTGCCCAATTTAAATATCCCACTTTAAAAATATAAAAGAACAAATAAGAACCATGACCTATTAAACTTGTTAAATGATTTCATGAATTTTTATGCATCATATGAACTTATATGCGTCCATCAGAGAATACATATGCGTCTCAAAGGTGTATACGCCTCAAAGGTATATACTGGACAGTATCACTTTTATTAATCTCATAAATTGCCACTGGCACTGAAATGGAAGAAATCCGGGACCTTGGCCTTCCAAAATTCTCAAAAAAATTTTTTCAGCGTTGCTGAAAAGCAGAGGTGGGTCGGAATAGTCAGAGGTGCTGGAAATCGGAAGAACCGGAAATCGGAACTGGCTCAAAAGTCGGAACTCGGAAATCGGAAATCAAAATTTTTCCGGAAATCGGAAGGAAAAAACGCCAGAAATCGGAAATTTTCAAAACTGAATTACTATATAAAATTTTAAAGTGGCGAATTATATTATAGAAGTTCAATCCGAAAGCAAGAACCGTAGATATTATCGGAGGGGTTAAAAAGGACATCGAGGGATTTGAGCGAATATTAGGGACATCGAGAGATATCGAGTGATTAAGGGGACATAAAGGGATTAAGGAGGATTTTTTAATAATTTGAAGAACTATAAAGGAGGGGGCGAACATTAATTTTACCTTGAAAGGGAAAAGGGGGACCAGAAAAGGGGGACCAAAAAGGGGGACCAGCCATGGTATTACCGAAATAATGAGTATCAACAAAGGATTATGGGCAATAGAAAAGTGATATAGAGGGATTTGTTGGGATTAAGAGAGATATCTAGGGATTTGATAGGATATCAGGGGGATATCTCAGGATTTTGGCGTGTTAAGAGTGTTATCGAGGGATCTACGGACTAAGAGGGATATCGAGGACCCACGAATCCAATTAATTCTGAATTTGTACTTGGAAATATTTTGTAAAGATTAAATTAAAAAATACTTATCCTTATGAAAATGTCCGAAGGAATATTCTTAGAAGGAAATTATATATGTTTAGATCAGTATATATAATTAGATATTTATAATGAAAATATAATTAACAAGGATAGTATGGATATAAAATTTAAAAATATGGACATAAGATATGGAAATAAAATCTTAATTAAATAAAATCCTATCTAGTTAAAATAGATAAATCCAGAAATAAGCAAATCCAAAAATGAATTTATAAAAGCAAATTAAAATACATAAATTTATCTTTTTATTGTAAATAATTACGATTATTAGGGTGTCGATTTATATGGATATAAAATTTAAAAATATGGACATAAGATATGGATATGAAATTTAAAAATATGGATATAAATATGGAAATAAACACTAAATATTTTTATAAAATTGAAATAAATTTTATTAAAAATTGTAAATAAATTCAGCTTAAGTTAAAATTGCAAATGAGATACATTTTTAAGCTTTTCGGGGTAAAACTTTCCCAAAAAATACTAAAGGAATGTGTAACGAAAAGGTTAAGGGAATAAAGGTGAAGGCAAAAATTTGAATTTAAAGGAGAAACATTTGAAAATTGGAATGAGGGAAGATTTAAATATCTAAAAAATGTGACAAAATAAATAAAAGGATTAAATGATAAAAATTATTTAAAAATTTTAAAACAGGCATAACAAAAATATTTTTAAGGTACAGTAAATAAAGGTTTGATGCGTGTCGTTCTAAAACACGGTCGAACAAAAGAAGGAACGACAAAACACGGTCTGACAAAACATGGAAAGGACAAAACACGGAATGTCCAAATTACGGACCATATCAAAACACGGTCTTACAAGAACATGGAACGACTAAATCATGGAATGACCGTAACACGGTCCAGGGAAATTATTGTTCGAAATCAGAATATTTTGCAAAAAATTATTTGATGATAGACCAAACGATGATTACCGAAAATCCTCTAAAATAACCACGGAGCTTATTTCTTTCGATCGACCTCTAGTGAGGGCTTATTTTTTAGAAGGCCAATTTTAGAAGATTTACATTATATTGTTGTTAAATTTTTAAAGAATTCAGAGTTTATATAGTATTCTGATTTGAACAAATCCTGATCCTATATATAATTTGTGAATCGGTGGAAATTGTGTGTTTGTGTGTTTGTTTGTCACACGGCTTGCTTTTAATGTAAAGTGATCTGGGGAGTGGGGAAATGGGGCTTTTATAGTAAACTGATTTGGGGAGTGGGGAAATGAGGGCTTTTATAGTAAAATGGGTTGGAGAGTGAGCGAACTACATATGAGTTATTGAGCGAACTATGAGAACTATGATGTTATATGCCCTTTCGAATAAGCTATAGCTTATGAGGAGGGTCCCTAAATTCTCAGAGTTACACGGCTTTGAAGATTTGCAAATATAAATTACAATTTATGATTCCATCTGTTTTATCTTCTGAGAAAGTTTTTATAAACAAAATTGCCCCAAGGTTTTAGATACAGTTTTTGATCCTCTTTCGAATAAGCTATAGCTTATGAGGAGGGTCCCTAAATTCATCCAGTTATTAATGGTTGATGTGGTTAAGGCGAGTTTCTGTCACACTGCAAGTGAATTTGTTACTATAAAAGTAAATGATTTTAGTCACTTCATATCACTCCATACTTCATCTCTACAATTATATATTCTTTTGACCTTTCTGTTATCATGCAGTTGTCTTCTTTGGCTGAATTGAAACTTAATCCTACAGGATCTTGGTTGGGGTCGGTAGTGCCCCTATTTTTGGCCGTAAAAAAACTCGGTAGTGCCCCTATTTTTGGCCGTAAAATCCTTTCCAAAAATTCCGCCGGCCGAAGGCCGGCGGCTGGAATTTTTTTGAAGGTGGATTTGTCCTACAACTTTTTGCGCTCTATTCAGGAAAAATCTGACCTCGGCACTGAAACGTCGTTTTCGCACTGAAACGGCCATGGGTGGTTTTTCAAATGGAAATAACTCGGGAGGCAAAAGTTGGATCAAAAAGTGGTTGGGGGAGGATTTTAAGTTGGGATGTGTACTATATTGAAGGAAAAATTTGGGAGGTCTGGGATCAACGCCTGAGGCTGTAGGCGAGTGCGAAAATTGCACATCTCGTCCCAAAATGACACATGGTTAGCGTCGCATATTAACAGTTTTGAATAAAGTTATAGCTTTGTGGTACCTTGGGCTCGCGGTACGTTGGTCTACTCCAATCTTTTTTATTAAAATCTCTTGAATGATGTCGCAAGCAAATTTAGGAAGGAAGAAAAAAGGAAGGAAAAATTTAGAAAAAAGGAAGAAGAATTTAGGAAGGAAGAAAAAAGTATGAGGAAAAGAGGGAACACTAAGACTTTTTTACCCCAAAAAATATTAAATTTATGACAATTTGACATTGACTGTCATTATTTATTATTAAATTAACAATAAATGTACCAACCTAATTTATCCTCATCGTAAGGAATACGTTCTTCCATTGTTTGGGCGCTAAGTGCAGCAAGTTCTGATTGAAATGGCCTCGTAAAATTGTCGGGAATTCTATTAAAATAAAGACTTTCCAATAGTAAAATTTTGTTAATTAATTCTTCCTCATTAACCATTCCAGTAATTGTGATAAGCTAAAATATATTGTTTAATAATAACCTTATTTTATATAATGATATCGAAAGTCTATGCACACCGGTTGTATTAAATTAAATTGTCATATCTCGTTATAACACCGTTTGAAAAACCAATTTAAATTATAAAGTTACATGACAGAATATAGTAGCTCATTCGGTAAAATCAAACTTCGTACCCCGTCCCCCCTCTTTCGTTCCAATAGATGCAAAAATTCTCAGTCTTAATATCTGTCACAATACTTTCTATGGCGATGAGTACCTAGTTCTTCGTTTTAGGATCAATGATCCGGCATTGTGATTGAGTAACAGACTCTAGGTAAGTAGGGCCTTATAGTCCCAAAATGATTTTATTGCAACAAGTTAGCTGGGTTCTAAAAAAGAGAGCTGGGTACTTATCGATAGATAAGGTTCTCTTCTCTAAGAAAAAGTGGGGTACGAAGTTCAATTTTACCACTTATTCTAACAATTTTTAATTAATAACCCTACTAGTAATTTATATAATTTTTTCGATTCTTATAGAATTTACATGTATCAGATTTAGGTCAGGTTTTTAATTAACAAAATTATGAAAAAATCCGCAAAAATCTTAACAGATTTGACACCTCCTAATTTTTCCGATGGGTCAAATTATTTGTCTAATTTTTATTTTTTTAAAATATTGATTCTGCAGCAAAAATTATCGTATTTTACAAAAAATTTTAGATAAGCAAAAATTTTACCTAAAGTTATGAAAAATTTTCAAAAAATGAGGCGTTCCAAAATACATTGAACAGTTTGTAAAACTTTGAAAATTTTGCATAACTTTTGATAAAATTTTAGCTTATCTAAAATCTTTTGTAAAAAGGGTAATTTTTGCTGCAGAATCAATATTTCAAAAAATTATAAAAATTAGACAACTAAGTTGACTTATCGGAAAAATTAAAGGGTGTCAACCTATTTTGGAACTAACTTTATTGAAAAAGAATTGGTAGATTTAATTTATTAATTTAAATAATTTTCAGATCTAATTTACTTACCATATTATTTAGATGAAAATATTTGCTATGATATTGCCTCAATTCATCTAATTTGGTATTATCCTTGAGAATTTCACTTGCCAAACCGCCAGGTTCAAAAGAATAAGGATGCCCTTGAGGATAATACAATTTGTCCATTAACCGATTTACAAGCACATCCATATCGTGCTCTTTTGAAATCTGCTCAGAATAAACAACACCGGAATCACCGCCATCTTTATTGACGTAATGTACCTCAGTAAGATATTGTGAATCCTTTAAATAAAAATGATTTTAAAAAATATCCTTCCCCAATATAAAATTTAATTTGAAGGGATTAAAATTTAATCTCTTCAGATCCCTATCCCCGATATACAACCAGCTGGACCGTGCGCCAAAATTTTCACTTGTCATGTGCGAACTTTCAAATTATTAAAACACGCAAAATGCCAAAATTAGAAAATTTTTTTAATTTAAAAGGCCATAAGGACTGATTCATTCTTTTTAATCATTATACATATAAAAAATTTCGAAATTTCAGAAAGCTAGTGGTGAGGGATTTTTTATGAAAATATAAGTGGGAATAGCCAAAATCTAATGCAATAAATACTTTAAACATTTGCCCGAGTAAAAGAAATGCAACCGTGCTAGATTTAATAATAACTAGGGATCGGATTTTTAGGTCGTAAAAACCTTAAAATAGGTACCTAAATAGGTTGTATAAAATGCTAAAATAGGTGACAAAAATAGGCAAATAGGTTGTAAAAATAAGGAAATAGGTTGCAATAAAAGATCGACATATTGGGCAAGAAAGTCAAAAATGCCGAATAATTTCTATTTTAGTTCATAAATTTCAGCCCCAATGCAAAAATGTTAATAAAATTCCATTTTTGAAAAATTTTTGATTTTTGAGGATAATATTTTTCAAAAAATCGAAGAAAAATTTTCGAGCCGATAAAAAAATTGACAAAATTTTTGAAATATTTTCAAATTTTTTTCAAAAATTTTTGAAAATTTTTATTAAAAATCGAAATTTTATGAAAAAAGCCCGAAATAGGTGACAAAAAATAAAAAATTACAAAAACATCCAAAATAGGTTACAACCTATTTTAGGTTGCAAAACGCCAAAATAGGTTCAAATAGGTCATAATAACTCCCCGTAAACAAGATTTTCAAGAAATAACAACGGATTTGAGCTCAATTCATCAGGACTATTTCGCAGAAAAAATAGGTTACAACCTAAAAATCCGATCCCTAATAATAACTCTATGTACAGCCATGTAAAACGCCAAACGCCAAAATTTTTATTTATTTATTTATTTATTTATGAGCAACCACACGGTATAAAAAATACACTAATAGTGGTGAAAAAAAGACAAATATATGTAGAAAAGACAAATATATGTAAAAAGACAAATATATGTAAAAAAAGAAAAGAAAAATTTTTTGTAAAATAAATTAATTAATTTAATAGAATTATGTATTTGGAGTGTTTGGTGAAATAATTGTTTTGTTGTATATTTTGTTAAAATTATGTTTTATTTCACCAAACATTTAATAAATTAAAACTTAAGGAAAAATGTTTCCGTTATCTGATATCCATTTTTTAATGTATTTCCTGAATGGCTTTTTATGCATTATACTCATAATTTCATTAGGTAGTTTATTCCAATTTGTTACATTTCTTATAAAAAAATTATTTCTGGATTTCGAATTATATCTTTGGCTTTGAAGGAGTAGGGGTTTTCTTTTGGCTTTTTTTGCAAAGGCGAAGAAGTTTTCAGGTTTTAAGTGTGTATTCTGATAAAGGATTTTTTGAATCATACAAAGATCATTAATTTGTCTTCGTATGTCTAATTTCTCTATGTTACATATTTTTAATCTTTCTTCATATTTTATTTTTATAAATCCAGATTTTTTAAATGCAATTTTTGTAAAATATTTTTGAATTTTTTCAAGCCTTTCGCAATTTGCTTTTTTCATAGGATTCCATACCTCGCTTGCATATTCTAGTTGTGGCCGAATATATGTCTTGTAGATATTAATGTATTGTTCCAGTTTTCTAGTTCTTATAACTTTAAAAAGTCTATATATACTTAAGTAAGCTCTTTTGATAATTATATTAATATGATCGGAAAATGAGAGTTTGGAATCTATTAAGATACCCAAATCTCTAACTGTTTGTAGTTTAGGAATTAAATTCTCAGATATATGATATTCTTCTTGTGAGTTATTTTTTCCAACGTAAAGTACAGAGCATTTATTTTCTGCGATTTCTAAACCGTTAATTTTAGCCCATTTACTAAGTAATATTAGTGATTCTTTTAGTATGTCCCGTTTATTGTCATTTTGATGATATGTATATAATTTTACATCGTCTGCATATATTTTAATTTTTACATCAGATGGAAGATAGTTTGGAAGGTCATTTATGAAGATAAGAAATAGTAATGGGCCTAATACACTTCCTTGTGGTACTCCTGATTTTGTTTGTATGCTTTCAGAGAATTCTTTTTCTATTTTAACTTTAAAACTTCTTTTTGTTAAAAAGTTTTCTATAAAATCATATAATTTTCCATTTATTCCACAAGCTTTTATTTTGAGTAATAAGAGCTCAATAGGAACAGAGTCAAATGCTTTAGCAAAATCAATGTAAATAACATCGATATTTTCTCTTTTTTCCAATGACTTATAAAAATCATTTAACATAGATAAAAGATTTGTGGTAGTGGATCTATATTGTAAGAACCCAAATTGTTCATCAGAGAAGAACTTAGTTTTATTTAAAAAATTTATGATTTGTGTTGAGATAATTCTTTCGAATACGCGGCAAAGTGTACACGTAACAGAAATAGGTCTATAATTAACAGGGTCATTTATTTCACCCTTTTTAAATATAGGAATGATGTAGGATTGTCTCCAGATTTCTGGGATTGTCCTATTATCTAGTATGATTCTGAATATTTCTGTTATGGTCGGAGAAAGTATTTTTGAACATGATTTCAATAATATATAAGGAATATCATCAGGTGAATTGGAGTTTTTATTTGGAAGATTTTCTAGGATATTTTCAACTGTGAGAATATCGAATTCAATATCTTCTAAACGTTCTCTTGTAGTTTGTCTAGGAGTAAAGTTTTTGTCAAATTCCTTAAGTTGAAAATATTTACTAAATGTGTTAGCAAGTAATTTACATTTATCTTTTATATTTATATGTATTTTGTTATCTTCACTTATTAAATTTGGTATTTCGTTATTTAGTTTAAATTTTTGACGGATAAATTTATGAATAGCATTACCTCCTTTATTTATTGTTTGACTTATCTTTTCTTCATTATATGATTCTATATTCTTTTTGAGTTCCTTAGAGATAAATCGATATTGAAGTTTTAAATTATTATTTATAGGATTCTTTCTTAAGCTTTGATGTATAGCAAGTTTTCTTGCCTGTAAAATTTTAATCTTTTTAGGATAACTATTCCTAATAATTAAATTTAATGTCTGTAAAGGGATAGCGTAATTAAGAGCAGATACTAAATTTTGTGTTATGTTATTATACTTATCATTAGTTGTGAATTTTGTCTCCAGTATGTATTTCCAATTTATGGATGATGTATATTTTCTAAGATTTTCTGTGTTTTTATGGCTAAAACTTCTAGTATATTTTTTACTTTTTAATTCTCTATGGAATTTAACGTTTAGAATGAATGAGATCATATTATGATCAGATGTTGAGAATGGAGCAGAAATATTATATTTTTCAATAAGATTTTTGGGTTTTGTAAAGACTAAATCAAGTATTGAACTTTCTCTTGTATTTTCTTTAATATGTTGATGAATTTCATTTTGAGAACAGAAATCAATAAGTAACTGTCCTAATTCATTATCTGAATCCATAGAATCCCAATTGATTTTAGGAATGTTAAAGTCCCCATAGATTAAAACATTAGGATTTAATATAGATGAAATATATTTTAATAATTTTTTTGTTTCATCATATGAACATTTTGGTGGTCGGTATATACAAAAAATTTCAATACCTCTTTGAATAAGTAATTTTATATGTATGATTTCGCATTTAAATTTTGTGCCTGTAAACTTTAATTTGTATGGAATTTCAGAGGGAACTAGTATTAGGCAGCCGCCGCCAAGACCTTGTTTTCTATTTGCAAATATTGGATTAAACTGGCCTTGAAGTGAGAATTCTGAGTGTATAATGTTATTTTCTTTAAGCCAAGTTTCATTTATTAATATTATTTTATTTTTGTTATTTTCTAAAAGTTCCTGCAGTTCGAAGGTTTTATTATTTATAGATCGTGCATTAAAAGCCAAACAGGATAATACATTAGAGTTTAAAGCTGTTTTTAAATTACCAGTATGGTTACTCGAATTACCCTATGCGGAAGCATTTTTTACCTTAAGTTGTTTTGGATGTGACATTGTACGAATTTCTAAATCAACAACAAAGTATTTAAATAAATTTTCACGAACATTAAGGTCATAAGCTTGTTTACGGAGATTATATAGAATATTTAGTTCATATTGGGTCATATCGCGTCGGGCTGTTATGTTTTTAGGGACAATAGGAAGAGATTTGACACATTTACGAAATGAATATAAAAAAATATCACGAGATTTTGTATCAGAAAATGGTATTTTTAGAATACGGGGTTTATTGCTTTTGTTATTTTTATGAGGTGGATGTCTATGGATACCATCAAAATCAACCTTATCTTCAAGTCCACATTCTTTTACTAAACTTCTAACCATACCTTCATCATTTACTTCGGGCAATTTTTCAATAACAGCACGCAAAGATTTTGCCTTGATTGTTTCAGAATTGATGATAGCATTATTGATTGTTTGTGCTATTTGGCATTGTGAGGAGAGGTTGGAAGAGTAGATATTAAGAGGAGGGCAGCCCCAAGGAGTATTGATTGTTGGTGAATCATTAGGTGAATTAGATTGTTGTTTAAAAATTTCTGAAATTGTTGTTTTAACAATTTCAGTAATAGTGGGCTTTAAAATTTCAGCAACGGCTTTTGCAATATCGATTATTTGTTGTTGATTTAAATTTGAAGACATTTTATATTTTCCTTTAGTTGTCCCAAGTTAAATTTATTTGGAAGTGAATTAAGAAGATTTGAATTTTATTTATTTAAAAAATCTTAAACTTGGGTAATTAAACCTTCATCATTTACTTCGGGCAATTTTTCAATAACAGCACGCAAAGATTTTAGAGTCTATAAAGACTCAAAAACCTCTTTTCATCTCATTTTAGCGTCGCAGGCGAAATTTTTTTCATTTTCAAGATTCCCAGAAGTTAGAATTCATCCTTTTTTACCGCCGGATGCGAAAATTTTGAGAGTTTTTGAAAATTTTTTGAATTAAGTGAAGACCAGGAAGCCAAGAGGAGAGAATTCCTATCCCCCGAAATGAGGAAAAGGAAAAAATTTGGGTAGAACCCCTTGAGATTAAGGTGGATATGAAGGCATAAAATGGGGGAGGTCTTGAAGAGAGTAAATGGTTGACGGAGCTAAAGTTTTTTCTATCATGATGGAAGTATTAGTTTAAGATATAGGCTTCCTTCTTTAAGCGCCGCAGGCGAAAATTTTGAAAATTTTAGAAGTCCAAGCAGTAAATTTCTTCATTTTTATGCGCCGCAGGCGAAAATTTTGAGAATTTTGGATGACTGTATGCAGAAAAATTTTCTTTCTCGATCGTCCCTTCTCCCAATTATTTTATAGAAATTCCATCATTAGGGGTGTATATTTCTGGCGTTTGGCGCGCCAAAATCGGAAAATCACGCCAAACGCAAAACGCCAAAAATCGGCCAAAATTAACGCCAAAACGCAAAACGCCAAACACCATGACGCACAGCCCTGATGTAGGCGAAAATTTTAAGAATTTTAGAAGGCCAGGAACCAAATTTTTTCCTATTATTAAGTAGTTGGGCAAAACAAATTCATTTTTTATTATCCGTTTCCAATTCATTTAGAAATGTTAGCATTTTAGTGTATCAAGAGACTCAAAAACGTTCAATTTCTAATGTAAAAAAATTTTTTTTGATTATAAAAACTCTATAATCGAGAAAAAATTATTAAATACAATTTTTCGATTTAAATAATTTTCTATAAACGACCCTTCTATGTTACAGATTTGGCTTTCTTTTAATTTTAAAAATCAACATTAGGTCGTTTAAAATAGAATGGTCTATTCTAATTAGAATAGATTCCAAATTAGAATAGATTCCGGTGCTGGGTATGGCTCAGGGAGCTAAGTCCGGATCCACCCAGATAATCCTTAATTCCTTGATATCCCCTTTAATCGGCCTAAATTCCCGAAAGAATATTCATCGATTTTTCATCCGAAGCCCATAGACAACATGGAGCGGCTTCGCAAATCTTGGCTCCAGGCCGGAGCATGAATTTCAAAAACCTCGAAGTAGGAGCCAAGCTGTGAAAATGTCTGGGCCGGACAAATATCCAGCACTGACTAGTGGATACTACTTAAGGGATTTACCAGCACTGACTAAGGGATAAATATTATATCTCCCTGCATGGAACTTTATTTCAAGATCGATGGTCCTATTGGCGAGATGGTACCTGCCGTTTTGCATGAAATGTTTGCAAAATTAGGAGCATCATATTGACGCACTGAATAAGCATTAGGGTTCCACCGGAACCGATTTTTCGACCGGAACCGGAACCGGATCCAATTTGAGTTCCGGTTCCCGGAACCGGAACTTTTCTAAGTTCCGGCCCGGAACCGGAACCGGAACTTTAAAAAAATTTTTTGCTAGTTTAAGTAGGGTTGTTTGTTTACCAAATTCTTCGGTTAACCGAAACCGAACCGACTAACCGAACCAAACTTTTGATTAACCAAAACCGAACCGTAAATTTGTCGGGGATAAGTGATATATTTGGATTAGAGAGTGGTGTATAAACGGATTTGTCGGATATAAGTGTTTGATATCGGGCGATGTAAAGGTTCAGAATTGTAAAAGGGTTTAAGGGATATCGGTGGAATAAGGAGGGATATACGTTTTATGGGGATAAGGAAGTATATAAGGATATTAGGCCCCTTGAAATCACACTATATAATCAAAATCCACATTAATCCATCCAAATCCTCCGATAGACCATTCAACTTTCTTTTTCAGCGCCGCAGGCGAAAATTTTAGAAAATTTTGATAGGCCTAGAAGTCAGAATTAGCTTTTTCAGCGCCGCAGGCGAAATTTTTGATAATTTCTGAAGGCTGTAAGCAAAAAAATCACCATTTATTAGTCATACGAGAAATTTTAAGACTTTTAGAGGACCAAAAAAACATAATTACTCCATGTAAAAATAGAATAATTTTTAAAAAAAATTAAACTTATAAAATAAGTTATTTGTGGAAAGGAAAATTTGAAAATTTATTGTCCTCCGACCGGGAAGCGAACCCAACTTAAAACTATTAACCCCTTGAGAGAAGCCTAACAACTTAACCACTCGGCCACACGCTCATCGAGGGAAATTGAAAGAAAAAAAGTATATTTCCTTCGATTTTTTTATTATCAAGTACGAGTAGTTTCTTAATATTAAAAAAACCAAATCCTTAGGGTGTAAAAAAGTCCGGTTTGCCCGGAACCGATTTGTTTGACCCGACTCGATAAAAATGAAGCCCGAAAAAAATGACTCGACCGTCGGCCCGACTCGAAAACGGCAACCCTAATTCTAAAGAAAGTAACTTTTAAATTAAAATATTCGTCTAAAATTTGACTTAAATTCGATTTACATTCTTCCTATCTTTAAATAAAATTGAATTTGCTAGACGAAAATTTTGAAAATTTCATAATTTACTCATCGAAAAATACAATGCCACCCTCTATTAGAATTCCACCCTCTAATAGAATGCCACCCTGGAAGGTGATTGAAAAATAGAATGCTATGGCATTCTATTAGAGATTTTATGGTATATATGCCTCGAAAAAAGCACCGAGATATACCAACTAAAATAGGTATGCCATGAAGATGCACTAAAAATAGTGAAAATTTGGTTATGGGTGATTATTGTTCCAACTTCCGCTAGAGGGAATAATTATTCGAGGTGGGTAATTATACTAGGTTTGAAATTTGAACATGTTTTAGGACGTTTGATGGGGGTACTTATTGTTTCATCTATTGCTGCATGGAGTAATTAATAGAATTGGGGTGATTATTGGAGGGAAGCCTTTATTTTTGCATTTTAGTAGACTTCTGGGGCGGTATTCAAAAAAGCGGGTTGGAGAACCTGGTAAGTTTACCAGGTTCTCTTACCCGGGTAATAGAACTCTCAGTTGAGGGTTAACCCTTATTCAAAAAAAATCGACCCAGAACTCGATGATTACCCGCAGTTGCCTATTGGAGAGAATGAGTCCCTTTTTCGCTCAAAAATAGGGTACTTTACGCGAAAGCTTATAGTAAATGTTTTTCGACAAAAAACTCTGACTTATACTTTAAAGAACTCAATATTTGCAAATATTGAGTTATTAAAGGTCTTATAAAAATTAAAAATTACTGTAAATTTTGGTGCAAGGAGGTTGTCAAAATACACTTCGAGTACTTTCAATAAAGAGTTTGTGCCAATAGATGAAAAATCAAATCTTGTATTATCATGGGAAGTTGTTGCATTTGATTTTTCAGGTGAATAACCTGAAATAAGAATTAGTAGAATTCGAGATAAGAATTAGTAGAATCCAAATAAATTAGTAGAATTCGAAATCTCCAATTAAAGGTGGATCATTCGGGAAGAGTCACGAGATTCAAGTTGCCAAAATTTTTTATGAGTTTTGGCCATTTTTCTCGCGATAATCGGAATAATTATACTCCTTGAGTTGTGGGTCGATTACAATTATCTATTTTTGTATTTGATCATTTTGAAAAGTTTAGCCATGTTGACCATTTTTAGAAAAAAGGATATATTCGCGGATATCAGCGGATGAATATGTGACTCAGAAGTTACACGGATATAAATGGATAGGATAAAGATCTCACGGATATATCCGGATAAGATAGAAAAGCTGTTTCATGTGCATTCAGAATGAAATTAAGTAATTAGGTATTTTTGAATTAATTTATGAAAAGATCTTTATAATAATATTTCCTTTTTACTCAGTTTTAGAAATTAAATGTTTTATGAAGCAGTGACAGACTTTGAATGGCAAATATTAATTTTAAATTTGATTTAAAAATTATTATTTTTTTCAGTTAAAATTTTGAAGTGAATGAAGATAGAGTACAAGAAAAATTGAATGTTTAAAATAACACTAGACAAGACTTTAAATTCTTTAGTATCAATATTTTAAAAATTTTCGCCTGCGGCGCCATGAAAGGAAGAAATCTGGCTTCTTGTCATCACAAAATCCCATAATTTTCGCCTGCGGCGCTGTATACAGAAGTGAATGGTACATTGGAGGATTTGGATCGATTAAAGTGGGTTTTGAGTAATACCATGTGATTCAAGGGTTCATAGGTAATATCGAAGACTTCGGGTGTGATATCGAGAGTTTGAAATTCGGGGATCAAAAGTGATATCATATAATTGTTGTGGTATCGGGCACATCAGGGGATTTGGGTAGTTCTGTTCGGTTTTACGGTTCGGTTTTGGTTAACCGAAAGTTTCGATTCGGTTAGTCGTCTGGTGCCGGTTCCGGGAACCTGAACTTAAATTGGATCCGGTTACGGTTCCGGTGAACCCCTACAATTAATCCATCCAGATCCTGCCAAAATCACCTATATTTCCCTTAATGTTAAATCCCGTTAATATCTGTAAATCCTTTGAATAAACGTATATGTAGATGAAAGATGATACCAGATTTTAATTATTTTTTATTCAAAATAAGAAGATTTTCACTTAAAATTTCTGAAGATTTTCCTAAATTTTTGCCCGCGGCACTAGAAACTGGAAGAAATATGCTTAAAATTTAAAGGAGATGCCGAAGAATTTGGGCGAGATGTTTGGGATAAAAGTGAATATCGAAGATATAGAGTAGGAATTAAGGAGGATGTAAGAATGATAAGGAGTACGCGATATAGGTGGTGTATCAAGGGATTTTTAGGATATCAGTTGACTATATATCAGCTATTGGATCATTTATAATCTATGATCGGCTAATAAAGTGCCAGAGGCGTATAATTGCGAAATAAATGCGGTTTTAAAAATTTTTTGAAAATTAAAATTTTTCGTTTTGTTTCGTTTCGTAAAATTTTGGTTTTTCGTTTTGTTTCGTCCGAGAAAAATTGAGTTTCACCCAGGTAAGATCAGAATGGGTATAATTTAAACCCTTTAACGGGTATCAAGCAGAGGGCAAGTCTGGTGCCAGTAGCCGTGGTAAATCCAGCTCTTCTAATACATAGAATTAGTGCTGCGGTTAAAAAGCTCGTAGGTGGATTCGTATCGGCACCCTGGAACCCTTTGGGTGTTATCGATTTTTTATAATGTTCGGTTTTGAGCCTTATGCTACGGTTACAAAAATCGCGCGCGTCATGAGACAGACGCTCGGCGACAAGACGCGCGCGACAGTCACTAGTGGTGTGGTTACATAAGATAGGCGTCTTCCGCAAAGCGACAAGACGCAAAGCGACAAACACTGATTTTATGTAACCACGCCACTAGCGACTGTCTTGTCGCCGAGCGTCTGTCTCAAGACGCGCGCGATTTTATGTAACCACTAAATCCGATTAAAAATCTTTTTAAATATTTATCATACTAAAATAAAATTTATAAAATCAAATCATTTTATTCTGCCATGGTACCGATCAGGGGTGGCGCTCCTCTCGTATCTCGTGAAATCTCGTATTTTTTAGAGGTCTCGTATCTCGTATTTTGCCACAAGACACGAGATATTTTCAATATATTTTATAAAAAATGTCAAAAATTTGGGACTATTCTAGGATCCTAGAATTAGGAAAAAAGGAAGAAATCTTGCCCAGTGGTCTTCCAAAATTTTCAAATTTTCGCCTGCGGCGCTGAAATTGGAAAGAGGTATAAAGTAGAGTTGGAAAAAACGATACTGGTATCGGCCAACCCGAGACCGAGATTGACCGATACTCAAGAAACCGAGACCGATACCATCATTTTGAGCCGAGACCGATACCGAGAAACGATACTGACCGAGACTAACAAAAATTTTTATTTTATGTCAAAAAATACGTGTAAAAATAATTTAATGATTATTTTCATCATCCAAATCATCAGATAAATACTCTTCATCATCTGGATACGATTCGATTGACGGTTTCTGCGCCGCAGGCGAAAATTTTGAGAATTTTGGAAGTCCAAGCAGTAGATTTCTCTGAGCCTGTATTCGAAACCACTCGAAAAAAGCGACAAGACGCCGGCGACAAGACGCCGGCGGAAGACGCATTTTATGTAACCACTAGAAAAAAGCGACAAGACGCCGGCGTCTTGTCGCTGGCGGAAGACGCATTTTATGTAACCACTCGAAAAAAGCGACAAGACGCCGGCGACAAGACGCCGGCGGAAGACGCATTTTATGTAACCACTAGAAAAAAGCGACAAAATTTTTTTCCTCTTTTCTCTCCTCTTTTTACATTATCCTTTCTGCAAGACGCGCGCGACTTTTATGTAACCTTAGCATTAACAGGATTCTTAACAGGCAGTGCAATATTACTTTTAGCAAATCAGAGTGCTTCAAGCAGGCGTTTTCGCTTGAATGATCGTGTATGGAATAATAGAAAATGATTTCGGTTCAGGTTTATTTGTTTTACGGACTGAGAATGGTTAACAGAGACAAACGGGGGCATTTTTATGGCCCCGTGAGAGGTGAAATTCTTGGACCGTGGCCAGACAAATGAAGACATTCGCCAAGAATGTCTTCATTAATCAAGTCCAATAGCTGATATATATTCAACTGATATCCTAAAAATCCCTTGATACACCACCTATATCGCGTACTCCTTATCATTCTTACATCCTCCTTAATTCCTACTCTATATCTTCGATATTCACTTTTATCCCAAACATCTCGCCCAAAATCGAAACTTTCGGTTAACCAAAACCGAACCGTAAAACCGAACAGAACTACACAAATCCCCTGATGTGCCCGATACCACACCAATTATATGATATCACTTTTGATCCCCGAATTTCAAACTCTCGATATCACACCCGAAGTGTTCGATATTACCTATGAACCCTTGAATCACATGGTATTACTCAAAACCCACTTTAATCGATCCAAATCCTCCGATGTACCATTCACTTCTGTATACAGCGCCGCAGGCGAAAATTATGGGATTTTGTGATGACAAGAAGCCAGATTTCTTCCTTTCATGGCGCCGCAGGCGAAAATTTTGAAAATATTGAAAGGCCAGCCCATATTAAAAAAAAAACAAATCTTTAGGGGTGTAAAAAACCGGAACCGGAACCAAAAAACACCGGAACATTCCGGAACCGGAACTTCCGGTGAAACCCTAATAAATATTACATGGATTAGATGGTCCACGTTATACCTCTAACTCCTCGTTTCCCTCTATAATTATTTAATTTGAGTATTTGTCGGGTTAATGTGGATTTGGAGGATTAAGGTGGATATGGGTATTTAGTATGTTTGCGGAATCGAAACAGAAAGATATTCGAAAATCGGAAATCGAAAATTTATTCGAAATTTCGAAACAGCTACGGTGCTTTTAATTCTAATTAAATTATCGATCAATAACATTAAGGCTTTAAATGAAAATAAATTTTAGGGGGTAAACTATGTTAGGATAAACATAATATTAAACTTACAAAGATTAAGGACAGTATCCAAAAAGCCTTTATAAGGATATTTTTCGCTCCTCATGAAAACAAGATGCTCCACCATATGTCCAATCCCTCTATCATCGCTAGCTTCGGTTGCTAAAATTTTTATGAAATTTATAAAAAGAATAATAAAAAAAGGATCGGATTTTTAGGTTGTAAAAACTTAAAATAGTTAACTAAATAAGCTGCAAAAAATGTCGAGATAGGTGATAAAAATATTGAGATACGTTCCAGAGGGCGATCGGAAATTACGAAGGTGCCGGAAATCGGAACTTTCGGAAATCGGAAATGGCTCAAAAGTTGAAATCGGAAATCAGCTAAAATTTTCGGAAATCGGAATTCCGGACGACCTCTAATATGTTCTAAAAATGTCAACATAAGAGGCAAAAATGGCATAATGCCGAATAATTTCGCTTTCTAAAATTTTAATGACAAATCAACAATTCAAAAAATTCCTATTTATCAATGTATTCGGTAAAAGTCAAGAATACGGGCCACTCACGAATATGGACAAATTATATGTCATTCGAAAGAGCTCGGCGAGAGGAGTCGAATGATACCACTCTTTTTTTGCGGAAATTCCCACGAGCCGAGATATAGGTCCTTGAAAACCGAAAAACCAAAGGGGGGACCAAGCACTTTTTGGGGCTAAGAATTCGAATATGCAAATAATATCTCATTCGAAAGAGCTCGTCGAGCTGAGTCGAATGACACCAAAATCAACGACATCCGACTTGATTTGACAAAGTTGTGATCTTTTATTTTAGCTCCTTACCTATGGCATCTGTGGAGATTTTGCTGCTACGGAGGCCCCAAATACGTCCAGAGCAAGGGAGATAGAAATAGGTTTATGTTACGAGCCCAGACCCAGCGCCCGTAGACTCCACGCGAGGCTCGTGCCGCAAAACCCCGCGCGAAGCGCGGGGTTTTGCACAAGCGCCTCGCCGACGTCCCATAGGTTTATGTTGCTTGTTTTTTGTGTCATAACTCCGTCCAAACTTGTTCAATTGCGGTGATTTTGGTGTCATTTGACTCAGCTCAACGAGAGTAGTTGAATGAGCTATTATATGAATTTTCGACATTTTGACCCCAAATATCTGCTGTCCCCCTTATGGTTTTTGTCGATTTTAAACACTTGTATCTCAGCTCATAGTTGAGTCCGCTTAGTAATTTTAGTGTCATTCGGCTCCTCTCGCCGAGCTCTTTCGAATGACATAAAATTTTTACATATTCGTGAGTGGCCCGTATTCTTGACTTTTTCCATGTATTCACTAGAAATAATAATTGGGAAAGTTTCTCGAATTCTTGAAAAAATTACACTTATGAGTTATCTCATAACAGTTTTTATGCGGTAATACTCCGGAACGGGCCAGTTGAGCGCGGCCGGTTGAGCCCCGCCAGTTGAGACCGGGCAGTTGAGCGCGGGCCAGTTGAGAACGGGGCCAGTTGAGACCGGGCCAGTTGAGCGCGGCCAGTGAATTTACGACTCCTCATGAAACAACTTCCCCGTTTTCAGAACAAGCTTTTCCACCGTTGTCGGAACAACCTTCCCCCGTTGTTGGAACAACGTCCTGCTTTGTTAGTTCAAGATTTCCGCTGTTTGAACAACATCCCCCATTTGAACAACTTTCCCAGCTGTATGAACAACATTCCCCCTTGTCGGACCAATCTTCCCCGTTGTTGGAACAACATAGCACCGTTGTCGGACCAACTCCCCCTATTGTTGGAACAACATCCCCCGTTGTCAGAGCAACTTGACTTTACGAATTTCGATTTTTGTAAACAACTGGCCGCGCTCAACTGGCCCGGTCTCAACTGGCCCCGGTCTTAACTGGCCCGCGCTCAACTGGCCGGTCTCAACTGGCGGGGCTCAACCGGCCGCGCTCAACTGACCCCAACCGGTAATACTCATACTGTCGCGAAAGGCGACAATTTGATTGGAACTTATTTGTTGGAATTGACTGTTAGGCTGAGAATTGGAACTTTGTCCCTAGGCGTTTACTATACATACCAGTAAAATACTCATACCACACAGGGCTGCACGTAATTACTGATTGCGGAATGCGTAATTACGTGGTTTTTTGGACTTGCGGACTGCGTATTGCGGCTGCGGATCTTTAGCATTTTTACGCAATTTCCACGCAGTTTTTCTTAATTTCACACATCATAAAGGAAAGAACTCTGGCCCCTTAGCCTTCCAAATTTTTCAAAATTTTTGCCTCCGGCGGAAAAAAGGAAGAAATATGGCACGTGGACGGTGTTCTCCTGCCCGGAGAACACCGATCCCATTCCAGTGAAGACCGACCTTTTAATAATAAAGTAAGTTTTAAATTTTACTTGAGTAAGAAGAATTTGGAGAGATAACGGGTGATCTGGAGATTTTGGATGTGAATCACGCGGATCAAGATCTAGTAACATATCGGTGGATTATGGATCCAGGACTTAATCATACGATATCGCTCGATATCAGGCCAAATCCCATGATATCTCGCCAAATCTATTGAAATTTCTAATCTTCTATATCTCTCCAAATCACTGATATCTCTTGTAACCAACCTTAATACCTCAAATCCCATTAGTTCCCCAGACTACCACCTATTTCAAAAATTGCGGACTGCGGATTGCGTAAAATTGCGTGTCTATTAACTTGCAGACTTCGGCTACGGATTTTAAAATTAAAATTGCGGATTGCGGCTGCGGAAAATTTTTTTCGATTGCGAGCAGCCCTGATACTACATCTAGAATAGCTTACAATTTATTTTAGGTTACAAAACTTCAAAATCTTTGAATGTTTTGTGACTTTGAAACAAGTTTTTGATTTTTCAAATGAGCTCTCTAAGTTTATCAAACTAGTAGTAAATAGATTGATTTTTGGGAATGAAAAATTCGATTATAAAAACAACAGACATTCGTCTTAACTCAACGAGCTTAATTTCCTATGGGTTTTCAATTTTCAGAAGTCTCTAACTCGATCCAGTAATGTCGGATAACTTCTACCTCACATGTCTCAGTTATCAGAACTCATTAGAATGAACTACATTTGTAACACAAAAACTTTTACAAGTCACAAACCTGCTTTTAACATGATTTTTAAGGGGGCCATACCGAAGAGAGTGACTTCTGACGAGACCGATCTCTGACGAAACAACCCTCTGACGAGTCTGACCTCTGAATAAAAGGATCTCTGACGAGACCACAGAGCAACTAATCATTAGTGATAGGATTTAAGGTCATAAAAACTTTAATCTAGGTACACAAATAGAATGTAAATAGTGAGCAAAAAGACAAGAATGCAAAACTTATATTTCCGTTCAAAAAGTGTATGTATTAACAAAACTAAATGATAAAAATTCTAATTTTCCAAAATTTCACAAGAAAAAGGAAAAAGGTTTTGAATTTTTGAAAATATAGATAGTAAAGAAACTTTTGGGATTTTAAAGAAATAAAAAAGTTAAATTGTAACTGTTTCAACTTCAAAAAAGGAAATGAAAAATAAGTGAGAAAGGGAAGGAAAAATGAAAAAATGGTCAGAAAGAATGGGGAATACGAACCGATGAATTAACCAAAAAAGCTAATAGGAGACATTGAAAGGTTTTCAAAAAATGACAACGGATTTGAGCTTCTCACATTTTAGAAAAAGGGGGGTAAATTAAAAATCCGATCAATAGTAATCATAAAATTTTACCAAATAAGATCTGCGCTTTAATAATTGGGCTCTTGTTGTTAGTTACAGCTACACACAGTTTCGTCTTTTTAGAACGGTAAATAGTTGTAGAAACATTTTTATTTAACTCAATTGTGATCTGATCCATTTTAAATTTTTATGTCGAATTTCCAGAACTAAAATTTAATTTTAAAAATAAAGATTCTTGAAATATCTCAAAAATCTAAGGAATATTTTTTATATTTTTATATAGTAAAGCATCTGAACTATAGCTATTTCTTTCCTTTAGATAGTGCAAAATATTATTCGACGGCTGGGAGCGAACCAGCATCTTAAGTAGACGGACTAATGGTTATCCATTACACCACGCCACCTACTGTACAGACCTAAGAATTAAATAGCTATATGCTTTACAAAATCATTTTTTAATTAGAAATTATTAAATCAGAAGAAATATCAATAAGCAAAAAATATCAATAAACAATTTTAACAAAAAAAGTAATATATAAATTTAACAAATAAAAGAAAGAAAGAATTTAGAAATATTAGGAGGATATGGAGCGATTAATGCTGATTCTACGATTAATCCAGCGAACCCTCTTTGTTCACTCTTCACCAATCGTCGATGTCCTTTTAAGGTCCAAAAATCCTAATAAATAAATCATTTTAATCCCTCAATCCCTCAAATCTTAATCACCCAAATAGTTATATCGAAATACCCATTAATTCCCTGATCCTGCATATCAGTACCCGAAGACAAAAAATCTTCGGGTACGGGTTTCGAGTATCGGGTTGGAGCGTTTTAATTTCGGGTCACGGGTTGGCAAAAATATCAGGTACGGGTTTCGGGTTTGGCAATAAATTCCTTCCAAAATTCTGATAATTTTCGCCCACGGCGCAAAAAACGAAGTTGAACATCTGGAAAGAACTCATGAAGAAAGTAAATTTTTTTTGCCTACAGGCTTTCAACTTTCTCAAAATTTTGCTAAGAAATGGGACCTTCTATTTTCAGTTGAGTTTGCCCAAGTAAGGTCATTTTTACTAGTTTTTTTTGGAGTGACTGGGATAAGAGTGATGATATCAGGGGATATTGAGGACACAAAGGTTCTGGGCTCCCGATCAGAGATTAAACATGGTAATTTTATTAACATGGTAATTTATTATTAACATGGTAATTTATAACATGATTAAACATGGTAATTTATTATTTAAACATGGTAATTTTGGCACATATATTCAAGGTGTAAGGGGATATCAGAGGATTTGGATATCTATGGAATTGATGGGAAAACGTTGATATCAACGCCGCAGGCGAAAATTTTGAGAATTTTGGAGGCCAAGAAGACAATTTTCTTTCTTTTTCAGCGCCGCAGGTCCCTTGATAAACTTTTAGAAGTGTCGGTTGAGTCTAGATCGACCCTATTGTCATACATCCAATTAATCCACCCTAATCCCAGTTATCTTCTTACTACCAAATGACCTCCCTCATGGTGATTCTTTTTAGACCTAGGTTCGAGGATAATCAAAGTTTTTAAATTTAGTAGTAAACGCATCAGTTTAGATTCTATTACGAAAAGGGCTTAAAATCAGCGCCAAAGGCACTAATTTTGAGAATTTTGGTTTTTGGATGTTTTGGAAGGTGTGAGTTTTTTTCAATTTTGAATGTGGGAGTTTGGTTGGCGTTAAGTTGGCCTACTCCCAAAAATCAGGAAGCCAAAAATTCTTTTATTCAGTGCCGCATTTCTTCCATTTTGAGCGTCGCAGGCGAAAATTTCGAGAATTTTGTAAGGCCAAGAAGTCAGATTACTTCCATTTTGGAAATAAAATAAGGAATCCCAAAAAGTTCAATTCTTAGGGGTGTAAGTTTAGAACAAAAAAGTCGAGACAGACTGCAAACCACAAGAAAAGTTTTTACTCAAGACTAGGAGTCTATTACGACTCTATTACTTTTAAACTGTGAAATCAGAGAATATGCGATTGTTTTATTTTCTGCCCAATTTAAATATCCCACTTTAAAAATATAAAAGAACAAATAAGAACCATGACCTATTAAACTTGTTAAATGATTTCATGAATTTTTATGCATCATATGAACTTATATGCGTCCATCAGAGAATACATATGCGTCTCAAAGGTGTATACGCCTCAAAGGTATATACTGGACAGTATCACTTTTATTAATCTCATAAATTGCCACTGGCACTGAAATGGAAGAAATCCGGGACCTTGGCCTTCCAAAATTCTCAAAAAAATTTTTTCAGCGTTGCTGAAAAGCAGAGGTGGGTCGGAATAGTCAGAGGTGCTGGAAATCGGAAGAACCGGAAATCGGAACTGGCTCAAAAGTCGGAACTCGGAAATCGGAAATCAAAATTTTTCCGGAAATCGGAAGGAAAAAACGCCAGAAATCGGAAATTTTCAAAACTGAATTACTATATAAAATTTTAAAGTGGCGAATTATATTATAGAAGTTCAATCCGAAAGCAAGAACCGTAGATATTATCGGAGGGGTTAAAAAGGACATCGAGGGATTTGAGCGAATATTAGGGACATCGAGAGATATCGAGTGATTAAGGGGACATAAAGGGATTAAGGAGGATTTTTTAATAATTTGAAGAACTATAAAGGAGGGGGCGAACATTAATTTTACCTTGAAAGGGAAAAGGGGGACCAGAAAAGGGGGACCAAAAAGGGGGACCAGCCATGGTATTACCGAAATAATGAGTATCAACAAAGGATTATGGGCAATAGAAAAGTGATATAGAGGGATTTGTTGGGATTAAGAGAGATATCTAGGGATTTGATAGGATATCAGGGGGATATCTCAGGATTTTGGCGTGTTAAGAGTGTTATCGAGGGATCTACGGACTAAGAGGGATATCGAGGACCCACGAATCCAATTAATTCTGAATTTGTACTTGGAAATATTTTGTAAAGATTAAATTAAAAAATACTTATCCTTATGAAAATGTCCGAAGGAATATTCTTAGAAGGAAATTATATATGTTTAGATCAGTATATATAATTAGATATTTATAATGAAAATATAATTAACAAGGATAGTATGGATATAAAATTTAAAAATATGGACATAAGATATGGAAATAAAATCTTAATTAAATAAAATCCTATCTAGTTAAAATAGATAAATCAAGAAATAAGCAAATCCAAAAATGAATTTATAAAAGCAAATTAAAATACATAAATTTATCTTTTTATTGTAAATAATTACGATTATTAGGGTGTCGATTTATATGGATATAAAATTTAAAAATATGGACATAAGATATGGATATGAAATTTAAAAATATGGATATAAATATGGAAATAAACACTAAATATTTTTATAAAATTGAAATAAATTTTATTAAAAATTGTAAATAAATTCAGCTTAAGTTAAAATTGCAAATGAGATACATTTTTAAGCTTTTCGGGGTAAAACTTTCCCAAAAAATACTAAAGGAATGTGTAACGAAAAGGTTAAGGGAATAAAGGTGAAGGCAAAAATTTGAATTTAAAGGAGAAACATTTGAAAATTGGAATGAGGGAAGATTTAAATATCTAAAAAATGTGACAAAATAAATAAAAGGATTAAATGATAAAAATTATTTAAAAATTTTAAAACAGGCATAACAAAAATATTTTTAAGGTACAGTAAATAAAGGTTTGATGCGTGTCGTTCTAAAACACGGTCGAACAAAAGAAGGAACGACAAAACACGGTCTGACAAAACATGGAAAGGACAAAACACGGAATGTCCAAATTACGGACCATATCAAAACACGGTCTTACAAGAACATGGAACGACTAAATCATGGAATGACCGTAACACGGTCCAGGGAAATTATTGTTCGAAATCAGAATATTTTGCAAAAAATTATTTGATGATAGACCAAACGATGATTACCGAAAATCCTCTAAAATAACCACGGAGCTTATTTCTTTCGATCGACCTCTAGTGAGGGCTTATTTTTTAGAAGGCCAATTTTAGAAGATTTACATTATATTGTTGTTAAATTTTTAAAGAATTCAGAGTTTATATAGTATTCTGATTTGAACAAATCCTGATCCTATATATAATTTGTGAATCGGTGGAAATTGTGTGTTTGTGTGTTTGTTTGTCACACGGCTTGCTTTTAATGTAAAGTGATCTGGGGAGTGGGGAAATGGGGCTTTTATAGTAAACTGATTTGGGGAGTGGGGAAATGAGGGCTTTTATAGTAAAATGGGTTGGAGAGTGAGCGAACTACATATGAGTTATTGAGCGAACTATGAGAACTATGATGTTATATGCCCTTTCGAATAAGCTATAGCTTATGAGGAGGGTCCCTAAATTCTCAGAGTTACACGGCTTTGAAGATTTGCAAATATAAATTACAATTTATGATTCCATCTGTTTTATCTTCTGAGAAAGTTTTTATAAACAAAATTGCCCCAAGGTTTTAGATACAGTTTTTGATCCTCTTTCGAATAAGCTATAGCTTATGAGGAGGGTCCCTAAATTCATCCAGTTATTAATGGTTGATGTGGTTAAGGCGAGTTTCTGTCACACTGCAAGTGAATTTGTTACTATAAAAGTAAATGATTTTAGTCACTTCATATCACTCCATACTTCATCTCTACAATTATATATTCTTTTGACCTTTCTGTTATCATGCAGTTGTCTTCTTTGGCTGAATTGAAACTTAATCCTACAGGATCTTGGTTGGGGTCGGTAGTGCCCCTATTTTTGGCCGTAAAAAAACTCGGTAGTGCCCCTATTTTTGGCCGTAAAATCCTTTCCAAAAATTCCGCCGGCCGAAGGCCGGCGGCTGGAATTTTTTTGAAGGTGGATTTGTCCTACAACTTTTTGCGCTCTATTCAGGAAAAATCTGACCTCGGCACTGAAACGTCGTTTTCGCACTGAAACGGCCATGGGTGGTTTTTCAAATGGAAATAACTCGGGAGGCAAAAGTTGGATCAAAAAGTGGTTGGGGGAGGATTTTAAGTTGGGATGTGTACTATATTGAAGGAAAAATTTGGGAGGTCTGGGATCAACGCCTGAGGCTGTAGGCGAGTGCGAAAATTGCACATCTCGTCCCAAAATGACACATGGTGTCCGACGAAACTCAAAAAAGTGGCATTTTTGGGGCCAAAAGTGGTCGGTTTTTTGAGTACAACTACGCGGAAAAATTTTTAAAAATAAACGGACTTCAGATTCGTGTTCAGCACCTATTGGAGTACGGCGGCTGGAATTTTTTTTTCAGTGCCGAGGTCAGATTTTTCCTGAATAGAGCGCAAAAAGTTGTAGGACAAATCCACCTTCAAAAAAATTCCAGCCGCCGTACTCCAATAGGTTTTTTAAAAATAAATTGATTTTTTTTGACCATTTTTGTTGGGATGTGTACTATATATATATATTATAATAAACTCGGTAGTGCCCCTATTTTTGGCCGTAAAATCCTTTCCAAAAATTCCGCCGGCCGAAGGCCGGCGGCTGGAATTTTTTTGAAGGTGGATTTGTCCTACAACTTTTTGCGCTCTATTCAGGAAAAATCTGACCTCGGCACTGAAACGTCGTTTTCGCACTGAAACGGCCATGGGTGGTTTTTCAAATGGAAATAACTCGGGAGGCAAAAGTTGGATCAAAAAGTGGTTGGGGGGAGGATTTTAAGTTGGGATGTGTACTATATTGAAGGAAAAATTTGGGAGGTCTGGGATCAACGCTTGAGGCTGTAGGCGAGTGCGAAAATCGCACATCTCGTCCCAAAATGACACATGGTGTCCGACGAAACTCACCGACAATTTGTGATCTATATGCCAATCGATAGAGCTCCATGAGTTGGTAATGGGAAAATTTGGTTTGATTTTTTCTGACCATTTTTGGCAAAGTTACAAAGTGCCAAATGTCCAAAACCCCTAACATGAAGGGTGGCTCCCATGGAATGTATTATAAAAGTGGTTAAACTTGGGCGAATGGTTTCAACTCTTTTTTGGTATAATAGGGCACTGAATGTACTACAATTTTGTTGGGGGACACTTGAGTCTGAGATTTTTTCCTGACATAGTTATGGGCACCAACGTGACCTCGCCAAAACCGACTTTTTAACGCGTGAATTGTAATTCCTTTTGAGTACCCTATCTTATAGAGCGTCCCTTGAAACCTCTAAAAATATATACTTTATTGGGGGTACACTTGAGTCTGGGAAAGTTATACTCAAAAAAGTGGCATTTTTGGGGCCAAAAGTGGTCGGTTTTTTGAGTACAACTACGCGGAAAAAATTTTTAAAAATAAACGGACTTCAGATTCGTGTTCAGCACCTATTGGAGTACCATAAATCATATTTTTCTCGAGGTCGAATTTTTGACCCATTTTTGAAGGGCTTTTTTGACCCCTTTTGAAATTTTTGGGTGAAATTTAAATCGACTGTAACTTTGTGAGTTTTTGTCGTAGCCAAACGAAATAAAGGTTATAAAATAGAGCAAAAAATTACAATTTTTTTGATCCATTTAACTTTTTGAAAAATTTCACCCGAGGCCTGGTATGGTCGATTTTTTCAAAATTCAAAATTTTTCGGTTTTTTGAAATTTCTTTGGGTATATCGAGGCTGAGGGGTGTTATAAATATTTTTATAAAATAGAGCAGAATTTTTGCTATATATTAAGCTTTTAAAATGTTTCAAAAGGGTTTATTTTTGGGGAGTTATGATTTTTTGAAAAATTACGTAAATTTTTCGGTCTTAATTTTCGGCCAAAAAATTCGAGGTGTCAATCTTTTCTGCTTTTGACACAAAAACATATTTTCTGGTAGAATAGCATGAGCTGAATTCAGATCCGGTCTCAGATAAATTCTATCAAAATTTCCAGGCAAGTTAGATTTCCAGGCAAGTTTAGACTTTTTGTAGAGGGTCGTTTCGGCTCTCTTCGATATCCAGTTCGAAAGAGCGTCCCCTGGCGGTCAGAAAAATGTATAATATGTTGGGGGTCCACTTGAGTCTCAAAAAGTTATAGCCAATGTGCGCAAATGTCGCAAAACTTTTTGAGACTCTAACATCCCGGAGAATTTTTTTAAAATTTTTCTGACGCCGGATTCATACTCAGCGGGTGTCAGAGTACCATATAGGTCGAATTTTGGGTCAAAATTCGAAAATTTTGTCCCACCCCCTATTTCCAAAGGGGTACCCCTTTTGGGGGATTTTCGGGATTTTTTAGGTCGACATAACTTTTTTTGGAATTCTCGTGTTCGGGGCATAGGTATTTTTCCTGGATAGAGCAGATTCTTCTCGATAGAATAAGCTTTTAAAACATTCCAAAAAGGTCAACTTTGAAAAAGTTATGAATTTTTGAAAATTTGGTCGGTTTTTTCGTCCAAAATTTTCGACAAAAAAATTTTTTTCCCAAAATCGATATAAATGGGCCAATTTTATATCAATCGAAAGCTCACATCGAGATGAGTCTAAAAATATTTTTTGCAAATTTTCTGACCATTTTAGCAAAAGTTTGAAAGGGTCGAAATTTCGGGAGTGGGCGGTACCATACCCAGTGGGGTACCAAAGGAGGGGTATTCTTCCATCGACCCGACGATTCTTCCATCGACTCGGGTCTTCCATTTCTTCTTTTCCTCTTCCGTCAGCAGGTCCAGGTTGCCCAAGCCCAAAATCTTTACCGGCGAGGGCCGAAGGCCCGAAGCAATGAAAAGGCAGGGCAATCTCTGCCGGCGAGAGGGGAAGGCCCGAAGCAATGAAAAGGCATGGCTAATCTTTGCCGGCGAGGGCCGAAGGCCCGAAGCAATGAAAAGGCAGGGCAAACTTTACCGTTTCAAGCAGCGCGCGAAGCGCGCCCCAAAGCCGATAGGCTTTCCAACGGGCAGAGATAAATTTAAACCGAAAGTATCCTAATGGGAATTGCATACGCACAACGCCGCCATCGCATACGTAACTACAGCTAGTTGTATAGAGGAATTTATGTTTTGCATTTTTTAAATTAAAAATACTTGTAAAATTAATTAAATTTATTGTGGAAAATTTTTTTTGAAATTCTAGAAAAATATTTATAGACGAATATGATCAAAAAATTAAAAAAAGATATGTTGTTATGATATAAATTAAAATAGTTTAAAATAATAAATAGTCGATCTGAAATGACCAAGATGCGTAAAATTTTTTGATAAACAATTCAAGAATATTTATAGTAGCTAATATTCAGTTAATATATCTAATCTAATATCCATTTAATTAAATAATTTATATATTTAATATTCAATTTTAAATAGGTTTTGTAGTCTTACAGAAGATTGATTTCTGATAAAATTTTTTGGATGCCATCTGAATCAGACTAGCAATTAAATTAATAATAATGTTAGATATTTCTTTGAATATCTATGAGGACCAGGTCAGTCAGAGCCACAAAATTTTATCAAATTCCATTACAACGATATCTAGGTAAAACATAGTTCAGTCTATGTTCAACCTAGATTGCTAATAGTCCTTGTTATGGACATTATAGCAAAAATATAGCAATTAATAATATAATTTTTAACGGTTATTTTTGAATTAAAATTGTGAAAAATTAAAAAAGTTTAAATAATAAATAGTCCTTTCCTCTTAAAGAGTTTAAAGCGGAAATTAAGTGAAATGGATATTTTGCCTATTTTTAAAAATATTTTTCCAAAGAAAATTGGCATAAAAGTTTATTATTATAATATTTGAAGATTTCAAGAAAATAAAAATAGAAATTAGAAGATAATTTTTTTTATTTTTAAAAAATTTTTTGAAAAAGTTAAATAAGAAATTAAAAAATATAAAATTAATTAGAAAGAGCAATCAGATTAAATTAATTCTATCTAATAAGGATTATTTAATTTCTTAAATGTTATTCTAATACGATAAATTATTTTTAGAATTTGTAAAATCATGTTTAGTTGGTTACTAGAATGGTTGTCCTAAACATTTAGATGCATGTTATATGCTCAAATACCAAGATGAGATAGCCACAGAGGTGGGTCTGAATTTCGATTTCCGACGTTTTTTCCTTCCGATTTCCGACTTTTGAGCCAGTTCCAAGTTCCGACAGCTCTGACTGTTCCGACCACCCCTGGATAGCCACAAAAGTGGTGTTTTTACATTGTTTCATATTTAGATGACCCGTTATAATATTAGTTATGATTGAATTACTGTAATGAAAATAAACCTTCAGTTGATTTTATAATCCTGAAGGAAACAGTAAGAGAAATAGTTAAAGATACAAAATGAGAGTTATTTTGCTAACTGCCGCTGCGCATAGAGTGAAGGGGAGTTGGATATTTTAACTCACATATGGGGATTATCAATAGAGATCGGCCTGGATCATGATCCAGATCTTGATTTTTCTGGATCCAAATCCAATATCAAGGCCTTTCATTTGCTTGTTTCTTTTTCTTCACTCAAAATCAAGAATCTGGTCAGGGTCCTCAACAATATGTGTATGGCACTAGAAGCTAGCTCCAGAGCCAAGATTTTAAAAGGCCGGAGCACAAAGCCGGAGCCAAGGCTTCCTTTAATTAAAAAAAATAAAGATTTTTCTACTTTAATTAGTTAAATGAAGAGGCATTGAAACTCCATAAATACACTCCTTTTAAGAGTGCATTTACATTATTTATTAATTATTGTAGACAATCACAAGATTATTAATTTGCATCCTCAATTGTTTGTCTTATGGCCTCATTGCCCTTTTAGCCTATTGAGGAAAGGAGATAGGAAGGGAAGAAGTAGATTGAGGGGAGTGGCTGACTGGAAAGAAAAATGAATCTGAAGTCAAATGAATGTGAAAAGGGAAGGGAGTAGAGGAAGGAAGCTGAAGATTTGGGAAGGATGTAAGGAGAGGGATATAAGGAGAGACTTAGGGAGAGGAAGAGAGAAAGAAGAGATTTTAGAATTAAACAATCGACTACAAGAAAATAAAGGCAAAAAAGGAGGAATGAATGTGGGGAAGACGATTAAATAAAAGTATTTGCGCCAAAAATTATTTGCCAGCCAAAAATTTTTATAAAGGCAATTTAGACAAAAAATAAAGTCTAAGAAAAAAATATTATTTATTATGATTAATGGCACGCGGAAAGTACAAGTTGTCTTTAATTATTTTGACTGTAAAAAAGAGAAGAGTTTTATTAAAGTGTTAATTTCAAAATAAAAAATGACGAATCTTTATAAAAATATTAATGACGAATTTATTATTTTATTGTTGATTTTTAAATAATATTTTGAGAATAATGAAGCACTATATATTTCTCAACAAAACTCTCGGTCCGAGACTCGGTCTCGGGGCTGATTCCCGGTCTTGGCTCTCGGCTTTTTTCACCCCCGAACATCGCTACTGGTTACATCTACTAGGAGTGCGGCGATTACCATACACCGAAATACCTACCACTAATGCTGTCAGTATACCAAACAGCAGAAAATTACAAACATAAACTTAAAGAGACGCGTGGAAGGCTGTTTCAATAAAGATACTATAATGGATGATCAATATGTAAAAGTAGATTTTGCTAATTTAGATTTTGTTATTTTATTATTTATTTATATAGGGGGTTTGATTTATGTTTCGGTTTTTTTGGATGTCTGATTATCAGACAAAAAATTTAAATTGTGATAGCAATTCCTCTAATAGCAGCTCCTTCAATTTAAATATCCATTCTAATAGAATATCACTTAGAAGATAATTGAAAAATAGCCAGGGATTTGAATTAGAGGTTTTAAAGAATTAGGTATTTACGTATTTTTATTTAGTGTCTATAGCTAATGACAACAATGATTGGGTATAATAGGCTTATAAGCGTTGCGAAACTCGACTAAAGGAGGTCGAGAAACGAAGACCCAAAGCGAAACCCATTAAAAGGCAAGACTGGCGAAGAGCCCAAAACTGAGTCTTTCCAGTGCCACAAACCATAATCAGTAAACAAACCCCTCGTAGTATAAATCCCCAAATTCCAATGGGAACTAACGTACCTAATGGATTTGCTACAATTTTGATCTCTCTCGAGTCCAAATTTTTGTAAGTGATTTAATTCTTCTAAAAGCGGGTGAAGTGCTTCCCAAGGCCAGAGGCATTCCAAATTAGGGCATTTTTTCTTCAATAGGCCTTGATGATTGTGTTGTCTAATTTAAGAATCTGTTATAATATTCCTCTTAAGCCTCATTTTCTCTAAATTTTTCAATTATTTATGTTCTCAAAAATTATTTACAAAAGAACATTATTTGTTAAAAATTAAAAAAAAAGAAGGATAGCCGCCCCTCTCCTCTCCATCGGTCATTTCCGGCTAATGTTCTCCCTCCTATAAAGAAATACAATATTTGCCCAAATAAATACTTGTAATTCTCTGATTTGTATATATGCGCAATCCTCTTATATTATTTAAACATTTGTTGCCTTCCAAAAAAGATTTTTGTATTTATTTTTGGTTTATTTGATGAGTATATGTATTTAATGATTGACAGGTAAAAACCTTTTTAAATATACAAGGGCTAAATGATTTTGGAAAAATATGAACTTATTTGAGGATATTACTGTAATTCTAGAATCTTTGGATATTATTTATTTATTTATTTATTTATGAGCAACCACACGGTATAAAAAAATACACTAATAGTGGTGAAAAAAAAAGACAAATATATGTAAAAAAACAAATATATGTAAAAAGACAAATATATGTAAAATCTGAATCAGACTAGCAATTAAATTAATAATAATGTTAGATATTTCTTTGAATATCTATGAGGACCAGGTCAGTCAGAGCCACAAAATTTTATCAAATTCCATTACAACGATATCTAGGTAAAACATAGTTCAGTCTATGTTCAACCTAGATTGCTAATAGTCCTTGTTATGGACATTATAGCAAAAATATAGCAATTAATAATATAATTTTTAACGGTTATTTTTGAATTAAAATTGTGAAAAATTAAAAAAGTTTAAATAATAAATAGTCCTTTCCTCTTAAAGAGTTTAAAGCGGAAATTAAGTGAAATGGATATTTTGCCTATTTTTAAAAATATTTTTCCAAAGAAAATTGGCATAAAAGTTTATTATTATAATATTTGAAGATTTCAAGAAAATAAAAATAGAAATTAGAAGATAATTTTTTTTATTTTTAAAAAATTTTTGAAAAAGTTAAATAAGAAATTAAAAAATATAAAATTAATTAGAAAGAGCAATCAGATTAAATTAATTCTATCTAATAAGGATTATTTAATTTCTTAAATGTTATTCTAATACGATAAATTATTTTTAGAATTTGTAAAATCATGTTTAGTTGGTTACTAGAATGGTTGTCCTAAACATTTAGATGCATGTTATATGCTCAAATACCAAGATGAGATAGCCACAGAGGTGGGTCTGAATTCCGATTTCCGACGTTTTTTCCTTCCGATTTCCGACTTTTGAGCCAGTTCCAAGTTCCGACAGCTCTGACTGTTCCGACCACCCCTGGATAGCCACAAAAGTGGTGTTTTTACATTGTTTCATATTTAGATGACCCGTTATAATATTAGTTATGATTGAATTACTGTAATGAAAATAAACCTTCAGTTGATTTTATAATCCTGAAGGAAACAGTAAGAGAAATAGTTAAAGATACAAAATGAGAGTTATTTTGCTAACTGCCGCTGCGCATAGAGTGAAGGGGAGTTGGATATTTTAACTCACATATGGGGATTATCAATAGAGATCGGCCTGGATCATGATCCAGATCTTGATTTTTCTGGATCCAAATCCAATATCAAGGCCTTTCATTTGCTTGTTTCTTTTTCTTCACTCAAAATCAAGAATCTGGTCAGGGTCCTCAACAATATGTGTATGGCACTAGAAGCTAGCTCCAGAGCCAAGATTTTAAAAGGCCGGAGCACAAAGCCGGAGCCAAGGCTTCCTTTAATTAAAAAAAATAAAGATTTTTCTACTTTAATTAGTTAAATGAAGAGGCATTGAAACTCCATAAATACACTCCTTTTAAGAGTGCATTTACATTATTTATTAATTATTGTAGACAATCACAAGATTATTAATTTGCATCCTCAATTGTTTGTCTTATGGCCTCATTGCCCTTTTAGCCTATTGAGGAAAGGAGATAGGAAGGGAAGAAGTAGATTGAGGGGAGTGGCTGACTGGAAAGAAAAATGAATCTGAAGTCAAATGAATGTGAAAAGGGAAGGGAGTAGAGGAAGGAAGCTGAAGATTTGGGAAGGATGTAAGGAGAGGGATATAAGGAGAGACTTAGGGAGAGGAAGAGAGAAAGAAGAGATTTTAGAATTAAACAATCGACTACAAGAAAATAAAGGCAAAAAAGGAGGAATGAATGTGGGGAAGACGATTAAATAAAAGTATTTGCGCCAAAAATTATTTGCCAGCCAAAAATTTTTATAAAGGCAATTTAGACAAAAAATAAAGTCTAAGAAAAAAATATTATTTATTATGATTAATGGCACGCGGAAAGTACAAGTTGTCTTTAATTATTTTGACTGTAAAAAAGAGAAGAGTTTTATTAAAGTGTTAATTTCAAAATAAAAAATGACGAATCTTTATAAAAATATTAATGACGAATTTATTATTTTATTGTTGATTTTTAAATAATATTTTGAGAATAATGAAGCACTATATATTTCTCAACAAAACTCTCGGTCCGAGACTCGGTCTCGGGGCTGATTCCCGGTCTTGGCTCTCGGCTTTTTTCACCCCCGAACATCGCTACTGGTTACATCTACTAGGAGTGCGGCGATTACCATACACCGAAATACCTACCACTAATGCTGTCAGTATACCAAACAGCAGAAAATTACAAACATAAACTTAAAGAGACGCGTGGAAGGCTGTTTCAATAAAGATACTATAATGGATGATCAATATGTAAAAGTAGATTTTGCTAATTTAGATTTTGTTATTTTATTATTTATTTATATAGGGGGTTTGATTTATGTTTCGGTTTTTTTGGATGTCTGATTATCAGACAAAAAATTTAAATTGTGATAGCAATTCCTCTAATAGCAGCTCCTTCAATTTAAATATCCATTCTAATAGAATATCACTTAGAAGATAATTGAAAAATAGCCAGGGATTTGAATTAGAGGTTTTAAAGAATTAGGTATTTACGTATTTTTATTTAGTGTCTATAGCTAATGACAACAATGATTGGGTATAATAGGCTTATAAGCGTTGCGAAACTCGACTAAAGGAGGTCGAGAAACGAAGACCCAAAGCGAAACCCATTAAAAGGCAAGACTGGCGAAGAGCCCAAAACTGAGTCTTTCCAGTGCCACAAACCATAATCAGTAAACAAACCCCTCGTAGTATAAATCCCCAAATTCCAATGGGAACTAACGTACCTAATGGATTTGCTACAATTTTGATCTCTCTCGAGTCCAAATTTTTGTAAGTGATTTAATTCTTCTAAAAGCGGGTGAAGTGCTTCCCAAGGCCAGAGGCATTCCAAATTAGGGCATTTTTTCTTCAATAGGCCTTGATGATTGTGTTGTCTAATTTAAGAATCTGTTATAATATTCCTCTTAAGCCTCATTTTCTCTAAATTTTTCAATTATTTATGTTCTCAAAAATTATTTACAAAAGAACATTATTTGTTAAAAATTAAAAAAAAAGAAGGATAGCCGCCCCTCTCCTCTCCATCGGTCATTTCCGGCTAATGTTCTCCCTCCTATAAAGAAATACAATATTTGCCCAAATAAATACTTGTAATTCTCTGATTTGTATATATGCGCAATCCTCTTATATTATTTAAACATTTGTTGCCTTCCAAAAAAGATTTTTGTATTTATTTTTGGTTTATTTGATGAGTATATGTATTTAATGATTGACAGGTAAAAACCTTTTTAAATATACAAGGGCTAAATGATTTTGGAAAAATATGAACTTATTTGAGGATATTACTGTAATTCTAGAATCTTTGGATATTATTTATTTATTTATTTATTTATGAGCAACCACACGGTATAAAAAAATACACTAATAGTGGTGAAAAAAAAAGACAAATATATGTAAAAAAACAAATATATGTAAAAAGACAAATATATGTAAAATCTGAATCAGACTAGCAATTAAATTAATAATAATGTTAGATATTTCTTTGAATATCTATGAGGACCAGGTCAGTCAGAGCCACAAAATTTTATCAAATTCCATTACAACGATATCTAGGTAAAACATAGTTCAGTCTATGTTCAACCTAGATTGCTAATAGTCCTTGTTATGGACATTATAGCAAAAATATAGCAATTAATAATATAATTTTTAACGGTTATTTTTGAATTAAAATTGTGAAAAATTAAAAAAGTTTAAATAATAAATAGTCCTTTCCTCTTAAAGAGTTTAAAGCGGAAATTAAGTGAAATGGATATTTTGCCTATTTTTAAAAATATTTTTCCAAAGAAAATTGGCATAAAAGTTTATTATTATAATATTTGAAGATTTCAAGAAAATAAAAATAGAAATTAGAAGATAATTTTTTTTATTTTTAAAAAATTTTTTGAAAAAGTTAAATAAGAAATTAAAAAATATAAAATTAATTAGAAAGAGCAATCAGATTAAATTAATTCTATCTAATAAGGATTATTTAATTTCTTAAATGTTATTCTAATACGATAAATTATTTTTAGAATTTGTAAAATCATGTTTAGTTGGTTACTAGAATGGTTGTCCTAAACATTTAGATGCATGTTATATGCTCAAATACCAAGATGAGATAGCCACAGAGGTGGGTCTGAATTCCGATTTCCGACGTTTTTTCCTTCCGATTTCCGACTTTTGAGCCAGTTCCAAGTTCCGACAGCTCTGACTGTTCCGACCACCCCTGGATAGCCACAAAAGTGGTGTTTTTACATTGTTTCATATTTAGATGACCCGTTATAATATTAGTTATGATTGAATTACTGTAATGAAAATAAACCTTCAGTTGATTTTATAATCCTGAAGGAAACAGTAAGAGAAATAGTTAAAGATACAAAATGAGAGTTATTTTGCTAACTGCCGCTGCGCATAGAGTGAAGGGGAGTTGGATATTTTAACTCACATATGGGGATTATCAATAGAGATCGGCCTGGATCATGATCCAGATCTTGATTTTTCTGGATCCAAATCCAATATCAAGGCCTTTCATTTGCTTGTTTCTTTTTCTTCACTCAAAATCAAGAATCTGGTCAGGGTCCTCAACAATATGTGTATGGCACTAGAAGCTAGCTCCAGAGCCAAGATTTTAAAAGGCCGGAGCACAAAGCCGGAGCCAAGGCTTCCTTTAATTAAAAAAAATAAAGATTTTTCTACTTTAATTAGTTAAATGAAGAGGCATTGAAACTCCATAAATACACTCCTTTTAAGAGTGCATTTACATTATTTATTAATTATTGTAGACAATCACAAGATTATTAATTTGCATCCTCAATTGTTTGTCTTATGGCCTCATTGCCCTTTTAGCCTATTGAGGAAAGGAGATAGGAAGGGAAGAAGTAGATTGAGGGGAGTGGCTGACTGGAAAGAAAAATGAATCTGAAGTCAAATGAATGTGAAAAGGGAAGGGAGTAGAGGAAGGAAGCTGAAGATTTGGGAAGGATGTAAGGAGAGGGATATAAGGAGAGACTTAGGGAGAGGAAGAGAGAAAGAAGAGATTTTAGAATTAAACAATCGACTACAAGAAAATAAAGGCAAAAAAGGAGGAATGAATGTGGGGAAGACGATTAAATAAAAGTATTTGCGCCAAAAATTATTTGCCAGCCAAAAATTTTTATAAAGGCAATTTAGACAAAAAATAAAGTCTAAGAAAAAAATATTATTTATTATGATTAATGGCACGCGGAAAGTACAAGTTGTCTTTAATTATTTTGACTGTAAAAAAGAGAAGAGTTTTATTAAAGTGTTAATTTCAAAATAAAAAATGACGAATCTTTATAAAAATATTAATGACGAATTTATTATTTTATTGTTGATTTTTAAATAATATTTTGAGAATAATGAAGCACTATATATTTCTCAACAAAACTCTCGGTCCGAGACTCGGTCTCGGGGCTGATTCCCGGTCTTGGCTCTCGGCTTTTTTCACCCCCGAACATCGCTACTGGTTACATCTACTAGGAGTGCGGCGATTACCATACACCGAAATACCTACCACTAATGCTGTCAGTATACCAAACAGCAGAAAATTACAAACATAAACTTAAAGAGACGCGTGGAAGGCTGTTTCAATAAAGATACTATAATGGATGATCAATATGTAAAAGTAGATTTTGCTAATTTAGATTTTGTTATTTTATTATTTATTTATATAGGGGGGTTTGATTTATGTTTCGGTTTTTTTGGATGTCTGATTATCAGACAAAAAATTTAAATTGTGATAGCAATTCCTCTAATAGCAGCTCCTTCAATTTAAATATCCATTCTAATAGAATATCACTTAGAAGATAATTGAAAAATAGCCAGGGATTTGAATTAGAGGTTTTAAAGAATTAGGTATTTACGTATTTTTATTTAGTGTCTATAGCTAATGACAACAATGATTGGGTATAATAGGCTTATAAGCGTTGCGAAACTCGACTAAAGGAGGTCGAGAAACGAAGACCCAAAGCGAAACCCATTAAAAGGCAAGACTGGCGAAGAGCCCAAAACTGAGTCTTTCCAGTGCCACAAACCATAATCAGTAAACAAACCCCTCGTAGTATAAATCCCCAAATTCCAATGGGAACTAACGTACCTAATGGATTTGCTACAATTTTGATCTCTCTCGAGTCCAAAATTTTGTAAGTGATTTAATTCTTCTAAAAGCGGGTGAAGTGCTTCCCAAGGCCAGAGGCATTCCAAATTAGGGCATTTTTTCTTCAATAGGCCTTGATGATTGTGTTGTCTAATTTAAGAATCTGTTATAATATTCCTCTTAAGCCTCATTTTCTCTAAATTTTTCAATTATTTATGTTCTCAAAAATTATTTACAAAAGAACATTATTTGTTAAAAATTAAAAAAAAAGAAGGATAGCCGCCCCTCTCCTCTCCATCGGTCATTTCCGGCTAATGTTCTCCCTCCTATAAAGAAATACAATATTTGCCCAAATAAATACTTGTAATTCTCTGATTTGTATATATGCGCAATCCTCTTATATTATTTAAACATTTGTTGCCTTCCAAAAAAGATTTTTGTATTTATTTTTGGTTTATTTGATGAGTATATGTATTTAATGATTGACAGGTAAAAACCTTTTTAAATATACAAGGGCTAAATGATTTTGGAAAAATATGAACTTATTTGAGGATATTACTGTAATTCTAGAATCTTTGGATATTATTTATTTATTTATTTATTTATGAGCAACCACACGGTATAAAAAAATACACTAATAGTGGTGAAAAAAAAAGACAAATATATGTAAAAAAACAAATATATGTAAAAAGACAAATATATGTAAAATCTGAATCAGACTAGCAATTAAATTAATAATAATGTTAGATATTTCTTTGAATATCTATGAGGACCAGGTCAGTCAGAGCCACAAAATTTTATCAAATTCCATTACAACGATATCTAGGTAAAACATAGTTCAGTCTATGTTCAACCTAGATTGCTAATAGTCCTTGTTATGGACATTATAGCAAAAATATAGCAATTAATAATATAATTTTTAACGGTTATTTTTGAATTAAAATTGTGAAAAATTAAAAAAGTTTAAATAATAAATAGTCCTTTCCTCTTAAAGAGTTTAAAGCGGAAATTAAGTGAAATGGATATTTTGCCTATTTTTAAAAATATTTTTCCAAAGAAAATTGGCATAAAAGTTTATTATTATAATATTTGAAGATTTCAAGAAAATAAAAATAGAAATTAGAAGATAATTTTTTTTATTTTTAAAAAATTTTTGAAAAAGTTAAATAAGAAATTAAAAAATATAAAATTAATTAGAAAGAGCAATCAGATTAAATTAATTCTATCTAATAAGGATTATTTAATTTCTTAAATGTTATTCTAATACGATAAATTATTTTTAGAATTTGTAAAATCATGTTTAGTTGGTTACTAGAATGGTTGTCCTAAACATTTAGATGCATGTTATATGCTCAAATACCAAGATGAGATAGCCACAGAGGTGGGTCTGAATTCCGATTTCCGACGTTTTTTCCTTCCGATTTCCGACTTTTGAGCCAGTTCCAAGTTCCGACAGCTCTGACTGTTCCGACCACCCCTGGATAGCCACAAAAGTGGTGTTTTTACATTGTTTCATATTTAGATGACCCGTTATAATATTAGTTATGATTGAATTACTGTAATGAAAATAAACCTTCAGTTGATTTTATAATCCTGAAGGAAACAGTAAGAGAAATAGTTAAAGATACAAAATGAGAGTTATTTTGCTAACTGCCGCTGCGCATAGAGTGAAGGGGAGTTGGATATTTTAACTCACATATGGGGATTATCAATAGAGATCGGCCTGGATCATGATCCAGATCTTGATTTTTCTGGATCCAAATCCAATATCAAGGCCTTTCATTTGCTTGTTTCTTTTTCTTCACTCAAAATCAAGAATCTGGTCAGGGTCCTCAACAATATGTGTATGGCACTAGAAGCTAGCTCCAGAGCCAAGATTTTAAAAGGCCGGAGCACAAAGCCGGAGCCAAGGCTTCCTTTAATTAAAAAAAATAAAGATTTTTCTACTTTAATTAGTTAAATGAAGAGGCATTGAAACTCCATAAATACACTCCTTTTAAGAGTGCATTTACATTATTTATTAATTATTGTAGACAATCACAAGATTATTAATTTGCATCCTCAATTGTTTGTCTTATGGCCTCATTGCCCTTTTAGCCTATTGAGGAAAGGAGATAGGAAGGGAAGAAGTAGATTGAGGGGAGTGGCTGACTGGAAAGAAAAATGAATCTGAAGTCAAATGAATGTGAAAAGGGAAGGGAGTAGAGGAAGGAAGCTGAAGATTTGGGAAGGATGTAAGGAGAGGGATATAAGGAGAGACTTAGGGAGAGGAAGAGAGAAAGAAGAGATTTTAGAATTAAACAATCGACTACAAGAAAATAAAGGCAAAAAAGGAGGAATGAATGTGGGGAAGACGATTAAATAAAAGTATTTGCGCCAAAAATTATTTGCCAGCCAAAAATTTTTATAAAGGCAATTTAGACAAAAAATAAAGTCTAAGAAAAAAATATTATTTATTATGATTAATGGCACGCGGAAAGTACAAGTTGTCTTTAATTATTTTGACTGTAAAAAAGAGAAGAGTTTTATTAAAGTGTTAATTTCAAAATAAAAAATGACGAATCTTTATAAAAATATTAATGACGAATTTATTATTTTATTGTTGATTTTTAAATAATATTTTGAGAATAATGAAGCACTATATATTTCTCAACAAAACTCTCGGTCCGAGACTCGGTCTCGGGGCTGATTCCCGGTCTTGGCTCTCGGCTTTTTTCACCCCCGAACATCGCTACTGGTTACATCTACTAGGAGTGCGGCGATTACCATACACCGAAATACCTACCACTAATGCTGTCAGTATACCAAACAGCAGAAAATTACAAACATAAACTTAAAGAGACGCGTGGAAGGCTGTTTCAATAAAGATACTATAATGGATGATCAATATGTAAAAGTAGATTTTGCTAATTTAGATTTTGTTATTTTATTATTTATTTATATAGGGGGTTTGATTTATGTTTCGGTTTTTTTGGATGTCTGATTATCAGACAAAAAATTTAAATTGTGATAGCAATTCCTCTAATAGCAGCTCCTTCAATTTAAATATCCATTCTAATAGAATATCACTTAGAAGATAATTGAAAAATAGCCAGGGATTTGAATTAGAGGTTTTAAAGAATTAGGTATTTACGTATTTTTATTTAGTGTCTATAGCTAATGACAACAATGATTGGGTATAATAGGCTTATAAGCGTTGCGAAACTCGACTAAAGGAGGTCGAGAAACGAAGACCCAAAGCGAAACCCATTAAAAGGCAAGACTGGCGAAGAGCCCAAAACTGAGTCTTTCCAGTGCCACAAACCATAATCAGTAAACAAACCCCTCGTAGTATAAATCCCCAAATTCCAATGGGAACTAACGTACCTAATGGATTTGCTACAATTTTGATCTCTCTCGAGTCCAAATTTTTGTAAGTGATTTAATTCTTCTAAAAGCGGGTGAAGTGCTTCCCAAGGCCAGAGGCATTCCAAATTAGGGCATTTTTTCTTCAATAGGCCTTGATGATTGTGTTGTCTAATTTAAGAATCTGTTATAATATTCCTCTTAAGCCTCATTTTCTCTAAATTTTTCAATTATTTATGTTCTCAAAAATTATTTACAAAAGAACATTATTTGTTAAAAATTAAAAAAAAGAAGGATAGCCGCCCCTCTCCTCTCCATCGGTCATTTCCGGCTAATGTTCTCCCTCCTATAAAGAAATACAATATTTGCCCAAATAAATACTTGTAATTCTCTGATTTGTATATATGCGCAATCCTCTTATATTATTTAAACATTTGTTGCCTTCCAAAAAAGATTTTTGTATTTATTTTTGGTTTATTTGATGAGTATATGTATTTAATGATTGACAGGTAAAAACCTTTTTAAATATACAAGGGCTAAATGATTTTGGAAAAATATGAACTTATTTGAGGATATTACTGTAATTCTAGAATCTTTGGATATTATTTATTTATTTATTTATTTATGAGCAACCACACGGTATAAAAAAATACACTAATAGTGGTGAAAAAAAAAGACAAATATATGTAAAAAAACAAATATATGTAAAAAGACAAATATATGTAAAAAGAAAAATTTTTTTGTAAAATAAATTAATTTATTTGAATTATGTATTTGGAGTGTTTGGTGAAATAATTGTTTTGTTGTATATTTTGTTAAAAATTTTGTTTTATTTCACCAAACATTTAATAAATTAAAACTTAAGGAAAAATGTTTCCGTTATCTGATATCCATTTTTTAATGTATTTCCTGAATGGCTTTTTATGCATTATACCCATAATTTCATTAGGTAGTTTATTCCAATTTGTTACATTTCTTATAAAAAAATTATTTCTCGATTTCGAATTATATCTTTGGCTTTGAAGGAGTAGGGGTTTTCTTTTGGCTTTTTTTGCAAACGCGAAGAACTTTTCAGGTTTTAAGTGTGTATTCTGATAAAGGATTTTTTGAATCATACAAAGATCATTAATTTGTCTTCGTATGTCTAATTTCTCTATGTTACATATTTTTAATCTTTCTTCATATTTTATTTTTATAAATCCAGATTTTTTAAATGCAATTTTTTAAAATATTTTTGAATTTTTCAAGCCTTTCGCAATTTGCTTTTTTCATAGGATTCCATACCTCGCTTGCATATTCTAGTTGTGGCCGAATATATGTCTTGTAGATATTAATGTATTGTTCCAGTTTTCTAGTTCTTATAACTTTAAAAAGTCTATATATACTTAAGTAAGCTCTTTTGATAATTATATTAATATGATCGGAAGATGAGAGTTTGGAATCTATTAAGATACCCAAATCTCTAACTGTTTGTAGTTTAGGAATTAAATTCTCAGATATATGATATCCTTCTTGTGAGTTATTTTTTCCAACGTAAAGTACAGAGCATTTATTTTCTGCGATTTCTAAACCGTTAATTTTAGCCCATTTACTAAGTAATATTAGTGATTCTTTTAGTATGTCCCGTTTATTGTCATTTTGATGATATGTATATAATTTTACATCATCTGCATATATTTTAATTTTTACATCAGAAGGAAGATAGTTTGGAAGGTCATTTATGAAGATAAGAAATAGTAATGGACCTAATACACTTCCTTGTGGTACTCCTGATTTTGTTTGTATGCTTTCAGAGAATTCTTTTTCTATTTTAACTTTAAAACTTCTTTTTGTTAAAAAGTTTTCTATAAAATCATATAATTTTCCATTTATTCCACAAGCTTTTATTTTGAGTAATAAGAGCTCAATAGGAAAAAACATATTATAAAATATTTTTAAATCGAAAATTATTATAAAATATTTTTATTATAAAATATTTTTAAATCGAAAATTTCATATTTATTTAAAACTAGTTCACTATGGTTTTTCAATTTTACGGAGCTGTATTGACAGGTGGACTTGCATCAGTGGCGTTGCCTCCATAAATATTTTCCCAGATAATTTTCCAACGGGAAAAAGCCCTAATCATAATTTAGGTATATCAGAAATTAAAAACATAAAATATACAATAAAACGTAAATTAATAAAATATTAAATAAAAAATAAAATAAAAAAATAATAATAAAAATTAAATATCTTTTAAAAAACTGTCGTGGTTGTAGTTGTAATTGTATTATTTTTAATTCGTAGCAATTTAAAAATAAAGCGTTTGATTAGCTTATATTCTTTTCTGTAAGCTTTATTATAGTCGCTACTAAAATTAAAATTTTGTTAACTTAAATTTTTTTATAAAGTCTTAGTTTAACTAGATAAAACCATCTCTTAAAGTTAATACAAATTCTTAACAATTTTTTGCCTTTGGGTCGGAAAATTTCCGGTTCGAGCATTTCTTCTTTTTGACCCAGACTAGGACACGGATTTTGGTATCCGTATCCGGATATTTACAGCGGATACAGACGGATATCTGCAGGCATTTTTATAATATCTGTATCCATATCCGTATCCATGTCCTAGTCTGCTTTGATCTACAAATGATTAACTGAAATTTTTATTCTTTACACCGATGTTAATAAAAATATAGATATCAGTGAGAGTCTCGTTAATTACAAGGAAATTTTCCTCCTAAATTTTCAGAAATGACTGATTTGTTTCAGAATATAGAGAGATAGAACAATGGGCCCTATCCCGAAAGAAGGGTCGAATCGTTTTTTCATTATTTTATAAAAAGGGTCAATTTTTCTTTAATAGTTGATGGTTGTTGATGTTTGCCGTAAGGAAAAATGGAGAAAAGAAAATAACTTTTTTATAACAAAAAGAGCTATCTTAACTCCTTACCTATGGGGTCTGTCGGTTTTTGCTACTGCGGAGGAAACCAGGATCTCCATTGCTACTAAACTAGGAATAGGTTTATGTTACTCAGGTAGAACCCAGCCCCCCTTTGACTCCCCAGCAAGGCGCGTGCCGCAAAACCCCGCGCGAAGCGCGGGGTTTTGCACAAGTGACTTGCCGGCTTTCCATAGGTTTACTTGGTTTATTTTTGCATCGAAAAAAATAAAAAAGTTATTTCCTTTCCTCCATTTTTCCTTACAGTAAACATCAACAACCATCAACTATTAAGGAAAAAGTGACCCTTTTTATAAAATAATGAAAAAAACGATTCGACCCTTCTTTGGGGATAGGGTCGAACAATGCCAATTTTAATACCAATATAAATTCACCAATTTATATAAAGAATTGGGGCAGTAGATGCACTAGCTGTATTAAGTAAAACTGAAGGAATTATTCCATATAGTAACATCGAAAACTGATTACCACTTGTAATCGGAACTAGTATGAATACCATTATTAAACTACACAATACATAGCCTCCAACATTAATTAAAACAATTAGAATGAGTGAACGGTAAACCTTTTTCATTGTACTATCAGATGAACCTAAATAATTTATATCTGTTTTAACCTTTAACTGAACATGTCACACAAACATTTCTTGGAACCATGGGGCGATTGATTAACTTATAGACCAGGGTTGCCGCGGGTACAAAAAATCTTCGGGTACGGGTTTCGGGTATCGGGTTGGAGCGTTTTCATTTCGGGTCACGGGTTTCGGGTCGGCAAAAATTTCGGGTACGGGTTTCGGGTTTCGGGTTATAAAATTTTCATTTCGGGTATCGGGTTTCGGGTTGGAAAAAATATCGGGTACGGGTTTCGGGTTTCGGGTTGGAAAATTTTCTTTTCGGGTACGGGTTTCGGGTTTAGCGAAAAATTCGGGTTATTTTCGGGTTTTCAAACTTTATTAAGAACATAATTCAGTATTCAAAATTTAACAAAGGTAGGTTATGTGAAGAAATAATAATTTTTCTAAATTTGATGGGCTCAAACGGTTTCTTAAATCGGTCATGATCGCTCCTGCCGTAGAAAAGAGGCGTTCCGTTCCGACTAATATCCCTCCGCTTTATCTCCATTAAAGGCTCCAATTTTCGTTTTCAGCGTCACAGGCGAAAATTTTGGGAATTTTGGAAGACCGAGGAGCCAAATTTCTCTCATTTTTGGGGCCGCAGGCGAAAATTTTAAGAATTTTGATAATCCTTAAGCCAGATTTCTACCTTTTTCACCGCAGCAGGCGAAAATTTTGCAATATTTCTTGACTAAATTAAATTTTTTAATGCTTTTTCAAGCATCTTTAAAAAATAAATTTAAAAATCTAAAATGAAAATCAAAATTTAAAAACATTTAATTTTGAAAAGAAAAATATTTTAAGCCTAATTTACAGCCCTAGACTCGAACCCAACCCTATGAAAACATCGAGCCGGTCGCCTTAGCCACTCAACCACCGATCAACATATTGAAAACTGAAAGAAATTATAAATATTTCTTTCCCTTTCCCTTCTTTCTCTTTCTATAAATTTATTTTAAAAAATCGGGTAAGGCTAAGATTTCGGGTAGAAATTTCGGGTTGGCAAAAATTTCGGGTACGGGTTTCGGGTTATAAAATTTTCATTTCGGGTATCGGGTTTCGGGTTGGAAAAAATATCGGGTACGGGTTTCGGGTTTCGGGTTGGAAAATTTTCTTTTCGGGTATCGGGTTTCGGGTACAAAAAAATGCCGGGTTTCGGGTTTCGGGCGGCAACCCTGTTATAGACCTTTATGTATAACTTTATATGACCTGATACTTTTATATTAAAAAATTAATTATAGCTAAACAATTGGATCATTAGGAAAGATCTCCGTTGAACCTTGAAATTAATAACTTAAGCTTTTTGGATCGAAAATTTTTGGTTCGAGCAATTCTATTTTATGTTTTATGTGTTTTTTAAATTAAACATCCCTAGAATTAATAATTTGCATTAATTTTAAAAATGTACCCTTTCTAAATGCCAATATTAATCCAACAAGGACATAAAAGATAATTATGGGAATAAACATAAATAGCAATAATGAGCCAAGTCCATTATCATATGCGACTATTTCATAAGCCTCATAATTGTTTCCATTTATTAGCCAGTCAGGAAAGTCATAAGCTGATCTGATTATCAGTACAAGTATGAAGATTATAAACAATAGAATGGCAACAAGATGTGCACGAATATATAGGTGTTTATTGATATTTTTATAACTAAATTATTGAAGTTTTTAGTCTAATTAAATCGACCACAAAGGCTATTTATGGACTTAAATGTGGAGAGGGATTGTTAATGGATTTTTATAGTTGTTAGAATTAGTTAGGCAATAAATTGTTACTTAAAGCCAGACCCCCCCCCCCCCCCCCACAGGAGTGTGCCGTTCTTTATTAGTGTTATAGAGGAACTCGACAAACTGTCGCACTACACCACGTAAATGAAGTAAAATGCCTTATAAACATAAAATGGTCCAGGTTATAAAAATGTGCTTGTCACTTTACCACATCCTTTTGGGTACCGGAATTTTCGTCTTTGGAACATTCGTCTCCAAGATTTTTCGGAACATTCGTCTCCGATTTTTTGGTATTTTAAATTTTATTTTTCTTCGGTCAGATTATTTTTATAGAATATTTGCAAAAGATTTTAAAGGAAGTCATAAATGCTACATGAGATTTCTGGCTATTTTAAATTATATTTTTCTTCTGTCAGATTATTTTTATAAAATATTCTTAAAAGATTTTAAAGGAAGACATAAATGCTACATGAGGTTTCTGGCTATTTTAAATTTTATTTTTCTTCGGTCAGATTATTTTTATAGAATATTTGCAAAAGATTTTAAAGGAAGACATAAATGCTACATCAGATTTCTGGCTATTTTAAATTTTATTTTTCTTCGGTCAGATTATTTTTATAGAATATTTGCAAAAGATTTTAAAGGAAGGCATAAATGCTACATGAGATTTCTGGCTATTTTAAATTATATTTTTCTTCTGTCAGATTATTTTTATAAAATATTCTTAAAAGATTTTAAAGGAAGACATAAATGCTACATGAGATTTCTGGCTATTTTAAATTTTATTTTTCTTCGGTCAGATTATTTTTATAAAATATTCTTAAAAGATTTTAAAGGAAGACATAAATGCTACATGAGATTTCTGGCTATTTTAAATTTTATTTTTCTTCGGTCAGATTATTTTTATAGAATATTTGCAAAAGATTTTAAAGGAAGACATAAATGCTACATGAGATTTCTGGCTATTTTAAATTTTATTTTTCTTCGGTCAGATTATTTTTAAAGAATATTTGCAAAAGATTTTAAAGGAAGACATAAATGCTACATGAGATTTCTGGCTATTTTAAATTATATTTTTCTTCGGTCAGATTATTTTTATAAAATATTCTTAAAAGATTTTAAAGGAAGACATAAATGCTACATGAGATTTCTGGCTATTTTAAATTATATTTTTCTTCTGTCAGATTATTTTTATAAAATATTCTTAAAAGATTTTAAAGGAAGACATAAATGCTACATGAGGTTTCTGGCTATTTTAAATTTTATTTTTCTTCGGTCAGATTATTTTTATAGAATATTTGCAAAAGATTTTAAAGGAAGACATAAATGCTACATGAGATTTCTGGCTATTTTAAATTATATTTTTCTTCTGTCAGATTATTTTTATAAAATATTCTTAAAAGATTTTAAAGGAAGACATAAATGCTACATGAGGTTTCTGGCTATTTTAAATTTTATTTTTCTTCGGTCAGATTATTTTTATAAAATATTCTTAAAAGATTTTAAAGGAAGACATAAATGCTACATGAGGTTTCTGGCTATTTTAAATTTTATTTTTCTTCGGTCAGATTATTTTTATAGAATATTTGCAAAAGATTTTAAAGGAAGACATAAATGCTACATGAGATTTCTGGCTATTTTAAATTTTATTTTTCTTCGGTCAGATTATTTTTATAGAATATTTGCAAAAGATTTTAAAGGAAGACATAAATGCTACATGAGGTTTCTGGCTATTTTAAATTTTATTTTTCTTCGGTCAGATTATTTTTATAGAATATTTGCAAAAGATTTTAAAGGAAGACATAAATGCTACATGAGATTTCTGGCTATTTTAAATTATATTTTTCTTCTGTCAGATTATTTTTATAAAATATTCTTAAAAGATTTTAAAGGAAGACATAAATGCTACATGAGGTTTCTGGCTATTTTAAATTTTATTTTTCTTCGGTCAGATTATTTTTATAAAATATTCTTAAAAGATTTTAAAGGTCAGATTATTTTTATAGAATATTTGCAAAAGATTTTAAAGGAAGACATAAATGCTACATGAGATTTCTGGCTATTTTAAATTTTAGAATATTTTAAATTATATTTTTCTTCTGTTTTTTTTTTATATTTTTTATATATATATATTTTTTATATTTTTCTTCTGTTTCTGGCTATTTTAAATTTTATTTTTCTTCGGTCAGATTATTTTTATAGAATATTTGCAAAAGATTTTAAAGGAAGACATAAATGCTACATGAGATTTCTGGCTATTTTAAATTTTATTATTTATTTATAAATGCTACATGAGATTTCTGGCTATTTTAAATTATATTTTTCTTCTGTCAGATTATTTTTATAAAATATTCTTAAAAGATTTTAAAGGAAGACATAAATGCTACATGAGGTTTCTGGCTATTTTAAATTTTATTTTTCTTCGGTCAGATTATTTTTATAGAATATTTGCAAAAGATTTTATAGGAAGACATAAATGCTACATGAGATTTCTGGCTATTTTAAATTTTATTTTTCTTCGGTCAGATTATTTTTATAAAATATTCTTAAAAGATTTTAAAGGAAGACATAAATGCTACATGAGGTTTCTGGCTATTTTAAATTTTATTTTTCTTCGGTCAGATTATTTTTATAGAATATTTGCAAAAGATTTTAAAGGAAGACATAAATGCTACATGAGATTTCTGGCTATTTTAAATTTTATTTTTCTTCGGTCAGATTATTTTTATAGAATATTTGCAAAAGATTTTAAAGGAAGACATAAATGCTACATGAGGTTTCTGGCTATTTTAAATTTTATTTTTCTTCGGTCAGATTATTTTTATAGAATATTTGCAAAAGATTTTAAAGGAAGTCATAAATGCTACATGAGATTTCTGGCTATTTTAAATTATATTTTTCTTGTCAGATTATTTTTATAAAATATTCTTAAAAGATTTTAAAGGAAGACATAAATGCTACATGATGTTTCTGGCTATTTTAAATTTTATTTTTCTTCGGTCAGATTATTTTTATAGAATATTTGCAAAAGATTTTAAAGGAAGACATAAATGCTACATGAGATTTCTGGCTATTTTAAATTTTATTTTTCTTCGGTCAGATTATTTTTATAGAATATTTGCAAAAGATTTTAAAGGAAGACATAAATGCTACATGAGATTTCTGGCTATTTTAAATTATATTTTTCTTCTGTCAGATTATTTTTATAAAATATTCTTAAAAGATTTTAAAGGAAGACATAAATGCTACATGAGGTTTCTGGCTATTTTAAATTTTATTTTTCTTCGGTCAGATTATTTTTATAAAATATTCTTAAAAGATTTTAAAGGAAGACATAAATGCTACATGAGATTTCTGGCTATTTTAAATTATATTTTTCTTCTGTCAGATTATTTTTATAAAATATTCTTAAAAGATTTTAAAGGACGACATAAATGCTACATAGGTTTCTGGCTATTTTAAATTTTATTTTTCTTCGGTCAGATTATTTTTATAGAATATTTGCAAAAGATTTTATAGGAAGACATAAATGCTACATGAGATTTCTGGCTATTTTAAATTTTATTTTTCTTCGGTCAGATTATTTTTATAGAATATTTGCAAAAGATTTTAAAGGAAGACATAAATGCTACATGAGATTTCTGGCTATTTTAAATTATATTTTTCTTCTGTCAGATTATTTTTATAAAATATTCTTAAAAGATTTTAAAGGAAGACATAAATGCTACATGAGGTTTCTGGCTATTTTAAATTTTATTTTTCTTCGGTCAGATTATTTTTATAGAATATTTGCAAAAGATTTTAAAGGAAGACATAAATGCTACATGAGATTTCTGGCTATTTTAAATTTTATTTTTCTTCGGTCAGATTATTTTTATAGAATATTTGCAAAAGATTTTAAAGGAAGACATAAATGCTACATGAGATTTCTGGCTATTTTAAATTTTATTTTTCTTCGGTCAGATTATTTTTATAGAATATTTGCAAAAGATTTTAAAGGAAGACATAAATGCTACATGAGGTTTCTGGCTATTTTAAATTTTATTTTTCTTCGGTCAGATTATTTTTATAGAATATTTGCAAAAGATTTTAAAGGAAGTCATAAATGCTACATGAGATTTCTGGCTATTTTAAATTATATTTTTCTTCTGTCAGATTATTTTTATAAAATATTCTTAAAAGATTTTAAAGGAAGACATAAATGCTACATGATGTTTCTGGCTATTTTAAATTTTATTTTTCTTCGGTCAGATTATTTTTATAGAATATTTGCAAAAGATTTTAAAGGAAGACATAAATGCTACATGAGATTTCTGGCTATTTTAAATTTTATTTTTCTTCGGTCAGATTATTTTTATAGAATATTTGCAAAAGATTTTAAAGGAAGACATAAATGCTACATGAGATTTCTGGCTATTTTAAATTATATTTTTCTTCTGTCAGATTATTTTTATAAAATATTCTTAAAAGATTTTAAAGGAAGACATAAATGCTACATGAGGTTTCTGGCTATTTTAAATTTTATTTTTCTTCGGTCAGATTATTTTTATAAAATATTCTTAAAAGATTTTAAAGGAAGACATAAATGCTACATGAGATTTCTGGCTATTTTAAATTATATTTTTCTTCTGTCAGATTATTTTTATAAAATATTCTTAAAAGATTTTAAAGGAAGACATAAATGCTACATGAGGTTTCTGGCTATTTTAAATTTTATTTTTCTTCGGTCAGATTATTTTTATAGAATATTTGCAAAAGATTTTATAGGAAGACATAAATGCTACATGAGATTTCTGGCTATTTTAAATTTTATTTTTCTTCGGTCAGATTATTTTTATAGAATATTTGCAAAAGATTTTAAAGGAAGACATAAATGCTACATGAGATTTCTGGCTATTTTAAATTATATTTTTCTTCTGTCAGATTATTTTTATAAAATATTCTTAAAAGATTTTAAAGGAAGACATAAATGCTACATGAGGTTTCTGGCTATTTTAAATTTTATTTTTCTTCGGTCAGATTATTTTTATAGAATATTTGCAAAAGATTTTAAAGGAAGACATAAATGCTACATGAGATTTCTGGCTATTTTAAATTTTATTTTTCTTCGGTCAGATTATTTTTATAGAATATTTGCAAAAGATTTTAAAGGAAGACATAAATGCTACATGAGATTTCTGGCTATTTTAAATTATATTTTTCTTCTGTCAGATTATTTTTATAAAATATTCTTAAAAGATTTTAAAGGAAGACATAAATGCTACATGAGGTTTCTGGCTATTTTAAATTTTATTTTTCTTCGGTCAGATTATTTTTATAAAATATTCTTAAAAGATTTTAAAGGAAGACATAAATGCTACATGAGATTTCTGGCTATTTTAAATTTTATTTTTCTTCGGTCAGATTATTTTTATAAAATATTCTTAAAAGATTTTAAAGGAAGACATAAATGCTACATGAGATTTCTGGCTATTTTAAATTTTATTTTTCTTCGGTCAGATTATTTTTATAGAATATTTGCAAAAGATTTTAAAGGAAGACATAAATGCTACATGAGATTTCTGGCTATTTTAAATTTTATTTTTCTTCGGTCAGATTATTTTTATAAAATATTCTTAAAAGATTTTAAAGGAAGACATAAATGCTACATGAGATTTCTGGCTATTTTAAATTTTATTTTTCTTCGGTCAGATTATTTTTATATAATATTCTCAAAAGATTTTAAAGGAAGACATAAATGCTACATGAGATTTCTGGCTATTTTAAATTATATTTTTCTTCTGTCAGATTATTTTTATAAAATATTCTTAAAAGATTTTAAAGGAAGACATAAATGCTACATGAGGTTTCTGGCTATTTTAAATTTTATATTTCTTCGGTCAGATTATTTTTATAGAATATTCTCAAAAGATTTTAAAGGAAGACATAAATGCTACATGAGATTTCTGGCTATTTTAAATTATATTTTTCTTCTGTCAGATTATTTTTATAAAATATTCTTAAAAGATTTTAAAGGAAGACATAAATGCTACATGAGATTTCTGGCTATTTTAAATTTTATTTTTCTTCGGTCAGATTATTTTTATAAAATATTCTTAAAAGATTTTAAAGGAAGACATAAATGCTACATGAGGTTTCTGGCTATTTTAAATTTTATTTTTCTTCGGTCAGATTATTTTTATAAAATATTCTTAAAAGATGAGATTTCTGGCTATTTTAAATTTTATTTTTCTTCGGTCAGATTATTTTTATAAAATATTCTTAAAAGATTTTAAAGGAAGACATAAATGCTACATGAGATTTCTGGCTATTTTAAATTTTATTTTTCTTCGGTCAGATTATTTTTATATAATATTCTTAAAAGATTTTAAAGGAAGACATAAATGCTACATGAGATTTCTGGCTATTTTAAATTTTATTTTTCTTCGGTCAGATTATTTTTATAGAATATTTGCAAAAGATTTTAAAGGAAGACATAAATGCTACATGAGATTTCTGGCTATTTTAAATTTTATTTTTCTTCGGTCAGATTATTTTTATATAATATTCTTAAAAGATTTTAAAGGAAGACATAAATGCTACATGAGATTTCTGGCTATTTTAAATTTTATTTTTCTTCGGTCAGATTATTTTTATAAAATATTCTTAAAAGATTTTAAAGGAAGACATAAATGCTACATGAGATTTCTGGCTATTTTAAATTTTATTTTTCTTCGGTCAGATTATTTTTATATAATATTCTTAAAAGATTTTAAAGGAAGACATAAATGCTACATGAGATTTCTGGCTATTTTAAATTTTATTTTTCTTCGGTCAGATTATTTTTATAGAATATTTGCAAAAGATTTTAAAGGAAGACATAAATGCTAAATGAGATTTCTGGCTATTTTAAATTTTATTTTTCTTCGGTCAGATTATTTTTATAAAATATTCTTAAAAGATTTTAAAGGAAGACATAAATGCTACAAGAGATTTCTGGCTATTTTAAATTTTATTTTTCTTCGGTCAGATTATTTTTATAAAATATTCTTAAAAGATTTTAAAGGAAGACATGAATGAAACATGAGGTTTCTGGCTATTTTAAATTATATTTTTCTTCTGTCAGATTATTTTTATAAAATATTCTTAAAAGATTTTAAAGGAAGACATAAATGCTAAATGAGATTTCTGGCTATTTTAAATTTTATTTTTCTTCGGTCAGATTATTTTTATATAATATTCTTAAAAGATTTTAAAGGAAGACATAAATGCTACATGAGATTTCTGGCTATTTTAAATTTTATTTTTCTTCGGTCAGATTATTTTTATAGAATATTTGCAAAAGATTTTAAAGGAAGACATAAATGCTACATGAGATTTCTGGCTATTTTAAATTTTATTTTTCTTCGGTCAGATTATTTTTATATAATATTCTTAAAAGATTTTAAAGGAAGACATAAATGCTACATGAGATTTCTGGCTATTTTAAATTTTATTTTTCTTCGGTCAGATTATTTTTATAAAATATTCTTAAAAGATTTTAAAGGAAGACATAAATGCTACATGAGGTTTCTGGCTATTTTAAATTTTATTTTTCTTCGGTCAGATTATTTTTATAAAATATTCTTAAAAGATTTTAAAGGAAGACATAAATGCTACATGAGATTTCTGGCTATTTTAAATTATATTTTTCTTCTGTCAGATTATTTTTATAAAATATTCTTAAAAGTTTTTTAAGGAAGACATAAATGCTACATGAGATTTCTGGCTATTTTAAATTTTATTTTTCTTCGGTCAGATTATTTTTATAAAATATTCTTAAAAGATTTTAAAGGAAGACATAAATGCTACATGAGGTTTCTGGCTATTTTAAATTTTATTTTTCTTCGGTCAGATTATTTTTATAAAATATTCTTAAAAGATGAGATTTCTGGCTATTTTAAATTTTATTTTTCTTCGGTCAGATTATTTTTATAAAATATTCTTAAAAGATTTTAAAGGAAGACATAAATGCTACATGAGATTTCTGGCTATTTTAAATTTTATTTTTCTTCGGTCAGATTATTTTTATATAATATTCTTAAAAGATTTTAAAGGAAGACATAAATGCTACATGAGATTTCTGGCTATTTTAAATTTTATTTTTCTTCGGTCAGATTATTTTTATAGAATATTTGCAAAAGATTTTAAAGGAAGACATAAATGCTACATGAGATTTCTGGCTATTTTAAATTTTATTTTTCTTCGGTCAGATTATTTTTATATAATATTCTTAAAAGATTTTAAAGGAAGACATAAATGCTACATGAGATTTCTGGCTATTTTAAATTTTATTTTTCTTCGGTCAGATTATTTTTATAAAATATTCTTAAAAGATTTTAAAGGAAGACATAAATGCTACATGAGATTTCTGGCTATTTTAAATTTTATTTTTCTTCGGTCAGATTATTTTTATATAATATTCTTAAAAGATTTTAAAGGAAGACATAAATGCTAAATGAGATTTCTGGCTATTTTAAATTTTATTTTTCTTCGGTCAGATTATTTTTATAAAATATTCTTAAAAGATTTTAAAGGAAGACATAAATGCTACAAGAGATTTCTGGCTATTTTAAATTTTATTTTTCTTCGGTCAGATTATTTTTATAAAATATTCTTAAAAGATTTTAAAGGAAGACATGAATGAAACATGAGGTTTCTGGCTATTTTAAATTATATTTTTCTTCTGTCAGATTATTTTTATAAAATATTCTTAAAAGATTTTAAAGGAAGACAAAAATGCTAAATGAGATTTCTGGCTATTTTAAATTTTATTTTTCTTCGGTCAGATTATTTTTATATAATATTCTTAAAAGATTTTAAAGGAAGACATAAATGCTACATGAGATTTCTGGCTATTTTAAATTTTATATTTCTTCGGTCAGATTATTTTTATAAAATATTCTTAAAAGATTTTAAAGGAAGACATAAATGCTACATGAGATTTCTGGCTATTTTAAATTTTATTTTTCTTCGGTCAGATTATTTTTATAAAATATTCTCAAAAGATTTTAAAGGAAGACATAAATGCTACATGAGATTTCTGGCTATTTTAAATTTTATTTTTCTTCGGTCAGATTATTTTTATAAAATATTCTCAAAAGATTTTAAAGGAAGACATAAATGCTACATGAGATTTCTGGCTATTTTAAATTTTATTTTTCTTCGGTCAGATTATTTTTATAGAATATTTGCAAAAGATTTTAAAGGAAGACATAAATGCTACATGAGATTTCTGGCTATTTTAAATTTTATTTTTCTTCGGTCAGATTATTTTTATAGAATATTTGCAAAAGATTTTAAAGGAAGACATAAATGCTACATGAGATTTCTGGCTATTTTAAATTTTATTTTTCTTCGGTCAGATTATTTTTATATAATATTCTTAAAAGATTTTAAAGGAAGACATAAATGCTACATGAGATTTCTGGCTATTTTAAATTTTATTTTTCTTCGGTCAGATTATTTTTATAGAATATTTGCAAAAGATTTTAAAGGAAGACATAAATGCTACATGAGATTTCTGGCTATTTTAAATTTTATTTTTCTTCGGTCAGATTATTTTTATAGAATATTTGCAAAAGATTTTAAAGGAAGACATAAATGCTACATGAGATTTCTGGCTATTTTAAATTTTATTTTTCTTCGGTCAGATTATTTTTATAGAATATTTGCAAAAGATTTTAAAGGAAGACATAAATGCTACATGAGATTTCTGGCTATTTTAAATTTTATTTTTCTTCGGTCAGATTATTTTTATATAATATTCTTAAAAGATTTTAAAGGAAGACATAAATGCTACATGAGATTTCTGGCTATTTTAAATTTTATTTTTCTTCGGTCAGATTATTTTTATATAATATTCTCAAAAGATTTTAAAGGAAGACATAAATGCTACATGAGATTTCTGGCTATTTTAAATTTTATTTTTCTTCGGTCAGATTATTTTTATAAAATATTCTCAAAAGATTTTAAAGGAAGACATAAATGCTACATGAGATTTCTGGCTATTTTAAATTTTATTTTTCTTCGGTCAGATTATTTTTATATAATATTCTCAAAAGATTTTAAAGGAAGACATAAATGCTACATGAGATTTCTGGCTATTTTAAATTTTATTTTTCTTCGGTCAGATTATTTTTATAGAATATTTGCAAAAGATTTTAAAGGAAGACATAAATGCTACATGAGATTTCTGGCTATTTTAAATTTTATTTTTCTTCGGTCAGATTATTTTTATAGAATATTTGCAAAAGATTTTAAAGGAAGACATAAATGCTACATGAGATTTCTGGCTATTTTAAATTTTATTTTTCTTCGGTCAGATTATTTTTATATAATATTCTTAAAAGATTTTAAAGGAAGACATAAATGCTACATGAGATTTCTGGCTATTTTAAATTTTATTTTTCTTCGGTCAGATTATTTTTAAAGAATATTTGCAAAAGATTTTAAAGGAAGACATAAATGCTACATGAGATTTCTGGCTATTTTAAATTTTATTTTTCTTCGGTCAGATTATTTTTATATAATATTCTCAAAAGATTTTAAAGGAAGACATAAATGCTACATGAGATTTCTGGCTATTTTAAATTTTATTTTTCTTCGGTCAGATTATTTTTATATAATATTCTCAAAAGATTTTAAAGGAAGACATAAATGCTACATGAGATTTCTGGCTATTTTAAATTATATTTTTCTTCTGTCAGATTATTTTTATAAAATATTCTTAAAAGATTTTAAAGGAAGACATAAATGCTACATGAGGTTTCTGGCTATTTTAAATTTTATATTTCTTCGGTCAGATTATTTTTATAGAATATTCTCAAAAGATTTTAAAGGAAGACATAAATGCTACATGAGATTTCTGGCTATTTTAAATTATATTTTTCTTCGGTCAGATTATTTTTATAAAATATTCTTAAAAGATTTTAAAGGAAGACATAAATGCTACATGAGATTTCTGGCTATTTTAAATTTTATTTTTCTTCGGTCAGATTATTTTTATAAAATATTCTTAAAAGATTTTAAAGGAAGACATAAATGCTACATGAGGTTTCTGGCTATTTTAAATTTTATTTTTCTTCGGTCAGATTATTTTTATAAAATATTCTTAAAAGATGAGATTTCTTCTTAAAAGATGAGATTTCTGGCTATTTTAAATTTTATTTTTCTTCGGTCAGATTATTTTTATAAAATATTCTTAAAAGATTTTAAAGGAAGACATAAATGCTACATGAGATTTCTGGCTATTTTAAATTTTATTTTTCTTCGGTCAGATTATTTTTATATAATATTCTTAAAAGATTTTAAAGGAAGACATAAATGCTACATGAGATTTCTGGCTATTTTAAATTTTATTTTTCTTCGGTCAGATTATTTTTATAGAATATTTGCAAAAGATTTTAAAGGAAGACATAAATGCTACATGAGATTTCTGGCTATTTTAAATTTTATTTTTCTTCGGTCAGATTATTTTTATATAATATTCTTAAAAGATTTTAAAGGAAGACATAAATGCTACATGAGATTTCTGGCTATTTTAAATTTTATTTTTCTTCGGTCAGATTATTTTTATAAAATATTCTTAAAAGATTTTAAAGGAAGACATAAATGCTACATGAGATTTCTGGCTATTTTAAATTTTATTTTTCTTCGGTCAGATTATTTTTATATAATATTCTTAAAAGATTTTAAAGGAAGACATAAATGCTACATGAGATTTCTGGCTATTTTAAATTTTATTTTTCTTCGGTCAGATTATTTTTATAGAATATTTGCAAAAGATTTTAAAGGAAGACATAAATGCTAAATGAGATTTCTGGCTATTTTAAATTTTATTTTTCTTCGGTCAGATTATTTTTATAAAATATTCTTAAAAGATTTTAAAGGAAGACATAAATGCTACAAGAGATTTCTGGCTATTTTAAATTTTATTTTTCTTCGGTCAGATTATTTTTATAAAATATTCTTAAAAGATTTTAAAGGAAGACATGAATGAAACATGAGGTTTCTGGCTATTTTAAATTATATTTTTCTTCTGTCAGATTATTTTTATAAAATATTCTTAAAAGATTTTAAAGGAAGACATAAATGCTAAATGAGATTTCTGGCTATTTTAAATTTTATTTTTCTTCGGTCAGATTATTTTTATATAATATTCTTAAAAGATTTTAAAGGAAGACATAAATGCTACATGAGATTTCTGGCTATTTTAAATTTTATTTTTCTTCGGTCAGATTATTTTTATAGAATATTTGCAAAAGATTTTAAAGGAAGACATAAATGCTACATGAGATTTCTGGCTATTTTAAATTTTATTTTTCTTCGGTCAGATTATTTTTATATAATATTCTTAAAAGATTTTAAAGGAAGACATAAATGCTACATAAGATTTCTGGCTATTTTAAATTTTATTTTTCTTCGGTCAGATTATTTTTATAAAATATTCTTAAAAGATTTTAAAGGAAGACATAAATGCTACATGAGATTTCTGGCTATTTTAAATTTTATTTTTCTTCGGTCAGATTATTTTTATATAATATTCTTAAAAGATTTTAAAGGAAGACATAAATGCTACATGAGATTTCTGGCTATTTTAAATTTTATTTTTCTTCGGTCAGATTATTTTTATAGAATATTTGCAAAAGATTTTAAAGGAAGACATAAATGCTAAATGAGATTTCTGGCTATTTTAAATTTTATTTTTCTTCGGTCAGATTATTTTTATAAAATATTCTTAAAAGATTTTAAAGGAAGACATAAATGCTACAAGAGATTTCTGGCTATTTTAAATTTTATTTTTCTTCGGTCAGATTATTTTTATAAAATATTCTTAAAAGATTTTAAAGGAAGACATGAATGAAACATGAGGTTTCTGGCTATTTTAAATTATATTTTTCTTCTGTCAGATTATTTTTATAAAATATTCTTAAAAGATTTTAAAGGAAGACATAAATGCTAAATGAGATTTCTGGCTATTTTAAATTTTATTTTTCTTCGGTCAGATTATTTTTATATAATATTCTTAAAAGATTTTAAAGGAAGACATAAATGCTACATGAGATTTCTGGCTATTTTAAATTTTATATTTCTTCGGTCAGATTATTTTTATAAAATATTCTCAAAAGATTTTAAAGGAAGACATAAATGCTACATGAGATTTCTGGCTATTTTAAATTTTATTTTTCTTCGGTCAGATTATTTTTATATAATATTCTCAAAAGATTTTAAAGGAAGACATAAATGCTACATGAGATTTCTGGCTATTTTAAATTTTATTTTTCTTCGGTCAGATTATTTTTATAAAATATTCTCAAAAGATTTTAAAGGAAGACATAAATGCTACATGAGATTTCTGGCTATTTTAAATTTTATTTTTCTTCGGTCAGATTATTTTTATAGAATATTTGCAAAAGATTTTAAAGGAAGACATAAATGCTACATGAGATTTCTGGCTATTTTAAATTTTATTTTTCTTCGGTCAGATTATTTTTATAGAATATTTGCAAAAGATTTTAAAGGAAGACATAAATGCTACATGAGATTTCTGGCTATTTTAAATTTTATTTTTCTTCGGTCAGATTATTTTTATATAATATTCTTAAAAGATTTTAAAGGAAGACATAAATGCTACATGAGATTTCTGGCTATTTTAAATTTTATTTTTCTTCGGTCAGATTATTTTTATAGAATATTTGCAAAAGATTTTAAAGGAAGACATAAATGCTACATGAGATTTCTGGCTATTTTAAATTTTATTTTTCTTCGGTCAGTAGTCTTATTTCTCATTAAAACTTTCCCAAAACATATTCATTTGCTTGACGGTAATAATCAAAAGTTGGGAAATAAGGACATCAAGCTCTCTAAAGCCCATAAATTGAATTCAGAATCACTGCTGTAAAAATGAAATTGTTCAAATTATCAATCACCGAACATAACTATGTACATAAACCTCATATTTGTATAAGAATCAAACTCAACTATTGAAATTTGAGTATAATTGTTAAGTTATCCGAAACCTTTATAAGATTCCTATTAATTTCAATTTAATTAATTATTAATATCATAAAAAGTTATTTATTAATATCTATTGCGTAAAATCATAAAAAGTTATTTAAAGCAACCCCATAATCTAAAATTTATTTGAGGAATACCTCCTGTAATTTACTTAACAATGAACAAGTCAATTCAGCACGATTGTTTTAAATTGTTAAAAAGTTGTGCTAATTCTATTAAGAAATTTTATAAGAATCTACATCAATGAAATCATAACTTTTAGTTGTCAAATACATAAATTTACGAAGAGGATATTAATTAAGTGAATAAGGAAATCAGAATATTAATGTTTAATCATTTTTAAATAAATCAGAATTTAAGAAAAATGTACATACATATTACTGCTTAATTCATGTATTTTACATGGATTTTTTTGTAATTTAAACGCTTATCATACCAAAATAATGAAGCAAATTTTTATTTATTAAAAACTAGTTTTACTTTTTAGCTACATAAATAGCTCTCCTTTAATCATGTCTTTATCATTTCATTGCCAAAATGAATATAACAAAAACTTGCTTTAAATATTGGGGAATTGATTAATTAATTGGAAATATGGGAGATGAAATAATAAATGAAATAAAAACGGATTTATTAAAAAATTTCTGAAGGAAAATATTGCAAAATTTAATTAATTATTGCTGTTCAAATTTGAAATTAAATAAAAAATTTTGTATTAATCTTTATAAGAAATTAACTCGATTTTTTAAAATTTTGTCATAATTTTAATTTTTGTTAATAACCCGTAAATTTCTTTGATATAACCGAATATAAAATTCATATTTAAATATTTTAACCATTTTATTGGGAACATAGCGAAAAAATTTTAAGACATGTTACTATAATTAAAAAAAATTTTCTAAACTATTGATCATCCACTGTTTTATCTAATTGATCATATCCATTAGCTAGTCTAGGAGGAGGGCAATGGTCACAACCTCCATACAAACCCTAAATAGAAAATACTTAAAACTTATTTAAATTTTAATTCCATTTCTATTATAAAGGTGCTCTGTAGTCTCGTCAGAGGTTAGTTTCGTCAGAGGACATTTTCGTCAGAATTAGTTTCGTCAGAGGTCCTTCTCGTCAGAGGTCAGTTTCGTCAGAGGGTTTTTTCGTCAGAGATGAGTTTCGTCAGAGGCCTTTTTCGTCAGTAAGGCTCCCTTTATAAAAATCTAATTAAAAGGCGGTATTATGACTTATACTAGGTTATTTGTTTCTGGGTCGATTTGGACAAACAAGGTGTCATTCGAAAGAGCTCTAAAAACTGAGTCGAATTAGTTTTGGAAGAAGTTTATCCGACATTCCGGGACCGAATTAAAGCTCCTGAATACTGAAAAATCACAGGGAGGCATCACCTCGTCTAGCTCGCGTCACTGTCGAGCTGACTCGAATGAGCTATCATTTTATACTCAAATTTTTCACAACAAAAATCAGCCTTTCAGAGCTCTTTCGAATGACACCTTGTTTGTATAACCTAGTATAAGACAAATAAAACAAATAACCTAGTATAAGCCATAATACCGCCTTTTGATTATATTTTTAAAAAGGGAGCCTTACTGACGAAGAATGCCTCTGACGAAACACATCTCTGTCGAAAGAACCCTCTGACGGAACTGACCTCTGACGAGAAGGACCTCTGACGGAACTAATTCTGACGAAAATGTCCTCTGACGAAACTAACCTCTGACGAGACTACCGGACACGATTATAAACTAGGAAGCTCAGAAAGGTATACTTAGGTTCAAATATAAATAAAATATTACCGGCTCTCCATCGCTGCCAGGCGATCCTTTCGGCCCATTTCGACCCGGAAGTCCATTCAATCCATTTGTACCCTTTTCACCAACTGGTCCAGGCGGTCCTTGCCTTCCTGGTTGTCCTTGGGGGCCTGGAGGTCCCGGTTGACCATAAGGCCCTGTCCGTCCTTGAGTTCCCCGTGGTGCTGTCTGTTCTACTAACTTAAATAAAAATTTCAAAAAAAATTCGAATTGTTTTTTATACATTTCCTGGCAATCCACTAGGCCCTCGTTCTCCAGTAAGACCTGGCAGCCCAGGAAGTCCAGGCAGGCCAATAATCCCTGGTTGGCCTTTATTTCCAGCTGAAATGAACATTTTATTTGGCTCTTGTCCAGATTATGCGGCCAATTGACTTTTATGCGCCCAATGAAAGTTTATGCGTCCAATCAAAAGGAAATTGGATTTTTCTTTATATTTTGAAGTTGGGATATGGTTTCAAAACATTTGTTCATGTTCGAGACCTACGCACATTGGGTCTGGGACCGTTCCTTGCCATATCCCTTGAAATTTCGGAAAGTTATAATTGTTTTTCAGAAATTTTTAAAAATTGGCTACAACTTTCAGAAATTTCGAGGGATAGGGCAAGGAATGGTCCCAGGCCCAGTGGGCGTAGGTCCCGAACATGAAGAAATGTTAAAGACCCAATCCCAACTTCAACATATAAAGAAAAATCCAATTTCCTTTTGATTGGACGCATTAAAGTCGATTGGACGCATAAACTGGACAAGAGCCTTTTATTTTATATAAATTTATCTTTGCCTTACGAGTTCCTGGAGTTCCGGTCCTTCCAACTTCGCCATTCGGCCCTTTGGGCCCAGGAGGTCCTTTTGGACCAGGTGGGGCTTGTTGGCAGTCAAAACACCTTTAAAATTAATTTATTTATATTTTACTAGCTATAATTTGACCATTCTTGCTCGTTCAAAGGTAATCCTGGAATACCATCTTTGCCGGGAATGCCTGCAGCGCCCTCACGGCCATCTGGGCCTGAACCACCGGGCTACAAATAATCTATTGTAATAATTATTTTAATAATATTTTGAGTAACCACGTTTTAACCAATTTATTATGTCAATGTATTACTAGACAATGACTTAATGATGTGTTTTCTAACAATAGCTTTATTGGTTTAGAAAATTTTTTGGCTTAGAAAAATTTTTCAAAAACATTTCTCAACTGTTCCAGGCTGTCCAGGCACACCAGGTTCTCCTATTCCACATTGACAACATGACGGGACTATTTCTTCCAATGGATATGGGGCTGCTGCTGGGGGTGATGCAAACAATTTTAATGAAAAATTTCCTTTTGTCTTTATTTTATTGTTGTTAATTGTTTGCCGAGGAATTCGTCTTTTTTGTGTTAATGGTCCAATAACTAGCTGTTTAATAAGAGAATTTTAATTAATCTCCTTAGAAAGTTTGCCCTGTAAAATGGTTGATGTTTATTTTATTATTGTTACCTCGCCTAGCTACAAATTTAAAACAAATTTCACTAACCCCGTACTTTTAGACTCCCATGGGGTGGGCCCACCAGCTATTTGAAACTAAAATATTTTAATATTAACCAATTCTGTTTGTATTAATTCTGCCCTAAGCCGTCTGCTTTCTGTTCTGCATATTTTCAAATTAGGTTCTAAAGCTAAATGTATTCGTTGAGTGTAGATATAAATTAAGGGGACTATCAGAATGCTGGCAATTGCTGCTGCTGTTCTGAGAAAATTTTTAAACAAGTTTTAATCTCTAAAGAAATTTTTATTTGAAACTTTCAAAAACCCTACCCAAACGCCACACTAACAAATGTGATCATCCTTAATTTATCGGCATAGCTTCTTCTGTTCTCATAGATTTTTTGATTTTGTTCTGACCTCTCTAGTTTATCTTCTCTATTTTTCATTTGATAAATTAGAATTATAAGTAAATTTAATTTAATTCTATTTTAATTAGAAATTATTTAATTGAAAGAAAGCTAGTTTTATTTACTTCTATTCATGTAATAAAAATAAATAAACAAGCTATTGTTATGTACTTTTTTAATATAAATAGCGTTAACAAACAATAAAGACTTTTTTAATTAAAAGATAAAACAGGACAATAACATTGATTAAATAAAAAAATCACCCAAATCTACGCAGGTTAATGATATATTTTTAATTGGTATTAAAAAAAGAAGGATGATTTTATTTATTGAAATAATTGTTAAGAAATTATATAATATTAAAGATAAACTTAAAATTTTTAGAAGGAACTGAAATTTTTGCTTGATTTAACACATTTAGTACTTGATTATTTACTCTTACAAAATTTATTTGTCTAATGAAAAGTTAGGATATTTAGTAGCATTTAAGAATTAATTTTTGTAAAATTGTGTAGAAGCATTAACACAAAAACTTTGTCTAAAAGAGAAGTTGAAAAATTAGTAAACAGTTAAGATAACTAAATTATAATTAACAACTATCAAAAATTAAATATAATCACTTTTTATTACTCAATTTTAATCATCGCATACATTACGAAATCGTCTAGTTTCATATTTAAACTTCTGACATTTGTCTTCCAGAAAATTAACTATTGCTGTAATAGAAGGACGTAAATTGGCATTTAATTGTAAGCAGCCCTTAAAGGGAAATATTATTTTATAAATAATTCCAAAATTTAGTTTATTAATTTTTAAAAATAGTTTTTACCTTTAAAACTCTGTCAATCTTTGTATTATAAGATTTATTTGACATGTATTCGTATTCCAACTAAAAATATTAATATTAGAAAGACCCCCTTCCTTAACAGTGCTCTAGAATCAGGCACTTTCCATGATGGTTCTATCTCCCATCCAATGAACTTTTCACAGTATGGGCATAATAGAATTGCAGATCTCCAAACTCGAATCTCAAAATACCAGACGTAATCCAAAGTAATTAATAAGACAAAGCATAACTCGTAAGGCTCTATTACTTGAACTCCGAAAATTTTTGACTGTGTTTTAAAGTTGCCCGAAAAAGATTCGATGATAGAATTAAATTTTGAAACACCTCGTCCCTACCCTCGAGGATAGCGTTTGGATGGATGACAACAACCATCGTCCTCGTGAAACAGTTAGATGATTTCGATCGTGAATTCTACTTAAAATCCTTACATTCATGGAATTGTTGTAATGCTTTTGCTGTGCATTTAAAAATATTTGTCAGAAACTCTTCACGTTTTTCACTGAAAGAAGTTTCCTCTTCATGCATTAATTCAAATGTACTGATAATCACATCATTTTCTTCAAAATAATCTTTCAAGTTCATTCCACCAAGTTCAATAACAATAGATAGATAAATATTACTATTCCAACAACATTTAGAACCCTTACAACTTAAAATATGAATAAAATTAAAGTTATTACACTGCGTTAAGAAAGTATAAGCACCCCAAATTTTTGTAAAAAAATCCACAATCACCAAACATTAAATATTTTTTTATTTTTTTCGGTCTACAGCTACCGAAATATTTTTTTCTCAAAAATGAAATTTGACTAGTTTATAGCAAATTTCAAGGGCTATCGATTGAGCGTAAAATAAAAATTTTAAAAAATACACAAAGGGTCGAAAATATTTTTTGAAGTTGAAAACCCCTGTTGTACGTTGATTTTCAGGGTATCGAGATCTCGACACTGAAATGAGATAGGTATCAGCCTAATTCTTTTTTTATTTTCTATAATATCGATAGAGATGTTTACTTCATTTTTTGTAGAATTTTACAATAAGTAGAAATTAAATTTTTACAGGGGTGCTTATACGTTATTAACACCTGATTTTGCAAAAATTTTATTTAAAAATGTTTGAACCGATAAAAATTTCTGAAACTTTATTTTTATACATTTTTAGGATCGTTGAGAAAGTGGAAAAAAATAAAGTACATAATTAATGTTTGGGGATTATGTATTTTTTACAAAAATCAGGGGGTGCTTAAAATTTATTAACGCAGTGTATTAGGTACTTTTTCGACTTTCGCCGCCGAATTTTCACATTTTTTGGAGAGGCGACAGCCGTAATAAACTTAATTTAATCTGTTAGTAGTTAAAATTTTTTATCCAATTAAGTAATGAAATTTTAAATGTGCTAATCCTACTTTTTGAGGAACGTCAGAAAACAGCCTCAAAAATGTTTGTCGATGATGAAAAAATTATATTTTGTTTTAAAACTTAACAACTTACTATCCAAACATTTTTATAATATAATTTCTCTCATCTTCGGCTATATTTTCGTTAATATATTTATGTATCTCAACTTCGTTTTTCGCTCTTTCATCCGTTAATCTATCATGGCCTTTATTAACCTCTTTAATTGACACACAAATATTCCTATTAGGCCAGAATGCATGATAAACCTTAAATATTTAAAATTATTTTAATGTGCCGCTTTTTATCTACGCTTTATATTTTTTAAATTTTTCTATTATTTAATATATTTATAATATTTACACTTGAGTTGGCGCGCCGAAATTTGCTGATTTTAATTTGCGGACCCGAAATAAGCGGACACGAACTTTGCGGACCCGAACTTTGCGGACCCGAACTATGCGGACCCGAATTTTGCGGATCTGAAATTTGCGGATCTGAGATAGTCTACTGAACCTCGGAACAATAGAGTCTACTGAACCTCGGAAATTTCAAAAATTTTAGCCTGCGGCGTTAATTAGGATAAATTCAGGCATCATGACCTTATGAAAAGGCCATATAAATGATTTCTTTAAGGAATTTTCTCGATTATTTAAATTATGAAATAATTTTAAGATAAAAAATTGAAAAAAATTTTGAAAAATCAAGAAAAAATCATGAGTCCGGTACGGATCATGATAAACTCTGCCGGAATCACCGAAAAATAGAATTTTTAATTTTTACTCAAGTGTCAGTCCTAAAATCTTGGTTCTGCAAAAGTCAGGTCCGCAAAATTTGTGTCCGCAACCTTCGGGTCCGCAACCTTCGGGTCCGCAACCTTCGGGTCCGCAACCTTCGGGTCCGCAACCTTCGGGTCCGCAAAATTTGTGTCCGCAACTTTCGTTCCGCAAAGTTCGCGCCACGCTTGAGTTCAATGTTTAAATTTGGCTATGTTTTTCGGATTTGTTTATTAAAATTTGGGAATTTTGGTAACAGTCGGAATAATAAAAATTATTCAAAAATAAACATCTGTTTTTTGGCCGTATATGAAAGGAATGCGGCACTCATAATTTTTCCTACTCCCCATAATGGTCAATTTTTCAATATAATTCTCTCTATTTCTGATACGTGCCTTAAGACTATAAACGCAAAAGGATTATTTTTCTTTTATGTTGTGAGCATTTACTTTGTTTCTGTCCGATGTGTGTGCTTGTTTTGTCTGTCCGAGTTCGTCAGACAAAACATGGACGAACTCGGACGGACAAAACACGGACGAAGACGGACAGACAAAAGACGGACGAACTCGGACGGACACAGACAGACAAAAGACGGACGAACTCGGACGGACACAGACAGACAAAAGACGGACGAACTCGGACGGACACAGACAGACAAAATACGGACAGACAAAAGACGGACGAACTCGGACGGACAGACAAAACACGGACCAACTCGGACAGACAAAACACGCACACACATCGGACAGAAAAAAAGTAAATGCTCAGAAAATTAAAGAAAAATAATCCTTTGCGTTTATAATTCGCGTGTATTTTCTCTACGGCATAAATCAAATATAGAGAGAAAATTGACCATTATGGGGAGTAGGAAAAATTATGAGTGCCGCATTCCTTTCATATACGGCCTGTTTTTTTTGTCAAACAGTAATACAAAACATTTTTATTTGTTTTATTTAAACAATTTCATTATTCCACTAACTTAACTACTTAACAACAAACTTTTGTTGAAAGAATTAAGAAAAATTAGATTTATCGAAAAAGAAATTGAGAAAAATGGTACTGCATGGGACGCATAAACTGGACATGAGCCCATTTCCGTATCCATTATCAAGTCTGAAATATTGTAATTTATTTTCAACTTACTTTACCATAACGCCCAGACCCAAATTCAATTGTCGATTTTTTAAAAATAGTTTTTCCTTCATTTTTCAAATTTATTACAATGGTAATTAAATTAGAAATTGGATAGTATCCACATTGACATTTTGTACCTCCACTATAAGAACTTGATTCGGCTTAATACATATGTATATTAATTAGGAAACATTTTGGTTAAATTAAATAACATTTTAATTTTTAAGTAAGGTATAAAATAATTTAAATTTTATTTTAAAGAAAATATATATACAAATAGATAAAGTTCTCATTTACCTCCTAGGGAAATATAAAATACTTTTGCCGTATATTTTGAGTTTTTTTCTATAATATAGCAAATAAACAAAATTTCTAATACATACATATAACTTTCAAAAGTTTTTCTATTTACTTTAATTTGATTTTTTTAATATTTTGAAAATTTTCTGAATTTTATAAAACTTACACATTGAATAATTCCCTTCCATTCCAGACACAATTTTTAATTTATTAATAATTAAAAATAAAAATAAAACAAAAATTTTCATTTTTATTTAAATTAATTTTTAATTTTTACATTAAAATTTAAAATAAAAAGACAGAGAAAATTTTATTTTTTTTAGTAAATATTTTTGCAAATGTAAATGTCGCTAAATATATTTTTTCACGTGTATTTTAAATACATGCCCTTTAAAGAATCTATTAATATTTACTTATTTACTTATTTTCTAAATTTATTTTAAGTCGGCTTTAATAGTGCAAATTAGGGATTTCTTAAATAAATAAATTTATATTTTGGTATTATCGCATTATAGTTCCACATCGTCAGCAAATGTTTGTCGGGAAAAGTTTGCCTTGCCTTCTCCTTCTTTCTCCTTCCATAATGATTAAAAAACGGCCAAGGATTAATTTTTGTCAGGCAAATAAAATGTTACACTTTATAAAATGCAACTTGCAAAACAATTGAACGTAAACATTATTTCAGACGTGGCGCGACACTTGAGGATATGACTTTTGAGGACCAGACACTTGAGGACCGACTTTTGAGGACGCGACCTTTGGGGATGAGCTTTTGAGGATGCGACCTTTGAGGATGCGACTTTTGAGGATCAGACATTTGAGGATACTCTAATGCCAAAAAAATTAAAAAATAAATAATGTTAATTTTATGTTTCAAAAATTAAAATTTTATAATTTTATGGCTTTCTCAAGGACTAACGAGCAAATAATTGAATTTTCCAGACATTTATATGAATGATTATTCTTTTTAGTTTAGATCTGGTAATAGATAAGTTTGTTTTAATCCCCCCCCCATATTCTACTCGATCCGACTTTGAGGAATATTCTGTGATATGAAGATATTTGAGGAATATTCTATGATATCAAGGGATTTGTGGATTTGCAAGAGTTTTCGAAAGGATGCTATCAGGGATTTGGAAAGGATATCTGTGAATTAAAGTGGATATTTTTGATTGAATTTTAACTCTTTATCACTATTAATCCCCCAAAATCCTCTCATATCCATCAATCATTCATTATCCCTTAAATCCCTTTATCCCTCCCTAATCCCCTTAAGAGAGTCCCTAATCCATCAATATTTCCTTCGATTCACTTAATTTTAATCTTTCGATATCCCTCCTAATCATAAAGATCGATCCTACAAAACGTATGCCCTCGTTATTTTATTGATATTAATTAAATCCCCTTGACCAATTCAGAACCCTTCTATCACCCGATATAAATCCTCTTATATCCCCAACGCTAATCCTTAATAACTCCTTAACCCTCAAAAAATTTCGGTTCGGTTTATCGGTTCGGTTTCGGTTAAACGAAAAATTTGGTGAAACCGGCAACCCTACATAAAATTATAAAATTTTAATTTTTTAAACATAAAATTAACATTATTTATTTTTTAATTTTTTTTTGACATTAGAGTATCCTCAAATGTCTGATCCTCAAAAGTCGCATCCTCAACGGTCGCGTCCTCAAAAGTCGCATCCTCAAAAGTCGGTCCTCAAGTGTCTGGTCCTCAAAAGTCATATCCTCAAGTGTCGGGTAGCCATTTCAGAGTTAGGTTGTCGGTTTCAAATTGTAGCACTTTTAAGAAGAGGTTGAGTCCAGAACCTTTTTCTTAAATCAATTTCTCAAATACCAAATAAACTCTTTACTTTTCTCTTTTAAATAAAATAAACAGCAAACGAATGAATGAACATTAGAATGGGGAATGTGGGGTTTACAATATAAGGGGAGGAGAGATTAATATATGGGGTCAAAATAAGTGAAGAGAAACGAGAGGAAATATAATACTATTTCTTCTTCGGTATGACAAAATCGAACCGAGAACCAGTGATGCGGAAGTTACAAAATTTCTCATTAACCGGTCTCTCTCTGGAACCGGTCTCCCTTTTCTTCTCGCGACTCGCATCTTTTGCTCAATTCCCCTTTTTAACCCATCATTAGGGGGTGTATCTTTGGAACCGGTTCCGGAACCGGTTCTAAACCGGTTCCGGAACCGGTTCTAAACCGGTTCCGGCCCTTTGCCGGTTCCACGGTTCCAGTTCCAAACCGATTCCAGACCTCTATCGGTTCCACGGTTCCAGTTCCGGAACTGGAACTGGAACTCTCGCATCACTGCTGAGAACACGAAGATTTTTGGTCGTTTTGTGGTTCAGTTTTTCGGTTAACCGAGAATTTGGTCAAACCTGCGAACCCTTCAGCCAGGAGTTTTTTATTTTATTGTTTCACATTTTATTTATTTGAGTGTTCGTTAAATTGAAAAAAACTTTAGGCCGAGATCTACTATGTACATATTTGAGGAAAAGACTCGACACAAAAGAATTATATAAAAAAGACTCGACAATAAATAAATATATTTTCTTTAGGTCGTATAAGGTAAGAAATTATACTTTGCTAATTTAATGCATAAAATTGTTATTGGATACGTATAGTACAATAGTTTATAAAAAATTTTAAATCCCCAAAGAATAATTAAAAATATTTATCAAAATTATAAATTGGAGGAATGAATAAAGCAACTTATTCCAATAAAAATGCCTTATTATTTGAATAGTAATAAAAATTACTTAATTCATGTATGAAAAAATATACATAATGCTGAATTTCAAAATACTCATAATATTAGGTCGGGTCATAATTAGTGTCGCTTTTTTTCGATTAAATTTTTAGATGTGTTATTTTACAAATATTCTTTTTTCTTATTAACCAACATAAAGACCTGAATCTGCTCTTCATTTTAATACCAGGTTTAGGTATATATGGGTGATATTCATAAAGTTATGATTTTTTGAACTTCACTACCTCGTAGTGAAATTCACAAGCATTTGCACCATAAATTTTAAATTACCAACTCATACTAATAAGGATAATTCTACTATAATTTAATATTTAATCAAAAGGTGAAAAATAAAAGTTTTTAATTTATAATTAATAAAAGTTAAAGCCGACTTACTTAATTGAATAATACATATGTATTTTTATAAAGTTAAGATTTTTATAAAGCATATTGCACTTTTTATATAACAAATATTATTATAACGATTAGCATTATTTAACAAACCAAACAAGCTTTAGATATAGAAACTATATAAGTAAATTCTATAAAGTTCAATGGATTTGTATTTCTTTCATCATGATGAATACGAACGTCTTTACAATTGTAGTTTATACAATATCGACCAAATCCCTTTAGAAAAACGTCAACATAAAATACTTGGAATTTTTTTGTTTAGTTTGTCAACATTATGTGAGGTGAGTAAATAATATTTGGAATTTTCATAGTAATTTGATGATAGCAAACCTTGTTTTTGATTTTTCAAATCAAAAAAATTTTTTATTCAAAAATAATCGTTAAACCTACTAGCAGTGAATGTCGAGAATTTTTTACTAGGGCCAAAGGATTCTGAAACTTAAATATAAAAAAATTATTAATAATTAAAATTATAAATAGATACTCTATATTCCTTGTATGTTTTCAATCTGGAATCGTATGGCAAATAGTCATTGTTATAAAATTATGTTTTATATTGGGGTCATTGATATGGCTACAATTTTAAGTGTTGGACACATTACTGCCTATTTTGGCTATTTTGGTTTTGTTTATTGTTCGTCCCCTACTTTCAATTATTTTGCTGGAGCTTATGGACAATGTTTCTAAAAACTAAATTTATTTTCAAATTTAAAGTAGATAATATTTTGGCAAAAATTTTCCTAACACCCAAATCAATTTTTAAATTTTTTTAATTTCAATAAAAGAAATACATCTGAGCACGAACAGAGTCTTTAAGAATACTTAAATTTCGGCGGTATTTTTAAATAAATTTTGTTTATTTAATGTTATTATGTTATCATGAATAAGGGTTCCCGAATTAAAAAACGTAAATCCGGAATAATTGATCTTATAAAATACTTGTTTTGAAAAGTTTCTGGGCCCGACACGGAGTCGAGCCGAAATTCTTTAGCGTTCGTTAAATAAAAAAATTTTTTTTTTAATTTCCAGTCTGCTGGATAAGTGAATCCATAATGGAATTAGCTTTAGCATTAAACCGTTTCGTTGAACTTTTGTCTTCTGAGTTGGCAGCAAAATTATTTAACGGTAGGAATTTAACAAAATTTCAATAAAGTAGTGAATATTGTCCTGTCCCATGCTTCTTTTTCTAAATTTAATTTATTATAGGCAAAATGATTATCGTTTGGTTAATCATTTCTATCATTTATGGGTTAACACATATTTTTTGGATGAAGACAGTTGTGTTTAGCGGTATCTATTTCGGTTATTTCTTCAATCCACACGTTGGATATATTGATGGTAATAACGAGGTATTTTGTTAATTTATTATTATTGTCCCTAAAGGTGGATGGTTTGTCCTATCTCTATTAATTTTTAAAATACAAATTTAGGAATATGAGAATCTATTTCATTCAATCCACAATATAAGCATTATAATTTTGTTGATACTCACTTATCTTTCTTTTTCTATCATTTTTATTTTACAATCAAAAGAAGGAGGACTCCAATCTGATCAGCAAAGTTTTTCAGAAAAAAGAGTTTCTATTAACCAAAAAGTCGGTAAAAACTCAAATTCCAGATTTTTCTCCAAGTTGTTATAATCAGCCTTTTTAATGCTGTAGCTGCTTCCATTTATGTTTTTATGCAGTATATTCATGTTAATGAAATGTTGATTATAATTGCCCATATATTTTGGTTGAATGCACACGGTGAAATTATTATAAATTATATAAATTATTATAAATCACATTACCTAATCTAGAAAATCATTTAACATTCTAATAAGCCTTTATTGTTTTTCTACTCCTAATATTCCATTTAAGAATCAAAAATGTCTCAAAATTAGTCTTAGAAATTCAAAATTATTTTAAACTTTAACAAAATTTAATTTAAGGAATTCCTCCCGTCATTTACTTGACATTAAACAAGACAATCCAACGTGACTGTTTCAGAATGTTAAAAAAGATTATTCAAAAAACATTTGACCATCCATTGCAATCCAATGCCATCCACCCAACATAAAATGTAAATCGGAAAAGAGGCTAAGTTTATCCCTCAGAAAATAACATAAATATAAGGTTTCTGATCTCGTCCATTATTAATTATCTCAATGGACAATATAATAAGATTTAGCTTCAAAATGAGATTCGTCATTATGTAAACTTGCATCTATTCTATCCTTATACAAAATAAAGTTTTGTTTTAAAACAAGTCTTATTTTATTGTTTTATATTTGATTTAGACATAGTAAAATAGAATCCTTCTTCCTATTAACTATGCGCTGAAGTGATGGGCCCTTTCTAGATATCATAGGATACAAAGGGGAGGCCCTGATAAGGTTTTTCAGCTTCAATAGATATTTAAGAACAAAATCCATCCTTAACTATATTTGTAATTAAAAATTAAATTTAAAGAATATTGATTATAACATTTAGATGGAAAAAAGATAAAACTTATATCAAATTCAATTAATGATTAATAAAAAGTTTTTTTATTTTTAATAACATTTTCTTCTTTATAGCCTTAAAATTGCCATTTTTTCTTAGAATCAACAATTTTCATTCTTTCTTTAGTCACTCCTTCCTCATCCAAATAAAATTCGTAATTTCCAAGAGTCAGAAATGGAGTTATTGAGGCAACTAATGTCAGTTCGGGATTGTTTTCCAACGATTCATCATTGTTTACCGTTATTTGGCCATCTTCATTATCATTTAACTCTGTTTTTATTATACGTATTGAAATGAATTTTCTCAAACTTTCCAATAAATATTTCTCCAAATCATTCATTTTCTTAAACATTTTAGACACACATCTTTCCTCATTTGCTTTTTTGATTTTAACGTAGAATTGAAACCTGCATAGTTCATTATCCTGAACAATTACAAAATAATTCCCTGGATTTTCAAATTTTAAACAAATTTCAATGTGAGAATACTCCATTTTAGCTTCTTGTTTATTAGCCTTTAATGAAGTTGAGTCGGTAAAATTAACTTTTCTATGTCTTTCTGTTTTTAAAATCTTTCTAGGTCCAGTAGGATTTAAAAAACATATAAATCTTGTTAATTTATTAGGGTTTTCTGGATTTGTCAATAAAGATGTATATATTCCTTTTATTTCTATATCCATAATTTGATTATTATAATCATCGTATCTTAAATTATCAACTTTCAATTCATTTACTTCAAAACTGATTTGTGCAGAAATCAAAGGTTCTACAGTTATTACAGTCTAAAATAATGATAAAATTTAAATAATTGTTAAGTACTTTTACCTTTTTAACTTCTGTTCCATTATTTTCATTTAGAACGATCCTAATGTTAAATACTCCTAAAAAATTAAATAATAATTCAAATAACATTAGTTTTTTCCCTTTATTTCCATCAATTACACTTTTATCAAGTGAAAATTCTCCTATAAGTAAATTATGTTCGGGAGCTTTCATAGCTAAGGAAATTTTATCTTTCTCAATATTTTCATCAATTTCACACACAATTTCAATTTTACTTTTTATTTTCCCATCTTCAACTATTTTGGTAAATTCCATTCTCAATAAAATAACTTTAGGACTTCCATCCTCATTTTTATTATCTTCTGTAGATTTAACCAAAAATCGTTGATTTATTTGTAAATTTGAAGAAGAAAAAGAAAACAAAAGGAGAAAATAAATAATTTTATTGTTCATTGAAAATTAAAAAGTTTTTTTTAATTTTTAAAATAAATATTTAATTTTGAGCCCTATAATAAATAAATTTTCTTTTATAAATGCCCTTTTCTTAACATTAAGAAATTAGGTATTTTTTCTCATTTGATAGACTGTCCTTAGATTACATTTTTATTCTATTACCAAATTAATTTGTCTATATTGGGAAATAATGCCCTTTATTTAAGATTTTGTTTAATTTTAATAATACATTTATTAACAAATTTCACTAAACTTTTGTCGATCTAACAGTAGGGGCTTAATTCGTTTCTTAGGATGGCATTTGAGTTGATCAGAAAGTCTCAAAACGGAAATTTTCTAAGGTACAAAAACAAAAAGTAAAATTTCCTCATCAATCACATGTAAATACATTAAAAATCAAATATTTGAAAAGCATAGGATTTGAATATTAACAAATAGTTTTGCACTTTTTGTTTACAAAATTATGTAATTTTGTACTCTAGTTTAGATCATGCGTCCAATGAACTTTTAAGCGTCCCATGAGATTTAATTTTATTTCCGTAATTTAAATATTTTTAACTTATTGTAATTTCAAATATATGACATAATAGTAATTTATACATATAAGTTTCATATCAATTGCACATAAAGTAAAATATGCAAAATAATAATAGAATTCCTAGTTAATTTTTTATTATTTTATAAATATTAATTTTGTGTTACAATCAGATCTCCTTCAAAACAGAAAGATACTCGAAGCCTTGGTTAGTCAGAAAGTCAACCTATTTATATTAGGAATCGAACCTATAATCAAACTGAAGCCTAACAATCACAATCACTGTATGATTCGACCACCACTATAGACAGAGAACCGTTATTATGAAATGGGATTTTTGGCCTGTCTTTAATGTGATCCGACTGTGTATTAACGAGGAATTATGTCTAAAAACAAGTTTCATCTTTCTGTTTTTCATTTGCTTGCATTTGTCTCGGTTTTTGAACTGAAATAGAATGAGCATTTTGCCTTCCGGGATGGTTACTGTTTGATTTGGGCATGTGCTCACAAAATATCCTAAAAATTAAAAAAATATTTTGTCAATTTTTAATTTTATAAGGTTACTTTTTTGTTATAAATTTGACATTAAACCCAGCAAGTAATCCATTTATTGTCTCTTTCAAGGTTGAATTATTAGTGTTACATCCACTCCTTAAAATTTACTTAAAGAATTCAAAAATCCTTTTAAAACTTACACATTTTTCTGTTCATTTTGGAATATTTTGTCATTACTTCCAAAAATATTTTTCTCCTCATATTTTGAAGGATTTTGAGGTGGAACACTTTCAATGTAAAGAAATAAATGTTCGAGCTTATTTGACTTTAGATTTTTAATGAGTAAATATACAGCGATAATTATTGGAATTATATGAATTGTTATAACAACAGTTAACTAAATTTATAATTTAAAATTTACTAATTAAATAAATTAGAGATTATACTGATGGTATCAGATAGTTTATTATGCTCTAACGATCCCCCCTTAAAAAGTGATCTAGCTTTTAATTTATAATTTATTATCTCTTCAGCTTTTGAGTGTTTATGCTGCAGTCTAAGATATCTTAATTAGAGCTCGGATCGACTCAAGCAGCTCGTTAAAGATCTTGATCATAAAGATCGAGAGTTAAAGCTATTGATTGCGAAAGGATTTATCATCAAGACCTAATCACAAATGTCTACTATATAACAGATGAAGTCGCCAACTCTTATATAATATTATAGGATCCACTAGCCGTATAAACTTTCTGTTGTATGTTTTAAAATTTTAATTTCATAACAATTAAATACCGAGGATTTGCTAAGTACTGTATCATGAATTTGACCGGAACAGGGTGGCTTCTGGTAAATAAAAATAATTTATAAATAAAAATAAAATAATTTCACCACAATATCATCATCATTAAAAAATTCACATTCAAAATAATCTTCAATGGGGAGACGACCATTTCGATTTAGTTCCAATAACTGATTTAATAATTTTGCTAATAAGAAGCGAATAGTATAGATAGATTCTGTAATGCTTGTCTAGAAAATTTGGTAAATTTTTTTTAATTAATAAATTTTAATAATAGTTCGAACTCTATTTTTTCTTTTGACATAATCCTACCGAATTTTTACTTCCTTAGTACAATAAGAATTGAGGTAATTATTAAAAATTCTTTTATGAACTATAATTTTTGGTTGGAATCTGTATCACCGTTACTCTTTCATTATTATTCTCGCTATTGATACCTTCATTATCTTTATATTTATCTTGTTATAAAATTTTATTCTTTCTCTGAGTTATTCTGTTAGTTCTAGGCAGATCGTACCATTGGACATAAACTATGCGGTATACTCAAGAAAATTGTAAGAGAAAATAAGGACACAGTGAGTAGACGTCTCGGTTAGTTAAACAACTACTTTTTCTCACTATTAAGTAATACTTATTAAGTCGAACCTCGACATAATTAATACCCATCTAGTATTTAACTTTTTATTTTAATATTTCTCGGCCTTTTCGTGATCCAATATCGTGATTCAACTTTATGATTAAACTTTTTAAATATCTCACATGAATTGTTAATGCTTGTGTTATTGAAAGAATTAATGCCAAAGCTGGGCATAGCTTAAAATAAAAATATTTTTGATCCAAAAAATAATTTACCAAATAAATATATTGTATTCTTGTTGGAAATCTCCTATTTTTATCTTTAATTATCCAAGCAAACATACACAAATTAATAGCAGGAAAAATTAGTTCTATAACTTCCGCTATAAATAAATTCCAGAGTTGATCATGGTACTGAAAATTTGAGAAAATTTTTTATTAAAGGGGGGAATTTCATGATAAATAAATTTAATTGTTAAGGAGGATTCGGAAAACATTTACAGAGTAAAGTGGGGGTTATTTACAGAGCAAGTAACACCCCTAATGACGATAAGGGTTAGTCTCAAAGCCTTTTGATCAGCAAAGGTCTGAGTACCCTATTTATTACAATACTTTAGACAAACATTATCAATTTGATTTAATCTTTCTGCATTAACACCATCTAATCTGAATTTAGAAGTTGAATTTGGAAGTGTAATATTCATAGCATCAGTTTCCAACATATATTCATATAATAAATTATTAAGCTGCCCAAAATTATAAGCAAAAGTTGCAAATATTATTGTGTTAGCTATTTGGCAGATAAAAATAGCTGATGATACTAAGGCTGGTAAATGATAACTCCATTGAATTATCTGTAAATTATGATCGTTTATTTGAAGAAAGGAATTTAGAAATTAAAAATTAAAAGGCTAATTTTAAAATTTAAATTCAAAACGAAATTTCGTCTACAAAATTCTAACCCGAATTTTATTTTTATTAAAAATTCCCCCTCTCAATGATAATACCATACCTTTTCATTAACTCTCTGATCTGCTATCTCCCTGAAAGATTTTAGATGATATTCTAATTGTTCACGCCTTTGAGCTGATGTTGCCATTTATTTTTATTTTAAAAGATTTGTTGTTTTCACAGTTTATAATATTTAAATAATTTATTTTTAAAGATTTAATTCATCTCTTTTATTTAAATTTTCAAAATATTTATTGAAAATCAAAAACTTAATCTAGTAAATAATTCATTTTTAAACTTATTTATTTTTCAATCTTAACTAATTTAAAGTTTATATTTATAAATTAATGAATATTCTTAATTAGGTTATAAATATGTACCTACCTATGTTAGATATTGAAAAATAATTTAGAGCATAACCTAGAGTCGTGGACGAAAAAATAAGTAAGCCTATCAAGATAAAGTATTGAAATTTAAATTATTTAATATATTTTTTTAAATTATTTTTTAGAAAAACACTCTAAAATTCATTTTTATGTGTGTTCAGTAATACATATTTAACTGTCTCTAACAATTAAAATTTTATATATTTTACTCAATTTATTGAAAAACGGGACGATTATTTTAAAAAAGAAAAAAATAGAAAATAAAGTAATCCTAATCTCCCTACCTAATCTAAAAGTTGACAAATAATATACAAACAATTTTTCCCTAGCAAACAAAGCACCTGTCTTTTTAAAAGAAAAATTGAAGAGATATGCGCTGAGGAATGAATCAAAAAGTAGTTGAATAGGGTGGCTGGGCGCGGTAAATGGGGGAATTTAAATGAAAATTGCTATAATAAATGATAATAATATTAACAGATATTTTGGAATTATGTAGCAGAATATGCCAGTTTTTTTTGAAATTCAATATCGGCACATTCCCTGGATAAACTTTGAAATTTTATGATTAAGAAATTAAAAGTTTTTATTTAATTTTATAGGACCCCTCAATATTTTTGAGGGTTATAAGCAGCACTGCGCCTAGAAGGAACTGCGCCTAGAATTCATTAAAAAAAGTAAAAAATAGACATAAATTTAGAGTGCGCAATAATAATAATAAAGAATTTGATAAAAGAATAATTTTTGTATTTGTTTTTAATTTTAGAGAAATTGAAAAAATGATTGGATGGAAAAATCATTACTTCTTTTTGTTAACAGATTAAAAAATATATAATCTAGATAAAGATAAGAAATTTTATAAAATTAAAATTGTAGAAATAAAAACGTTAAAAATAATTAATTTTTATTATTTAAAACGTTCCATAAAGTCGCATGTCCTTCAGAAGGTATTGGAATTTTAAAAAAGGGCCTGGATTTTCACAATTTTCCTAAGAAATCATTTAGTGATTCATTAACATATTATTTACAGACAAAACATGATGATCAGTTTTGAATTTAAATTGTATGTGCCAAATACATTTAATTAGGAAAAATAAACAAAAATTCAATTAATAAAAATAAGAAAACAATTTTATTTTGCAAGCATTTTCACAATGGATCCCGGCATTAACGAGTATTGTATAATAAATTATATTAACTTCGTAAAGGGAATCTCCGTAGGGAATATGAAAGTGCCAAATGCAATGCTATTAAATACAAATTAATTCAGTAAATTTCAAAATTTAATCATTAAAAAAATTCTTATAGTAAAATATATTTATGTTATAACAATATACATATAATATCAATATAAACTTCAGACATGAAGTCATATTTGCACTTGAGAATAAAAAAATTTGCCCTCTAGTGGCCATATAAACTACAGATAAAAAATAAAATAAAATTCTGGAAGTTTTAAATAAATTTAAAAATTAGGGACCGGATTTTCATTGAAATAAATTAGCAAAATAGTGACAAAAAATGCCGAATAAGCTAAATATTGAAATAAATATTATCGTTTATTCACTAGTAAAATCCAAAAAAAAATTTGAAATTTAACAAATAAATTTAATCACGGTTTTAAAATTGCACATTAGCTTTATAGTTTGACGATTGAGTATACTTTTACTCTCTTGGACATTTTGTAATGTTACATTTCATAGTATCAGAGCTGCAAAAAAAAAATTTCCGTTTCTTTTTTTTTATTTTTTGAAATTACATGTGATTTGAAGTGATATAGGAGATTTAAAGAGGATATCAGTGAAATTGGAGGTATATGCGATAATTATGAGAAATATCAAGGAATTTCGTGTGATATAAGGGGAACTGATAGGATAAAAGATTTTGTTAACTAAATTTGTAACCTACATTTCGTTTCAGCTTTTCGGTTCTGTTTCGAATATCCGAAGCTCTAAACAACATTTGTTCGGTTCTAAACTTTCCATTATTTCGGTTATATGTACCACAAACATTGCACAAATAATGTTCTTTTAGGTATTTATACCATTGAAATGGTTGTGTAGCACCACAATTGAAACAACTTCGCTTGTTTTCTTCAATAATTTCACCTATAATTTTAAAAATAAAGGATTTAGAAATAAAAGTGTTAATTATGTTTAATTAATATGTAATCTAAATTTGCTATGAGAAATCAAATATAGCCAACCCTCAAAATACCCCCCCCCCGCCTCAATTTTAAATATTAGAAAAATAAATGCTTCTCAATTAATTAAAATATTTTCCTTTAACATTCAGAAAACAAAACTAAAAAAACTTTTTACTTATTTTATTGCCAATGTAAATAATTCTCCCTTTTTCTTTCAAATATTCAACTTTTTGTTTTTCTAACAATTCAATTTTATATCCAATTAAATTAATTTCCTTCCAATAACTTGACAAAAGTTTATTTTTATAATTTTCAATGTTTTCTAGTAACATTTCTTTTTTATTTATTTTAATATTTTCTAAACTTTCATCCAATATAGAGGTTTCATAATAACTTTTATTTTTAATAAAATTATTATTTATGAGTGCCTTAAATCTATAATCAGATGTAAATATATGTAGCCATTATAGTTAAAATTAGAGTTCAGAATTTGAATAATGCCGGATTCGTTTTCAGGATTTTTATTTTTTTTCTATTCGGATCTGATCCCGAAAAAATCCGAAAATCCGTTTTTATCAAAATAACCGGATTCCTGACTACCGGATCGGAAAATCCGGATCTGATCTGAGTACTAACTAAAAAATCCGTATCTGAGTACTAATCTAAAAATAAAATACCTGTTTTCCCAATTCAGGTAAAATTTTTTTAATGTTTCCATTATTGGCGATTTCAATTAAAATTCTCATTTTTAATTGAGAGGTATATTTTGTATAACTATATATTATAGTGTTAAACACATTTTTAACAGGATTAATTTCAAGTTTACGAAACGATCCATTTTTATTATAGAGATAATTTTCAATTTTATATCTTTGTTTAACATTCATTATCATTACAAAACGCTCCTTTATTTCAACATTTTTTAAATAAATAAATTCTCTTTTTTCTTCCCAATCACATTTGATTTTCAATTCAACTTTAACTAATTTTCCTTCATTTTGAATATTCAATAAAATTAACAAATATAAAATAATAATAAATTTTATCATCTTAAATTTTAATATATTAACTATTTATTCATTTACTTTAAAGGCAAATGGCAGCATAGCATAGGAAATCAGAATTCAAGTTTTTGTTTGAGTCCTTCCAACCAGACTAGGATCTCAAGGATTTGCTATCCATATCCGGATATATCCGTGGGGTCAGTATTCGTATCCATTTATGTATATCCTTGTAACTTTTAAGTCATATCCACCCGCGGGTATTACTTTAAAATATTAGGGCACTGGAAAATAAGAAGCGAAACTTCATTAGAGGTATCAAAAAACGAATCAACTAGATTTTTTGTGTTGAATATGCATTAGGTTTTTAAAATTAAGACAAAAAATTATAATTATTTAATTATTGGTTATACCCCTATAAATAATTTATCTCTTTAAATGCTATAGATATAGAGGATAAGTAAAAAAAATTTTTAGCTAATTATATTAACTGTGAAAATTGACAAAAAGTGCAAATTTTTAAAGTCATATGAATCGGAATAAATATGAAATAAGGCGGTAAATTATGAAATTTCTTTAATGTTTTATCAAGGAAAAATATTAAAGTGCAAAATAATTTTGAAAAATATGTTTTTTAAATATTTTTACTTTTAAAAATATAAAAAATCTGATTTATAATGTCTTCAAGAGGGATATTTCGAAATTTCACGTAGAAGTTTTCTCGGGTTAGAGTCGAAAAAATCAGAAAAAGTGGTTTCTGGTGAAATCTCGGCATTTTTGGCCTAGCTTCTGAAACAAGGAAGCTAAAATTCTGAAATTTCAGAAGCGTTATTAGAAAATCTATTAAGGATGCCCATGCAATATTTCAGAAACAATCAAAAGAATAGCCGTTCTTCACCGTACAATCAAACACTTAAGGGCCCAAAGCTTAAATTTGACGATGTTTGGAGCATTTTGACCAAGGTTTACGCATTTGCCACACAACTGGTGAAAAAATCCCAGAAAAATTTATAATTTCTTTAAATTTAACATTTTAAATTAACTGCCTTACAAAATAAATTTAAAATGCTTATAGAAAATATTACAATTTTTACGTCATTTTTAAAAATAATAGGCAAAAACGTGCTTCCCTTTAAGACGAAAGAGCAGGCTTCTTCAATATTTTTATAAAAACACGATGGATTAAATAAAAAGAAGAGAACCCCTAGAGGGTTAGAGTAAATATTTTGAGGAGTATTCTCCTCATTATTCAAACATCGGACGGCAATTCCTTGTCCCTATCTAAGAAAAATTTTTTGTGCCATTCCTCACAGCTCTTTTCATTTCTCTGTTTAACGCTAAATTATAAATTTTTTCTTTTCATTTAAGAGCAATTCTTGTTAGGCTTTCAACTTCCTTTAGTTTGTCATTAAAATATGTAAAATAAAAAACAGAATGAAATAGTAAATGGAATAAATTATTGGCAAATATGCTGGTAATTTAAAGCTTTTTGTTGAGCAAACCGGAAATGTACCTATTTTCTTTTTTTATTAAATTTCTGAGAAAAAATTCTGGAATTTTAAGAGAACTTTAGACATTTAATTCAGCCATTTCAGAATTTTTTAAAATTTGATTAATTTTTATTCGAGTCATAGCCTTTTTTGTACAGAAAAATCTGAAATTTTTGGAGGATTTAGAATAATAATAAAGAAATTTCTTAGCTCTAACATTTCTTGAAAAGCCTTATTCTCACCAGGCCTCACGAAGAAAAGGACAAACTTCTTCAATATTCTCATAAAGACAGGAAAGAATAAATAAAAAAGAAGAGAACCCCTAGAGGGTTAGAGAGAGAATATATTGAGAGGAGTATTCTCCTCATTATTCAAACATTGGAACGGCACTTTTTTTTGGTCTTAGCAAACAAAAAATTTTGAGAGCATTTCTTTTCATTTATATTCTTCTATGCTACATAAAAATAAAGAAAATGTGCAAAATAAAATAAATTATTGGCAAATTTTTTTTATTATTGCTATTGTTTTATTAATTGAAGGCTGGTTGCTGAGCAAAACGATAATGTAAGTTTTTATTTAAATATTTTATATACTATTTTATTTTTTATTCACATACCTATGTATATAACCTACGTTTTTTTCAAACTTCTTAAGATAAAATATTAGGAATAATACCTCTCCATAGTTCAGGTATCAGTTATTCTTTCCTTCTTCATGCCAATCACTTATTTTCTTCAAGTAATACACTCTGTCACAAAAGTATAAGCACCCCAAAATTTTTGTAAAAATACATAATCCCTAAGTATCATTTGTTTTATTTTTTTCCTACATTAGCAGCATCAAAACCGTCAATAAAAATAAATTAAGAAAATTTTATCAATTTAAAAATTTTTAAATTGAATTTTCTCGAAACTTATGTGTCACAAAAGTATAAGCACCCCTGTAAAAATTTAATTTCTACTTATTGTAAAATTCTACAAAAAATACAGCAAGCATCTCTATTGATATTATAGAAAATAAAAAAATAATTAGTCCTATATCTCATCCATTGTCGAGATCTCGATACCCTGTAAATCAACGTAAACCAGGGGTTTTCAACGACATAAAAATTATTCGACCCCTTATGGTTCGTTTCAAATTTTCATTTTGAGCTCATTCGAAAGCTCTTTAAATTTACTACAATTGCCTATCCTCTCTTGAATTTTGTGATTTCAAACATTTTTATAAAATTTATTATCACTCATTCATTTTTTCTCATTATTTTTTTATAAAAACAATCAAAACCTCGTGCTATTCACAAAATAAGATCACTATCTCCCTTTTTTAATTTTTTATACCATCCACTTTTTGGACCATTTTCAAAAACAAAATAATTAATCATTCCAATTTTTCTGGGGTCAATGACGCCAATAAATTTGTTTGTTGGGCAAGGAGTGTTTTTTTAAAGTTTTTTTGATTGATTAATCGTTTTAATGTTTTATATACTCAGAAAAATATTTTATTTCCTGGTTTTTTGGGATTTTATTTACGTATAAATATAAACCCGTCTGGCCTCCTCAACTTTATAACTTATTTAAGATTGACTAATATACCTTTGAAGAAAATAAATTTAAATTCTTTTTATCGAGACGTGAAACTATTTTATTGTTAAAGAGATAAGCTTTGTCAAGTTCAGATTTTTATTTGATTATCTATTAAATTAATTATAAAATACAGTTTAAAATAATTTTATTTATTATCCAAACAAAAATTCGGGAGTTTCTTAAGGATTTTTATAAAATTCAATGAGAATTAATTTGCTATTAAATGAAGTTTAAAGAAAAATTTTAAAATATAAATCAAAGAAGTTGTAAGGGAGAAACTTCAAAAACTACTTCCTTTTATCACTGCTCACCTCCCAAAATTTAATTCAAAAATTATCTTATTTTAATAAAAAAATTTACAAAATTAAAATTCTTTCCATTTCTGTTTTCTTTTTAATTTTTTGTCAAAACATTTGCATGAATATAGGTAGTTTTCTGTTAAATATTTAACCACCTTTCTTTTAATTAATTAAAAATAAACAAACTTTAAACAAGTTTTGTTTGAAACATTTTCTTTAATTTTAATAAAATAATTGTTTTAATTTATTAAAATTTGACCATATTTTTTAAAAAATTAATTAGAATTTTTAATTTTCAAAAAATCAGAATTAAAATTTAAAATAAAATTTTATTTGTTAAATTTATATTTTACTCTGTTTTCGTTAGGAATATAATAATTTTCTAATTTTATTCTGGTTTTTATTTTTCAAAATTAGAAAAAAAGGAAACTAATAGAATTACCCAAGACGATTTTTTATATTTAAATTTTATTTGATTTTCTAGCCGAATCCTATTAGTTAACTATATGCTCTGATAATTAACCTGGGTAATTATCGTTTCACTCTCTCGCTAGAGGGGTAATTATTTGAGATTGATAGAGCATTTACGGCAATTAAGAATTTTCTTTTTAAATTTTATAAATAAAAATCAGAAAAAAGGAGAATTAAATTTAAAATCAGAACTTAAAATTAAATCTTATTTTGAATAAATCAGAACAAAATATAAATTTTACTGAAAATATACACAAAATCAAAAGATCGAAAAAACATTTCAAAATTAATCCGACTTTTTAATTTTATTTTTACTAAATATTTAATCATAAATTCTTTAAATTAAAAAAAAATTTTTTTAATCTTCTTTAAATATATTTTACTTTCTAAAATTACTATTTTGTTGTTAATCTTATTAAAATGTTTAGTAAGTAATAATAAACTTTGTGCCAAACAAACAAACAAACAAAAACTTTTTTTAATACGATTTGGAAAGTCACAGATTTTTAAATATTTTTAGAAAAATAAATTAAATCTGTATTTAAATAAATATTTATTTTTTAGTTTGTTTAAAAATATTTTTATTATTCCTTTTTCACCAAATATTTTTATCATTTTTATTTTATTTTTTAATTTTTAATTCCATTCTTCGATAATTATTGTGAATTAATGTTTAATTATTTATTCTCTGTTTTTTATATATTAAATTCTGCTTATTTTTAAATTTATTCTGTCCTGCTTTTTCCGACTTTTCTTGCTTTATTTTACGTCACAATTATTAATCCAAGTAATATTATCTAAAAATAGGTAATTTATAAACGTCATTTTATTTTAATGCTAGACTTTTGTTTTATTTTTTTTCTTTTAATTTTTAAATGAACAAATGTTTCATATACAAATATATTTTTTTAATTTCAAGAGAATCCTAAATTTTTGAAATTTAAAAAAAAATTCTTTAAATTAAAATATTATTTAAAATAAATTCCAATTATCTTTTTTTCTATTAATTTTCTTTAAAAATTTATATTTTATCTAAATTTTTAAAATTTCTATTCAAAAAAATTTTTCTAAATATTCCACAATTATTTTATTTTCTAATGAATACAAAAAGGAATATTTACATATTATTTAAAGATTTTTTTAGAATCCATCAACAATATTTCAATTATTTATCTTTTCGTGACTATGGGTTTTTAAGAATTATAAAGACTTCCTGTTAGTGAAATATTTTACATTTATGATATCTCGGAATGGGAAATCTGATTTTTAAAAATTTTTAAACTTGTGCTCATTTTTAACAATTTAAAAAATTGTGGCTGGTGGTCTGTAGGTGGTCCTTAATACTTCCAAAAATTTAATTTTAATAACCTTTGGAAAAATTATTTAAAGAAAGTCAACTTCTATTAAAAAATATGGCAGCTGCTATTCAAGCACTTTTTCTGGCCTTTTTTCTGTTTATTAGCAACCAAACCTTGCCAGATAAAATTGTGGTCCTCAATTCTTCCAAAAATCGATTATAAAGTCCAAACACCAATTTTTCTAATAAATATTAAATTACAAAAAATAAATAATTATTTATTTACATTTATGGCCTCATAATAATTATTTTTTATTTAATTCTCTCCTCATTTTTTAGATAATCAATTTTAAATAAAAATTTGCCATATTTATATTGAAGGTTAATTATTTAGTTATATATATTTTTATATAAATAATAATTAATTTTTGGATATATGTATTAAGAAGATATAATGGATATATTGTTGTAATTATTAGTTGTAGTAAAACATAGATTGCCTAACTTTGATAATTTTTGGTGGTCACTAACTGAAATTATTATTCTAAAACTCATTCTCATATAAAGTTTTGTGTTTTGACTAAATTTCATTTCAATTAGACCAAAAAGCTCAATTCTGCGAGAAACGGAAGCCTATAATAACAAGACAAGATTCCATTCATAAATTTCTGTTACCTAAAATTGAGATTATTTCAAATCTCATATTTCTATCAATCCTCTAATTCCAATCTTTAATTTTATTAAAATCATATTTTTGATTAAAAATAAATTTGTAATTTTAATTTTGTCATTAAAAACACAAACTATATACAAAATCTAAAATCAAAAATTATTTGTATACACCCAAACACTTCAAATAAAGATTATAAAATTTAATTTAGTTTATTTTTAAATCCCTTTTCTCTAAACTTTACTTAATTATTTTTTTGTTTGCTTATACTCACTTACATCTATTTACAATTGCTTATTGAGGGATTTTATTCTCTTTATTTTTTAAATAAATTTTAAATATTAATTGTAAATCCTCTGGAAATTTTTAATTAAAAATTTTTTTCTTTTGAGAAATATCATTCTTTTACTTAAATTATTCTTTTTCTAGTTAATCCAGCCTCCTACACAACACGTGTAAATCCCGCACAACCCTCTCATTGAATTGTATTTAATTTTAAATTAATCTCTAATTATTGCCAAGACTTTTTTAGCTAAATAAGTATATAATTGAATATTAATAATAATTAAATAAAGAATTATTTTAATTGAAAAATCTAAAAAAGTAATTTCGCGAGAAGCGGAAGACTTTTATTATTTTAGTTATACATATATTTACTTTATTTATTAGCACAATTAGCAAGATAAGATCTTGTTCATAGATCTTTGTTACCTAGAATCGAGAGGATAAATTTAACTGCTTTGAATCAAATTTTTTTTTCCACCACACTTTAACCCTCATTTGAATATGGAACGAAATGGTCTGTGCCATGGCCTAGGTTTAACTTGAGCCTAGATTCAGGCATTTTCTGATGATCCTTTAGATTTACCGAATTTTGTCTTTTATTTAGGAAAATACTTTAATTAATTATTACCTTTCCCTCTCAGATTGCCCAACATTTTAAAAAGCCATCACTTCATCTAAACAAATATAATGTCTACTCGTATAATTGAGCATCAAGAGGAATTACTAGTTAAAGATAAAACTGAAGATATTATTTCTTGCAAAAACCAGACCCCGCTGAATGGAAAGAATGTTGAAATTAATGGTTAGAATGGGTATTGGTTAAATATATTTATATTTCTGTTAAGCAATGAATACCACACAAATTGTTGTGCCAGATTCAAGTACTGATAAAGCATCTGAAAAAACTAACGGAAAAATAATTGAAAAGATATCTAACAATCAGCAAAAGCATGAAATTCAGAAACCTTTGACAGTTCAAGATTGGGATTACGATGATTTAGGTAGGTCTGATTAGTTTATAAGTAATATCTGCTACATCTTAATACTAATATCAGCGATCGTTAATATTTCTAGGTAGCATTTCATAAATGGGTTAATATCGTTAGTTAACCTTACTATAGACATCTTTATCTCGGGGAAAAAGGAAAACACTAAATAGATTATGTGTATTTTCTGTTTCAATAAAGTAAGACTAAGATTTAGCTCCATGGGCAAAGAATCTAGTAAGAACTATCTTGACGAAAGGCAAAGAGATTGTTTTAGTTCAGCTTTTAAATTTTTTGTTAACTCCTAATAAAAACACTTAAAATCTCTCTATCTCTCATCTTCAGGTCCATGTGGCCCGAATAACTGGCTGAAAATAATTGGTGATGATAAATTAGGTATAAAATTAGATTTTATTATGTGATTTTCTATAAATTATTTCATTTAGGTAAACTACAATCCCCTATAAACCTTCAACTCTCACAAATGAGAATCTTATCCCTTACACTTCCTCTCTGTCTCGTTAATTATAAAAAGCCTCTGCCTGGCCAATTTGTCAACACTGGATGTTCAAGTAATTTATTTTTTCATATGTCCACTTATATGTACTAGTTTAAACACGCTTAGGCCTAAAATATTAGAAATTAACAACAAATTAATTTTAAAAAATTTCCAGTTCAATTTCTACCTGATCCACAAGTAGAACCCCCTGAAATCTATGGTGGAAACTTAGATCAGAATTATCGTTTTGTTCAATACCACTTCCATTGGGCACAGAATGATAATGAAGGTAGGGAATATCTTTATTAGATTGAGGGATTATATATGTCAATTATTTGATCTACTAAAACAAATTTTTGATTAAATATTCACAAAATGATCTGTTTATTTGATAGTTGCTTTTATTCAGTTATAAAACAAACAAAATTCATGAACAATCAAATAATGATTAGTTGATAAATTTATTCTAAAGGTTCCGAGCATTGTATAGGCGGTCTTCGTTACCCAGCAGAATTACATTTAGTACATAAAGGAGTAGAAGATGAAAATAAATTGGCTGTATTAGGGATTTTTATTAAATTAGACGAAGTTAAGAATGATGACGCAAAGGTTAAAAAAAGATATCTTTTTGAAAAACAAGAAATGGATGCTCTTAAAGAGGTATATTACTTAATTTAGTTAATAATTAGAGTAGCTCACCTGAGTTTCTTATTACAGAGAATTAAATTATCTATAAAATATTTCAAAATTCGCATTTTTATCAGAACCAGAAATAATTATACTTTAAAATTAAAGTTGAATTATTTCACTATAAACAAGAGAATGATTGGAAATTCGAAATCACTTAACTGTGGAGGCGAAAATTTTCGACAGACCTCATATTCCCCCCCCCCCCCACCCCCCAAATTCAGAATAAAGGAGTTACCAAGTACTCCTTTTCCAAGTAAAGGAGTACTGTGGAAAATTTAAAAATATAATTAATTTCCCTTTAATATTACTTTTAAACGAATCCATTTTTTAAACTTTTACTTTTTTCAATTTAGTTGACAGAATTTGGAAACAAAAAAGCCTTAGATTCAAGTCATTGTTTAGAATTAAAATTACCTCCTAATTGCTGTATTGAACGTGAAAGCTTTAAAGGTGCTGAGAATTTCACTTCTTCCTTTGTCCGCTACCAAGGGTAAGTAAAAACTTAATTGTTTCAAAACAATTTTTAATTTTTTGGAAATTTAAGAAGGATATAAATGTTAGGGAGGTGATTAGCTGTACCATTTTTCTTACACATATTAGTAGATTGAAGAGAGTAAATAAGATTAGTTGAGGAAATAATGAATAATTGTAATGAAATAGAAAATAATCCGCAAAACACCTTTCTTTACAATTGTCAATAATTAAAAAATAAATACTTTTTTAAATTAATTTCCAATTTTTTTCTAATACTTTCCAGTTCATTAACAACCCCTCCATGTACAGAGAATGTTCACTGGACAATTTTCACTGACCCCGTTTTTATTACAAAAGAACAAGTTCTTTTATTAATTAGTACTTTTAAAAATTAAAATTTTAAGCTTTCTTATCTGCGCAAAATTAAAGATTGTAGAGGAAATGTTATTTCAAAAAATTATAGACCTGGTAACTAATTTAAATTGAATTTAAATAAAAAGTTTCAAATTTTTTTTAATTTGCAAATTTTAATTTACTTTAACAATTTTAATTTTTCAGTTCAAAATTTGGTTGACCACCAAGTTTGTCTGCATCTTACTTCTTAGCCTTACATATCCATAGAGCTGCTACTATATAAATATTTAAAGATATAAATAAACTGTATTTAATTAAGAAAAGCCACATAATTAGCTAGATAAATAATTACGGATAGATGATAAATAAAATTTAAAATGATTTTCAACAATTATTTTTTCGCTTGTATATCGAAGTTCAAAAAGATTGAATGGATTTACTTCAGCAGTTTTACCTTTTCGAACAAGGATTAAAGTTAAAAATAAATATAATAAAGAAGTCGACGAATTATATTTTCGGAAAAATATATTTCAATACAAATCCGTGCCCTACTAACAATTAATAATCAACTACTAATAATCCCCAATTGTATTCAACACAATCACTATGCAATTTCAATAGGATTTAATAAATATTGTGTTAAAATATTTCTCAGAAATTTTAGTTCAAGTATTTCTATTCGGATTTTTAGTTAAATCAAGAATGGGTTTAGTTAGTCCTATAAAAATGTGTTTAAATTAAATTTAATTTTACATACATATTATTAACTTTATCAATAAAATCACTATTATTTTTACATTCATTATTCCATTCTTTCAATTCAATAATATATTCTCTCCTTATTTCTTTTAATTTTCCCAAACTACAAATATTCCCGCAATCGGGAATTTCAATTTCCAATAAACCATTTCCGTCAGTTTCGTTTTTATAGAAAAGTCGAATAAAAAATGTTGAAGTATTCTCTTCTAAACCTTCAGATTTATTTTTTTGTTTATGTAATTCAATTAGTAAAGCAGTGGAGAATTTCGGGAATATCTGAATTTTTAAAAATATTCATTATTATGTTTAATACATTTCTTATATGTTGGGCTTTAGTATGGAGACCAACTGTAAAATTTTATAGAAGTTTGCTCTCTAGGATAGTTAACCCAATTTTTGAGAAGCTATATACCTCAGTTAGTTTCTTCCTGGTCAAAAATTTTTTTTAATTTAGGCAACTATAATAATAGTTTCGATCACTGCGTCCATATACTAAAAGTACATCCCATCAATCAGTCAGGTAATTATAAAACAGGATGTTTATTCCGTTGTCCTTATATCGTGGAAAAGGCATGTCAAACTAGTATACCAACATCCAACCGATACTGGATTATTTTTATTCAGTTTATATTTTTTAAACAACTTTTCTTGAACGAGACTGCAATCAGAGCTTCATTCAAAGTTTAAAACATTTCACCTCTAAATTAATTCCAAAAATTGCAAGTAAACCAGCAACATTTCCATCATGTCCGGAATAGGCGTAGAACTTTTCTTTGCTTCCAAATTCGTTTAAACAAGCAATATTCTCCATTCTATTCAGAATTTCTGTAAAAAGGAGACCAGAAAGTAAACGCTTTTGCTTTTCTGTTTTGAAATCAAAAGAATTCTAAAAAAATAATTAAAATGTCCTTTTAACTTTTGATCAAAAAATTCATTTCTTTTGAAATATCTTTTTTTGTTCTTCGTAAATCATTTTAGAAATGTCAAACGAATCTGTTTTCAATAGAAAAAAAACACTAGTAAAGAGAGAACTTACTTTCAAATTATATAGTCTTGTAATTTCTTTTCTAATTGTTTCAGTTACCCAATTAGGAAGTTTAAATCCGTCATTTTGATGTGCAAAAATAAAGGTTAAAGGATCATTAATTTTATAAATATAACGAAGAGTTAAATTAAATAAACCAGAATTATTTGCAATATATTGGAGAAAAGGTCGATTTGTTAATTCTATCTTTTATGAATTTAAAACAAAATTTAGATTATTATTGTACATATGCATAAGTAATTTAATTAAATTTTGTAATTAACTGTTTCCGGACCGGATCCAACTGATTGATTCTAACTTTTCAAGACTCTATCCAATAGAATATTATATCATTCGAGAGATTTCGATAATCTGTATCCTTTTTCATATTGGATTTATCAAGTCTAATCATTCGTTAAAGAATTACAACTTAATAATTGCAATTATTTTGTTAGACTTGGTCCATTCTTTCGAAAAGAATAGGCTCTAAAATAATATAAGATTCACCTTGAATTAGAAATTAAAGTCCATCAAAGCTAGCTGGCGCTCAGTTTTCCGCCATCAGTTTTTTTGACTGTGTTTCCAACAATATTTAGGTATATAATTATTTACCTCTCTAAATTCTTCACTTTCGAATATTTGCTCATCTGCATTTTTAGCAACAGGGGGGGTCACTTTAGTACGTGGGTGCAGGCTTTAAATTACAAATGTTATATCATTTGAAAGAGCTAGTCGAGCTGAGTCGAATGCCATCAAAATTAGCTCTAGGAAAAATTTTTGAACCGAGATACAGGCGATTGAAAATCGAAAAACCATAGGGGGGACCAAGCACTTTTTTGGAGTGAAAAATTCGAAAATGCAAATTATACCTCATTCGAAAGAGCTCGTCGAGCTGAGTCGAATGACACCAAAATTAACGGAATCCGACTTGAATGAACCGAGATATAGACCCCTAAAAATCGAAGGTCCAAAAGGGCGATTTTTGGAATAGAAAATTTTTTATACAAATAATACCTCATTCGAAAGAGCTCGACGAGCTGAGTCAAATGACACCAAAATCACCGTGATTGAAGAAGATTAGACAAAGTTACAACAAGAAAAAACAAAGAACCTAAACCTATGGAGCGTCGGCGAGGCGCTTGTGCAAAACCCCGCGCTTCGCGCGGGGTTTTGCGGCACGCGCCTCGCGGGGAGTCTACGGGCGATGGGTCTGGGCTCGTAACATAAACCTATTCCTAAATCCCTTGCTCTGGACGTATTTGGGGCCTCCGTAGCAACAAAAATCTCAACAGATGCCATAGGTAAGGAGCTAAAAGAAAAGATCATAACTTTGTCCAATCATGTCGGATTTCGTTGATTTTGGTGTCATTCGACTCAGCTCGACGAGCTCTTTCGAATGAGGTATAATTTGCATTTTTGAATTTTTCACCCCAAAAAAGTGCTTGGTCCCCCCTATGGTTTTTCGATTTTCAATCGCCTGTATCTCGGTTCAAAAATTTTTCCTAGAGCTAATTTTGGTGGCATTCGACTCAGCTCGACTAGCTCTTTCAATTGATATAACATTTGTAATTTAAAGCCTGCACCCACGTACTAAAGTACAGCCCAACAGGGCAATCCACTTCATCAAAAACATAAGGATCTTCTCCTTTTTGTAAATATTTAATAACTATTCCAGTTTTTGAGACATTTTCTGTTAAGGGTAATTTTGGGGCATTTTGTCCATTTGATGCGAACATTCCCTGTTGATTTGCTAAAATACTCATTTTCGTGCGGTTATAGTAGCTTAAATAATTTTTATTTTGTTTTATGAAAAATGAACAATTATTTTGTATTTTCGCATTTAATAATAATTGGGCAAAACATAATTTTAGTAATTTAAGTTTTTCATTAAAAATATTCATTTAATCTCATTATAGACTAACGACAACCCAAGTGGTTACCTAATATGATTTTAAAAAGTTTAGCCCACTGGGACCATTTTGGCCTCGTTTAAAGGTAATAACTAATTTATTTATTTACCTCGAACGATATCCTATTTCGTTTTTAGAATATTCGTCAGGTAGAAACCCACTATACCGATCTCTTAGTAAAATTCCAAGTTCAAACTGTTGTAAGGCGCCCAATTCAGTTAATTGGCCAAGTCCACCAAATTTTTCCTAAAATAATTAAATGGTTATACCGAAAATTAAAAAAATCCTTGTCTGGGATTGGGTTGGGCTTTTGACACATTGGGCTGAGGTATCAATCTGAGGTATCAATCAATTATCAATCCCCAAAAAGTTTGTATTCCTATTTTCATTTATCTTTGGCTTTGGAAAAACTTTAAATGACTACATATGTAAAGGAATTAAAAAAACTACCCAACTTGTCATAAATTCCAAAATGGATAGATAAACAATGAAAACTAATCGAATATTCGAAAGATATTTGGAGGTGAGATTTTAGCGGAAATTTAATGTAGCTAAATTATCAATCCCCAAATAGATTTTCAGCCTACTTTTATCATTTCAACAGTATTTTGTTTATCTGAAGGTAATAAAGAAGTTGGCGTTCTGTCTCCGTGTCTCCACACAGCAGTGACAAATAAAAGAGTTTCTAAATCGGCCTAAATATAATTTATATTTTTGTTCTTGATAAGAATTTAGGATTTTTTTATCCTGCTCTCTACCATTTAAGATTCAGATTCAGCTTAAATTACTATTAGATTTTCAGTTTTTGTTCGTAATCAGTTTGTTCTTAAAAAAGCCAGTGTTATTGTCTTTAGTTAGATTATTCCAGCAGAACTGGAAATAATACTTAACAGGATTGTCTTCCGATTTCCGACACCTCTGACTGTTCCGACCCACCTCTGCATCATAGTTAAATTTTTTACAGAATTAAAACTCAATAGATCGCATCAAATTTTTCGATCACGCCTTTTGATCACGGCAGCCCTTCAATCCCTAGGTACTAGACACGATACCCGGATTTTTTTTCCAGCTGAACTTCTATAGGAAGAAAATTTTTAAAGCCTAACCAGCAATTCTATCCAAACTTTTCTCTCAACCTGTGACATATACTAATCAAATTAAATCAAAAAATTTTATTTCGAAAATATTTTGCCTGCCTTTTCTTCTGCCGAAGTTTTAGATCGTGTAATCGAAATGACGTTGATAAGTAATAATATTTTAAAGCAAATCATTATTATTTTTGTTAATTTTCGAAAATAAATCGAAAAATTATTTCAAAATTAGTTAACGAATAAATCTTCCCCGCATTTTATATTTACATAAAATTAAGCGTGTAATCGATTATTACTCCTCTAAATAACTCATTCCTCTCAAAAAACCTGTCCGCAGAAACACACACAAAATTTTAAAAATATTACAAATTTATAGTATTGACAAGAGGGCGAAAATATTAAAGTTTTTATTGAAATTAGTTTCTGATATTTTTTGAATTTTGGATAAAACATAACACGAAATCTTCCCTCTTTATTTCGAAATTATTTGGGAATTGTTTTTTAGGTGTTTTCCTAAAAAAGAAAATGTGGAAGAAAACAGTGGAAGAAACTCAACTTCATTTGCATCTTTTGGTCCTGAATTATTGGAATATGTCAGTTTGAATAGCTGCAGACACTCTAATTTGTTTTGTCGTGAACTCGAATACCGTAGTACAGGCAAAAAATAAACGAGATAAGCAAATCTAACAAACTGAGTTTTATCACTAAGGCGTGTCAAAACATGCAAATGCATATTTTGCATGCGGATATGCCATGAGCTGAAACGCTCAAAAATGGTGTTTTTACATCGGTACGAACATTAGGGACCGGGTTCCTATAGCATATTTTTGCATATTTCGGTACTTTCGTGCATATTTGCATATCGATGCATATTTTGGGAAATTTTGCATATTTTTACCTAAATATTGGCATTTTTTGAGAAACTTACATGCTATGAACGCCAACAATTTTTTCTTTCTTGTTTTTCAATTTCCGAATGCTACAATTTTTCAATACTATTTTTTTCAATACTTTTCTTCAATAATCTCCTACAATAGTATTTTTACAATTTTTTACAATTCTTCAATGTAGCAATATTTTTCTTCAATTCGGAAATTTGTCGGCTTTCTGTTTTTTGTTGTGCTTCAGGACTAATAATTTAAGCATTTTAGCTTTCAATTTAAGGAATTTCACCTTTCAATTCCTAGGTCCAGCACGCACTAACAATTTAATTTTCAATGCCGACATTTTACGACGTCTGTCCACTCACAATTCAATTAATCCTTTTCAATAATTGCTTCAAGCAATTTTTTTCCACTTCGCCTACTCTCTTTCAATACTCGTCTCCACTGTAGCTGTTGTCGTTCTGTTGACGCTCCAGTAGATGTTCTTGTTGACGAGCTGCCGTTGTCGATCCGCGCCACTTGTTACGTCCGAAGTTATACAAATGTCGAGTTATATCCTGTCGACCGCGCCATTGTTACGTCCGAAGGTTTAGCCGAGAGACTGGTGTCGACGTGCACAATAATAACAGTTTATCCAAGTAGAGAAATAACAATGTGTAGGCGAAGGGAATGAGGTTGGAACAGACGAAGGAGATCAGTGACTAGCCCCGCTAGTATGATCCAATTAGACTAACGCTAAGAGTGGCTTTTATAGTAGTGTCACCACTACACAACAAAACCTAATCTTTTCACGACCCGAAACCCGGTACGCAAAAAATTTAAAAACCCGAACCAAACCCACCCTTCTCTTTTCTTGACAAGAACCCCGATCGAAGAAACGACTTTTTTCCAACTAAAGGCCAATCCCAGCAGTATAAGCTTAAAGGGCATATACATATGTAAATGCAATAAATAAATAAAGAAATTTTGGGAAAACTTAAATTTTTAAAAATAAATGTCATGATATATATTTAAAAAGGGTTTGGACCTGTCTCTTTAAAAATTTCGTTAATAAAGTTAGGTTTAAATTGTTTGATATAAATAATACATGGGAACAGTCAATCTTTCAACGCTTAAAATGTATAAAAATTGCAGCTTTGTTAAAGTTAAATTTTAATGTAAACTTTTTTGGGTTTAACGTATGTGATTGATAACTTGATGTTCTTTAGTCTTGCTAACTTTTCCTTGAACGTTGCGTTTATTCATAGCACCTCCAGTAGTTTGTTTGGGATTAGCATTATCATGTCGTATTTTATTTTTCTCATTTTTCTTTTTGTGTTTTTGCATATTCCATAATGAACATTTAATATCCACTTTTTGTGGCTGATTATATTTCTCGTTAAACCATTGTTCGAAACCTCTGACTTCATTTACTCTTTTACCAGTATATGTTTGATTTAAGGTTGGCGGATAGTTGGAAATCTTCGGATATCCGGATCCGGTATTCGAACCGAAAATTTCGGATATCCGGATCCGGAACCGAAATTTTATTTATCAAAATTTTCGCCAGCGGCGCTGTGAAGTTGAGTCCCAATGGATGATATAGAGGGATTAAGATCATTATGAATGGATTTGGGAAATTAACAAAGATATTGAGTAGGACTAAAGTTGAGTAATTAATAGAGACATAGGATATATTGGTGGATTAGGAGCTGGAGGTTGGTAATTACGAGAGATATAGAGGGATTTATTGAGTAACTCCCTATATCCCCTCTAAACCAATGATCTTTGATCTCTCTATATGATATCCAAATACATCAACAGTTCCTTAAAGTTGTAAACAAGCGCCGAATGTGAGCTTTTACAAATGTTTACAACTCTTTCCTTTTAGCGCCGTAGCGAAAATTTTAAGAATATAAGTAAGCTAATTCTCCAGATTTCTTTCTCTTTTTGCGCCGCTGGCTCAAATTCTGTAATTTTGGAAGGTCCAGAAGCAAGATTTCTCCCTTTCCTGCTCCGCAGGCGAAAATTTTTTGAAGTTTTAAGGCCAAAAGGCTAGGATTTCTTCCATTTTTCCTAATTCTAGTATCCGAACCGAAAATTTCGGATATCAGGATCCGGTATCCGAACCGAAATTTTCGGATATCCGGCCTTTTTTCGAATCCGGATATCCGGATCCGCCAACCTTCGGAACGGGCCACTAGAGTGCCGCCACTAGAGTGCTGCCACTAGAGAGCGGGCACTAGAGAGCCGAGCCATTAGAGAGCGAGCCACTAGAGAGCGGGCCACTAGAGTGCCAATAGATTAAAAAATGCGGACAACATCCCCAGTTGTTGGAACAACGTTTATCTTTGTTGAAACAACTTCCCCGCCATTGGACCAAAATTTTCCAATGTTGGAACAAAATCCTCCATCATTGAATAAACTCCCCCATCATCTGAACAACCTTTCCGTCATTGAAACAACTTACCCCGTTGTCGGAACAACTTTTTCCATTGCTGGAACAACTTCCTCCGTTAGCAGAACAACCACATCTGTCATTGGAACAACCTCCCCCGACATTTGAACAACCTCACCTGTCATCTTAACAACCTCCCCTGTCATTTGGACAACCTTCCCCGACATTTGAACAACCTCCCCCGTCATTGGAACAACCTTCCTCTGTACTTGGAACAACATTTCCCATTGTTTTTTCTTAAAAACATTTTTAACTATTGGCACTCTAGTGGCCCGCTCTCTAGTGGCTCAGCTCTCTAGTGCCCGCTCTCTAGTGGCAGCACTCTAGTGGCGGCACTCTAGTGACCCCAACCGGCCAACCTTAGTTTGATTTCTTTTCTGCTTATCTACTTCTTTACCTTCTCTCATCTTTTTCTTGTTTTTTTGCAAATTGAAAGACGATACGAAACACCCTTTGTTATCCACTTTATCCACTATTTTTCTATTAGCACGAAGATTTAAAGCACTTCGTATGCTTTGTTGAGTATTACGATTTGAGCGATCCTGTGATAAATCTTGGCCTTTTTCATTGTACTTTTTATTTCCTATTTTTTCCTTTGTTTCTTTAACTACTGGCCCTTGAATATTTGGACGATTATTGAAGGAAAAATCTTCATCTTTACTGCTTTTATCCTCAACATCTTCATCTTTAATAGAACTGCATTTAGTTTAAGATCATTAATATTTTAAGGCTCTTATACGGGTAGGACTTATGAATAGAAACTGTTTAAACATTTACTTATTTGACAAAAAACATTTTACTTATTGTGACAAAACAGCAAGTAACTCGACAATTTATAATTAATAATAGGTCACTTCTGGAAAAAAGGTCACAATAGGTCACCTACGTCACTTCTGCCGAAATCACACAGCACCCCCCCTACAATTCACACACGTTCACCCAATTCACCATACAGTATTACTGAGAAATAATGTAAATTATGTTCTTACCGTTCGTTTGTTGATTAGACCCCTTCATCTGGCTTACCACGTCAATTTTCTTAGAAGAAAAAGGAGCAATTTCAATATACTAAAATAAGATAATCCAATTAATTCACGACATTACTAATTGCTCGGAAAACTACGTTGTAGAGGAAGGAAGGACTTGTAGATATGATAGAAATTCGAGATAAATATTTTAAACATTACATTTTGATAACATATGTTTTTAACGAGTTATGAGCGAAGTAATATACATATCTTCCTAATTTAGAAAGCCTAACCTACCTGATTTAGACATCAATTTAATTATGAAATAATTTCACTATGTTTAATTTTACGAAAATTGTTTAATGCCCAATTTTCTTATTTAACCCATAAACCTCCTTACTTTATCATCATATGCTTCATTGCTTGCTACTGTTTTTGGTTGAGCAAATGTAAAATCCTTAATTTAGAAATAAAATGTTATAAAATTATTAATTCATACTAAATATAAAACAACCAAAACAACTACAAAACCCTTTGTGCCTTGATTTTGTAAGGGGGTGTCATCCTTAAAAACGTGAAGGGCCCCCACTGGGTGCTATTCACTTAATTCCTATACTGTGTTTAAAACTTCAAATCCATAACGAGCACTGTGGAACGGGACCAACCACTTTTACTAAATTGTTTCTTATAATATAATTTATTGTCAATCGTTTATTCTCGTTGAGCATTATAAAAGTTAAATCAGAATTCATTAAAATAATATAATTATTAAATTAAAATCCCCCCACCCCACCCTTCAAGCAAATAAAAACATAATTGAAACAATATCAATGTTTTCGACCACTCTCTGAGAATATCAATGTTAAATTGTAATAAAGAAATGTCTAAAAATATAATCTGAAAGTGTGCACGTGAAAGGAAACGCGGCTGATTAAGGTATTGCGACCTAATACTAGTAGGTGTTTCAGAATTGAAATACAGCTGTATTTATAAATAAATGTTCAGTTACCACCTTATCATCATCATCATTCATGGGAACATTAATATTACTAACTCCTGTATTTCCTGTTTCTTGTTCTTCTGGATAATTTTTCATCCAATCACTCAAAGTTAAAGATTTTTCCTAAATTTATAAATTAATAGGATTTTTCGTTTTTTTCAGACTAAAATTTAATCAGAAAAATTCGTTATATTTTTTATTAAATTTAAAAAAATTTTAACTTACAAGTTTTTTATCCTCGTTCGCAATAAAATTAGAAAATCTTAGCAGAAAAATAAATAGAATAAAAATTAAGGGAATTGACTGATGCATTCCCTATTTAAAGAATTATTAGAATTTTTTAAAATTAATTTTGAAATTGAAGTTACTATTTATCTTTATAAGGAATGTAAGGATTAAGTCAGTTCCAACTGTCCAGTATTTAAAAACTAATACTATGTAGGTTGAGTCATAAAAAGTATCGCATTTTATAAAAAATTTTCCCAGAAAAATCAAAGGTTTATTACAGGAGGACTACAAAGTCCATCAAATCGTGCATTATAATTAGAAAATATATAGGCAAGGTCATCGTTTTTTGGGACCCGGTCAAAGTAAATAAATATTGGCCTATTGCCATCTGTTAGCCATTTTTGATTTCCATTATGGGTTTTCTATAATTGTTAGAAATTGACCATACCTAATATTCTAATAAATGTTACGAATCCAAGTGGGCCTTTGAATTAAGGGGCATTTTCTTAAGAATCCAAACTTCTAAGACCGAAGAAAATTCAATATATACAACTTAACGTGACAGACTTGTTTCAGACACACAATTTTGCCTAAACTGGATTCGATAGTCCTAATAGAAACTTTTCTTTAACTAAAATCTCGTTTATAAATAATTTTAATTTTTATTAAAAATTAAATTTAAATTTATTTTAATTGATTTTAAAGCAGTTTTATTTAAAATTTTATTTTAAAAATTTAAATAAAATCTGCCTCTTCCCTCCCTATAAAAAATTAATTGTCTATAGTGCTTCCATTGTTTGTCCATAAATTAGGGGAAGGCGTCATAAGATGGACAAGAAATATTCCTCCTGACTTTTTACACATGACTTCATAAATAACTTACTTATAGACAAATTAATATGTCTGATGTTTATTTGGCTCCTAATATTATTTAAAATTAAATTAAAAATTTATTTAATTAGCATTAAAATTCCCGTTCAGATTATGAAATGTTCATGAACTAAATTGAAAAATTTAATTGAAAATTCCTTTTAGGAGGTGTCAAAATATAACTTTTTTATATTGAAAATATTTTCAAGAAAATTTTTCCTTTTAATTTAAAAGACTAAACTATTTTTAAATTTTAAATAAATAATGAAGGCAAAATATCAATTAAATCTAGAGCCCCCCTTAAAAGTGCAAATATTAATTTTTTTATTTTATATAGCGGGAAAATTAATAAATACAATGCTCCAAATAATTATAACCTCACCCTAAATTTTCGAATTTTTTGACTTCAACCGACCCAATCTGAGTGATTTTTATTTAATACTAATTAATAAATATTGGTAACAAAGCTATTTAAATTCGGAACTATTTTAATGATTTATCAAAGGAAAATTTTTGGAAATAACCAATTATGAAAGTATTTTTGTTTGTTTGCCGAGCTATAACTTTGTTCAAAATTGTCGAATCCGGGGCGCCCTGGTATGGTTCGATTCAGCTCGTCGAGATGCATCGAATGATACAGGGCGTTCCAAATTCGACAATTTTGAACAAAGTTATAGCTCGGTGGTACCATGGCCTTGCGGTACCTTGGGGTGTACCCTTTTTGTTTGATGCAAGTAAATTTTTCGTGATTTCTAATGTGAAACTAGTTTCTGATTTAATTTTCTTGATTAACTCAATCTCTTCTTTTGAATTTTTATTTGTTTTTTCTCCATTTTATGTTGTTTTACGTAACAAACATTACATATATATTGTCCAGGGTTTGAATGACGGTACCAACGTGAATTATGTTTAGCACCACAAATACAACAAATTCGATCTTGTGTAATTCGCTTAAATAAATAAATACATATGTAGTACTTAAAGTATTGGAACTTGGGGATGTATATTAGTATCATGTACAATATCATGTATATTATTTTAGGGTTCAAACAAATTCACGAAAATATAATTTTTAGAGGAGGGTGAAATGACTGTATTGTCTAAAGAATGTTTTGTTAGTTCGAGGAGAATTAAGATGGCGTCTTCAAAAAACTTTTTGGCACTTTATTTTTTATATTTAATAAATAAAAACCAAAAATATTAAGAATTTACTTAAGTTGATTACCTTAAGATTTTACTGTAAATAATTTATAAGAACAACTTGACCTTATTTTTTCTAAACCAAAATTCTTTCGGTCTATGATTTCCAGTATTTGTTGGATAATATAAGTACAGATCACAAGGATTACATAAATATTGTTCTTTAAGGTATTTATATTTATTTTCTGTAGATCCACAATTTAAACAATGGCGCTTTTTTCTTTCATTAATTTTATCTATAATTAAAATATAGGAGGGATATGTAATACTAAAATTTATTTACTTATTTTATTTCCAATGTCAATAATTCTGCTTTTTTCTTTCAAATATTCAACTTTTTGTTTTTCTAACAATTCAATTTTATATCCAATTAAATTAATTTCCTTCCAATAACTTGACAAAAGTTTATTTTTATAATTTTCAATGTTTTCTAGTAACATTTCTTTTTTATTTATTTTAATATTTTCTAAACTTTCATCCAATATAGAGGTTTCATAATAACTTTTATTTTTAGTAAAATTATTATTTAGGAGCAACTTAAATTTATGATAAAATTTAAGCTTAAACTAGAGTTGCGCCCCGACCCCGTTCCCCGACCCCGCTCCCGAACGATTTTTTCAGACTTCTCCCCGCCCCGTTCCCCGCCCCGAAACAATTCAAAAACCCCGTCCCCCGACCCGAAAAACTTTCGGGGTTGTCGGGGGTAAGACCCCCCAAAAATGCCATTTTTTAGAGGAATCTAATGAGAAAAATTTAGAAAATTGCCTCCCAATTTACTTTGTACTTATTATTTTTAAAGCAAAAATAAATTTAATAACAAAATTCACTTTATATTTTTATTGAGGCGTGTGGTTGAGTGGTTTAGTTGTCAGATTTGCTACTTACTAAAATCGTAAATACCTGTCTTTCAATTTTAGTCAAAAATTTTTTAATAATTTTATTTTCGGCAATTTCAATCAAAATTTTTCTTTTTAGTTGCAACTTATATTCTGACTGGTTATTTATCATAGCAGTAATTGCATTAGTATCAGGATTTACTTCAAGTCTACGAAACGATCCAGTTTTCTTATAGAAATAATTTTCAATTTTGTTATTTCGTTTAATATTCATTATCATTACAAATCGCTCCTTTAATTCAACATTTTTTAAATAAATAAATTCTCTTTTTTCTTCCCAATCATCTTTGATTTTCATTTCGACCTGAACATGTTTTCCTTCACAATGAAATTTAAATAAAATAAACAAATGTGAAATGATTATAATAAGAAATTTAATCATCTGAAATTTTAATATATTAACATAAAAATATTGTTTATTTAAAGACTTTGGCATAATTTTTATTTTATTTATATTTGTGTTAAATTGATAGAAACGACGAGAGCTTTATTATATTCTCTCTATATGAACTCTCTTTACGAATTGAAAAGGATAAAAATGATTAAAATGATTAAACCCGAGTCCGAGTAAAGCCGAGTTTGAAAAACCCGAGTAACGAGTCTGCCGAGTATTAAGTTACCGAGTACCGGTAACGCCGATTATTAAGACCCCGAGTAACGAGTCCGAGTAAAACAGCAAAAAACCCAAGCGAACGACACGAGTATACTCGTACTCGTTCGGACTCGGACGAACTCTAATCGGAACTGCTGTTGGAACAACTTCCCCCGTCACTGAGACAACATCCCCCGCTCTTGGAACAACATCCCCAGTTGTCGGGTCAACATCCCCGTCGTTGGAACACTTCCCCGTCGTTGGAACACTTCCCCGTCGTTGGAACAACATCTTCCGTCATTGGAACAACTTCTCCCGCTCTTGGAACAAAATCCCCTATAGTCGGAACAACTCCCCCCGTCGCTGGAACAACTTTTTCCAGCTTTAAAACAAAATTCCCCGTAGTCAAAGAAAAAAAGCGAGGGTGTCGTTTTATTGGAGACTGTCGTTATAATAGAGACTGTCGTTTTATTTTTCAACCCTCTTCTAGGGTGTCGTTTTATTAGAGACTGTCGTTATAATAGAGACTGTCGTTATATTAGAATAAATACGGTATTTAAAATGAGAATTGTCGGATTTTGATGTTTTTTAAATGGTTACCCGACACTTGCGGAACGACATTTGCGGATCGACAATTGCGGACTGAATTTTGCGGAACGACATTTGCGGACCCGACATTTGCGGACCGACAGAAGCGGATCGACTTTTGCGGACCGACAGATGCGGATTAACATTTGCGGACCCGACATTTGCGGATCTAGTAGTCTTTAAAAAAAATAAAATATAAATAGTATGGATATGCAAATGAGGACGTGACATTAGAGGATGCGACAACTGAGGATACGACATTTGAGAACGAAAACACATTCGAAAAATAAATTTAAAAAATTTTATCATTTATTAAAATAAAAGAATCATATTCATATTATCTACTAAATGTTATTAGCATTCAAAAACATGAATTTGCCCATTAGAATGCACCGCATGATAAAGGAAGACTTCAAGTTGTCCAGATTTTCCGAATTTTTTAGTCCCCCCGTATGAATCTAGAGATACGATTATAAATTAAAAGTAAATAGCTAAAACCGTGAAAACAAAAATATTCCAAGGTAGAGGTTGAAAATATTTTTTGTAATTTTTCAAACAAATAAGAAACATTGAAATTTTCCAGAGTTATAGAGAATTCTTGATTACCAGCGGAAATATTTATTGGAATCCCTCGAATAATTCCCCCTCTCGATTAATTCCCCATGCTAGAGTTGGGTTGAAACAATAATTCTACCCTACTGCACGTTCAAATGCCAAAACTCAGATAATCCCCCATGCCAAGGAAGGGTTGAAAAAATAATCCCCAGGGATTATTTTTTTATATATTTTTTTTTAATATTATTTATATCCCCAGGGAACAAGTTGCCTTGTTTCCTATACAAACTTGGAACCATCACGATTCAATAATGCAAAATTTAGGGCGTACGAATAATGCAATGGAAGGCTATCATATGGCGCTCCAAAAACATTTTACATCACATCATCCTCCTTTTTCTAAGTAAATTTTACTTTGTCTTCACTTTGTTTATTTACTTAAGGTTAATAATCGCTTTAAAAGATGAGGAAAGAATTATGAAGGATCGTTTGCGACAGTACGAGTTGGATCCAACTACTGGAATATCAATAAATCCACGTCGGCGAAAATATAAAATAAATGACCAAGCAATCAAAACACTTGTAACACAATTCGATGAAATTGATAATCCCGATGCTGGAGCATTTTTACATCATTTGCGCGCCATTCAGTATCGTTTAATGAACAATGATATGGACAATTGGGCTAACTGATCAGAATTATATTTTAAACAAATAAACATTAGTTTATTTTTCATTGAAAAATTTTTTAATAAAAAATGATTAATATAAAAAATGATTAATCTCTGAGAGAGCAACACTACATTCTGGACATTTTTAAAATGATTAATATATATTTTTTTAGACTACTAGATCCGCAAATGTCGGATCCGCAAATGTCGGGTCCGCAAATGTTAATCCGCATCTGTCGGTCCGCAAATGTCGGTCCGCAAATGTTAATCCGCAAATGTCGGGTCCGCAAATGTCGTTCCGCATATGTCGGTCCGCAAGTGTCGATCCGCAAATGTCGTTCCGCAAGTGTCGGTACACCTTTTAAATAAAAGGACAAAGAGGATTATGAATTATTGGGGTTTTGTTTTTGTTTGGATTTTTGTTGTTCCTCAATGGACGATTACCGAGAAATAGTTGTCTAAGACTACAATACCGAAATGGTCCCAACACTAATTTGAAAAGCGGGAGGCTAAACATTTAAAATGTCTTTAACCGCAGTCCTATTTCTTGCAAATGTGAAATTTTTGGGCTTACAAAATTTACGAAAAAAAATTAATTAAAAAAAATTACCATTTAAAAAGTTTTATGAAATTTATTTTTATCTAGTTGTGTCTATTTTTTGGAAATAAACGAATAAATTAAGGAAAAGCTCCGATTAAAGCAAAAAAAGGGTAAAAACTACAAATAAATTATATTAAAAATAAATATAAAGTTTAATCAACTACTCGACTATTTCTCTTAATTTAATAAAAAATAAATTTTATAGAATAACATCCTTCCTTCGCAGGCTCAATTTAAACTAAAAAATATTTTTTTACATTTTTTAAATAAATTTATTCTAAAACAAACAGTAAAATGATCGGCGTGTGTAACTGTCCCAAAATTTCTGTTTAATGAAGGAATCACTCCATCTAGTTAAATTAATATTTAAAATCGGTTCCAAAATTTATATACTCACCCCTAATTCTAAAAAGTTTTACTTATTTTCCTTTATTATTTAAATTAGACCCTGCTCGAATGTTTAAACAAAAAATTAAAAATATCCTCATTTAACTTCATTTTTTTCTCCTTAATTATTCTAGCATTCATTATTCCAAAACCCCTTCTTAAAATTTTTATTTTCTAATAGAGAAATTTAAGTAAATTGGCATAAAAAAATAATTTAGGGATTTTTCAATTTCCTTGTTTAATTGAATCAGTAGATAAATGTTTAATGCAAATAACAAACGAAAATATTTAAGTAAAACGTCTAGAAAACTAGGGGGGTGCTTATCATTCTGGAACGAGGTGTATTTATGACAATTCTTAACTATGAAAATTTTATATCAGTAAAACTAAATTACTAATTTAATTTAAAAGAACTAGAAATAGCAAAATTTAGGTTTCCCCAAGTTTCCGAAAACTTATTTTATTTAAAAGTATAAAAAATTTAAAAAAGATTTTGAAAGTTAGGTTCTGAAACAAAATTTCTGTAATATTTTATGAGATTATTTAAAACTTTTACTTAAATTATTTTAATTTATTTAAAAAATGATTTTATACATATATAATTTTCACCTGTAATTTTAAAATGGAAGTTTTGTAGCAAAGCAGCTAAAATTAAATATATTTCCATTTTAGCGAGTGAATCGCCTAGACATATTCCTATGAATAAATTTTAAAAATTTTTAAGATAATTTAATTTGTTTTTAAATAAATTTATAAATTCAAAAATTCACTTTTTCCAACTCCGAAAGGTTTTATCAATTCGGATCCTTTGTAATTTCCATCAGAATCCAAAAATCGCTCTGGACGAAACACTTCTGGCTGTGGGAATAGTGACGGGTCTAAATGGACAGCTCCTAGTTGTACCATAACCGTGGTGTCTTTGGGTATAATCCACTCACCCAACTTTACCTAAAAATTTATTTAAACTTCTCTTCCAAAAAATAAGAAAAACTAGCTTCTTTGCTAACAGAATGAGGGACCGTCCAAGGTAAAACATTAGCTACTCTTTGGAGCTCATCGACAAATGCACGTAAATAAGGTAAATTATTTTGGTCTTTAAAGTGAAAAGGTTGATCACACAAATATCTATCTATCTCGTCTTGTAATCTAAAAAATGGGTGAGCCAAAAATTGAATTTTTTAAATTAATTTTATTTCCAAACTTTAATTGAATATCTGGATAATTCAACAAATAAACAATCGCCCAAGTCATTGTAGCAGCTACAGATTCAATACCAGCAGCCCACAAATCTCCCGAACAAATTCCCATTGTTTGGCGTCTAAAATATCCCAGTTAGGGAAATATTTTCAAAATTTTATTGTTTACAATGCCGGGTCTTCAATCTTTTGACCTTCTGCAATAGCAGCCTGAAGATATGCTTCAATAAAGCATTCAGGCTCTTCCATCTCAGATTCTTCTAATTTTTTAGATTCTTTTACTTTATCAATATGTATATCTACTTCCTTTAGAAAAAAGCGTTGGAGTTCAAATCCTTGACGAACATATCGCCAATAAGCTGGGAATAATGCGCGAGTCCACGGACAAGAATTAACAATAAGCATCTGAACAGTAGCTACCTTTTTAAAAAATTTTTATAAAATGTAAATTGCTTTTAAAAATATAATTAGTATGTTTTCGGAAGATACTTTTAGATGTTCGCTTACGGAATATTTGTATTAATTGTTTATCTTAATTATGAAGCTGTACCTCTTTAATTGTATTATCAATCAACTGTTTAAGATGAACAAATTCCTCAAAAATATTTAATATTATATAAATTAATAATTAATATGTAAATACCGGATGATTATATTCACTATAATATCTACCAAAAAGCAAATTTTGAGTTATATTTCCAAAACAAAAATCGAATTGTTGAGCAATATCCACAACAATTCCATTTTTCTATACAAATTTTATTTAAAATTTGAAATAATATTTTTAGAATTTATTTATTACATTTTTTACAATTTCCGTTAGTCGCAAAATCAAAGCATTTTTGTGGACATTAATTCTATTTTCCATTTCTGAACGTCCCATACCCAATTTTCGAAGAGCTGCCATTGCAGCACATCTGTTCTTTTTCCATACCTGCTGTCTTGATAAAACAATTCCTTAATAGATTTTTGAAAAGTCTTTCCGGAAAAGATATAGGTACCGTAAAACTTTGAATAATTACCCTGGATAATTATTGTTTCGAACTTCTGCTGGACGGAATAATTAAATAATTGGGAGAGGGTAATTATATGAGGTTTGAAAGTTGAACGTTTTTAGGGTATTTGATGGGGGGGGGGGGTCTCTAGTTATAGGTATAATTCTTAATTTATTTATTTAAAAAAATTTTTTCCCAAGATACAAAAAAATCTACCATCTCCGTCCGGTAGAAAATTATTGAAAACGCCATAACTATAAGAAAATATTGGTCTGTCAGAGAATATATCAGCTGTAAATTGCTATATTTAATTGAATTTTTAAAATAAATAAGCACCATAATTAGAGTTAACTAAAAGATCCTGCATTTGTTTATGTCCAGCAATAACCAAGCAAGGTGTTGGTAGCCAAACTATTTTTTAAATTAAATATATTTATATTTGTAAAAATTCAATTGTTCTTTCCCTAAGTTGTTAATTAAACAAATCTAGACTTCTACATCCATTCTATTCCAAAAATAAAAAATCACCCAGTTCTTTCAAATTATTTATCTTTATTCTTCCCAGTTATAGTATGACCTTCGCGTACATTTGATCTAACCCGATAGATGCTTTGGGGGGTATCACGACTTTTGCTCCGAGAACATTTGCGCCGCGACTTTTGCGCCGCGACTTATGCGCCGGGCGACTTTTGCGCCGCGACATTTGCGCCGCCATAATTTTAAAAAAATAATATCTACAGTCGGACCTAATTATAGTGTACTCCTTAAAAAATGGTATCCAGGAGCTGAAGGAATTTCAGGAAGTACAATATTTCGGGAAGTACAATAGCCCTCTCTAATAAATCGACCCCCTAGAGGAAGGTTGAAAAATAAACCGACCCCCTAGAGGGGTCATCTTCAAAGAACTTGACTTTTTCAAATCAGGATATTTGGTCTGCTACCCCCCCCCCCTGTTCAGGCATGATTTTCTGCCAGAAGAGGTGCATTATAGTGTAGGGTTGTCGGGTCCAGATATCCGGATCTGAAAAAGGCCGGATAGCCGAAAATTTAGGTCGGATATCTGATCCGGATCTTGATATCCGAAGATCTCCAACTATCCTACATCTTCTATAGTGAGGTCCGGCTGTAGTTTTTCATAATTATTAATGATAGTGGAGGCGCAAAAGTCGTCCGGCGCAAAAGTCGCGGTGCAAACGTCCCCCGGCGCAAAAGTCGCTCGGCGCATAAATCGCGGCGCAAAAGTCACGGAACCCTTTGGGGATAATTGCATGAAAGATTTATGAAATAGTCGCCAATATGAGAGAGTTGAGCAATTAAAAAGCATTCGGGTATTTTAAAGGGAACGTTATATTTTTTGAAAGATGCATTCAATTAAAACCTTAGAAAATTAAATTTTTACCAGTATAAATTGGCCCATAACGTTGTTTCCAATAAACAAAAGAACGATGTGGATAACGTAAATCAAGCTATAATATATTATGAAATTAAAAATAAATTTTTAAGTAAAAAATTTTTGTGTTCAGGAGCTGTCAGGCCAGGTCATTCCTTATCTGAAATCCCGATTTTCTTCATATTTTCCTGATTATTTACAAATCGGGATATTTTCACAGTATCTACTCGGAGGCCGATATTAGTGTATAATCCAAAATGCTGTTTTCGGATTTGGAAATTACGTATTTGGATTTTAAAATTAATTAAAAACCTTCGCAAAATTTCCAATCAACGGGAAATGAAAAGGACCAGGTGGCATTTTACCCGCCTTATTAAATCCGCTAAATAATCTCCATATTAATAAAGCCAAAATAATTGTTGAAAGTGAATAAAAAATGAAAATGGAAGGAAGAAATAAAATCATTCTAAAAATAAAAATATGTATAGAAAATTAAAAAAAATTTTTAATCAAACTGAACAACAATTTCTGTTCCAATAAATAATAAAATAATAATTATCTCATTTTTTAAGTTATTGAAGGCTAATATGTAGAGATTTTAGAGGTTATTAATATTAGATTGATCTTTTTTATGAACTTTTTTTAGTCTTGTCTTAGCAATAAATAGTTCCGACTCAATAAAAACCATGGTTGATGATTGAATGGATGTCAATGAAGGACTCTCAATATTTTTAGTTTTTCTAGGGTGGTTTTTCTAATTTATAAAAATTATAGTTATATTAACCAAAGACATTTAAAATTAAATTTTGTCAAAAACTAAATATAAAGAGGAGCGTAATTTGTGTTACTAACAACTTTTTTTCACTCGATTTATTTTAAATTTTAACAATCTCCAATTTTTTCTTCTTCCCTTCCCTCGAATAAATGATTGAGTTTTGTGTGTTTATGAGTGTTTAAAATATATTTAATGAGTGTTAGAAGAGAAAATTTCAATTTTATTTTATTTTTGTCTGTCCCTCTAATGCACAAAATGTGTGGTGAATCAATCAGTTAAGAAAATTTTAAAAAATTAAAAAAAAGATTTAAAATAAAATAAAAGTCTATGACAAACAAAACTAAAAGGCTATGATTTTTGGCAGAATGTTTGTTTTGGCGAGGATCACGGGTAACTAAGATGGGTACAGCAGGGGCTGGAAATGGTAATATTTAATATCTTCCAAAACGCACATCAAGGAACACTTCTTTCAAATGAGCTCACAGCTTATTGGGATCTATGCCGCTATAATTCTTTCCCTGAAAATTTTGTATGAAAATTGCCAGAAACATAATGTTCGATATAAAGCTTAAAACTTCCCTCCTCTATATATTGGAAAGATGCGAAGAAGCAAAACTCTCCTTTATGACGACCAGCTCGAAAAAATATTTTGAAAGCAACAGAATTAGTTTTTTTAGATTTCAATTATTTTGAGTTTATCCTATTAAATAAACAATAATTTATTTCAATATTTCACTAATTTCTGGCATTATTTTGTCAATATTTTGTCAAAATATATTGCAATATTTTATGGCCTTGTTTTGTGATTTTATTTTAATAAATATGTATAACTTCTCAATTATTAATAGAACTTTTAAACTGATTGACGACAGTATTTTTCAGTTGCCTGTAAAAGTACAAATGTGCTGTGAAAATGCAAATAATTTTCTAATTTAAAAGTGAACCAAACAATTAAAAATCTCACGATTTGTTTGTGCCAATTAATTTTAAATGTAAATAAACATTTTTCTCAAAAATAATTTTTGTATTTTAGACATTAAATTAATATTCTAAAATTTTAATAAGAACTTTTTAATGGAGTTTTGCCATTAATTTTGAGAAATAAAAATTTTAACTTTAAAAAAATACTAAATAAAAAATGTCAATAGATTTACTTGATATTTTATTTAATTTTGATTATTTTGTATGTCTATTAATTGGTTTTCCTTTAAATATTATTCTGATTATTTTAATTATTTTAAAACGCCGAAAGAAATGAAAACACACAGTCGAATTTTGATACAAAATTGTGTTTTGGATATTTTAATGTTAACTATTCAATTATTCGTTGAGGGGGTAATTAAAAACAGAAAATACTAGTTAAAATTTTAAATAATTTTTAGTTTCATTTATTTGATAAAGAAGTGAATACATATATATTTCCCAATGGAATTTTGCTTAGTTTTTTTATGAAAGAAGATTTTGATCCATTTATTTCTTATATTTTTCTAATGTTTTGGGAATATATTCTTAATTTAAATTTGTTTGGATTGTGTGTTCAATTTATTTATAGATATTTAGTTTTGAACAGTTATATTTTTTTAATACCTGTATTTAACCCAATTATTTGTATTTTAACAAACACCCCATATCGAAACGCCGTTTTTAATCGTTTGAGAATAAATCCACAATAAATTTAAAAATATTTTTTTTTAAAATTTGAAATATATATCGACTTTCTAATAAATTTTATTACCTCCTCGTTCCCTTCTCGACACCTTTATCTCTTTTTATTTCCTTAGATTATCAAATGATTGCATAATAAGAAAAGTATCAAAAGAACAATCTAATTCAAAGTTGTCTATTTGATAGTGAATTATATTTAATTAATTTAAGTGTAAATTAATTAAATAGATTTATTATTAATAATAATAAATAGAAATTAAATATTTTATTCAATAAGACAAAAAATACAAAAAGGAATAAAGTTTTTCAATAAAAGTGAATTAATTGTAAAAAGTGACAAAGAATGAAGGAAAAGCTAATCTTAAATATAACCGAGAGTGATTCATCCTTGACCCCCAACGGTCTTGTGTTCTTTCCTCACCACCTTCTTTCATCTCTAGTTATCTTTTTCTCATCTCTAATTTCTTCCATTTCCACTTTCGATAATAAGTAAGAGAGGGTGTTACCTGCTTAAACCTAGTTTGGAGTTTGAAACTAAGATGGGATGTAACTTTCTTTAATATTTTATTTATTTTTGTCACCCATTTTGGATATTTTAAGTTAAAATATGATTTTTTATTGAAAATATATTTTAATTTTTGAAAGATTTTACATTCTAATTTTAAAAATGATTTCAATGTTATTTTGAAATTTATTATAAAAAACATTAAAATTTCCTCTCAAAAACCAAAGTTTATTTTAAAATTCATCACATGCCTCAAACTCTAAACGCAACAAAATTAGATTTATCAACGTAATAAATAAATGGATTTTTATTTAAAAATTTTTACACCTGCCAGAAAATTCAATTTAAATTCTATTTAATTGAAAAATTAATTCCTTTTAAAATATTTTATTTAAAGTCGATTGTCTAATAAAGCTTAATAAAGTTGATTTTGTTTAATTTTAATAAATAATTTGCTTAATTAATTACTCACTTAATTTATATAGAAATTAATTATCTTTCTTTTATTATTAAATACTTCCAATCATCAGAATACCTCATTTTCTTCCATAGTAACCCCCTCAACTTGTACGGCTTCTATTAGTATTGCCCAATTTTTACACCTGCCAGAAAATCAATTTAACTATTATTTAATTAAAAATTAATCCTTTTAGAATATCCAACTAAAAATATAAAAAATCGTGTCCGGACAATGCGTCTGTGTGTAAATATAGGGTATAAGCAGATTAGGTGTAATTAAAAAGGGATTTTGGGGTTTAAAAGGGATATAAAGGGATTTGTTGGGATTAAGGCCGATATTTTGGGTTTGGGAGGATTAACAGAGATATTAAGTTATTTTTTTGGATTAAGATGGAGATTAGTCGAGGAAATAAAGGATGGGATGAAACTGGTCCAGGGATCTCTACAATGTTAGGTTGCTAACTGGTAGACATCCCACCATTTTTACGTTTTTTGCTAGGCTGGGAGGAAACCTAGCCGGCTTTTCATGCATAACAAAGTTGTATATTCATTAGACAACTTCGTCCGGTGTATTTATCTGACAAAGTTTTATGCCCAGTGTCCAAATTTATTTATTTTTAAAATTCTATTAAACAGAGAATGCACATTTATTTATTTATAATTCTTTCGTTTTTATTCCAATTTGGAATTTGTCAATTTGATAGAGTTGGTTATTCTGAAAACCCTAATAAAGGTTAAATATTTTATTTTTAAGAGCAATCTTAGAGTTTGGTCTCCATTTTGAAACATTTTAAATTTTTGGTAGTTATGATTGCTGCCTGAAAATTTTAATTTTGACTATACTAAACAAAATAATATAAATATAGGTAAATACTAGTGATGGTCGGGATTCCCGGTCTTTTTTCGCCTGCGGCTCTGACAATTGAATTTTTCCGCCTAAGGTCATACAAAATTCTCTAAATTTTCGCCTCCGGCGGTAGAAAAGAAAGAAATCTGGCTATTGGCCTCCCAAATTTTTCAAAATTTTCGTGCGGCGCAGGAAATAGATGAAATAAGAGGATTTATGGCTTCAAAGCCTTGCAACGTTTGTTGTGTGGTTTGTTGTGAGAGGGATTAAAAAGTATCAACAGAGATATCTGAGGATTCTCAAGGATTAAAGTAAACATCAAAGGATTTGTGTGTGTTAGGAGTAAAATTATATTGTGGATTTGGGGATTCAAGTGATTTGGGGGATTACGAAGGATATATTGGGATTTTTGGGTTGGTCTCGACTCTCGGTCTCGACCCGGGACTCGGTCTCGGGGTTGATTCCCGGTCTCGGTCTCGACTCCCGACTCTCGGGTTTTTTTAACTCCCGACCATCACTAGTAATTACATTAATATAACCGACAAGACAAACCAATTATCAAAAAGTTACGAACAGAAAACTTTGAAGAACCCTAGATCAACTGTAAAAACTAAAGAAAATCGGATATAAACTTTAGGGGACTCATAAATTTTTCTAAAATCCCTAAAAAATATTAAAGGTGGATTTATTCGTCCTTGTTATTTTACAAATTGGGCAATATATAGAAATGGCCGTGCAAAATTCGCTCCAGAGGATTATGCACCGGGGCTTTGCACACATATATTTTATGCTTTTGCTTATTTTAATGAAAGCTTTGAAGCATAGTGAGAGAATTTTTTTAATTTAAAAAATAATTTAAATTTAAGCGCGATTGATCCTAACGATTTACCAAATGACTCAGATCCTTTGGGACAATATGCTCGTGTTGTTGCTTTAAAGGTAGAAATGTTGAACTTTAGAAAATCAAAAAAGTTCAAATAAACATTTAATTGATCATCTCTTATACAACGGACCCAGGTCAAAGGATCGCTAAACGTTTATCTCTCCCATACTATTATCCCACGGGGAGGACATGCAAATTTCAGGGCATAGAAAGGATATGTAGTACTATGAGGCCTAATTGGGAATTTTTTTTCAGCTTCTATCACGAACTTTAGTTCACAATTATTAACCAATGTTCTAACAGTTTTCTCGGCAAGTCCAAAAATTACTGAAACATTTTATTAATTCTATTATTAAGGAATAATATTAAATAATTTTAATTATTTAAAGAAGTATGATCCAAACCTCAAATTTGTTATGTCTTTTGGAGGTTGGACTTTTAGCACAACTACCACACTCTTTCAAAATATGACTTCAAGGTGGTTATAAAAAATAATTAAATTAAAATTAAATTTTTTGAAGCAAGCAGAATCGACAAAAATTTATCAAATCATCAATTGCTTTTGTTAAGAAACATGGTTTTGATGGAATAGATCTGGATATCGAATATCCAGATTCAAAAGAAAATTTTAATTTACTTTTGCAGGTAAAAAATATTTGTAAAAAGGAAAAATTAAATAAATGCAATAGAACAATAAATAAATATTTAAATATGTATTATAGAAGAAACCATAACTTTTTAACAATTAACAATCTCTCAGGAATTTCGTTTGGCATCTAGTAATGAAAAGAATGTAAAAAATAAATTAATAATTACTGCAGCAGTTGCAGCTGGAATTGATATTGTAAGAAAATCTTATGATATAGCAACGATGGCAAAGTAATTAAATTATTATAGATTTATTTGTTTACTTACATTCCCCCGTTTCACTTTAAATGTTTTTCAATTTTCTAATACTTGGGCTTAATTCAGAAACCTATTTTTGTCGCTCAAACATTTAATGTTCAGGTAATTCATGTTGGGACCTTCTAAATCCGTCACTGTTAAGTACCGCCCTAGTACGCCCTAGTACAATACATCCGTGATTGTTACGTTAATATAATAATAAAAATAACCTCTTAAATATAAAATTTCTTTCAAGATACGTTGATTTCATCAATCTTATGACATATGACTTCCATATAACTTCTGAGAACAAAACAGGATACAACTCTCCTTTAAGAACTAAGGACTCTTTGAATATTGTAAGAGACTGTTTAATTTGCCAAACTTTACTAAAAGATACTTATACCACAATATTTAATATACCCCTTCTTATAACACACAATTTTAGCCCCAATAAAGTTCTTACAATAAAGTTCGACTATATTTTATTAAATTTTCAATACTGGGTAATCTAATCTCTTATCTAGATCGATGCTGCAAATTATTGGGTTCGCGGTGGAATGCCAAGAAATAAAATAATTATTGGATTTCCTACTTATGGTGAATCTAGATTAAAATAAAAATTAGTCTAAAATAATTTAGCGCATGGATTCAAGTTGTCAAATCCCAATAGTAAGGACCTAAGTGTTGGTGCCCCAGCATCTGGTCCTGCTAATGCGACAGAATTTGCTCAAGAACCTGGAGTTGCAGCTTATTTCGAGGTGAGAATTTATAATTAAATGTCGTCACGTGAGAGAGATATGAGTCTCATCCCTGATGATTTTAGATTGTTTTATTTCCTCTTTTTTCCTTTCACCCAAAAATATTTTTCAAATTTTTCAAGATTTGCGAAATGTTAGCAAAAGGTGCCAAGGATTTTTATGATCCAAATGCTCAAGTTCCTTATCTCTATCAAAATGGTGAATGGTTTAGTTATGACAATCAACGAAGCTACTTCCAAAAAATACAATGGTTAAGAACCCAAGGATTTGGAGGAGCTTTTGTTTGGGCCTTGGATTTTGATGATTTTAATGGAAAATGTTCGGGAACTAAATATGGTAATATTTAAAAGGAAAGTTAATCCAATGGTAGGGGAAGCGGTCAGCTGTTAGATAGTCGGCAGTCAGCTAAAAGAAGTTGAGAGTCATCTATCACGGGAGAGTTTCTCTCATTAGGCTTTCCCTCTAGTATGTTACATCGCCTCTTTGGCATTAATCCTATCCCGGTCCAGAATAAGTCAAAGTATTTAGTCTACAAATAAATTTTCTTAATCTTTAATTTTAAATTTAGGCATTTATCCGTTAATTGGAACAATTGCCAAATTTTTGGGTCAAGTTAAACATGAATTGGTCTCAGTTTCGGAAATTACGAAGGTAAAATTGAAAAAATATTGCGAATAAAATTTTTATTCGGAAAATTCAGTTAAGCTACCGTATTTTCTCTAAAATAAGCCCCGGGGCTTATTTTTTTCGATCGACCTCTAGAGGGGGCTTATTTTAGAGGGGGGGCTTATTTTGGAGGGGGGGCTTATTTTTTTCGATGTCTAAATTTTTCAAAAACTAAAATTTATTACTAAACATTTAGAAAAAATTTTTCTAAAATCAATAAGATTCATCCTATACTAAGTCTTTTCAAGAAAAATCCTTGTCCAAAAACTTATCAAGTACTCTGTCAATTGATCCTTCAGATTAGATATGCCTTTAAGTCGGAGATATCGGAGGATTATGGTGAATATTGAGACATTTAGAGGGAGCATTTTGTGTTTTTGGAATTAGTAGGGATATCAAGGGATTTTGGAGGATTAAGAGATGTCAGTGGGATAAAGGTTAAAAAGCATTTTCAGAAATTAAAAGGGTTATCAATGGATTTGATGGGATTTAGAGGATATAGCGAAGAATTTCCCAGATATCCGTCTTTATCTTCCGAGATCCATGACTCCACTAATCCTACGATATTCCTACAAATGACCAATATCTCTGATATCCAGCAAATATCAAATATCCCCAGATATCCGTTCAAACCATCTTAATCCAATGAACTCACTATTACTCCCTGAAATTCTGGTTAATCACCGAAATTTCTTAATCTCTTAATCTACATAAATCCCTTTTAATCCTTCCAATATCCTTCATAATCTCCCTTAATCTTCACTATCCATATATATCCCATTAAACCTAAAAGTCCTCCGATATCGCTATTAATCACCTAAAATCCCTCGATATCTATGTACGTTGATCCCTTTATATATCTGTTAATCTTCCAAATACACTTCTAACCACTTCTAATCCTTCTATATCCCTCCTGGAGACTCAACTCTGAAGGGGACACAAAAATTAATCAACAATTAAAAATTTTTTGGGGGAGGGGGCTTATTTTAGGAGGGGGCTTATTTTAGAGGGGGGGCTTATTTTTTTCGATCTACCTCTAGAGGGGGCTTATTTTAGAGGGGGGGCTTATTTTGGAGGGGGGCTTATTTTAGAGAAAATACGGTATTTACATTCTAATTTTTATTTAATTAGCGAGCGACTTCAACCCAAAAGCCTTAAATTAATAATTGATGATTTTAAAAGAAAATAATCGAATTACAGAAAATTTGGGTGACAATATAAATTCTTTTTTCAGCTAAAACCCTTTTATTTTTAATTAAATTAATATTCTTTCTTTTTCCCCTATTTTATTTAAATAAAATTCCTGCCTTCCACTCTTTATCAACTACTAATACTTTTTTCTTCAAATGATAAACTTTGTATGTGTTTGTGTTCGTTGAATTTATTTGAGAAATAAATTTTGAAATTAAAGTTAAAAAAATTTTTTTTTAACTTTTGGCCAATTTTGGATTTTATGACCACTACATATTCATTTAAATTTCGGTTTAGTTTATGGTCTGTTAAGAAATTATAAAATCACTTGAAAAAAATTTTGTTTTTCATATTAGAAATGCTTGAAAATTTTTTAAAAAATTTCTGTGAACGTTTCCATTAATATCGAGTAGAAAAACATAAGGAACGAAGTCTGCAAATACTTTATTCATTGAGATCTCAAAACCCCAAAATTAGCGGAAAATACGGGTACAGCACATCAAAAAATATTTTAACACCCTTAGAGCTTATATAAAAATTTTCTTTTTAGTCCGACAGAAAGAGCCTTTAAGAGAGATATCTTTGGATTAAGAGAGATAAAGAAGATATGGAGAAAATAAAATGAAAAAACAAATAAAATTTATAGATAAACTATTTATATTTTTAATCATTTACCTTTTGATCTTTTATTAATTTATCATCAATTAACTCCAAACTTTTTTTAATTTAAACAAATAAATCAATCTTTAAATAAGAAATCTTTTAAATTTTCAATAACAGTTGTGTTAATTTGTTTTTTGTTTGGGGTTTTTAATTTAAAATAATTATTTAATTAAAAATAAAAATGGAAATTGGTGACAGGTAAAATCAAATTTATAAAAAAACTTCTTTCAAAAAATTATCGTATTACGTTATTGAACTCTCGCTAAATCCGATCCTTCTCCTCCTTTATTATCTTTAATTCATTCAATTTAACAAATTAGATGGCCATAGCATTAAATCCTTAGAACCCGTCACAGAACATGCAAAGGATTGAATAAACTGCTGGAAGAGTATTAACTGATCGTTTCCTTTTTGCTTTATTTGTTAGGTTGCGAAGTATCCGGCCTTAAATAAAATGACAAATCGAGAAGCCTGGGTTTCTACCCTAGATTAAATAATTTAAATGAGATTTAAAAAATTAACTACCTATGAGAATATCCCCACCGATCCGCTGGCAATAATAAGAGCGAAAGCAGTATATTAGTTATTGAACCCAGTGACACAGGAGAGCTAATATTCCCAACTCCCCACTTTTCCCACGAAGTTTCCGTCAAAATTTATAGATAATTTGAACAATTATTTAAATTAAAATCAATTCTCTTCTTAAAATAAATTAAATTTAATTTTAAAAAATTTTTGTTAAATTGTGATAACACTCCAAAAACCTGTTCTTTCTTCTTTTTCCCTTTCATTTTTAAAATATTCCCCCCCCCCCCCATTTTCTTTTATTTTTTATCAATTTATTTTTTAATTTAATTATTTAAACAACTGATTTTTTCTTTTTTTTTGTTAATTTAATAATTAAATAATAAATTAAAATGGGAAACATTGTATTTGGAGAAAATAGAGGATGTTTTGAAACAGCTGACTATTGTGAGAGAAGATTCTTTTTTTTAATTAGTAGAAGAGTGCACACGGGACACTACTGATCCTTAATTAGAAGAGTGGGGCAGGGACAATACTCCTCTCTGTTCCAGTTCCTTTTGGCGGTTCCATAATAATTGGATTTATTTTGTGAAATAAATCTCGAAAAAGGATTTATGTTTAGGAACATTTTTAAATTAAATATACATAAAACACACTTTTTTGAAGAATCAAAAATATAATTTTATTAAAATTTCAGCAGGGACAATACTCCTCTATATATAAAATTTTATTAAAATTTTATCAAAATTTTATTTAAAAGGCACTCGATCATGCCCCGAACCAGCACAATGCATTTGGGTAGATCGTTGTGGCGATTCTTCCACTAGTGGACATTATGCTTGTTTACCTTTCGATTTGCGTTTTTTAACGTTTGTTTTTAATTGTTCTGTTAAACAATTAAAACCAATTAACAATTAAAGTTCTGTTAAATTTTTTGTGTCTTTCATTAGTTTTATTTTAGTTAAATTTCAATAGTGTAGGGCAATTTATTTACATTTTAAGTTACAAATAAACTCCGAAAAAAGCTAAAAGTGTCTTCTTCGAATACTCGAAACTTGGGTTGGCAGATCTGGGAAATCTCCGAATGTCCGGACATTTTTCGGATCAGCAGCCCTACTCGAAACCTATTTGGTTCGAGTCGGGTAAATTGACACATCCCGTTTCGGACATACTCTATCCTTATTTTATTTCCTTTATTTTTTACTTTAATAGATGGATATTTGTTGGCTGTTTTATTATTGTCGTTATTTGCTGTTCAGCCTTGGTTGTTTGTTATGCTATACGTGCTATACGACATTCTCTTCGTCATCCTATACAAACAGATGGAGATATTATTTTTTACAATGCTAGGTTATTTATAAAAATTATTTATATATAGAGAAGAGAAATCTAAAAACATTGAAACTCTTCGGAAACTTTTAGAAAATTTAAAAATTAAGCGAAAAAAAAAGAATTTTAGCAAACTTATATTCTATATGAATACAAATGTGATAACTTGAGATTCTCTATTTGAGATACCCTTATTTTTTGGAATGATCACTGGGGTACTCCATTCCCTTGATATAAAGGAGGTAAAGGAGGACCTAGGAAGAGTTCTTTTTTAGGGAGAGTCTTGTTCAAACTAATCAAAATAAACTTTTATTTGAGAATTCCCTTCTTAAAGACTGACAAAGAATAAATCAAGTTCAAAAAGTGTTCAAGCCACATCCACTAGAATAATTAAATTAATTTTTATTTTAATTTAAAGGAATGTTCACCACTTTCCACACCCTGGAGCTATAAAATACACAAATTCTGCAGATCAAAGAGAATATAATCTTAAAAGGAATGGATATTATTATTGAAAGAAACTCTATTTTAATTTAATTTACTGGGGGTTACTTGACAATACTTTTGTGATATATAAACTATAAAATAAAATTCCTTACAACGATTTAATAAAATTGTGACAAGGGGTGAGCACAAGCCTTTATCCATTAATTTCATAAATTATGGCCAAAAATTTCGGTTCTCAAAATATACTTACAATTAATATACCAAGGTTTTCCATCCAGGAATTGATTAAGAAAATAAGAAAAGCTCAATAAAATTTACAACAAAAATGTCCGTTTACAACAAAAAAACTACCCCAACCTTTTATTAAAAATTAACGAATTTTTAGATTTTTCCCCTTAATTTTCAAAAAATAATATGTACATATTTCAAAAAAATTGGCTTTTCATTCTGAGTAGAATGATACTAAATTTAACTCAGCTGGTCTAAAATTAGCTTAGTTATTGAGAATTATTCTATTTACTCCAGACATGTCTCTCTCCTTTTCCCCTTATCTTTTGTTGTGACAGCCAGTCTTGAGTGAGTACTTTATGGCCATTTTTTGAGGCTAAAGTACTTTGTAGTTTACTCATCTCCTTAATGACATGACTTGGCACATGTTATTTTTATTTTGAAATAATCCTTTCTCAAAGCTGGCAGGCCAATTGAGTCACAACCATTCACTAACTTAAAAAGTTTTATTCGGAAAAAAATTCTGTGCTCAGAAAACAAGAAAAATTGATATTTTTTGTCACTTTTCGGCTAAAATATCCTCACAATTAAATAAAAATTCTGTATAAGTATTGCCAATTTTCTACTTAATTTCACATCAATTACAAACAAAATAAATTTTTTCACATTTATTGACAGTCACTACCTAACCCTATTGATCAACTATCAAAATATTGCTTAAAAAGCAATTTTCTCATTCTTTAATTGGAATTTTGACCAAAAATTTGGTGATCTTTTTGACTATTTTAACTTTTATTTATACAGCATTTATTCAAACTATCACAATCAAAAAAGGATCGATTTTAGAGTAATAATTGTTTATTGTTGACTTGACTATATTGTAAAAAAAGTATCGGCAAGAAACATTATTTTTCTTGCCGATTTTCTTTTGAAGATAACGAAAAGACCAAAGGTTATAAAGGCAAAAAGTAATTATTAAATAGTTTTTCCTTTTTTTGCGAAATTGTTTTTTCTTTGTTGGAAAATTTAATTAATTTATTTTTATTGTTCAGTCCTTCCTCCATGTTCCTAGAAACTATAAAATTATTTTTGAAAAATTGTGCTTTGTTTTGAAATTTCTTTTTTTCTTTACATACTCTTCCATACTTCGCAACATTTTTTTCTTTATTTATTTATTCAGTCTTCCCGGAAAATTATTTACATGTTTATTCAACTCCTTGAAACCGCGGCAAGATAAAATTTTAAAAATTCGAAAATTTAGAAGAAAAATACCTTCAAAATTTCGGTTTAGCTCACATCAGCTTAAAAAGCTCCTCATCCTTTTTTAAAGTTTTCTAATGATTCCCATGTTTTACTAAAATATTCCACTTTTGCTAATTTTAATTTGCCATAATCATTACTGTTTTTTAGTTTTCTTCATTTTTTATTCAAATCTTCCACGTGTCAGGAAGATATCCTTCCAAAACCCGTCCCACATTAGAGTAAAAATCCATCCATTTCACTTAAAATAAACTAACTTTTTAGGCAAAGGATAACTAATAGCCATAGATAGTGTCTAAAGATATAACAACATAATATCAACACAAAATTTCGGTAAATTTAGACGGTATTTTTACTCTAATTTTGGACGGTGTTTTGTTCGGAAGGTATTTTGTCCCTCACCCTTTTCTCTCTCTTTTTTAATAACCCCCTTATCAATTTTCTTCTTAAAAAATATTAAATTTTATTTTTGGCATTTAATCTTTGGACATTTTGTCCATTATTTTTTGCAAGCCTGGACTTGTCTTTCACCACATATTTTACTCCTTCCAAATATTTATGTGTCCATCTTTTATTTGTTTACACACCAAAAATTGATTACTCCGCAAATTGTGGGAGGAAAGGACCATTAGAGTCTCCGACAAATTTTTCTTTTTCTTTCAAAATTCTTTTTTCAGTCCATACTCTAGTGTAACCCTCCACTTGCAATTCATCCAAGTAAATATACACAAGTAATTTTCTATTTAGTATTTTTGTCCTTCTCGCTCTCTTAAATCTTCCTCCCTTTCTTCATTTTTATGTCAACATTCAGTCAATTTTCTGCAAAAATAAATATTTTTTAGATCTATTCTTGTCCAGAAAAAGTTAATTTTCTACAAAATCAGAATCTAACCGAAAAATTTTCTAAAAATTTTAAAAAGGAATTTTCTGATTTTTTGATTTTTATTTTTATAGTTTCTTGGTTTAAAATCTAGTTCTATTAAAAGGTACATCTCGGTTTATGACAGGAACTACAGTATTCTTTAATGTCTTTATTAAATAAGGGGGCTCTAACATGGACGAGGGATTTAATACGGAAAATTTAGTCTTGTATAGTCTCAATTAGCGCAATTAGAGTCTCAAAGAAAGCTGTACCGACATTTCGAGTTTCGGCCTTCTTTCTTTCGAGTTTTGTTTTTGCCGGTTTCATTTTAGTTCTCGAGTTTTCGAAAAGCCCAAGCCTCGCCTCTAATTTACATTCTTTATTAGAAGAGCCCTTTTTTCTTTACTTCAAAGAACATTTTAAAAAAATAAAAAAAGAATGTGGGAAATGCTTTGAACGGTTGTTTACACCACGTGGAGGCTTTTTTCTTTAAACTTTACGCCTTTTTTATTTTCTCTCTATCCTCTCTTCCCCTTCTCTCTCTCTTTAATTTTTTTAAACTCCCACGTAAACTCATGACTTCAATTTTTATTGAAAGCTTTATTTTCTTTTATTTATTTACTATTTAGCTTCTTTAGTTTACAAAAAGGACAATAATTTAATAATTATTTAACAACCTTTCTTGGCGTACACTTGAGTCACAACTCCTAAAACTAGTTTCCTCATTTTGAAGAATTTAGTGTCATTCGATAGAAAATTAAATTTTCTACAAAATACTTTTTAAATCTCCTTTTTTGATTATTTTATAAAAAAGTTGTAGTTAAAAAATTAATAAAAATTCTTTTCTTGATTCATATTTTTATTAATTTTATCTTTGTATTTAATTTTAAAAAATTAAATTTTTGTTCAACTCCCAAATGTTGTTACAGCTTTGTTTGAAACTCTCTAATTGCGCTACTTGAGACTATACAGGATTAAATTTGTCATAAAAGCCCTCGTCCGTATTATTATTAATAAAGTACCATTTGGAGCAGGGCTGTGCGCCAAAATTTTCTGGTGTAACGCCAAACGCCATGACGCTCAGCCCTGATTTGGAGGATGTTTTAAAAATACAATATACTTTAGATACCGTCATTTCCTATTACAGTTTTTTAATTTCCAATTTTATTAACTCCCCATTTATTTCTTCAAAACCTAAAGAATTTACTTACGGGACTATGGCTGAACAACAACAACAGCCTTCTAATCCCCCTACTGACGACAAGACTGAAATTGCAGGCGCTCCAAAAGATGTGGAACAACGTGAGCCGCTGCTAATTGCAAGACAGGATGCGACTGGGGATGACCAAAAAGCTAAACGAACTGTTCCGGTGGGTTATCTTTGGATTTGAAAAAATTTTTGTACTAAATGATTGAAGAAAGTATTTTTGAGGGTATTTGAGTATTAGAAATTCAGGTAGTATAAATGTATTAGAAATTTAGTTATTTCATATTAAGTAAATTTAAAACAAAAATGAAAAGAAAAATGGTTCAATTCAAAAAATTTTTTTTTGTTAAAAAATTAAATTTATCAGTAAAGACTTGACGGTTAGGTTGATTCTTTGAAATTTTTGACTTTTCAATAACCACGCCATTTTTCTCTTCTAAAAGGTCAATCAACTTTTATCTGTACATTCTTAGTAAATTCCCATTGGAGTCTAAATGAAAGACGATTGGGATGATTCTTGCCAATTTTTGACTTTTCTTTTATTAGTCTTTCCCAATTTATTAAAAAGTTATTAAAAATTTATCTAAACTGATCGCAGTAGTAAAGCGGAAAGGGCTTCTGCCCTTTCCGCTTTACTACTACTCAATCTTACTGGTCTTAGGCAAAAATTAAATTGATCAGAAAAAATAGGAACCTTAGTTTATGATTACGGGTAAATACTTTTTGATTACACATTGGTTGATTAACCGTTTTGTTGTTTAAAAAAAGATGAATGGTGTTAAATTTTGTTTGTTTATTTATTTAGGTTTTATTTTTTATATCAAGTTTTTCTTCCAATTTTAGTTAATTTATTTTCTTGACTTTGTAGTTTCTAGGAGTATGGCAATTTTTAATTTCTTGATTAGACTCTTCTGCCCCCTTTTATTTATTTTTATTTTTTATCAAAACGATAAGAAGTAAATTCTGTGGGAATCATTAAATTAATCACTTAAAAAATGTGTGTGATATGTTCAGTTATTGTTATCAGCTTAAAGTATAGAGGAATTCAGTTATTTAATATTAAGTAAATTTAAAAAAAATAAAAAGAAAAATGGTCCAATTCTAAAAATTTTTTTTCTTTTGCCAGTCACAGACTTTTAGCTGCTTAAGAATTAAATACTCATTTTTATCTATTTTTAAATTTTATGAAAAAATTTTTTTAAATAAAACTAATTTTAGAATTTATTTTTTGTTTTACCTTTGCTCTTTTATTTTAAGCTTCTTTTGCTCTTCTTAAATTTTTTTTGTTTAACTACATAGAAACATTTAAATCAACAAACATTTCACTATAATAGACTAGTCATTCCTCAAATATTAAATTTTTGATAAGTCATTAATATTTTTTGTAAATTTTTGAAGGGGCGTAGGCTTACAATTAAATTGGTATTTTAAAATAGTATTTTATATATTTTTGAATAAGGTCATTTTATATTTTTTGAATTTGTACTCTTATTATTTTATTTTAAGTTTGTTCTTGAACTTGTTTTAGTTAAATGTTTTTGTTGTGTTTTTGAAAATGTTTTCAAGTTTGTGATATATGTTTTTGAGGGATGTTTGAAAGTTTTTAAAACATGTTCTTTAGATGTTTTTATGTCAAACTAATTTTTGTTTCAAGTTTGTTTTAAAATCTGTTAGTGTAAAATGTTTTAGATGTTTTTGATTCAAGTTTGTTAAGCATGTTTTTGCAAAGTTTTGAGAAATCTGAAAAACATATTTGTATTAGAATAGTGTTTTTCATGTTTTTCTAATGTTTTTATTGCATGTTTTATTTCAATGTTTTTATTGTTTTTATTTGCAATTATTTATGTTTTTGAAATTAAACATCTCTTTCTAAAAGATGTTAAAACGACAAGTTTGTGGATATGTTTTTAATGTTTTTGAAACATTTTACCGTTTTGTAGTTTTTAAATGTTTGATTGTAAAACATTTTTAATTGTAATTGTTTTATTTAATTGTCATAATTTTTTTTGAATGTTTTTGAAATCATCTTAAAACCTTTTATGTGTGTTTAGATATGTTGATAAAATATTTTTATTTTCCTTCTACAATTAAGTAAAAACATTTTATAATATTTTAATTTTTAAAAACATGTTTTACAAAAATATTTTCTACTTTTTACAATTAAAATTGATTCATAAAAACATTAAAAACATTTCAATTTATTACTTTAAAATCCCCTCAAAACTAGCAGATAAGTAGGTAAGATTCTCTGCAACTTATTTTCGATTAAAACAATTTTTGGGTCGTTTACTAAAAATAGTGCATTCAAAATGTTTTTTTATATTTTTATTATGATGCCAATTAAAAATAAAGCAAATTTTCTAAAAATAATTTTTCTTGTCTAAGTTTTCGTTAAAACTGAAAAAAGTTTATTGTTTAATTTGCTTATTATAAGTGAGAAAAAATTCTATACAACTAAATTTTGTTAATTCTTTTATCTTTTCTTATCATTAAAAATTATTTACAGTCTAGGTTGAGACTTTTAATTAAGATTCGACTGTATTCAGCCTTTGATTCTCATGCCTAGTTAGCGTAAGCCTTCAAAAGCTCTGGGTTTTTATTAATTTCAATAGTTAAACATTTATCTTGTAAGTCCTTCTTAACTTTTTTTACAACTGTAAACAGTGGATCACAGCTTTTTCTTTGATCGATCTTCTTTTTTTTAATTTTTAAAAACCTTTCAACTTTTTTTCTCGCTTATAGACAAACCTAAAACAAATAAAATTAGTTTGTTAAAATAATTAAACGATTTATTGGGACTAAAAAATTGTTTATTTAGCTACTTTTTAATGTATTTTTTTACTAGTTTTCTCCCCCAATTTTCTCTATTAAAAAATAATTATTGTTGTAATTAGTAAAAAATTATTTTTATTATGAGCATTTCATCAACTAAAAATAATGAAAAGGAGAACATAAAAATATCTTCTCCAATAATTATTAATAACGGTGATTCTTCATCATTTAGTACAGAAAAGTTGCAGAGGACAACCTCAGACAGAAATAAAAAAATGGTGAAAAAATTAAAAATACAGTCGGATATTTACCCACTTGGATTTAAAAGTATTATTTGTTTAGCCACAAGTATTTTGGCAGATCCTGGCAAATAGCGGTTAGGGTAAGCGGACCGGATATAAATTTCGACTATCCAAAATTTTTGAGTTGGATTCTTCTAATGGCAACTTTCCACTATCTCATTTTCCAAGAACCTATGAATTTCCCCGAACTATTGGACTTTTTTCAGCCCAACCCTAGCTCACAAGAGTTTGTCTTATATGTAGTAATGTCTGACTAAATATATTTCTGTTATTTTTTTAAAATAAATTTAAGGAAGGACATTGGACAAAATCTCTCATTTTTGCTGTTCTGGCAGCAGCTTTTGGAAGCTCTTTTCAATTTGGTTACCATATTGGATGCATTAATCTGCCCGGTGTGGAATTTTAAAATTTAGTATTTTGGGGATTTTATTGAGATTTATAGAACAGTTTTTGGATATTTCTTTCTGTCCTGTTGAAAATATGATTAGATTTTTTTAAAAATATTCAATTCTTTATAGCTGACCTTATCAAACAATGGTTTTCCGATCAAATTTCTGGATCTGATGCTGCCACTATTGAAACAAGATGGTTAGAAATAATATATCTACTTTTTATTGTGTTATGATAGGGTTGTTCACGACCGTTAATTTTCGCCTGTGGCGGCTATATTTGGAATTTTAAGGGCTTTTGAGCCGCCACAAGTGAAAATTAGCTGGAGTTCGAGAACCGCCCTAGTTGAAACTTTTGGGGGTGTTTGAATTGGAAATTTCTCTGTAAAATTATTAAATATCTTTAGGGGTATGGCAGTTGGAGTTTTCGCTGTTGGTGGTATGATTGGAGGAAATTTGGTTGGAATAGTTGCTACAAAACTTGGACGGAAACGTGCACTTTTGTACAACAACGCTTTAGCCATAATCGCTGGGGCTTTAATGGCGGGAGCGAAATTTGTGGGAAATTATTGGCTTTTTATTTTGGGCCGTCTTATTGTTGGAATAAATGCTGGTAAATTATGAAAATTAAAAAAATTTATTGCGATTAAATGTCTTAAGGAACTGAGACATTTTGGGTTTGCACGTAAAAATGTGCCCATAGAGCGATGTGTTTCCGGCTTGAATTTTATTTAATGATATCGGGACATTTTTCAGATCCGGATGCCGAATGACTCCGATCTTAACTCCAATCCTAATATAATTTTTCTCTATCAAGATTTATATTGAGAAAGATTAGGGTAATATATTTTTGGGGTCAAATTTTATCCAGATACATATTTGATCGCTTAGACTTTAAGAAGAAGAAAAAAAATTCTATCAGTATAAAACTATTTTTTGACTTTTTTAGGATTAAACAGTGGATTGGCCCCAATGTATTTGACTGAAGTTTCGCCTGCAAACTTGCGTGGAGCTACTGGCTCGTTTGCCCAGTTGTTTGTGACTATTGCTATCCTTTTCTCTCAGATTCTTGGACTCCCGTTTCTCTTGGGAACTGTTGAGAGATGGCCGTTGATTTTTGCTTTTACTTTTGTACTTTTTTAAAAAATTCTAATCAATTATCTATCACATACTACCTCCGGGCTTTTAAAAGGTTTTATGAAAGTCAGAACTACTCAATTTTGGTATTCATCTACCTATTTCATTGAGTTAAAACGCAGGATATCAAAATCGACATTTTATGATATTTTTGCGTTTAGTTATCCCCTTCGAAGAAGATAGGGTCCTAGTAGAGTGTCCTGCTTTCGTTCTAATCCTTTCTGTTTTTCTCATCAATAATTTTTCATGGAAATTTAAAAATTAATTTTTTACACAAAAATCTCTTTTAATATTCATTTTTCAAAGGTGCCTGTTCTCGTTCAACTTTGCACTCTTACATTCTGCCCTGAGACCCCTGAATTCACTATTGTTGTTAAAGGTCAAAGGGATCAAGCAGAGAAAGACTTGAAAAAACTTCGTGAGAGTGAAGATGTTTGTTTTTAATTCTGATTATTTTGCAAAATCAGAATTTTGATTTTATTTTAAAAACCAGAATTTTGTTTTTTTAAACCAGATTTGGAACCAGAATTCTGATTTAATTCAGATTCTATTCTGATTTATTTATAGGTTCAAGCTGAACTTGACTTAATTTCTGAAGAAGCTGCAAAAGCTAATTCTGGAGCTCCTTCCTCGATGAAAGACATTTATGGTACCAGACTTCCATGGCCTTTGGTTCTTGCTTTGTTTATGATGATTTCTCAACAATTGAGTGGAATTAACGCTGGTGGGGTTACCTTGGGGAATTATTTTTTAAAAATTATTTTTATAGCAATGTTTTATTCGACTGCTATTTTCAAGGGAGCCGGTCTTAAAGGACAATGTGAGAGTTTTTAAAAAATTTCTGCTAATGGACTGTTTTGAATTTTTGTTTTAAGGGCCAAATTATGCAACAATTGCAATGGGGGCTATAAATGTTTTGATGACTGTTGTGTCTGTTTATTTGGTAAAATATTGAAAAAGCTTCTTTATTTTACTACATTTAAAAATTTTTTAAAGGTTGAACATCCTCGCTTTGGACGTAGAACTCTTCATATTACTGGAATGGTTGGAATGTGCTTCTCAACAGCCATGATTGCTATTTCTATGCTTGTTGCTAAGGTACAATGAAAACATTTACAAACCAGAATTAAATTAAAACAAACCAGAATTTATAAATATCAACACAACAATAAACAAATTAAATCAGAATTTTTACAAACTTTTTTTAGAATTAGAACAATCTAAAAATTAATTTTCAGTCTATTGAATTTGTCTCATTCCTTTCAATCATTTTTGTTCTACTCTTTGTTATTTCATTCGCAACTGGACCAGGCAAATTTTATTAAAAATGACTTCGAAAAATTTTTTCACAAATTTTAGGATCAATCCCTTGGTTCTATGTAAATGAGATGTTTCCGTCAAATTTGCGAGGTATTGCCAGCACTTTTGCTGTTACTGTAAATTGGATTTGTGTTATACTCGTTGCTACGTTCTTCCCAATTATTGATGTTTGTTTTAAAAATTTTAATTTTTCTGATCGAACAAAAGAAAAATTATTGCTGAACAAAAAATTAAAAAATCTAAACTAAAATTAATTAAAACATTTAAAAATACCTAACAAATAAACTTAAGTTTACAAAACAGAATTAAAGAAAACTTATCAGAATTAATTCTAAACATTTACAAACTTAAGTTTAAACATGTAAAATCAGAATATTTACGAACGAACATTATAGAAAACCGACCAGAATTCAATATAAACATGAACAAATTTAATCTGAACAAAACAGAAGTTTTAAATAACAACAAAACAAACAAAATTAAAACAAATTAAATCAGAATTCTACAAATCTTAAACTTTTTAAACTTCTTTAAAACTTTTGTTTTTAGGGAATTCTGGCGGAATATTCCTTCTTTGTTTTCACTGCTCTGTTGCTAATATTTATTCTGTTTGCACTCAAGTTTCTGCCTGAGACCAAGAATAAAACGCTTGAGCAAGTTTATGAAGAAATGGATAACCGAAGGGGTGTTAAGACTAAATTGAATAATAATCAAGTTTGAAGACAATGAAGGAATTTTTGGAGACTTTATTTATTTATTTACGCCTAACTGACTTTTTTTAATATTATTTTTTATTAACTTGCTAGTTGACCTATTCTACCAAATTATTTTTTTAATATTCTTGGCATTCTGAGGGTTGACAGTCGATTTAAAATGCCTTAAAATTTTGATTTTATTAATCTTTAAATTTAATATAAATTCACAGATTGCCAAACCGATCATTTACTATCAACCATTTTTTTAACTTTATGATAATAATAAAAGTGCATTGACATTTTCACTAATTATATGATCCGAACCAGAGATGGGTAGGGTTGCCAAAATTTTCTTCGGATCGGGTTTTTGGACGAAAAAAGATCATGATTCGAGTTGCGCCACCCATCCCTGATCTGAATTAGAGCCCGACTCACCTGATTTATTCTGGCCCTTCTTTTTCTGACAAAATTTATCCCCTCGTATTTATACAATATTTTTCATTTTTTTTATCTTTTCCCATAGCCATACTAAAATAAGGCAATTTTGGAGACTAAAATTTAATAAAATTTTTTCATTGAAATTTGAAATATAAACTTTTTTGTTAATTTTTTTTTTATTAAAATTAATTAAAAGATTAAAAATAATTTAAAATCTACATAATACATAATCAGAGCGAGTTTTTTTAGGTTCAAAAAACCTGATAATAGGTACCTAAAAGGTTCGAAAAAAAGGCTTAAATAGGTTGAAAAAAATGCAAAAAGTGGCAAAATAGGTACGAATTTTTAACAAATAGGTTTGTATTGTTGAGTTTTTTTCAATTTTGTGTTTTCAATTTATGGTTTTTCAAATTTAACGGCCCGTAATTCGGCCCTATCAAGTCAGATTGCGCTGATTTTGGTGTCAATCAACTCAGATTGAGAAGCTATTTCAAATGAGCTATCATTCAAAAAATCGAATTTTTCACCTCAAAATTGTCTTTTCCCCCGTATGGTTTTTCGATATTTGGGTTCATGTAACTCGGTCCTATGAAGTCATATCGCGTTGATTTTGGCGTTATTCGACTCAGCTCGGCGAGCTCTTTCGAACTAGTCACACCTTTGAGAGCTATTTTGAATAACATAAATATCGATATAAATCGGAGTCTTTGTCCTTAAAGCAATTTTTACCGATAATTGGTTAAAAAAGATAATTAAATATCAAAATTAAAAATTTTTTATAAAAAAACCCAGAGATTTAGCGAAAAAATGACTTAAATTCTATAATATTTGCGAAAATAAAGGCAAATTTTAAGATTTTTTCAAAAAACCTAGAATAGGTTCAAAAAAGTCCGAAATAGGTTGCAAATAGGTTTTAGGTCCAAAAAGGCCGAAATAGGTTTTTTAGGTTCGAATAGGTCCAATATAGACTCATTATTTCGACCCAAAACAGTGTTTTTTGTGCATATCTCATCAAAACTAGTTCGCAAAAAAAATAGAGAAAAACCTAAAAAAACTCGCTCTGGCCATAATTAATTATCTTGGAAATTTTTTTGAAACTATCCATTCGAACTATTTAGTGCTCTTATTCAAATTATTTTGATTAATTATCTTAAAACTAGAGCTCGATTTCAGCCGTAGTGATTATTTAAAAAATGTCTGAGTTCCGAATACTAGTTTGAAAACTCGAAAACTAGACGTCATCATCCAGAAAGCTTCAAACTCGAAAAAATCATTCATTCTGACTTGTCTTACCATATTTATGACGCCCTATGTTAAGACGCTCGTTGATGCTCTATGCATACTTTGAAATTATTTGAAACAAACCTTTTACATTTTTTTATTTGATTGGACGTGAATTTTAAAAACTTTATAGGTATATTTTTGTTTAATATGTTATGTGTCAATAGCTTCAAAAAGAAGAAAACCATTTTCTATTTCATAACCAAAAGCTAAAGAAAATTAGTCATTTTTTGTTTGTATTTTGGATTTATTGGCAAAGTTTGATTTTAGAAAGTGCTAAAGAAGATGATAAATACTTATGCTTTTTTTCTAGAAAACGCTGCTTTATAAAGAATTTCATTTTCATTTTATTGAGCAAAAAAAATTTTTTTTAATTTAAAATATTTTTATTTTATTTAATAAATTTTCATTTAATTTTCAATTATATACATATTTTGTTGTAATTTACATTTTTTAATATAAGTTTTTGAATCATTATTAAATATTTGAGGATTTGTGAAATCGATTCGAAAAAATTCTCCGTTTCGCTCGGTTCCTAAATAGGAAATTTGAGCAAATCGGACAATTGGGGGTTATTTCGGCGAATTATTTTGAATCTATTCCATGATTTGAACGACTTGAGACATCCAATAGTCCTTAACTTAATCGGTTTGGGTGCTGTCTTACTTATGATTCTTATTTCCTTACTAGAAAATAATAAAACTTTATCAATATCTACTACCTATCTTTACATTGAAATTAACTTTATTTTAAATTTGATTTATTAAGCATTATCTAAGCATGTCCAAATTTTATTTTTTAAATTTTTTATTATATTCAATTATTGGAATCAGTTTATTTGACGGAGTATTAGCTGAATTCGAGTAATTAACTCTAAAAAAATTAAAGTTTTGAAAAAGTTTAGTTGTTATTCTTGTGCATCGCCGATATTGCAGAGTGAATGGCAGGGAACAGGGCTACGTTTAGCGCCTAAGGTGTTTTTTGAAGGTGATGCTGGTGCTGGCAACCCTAATAAAGTATTGAATTTATTGACGTAATAGTATTCTAATAGGCAGCTTCCGATATGCCAATTGCTAAAATTCTGTATTCGAGCGGTTTTTGGGCGGGAATTTATAATTCCTGAAAGCCGCCAGGATCTATGGTCTCTAGGTACCCTTGCGAGAGTCGAATATTGGGGAGCCAATGTATATATAGTAGTCAGCCATAGTGTGCCCTTGATAATCTGTCCTGTTTTTGGGAGATAATTCGATAGGCTTGAGGGTGGATCTTATCAATAATACATCGATATTTATAGCTAAAACAATTTGCATTTCTTGATAAATGCGGAGATAAAGGCAGTACAACAAATATACAACCAATGTCATATTGTTCTGGGGGTGTTTGTATTGAAATGTTGATTGTCTCAAGTGTGTAATTCCCTCTTTCTTATCGAAATTTTTTCTTAAAATTTAGATGGAATATATTCAATAGTGAGGGGTTGTCTTAATGATTTCTTTCCTCCAGACTATCAAGTTCCTACTGGGAATTTGGAATGTGTTTATGGAGCTGCTAATCAGAATGCTACTGTTGGTATGGATTTAATTATTTATTCTGGGCTAATTGTTGTTTTAAAAGGAAAATTTATTTTCAGATTTTAGAGCACAGTTTTCTAGAAACCTGAAATTCTAAAAAAATCGAGATTGAGTGAGATCAATTTAAGATTCGGGTTTTTTATTTGGTTGGGTACTGGGCGGTGAAACTGATCAAATGTTACCATTAAACACACTGATACAATGATAATTTAACTTCAAATAAATTTGGCATTTAAGTGTCAGCAAATAAGATTGAATTTGTTCGGCAAGCAACAGTAGGGCTAAGTTTGTGCCAGGCATCAGTAAGAATTTATTTAATTTTTAAAAATTATTTAAATGAAGCAATCAGATCCTTGCAACAATAAATTATTAATTAATGATAAATTCGTAAAAGGACAACAAGCTACGAGTGCTCAGAGTGATGCGTGGGGACCTGACTGTAAAAAAGCTTCAGGAAGTTTTAATTTAAAAATAAAATCTAATTAAAATCTGTAAATTCATTTTTAGTGGTTGAATGTTTAAAATGTATGAGGAATGATATGGAGGGGGATTGCCACCGTGATGTGCGCACATATTGCACCGGTGAAACTTTAGAATATTAAATTCTTTAGGAGTTCGGTAGTAACGAAATTAACAAAAATCCAAAATATACATAGGCACCCTCCCTTCTATGGTTTGCAATATAAAGGATTTTATTATAGAACAATCTTTATCCCTGGTAGATGAATTTTGTAAATAGATTAGTAAAAGGAAACATCTACTATTACAGAGTAGATGGAATTTTGAAGGGTCCTAAGATAAACCTTTCCCGACTTCATTCATGTTGATTATATAGGAAGTTGATACAGTTTTTATAATTTTTTAATAATTTACAGGTGCTTGGTGCACTAAAACTATTGGTTACCACAACGGTGATTAAAAATAATAAAATATAATTTTTATTTTATTTAATTCTAATTTGTAAGGGCGTTGGTTAGAAATGCGTGGTTGTTCCCCATTCAATCCTCTTAATACCCAAAGTTGTGTAACTATAGAAAGACAATCAGAACTTTCCCAACTTGGCGATATACAAATTCCGCAGGTATAAAAAAATTAAAAGTTTATTAAAAAAGGGTTTTAACTTTATTCCTAATGACTGAAAAAAGGAATTCTGAAGAATCATTATTAAGAAAAAAATATGGGGGGGGGGGGGTTCAAAAGGAACTTCAATTTATCCAAGAAACTAGAGACAACATAAACTATAATTTATTATTTTCAGCATTTAAGTGTTGAACAATGTTTTTGTTCTGGGCAGCGTTGTAATGGCGCAATTTCAATTAAATTTAATAAAGGAATAATTAACTACATTCTTTCAAGCATTTTTGCACTGATTTTAGCATTAAGCATTTAATGAAGAATATTTTTAAGAAAATCTTCAATTTTCAAAAAGTTAAAAATTAAAATTTTTAATAATATTTTAATTTTAAAGAATAAAATTTTTGTTTTCAATTTAAAATAATATTTAAATTTTATATCAAAGATTAGAAAAACAAATATTATATTTAGGGTTGCCGGCCCGGCCCAGTCCGAATGATTAGTCGGGCATTGAATTTTGGTCCGAAAAAGAATCGGTCGGGCCGGCCCGATAAAAATGAGGCCCGAAGAAAATGACTCAAACGTCGGCCCGACTCGAAAACCCCAACCCTAGCTTTAAGGTAAAGCTTTGCAACTTCAAATGTTACTCCAACCAGGCGGATATTCTGACCTATGCCAAGCCAGTTTCTGTTGAGGCTTAACATTCCTGTGCCGAGTCTCACTGTTGGAACTCAAAGTTCCTATGCCAGCGAAGGGCTTTGTGTAATTAAATTTTATTTATCATAAAAGTTCATCTCCATTTTTTATTAGTAAGAAATGTCTCTCAATAAGGCTCTCTCAATAAGTAAGCCATTAGTCTCTTAAAAAGTGCAGATTAAGAAATTATCACAAGTGCCTTCGACAAGGTAGCATAGCCGAGATATGTATTTCTTAATAAATTTAAAAATACTCATTTTATTTATTTTACATTTTCCTTTATTAGTTGCCATTTGTTAAAAAGTTTGATTAAAAAGTCTGAAAAACTTGGACAATTTTGACACAATCATATTTTATTTTACAGCCTTTATATTTATTTTACATAATTCTTTATAATATACATTTTTTAATTTTAGCGGTATCTTTTTAGATATTGAATTAATATTGAGAAACTAAATTTTATAAATGTTTATTCCCCTATTAACTACAGGGGAATAAACAGTTTTTCTAAGTAGTTTTATATTTACAATGTTTCGAAATTAAAAATTGATATGGAAAATTTTCGGTCCAAGATATACAAAGACAATTAAAGAACGGCCAAATACAAATACAAATTCTTGATTAAATAAAAAAATATTAATATGTGATTTTCCGAAATTCCCGGAGATGTGTCCCAGCGATGTGAGAAAATACTAATAAGATACTGAAACTAAGTTAGGTGATTTCTTTTTCGGTTCTTGAGAGATTTTTGATATCCAGATGTTTTGTAAATCTTGAACCAAATAACTAAACCGAAAATCGTCGATTATTCAATCCAAAATCGAAGAATATATCACCAAACTTGGCATCTCTTTCTTGGATTCATTGGTGTACCAGGCTGACATTTAAAATGATTGGAGAATTGTGGCATGTTGGCAAGAACAACATTGACCCTAAATAATTATTGCTATATTATGTACTATATTTTATTTTCTGAAAATTATGCTTAAAATTTCTTAAAAACATTCAATTTCCCTCCACACTAGTGATGTTCGGGTATCCCGATCCCGACTCGGGAAAATTTCCCGAGTTTTTGGCCTCCCGATCCCGACTCCCGATGCCATTTCCCGACTAAGTTGGGAAATTTTTACACCCCTAAGAATGGCTTTTTCTGGTAAAATTTTATTTTTGAAAGGAAAAAATAAAGGTAAAAATAAAAAAAAGAAAGAGGATAAATAAAATATTTAATTTTTTTCTTAAACGACTATTGTTGGGAGGTGGTTGAGTGGTTATGTTGAGTGACGCAGTTAATTTGATGGGCTGGGTTCGAATCCATGGGTGGGAATGTTATTTAAATAATTTTTCCTTCCAAAAATAAATGGTTTTTAACATTGATTTTGATTTTAAAATTTTAGAGTTATTTTTTTCAATATTATAAACGTCAAAAACTGTAAAAAAATTAATTTAGTCATAAATTTTCAAAAATTTTCGCCTGCGGCGCTGAGGGAGAAAAAATTTCACTTCTTATTATTCCAAATTTATGCGGCGCAGAAAATTTATGCGGCGCATGCGGCGCAGAAAAAGGATGAAATCTAGCTCACTTAAAATTTTCGCGTCCGACGGTAAATATTTCTTTCCAATTCTCAAAATTATTCAAAGTATTTACTCCCCGCCCCTTGGATTGGTTTTATTTAGTCTTTGTAACTGCTGCTCTCTAAGAAAATTTTCCACAAAGCCTTTAACCCGGCTTTCCATTTCTCAAAATTTTCGTCTCCGGTGGTAAATAAAGGACAAAGTCTGGTTCTTAGCCTTCCAGACTTTAAAAAATTTTCACCTGCGGCGCAGACAAAGGATTTGAGATTAAGAGGGATATCAAAAGACTGCCGAGAGTATCATAACATCAAGGGCGTATCCAGGAGGTTAGATGTATGGCTTCTTGACCTTCCAAAATTCTCGAAATTTTCGCCTGCATTGCAAAAAGCGGAATTTTTAGCGGCGAAGGCGCCAAAAATTCTTTTGTTGTAAATTCCCGACTCACGATCCCGACTCCCGAGGTCATTTCCGACCCGACTCCCGTTTCCCGATTCCCGAGTTTTTTCTTCTCCCGAACATCACTACTCCACACTACTTAATTACATAGTTGAATGCCATTTTCAAACTACCATGAGGTTCAACTTAGTTTATGCTTTTTATTTTCCTCAGACTATCTGCTTGATCCTCTCACATTAGCTTAATCGCTCCCCTCATAATAAATGTCCTTTTCACATAATCTTTCCTTAACACTAATCTTTGTCAACTATACCTTGCTTCAGGAGGAGAATGCACATCATAAACAGCTCCAAAAATGGCAGCTTCAGGGCGTTGGTTTGTACACCAACTCTTAAAAAATTAAATAAATATTTTTCTCAATTTTACACCCACAAAGGCGTAGTTTATGAAGAACAACTGCTCAGCGCTAAATTCTTCTAGTCCTTTCAGTTTTTGTTGAGAGGCTATAGAATTCTTTTCTAATGCTATCTCCATTGCATTATATGCAGCTCTAAATTTTTGAAAAAAAAATTTATAAAAAAATCTTTCGAGTAGAATTGACCTCATCCCTCCATTATCTGCTATATTTTCACCTTGAGTCATTTTTCCATTAATCTTTAAAAACAAAAATGCTATAAAAGATACCTAACGTTCCTAGTAGGGTTTGACCCCGAACGCTCGGGGGCGGGTATGTCGTGGTAGGAGTTTTCGAATTGTTTCGGGCGGGGTTCGGGTCAAGGTACGGGGTTTTAGAGGAAAATTTTTTTAAAATAAAGTTCCAAAAATAATACGCTCTCAATCTATTTTAGTTAATTTATTCAGAAATTAAGGGGGAGATGGAGAAATTAGAGATGATATAAGAGGTTTTTAGGGAATAAATGGGATTTGAAGGCATTAAGGTTGAGGCTATCTTTTCCTATTTACATAAACAATAGAAAAGGTCAGTTGATCGCAGATGATAGAGTGTGATTACTATTTAGCTCAAAAATGACATTTCTTGGGTATATGTATAAAACCCTGAAACTTTTCGGGTCAGGGAACGGGGTCCGGGGTCGAGGTCGAGGTCAAACTTTAGTTCCTAGTCTAAGTCTATTATATGGGAGCTCAAAAATGACAATCCAATAAAAAATTCTAGCTTTTAATTAAGCAAGACGGGATCCGGGATGATTTAAATGGAGTCAAAATTGACAAAGAAATTGCGAAAAAACCCGGTTGGATAAAGAATTCTAGTAAAGTCTGTCTGGTTAGATCCTTTTCCAGTCGTTAATCAAGATTTTCATATTTTAAAGTGAGGATCTCGAATTTTGGAAATTTTTTGGGTAGGATAAAACGATGGAAAGTTTTTTTTCTGAAAAAGTTCAAATTAAAAAAGATCGACAGACATGTAATCCATCCAATCCATTTACTGTAATAGCATCATATTGGTCAACAAAACATTGTTTTTGTTTTTGAAATGCTGCAGCAGTTTCCTTCTTCCACCAATTCCTTACATTTCCAAATTCATCGTGTAGTCTGCCATTATTATCGAATCCGTGTGTAATTTCGTGTGCCAATACTACACCGATTGAACCGTAATTCATTGAGCTAAAATGGTTTAATAACTCAAGATGAACGAGAGTAATTTGGATTTTAAAATATTATTTGACCGGACCTGAAAAATCCGGCCGTCACGGGGCGAACTATAGTTCATATATAATCTTTGAATATTTATTATAATTGGTCGTATAAGGCTTATTAATAGGTTATCTAGTGAGGGTTTTTCATTCTTCATTTCAATTTCAAATTGACATCCCTATGCAATATCGATGTGTTATTTAATGATATAATGAATGAGGTTTGAAAATCGGTATTTATCTTTCAAATTTCTAAAATGTTTTTCAATATTCATACATTGGACGAGTAGTCGAATTGAAGAAAACACCTTGTAAAATACCTCCAGTCAAAACTTTTAGATTAAAAAAATTTCTTTTTAAATAATTTTTTCAATTATTTACCTATAACATTTTTAATTGGATAATAAAATCCATTAATACCCAAACTGCTAAATTCAACTTCAACAGGATCTAATAATTGAAGCATTGACTTTTGATTCATCAAAATATTTAGAGAATCCATTGCCTCGGCAAATGGTTGACCGGGAATGACGGTAAACTTGAATAAAATTATTTTGAAATTTTTAAAGATTTTGTGGAATTTTTTATGAGAGAAGTAGAATATTTTAAAGTTCCCAAAAATTTTTCAAAAATTTTCGAAAACTTCTTCAAAATTTATAAAAAAATAAAAATTTTTTAGAAAGCTTTAGGTTCAAAAAATCGAAAATTTCATAAATTTTTCAAAAAATATTTAAAATTATTTTTGAAAAATTAAAAGAAAGATTGTCTATGACGAAATTAAAAAAGTATATATAAATTATTTTCATAATAAAATTTAATTTTGCACCTCAGAATACAATTTTTCAAGCTTTGTTTCATTAAATATGCTGTCCATATACCCTATAAGCACTTTCAATTTTTGTAACTTTAAATTTAAAATTTATTTAACTAATTATTTATAACAGTAGTTATCCCACCCTCACCGTCGCGGCTGTCACAAAAAGGACATTTGGTCTACAACTGTTTTCGGACATTTATTGCCAGTCGGACAATTAAAACCTAGTAAAAAGGGTATTTTATCGTTTTATCTTGCCGCAATTTGTAATTTTGTAATTACAAATTGGTTTCCGCCATAAAAATCCGCGACGGTGATTTTCGCGCAACCCATGACCATGATTTTCGCAAAAACCGCGACGGTAATTTTCGCGCAAAAATGACTACACAGGAAAAAATCTGTAAAAAAGTATTTTTTATATTTAAATTTTACCACATTTAAAAAAATATTTTTATACAAGTTAAATATACAAAAACTTTTCTTTTTCAAATTTTTCTTTATTGATATTACCGCAATCTCTGAATAATCGCTCAAATTTATTTTTCCTTTATATTACCGCAATATATAAACAATACATAAGTCGGACAAGTGCTAACTAGGATAATATCATTTTTTGGCTAAAGTGTAAGAAACAAATAATTTCTTTTATTGTAGCCTATGAAATAGAAAGGAAAATTGGGAAGTGTTAAAAGACAAATAATTTCTTTATTTTTGCGCGGCAACAATTAAAAGAAAGTTTAGGATATTAACACGTGTTTATATATAAAATTTTTGTTATTTTATAGCGGAAAGAAAATTTATCAAAAGGCAAATTTATTCAATTGTTTATACTGAAAAATATGTGTCAATTTTTGTGGATATATAAACAGGGCAAACTTTTTGGTAATATTTATTCTTTAATAACATTCTTTTAACCCTAATCTAAAAATGCAAAATTTCCCGACTAATTTGACTTGGATCCCTGTTTTAAATTGTTCCTGTCCTATGGCAGAAAATAATTGCTATAGGCCGGAGCTTTACAGCAAACCAATAATTTGCGCGCATAATTCCATCCCAAATATTTTAAAATTCCTTGAACAACCTGGGGAATTTAAATGTTCTATTTATTTTGTGTACTTTATTTTGTTTGTTATTTTGGGGCTACAGGTTATAAAAATAATTTTTAATATTTTAAAATAAGCAATATTCCCTTAAATTCTAGCTATGTTTGTTTGGTTCTTGGGCTGTAGAACGTTATCTTAATGGACGCAGATTGGAGCAACAACACAAACGTCGCCGGGAGGAACGAATTTTTGCTCCGGATCTTCGAGTTCACACACGAAGGGGTAATAGTTAATATTAGAAAAAAATAAACAAATATAAATTTTCAAATTTTTAGTCCGTCAACCAATCAAGAAAGAGGACATTGGTCCTCCACTCCCTCTTCATTGCCTTGTAACAAAGCAACGAGTGGATGTGCATGAAATTGAAATGGATACGATGGGAGGAAAAGAAAATGTAAAGAAAAATGAAAATAAAGAAGAAAAAAAATAAAAAAGTGAAAAAAGTTTAAATTTTTTAAAATTCAATTATTTAAAAATTTTTTTTCAAAATACTTTATTTAAAAATTAAAAAGATAAATGTTGAGGATTTTTAAAAAATAAAATACATTTAGGAAAAATAGTAAGATTAAGTTTTTTTTTGAACCCTTTCTCTTTTTTCGAATTCTACTTTTAAATCTTAAAATTTAGAAGGGTTCAATATTTTAGTTTTCAATATTATAAGACAGATAAAAACATTTTAGGATTTTTATCTACCTCAACTCAATTCAGAAGAATGAGTCATCCTCATTCAGGTAATCAGCCAAATATGGCTCGGCAAGCAGTGCCGGTGATGAATTAATAATTGACACCGGCGAATCACGCGGTGTAGAAGAACAAATTGGTGAAAACCATGTTGGTGTTGTAGTTTCCTCTGTTAATGTTGAACTCTTTAAAATTATAATTAATATTTTGTTTTTATATAAAGTACATACTTCCATTGAAGAAATGTCCAACATTTCAACTCGCACATTTTCATTTTTCCAGAACGGCTGCATTTCTTTTTCAGCCTCTGGTTCTTTCAAAAACGGTTGAGTTCCTCCATTTTCATTTATACACTCCATTTTCTTTACGGCATTTACAACATCCGTAAAATTATGTTTTGAAACCCGTACCCAGAATTCCTAATAAATAAAGAAAATTTCTTAAGAATAGATATAAATATTACGTCTGGAAGTTTATCAAATGTTGATATATTAATTTTGCCTGTCAAGGCATTTTGCACTAATCCATAATGTGGCAAGTAATATGGATTAGGAATTGTTAGAAAGTAAGGATATTTCTCAATGAAAGAGGAAATGTGCGGCTGAGTAGTTTGTATAGATTTGTCAGCCTAAATTTTATTTTTATATTACTTTGTCAGATTTTTTCAGCTTACTTTTTTCGGCTTAAAGAAAGTAGTAATTTTTATTTGTTTCATTGTTAAAAAGGCTAGAAAAAGAGAGCTGAAAATCAAAAAGGATTTACTGCAAATAAACAAAAATGAAAAATAATAATTAAAAGCAAATTATTAAAAGAAATTCTAGTGAAAATATAAAATAATATTTATAAATAAATTAAAAAAATAAATTATTTAAACAATTTAAAAATAAATTCTATTCTTATAAAATAAATTCCTATTTTTATAAAAAAATTTGGAAGGAGAAATATCTCTCCTTTCTCGAATATTTCCAAATGATTGTAAGGAAGGTGCATGCCCATATATAACCCTTCTCATATTCAAAGGAGATTTTCTCGACCGCCCATTTTCATCCATTTTACACTATATGCCTCTGACGAGGGCGTGGCTTATTTTATAAAACTTTTTTAAAATAAAATTTTAAAAATTAAAATTTTTAAGGTTAAATTAAATTTCCTGCCATTTTCTAAAATCATTCTTAAAATTTTTCAAAAAAATAATGGCAATCAATATGTCCAACAAAAAAGCTCTCATAGGACAAATTCTCCCTGAAATAGAATTTAATATTACAGCGAATGGTCTCACTATTTCTGCTTCTGAACGTATTTCTACTCCTCGTTTTGTACCATTCGACCATGCCGGTCGCTGTCGAGAATGCAAGGGATCTGAAGTGGAACTCGACTTTATTGTCACCAAAGAGGGGGTGACTTGTTATTGTACGCGAATTAAAACACCTACGTTCATACCGTTTGACACCATCCATGATCTTCCAGGCCACTGCTTTTTTAAGGTGTTTATTATTAAAATGAAAAAATTCTATTTTTAAAATTATAGATCAAGAACAAGGGTCGAATTTTCAACATTGAACATGGATCCCCACCATGTGCAGCGACTCCTATTATTAAAAATATTCAGCCGGAGAAAAATGAAGTTGAAGTATCACCAATAAAACCTCCTTCACCTAAAAAGATAAAGCAAGAAATTCCCGCCGATGAAGAATTCGAAAATATTCTTCAGGAATTCTTCGACAACATAGGGACTACCAATACTAATTGTGCTACTACAAACACTGTTCAGATAGAAAAAGAAAAGACCGAAGAAAAAATTACAAAAGAAAAAGAGGTTATAGAAAGTCCACCTCATATTGAAAATTTAGACAATATACCGATTCATTAATTTGTAAACTTTCAATCTTTTTAAATTTAAAACCTTTTATTTGTATTTATTAATTTTAATGGAATTAATTAATTTCTCTAATAAAGAATTGAAATTTAAGCTACCATTCGGTCTAATTATTTCTGGACCAAGTTCTAGTGGAAAGAGTACTTTTCTCCTAAAATTTATTACCCAAGCATTAGATTTAATCGATCCTCCTCCTAAAAGTATTCTTTATTGTTTTGGCGAAATGAGTAGTATTGTCCCCGTTCTTCAAAAATTTGGTGTGAGTGTATTCGCTGGTGTGCCACCCGAAGATGTAATTAAACGGCTTCCTAAACCTTCTTTAGTAATCTTAGACGATTTATTACTCTCTATCGATGAAAAATATTTATCAGAATTATTTACTAAAAAGTCACACCATCAAAATTTTTCTATAGTATTTGTAACACAAAACTTATTTGAAAAGAAAATTAAAGTTGCCAGACAAAATGCACAATATATAATTATTATGCGATCACCAAACTCTGTTCTTTCCGTCAGAAACATTGGTTCTCAACTTTTCCCTAAGAAATTAGATTATTTTCTCGATTCATATCGGCAAGCTACAAACATTCCTTATGGATACCTATTAATTGATATGCATGCTTCTTCAGATCCAACATTACGTCTTCGTACTAATATTTTTAAAGACGACAACGAAAAAATAATTTTCATTCCTAAAAATGGGGTCTAAATCTAAGTGCAATATTAGTTCACTTATAATGGATAATAAAGATTTTTTAAAATTATTGGCAAAATCTAAGTCGGAGAGAAAACGTCATCGCATGCTTAAACAAGCCAATAGTCAACAGCTTCTTTCCATTGCCGAAATATGTTTGAATATAGTAAAATCGCGATATAAACTAACTACTCGCCAGAGAAAACGTCTTTTACCGTATGCTGAATTTGTCCGCCGCATGAGTCGTGCTAGAAGTGAGAGAGGGGCAAGAAAAATTATTTCACAGAAGGGAAGTGGGTTTGGAGGGGTCCTTACAGCTCTTCTTACCCCTATACTTATAGAAATTGGAAGAAAAATTATAAAAAGTGATACCGACACAAATTAATTATTCATTTCATATTATTCATTTTAAAATTTTAAATAAAAATTTAAAAAATATGGCAAATAAATTCATTCTTGTCCCTGAGGATATTTATCGTGGTCTTACAACAAGTGATGTAGGTGAACCAAATCTAGATTTTACTCGCCATGCTTTAGAAAGATCTAAAAGAAGAAAAGAAAGTGAATCATCTAAAAATGTTCACTATAATCAAGAGTTGAGGCGATATTTACAATTGAGAAATGAACGCGAAAATAGACCTGTTAAAGTTGAACTTGTTAACAATAAATCTAAAGGGACTATTATACCCAAAAGTAATTCACGGCGCGCATCGTATATTTCTGCAAACGATGAAATAGATAATGAAGACAATTGGATTAGTGACAATTCTTTTTCATATTATCCCCAAGAACCCCCTAATCAAGCATACAATATTGTCCCGTCTCTTTCTTCATCCTCCAATACTTCAACAACTAAAAGTAACCAAAATATAGAACTAGATCCAAGACCCACATCAAATCAAGCTTTAGAAAGAATTTTAAAAAATAATGGTAAAAGAATTAAAATAAAGAGAAATATAAAAAAGAAAAGAAAGCCAAAGAGAAAAACAAATAAAACATTTTCTCCATCTGAGGATACTGTAGAGCCGAACTCTGTTATAGCATCACAAAATGCACCATTAAGTCCTTCACCTCCTATATCTTTAGAAGTTTCAAAAAGAGACCTAGACTCGACTGACTCAAATTTGTATAAGCGAAGAAGAAATAGTAATCCTAAGCAAGAAAGATTAAAAGAGATTGCGCAAGAAGAGAGAAAAAGAAAAGTCTTGGAAAGAAAAAGAAATATTAAAAAATATAAAGTCCCTATAGATCAAGCAGCATTAGCTCAAGCTAGAAAGGAAGATGATGTTAAAAGGCGTCAAAAACTAAAAAGAAAATTTGTTATTCCTGAAGGAACTAATCTTATTCCTATTAAAAGAGTTAGAGGACCTGTTACAAAGAAACAATCTGAAAATGCAGCAAAAAGTTGGATTAAAAGATTAGCCGCTGCAAGGTTCAAATTAGGAAAAAATAAATGGGCAAAACAAAAACCTACACAAGAGGATATTAATAAATTTAAACCGACACTTTGGTAATTTTCTTTAAAGATGGCTGACTTTACAAAACTTCTCGACAAACTTTATAATGATCCCAATTCTCCTTCAGCTTATGCGGGTGTAGATAGTTTATGGAGGGAGGCAAAGAAAACGTTTAAACATATACCCAGAAATGTAATCAAACATTATCTGGAGGGGCATCGTACCTATACTCTTATGCGTCAAAAGAGGGTGAATTTTAAAAGAAGTAAAACTATTGCAGCAGGCTTTATGACAGATGTACAAGTGGACTTAGCTGATATGCAGTCTCTTTCTAGGCATAATAAAGGAAATCGATATATACTATTGGGAATAGATGTCTTATCCAAGCGAGTCTTCACTGCCCCTTTGAAATCAAAGAAATCAGAAGACATGTTGGAAGCTTTTCGTAATCTTATTACTCAAATGCCTATGAAACCCCACAGGATATTTTCTGACAAAGGGACTGAATTTAAAAATCGATTATTAAAAGAATATTTTGATAGAGAAGAAATATCAAAATATGAAGCTACTCATTCTTCAGTAAAGGCATCGCTAGCTGAAAGGGCTATTAGAAACTTAAAACAAAGACTATACCGATATTTCTCTCAAAATCACAAACTTAATTGGATTGATATTTTACCAAAAATTATTGAAGGAATTAATAAATCTTTCTGTCGGGTACATGGAATGCGTCCAATAGATGTTAATTTTAAAAATGCTCAAAAAGTATGGGAGAAAATTTATGGGAATATTTTTTCAACTAAAAATTTCAAAAAACCAAAATTCAAAAAAGATGATTACGTAAGAATTAGTCGAGACAAGGGGCATTTCGAAAAAGGCTATCTACCTAATTGGGGAGATGAAATATTAGAGGTGGAAAAAGTAAAAGATTATGTGAACCCTATATTATATAAATTGCGCGACGATAAAGGAGAAAAATTCAAAGGATCCTTTTATGAAGATGAAATGTCTAGAGTAAGAAAAGATGTGGCAACAGAGTACCGAATAGAAAAAGTTATTCGGAAAAAGAAAAGATATGATGGAACATATGATATACTTGTTAAATTTATTGGGTACCCAGAAAGAGAATGGATTCACGAATCGGATTTAGTATAAAAGAAAATCATTTTTTCATATTGTATCATTTTAATAAAATTTAATAAAAATGTCAAATAGTTTTTTCGTATTTTTGCCAAGTAATGTCCCAGATTATTCATCAAATAAACCAAATAAATTTCGTGTACATTTACCAAAACCACTTTATTTTAATGGGAATTGGGTGTGTGGATTACACAGTATAAGTTATCCTTATTCATGGCCTTCAACTATTGGCACTTTAGATGAACAATGGATAAAAATACACTTCACAGACGATTTAGGACAAAAGCATATTCTGCGAATACCAATCCCAGGGGCATCACATACCAACGTTCAAAAATTATGTGATTTTTTAAATTCGACCCTTAAACATCAAATTATGGCAATAGACCATGTTTTCGATCCAGATAGGTCGTCAAAAGATTTAATTGTTTCCCCTCCAAGATTAGAAAGGAGAATAAAAAGACATGTTCCTTCTTCACCACCACCACTACCAAAAGAGAGTCAAGTATAAATTCTTTTTTTTTCAAAATTATTTTAATTACTTTTCTTAGCTATCTTCGCCACCAAGAATAGCAGATGCACAAAAAGAATTAAACAAAGGTCAAAAGGTTATTGTCCCTTCCTCCCCTCCAAACACAGTGAATAAAAATAGTCAAATATTAAATGAGGGGAATAAAAAAATAAAACTGACTCAAGACGAACCAAAACAAGAGAAATATGTTGCGCAACCCAATAAAGAGGAAAAAATAAAAACCAATGAAAATGTTCCATCTCAAAAACCTTTAAAAACAGATGGTCAGAAAGTGGAAATAAAGAATGAGAAAAGTCAAACAAAAAATGAAAAGGTCATTACACCACCAACCCCTACTAAAATTGAAAAAGATAGAAAAGATCCAGAACCAAAATCATTAGAAAAAATAGAAAATGATAGAATTAAGAAAACAATTGTAACACCTGTCATCACTACTCCTTTATTTTCAATAAGATTAGCAGAAACTGAAGAAGAAGAGGAAAACAATAAAACAAATAAAAACGAGGAAGAGTTTGAATTTTCCATAGGGGAGGAAAATGTGTCGGATAACAATAATTACAGTGATAGTTCAAAATTTTTATTATGGAGGGGTGGTATACGATTAAGTGGAAATTTGACCCTCATCAAAAATATTATAGACTCAATTAGTTTTGAATACAACATAGATTTTGCAAGATTTAGACTTATATTTACTCATGAAAATATTGATCACATTTCTTTGTCACCTCAATTAGGATACGTTCTAGGATTTGAAAACCCACAAAATATCAAAAGTAAGGAAGTTGCAAAATATGGATCTGATCTAAGAGGAGGATTTTCTAGTTTTGCTGTATACGCAAATGGTCTTACAGAAAATATGATTATCGGAAATTCACTCAGCTCTCTTCTGCGAGTAGTTTCGGTCTCTGGTGCAACACCAGGAGAATATAATGAAAAAATTTATGATACACCTATTTATGCCCGTGTCCTGCCTAGAGAGATCAATGAGATAGAGATAGAGTTGAGAACTTTGGATAATGGACGATTAGTTCCTTTCGCATACGGAACAGTTTTAATAGTATTGATATTCAAAAAAGTGATAAATTTTTAAAATCCATCCATTTATTGTATTCATTTATTTTCTTTTTCATAAATTTAATTTTATTAAAATGGTCCATATTTTATTCGATACTTCAACAGTCGGTTATGACGACTTTATTCAAACACCTTTGAATATTCAGGAAGGAAGCGGTTTAGAAAACACATATACTTATTTCAAAGGAGCGTCCCCCTTTCAAAGAGGATATGGATTACAGGGTGGTGCGGGAATAGGCGATGTTCTTAGAGGACTTTGGCGCTTTTTTCTTCCTATTGTTCGTCGGGTGGGGACTACTGTATCAGCTGAGGCTTTAAACACAGGGCAGCGTGTGTTGGAAAGAGTAAACCAAGGAGAAAACATTAAAGACGCTCTAACTAGCGAGGGGAAGAAGGGAATAGACACACTACTTGAGAAAGGAGGCATGCCAAAACAATTTGGAAGTGGTAGTGGACCGAGAAAAAGCATAAAAGATAAAAGAAAGTATTCCCAGCCAAATCATAAAATCATTATTGGAAAAGTTAACAAAAAACGAGTCAGATCAGACGCATTCGGACTTTATTAATTAAATTTAAAAAAATTACAAAATGGCATACCACAAAATAGATAAAGATAGTATTAATTCAATTACAAATGCTTTGGACTTTTTTCAAATTCCTCCCACAAATGTGAGCATTTCTTCAGCAAAAGTTTTTGAAATTCTAACAAGTAATCCCCTTACCGATACTCCATATCACTTCAAAATACACTCTAGTCAAAATTATATTGATCTCACAAAATGTTACTTATTTACTGAATTCCGTATACGAAAGGAAGGTGCAAACGGCACATGGGTAAATCTAGGCGAAAACGACATTGTTGCCCCTATCCAATTAATTGGGCATACATTTATTAATAATATGAAAATTAGTATAAATGGACGGGATGTTTTCAACTCCAATTCGTTAATGGCCTACAAGTCTTATCTCTCACACGAATTAAGCTTTTCGACAGCGGCAAAGAATTCTCATCTAAATGTCGCAGGGTATTATGGAGACGCAGGATTAAACTTACAATCGGGAATAGGATTTAATTCGAGGAAAGCACGTTTTGGAACAGGCAATACAGCACAGTTTATGGCAAAGATAGATGCAGACCTTTTCAATCAACCTTTATATTTAATTAACCATTGTGAAATAGATCTCGATTCATATCGGCAAGCTACAAACATTCCTTATGGATACCTATTAATTGATATGCATGCTTCTTCAGATCCAACATTACGTCTTCGTACTAATATTTTTAAAGACGACAACGAAAAAATAATTTTCATTCCTAAAAATGGGGTCTAAATCTAAGTGCAATATTAGTTCACTTATAATGGATAATAAAGATTTTTTAAAATTATTGGCAAAATCTAAGTCGGAGAGAAAACGTCATCGCATGCTTAAACAAGCCAATAGTCAACAGCTTCTTTCCATTGCCGAAATATGTTTGAATATAGTAAAATCGCGATATAAACTAACTACTCGCCAGAGAAAACGTCTTTTACCGTATGCTGAATTTGTCCGCCGCATGAGTCGTGCTAGAAGTGAGAGAGGGGCAAGAAAAATTATTTCACAGAAGGGAAGTGGGTTTGGAGGGGTCCTTACAGCTCTTCTTACCCCTATACTTATAGAAATTGGAAGAAAAATTATAAAAAGTGATACCGACACAAATTAATTATTCATTTCATATTATTCATTTTAAAATTTTAAATAAAAATTTAAAAAATATGGCAAATAAATTCATTCTTGTCCCTGAGGATATTTATCGTGGTCTTACAACAAGTGATGTAGGTGAACCAAATCTAGATTTTACTCGCCATGCTTTAGAAAGATCTAAAAGAAGAAAAGAAAGTGAATCATCTAAAAATGTTCACTATAATCAAGAGTTGAGGCGATATTTACAATTGAGAAATGAACGCGAAAATAGACCTGTTAAAGTTGAACTTGTTAACAATAAATCTAAAGGGACTATTATACCCAAAAGTAATTCACGGCGCGCATCGTATATTTCTGCAAACGATGAAATAGATAATGAAGACAATTGGATTAGTGACAATTCTTTTTCATATTATCCCCAAGAACCCCCTAATCAAGCATACAATATTGTCCCGTCTCTTTCTTCATCCTCCAATACTTCAACAACTAAAAGTAACCAAAATATAGAACTAGATCCAAGACCCACATCAAATCAAGCTTTAGAAAGAATTTTAAAAAATAATGGTAAAAGAATTAAAATAAAGAGAAATATAAAAAAGAAAAGAAAGCCAAAGAGAAAAACAAATAAAACATTTTCTCCATCTGAGGATACTGTAGAGCCGAACTCTGTTATAGCATCACAAAATGCACCATTAAGTCCTTCACCTCCTATATCTTTAGAAGTTTCAAAAAGAGACCTAGACTCGACTGACTCAAATTTGTATAAGCGAAGAAGAAATAGTAATCCTAAGCAAGAAAGATTAAAAGAGATTGCGCAAGAAGAGAGAAAAAGAAAAGTCTTGGAAAGAAAAAGAAATATTAAAAAATATAAAGTCCCTATAGATCAAGCAGCATTAGCTCAAGCTAGAAAGGAAGATGATGTTAAAAGGCGTCAAAAACTAAAAAGAAAATTTGTTATTCCTGAAGGAACTAATCTTATTCCTATTAAAAGAGTTAGAGGACCTGTTACAAAGAAACAATCTGAAAATGCAGCAAAAAGTTGGATTAAAAGATTAGCCGCTGCAAGGTTCAAATTAGGAAAAAATAAATGGGCAAAACAAAAACCTACACAAGAGGATATTAATAAATTTAAACCGACACTTTGGTAATTTTCTTTAAAGATGGCTGACTTTACAAAACTTCTCGACAAACTTTATAATGATCCCAATTCTCCTTCAGCTTATGCGGGTGTAGATAGTTTATGGAGGGAGGCAAAGAAAACGTTTAAACATATACCCAGAAATGTAATCAAACATTATCTGGAGGGGCATCGTACCTATACTCTTATGCGTCAAAAGAGGGTGAATTTTAAAAGAAGTAAAACTATTGCAGCAGGCTTTATGACAGATGTACAAGTGGACTTAGCTGATATGCAGTCTCTTTCTAGGCATAATAAAGGAAATCGATATATACTATTGGGAATAGATGTCTTATCCAAGCGAGTCTTCACTGCCCCTTTGAAATCAAAGAAATCAGAAGACATGTTGGAAGCTTTTCGTAATCTTATTACTCAAATGCCTATGAAACCCCACAGGATATTTTCTGACAAAGGGACTGAATTTAAAAATCGATTATTAAAAGAATATTTTGATAGAGAAGAAATATCAAAATATGAAGCTACTCATTCTTCAGTAAAGGCATCGCTAGCTGAAAGGGCTATTAGAAACTTAAAACAAAGACTATACCGATATTTCTCTCAAAATCACAAACTTAATTGGATTGATATTTTACCAAAAATTATTGAAGGAATTAATAAATCTTTCTGTCGGGTACATGGAATGCGTCCAATAGATGTTAATTTTAAAAATGCTCAAAAAGTATGGGAGAAAATTTATGGGAATATTTTTTCAACTAAAAATTTCAAAAAACCAAAATTCAAAAAAGATGATTACGTAAGAATTAGTCGAGACAAGGGGCATTTCGAAAAAGGCTATCTACCTAATTGGGGAGATGAAATATTAGAGGTGGAAAAAGTAAAAGATTATGTGAACCCTATATTATATAAATTGCGCGACGATAAAGGAGAAAAATTCAAAGGATCCTTTTATGAAGATGAAATGTCTAGAGTAAGAAAAGATGTGGCAACAGAGTACCGAATAGAAAAAGTTATTCGGAAAAAGAAAAGATATGATGGAACATATGATATACTTGTTAAATTTATTGGGTACCCAGAAAGAGAATGGATTCACGAATCGGATTTAGTATAAAAGAAAATCATTTTTTCATATTGTATCATTTTAATAAAATTTAATAAAAATGTCAAATAGTTTTTTCGTATTTTTGCCAAGTAATGTCCCAGATTATTCATCAAATAAACCAAATAAATTTCGTGTACATTTACCAAAACCACTTTATTTTAATGGGAATTGGGTGTGTGGATTACACAGTATAAGTTATCCTTATTCATGGCCTTCAACTATTGGCACTTTAGATGAACAATGGATAAAAATACACTTCACAGACGATTTAGGACAAAAGCATATTCTGCGAATACCAATCCCAGGGGCATCACATACCAACGTTCAAAAATTATGTGATTTTTTAAATTCGACCCTTAAACATCAAATTATGGCAATAGACCATGTTTTCGATCCAGATAGGTCGTCAAAAGATTTAATTGTTTCCCCTCCAAGATTAGAAAGGAGAATAAAAAGACATGTTCCTTCTTCACCACCACCACTACCAAAAGAGAGTCAAGTATAAATTCTTTTTTTTTCAAAATTATTTTAATTACTTTTCTTAGCTATCTTCGCCACCAAGAATAGCAGATGCACAAAAAGAATTAAACAAAGGTCAAAAGGTTATTGTCCCTTCCTCCCCTCCAAACACAGTGAATAAAAATAGTCAAATATTAAATGAGGGGAATAAAAAAATAAAACTGACTCAAGACGAACCAAAACAAGAGAAATATGTTGCGCAACCCAATAAAGAGGAAAAAATAAAAACCAATGAAAATGTTCCATCTCAAAAACCTTTAAAAACAGATGGTCAGAAAGTGGAAATAAAGAATGAGAAAAGTCAAACAAAAAATGAAAAGGTCATTACACCACCAACCCCTACTAAAATTGAAAAAGATAGAAAAGATCCAGAACCAAAATCATTAGAAAAAATAGAAAATGATAGAATTAAGAAAACAATTGTAACACCTGTCATCACTACTCCTTTATTTTCAATAAGATTAGCAGAAACTGAAGAAGAAGAGGAAAACAATAAAACAAATAAAAACGAGGAAGAGTTTGAATTTTCCATAGGGGAGGAAAATGTGTCGGATAACAATAATTACAGTGATAGTTCAAAATTTTTATTATGGAGGGGTGGTATACGATTAAGTGGAAATTTGACCCTCATCAAAAATATTATAGACTCAATTAGTTTTGAATACAACATAGATTTTGCAAGATTTAGACTTATATTTACTCATGAAAATATTGATCACATTTCTTTGTCACCTCAATTAGGATACGTTCTAGGATTTGAAAACCCACAAAATATCAAAAGTAAGGAAGTTGCAAAATATGGATCTGATCTAAGAGGAGGATTTTCTAGTTTTGCTGTATACGCAAATGGTCTTACAGAAAATATGATTATCGGAAATTCACTCAGCTCTCTTCTGCGAGTAGTTTCGGTCTCTGGTGCAACACCAGGAGAATATAATGAAAAAATTTATGATACACCTATTTATGCCCGTGTCCTGCCTAGAGAGATCAATGAGATAGAGATAGAGTTGAGAACTTTGGATAATGGACGATTAGTTCCTTTCGCATACGGAACAGTTTTAATAGTATTGATATTCAAAAAAGTGATAAATTTTTAAAATCCATCCATTTATTGTATTCATTTATTTTCTTTTTCATAAATTTAATTTTATTAAAATGGTCCATATTTTATTCGATACTTCAACAGTCGGTTATGACGACTTTATTCAAACACCTTTGAATATTCAGGAAGGAAGCGGTTTAGAAAACACATATACTTATTTCAAAGGAGCGTCCCCCTTTCAAAGAGGATATGGATTACAGGGTGGTGCGGGAATAGGCGATGTTCTTAGAGGACTTTGGCGCTTTTTTCTTCCTATTGTTCGTCGGGTGGGGACTACTGTATCAGCTGAGGCTTTAAACACAGGGCAGCGTGTGTTGGAAAGAGTAAACCAAGGAGAAAACATTAAAGACGCTCTAACTAGCGAGGGGAAGAAGGGAATAGACACACTACTTGAGAAAGGAGGCATGCCAAAACAATTTGGAAGTGGTAGTGGACCGAGAAAAAGCATAAAAGATAAAAGAAAGTATTCCCAGCCAAATCATAAAATCATTATTGGAAAAGTTAACAAAAAACGAGTCAGATCAGACGCATTCGGACTTTATTAATTAAATTTAAAAAAATTACAAAATGGCATACCACAAAATAGATAAAGATAGTATTAATTCAATTACAAATGCTTTGGACTTTTTTCAAATTCCTCCCACAAATGTGAGCATTTCTTCAGCAAAAGTTTTTGAAATTCTAACAAGTAATCCCCTTACCGATACTCCATATCACTTCAAAATACACTCTAGTCAAAATTATATTGATCTCACAAAATGTTACTTATTTACTGAATTCCGTATACGAAAGGAAGGTGCAAACGGCACATGGGTAAATCTAGGCGAAAACGACATTGTTGCCCCTATCCAATTAATTGGGCATACATTTATTAATAATATGAAAATTAGTATAAATGGACGGGATGTTTTCAACTCCAATTCGTTAATGGCCTACAAGTCTTATCTCTCACACGAATTAAGCTTTTCGACAGCGGCAAAGAATTCTCATCTAAATGTCGCAGGGTATTATGGAGACGCAGGATTAAACTTACAATCGGGAATAGGATTTAATTCGAGGAAAGCACGTTTTGGAACAGGCAATACAGCACAGTTTATGGCAAAGATAGATGCAGACCTTTTCAATCAACCTTTATATTTAATTAACCATTGTGAAATAGATATAGAAATTCTCCCTAATGATTCGCGTTTTGTTTTAATTGCCCCACCAACCGCAGCAGGAATTCCTCAAACAAATCGATACCGTTTCGAAGTAACTAATTGTAAACTATATGTGAAGAAAGTCGATATAATGGATGGGTTAGCTCTTGACATAGCAAAAAAGCTTGATATTCGACCTGCAAGATATGCCATAAGGAAGACAATGATGAAACCATTATTTATTAGTCAAGGGCGCTACGAGTTCAATGCAAATTTATTTATGGATCAAATTCCTAGGAGGATAATACTTGGGTTAGTCTCAAATAATGACTACGTAGGAGCTATAGACAGAAGTCCTTTTAATTTTCAACCCTTCAATATAAGAGAAATTAGTATAATTGCAAACGGTCGAAGTTATCCTCAGGCTCCCTATGACTTGGATTTCCCCAATGGAAAATTCGCAAGAGCTTTTAATGATATGAATGAGGCTATAGGTTTTTCAAATTCCTTGGAAAGCAACGGGATATCTTTTGAGCAATATGCCTACACACATTGCATTTTTGTTTTTAACCTTACAAATAGTGGCGAGGATCAAAGTGGACTTTTCGATTTAATTAGAAACGGTACAACAGCTGTCAATATAAAATTTAGCCGACCAATTCCTGAAGGAGGGGTGATGCTTATAGTGATGGGTGAAGCTGACTCACTTATAATGCTCGATAAAAATAGAACAATTACTAGTGATACAACTATTTAATTTTTCATTTCCTTTATTCTCATTTCATTCATTCTTATTTAATTGTATTTTTTAATTATAGAAATAAAAATGTTTTCAAAAAATATTTCTTTTATTATTTTAATATTAAGAATTTTTCTTCCCATATGTGGATTAACTGTTGAAAAAGGGGTTAATATCAAAGAATTGCCCGAATATTCCGAATATTTAAGACAAGTAGCAGACAGACATATAATTTTAACAACAACTCAAGCTTTGCCAAGGAAATCTGCTATTGGTCCTTTTGCTAATTTTCCCTCTATACAGTTATGCAAGGACGCGCCCACATCAAGTGAAAATTACTATACCCATGTCTATTGTTGGGTAATGCTCCTTCTTTATGCTTTACTAGTACTCAGCCTAGTAATTTATCAATTACGCTCAATTGTCTGGCTAGGGAATACGATCCCTAAGAGAAATAATAGAAAAGAAAATAAAGAAAATAAAGAAATAGATCTTAAATTATTAGATGAACAGTATACAGATTACAAAAATATTGGAATCAAATCCACAGATGAATCAAGTTTTCAAAGGATGTCTATCGTGTGACCAACTTCCCGACTACACTTCTATACAATACCCCGCAGCATTTATTTTGAACTTGGACCCTAAATATTTAGAAGGATCTCACTGGGTAGCAATATACGCTGAAGGAAAAGAAAGACCAATTAATTATTTCGATAGTTTAACACTTTTTAATACTCAAAAACCTAAAACTGGATGCATAATTAATAAATTTCTACACCGATTTCCATATATAATCAGAAATTGCAAGCCCTACCAATCCCCTCTAGCAAAAACATGTGCCCACCACTGTATATGTTTTATATATTTTCTCTCTCATAATTGTACATTTAATGAATATATTAATATGTTGGATAAAGAACCTAATCCAGATTTATTTGTTAAAAGATTTGTAGATAAAATGATTAAATATTTATTTTGTCATTAATTACCATAGGGTATATTCAGAAATATAGTAATAGATTCGCAACCGCGTCCAAAACATTACGAAAAATGGTTACTTAGAGGGCGTGGCTAGTTGGTCTAATATGTCGAAAATAAGGGTAAGAACCATTCGAAAAATATTCCCTGTAAAGAACCACCATCATTTTAAATTATTTATACTTTAATTTTTATAAAAAGGAAAAAATATTTTTTTATTTTTTAATTATAATTATCCTTTTTTTTTTAATTTTAATTTATTAAAACTTATAAACATATACTTCACCTCAACATTTATTTCTTTTAATCCCTTAAACAAATTAACTTTTTATTTATTTCCCATTTATTAAAATCTTTTAATCTAAAAAATTACGCCAATCCATAGGAATATAGAACATTTAATTAATTCTCTATTTTATATTAAAATTTTTAACTAAATACTTCTAAATAAAAATTTTATATTCACAGTTTTAGAAACAGAATTTAAAATATCTCGATTTCACTAATTATTATTAATAATGAGTCCTCCACCAAACAAACGCGCAAAAATTTCCTCCGAAAAATCTCGTGCTTTTTTTATTGAAAACATTCTTTCTTCAAATATTCCTTCATCAACAAATTTAATTGATTTACCGCAATTCGGTCAAGGAAATCCGGAAAAATTCATCACAAGATTAGAGCAACAAGTTATTCATAATCAGAAATTTCGTTACACCAAATGTCGAACAAAATTCCATATTAAAGATGTTCCCTCAGACCCTGAAGGGTTGCTTGCTGGTATATTTCAACATTGTATTGATGCATCAATTGCAGAAGCGCGTGAAAAGGGTTATGAAGCCGACCAATTGGGTTGTGTCATTAATAGTGAGTTACTTGACCCGGACGTGTGGATTCCTATTAGACAACTTACTGACAACACGGTTGACTCAATCCTGAACCAATTTCTAAAAGTTGGTCAAAGTAAACAGCAACAAGGAATAACACTGTGGGGAAAGCCCTTTGATGTGATAGTAACTACACTTGATACAAAAAATCTTCCAGAACGACAAAAAATTGTTGGAGGCCGTAGGACTGCAACTACGCATCATAGAATTAATAATCAATGCTTGATTAAGGTAGAATAAAATATTTTAATTAAAAAATAACTATTTTAGATTTATAATATTGATGGCAAGAATCATTGCCTTTTCTTTGCGCTGCAAGCAACACTTGTTAGCAACATAGGGGCTGTCCCGCTCACAATTTTACAATTATTTACATGATCGCTATGGATCTAGAAATAAATTTAAAAAAGAAACCTATGAATTAATTAAAGAAGTTGGAGCTACTTTTGGTTTGAAAGAATATGCAGCAGAGGACTGGGTTGGTCCAGTCGTTGATTATTGGAACAACAAATATAATGGAAAATTTATTTTCAAAGTTTTTATTTTTGGCCCATCTGGAAACTACAAACCAAAATATAAATATGGCCCAGAAATTTTTGATACACCAATTATTATTTACCACGACAACAAGCACTTTGATGGAGTTCAAAAAGTGGGAAATATTTTTGGTCAGTCTTATTGTCTGTCCTGTGAAATGGTGTATAGTAAGCCCAAAGAGCACACCACAAAATGCCGATCACGATGCTTAAACTGTTCTCAAATAGGACCAAAATTCCCTTGCAAAAAAGAGAACTTTAATAGGTATTTTAATAAAATAAATTGTCTTTTTAACTTTTTAATTCTACAGGAAATGCACTGATTGTTGCAAAACATTTGAAAATGTTGACTGCTTCCTTCATCATTTAAACAGTGGATTCTGTAGAAATTCCAAGCAATGTGAAAAATGTGGTGAAATCTACAACTTCCATGATAACAACAAAAATGGACGCAAAGGGCATGTTTGTTTCGAAAAATACTGTGGAAAATGTGGGGATTACCACGATCCAAAAAGAGGCTGCTACATAAAACCTCTTACCCCCAAACAACTAAATCCGTATCGATTAGTGGCATTTGACTTGGAGACAATGCAGCATAAAATTACAAATCCTGCAAGACAACAAAGAATACATGAGACCAATTTTATCGCAGCAAAAATTGTTTGTCCACAATGTATTACAACAGGAGAATGGAAAAGTAGTTTAAAAAATAAAAATTGCAAAGTGTGCGGCCCACATCGCACTATAACATTTTCACATCAACCGTACAACGATACTATTTCCGATCAACAAATTATTACCCAAAATCCTTTAGAAGATTTTGCCCTATGGATATTATATGACCTTCCAAACAACTATGACACCTACGTCTACTCACATTTTGGTGGACGTTTCGATATGGTTCTTGTCTTTGAAAAATTATACAACCAAAATTTAAACCCTGATTTAATTATGAAAGGCAACAAACTTTATGAAATGAAAGTGGCAAAACGACCAAATTCAAATCCTAACGTCGTATTTCGAGACTCCTATAATTTAATGCCTATGGCTTTAGCAGCGCTGGTCCCAACATTTGGATTGGAAGTAGAAGATAAACCATTTTTCCCCCACTTGTCAAATAGACCAGAGAACTATGGAAAGAGAATTTTCCCAACAAAGGAAGATTACCTGGCAGACGGAATGATGCCCGCGAAAAGAAGAGAATTTGATGTATGGTATGAAGAGAATAAGCATACTCCTTTCCTATTGGATGAAGAATTAGCAAGTTACTGTACTAATGATGTAGAGATATTAATGTGTGCGCTCATTGCCTTTCGCAATGAGTTCTTTGAAACAACAAAACGACAATCACACAATGGTATTGATGCTTTGCGGGAGTGTATGACTATTGCAAGTGCGTGTATGAAACATTTCCGCACAAACCATCTTCAAAAAGAACATCTGGCAATAGTCCCTGAAAGAGGGTATGAAAATGTGGACAACCAAAGTCTTCTAGCTCTAAAATTCTTCCAGTGGTACAGCGAGAAAAACAACGTTGAAATCCAAACAGCACACTGGAAAGGTGAAAAGGTGGTTGGAAAATATAAATTGGATGGATGGATAGAAGATCAACAGTTGGGGATAGAAGTTAATGGTTGTGCATGGCACGGATGTAAAAGATGCTTTCCATATGACAATATGATTCTACCTAATGGTCTAACAGCAGGGAACAAACGACAAAAGGATAAAGAAAGGATGGAATATATTCTGACACAGATACCCAAAGTAAAAGTTTATTGGCAATGTGAAATTGAAAAAATGTTAAGAAGAGATAGAGAAATGAAGAAGAAATTTGACAATTATTTGGATGAGGGACCTTTGGAAATTAGAGATTGTTTTTTTGGAGGACGCACCGGTCCACTTAAACTATTTCATGAAGCGAAAGAAGGGGAAAAAATTTCATATTACGATGTAACATCGCTTTATCCATTCACCAACTTTATTACCAACTACCCTATTGGACACCCAATTGTCCACAATTTAAATGAAGAAGTAAATTGGACAGCATCAACTGACAACAAATACCCTTTGGCACTTTTGAAAGTGTTTGTTATCCCCCCAAGAAAGATTGATATTCCAATACTTCCTGTAAAATTGGATGAAGAACGACTACTTTTCCCGTTGTGTGCGAGATGTGCTAAAACACATCCAAAAGGCGGCAGAAATGAAGAATATAATTGTCGACATAGCGATAGAGAAAGAGGTTGGGTTAGCACGTGCTCCTCCATCGAATTAAACGCAGCATTGGACGAAGGATATATTGTCAACAAAATATATCGTGTATTAGAATATACACAATCAGACAGCGAGCTTTTCCGTCCTTACATGCGGGAATTCCTAGCACATAAAATCCATTCTTCAGGGTTTGATGAGAGAATAAGAGGAAATAGAGAAGAAGAAGAAAAATTTGTAAATGAATGTTGGGAAATGTTTGGAATGAAGATAGAAAGGGAAAAGATGATGCCAAATAAAGGAAAGAGGGCAATTGCAAAGCTGGCTGTAAATAATCTCTGGGGGCGTTTTTCTTTGAGAAACCACGGATTCACCCAAACACACATTACAGACGACATTGCAGAACTTGGGGAATTCATTCACAACAACTCTATTGAAATAGCAGCAATTGAAGAACTAAATAGTGAAACAATGATGATTCGGTACTCAAAAAAGAAGGAATGGATAGAAGAGCATGACAGTTCAAATGTTGTGATATCATTATGGACCACCTCAGCCGCACGCTTGCACCTATTGAAACTGATGCAAAAAGTAGTACGAACACCTGGGTGTTCACTACTTTACACTGGTATATTTTTTTAACTTTTTCGAATATATTTTTTATTATTCAGATACTGACTCATTGATCTTCGCCCACCCCGAAAACAACAATCCACTTGACCTTGGGCCACATCTTGGCGATTTAACTGATGAATACCCCCATCATGAAATTCTTGAATATTGTAGTGGTGGTGCGAAGCAATATGGATTGAAATTGAGAAGAAGGAATGGAAATGATGATTGTGAATATGTCCTAAAGGTGAGAGGAATGACGCTTAATTTTGATATTGTGAATAATCAAAACCTAAGATACGAAACTTTTAAAAATTCTGTAATTGATTATGTTAAAAATGGCAATCTCGACCCTATCTTTGTAGTTTACCCCAACTTTTTACGCCCTTCTGTTGTAAATAGTTCAGTTATCTCACAACCGTTTCATAAAATGTATAAGCCTTTTGTTGGCAAGGGTATCATACGCCCGAGCGATTTCTCTGTGTTAAATTTTGGCTATGTCTCTAATTAATATATTTTTCTTTTGCATTTAAATTTGTGTACTCTTTTTTTTTCTTATCTATACTTTTGTATTTTACAATCAATGTATAATTTTTCTATTTTTTCATAATATTTATTTACTTCAATAAAAAATTAACATATTGGAAATACTATTTTGAAAAAATTAAGAAAAGGAAGGTATCGATTTTAGGGGTAAAAACACATAATTAGTGAATAGAAGATACTATTTTTGAAAAATTAAGAAATAGAAGATGCACATTTATTTTGATAATTTAAGATTATTAAATGGGAGATACTATTTTGGCAAAATTAACATAAGGAAGTTATCAATTTTAGGGGTAAAAGAGCATAATTAGGTGTCAGAAGATACAATTTAGAAAATATAAAGGAAGGGAAGAAACAAAACTGTTTTTTTGGTGTTTTTAAGTAAAAATAGGCAAAATAACTGTAAAAACGTATATAATGTGAGCGTTATTATCGTATGCACGAAAAATTACCAGCCGTGCATGTATTCAAAGTCATCTTCTGATTGGCTAAATTTTCTTCCTCCATAACAAAGATTATCATCGTAGTCGGAAAGAGGCACCGGTGTTGTTACATCAAAATCCCTTTCAGATTGTTCAGAAGTTGATTGAGTTGTTTTATCAATAAAAATATTTGCCATCCAACCAGATAAAGGTTCTTCCTCCACTAATTCTAATAATTCCAAAGGGTAATATCTATCTTCATGGCTTTGTCGTTGAACTACACACAAATGATAAGGGTGATTGAGTCGTATACGATGTCGGGCGTAAAAATGTGCTGCGACATTAATATTGAACGGTGAAGAAAGCCGTCCATAAGCGAGAATACTATTTGCTCCATTTCGACTCAAATCATCAAAAAATAAAGTTTTGCTCATCCCATTATTATCCAAATAAGTTGTTTTTAATTTCTTTCCCTTTAGTTGTTTTATAATTTTATCACGATTTGAAGGGTGAATAAGTTGATAGCGCAGTGAAGTAACACTGCATTTTAAAATTTTAGCGATTTCATCAATCAGGAGAACCATTTTATTAAATAATGAATTATTCAAAATAATAGAAAATTTTTAAAATGATTTTGGAAAAATGAAAGGATTCGAAACCCTTCCTACCCCCTACCCCTGCATATACCATCCGGTTCCACTCCCTACCCCGACAATCCTAAGCTTTAACCGACTTCCACTCAAAATTAAAAATCATTTTGAATTTTTGCAAAAAAATGAGCCAAATTATTCCTGAATTTAATCCTTCCGTTCCTCCTCCTGCTCTTCCATTGAAGCCTGAGAATTTAATTTCAAAAACACTTTTCCCTGACCAGCTTCTTTGGAAACTTGTGAAAGGGAAAACTGTTCTCCAATATCACCTTTGCTATGGTTATTTATTATTTATTTTATTAATTTTAATTTTTGAATTTTAGAATGTCAAAATCGACTGTTCAATTCAAAAGATAAAGTAATGCGCAATGGTGAAAGAGTGGTTATTAAAATCGAACTTTGCGACGACTGTGTCAAAGAAAATTGCAATGCGACTGATTTGCTATCAAACAAGAGAAAGAAAATAGAAAAGAAAACTTAAAAATATTGAATTAATTTAATTTAAAAACTTAATGTAATAATTAAAACTTTAAATAAATATTTTAAAATAATATTGTATATTTATTTTTGATAGTCCCTTTTTTCTTTTTCTTTTCTTTCTTAGTTTTGATCCATTACCAATTATTTTCCTTTCCTTTTTTAAAAACATCTGGCTTTTTTCCAGGTAATAATTATTCAATTTTAAATGTTAAAAATAAAAATAAATCATGTTTAAACCTTAAAAACATAAAATAAATTATAATAATAGAGAAAATATAATATAAAATATTAAATAAAATAAAAGGAAATAAATAGAGAAAATAAATTAAATATAAATTAAATAAAATATTAAATAAAATAATATTATTTGACCAATAACTAAAAAAATTTTCGCGTTTCGCCTTTCGCGGATTTTCGCGCTTTTTAAAATCTGTTTCGGTACACCCCTTAAAATAATAAAAAATTAATATAACAAATCCCAACCTTAACCTCCAAACTAAATTTCCCTCACTATTCAACTATTTGAACAGAATGTTTCAATCACATCGTTTTATTCCAAACTAAATCGTTACTGATCCCACCCAGCCAACCCGGAAACAAAAACAGAATAATCTCTAAAAATTCAAAAATTAAATAAATTAACAAAACAATTACAAAAACAATTAAGTTTGGTTTGTTAATTTATTTAATTTTTGAAGTTTTTTAAGATTATTTTGTTTTTGTTTCCGAGTTAGTTGGGTGGGATCAGTATTGATTTGAGAATTGGGGTTAAATAGTGAGGGAAATTTAGTTTGGAGGTTAAGGTTGGGATTTGTTATTGTTAATTTTTCTACAATTTTAATTACTTTTTCGTTTCGTGAAACGTTACAAATGGTCTCTAGAGTCTTTTTGACTCCTTCTTCGAAAAAATAGTCGGTCAATGTCTGCGGAGAGTCGGCAATTGCATCGATTGAATGCCATGTAGGAGTTGTAAAATATGCCCATTTCACTAATAGTTCAGAAACAATACCATCTTCATTTAGTTTTGAATCAACCACCTTCTCAATTTCCCAATGCACTTGACCATTAATTACAGAAATTGGTAAAATAGGGACCTATGAATTTTATTTTAAGTATTAGTAATTATTAAAAGAAGGAATATTTTTTATTTAGTTATTTATAATTAGTTATTTATATATATTTAGTTATTTATACTATAAAAAGTAAAGAATAGAAAATCAAAGAAAACAATAGAAACGTTCAAGTTTATAAAGAATAAAAATAGAAAAGAGAAAATCGAGAACGTCTTTCAACGTTCAGGATTTATAAAAAGAATTCGAAAATCAAGAACGTCTCTCAACGTTCAAGATTTATAAAGATAAGAATAGGAAAAAGAAAATCAAGAACGTCTCCCAACGTTCAAGATTTATAAAGAATGGAATAGAAAAAATAAAATCGAGAACGTCTTTCAACGTTCAAAATTTATAAAAAGAATTCGAAAATCAAGAACGTCTCTCAACGTTCAAGATTTATAAAGATAAGAATAGGAAAAAGAAAATCAAGAACGTCTCCCAACGTTCAAGATTTATAAAGAATAGAATAGAAAAAATAAAATCGAGAACGTCTTTCAACGTTCAAAATTTATAAAAAGAATTCGAAAATCAAGAACGTCTCTCAACGTTCAAGATTTATAAAGAATAATAATAGGAAAAAGAAAATCAAGAACGTCTCTCAACGTTCAAGATTTATAAAGAATAAGAATAGAAAAGAAAATCAAGAACGTCTCTCAACGTTCAAGATTTATAAAGAATAATAATAGGAAAAAGAAAATCAAGAACGTCTCTCAACGTTCAAGATTTATAAAGAATAAGAATAGAAAAGAAAATCAAGAACGTCTCTCAACGTTCAAGATTTATAAAGAATAAGAATAGAAAAGAAAATCGAGAACGTCTTTCAACGTTCAGGATTTATAAAGGAAAAGAATAGAAAAAGGAAAATCAGAAACGTCTCTCCGAAAAATACCGATAAAATTCAGAATTTTACAGTACCGTATTCCGTACCGTATTACCGACTGTAATACCGATAAATACCGAAAAATACCGTCCGGTCATTTTTGAATTTCGTCAAAATTAAAATTTATTTATAATAAAATTTACCCCTTCCTCATTGGGCTGAGAATGTTTTTCAAGAAGAATTGGACATTCTGAAGGTTCATGGTAAGTTCCAATTATATTACAACATTTTTTAGTAGCTTAATATTAGGAAAATAATAAATAAAAATAAATTTTAAAAATATTTAAATAATATTTCTCGGAAGAATATTTTCCCTCTGAACATTTTCGATTATTGAGCGGTCGAGTCTCCCTCATTCCTATTAAAGAGGAAACACTCTTTCCCCCTCTTTTCCTATATTAGTAAAAGATGGAGAAAAAGAGGAGAGGAAAAAAGTTTAATAAGAAGTACAAGTATACCCATGTGGTCTAGTCCTCTTTTTAATTTAGGGGTCAGGCCCAAAAAAAAAGAAAAAAAATATTGATAGGATATCGACCCTGCTGTACACATAGTGCAGCATGAAAAAGAATTAAAAAGAAAAATAAAAAAGACCAGAAGAAATGTCGTCAGCAGCACTGTTGATTGGAGAGCGAGATCTAAAAGATTAAATTATTTTATCTTGGGTAAAATTATTATAAAATTATTTTACATAACAGAAATTATTAACCTAGAATATGTACGAGACGATTGTCCACTATCAGAACGAAATTCCCCTCTTCTACGTTGATTTTGAAATTGAGGTGTAGCATAAGTAAGCTTTATAGCCTTGGTAAAGTCCTTTGCCATCCTCGGCAAATAAGGACGTAGTATTGTTGGTGAATTTTCTTCTTCTTCACAATTATTTACTAAAATAAAATTTAAAAATTTTTCTAGTTTTGTATTTAATTTTTTATTCAATTTATTTAAATACCTGGAGTCGAATTACTGCGAGAACGTGAATCTAAAAGATTAAATTATTTCTATTTTGAAATTTAATATTTTTATACAAATTCTTAAAATTAATTACCCCTCTGAGTTTTCTTCCCTTTAGACATTTTTACATTCTTCTTAACTTCCGTTTTAATTATTTTCTTCTTCTTCTTTTCTACTTTAACCTCATTATTTTTATTATTTATTACTATAATTTATAGATATTTAATTTTTATAATTTTGGTAAAATAAACCAGCCGAAGTTGACTGATGGTTGAACAATTTTGAAGATGAAGAAGAAGATGATGGATCATTTTCTTTTTTTGAGAAAAGATTTTGTTTTAAGACTTCCGCATCCACTGTGCCTACCGAAAGCATACCACATCCACGATTGTTGCCACTATCTATTTCTAGAATGATAAATATCATTTTTTAATTTTAAAATAAAATAAAAAATAAACCAGAATCTGAAGAGGAAGAAAAAGCATTATTAGCATTTTCGGCCTGAAATTTCTTGTGGAGTTCGTGGAGTTTGCCAACTATAGTTTTTAAAATTAAAAATAAAAAAATAAATTTAAACTTTTATTTTTTAATGGATTATCATCTAAAATAATAAAGAAATTAGAAAAATATATAATAAAAATTTTACATTCGTATTCAGAATCAGAGCTGGGGTCGACATATTCATCGGAAGACATTTTCGAAAATTTAGAAAAAAATTAAAAAATTTTTAAAAATTTGAAAAATCTTGTAAATAAACGCAATATTGGCTATATATTCGCAAGACAACGCAATAGTGACCATTTATTCGCCAACAACCCGTTTATTCGCAAGCACCCAACAAACAAGTTATTGTGTACAAAAGAGACCCGTTGACTCCCGCAAGACGCGTTGCACAAGCGTCTCGTTTACTCACTGAGCCCTTCAATAAATGGGGGTATCCTGACTAAAAGTTCAATACTAAATACTTCTCAATTTTGGGTAAATTATGGAAGGGGCTTAGTTTAATTAAAAATTTAGATTTTCAGAATGTTTCAATCACATCGTTTTATTCCAAACTAAATCGTTACTGATCCCACCCAGCCAACCCGGAAACAAAAACAGAATAATCTCTAAAAATTCAAAAATTAAATAAATTAACAAAACAATTACAAAAACAATTAAGTTTGGTTTGTTAATTTATTTAATTTTTGAAGTTTTTTAAGATTATTTTGTTTTTGTTTCCGAGTTAGTTGGGTGGGATCAGTATTGATTTGAGAATTGGGGTTAAATAGTGAGGGAAATTTAGTTTGGAGGTTAAGGTTGGGATTTGTTATTGTTAATTTTTCTACAATTTTAATTACTTTTTCGTTTCGTGAAACGTTACAAATGGTCTCTAGAGTCTTTTTGACTCCTTCTTCGAAAAAATAGTCGGTCAATGTCTGCGGAGAGTCGGCAATTGCATCGATTGAATGCCATGTAGGAGTTGTAAAATATGCCCATTTCACTAATAGTTCAGAAACAATACCATCTTCATTTAGTTTTGAATCAACCACCTTCTCAATTTCCCAATGCACTTGACCATTAATTACAGAAATTGGTAAAATAGGGACCTATGAATTTTATTTTAAGTATTAGTAATTATTAAAAGAAGGAATATTTTTTATTTAGTTATTTATAATTAGTTATTTATATATATTTAGTTATTTATACTATAAAAAGTAAAGAATAGAAAATCAAAGAAAACAATAGAAACGTTCAAGTTTATAAAGAATAAAAATAGAAAAGAGAAAATCGAGAACGTCTTTCAACGTTCAGGATTTATAAAAAGAATTCGAAAATCAAGAACGTCTCTCAACGTTCAAGATTTATAAAGATAAGAATAGGAAAAAGAAAATCAAGAACGTCTCCCAACGTTCAAGATTTATAAAGAATGGAATAGAAAAAATAAAATCGAGAACGTCTTTCAACGTTCAAAATTTATAAAAAGAATTCGAAAATCAAGAACGTCTCTCAACGTTCAAGATTTATAAAGATAAGAATAGGAAAAAGAAAATCAAGAACGTCTCCCAACGTTCAAGATTTATAAAGAATAGAATAGAAAAAATAAAATCGAGAACGTCTTTCAACGTTCAAAATTTATAAAAAGAATTCGAAAATCAAGAACGTCTCTCAACGTTCAAGATTTATAAAGAATAATAATAGGAAAAAGAAAATCAAGAACGTCTCTCAACGTTCAAGATTTATAAAGAATAAGAATAGAAAAGAAAATCAAGAACGTCTCTCAACGTTCAAGATTTATAAAGAATAATAATAGGAAAAAGAAAATCAAGAACGTCTCTCAACGTTCAAGATTTATAAAGAATAAGAATAGAAAAGAAAATCAAGAACGTCTCTCAACGTTCAAGATTTATAAAGAATAAGAATAGAAAAGAAAATCGAGAACGTCTTTCAACGTTCAGGATTTATAAAGGAAAAGAATAGAAAAAGGAAAATCAGAAACGTCTCTCCGAAAAATACCGATAAAATTCAGAATTTTACAGTACCGTATTCCGTACCGTATTACCGACTGTAATACCGATAAATACCGAAAAATACCGTCCGGTCATTTTTGAATTTCGTCAAAATTAAAATTTATTTATAATAAAATTTACCCCTTCCTCATTGGGCTGAGAATGTTTTTCAAGAAGAATTGGACATTCTGAAGGTTCATGGTAAGTTCCAATTATATTACAACATTTTTTAGTAGCTTAATATTAGGAAAATAATAAATAAAAATAAATTTTAAAAATATTTAAATAATATTTCTCGGAAGAATATTTTCCCTCTGAACATTTTCGATTATTGAGCGGTCGAGTCTCCCTCATTCCTATTAAAGAGGAAACACTCTTTCCCCCTCTTTTCCTATATTAGTAAAAGATGGAGAAAAAGAGGAGAGGAAAAAAGTTTAATAAGAAGTACAAGTATACCCATGTGGTCTAGTCCTCTTTTTAATTTAGGGGTCAGGCCCAAAAAAAAAGAAAAAAAATATTGATAGGATATCGACCCTGCTGTACACATAGTGCAGCATGAAAAAGAATTAAAAAGAAAAATAAAAAAGACCAGAAGAAATGTCGTCAGCAGCACTGTTGATTGGAGAGCGAGATCTAAAAGATTAAATTATTTTATCTTGGGTAAAATTATTATAAAATTATTTTACATAACAGAAATTATTAACCTAGAATATGTACGAGACGATTGTCCACTATCAGAACGAAATTCCCCTCTTCTACGTTGATTTTGAAATTGAGGTGTAGCATAAGTAAGCTTTATAGCCTTGGTAAAGTCCTTTGCCATCCTCGGCAAATAAGGACGTAGTATTGTTGGTGAATTTTCTTCTTCTTCACAATTATTTACTAAAATAAAATTTAAAAATTTTTCTAGTTTTGTATTTAATTTTTTATTCAATTTATTTAAATACCTGGAGTCGAATTACTGCGAGAACGTGAATCTAAAAGATTAAATTATTTCTATTTTGAAATTTAATATTTTTATAAATATTCTTAAAATTAATTACCCCTCTTATTTTTCTTCTTTTTAGACATTTTTACATTCTTCTTAACTTCCGTTTTAATTATTTTCTTCTTCTTCTTTTCTACTTTAACCTCATTATTTTTATTATTTATTACTATAATTTATAGATATTTAATTTTTATAATTTTGGTAAAATAAACCAGCCGAAGTTGACTGATGGTTGAACAATTTTGAAGATGAAGAAGAAGATGATGGATCATTTTCTTTTTTTGAGAAAAGATTTTGTTTTAAGACTTCCGCATCCACTGTGCCTACCGAAAGCATACCACATCCACGATTGTTGCCACTATCTATTTCTAGAATGATAAATATCATTTTTTAATTTTAAAATAAAATAAAAAATAAACCAGAATCTGAAGAGGAAGAAAAAGCATTATTAGCATTTTCGGCCTGAAATTTCTTGTGGAGTTCGTGGAGTTTGCCAACTATAGTTTTTAAAATTAAAAATAAAAAAAATAAATTTAAACTTTTATTTTTTAATGGATTATCATCTAAAATAATAAAGAAATTAGAAAAATATATAATAAAAATTTTACATTCGTATTCAGAATCAGAGCTGGGGTCGACATATTCATCGGAAGACATTTTCGAAAATTTAGAAAAAAATTAAAAAATTTTTAAAAATTTGAAAAATCTTGTAAATAAACGCAATATTGGCTATATATTCGCAAGACAACGCAATAGTGACCATTTATTCGCCAACAACCCGTTTATTCGCAAGCACCCAACAAACAAGTTATTGTGTACAAAAGAGACCCGTTGACTCCCGCAAGACGCGTTGCACAAGCGTCTCGTTTACTCACTGAGCCCTTCAATAAATGGGGGTATCCTGACTAAAAGTTCAATACTAAATACTTCTCAATTTTGGGTAAATTATGGAAGGGGCTTAGTTTAATTAAAAATTTAGATTTTTTAATTTTATTATTCTTTTTAATATTTAAAAAATACCTCAAAAATGAAGAAAAAGAAGAAAAATTTTTAAAATCCAAAAAAATTATTCACTTTTGTTGTTGGTAATATTGATCAAAAAAATTTCAGAATTTTTGGTTAAAAATATCCAACAGTTGAATATTTGGATTTTCCTTTTTTAATGCGATAGACGACAGTCGGGAAGAATGAACAGACAATTGCTTTGTTGTAAAGATTGTAAGAAATAGAATAATTTGCAAAAATTTAAAAATTTTTAAATCCTGAAAAAATTTTTATTTATACAAAAGAGCAACCGTTGACTCCCCGCAAAACGCGTACTGGTTTACTCATTTAAGCCCGTACATTCTATTTAAAATACATCAAATAATAAATAATGAACGTAAAATATTTTTTAAAAATCTAAAAATTTAAATCAATTTATAGAATTGAAAAAAGATATGTATGTGGGACAGCATAATGTCTAGGTCAAAAGCTAGGTGAGTGTATGAATAAGAAATAAATACTTGTACACCCACCTAGCTTTTGACCTTAACATTATGCCGCCCACATACTAAATGTTTTTTTTTTGCTTGGAAAAAGTAATCGTTATGGACAGAGTCCACTCTCAAACGAAACTAGAGAGAGCAGACAGAGTTCTCTCTCACACTTCGCTTGAGAACTCTGCCCATAACCATCCTTTATACATTGATTAATATTTAAAAAAGGTATTTTATAAATAAAAAAGAAAAAAGTTTTAGATAAATGCGCGGAAATTACCGTCGCGGTTTTTGCGAAAACCATCGTCGTGGGTAGCGCGACGAAAAAATGTTTTACTAAGTTTTACCGTCGCGGCTGTCAATCAATTTGTAATTATCTGTTATGTCAAAAATAACAGATAATTACAAATTGCGGCAAGATAAAACGATAAAATACCCTTTTACTAGGTTTTAATTGTCCGACTGGCAATAAATGTTCCAAAACAGTTGTAGACCAAATGTCCTTTTTGTGACAGCCGCGACGGTGAGGGTGGGATAACTACTTATAACCTTTTCAAAAGCCGCTATTTTTGTTTGTTCATCCATCCACTGTTTTTAAAAAATTTAGTATAAATTTAAAATAAACAAGTTTTTCACCCCATTATGGTCAAGCATTGAATAGAACTCTTTTTTTACGTTTATAAATATTTCTTCAATTTGTATTTTTGTGGCATTTACGTTCATATATCTTTCGATATAAACTAAAAATTGAAGAATTAAATAAATCTGCCAAGACTATCACAGATAATAACAAAAGATCGGATAAGATTGCCTTTTGGAGACTTCAAATCTTTGAGAGACTTGAAAGATTTTAACCTTTAAAAAACGTGAAGGCTCAAATTAGTCTGCAGACTCTGAGAGAGTAATTTATATTCTTCAATAATCTTCCTCATAATCTTCAAAAAACCACAAAAATCCGCACATCTAACTTATGCAAATCTGTCATAAATGAGCTACTTCATTAAGGATTATAACTTATAATAACAATTTATTACAATCAGCTCCAATCCTGATACTACTTACCCCTCTCAATAAGTGCTGGAAACACGTTAATTAACACATTTTTGCATTCCTTCCAATGGGCAGGCCTCTCTACTGAACCTTGTAGCACTCTGTCTAACTCCTAATTAAATTTAAAGAATGGTTTATGAAGTCTCAATTTTTACAACATACAAATCCAACGTCTAAAAATCTGTCATCTAAATAAGTTACTTCACTAAGAATTAATTTCCAGTCCATATAATCACTTAATACTTGCCCAGACAAGTTTTGAGCTAATCTATCGAATTTCTGAAATTTATTGTTAAATTGGTAAAATGTTTAGTAAAGTTAATACACATTATTTTAGAAATTATTTTAGAAGAAAATGATTTTCACACCGGAGTAAACTGTCAAGGCCAGGATTAAAATAAACCCAAGTACCGGGCCTCATCAGGGAAAAATACTCATCATAAAATAATTTCACCTTAATTAGAGTAACTTCAGAAATTCTAGCCTCAACATTAGCCACCCCATCAGGATATTTTTGCAGCAAAACTTGTTGGGGTAAAATATTTTGTAGATATCTAACCCAATTAATAGACCCTGCCAAATTATTTTGAAATTTTTGTATAATTAAATATTCATCATCAGCATAAGCATTGTCCTAAAAAATAAACGGAAATAAAGTCAAGGCCCATTTTAGACTTGAGGCTTGACATTATATTTTTTAATAGTGCATAAGCAAGTCACATATTCGAAGCCAATAATTCAGCTAGATCTGGGGTATTTCCCCCATAGATTAAAGGAAATCCAAGTCTTGATCGAGATTCAAGATCAGAATCCTGGACAATTTTGACCGTTATACTCTAATTTCTATTGAGTCTACTTTATTCTTGGATTCATTCTCTCCTTTGCGAAAGGTCAATTGCGGCTGGAAGCGAACCAGCATCTTCAGTAGACCGGACTGATGTTTATCATTATTATTTATTATTATTACATTATCCATTACACCACGCCGCCTACTGCACAGCCTTAGGAATTAAATAGCTATATGCTTAAAATATCTTAGACTTAGTGCATTATTCGACCCATCCCCTCCAAAAGCAACAAATTTTTACGTCGGCAGGATCCCTTGTAAATTAAAAAATGAAAGTTTACATAATGTTTGTCTGTTTCATTAATTATTTTAGCCATTTGAAGTTCAACTTGAATAAAAGAATTTACTCTACGGCTAATATCTTCTTTTTTGTTTAATTTTTTAAAAATTAATTGTTCACTATCGTCTGTATATAATAATTCTAATAATTTAGTTAAATATTCTTTTAACGCTTCTAAATATTTTGGTGCCATGTTTTCTTCTAAATAAAGCTTTTCACTCATTAAAAACACGTTGTTTGGATTTATCTTTAAAATTAAATGTTTAAACTAATTTCTGATTGAACGAACATAATTTACAAACTTTAAAAATGTTTTAAAATTACAAGTAAACAAATGTTTAGGAACATGTTTCTCAAATAGCAAAACACTTTCTATATCATAAACATGTTTTGGAGTGCCCGTACTTTTAGAAAAACATTTGTTAACAACAAAAACATGGGAAAAACATTTAATGTTTTTGAAAAGCAAACATGTTTTAGAATTTAAATGTTTTGTTTAATGCTTCAATTTGAAACAAACTCATTTATATAAACAAAAAACATACAGTAATTATATTTCTAGAAGTGTTTCTCATATCCGGTCCAACACTAATTTGGTAAAATAAATTGACTGGCCACACCTATAAATTTTTATTTTTTAAATTAAAAAGTTTTTATTAATTACGTTAATTAGCCAGTCAGTAATATACCTCATATTTTTACTTTGTTTAAGTTTTCTAGAAAAATTTTTATTTAATATGAATTATTTAGAAAATTATTTAAAAATTGCCTCATTTTTTGTAGCAAAAGAGAACTTCTAGTCTTTAACCTATTAGCAATATCCAAACAAGAATCGTATAAATTAAACATCATTTTATCATAAGGGGGGTATGAATGGAAAGTTTGCCGATTATCAAGAATTTCTTTAAAAAATAAAATTTATTAAATAAAATCATGGTATTACAGTCAATCCTCATTTTAAGAACACCGAAAATTGGAAATACGTCGATTTAAAATATTTTTTTTATTTTTTTGATCACGGTGTGTTGAAAGTCCTAATGACAGTCAAGTATAATCATTAAAGGCGCAGAGCGATTTTTATGGAGTCTAATCGACCCCACAAATCTAAGTAGTGTCGATACGATTTCTAAGCCACAAATAGACAAATAATAAGTCTCGTTCGGAATTCCAAATTTAGACAGTTCTGATTTCCGGCACTTTTAAAGAGATTTAAATGCTATCCCAGTATATAAAAATGAGGGTTAGCATATCCCCCTTTCACCTTTTTCTCTTTTCTCAATTAAATTGCTAATTAATTGGAATTGATTTGAGCTTGTTTTATCTGCTTCAATTGGATTGTTATGCTTTAAAAATATTTGTAATTTTTTAATTAAAAACATCTATTCACCTTCCATCCACTACAAACAAATTCATAAAAATCGTTGCAAGGATTTATAGATTTATTTATTGAGGAAACCAATTCTGGATATTCATAAAATAAATTTGAATTTTTATCATCTGCTACATGTTTATCTTTAATTATTTCAAAAATTAATAAAAAAAAGTTCTAAAAAGAGAGGAGAGTTAAGAGCGGTTCCCGGCCTTTTCAAAAAATTTTTTAGGCAGTCAAAGATTATTCTGGATATCAGAATTATGAAAACTCATTAAGTTGCCTATTTTAAGTTAATGACAAATTAAGATGGAAAAGTGAAGAAAGGTTTTTGTTTCAGATAATCCGCAAGTTTTCTCGTTAATAGAGGAATATCCATATGTGAAGGATAAAATATAGTAGGTAAACATACTGATTTGAAATTGGCCTAGTTATGGAAAAAAACACATTAACGTATTGTCTATTAAATACAAAACTTTCATTATATTTTGGTTTATAAAATATAAAGATTCCTAAACTTTAAGTTTAGTTTATTATCCAAGAACTTGCGGCATAAAGTCTATAACTATTTACATAGTCTTTACTAATTACCTGAAGATTCAACTTCCAAAAAGTCGGCTGTTATATTAATACTGCTTAACTCTATTAGGCCATTAGATGACGAATAATGAAGTTCTGGGATTAATAAAGTAATATTTTTTGCTGTTAACTTGTAATCCTTTTTTTCATTTTCTGGAGAAATTTTATTTTGATTTATTTCATTTTCTATTATTTTTTCTGTAGGCAATAAATTAGCTAAAGCAAGTAAAGAATTGTTGAATAATGGGTTTTCATTGTTTAATAATTCTGTTTGGGCAATTAAATTAATTGAAGAAATAATTAAGAATTTCAAATAAATTCTAAAGTCGTTCATTTTATTTACAAGTTTGAAGTACCTAGAGAATCGAATTTATATTTTAATGAAAATTTAATAATATTGTAGGCTCTAGTTATAGTGATTCTTCAAGGGCAAACAAAAAAGCAAATGAAACAAAGACTTCTATCACACCTCTAATGTAATATTGTGATTAAATTAGAAAAATTTGATTTTTCCTAAAGACGGCAAAATAATTCACAAATAAAAATCAAAGCTTAGTTTTATTCAATTCTACTGAAGAAAAAGTCCAATAAGTCTTGATTTCTGAATCAAGAATAAAAGTTATATAAGTCTTACATCAGACATAGGTATATATCTTTAATTTAAATAACTTTGCTTGATTCTTTCATAAAATCTTACCTATCCTAGCCTTAAGTTCCAACATAGTTCCCACCCAAAATCGTTAAAATTCCCTTAATTTCGAAAATCGTAAGTTCCTGATATTTTTCTGTAAGGAATTCCGAAGGTCAGGAAATTTATTTTTTGACAAGTTATCAAAAAAAGTTATCAAAAAAATTTATTTAATTCATTTTAATTGTCAATTTAACAAATTTAATGAAAGCAATGTATAAGATTTCATAAAACACTTGAAATTTGTTTGAAATAAATAAAGGAAAAATGTGTGAAGATGAGTAGAGCTATTGAAATTTTAAATTGAATTATTTACTATTGTGATTTGTTTATTTTTTAAATTATAAGAGGGTTAAAATTTAAAAATTTAAATTTTGAGAATTTTTTTAAAATATTTGAAAAAATTTTTAATATCTAGAATTTGATAAAATAAAAAACATCAAAAAATATTTAATTTTAATAATTTTTTAAAAATTTGAATATTCAAAAATAAATATTCTTCTCGATTCTTGAATTTTGAAAAATCTTAGAAAATTAAAAAAATTATTTCTTATTTAGCAAAAAGCAAAAAACTAATCTAGCAAAAGTCTAAAAATTAGTAATAATTATTAATGGGGATAATAAAAAATAATAGATACGACTGTCGCAATTATTTATTTTTAATTAAAACATTGTTTGAACAGAGGTTACTATCTTAAGCAATAGATAGATAAATAATGAACATTATACAAAAAATGGAAATAAGTTAAACGAATGGCTAATTGTTCATCGCCATTTAAGACTCCGACTTTTGAGGACAAGTTCGATTAAATTAAGCGCAAAGGTGTTATAAAGGTATGCGCCTTTGGGGCTGAATCAGAATTTTATGCGCTGTCAAGGCTTCAAAAATTATCGAAAGATTAAGAGAAATATCGGAGGATTAAGGCCATCGGGTAAAAACCTCAATATCTCATCTAAATCCTTCTCAGTATCAATGAGTTTCAAAAATTGTAGTCACCAATTGGAATCGAAAAAAAATGATTAAGCTTAAATCTATAAAAATATATAAATTTGGGAAAGAATATTAAAAGAATCATCAAAAAAGATTATGAAACAAAAAAAAATAAATTTGAATTTTGTTAAAAACAAAATAAAATATGTGCATGTTTGTCTCAGTTGACGAAACATTTCTAAATAATTTTGTTTAATTTCGTTTCTTCGCCAAGATATGGTCAAAATTTCTTAACCAACACATTTTAAATTGTATTTTCAGAAAACTAAGCAAAATGTTAAAATTTTTGGAACATTGTAGGAATATTACACATCTACTAATTTCTAGTAAATTTAGCTTATAAAAATGCCAAAAAGAGACAAAAAGTCATGTGTGTGTGTTAACTTCCAGTCCAAAAATTATATTTTTTTCTAGCTAAAACATCAATACTTGCTTAGAAATAGAAAAGAAAAAATTCTTTTTTTTTTCTTTTATTTCTACATAAAGCCTTCATTAAATATTCAATTTGTATTAATGTCTTATAAAAAGAAAAATGCCAGAAAAGGCAAAGTGTTGGGTAGGTGAGAGAATAAAAATTGGTCTCTAAAAGACTAAAGAAAAATAAAAAAAGCAGAGCGGCTTAAGATAAGAAAAAATGAGAAAATGGCAATGGAAAAACCTTGCCAAGCAAGTTATAATTAAATTTAAAATTCAACTTAAAACTTACAAATGTTCAGAATGGCAAAAAATTAAAAAGTGGTATTATTTATAAAGAAAATAATGGGCTTTGGAAAAGCTCATCGGAGGGTATACTAGGAAAATACTAGTAAAATTTCTTGTCTTGGAAAATAACTTCGTTCAAAGTCATCGAATCCGGGAACCCTGGTACTGTTCGATTTAGCTCGCCAAGCCTATCGAAACATACTGAGGCGACCCGGATTCGACCATGTTGAACGAAGTTATAGCTCTGCGGTCCTTGGCCTTGCGGTACTTCAGGATGTACTCCAAAAAGACTATCCATAATCTGAATTAAACCGCTTTTTAACCAAGCCAACACATTCAAAACCAAGAAAAAAATTAAAAATATTGCTGATTCATAAATTAAAATTCTTAAATTAATCTTATCAAAGAAAAATTATTCGAATTTTATTATAATAAGCGAGAAAATGGCAACAATTTAGAAATAAATACCTACATACATTACTTTTATTTAATAAATTTTCTGTTGTTAAATTTTTATTATAAAATATAATACATAAAATAGGATTATTTCCTTAATATTTTTCCAAAAAAAAATTGCTAAATAAATTTGTTTTAGTGACGAATATTTGAGAATAATTAAAAGTTTTTGTAAAATTACACAATATAAGGAAGGACAATCAAAAATTATTCAGAAAAAGTTAAATTTCTGTTGTAACAATTCTTGTGTTGAGTTTAGATTCAGGGACGGTACCCTAATATTTCTCAGTATTTCCCTCAATTTATCGCCATGGTATCTTTAGAAATTTCGTTACGAAAATTAAAAATTCCGACCTCGAGTTTAGTTGCTCTTTCTTAATTCAAGTATTGTTAATTTTTATACGAGACTATCAGTCAACTATAGAACAGATCTAGTTCATTTGGCCTTGATCTTTCCTTCCTCTCATATTTTTAAAATTTCTCTAAGTGCTTTCTTTAAATAGTCTAGCAAAACATTAAAGAAATAATCGACTTAATTTTTAGATCAAGTCTGCCACGATGGAACTACTCAATACCCCTATGTCTACCAGTTTTAAATTATTTTTTAAATGTTTTATTTTAACAAAAAAATTATTTTATATTTTTACATGTTCCATCATATATTTAGATTAGAGACCGGCGCGGGACGGGATCCCGCGCGGGATTTTGCGGGGTCCCGCTCCCGCAATCCCGCACTTTTTTCGATTTGCGGGATTTTGCGGGATGCGGGATTTATCCCGCGGGATCCCGTCCCGCAAAGATTCTTTAAAAAAATCCCGCATGCGGGATCCCGCAAACACGATTTTGCCGGTCTCTAATTTAGATAAACTGAAGGGAAAAGCATAATCTTTGATATTTTTGTAGAGTTAAATTTAACTCCCAATTGTCGGCAACAATTGAAACAATTATTTTTATTTTTATTAATTTTTAAATATATAAACTTTTTCCAAATCAAAAATTATAAAAATTTGGTGTTGCGACAATTGAGGATTAAAATAATAATAAAAAACAAATAATGTAAAGAGATGAATTCTTCCTTATTGGTCTTCCAAGTGGGGATCTTCCAACCTTTATTGGTCTTCCAAGTTTTATTTTTCATTTCTATCCTCAAATGTCGTCCTCATTTGTCATATCCTCAAGTGCGTATCCTAAATTGTCGTACCGCAAAAAATTTAACGATTTTAACCTTTATTAAAAGTAAAATATAGCTAGTTTGTTGTGTAGTGGTGTCACTATGGTATAGAAGTCAGTGAAAGCATCCGTCTACTTGGATCATACTAGCGAGGCTAGTCACTGATCTCCGTCGTTTGTTCCAGCCCTTTTCACCTTCAACTACATTTTCATTTCTACACCGGATAAACTGTTATTCTTCTGCACGTCAACATTAGCTAAATCTCGGACAACCCTCGAACATACGGTATTTACTCAAATAATTACCCTGGGTAATTACCTGGGGTCCCTTAATATTTTCAACATATTATAACATCAATACTTCCGTCCTGGGATATATAAATTACGTATAATTCCTGGTTAGGGGATATATGATTTATTCTTTTAATATATCCTATATAATGTCCTCAAAATAGTACTATACCAGCAATACTTCCATCTTAGGATATATAAAGGCACTGGTCAAGCGAGGGATTTAAGGTATTTAGAGGATTTGTGAGATATGGAGGGAATAAGGCCTAGAAGGAATAAGGCCTATACACTTAAAATTTCCTAATCTTCCATTATCTCTCCCAAAATCTCTTAATCCCCTCGATTTCCCTCTTAGTCCACACAAATCCTCGATTTTTCCCTAAATCCTTTTTTTCCCTAAGTCTAGATTAGAGTTGCGCGAGATCGAGATTTTAGAATAAATCCGAGACCGAGATTGACCGAGACTCGCATGACCGAGACCGAGATGCGAAATTTGACCCGAGACCGATATCGAGATTCGAGATAAACCGAGATTTTTCAAAACTTTTTTTTATTGACCAAAACCCATCCAAATTAATTAAACATCATCTAAATCATCGTCAAAATCATCTGTTTCATCAGAATCAATTTCAGTTTGTGGACCAATCAACCGTTTATCCATATTTGCCTTTACAACTAGAATTTTTTCCAACATTTCTCCAGAAAGACTTAAGTATAAAAATTTAAATATATATACCGATTAGATTACTAACGAGGCAGAGATGGGTGGACCATCCGAATCAACAGAAATTGTTGATACATTTCTTGGTGATTTTGGCTTCCAAATATCATCTGAAAATCAAAAATTTTATTTAAAATTTATTTTTTTGATATACATCTTGTAACACTGTCGTCACTTTTATCTGACAAGGAATCAATTTCATCCAATGACGATGTAACAAAATTATCCTCCTGCGTTGTTATTTTTAAATTTTCTTAAATAAAATTATACATAAAAAATATGTTGTGAAAATTAAACCTTTTTTGATAAATTCAATTAAATCTTCTTCAATAAATCCCCAATGAGCCTTGGAAAATATCGTTTCATCATAAGAAATGCGTGGATCAAGCAGAGTACTTATCCTTAGCAGTTTATTTCCGACTAACTTTTCGACCCTTGTATCCATGGAATCAATTAAACATTTAACAAAATTATCCAAAATTGAAGGAATTTTATTATCTTTTTTTAGAAAGTCCCTTATTCGCCTAAATGTAGGCAAAACTGTAAAAATAAATCTCAAGAAGGTCAATCTTTAGGGGTGTATACTGATCTCGGATCTCGGCGAGATTAACTACCGAGAATCTCGTCTCGGTTAGGTTGTCTCGTCTCGGCAAAACCGAGACCGAGATTGGAAAATGACCGAGATTCTCGTCTCGGTCTCGGTCGAGATATCGATCTCGCGCAACTCTAGTCTAGATACATTCCTTGATATTGATCGGTAAATGTTTTTTAAATTCGATAATGATTTTTAATAAATATTTTTTAAATTAGTTCAAGAAAAAATAGGGGGTAATTATTTAAGGGAGGGTAATTATTGTTTCGATCTCGCGCTGGAGGGGGTAATTAATAGGGGGGGTAATTATTTGAGGCAGGGTAATTATTTGCGTAAATACGGTAACCGGACAACCTCCGGTTGTAGCATAGTTATTAAAAGAGCTATTTGATTTTAATATTCAGGATGTTTAAATTTATAATTCTTTGTATTTTATATTTAAATATCTGTTTAATTTTAAATTGCAATGGAAGAGTAGTTAACGTTGAAGTGAAAATCAGGGATGATTGGGAAGGAAAAAGAGAATTTATTTATTTAAAAAATCTTGAAGAAAAAGAACGTTTTGTATTGATAAAAAAATTAGATACAAGGAATAAATTGGATGATAATTTCTACAGTAACCCTAAATTGTTTAGTCAAATTGAATTTAATCCTGATAAAAATGTTTTCAATGTCAAAATAAATAATACTTCAAAATATATTTCTCAATTAAAGAGAAAAATTTTGATTGGAATTGAAAATAATGGAATTATTCAAAAAATTCTGCCTGAATTGGAAAAACAGGTATTTTATATTCGAATTTTAAGCCTACAATAAATTATAGTTACTAGGAACCATCGCGAACTACCACCAAAAATTTTGCGATGAAACATAAACCATTATGTAGAGCAGGGTCGATCTCTTTATGAGGGAGACTTGACCCTCCAAAAGTCGAAATTTTAAAGCCCTATAGCTTTTTTGAAATGGGGGTCAGGGCCAAAAAAAGCTAAAAATTGGCAATAGATTATCGGCCCTGCTCTACACAATGGTGTATGTTTCATCAAAAAATTTTTGGTGGCAGTCCGCGATTGTTCCTTATTAGATACATAAATTTGAACAAAAATTTAAGGTGCTCTTACATAATAATTTTAATAATGTGAATAGTTATTATGAAACTTCTATATTAGAAGGAAGCTTAGAAAGTTTAAAAATAAATGATAATGGTTCATTAAAAGAAAATATAAAAAACTATAAAAACAAACTTTTATCAAGTTATTGGAAGGAAATTAATTTAATTGGATATAAAATTGAATTGTTAGAAAAACAAAAAGTTGAATATTTGAGAGAAAAAAGCCGAATAATTTACTTAGAAAATCATCTAGGTAACTTTTATTTAAATCAAAATTTGTTTTTTAACTCTCTCATTTTTATAAGGGAGTTCCCTTAAAAGGTGTTAAGAAATGATAAGCGCACTTCGGATCTTCATGTTTCTAACATAGAAGAAATCTACAAAAATATCTATCGATATTAAGAAAAAATAAAAATAACTGGGCCCATATCTAGTTTGAATATTGAGAACTCGATACCTGATCTACTTTAGCGTCAATCTCTATTAAATAATTAATACATATTATTTTATTAATTGTTATAGGCGAGATTATTGAAGGAAACAAACGAGATTGTTTCTATTGTGGATTTAGACAAGCACACCTTGGTTTAAATTCTTAAAAGAATATTATTTGTGTCAGTGTTGTGGCGATTATAATCGAAGAACTGGAAGGTGTAGACAAATAAATTTGTTGTCTAAAACTAAAAAGGTTTGTCTTTATCTTTAGTTAGGAAAATTGTACAAGCTTTTTTCTGAGGCCCTTTAAAAGTAATCACAAAAGTTTTCGCTTGCATCGATGAAGCTGCATCTAAAATAGACTTTGTTTCAGCCATCTATGAACGATCGTGAATGTTATACTTGCGGAGTTACACAAACAACATGCTGGCGCCGTCATTCAAAACTTGGATTCCATTTATGTAATGCATGTGGCCTAAACACCGTGGATATAAAAATCCCTAAGAAAACAAATAAGATTGTAAAAGAAAACTTTTCAAAAGATATTTAAATGAAAATTTGATTTAAACGTCGTTTCAAGTCTAAATTTGTTAGTTCGATACATTTAACTAATCTACGAACATTCCCCAAGTTTCATTAATTTTACTTCTTTTTTTCATATTTTCAATATTTATATTCTGTTTCGAAAGTATAACCCACTTTTGATTTTTTTCTTTTTTCGATGTACAGTTACCGTATATGCTCGAATAATTACCCTGGGTAATTATTGTTTCGACCTTTCACTGGAGGGGGTAAGTATTCGAGAGGAGGTGCTATATTTGAGGTATATCTCAATAAATCGAGGAGGGAATCGATTTATTTTTTGATAATGTTTAATAAACTGTTTCAATGATTAAAATTGACAATGATTTTTTCAATATATTCCAGATTTGTGTAAAAAACGAGGGGGTAATTATTAAAGAGGGTAATTATTTGAGAGAGGGTTATTATTCGAGCATTTACGGTAATGTATCTTTTTGAAATTTGGCATGTTGATTCAATTAACTAATCTACGAATATTCCCAGTTTCATCAATTTGGTTAAAAAATTAAATTTAAATTAAAATTTCCAAAATTTTCACCTGTGGCGCAAAAAATGGAAGAAATTTTGCTTCTTGACTTTTAAAATTTCCAAAAATTTTTTCAAACAAAACTTGGTAGTTTTCTTTATTTTTGTTTAAACATCAATTTTATATCCAATCAAATTTATTTCATTCTAATGAATTAATAAAAAATTTTCTTTAAAAATATCAATTCTTATCATTAGGGTTTGACAAAACATGCAAATGTATGCACTTTTTGGTGCATATTTTGCCTGTTCCTAGTTATAACCTAAGGCTGACTGTCCATTTTTTAATACTTTAAGGAAGGATAAAGGAGGGGGCATCCGAAATTTAATTTTACCAATATACTGTTGATTCATATTTTAAAATTAACTTTTTGAAAAAAATTATTTAATTTTATTTAAATAGCGAAAAATGACAACAATTTAAAAAATTAACTGGTTATAGTTTATTAGAAAATTTACTGTATATCAAGTTTTTAGCCTAAAAATGAAATGTCCTCTTCAATTCTCTTTAATTTTAGTAGAAATCATCAGTTAACATCCTTTTTTATTATAGGACGCGCAGGATTTCCCGCAACAGTTGTGCCTGGCAGAACATCTCTAGTCACTACAGAACCAGCACTTTAAATAAAATTTTTAATAGTACAGGCGTCTTCACTATAAAACACACCCAAAGATAACCACAAATTTAATCGCCAACTTAGGACCCAGTTAGCCATTGCTGATTTTGGTTAGAAAATATATTTTTGAGTTTCTAATTAATTTCCAATTAAGCCACCAATAAATATAAGCCTTTTTCAATCCCAAAGGTGTATCTTAGAGTTATGTCAATATTTTTAAATTACCCAATTATAGCATCATCTCCAATAGTTACTCCGGGAAGTATCATAGCCCCTCCACCAATCCAAACATTTTTGCCTATTTTAATAGGCCGACCAAATTCCCAACCTTCCCGACGTGTTTCTTTGTCCCTTGGATGATCTGCAGGATAAACCTGAACGTTGGGTCCAAACAAAGTGCCGTCTCCAATTGTTACAGTAACCACATCCAAAATACAACAATTAAAGTTAAGAATGACGTCTTTTCCCATAAAAATATTTGAGCCTAGAAAAATATTTTATCAAAAAATATTCAAGATAAAGTCGGAACTCACTATAAAATACAACATTGAGATTGAATTTTTATGCATACCGTATTTATTCTATTATAATGCCCCCTCCATTAGAATGCCCCCTCTAATAGAATGCCCCTTTGGAAGAATTCCTAGATCTTCGAGCCAAGCATCGAAATCGTTGACGCTTAATCTTAGTTTGTCACCCAAATCAATCATGTTAAATTTTTAAGTTGTTCCATATTGGTTATTGAATGATGTTAATGAATTTTTCTTGACTTTTCTCATATATAAATATTACTCATAATCCTTTTTAATACATGCCTCGTGAAAATTAAGGGAGAAAGGGGAGGAAAAATGAAAAAATGGTAAGGAAAAAAGGGGGGCACAAAGAGCAGGGTATACGAACCGAAGAATTACCACTAGTGTTGAATGTACATATTTTTTAGTGAGCTCAAACTATCAAAAATCATTAATCACCAACCATAATCACAATAAAAAGGTGGCCGTATATCGCAACCATCTCCCATAGCTCCTATTCGTTCTCTAATAATTTGTTGCCGTTCGGAACGGCTAGAACAAGAAGAGTCATTTAAACGAGCCAGCCATTTAGCTGTTAAACTCTGTTCTTGATCAAGAACATTATCAATACGATAAAGTTCCCCAGCCAACATTCGTTCTTTCATAGGTTTGTTGGGGTCTTTTGAATGTTTTCCGTAATTTTGTGGATCAGACATTGTCTTAAAATTAAGTTTTAAATTTTAAAATATTTAAAAAATATTGAAAAAATATTTATTTATTTATTTCAAGTCAAATAAAAATATTAAATAGCAAGTTAGCAAGAATCGATTCTTCATTTATTTATTTAATGACTGACTGTACAATATTAAATATATTATATGTATATGTATAAAATATAAAAGAGTATAGAAATTAAAGTAAATGGCATGTCAAAAATACCAAAGGGGGATGATGGAAAAAGTTAACGAACGTCGACCATTTTGTTTAAACAACCCCACCGGCAAACAAAATAATGTTTATTTAATAATATTTATGTAGTCTGTAAAGGTGAAGCATTACATATGTACAAAATAAAATTATTAAACTTCATAAAAATCCAAATGAAAAATAAGTTGGTTTGTATGTACCATTTGAAGGTATAAGTTGATTGGATAAATAAACTGACAAAAGACAAAATTTTATATTTTAAGTTAAATTTTTTTAAATTTTAGTTGATGCTTGAAAAATAGGTAATTTAAAGTTTTTGTTTTTAATAAAAGTCTAAAATTATATTTATTTATTTCTTTAATTATTACTTAAACTACTTCAATTGATAATTGTTAAAATTACCGTAAAAGCTCTAAGCTAAACTTATATGTATTTATAGAAGCCCAAAGCTTTAATTAGAGTAATTGTTTATTGAAGTTTTGAAATTCCCAACTTTAAAAATTTTAGGAGTCATGTGTAAATTTCCTTTCCCCTCTCATGGGGTCCCTTACCCCCTCATGACTGCCTTCCTCTTAATTTTTTTATTAAACAATGGAAGCTGCGAGTTAGACAATCGATTCCTCATTTAAATGTCTTTATTGTGAAGAGAGGGAGAGAGAGAGAGAGGGGGGGGGAGAGGGGGGGGGGGGGGGGAGAGAGGATTTTATCTCTCTTGTCAATTTAAATATTTTTTAAATAAAAATTATATAGACAATTTTAAAATAAATTATATATAAAATATTAATTATTAATAAAAATTTGAAAAATAATATTTGTATTGAAAAGGATTTCCAAGTAAATATGTAGAAAGGTGCCCTCTAGGGCTGTCAGATATGGATTCGAAAATAATACAGAATCTGAAGTTTTAGTTATATTCGAATACCCCTTATTGTTGGTTATTTTTTATGGAAAGGAATCTCTTTCTAAAAAATTAACTGCAGATAAAGTTTTATGGCACCCCTTCCCCCGTCCTCAACAAAGTAACACAACTTTGATTTTACAATTTATCAAAATAAAATTTATTATTCAGTATTTCTAGTGTCCATACAAAAGATAATTTAACCTGAATTCATCAAAAACTTGAAAAAGATAATCTAATTAGGAAGATGTTATCTTCTATCAATTTAATTGTTTTACTATTTATTTTCTTCTATTACATTTCCAACGTTACGCCCGTAGGTGATACTAAAAGCTTGGTAAGTTATAAATTAAAAAATTAAACTCTAACTAATGCTTCTACTTTTCTCCTTATCTTCGTTTAAATGATACTGATGAATTATCCTTACAATCCTATATATAATTTTAGGAATCAACTGCAAGTTTTGGAAATTGGGTGAAAGATAAGACAGACGATGAACAAACTGTAATCACCGATGTTGGCAGTAGTAATGTTGAAAACGTTGATAGTAATGTTGATCAGGATCAGGGGGTATCAGAAAAATTTTTTATATACCGGATTCCCTCTATTGGAATGACCTGCCACTCTATCTTCAATAATCCTCCAAAGGGTCATTCAATTAGAGGAAATACAGTATATCTGCTTTAGCTTCGTAAATAACAGTAATTTAATTTAGCCATTTACATTTTCTGTGCCAGTAACGGAACAAGTCTCTGATCATGCTGTAAGGAAGTTGATAAACATTTAAATAGAAAATTTGTTATTAATCATTTTTGTTTTTTTTGAAAATTTTTAAACGAAATTGAAACAAAACTAAAAATTTCTAAGCTTGGTGTATGGATATTTTTTCAATAAAATTTTAAAAAATTATATAGCTATAAATCTATGGAATTTTATTTACCGTCAAAGTAGGCTGAAAAAAATATAATATAGGTTACAAAAACTTATTAAAGAATCTTTGTAACTAAATTTTCAAGGCGATATATATGTACATACATACATATTATTTTAGAAACCGACTGATATTTTCAATAATTTGTTTGAATTTCCGAAGCCAGATATGGGAGTATCCAGCAATCCTATTGATGATTTAAATAAATGGAAAATGTATCAACATTCGACGAGTAATGAATCCGAAGACGAAGTAAGATTTTCTTTCTTAACAATTTTTTTCTCACTGCGTCGAAACCCACGGTTATGGCTATCTTTTAACTATTTAATTACCTTTATATTTAAAATATCAGGGAGGCCGAGCAGAGTTCAAATATGTAAGAATTTTTTGACGGAGACGAAAACTATATAGGCCCTGATATAGGCCCCTGAAAACTGAAAAACCATACGAGGGAGGGCTGAGTCGGATGACTCCAAAATCATCGAATGATTTATGCTCAAGTTCTCCACTCGGTGGTCCTATACTAAAGTGACCCCGAGGGAGAGTGAACCGGTCAACTTTTTTGTCGGGAAATATTATGAAGGAATGAATGAAATTTCTCCCCACTTTTTATGAGAAAATTTGTTTATCTTAATTGTTAAACAATTATGACACTTACTCTAGTAATGTTTGTTGTTATAATGAACTTCGGCCTGAATAAATAAAGTAAATTAAAACATTATCTTATTTAAGCTATTTGAAATTGATATAAGTGATCCATTTCCTCAGAAGAAATTGATGAGTAATGAATCCGAAGAGGATGTAAGTATTTTTGTTGAATAAATTTTACCCATAGAGTTTATTAATCTTCAATAAATCAAACAAAACTACTACAAGGGTAGAGTTGTGCCCCGACCTGTGGACCGAGATATAGGTCACCGAAAATCGAAAAACCATATTACTCCTCTATGGGGAGTAATATGACTCAGCTCGCCGAGACGAATCGAATGGTATGACTCCGGTATATTAAACTATATCCATATTTACTTACAAATGGACTTTTTGGTCAAAGAATTGAATTTAATATTAAAACTGACAAATTTCCGTCTGCGGCGCAAAAAAGTGAAGTTTTTCTTCTACGGACTTCCAGAAACTTCACTTGCTTATTGTTAGAAGTGCACAAAATCCTCAATGGAATAAAGAAATTTTTAGAAAAAATCATATAGGAGAAAAATATAAGAGATTTGAGCGAGAATAAATTTTTTAAATTGAATCTTTGTAGCGTACTTAAATTTTGAAAATTTTCCTTCTGTGTACTTCCAAATTAAATTTTTTGTACTTAACATTTTACCGATCAGAACCCTGACAATACCAGAGAGCTTCATGGAAGGCTCTGTTCCCTAAATATGTATGATTTTCCTCGACTAAATCAATTTTTTTCAAAAACAATAACTTTAAATCTCTTTCAATTAACCATTTTATTTAGCTAATTGAATTTGATCATAGAGAATCAAATATTACGAAAAATTTGGAACAGGTAATTTAATCTTAGTTAAAATCTAAAAATTTAAAAATTATCGGTAAATGTCCAGTTGACTCCCCACCTGTCCGCAAAGAGAATACGCACTTTTCACTCTTTACTTGCATTTTTTCCTTCAAAGAGTGGCGCCCATTTTTCCTTAAATATGGTATGCCGTTTGCCTCATGAAAAGATATGTAGAGAAAAATATAATAATAATTAGATAATTAATTCAAATTTCAAAAACCCGGTTTTTAGTTTTGAGTTTTGGTAATATAGCGGTTTTATTCTGCGGAATTTTTTTAAATTTGTTCATTTTTATAAAGTTTTTAAAATTTCATATAACGGTTAATTTTTGGCAAAAAAATCTTAAAAATTCCGGTTTTAAAGCCGGTCGATCTAGCATTTAATAGCAGCTGATTTGTCAAATAGCAGACGGTTATCATTCCTATATTATGATCATTAAAATGTTGTTAGCCCCCTGATCTTTTAGAAAAATAAATAAAATTAGCCAAAGTTTGTTTTCAAATATTATATTTTTCTCTATAGGTATATCTTTTCATGAGTCAAAGGGCATACCATACATAAGAGAAAAATGGGCGCCTCTCCTTACAGAAAAAATGCAAGAAAAGGATTGAAAATTGCGTATTCTCTTTGCGGACAGGTGGGGAGTCAACTGGACATTTATTAAAATTATCAAATAATTTTCAAGCAGACAATAGCTGATTTTGAAAAAGCAAGTACATCGAAGGCTTTGCGCACAGAGGAAATTGAGGAGGAGAAAGTGCATACAAAAGAAGGTAGAAATCTTAATTATATGTTTTGTCCGGTATTAATACTGACTTTTTATTAGAAATTCAAAAAATTTTAGCAGGAGGAAGAGAACCTCCGATAAAAGTAAAAAAGTAAATTAAGGAGCAGCTATTGTAAAGCAAAATGAAGGGGAAGAACAAGTTGTTCGCTCAAGTCATATATCAGACAAGGATATTCCTCATCACCCTGTTCAAGCTCGTGGTGCACAACCGGAAATAGTTGGTGACAAAGGGTGGTCATGTAAACCTAAAACCGTAAAATCCAAAAAGGAAAAAGTAAGGAAGCAACACAAGCAACAGGACAATACTAAACATAAAACCGAAGGTACTATGAAAGATCTAATCGATCAGGATAAGCCTATGACTAAACCTAAACTATGGCGAAGGCTTAACTTATTAGGTTGTTGATAAACAAAGTTGTGGAAAGCAAATGAAAAATTTTTTATGATATGATTGCTAAATTATCCATCTCTCCCCAAAAATTCACATTGAATTTAAATTTATTCAACTAAAAAATTCCTTCGAATTCAAAATTTTACCAAATTTGTCACCTCTATAATGTTTTATATTTTATTCATTATTTCTACCCCGAATCATTTTATATTAAAATTAGAGCAAAAGTTTAGCGATTGGGCAGGAATCGAATCTGAGACTTTTAAAGTGTATGCTGAACTTCGCCTATACTTGTTTGCTGGACTCTGCCATTAATCTAAGGAACGAAAGTTTTGCTCTATTCTTATTTTATTGTTTAACCCCCGACTAAACTTTTTAAATGTTTCCAGATAAATTATCCTTAGAGTATTTTATAAATATGTACATATTAACTAAGCAACCAAACTATGTCTATTAGTAAACGGATAAATGTGATATTTTGATTACTTGCTATTATTAATTTACGCCATTGTATTACAAATCAAAATTTAAAAAATCATTTAAACTTTCCGGATTTTACGAAATAACTTGAGAAATTTCTGGATGATTAATCATTTTATAAAAATAATTTTGACAATATGCCCATCGATATTTTATTTTTATTATCAAAAAATTGTATTCTTATGTGTTTATTCTTGTATTCTTATTCAACTTTCCACAATCATTCTATTCTCAATTATCTTCATCATCCTGTTGTTGATCATCCAGAGTGTTGTCTGTTGGTTGTTGTTCGCTGCTGCTAGAATGAGAAAAAGGACGGGGAAAGCAACATCCACGCGGGGGTGGGCCCAAAATTGAAGGAAGAATAAACGGCACTTGTTGACGAACTTCGGGAGAGGCTTGCTTATATGCGTTTTTGATTTGTTGACATTCGGCCAAACGAGTTATGGTATCATCTTGGCGAATACTCTGAAAGATAAGAAATTGGGGGGGGGGGTTGAGGAAATTTTTGAAATAATGAAAGATTACATTATAATATTTTTCGAATTTAGTTAATTTTATTAGTAACTAACCCAAATTTGGTTAAATAACGTCAAGGCTTCCCCTGTCAGGTTTTGGACAACTCTGTCATGGAATTGTTCAGCATCTCGTTGTAATTGTGAAGTGAAATTATTGTAGGGTTGCTTAAAAATTAATGTTTTAATGGTAAATCTTTTATTTTCTGTAAACATTGGAAACACAAATTTTTAAGAATTGGGGATATTTTTAATTTTGATGAAAAGTGATTAGTTTGACAAAAGAGGAAATAATGAATTAGAGTGGGACTCAGGCCATACTTGTCAAAATAATACATACATATCTTTCCTAAAATCCCGTCCCCGACTTTTCATCCTGGAATAATGGGGCCTAACCTAATCCCAAACGATCAAAGTTTCAAAATAAAAAAAATCAAAACAATTTTTAACAACCAAAATTCCATTATTCTGTGCCCAATTCTGCAATTCATTTTTAATTTGTGCCTTTGTCGCAGTTATATTTTCCACAATTTGATTATATTCTCTAATCTGTTCTCGAGTAATATTTCCAATAAAAGGAGGTAATAATTTAAGGATATTGCCTCTTGGACCGCCAAATCCAAAGGAAGTTGTTAAAGCAAAAAAGGAAACAAATAAAAAAAGGGAGAAAAATATTTTGGACATTTATTTGGTGGGGGAGGGGAATTTTTATTTGATTATTTTTTATTTTTGTTTTTGAAAAATGTTTGTTATTCTAAGCGTTTTTATATTAAAAACTTTTTGAGTGAAAAAGGATTAAAATACTTTTTTCAAATTTTTTGTCAAAAAGGGGAAGGCAGGTGTGGCCAATTGAATGAATCACAAGTATTTACGTAATCACTTTTATTATTATTCAAATAAAGGGTAATAATACCTCTAAATATTTTGAAAATTTGTAGTTTGGTAAAAAGTTGTGACCCTGTATACATAGAGTAGAGTCTTAAAAATATATCTGTAAATTGGATAAACTTTTTGGATGTTTTTATAATTGATAGAAGAGAGAATTTGTTAGTAAAAAATTAAAAAAATATGATTGGACAAGACGAGTTTGTAATTTACTAAAACGGACTGAAAATTTTTTTGTAAATGTAATTAATAACACATAAGTTAAATCTACTGAAAATGATGGTTCCTTCCCAACCACCAAATAATCTCTTGCACTAGCTGAAGGAGAGAAATAGCTATAGCCCAGCTGCTTTTCTATTCTAATGTCTTATTTGGAAACACTACAAAAAATTTTTTCAAAATCAGTCCTTGAACTTCCTTTAAAAATTGTTCTTTTATAGCATTTTTATGTGATTTATTTTCTATTTTTATCCCTTTCCATAAAAAACTATCAAAAAATAATAATAAAATAAATAAAAAATAATTTATACTAAAGTGCCAGGACTCAAAGATTTTTAAAAAACAAACTCCACTTGTAGTTTTTAACTTTTTAATCTCCCCAATAAAAAAATTTTTTAATAGAGAATGGGTAAAGTTTATAGTTTTTACATATTTAGTATTTTTGTGTAAATACAGGAATATATGAGTAATTATTAACTCAAGCAACAACTAAAAAAGTTTTACGTCACTAATCCATTGTTTAAATTTTTTTAAATATTTTTAATATTCTCTTTTTTATTGGCGATTACAAATGTTTATATTTTCTGTTTTCTGATTTTTAAAATAATTTTTCTTATTTTTGTTTTAATTAGGATAACATTTTGGAGTCCATCCCAGTATATCGATACCCTAAATATCGCTCCTATATATACCCACGGCCTGGTTTTTTCGAAAAGCCTCGACCATATAAAGCCTAGACATGATACTCTAATTAGAATTTTGGAAGGCCAAATTTCTCCCTTTTTCAGCGCCGCATGCGAAAATTTTGAGAATTTTGGAAAAATATTCAGTCAGAAATATGCTTCAAAAATTACCGGAAATTGGGAATTTTTCGAAATTTTCGGAAGTCAGAAGGTAAAAAACGTCGGAAATCGTCAGTCTGAATTCCGATTCACCTCTACTACTGATGACCATATACCTTAGAAATATTCAAGTAAAGTCGGGAAATATTATAATAACCATATAAATATTTATTATAATTGATTTGCCGACATAATCTTTCAAAATTATTTTTCATTTATGTATGATCGACTTTAAAAATCAAAGATGTTTGCACTTTCACTGCACTTTCCTCTCGACGAATATTGAATATTTATAAAAAATGTTGAGGTTTCATTAGTCAAAATAGCGCTTAATAATAAAAACAAATATTATTTCTTAATAGACTGCCAAATTAATTTACAAATTAAATTTATATTCATAGACATTTAAAAGTTATTTTTTATTTTTTTATTTAAAAATCTTTAAATCTTAAAGTTTTAAATTTTTAAAAATTAACAGTTGGAGTTTGGGGTGTGGGTACACAAAATAAATCTTGCAGATTATTGCATAATTCCTTTCAATTAATACCCCATACTAGAATAATGATCCCAGTTATTATTTGTAAAGAATAGCAGAATAAAAAAGTTGCCACAACTTTGATTTAAAATTATGTAAATAATATTAATTTAATCACTAATTTCACCAGTGATGTCAAAGTTCCAGTTCCAGTTCCGGAACTAGTTAGTTCTAGTTCCAGTTCCCTTCGGGCTTCATTCATACAGAAATTATAATTTTAACTTTAATTATCTTCAAATTTTAACTTTCCTGTGTAATTCTTAATTAAAAAATTTACAAAATGTTCACTTATTTCAAATTATTAAAAATTATTTAGAAGCCAAGGCCATTTAAATTGTTAAATGAAAAGAAAGATCTTACAATCACCAAATCTTATGAGCCTATAATATGACTCCTGCAAATATGAAATGAATCTAGAATCTAGAAAATTAAAAATCAATAATTTTATATAAAAAATTAACTCTATAGAGCTTTTACAATTATTAATCCATGTTTCTCTTTTTTATTTCCTTTACACATTAAATAATCATCTTTTCATGATTTGTCTAATTTCAACACAAAAATGATTTGTCCCCCTGTGGGTTTTGAGTTTTTAAATGTCTGAAACTTTACAATTTTTTTTCATTCAATAAATTTTTCGAAAGATTATTTTTTACAATTAAAATTCCACACAAATTATAAAAATTTTATTTAAAGAAATCCAAATCTTTTCCTTTAAATATTTCTTCGTAACAAGAAAGAGCTGAAAAAGCTGATATCTGTGGGTACCGGAATTTTGGTCGCCAAACGGAATAACGAATCAGAAGTTTTGCACATGCAAACAGAAAAAGAGAATTTACAGTGAGATTAGAATGATTAAGGCAGATAACATGATTACTTTCCCGGATGACCATACTCCAGGCTGATCACTCTCCATTTGATGAACGTTCAGGAAGTGTGATCAACCGTGAAATTGATCAACTGTGAGAGTGAAAAACAATTTTTAACTATTTGATATCAGTTCTAGATAAGATTCGTTTATACCGTTTGTTGACCAAAATTCAAGTGCCAAATTCTGGAATTTTGGTGATTATAATTCCGATGCTGACCATAATTCCAAATTTTTTATGTTTCAAATATGATCAAGAGAATCAAAATGAAATTTAGAATTTGTTGTCCATGCCTTTCTTGCATTTTCACTTTTTTGTTTTTCTTTTGGATTTATTACTGAATCCGAAACTAAATTGTCGGCATTATTAATTGATTTCCCCAAATTATTCAAATGCATATTATTATTGCTGTTTTTATTGGGTTGTTTAGGTAATTGGTCCTCGTCGTTCTGAAAATAAAATTTTTAAATTTTAGACATGGATATTTTTTGATATGGATACACTAATATTTGATAAGGCATTAGCAGGTGTGGCAATCGTGTAGATTCAAGACCATTCATGAATATGTTACATTTTATTTCGAAATTTTGAAAGGAAGGATTAGGCTACCTTAAACCAGATCAGAAAATTATGTAGCCCCCCCCCCAACTCATCCTCATAATTTGGGACATTTTTGCGGACTTTTCGACAAATTACCAATATCTAGCCAAAAATATTTTATACCCGACAATCACAACTCGACTTTTAAATTTCTCATAATAATTTTTTAAACAAAAATAACTAACAAATCCGGCATTATTCACCCCATTATTTCTTCCACTAACTCCACTTCTTGCAGTATCACCAAGCACTCGCCCTTTATCTTGCCAATCATCAACACTTAAACAGCCTAAAATTTCGTAGACTCTTTGACGAAAATCCTTTTAAAAGATTTTTCTTTTAAATTTTATCTTTCCTTACGGCTTTGAGGACAAGGTAGATAAATAAGTTTACTGAACATTTAGCAGCAATCATCCAATTGGCAGGGTCAGATAAAGCTATGTTTAGCTGTAATTAATTGTTTGTATTAAAAGTTTTCCTCAAATCTGTTACTTTTTAGTCAATTACCGAAAACGGTCTGCTATAACCTTAAAATAGGCGCTCTGGTCAAAAACTAGGGCTGGGTAAAAAAATTATAATTATGAAACAATATTGAAACATAACTGGTCTCCCAACAAGCTTGTGGAGGAAGAAAAATATTCGGAGCAAGTTATCCCCACTTTTAACAAATTTATTTAAACTTACTCTGCCAAACCAAGCAGAAACTAACGAAATACCATTTGGTATTGCTACAGTAAGTGTAGACATTATCGATATCAACAATAAATAGTGGATACGTCGAACTTGTTTTTTAACTTCAAAACGATTTTCACGTTGGGAGTAAAGATGGCCGAGACGGCAAAGGGTTATGCAGTTAACCAAAAGTCTAAAATAGTTTTTGAATAATTTAAAGTCTAATTTTAAGATAGGATTTTTTTGGAAAAATCTTCAAAAATTTTTAAATAATTGGCTATCCAAAAATAGTAAATTGAATCCTTCTGGTAATGCATTTGATAAAATAACGGAATTAGGGGAGAAGAAAGAGAGAAGCAATACTTTGTTTTACTAAAATAAATTAACTTACGCAATTACGAAGCCTAAAACATCGGCCAAATAAACATAAGTTGTATAGCTTTTAGTGAACGCAACCTTTAAAGAAAGTTTTTAAAAAGAAAATATTTTTAAACTTTTATTTGTTGAATGCTGAAATAATGTCCCTTTCTCAAATAATTACCCCCGCTCTATTAATTACCCCCTATAGTCAGAGATCGAAAAAATAATTACCCCTCTTAAAAATAGTTATAATTAGTCTTATTTAAAAAAGCTCAAGTAATTACCCCCTCCCTTTTGATTACCCCCTCTAGCGAGAGGCTGAAACAATAATTACCCTGGGTAATTATTTTAGCAAATATGGTATTTAAATTTAAATAATTAGAAAAATTATTACTTTTCTACCACAATAAGCCTCCACAGCCCCCTTATTTCGGTTTAGCCAGGCTATTGTATATGCAGTTGTTATGGCAATAATTGTATAGATAAGAATAACTAATGAAGGAATGTTCTGACTTTAATATAAAATTTTGTATTTTGGAGTGAAATATTGGGTATTAATTTTAGGTATACATATTCATTTTCGAACATAAAAATTTGGGAACTTTTTCTATTGTCTAATTTTTAATTTTATTTCGAAATTTTTAAAATTATCAACTGTTTTATAATATGTTTTCTGTAAAAATCGGACGCATAAACAGCAACAAAGCGTTCAATACTAATCCAAAAGACAATTCCAGGGGGTATCAGAGCTCCTAAAAGACGGAGATAGACAAACGGTTTGCCTGCACATGTCCAAGAAGTCTTTAAATTTTTGTAGAAAGTTTTAATAAATTTTTAGATTCTTCTAACTAAAATTACCTCAATAGGCACTCGACTAGTCTCCATAACTGTTGTAAACAATCCTTTACGCATTAAACCTAAATCCAACACTCCAATACTTGTAAAAAGGTCAGCTAATGCCAAAAGGGCTAGTAACTATAAATTATAAAAATGTGTTAATATGAGAGTATTGTAAATGTAGGTGCAGTCTGACTTTTCTGAGATAAGTTTAAGACCGAGTTAGGGTTGTAATCGAAGTAATCGAAAATTTATTTTCAATTTTTTTGAAAAAATATTTTTATAAACATAATCTAATTTGCCAAAATTAATCAAGAAAATTTTTTATACAAAAATTTTTTAGATACACTTTTATTCCTGAACTATTCATCCTAGTCAAATTTAATAACAAACCTTATTATGTAAAAAGAATTGTTTTGAAGAAATAAAAATAAGGAAAGTAAGAGCACATAAAAACGAGGAAATACAGCCAATCTTTTTTGAAAATAAAATAATTAAGAAATTTTAATTAATCAAAATTACAATAATATCAATGCTGTGAAATCTAATCAAAGCAATTAATTGATTATCGTCATAACCACTTGGCCCTGAATTTGGATCTGTTGGATCGCTGATATATGGGGAGGAAGATGATGAAGTTAACATTTTAATTCGAATAAACTTTATATAAAAATATTAGACAAATAGTTGGTTTATTTTCTAATTAAAAAGTAATGAAAATATAATAAACCTTTAATTTATGCAAGTTTATAAAATAAAATTCCTTGTTATGTTTAAAGTAAAAGTTCGGAATCCAATAAATAGCTTAGTTTTTTACCAAAACCAAAATCCCAAAGGCTGCTGAAGGCTAATTACTGTGAGGCTTTGAACTAGACAAATAGAAAGTTCAATTCTACAATGTACAATAAAGCTTAATCGCATAAATGTAAGGAAAAGAAGGGCATGGAGTTCAGTAGACCTTTAATATCTCCTAACAACTATCAACAATTGAGAGGTCTTTAAGCTAGCAGCTATATCTCGGATTCCCTCACAATTCCCTAGTTTCAATACTCATTTTCTATCAACAACGCCCAATTAAGAGAATTAAAAGTTTTTAAAAATTGGAAAATTTTCTGTTATTGTATTCAGACGAAAACTATTTCCTATCACTAGAACTACACTGGTTATGGAATTTTTAAATAGTTAATCGAATTTATAAAATTTTCAAAGTTCTTTTACTGTTATCAAATATTTAAAAGTAATTTAATATTTTAATTATTCCGTAAATATTTTTGGAAAAAGCAAAATTAAAATTAAATAAAAAAGAATAACATGGGATTTAAGTATGTAAAATAAAAAATATTATATACAAACAATCTTTCTTTGGCATTTTTTAAATTAAAAGGGAGGGAATTGTTCCTATTTTAATAATTCAGACAATGTTTACATTTGTTATACATATGTATTTGTATTATGTTAGAATTAATAATTGAATCTGGAAAAAATTATGTTTTAAATTCGGAGGTTTATAAAAAATGCCAAAAGTTAGCTTTTATTTGTGACGTAAAACAATAGTAAAAATAATAAAAATAAATAAATAATCAAAGATTTAGTGCCTATAAATTTTTAAAATTTATTAATTATCTGCAGATTTTGCGTGCTTAGTTTGATTTATGAGTTTTCAAGGGTCCTTATAAAATAATTTGAATACATTTTATCATTCTATGTTTTCGATCAGCCAGGTACATAACCCCACGCACATCCGTATCTATTCTTTATTCTCAACTGTAACCCCCCCCCCTCATTTAATTATAGTAATTCCTAAATTTACATATTTAAAAGTATTTATTATTCACTATTACTTCACTATTACCAACGTAAAAACAACTCCCTTGCTTGCATAAAACATGCAAGCAAGGGAGTTGTTTTTACGTTGGTAATAGTGGGGAAAAAAGTGGGCAAAACGCTCACTGGGCTTGTTTACAACTTTAAGGAAATGTTGATGTATTTGGATGTCATATAGAGGGATCAAGGATGATAGGATTAGAGGGGATATAGGGGATTAATCAATAAATCCCTCTATATCTCTCGTAATTACCAACCTCCATCCTTAATCCACCAATATACCCGATGTCTCCATTAATTCCCTGAAATCACTCATTCCTCACATAAATAACACTGTTAATACTAAATTTCCCCAATATCTCTGTTAATTCCCCAAATCCATTAATAATTGATCCTAGTTGCTCTATATCATCCATTGGGACTCAACTTTACGGCGACAGGCGAAAATTTTGATAATAAAAATTTCGGTTCCGGATCCGGATATCCGCCAACCTTATTGCCCAGCCTTAATTATTATTCACTCGAATAACTGACGGATAAGGAGATCGTAACACATTTGTATTTATTTCTACCATTTTGTACCTAAATTGCACTCATTGTTTATCATTTAGCATTTATTTATAATGTAAAATTTAAAAAAATTTATTTTTTAAATCTTTAAATGCGTTTAAAAAGCAATAAAAAATTTAAAAAAGACTATTTTGTTTTTAATTTCAATTAATTTTAGATGATTAAATTTATAATTATTATTATATTATATTTAAATATACATAAATTTAATTTTAAATTGTAATGGTGGAAGAATATTTAATTTGAAAATCATGGATAATTGGGAGGAAAAAAGAGAATTTATTTATTTAAAAAATATTGAATTAAATAAACGATTTGTTTTGCTAATTAATGTAAAAATAAATAACCAAATATCTGATTATCTCTATAAGACTGGATCGTTTAGTAAACTTGAAGTAAATCCTGAAAAAAATATTTTTACTGTTAAATTATTAAAAGGTAAAAATTATATTTATCAGCTAAAAAGAAGAATTTTGATAGAAATTCCAAATAATGAAAATATACAAAAAATTTTGCCTAAAATGGAAAAACTGGTATTTGCTTAAATTCGATTATTCCACTTAGAAAATCAGCTTAGCCTATATTTTTCGATATTTCTTGTATGGTTTCTTTCGGCTCAAAATTTCAAAATTTGTAATACTTGAAATAAATATAAATTTGTAATAATATTGTTAGGGTGGCGCGCTTAGTATAAAAGGCGCAGCCTTTTAGTAGTCGGAGAGCCAGTCGAGAGCTAGTCCAGAGTCAGTCTTAGTCCGCAGTCAAAGCTAGTATTCTACTCCAGCGCATAGTCTCGTCATTTCCATTGTATTGTTACTTTCCTGATAAACCTTGTTAGTTAGTCAGTTAGTTAGTCTTGTTCTGTTAGTATCGGACACAACCGCAAGTCGATACGTAACAAATATATAAAAATATTCCCGGTTTGGTTCACGGAAACAGAATTTGAATGAAATTCCACCGAATTTAATTCAGAATGACGATGAAATTTCATCTTCTGAGTGTTTTTTGTTTATATCTTATATTGTTTCTTTCGTCTCTACTTTTAAAATGAGAAACATTGATACATACATATACCTACAGTGGCGGCAATTTACTTAAGACCGACGCAGATTTTAAATAATTTCGTTCATCTTTATCCGATCTGGCAGATCTTAATTTTAAAAAATAGCTTGATTTCCAACTCAGTTGACAATATGAATCATAAATTTAAGGCACTCCTAAATAATAATTTTACTAAAAATAAAAGTTATTATGAAACCTCTATATTGGATGAGAGTTTGGGAAATATTAAAATAAATAAAAAAGAAATGTTAATAGAAAACATTGAAAATTATAGAAAGAAAATTTTGTCAGGTTATTGGAAGGAAATTAATTTAATTGGATATAAAATTGAATTGTTAGAAAAACAAAAAGTTGAATTTTCAAAAGAAAAAAGCAGAATTATTGACATTGGCAATAAAATGAGTAAATAATTTTTTTGGAATTCTTGATAAAAATTTTCTCGTGCTCTACCCAGCTCACAGTTAAATAATGTTATATTTTTAAATGTTATAGGTGAAATTGTGAAAGAAAAAAAACGACATTGTTTAAACTGTGGAATTACACAACCCTTACATTGGTATAAATACATAAAAAAACATTCTTTGTGCCACAACTGTGTCAATTACATTCAAAAAAATGTAAAAATGAGACCTATGAAATTGGCATTTAAAGCTTTAAAGGTTTAAAACAGAGATGGATCGGAACAGTCAGAAGTGTCGGAAATCGGAAGAGCCGGAAATCGGAACTGGCTCAAAAGTCGGAACTCGGAAATCGGAAATCAGAATTTTTTTTCGGAAATCGGAAGTCGGAAATCGGAAGGAAAAACACGTCGGAGATCGGAAATCGGAAGGCGGAAATCGGAAAAATAATTTTATTTTCAAAACTGAATTAATATATAAAATTGTAAAGTAGTAAATTATGGTGCATAAAAAGAAGATGATCAATATTTCCGCCAGTCAATCTTGATCTTAGATCATTCACCACGTGACCAGCAGTCGAGAAAAGTCTTTCTGCTTCAATTGAACCTGGGGGAGAAGAATGGAATTTTTTAACAATTTTAATTAGATTTCGAAATCGGTCAGAATTTTTGTGCCAATATTCCATTGAATTTGTATTTAAATCTTCTCTTTTTTCATTGAAATAACGGTCTAGCTCAAGAACAGACTCAGCAAAAGTAGTGTCTGGATCAGAAAATGTTCTAACTTCTGCAGTACACTCATCCTGAATATAAAAACCAATATCATAATATTTTTAAGTATACCTCATAAAGTTCAGAAAAAATGTGAGTTGATGTCCCAGCTGAGGAATTAGACTCTTGACGAGAAATTTGACTATGTTCGACTTCAGTCGTTGTTTCGCTTAGCTCATGGAGGATCCATTGACGGTAAATAGCCCATTTTTCTTTCTAAAAAACTGAAACAATTTTTAAAATAAATATACTTCTTACAGGAAAAAGTTTTAACTTGTGGCAAGAATCTAACGTAGTTGCTAGAATCAAATACCTAAATTAGTGTATAAACTGCTGTTTTAATTAATATTTACTTGTTGTCCTCCCATCCTTCCATCAGTTTATTAAGGCGATCAAGCATTTCTGTTTTTGCCATTATAACATCCAAATCATACATATCATCTCGACTAGAGCTTTATCGACTTCCTTTGTTTTTTGACCATTAGCGGCCCATTGAGCTTAATTAATTAAAAGATATACAAATAAATGATTTTAAAATTACTAAAAGATTGTGTTATTGTAAGGGTATTGTCTGCAACTTTTTGACGTTTTTCAGGAATTTCTGACGTTGGTGGTGTAGCTGCTTTTCGTTGAAAAGCTAATTTAGGCTGAGAATCTGCAATTTTCTTCATATTTTGCTCCTTTTTTTTCAAAAAATTCTGTCTTTGTGAAAATTCATCTGGATGCTTAGATTTAAGATGATGTTGTAACGAATTGGTACATTTTTTGGACCTTGGTCAACGCTCCAAGTACATTTTTCTATCTTACATTTAGCGACTGTCTTTCCAACTCTTTCAAAATAAAACCAAAACGAACTTTTGTCGTGTGACATCTAGATAAATTAATATTTTTTAAATAATAGAAAAAAAGAATGACTAAGTGAATAGATAAGCATAAATCAACATATTTGGCGATATGTCAAACTATATTTTTGGCATTCTGTAAAAATAATAGTAAAATTTGATATCGGAAAAAATTCATAAAAATTCTCGGAAATCGGAAATTTTTCCAAAATTTCGGAAATCGGAAATCGGAATTCCGATCCACCTCTGGTTTAAAATAAGCTATTTATTTTGTTGTATTGATAGAATAAGCACTGCCTCTATTATTTTTCTTTACATATTGAAGGAAGAGTAAATGATTTGAAAACAATATAGGGTACAGCTAAAAGAGCGCGCGGCCATAACGGCACGAAGCCATAACTCGCTGGAAAATTTCCGGCCCCTATCAATTTTATACCAATCTCTTTAGCTCGATGTGAGGAATCGTTTAAAACTAAATTTTCGAAAATCTTCAAGCAAATTATGGCTTTGGGCCGTTATGACCGCACGGCCTTTTACGTGTGTCACACAATATATACATAGGTAGGTTATTTTTAATACAGCAGGATCGTAAATGTTATACTTGTGGAGTTACAAAAACAATCACTTGGCGCCGTCATTCAAAATATGGACATGTTTTATGTAATGCATGTGGTAAAAAACAACGTGGATATAAAAATAAAAAAAATGAACGTAAAAGAAAAGGAACCGAACAAATAAATATTCCCTGAAAGGTTTAAGAAAGGATTTAGTGAACTTGGAGTGTTAAAACTAAATTTGTGTGGTATTAATTAGAGTACGTCCGAGTCGCGCGAGTTCGAGTTACTCGACTCGACCTAAAAAGTCGAGCTCGAGCTCGAACTCGGGTTTTTCAAACTCGGATTACTCGAGCTCGGTTTTTTTCCAATTACTCAGTACTCGACGTACTCTAGTATTAATTTAGAGTGATATCTTTGTAAATTCCCCTGGATGTTTTACTGCTCCACAATTACCAATAAATTCCATCAAATCTGTTTTAATTTAAACATTATTTTATAAATTTTTGGCATGATATACATGTAAATATTCGATTATAAATAGTTGATTGAACTCCTGTGAATTTAGATGTACTAAGATATGTCGATTGAACTATTAAACTGAAACAAACGATTTTTCTAAATCCCCTATAAATTTCTAAAATTTACCTTACAAGAAATTATTGAAGAAGTTTTATTACATAACTCTTTTAATATAAAATTCACAGCCTTTCAGAAGCGCTGTGTTAGTCCTATTCCGCAATCAAAGTTATTATTCTACTCCAGCGCATATTTTATAATTATTCTATTGTATTATTGCCTTTGTTATAAAGATATCAGTAAAGTCTTTTTTGTTAATGAATTTTCAGTTTACAAAATTTTTTATAAATGTTAATTTAAAACAAATAAATTGAAATCTCGATATAACAAACTCAAGAAACTGAAGACGCATGGAACTCATTAGCAATAGAATCCTTCATTATTCCTGCCTTTTTCATCTGCCTTTTTCATTTATTTAATCACCGTTTTCTATTCTTTGTGTTATTCTGTTATTCGTAAGTCTTGCGCAATTTACAACATCTTTCGAAATCCGGCGTTTAAATTTTCACGTGAATAGTATTGAATTAAAACTCAAAAATAAATGCGTTGCGTTTTACAATCGCTTTTAGAAGAAAATAGCATGGGTAATGAAGAGACGAGATTTTATTTCTTATTCACTACTATTTTTAATAGCAATCCTCGATGCACTTTCCTCGATGCACTTTTATTCCCTAGTATTGCTCAATATAGCCTATTTCTCAATAATTTTCATAAAAACCTTTCTTTATAAAAATTTATTGTATATTAATTAAATTTTTAAAATTTTGTTTGAATAATGTGGAGAATTTTTGTTTGTTTTATTTTATTTAAATCCGCCTGTTCGGTTAAACACAAAGGGGAATCTAGTAATAATCAAGAGCAAAAAATAACCGAAAGTGAAGAAGAAATATTTATTGGAGATGATGAAATAATTAAAAATATAAATACTGCTTTTCCAGGTAATCTGGATATTCTGAAAAAATATGAGGGCCTTTTCAGAATTCCTACATGATATTTTTCCCCTCTTTTTCCCCCTCTTTAATCTAATCTTTTAAATTCTATTATTTTTCAGACAGAAAAAAATCTGTTTTCAGACAGATTTGTTTGAATAGCTTTCTAGGTCTAAAAAATTTTATTGTAGTAGAAATAATTGGGAAATGTTATGTTTATTTTTGCTGAAAAAATCATATTTTATAATTTAGTGTGATTGGAATATAAATATATTTTACATATTTTTATATATTTTTTATCTCCCTTAAGTGTCTAATTTAAAAAAAAATGCATTAGTAAACAAAATAAAATATTCTACATAGGCGCAATTGTCAATGCATCTGATGTTGTTGGAATTAATTCAACAGGTCTACTAGTTAATGATAAAGCCCTAATTTTGAGTATTTTTTAGATTTAAACAATTTTTATATAAATATAAAAATCGAATCGGGAATAAATTATGAAGAATTACCAATAAATTTAAATTTGCCTAAAGATGGACGACGATATTTTGTTAAATTATTTAAATTTAATAAATCAGATGGAAAAAATGTCAGTCAATTAATTGGTCAAGATTTTACAAAAAATTATGATAACATTTCATTTAAATTAGAAAATAGTAATATTGTTGCGGACATGAAGCCGATTAAATTTAAAAATAAATTATTCTACACAACAAATAATTTGTTTGCTGTTTCTGTTTTTGAGGGAGAAGAACAAAAGGTACTACAATAAATATAATTTAATTCTTTAAACGGAAAGTAAAAATATTTGTTGTTGGTTATGTTTCTTCTCTTCTAAAATGTTTTCTTCCGGTTTCTCTTTTTTGTGGCATCTACATAATTATTTTGTATTGAGATCCAGGACAAATATTATTCGGGGAGAAAACATCTTGCGTCTCGGAACTGTCCATATCGCAACTCCCCATACCAACTGTTTTATTTTCAGTAAAACTGAATATTATCTAAAATATCATGTTCAATATTGTAAAGATGAATATTATCTAAAATATTCAGTTTGAAAATACTATTTTTTTTTATTTTAATAAATTGCTGTTTTTTACTTGAGAAAAAGTTTTTAATAATTTTAATTTTATTATAATTTTATTTTAAATTTAGATAAATATTATTAAATTACATTTAAATTTTCAGTTTTTTGGTTACTTTAATTTAGAAATAATGTTCAATATTGTAAAGATTTATTTAAAATACAAAAGAATAAATATTATCGAACTAGATCCAATGTTGTTTGACAGTCCTAGACGTCAAATGTACTTTACCTTTGAAAATAAAAATTATATAAATCCAAAGTTTATTCTTTGTAATAAACATCCAAAATGGATTTTACCAATTATAAATGGAAATTCATTATTTAAGCTTAATAATGTATGTAAAGGAGATGAATATATTTTACAGCTTAAATATTTGAATAAAGATATGGAGGTAATTTAAAAAATTTTTTTAGGATTAATTTTAAATATCCTTGGTACTGAAAACAGTGAGAATATACTTTAAGCAGACCCCAACTCAGTGGTCAATCAAATACTTGAACTTATTCTGGAGTTATCTAAAAATGTGTTCCCACTACACTACCTAATCTCAATCTAAGATACACACAATAAAAATCAACTTTAAGTATGTACTAGCGGAGGTGCTCGCCCTTCGGGCGAGCTCCTCCGCTAGCCATTTCCTAGGTCATAACAAAACTTAAGTCAAATCAATCTATTACCGGTCATTCCTTAAAAACTTTCTCATGCCCTTAGACTTCCCTAATGGAAAACACTTAAACTATCTCGTTAATCTCAAACCATAAACTTTAAAACTATATATTTCAATAATCAACTTTTCAACTTTCAAATTTTTTATCAACTTTTTATTTTTATCAACTTTTACAACTATCAAATTCATATGAAAAGCAATTAAACTATCTAGTTCAACTAAAAACATTAAGAAACAGTTAAAACTTTTATTTCAATAAATAAACGCTTAAATTTAAAAACAAAAAAACCTGTAACAAAAAACAAATATTTAGGGAAGAATATGAAAACAAAAAACTAACAAATAAACGTTGAAATATTGCATGATTTGAAAAAAAAAGATAAAATTTTAAAAAATAAAAACAAATTCTAAAAAATATTTTCAAATATCAACTTTTTTATTAACTTATTAACTTTTCACCTATCAAATTTTTATCAAATTTTATTTTACCAACTTTTTGACCTATCAAAATTTTTATCATCATTTTCAACTATCAAGCAATCTCAACTATCAAATCTCACAAAAGTCAAATATTCATACAAAAATAAAACTCACAAATACTAACTAAAACTTACAAATTCTAAAAAATCTCATTACTTTTCTGACTTCTCTAACTACACACTATTTTCTTTTTTGGTTTAAATTAAATGCAAATACAATTTAAAACAAAAAACTTAAAAATTCAAGACAAAAAAACTTAAAATTTAAACAAAAAATACCAAACAAATTCTAAAAAATCTCATTACTTTCTTGATTTATCTAAATACACACCATTTTCTTTATTTGGACATAATGTCATTTTTAAACAAAAATCCATTACCAAAGCTTTTTCACCCAAAACGGAACCTTTTTCAGTTGACAATTTACGGTACCCTTTTCTTTTGACCATTACCGGAACTCTTTTCTCACCCATTATGTGAAACAACTTATCAGACGGTTATTAAAGTTAAAAAATCTAAAATACAATCGTTTAACAAATAAAAACAAAAAAAACAAATACAACTGACACACAAAAAATCCAAAAAAATACAAAACAAATTCTAAAAATAAACATTACTTTCTTGCCTTCTCTAAATACACACTATTTTCATTTTGGGATATTTTGCCAATTTCTGGAATGAGTTCAATCGTCCTACGTTTTGTTGAGATTATTATAATCTATGTCCAGTATCTATAAAATAAAATTTTTCTACCCCAAAGGTGTAGCTTAGATAATTTTTTTAGTTAATTTTTATTTACTTATATTTACAATTTTAATAGTTACACACTAATTGTGGAGAGGCTTTATCTTCTGCTAATGTTAATTTATATTATATTAATTTTGAAATGCAACAAAATGGAAGTATTAAAGCATTATGTCAATTAGTTGGATATTTTCCTTTTAAGGAATTAAATAATCAAAATGATTTGGAAAATTTATTAAAAGTAAATTTATATATTTAAATATTACAGTCAAAATTCAAGTTGCGGTGTCAAATTTTTCAGTAGGTCTATGATCATCTGTTAGCTTATTGTGTAAATTTTTGGGTTAATAAATATTTATCTCTCGATAACCAAAAAAACTCTTATCGGTTCGTTCATTAGTATAAGTTTTTGAATTAAAAAACTCTTACGTAACTATAGCTAATAAATAGACTAATATAAATAGACTTAAAAATAATTTGAATTTGGCGGACCAAAATGAATTCGAACTGTAATTTACTATATAATTAAGAAAATAAATTTAATTTCAGAAAAAGGCATTAGAAGCCATCTATCATATTAATGTTGGCCACAAAAATAATAAAAGAAAAGCTAATTTTGGAACTACTAATTTAAGCATTCCAAAAATGAAAAAGGAGGATGATTAACACCTATCTAAAGTAGAGTTGGCCGGGATCGGATCCCGGTCGGGATCGGGCGGGATTATCCCGGGTTTTTTAATCCCGATCCCGATTTTTCTGATCCCGAGACCGAAAGGTGAATCCCGATCCCGGTTTTGGATGATCCCGATCCCGAGCCGGGATCCGGGACGGGATCGGGATGTGCATCAAATCACCGAAGAAAATCCCGATTTTATAAATTGACTAGAAGTCTGAAATAAAGTTAACAGAAAGAGGGGAGGCGTGAAAGTAAGAAAAATTTTCGCCTGCGGCGCAGAAAAGGAGCAAATTTGAACAAAGCTGTCTTTAAAACTTTTACGAAATAATAAGTGATTTGGTGTTATATCGAGCGATCAAGAGGGGTTGAGGGGAGTATCGGTGAATTTGGAGTATAGAAGGATATCGGAGGATTTACAGGGATTAAGTTAGATTTGAAGAGAACATGAATATATTACTTAATCCCTCAATCTCAGTTCTTAATTGTCCACATTTGAAAGTAGGGTTGCGCGAGGTCGAGGCCTCGCCAAGCTCTTGGTATAGCAAATTCTCAAAATTTTCGCCTGCGGCGCTGGAAAAAAAGAAATCTGGTGCCTGGCATTCCAGAATTCTAAAAATTTTCGCCTGTGGTGCCGAAAATGGAAGAAGCCCAGTCCCATTTATCCTCCCATTACCATATCCACACTTAATCCCCTGAACCGGAAAGTAAATCATGCGTTTACGAGACTTAGACACAATATTTCATCACCGCAGTGGAAATTTTAGAATTATATTGAGTCGTATGTGAAGAAAATAAAAATTTAAAAGTTAAAAGAATTTTTTTAGTAAATCCCGATCCCGATTTTTCAATCCCGGTCCCGATTCGGGATCGGGATCTCCATTCCAAATCCCGATCCCGATTTCGGCCAATCCCGATTCGGGATCGGGATCCGGGATCGGGATCACCATTCCAAAATCCCGATCCCGGGTTTTTCTCTAAATCCCGATACCGGCCAACTCTAATCTAAAGGCATTATGATTTTTGATAATGAATGTAAATATAAAAAAATTTTAATCCGGGTGGAAGACACACACTGATGGATTGCTGATGATTTTCTTTCTAAATGCGGTGTTATGACAATTGCGGATACGCAACAATTCCGGACGAAAGTTGAGGACGACGATTGCGGACAATTGCGATAGTTGCTAATAAAATATTTTTAATTTTAAGAATTATTGAAATGGGAGTCTGTTTTTAGTCCCAGCTAACTGTTTCCGAACCATTACGGTTTCCGGATTATTAAAAAATCTCAAATTAGTAAAACTTGATAAATCTGAAAACTTGTTAAAATAGTTAAATTTAGAATTTTAGTCTGGAATTGTCATATCCGCAATTGTCGTATGCAATAAATACTCGGTCATTAATATTTCATATCAGATCGAGCGATGTATTATTTTTTCCTTCCCGTCCTTTCATACATATATTCTAATTTTTAAATAATAAATGTAGATAAAGTAATTTATAAATTTAATGTGTATAATCCTCCAAAGGTCATTGAACCCGGAGTTATCACGGTTTTGTCCGAATCTTTGACAATATCAACGAATTACACGCAAAAGATTTACTGCCCTCCTTTCTAATTTTGGGACTCAAATAGCGATAAGGGTGGAGGGGGAGGGGTGGGATATGAACAAACTACCCAAATCTTTCAAGATCATGAAAAAGATTTGACTCCAAGAACTGAAGACCAAAATAATGTATAACAAATTTTCTCTCTACTAATTTATCGATAAACTACAGAATTAAAAAATGAAGTTAAAAATAAATAAAAAATTACATATGTATATGGTACCAAAAAATACAAATGTAAATAAAATAGGTACATATATAGTGGGTATTTTCTTGTTTAAATATTAAGGGATAATAACTGATGCACCGTGGCATATGATTTTTCTTAGAGTAATGGATATTTTGCTCAATTTCATACGATTCGCTCATCAAAAAATTTTTCGATAAGGAACTTTTAGAATTACCTACATAATCTTTCCCTAAAAGGCACAAAAATTTTTATCTTTTATATAAATTTAATTTCAATTGGAATGCTAATTGAAATTATATCCCTTGAAATTACAGCCCTTAGCGTTTCGGGTTAATTCATAAACTACTTCTGATTGAATTCTTAGTAGGGTTCAGCGGTATCGGGATCCCGACCGGTATCGGGCGGTATTATACCGGTCTCTTTGAATACCTATACCGATTTTACTGATACCGAAAGACAAATCCCGATACCGTTTTTGCTGATACCGATACCGAGGTATCAGCAAAAACTGGCTTCTTGGTCTTCAAAAATTTCCTGCGTCGCTGAAAAAGTGAATTTTTTGACCTACGGCCTTCTAAAATTCTCAAAAATTTCGCCTGCGGCGCTAATAAAGGAACAACTCTGGCTTATTGACTTTACAAAAATCTTTAAAATTCCGCCTGCGGCGCTGAAATGGGAAAAAACTTGGCTTTTTGACCTTAAAATTTTAGGAATTTTCGATTTTGGCGCCTTCGTTGAATAAAATTCTGGCTTAAAATTAAGTAATGTTTATTAATGAAACACAGGTGTTTTGTATCGAATGAAGCTTAATGGAAAAGAAGTTTTATGCAGGTCTGGTCCCCATATTGAGGGATATCATTCGATTATCGGAGGTATCCCTAGTACTCCCAAAAAGTCTACACCTAGTCCCCAAAGTTGATTTGAGGTATAAAGTTGGATTTGGAGTATAACATTGGATCAAAATGATATCGGAGGATTAAAGTGGATATCGATGGATTTGGAAGGTCTTCTTTTGGTTCCTGAGATGTTTTTGTCTCGAGAATAGCTTTATAGTGGTAATTTATGATTTTACTACTGATTAAATCCTTTTTCAAAATGAAACGTGAATTTATTTTTTTCATAATAAATTTTTTTAGGAAATACCGATACCGATTTTTCAATCCCGATCCCGAGTCGGTATCGGTACCGGTATCATTAACTCAAATCCCGATACCGATTTAGGCTAATCCCGATCCCGAGTCGGTATCGGGATCGGTATCATCAATCCGAAATACCGATACCGTTTTTTCTCGGAATACCGGTACCGCTGAACCCTAATTCTTAGCTCATAGGTACATCAGCTTAAAGGGTTTTACAGCCGTTCAAGGCACCGAGAAATTTTCGGTATGTACAGTAAGGAAGAAGGTCAGCTTGTTAGGCGGGGTAGTTATACAAAATGAGTAACTAAAAATATTAAAAAAGAACAATTATGTACACAACACGGACCCGAAAGAAGAAATCCAGTTAAAATGTTCAGCAAAGGGACAGACTCGATTAACGAAAATGGGGTTCTTTGTTTGTTTTTACAATTTACTTTTCAAATCATTTCCACTTCCTCCTTCAGATTTATGAAGAGCTTCGTTTATTTTCTCGAAGAAAATATTTTTTGGATTAGTATGGTTGTCCTTGTTAATTGTCTTCCGCAAATATTGATGAACTTTGTTAACATTAGCCTTGTAACTGGAAGAAAATTTTTATATTTTCCGAAAAAATAATAAATATGTATTTATGATAATGTGCGGCTGTTTTTAGCGGCTGCTTTTAGACAGCAAGTTTTTTAAACCCCAAAAGCTTTACACTAACCAAAATTTTCTAATTAGTTTAAATTCTCATATATTTATTCAACTATTTAATTACCTATCATCAAACAACGCCTCCTTCAAGACTTTTTCAATCGTTTCGATGTTTTCATTTAACATAAGGTTGAAGCTCAATGTTGGAGCATCAATTTTTATTTTCTGTTTGCCAGTGTGAACGTTTGCGCCATGCTTGCCTGGATTCATATGTCCACCATAAAGACTTGTTTTAGGTGGGGATTTGTTTCGAGGAGAATGTGGGGATTTGCCTCTGACATCCACATGCTTGGGACTTCCCCCAATAATTGCTCCTTTCCCAGCAGAATTTTCAATTTCAATTTCATGAGGAATTTTCAAAGCTTCAGAAACATAAAATTGATCCACTATATAGGGCAAAGTTAAAATTGGAACATTCTCATAAAATGCCTCAATTATTTGGTATCCACTGCCATTGGTAATTAATAGGAGTGTGTTACCTTTCGCTGAAAAATAAAAAAATAATTACCATATTTCGAATATAAACCCCAAGGGGCTCAGTTTTTAATTACCTCCGTATAAGGCTTTACTTCAGTAAATGCGGTTATTTTATAATATTTAAAATATACCCAATTCCTCTTGCATTTCTGAAATTTTTTTAATGACATGATTGTCAAGATTTAACACTTGTTTTAAATTCTTCAAATCTTCCCCTTCTGCTTTACAATCATAAATTAAATTAATTTCTTCTGAATTTGAAACGTTCTCAAATGCCTCTACTAATTTTTCCAAAATTATTATTGTTTCAGGTTGAGCAATTTGTTTGCAATATTCAATGCTTATAATCACTTGTTTGTTTTCACCCACGGATTCCTTTGAAATTGCAAAAATTAAAAAGCTAATTTGTTTTATATTTTCTGTCTTGAACTATTTTTCCTCCACAAAAAGTTTATGGCCGAACTTATAGTGTCGTACATTGCAGGAATGGGCCGTGTTGTGAAAATAGTTGTGTATCCTCGGATCAGGTTTAGTCTGAGTTTTAGGTGACCCAATCCATCTCTTTCACTCAAAAAAGGGCTCTATCTTAGGACATGCGTCCCATGAACTTTTATGCGTCCCATGAAATTATATGCGTCCCATCAACAAAAAATTGGATTTTTCTTGGTGTTGCAAAGTAGGGGTATGGGTACAAAACATGTTTTCATGTTCGGGATCTACGTCCACTGGGTCTCGGACCGTTCCTTACCCTATCCCTCGAAATTTCTGAAAGTTATAGCCAATTTTTAAAAATTTTAGAAAAAGCATTTAACTTTCAGAAAGACCCAGTAGACGTAGATCCCGAACATGAAAACATGTTTTGTACCCATACCCCTACTTTGTAACACCAAGAAAAATCAAATTTTTTGTTGATGGGACGCATATACTTTCATTGGACGCATAAAAGTTCATGGGACGCATGTCCTAAGATAGTAATGAATAAATATTGAATTGGAAGGTGGTGCCTCCCATCCAAAAAATTTTCATAATAAACAGTACCCTAACAATGCGTTCAAAAAACTTGCCTGTTCATGCTTAGATTCCTTCAAATGAATCCCTCCAACATAAAAAACATTTTCAGGTTTATTTTCAGCTAAAGGAAAATCAAAGAATGGATGCCCGTTGAGGAATATTCCTTTAATCTTTGAATAAAGATTCTGAACTGTTTCTCCAGATTTATCAATGCATGCATACCATGTGTTCTGTAAAATTTATATTTACTTAATTAATTAACTAAGAAAGGGGTACAATATATAAAGGGGTACATAATTAACTGACAGAGGGCAATTAACAAAGTTATACTTTAGCAAATATAATAACAAGAAATCAGGCCGGGACTTGTCTCATTCAAAAATCTATGTTAAAATTTCTCGAGATATTTAAATTTCCCTATATCCTCTAACAGCTTAGTCTCACCCTCGCATATCTTACACAAATATTTATTTCCTGATTCATTATTTTTGTTAGGAGGTTATTAATGCTAAAACCCTTGCATGCCTTAATTTAGAATACGCGGTAGTCAGAATTTTAATCTAATTAAATAACCAAATCGTTATGAACAGTTGAGAATATTTGAAAGCTCTTTTCATATTGTTCGGCTATTTCCCTCTTCCTTTCCTTTGTTGGTGATAATTCATTATCGCCTGTTTTTGCCGAATAAATTTCTTAAAATATAATTTATCAAAAAGGGTAATACAGTTATTTAAGAAGATATTTATCTGATTACAACATTAAAAATGTTTTTTCTTATATTTCCTATTAGATTAGGGGTCATTAGGATTTTTGATTTGTTAACCAGTAATCTAATTTAACTTTACCTGGAATATTTTTTGGAAATTCTTTCCCAGCATATTTAAATTGATAAGCATTAAGTTGAATGTTGTTAATGCCAAAAACATTTTTAATTCCTGCTGAATGGAGAATGAAGAGAGCTCCAGTGTCCCAAGTGTCAAAAACCCCTAAATCAAACTTTGCTTCCTTCAGGTAATGAACAGTAGCTCGATTATTTTCAAATAAATCTTAAATATTTTATATATTATTAACCAAATAACAACTTAGAAGGCAAAATATTTTGCATTTTAACCTTTAAAGACGGTGAGAGCTTCATTTTCCAGGATTTGACTACTCTGTTCGTAACCTCTCTTTATGAATTTATTCTCTAAATTCTTCACGCCTTCGTTCAATTTTTCGGGATAATCGTCTGGAAAATTGACAACTTGATATGTATTTCCCGTTCCTTCTTCAAAATTTTCGAGATCAATTCCATAGTCGAAATTATCTCCAATTTCTTCATTGTTGGTGTTTAGAATTAAAAAGTGCTTAATATATTATTAAATCTATTTATTAAATAATAAAATAAACTTCTTTTTTAAATAAGCTATTTACTTATTAAAACTTGGAAATAAGGAGAATATTTTATAAGTGCCAGAATTTTAAAAATAAAAAGTTTGAACGAAAACTTTTTATAATTCAGAAAAAAATATTTAAAGTGGAATCTAATTAAATCTAGTCTAATTTCAAATACCCACCACAAAAAACTTTTCGGTCAGCGTATTAGCAAAGGCACTGTTCATTTTAAAATGAACTTTAAGAAAGTTTGGAGCAATAACCAAAGCATTTTTCTTTTTAGATTCATTGTTCATAGTGTTACTACTGCCAGATTGCATTCCATTTGCATGAGGTAGAAGCAACGAAGCAATGCCCAATTGAAATAGCATTGAGTAAGGAAGCATCCTTCTTCTGGATAAAAATATAGATTTTGAAATCAAGTCAAAAGACGCCTAACTATAGAAAGTAAGGTTATTCTCATTGGGTCGTAGGGGGTGTGGAGACGGGGGTGTGGAGCTCATGATGAAGCCGCATTTCTTTTGTAGATAAAAAAACTCTCAGGCCTCACTCACCACAGGAGGGAGAGGATTGGGTATGGCAAAAAATTTTGTTGGGGAATTATTATTGTTTAGAAATTTTTTATTCATGACCTAGAGAAGGGAGCACCAACATTAGTTCCTTTCTTATAAGATTAGATAATATTTATTAATATATAATTTAAACATGATCAGACCTCAGTTCAGCAAAACTCAGCGATAAACAATTTGAAAAACGACTTTAGGTAATTAATGAATATTTAAATGAATGTGAGTCTAATGCCAATTTTGACCGGCTTATAAAAGGAGCTTTAGATGGGAGGAGTTGTAAAATGGAGCGTGAGAAATTACGAGGATTTGGCTAAAACTCCTCCCACAAAAATCCTCCTTTCCCCTTGTGAGGTCCCTCTAATAGCCATTTCACAGGATTTGCACTTTAAAGTAGAGTTGCGCGAGATCGATATCTCGACCGAGACTCCGACCTCGAATTTTAAGTCAAATAAAAAATTAAGGAAGCATTTCCGACAATGAAAAGAGAAAAAATATTTTTGACAAGAAAGAGTAAGAAACAATTCCCCTGAAATTATTTTATACTACATTATTTAATTAAAAGCATCGTATTTACTTGATGCTTAATGTATATTATATACCGTAATACACTAATTGTTTTTATTTTAGCCGATTCTTGGAATGATTAAACATCGAATATTTAAAAACAATGGCATATCTTATGAAATTTTACACTTAATAGCCATTTCAAAATCACAAACAGGATGCCCTTAACGCTAGGAAAGAATTTACGCAATTTAAACAATCCCCAGCTCTGGTCAGCTCAATTCCAAAGCAATTTCTGTAATTCAACTTCTCGGTCTCTACCCTTAATAATCTCGATTAAATAAAAAACCTCGATATTTTTTTCATAACCCTAGATCATTTTAAGCTTCACACGTAAGATGCACTTTTATTAACATTAAAGTCCATCTGCCCTTTAAATAAAAGTCCACAAATTGTCGATTTATTGAATGAGCGGAATATTCAATTGAATTCAACACATATGATTTCCGCTTATTCAATAAATCGGCACTCTTTCAACTTTTATTTAAAGGGCAAATCAACCTTTAATGTTAATAAAAGTTAGAGTTAGAACCCGGACCGGATCCGGATCCGGATTTTCCGGATCTTGTGGTCCGGAATCCGGGTATTTTGATAAAAACTGGATTTTCCGGATTTTGATCCGGAAAGTCCGGTCCGGGTCGAGTCAAAAAAACCCGGATCCGGTCCGGGTCCGATATTTAAAAAATAATATCATTTTTCCCCACGAAATGAGAAGAATGAAAAAATTTGGGAGGAAAATGCTCAAAAAAGTGAATTTTTTTCGCAACAGCATCTCCGTTGACGGGCCATCCTCCTCCGTTCTCAGAACAACTTCTCGGAACAAATCCCCCGTTGACCATAGAGGGATTAGAAGTGATTAAGAGGGTATTGGAGATTAGCAGGGATTTGGGGAATTCTGGCGTTAACAGAGATTAGGCCCATTAATTCTCAGTCACTTGGACGGATATCGGCGGATATAATTGGATTGATGGGAATAAGTTGTTTGAAAGGATTATGGGGGATATGAGCGTTTTTGAATGATATCAATGGAATTTGAGGGGACTGCCTCCTTCGGAGGCAGTTCTATTCTTTTAATCCCATCGAACCGCAACGATATCTCTCTCTATCCCTCATATTTCCCGATATCCCTCTTAATCCTCTAATCTCCCGATATCGCTCTTGATCCACAGATATCTCTCCTAATAGCCCAAAACATCAATATCACACTTATTCCCTCTAACTCTATCGATATCCACCTTAACCCTCTTAGTCCTTTCAATTCCCATTATATTCCTCGATATCCCTCCAAATCCAGCGATATCCTTCTCGATGCCCTCAACAACCTTTGTTTTAATTCACCAGTATTTAAATGCTATTTACTCAAAATTCACATATTATTTGCGAAAATTTATGAAAAATTTTTTTTTTGAAAATCCGGGTCCGGATCCGGGTCCAAAAAAACCGGATTTTCCGGATTTTGATCCGGAAAATCCGGTCCGGATAAGTAATAAATCTTTGGACTTTTTTTAAGGTTAAAACTTTAAATAATTTTTAAGAAAAATTTTAAAAATCCGGAATCCGGATCCGGCATTTTTCAAATTTCTAACTCTAATAAAAGTGCATCTTAAGGTTAAAACTTTAAATAATTTTTAATAATCTTTGGACTTTAAAACTCACAAAGAAATTTCCATTTCAAAATTGCGAAAAAACAATGTTTTGGCGCAAAACCCCTACTTTTAGGAGGGGTTTGGAAGAGTAATTTTGCGCGAAAGACAATGTTTTGGCGCAAGCCCCTCCCTTCGGGAGGGGTTTATAATTTTTTGGGGGTGCCAAATAATTTACCGCACGCACATCAGGCACAGACTTTTTTCAATGGGCCCCTCGAGTGATACATTTGTGGTGATAAAAAAAATTATTTAAAATATTTATTTAAATTTATTTAAAATAAAAATTTATTTAAAATTATTTAAAATGAATTATGAAAATGATCGGTTGAATACTTTTCTTAAAAATGCCTAGGAACGCCTCTTTTTTTTAATTTAAAAAATTTTATAAAAAATTTTTCAAAGTAATTTTAAAATCGAAAAAAGTTATGGTCCAAAATATGACTTTGGGACTCAACTGACCGGGGCTCAACCGTTTATAATAAAAATTTAAATCTTATTGTAATAAAAATTTAAATCTTTGGCATTATATATTTTTAAATAAGTTTGGCTTGGAGTGTATATAATTTGGCTTTATTTTTTTGTTATTTTTTCAAAAAATTTTTTCTTTCATTTTTCGTATAATTTTTAATTAAAAAATTTCTGAAGGTTATTTAATTATAAATCTTCATTCAAAAAATGAGTAAAACACATCCAGAGATGAAAAAATACATGAAAAAATACATGAATTAAATTAAATGGAAACAGGTTTTTTTAAGATTTTTATTATTTAGTAAGAATTAATTTAAGGAGTGCCTCCGGTATTTTGCAACGATTTGATCTTTTTATGAATATTTGTGAAAAGGTTTGTTTTCTTATTTAAATATTGTTATTCTGTGGGGGTGTCTGGCCGCCAATAGTATTCCCCTCCTTTTTCGTATACCCCCCTCCTTTTTTTCCTCAAAACATTTAAAAATGGTCAGTTGACTGACATAAAATCAATGTAATTGAACAAGATTTGGCATCGTGGCTTCATTAGTCTTTTTAGGTTGTCCTGCAAGGAAAATCTCGTGATGTGATTGTTCGTGAATTACAACGCACTAATTTAAATGTCAACGAGGCAGTGAACAATTTACTTTCTCGTGATGATGATGAAATGGATGATTTGGATGCCACAAGTGAGGTCTATCTTCACGAAGAGTTGCTTTCTTTGATCGATGCTGGCCTTCGTTCAGATGGAAGTGGTGCTGCAGCAGCCGCTTTACTTGATAGCGACAGCATTTATTCTGCTGGAGATGGATACGAATACTTGATTTCACGTGATTTGGCTAGACGCAAGGGTGAAGGTTTAAAGTTGAAAAATTTTTTATTTTTAACATTTCAATTCAAAAGACAAAACAAAGGATCAAAACAAAGAAAATGATGACAGTTCCTCGACAATCCAGCAACATTTTTTTCTCGGTGAGCGCTATACTTACTGGGGCTTAACGGGCAATGATGTTGCTGATGGTTCAACAAAATTCCAATTTCCTGATGATGTTACAAAATTTGTAAAAATTGTCTCTATGCAATCTGAACTTATTGCGCTAGCTGATAATGGAAAGATTTATGGTTGGAGCTGGGAGATTGATTCTAAGCCTGACAATTCTCCACATGTTGCAAACGACATTCTTTTCTCATCCATTGGTATTTTATATTAATTTACCTACATATGTGAATCGTAATAGATATGGAATTTAAATTAAAGTTTCTATGAATTATTTTTAATTTTTGTTTAGATATAGAAGGAGAAGGCGAGGCTGGCTCCATTTCTAATATTGAATCTTGTGGTCTTCGCGCAGCTGTGCTTTCCAAAAATGGTCTTGTTGGATCATTTGTTGACATCTCATGTGGCAATAGACTTGGCCGTATACTTTCTGAAACTCCTATTGAGATGCCTGAACAAGTCGACAAGTTGCTCTGCTGCACGCTTTATAGTGCTGTTTTGACAAAAAATGGGAATGTATTTTGGAGGTTGTTTCTTTAATAATTTACGTCTGGAAAATTTTTTAATTTAAGAGGAATTTGCCCATTTAATGAGCGCAGGAAGATTTGGGAAAGAATACGCGCTCGCAAAAAACAAGTCACTTTTGAATCGTGTGGTTCAGAGATCGTTGTTGGAAGCGAGGTTTCTATTCAATTTATTTTGTTTAATTTAATTTTCCTTTTTTAAGGTACGCACAAAATCTAATCCAATTTATTCGTTTGGTTCTATTGCTGTGAACTTCAGTCAAGGAATTCCAATGGTTTTTTTTTATTATTTTTTTTTGATTTAACTGATCTTTCAGATCGGTGTTTTGTAGAGGATGCATGGACGTTGAATGAGACTTGTTGTTTACATGTCTTTGGGTTATTCAAATTAAAATATTTTATAATTTCAATGTTTTTTTAGAAATGCGAATGCTTACGACAACTATAATGGTGAGAAACTTCAACAACAAAAGGAGAAACGTGTTTTATTCAATTGTAAATTTTGCAGTTTCTAGTCAATTTTGACGATTTACTTTTACTTTCTTTTTCCCTTATTCGTTTATAATTTTAACTTTTTTTTTCAATTCTAGGTATTTTATGGACCATTGCGCTTGATGATAATGGAAAGATATGGTTGGAGTTGGAAGATTGATTCTAAACCAGGCAATTCTCCTCGTGTTGCAAACTCAATTCTTTTCTCATCCATTGGTATTTTTATTAAATTTAATTTGAATATGTAACAGGGATGTCAAGTCCGAGAAAGATGTGTCAGGTTTTCAAAAATTTTACCGGATCGGGCTTCGGAAAGAAAAAGTCCGGGTGTTGTGTCTAGGCCATGGCTTTTAAGGGATTAAGAGGATTTTGATTATTTCATAACTAAAATTTATTAAATCTGTTTCCTTTTAAGGATTTAAAATTTTTAATTAAATTTAGAAGAAAGCGATGTTGACTCCATTTCTAATATCGAATCTTGTGGTCTTCGCACAGCTGTGCTTTCTAAAAGTGACCATGTTGGATCATTTGTCGACATATCATGTGGCAATAGATTTCCTGCTACATTCCAAATATTTGTTAATATTATGAATACAAAAACAATTACAATCAACGTTCAATCTTCTGATACTATTGAGAATGTGAAGGCAAAAATTCAAGACAAGGAAGGAATTCAATTTGAAAACAATTATTTGGTAATTTTTGATTAAATATAAAAGTTTTTGATTGAATATGGTTTAAAGACCTGTGGTAAAATTCTTGACAATACATCTCATTCTATTCATTTCGACGAGCTGAGTCGAATGGTACCACTCCTTACTTTACCAATCAATTTTTTACTAGATTTTGTCCTAAATTAAAAAACCAGAGTGATCAAGCTAACTTTGAGGTGAAAAATTCGAATATGAAATGACCCATTTATCTGTATGTACTGCATAAAATCGAAAATAATGGGGTCATGTTTTTTCTAGGCTTGTATGTTCGAATATACAAATAATATCTCATTCTAAAAAGCTCGTCGAGATGAATATAATCAGATGTATTGTCAAGAATTTTACCACCCGTACATACACTACATAATTTTAGACATTCGATGGAAAAATTATTTATGGCAAATATACAATTGAAAATTATAATATCGAGAAGGAATCTACACTTTATTTTAAAACAAGACTTGAAGCTGGAAATAGAAAAAAATCAAATTTTATAAATAAAGTGTGCAACAAATACTTGCTCATTCAAAGAATTCGAGTACGAAAGAATCATTGATGCTCGTTTCTACGAATGTAACAGATGTCAAAAGAATACTACAATTGAATTTCAAGTAATTTTATTCTCTAAAATTTTGAGATAAAATTTACAAAATTAAAAAAAATTTTTATAAAATTCTTTCATTTAAAAAATTTTTAAGCTTAAATTCGTCAATGATAGGAAACATTACTGGACATCTTTTACCGAAATAAACTTCTTTCTTGTTCAGTGGATTAAAAACAACCCTATTAAAAAGATAAATACGAAGTGCAAAGAATGTGGAGGAAGAAGAAAATTTTATAAGGTAGATGAGGAGGGGATGGAAGGTGAGGAGGGGGAGGAGGGGGAAGAAGAATTTGATGAAAGGGTTGAACTTATTGCGCAAATGTGGATGAAGTAATTTTTTTAATTTTTAAAGTTAAACTTTTTGAATCAAAAAATTTTTTAATAAGGATGGAGAAATTGATGTTGGTGGGCCTATGGATATGATTGGGCCTCATCCCGAGCCTCCTCCTGCCGTTATTGACGAGGCGGAGGGGGCACCCATTCCTCTCGCCGTACTTGGCGAGGCGCAGGGGAATGGGGGGATGAGGAGCCTCACTCTGCCTCAGATGAAGATGATGATGTATTTTTGAGTAAATTTTTAAATTTATATTTAAATAAGGTGCGAACTATTGCTGGAGATATTGAACTCCAGGAGCCGATTGACGAGGAACCTGGGACCCACCCCGAGCCTCCTCTAGCCGTAATTCCCGAGGCGAAGGGGGCACCCAGTCCCCTCACCGTACCTGGCGAGGTGCAGGGGATTGGAGGGGTTGGGTTACCCGCACCTTTGAATGAAAATGAGGTTTAATTTTGGTGTTTATTGTTTTAATTTTTTAATTAGGACCCTTCTGGTATAAGGGCTGATTTGGATGAGAGGCCCCAGGTGTCAAATATTGGTGAGACTCCTGGGGTCTCAGGAACCCAGCCCGTGCCTCCTCCAGCCTTAATTTGTGAGGCGGAGGAGACAACCACTCCCCTCGCCGTATCTGACGAGGCGCAGGGGAGTGGGGGGAATGGAACATTAATTATTGATGGGAGTTTTGGAGTAGAGGTTAAAATTTATTTATTTTCCTTAAATGTATTCCTAAATTTAGGAGGAGGAGGAAAATTTAGTGCAAAAACAAAGGAACAAGAGGGGTACAAATTTAAAATTAATAATTTAATTGTGTTAAAATACTAGGTTTAATTATAAATTAAAATAATTAGAGAAAGTAACCGAAAGGTTTAGTTTTCAGGTATCCTTATATCTTCTATCTTAATCTTTTATTGCCTGTAATGGGCGATTTCTTTTTTCTATCTAATCTTTTTTATTGCCTGTCATGGGTGAAAATCTTCTTTTATTGCCTGTAATGGGCGAAAAATCTTTTATTGCCTGTCATGGGCGTTAATAAACTTTTTAACTTGTCTTTCGGGTACTTTCTCTAATTATTTTGATTTGTAATTACACCTAGTATTTTGCCATGATTAAAAATTTAAATAAAATTCAAAGACATATACTTAGGAATAATACCTATTATTTAAATATTTGAGGTAAAAATATACACTAAGATTGAATAATTATTTGCGAATATATGTGGTATTATTCCTAAGTATTTAGTGCAAAAACAAAGGAACAAGAGGGGTACAAATTTAAAATTAATAATTTAATTGTGTTAAAATACTAGGTTTAATTATAAATTAAAATAATTTTAGAAAGTAACCGAAAGGTTTAGTTTTCAGGTATCCTTATATCTTCTATCTTAATCTTTTATTGCCTGTAATGGGCGATTTCTTTTTTCTATCTAATCTTTTTTATTGCCTGTCATGGGTGAAAATCTTCTTTTATTGCCTGTAATGGGCGAAAAATCTTTTATTGCCTGTCATGGGCGTTAATAAACTTTTTAACTTGTCTTTCGGGTACTTTCTCTAATTATTTTGATTTGTAATTACACCTAGTATTTTGCCATGATTAAAAATTTAAATAAAATTCAAAGACATATACTTAGGAATAATACCTATTATTTAAATATTTGAGGTAAAAGTATACACTAAGATTGAATAATTATTTGCGAATATATGTGGTATTATTCCTAAGTATGAATTTTATAACAATTATATATTAAGCTCACGAGAGAACAGCGTCCGAAAAATCAAATAGAAATTTCCAGAAGAAACAGAAATTTGAAAAAATAAAAAAATTTGTAGAAAATTTTGAAGAAGAAAATGGTCCAATCCTTATAAACATCAATGATTGGGAGACATCATCTATCTCTTCGAGAGGTAGTTTCTACAATGATGATAGGAAAGTGATAAAATTAAAATATAATCGGATTAAAGATATAAATTAAAAAATAAATATTTGTTTAATTTTTAAAATTTAATTTTATATCCTATATATAATCTGAGTTTGTCTGAGGGAAAAATTTATTACTTTAACAAATATAAATTTTTAATTAAAAATATTAAAATTGTTCACTTTGAAATGAATTAGTTTAAATTTAAATTTTATGGCCAAAGTCAACAATTTTCATGTTACGGGTCACTATACCTTTTAGAATAATTGGTTTAAAAGTTTTTGTTAGCGGGGCAGAAATAATAGAACCTATTTTACATTAGGTTGGATAAAGGAGTGTGCTTTCTGCCACCCATAGGTTGACTCTAGGTTACTTTTAAATCATATTTAAAAATTTTTTAAATAATATTACAATTTATAACCAAAGTCAACAATTCTATAATTTGGTAAAACAATTCCTTTTAAAATAATAGGGCTAAATTTTTTGGAAATGTGTGTGGTACATACAGTGCCTTTCTTAATATTGGGTCTTATGAAATGGGGATAATTGACTATAATTAAATCATTTTCTTTACCTTCTGATTCATTTTCTTCCATCATTCGTCCAAATTCCAAAACACTTTCTCGGAATGATTTGTAATGAAGCTTCTTGCACACATCTGCGTTGAGTGTTATTCCTCGAACTCTCAGTGATGTCTTTTCTTGGCCCGTTTCTCTATCTATCATTTTAAGTCCATATGCCTTACAAGCAGCCCCCACATATTCTTCTATCTCACAATCATCATATTCTTTTGCCACATCTCCTAGATATGGTCCATCAGAAAGAGGGCATTTGCGTTGTTTTGGATGAGCGAAAAGAATGCTGTCTGTGTCGCCGTACAATACTGAACAGGTTGGTGTTCTGACTATTTTCTGCATTGCTCTTAATAATTTTATTCTCGCCATTGAAGTCGTCCAAAGAGAAATGACAATGTTGTAAGCATTATAGTCCTCAATGAATTCATTTTTAGGTTCATAAGTTATTAAAATGGTGTATTCTGTTAATTTGTCAATTGAATTGACTTCTATTGATTTATTCTCTACAAATGTTCTAAGTTCGGCAGGCGAATCTGTGATATGGTTTTTTGTCAAAGTATTCCTAAGACTGAAGCGGCCCCAGAGTGAATTTAACATTAACTTGAATTTAACATTAACCTCATTGCCTTGTCTGGCATCATCTTTTCTCTTTCTATTTTGATTCCAAATCTCTTCTTGCATTCCATTATAAATTCATCTTCTTTTTCTCGTTTATCAATTTGTTTTGGGAATCCACTTGAATGCATCTTCATGCTCATAAATTCTGCGACATATTCTTTGAAAAGTTCACCATCCCATTTATCATAATGAAGTGCTCTAAAATATTTGCTCACTCTATATCCATTGTCTAAAGCCTCAGCCAATTCAATTGATGTGCATGTTGAAACCGATCCCCTCTTTTCATCATTATGTGTACAGTTGTATTCATGTAATGTAGCGCCTCGGGGAAAATCCAGTGAACAGTGTCGACATAGTGGAAAAAGCAATCTATCATCGAATTTTACAGGCATGACTGGAATATCTGAGTGTTGTGGTGGTATTAAAAAAACTTTGAGGATTCCTTTCACAGGAATGTGACTGCTGTTGTACCAATTTACTTTTTGCTCATTTGATGGTATTATGATTACTTTTGGATGTCCCACAGGGAATGCTGTTGTTGCTATTGTCGATGGATAAAGCGAATTGAAGTCTAAATATGTAATATCATGTTGATCGTCTGCCTCATAGTGAAGACTAAATGGACCAGTTCTCCCACCAAAGAAGCAATCTCGTAATTTAATTGGTCCTTTATCTATGTAGTTTGAAAAACTCTTCTTCATTTTTCTATCTCTTCTTAACAGATCTTTTATTTCACACTCCCACACTATGTCGACATGTCGTATATGTTGTTTTAAAATTTGGATTCTCTCTTTATTTTCCTTCTGAATAACTTCAACTGTCTTTCCACTGGGTAATATGAAATCTGGACGATCCCCATAGTGTTTCGGGCATGCATGCCACACACATCCATTTACTTCTATTGCTCTATCCTCACTTTTTATTTATCCGTCAACTTTAAATCTTCCAGCAACTTTATATTCACCTTCCTCAGAGTGGGCAGTTTGAATCACAACAGAATTTTTTTCCGCATACCAGTCGAGATACTTCATAGCCAATGTGCTTTGGTTGTCGCATGTGTCGTATCCCTTCTCAGGAACAATACCCAAATGATCAGGTTTCAGATTATTTAATCTAAAGTGTTTCATGCATGCCGACGCGATTGTCATTGTATCACGTATAATATCTATTCCAATTGAACCTGTTGTTTGTTTTGGTCGGCTAATTTCCAAAAATTTGCTGCGAAATGCCAATAATGCTTCTGTTAGGATTTCAACGTCGTTCAAGCAATATTCGGCTAGAGCTTCATTTAAACAAAAATGTTGATGACATTCTTGGGTGTACCACTTATCAAACGCCTTTTGTTTTTCTGGTAGCATACCACCATACAAATAATCAGATTTTTGAGGAAGGTTCGGAAGTGTTTTGTCGTAGTTGCTTGGATTGTTTGCTAAATGTGGGAAGAATTGTTTTTCCTGGATTTGTAGATCGAAAGCACCAACAAGTTGACCTAGGCCTACTGGGCAAATGTTGTAAGAGTCACGGAATATTACTTCATTGCATTTATTATTACGTGGAACTTTCATTTCATACAATTTATTTCCTCGTCGAATCAATGATGGAACGATTCCAGCTGCAAAAATTTCTCGGAAAACCATCACCATATCATATCTTCCGCCAAAGTGAGAAAATGCTATAGTTGTAAAGCGTCCATCAAGTTCAAATAGTAACCAATTGACAAATTCATGTAGAGGATTTGTTGTAACTTTCTGCTCGTCGACTTTTGTTTTGTAAAATGGGCGTTGTGAAAAAGTGATGTTTCTATTTGGGCCACAAACATTACAAAATTTTTTGTCACGTCTTAGAAATGTTTTCCAGTGCTTTCTATCCAACATACAATTAGTGCAAACCACAGTTGCAGCAATAAAAATTATTTCCTCTTTTGTCAAACTAATCACTTTTCATCAAAATTAAAAATATCCCCAATTCTTAAAAATTTGTGTTTCCAATGTTTACAGAAAATAAAAGATTTACCATTAAAACATTAATTTTTAAGCAACCCTACAATAATTTCACTTCACAATTACAACGAGATGCTGAACAATTCCATGACAGAGTTGTCCAAAACCTGACAGGGGAAGCCTTGACGTTATTTAACCAAATTTGGGTTAGTTACTAATAAAATTAACTAAATTCGAAAAATATTATAATGTAATCTTTCATTATTTCAAAAATTTCCCCACCCCCCCCCCCCCCCCCACCCCCAATTTCTTATCCTTCAGAGTATTCGCCAAGATGATACCATAACTCGTTTGGCCGAATGTCAACAAATCAAAAACGCATATAGGTAAGCAAGCCTCTCCCGAAGTTCGCCAACAAGTGCCGTTTATTCTTCCTTCAATTTTGGGCCCACCCCCGCGTGGATGTTGCTTTCCCCGTCCTTTCTCTCATTCTAGCAGCAGCGAACAACAACCAACAGACAACACTCTGGATGATCAACAACAGGATGATGAAGATAATTGAGAATAGAATGATTGTGGAAAGTTGAATAAGAATACAAGAATAAACACATAAGAATACAATTTTTTGATAATAAAAATAAAATATCGATGGGCATATTGTCAAAATTATTTTTATAAAATGATTAATCATCCAGAAATTTCTCAAGTTATTTCGTAAAATCCGGAAAGTTTAAATGATTTTTTAAATTTTGATTTGTAATACAATGGCGTAAATTAATAATAGCAAGTAATCAAAATATCACATTTATCCGTTTACTAATAGACATAGTTTGGTTGCTTAGTTAATATGTACATATTTATAAAATACTTTAAGGATAATTTATCTGGAAACATTTAAAAAGTTTAGTCGGGGGTTAAACAATAAAATAAGAATAGAGCAAAACTTTCGTTCCTTAGATTAATGGCAGAGTCCAGCAAACAAGTATAGGCGAAGTTCAGCATACACTTTAAAAGTCTCAGATTCGATTCCTGCCCAATCGCTAAACTTTTGCTCTAATTTTAATATAAAATGATTCGGGGTAGAAATACTGAATAAAATATAAAACATTATAGAGGTGACAAATTTGGGTAAAATTTTGAATTCGAAGGAATTTTTTAGTTGAATAAATTTAAATTCAATGTGAATTTTTGGGGAGAGATGAATAATTTAGCAATCATATCATCAAAAATTTTTCATTTGTTTTCCACAACTTTGTTTATCAACAACCTAAAAAGTTCAACCAACGCTTTGATTTAGATTTAGTAATAGACTTATCCTGATCGATTAGATCTTTCATAGTACCTTCGGTTTTATGTTTAGTATTGTCCTGTTGCTTGTGTTGCTTCCTTACTAGAAGTTTCCATGATTTTAATTATTTGTAAATTTAAATTTTTAAAAATAAATTTAAAAATAAAATTAATAAAATAAAATATTTTTAATTATTTAGATATAAAATGAAATGCCTAAATTAAGCAGGTCTGTGAATAAAAAGTGAAATACAATTTTAAACTTTTAATACACCAGTGGTTTTACGCAATTTTTTTCTTTGAAATTTACAATATTGCTTAAATTAAGCAGGTGTGAGAATAAGGAAGTGAAATACAATTTAAATTTTTTAATACATCAGTGTTAAAATTTACAATAAGTCAAAAAAAAGAAACAAAAAATTAACACAAAAAGTACAAAATAAATGCAAAAATTAATTAAAAAATGAGAATTTTTAAACTTAAATTATTAAAATTTAAAAGTATATCTATGTACTTTTGGTATTAGACTGAAAAAGACATTCATAAAATGGATTACACCAGGGCTGGGCGAAGTCAATAGTCTTGGTCGTGGTCTGATATAAAATACATAAAAAATTAGTTAAGGAAAGGAAAAAATGTAAAATTATAAAAAAAAGGAAAAAAAGTAAAATTAAAAAAAGTAAAAAAAAAAGAAAAAAGCCAAAAATCCTTGCTCTCCCAACACAAATGAGATACCCAGAAATCTACGTGATATGACTTTTTTAAACAAAGTTAACACTAATTCATTTGAACTTGTCACTTATTTAGTCTTTAATATTTTCAAGCATTTTTACTAACTTAAATATAACTTTAATCGGTTAAACTTTTAAAAAAATTTTAGTAAATGAAAATAATAATTGCTTTTAGATAAAAATAAAATAATTTTCCATAATCGTTAATATTCATTAAGTAAATCTTCTAAATTGTGGTTGCATATAATTATTTTTAAATAAAAATTTTGGAACAAAATATTTTTGTGTTTCTATTTTCCTTCCAAATTTAGACAAACCATAACCAACATCTCCATATGTTAGTAAAGTCTTTCTTGGCTCATTCTATGTATAATAAAATATTTTTTAATTAATATTGGGATGAAATTCTATTTTTGATTTAGGTAAATGAAAAGTTAGAATTTTTCGCTCTTAGTGTTTTTTAACCATTGGAAAATAATTGAATACACGACGAAAAAATTATATGTATACTAAACTACTAAAGAGAATCCTAGATTGGCCAACCACCCTCATTAGAAAATGTCTTGTAAAGGCCCTTCTCTTTAACTTGCCTCAATAGTTCTTCCACTTGCACGCATTGAATAAATTGGATTGTTGAATAATATTAAAAAGTTTAAAATTAAAATAACAGAAATTATAAAAGAATAATTTAAAGTTGGCAACATTCTTTTAAAAATTTGTTTAATATATTTAAAAAAATCTAAAATGTTAATTTTATTGTTTTTTAAACTTCAACTTTAAACGATGTAAACGAATTACGCTGCAATTTTTGGTATATTGTCTCCATCACAGAGAAGAGTCGGGGCCATATCAGCTAGGCTAATAAAAATATGTTTTCGGGAACTAAGCCCACTTGGTCTGCGACCGTTCCTTACTTTATCCCTCAAAATATTTGAAGGTTATAGCCAATTTTTAAAAATTTCAGAAAACAATCTTACATTTTTAACACCTTAAAAACATCTTAAATTTGTTACGTCATAACGGAAAAGACATCAATTTGTCCTGAAATGTAATTTGGCCGCCGACATAAATGCTTAAAAAAAGATCGCAAATGAGCACATAATCGCCAAATTTATCCGCTACTAGAAAAAGCCAACAATTTCTAGTAGCTATTTAAAACGACGTTTATAAATAAAAAGAGCTTCAACATATTATTTAATTATAAACTTTTTTATTTATTAAAATAAATTTTCCGAGTAAATATGTCTAACAATAAAAATATTTCTTAACTGTCGGGAATGTGAAAAATAAAAGTATTATGATATTCACGTGTTTTGTTAATTTGGAAAAAAAATTTTCATTGAAATTTTTAAAATTAAATTTTGACAAAAAATTTTTTTATTTATTTTGACGTTAAAGTGCTATGCCAATTTTTAAATAAACAATGCACTTTAAATTATAAAAAAATAAATCCACTTTAAAAATAAATAAAAATTTCTCACATATATTTTTCTTATTATTTTCTCAGACGCCTATTTCACTTCCCGGAATAGAAAATTTCACAACTTAACTAATTAGACTTTGTGTTTAAAATAGGTAAATATAAGCGCGTAATTATTTAATTAATAATTCATATTTTAACTTTTATTTTTAAACTATAATTCGAATTATCCTGTTCCAATTTGAATCTTAAATTCCGATATGAATCTTTATTGGCTATTTGTCGAGTATAAAAAAAATTTTACACCTACCCTAATGGGTCGAAAATATTTTTTGAAGTACTATACCAGAAATTTTTGAGGAATTTTAGCTGCCTTTTAACTGTATCTATTCCGAGTGGAGCTATCATTTTGGCGCACCACAAAAACATGTATTTTCATTTTTCTAATATTCTTAATGAAATATTTTTCTTATTTTGAATGTTTTTGTGCTTCTTTCATGAACCAATATTAGAAAAAAATATGCTAAATCTAGAGCACTTGTCGTAAATAAATAGGAATATTCCAATAAGAAAATTCCAATAGGAATCTTCGCGATACTGGCTTATATTAAAAGAATCTCTAAATAACGTCACCATCCGGCAACTTTAACTGTCGTAAAAGAAATTGGATTGGGGTGGGAACGTCAATTGTAGGGACGTTTAAGGTGGGGACGTTTTCTGCCTAAGGGCATATACACTCTGTTTCAAAAGTATAACCCACTTTAATTTTTTTACTTTTTTCGTTGCTTAATCAATGTATCTTTTTGAGATTTTGTATTTAGATACATTTAACTAATCTACGAACATTCCCAAAGTTTCATAAAATTTTGTTCGATACAAAATTTTTAATTAATTTTTTTTTCTCGAAATTTTCCTAAAAAGGTGTTTCATAAGTATAACCCACTTTTATTTTTAATATTTCCAACATTAGGAAAAATCTACAAAAATTCCACCAATTATATATAGGAATATTATAAAAAAAATAAAAAAATTAGGCGATGAGCTAGTATGTATAATGTGGGTTGACTAATGTAGGAGGGGATGTAAATTATTTTTTACATTATAATACAAATATTTTTTAATGTCATCAAATTATATTTACATTTTCTTGAATATATTTTTTTATAATTTTCCCAGAATAAATAAAACTTTAATAAAAAAAGCAACAAAAATGAATTATTTAAAGCTTTCATTCTCGGCAATTATGTTAATTGAGTGGGCGATTATTATACTAGGCACGCAAGGGTCGCCTTTTTTTAATACAAACAAACAAGGTGCTCTGCAAGTCGAATCTGGAAGTGGGGGAAATTATAGTTGGACAATTTTTTGTATGTTACTTAAAATAAAGTTGGAAAAATTAAATTTTATATAAATGTAAGATTTTTTATTCTTAACTCGGAACCCTCATTAGTTGAAAAAAAAGTATCTAATCTCAGACGATGTGAATCATTCAAGTGACTACATACATTAAACTGACTACATTTGATTCCCTTCAACAGTCGAATCTCTTTATAGTATACTCACTCTAATATATACATCTCAGTTTAGTACCAATACTTTTGTGTAAAACTATGATTTTTTCAGTTTAAAGGGAGTATAGTATAACAAGATTCAATTATTATAAGTTAATCATACTTAAAATTAATAAAATCAAATTTTTAAATTTAAGCCGCCCTTCAAATGCGTTTGCATCGAGCTCCAAAAGTAATTCTTCTTAAAATGGCTCAGAGTCCTCCAAAGCCAATAGACGATCCTCAACGGGAAGAAGAATTATTACAAAATATTTTGAGAAAAAATAGAGAATTACAAAATGGAATATTGGATGAAAATCTGATTAGGAATTTTTTTGTTTCTCAAATTGAGGCTGGGAAAATGCTCCAACGCGAATTGAGTTTACCAGAAAATAAGGAAGGTGGAAACATTTTTTTGTTGTTTTTTTTATTTTTTATCCAAGACATAAGATAAGTTTTATGAATAGCTTCATTGTGTATCCGACATCATATTTTGTCGGTGGGTTCCATTAACTGCGCTTCAGTAAAAATTCTTAAGGGTAATTTTATGGAAAAATTCAGAAAGATAGACAGGAAATATTATCTCAAATTCTGTTAATTTTAGAGCTTGAAAATGTCAGCATTAAAGATTATCCATCATTGGATGCTGTTCGCAATGATATTAATATTCTCGATGAAAGTATTTTAAATGAATTGGCAAATACTTTAAATAATCAAAATATTAATTCAAAAAAAGAATGTTTAAATAATAAAAATGTGATATTGAAAAGAGAATGGAAAAGGTCTAGTGAATTGAACAAAAAGGGAGAAAATACTGTTAATGTTGAAATTGTTAGAATGAAAGCTTTAAAAGATTGTCTTGACAAACTCTGTGATTTATTTAATTTTTAAATTAATTTTAATTAATTAATTTTTAATATTTATTGTGTTCAACGCACAAAATTTGATAATATTTAATACTCTTTTTACTCTTTATTTTCAAACCTATCAAAAAATAAGCCCCTGCATATTAACATCCAGATCGTTTTCCCTTTGAGTTGGCTGGTTCACTTGTCTTTAACTTGTTAAATTTGCTAAATTTCATATATTTTTCTACCACATATATTTGGACTTGTAATTAATTAAATAAATTTTTATTCTTAAAATTCTTGTTTGTGTTTGAGCCTATGGTTCTTGTTTGTATAATTATATAATAATAATAAATAGGGCCTGGCAGAAATAAATGTGAAATTGTGTTAATATAAATTGCCCCATTTGGCACATTTATATAAATTAATGTTGTGTGTTCTAGACGAGATATCAATTAGATAATCGCGACTCAGCGCTTATTAATAACCGGAAATTTATATTTTTTTCGATAAAGAGTAAAATAGAACCTTCTCCCTAATAACTATGCGCCGAAGCGGTGGGCCCTTTCCAGATATTATAGGATACAAGGGGAGAGGATGTGATCGGGACTTTCTTAGAAGACCTTCGGGGTTGATCAAGTCCCTTAGACTCTTCCCTAACACCGAACACACCTAAGTGATAAAGATCTTTATTCACAAACTAGGAAATGCGGACAATAATATAATCGCTAGCTAGCACATAATAAATAATAATTTAATACAACTGAACCGTGTATAACTGAGATCAAATCACTTAAATAAACATATAAGTGGGAGGGACAATAAACTAATGGATTGTTGAAATAAAGTGAGCGGAAATATAATCGAACAAAGTCCTTCGGGTAAAGTCTTTCAAAGCTCAATATTTCATGGGAAAGGACATTAAAGTCCTACACCTCCCTTGCCCATCTAGACCGTCCCTGGTCGTTAAATTGGTTTGTAATTCTTTAAGGTTTGATTATTTTTCTTTTATTGTGAGGCTGACCGAAATCAAATTTCTGAGTTGCTTTGAGAATGTCTCATTTTATGCCCTTTATTGAGGGTCATTTTTCTTTGCCTGTGGGCATACTAGATTCACTCCCCTTATTTTTCTAGGACCGTCTCTGGTCCGAATGAGTATTGTCAAAAGGAATTCTAGTGTGCATAAGCACTCCGCGAATGCTGTTTCCATATTAAGTTTATTTTCAGGAGACATTCTCAATTACTCTTTTATTTGATTTCGGACATCCCAATAAAATTATGTTTCTTTTTTTTGCATCCCTAAGGAATTGATTTTTTTTTGGACAGGCTATACCGAGCTTTTATATGTCAGTAAGTGAAAAAAAATGTTTTTGGGTATGAAATATCTGTGTTTAAGTGGCATTTTGAAAATAATTGTGATTGGAATATGTGGTAAATAACGGTCAAACATAAAATGTGGAAATGTAATTGGTTATAGTGGCAATGTAATTAATTGTAAAAAAAATCTGAAATAAGTGATAATTGAATAAAGGAAATTTTTAAATGATTGATAAAATATTCGGAGGAGGGTAAGTAAAACAAAAATACAAATGAAGCACAGTTTCAGATGTAATGTGATTATAGGAAGGGATATTAGAATATTTTAAAAACATTTTGAAAATAATTGGGTTAAAAAAAATGCTCAACATAAAAAAAATTATTTAGTGTGTAAATAGTATTGTTAATTTGAAATCTGGGTTGTAAATTATGGCTAAAAAAATGAATTCACCTAAGTAAATATTTAAAATCTAAAAAAATGAATTACTTATATTACAATAATGGGAAATAAAGTGTCAAAATTAGTATACTTATAATTAAATCAATAAACTTAAGTGGTAAAAATAATGGATATGAGTGTAAGGAATAAATATTGCAAAATGAGAACAGTTTATATGTGAATTAATTATTTTGAGAGAATCTATTTGCATTAAATTGAAAGTGTTTTGGTGGGATTCGAACCTGTTTAAAAATGTAAAAATTAAATTGTGGGGAATAGATGATTATTATAAATATATATTTAACAAAATGTATATAAGTGATCTGTGAAATGTGAGCTTTTGAATTTGTAAAATTGACGAGATTTGTAATTTTAAATAATGAAATAAACATATTTAGTAAATATTGATTTTTTGTGAATAATAGGAATTAGAATTTGTTAATGAAATACATAAGTTGACATAATATGTATATTAGTTGTAAATTGTGAAACATGTATTATTTTGAATTACGGATAATACCTAATTATTTAAATAATATCACAAATGAGTAATTAGATAACAGTAATATATGAAATTTAGTCTGTAATGATGAGTCAAAATTTAGAGCAATAGTGAAAATTATACGCTTCTTCATCTTTAGTATTGAACATTGCATCGCCGAAGCGCTTCAATCAGCATTGTACCATTTTGTTTTCAAGTTTGTTCCATTTTCATTGCAAGCCAGTCGTTACCATTTATGCATGAAATAAGAAAACATTAGAAATTATTTAATAATTATAAACTTCCAACCCTCTTTTTACCATCAACTCACACAATGCATGTCATGTTCAGGTAATCCAGTATCACAGAACAACCTGAAATATAGTGAGTTAGTATATATTCTTAATTAATTTAAGAAAAAGAAAAAAAAAGAAAAAAAAACTTTCCTTCTATAATTATTTAAAAAATTTCTTGATAAAACTTTCTCAAAAACTTTCTTTCGTTTTGCTTAACTTTTTCTCACAAAATTTCTTTTACCTTCCCCATATATCACCGAAGTTGCCACCAAAGCTTGTTTGCTGATCAATGGCAAGTGGATTGTAGTTAATTGTCAGTAGTCCATGCGCATTTCCATTTCATGAACTTGTATTGCCAATTCATTTACCATATCCCTCAACTATTGTTTATCGTCTACCCAATTATCATAGTTTTGATTCTCAACCTGTTCAAAATTTGGTTTATTGCAATACTTACAAATAAAGCATATATTAGACAATTGTTCATTTTGTTCATGAATCACCCTGTTCTGATTGTATCCATTAGTTGTTATCGCCGAAGCGTTGCTTGATGATGGAATTAATTCATTAAGACTTCTCGAAATTTTGTTTGAATTGATCGATTGGATGTTCGATGATTTGTAGCTACTAATTCCTCCACTAATAACTCCTAACTCTAACTCTTGCAAGTAGGTAACAAGCTCTTTGAAATCCTTTCTACCAATTAGAGGACCTACAAGGTGGAGCGACCGTATTCAGTCATCAAACGCCGAAGCGTTTCCCCATTGAATGCAATTAGTTGTGGACTCGATTTATTATCATCAAAAGCATTTAGAGTCATGAGAGCATCACTATTCTTTGATCTATTTAAGATGTTATTGCAAGGAATCTGTGATTGAGGCATTTAATTCTATTTTTATCGCCGAAGCACTATGAGGAAAGATAGCTGGCACAAATTCCAGTCAGAACAGAAAGTCCAAAAAGTCTTGAATAGGCACCGATTTTAAGCATTTTATTTATATAGATATCAGAGAATATAAAAGTTGGAGATATGTTTTACTTGAGTTACTTTCATAAACTTAAAAATTTCCCAAATAAATTACTTTTTGGATATCCTTAAAGATAAATTTTCAGTTTCCTTTTAATTAGATTTAGAACGATATGAATTAAAGTAAATATATTTATTAATTCAGAAAGAGATAACAATTGCATAAAAATATTTAAGAATATAATTATGAACGGTTAATAAACATTTGAGCGCCATTTACTTTGTTAAAAAAAATTATTTAAAGTCTATTCATACCAAAATATTAGATAAGTGAGGGAAAGTTAGTACAATATTTGAAAAAGACATTATTTGTTAAAAGAATGTGAATGGAACTAAATTAATTATTTCAAATAGCTTCCCTAAGGTAAATAACTTATTAATAAATTGTAAGTTAAGTCACAACACTTTAATAACTCCACTAAAGGCAGTTCAGTTAGGAACTTTGAAGATCCGTAATTCTTATAAGAAATCAAAACGTTTTGTTAGGTTAAAAAAACAACATTTTGAGAAAGAAGATTTAAAATTTTTATATTTTTTAAGCGTTCAAAGATATATATGTAAATATATTCCCAAATGTAAATAATTAGGGCCAAACCGAAATTTGTTTATAAAATTAATCACGTGAAAGTATAATACATAAAATATTAGTACGTTTCCATTTAAGCAAAAGAAAAGTGTTTATGAATTAAAAGAGGACCCTTTTTCTCATTTCATATTTATTTGATAGGTCTATTTGCTTGAAAAAGATGGAATATTTTAAGGTTAATTAAAACAATTAATTCGATGTAAGACAATACAACTTTAATTATCTGACATAAACACCTATGACTTGGTAGCTAGAATAAGAGACTTCAGAGGCATTAAATTTTTAAGTAAGAAAAAAAAACGAAGTATTGAATTATTCAATAAATAAAGAGTAATTTAAAAAAAAATATTAAAAAAATAATTTAGATTAGCATTTACTAGCATAGGCTCATTGATTAAACATACAATTCTTTGATTTAAAAATAAACTGCAATTTTATTTTAATGCATTTTCATTAGATTATTAACCTATGCACGATTTTTTGACTTGTGGAGATTTTACTCACATTAAATGGAAATTTAACTTCTAATAAAGAGATAAACGTGTCTAAATATTTTCCCGGAAGTAAAAATTAAAAATTGATTTTTATTATATGTCCACTAATAATTAGGTATATCTCACTTTCAGAATTTTTTTTTACTAGACTTAATTAATGTTAGTAAAATGTTATAATTGAAAAATGCCCTTTTCCAAATAAAATACTAGGACTTGAACTTGATCGTAAAAATATTTTTCATTGGGTTGTCTTGAAAATGTTATAATTGAAAAATGTCTTAAAATCTATTTCTCGGGATAAAAGTTTATACATATAAACCTTAATCTTTTTTTTTACTTATACATAGATTTGAGTGAATATTTGAATTTTTAATTAAAATTATTAAAGACTGAATTGTTAAAAATTCAATAATGGGGTTTATTAATGCGATCATACATTCTACTTCACTTCATTTAACTCGCAGATAGGTTCCGTTATGTAATTTAGGCAAACCGTTGAAAACGAAAATTCAGAATCACATAAAAGAGAAGAAAAAATCCATCATAAAAAAATTCCATTAGTTTACTAACCAAAGACGCAATTCTTTAATAATATTACCTAGGTAAAATATCTTTTTAATGTAGTGCGCTCTGTTTTTTTACTTTTTATTGCTAGTCTATTTGGATGAGATTTATTTTAGATGAATTTAAAGAAGAATGGTCAATTATAGCTACCTTTAAACAAAATTCGTAGAGTTAGAACAATAAATTATAATCTTCTTTAAATTAGATTTTTTGAAACAATTCCGAACTTAATATTTCCCACTTAATAATTAAAAAACTTAATAATTAAAAACTTATAATTAATTCCAATTTAATGATTCTAAATTTAATAACTAATCCAAATTCAAACTTAATAATCACCCTTTGTCTACTAAAAAAATACTGAACATTTTCGAGATTTTATGGAATACAAAAACATTTTTTTGAGATAGATCATGAAAAAAAAATTTCGAATTAAAGAAAATAACAAAAAATCAAAAATTTCCCCGAAAGGTTTATTCACATTTTACAAGTAATTCTGCGGGTCAAACTGAAATACATATCTCTTCTTTTTTAGAGTAATTAACAAGAAAATTTTAAAAACCTACCTAAAATTCAAAATACATCCGAGTCTAGATTCTTATCCAGTACTTTATATTTCCTCTTCTTTTCTCTCTTCTAACTTAATTTGTCCTTTAATGTTTTTTTTTTCTAGCATAACAGACTAAAAGTTCTAATGGAAATTCAGAAGAAAAAAAAAATTTCCTCGTAAAAAGAAAATTCCTCTCTCTCTCTCTTTATTCTTAATTTTAGACTGGGCATGTATTCTATTTTTTTAAGAGATAGATTACATGAGAAATAATTTAGTAAGTACATGATTAGAAAATGACAATATCAAAAATAAATAATCTAAGTAATTTTAAGCGAGCTAATCATGATTAATAACAAAAAGGTCGGAACACGAAACGCATTTCCATTGGTTTGAGACACTTCTTATGTTAAATTCCCCTAAAGGTTAATAGGATTGATTCCATTTTTCAGGACTTACGGAAAGCCCAAAACTATTCTCTTTTTATGTTACTTAACAGAATTTCCTTTTAACTTCATGAATATATAAATCAAAATTCATCCTAAAATAATTTTCATCTAAAGGAAAGAGATACACAAAAAAAATTTAATTAATGAATAATAGAATGACAAAGTAATAGAAAAGACTTTTAGAAACAAGATTGTGATAATTTAAAAACAAAAGCTACAAAACTAAAACCCATATTTTTATGTAATAGCAATTTGGAAACTCAAATGGCTTATAAAGAATTATTCTATTGTAATTGATTCCTTCCCCTAACGGCAATTCCCGTTTTCAGGTTGTTCGGAAAATGCAATATCTATTTTTGTCCTATTACAAAATCAAAGTACATTCTGAATTATAGTATTTATCAATACTTTTCTATTCTATATTCTTTTTTTTTCGTAAGCTAGTTGTTTTTCTATGAGTATACCAGAAAAAGAAAAGTGCAATTCTAAAAGAGAGAAATATTTTCCACGTAATTTTTAAAATAAAATAGAGTAAAATTTTAAGAGTAAAATTTTTTTAAAGGTAAAATAGAATAAAAATAAGTGAAAAAAAAATTTATTTTTAGAAGTGAGTTGTCATAATTAGACAAGAATAGACTTTCCTTTTTTAAAAAAAAACTAAACATTTTTTTTAAGAGAGGAGATTGAAGATAAAATATTCGACAAATACATAAAATAAAATTAAGTGCCCAGAGTTAAGCGGCCCTTAAAAAAAATTCTCTTCCATTATATTGAATACCCCTAAAGGTTAATAATCTTATTTCCAATTTCAGGATTTCTGAGATTCCAAAACTGCAATACTCTTCATTTTTATAGTAATTAGCAAGGATATAAATTATTATTTTAGACCAAATTTAAAAATTAAATCTAGAGTTCTTATCGAATACTTGTATTTTTCCCTTATTTATTTTCTCTTCGACTTAATCACTATTTTAAAAATTTTTTTTTGAATTTGTATCCGAGTATTAGGAAATTCCAAAGTATTAGGAACAAAAAAATATTCGAGTATTAGGAATAAATAATAAAATATAATTGATTTTTAATTGAGCAGTCATGATTAGGAATGCAAAAACTAAGGGCTCCGAAAATCATATAATTTTTTTGTCTATATTGGATTCCCCTAAAGGTTATTTTCATTTTTCAGCTCTTCCGGAAAGTCTAAATCTCCAATAAGACTTTTTAGGAGTAATGAACACAAAAAAAATTCCCTTTTTGTTTTATATAGAGATTGAAAAGCACATCCTGACAGTTTTTTTTGCTCTAAATTTTTCCATTCCCTTTTCATTTATTTTCTCTCGCTGACTTAGTAAGCTCAATTTTTTAAATCGTTTTTTTTTTAATTGTTAGATAAAACTACCTTTCTCATTTTTTAAATTTGAAAATTAAACATGTATTCTTCGTTTTTTAAAGAGAATTATTCCTAAATTATTTTTTTTAAAAAGAAGAAACAAGTTGATTTGTAAAGAGACATGAGCTAAAAATGGCAGAAAAAAAATAATAAAAAAAAATTCTGAAGGAACTGGCCATGATTAATAAACTATTTAAAATTGAAGGAACCGTAAATTAGGTTTCCGTCCATCTAAATGTAAATACAAAAATGGCTCTTTAAAATAATCCAATCTCTTATATTTAATTCCCCTAAAGGTTAATGAGCTTATCCCCATTTTCAGATCATTTGGAAATGCAATCTACTAAAATTTCCATCTTAAATAAAATTTCTTCTAAATGAAAGTGCATTCTAGTCTATAACTCTTATTCGATAATTCTTTTCTTGATTTTCTTTTATATTTTTCTTTCTAAGCTATTTTTAGTTTTTAATGTTTTGTTTTTACTTGAGAAAAAAAATTGGATTGACAGACAAAGTGTTAAAACGTTTTGAGTACCAATAATAGATTTTTTTTAAAACCAATCGGATCTAACATAAAAAAAACTAGTAAAATATTCCGATAAGAACAATTTATTAATAATAAAGAGAGGAATATTCTGAATAATATCGAGTATTTTTAAATTGTGAGGGTATTTGTGAATTTGAAGTAAGAATATAATAGATAAAATATGAAATTAGCTATTAAATAACACGTATTCAGTTAAATAACCCGCATTCTGTTAAAATAACCTAGATTACATAAAATGATCTAAATTTTAATTTTTTCAAGAATTGCTAGACCAACATATACTAAAATGAATTTTTATATTAATAAAATAGAAAAATAGAAGAAAAATAAATTAGAGAGTGATACAATAAAGATTAAGCAGTAATAGAGAAAAAATTATAATTAAATTTATTTTTTTTTTAAATTTTCGTTCCTAATCTGGGTCTTATTGGTAGAATAACATTTATAAGAGATATTTGCGGATAAACACCAATCTCCTAAATTATTTTTTAGTTTACTTAAAAGTATTGTACCACCAAAATTGCACTTTTTAAAGGGCCCTGTTTCAGTAGAATAATGATTTTCATTTTATTTGGGTCTTCCGCAAATGTCTAAATTTGAAAGGTATAAATTTTTAAGAAACCAGACAAATTGTATGAAAAGATTTAAAACAAATTTATTTAGAAGCTTTATTTTATTATGTTTTATTTGACTCACCTTCTAACTGAATTAAAAAGCCAAAGCAGAAAATTCTCACTAGACCAAACAAGTTGTCGATTCCCGAAGGATTTGTGAGCAGGAGTTGAGAACCTGAAAAATCAAAAATTAGATTAATAATTTAAATTTTTTTTCCAGATTGAGAACTGTTTCTTATATATATAAAAAAATTATATTTTTTGTTTAAAGTTTAATAAAAATCTTTTTTTAACTCACAATCCAGCTAGTACCACAGAAAGACACAATTCCAAAATTTGTTCCTCAAATATGTATATTATTTTGAGGAGTGAAGAGTGAAGAAATATTGAAGCAAATTAATAATCTAATCTGAATAAATTAAATTTTATGAGCCAATAAGGGTTCTTATAGTTTTAAAGAATTATTTTTGTATAAATTATCATAAAATTAAATTTTTCAAAGAGTTTTATAAATTTTTGAAGAATTAATAGAATAAACAATGTGGGGCACATTCCAAAAAGAAATTGAATTGACGAGAGATGAAGAAAAATTGAAAAAAACATATAAGATATAACCAAAGTCAAAGTAGAAAGTTCGATGAATATTCTCACGTTTAACATTTTTTCGAGATTAATTTATTTTGTTGTAATGTGTAAAATAAAGAATTATTCTCTAAGGAAAAACAGATTAGCTATAAAAATTATATGAGAAGATAAAGGTGAAAAGTATTTTTTTTAAAGAGGAATTGTTATTGAGAGATTTAATCAAGTGACTTTTGTATTGTTAGTAATAATAATTTTTTTGTAATATATGAGAAAAAGGAAAAAAAATTTTTTTTGTAATTTTAATAAAATTTTTTTAAGGATTTTTTTTTTGATATTTTGAGTTTTTTCCCGAAGGGTTTTAAGTTATTTCTTCTATTTTTAAAAAAAAAGTTTTTCTGAATTAACGTTTTAATTTAATTTTATAAAATTATTTATTTTGTTTTATATATCTTTTCCCCGAAGGGTTTTTAACTAAAATATAAATATTATTTATTTTTTTTTAATTTATTAAATTTATCTAATATTTTTATATATTTAACCCGAAGGTTTTCAAATTAAATTATAATTATCTTTTCTTAAATTAATCCTATATTATATATTTATTTTAACCCGAAGGTTAGGTCTTACGCGCTGCCTATATATATTTTTTATTTTTATACCGGTTTATCTTATTATAAATATTATGCCCGGGCTTTTACCAATTTTCTCCTATAATTTTTCTCATCCCCTTGCTCCTCCGGCGAGAATCTTAGCCGGTGCTACCAGTAAAATAGAACCTTCTCCCTAATAACTATGCGCCGAAGCGGTGGGCCCTTTCCAGATATTATAGGATACAAGGGGAGAGGATGTGATCGGGACTTTCTTAGAAGACCTTCGGGGTTGATCAAGTCCCTTAGACTCTTCCCTAACACCGAACACACCTAAGTGATAAAGATCTTTATTCACAAACTAGGAAATGCGGACAATAATATAATCGCTAGCTAGCACATAATAAATAATAATTTAATACAACTGAACCGTGTATAACTGAGATCAAATCACTTAAATAAACATATAAGTGGGAGGGACAATAAACTAATGGATTGTTGAAATAAAGTGAGCGGAAATATAATCGAACAAAGTCCTTCGGGTAAAGTCTTTCAAAGCTCAATATTTCATGGGAAAGGACATTAAAGTCCTACAAAAGTTATGCGGCTCAGATCTTTCGCGCTAGCGCTCCTTCAGTGCATATTCTGCAATAAATAGGGCCTGACAAAATATGCACGGAAAATCGCCAAATATGCGCATATATAAGCACAGAAAAAGCTCAAAATATGCACCTAAATATGCAAAATGTGCCCAAATATGCACAAAATATGCAGAAATAAATGTGAAATTGTGTTTTAAAAATCAATATTATTAGTAAAAAACACTAATTTAGCCTTTAAATTGCAATTTAATTGCACCTAAAAGATTTTATGGACTTAAAATTTATGAAACATTGGTACGAGCACTTTAGGACCCGGTTCTTAATGCTTTCGAGAAAAAAATTTTCGAAAAATTTTTTTTCGAAAAATTCTTATAAAAAATTTTTTTGTCCAAAAAAATTCCAAAATTTTGAAAAATTAGCCTAATTTTTACTAAAATTTGTCAAAAAATGCCGAAATATTGTCAAAATATGCAAAATATGCATTAAGAACCGGGTCCTAAAGTGCTCGTACCAATGTAAAAACACCATTTTTGGGCTTCCCACGTCAAGGCATATCCGCATACAAAACATGCATTTGCATGTTTTGTCAGGCCCTAGCAATAAACTTTAAATGTGAAAAAGAATATACAGGTGGTATATAGAATTTGTTAGTGCTATGGAAATAGATCTTCATAGCTCTCCGGTTTAGTTAACACTTGTACTAATGATCGCATGGATTTGAATCTAGATAAAATACTGAAATATTGAATATTTTTGAAATATTATGAAATTCTAATTTATAAAAATAAATTAGAATTTCATCACAAATTGATAAATAAAAGTTTATTATAAACCATGATTTATTTAAATAAAATTATCGAAAAGTTCATTTCCAGGAATCCTTTAAATTTTTAAAATATATTTCTGAACTCATGTTCATATTAATTTTAACGAAATTCTTTTTAATTTCATTCTGCTTCTTTAAAAAATAGTCGTAGACAATTAATGTTATAACTGCATGAACTAGAAGTATCTTAAATAAAAAAATTTTAGGGTACCTGTTTAATTTAAAATAACTAATATATGTATTTCACTAATATACTATGTATTTACTATATGTATTTCTCAAATTCCTCTTTCATTTCTTTCCACGCCATAACGTGGAAGGAAAAAAATAGTCGTAGACAATTAATGTTATAACTGCAAGAACTAGAAGTATTCAAAATACCGCTATAATACCGCCCGATACCGGTCGGAATCATGATACCGGCCAACTCTGGTTACTATGTATGTGCAATTCGTGATTAATTTATTTTATAATGATTTATTTACTAAAGCTATCCCGTCATATGTCCGTACATAAAAGAGTGGACCATATTCTTCGCGATTGTATCGTAAAATGCTTGCCATAATATTAAATAATGCATATACAAACGAATAAGAAAAGTCGAGAGGGAAAATAATTTTCATTAAGAGAATATTTTGTTTAGCTTGGTAACTTTTGCTTAGACTGTAGTTTAATGTGGATTTGAAACTTTAAATTAAAATTTAAACTTGAGACTTAATAAATATTTTTGTAACATACAAATTTAATTTAATTTTTTGATTCCGAAGAATTAAATAATAATCAGCAATAGCTATACATATTACCAAAAACAAGTAAAAGAAGTTGAGGTATATAAGTATTTGAGAATTATAATTAGTTGTTAGTGTTAGGTAAACCATTGGATGGCTAAAAGTGTCGGTATCCATTTGTGTTGTAATATAAATATAAACACCATAAATGAGATTTATTGTCCACTAAAATTTTGAAAAATGCTAAAGCTAAAAATATTTACCACAACAATTGTACAAATAACTGAAAATAATTTTCCTTGATTTTCATAAATTTTGACATAAACTGTAGCCAAAACACGCTCAATCATTATAGCAAAATGAAATAAAGGAGAGCCGAGATAGTAGAAATAGGCTGGCATCCTAATCAAATAAACTAACCAAATTTGAATTAAACATTTACATGGATCCGAATATGTAAACAAAACAATCTAAATTCGTTTATAATAGAATAATCTATCAAAAATTAAACCGACAAAATTCATAACAGATTCAATAAAATGTGAAAGTACATACATTGCATAAAGAAAAAGAACGTTGCTGATTAATATCTTTAAAATTTTATAAAAATTTAAATATCAAAAACTAAAATCGTTAAATTTGTTAAATAAGTATTGTAATGACAATAAAATCGTCAGCGGTCATTGCGGAAAATCTTTTCCCACTCATTGTAACGGGTACACCCCAACCTACCGCGAGCCCAACCTACCGCCGAGCTATAACTTCGTTCAGAATTGTCGAATCCGGGACACCCTGGTATGGTTCGATGCGCCTTGACAAGCTGAATCGAACCATACCAGGGCGTCCCGGATTCAACAATTCTGAACGAAGTTATAGCTCGGCGGTAGGTTGGGCTCGCGGTAGGTTGGCCTGCTCCCCATTGTAACAGAGCGAAAGTTTGCTATTCTACTTTTACCCTCACAAATCAGTACTTTTTTTTCTAAATTTAATTTTAAACCTAATTTTATATTGCTTTTTCCCTCAGTTTCCCCAATATTTAACCAAAGGCTGAGATTCGCCCGACCGAAAAAAACTGATAGAATAGGATACTTTACTGTTTCGCCACAGTAAAGTACCGTATTCCCATTGTTGTGTATGGGTAGAAATCCTTTTTATTACAACTTATGCGACATTTTTAGCATTAATTCGTAAAGTATAATAATTAAATTCAGCTTACAATTAGATTTGTGTGTAATTTCACAGATTTTGTTTTGTAAGACCAAATAATACGTAGGAGTAGTAAAATAATAGTTTTACTTAAAATTATAAATAATCCTCTTATAATATTATATTTTAAATCGACGACTGATGCTTCAGCGGCAATACATTGAGTTTGATTCATTTTTAAATCAAAATTTTTTTAATTGTGTCGTAAAAAAGTAAGGTAATTATTATTAAAATTTAAACAAAATTTAGTTGAAATATAAACAAATTTTTCTTAGATATATACATACGTTTATACAATGTTTATACTTTTTTCTGATTTTTGTCTAACTACTAGTTTTGAGGGAAACATCTGCCCTTTACAACGCGTTTTTAGCTAATATTTTTGAATAAGTAGGTGTTAACAAAGAAGTAACCATAGAAAAGTAATTTTTAAATAAAAAATTCGAATGTGTAATTATGGTAAGGGCAATTTCAAAGGGCAATTTCTGCGCACTAGGCAATTACAAAGAAAAGCAAGACGTAACGCAAGGCCAAAAAAGAACGCAAAACGCATGAGACGTATAAAAGGGAAAAAATGTTTTCTATCAAGTATTGACCATTTTGCCATCAGGAATGCCCCCGGAATTTTAAGTTTAAAATCCGTAGCCGCAATCCGCAATTGCGTGCAGCCCTGCAATAATGCAGTATAGATTTTATGATTTATGTGTTTAAAGTGATAGTGATTTGTAGGGATATTGTGGTGATAGAGGATTTGGTGGATTTAAGATTAAGTCGATTTAAGAAAATAACGGGGGATAGGAGGGTATTTGATATACTAGTGGGATTTGGGTGGGATATTTTGACGGATATAGTAGGATCAAGAGGGCATAGGTGGATTTCGAAGAATTAATAGGAATTTAGGTTATGTACTATTAATTCCCATATGGGATTATTTAAAGAACTAATGATGCTATCAGTTATGTGGAGGGACATTAGAGAATTTGTAGAAATTTAGTGTATGTAAGGGAGGTGAATTTCAAAGCATTTCGGAAATTGAGAAAGATATCCTGGGACTTGGAGTGTCATAATTGATTTGGTGGATATCATAGAAAAAAATTTAAAAAATTTTATTTAGAATTTCTTTTAGGCCAAATTAATGTAGATATCGACTTAGGTGGAAGTCTAACATTTATTGCTCTAATTTTTACTGCCTCTAATCCGTTATTATTTTCATTAATTTCTTCCTCAATAATTCCTTCAATTAATTCTTCCGAATTTGAAATTAATACTAGTACTCGATTGCCATCCGGATTGCGAAAGGCAACAGATTCTATTTGTTCGTTTAATCTTGAAGTTAATTTACTTGAAATTTGTGAATCAATGCGAATCGAGCCAGGTGGAATAAATCGGCTGGAAATGAAGTATATGTAATTATATTTATAAAAATATTTTCGTGTAATGTACCAGGAATAAGCGAAAGGAGTTATTTAATTATTTGATTTTTTTAGAAAATTAATAAAGAGGAATACAGGGAGAGTTGAATAATAGGAGTCATTTTTAAAAAAATATAAAATATTTCTTGGCTCTTGAAACCGCTAAGATTTTAGGTTGATCATCCTTAAATCGTTTGAATTTTCTGTCGAGTAAAACAACTTTTATATTCAAAGTGTAATTCCCCAAGACAGCTAAAAATTTTTCCCAAATCAGTAATTTTTTTAATTTTTCATTAGCCGACTCATTTAAAAAATAAATTTTTATTAATCTCTACCTAAAATGAGCCATAGCATAAAACATTGGTTGTTTATAAAATTCATCGGCAGTGACATTTATAATAATCTAAGAGAATCAAGATCATTAAAATATTCGTTCTTAAATTTAAATACAGGAGAATCCGCATAGTTTTTGACCCAATTTGGACCGCCAATTAAATCAAGACCTAATGAATATATTTTAAATTTATTTATTGCTCTATCACAAAAAATTTGTATAATTACATAAATTCCAGTCAGTCCACCCAATAGCCCAATTTTGTAATCCACGTAAAATATCACGCCCGTACATCATTGCTCTAGTCCAATTGCCTAAGGACACACCCTGATCTACTCCTGCCCACCCAGCACATGCCTAAAACAAAAAAATCTAAAATTTGGTTTAAGGAATTGAATTTTAATTTATTTAAAAGTAACGGAACTTTATTAGTTTATTTATTCTTGAAGTTATTTGAATAAAATTCTGGAATAAATGGAACTTAATTTAATAATTTCCGAATAAACAGAAGAATATTTTGTCCCTAAACTATTTACTTTTTATTAAACAATTTTTTTAAATTATTTAATATATTCTTAAAAACAACCACAACATCGCTTAATTTTAACGGAAATCGTCTAATTTATTCAGAAATTATTCATTATTTTTTGTAAATTTTTTAAATTTATTCCTGGACAACCAGAAAATCATTTATACTCGTCCTAAAATTTTTATTGTACATAAAGTGATGTGTATTTAATTAATCAAATACAAACTTCCGATCCCCACAAAAATTTGTTTGGATAAAGATTGTGAATTTCAGAAAGTACAGAATGAGGGCTAAACGAATACCAATGATAAGCTAAGCCTGCTATTATATTTGTTGAATTTTTATTTCCAAAAATCTGCAAAAATAAATTTTTTATTAAATTCAATTATTAAAATTCCAACTTTATGTGCTGCATCTAAAATATAATTTCTATTATCATCATGTCCCATTAATAATAAATTTTTTGCTGCTGGTGATGATTTTAGTATTGGAGAAAGAATATTATTGGCAAAATCTCTTAAAAATCGTCCTAAATTTTCCAAAAAATTTCTATCCTTATCTACCTCTGAGTTTCTGGACTAACCCACATTGCTTGAAACTTATACCAAGGATCGAGGCCATATTGAGGCTCATTTTCTATAGTCATACCCCAAAATGTAATGTTTGCTAAATTGGAATATTCTTCAAAAAATCTGTTAAAATAAATTTTAATAGCTTGAGTCGGCCTCAATACATATAACGTACACCAACAATCTCATAAATTAAAATTTTCACATACTAAAATTTTTACAACCCGGACTTCACTTAAAGAACATTACGAAACTCCAACAAAAAATTCTCGAGCTAGCTAGACTAATGACACAGAGCTCTGAAATGTTGATTATAGGGCTAATCACAGTTTTGAACCTAATTTATTTAAACTTAACATTAAGGGGAATTTTATGTTACTGTGTGATTGGTTAAGATTAACAAAAATATTTTACCTTCTAAGATAATGAGCATAAGTATGATAAAAAGGGCCATCTAATTTTCCTCTAAAAATAAAAAAATAAATAAGATAAAACTAATAAAACCTAAGAATTCCACCCCCAGGCATTTTTCTACTTGTTTTCATCCAAGCAGGCGCTGACCATGGAGTAGCAACTAAATCAAGCGGTGATCCAGCAAGTATATTGGCAGTTAAAATGTGAGGTATCTTAAGTTAAAAGTAATATCTAGATCAGTAACCATCCCTGGTTGGGTTGTCTTATCCGAAGAGCTCAAAGATTCAGTCAATCACTCTATTTTCTGTAAGAACTTGATATATAAATTTGTACTTGCCTTCATATGCAAATCCTCTTCAGCTAGCGAAAAAGTTTTGAGTTTAAAATCATCATCAGTATCACAATAAGAATACACTCTCAAAGAGAAATCGCAACTAGATATCGGCACTCTACCAACAGTGTATCTAATACCTTGTTTTATTTTTTACAGAAAATACAATTGGACATCAATATAAGATACACCCTTTGTCCGAAAAATAATAGCTATAATGAAGTATCGTCTAGATAGCTCTCCCCGACAAATGGCTAATTAACCAATTAAGAATGTATCAATTAATAAAAATGTAGCAAGAAATGTATTTAATGTTAGGTGCATCTTATAAGGAGGTCCGATTGTAGTTAGAAGGAGAATATTTTTAGTTAAATTTTTACCAATATTTTTATCAAAATATGTTCTTAGAAGTTGCATTCTTGTTTTCTTGGTAAGCAAGTTTAAATTATAACCGACAGCATCGGTAAATGCACCTCCAAATCCAAGGATTTTTTGATATTGCTGAGAAGCGTTAATTCGGATTTTTACTTAATAGAAAAGATAAAAATTGATGTACTCATCGATAAGGATCGCAGGCACTGGGAACATGATCTAATAGAACCAAAAAAAATTTTGTTTGGCCATAGATTACTCACTATATCGATACTATCAGGAAAAAGATGACAAAAATTCCGATGTGCTATATCGTGGCGAGGAGATAAGAATTTGACTTAATTCCAAATTTATATATAAAATTTATCAACAAATCATTAATAATACGAGAGATATGTATATTTAGATTTTACCTGTATTCTGTAATTCTAGCTTAATTCCCTTATTCTTCCTTTCTATAATTTTCAATTCTTTTTTATTTAGACGTTGTTTTATAGGATCTGTTTGATAAATAAAAGCATTTTTCCCGGTAAATTTTCCAATTTCCTCAGGTTGATCACAATGAATGCTGTTGCAAACACAAACAAAAGAATCGGCAGAAAAATGGCGTTTAAGACATTTTTGGGTATTTTCTATTGAATTTTTTGAGATAAAAATATTTTTACTTTCATTCCATTTAAGTTGTTCAAATTTTGCTTCAATTTGGATTTCTTGTGGAAATATTCCATTATTTATTTGGGCATTTAATTGTATTAGAAGTCGAAGAAAGATAATTATTAAAGTGATTATCATCGATTTTCGTCTTTAAAAATTAAATTAAAGGGGGAAAGATAGAACATGAAAATTTCTTAAATATTTTCTATTATGGCAGATTTGGCAACGTTCTCGGTTTCGGATAAAATACCGACCAGAGATGCACGAAAATAGAATTTCGCTCTCAACGAAACGAAAACGAAAAAAATAAATAAAACGAAACAAAACGAAAATCATCAAAAATCCACGAAAATCTACGAAAACGAAACGAAACGAAAAATTTTCGTGCATCTCTGATACCGACAGCAATTATTGTCTAGACTATAGAGAAGTCCAAAACTCTGGGTCACGAGTACAACCAAAAACTTGAGGTTTTTTGAGTGATTGTTGGGTGCAGTCTCTATCACTCTAATCTAACACCCATTACTTTAAAAAACTGAAATTTTTTATGTCAACAGGATCCCTGCTATCCGCAAAAATTGCAAGAACAACCATAAAATTCCATTGAACTTTTGGATAAAATAATAATTATTTACTTACGTAAAATGAATTGTGAATGATAATTTTCTGTGTTAATATGTATAGGTAGTGTAGGTTAAAATACGAGTGAGAATTATAATCTTTTTTAAATTTCAAGGAGTAGTTACTACTAGAATGAATGTTTCTTTTTAGACTATTTCAGATAACTAAATGACTTGAAATTTTAAAATAAAGGAAATAAAATTATCGGAACATTTTTATTAACGATAAAGACAGAAAAAAAGAATAATAATTATTTACCTAAGTAAAATTTGAAAAATAAAAAAAATTCTGCATTAAATACAAAAATATTTTTAAACAAATAATTTTCATAAATAAATTGGAAAATATTAAATTTAAAGTGTAATTTGTATAAATATATTTATTTTGCCTTTTTGTTTATGGAAGTTATTATAGAACGAATAAAAAAATAAATATTAAATTTCCTTCTCCATCAATGAATCATTTAAAATTATTTTAAATTTTTAGAGAGTTTTTAAAATTTAGATTAATTATTTGGAGAATTTCTTTATTTTTGTTAGTGTCATTTAGTGTGTTAAAAATCCTAACATTTCTTCTAAATTTCTAAAAATATTGATTTCAATTATATTTTGAAAAAGATAATCTGCTCTATCGAATGATATATAAAATGTAAAAAAAGATTAATATTTTTTGAGTTATGTAAGTTTTGTGTATTTTTATATACACAGAAAAATACCAAATAAAAAACAACAAAAATAATTTACCTTTAATATTTTTACAATAATTAATTTAATATATTCCAATTGTGTTTAATATTTTTGGATGTTATGCAAATAAATTAAAATTCAAGGGATAGAATGTAATGGAAGAACATGTTTGCGACCAACGTAAAACTTGTTATTATTGTATGAATTTATATTTATTTATTAGTGATTTTGTAAAGTCATCTTTTAATATTTATTTATATGTATTATTAATTAAGGCTGGAATCCTGAAATTATTAATGTTGGATTAAATTCTCAAAAAGATGCTAAAAAGTTTAGGCTATAAATACACAATGGGAGAAATTTTCAAAATATAGGTACTAAGAAATATAATTTAAAATTTTATTCAAACTCTTTTTTCCTTATACATATTTCACACTTTAAAAATAATTATTTAAAATTTTTTGTACAATAATTAATTAATAGAAAAATCAAAATTTCTGTCTTAATTAACATTTAAATCTATTCAATGTTGTTATTCAATAAACTCCTTTAAAATTTATTTTGAAATATAATTGCACTTTTTATTAATACAGATTTTAGTAAATAATAAAATATTTCAAAATATGTATTTAAAATTAAATATACAGGGTGCGTAAAAAGTCCTTGCCCACACTCTTTTGGGCATAAAAATTTATTAAAGTGGAATTTTGCCAAATAAATTCACACATACAATCACAAGAATGTGTATCCCGCCGATTGACAAAATAAATAGAATTAAAGTACAATTTCAAAATAATGACATTAGGACTAATCATACATATGAATTTTCATTTAAATATAAAGTGCAAATATTTATTTTTGAATGTCTTATAAATTTCAAAATAATTAAAGGCATTATTTAAATCAAGACTATGTATATGATCAACAAAATTTGCCGCCTCGATTAATTAAGTGTATGTCTATCTTTTAAATCGAAAATCAAGTTTTGAAGCTAATAAAGAAGTCTATTTAAAAACACTAAAGCATTTACATAAAATATAACATACAAACTTTAATTTTGCATTGCAGTCAAGAAAATTTAGAGCTAATTTTCCTACATAACTATTGGCAGATTTTCCAAGAATAATTATCGCAAAATAATCCAATATCATGATAAGCTCATGAACCTGGAAACATTAAAAGTTAGAAAATATTTTTAATTTAAAATTTCAGACAATGAAATTATTCAAAGAATTTTTCTGGATTTGAAAAACGGGTATATTATATCCGACCTAATCATTTATGTGCCGCAAGCAAAACATTTAGAATTTTGAAAGGCTTTAGGGAGAAAAATTTCATTTAATGAACAGACTTCCATCATTTATCTAAAAAAATTTCCAACATTAGTGGTGCAAAATTTTGGCCCGCCCAAATATAAAAATCACGCCAAACGTCCGAACGCCAAAATGTCATGGCGCACATCCCTGCTAACCCTCACGCTATTCGAGTCTTGCTGTGGTCTCCAAAGGATCCTCCTTATTAAACGACTGTAAATTGAAATTGAGAGTGGTTTATTACACAAAATTTCAGATGATTAGATTTAATTTGATCACTCTCTTATATATAATTATTTTATTGAATATTCATTTGGTCTGCAAACCAATTAGTGTTGAGTTAAAAATTAAAGATGATTGGGAAGAAAAAAGGGAATTTATTTATTTAAAAGATGTTCAACTGAAGGAGCGTTTTGTTGTGAAAACAATCGAAAAGCATAACAATAAATTTTTCGGTTCTAATTACAATATGGAGGGATTTATACGTTTGGCTGACCTGGATCTTGCTACAAATACTTTTAATAATATTGAATTAAAAGTTGCAAGGCTTGATCCAAATTATTTATTAAAAATGAAAATTGTGATTGAGATTGCCAACAATAAATTTATTAGAAATTTTTCAGCTGGATTCGAAAAACGGGTATTTTATGTTTTATTTGAGATTTTAATTAATTTTTACGTACTTAAAATCGGTCAAAATAGTGCCTATTTTTTGCACTATTTTGACCGATTTAGCCCAATTTTATTGGTTTGGAAAGGGTCACTCTGATCTCGATTAATGATTTGGTATCATAATTTTGGTAGATCGGTATTTACTAACTTCAAAAAAATAGGAAAAAAGCCGGATATATTAGCTCTCTTAGCTCTACGCTTACATGGCAGACCTAATTCTGTGAATAGAGGTTTTACGACAAAGTTGAATCTGAAAATCGAAATATCATTAAAAATTTGAAATCGAAAATGGCATTAAAACCATCGATAATCGAGATCGAGAATAGAAAATCGAAAAACTATACAGTTAGATGAATAATATTAGAATAATTTATCCTTTATTATAGGCACTACGATATAATAATTTTACCAAGTTGGGTAATGTCTATGAAACCTCTATATTGGATGAAAGTTTAGAAAATATAAAAATAAATAAAAAAGAATTATTAAAAGAAAATATAGAATCTTATAAAAACAAACTTTTATCAAGTTATTGGACGGAAATTAATTTAATTGGATATAAAATTGAATTGTTAGAAAAACAAAAAGTTGAATTTTCAAAAGAAAAAAGCAGAATTATTGACATTGGCAATAAAATAAGTAATAAAAATTATTATTTCTTGGCGTTCTCATTGTGTACTCCTCCGTTACGATATTTCTACTAGGGCGTAAAATTAGTTTCTTTAGTAATAATCGAGGGAGTCTTATAATTTATTCCTAAATATTATAGATCAATACAATGAAGAAAATAAACGACATTGTTTCAATTGTAACTCTAATCAGACGAAAAAATGGTATAAATACGTTGAGAAATACAATTTGTGTAATGCATGTTACATTTATAAACTGCAAAATAACGGAGAAAATAGATCAAAAGTATTTTGGATTAAAACTAAAAAGGTTCCTAATTTTTAAAATTTTTAATAGATTATTCATATAAATAATGTTTCTGTTAAATTTATCTTAAGGAAGATAAACATTGCGCAATTTGCAAGGTTAATAAAACATCAAAGTGGTACCGTTATTCAGAACTTTATCAATATTTATGTAGATCATGTTACAATAAACAATATTATAAAAATAGAACAAATAAAAATTTATAAGAAACAAAAGAGAAGTAAGCTACTATTGAGACTTCAGTAAAGGAATTCAATTAATGATTAAATTTGTTTGTCATATATTAGGAATAATAATCTAACGTACAACATTAGATAATTATTCAGCATTTGAAACAAAAGGCGTCCAGCATTAGACATAAAAGGCGAGAGAGAACATACATTTTTCAAGTCGTAATATAGAACAGGGTTGCGTCGTAATTACGAATTACGATTACGAATTTTTTTTTAAATTACGAATTACGATTCCGAAAATTTTATAAAAATTACGAATTACGATTACGAAAAAAAATTTTGATTACGACGCAACTCTGATATAGACTACAAATAGCTAGATCTCTTTCCCTTTCTTATATCTTGATAAATATAATTGTTAAATAAAAAGTTCAAAATATTATAACATTTCCTAACTAACAGAAATTATTAGCTTTTTCCCTCTTGTTTTTAATCATAACTTTGTATTCTAATAAGATATAAATAAATGTTACGTTATGTTTTTAAATAAATATCATTTTTTTATTATAATTTATTATTGAAGCGTACTATTTATTAGTTTAAGTCCAAGTCGAGCGAGTTCGAGTTACTCAACTCAGTCACTCGGGGTTATTGCGTAATTACTCGACTCGGAACTCGGGATCATAATTTTTACTCGAGCCGGAAACTTCCTACTCGACAGACTCGGTTAAAACCGAGTATTTTTATGCCCCTATCTGCGGCACAAAAAGAAGATTTTTGGCTTAAAGATTTTACAAATTTCTCAAAATTTTAACCTGCGGTGCTGAAAAAGAATTGACGTTTATATTCTTTGTTTGCTGTTTCAAATATTCATACAATATCAGTTATTTTCTCAATAACTATTTTTAAATTCTACTCCTTTATAATAAAATTCTCTTTGGGAGAATCCACATTATTCTATGTATAATCAAAAGCAAATGTTTTTATATAATAGGGATATTCTAGAATTTCAAGGAATTACCTATCTATGTATGATTATCACGTGAAAAGTACTTATTTCTTAATTTTCTCATTTTTTAATAATGCCCTTTTTAGAATGCCCTTTTATTTATTTAAATTTAATTTAAATAATTAATGAAAGATATCAAGGAAATAAAAAATATTTCAACGAAAAGCAACTAAAGTCGCGACAGATAAGTGCAAATCCATTGCGACATATGAAAAATAAGTATAGTGATAATTTACATAATTATAATTAAATAATAAAATTTACATAATATAAAGCAAAAATATTAAATTATTCTTGCTATTACTCTCATAATATAATAATTTCTTTTTAAAATACTTAAGCAAGAATTATACAAATTTATTTATTTATTTTAATCATACATATAGTCAAATCTAACTTTTAGAAACCCTTGAGTCTAAATTTTGGGTCTCATATAGAGGAGTAGTGAGGATTCTTAGGATGCTCTTTCACTCAGCGGATAATAAAATTTTACTAAACATTTATGTTAAATTTGGATGTAAGAAATTTTTACTCAAGAGATTCTTAAGACCAATTTTTTATTTAAAATACCCAAGATTTACTTCGGGAGTATCCTTTAGCTAGGCCTGAATTTATTGAAAATTCATTTACTTTTAAAATTTGCAGGGTAAAATTAAAAATGTGTTGTAATATTAAAATAATAATTATTATTTTACTCGAAATTATTATTTTAATTCAATTAATTAATAATTCAAAATCATCGCCTTTAATAAAAGCTCACTCAAAAATTTCTTCTCCTCATTTCCCAATTAATTTAAAAAATAATTTGGCAAGCGATCAAAAATTTTTAAATAATAAAATTTTATTTAATAATCAACAAAATAAAAAGAAAAATTTTCAAAAAATAAAATCTTCAAATTATAAAAATTTTGAAAATAATAATAATAATGTACAAATAAATGGTGGAAATTGTAAAAACTATAAAATAACAAAATCTGATGAAGAATATAAAAAATATGTAATTAATGGGGCAGTAGATGGGGGAAAACGAGATTTTGTCTCGAAAGAGGAATTAATTCAAAATAGAAATGATTTATAAACAAAATAGATTTAATGGTTGAAGAACATTTGGTGGGGAAAAATAAATGTAAACGTGTTCCAAATATGCTTATTTTGCCTTTTAATGAATTATGGAAAAATAAAAAAAATTTTGAAAATAGAGGAATGAGTGAAATGATTAAGAGAGAAAGAAATTTAAAAATCGTAGCATATATGATTAAAAATGATAATTTTAATATTGATAAAAGACTCGAAGAAAAGGAGGTTTGTTATAAATATTTTTCGGGCTGCGTGGGTATTATCCTCCTCTGTTCATAATCGATTCATAAAATCTGGGTTATATGAACCCGGAACACGGGATGAAACGGTCGACATTTTTAGGAATCCAGTGGATCTTGGATTAATTAATTAGAAGTTTAATAATCAAAATCTACTGTAATATTAAGATACTATCCGATCTAAATGATGCTGTGAAACTAAAGATAGTTCTTGATGAGTGTGACCGTATAAACGAATTTCTTATGGCTCTATGTATTGTTGAAGAGCAAATGAAATATTATAAAGAATGGGAAAATCAACGTTTTTTTCACGATATTCAACAAGTTTTGAATTCACTTTTTGGTGTTGAAAATGTAAAAATTGTAAAAAATATTGATAAAATAGCTGAAGATGAATTGGATAATTTACATTCTGCTGATGATGTACTTTTAACGTATCTATCGAGTAGTCAGAATGAAGTAGATGAAATTATAGAACGAATTTATGAGGCTGAAAATGGTGGGGAAAATAATTTTTAGATTAAAAAAATTTTTTTAAAGTTGTTTACAAAGCAAAAGAAATGGTGAAGAAATTGAATAAAGTTTATCAACGTCTGGAAGAGGAGAAGGAAGAGATTCTTAAAATTGGAAAGAAGGATGATGAGAATGAAACGATGAACAAAGATGAAGCTGAAGAAATGGGGAAGGAAGAAAAGAAGGTGAAGAAGATTGATGATGGCAAGAATGAAGAGCCAAATCAAGAAAGGAAGGCAGAGAAAAAGATGAAAAATAATTAGAAGTAAAATCGATGAGGAGGGTAAAACTAAAAAAGAAAGAATAAAAATTAATTAATGTTGATTCTATTTTCTATATATTTTTTTTTAATTTTTGATTAAATTGGTAGCCGAATATTAAATACATAAATGTAGAATCTAAAAGTTTTTGCGGTGTCATTTCTATTTTTAAATTTCAATATGAAAACAAATTTAAATAAACACAATTCATTTTTGGATTTTGTGGCTATGTTAGAAGTTTCTGGATATTTAAAATTATAAGAACCAAAAAAAATTTTTTTAGTCCGGATACGGATAGCAAAATTTGTATCCATGACCAAGTCTGATTTTAATCATACATATAGTCAAATCTAACTTTTAGAAACCCTTGAGTCTAAATTTTGGGTCTCATATAGAGGAGTAGTGAGGATTCTTAGGATGCTCTTTCACTCAGCGGATAATAAAATTTTACTAAACATTTATGTTAAATTTGGATGTAAGAAATTTTTACTCAAGAGATTCTTAAGACCAATTTTTTATTTAAAATACCCAAGATTTACTTCGGGAGTATCCTTTAGCTAGGCCTGAATTTATTAAAAATTCTTTTACTTTTAAAATTTGCAGGGTAAAATTAAAAATGTGTTGTAATATTAAAATAATTATTATTTTACTCGAAATTATTATTTTAATTCAATTAATTAATAATTCAAAATCATCGCCTTTAATAAAAGCTCACTCAAAAATTTCTTCTCCTCATTTCCCAATTAATTTAAAAAATAATTTGGCAAGCGATCAAAAATTTTTAAATAATAAAATTGTATTTAATAATCAACAAAATAAAAAGAAAAATTTTCAAAAAATAAAATCTTCAAATTATAAAAATTTTGAAAATAATAATAATAATGTACAAATAAATGGTGGAAATTGTAAAAACTATAAAATAACAAAATCTGATGAAGAATATAAAAAATATGTAATTAATGGGGCAGTAGATGGGGGAAAACGAGATTTTGTCTCGAAAGAGGAATTAATTCAAAATAGAAATGATTTATAAACAAAATAGATTTAATGGTTGAAGAACATTTGGTGGGGAAAAATAAATGTAAACGTGTTCCAAATATGCTTATTTTGCCTTTTAATGAATTATGGAAAAATAAAAAAAATTTTGAAAATAGAGGAATGAGTGAAATGATTAAGAGAGAAAGAAATTTAAAAATCGTAGCATATATGATTAAAAATGATAATTTTAATATTGATAAAAGACTCGAAGAAAAGGAGGTTTGTTATAAATATTTTTCGGGCTGCGTGGGTATTATCCTCCTCTGTTCATAATCGATTCATAAAATCTGGGTTATATGAACCCGGAACACGGGATGAAACGGTCGACATTTTTAGGAATCCAGTGGATCTTGGATTAATTAATTAGAAGTTTAATAATCAAAATCTACTGTAATATTAAGATACTATCCGATCTAAATGATGCTGTGAAACTAAAGATAGTTCTTGATGAGTGTGACCGTATAAACGAATTTCTTATGGCTCTATGTATTGTTGAAGAGCAAATGAAATATTATAAAGAATGGGAAAATCAACGTTTTTTTCACGATATTCAACAAGTTTTGAATTCACTTTTTGGTGTTGAAAATGTAAAAATTGTAAAAAATATTGATAAAATAGCTGAAGATGAATTGGATAATTTACATTCTGCTGATGATGTACTTTTAACGTATCTATCGAGTAGTCAGAATGAAGTAGATGAAATTATAGAACGAATTTATGAGGCTGAAAATGGTGGGGAAAATAATTTTTAGATTAAAAAAATTTTTTTAAAGTTGTTTACAAAGCAAAAGAAATGGTGAAGAAATTGAATAAAGTTTATCAACGTCTGGAAGAGGAGAAGGAAGAGATTCTTAAAATTGGAAAGAAGGATGATGAGAATGAAACGATGAACAAAGATGAAGCTGAAGAAATGGGGAAGGAAGAAAAGAAGGTGAAGAAGATTGATGATGGCAAGAATGAAGAGCCAAATCAAGAAAGGAAGGCAGAGAAAAAGATGAAAAATAATTAGAAGTAAAATCGATGAGGAGGGTAAAACTAAAAAAGAAAGAATAAAAATTAATTAATGTTGATTCTATTTTCTATATATTTTTTTTTAATTTTTGATTAAATTGGTAGCCGAATATTAAATACATAAATGTAGAATCTAAAAGTTTTTGCGGTGTCATTTCTATTTTTAAATTTCAATATGAAAACAAATTTAAATAAACACAATTCATTTTTGGATTTTGTGGCTATGTTAGAAGTTTCTGGATATTTAAAATTATAAGAACCAAAAAAAATTTTTTTAGTAGATGAAGTGAAAATAAAAAAGAATTTCGGCAATCTCTGTCTAACTAGATGTTCTATGCATGAGCAAATATAAATTATCTCGAAAAATTTGATAGTCCATAATAAATTCTAGCAAAAATATAAACGTAATTGAAATGTTATCTTTATAAGGCTACACAAACATTATGTTGGCGCAAACATTTAGGAAATGGACAAAGTGGATATAAATAGAAGCTAAATAAAAAGTTATAAGAAAAGTAATCGAATAAATAAAAAAAAATTTGTGGGGAAATTTTATGTCGAATGAAGATCCATTGTGAAGATCCATCCGAATGAAGATCCATCTTCATGCCGAATGAAGATCCATTGTGTGAAATTTAGATAACATTTCAAGATAGATTTCAAATACTATACGTGTAGAAATCTGAGATTTTTCAATCGTTGCATAAAAAATATAAAAAATAGAAAAATTTCTAATTTCGTAAAATAAAATTTTGCCAAAGAATTAGACTTACTGTATATATATTAAATTCCACATTTTAAAATTTTAGTTCAGATTTTGAGGTTTTAGAGTCTAAATTGAGGCTAATTGATGCTAATTTTGAGTGTTTTTATTTCTCCATTCGTGATCGAAGGTGTTTTATATTTGTGGTCATTAAAATGAGTAGATTCAGAGTAGTGAGTCCTAGGGGACCGTCGTCAAACGCCATTTTTTCGCGCACTTTTCAAAAGGTATTGGACGGGTTTGGTGGTCATTTAGGGATAAAACCTAAGGGTAAGGAAGGGTTTTAGACGTAAATATTATTATTAACAATGGCACAACATTCTTTCGCGCATTTTCTAAAAAGTATAGGATTGGTTTGGTGGTCATTTGAGGATGAGACTAGAGGGTATGAAAAAGCTTTTACGATAATTAATGTTATTAAGGGTGTGTGGCGATCAGAAGGTGTCACCCTTCAAACGACGAAACCTTTCACGCCAAAAAACCCCCAACCCCTAGAACCTGCTTTTTAGCGTTTTTAAAAAAAACCTTTTTAAAAAATTTCAAAAGTAAACCTGTGTTCAGCTGAAGTATTTTTGCGTCAGTTAAAGAAATGTCCAGTGGTGTCTTTTTTTTAATCAAGGAATAGAAGTAGCCTTTAAATTAAGAAAAAGAAGTAACAAATATATTAAATAAAAGATGAGTAGTAGAAAAGTAATATGATTTTAAACATTTACATCTAAATAAATTTAATTAAAAATAAAAGTTTTATTAAAATAAAATCTAAATTAAACAAATTACCATTATAATAAAATAAACAAAAAATTATCTTAAAATAGCTAAAATGGTAATTAGGAATCAATTTGAGGGAAGGGCAAATTAATTGAAGTAACAATGATTCGTCAAATTTCTTTTTAACCGAATCACGCCAAAAACAATAACGACCTTTATGATCAGCATCGGCATCATCTATGCCATCTATGCGTTTTGCAGCCCTATTAATAAAGTGAATTTTTTCAAAACAATTGAGAAACAGATACAAAATTAAAGATCCTAAAGATAATTTATTTGGAAAATGTTCAGACCTGTGGCATAGCTCATGAGAAATCATTCCATAGAGCTTATGCCCAACATCAACCCAATCTGCTTTCATGACAATCTTGTCTTTCCCAAAACCATGTTCAAACTGTCCACAATCTTCATTATTTTCCCAATCTTCATTCTCAACAAATTCAAACTCAAGCTGCATATCATCATGACCAATTTGATTATTTGAATGAAATACCTGGCTAAAAACAAAGAAAAACATTCATTAGGATTTCTCTATTTACTAATCTCCTATGAATCTGCAACTTTTCCTTATATTTTTGGAATCGTTAAAGAAATAGTATTGTAACAAAGTAAAAGTCAATCTAAAATAGAAAAGATAAATATAAACCGATTAAGTAAAAGCCGGGTATCTCTGCAGAAATAACCCCTATTACCAACAGTGATCTTTTCATTCCAATTTTCAATAAGCCACTTTACATCCTTATCAAAACAATCAACAGCGTGCTTTTGACGTATTTTTAGCTGGTTATTTTTTGCGGCAATTTGTCTAGCGGTTTTAGCTGGCATTTTAACAAAAGAAAAATCTATATAGAAATAAAAATTAAGATTAATTAAAATAGAGAAAAAGTAAATGATAAAGATAACAAGTAAATATTTAAATTAACAGATTTATAAATTTCTGGCAAAATGTCTAATTTATAAAATGGGGGGGGGGTCTCTTTAAATGCTTTTATGCTGGTAAATATATAATCCTCGATTATTAGACTTTCATTCGTAAAAAACCTATAATATAAATCATTAATATCAAATGGCTATCAACATGCGTGATAAACGTTATATTGCATAAATAATAATCCCCGAGATTGAATTCAATGTAAACACTAATGGAATAACACTCCAAGCAAAATCTCGTCTTAGCACTCCACGTTTTCTACCATTTGATCAATGCGGACGTTGTAGAGGGTGCAAATCTATAGAAGTTGAAATCGACTTCGTTGTAACCAAAGAAGGAGTGACGGTGTACTGCAATCGGATCAAGGGGAACCGCTTTGTCCCCTTCGATTCAATATACGATATGCCTGGTCATTGTTTCTTTAGGGTTTGTTAAATTTATTTATTAAATTTATTTATTATTTAGATCAAAAACAAAGGCCGTGTGCTCAATATTCCGTTTAATGACCGGGACTGTGTTGAACAAAAACAGTCTATTATTCAACCGTTGTCAAGTTATCCAGACAAGAGCGATCAAGTAAAAGTTTCTGACGTAAAAATGGAACAAGAAGCGAAAACTATAGTCAACTCTGTCATGGATTTAGAAGACAATCATCAGACTTTGAAAGCAATACAAGAAAGTACAAATGGACAGATCAAAACAATAGAGGAAGACTTGGATGATTTTTTCAAATCGATTGGCGATGAAAAGAAAGTCGTAAAACGAAGTATTAGTAATGAAGAAAGGATCAAAGAACCATTTTATAATGATATGATTGATCCTAATACGCAAAAATTTACAGATATTGTTGACCCAAATTCAGTTTAATTTTTAAATATTTTAAAATATAAGAATGCTAAATAATAATAATATAATCTTGAATAAAAATTTAAAATTTAAATTGCCTTTTGGAATGATTATATCTGGGCCTAGTTCTTCTGGTAAAAGCACATTATTAATCAAGCTAATTTCTCAGGCCTCTGATTTAATAGACCCTAAACCTGTTAGTATTCTATATTGTTTTGGGGAAATGAGTTCAATTGTTCCGATGCTTCAACGATCAGGTATAAATGTATATGGTGGAGTTCCAACTGAGGAAATTATAAAGCGGCAACCAAAACCATTATTATTGAGTTTAGATGATCTATTACTTTCAATTGATGAGAAATACCTCTCCGAGTTATTCACTAAAAAATCACATCATCAAAATTTTGCTATCATTTTTGTAACACAAAATTTGTTTAAAAAGAAAATTAAAGTTGCCAGACAAAATGCACATATCTTATACTTATGAGATCACCAAATTCAGCTTTAAGTGTCAGAAACATAGGAACACAACTCTTCCCTCGAAAATTGGATTTCTTCTTGGATGCATATAAACAGTCAACCAATGAGCCTTATGTCTGGCAACTTTTTGTCTGGCAACTTTAATTTTAACATTAAAAAATGTGTTGGGTTGATGGGGGTTTATGTACAGTGGGACGAATTGGGGGTTTATGTACAGTGGGACGAATTGGGAGTTTATGTACAGTGAAATGTTTATCTGTTTGAAAAGTTCAATTAGATTATTAAAATGAGATTATTAAAATTATATTAAACAACTTAATAATTTTTTTAAAATTTATTTGAAGTGGAAAGAGATCGTCGACGAGAAAAAATTATAGCGGACTTGAAATTATTTATTTAATATAATTTAGATAAATTTTATAGTTATAAAATTTTTTAAATTTTTTACTGCCTTAATATATTTTATTTATAGAATAAACTATTACTCTATAAAAAACTAAAATATTTTGTATTAAGTGAATTTTTTTAAAAAAACAATCAAAAAAAGGGAAGAAATATTATTGACTATTTAATTAAAATTTAAAAAAAGCTTCACAGAGAAAATTATTTATTTCTTTAGTATTAATATTAAATATAGTAAGCTACTTCTATTAATTATTATAAGCTATTAATTTTAATAAACTAAATTATTATATTTTCTAATTATTTATTCTCAATTACTTTTCTTCGGGTATTCAATTACTTCCACAGGCCCTCAGTGGACTTTCAAATTTTTTTTACTCTTGACTTTTTTTCTACGGGAACCTTGTCCATTTTCGCCCATTTTTTTCGCCCTTGTAATGTGGTAGTTCCTCACATAGTCATAAAACATTTGTTGCATTTGCTTTACTACCTTAAAATTAAAAGACAAATCATCCGATCAAGGGCTAAGTCTACACAAATCATATTCAACATTTTAATATCCAACCTCTATTCTCGGTTTATAGCCTTCGGGCACATACCGGGCATTCAAAGGGAAGCACCGCTTTATATTTTCCTGAATTTTTAACAAATTTTACTATAAAAATTAAAATTATTACCTTCATTTGATCCCAGAATCTACACCGCGAGTCGATTGGCGCGAGTTTTTTTCCGTGGAAATCTATGCTATGTTTTACTATCACCTGCCTGTTATTGCAACCCTTTAAGTTAAAGCAAATTAATTTAAAAAATGACAAATCATCCGATCAAAGACTATACCACATCGCAAAGTTTGCAGCTCCAAACACAATCCTCAAGATGTTCATAGCTATGTTGTACGAAGTTGTTGTGCAACACTTTTCTACAGACCCTACACATAACCACTTCGTCCTTCATCACATTCAAGAGAATTCTACCCCGATATATCGAGTTATCATAGCCCTAATCCTCATTGCTTCCCTTTTTATCAACCCCAATCTTTTCCTAAAGTAAACGATTAGTTATATTTTAAAATTAAAGGTACTTCTTGCCAAACGGCTTCCTTAAATTCCTACTTTTGTTCCCCATTTTATATATGAATATAAAATTATATTAGCTGAAAATTCAAATAAAACTTTTAAATTTTGATAAAATAAAAATTAATTTAAAGAAAAACATATCTTCCTATCAAAGGTAGCAAAATTTTTAAACAATTTAAAACAAAGACAAATCATCCGATCAAGATTGGCAAAGTTTTTTTGAAAAAAGGATATTAATTTGAAGATATTTAAAAAAAGATATCAATTAAGGTTAAATACTTTTAATGATAAATTTTAATTGAAATATTTGCTACAAAATTGAGATCATTATATATACAAAATTTTTGCACTAATTTGATTTTTTTATTTGCACACTTTTTTTAATTTGGCTTTACTAGTTATGTATTGTAAGTAGTTAATTGTTAAGTAACTGTTAAGTGATTTTCCTTTTTTAGTTATATTTTTATTTTTTGATTTATTTTTTAGTGATTTTTTACAAGTGTCCTTTTTTTACTTGTTTTTTACAAAATTTTGAAGTTATTTTTTTATACATTTATTTGTTAATTATTTTAGTTTTTTCTTTTTGATTTTTATTTTTAGAAATAAATTTGTTTTTTCAAGTTTTTTCTCTCCTTATTAATCGTGTATTTATTTGTTTTGTTATTTTTTGCGATTTTTATTTTTTTACACACTTTTCAGGATTGTTTCATTTATGTCGGTTTTTATTTATTTCCTTTGTTTGCCGTTTTTACGATTATTTACTTTATATTTTAGATCTTTTCATTTTATTTTACATCTTTTATCTGCACTAGTCTTTTATTTCACTTTAATTCCCTTTAATTAAAAATTTTATGCTTTTTATAATTTTTCTGATAATTTTATCAACATTTTTTTACAAGATTTTTTTAGCTGAATTGTTTTTGGTGTGTCATTTTTGTTTGAACTTATTTGAAAAAAGTGTATCTATCCTTTTTGTTTTATTTTCCTCTTTTTCCTTTTATTTTTGAATTAATTTTTAATTTATGCTTTAATTTTAAAAGTTTATTTCTCAGTAGATAATTTATTTATGTATTTAATGTGCTACCAGTCCGTTCTGGCAAGTTAAGCAACGTTGGAAACAATTTACTTGTTTGCACATTTTTCTACATAGTTATTCAAACGAGCAACACATATTCCTCTATATACTCAATCGAGACTTGGGTATTATATACATTTTTATATTTTTATTGGTGTTTTAAAATGTTTTTTCTAAAAAATGTTTTAAAATGTGTTTAAAAATGTTTTTAAAATGGTGTTTTAAAATGTTTTTAAAATGGTGTTTTAAAATGTTTTTAAAATGGAGTTTTAAAATGTTTTTTCTAAAAAATGCTTTAAAACTCCACTATATACTACTTACAGTTTTTATTATGTTCAAAGGGCCTATTATAGGTTGATTCACATTCGAGACAATACGGTCGACCAAATAAATTTCCACTTTTCTGTACTCCATAAAAATGCTCATTATGTAATAAAGTATAATAGGAATTGTATAGTCATTAGGACCATACTTAAATAAAGGTCTGTAATGTCCACTTGATCCAAAAATAAAAGCTTTAAAACGATGTTGAGAAGAATAAAGATAATTGTTCCAATAATCAATAATTTTTGGAATATAAATTTTAGCATCATAATTACATAGACCAGATTTTGCGCCAATTTTTTCCATTAAAAATTTAACATCATTTTTTAATTCTTCTTTTTGTCTTCAATCATGAAGATATTCATAAAATTTCCATCTCTTCCATTGTTTGATACTACGAAAAAGAGTAGCTTGAACTGCATAAAAAAGACAATGGTTTTGACCATCATGATTTTGTACTTTCAATAAAATATTAAATTCAATATCTTATTAATTATTTACTTCTCTTATAATTATTTCATTAAAATTTTATTATAGTTAATATTAAATAACATTAATTTTTTATTTATCATTGTCACACCCCTTTATTTTAGCATTACTTAAGGGGATGGAGGACTGGCCAAATAGGTTCAGTCTTAAGTTTAGTCTCGAGAACCTTTGGCCGGTTCTCCATCCCCTCCCCCTAATTTTGTTCACACATTTTTTATTTAAATAAAGTTTTTATAAAAAGAGCTATTTTTGTGTTTGAGTAGGCGCGCCCCAGTCGTGGCGTCCCACGACTGGGGCCCAACGCCGCCCGCTTAGCGGGACCTTTTTAGATGGTGCTCCCAGGGCGCTTTAAAAATTTTTATATATCCAAAAATCCAAATTTTATCACCTTAAAATTAAAAATAAATCCCAATCCCATTAAAACACAATTTTTCCACCCAATTAAAAAATTACCCAAAAAATTATTAAACAACAAAATTCGCCAAATTAGTGGAACAAACTATTACAACAAAAAGTGGCCAAATTTTTCCATATATGGCCAAGACAATTCCATCAATCAAAATAATTAAATTATGTGTCATTTTCCCCCAATATTAAATTTCTTATAAAATATTTTACCTTTACCGAGATTGAAACGCCTAATTTTTACATCTATTTGCCCAATTAATCAAATTAATCAACCACAACTTTTTACCCAAAGTTGTAAATATTTTAAACAAAAAAATCTTGTGATACACCCAATTTGGAGTAAATATAAACATTTCTAAATCAAAAAATAATTTAATTACACATTTCAATTTTTTTAAAATTTTTTCTCATCTCCGAAATCTCGCGCGTCCATTCTTCTTCGGTCGTTTTGCCCCTACCTACTTGTGATAAATTTTCAGAAAAAAAGGCTAACAATTAACAATTTATTCCTCCTCAACAAAAAACAATTCACTTATTAAGGGTAAAACGGAAAGGTTTGGATATGAAGGGATAATCTTGCTCTCGTTTCTTTGTAAAATTCCATTTAAGAACCAGGCCCAGAAGGACAGCCACAAGGATAGTAGAAATCAGGACCAAGGCCAATAGAGCTATTTCCCAAAGTTCCATAGAAGGAACAGAAGTGGGGGTAGTAGGAGTAGAAGCCTGTTGGCAGAGTTGAAGGGTCGGAACGGTTTCCGCGCAAAAAACCGGTTCGGCCCAGAGATCAATTCCCCAGCAATGAAATTGGCACTGATGTTCGGGTGTGCAGGTCCTTGAGTAGAATTTCACTTCGTCCAAAGCTAAAAACATGGCCATTAAATTAGGTCCCAAATCCCCAACCGCCTCAATTCTGGTCCGGCCGGCTATTCTTGAGGTCCTCTTAGAGGGCTAAATGCTAGCATTAAATCAATGAAGGGTTGGACAAGATTTTGGGACAATAAAATAAGGAATATTAAATAAAACGCGTTTAATTTTAGCTCAAAAATTCCATTTTTAAAGAATTTTCTTGATAGACTGGAAACAAGCGAATTGGACTCTGAAGGATCTGAAACACCCGTAGAAGAGGATTTGTTAAAAAAGAAGACTGAAAGAGAAGATAGATATAACAGATATCTTCAAAGGCAGGAAGAGAGAAGATTGAAAATGGATATGTTGCAAACAAAAGTGCGGAACTTGGAGGATTTGAATTTGGAACTTGGCTCTTCTGGTTTGCCGTATCCGAAGTCGTTTGAGGGCAGTGATGATTTCCTGGCTTACTTGAAGTCTTTCAACAGATTGGCGACTGGCCATGGCTGGCAGCCTCCAAGATGTTGTCAGATATTGCCTATTTACTTGAGGGGAGCGGCTTTGGCGGTTTATGAAGGGATGCCTGAGGATGAGAAGAATAATTGGAAAAACTTGGTGGAAGGCTTAGCAAACAGATTGAAGAGGATTTCTACTAGAGAGGTGGCAAGATTGAAAATGATTGAGAGGAGGCAGAATGTGGGGGAATCAGTTGAAGTATTTGCCCAGGCCTTACGCAACTTAGTCGAGAGAGCTTATCCGGATTCGTCTCTGGATGTGGATTTGGCTGGCCTAAACCTTGACGTGGCAATATCTAATAATGTGAAGGGAGAATTGGGAGTAATGACTAAAAGATTCCGGGACGAGCATTGCAGAGACCGCTTTCGTGCTGGGTTGCTGCCGGAGATAAAAGAAAAGGTGATCTTTATGGACCAGCCCCCTACTCTTGCAGAAGCAGTGGCGCAGGCGCGCAGAGTGGAAGAATTAAATAGTACAATGAAAGATGATATTTGGAGAAGAACGAAGGAAATAGAAGTAAAGGCGACCTTAGCGGAGGTGAGCGAAATAAGAGCAAGTGGAAATAGAGAGGGGACATATGACCGAAACCGTCAGAATGGACAATTCGGGAACAGGCAAAATTTTAACAATAGAGGATGGGGGCAGAGAGGAAATGGCGGTGAATGGAGAAGAGGGCAGTCTAATAGAGCGCCAGCCTGGAATCAAACATACAGAGGAACCGACAATCTTAGAAATTTTCGAAATGCTAGGGGAAATAGATGGCCCATAGGACAAAACAGGAACCCAAATATGGTGCCAATAACCAATACAAGAGGAGCGAATTTTAGGGGAAGAGGAAATTTTTCAAGAGGGGGATATCGAGTCAGTGAAACTAGCTTCCCTTATATTTGCCTTTTAACGATAATATGCCTTTTATTGCCAATGATGAACGCTCAATTTCAAATATGTAGCAGAGATTACCCGGAGGCATCGGGAGTGATTATGGATTTTCCCGCCGACCATAATTGCACTATGCCACTAGAAGATGTTCCTGAATTAGCTAAAATTAATATTTTTGTGCCAATTAGATTGCCGAAGAAGTTTCAAATTTTTAGATGCCATACGTGGAATATCCGCATGTGCACTGAATCCTATTTTGGAATTTATCGGAAAGAAAAGGACGCGAACATATATTTTTCAGAAATTTCGAAGGACGAGTGTTGGGATACATGGGACCACCAGTTGTTACAGAGAAGAGGGGAAAATACGTGGCAGACTTATACTGATTGGGAAAAGGAATACTCTATTTTCGGTACTAGGTGTAAAAATGTCACAGGAGTTACATTGGAGGAAGGTTCAGCTGCAATATTAGAAGGGAGAAAATTGGTGACGAATTGGGGAGACGAGTTTATAATTAGTAAAAGTGAAGATGAGACAGAAGGATGGAGCAAAAATCTGGATTTTGAGGAAATTTTGATGTGGAGAATCCCAGACCCCACTTACTGGAACACCCATTTTAAAATAGGCCCTGTGAATGCCGAAGTGTGGAGTCCAAAGGCTATAGTTGTAGATGAAACCCAGTACTCCTTTATTTACCACAAAAATGCGACGCTGCCTGAAAATTTATACGGTTTGCCGGAAAATTGTATTAGAATGGAAAATGACGTATATATAGAAATAATCAGAGAAAAGGAGGGAAATAATACCAGGGTGAAAAGACAATCAGCGGGCGGATTTTTAAAGAAAAATAGGAAATTATTTGAAACAACCCCACGACCTAGAGTGGTAGAACCGACTATTCAACCCACTACCACCCAAATCTGGACAGGCACAACGAGAGCAATAAGTTCGACGAATATATGGAGAGTCACTCCGCCTCCTTTGACCAGGATACGTGAAGTCACAACTAGAAGTTCCCCAATTACCTATCCCAGTACCCGGACAAGACCCACAACCACTAGAAGCACGACGATGAGACCAACCACGACATCGACCAGAAGGTCGACGACTACGTCGACGAGAAGACCCACGATAACTTCGACAAGAAGACCCATCTCAACAACCACCGCCGGATCGACTGCGAGATTTGGTATACGCAGAAAAGAACGGAGGTACCAAGGATCACGCCAAGAACCACAATTCCCACAACTCGAAGGAGAGAGAGTACAATTGAAATGAGAACCACGACAAAGCCCCTAAATAATCAAATGCATTTGAAAGGAAATGTGAAAATAAAAGCTACAACCCCAAAACCAAAAATTACAAGCAAAAGTGTAGAGATTAGGCCAGTGAGTGAAAAATTGGTAGAGACGACAGAAAGAACCACAACCACGCTGGTAATGAAAAGAGAAGTGACAGAAAAACCCTGGTTGGACCCCAAAGAAGAAAGTCACGCGAATTCAAGGCTCAACTATCTGGAATGGAAAAACGAGCAAAGAAGAGTTTTAGAGGCCCGGGAAAAATGGATTTCAGACTGCCACAATAGAAATAGTCAGTTAATGATAGCGCGAGCGTTAGCAAGGGAAATGCCAGAACAAGCTGCTAGGTCGCTGTACAACAGAGATGACATTACAGCAACCCTCCTAAACACACCCACGGGTCAGATTCGCTGGCAGATAAACAAATGTAAACAACTAAAGGCAGAAGTGATAGAGTGGAATAGAACAATTGGAGGAGAGTGTTACAAGGAGACGCCAGTAAAAGTGAATGAGAGAAGATATTTTTTGAAAGCAGGGAGCAGAGATTTAATGTCTGAAGGGACCGAAATAAATTGTTTAAAGAAAAAGAAAATAGGTCCAGCGGAGGATTTAAATAACACGAAAATAGAAGAATTAAAAATAATGCACACATTTCAAAGTAGCCCGCGGATAAATAGGCAAAACCCACTAATATTTAATTTGGGAAGTATATTTGAGTCAGACCAAACCAGACTAGATCAGAATTTCCAGGACCTTACAAAAAGATTGAATCGGCCAGAACTGATTTTTCCGGAGGAGAAAATGACTGAAGAGGAGTTTTTGGAGGAAAATAATTCAACCAGGGGAACGTTAAAGCCATTCTCGCCCACGGAAATAAAGCAATTCAAACAGTAATTGACAAGGGAAATGTTATTGTCTCAAAATCAACCGAGATCTTGGAAAAGGGAAAAACATTTTGGGAGGACCCTTTTGGAATAAAGTCAACAATAAAAATGATAATTGCAGTCATAGCGGGCGTAGCACTATTGATTGGAATTTGTGTAATTTATTGGAAGGGAAAAATTTATTTTATGATGGTAATAAATGGAATCCGGTTGGGGGGAGGAGTTCAGAAGAATTAAATGAAATCTGTTTGATTCAAATAAAAAAAGATAATTGTGGGAAACATTTAAAAAATTAGTGGTACGAATAATTGTGGAAACTTTGTAGATAGGAGTAATGAGAGTTGGCTACTGCATCATAGTTTCAGAGATTTGGAAATAATTTACTTTTTCAGATCAGAAACCTCTTTTATCCCCTTATAGACAAACATATTTTGTGGGTAATTATGTCCATATGTAAATAAATAGAGCTACTGGTATGCGACGAAATCAACCAAAAATGTTTTATTGGAATAGAGTTCCCCTTCTAGAACTAGAGTTCCTAGTACAAAACCCAACCTTGTCAAGTTTTGATCCTCAATACTATTTTTGGATATACTGAAGAAAACGAAAAATTCTCGGGTCTTCGGTTCAGTTACAAATCGGTATGAAATATACATATGGGTGCTGAACCAGTAAATTAAATAACGATAGGGTAGTTCTAAGTTGTTTAACCGGACGTGAGAAAATTTCAAAACCGTTGTGACCGATTGCCAGATTTTGAACTACCCTACATCATATTTACATTAAATATTAATTATTTATGTGCTTTTAATTCGTCTTTTTATTTTGTCGCTGATTGCCCTTTTAATTTTGATTAATTTTGGATTCTCCGTAAGTTTCCTAAATTTGCTTGTCATTTTTTCTTTTAAACTTTTTGATGATTTTTTGATTTTGTTACTTTCTTCAATATCTTCAATATAATCTTCTTCATTAAACCACGGAGATTTTGGACTTGAAAATTTTTCTTCCTTCTTTTCTTTGTCCCCTCCATCATCCTCTTCAAAAATTTCACAACTTGCACTTAGCTGTTGATAATTTCTTCGTACTGGAGAAGTTTGACCTGAGGAAGAATCTGGATAATAAAATTTCTCCCAATCCCAGGGCTGTATATTTTGAATTTTACTATAGTCTGATGACACTTCTTCAATTTCTTCTATTCCTTTAGAAGCTTCTGTGTGTTGGAATGCCGGAATCTCTTTCGATGTTGAACCTTAAAATATTTAATTTTAAAAAATAATGAGCATGTTAATAGGATTTAGTTAGTTTTGTCTAGGATCTAAAGTTTTATGTAACATGATATAAAGCAACCGTTTGTTTGACAGTCAAAAACTAGGTTCTAACAAACGGTCTACTATTCCTCACTATTCCATTTTTTGTTAGTATCGGTCTTCTGTAATATTATTTCTTTTGGGCCGATATTCGAAAAAGCGAGTAGGAGTACCTGGTAAACTTACCGGGTTCTGTCTACTCGGGTAATAAACTCTCAGTTGAGGATTACCCCTTATTTCAAAAAAATCGACCCAGAACTCAATGATTACCCGCAGCTGCTGGTAAACTAACGCAAATCCTCTTATCAGAATATCACACTAATAATAACCTTTATCTTTTCCTTGTTCATTTGCCTTGGATAAAGACTTGAATAAGGCTAATTGCATAGGGAGATTGTTGTCTGAGCACTGACTATCACTATTACCCTCTTTAGCTCCATCATGCTCTGTTTCATAAAACAAAGGTTTTGAGCCAATATCTTGATCGCTTAATGCACGTTCGGGTAATTGCAATACACCTAATGACCTTGCTTCGGTAGGCTGGCTTTTGTGGCGTCTTCTAAATTTTTATTATAAAAAATGTATGGCAAATGTCACCTTTCTTTAGATAATTGTCTTTTTAATGGACTCCTTGCCATACGAATATCACCCTTGTGTTCTTCTTGTTCATTTTCCTGATCTAGGCTCAATGCCATATTCTTATGATTGTCATTATCGTCATCCTTCTTATCATCAACAAAATGAGCCTCTCCTCCTGGAATATGTTTTTTACGACTTCTCCTTCTCAAAGGAGTCCCTTCCTCTTCATCATCCTCCTTCTTTTCGGCATCTTTCTTTTTATCCGCTTCTTTTGATTGTTGTTTTTTACGGTTTTTCTTCCGCAAAGACGTTCCTTCCTCTTCTAACTTTTTTGTTTCATCTTTATCCTTATCCTCATCTCTTCTCCTTTCTTTCTCCTGTCTCCTTTGTTTTCTATCAATTCTTTTTCGCCATTTAACAATAAATTCCTTATTAATTGGGGAATCCTTAAATAAATCTATAAGTCTTCGCGACTTTCGCCTCCCCTCGTATTTCTCAGGTAAACTTTCATCTTCTTTGTATAACTTATCCTTTCCTTTCTTTCTCCTTTTGACTTCACTTTCATCAGTTTTACTACTTTCGGATCTTAATTTTAGCTATTTTAATGGACAAAATTATTAATAAAGTCATCCACGACTTGTTAATAATCCCTTACTTGTCAATATCTAAATCGTCGTCAGGAAAACTGATAATTTCTAGTCTATTGTATTCCTTTCTTTCTCGTGCTTGACCGACATGATAAGTATAATGAAGATGTTCGCCATTCTGAAGAAGAAATATTTTTAATATAATTCTTGCACTCATTCAAGGGATCATTCTAAGATTCAGCACAAGCTTAGTCAATGCTCAGAAACAGGTCCCAGCTCAATTAGGTCTTATGCATGAGCTTATTCTATTTTTCTATCAAGTCAGAAAACGAATTTAATTCTCACTAAGTATTAACAAATTTGTAACTAAAACTCAGCCCGAAAGAAAAGTTTGAATGGCATTGACAATTAATAAAAGTAGGAAAAATCTCCTATATTTACTAGTGCCTTTCATTTAAAAACCAATTTTAACCTGTAAAATAGGCAATATCAACTGAATATGATATAAAATCTTTTCTTTAATCTCGTCATCAAATAGCACCTCATTTCTTAACAATAAAAATTAAAAAATAAAATTATATCCCTCACTCTTTGTTTAAATTAATTATATTTTCGCAAATAGGACATCGCTTCAATTTAGAGATAAATTCCTTTGTTTGTTCATTTTGAGGTTCATTAGTTTCATTATGCTCCGTTGCTATGCTTTAATTAAAAAATAATAATTAAGAATATTTAAGCAATTTCCATGGCCGAAAGCAAATCTGACGGAAATCTTGTTAAACCATCAACAAGAGCCAACTATGAGGGTTAAGATTTATTATTGTAAGGCCGGGATCATCCTGAAATCACGTGAACAATAATGTCACTCTAAACTTTGCGCTAAGTAGCGGAAGTTCCCAGAGAAAAGGCAAAGAACACCACAAACGGCCATTCCCAGAGAGTTATTAGCCGCCCATTATCTAAGCTTAACATCGCCACTAACTTATCCTTGGGAAAGCAATAGGGAAGTAAGCTGGTGTTTATAAGCTTTAATGTAATAGGCAAAGGCAGATCACTTCTTCATTCATTCAACAGAGTTGCCGGCCGGCCAATCCATCCTTGTAGGGAAGAGCGCTCTCCCTATATTCCCCCACTGCGTGCGATTCACCTATTTCTATACTCTGCGGAGTTCACACATGATTGCAAGCATGCGCGACTCTGCCTATAACAACAATTAAACAACGAGGCACTGGGGAACGGGACCAACCGCTTTACTTTATGTAGAAGAACAGGTGAAAGCAGCACTCTGATAGCTCAGTTGGTAAATCACCGGTACCTGGCAATAACTGCCAAGAGCAATAACTAACTTGATTCCGTAAATTTTGCTCATACGTTTATTACTTAATCCAAAAATATCTTAATTTTCTAGATTTATACACTGATTTTTAATTGAAAAATATACCTAGAACGAATAGACAAGCTCTAAATTTTAATCATTATTTAGAGTTACTTACTATGTGTTAATGCATTCCTTATGAAAATAATCCTAAAATTTGCAATTATATTTATATAAATATATTTAAAAGCAATATACTATGCATCCTTTAGGTTTGTATATTGTATCTTTGCTGTACTTTCTACCTTGACAAAGTCCACATATTGGTACCTTAAATTTTTAAATTTCCTAAATTTTTATATTGAGCAGCTAATAAAGAGAAGAGAATTTAAGGTCTAATTCTTCTTCTGTTCCCAATAGGCTGCTAAGATTATATCTAGCTAACAAACACCGAAGCAATAAATCCAATCGAAAATCTTCAGTTTTTAGGTTGAGTTTAGTCGAGGAGGTGCATCTCGCCCGAGGAGGTGCGAACTTTTCCTCAATATTTTGCTTCGCGGCTTTTACTCTTTATCCAAAACAAAGTGAGGCACTTCGAAAATTCTTAACAATTTTTGTTCCTTATTTATTTCTCTATCATTTAAGCTTTAAATTAACCCAATATCTTTTACATGAATAAAGTTATGCCAAAAATAAAGTGTGCAGTTACTTTTGTGTCACCCTGTAGTTGAGAGGATAACAAGCAGAAGATTAGGAGCTCAAAGTCTGTCTCGCTTTCCTTCTATTTAAACCATGACTAGATTAAGCTAAAAACTTCTGAATATTTACCTGTTTAACAAAGAAGTTCAATAAAGGATCTTCATTATTTTTCAAATAAGAACTAAAATTTAAAGCCCCTCTTCCAAAATATTCATCCAATTCCATTTTTATCTCATTTATTCCCAAATATTCCCTTTCATTTAATTCTTTTTCAGAAAATTTTTGAGCAATTTCACTCAACATATTTAGACCTACTTGTTCTGTAACTGGCGATTTTCCGTTAATACTAGCCACATATTTTTTAAATTTCAATAATCCATTAACGCTCATTTCGATTGAAGGTAATTGTTCAACAAATTTAAAATTGAGGTAAAAGTTTTGATCCGGGGAAAGTTGTTCAAAGTGGCCAAATTGAAATAAATGAATTTTGTCCAATTGTGGCGTAACGTTTTCCCATGTATACTTCTGCAAAGTTTTTGTAATATACTGTATTTCTTTTAATACTGCAACCGGTCGGTTTATTTTTAACCATTCTCTAGAGGGTCGGTTTATTAGAAGGGGTCAGTCTAATAGAAGGAGTCGCACTATTAGAAGAAATAATGTATATTAACAGGATTCGGCCGTAAATCATTTTTTATGTCGGTGGGATCCCATATATTGTTTACGTTAGAATGTTAGGTGAATTTGGGATATACACAGATGAAGGTATCTTCTGCAGACTTGAGATTCCAGTGAATAACCAACTACATTAACCAACTATCTAATTCAAAAAATCCTACTCTAAATTGTCCAGCTAATAAATCCATTGATCTAATGTGAACACGAATTTGGCTAATTTTTTTATATCCATTTCCTTCCTTTTTCTTCCCAGCCATTAGTTTTATTTCAAAAGCACCAGCTTTGTCAACATTATCTTTAGTAGCTTCTATATAAAATCTAAACCAATCATCACAACCATGTAAACATTTTATTTCTATTTTCCAAACAATCGGCTTTGGAATTCCATTATAAAAATAAATACTTGGTTCTACTAACCCCCGAAATTTGTGTTGCCTCTCACTTATAGAAGAAAGGACTTTATTATTATTTAAAATAATAATTTGAAGCAAAATGCAAATAAAATTTTTAATAATAAATAGTTTTGTTTTTTCAGACATTTTATTACTCTAAATGAGGGATTGGATTTTTTGTTATAAATTTTGCGCTGAAAATTTTCAAAAAATTTTTTAAATAAATTTTTGAATGGAAAAGCGTAAATATTAGCTTTTTGTTCCTATGTCGCCTTTATTGAAATATATTTTTCTATTTTTGTTGCCGATTTCGGCCTTTATACAACATATTTAGATACCTATTTAAAGTTTTTACAGCCTAAAAATCCCATCCCTGCTTAAAACACTACAATAAAATTTTAATTTATATTCAAACATAAAGAAGCGGAAGATATAAATCTTCTTTAAAATGGACTAAATCCTAAAATAAATAGGCTGATACATTTGTTTACAGACGTAAAAATGTAACAGTTCCGCCTTATTTTCGTAGCAGTAAGTATCGGCTTTTATTTTATTGTTTATTTTAAATTTATTAAATAATAAGAGGAAGATACATAATTTCATAAATTTCAAAATTTAAAAATAAAAATAAATTTTGTCTGAGAAAAGTGCAAATTCAATAAGAAAGAATGCCCTTTAATAATATATTTGTCAATATTGCACTTTTAATTTTAAAAAAACGTTTCACAACAATTGTCAAAATTAATTTTTATTTTAATTAAATTAGAATAACAAACTTATTTTCAGTGTTTTTGATTATTTAAATTATCGAAAATGGAAAGTGGACAGAACAAATACAGTATTTCCTCTAATTGAGCGACATGCCGCTCTATTTTTCAACCCCCTGTCAAAGTGTCGCTCTATTGGAGACTGCCGTTCAACTAGAGGCCGCCGCTCAATTAGAGGAAATACTGGTTAACTGTTAGTTTATCAGTATATTTTTACTTTTTTTTTGATTTTATTCATCTGAACTTCTTATTTTGCAAAAATATTCTCAAAATTTTTTAGTTCCTTTTTTAATATAATATTTCCGTTTTGTGTAGCAGGGTTTACATAAATATCCTCCAGCCTCAGAATTATACCAAGCTTTCGTTTTTGTAGCACTACAATTAGAACATTGGCGATCTTTTTTAAATAAAATTTGCTATCTATTCATATTGTAAGGCTTAAAGGTGTAATCCATGAGAAACTGATGAAAACCCCCGCCTAGAGAGAAGGTACATACATATAAGCTAAAAGAAAATAGAGAAAAGCGGCTTAGTTGACGTTCGTGTATTTATACCACATTGAAGTTTTTTTTAAAATTACAAATAAAGCAATGTCGTTTTTCATTTCATTTATTTTACCTATAATTATTAAGAATGGATACGCTACATGGTAATTTAAAACAAAATACCTCGTTCCGAAGGTATCGTCAATAATTTTACAAGTTAATAAATAAAAAATAATTGTTGGTCTGACTTAAAATTGTTCAAACAACGAGAAGAGTTGTTTTAATGAGGATGTTCTAGCCCGGAGAAAGTTGGTTCCTCAACTAGGAACAACGGGAGAGTTATTTTATTCCGAGAAAGGAGAATGGTGTTCCAAATGAAAAAATAGTTGGGATTGCAGTACCTTCGGCGGAGGTAACTTGGCCTGCTGTTTCCATAAAGAACATACTTAAAGCAACAAATAAAATCTTTATTTACCTATTTTATTGCCAATATAAACAATTCTGATTTTAATTCTTCCGTAGATTCAACTTTTTGTTTTTTAATAATTCAATTTTATATCCAATTAAATTAATTTCCGTCCAATAATTTGATGAAAGTTTGTTTTCATAATTTTCCATATTATTCAAATAATTTTCATTTATTATTTCCGTCTCATTTATTATTGAAGTTTTGTAACAGTTATTAGTTCTTTCAACAAAATTATTATATCGAAGTATCTGAAAGTTATGGACAATTAGGTAAAGGTTATTTAATCTGATTTTTGTCCAAGGAATATTTGATTCAAATGACAAAAAATTTTCTTTTCGAGAAGCCGATTAACTGTTTAGTGTAAAATCGTTTTGTGTAAATTTTTATTGGCATAATTTTTTGGTGTTACTATATTTGCTATGTACCAATTTAACAAAAAATTTCAACTTTGAAATAGGTACTCTTTTTTTGTCCAAGGAATATTTGTTTCAATAGAGACATTGGGATTTTTAAAATTTGAAAGATCTACATAAAATTCTAATTTTTTATGATTTTTTTCCAAAAAAGAATGAAAATTATTAAAACCCAAAAGTTCATCAGTTTTTTACCAATTGTACTACAGATTTTTGTGAGCATTTCAATTGATATTGTTATAAGAAAGAAAGGAATTTATAAACGATTTTTCATAATATCTCAACCTCTAAAATCAACTTAAAACCACCCTAGTATTAGTATTTAGGAGTACATTAAATTTATGTTTCTTAATCTCCTTTTATCATTCCCTTTTTCTATAACTTTAATATATCAAGATCGGTATCAATATGATATTCCATTTGAATTTGTTACCAATAAAAATTACGTTTCGAACTTAGTTCCTCGTGGAGGGAATTCCCCGGGAACGGCCAGAGGGGGTCGGATGGGTCCTAGTTCCTGGAAAATAGCCACAAGTATCGCAACCTAATTAAAATATAAAATACCCGTTTTTCAAATCCAGGTAATAAATTTTCAATAAGTTGATTATTAGCAATTTCAATCACGACTGTTTTATTTAATTGAACAGAAGGAAAAATTTTTGAGGCATCACTTATTTTAACATTAAAAATATTTTTATTCGGGTTTAATTCGTTTGTACGCAAATGACCCTCTAAATTATAACTAGAGCTGCAATATCTATTGTTATACTTTTCAATTGTTTCAAGACTTTTTCAAAATCAATTTTAACCCATAAGATTTAACATTAAAAATATAAAATTTATATTGATCGATAGAGAATAAACTGAACTTTCAGAATCTTTTTAAATTTTGAAAATCGGATCAGAATTGATCGAGAAATAGTATATGTCGCAAAAAAGTGTCGCCAAAAATTCAAAATTGTTTGAATCAAAAAAAGTGTTTTTTATGTAAGCACGCAAAAAAAAGCGACAAAATCGCCCGCGACTTTTCTCTTCTCTTTTTCCATTATCTTTTCTGTCGCGTGTCGCGCGCGATTTTTATGTAAGCGTAGCATAATCGTAATTCGTAACTCATAAAAACCATAATTCGTAATCACAACGCAATTCTGTTTTCAATAAAACAAAAAAATTTAAATTGTTTCAATTATAATTGTTTTTTAGTAAATTAAAGTTTGGTTACTGTTCAAATAATAAAATGTTTTTTTCAAATGAAAAGAATAAACATGGTATATTTATGTATGTAATCATGAAAATCATAAAAATGTTTAGAAGGAACAAGAAATACAAAAAATCAAACTTAAATCAAACTTAAAAAATCAAACTTAATTTTCTCGATTAGTTCCCTTCCCTCAAATAATTCCACCTCTTGATTAATTCCTTATGCTAGAGTTGGGTTGAAACAATAATTCCCCACCCCCAAATACACGTTCAAACGCCAAAACTCGAATAATTCTTCTCCCTCGATTAATTCCCCATGCCAAGGAAGGGTTGAAAAAATAATTCCCCAGGGGAATTAATCGAGAAAATACGGTATATAATTTAAAATAAAATTTATGAAACATCTTTCTCTAGTTGGATAATCATTATTTATAAAAGCTCCTCATTCACGCAAAAATGACCAAAAAGGCAATGCCGAAAGTAATGGCAATAAAAATAACAAAAGCAATAATAAACAACGAGCTTTGATCAATCCAACACTGAAATTGTGTATACTAGTGATGCTCGGGAGAAGAAAAAACCCGGGAATCGGGAAACGGGAGTCGGTTCGGGAAATGACCTCGGGATCGGGAGTTGGGAATAGCAATAAAAAAATTTTTTTGCGCCTTCGGCGCCAAAAACAAATTTTTTTTGGCTCTTGTCCAGTTTAGGCGTCCAATCGCACCTTTATACGTCCAAACAACCTCTATACTAGTGATGCTCGGGTATCTCGATCCCGACTCCCGACACGGGAAAATTTCCCGAGTTTTTGGCCTCCCGATCCCGACTCCCGGTGTCAATTCCCGACTAAGTCGGGAAATTTTTACACCCCTAAGAATGGATTTTTCTGACAAAATTATATTTTCATTTATAAAAAATGAAGAAATCTGGCCTCTTGGTCTCGTAAATTCCCAAAATTTTCGCCTGCGGCGCTGAAAAGGGAAGATTTTTGGCTTAAGGATCTTCCAAATTCCTCAAAATTTTTGCCTGCGGCGCAGAAAACTGAAGAATCTGTGGAGTTGTAGTATAGAAGAGTTCGGTGATTTACTAGGATTATGGTGAATTTGAAGAAATAACGTGGGATTTGCAGTAATAAAGAGAGATATCAATGGATGATTAATGTTGCACAGGGGGTGTTAATACTATAGAGGGATATGATGAGATATGTGGCTAGTTCACCAAAATTCCACCAAGATTGACCGTAAAAATATTTTTCACTGTTTCACTCTAGAGGGATATGAAGAGATATTTCACTCCAATGAGAGTCAAAATTTTTGGCTGCGGCGCAAAAAATGGAAGAAATCTGAGTTCAAGACCTAAAAATTCTCTAAATTTTCGCCTGCGGCGCTTATAAGGCTTTAGGCTTCTTTACCTTCCAAAATCTTCTGATATTTTTGCCTGTGGTGCAAAAAATCGGGGCTCTTGTCCAATTTAAGCGTCAATCGCACCTTTATACGTCCAAACAACCTCTGTACGTCCAATGAAATGTTTATACGTCCAAATAAATTTTTATACGTCCAATGAAAAGTTTAAAGTCCAAACAAATTTTTAAGCGTCCAATGCGCCGGGGTTGCTTTGGCGGCACAGTGAAAATTTAAATTTTGAATTTATATATTGTTCCCATTCTCGGAACAATTTCACCCGTTTCGAAATAAATTGGAACTACATCCCCCGTCGAAGGAACAACATCCCCGTCAACGGAACAACATCACCCGTCGACGGAACAACATCCCCCGTCGACGGACCAACTTCCCCCGTTGACGGACTACCTTCCCCCGTTGACGAACAACTTGGAATGTTTTTCTGGAAAAGAAATAAAGGTTACAAAAATAAATTTAAATCGCATAAAAATTTAATTGGACGTATCAAACTTTAATTGGACGCATAAAAATTTGCACACACTGTATACATATTATGTTATTTAAAAGAAATCATAGACAAATTTAATTGGGATAGTATTATTTTAGAATTGAAATTAATGTTAGTATTAAATAGTGTTCAGATTCTCATTTAATCAACTGGGTTGATACATATACCGGTGAGGTCATGAATTATTACCACTGTTTGAAGTTCCGATTTACTAAATGCCAAGATTTGCATGACTGCCGTACATATTAGAACAAAAAATATAAAACTAAAAATAAGAAAAGCTGCAGCAGAAGTATTTGCAAAGATTTGAAAATTTGTACAAGCAATTGTTAATGCTGCCACTAAAATGATTTTTTACTTTATTTAGATTAGAGGGGAGTAATTTACAAGCAAATATCCATGCACCTAAGCCTCCAAGTCTGTGAATAACATTGAATATTATTCGGCTGTTCGAATCTGGATGGCACCTGAAATTAAAATAAGTCAGATGCTTCGGCAAATTAATAAAAATTCATTCTCTTCGTAGAGATTACAAAAGTAAGCAACAAAAGTATGTCTTCATTGATCCTCTGTTAGATACATCCAGACTTAAACACAAGCAACTAGTCCTTGTGATGGATCACTCTGAGGGATCATATCATGGGTTATTTGAGGGATTAAGGGGCATTTGGAGTGCTAAGAGACTAAGGACTTGTGGCCTAAGGCCAATCGGAGATTAGGAGGGTATAAAGGGATCGGTTTGGGGTTCCTTGTAATCTTGTTAAGTGATATATTTGGTAAGATGGTATTGGTAGGATGGTATAGCCCTTAGTAGGATGGTATACATCTTGTCATTAAATAGAATAACAATAGATTAATTTTATTTAATTATTTTTTAATTATTTAATAATTTATACCGGAAAAGAGCACTAATCAACTGGGAGAGTGCCAAAAATGATGCAATTGTTCCAACAATAGCGTGTGCTTGTCCCCAGTTGATCTTAATTTAAATCTTTTTTGAATAAAACTTAGAGAATTACAGAAATCCCTATTTTAGGCCCAGCCCATTTTCCGCCAGTAGCGCTCATAATGCATATAATGGCAAGAAGTGTACATAAAATAGTAACGGAGTTAAGAAACCGATGAACCTTTTAAAATTATTAGTTATAACTCCATTTACACTAAATCCACCTGAAACCATAATTGTTCACCCAATAAACGCTTCAAAGGATTCCTTTGGAAACGTGCAAATAATATAGCCAAAGGGGCAAATAATAGCCATGAAAATATCATCAACACGGCTGAAAAGTTAGATAATTTTATTATTTATCTAAACAAAGCTTTGTTTAAAATTTCCATTCAAATATGGTTGAACGTGATCGAGATAGTAAAACAATTTATGTAATTATTACAAGATACTTAAGATTAATAAAGAGAGACTGTCTTGAATACCTAGTTAAGATTGAGGTTCTCGAATGTTTCTAACCAAGAAAATGTAGTGATAGCCTTGCCATCTATAGATCCTAAATCCTCGCTCAAAAGTCTAAATATTAGATTTCTTGGTCATACCTTTTCTAATATCATTAAAAATCCGCAATAATTAATTTAAATTCGAGTAATAAATTCAAATATTGTCTTTGTTTTAATTATTTAATTTACCATGTGTTTTGATAAGAAAAATATTTGAGATTTCCGTTGAATTGCCAGTAGGACTTTGGGAGGAACATGATGGCAAATAAAAATAAATAAGAATAAATTTAACAACATTCATAATCATCAAAGCTTGCATATATTTTTCCTATGTAATTTACTTGCTATAATAAAAATTTTCTGTTTTGGGTGTTCAAGGAGGGGTAGTATATTTATGTATCTGAATATATGTCTGATAATTTTCGCCAAAATGTATTTTTCAGTTAGGACCAGAATTACGTAAAAAAAATTTTTTTTGAGGGTTTTTATCATTTTTCATTTTATTACATTAGATAATTTATTTCGTTTTTTTAGACGAGTCTTTCAATGGACATCTTGGGAGATGAATTTTTCGTCGAAGGTCTTAATTTAAAATATTAATCTTTTAAAATTTCGTTTTTGCCGCTCATTAAAATTATATTTCTGGTTGGGACTCCAGATTGTTTTTAATTAAAGATACAAAAGATAAAAAGGATCAGGTATTTCTTTAAATAAATTTTATTTTCTATTAGGTTCAAAATTGTAGTTTTCATTATTTTAAATCTGCAAGATTTGTGTTCCACCCCTTCTTTAAATAGAAATAAATAAAGGGGGATTAAGCATTTATATTATAATTTTAATTTTCTTTTTATGGGACAAATTTATTGTTTGAATTTTAACTAGATTTAAGAAATGTAAAAATAAAAAAAATTAAAGTTGAATAAAATTCTTGGTAAAAGGCAGATGTTTTTAAATGAAAATCCAATTTAATAAAATCATTTTTTAATGTTATAATTAAATATTTAGAGGCTAATAAAAAATAATTCGTGATAATAATTGTTAATATCAAATTTTCGTCTAAAAGAATTGCTGCTTAGCAACAATTGGGGAAATTGGTTGTTGATTGAAAAGAATTATAAGTAGGTAGTACATATATTTAGTTGAAACCTTAAAATTTATTTTTATAATTCCTTAAAATATTTTTAGATTTTTGGTTTAGAATTGAAATAAGTGGAATAATTTTAAAAAATTATGACATAATTATTTAAATATAGGTTGCATTTTATCTTCATTATTATTAGGGATGGGATTTATATGGACTATCAATCGAAAAATATGGACATATAATATGGACTAAAAATCTCAAAATATGGACTGAAATATGGATTATAATCCAAAATATGGATCAAATATGGGTCGAAAACTGAAAATTTCGAACGGAAAAATTCCATTTTTAACCAGAAAATGTTAAATAAGTTAATTTAGATGCAAAATATTACAAATAAAACAATATATAGCAATTATTTTGTTTCTAAAAATATTCTGACTAATATTTGTGTCGAAAATTTTTTGAAAATTTTTGTCAAAATTTTTATACAAAAATTTTTCAAAAATTTTTCAAAAAAATTTTTTCAAAAAATTTTTTTATAAAAATTTTTGACCAAAAATTCCATAAATTTGAAAATTTTAACCAATTTTTGGCAAAATTTTTCAAAAAATGGCGAAATATGGATAAAATATGGAAATATGGACGGAACGCCTAAATATGGAAAAATATGGAAAATATGGATTGATAACTCAAAAACGGCCTTATCACCATATGCTAAAAATATGTTTTTCGTGCGTTTCACGACCCAACTAGGCCAGGAAAAAAATATGGAAATCCATATAAATCCCATCCCTAATTATTATGCAACTTTGTCTTTTAATTTTACATGTTTTTAATCGATAAATATGTAAAATTAAATACAAAAAAATTACATTTTATTCAAAATATTCATTTTATTCTAAATTTTATCAAAAGTACACATATAAAAATAAAAATAAATATTTTCATATATTGAATTTTAAATAACGAATTTATTTAATGTTTATTAAAAAAATATTTTTTATGCGTGTGAAATTTCCACGTTATTCTGAGTTCGGAAGACTAAAGAGACTTGAAAACTTTATGTAATAGTACAGCAAATTAAAAATACGTTATAAATAGAAATTATAATTTTTATCATCTTTCTAGAGCGCTCTGATTATAACGAATGTGAAACATTAATGATTGCGGATTTTAAGACTTTTGGAAAAAAAAAGTGAAAGCAAAATTTTGTTTGTTTTAATGATTTTCACTTGGTATTTGTTAGAGGATAAATAGAGTTGACTGTTTTTAATGATGAGCCTCGATCTCGAACTTATCAACCTCTAACCAAGAATATAATCTAAATAAGGTAAATGTCCAGCTCGTGTCCCGCATGTCCGCAAAAGGCATTCTGCAAAAAAACCTTTTTTCTGCGCGTAGTCAAATGATGGGTTGACAGTTTGGCGCAAATAATAAAGAAAGTAATAGAAATTATAAATAAAATTTATATTATTATCCAAGTTTTATTACAGTTTCAAAATCTAAATTTAATAATTTAAAAATGAAGCATTTTCTAAAGTAATAAAAATTTTAAAAATTTTCAAAAAAAATTTTTAAAACGGTAGAAGCTTATGATGAGCGGTAAATGTCCAGCTCGTCCCCCACATGTCCGCAAATGACTTTCAGCAAAAAATGCATTTTGCTGCATTCTTCTCTCCTTTCCTCTCCCTACCATAATTTTCCTCGGGTAATTAACTGATAAGTTGACAGTTTGGCGCGAATAACAATGGAAGAAAGAGCATCAAAGAGGGTTAGAACTATAAATTAAAAATTATTTACGTTTCTTTCTTAGATCTGAAACCCGATTTTTTTTTGTAAAGAAGAGAGATAAAGCTTTCAGATTTATATTCTTTAATTTTTATTTATTTATTTGTAAATAAACATTTTTCTTATTTGCCTCCTTTGTTATTCGCGCCAAACTGTCAACTTATCAGTTAATTACCCGAGGAAAATTATGGTAGGGAGAGGAAAGGAGAAGAATGCAGCAAAATGCATTTTTTGCTGAAAGTCATTTGCGGACATGTGGGGGACGAGCTGGACATTTACCTCTAAATAATTACAATCTTTTTGATTAATAATTTTAACAATATTTTATTTTTGTTAATTTAATTATATATTAATTTATTTACATATAAAATAAAAAATATGTGATCACTTTAGAATATGGATAAAAAACAACAACTACGTTATACACATAATTTTTCCACTTAACTGGAGCACACTTTTATATTAATCACATTTTTAAAAGCTGTAATGAAATAATTTTAGCTATTTATACATTTCATAATATTTTTATACATATTTAATAAATAAATTTTTTATTTAAAAAAATTTTTAATTTTAATTTGAAACAATAAATTAAAAATTTAATTTGAATAAATTTTATTATTGAAGCTGTTTTTGCTCGTTAAGTAAAAAATTATAAATATTGGCTAGAGACTCCCAAAGATTCAAGTTTAGATTTATACTGTCATGGAGTTTTTCCTATTTGGGTATAGGGGTAAAATATAGAATTAGAATAGGTTTCAAACGATTAGCAGAACCCGAATCAAAATCGAAAATCGGGTGGCTGGCGAATTGACCAAACCTAAAAATGGAGGTCAAAACCGGTGACAACAAAACAAAGTGAAAAACTAAATACGATATTAAAAAACACACTTAACGATGATTTATTTGTGACTTTTTTAAATATTTAAATTTCCAAGTCTATCTACTAATCATTAAATAAGATTTTCATAAATTATTATTAGATATTTATTTTTTCATAAATTATTATTAGACGATGATATTAAAATATGGAATTCACCTCCTAATATATTTTTGCCTTTGTGAGTGCAATTTGGAAGACAAAGATTTAGCTTTAATAGCCAATTTAAAACGTTTACCACTTGTTCAACGTGTACAACCAGTTGAAAAATTTTCTAAAAACATTCAAACACACAACGATTGGTACTCAACAATGTTTACTTGAAAAAATTTAGGCTCTGTTCTGTTAAGTAGTCCAATGAAAGTTTAGTAGTCCCTAAAAGTTTAGTAGTTCATTCAAGGTTTATGAGTCAAATGAAGGTTTATGAGTCCACTCAAAAGTTTATGAGTCCAAACAAATAGTCTTTTTAAAATCTCGGCTCCACTCCAGGTATCATATCTAACATACCCGGTGACATATTTGCAATATATGAGAAACAGGTAACATATCTGGACCCTTCGACGCGTAACATAATTCGTACTCATACCTCGTACTTTGTACGAAGTAGGAGTATGAAGACAAAAATATGTATGTGTGGGAGATACGTGTACGAGCAAATCTAAAATTTCGAAGCACTGGTTCTGACTGGCTAACTTAAATCTAATAAATTTTATCTAGTACATAAAATACCTAATTAAATAATTTTAGTATCACAAACTCAGAAAATAGTTCAGAATTTTGTGGTGAGAAAATGTCTTATTCTTTTACTGTAAAAACAAATGATAATTTGACTGAGAATATTATAAGTGGATTAAAGTTTGATTGCGCATTCGTATCAGTTCTAGACAAATATAAACTTAGTGACAAATACAAAATTAATAAAAAAATTAAGGTTAAGTACCGTATTTTTCTAAAATAACCCCCTAAAATAATCCTCCTAATTGTTTTTTTGCTTTGTGTTTTTCAAATCCTTGAAAGATATATCGAGGGATTTATAGAAGAGTTATTGAGGGACCCCTCTAAAATAACCCCCTCTTTAAAATAGCCCCATCTAGAGTTCGTTCGGAAAAATAACCCCCGTGGGTTATTTTAGTGCTTAATTCTATAACATTCTCGTTAAAAACCACAAAATGGGGAAAAATCCGACATATGTATACCGTATTTTCTCTAAAATAGCCCCATGGGGTTATTTTTTTCGATCGCCCTCTGGAGAGGGGCTATTTTAGAGGGTGGGGCTATTTTAGAGAAAATACGATATGTACATAAAAACCTGTTTTAAACCAATAATCATACTCAATTTATTCCTAAATTTTTATAATCTAATAATTAATAAAGGTAAAAAAACCAGGAAATGACCTTTTTACAATTGCGACAGCCTCCAATATAAATTATTTTGGTACATTACGTAAACTTTTGTATGGCGTGAAAAAACAGTTTGGCTGTTCGCAGAAAATTATTGGTTATGATCTTGGAGGTATTAGTGAAGATAAAAACAAAGTAATATGTAATATTCTTTTCTAATAATTATGTGGATAACTGAGACGGGATCTTGAGCAAAAATCTCAAAATTTTTCGAGATATCGATCTGATGCTTTTACAACACTCCCAGTCCATACCTGTTAATAATTTTAAATATAAACAGATGGACGAATTAAATCAAGTTTGTGGACTAGAATGGAAAAAATTTGATTGGAGCCTTATGCCAAAAGACGTTCATCAGCTCAATGTTTATGCCTGGAAGATTTACATCATAGCAGTTTTGATAAAACTTAAATATTAAAATAAATAAATTTAAGGAAGTATATTCCAAATATGATACATTTGTTTGGATGGACACTTCTATAGTAATTAATGATGCAAGTTCGTTGAACCCTATTTTTGAGGCTTTTGAAAAGGATGTAATATCTGGAACAGTTTTTCCTGGACGTATACTTTAAAAATTTTAATTAAATATTTCGTGATTATGAATTTGGATTATTAAAACTATCTAAATTAGAAAATCAGTACAATAATAAAAAGATTATTTATAAAGTTATATTTAAAGTAGTAAATAAAACTATAAAGACCCGTTGGCTATACTTCATCTTAAAAAGGATAAATTCGGCTATAAAATAGGTCTAAAATATATTCTGGGAAAACTCAAAAATTTTACTAAGCTTTAAACAAAATGAAGCAAAGGGTCTTTATAGCTATGTCCACTATTGTATATTTTTAGGAACAGATCATACTATCCAATTTGCAACAGATTCAAGTCTGAGACAATTTTTATACGCAAGAATATTATTTAATTTTATAGGGACATATACTTACTTACCTTTGTTGACTAACTGGATTAAAATTGAAAATAACGAATGGGATAAAGAAATGTATGAAGCAGGCTTCAATATAATGCATAAAAGCGAGCATACTAGACAAATACTTAAATGGTATAAAGTTTTGATTACGGCTAGAAGTTATAACTAGGGGTGCCAATTATATGGATATAGAATCGCAAAATATGGACATAAAATATGGATATAAAATCCTGAAATATGGATATAAATATGGAAATAAACACTAAATATGGATATAAAATTTAAACAAATTTATTCAAAAATGCAAAAAAAATTGTAAATAAAATTCAACTTAAGTTAAAATTGTAGAGTTAGAAATTTGAAAAATGCCGGATCCGGATTCCGGATTTTTAAAATTTTTCTTATCCGGACCGGATTTTCCGGATCAAAATCCGGAAAATCCGGAAATCCGGAAAATCCGGTTTTTTTGGACCCGGATCCGGACCCGGATTTTCAAAAAAAATTTTTCATAAATTTTCGCAAATAATATGTGAATTTTGAGTAAATAGCGCACATTTAAATACTGGTGAATTAAAAGGTTATTGAGGGCATCGAGAAGGATATCGCTGGATTTGGAGGGATATCGAGGAATACATATAATGGGAATTTAAAGGACTAAGAGGGTTAAGGTAGATATCGATAGAGTTAGAGGGAATAAGTGTGATATTGATGTTTTGGGCTATTAGGAGAGATATCTGTGGATCAAGAGCGATATCGGGAGATTAGAGGATTAAGAGGGATATCGGGAAATATGAGGGATAGAGGGAGATATCGTTGCGGTTCGATGGGATTAAAAGAATAGAACTGCCTCCGAAGGAGGCAGTCCCCTCAAATTCCATTGATATCATTCAAAAACGCTCATATCCCCCATAATCCTTTCAAACAACTTATTCCCATCAATCCAATTACCGTATTTATTCTAATTGAATGACTCTTCTATTTGAATGACCATTCTAATTGAATGACCCATTTTTGAGGCTATTGAAAAATAAAATGACCCCCTCTATTTGAATGACCCCCCTAATTGAATGACCCTTTTAGAGGTGAAAAAATAATTCATAATTTTTATTAATATTCTCGTACGTATATTCGTAATTATTATTTAAGAATGGATTCTTTTTATAATATTGACGATAAAATCGACGTAGAAACATTATCAGATGGAGAAGGACCTTCGGCAATCCTTAAGATCATTGGTCCCTAGAAAAAAATTAGTAAAAAATGCTCTTTCGGTATTTTTGAGACTTGCCAGTAAGTAATCGAGTGTGCTGAGTCCGAATCTAAACTTAGAATTTGTTATTTCGAATCACGGATCCGAATTCGACCAAGTCGAATTCGGGGTAAAAGTTCAAAATCAGATGTTTAGGGCTTATCTTACTCAGCTCTTCAAGCTGAGTCGAATGGTACCAAAATTACTATGTTTTGATAATTAGTAGGTAATTTATTAAAAATTTTAATTTTTACTTAGGCTAATTTTATTGTTTATGTTCGAAATAAACTCGTGTCAGGAGATATTTCGACAAATTGTGTTTATGCTAGTTGTGTTTATGACGTGTGTTAGGCGATTTATCGTTTGAGAATAGGTGCATTTTATTGCACTCAACTTAATCGGAATTTGGGTGTTTAGCCTCGCAGACAAAAATTGCTTGAAATTTATAGTGATACTGAGAGGAAAATTCACTTTTCAAATTCCAAGTTTAGAATTTCACAAAAAAAAGTTGGTCGAATTCCTGATTTTCCCAATCTCCAATCTCAATAATTCCATCCTCAATTTTTACCTATGAAAAATAGAATGACCCGCTCTATTTGAATGACCTCTCTAATTGAATGACAAATTTCTGGGGTATTGAAAAATAGAATGACTGTCATTCAATTAGAATAAATACGGTATATCCGCCGATATCCGTCCAAGTGACTGAGAATTAATGGGCCTAATCTCTGTTAATGCCAGAATTCCCCAAATCCCTGCTAATCTCCAATACCCTCTTAATCACTTCTAATCCCTCTATGGTCAACGGGGGATTTGTTCCGAGAAGTTGTTCTGAGAACGGAGGAGGATGGCCCGTCAACGGAGATGCTGTTGCGAAAAAAATTCACTTTTTTGAGCATTTTCCTCCCAAATTTTTTCATTCTTCTCATTTCGTGGGGAAAAATGATATTATTTTTTAAATATCGGACCCGGACCGGATCCGGGTTTTTTTGACTCGACCCGGACCGGACTTTCCGGATCAAAATCCGGAAAATCCGGTTTTTATCAAAATACCCGGATTCCGGACCACCGGATCCGGAAAATCCGGATCCGGTCCGGGTTCTAACTCTATAAAATTGCAAATGAGATACATTTCCAAGTTTTTCGGGGTAAATTTCATTCGATTATCAGCAAGAATGGATTTATATACTGAGAAATACATTAGATTGTATATATAGATTGTATATAATATATACATTAGATTGTATATAAGCAAGGTTTCGCCAAGTTGAGTCGATGAAACAGGCTTGACTCTCCTCAATGCAACGGGCATCCTTCGCATCAAAACTGTTAACAATCTTAATTATTTTATTATTAATTTAATTATTTTTATTTACCGTTTTAATCGATCTTAATCGCTGAAGGTTTTTTTGGTGTTTAGAAGTTTGGTTGTGTTGTTTGAATTGAAAGAATTGATCGGAGGGAGCCTGAATTTTTGTATATATAGTCGTTTTGTAGTTATATATAGTCGTTTTGTACCTGTTGTTGACATGGCTCACAGAATATGACGCGTCCATCAGTCGTATAAACGGAATTTCCATCGATTTTGGCAATCCATTCACGCAATACTGCTGCTCTATTTCTTTTAGGCGGCATTTTTTTAATTTTTAAAAATTTTCTAAAAAAAGGGGGAAATAATGATATAAAATATGGACAAATGCCAAAATATGGAAAAATATGGAAAATATGGGCATAATGCCAAAATATGGAAAAATATGGAAAATATGGATTTTAAAGACCATTCTAAAAACTCTAAAACAAGCCAAAAACATGTTTTTTGTGCATTTCACAGTCATAGGAATTCAGGAAAAAAATATGGATTTCCATATAATTGGCACCCCTAGTTATAACATCCGAATTTGAACAGCTATAAATTTTTGATGCTTGATCCAATACAAATGAATTTTATATCATTCGAAAGCCCTTGATAAGCTCTATCTTTTACCTAACTGTATGGATCATGTCTGATCACTCATAAAAAAGTTATACCCCGATAATAGTGAAAAACAGCGATTTCTTGCTCTACGACTTGTAACTTTTTTAGAGTGATCAGACCTGATCCATACAGTTGGGTAAAAGAGAGCTTAACGAGGGCTTTCGGAAGATATAAAATTCATCTGTATTGGATCAAGCATCAAAAAGTTATAGCTTTTTAATGTCGGCGAATACTCAGTTTGCGGTCTATAAACGGAAAAGTACCAAAGATTTTTAAGAGATAGAGAGTAGTGTGCGGCAAAATCGCATTTACGGGATCCCGTAACGGGATTTTTTTCAAAATTTTTTACGGGACAGGATCCCGCGGGATCCCGCCCGATAATCCCGTTCTAAAATTTAGCGGGATCCCGCGGGATTTCGGGATTTTCACAAAAAAATTTTTAATCTATAGATATGTTAAATATTGGCTGATTTGGAGACAATATCGGTGGATTTTGACAGATTAAGTGAGGAATGAATAGATATCAGAGTATTAAGAGGGATATCAGTGGATTAAGAGAGATTAAGAGGATTTGAATGCTTATAAATGGATTTAGGGCGATATCGGTATATTTGGAGTGATAAAGCGTGATTTGAATAAAGAAATATAGCGGATTTAGAGGGCTCAACTGGATTTGAATATGCGGATTATTCACTTAATCCCTCAATATAACTTAATCAATAAATCCCTGATCCCCCTATTATCCTCCAAATTTCTCTTAATCCACGGTGTTAATCCCAAGTCCATGACACCTCTTTGCAATACTCCAAAATCATATATCTCTTAATCCTCATGAGTTAAACTTACGATGATTTAACAAACGTAGTCACAAACCAACGAAATCTCACAAACCCTTTATATCTCTGTTAATCCCAAAAATCCATTCTTAATTACTCGTAATACATCCACCACAGCAAAACTTTTCGAATTTTGGAAGGAGAAGCCAACATTAGTTTTTTCAGCGCCGCAGGCGAAAATTTTAAGAATTTTTGAGCTCAAGAAGCCAGATTTCTTCCTTTTCAGCGCCGCAGGCGAAAATTTTGAGAATTTTGGAGCTCAAGAAGCCAGATTTCTTCCTTTTTCAGCGCCGCAGGCGCTGAAAAACAACAATATTAAAAATCCCGCAAATTGAGAAAAAATTCTCGGGATCCCGTAACGGGATTTTTTTCAAAAATTTCTTCGGGACAGGATCCCGTAAAATCCCGAACGGGATCCTGTCCCGTGCCGCACACTAATAGAGAGTAGGTTGGCTTAAATTGGATAAAAGTTCCTGCTTAGTTAATAAGAGACCCGTACTCAGAAATTTTTATTTATACATATTAATAGGGCACTTCTCTGCGCATCAACTAAACAATGTATTAATCCAGATGATTCTAAGTTATATTGTCCTTATGATAGGACTTTGATTGGAGCATGTCATCGATTTGATCAAAGCGTTTTTGGAATTCTTACAGTTAACAGCGAATATCAACGATTTGTTAAAAACAATGGTAAGACAAATAATAAGCTGACGGAATTTTTGGGTTACCCCAACCTATCGTTTTGAAAGTAAACATCACCCTATTCTTAAACGGATGGAACTTCCAATTTATGACAGTTCATTATTTGACTATGAACCGTCAAAATACAATTAAAATTTAAACCAAAAATTTTTAAGATACGAAGTTTCTTCCTCTCTTCCACCCTGATCATCCCAAAACAAAAGTTAAACACGAAGTTCAAAGGCAAACAAATTTGGATATTAATTTGGACTTTAAGAAAGGTGTTGAGTGCTGTTAAAAAGCTACTTAATAAATTGAATTGATATCAATTAATTATAACAAAAATTATTTCTATCAATATTTAAATTTAAAAATAAATTTATTAACAAAAATTTCCTTAACATTGTGTGATTATATATAGTTACGACCCCGCTTACGTTGACGATTATAATAGGTACTTTATCTCACGTAGAAAATACAAGAAGACGGAGGTTCTTTATCAGCATTAATTCTCAGACATCCTTCCTAATCCGCACGAATACCCTTTATCCGCCCAAATATCTGAGGCGACCTTCTGGGTTGATCCCGATAAGTTTCCCTAGTTTACATACAAATAAGATCTGACTTTGTTTAAAATAAATATTTTTATTCTTTGTGTGGCGGAATGAGAAGTAATCAAAATTGCAAAGTACATTTAGTAATTGATAAGAACAAAAAAGATGTTTGAGCGAACAATGATTTTTAGTCACAATCCTTTCCCATAAAATTGATTTTTAACCGAAATTAATAAATCAGTCAGTGTTTGGAAATTTAAATTTTCTCCTATTTGTTCTTGGTCCGTTTTCTTTTGTCATACTCATTAGTGTTCGGCATTTGCGATTTTTCGAGATCGAGATCGATAATCTCGAAAAATCTCGATATCGAAAAATCTCGGTCCAAAATTTTCGAGATTATCGCGATATTTCGATATTTTTTATAATCCCTTAGAGCCTGTCTGTTTTTCCCGCTACCCGGCCTTTAGGGATACGTCATTTGGGGTCCCGACAGTTGTGGGACGACTTATGCGGATGTGACTCTTGGGGACCCGACACAAGTTTTTTTTCTAACTTTAAAATTTTCAAAGTCGGGTTCCTAATTGTCGTGTCCCCACTTGTCTGAACCACAAAGGTCGCGCCACGGTTTTTCCCATTTATTACCGTTTTGGCATTTTGTATTTTAGGCATTTTGGGGGTCACTTTAGTACGTGGGTGCAGGCTTTAATTTACAAATGTTATACCATTCGAAAGAGCTCGTCGAGCTGAGTCGAATGCCACCAAAATTAGATCTAGGAAAAATTTCTGGACCGAGATATAGGTCCCTAAAGTTTGAAAAACCATAGGGGGGACCAAGCACTTTTTTGGGGTGAAAAATTCGAAAATGCAAATTATACCTCGTTCGAAAGAGCTCATCGAGCTGAGTCGAAAGACACCAAAATCAACGAAATCCGACTTGATTGGACCGAGATATAAGCCCCCTAAAAACCTAAGATACAAAGGGGCGATTTTTGGAATAAAAAATTTTTTATACAAATAATACCTCATTCGAAAGAGCTCGACGAGCTGAGTCGAATGAGACCAAAATCACCATGATTAAACAAGATTAGAAAAAGTTATGACACAAAAAAACAGAACCTAAACCTATGGGGCGTCGGCGAGGCGCTTGTGCAAAACCCCGCGCTTCGCGCGGGGTTTTGCGGCACGCGCCTCGCGGGGAGTCTACGGGCGATGGGTCTGGGCTCGTAACATAAACCTATTCTTATCTCCCTTGTTCTGGACGTATTTGGAGCCTCTGTATCAGCAAAAATCTCCACAGATGCCATAGGTAAGGAGCTAAAAGAAAATATCAGAACTTTGTCCAATCAAGTCGGATTTTGTTGATTTTGGTGTCTTTCGACTCAGCTCGATGAGCTCTTTCGAACGAGGTATAATTTGCATTTTCGAATTTTTCACCCCAAAAAAGTGCTTGGTCCCCCCTATGGTTTTTCAAACTTTAGGGACCTATATCTCGGTCCAGAAATTTTTCCTAGATCTAATTTTGGTGGCATTCGACTCAGCTCGACGAGCTCTTTCGAATGGTATAACATTTGTAAATTAAAGCCTGCACCCACGTACTAAAGTACAGCCGCATTTTGTACTGTCCTTAATTTTAAAATTTGGGTACACGACTAATAGGCGCGGCCGAATAGGCGCGGACGAATAGGCGCCATTTTTTCGGCGCAGCATGTTTTTGGCGTTTAAGCCAAAAAATTTAAATATACAAATAAAACTCATTTTCATGAGTTCGATGAGCTGAGTCGAGTGATACTGAACCCAGCTTGATTCTTAATTATGAAAAAAGTTATGATCAGCGGAATCTTCGCTGGAAAAACTGTTTTTGTGCTGCTACGGAGGGTAGGCCGGGCATGGTCTTCGCTACACGATGGCAGTGCTTCGCTGCGGTCGTGCTCGCTTCGCTCGCGGCGACCGTAGCGAAGCGGCGGCCGTCGTTCCGCTCGACATGCCCGGCTTCCTCCGCAGCGGCAAAAACTTTTTTCCGCGTAAATTGATGTGTTTAGGCGTTTTTGCCTTAGACGCCGAAAATAGGCTGCGCCGAAAAAATGGCGCCTATTCGTCCGCGCCTATTCGGCCGCGCCTATTCGTCCTGCTCCGTAAAATTTTGATAAAAATTAAAAAAAATTTCTACATTTCTAGACTTTAAAATTTGTTTATTAACTTAATTAAAATGTTTTTCTCCCCTAAATTAAACTCTACAGCAAAAAATGTTTATGATGTTGCCATTGTTGGTGGGGGAATTGTTGGGTGTGCTACTGGTTGATAGATTTTTTAGATTTTAATTTTTTAAATTGTTTAAGCAAGACAATTAAAATTGAGTAAACCAAATTTACGAGCAGTTTTGGTGGAAAAGGAAGCAAAACTTGGTAAATTTTTTAGCAAATGTTGATATTTTTGCGGATTTTTATATGTTTTTGCGGACAATTTTTTTTGAAATATACAAAATATTTTTGCGGAGTATTGAAAAATCCGCAAAAATTATTTGCGGATTACGCAAGAATCCTAACAATATTTTGCGGATTATCCAATAAACTGTCCGCAAAATTTTTTTAGGATTTTTGCGTAATCCGCAAAAAATTTTGCGGATTTTTCAATAATCCGCAAAAATATTTTCTCTAATTTTCTACTTATCCCCAAATTTTTATATTAATTTTAGCTGCCCACCAAAGCGGTCACAACAGCGGTGTTTTACATTCAGGCATTTATTATGTCCCCGGTAGCCTTAAAGCACGCCTATGTGTCAAAGGTTTTCAATTTTTAAATAAAATTTAAAGAAAAATAAAAAACTTAGAATTTTTGAGGCATCGACATGGCTTATAAATTTTGTGACGAAAAATCGATTCCTTACAAAAAATGTGGAAAGTTGATTGTTGCTTTGAATGAGGGGGAAATTGGTGGACTTGAGGTTGGTTTTTTCTGTTAATTTTTTTTGGAGTTTTTTGGGGGAATTTTGAGTAAATGAGGAAATTTATGAAAATTTTTATTAAATTTTTTGTAATTTTTTCGGAGTTTTTAGAGGATAAAAATTCTTAAGTTTAGATAAAAAAATTTTGGAAAAATTAAATTATAATTTTTAGGGATTAAAAATTGTGGCTAAAAAATTTTTAACTTAAATATAAAATCTGTTTTGCCAAAATTTTTAAAAATTTTTGTGATTAAAAAATTTAATTAATTTTTTTGACAAATAATTTTTTTCGGTATTTATTGGTAATTAAAAAGTTTTCATTAAATTTCCTAGAATTTTTAAGTTAAAAAATTATCACTGTTTTGCACCTCTCCAATAATTTTTTTCCTTATTAGAATCTTTTCGATCGGTCACAGAAAAATAATTGTCGAGATATTTCTGTTGTAGATGCTAAAAGGATACGAGAAATCGAACCTCATTGTCAGGTTCAATATTTATTTTTAATTTTTTAAATTTTGGTTTCATTTTCTTTTAAATTTTTTAAGTTTCCGGGACATTTTGAGAGAATTTTTAAGAAATTTTTATTTTAAAAATTTTTGGGATCTAATGTCTTTTCAGATCAAATATTTTAAGATTATAAGGGGGTAAATTTGTTTTATTTACTAGAGTTATGTTTTAGATTTTTATCGATTTAACTGTTAGGGATTCAGCGGGACTGATTTCAAGAATCCTCGAATTTTTTTCGTTTCCGAGATTTAATTTTTTTTAATTCCATGATTCAAAATTTAAATTTATTTCGCAATCTCGGATCGACTTCTAATTAAAATAATTATTTTGACAAATTTGAAATTTTATTCAATTCATTAAAATTTTTTTACAAATTTTAAGGGTATAAAAGCCATTTGGTCTCCCCACACAGGAATTGTTGATTGGGCAGTAGTCACTTTAAAAATGGCAGAGTAAATCGAAAAAATTTTTTTTGAACTTTAAAATTATTTTTAGAGATTTTAAACAAATGGGCGGGGATATTGAACTTGGATGGAGTTTAAATAAAATTGAGGAATCGAGTAATCCACAAACTCCGATTAAATTAATCGATTCTAAAGGAAAAGAGGTTTTGAATTTTTTGGGGAAAAATTTATTAGGGGAATATTTCTGAATTTAATTTTCGACAGTATTGGGGATAGAATTAAGGTTGCTGGATATTGATCCAAAGCAACCCTTTTGTGAAAAAAAATTAAATAAAAACCTCTTCCATGAAATATTTTTTCCCTCTTTTGTTTATACTTAACCACTCCCAAGGACTGAAACTTTGACTGGCCATAACTCAGCCCAAACTAATTTTGCAAGAAAAACCGCACACAACGGTAATTCTTCGGTTTACGCCCCCCCCCCTCTTTTTCGTTCCTCAAAGTATTAAAAATGGTCAGTCAATCTTAAGTTATAGAACACATCGAGCTGAGTTGAATGACACCAAAATCAACAAAATCCGACTTGATTTGACCTAAATACAGACCCCTGAAAATTGAAAAACCACAGGGGTGATTTTTTGAAATAAAAAAAGTTCATGCAAATGATAGCTCATTCGAAAGAGCTCGCCGAACTGAGTCGAATGACACCAAAATCGACGTGATTGGGCAAGATTTGACAAAGTTATGACATAAGTTGCCGACTTCGATTGGTATAATTAATGTCATAACTTTGTCAAATCTTGTCCAATCACGTCGATTTTGGTGTCATTCGACTCAGCTCGACGAGCTCTTTCGAATGAGCTATTATTTGTACAAATTTTCGTCCTTATGGTTTTTCGCCCCTATGGTTTTTCAATTTTCAGGGGTCTGTATTTAGGTCAAATCAAGTCGGATTTTGTTGATTTTGGTGTCATTCGACTCAGCTCGACGAGCTCTTTCGAATGAGCTATTATTTGTACAAATTTTCGTCCTTATGGTTTTTCGCCCCTATGGTTTTTCAATTTTCAGGGATTTGACCTAAATACAGACCCCTGAAAATTGAAAAACCATAGGGGCGAAAAACCATAAGGACGAAAATTTGTACAAATAATAGCTCATTCGAAAGAGCTCGTCGAGCTGAGTCGAATGACACCAAAATCGACGTGATTGGACAAGATTTGACAAAGTTATGACATTAATTATACCAATCGAAGTCGGCAACTTATGTCATAACTTTGTCAAATCTTGCCCAATCACGTCGATTTTGGTGTCATTCGACTCAGTTCGGCGAGCTCTTTCGAATGAGCTATTATTTGTACAAATTTTCGTCCTTATGGTTTTTCGCCCCTATGGTTTTTCAATTTTCAGGGGTCTGTATTTAGGTCAAATCAAGTCGGATTTTGTTGATTTTGGTGTCATTCGACTCAGCTCGACGAGCTCTTTCGAATGAGCTATTATTTGTACAAATTTTCGTCCTTATGGTTTTTCGCCCCTATGGTTTTTCAATTTTCAGGGATTTGACCTAAATACAGACCCCTGAAAATTGAAAAACCATAGGGGCGAAAAACCATAAGGACGAAAATTTGTACAAATAATAGCTCATTCGAAAGAGCTCGTCGAGCTGAGTCGAATGACACCAAAATCGACGTGATTGGACAAGATTTGACAAAGTTATGACATTAATTATACCTAAATACAGACCCCTGAAAATTGAAAAACCACAGGGGTGATTTTTTGAAATAAAAAAAGTTCATGCAAATGATAGCTCATTCGAAAGAGCTCGCCGAACTGAGTCGAATGACACCAAAATCGACGTGATTGGGCAAGATTTGACAAAGTTATGACATAAGTTGCCGACTTCGATTGGTATAATTAATGTCATAACTTTGTCAAATCTTGTCCAATCACGTCGATTTTGGTGTCATTCGACTCAGCTCGACGAGCTCTTTCGAATGAGCTATTATTTGTACAAATTTTCGTCCTTATGGTTTTTCGCCCCTATGGTTTTTCAATTTTCAGGGGTCTGTATTTAGGTCAAATCAAGTCGGATTTTGTTGATTTTGGTGTCATTCGACTCAGCTCGACGAGCTCTTTCGAATGAGCTATTATTTGTACAAATTTTCGTCCTTATGGTTTTTCGCCCCTATGGTTTTTCAATTTTCAGGGATTTGACCTAAATACAGACCCCTGAAAATTGAAAAACCATAGGGGCGAAAAACCATAAGGACGAAAATTTGTACAAATAATAGCTCATTCGAAAGAGCTCGTCGAGCTGAGTCGAATGACACCAAAATCGACGTGATTGGACAAGATTTGACAAAGTTATGACATTAATTATACCAATCGAAGTCGGCAACTTATGTCATAACTTTGTCAAATCTTGCCCAATCACGTCGATTTTGGTGTCATTCGACTCAGTTCGGCGAGCTCTTTCGAATGAGCTATCATTTGCATGAACTTTTTTTATTTCAAAAAATCACCCCTGTGGTTTTTCAATTTTCAGGGGTCTGTATTTAGGTCAAATCAAGTCGGATTTTGTTGATTTTGGTGTCATTCAACTCAGCTCGATGTGTTCTATAACTTAAGATTGACTGACCATTTTTAATACTTTGAGGAACGAAAAAGAGGGGGGGGGCGTAAACCGAAGAATTACCCAGACAACAATAGTAAATCGAGGGTCTCTATCGAATGGTACCAAAAAATACCGAATTCGTGGTGACAGTAAAGAATGTTCCCTTGTGAATTAATTTTTACGAGAGGGTTGACTGATCCTGGGAATCTTCGGATATCCGGATATAAACTGTAAATTCCCTATGTCCGGCCATTTTCGGATCAAGATTTACCAAACTTAATTCTCTCTCTCAAGGACTTTTTGTTGATTAATTTTTTTCGAATTTTTTTTCGAATTTTTTAAAGATTTTTGCCAGTTATGTAATAACCTGTGCTGGTCTCTACTCTGATCGAATTGCCCAACTTTCTGGAGGTTCAGAGCTCCCAAAAATAATTCCTTTTCGTGGAGAATATCTTAAATTAAAGCCTGAAAAGCGTTATTTAGTTAAACAAGCAAATATTTATCCGGTTAGATTTTTTGAAATTTTGGGAATTTTGAGTGGTTTTAGTAGTGCTGAATCAAAATTTTTTTATTTTTCGCTTACAAGGAACTATATCGAACTTTCACCAAAAATTTCGTAATTATTTTTATACTGTCGTGTAGAGCAGGGTCGATTTCCTATTGGCAATTTTTTCTCTTTTTCGGCCCTCCCCCCCCCCCCCCCCTCCAAATCTGAAAGTTAAGGGCTTCAAAGACTCGGCTGCTCCAAAAGAGTCGAAAACTTTGAAGTCCTATAACTATTCGATTTTGGGGGGTAGGGCCGAAAAATGAAAAAAATTTGGCTATAGGAAATCGACCCGGCTCTACAAGATGGTATAAAAAGAAGCTTTTTAACAAAAATCCTTTCATTATTTTTAATTTTACCATTGAAAGATTTAAATAAAAAAAATATTTTTTTAGGTTCCCGACCCTCGATTTCCTTTTTTGGGAGTTCATTTTACTCCAACAATTTACGGTGATGTTATACTTGGTCCAAATGCAGTCATGGCATTTAGTCGTGAAGGATATAATAAATTAGACTTTTCTGCTAAAGATTTTATAGATTCTATTAAATATAGGTAAAAGTTATAAAAATTAAAAAAAAAGAAATAATTTTTAATTAAAGAGGAACACAAAAATTAATATTTAAATACGCTTGTTATGGTTTTGGTGAATTAACTAGGTCATTTTATATTCCCGCTCAAATTAAACTTCTTCAACAATATATTCCTGAAATAACGTCTAATGATGTTGAAATGTGAGGAATTTTTCCTTAAAAATTTTGGAAATTTCTGACAACTTTATGGAGCTATCCCCCCACCCCCCCCTATTTTGAGTCTCAGTTTTCCTTAATATGTACATATAATGGTTAGTCTTTTTTTCCTACCCCAATTCTCTCCATTTCCCTGTGGTAAATTTGAATGAGGCATTAATAAAGAAAAGATGAATTTTTCAATCAAAGATTAGTTTTCTATCATTCAAATTTACCACAAGGAAATAGAGAGAATTGGGGTAGGAAAAAAAGGCTTACCATTATTACATAATACGAAAGACTTTGAGACTCAAAATAGGGGGGGGGGTGATATATCCATAAAGTACCAATTTTCCAAAAATATTTTTGAAATTTCTTGAAAAATCTTTTTAAAATTAAAAGAAAATTTTCTAGAGGCCGTACAGGTGTCCGTGCTCAAGCTTTAGACATTGACGGCAATTTAGTTGATGAGTTTGTTTATGACAGTGGTAAAGGCCCTCTCTCTTCTCGAATAATTCATGTTAGGAATGGTAAAGTTTTTTTTGTGTGAAATTTTTGAAAAATAAAAATTTCAGCGCCAAGCCCTGCTGCAACTAGTTCATTAGCTATTGCGGAAATGATTTTAGAAAAATGTGAAGAACAATTTGGGATATAAAAATTATTAAATTCTTATTGATACTCAGATTTTGATTGCTTATATATTTATATTTTTAGAAAAATAAAATTTATATCCTTTAATTTGCTTCACTTAAAAAATTTCCTATTGAAGCTTTTAAACTAGAGTACTTCGAGTACCGAGTAATTAGGAAAAAACCGAGTTCGACTTTTTAGGCCGAGTACGGGTAAATGGAGTAATTTTTATAGAACAGTATTCTAAAATAGTTTTAACAAAAACAATACTTTTACTCATTATCAGTGCTGGGTATTGGGCATTTATTGACAGTGATGCAGGGGATCGTCATCCAAATCCCATTTATTTTCTTAATCCGACTATATCCCTCTTAATCCGACGAAATTCCATGATACGCCCATGATCAATGAGGCCTTAAACGAAAAAATTAGATTATTTTCGAGTCAAACTATTAGGTCGCGTCATAATTAGTGGCCGTTTTTTTAGATTGAATTTTTAGGGGTGTTATTTTACAAATTTTCTTTTTTCTTTTTAATCATCATAAAGATCTTAATCGGCGAGTATTATATTACTCTATCTAACTAAAGTAGTATTAAATATGTATATAATTTATAAACAAATATAAATCTTGATTAGAAATTTTTATATTTTTCTTAATAAATTTTGGTGGGACTGTGTAAATATGAGTTAAAATAATAAATTTTCGAGGTAAAAGAAATACTATACTATTACGGTAAATGTCCAGCTCGTGGCCTATATGTCCGCAAAAGGCATTTCTGCAAAAATCATTTTTCGCTGCATTCTCCTCCTTACCGTTTCTTTTCCTTGATGGGTTAACATCTTGGCGCATCTACTTCATGGAGTAAGTCATGAAAAAGAGTTTATTTATGTACAAATTATTTAAATAAAAACTTAAAGAATATAAATGTGTGAAAAAATTAAAAACTTTTAAATTAAAAAATGTCAAATTAAAAAATGCCATCAACCCTAGTATACAGGAATTGTCTAGAAAAATTAGGGGTTTTTATTTTTGTTTTAAGTAAAAATTTTTTAGTATTTTATAAAATATTTACAAATTTATATTCTTTAAGTTTTTATTTAAATAATTTGTACATAAATAAACTCTTTTTCATGACTTACTCCATGAAGTAGATGCGCCAAGATGTTAACCCATCAAGGAAAAAAAACGGTAAGGAGGAGAATGCAGCGAAAAATGATTTTTGCAGAAATGCCTTTTGCGGACATATAGGCCACGAGCTGGACATTTACCTACTATTACTACAATAATCATTAAGAGTTCAGAAAATTCAATTTTGATTGTTTTGTTGATTTTGTACATTTACTTGATTATCTTCCCTTGGAGGATTTATTTGAAGAATAAAAGGTTGGATAGAATTTGAGTGTAGATTTTTGTAAAATTTTAATGTAGTACTGCCAAACTTTTTTAATATTCCAAGACAATCTCGTTGAATCGACTTGTTCATTGTTAAATAAATCACAGGAGGTATTCCTAAATAGTAATTTTTAGATTATAGAGTTGGCATCTTTACTCCAATTTTTTGTTAAAAATTAAAATGAAAAAAATATAATAATCAATTAAAATTGAAAGTATATTTTTATAAAGGTTTTGATATGGAAATTGAGAGGACCCAGGATCATTTTTTTGATCATTTAAATTTACAAAATTAATATCAATGTTTGTCACCGTGTGCATTCAACCAACAAAGCTGACCAATTATAATAATTAAGTCATTGACATGGATATATTGCATAAAAACATATATCGAAGCAGCGACACTATTAAACAAGCTAATCAAAATAATTTGGGAAAAAAATCTAAAAATTTAGGGTTATAAGAATATTTTAAGTTAAAAAACCATTTTTTCAGAATAGCTTTGTTGATGTGATTGAAAACCTCCTTGTTTGGATTTTATCAAAAAAATTATAAAGAATGTTAAGTAAGTAATTAACAGAAAGAATACGACTGATAAATTGTGGATTGAATGAAAAGTGTTCTCGTATTCCTTTTAAGAATTTGAAATATTTGAAAGATATTAGGAAAGAAATACTTGATTAACGTCATCAATATATCCAATGTGCGGATTGAAGAACCAGCTAAAATAAATGCCGCTGAATGTAATTGGCTTTGACCATACAAATACTGCTAAGCCGTATAGAAATGGAATGCCCAGCCAAATAAACAATTTTTTGCCTTTTAAAAAATAAAGCTGAATTTAAGGCTAAAGATGAAGTAATTCCAACCGTCAAAAAGTTTCTTAGCATATTCTGTAGACCATATTTCAACGCAACGATTAATAGCTAAAATCCCCTCTATTGTAGATTCAGTAGACCAACAAACTAATAATTAACGAATATATGAACTTATTGAAAAATACAAACAAAATCCATAGGCCCCAGCAAAATAAATAAATTTTGGTGAAGAACAAAAAACATATCCATAATATCCCAAATATCCAGTTAAAAATCCACAACATAATATTGCTAGCATATCGACAACTCCAATAACGAACATCATTTTATAACAATTACTGTTTGCCATTCGCTTCCAAATCGAATACATACAAGGAATATAGAGAATCTATTTAATAATAAGCAATTGGACCTCAATTTATTGTAAACACCCTATAGTTGGAATACTGGTGAAAATTAGTCTTCAAAACAGAAATTTTAGGCTATGTCCGACTTTATCTGATTAAACTTTTCTATCTAGGTATTATATATCCTAGTTCTTTCTATAAACAAGAACTAGTCGGCGTTGGGCCCCAAGAGTGGTAACCCACCCTTGGGGCGCGCCGATCCACCAATTAAAACGAAGGCATTTCCAACTTTTTTATTCAACAAATATATTTAATAAATAAAAGCGAGGTAGGGCAGGCCAACTTTTGATCGGGCCCAAAACTAATTAAGTAATGATTGAATGAATTAATTTGGCCGATTCTCTCTCGCCTTTTATGAGGCGCCAAAATGGACGTTTCAAACTATGACACTAGGTCAATTTAAGTTTTCTTAAATCAAAACTTGTGTTCCATAATTTCAATAAAATTTATTGTGATTTAGGTATTCCTTAAATTTATTCCTTAATTTTTTCCTCATGTTATATTTACTTACTACATATATTGTAGACAAAATAATAAAGAAAATTCCAAGTATTTTATGTTGACGTTTTTCCAGGGGAATTTGGTCAATATCATAAATACTACAATTGTAAAGACGCTCATATTCATTTTGATAAAATAAATATAATTCCATTTTTTTGCTTATGTTGAACTAGGATTGGTTCCTCTATATCTCTTAATTGTATTAATTAATAGCTTTCAAATTATTATACGATACTGCCCAACAATATATAAACAAAAAACTCTTAACACTAATAAAATGTGTCGTTGAATAATTAGATATAATTCACCTGTCTAAATTAAATTAATAACGTAAGGCTAATTGTTGTGTTTACATTAAAATAAAGAAATAATTCTAAGAAATTTAATTAACCGACAATTTTAAATGTAAATTAATATTTATGCTAGTTAAATAATAAATTATAAATAATAATAAATAGAAGAAAAGTGCGACTTTATAGCGAAACTAACATCTGACCAATTAATTTTTAAAAAATATTAATTTACTTTTGGGATTAGAAAAAGTTAATAGATTTCACTTTTTTTCTAGTGGATACTGTCAATAAAAAATATTAATTTATAATCAAAAAATTTTATGTTAAAATTCATTAACATTGAATGTTAAAATGGCATCAAATTCAATGTTTTTGTGTATATTGTGCAACAATTTTGGGGGTAGGAGGGGTACTACTAGTGTAAACCTTTAAACAGTCAAGTTTAATCAGAATAAATTTATAAAAATTGAAATTTTCAAAAAAAAAAGAATTTTTTTCAATTAAGATGATAGGTATCTAGGAATAAAATACTTTTGTTAAAAATCAAAGACAACATTCCATCAAAAAATTCGATCTAAAACATATCCATAAATGTTATGAACAGAGCTGTGATTTTTATGCAAATGCATTTTTTTTGCAAACTTGGCATCATGTATAAAGCACAAAAAACACTGTTTTAGCTTGTTCTGAAAACTCTAGAGGGTGTTTCTATTTGCATATAATGCATATTTTTGCATATTTCGGACTTTTGTGCATAAATGCATATTTTACTGCATATTTTGAGGGGTTTCGGGAAAATATCGCGAAAATTGCAAAAAATCATGCCAAAAAGTGAAAATTTAGTAAAAATTTTGGAAAAAATTTGGAAAAAATTAAAAATTTTGTTAAAAAATTTTTTGTTTATTGGGTGCGAACGAAAAATGTCCCACCCCAAAATGTCACACTGCCAAAACGCCTCATCTCAAAATGTCCAGCAGAGTAAAAATACTCAATTTGTTGAACAATACATACTTATAAACTGGGAGTAATCTTAATAAAAATAGGTGTTTGAATGTTTTTGATTAAAAAAATGTAAAATTTCTAGGTATAAATTGTATTTTTATTGCATATTTGCGTTTTTAATGCATAGAATTCACAGCTCTAGTTATGAATAAAACATTTTCTATAAACAAAAATTTCGTAGATATTTTTAAATTTTAATAATTCGTACTAAAATTATATTTTAAATTTTATCCTTGAAATTATTCATTGAATATTCTTTGAAATGTATATTTCTTTGAAATGTATACCAATACATACATACATATACCTTTGTTTATTATAAGTATGATAAAAGTCTAACAACTAAAAGACTATTTGTTAAAAAAATATAGTTAAATTAAACCAATGAATTATGGGAAAATTTAAAAATCTTGACATTTAAGTTAAAATTACCGTATTTATTCTAATAGAAACACGTCTCTATTTGAACCACAGTCTCTAATATAACCACATCAAATGAAGGAGTTGAAAAATAAAACCACAGTCTCTAATATAACCACACAAAATTGGAGGGTTGAAAAATAGAACCACTGTGAATCTAGTAGAATAAATACGGTAGTCAAATTTCTAATTTTCGAAAAAATAAATTTTAATAATTTATTGAAAAAATAATTTTATTTATTTATAAATAATTTATTTAAATTATTTTTTTATCCAGTGAAATAAATATTCAATGAAAATTACTTTTTATTCTTCCCCTCTTCCCTTTTATCCAGTAAAAATTCCAATAAAAATTAATTCGCTTCCTTTGTTGATACACATAATTAGAGCCCGGAATTTCGTACCGTACCGTATTCCGTACCGTACTACCGTATAATACCGATACCGATAAATACCGATGAATCTCAAAATTTTACCGTACCGTATTACCGATACGGAATACCGAAAAATACCGATACCGATAAATACCGGTAAAAATTTATCGGTATTCCGTACCGTATTTTCAAAAAATTAATATATTAAACAAGAATTATTTTTATAAATAAATTTGTATGGATAAAGAGGTAAATCAGGGATTTAAAGGGATTAAGCTAGATTTGGTGTGATATCGGTGGATATGGAGGGATTAAGTGGATTTAAATGGATTTTGGGGATTTGTTGACATGATTATTATGTGGATAAGTTGTTAGATGCTTATGTCAGGAAGGATATCGGGGATTAATAATGATTTGGAAGGATAAGATTGATTTGGAAGACACCGGAGGAATAAAATGGATTTAGAGATTTGAGAATTTTGTTAGACCATCCTACAACTTTCATTGTTTTCCAGCGCAGTAGGCGAAAATTTTGGGAATTTTAGTATATGTACCAGTCACCAGATTTCTTTTTTTTTTCTTGCGCCGCAGGCAAAAATTTTAAGAATTTTGGTAAACCAAGTCACAGATTCCTTGATTTTTTTATCGGTCGGTAGTATCGGTATTTTAGTTTTTCCGTACCGTATTACCGATACGGAATACCGAAAAATACCGATACCGATAAATACCGATCAACTTCAAAATTTTATCGGTCGGTATTCCGTATCGTACTACCGATACGGAATACCGATAAATACCGAAAAATACGGCCGTAGTACGGTACGGTCCGGGCTCTACACATAATAAATGGCTGGTCAGCTAATAAATGGCTGGTCAGCTATTTATTATGTTGATACACATAATAAATGGCTGGTCATTCTAGGTGGTCTTATACCTTCTTGGCACACTGTATTCTCTTTTACTTATAATATCGTATTTTTCTTAACTTAGATTTGCACAATATTAATTAATTTAATAAATTCTAAATAAAGATAGAATAAAAAAATCCGATATATGTATTAACATTTCCCGACTTCATGTTATTTTTGAAAGTCGAGTTTTATTCTCGACTAATTCCTGTTTGGCACCTTAATTCAATCTCACTTCCGTTATATCGTATATAATGGAGTTGGAGACTGAAATTTTTTATTTTGCAATCTAAAATATGCATAATATTAAATGATTTGTTTAATTTTATTTTACAAATTATGTCGTTAATAGGGAGTTGGAAGTCTGAAATATATCTTGTTATTTTTATTTTTTTGTTAAGTAACCTACACAATATTAATTAATCCAATTAGATTTAAGTAAAAATAATTACAAAACTTTAAACGTGTGATTGTGCAGCAAGTTAGGTTATATTTTTGCAAGTCAAGCTTTCAATGCTCGGCTAATTAGGGATTAATACTTTAATTAACTCTCGTTAAAACGTACAAGCTGAGAGAAAGTTGAAGTTTAAAAGTTTCAATATGTCCAGCTCGCGCCTAAATCTATGCAAACTTCATTCAACAAATCTAACAATATTTTATGCGTAAGAGGATATCGTCGGATATGAGGTGATATCAGAGCCACCAAAATCATACAATTTTCCGATATACATGAAATCAGTTCAAATCCCCTGCTCTTTTTTCACTGGAAAAGAATTGTCCTTTAGAAAATAATTTTAGAATCATATTGTAATAAAGGCACCAAAATTTTGTATTTAGCGTGCAGGCAAATATTTTGAGAATTTTGGTAACACAAGAATCAGGATTCCTCCGATTTTGCCTTCAGATCATAAGTACTTCTGCGTTACTTTCGTCAAAAATTTAAATTATTAAATTTTTTGCCAAGTGAAAATAAATAATATTAATTTTTTCAATTAATTTTAAGTACAAGTTTAAATAAAAATTTTATATTGATGGAGCGTCCTTTGCAAATGAAATTCTATTTTTGTAAGTCAGACATTTTTGTACTAGTTTGACTAATTTGTGACGATTAAACAAGTTTTTTTGATTTTTCTTGTGGAAAGTAGAATTTGTATAATATTAATTAACTCAATTAATTTTAACTAAATTTTGATTAAGGATTAAACCTTTTGTATTTAAGTTTAAAATTTTCTCAATGACAGCTTTGCAACATATGAAGTAGTTCAAGTAACTTTAAGTAAAGGTTAACATATATATATTGTTAGTATTGTTTTAATAAACATCGGTGAGCTTTTATTTTTGTAAGTCAGCATTTTAATGTTTGACTATTAACCAATCTTATTTGTACTTAATATTTATCGAGAAATACAAAAAAAAGTTTCAGAAATTTAATTAGAAATTAAAGTTCTAATTTGGGTTAAAGCTAGAGATCGGATTTTCGTACCGTACTTGTATTTATAAAAAGGAGGATTTATGAGTTTGACCTTCAGACATTCCATGAATTTTCGCACACGACGCATGAGTTTTGGTTTCTTGGCGTTTGCGTTCACTTTTGACTGGTTTTTGGCGTTTTGGGTTTTTAAAATTTTGAAAAATTAGCATTTGGCAGGCCAACGGAAAAATTTTACCACACGGCTTTGTTGCCAATCATATTTTTATTTAGTGGCGCAAATGCTACGTGGCAAATGTTAAGGGACACCGAGATTATTATTATTTGTATAAGTCAGGTTGTTAATGTTTGACCATTAATTGATTAGTAGTAAATAGTAATTTAAATCTCATTAAACTTAAATTATTGAGTGGTTGAGAGGGCTTAATTTTATTGCTTGATATTTATTTACGTCATGTTTAATTTGCATAATATTAATTAATTGTTTTAATTTTAATTAAGAAATTAAAATTTTATATGTTGTGTTTAGGCTGGAAGGATTGAATAATTTTTGTAGGACGATATTAATCGTCGACTAATTTGTTTTGAATGGATTTAGATTTACAATGTTGTGCGATGTTAATACCTTATATCTTTAAGTTAGGGTTGCGCCCCGAGCCTTCGGGGTTGAAAAAGTCGGGGGTCGGGGTTTTCGGGGTTGACAAAGTCGGGGTCGGGGTTGCTCAAATTGTTCGGGGTCGGGGCTGAAAATAATGACGGGGTTCGGGGTCGGGGTCGGGGTTGAAGTGAAAATTTACAAAATCCAGCATTTTTATCCAACATTACTGTTCAAAATCAACATTTTTATTAAAAAATCAACTTAATCTTCATTATTTTCACTTTCTGAATCTGTTTCGTTATTATTTGAAGGCGCAAGAAGTACTTTATCCAAGTTATCCTTCATAATCTCCAAACCCACAAGGAAACTCTTACTCCCCCTCTTAAAGGGATTGAAAGGATCTGAAGGCATATCAAAGGATTAAGATGGATATATCGGGATTTAGAGGGATTTGAAGGGATAACGATGGATTTAAGAGGTTTGGATTTTTCCATTCTCTGCGCCACAGGCGAAAATTTTGGAAAATTCATGACTAGTTTAAAATTTCTAAAATTTTTTCAAGTTTAAAATATTAAAAAAAATAAATTTGCAAATTTAAAATCAAGATCAAAGTTTAAAAATATTTTCGAAAAGAAAAATTTTCTCAGCATCATTTCCATCAATGGATTCGAACCACATCCCTATCAAAAAAGTTAAATGGGTTAAGTCACTCAACTTAACCACTCAACCACAGACCAACAAAAGAAAATAGGAGAAAATATAAATATTCCTTTCCCTTTTCCTTCAAATATTTAATATCAAAGTCCCGATCCCGTTCCGATCTCTAGTTAATTAATGCAGTTTGAGTCGGGGTCATAAAAATTTTTCGGGGTTCGGGGTCGAACTTTCGGGGGTCGGGGTTTTCGGGGTTGGGAATGTCGGGGTCGGGGTTTTAGGTCAAAAAATGTCGGGGTTCGGGGTTAGTCGGGGTCGGGGCGCAACCCTACTTTAAGTGATAAATGCTGAAATGTGAAGATGAAATTTAAATAGGTTAAGGATAATGGAAGTGGTTAAAATCGTGAAGATGATTATTTTTGTGAGTACATTCCCGAATGCTTCTGCGAGAAATTCCTTTATTTTATCATTAAGCTGAAATCATCCTTTCTTTACAAATAAAGACTCACTTGACCCAAAAATATCGTCCAACACAATGCTGACTTTCAAAAATACACACAATCCTAAATCTGATGAGACGTCACGATCATATTAGCTACTGCATGTATACAAAATTATTTGAAATAAATTATACTATGTAACTTTTTTTTTTATTTTCTTATACAACACCCATTTAAAGGGCAACATAACCGTGTCATGGAAAAATAGTTTATAACATAAAAAATCAATGGTGATATACACATTTTATCATCAAAAAATATTCAAAAAATTTATTTATCCCCACATATTATCAAGAATAGTTCCACTCGTCATTCTATCAAAAAATTGACGTTTCTTTCTAATTACAGTAGCCTTTCGTTCATTTCCTCCTTCAAAATTGTTATTTTTTGCCAATCGCTTTTTGCGTCCCCACAAATTGTTTAGAATCGATCCACTTGTTGATCCATCTACAAATCCTCTAAAAACCTGAGCATCAGCCATTGGAGGTATATTAGAGTTTTGGAGTATAATATGAAGGAAAATGGTTAAATAGAGTCCGTATAAGATGATAGAAGCCATTTTTGATTTTTTAAGGTTTATTGGAGAGGAAAGAATTTTAATTTCAAATAAATGAAGGAAAGAAATGAATATTTGTGAAAAAATGGAAAAATTTATATTGAGCAAAATTAAATCTAATTTTGACTTGTTTTGATTTATTGAAGAGAAAAATAGTTAAATTCTTTCAACCTTGCAGTAAACACCTAATTTGTTACTACAAATTTTGTAGTTAATCAAATAAAAATTAGAGTTTACTCTTGGATGGGAGAAAAGTGCATTTGGTTATGTTGAGTCTATAACGAATAACTAACTATCAAAAGGAGACTTCTGAATTTTCTGGAATTGTTTATAATGAATAAATTTACTACAAAATGAGCCATTTTTGATTTATAAAGCTTAAACATTACCCCTTGTAAAATGGCCAAAATTATAAGCCAATAAACTAAGAAGCTAACACAAGACATGTTTTCGATCATCGTACTGTACAAGAGACCGGACTTGGAGGTCGATCTCGATACCGAGATTCTTTTCGGGATCTCGTCTCGGTCCAATCTCCCAACCGTACCTTTGTATGACATGTTACAATATCAAAGGGGCAAGACTAACCACATTATTTGTCTAAGCAAATAGCTTGACTTCAAAAATACTAAGATGATGCATGGAAACTACATCTAGTACAATGTTCAAAAAAACTTAAATTAAAAATAATTGAATTAATTAATATTATGAATCGTACGAGAATCGAGATTTTGAAAAATCTTGATCTCTATAACGAGAAATTATTGAGATTACATCTAGGTCCGAACTCTAAACCTTAATCCTGTATAGCCTGGTACAGTGTCAAAAGAGCAGGACTCATTTTTGTCTAAGCAGAGCTTGACTTCAAAAATATAAATGGGTAGCAATGAACCTCCATATAGTGCAAGCTTCAAAAAAAATTAAAATTGAAAATAATTGAATAATTAATATTATGCAAAATTAATTTACAATAGAACCTGACATAAGAAAAGTATATCGTTTTCAAGTTGTGTTGGAAAGACTCAACTATTCTTTTTTTTATCTATATTTAGATTTGGAAAAATTTATATTTTTTAAAGTTGTTGTCTACCAATTTATTTAATTAAATCTTGATTTAATTCGAAAACAAGTATTTTTATAAAAAACGTTTTCCATTTTAGGTAAATCAAGTTAATGTACTTTTAACAAAATGGAAGGACATTATTTAATATAAACCTCTGGAGTGGAAATATTCTTGAGAATATGTAAAGATAAGAGGGAGGGCCGGTCCTGGGAAAAATGAAGGCCGTATTTGGGTCTAATTTTCAAAATCCGGTACTTATTTAGTTCCCCCCCCAGTCAGTTTTTTCCAAAAATATATAAAAATGGTCAGTCTCAACAACAATTGTAGAACCCATCGAGCTGTGCCGAATGACACCAAAATCAACAAAATCCGACTTGATTGGACCGAAATACAGACCCCAGAACCACCGGGGCGAAAAATCATAGGGACTGGAATTTATACAAATAATAGCTCATTCGAAAGAGCTCTTCGAGCTGAGTCGAATGACACCAAAATCAACGAAATCGGACTTGATTTGACAAAGATATGACATAATTCGTCGACTCCGGTAGGTCTAAACAATGTCATAACTTTGTCAAACCGTGTCCGTTTAAGTTGATTTTGATGTCATTCGACTCAGTTCGACGAGCTCTTTCGAATATCATTTGCTTAAATTTTTTTAATTTCAAAAAATCACCCCTGTGGTTGTTCAATTTTCAGGGGTCTGTATTTCGGTCCAATCAAGTCGGATTTTGTTGATTTTGGTGTCATTCGACACAGCTCGTTGGGTTCTACAATTGTTGTTGAGACTGACCATTTTTATATATTTTTGGAAAAAACTGACTGGGGGGGGGAACTAAATAAGTACCCAAAATCCTCTTCAGATTGAGTTCTTGGTCAAAAAGGAATTTGTTTCTAATATCCGTGGGGATTATTTGGAATAGACCTAATTTATACAAAGAAATTTAGGTTTATAATATTTGCCAAAAATTTTCACTATTTTCTGGAGATTTTCACTATTTTCTTGGCTAATTTTGCTCACTACATTGTACAATTCTACATAGGATAAACGGTTATTCATGCGCACAACCACATTGGCAAACCTCGGACTAATGTTTTTCATTTAAATATGCAATATGGAAATAAATTGGAATTTTGGTTGGAAGAAAATGTTCGCTAAAAACACGTAGTCTTGAACTCTGTATCCGAACAAGGGTGGGGGCATTTTGAAATTTCTTGATTGATTTTGTTCCCTATTTATTTCTTTATTATCTAAGCCTTATTTGATCTCATTATCTTCAATTTGAATAAAGTTATTTCAAAAACAGTGTGTTCAGTTACTTTTATGTCACCCTGAATATTCAATAAAATAAATGCTATGACATATTTTTGTCGTTTTTAAAAAGAAAATTTTTTTTAAATTATTTTCTTCTTTCTCTTCAATCATCTCTTTCCACTATATTTCTCAAAAATTTTCTCTTATTTATCTTCTTCCATTTCATCCTCAGGGTTGACTTGTCGACTACCTCCTCCAATTTCTTTAAAATCCTCCTCATCAGAAGATGGCGTTGAAGGCTTTGGACTGCTTTTAGCTATAATAATTATTTTCTATTTTATTTTAAATTTATGTTGAGACTTTTGAGAATGTCAAAATATAAGAAGTAGTAGACCTCCCAATCCTCCCAAATTTATAGATATCACTCTCAATCCCACTAACCCCCTCTATGTCACCCAAAATCCTTTGTTAATACTCCTATTTTTTTAATAATTTCTTCATTTATCCACTGACCGGCCGATTGTCTACTGACGCAGTCCGGGATCTGGAACAAACATTAATTTTTCGCTAATTTCATTTTGATCCTTTAATTAAAGGAGAAAGGTCTTGCAAAGATTTAGCCAGCGGTTTTCACTCAACACATACAGGAGCTCTACCACTGAGCTACTGAGGCATCGACTAATGCTTTCCCTTTTATCCCTTTCGATCGTTTAACCCAAGCCTAAGCGTTTTAAATGCTGCTAGGTGAATCATCCTTATAGGAAGATTTATTAAGACTTAAAAAAATTTTCTAGTTGCAAAATGACTTGGATGAGTGATTAGATTGGGTAAGCAAAATTAATACCTTTTTCCTTTCCTCTGCCAGTCACAGCTTTTTCTTTTTCATTTGGTTCTTCAACTGGGGTTTTAAATTCTATCCCCTTTTCTTTTTTCTGTCTTTTGGCATTAGGTTTCTCATCATGGTCACCTGTATATTTTAAATATAAAATTTTTTAAATTCATTTATGTAGCTTAACATGGAATCGATTCATGTACCAGGGCTCGCGCCGACAGAAACCGAATTCCCGATTTTCGGGAATCGTGAATTCACGAGCCAAGCGATTTTCGGGAATTCCCGATTTTCGTAAATCGGGTCGGCGCGACCCATGTCGTGTACAATTCCAACCCGAGACGAAAAAATTTTACACTCGGAAGGCACTCGTAAGAAATCTATCGTAAGAATTCTATCTATTACACTCGTAAGAAATCTATTGGCACTTGAAGAAAATATTATAAATTTTTTAAAAATTACCTTCCATAACCAGAGAATTAAATTTTCTGGTTACTTCTAGAGGACCAGATAATGGAGCTTTTACACCTTTATTCGAATCTTTAAAAATTTTATTATTTTACTTGATTTATTTTTACATAGAACGTTTCCTGTACAATTCCCAACTCCAGACGAAAAAATTTTACATTCTTAAGGAATTTATTGTATTTAAATTACCTTTCACAGCCGGAGAATTAAATTTTTTGATTATATCTAGATGATGAAATAATGGAGCTACATCTCTATTCGAATCTTTAAAAATTTTATTTATTTGGATAATTTATTATTAAGTAAACTTTAGATACATATATTTTTGTTTGTCAATATTTTTTAATGTAAATCATATTTAACTTACCCCCGTTCCGGATCGTTTTTTAGAACTAGTTATACTATTATGAACCCGCTTACGTTGGCGAAGACAAACAGATACTTTATCTTACGTAGAAAATACAATGAAGGTTGAGGTATGTAGAAACTAAGGGAAAGAAAGAAAAACTAACTATTGGCTGGCTTTTATACTAAACTGTTTAAGGGCTCTCGCCCATATACAACATATACGATGGGATAATAAACTGTCAATATCCTATACTACAACTCAGATGGAAATTTCTACAACAATAAATCGAGTTTTTTGTTTTAATTTTGTAAGAGCAGTTTAAATCAAAATTTAATAGAATATTAACTCTAACTGACTTGACTTAATATCTTTTAAAAATCCTAGGCTTGGGAGACCCTTCAAAATTGATTGAGAAGCTTCTTCACCCCTATCTTCACTCATTTTCTCTCCTTTCATTTTCCCTTCTTCGTTTACTCTACCACTCTCTTGTTCACCATGTTTCTTCATCACAATCTTCAACTTTTTTGGTTTTTGATTTTCTTTTTTCGGTTTCTCATCTTCTCCGCATTCTGTCACTTCAAACAGGCAAATTAAAAAAAGAAAAATTAAAATTTTTGAAATTTTCATGCCTTAATTAAATAATTTAATTTAAAGAGTTAAAAAATTTTTTTAAAAATAATTCTCCATCTGTCTATATTAAATTTTACTTGACAGTCTAGGCAGGCACTCATTTATGTAGACGTTGCTCTAATTCTCTAACTAATTCTCTAACAATTATTAAAATTAAGAAATAAGTGAATTGCCATGCCCTTGCCATCGATTATTAAAGCTGACTCTCGAGACTCTCGGTCTCGATTCCCGAGTCGAAAAATTTTTCGGGCTCTCGGTCTCGACTCTCGATTTATTTTAACTCCCGAACATCACTATCTAATCTATCAAAACTAATCTAGCGACAAAGGAAGTCAAAGTTTAATCAAGCATTTGACAAATGCATTTACGACAAAATGTTTGCTACAAATATTTTCGAAGAGATATGGAAAATATACACAAAAACTCTAAACAAATTTGGGTTCAAGGAAGGTTGAGACGGAAGGCGGAAGAACATCCAGGCGAGAGAACTTCTCCCCCATATCGTTGAGGTAACCATGTTAAGTGCATACTATCTTTTTCCAAAGTTTGGTAGTAAAATTCTTGAAATTTGCCTTGAATTATTTGAAATTACAAAAAATTTCCCCTATTTTATTAAAATTTAAAAATTTTTCTGATCTTATGTTTCTAATGAATTTTGGAAAATAATTTTTCTTAAAATAAAGGAGATATTTTAGGGAATCTAAGGTATTTTAAATTGAATAATAGTAATTAGAGATCGGAATTCTGTACCGTATTACCGATACGGAATACCGATAAATACCGATAAAATACGGCCGTAGTACGGTACTGTCCGATATCTATTAGTAATATTTATTATCCTGCATTTCCAAAATAATAACATTAATAAACGTAAAAAAATATTTTTTGTTGATTCATAAATCTAAAATTTTTTTCACAGATAAATATTTAAATAAAAAATCCCAAAAATGTCCTATGATTATTCTAAAAATAATTTTTTATTAGCCAGAATTAACCAAAATTATTAAATTTCAACCAAATTTATTGGGGAATTGTACGATTATAATATAAAAAATTAATTTAGAATCCATTTCACATGAATAATCATCAAGATTAATTTAAGCTAAAAAGGGATATATAAACAAATAAATTTTGGGTGGTAATTAAATTAAATTAAAAATTATTAGGTTAACTTAATTAAATATTAAATACTCAAAAAAATATTTTAATTATTCTCTAAAAATACTAATTTGCTACCCTAGTCAACTCGTCTGATTTCAGCCTTGATTGGGAGGAACCTTCAAGCTTCTTGATATCTGAAGGGAATAGACTGGAATGGATGGAAAGGACTGATAATCTGATGGAGCTCTTATCGGTAATAGTTCGGATGGTATACCCCACTCATTTTTCCTACCTAAAAGTATTAAAAAATGGTCAGTCTGTTATCAGATTATAGAACCCGTCGAGCTGTGCCTAATGACACCAAAATCAACCCTAGGTCTTAACTTTGGGCCGAGATATAGACAAAAACCCTGCGCAAAGCGAAGGGTTTTGCACAAGCGTCTCCCCAACGTAAAAGGATTACTTTATGTCATAACTTTGTCAAATCTTTTTCGATTACGTCATTCGAATCAGCTCAACAATCTCTTTCGAATGAGCTATTATTTGTTTAATCGAATTTTTAGCCCAAAAAATGAGCTTGGTCCGCCCTTTTATTTTTCAATTTTTGAGGGTCTGTATCTCGGCCCAAAGTTAAGACTTAGGGTTGATTTTGGTGTCATTCGACACAGCTCGACGGGTTCTATAATCTGATAACAGACTGACCATTTTTTAATACTTTTAGGTAGGAAAAATGAGTGGGGTATACCATCCGAACTATTACCCTCTTATCCATCTTGACAACGTCAAATAAACACAAATCCCACCACAGCATCACAGAAAAATTTGCTACCCACAATCGCTCAAAGATCTTGGATTTGAGATACTATGACAGTAAACAGTCCAGAAAGAGATTTGAAGAGAGATTTTCAAAGAGATTTTAAAAAAATATTTAGATGTCAGTTTGTGGAAATGAATTCTATGATATGATGAAAAAATGCGCACTTGTTTGTTTTTGATTAAATAAAATTAATTATAAATAGAACCGGACATAGGCGAATTTTTGAAAAATTTTTCTCAACAAAACCTAAGCCACCTTTAATCTCTAAAATCCAAACATACCGTATTTCCTCTAATTGAGCGGCCGGCCGCTCTATTTTTCAATCCCCTCTCAAAGGGCCGCTCTATTGGAGACGGCCGTTCAAATGGAGGCGGCCGCTCTATTTTTCATACACAAAATATTTGGCAAAAGAAAATTTCTTTATTCATTAAATAAAATCAAAATTTCTAAGAATCGCTTAAAATTAGTGTTGCACCCGACCAGAGGTCGGTCATCAAAAATTTCCAAAATTTTCGCCTGCGACGCTAAAAATTTTCAATCCCTCAATATCTTCCCCACCTCTTGATTTTAATCTCTCGACATCCTCCTTGATCCCCAAATATCCATTCTAATCCTCAGATTCCCTGATATCCTTTTCAATCATCCAAATCCCACAATATCTCTTTTAATCCCCTCAAATTTGCATCCCTCGATATCCTCCCTCGATATAACTATAGCCGCTTTATTTTACCCTTTACAATTTAGTTCCCCAATTTGGAATAAAAGTTATCCCACAAATCTTCCTTAATTTTTGAATAAATTAACAAAAATAGACGGAGAGTGTATTATTTTTGGAAATTTACTTTAAAGATTTTTCCTAAAACCCCGACCCGTACCCCGCCCCGAAACAATTCGAAAACTCTGTAACCCGATATACCCGCCCCCGAGTTTTCGGGGCCCAACCCTACTACTATTCTCTTCAATAGCCTCAATATATTGAGCTATTGTGTATGAACGGCGACATTTTTTTGTTATGCTTGGACCTGGGTCTTCTTCAGAATTACTGATATTTACGACATCAATGTCGGAATCACTCATTTTCTTAAAATTAAGTTGTTAAACAGTTACTAAAGTGAAAAGAGATAAATTAAAAATAATAAATTGCATTTAATGTAAAGGGCCGCTCTATTGGAGACGGCCGTTCAAATAGAGGCGGCCGCTCTATTTTTCAATCCCCTCTCAAAGGGCCGCTCTATTGGAGGCGGCCGTTCAAATGGGGGCGGCCGCTCTATTAGAGGAAATACGGTATCTTACATTTTTAGTTCATGGAAAAATTCAAAAAGGGAGAACCGAACACTTATCACGGCAGCCTTACAAATTAACAACGGTTACAAAATTGTAGCCGAAGCTGAGGCCGAACTCGTGGGTATCCTCAACTACACCCGATACGATGCTGATCGTGATTTGTCTTGGGCAAATCCAACAGCGATGGAGGATGATCTTACCGAACACAGAACTTTCTCGAAGCTGCAGCCTACAAATCTTCATTGATTCAAGCTGCATCAACTGAATTTTTTTAAAGAAAACGACCTACGACTATGGAGAGGTAACTTTGCAAGCAATTGAGAGACTCGAGAACTTAGCCGAAAATAATGTAAGGACAAACTTTAATTCATATATTTTGCAAAATTCTGCCTCTTGAGCCAAAATAAGCATCTTATTTTGGCTAAAGAGGCATGTTGTGTCCGCACTTGCAGAAAGTCTTTTTGAAGGACGGTACACTATTGGAGGTTAGCCTCTCGGGTTTCTCTTTTAGAAGGCCGGGATACTATTGGAGATTAGCCTCCATCAGCTTAATTTCGAGTTAAGATTTAAAACGAGATCAGAAGCGAAAATTAATTATCGCTGCTGGTCATAGGCTTATTTGCTTTCGTATAATTTAAAAATTGTAAAACTGAGGAAGTCTAAAATTATTCTTGTTTGGTAGATTATACAGTAGGGTTGTTGGCGACCGGTTAAAAACCGGTACCCTCGGTTTTCGGTTTTGGCCGGTTTACGACCCCCGGTTTTCGGTTTCGGTTTTTGATTGACCCCCGGTTTTTGGTTAACCGAAACCGGTTTATGCCTGAATTTGCCTTACAAAATATTCAATTCATATTTTATCGCATTATTATGCTTCAATGAAATATTCTAAAGATCAGCCAACGAAAATTTTGTTATTTAGAGCCGCAAGTGAAAATACAGTGCTGTATATTGGCCATTTATTAGCTTCGGCACATATGGAAAATAGATAGAGTTTTGGGATGTAATAAAAATGGTCACAAAGGCTTAGATATCCTTGCATATCCTTTGATATCTTCGTTTCTAACTCCTTATAATTTTTTAAAATTTTCTCGAGTCTGTATCTCCTACACACCAATCCGTCGATATTCACTTTAATTTCGCAAATCCACCTTAATCCTTCAAATCCTCCTATTTCGTCCATTTTCTGCGCCGCAGGCGGAAATTTTGAGAATTTCCAAAGGCCAAGGAGCCAGATTTCGTTCATTTTCTGCGCCGCAGGCGGAAATTTTGAGAATTTCCAAAGGCCAAGGAGCCAGATTTCGTCCATTTTCTGCGCCGCAGGCGGAAATTTTGAGAATTATAAAACTCCACTGAAAATTTTGACTTGGTTTTTCACTGTTTTTTTAATATTTAAAATAAATTTCTAGTATAAAATAAAAACTAAAGTTTAAGATTTTTAGTTTTTGGAAATAAAATGAAAATAAGTCAACTTTCCAACTTCGGATTCGAACCCAGTCCCATACAGAAAAATAATTTAAGTGACCCCATCAAGTAAACACTCAACCAAACACACTGTCATGCGAAGCAGTGAAAAAACATTTATTGAAGGAGAAATTAGGAAAATTATTTTGGCGAAGTGTGTTTTGGGAATTCAAATGGCCGAAAATTCCCAAAAAATTCCATCTTTAGGGGTGTATCTTATAAACCGAAACCGGTCGGTTTAGGCCATCGGTTTTCGGTTTTCGCCGGTTTTTGACCCCCGGTTTTCGGTTTCGGTTTATTGGCCAAAAACACCGGTTTTCGGTTTCGGTTCGGTTTACCGACCGCCAACAACCCTATTATACAGGATAAATTAAATGTTAAAAATATTATTTAAGATATATTAAAACAAAATTTTCAGAATAAAAAGGCAACTGATGACTTAATAGAAGCTGATAAAAAGTATGCTGAGTTGTACAATAAATATAAGGGACTGGATGAGAAAATGAAGAAAGAAAACGTCTTTTCTGGGAGGCTATAAACAGCAATAAACAATAATATAACGGAGGACAACAAGGAGAAAATTTAAAAAATTAACAGATGACGTTGAAGTACTAAAAACTGGAGATCTTTATTGGAACATGAAATCGGAGAGGCTAGGGCTCAGTCAGAGGAAGGAAAAGGGTGCCAAGCGGATAAATAATCGGAAGACAATGCTGGAATAAAAGGAGAGGCTTGGAGTGCTTTAACTGATAGGCAAGAACGATGCTAAATGAAGGGAAATGTAATGAAACAAATGGATATATAAAAGAGATTAATCTAGATCCTAATGCCCAAGAATTGGCTGGAATGTTGATGAATATTAAGAAGATCATTTTATTTAACTTACTACCATTTATTTTCTATGTGATACTTGTCTTGCCAATTTTCCCCTTATTTTTTTATTTATCTTAGACTTCAAAACCTTCTCAAATTTCTCATAATTTTTATTTTTAAATTACATACACTTCAAAATTTGTTTTGATATATACTCATTAATTTTGTTTTGATATGAATCTATGTACATATGTACTATATATATTAAAAATACTTAATTTTAATTGTTAAAACTTTCTAGAAACACTAGGAGAGAGTTAAGATAGAAAGTTTATCCAAAGGATACGAACAAGAAACTGAGACATTTTGGCAGTTCTTGCTACAATCACACAATGGAAATGTTCTATTAACGTAGCTGTTGAATGATTAGATATTTAGATTCTGCTACTGAGTCTGTGTCATTGAGTATGCCTTATGGAAGTCACTCGAGTTTCCAAAGCTAAGTAGCCCATCTTTTCACTATTATAATAATTTAGTCTACTCCCAAACTATACGTTTCGAGTAGAGATCGGACAAACGTCAAAATCAAGGGTACGGCCCACCTTGTCGCGCGGCCACCTTGTCGCAGAGCCATAACTTCCTTCAAGTTTTCCGAATCTTACCAACTTTAGTATTAAACGATTCCTCTCATCGAGCTAAAGAGATTGGTACCAAAATTGATAAGGGCCAGAAATTTTTTAGCGAGTTATGGCTCTGCGACAAGGTGGCCGCGCGACAAGGTGGGCGTGTCCCCAAAATCAAATATCAAATCAAATTATTTGATATATGAAAATATTTGAAAATTTGATTTTTTTTTCAACACTCATCAAACAAATATTTGATCAGGTAAAATTTGATCAAATATTTGATTTTCCGACGTCAAATATTTGTTGGGTCCGATCTCTAGTTTCGAGTGTTGAGTGTTAGTCTACCCGTACTTTCGTACAGGACTTATTTTTTCCTCCTATCGTACGCCTGTTCTAGATCATTTAAATGCTCGTACTCGTAACAAATACAAGTACGAATTTTGGTACGAGCTTCCAAATATTCTCTTGACAGAACAATAAAGCAAGATCTAGATGATTATTTAAATAAATTTTTAAAACAAATATTATAGTAATTCATATAAAATGATTTTATTTTAAACTAAATATAAATATTTTGTGACTTGTTAAATTCAATTTTATCTTACAAAATAAAATTAAATAAAATAGTATTATTTAGGAGGACAGTGAAGTTTTTCTATTGTTTTTATTTCTAAATCTTTTCCTTTTCCAGAAATTAATCTAGCACTTTCCATTCCCAGAATGATGTGGACTTTAAGATCATTGATGGCTTTGCTACTTTTACCTAGGTCAATTATAGTTCTGTAATAGCATCCCTAAATTTACTATTATTAATTTTTAAAGTTGGAACAAAAATTATAAATATAACGGTCAAACCCCTCCCAGAAAAAAGCAAGGGTACTTATCGGTTATACGCCCACAAACTGAGTGCCAGCCGAATTTGATTGGCTTTAACTTTCTGTTGCTTGATCCAATTTAAATAAATCTTATATCGTTCGAAAGCCCACGATAAGAGGAATCTTTTTTCCAACTTAATGGATCAAGTCTGATCACTCGCTAAAAAGTTGTAACAGGATAAATGTGAAAAACACCAAATTAACTGGACTTATTGTGTTATAATTTTTAAATGAGTGATCAGATCAGACATGATCTATGCTATGGAACAATGTACCGCTTATCGAGGGCTTTCGAATGATATAAGATTAATCTGAATTGGATCAAGTATCAGTAAGTTGAAGCCGATCAAATTCGGCTGGCACTCAGTTTGTGGGCGTATAATCGATAAGTACCAAAGCGGATATATGGGATTGGATATCTTGTTGTTAACAGCTCAACTATTGCACAAAACCTTCTGATCGTTTTCATCTTAGATTTATCTGCCCAAGCAGGTTGTGCACACATACTAGAAACCCAACTGAGAAAATTTTAGTAAATCGGGCCTACCGTATAACCTTTATTAATTGCCCTCCCTCAAATAATTACCCCACTTCCATTAATTACCCCATCCAGTGATAGATTGAAACAATAATTACCCCCAAAAATGCCCTAAAACACATTCAAATTTCAAACCTCGTATAATTACCCTCCTTCGATTAATTACTCCCTCCAGCGGAAGGTTGTAACAATAATTACCCAGGGTAGTTATTAAAGGATTTACGGTATTTCATTTTCTTTTTTTATATAATCCCTTGATATTAAGTAATCACTAAAGAATAAATTTGATAAGAATTTATTTTTTACCATTCGGAGTGGCTGTTTATGTGTTGGTGTATAGCATAGATGGTCAATTTGTAGGTAAGGGTCTGGAGTAGTGAACGTCTCATAGACGCCGCGAGCTTTAACTTGGAAATGCCCCATAATGTCAGTTAAGACAGGTCCATCCAATAAATCATCGGGATCAAGAACACGCTTATCTGTATATAAATCAAGAAATTAAATCAAGCTTTTCAATGAAAATATTTACCATCTCTTTCATAGAAGTGAATGGTTGCTTCTTGTAGAAGATGCGAAAACTCTCCTAATCCATGAATATTTTCTTTGCACTCTACATCTCCATCTACTACCCAATCTGATGACGACGAAAATTTTAAAATTAAAGCTAAAATAAATAATAAGGCAGATTTAGGCATCATTTTAATTTATTTGAATTTAATTTTATATTCTGAATGATAGATAGACAAATGAATTTAATTAAATTAATAATATATTTTTTAAAATATATCTTTCCTAATCCCACCTAGTTTCTCTTTTCCCTCCTCCTTACCTCCTTTAAATCCCCCGATTAGACTTGCAAAAAAAGGAGTAAAAATTGTGTTGATCAAAAAGTTATAGGCTCCAGGGTAAATAGGTCTTCAGGGTGTAGGTCTTGGGGGTGTAGGTCTTCAGGGTTGACCGCCTATTATCTATTTCCGCTGTAGTGCACAAAATTCAAAGTGAGTGCACAGATTTCTGCCTGTGCACAGATTTCCGCCTTATTGTACAACTTTCCAGTGCATAACTTTCCGGCTCCCGTTTTAGCTTAAATTAATTTTGATGATTATTCTTTGGAAATGGATTCAAAATTAATTTTTTATATTAAAATCGTACAATTCCCCCTAATTAATTTTGTTAAAATTGTATAATTTTAGTTAATTAAAAATAAAAAAATTATTCCCACAACTAAATATTAATTAAAAACCCAAAAAATGATATCCAATGATTATTATAAAAATAATTTTTTATTGCCCAAAATTAACCAAAATTATACAATTTTAATCAAATTTAAAGAGGAATTGTACGATTTTAATATAAAAAATTAATTTAGAATCCATTTCCCATGAATAATCATCAAAATTAATTTAAGCTAAAAAGGGATATATAAACAAATAAATTTTGGCTGGTAATTAAATTAAATTAAATTAAATTTTAGTCTAATTTAATTAAATTTTATTTTAATATAAAATTATTTTAAAAAATATGGTAGTGTGAAGCGGAAATTATGGCAAGTTTCTTTAGATTGCTTAACAATTCGTACACCTATTTCAATAAACTCTTTGTTCCAAAATTGTTCTTATAATGAGGTTATGTTAAACGATCGGAACTTATATTTCAGAACTACTCCTAATTCAGACAGTCTCCCCACATTGCACAAAAGCAGTTATTCTAGCAAATTTCAGTTTTTCGTAATTTTGTTCAAAATCATCAAAACAAGATGATTTTGTTACCATTCGACTCAGTTCGTCGAGCTCTTTCGATTGACATATATATTGTCCGAATCTAATTGAAAAATCCCCCGCTAAAATTTCTGGGTGGGTAGTTAAAGTAAATAATTTCCAAACGAGCTCCCTCACCAATTGGCATAGCAAATTTTGAAGGGCATCTCTATATAGTATTTTTAAGATATGAAAATGAAGGAGATAAAGAGAGAAGAGATAAAGAGTGAAGAAGATCAAAACTTGGAAAAAAAAATTGGGCAAGGAGCTGAAAATGAAATTGGGGAAGAAAATGGAGAATGGCTTGGAAATTGAGATTGAAGGAGAAACGCATTCAAGTCCATGCCCTCTACAGAATCCGCCCTGGAAATGGCTCAAGGATTTGCCAGGAATGCATCGACGAAGGCATCTGCAAAACGCACTATTCCAACGGAATTGGAATCCAATGGAATGGCTTCATGTTGTTTTATAATGGGGATTATAAAACAACAGATGTTGTCTTAGACATTGCAGGCCATCGGTTTGCTTTTTAAAATTTTTTAGAAAATATTTTGAATTATAAGGTCCATTCCATTTTTAATTACATCAAGGGAGCTGAAAGGTCAGAGGCGACCAAAATTATTAAAAATGTATCTAAATTGAAATACAGTATTTAATTTGAGAGATACTCTAAGGTGGGAATCCCTGAGGAGATACCTAACTTAAAATACCTTAAATGAAATATCTTTATTAAATTTATTTAGCGTTGCGTTTAACATCAAAAATGCAACTCCTCTGGATTTGGTCAACGGATTAGACTCCGATTCAAACATCCGTGGTAATATGAAAAATTATAAAAACAAATTTAAAATGTTCTGTTTAGACAAGATCCACAGCACCCTCGAATCCAACGACTTTTGGAGGAACGTCAGCAAAAATGGCGTTCGTCTTGAACAAGTTATTGGGTATGAGATCCTTGAGAAGGACGTTGATTTCTGGGATGAGCAGACTTTCGCAGACTTTCGCCGGAACAATTATGTAAAAAAATCAAACTTGACCTATGCCTTGAAGTGAGTTTATGGAGATACTTTTAACTCCTTAAGAGATTTAAATTTGGGGAAATTAAGTTTGATAGACTTCCTTTACCTGGAGATAGTTTTAACTCCCTTTACCTAGAGATACTTTTAACTCTCATTCCTAAAAAAATTAAACTTGACCTATGCCTTGAAGTGAGTTTCTGTATTTCAGATCACTTTGTATTCCGAAAGCTTTCTGTATTTCGAATCACCTTTGACGCTCTCTCTATACGGGGCTCTCTCTGTTTTACCCCTGTTATAAGTACATACCTCAATCACTGTCCTGATTCTTTTTCATATCCTTAATAAATTAAATGCTAAATAACTTTAAAATCTTTAATTCAGCACCCTCACGAGCTGCTGGTCGAAAATCCCGACAATTCCCTCAGGCAGCGGCTGCTTTAGCTGCTACCTCGATGATGATTTGCTTTTTGCCGAAGGGCCTATTACTGATGTAATAAAGGTCCGGCAACAATATATTCCATTAGAACTGGAAACATCATTTCTTTTATTCGACGCCTACAATGGTAAGGATCTTCCGACGGCCAATGAAACAATCATATTGGCCGTTATGAACGTCAACAACGGGATTTCTGCCATTCGTAGGTCGGAAAAAAATGGAGCAGATCATCCATTCAACGAGAATCTTAATTGACAACGATGTCAATAAATATGAAGAGCTTTCTACGGCATTGAACAATAATAACTGTAATATCGTACAGTTATTATGCCACCAACGACAACACCAACAATGATATCTCGGCTTTTGGATGGTAACTTCACAATTCAAATTTAGTTATTCAAATTTAGGTATTCTCTAACAGTCAATAAGCATCAACAAAGTTCAGTCTACACTCGGCCATTTTGCATTATTCTTTTAACTTTTATGTATGTTGTAACACGTTATCTACCTTATTTGAAAGGTCAACTAATCTTTTTAGAAAAAATTTTTTCTTTAATTTTAGATCTTGAGAAGCACATCCCTGTTAATGCTCCATGGGTCTGTCAACGTTTTACTTACTCAAGCTTTGATTTCTGGTGGATTGTCCAACATGAATTGCATTGATAAATCACCTTTTTATCCTACATTTTGTTTAACTACTTGCAATCATTTTCTAATTGAACTTGAAAACGAAATTGCTGAACTAAATTGTTTCAATTTTACAATCTCAAGATCGAGCTAAGACAGATTTTGGATTTATTACTTAATTAAATTTACTCATCAATTTTTTAAAATTATACACACTTCAAACTTTATTTTTAATATATGCTCATTAATTTTGTATTGATATTAAATTTATTTAATAAATATTAAAATATTTAATTATAATTTAATTATTAAAATTGCCTAGAAATTATAGGTAAATATATGTTAAAAGCAAAGCTTTTCTTTTGGGTAGGACATTAACAATTTTAGACAATTCGTGTTCTGAGGTACATCTAGATAAGTATATCACAGGTTATCCGATTCGAAGAAAATTTTATAAACCGGATACAAAGCCGGCGGTTAATTTTAGCTAGCAAAAATACTTAGGACATCTCTTTCTACACAAAAATTCTCAAATTTTGAACAAACCTAAAAAAGAACCAAACATTAAAAATGTGTAACAAAAAAAGATTGAGGTAAGATTTAAAAAGATTTATAAAAGTGTGGCAAATGGAGGTGTATTTAACTGCTTAAATTGGAACAAAGAAAAAATTTTAGCTTACAAGGGAACCTTTCGAACTGTGAGTAAAAAGTTTGTCTTAAAAGTTATACCATCGTGTAGAGCATGGTCGAAAACCTATTGCCAATTTTTAGCTTTTTTGGCCCTGACCCCCATTTCGAAAAGTTATAGGGCTTCAAAGTTTTCGACTTTTGGAACGGCTGAGTCGCCCCCACTTTTCTTATTATTTCTCTTCCTAAAGAGAAAAATGAGACTCCTTTTCTCCATTTTTCCTTTCCTCTTCTTTTCCCATGTTGGTTAAAGAAAGAGAAAAAGAGGAGAGGAAAGAAAAGGAAAGGAGGCTTCTCTGCCATCTCCTCTTTCCTTTTTTAATTACATTAGCTGAAGGGCAGAGATGCCTCTTTTCATTTTCTTTTCTCTCTTCTTTTCTCTTTCTTTAACTAATAGTGGAAAAGAAAAGGAAAGGAGAAAAGGAGGATGGGAGTCTTATTTTTCTCCTTAATAAAAGAAAAATCTCTCTTTATGAGGGAGACTCAGCCGTTCCAAAAGTCGAAAACTTTGAAGCCCTATAACTTTTCGAAATGGGGGTCAGGGCCAAAAAAGCCAAAAATTGGCAATAGGTTTTCGACCATGCTCTACACGATGGTATAACTTTTAAGACAAACTTTTTACTCACAGTTCGAAAGGTTCCCTTGTTAGAATTTTTTGATTTATTTTTAATAATATTTGTCTTCATATTATTTCTTTTATTTTATTTTATATTTTTATTTTTTCAATTTTCAATATTTTTAAATAATTTTTGAATGTTTATTAAAAGATAATAGATAATTTAGTCAAGTCCGGATCCCCCAAGTTTATCTTTTAAATACATATAAATAATATCGAGGGGTATTTTAATTTTTCAATGAGGATCTATCCAAATTTTATTCTGATTTTTATATAAAAGTTTTTTGAATTATTTTCTATTTGATTTTATTTAATTTTTTGGAATTTTTAAAAACTTTATAAATTCCTTAAGTTCAAGGCAAAATAAATTTAAATATTTATTAAAAATAAAAGTTTATTTAAGCTATAATAAAATAATTATTTTTATCACATATAATGGAATAAAAATGAAAAATAAATTTTGGGGTAGGGAAAGGAAGTTTGGGGAAAATATTTTTTAAAGTTTAAGATATTTTTTCGCAAAAAATTATAATTTATTGAGCTGCTCAAAATTTTGTTTTTTAATTCCAAAATTTTTTTTTAATTTTTTAATAATTTTTATTTTCGACTCAGCTCAATTACTTTCAATTTGACAAATAAAATTAATTTTTTAAAATTCATTTTTCTCTCACAATTTTTCATTAATTACCTCCTCCAACTCCTCAATCGTCTTAAACGCAATTTCACCCAACTCGTATGTCGCAAACTTCTCCTTTTCGAATTCTAAAAGGGTGACACGCGCTAAGGTGAAATTGTACGCTGCATCGGCTGAGTAGTCGGTAAGGTCCTTGTTGTTGTTGTAGGCATCTTCGGTGTTATTGAAGTTCGGGTTCAAAAAGCCGATTGTCTGGCTCATAATGTTGGCGTACTCCTCTTCCGCTTCTAATATTCTGGTGTGTCCATTTCTCACAACGAATACAGCACTCAAAATGGTGGAGTTGATGTATTCGCTGTTGGCTGCGACCTCACCATTTTTTATCTCAAAAGAAAATTTTATTTGGGTATTTTGTAGAAATTTTAAAAAAATTGCAAGCGACAAGGGCAGGGGCTTATCATTAAAAAATGGGGTGGACTTATTAAAAAGGGAACCGATAACCAAACCGAAACTTTCGGTTAGCTGAAACCGAACCGATAAACAAAACCGCAACTTTAAGTTTTTCGGTTCCGTTAGGTTTGGAACAGAGAACTATATTTGTGACCCATTTTGGGGCTAGGAAAGGCATTTTTAGTTGTCAATAAACTACTATCGTTTGATAGTATTAAAAGAGGTATCTACGGATTTAAGGGTCTTTAGGTATGATATCGAAGAATATTCACAATATCCATTCTGAAACTCCAAAATCGACTTATATCCACTTAATCCTCCGATAAAACTCAAATACCATTGGTATCCCTCCAAAACAATGATATTCCCCTTAATCCATTCCAAACCCCTCCCCCTCCCCTTAATCCCACCAATCCGCTTACATCCACCAATATTTCTTTAAGTAGCTGAGAAATTAGTAACCTAACCTCTGTTAACCCCAAAAATCCCTGAATATCCCTCTAATCTGCAATCCCTCTTAATCATTTATAATCCCTCTATATCTAACCTCTATCCCCTCTTTTCCAGATTTTCCGGATCAAATTCCAGAAAATCGTTTTTTATCAAAATACCCGGATTTTGTGTTTAAAATGTATTTAAAATTACCATATTAGTTGCGTTTTTGACCTTCAACGTCTCTTCAAGGAAAATTTTCCTTAAGAGCCCAAACGTTGAGATTGGGTCCTTGGCCAAGAGTCTACCTTCGTCAAAGTGGTTACCCGACACTTGCGGAACGACATTTGCGGATCGACAATTGCGGACTGAATTTTGCGGAACGACATTTGCGGACCCGACATTTGCGGACCGACAGAAGCGGATCGACTTTTGCGGACCGACAGATGCGGATTAACATTTGCGGACCCGACATTTGCGGATCTAGTAGTCTTTAAAAAAAATAAAATATAAATAGTATGGATATGCAAATGAGGACGTGACATTAGAGGATGCGACAACTGAGGATACGACATTTGAGAACGAAAACACATTCGAAAAATAAATTTAAAAAATTTTATCATTTATTAAAATAAAAGAATCATATTCATATTATCTACTAAATGTTATTAGCATTCAAAAACATGAATTTGCCCATTAGAATGCACCGCATGATAAAGGAAGACTTCAAGTTGTCCAGATTTTCCGAATTTTTTAGTCCCCCCGTATGAATCTAGAGATACGATTATAAATTAAAAGTAAATAGCTAAAACCGTGAAAACAAAAATATTCCAAGGTAGAGGTTGAAAATATTTTTTGTAATTTTTCAAACAAATAAGAAACATTGAAATTTTCCAGAGTTATAGAGAATTCTTGATTACCAGCGGAAATATTTATTGGAAAAAAAATTTTTAATAATTGTTTTGCTAAATTATATTATAAATTAATTTATTTCAGATATATACCGTATTTTCTCGATTAATTCCCCTCCCTCGAATAATTCCCCCTCTCGATTAATTCCCCATGCTAGAGTTGGGTTGAAACAATAATTCTACCCTACTGCACGTTCAAATGCCAAAACTCAGATAATCCCCCATGCCAAGGAAGGGTTGAAAAAATAATCCCCAGGGATTATTTTTTTATATATTTTTTTTTAATATTATTTATATCCCCAGGGAACAAGTTGCCTTGTTTCCTATACAAACTTGGAACCATCACGATTCAATAATGCAAAATTTAGGGCGTACGAATAATGCAATGGAAGGCTATCATATGGCGCTCCAAAAACATTTTACATCACATCATCCTCCTTTTTCTAAGTAAATTTTACTTTGTCTTCACTTTGTTTATTTACTTAAGGTTAATAATCGCTTTAAAAGATGAGGAAAGAATTATGAAGGATCGTTTGCGACAGTACGAGTTGGATCCAACTACTGGAATATCAATAAATCCACGTCGGCGAAAATATAAAATAAATGACCAAGCAATCAAAACACTTGTAACACAATTCGATGAAATTGATAATCCCGATGCTGGAGCATTTTTACATCATTTGCGCGCCATTCAGTATCGTTTAATGAACAATGATATGGACAATTGGGCTAACTGATCAGAATTATATTTTAAACAAATAAACATTAGTTTATTTTTCATTGAAAAATTTTTTAATAAAAAATGATTAATATAAAAAATGATTAATCTCTGAGAGAGCAACACTACATTCTGGACATTTTTAAAATGATTAATATATATTTTTTTAGACTACTAGATCCGCAAATGTCGGATCCGCAAATGTCGGGTCCGCAAATGTTAATCCGCATCTGTCGGTCCGCAAATGTCGGTCCGCAAATGTTAATCCGCAAATGTCGGGTCCGCAAATGTCGTTCCGCATATGTCGGTCCGCAAGTGTCGATCCGCAAATGTCGTTCCGCAAGTGTCGGTACACCGTCAAAGTAACATGCGAAGCATAATGGACCAGCTTCGGGAATATTGGTTTGGGTCCAGCATTCCGCCGCGCTTCTGTAAATATAATAAATATAAACTTTCAGCGTTATAGGCGAAAATTTGAGAATTTTGGAAGGCCAAATCTCTTTATATCCAGATATGCGTCGTAATCCCTTTAAGCCCCATCAATCCTCCTAATCACTTATATCTCCAGATATCCTTCAAAGTCCCCAGAATCTCCCCATATTACTTGAAAATAATTTATCCCCAAACTCTCTTAATCAAAACTATCCTCAATGCCCCAGTTAATACATTAAATCCCTACTCAACTACTATTAATCCTTCTATAACTTTCCATTTTAGTTAATAATTAAGGCATATACAAGGGGACCCAAGCATGCGGGACTTAGGACAAGAACGTTTGGACTCAACTGAACTTGGAAAATATTAATTTATTTCTGGCAAAATTTGAAAATTTCAAAAATTCAACCAAAATCCCACTAAATTTTCTAAGAATTCTACAAAAATCCCCATCATTAGGGTTCTATTTTTATTTCGTTTGGTCTTAAAAATTTTTTTATACCGCTCCGAAATGAAAGGAAAAAAATTCTATATATGTATAGAGGAACTCAACCAAAAAAATCTTTCAAGATAATCTTTCGATAAGAAATGGTATATATAAGAGGGTGGATCGAGACGTATCTCGAACAATTTTCTCAGTTAACGAGAGTGAGATTTTCAAGATACCAATCCCAATTCTCGTATGATACTCCAAGTCCAGTTGTTACAACTCTCCTAGTCCGGTCTCTAGCCTAGTTAATATTTAATAAAATAAAAGCTCTCACCGGTCGCATTCGCATAACTTTTCTTTGCATGGATCCTGTGCTTTACATTTAATTACATTTCGGGCTTAAAATTTAAATAATTTTTAATAATTTAATTTTTATTAGAAATTTTAAATCTTACTTTCATAGAGTCCGTGGTCAATATCATATTTAGAAATATCAATATCGACGAAATGCTTTGCAGTTGGAGTCGCTGGACAACTCTTTAAAAGCTCATTCAAACACTCATGATGTTGATTACAGCATCTAAATAAAATTAAAGTAGAGATAGGAAAATCAAGATATTTTAATTTTAAAAGAGATAACAGGACTGGGCCAAAACCCCGAAAAAATTCTCAAAAAATTGATCTTTTGATAGAGAAAAGGAGATCGGACAGAGACAAATCTTCAACATGAAACAGAATCTCGATAGTACATAGACAACGAATAAAATCTCCCAAATAGGTGTGTCTGTCTTGCTAAATTTTCGGTTAAGCGAGACCGAACCTACTCTGAAATTTATCGAAACTCGGAATTTCGGCTTAGGGTCTTCCGTAACTACCTATAGATTTCCCTCCCTAATAGGCTCCAAATTTCAATAATTCTCACATATGTTCAGAATTTCGATAGTACATAGAAAACGAAAGCAAATCTCTCGAATAGGGGTGTCGGTCTCACTAAATCTTCAGTTAACTGAGACCGAACCTACTCTCAAATTACTCGAAACTTCGGAATTTCGGCTTAGGGTTTCCGTAACTACCTATAGATTTCCCTCACTAATAGGCTCCAAATTTTATCAGTTATTTATTTAGATTAAAAAAATTTTTTACTTGTTTATCTTGACGTCCGTTTCGTTAGTACTGCCGCAACTAAAATTAAACAAATTTAATTTATAATTTTATTGAAATTAATAAATTATATTTAATTTTAAAGTAACTTACTGGCAACTGTATTTATCAAAATACAATGCTCCATTGGTATAATGACGGCAGTTAGGCTAAAAATAAATTTATTAATATAATTTATTTTTAAATTAGTTTTAAACTACTTACACGAAGCGGTTCAATTGGCTGAGGCTATAAATAGAAATATTAGTTAAGTATTTATTAGGGTTGGAGAAAAAAAAATTATAAATTACTAATAATATTTTTAAAAATTTTTTAAAGTTTAAAGCATACCGTAGTCGTGGTCGTGGTAGTTGTGGTCGTCGTTGTCGTGGTACTCGTGGTTGTCTTCTATAAAAATTAATTTTTAAAAAGATTAATATACTATTTTATTTTTTTAAATTAAATTCATTTTGAAGTCTTTTCAGGATTTAATAATTTATTATTATTAAAAAGTTTTCAATATAAATTTTTTAAATATTATTAAAAATTATTAAATTAAGAGGAGTAAAGCTCCAAAAATTTTTTTAAGTTAAAAAAAAACGCCTTGCCTTAGCAGGTTTGTTTTTTCCATCATTCTTCCAGAATTTCATCTACATAAATTTGAATAAAATTTTTACAAATTTTTGAAATACTTCATTGAATTTTTTAATTAAATCTTAAAGTCCTTATAGAGTGCGTGATTGGGGTTGTCCCAACTTCTTTGGTTAACCGAAACCGAACCGACAAACCGAACCGAAAATAACACATAACCGGATTGGGAGATATTAGGGGAATATTTGTGGGCCGAAAAAAATTTGGAGTTTCGCCCACGTCTGGTCAGCATAATCTATGATTTACAGCCCACTCTAATTTATTTTTTAGTAAAAATTAAAGGTTGAATCAAGTACAAAATTGTATGTAAAATTAAATACCAACCGTTTCACAAGTTCCAAAATTATTTTCATCTTCCTCATATTCAACATAATCCTCCAAAAATCCACCATCAGCAATAGTCTTTTCAATATCCGTTGGAAACAAAGCATTAAATTTATATCCATCTTCACACTCCTCACAGTCCTTACAGGCTAAACAATTTCCTTTTACTTGAAAGCGTCTTGCCAATTTCGAATTAGCAAAACTATCCTCTTTGCCAGGACACACTTTAAAACTGAGAGAAAAAATAAAAATTTAAAATAGGTATATAAATTTATATTTAATCTGTCAACAATTTTTTTGACTGAAAAGCTTATTATCTGACTTTTTTGAAGATCCTAAACTATATCAAAAATTTTTTAATATACCCAAGTATATTTTTCTGTAAATATTTAAATAAATATATTCAAGGAATTTCAAACAAAAATTCTAATTATTTTAATATTTAGGCTGATTTAATTTAAATTGTAGACCGTAACGAGGCGGGATCTAGATCAAAAATCACGGTTACCGAGATAGAAATTATTTCGAAATTTAAATTCCCGTATGACCCTTCCAGTCCGATCTTTAATTTAAATAATTAAATATTAAAAATCTCTAACTTATCATCCCCATATCCATAAACAAGCACAAATAATACGATTAATAAAATTTTAATAATTGTATTAAACATTTTGTTAATTTAAATATTTTTACTAAAATAAAAATCGAATAAATTTTTTTATTTTATTATTATAATTAGCTGGAAAAAATATTTTTGGTGTGCCTAATATGTAGTATAGGTATAGGTTTTTGTATTTACATGGTTTGGTATTAAGTTTGGCGGATCCGGATATTCGGATCCGATAAAGGCCGGATATCCGAAAATTTTTGGTTCAAATATCGGATCCGGGTGTCCGAAGATTTCCAACTCCGTCAACCTTATTTGGTATTACACGGTATTTACATGTTTGCTTGGGTTAATATTTAAAAATATTTTTATATTGAAAAAAAATTTTTTATATTTAAATTATGAGAGATAAAATAAAGTATTTCTACTGAAAATAAAATTTATTTATTTAATTAAAATGAATAAAAATTTTTTAAATAAATTTATTTAATGATTCGTTCAGTTAGCGTTTTTAACATTTTATATGTTTTATTTTCTCTTTTTTTGGATTTTTTTAAATTTGATCAGCTGATAAATAAATATTAATAAAAACGAAAAAAAATAAAGGCAGAAGCCGTTAGCAGATATTTTATATACTTTTATCTCTCAATTTTATCACAAAAATTTTTTTAAATTTTCACTTTCCTTTTTTAATCATAAATAAATATTTAAACGGAAATATCAGCTGACTCTCTTGCTTTTAAAATTTTATTTTATTTTTAATTAGGCTTAAAAAATTTTTTTTTGAAATTTAAATTAGTCATTAATTGATAATTATGGAATTTAATTGAACGATAAAAATCAGAAAAAATTTTTTTAAAGCAAAATTTTATTAAAAAATATTTTTTTTAATCAAATAAATTTTTGTATGAGTCAGTGAAACTTTAAATATCCAGAAAAAATTTTTAATTGAAAAATTCTAAAAAATTTTTTTAATAAATTTTAAGAGATCCTAAAAAATTTTTTTATAGTAAACGAGAAAATGAAACTGAAAAAATATTCTACTTAGTATGGTTTTACAGATTTCGGATCAGATATCCGAGTATTTCCAACTATCCGACAACCCTACTATTTAGCTTATGAGAGATATGGATAAAATTAAAAAAATCTTAAATTTTTCAATTTAATTGTAAGTTGAAAGAATTTTTTATTTCAATAAAAATTGAAATTTTGATTTTAAAAATCTTTAAAGAGAAGAAAAATTTTATTAAGATTTGTACCTTTTATGTACCTTATGAAGGATAATGAGAGAGAATATACTGTAATTCTAGGATTCAAAATAAATTTAATTTATTTTTAAATTTATAAAATTCGATAAAAATTTTTTAATCTTGAAAGATCCAAAAAATATTTCTCCAAAATAAAAAAATTATTAAAGATTAGCAAAAATATTAAATTCGAGTTTTTGCAATAAAGGGCATTTTGATAAAATATAAACAATATTTAAAAAAAGATTTAATTTTTAAATTTGCTATAAGTAAAAAGGAGTTTAAAAATTTTATTTTCATAAAAATTATTAAAATTTTGATATTAGAAAATTTTCAAGATACTCGTTTATTAGTACAAGAGGAGAGAAAAGTATGTACAGTATGATTAAGCTTAAGTTTTCTCGATTCTTTTTTCCTGAGAAATAAATATTAAAAATATACATAACTTTATTAATTACGCTCTCCAGAGTGAGGTCGTAACAATATAAGAAATATATATACCCAGGGTTATTAATAGAGTATATACTGTACCTCTTATTTTAGTATATGATTTTAGGTTCCAAGAGCGTTTTCATATGTGTGGTTCGTTTCTTATATTTTATTATTCGATGTTAAACTATAGATTACAAGGTTCAAAACCGAGAATTCACATTTTACTTTTCGACTCTTTTTCGATTTTGGATGGATATGAAGCAAAGATATTTAAAAGGTTATCGAAATGGGAAGGGGCTGTAAAAATAATTAAAAAATTTCAGATAAGATGCAAGACGTATTAACTCCAGAAAATACCAAAAAATTAAAAAAAAAGACAAGAACTTATAAAAATACCAGGTTTCCGGAAAAGGGATCCTCAACCTCTGTATGAATTCCTCAACCTCTGTAAATCAGTAATCTGAAATTACTATATTTAGCATTAAAGTAATTACCCCGGGTAATTATTGGAAAGCGTAATTAATAGGAAAAGTGTGGCAATTTTTGAGGAGAGATTATTTATTTCAGAGAGCTATTTACTATTTTTAAGTATATGTTAGGTATGTATGATTTAAAGGGTAGATTAAAGGATTCTAAATTAAATTCAGTAAGATGTTTAAATTTTGTCTTAAAATTAAAAAAAAATTTTTATTTGTTAATTTTTTAGTAGTCTAGTTGAAATTTATAATTTTTTTCAATTTAGTCTTTAGGAAATTTCTTTTAATTTTCTTTTCGTTACTCAGTTACTTTTTTTAAATACATCAAGAAAACCTAGATTTTTTAATTTTTCAAACTTTTTACAAGAATTTTAAAGTCATCCTAAGGCTTAAATAATTAAAAATTCAATTTTTAATATAAAAATTTTATTTTCGCAAACAAATAAAAAAAATATATATTAAATTGGATATGTGAATAAAATAAATAATGAAAAATAAAGGAAATAAAATAATTCGATAAAATTTGATTTAGGTTAAAATTTTCGAAAATTTAAAAGAAAATAATAAATAAATTGATAATGCATAATAAATAATGAAAGATCACAAATTAAAGGAAATAAAATGAATTTTTTTGGGTTTTTTAAAGATTTTTAAAAAATAATGAATGGCAAGTAAATAAAGAGGAAATCACTTAAAATTTAAAAATTTTAAAAAAATTTAAAAGAAAATTAAAAATTGAATAATAATAAAAAAATAAAAAAAATAATGGAAAATCACAAAAAATTAAATGAATTTTTTTGGATTTTTTGGATTTTTTAGAATCTTAAAAATAATAAAATGGCAATTAAATAAGGTGGAAATAATAATGTAAATAATTAAACTTGACTAAAATCAAGGAAATTGATCACAAAAAATTATAATGACGAGAAAATAAAAATAAAATTTTTTTTTGGATTTTTTTAATTTTTGAAAAATAAAGAATTTTATTTTTGAAAAAATAAAATTTTATTTTTTTTTCGAGAAAAAGGGGGTAAGGTAAAAGGATAGAATAAATAAGATTGGAAAAATTAATGAATAAAATTAATTAGATTATAAAGTTTGAAAAAAATTCTAATTTAAAGAAGCTTAACTTGAAAAAGTAGCTTAAATAAATAAATTAAAGAAGATCGAACCTCGCTATAATCTACCCCAAAATGAAAAATAAATTTCATTTTAATGTTAGTTTTTTAATTAGAACCCCTCCATTTAAAATATACCCATTATAAGATCTACTTTTTTTAGCCCCAAGAGTTTGGCTAACAATGAGGCTCGATTTTTAATTAAAAATATTTAAATAAATTTTAAAAAATGGGATGTTTATTTGGGGGGGGGGGGGGGTTGAAGAAATATAAAAATTTGAGAGGAGAAGAGGGGGGGGGGGGATTTACCAACTCAATAACCCCGAAAAGGTGTCTTTAATCCCAGTCCAGGCCTTCTGGCCAACTTCTTTAACCTTATCAATTCCAACATCCACCAACTTACACAACTGCGAAACACCATAATCAGCCAAATTTCCTAGGCCATCGGCCGCCAAGGAACAAAGCGGCGCCCCCAGTCCCACCGTTTTAACCAGACACGCTGTTTCCAGCGTGTCTATGGTCTTCTTCAATCCCTTCTTTACCATGCCAACACCCTTTTGCTTAACGAAACCGCCTACTTCTAAAAATGTGATTTTAAAATTTATTAGTGGATTTGGAGAGATATCGAATGGATTAAAATGATTAAAGGGATTAAGAAATTTCTGGATTAAGAGATATTTGGGAATTAAGAGGGATATTGAGAGATTAAAATTTAGAGAGTGACCAGAATTTTGTCAAGTACTTTATCACGTACCGTAATATCAATAAATAGCAGTAACCATAAATACCAATAAAGATTTATTAGTATTGCGTAACGTGATTAAAAAATAATTCATAAAGCAATAATTATTTTTAAATATATGTAGATTTGTTGGGATAAAGAGTTATATTGGGGTTATGCATAAATTACGATAGATTTGGAGGGATATAGAGTGATTTAGAGGTAAATTGTTGGATTTGCAGGGATATTGGAAAATTGAGCCAGAAATCGTTAAATTTGTAGTAGATTAATAGATTAATGTGGATAATAGTGAAGTATTAATTTTTATAAATCGGAAGTCAGAAATTGGAAATGGCAAAAAAATGTTAAGGTAAACACATCATCAAAGAATTTTTATTCCAAATTGGTAAATATGAAAAGAGGCAAGTTTGCATTATTGAAATTGTTGGGATATCAACAAAAGCAATTTCAATGGATTAAAAGGATATTGTGTGATCAACTGGGATGTGATTAAGGTGATTAACTGAGATATTAGAGAATTTAGAGATATTGCGATTCAGATATTGGGATTCAGGCTCATAAGATTATTGTGTGATTTAGGTGATTAACAAGGATATAATGGAATTTGGAGATAAAGAGGATTGTGATTTAAGCGATTAACAGGGATATCAGTGAATTTGGAGATTAAAAGAATTCGGGTGAAGAAAACTCCTCGACATTAGGAGATAGGCTCTGACAAAGATTGTCCACAATGGAAAAAAATTTCCGAACCTGCAATCCGCAATTTTAACTATAAAATCCGCAGCTGTAATCCGCAGTCCGCAAATCAAAAAACTAATTATAAGTAAATTATTAAGGTATCCACTAACTAATTATCCACTATCGGTTTCTTATTTCAAATAAAAATTTACCGTCGATTTTGCTGTCAATTCCACCCTTAATCATTCCATCCAGGCCTTTTCCACCTTTGGCATTTCCTTTCTTAGCTCCGTCGGTAATTCTTCGGTTCGTATACCCCCTCTTTTTTCTGACCATTTTTTCATTTTTCCTTCCCTTTCTCCCTTATTTTTCACGAGGCAAATATCAAAAAGGATTATGTATGTATATATGTACATGAGAACAGGGCTGGAAAGTTTAAAATTTACTTCATTTATTCACCAATATGGAACAACTAAAAAATTTTAATATGATTGATTTGGGTGACAAACTGCGACTAAGCGACAACGATTTTGATGCTTGGCTAGAAGAGCTTGGACTTCTTCATGGTAAACGAACATGTGAAGCATGTGGTGGCAGAACAACTATACAAAATATAAAAGATCGCCGGTATGGTAACTGGAGGTGCACAACTAAAAATTGTAGATCATCTTATAAGCGTAAGTTCCGTCATCAAGCAGGCAACAACACTGATACATACCGAACATATTTTCCTGAATTTTTGTGGCGAAAAAAATTTGGTGATATTTCTCATGTTTTGTATAATTTTTGGTATCATGTTTCTCTCTTTTATCCTGTCGAAGAAAAGTAAATAAATTTTTCTCATAATCCTTTTTGATATTTGCCTCGTGAAAAATAAGGGAGAAAGGGAAGGAAAAATGAAAAAATGGTCAGAAAAAAGAGGGGGTATACGAACCGAAGAATTACCGCTCCGTCTCCACCACAACCCTTATCTTCTTGCGCTTGCTCTCGCGCCTCCTCCTTTTGCTTTTCGACCGTTGCCCTCCAGTTCTTCAACAGTTGAACATCAAACTTAATAACCGCCATGTCCTTTTTAATATTTTCAATTTCTTTCCTAGTTTTCTCATCTTCTATTTCATCCTTTTTTTCTTTACGATCGACACGTTCCATGAGAGCGGCAAGCTTCTTTTCCAACTCCATTCGTTTTTTTATTTCATCACCAAACTGAATTTATTTTTGAATTTATTACGTAAAATTGAAGTTTTTGTGAACAGGCAGGATAAAGGTAAAATATAATACAGGATAAAGGTATATGTATATACGTAAAAGAAAAAGCATATCTTTTTAAAAATTTTTGTAGTTGAAAATTGAAATTAAGAAGGATATTTATACATAACTTTTTGATTGATTTTTAAAAATTCCTAATATCCATAAATTTTTTTCTTTACAAAAATTTTATTCCCTAATATGAGAGAATTATCTGAAATATTTTTTAATAAGAAAAAATTTACAAGGTCTAATTGACCTTGTAATTTTTTTCTCAAAATTTATTCTTAATCTAGCTATTTGGGACCAGACTTGCACACGGATACTGATCTTGGTATCCGTATCCGGATATTTACGGCGGATACGGACGGATACAGACGGATATCCGCAGGCATTTTGATATTATTTGTATCCATATCCGTATCCATGTGCAAGTCTGTTTGGGACTATGGACGGTTTGTATATGAGAGAGAATATATATGAGAGAAAAATTGTTCATAAAGTTTTTCTTCGAAAATTTTTCCTTTTGATCTAAAGAAGCCAAAAATATGAACCAATTTTTAGATTCTAAATTAACTTGCTTTAACATTTAGCTTCTCTATCTTCTCGTCCTGTTCCACATTTTTAACTTCCGTCTGGTTTATTTTCGAATCTTGTTTTAAGTTATCCTCTTCTACGCCCTTTATTTTTGTATCCTGTTTTTTGTTGTCTTCATTTACCTTATTGAATGCCTCTCGAGAGTCAAAGTGTAACCGATTATTCATACATTTCCTATAAATATTTTAATGGAATATATACATATAATTATTACTAATCTTTAATAATCATAGTTTATGGCAAGTAAAACAAGTAAACCCTGGTTAAAGAATTTTTTAGGATGGTCCATCCATGGGGGAAAATTTTTAAATCTTAGAAAACTGCTTAACAATCGAGTTCACATTCCAGAAATTAGCAAAGGTTAGAAAAAAATATCACAAAAGTCAAGATTTTTAGAACGACTTTTTTGTCCATTAAAAAATTTTCGAGTAATAGATCAGTTTTTATTTAATTATATGTACTAGATGATATTTTCTGAAATTTAGATACAGGGAGAATAATTTTCAACAAATTTAGATCAAGGGTTTTAAATCATATTATGAGCAAAATCTTTAATTTTTTGCTTTTTGTTTATGTATTACAGTTATACTGTAAATTGCTTTTTTCTGGGATTGGATGTCATAATTGGGTAATCTTGCGCTTTCTGGTCCCTAGAAAAAGATGAGTAAAAAGTTTGAGGCATGCCACTAGGTAATCGAGTGGCTGAGTCCGAATCTGAGCTCAGAATTTGTTTTTCGAACCCCGGACCCGAATTCGACCAAGTCAAACATGGGGAAAAATTCGAAATTTTAAATTTTATGTCTAATCGGATTCAGCTCTTCGAGCTGAGTTGATTGGTATCAAAATTATTACGGTTCGACATCTCTAGATTAAGTTATGGTGTCTGATTCATATACGGAAGTCTAACCAAGCGTGCATTTAATTGATCATAACTCAGTCTAAAGTTGTCGAAGCACAATAAGCCTAATAGTTTCGAATTCCTACCGCGAATTCGACTTGGTCGAATTCGGGTCCTGGGTTCGAAATAAAAAAATTCGAGTTCAGATTCGGACTCAGCGCGCTTGATTATCTACTGGGATGCCTCAAAAATGTCGAACTAGCACTTTTTACTCATCTTTTTCTAAGGACCAGAAAGCGCAGGATTACCCATATTTGTTCTTTTTTCGACTTCTACTATATAGAATATAGAGACAAAAATAAGACTGTTTTCTAAAGATTTATAGATAGAACTAATATTTATAATATAAGGTGATTATATGATATAAAATATATATATTATACTATTTTCATTTTTCGGAATTTTTATTCAAAAAAACTCAGGCAGATGTATCAACGATTCTCAAAACAATTCTGCAATTACAGCAACTATAGCTGCTCCAACAATTACAAAATTAATTCCGAGGAATCCGACGATTACTTAAATTTGTTTTTTAAATTTTGAATTCGAAAACCCCTTGCCTTGCGATAAAGCTTCCGTTTTATCTACCTCTGCTGTCAAGTTGGAGGTTGGAGGAGTTTTTGGAATTAGAATTTTTGTGGTTGTTAATTTAGTGGTTGAAATAATACTAGTTTGGGTCGAAAATGTTGTTTTGATTGTGGGTTGTGGAGTGGTTTTGGAACGATTATTGGGTACAAGTCTACCGTTGGTACATTGCCTTTTTAGGGAAATAATTTAGTTTTAGTGAAGGAAAGAGTTAATTTAGAAAGAAAATAAAAGAATGAACCTATTTATTAGAAAATGAAATTATCGGCGAGATTATCAGTATTTTAGATTTAAAGAATAATATATTACGGTATTCAGAAAAAGATTTAAAAAATTTTTAGCTACTTGTATCTTTGTACATAAATTTATAGGTATATTAATTTACTATTTTTAATTTTCAGATGATTCAATAATTTTAATAATAAACTTACATGGTACAGGATTTCATTGTTAAGTCAGCATAACGTTTATCGTAAAAAGCCCAACTTTTAGGATTTTCTCTTGGATATTTCATAATAGATCTAGGTCTAAGAGGTGTTTCTTCATTATCACAATAACTAAAATATTAAAATTAATTTAATAATTTTAATAAATAAAACTATTTATTATGCATTACTCCATCTTGTATGCATTTTTTTAATCTTTCACAACAACTGAAATTAAAAAATTTATTTTTTTAATAATTTAAAAAGTTTTTTTAGGAAATTTTTGTATTCAAAATTAACAGAAAATAATTTGCTTCTTAAATAAAAATCAAATAAACTCAATTTACTTACTCTTTCATATCATCTTCATATGGCTCAAAATCAAGTGTACAACTGAAAAATAAGTTAAATTTTACTTTTCTGAAATCTAATTGTTCCTTTGTTCTTATTATTAGATCCCAGACTTTGCCTTTTTTAATTTTCTGTGGTCAAACAAAGCAAAATTTTCAAGGGTATAATTCAGATTCGTAAATTAATACTTTATGTAAATAGTGTTTAATTAAATACTTATAATAACATTTGAAATTCACAGTCAAATTATTTATTTTTAAATTTAGTTTAAACTTACACCGGATAAAAATAGTTCGGTTCAAAACTGCAGTTGTATGTATTTTTATCAGCACACAATTCTTCTATAATTTTTTCTTCATCAGATGATCCCCTATGAGTAAAACGGTAATGCACTTCAAGCCTAAATTATATAAATCATGTAAATAATTTCTAATAAAAATATTTTTAAAAATATTAAATTTTTATTTTAATGTTTCAAATAACAACTACTACTATGAAGACATAAAGTAAATTTCTTTCAAAATATTTAGATAATTTTTCAAATTTATGTTGGTTATCTAAAAATTACCTTGTATCTTTTAAAAGTTTTCCTTCATGCATTCTCCCAGGTTCTTTATATATTTTCTGAGGATTTTCTTTAATGACTTTATCTAAATTATAATGATTATTAATAATGCAATGATTAATTAACTACATATATAAATAAATTATAAAATTTGAATATTACCAAGCATTTCTTGCTGAGCAAAAAGGTGACGTTCAATTTTACGTTTATCTAAATTTAACGGTATATTTTGGCATGAACTACAATAAATGAATCACAATAACATCGATAGTCAACGATAAAAATTAAATAAATATTACCAAAATTTTCCTTCACATCAATATAGAGTTGTCCATCACTTATATTATCTTAATTTTAAAATTTAATGTGATTGAATCTTGTTGTAAAGTTAGATCTCGTTTTTACATACCCTCAATGTTTATACGAATTTCCGTAATGAATTTTCTATAATTTAATCCTTAATTTTCTGCGCGACTTAGTTACAACTTTTGACGCTATATGGTATTGAATGAAGAATTTTATTTACAGTACATCCTAATCTAAAACAAATTTTTCACATTTGAATAAATTTTTTAATATAAATGCTTATTATTTGACTGTTTATAGCATAAATTTTACTCAATTGATAATATCCAATGCCTTTAGAAATATCGCCGTGATACTCGATGCTATCGCAAGTGTAATTACACGTGTAGTATGGTAGTTTTTTGCACCATGATGCGCAATTCGGGCAGGGATATTTGACCTTAAATAATTATTGATAATTCTTATCAATAATTTATTTTTATTACAATATGCAAATTGTAAGGCTTCAAAAAATTCGGAAAGTCATACAAGCCGTCCAAACTTTCAACAAACATCATCAAAAGCACAATTAAAATATTCATAATCATAAACATCTTTAACAAAAAAATTTTTTTTCAAGAAATTACCGGATTTATTCTAATAGAACCACTGTGGTTCTATTTTTCAACCCCTCAAATTTTGTGCTTATATTAGAGACTGTGGTTCAAATGGAGACTGTGCTTTTATTTTTCAATCAAGTTTTTTGAAAAATCTGGAAATTTAAGGAATTTATTCTGCCATATAACTCAAAAATAATTATAATTTTTAATCAATTTTGTCGTTCTTCGCCTTCGAAAATTCCCTAAAATTCGCCTGCGGCGCAGGTCCCACCAATCAGTTCGGATAATCGAAAGTTGCGATTCGGTTGATGGATCATGGAGGATGGGACAAACCTCGATTCATTGGGTTTTGATTCCCTTTAAGATAATAACTAGAACAATATCTGAATTTTCGATTCAGCTATCTATATTTTAGTTTGTATAATTTTGTGTGATATTATAAAAGACAGTTTTGTGTTTCCAACTGAGTCGCTAGAAATGGATGAATTCTGTTTTTCTTGGCTTTGTGAAACCTTAAAAATTCTATTTAAATCTACATCAGTATTATAATGACCCTTCAAGACTAACACCATCTTAGTAATCCTGGCTTAAATCCAGGTGGTAACTTCTGGTAACTTTCAAATATGCTTTATTGACTCAGTCTTGATCAAAATTTGCGTAAATTTGGCCGAATATAACGGTAAAAACAAAAATTTCCTTAAATCCCTTATACTACATCGCTAACTTGAATCTGGTAATATGTGGTTATATTAGGAGTGTGGTTCAAATGGAGACTGTGGTTTTATTTTTCAACCCTTCGATTTTTGCGGTTATATTAGAGACTGTGGTTCAAATAGAGATGTGTTTCTATTAGAATAAATCCGGTATTTTTGTTCAATATTTTGGTAAACTTATATTAATTAGGGGAAATTCGTTAGGGAAATTAACAATATAAAATTATTTATTCTTGTAATTTTATTATTTCTTCATTAAACTATTCAGCATCGGGTTTGTGACGTCACAATTTAAATTCTGGTTGTGTCAATACGTAAGATTTTCGATCATGACATAAATAAGTGCCATGTACCGTTAAACTACAAATTCATTAAACATTATCAAATCCCGACGCCGTAGTATGGTTTACAGTTTAATCGAACCATACTAAGGATGGTTTGGTCGAAATATTTTTTAATGATAGATCTATAGTTGATTGTCTCTCTCCCCAAGACATTTTTAAAAATTATTAAAATTAGTTCAGATACCGTTCCGTTTCCACGCAAGTCCATGGTCAGTTTCTTCAGCAAAAATTTGAAAGGATCAAAATTTGTTTTAAATCCCTAATTTTCTATTTTAATTGTTTAACTATTTTTATTAATTCGAAGTTTGAGAAATATTTATAAATATTCGGAAAAGATAGAAAACTGAAAAAAGGTGCCAAAGTATGGTTTTTTTGAAGTATAAATTTGAACTAATAAAAAATAATTAGAGGGCTCGGACCAGATTTAAAGATGAAACCAAACCGGAAACTAGGTATAGACTCAATTTAATTTTAGAAATAAAATGGTAGATAATAAAATATATTAATTTTAAGATGAAAAAAAATAAATGACTAATCCAAGAAATAAAAAGAAAAACTAGAACCAGAAAATAAAAATTATAGTCAAAAATTAAATATTTTGTTAGTAATTGAATAAAAATTAGAATTAAATAAAGTTTTAAAAGACGAAGAATTAATTAATGATAGATAAAGAGAGTTGATTTAAAAATTTCTCAAAAATTCATGATTCAAAAAATTATTTGATGAAAATTAAAAAATTGAAAGTTTCATGCGTTTAAAAATTAGTAGAAAAAAAGTTTATTTAAAAATAAGTCAAGTCAAAATAATGATATTTAATTAAAGAAATATTAATTTAAAAATAATCAAAATGATAATTAAAAAATAATGCTAGATAGATTTACTTAAATAATTAAAATAATTAATTTAATTAATCAGTTAATTTTTTAGCTATTTCAAGTTTTAAAAAAAGATTATTTGTAGATCCTTTCAAATTCTAAATACTTACAAAACAAAAGTTGTAAAAGGGGTTGGATGAAGAAAGTCTTGAAAAAGAAAGAAAATTACAAATTGTAAATAAAAGTTTATTTAAATTTGTAAAATCTCAATAAATTACAATTGTAAAGATTATTTTTTGAAAATTACAAATTGTAATTTTATTGTATTTCCGAAAATTTTACAAATTGTAAAAACAAGTTTATTTGTTTCTAGAAATTGTAAAATAGGTTTGTTTATTTTCCAAAAAATTTACAAATTGTAAAGATAAGTTTATTTAATTTTTACAATTTGTAAAAAAGTTTATTTATTTTTACAAGTTTCCAATAATTTAAAAATAACTCACAATAAAAAATAAAATTGTAAAAGTTGGTTAACTTGAAAATGAATAAAGAAAATTACAAATTGTAAAATAAATGAAATTGATATAATTAATAATTTGCTTTTATATTTAAAATTAAATTTTTTAGGCGTTCCTATAAAATTTTTAAAATCAATTTTATTAAATGATTCATATAAATTTTTAATTTTATTTTTAAATTTTTAATTAATAAATTAATATCATTTCAAATAGTATTTATTAGTTATATGTTCAAAAGGGCGGAAGCTAAGGCAAAATAGGAAAAACTATAAAAATTTTTGAACAGATTAAAGTGATTATTTCATATTAGTGAATAAAGGAGTTATCCACTAAAAGCTAAAAATCATCTGATATTGCTGCTCAAAATTGAAAAATGACTAATGCTCAAATTACAAAAATATTATAGATAAAATTGAAAGATAAATAGGATAACATTAAAAAAAGCTAAATGGTATAAACGGAAGCTGGTTAAGGCAAAAATGACTACAACTATAAAAAATATAAAATAACAGAAAAGTCAGTTAATTTTCTTTCAAAAATGAGCAATGCTCAAATTAAATCATTTTCAGATAAAATTAAAAGATAAAAACCAAAACGACAAAAAATATTTAATTTGTTTAATTTAAATTTTAAAAAAATCTTAAGTTTAAAGTTTTAAAAATAGAGAGAAAATATTTGAGAAAATTGCTGTCATACATTACCATAGTATGCATGATAGCAATTTTACTACTCAAACCAAGTTATTGAATTTTGATTGCAACTGAAAACAAGTCCTTGAAATACCTCACTTTTAGTTATCTCTAATTTTTTTTCAGATCCTAAAGTTAACTGATATTCGACTACTTTAGTCAAACTCAAAATTGAACTAGAAAAGATGTGTTATACCGAAAGGTTTGTACCAGGGATCCTGCAGACCCGATTCCCGATTTCCCGAAATCGGGAATTCCCGACGTTTTTTGGGTCGGGAATTCCCGATTCCCGATTTCGGGAAATTTATTTTTGTCGGGAATTCCCGATTCCCGATTTCGGGAAATTTATTTTTGTCGGGAATTCCCGTTTCCCGAAATCGGGAAAATTATATTTCTCGGGAATCCCGATTTCCCGAAATCGGGAAAATTATATTTCTCGGGAATCCCGATTTCCCGAAATCGGTAATTTTGATTTTTTGTCGGCAGGATCCCTGGTTTGTACTATCGATTAGAGTTGGACAAAACGATACTGGTATCGGCCAACCCGAGACCGAGATTGACCGATACTCAAGAACCCGATACCGAGACCGATACCAACATTTGAGCCGAGACCGATACCGAGAAACGATACTGACCGAGACTAACAAAAAATTTTATTTTATGTCAAAAAATACGTGTAAAAATAATTTATTCATTATTTTCATCATCCAAATCATCAGATATAAATACTCTTCATCATCTGAATCCGATCAGGCTTGGAAAAACACAGGCATCTTCGGAAAAAAGAGTGGTACCGTTTGACTCAGCTCGCCGAGACGAATCGAATGGTATGAGTATTTGTCGAAACTAAGACTCCGTTATACTAAACTACAGCCATAATTTTGTCAATTTTTCATATGACCCAAAAAAATTTTTTCAGTTTTTGGAAAAATATTTTGTTCAAAAATTAAAAAAATTTTTCGACTCAGAAACGGGACAAATTATATACCATTCGGTTCGTCTCGGTGAGACGAGTCGAATGGTACCACTCTTTTTTGCGGAAATTCCTACGAGCCGAGATATGGGTCCTTAAAAACCGAAAAACCATAGGGGGGACCAAGCACTTTTTTGGGTGAAAAATTCGAATATGCAAATAATAGCTCACTCGAAAGAGCTCATCGAGCTGAGTCGAATGACACCAAAATCAACGAAATCCGACTTGATTTGACAAAGTTATGACCGTTTGTTTTAGCTCCTTACCTTTGGTCTACGTGAAAGTTTTTCTTGGTGGGGAGGAAGCCAGACATGCCGACCGCAGCTAAAATAGGCATAAGTTTATGTTACGAGCCCAGACCCAGCGCCCGTAGACTCCCCGCGAGGCGCGTGCCGCAAAACTCCGCGCGAAGCGCGGAGTTTTGCACAAGCGCCTCGCCTACGCCCCATAGGTTTATGTTCTAGTTTTTTGTGTTGTAACTTTGTCTAAACTCGTTCACTCCCGGTGATTTTGGTGTCATTCGACTTAGCTCGAGAGCTTTTTCGAATGAACTATTATTTGCATATTCGAATTTTTCACCCACAAAAAGTGCTTGGTCTCCCCTATGGTTTTTCGATTTTTGGGGGCCTGTATCTCGGCCCCTGTATGAGTCCGCACGAAAAATTTTTCACTTTTCGATTCAACTCGACGAGCTCTTTCGAATGACATATAATTTGACCCATTTGCTTTCTGTTCAGTATTCCGAAATTATACCATAGAAATATCAGGATTAAAAGATGTAAGAGGATTTTTCAATGCCTAAATATTTTATAATAAACCTCTTAATCTTTTGTGTTCATGAGTTATTCTCATAGTTTTGTTCAATTATAAGTTTAAAACATATTTTAACAAATGATTATAAAATTGTTTTTCTTTGGCTAATTCAATCAACCCCGAAAATTTATCAAACAATAGAAAATATTAAGAATACATTAAAAATATTTAATATAGGTATATTCAAATTTTAAAAATTACAATAATATTGACAAAAATGGATTTGCTTATTTATAATTGGGACCTTTGGATATATTAATAAAGATTAAATATAAGAAATGAATTATCATGATTTTATCGGAACAACTTTAGTTTTGAGGTGGTCTTCGTCGTTTTCTATTTGCACCTTTTTTCCTTCAAGAGTAATATCAGCAGCTACAGCTACACCAACACTAATTTCCATATCATATTTTCCTTCTTTATCTGGTAGTAAACTAATATCAGTCAAATAGTGGTACCCCTAAAACAAAAAAGTAAATGAATAATATTTTCTTTAAATTTTATCTAAATTTGCCTTTTTTCTGACACTTGGACCCTTGGGACCAATTTCTGTATATTCGGGAACAAATTTCAAACCCTTAGGATTAATTTTTTATTTTGATAATTTTTCCAGTGATGTGAATAGTAAGTAATTATATAAGAAAGACATGAATATAGATTGTGCGTGGATTACGTACTAGACATATGTATCATGTGTGAGCGAGTCTCGCTTTTAGCAGCTTTTTTGAACTTGAGGCACACCTCTGATTTGTATTTAATCAATTATTAAGCTTAAATCACATAAATAACTCACTTCTTTTATTTTATCTTTACTTGATGGAGTGTAACATTGATGGTAGATACGTAGATGAGGTCTTACACTCCCAAATGGGTTCGAATCTGTAGGCTTTCCTTCTAATGTAAAAATCCCATTTTCATTTGTCAGCCCTTCGCCAAATACGTCCTCATCAAGAACATTTTCTCCTTAATTTTAATTAATTTTAAATATTTTTTATAATTTTAAAAGGGTTATTCAAAAGATAACTTTCATATAATTCAACTTTGGCGCCTTGAAGCCTCGCTTTAACTGACGTATCTCCAAGGTGAAATTTACAGTACACCGTCCCACTAATCTCCACATGAATTCCATTTACAATTCTTAAATCGAAAATTGAATATTTACAACATATTTATTTTTTTAAATTTTCCAATTTATTATTAAAGTTTATAAATTTTAAATAAAATTATACTTTGGAATTATTAAATAGATAAAGAATAATACAGGGAAAGCAAACATTTTGAAATTATTTTTAATTAAAAATTAATTGAAATAAAAATTTTAATTGATGAAAATAAATAAAATAAATTTCAATCGTGTTTATATATGGCCTAATAAAAATAAATATCTATTTATGAATCATTTAATTAACTACAATTTTAAAATAAAATTAACTACACATACAGATAAATTTTTAGTAATTTTAGCCTGTAAAGTTAAATATATATCCGCAAATGACTTTCTGCTAAGACTTTCTGCAAAGATTTTTAGCTAGATTCGCGCCAGGTTGCCAAACTATCAGTTGATTATCTGAGGAAATTAATGTTAGGGAGAGGAAAGGAGAAGAATGCAGGAGAAGATTGCTTAAAGTCATTTGCGGACCTCTCATTCTTTCATAAATTTCCTCATCGAGTATTTCAAGGGTTTACGTCGACATCGTATTTATTTTCTTAATTAATTTTTTATTTTTTATTCCAAGCCACACACATTTGCTGAAAATTAATTTACTATTAAACTCTCTAACTAAATTCCAAATATCACATTTATTTCCATTAATGATGACTAGTTTTAATTTGAAAATATTTTATGTTATGCTTAATCAAAAATAAAACCAAATCAGCTGATTTTTCCTATGAAAATGGAAAATGAGCAATGATAATAATTAAAAAATATTTAGATAAAAGTAAAAGATAAATGGAAATCAGTAAAAAACTAAAAATTTCAATTAAAGGATGACATCAGAAAATAAAAAATTTAATTTAATTAATAATTTAATATATATTTTGGAAAAAATTAGTTTGAAATTTTAATAAAAAATGTATTTTAAGAAATATCTAACGAATAAACCAATAAAAAAATTTTTTTTAATTTAGAAAAGAGTATCTTACAGTGTGGCTAAAATTATAAATTATTTTTAATTTAAAGAGAGACAGTCTAACCTTGATATAACCGAATCTAAGGGTTCTATGAAGAAATAACGTTATAAAGAGAGACAGACTGGGAGTGCCGTATCAACGGATCATATGAGAGTTCTCAAAAAATCTCGATTCGAAAAATCTTGGTAATCAAGACTATCTTGAAAAGTCTTATTAAATCTCGAAAAATCTTATCATAAATAAATCATATGAGATATCTAGAAAAATCTCGAGATCTCGATACGAGATCTTGCTCGATCCGGTCTATGGTTATAACAAGCTGTTTGAAGTATGGTGAGGTTTGTTAACTCAAGAGTAATTTAGCAAGAAATCTTATTCAAGCATCGTTGAAAATTAAAAAAATTAATTTTAAAAAATTGAGGCCTGTTCTCTTTTAAAATTACAGTAAGCCATTCACTCATTCTCTCATATATTCTCCTCACTGATTTCCTCACTCGGTTGCTTTAAATTTAGAATTTTTAAAATTTTATTTTGATTTTTCTATTTAATATTTTTTATTAAAAAATTTAAATCTATCCAGTAAATAGGAAAGATTATTATGTACAAGTCTACCGTTGGTACATTGCCTTTTTGAGAGAATAATTTTAAATTTATTTTAGCAAATGAATAGGTAATTTGGAGGTGATTATACGATAGAAAAAGAAGATTAATTTTTAAGATTTATAGTCATATAGAACTAATATTTATAATAATAGGTGATTATATGATAGAAAATTAGGTATTTATTTGTTATCCTTACTATAAATTCTCTTGATCCTTGCTATAAATTCTCAGTTTTTGAGATTATCAGTTTTTGAGATTGCTAATTTATTTAAAAAATTAACAGCTTCATAAACTTGCTTAAAGACTTGTAAAGGAACTTGCTTAAAAACTTGCTTAAAGACTTGTACATATATGTAATGTTTATAAAATTTTATTATTATAATAGTTATAGTGTAAACTAGGGTTGTTGGCGGTCGGTTAACCGAACCGAAACCGAAACCGAAAACCGGTGTTTTTGGCCAATAAACCGAAACCGAAAACCGGGGTCAAAAACCGGCGAAAACCGAAAACCGATGGCCCCTCCAAATCCCTCAACTTACCGATGGCCCCTCCAAATCCCTCAACTTAAATAAATCACTCAAATCTCCGATATCTTCTAATCCTCTTATATAACCAGTGCTGTGTTAAAAACAAAAACACCGAAAACCAAAAACACCGAAAATTTCAAAAGCTCGAAGCCGGAGACAATTAATGGCCAATACCCAGCACTTAATTTTCACTTGCGACCCTAAATTATAAAATTTTCGTTGGCTGATCTGTAGAATATTTCATTGAAGCATAATAATGGGATAAAATATGAATTAAATATTCAATATGGCAAATTCAGGCATAAACCGGTTTCGGTTAACCAAAAACCGGGGGTCAATCAAAAACCGAAACCGAAAACCGGGGGTCGTAAACCGGCCAAAACCGAAAACCGAGGGTACCGGTTTTTAACCGGTCGCCAACAACCCTAGTGTAAACAAATAAAATAATTTTATCTTATTTTAAATTCATTTATTCACTCATGCTTAAAAGATGGATTTTTATAGAAATAAACATTATTATCTGGTTCACCTTCCACCTGAAAATTGTTAAAATATTGTTTAAGAATCTTACGCCAAATTTGTAAATATTACTATTTTATTTAGGGAACGATTTTTGATTTTACTTTAATATATTTTTTGTAATCATCTATAAATATAAAAAACTGATCAACTCCTAGTGTCTGAACGAATAAAACTTAGAGCTCAAGTAAAAAATTGAGTATATAAACAAATATCCAAAATGGAAATTTCCACCGGCATACTCCCGTGTTTTATATTTTATAGAAAGAATTCTCAGTCTCACTCTCTTATTTAGAATTATAAGTAGGGTTATTCCCCGCGGGGGGGGGGGGGGGGGGAATTTTCAAAAAATCTTGCAAATTCCCCAACTTTCTGGGACGGCGTGCAACCCTAATTATAAATAATACAGTGCGGGACAAAAGTATAGCCGCACCTGAAAAAACGGTGTAACTCCGGACAGAGTTCGCCAATTGTTTTCAAATTTCGCAAAAAATATTAGATTAAATGGGAAACATGATAAAATTAAAAGTTTTTGAAATTATCAGAAGGAATTATAAAAAATCAAAATTTTCAAAAAAATGCCAGAATTTTTACGGGACAAAAGTTTTTTCAGTTGCGGCTATACCTTTGTCTCGCACTGTATATTCTTATTTTACAATTAACTAGCGGAGAGGCTCGCCCTTCGGGCGAGCCCCCCCGCTAGCCTAAAACAATGCACCCCATTTTCTCTGTCTACATTGTTGATGCATTTATCTACCTTTTGTTGTAACTTTTGCATATGTATCCATAATCGGTAACATTGGTGACCCATTCCGGAACTTTTACTGTACGTTTGTTTACCCATCGCTAGAACACAAATCCTTCATATACCTTTAGTATTTGGTAATATCATATCTAAGCAAAGCCAGACTCTCTATCCAAAGACAAATGTCTTTAATGTTTATATACTTATAACCATAGACACTTGTGCTACTCATTGTCAGAATTCTTATCTACCAAATGTGCGGAACTTTTGTCTACCCATTGGTAGATAATAGTCTCAACTTTTCTCAACTTTGTCGACCAATTATCTGATGTCTGAACTTATATCTACACATAGTCGGAACATTTAACCCCTCTAATCAGTAATCCTATCTACAAAGTGCCGGAAATCCATTGCCAACACTTTTATCTACACCTCTTAATGTTGATCTACTCATTATTTGAACTTTTATCTACCCATCATCTGCTCTTATTTACCCATTGGCAGAACCCTTTGTCTAGATCTTGGCTACCCAGTGTCTGGACTCTTGTCTACACATGACCAGAACTCTTAGAGACTCGCCCTTCGGGCGAGTCTCTTCGCTAACCTAAATCTATAAAACTATTTCCTATTTTTCGTCTATTTCTCTAAAGCCTGAACCTTTTCCTCTAACCAATTCAAGAACTTCTATCTGCTAATTGCAAGAAACATTATCAACACATTGGCAAAAATCTCATCTACCGAGTCCCAGAACTCTTATCAACCCATTTGTTTGACACTCATCTGCTCAGTATCTGAACTTTTATCGACACATTTTCTGTATCTTATCTACCCATTAACAAAACTCTTACCTACCCAATGTTTGAACTCATATCTACCAAGTGTTTGTGCTTTTATCTACACTTTGCCAGAACAATTAAAAACACATTGGTAAAAATCTTATATACCACTTGGCAAAGCACTTATCTACCCTTTTCCGGTAAATAACTACCCAATGTCTGAACTTTTATCTAAACATTGTCTGGATCTTATCAACCCAAAGACAAAACTCATGTGTATCTACAGTAAGAGCGAGGTAAAAGTTTAATCCCGGGCAGGCTTCGATCCTGCGACCTCCTGGCAGTTATTGCTAGGCGCTTTCGCTCAACACGTACAGGTGCTCTACCAACTGAGCTACCGGGACGCTGCTTTCACCTTCTCTTTTATTAGATCTTAAACCCTCGCAGTCAGCGTTTTAAATGCTAGCCAGCTGGATCTTTTCTCTCTCTTTCTCTTCCTTACACTACCCAGTGACAAAGTCTTTTCTGGCCATTGTCGGATCTCTTACCTACCCAGTTTTTGAAATCTTGTCTGTTCAGTCTGAGGCTTTTATCTACACATTATCTAGATCTTATCTACCCAAAGACACAACTTATATCTACCATTTGACAAAACTTATCTGGCCATTGTCTGATCTCTTATCTACACAGTGTCTTATCTACACAATCTCTTATCTACACAGTGTAGAAAAAGCCAGACATTGTCTGGCTTTTTCTACACATTGTCGGGGTCTTATCTACCCATTGGCAATTACCTTTTACCTTAACTCTTATCTATCCAGTCTGAGCTTTTATCTGCACATTGTCTAGATATTATCTACCCATTGGCACAACACTTATCTACCCATTGTCTATACTCATATACCCAGTGTTTCAACTCTTGTCTACCCAGAGTCTGAGCGTTTACCTATACATTGTCTGGCTCTTGGTTACCCAGTGTATGGACTCTTATCTACTCACGACCAGAACTCTAATCTACCTAGTGTCTCCATTTTTTTCTACACATTTTCGGGGTCTTATCTACCCATTGGCAATTACCTTTTACCTTAACTATTATCACCCATTGTCTGTGCTTTTATCAGCCTGCTGGTCAAGATTAACAATCAGTTTATAATAATATTTCAGGAAAAAGTAAAAAAAATGTTCGAACCAAAATTATAAATCTAAAAGAGAGGAAAAAATAAAAAATTCAGAATAAATGAAAAAATAACAAATGTATGTATATGTTGGAAATAAATTTGTTTATCTGGGATGAAAAACTTGTAACACTAACAATAAGTATAAATCAAAAGTACTCTTTCCCATTAAAAATGTAAATTTTAATTCTGTACCTATTTTCATCATATTTGACCTTTCCTTGCAAGTAAACAACAAAAAAATCTTTCTTTTTTTTTGTTTTTTTAACATTTATTTTTTGCTCCTTTTTTAGTTTTATTGCTTTTTTTAGTAACCGACACGCCCCTTTCTTGCATTTTCTTTTGCTACGCCCTAGTACATATCTGCGCCAAAATGACACCTCGGACAGACAGACCAAAATTCTAAAATTCTATTCTATATAGGATCTTAAAGAAAAAATAGTGAAATAAAAATAAATGTAAGAAAAAACATAACAAATACTAATACTTATATCACAATTTTACAATCGGCTAGGAACAATTTTATTAAATTTATATATTTTTGTTATAAGCAAACTGTAAAATTAAAATTTTATTAGGAAAGAAAAACACAATAAAAGCAATGGAATTTAAATAAACAAACGACTAAATGTGAGGAAAGTACAAATGAATACTTTTTAAATTTTTTTGAACATTTTTTATGTAAATTAGTTAACCTTTACTGACCTTTTCATTCTGTTCTTTTTTGTTTACATTTTTTTACTTTCTTTTTATTACTAAGTTGACCTAGAAAAATCCTTTCATTCTAACAGCCTTTTTCTTTTGTTACGCCAAAAAAGCCTGCGCCTAAACGCCCCTGCGGACGGACATACATACATTCCTGAATACACAAATTATATATAGGATTGTTTTATTTCTTCCAATTTAAATTTAACATCGTGTTCTCTTTTAATTAATAATTCTTTTGTATTTTCTGATATTATTGTTGTTGTAATATTAAAATTATCTTTATTTCTAACATATTTAAATTTTATATTCATTTCAATTTTTGGAGGTAATTTTTCCAATTTTGGATCAGAAAAAATATTAATTGGCCCAGAAAAATTATTATTCTTTAATTTTATTTAAAATTAAAAAAATACTAGCGAAGAGGCTCGCCCTTCGGGCGAGCCTCTTCGCTTGTTTTATTTCTTCCAATTTAAATTCTAGCGAAAATTCTAGCGAAGAGGCTCGCCCTTCGGGCGAGCCTCTTCGCTAGAACAAAACATTCGGACTGTAAACCAGTCTTTTTTTCTGTAAGTAAATCCGTTTTTCCGGTGGATTTACTTTAAAAGTTACTAGTTTTAGCTGCCTGTAGGACAGGCGGTCGTTATTAAAACAAACTACAGTAAAGAATTAAAGGCAAAAGTGTTTAAAGCAAATGTTTTATAAAAACAAAAAAAACAAAAAGGCAAGCTACAATTTAGGAAAAGTAAACAAATCAAAAATTTGGATAAAAAATACATTGTATTTACATTGAATACATTTCTTTGTATAAGTAATGTTAAGTTTTTTTTGTTCACCATCAAGTTTGAATTTCTTAACAGGAGTTTCCATTAGTCCATTTTGTAGCTTCTGATCAACTTCACTAATTTCCATGTCATCTATTGCAGTGAAAATTTCCAAGCACTCATCTACAACGATTACATAAATGGAAGGAAAACAGTGTACTTCTTTACTACCCTCCCCCCCGGCGCGGCTTTCCCCAACAAATTTTGTGTTTGAAAATATGTAAAAATGAGCAGCCTGGCAAAGAAATGTGGAACGCTTACAGCTGAGTTGTGTGATACCAAAATCAATAAAATGCGACTTGATTGTTCCGATATAAAGACTCATGAAAGATAAACAACCCCAGTGACGGGGGTTCTTCAATTAATGCTTAGTCTGCACTTTTTTATCTTTTGTCTTAACAATTGCCTGGGGAGGGGGGTGGAGGGTGTTAAAAAGTACCGGAAAATAAAACTAACCATTTACGTTGATAAAACATTTTGTAATATTTATTTTGTTGCCTTTCTTTGCTGATCCCAACTTAACTACTAAATCGGTTCCAGACACATACAAATCTGCACGGTAATTCTTATTATCGATTACAACGGCACAAAACTTTTGCGACTCCAGCTCAATAAAAGCTTGGGTCAAAAAGCATGAAAGTGACTGAAAAGTATTTTGTTTTTGAGTTTTTTTTTAAAGCTGTAACAACAAAAACAGACCCTTCGGTGCAAGCACAGATTAAAGTAACCTTTTTATTAGTGTCATAAATTTTAGTAATCTGGCCCGCACAATTGCTGAAAAAGAGGAGTAAAGAAAACAAAAGAGGTTGCTTGCTTCCTTTTTTTACTTGTTTGCAGCGACGGGGGCCGGACGCTGTGGCCCGTGTTTTTGTTTGTTGTGCAAAAACAAATAATGGGAAAGAAAACACCTTTCGAGTGATGGGCAAATTACGGCTTATCAAGACACTTAATTCTAAAAAGAGTAATGACCAGAGGTGAGCAAAAACAGTCAGAGGTGTCAGAAATCGAAAGAAACGAAAATCGGAAAAGGCTCTCAACTTGAACCTTATGAACAAAACTCTAGACTGAAATACGGTTCAAAAGTTTGCGGAAATCGGGACTTTTCAAAAGTTTCTTATATCGGTAGGAAAACCTCCGAAAATTGGAATTTCGGCCCACTGCCGGCTCCGACAAGCTTAGTGGCTTTAACTTAATTGAATTGACGTACAATGATATTTCCCTTTATGTGTACTGTTAATTTATGGGCACAATGTTTCGTGTTTTGACCCACGTGGAAAAAATCAGCCCAAAGATTAAAGGAAAAAGAGGGATGTGGTAGTTAGCAAACTGGCACGGTTTTCTTTTAGTATTGAATTTGGGCCCTCAGTTTTCGGTAAAAGTAATAACCAAAAGCACGTGAATTTGAAAACTTACACAATCGAACTTCCAATAGGAATAGCCTCAATTTCCTTGAGTGAACTTATACAATAATCTTTAGCAGTTGTAGTCATATTGAATATTCTAACTATAAAACTGTGAAAAAATTAAACAGCCCAAAGCAGTAAAGGAAAATTATAAAGGCAGTCAACAAAAGTAAAAGCATGTGTTTGTTCAAACTTGGTACTAAAGCAAAAAGTAAGAAAATACGGGAATACAAAAAAGCGGCAAAATTGTATAATAATGTCTAGAGAGAGTTTTTTTAGGTTCAAAAAAACCGATAATAGGTACCTAAATAGGTTCGAGAAAAGGCTTAAATAGGTTCAAAAAAGTTCGAAAAGTGGCAAAATAGGTGCGAATTTTTAAGGTTTTTTTTTCAATTTTGTGTTTTCAAGTTATGGTTTTCAACTTTCACGGCCCGTAATTCGGCCCTATCAAGTCAGATTGCGCTGATTTTGGTGTCAATCAACTCAGACTGAGAAGCTATTTCAAATGAACTATCATTCAAAAAATCGAATTTTTCACCTCAAAAATTTCTTTTCCCCCGTATAGTTGTTCGATATTTGGGATCATGTAACTAAGCCCTATGAAATCAGATCGCGTTGATTTTGGTGTTATTCGACTCAGCTTGGCGAGCTCTTTCGAACTAGTCACACCTTTGAGAACTATTTTGAATAACATAAATATCGATATAAATCGGAGTCTTTGTCTTTAAAGCAATTTTTACAAATAATTGTTTAAAAAAGAATTAAATATCAAAATTAAAAATTTTTTTATAAAAAACCAGAGATTTAGTGAAAAAATAACTCAAATTCTCAAAAATTTGCGAAAATAAAGACAATTTTTAAGATTTCTATCAAAAAACCTAAAATAGGTTCAAAAAAGTCCAAAATAGGTTGCAAATAGGTTTTAGGTTCAAAAAGGCCGAAATAGGTTTTTTAGGTTCGAATAGGTCCAATATAGACTCATTATTTCGACCAAAAACAGTGTTTTTTGTGCATATCTCATCAAAACTAGTTCGCAAAAAAAATAGAGAAAAACCTAAAAAAACTCTCTCTAATAATGTCTAAAAAATATATTTTGCATTTGCAAGTTAAAAAATTATTTAAGTTTTAGATGTACTTGTCTTTTCCTAGTTGAGGTAATATTGAAGTTTCCAGTCCCCATTTTTTCTCCCCAATTTTCCCCCTATATTTTTACAAAATGGTCAGACTTTTTCCTTCTTCCATCCAATTTGCCTTTCTAATTTTTGCCTGCAATCAAACAAAAAGGATTATAAAAAGGAGGATTATTTTTCCACTAATTTTTTCCCATATTTTTTATACAGATAAAAAAGAATTATTCTTTATTCAGTTCTTTCGCAACCACATAAATAACCTTAGAGTAAAGATTTTTTTTAAAAATTTGAAAAAATAACCTTGTTTTGCTCTACAATTTCTGGTTGTACACCGCCAACATCCATATCTTTCGTCTTTCATAACGTTGATTTTTGTTCGACCCCCACATTTATAGCAGGTTCTTTTTCCATGAAGAAGTCCAAGCTCTTCGAGCCATGCATCGAAATCATTATCGCTCAAACGTAATTTTTCATGTAAATCAAAAGGTTTGAAATTCTTAAGTTGTTCCATTTTTTTATTGAGAAAATGAGTCTTCTCAAAAATCATACTTTTTAAATACCAAAAAATAATCCTCCTTTTTATAATCCTTGTTTGATTGCAGGCAAAAATTAGAAAGGCAAATTGGATGGAAGAAGGAAAAAGTCTGACCATTTTGTAAAAATATAGGGGGAAAATTGGGGAGAAAAAATGGGGACTGGAAACTTCAATATTACCCTAGTTGACCTTAAAAATCTTCTTTTTTTTACATTGTTTATTCATACACATTTGTTTACTACACGCCCCTTTCTTCTAAAATTATTTTTTGTTTTGTTCATTTATGCAAATTCTTTCTGTTTTTTTGTTTTACTGCTTTTTTAGTAACCTACACGCCCCTTTCTTTTATTTTCTTTTGTTGCGCCCTACTACATAGATGCGCCGAAATGACCCCCCGGACAGACAGACAGACATACATTAAATCTAAAATTATATATAGGATTTTTAATTTAATTATTTAACCTCCTCTAACAATTGAAGATGCCGTACATAAATAAATGGAGGCGTTTTCTCTTCATTTTCTTTAGTATTACCTATATCAGTTCTTACAAAAATTAATAGAGGAATCTGCCCCCCATCTTTTACTTTAAATTTATTTTAATTAAAAAATTGAAGAATTTATAGAATTAAAATTTTATAATTGGAGTCTGTGTTTACATTATAGAGGCTTTTTAAGAAGTGATTGAAAAAAATTTTTATTGGAGGAAATAAGGGTAATAGTGAAACATACAGACCCCATTTTTTCCTCCCCAATTTTCCCCCTATATTTTTACAAAATGGTCAGACTTTTTCCTTTCTTCCATCCAATTTGCCTTTCTAATTTTTGCCTACAATCAAACAAAAAGGATATATTTGGGGCCAGGGAGCACCAAATTTAGCTGGAACTTATTTACTTTAACTACACACCCCATTTATTCGCGAGATATTCGCGCGCAGGGAATATTATTATATACTCGAAATTGTGAATGCGGGAAACAAATGGTCAAGCTCAACCAAAAGAAAAGTGCATGGCCCATTTGGAGATGTAATCAAAGAACGAACCATGGTGGCAAAATGCCTACAAAAGGTTTTTTTGACGGTACGTTTTTTTCTGGCTCCCATTTGACACCAAAGCAAGACACACACGCACTTGAATTCACATACTATTGGTGTCGCGATACACATACACAAGCTGAATTTCAATTCGATATGGGTTTATCAACAAAAACTATTGTCGATTGGAAGATGTTTTGTAGAGATGTTGCTGCTTCGTATTTTTTGAATGGAACCTGTTATGGCTAGAAATGCGCTAACATTGCTTCCTATTTTACAAAAATATGTTGAGCCTGGTTTGTTTCTTAAATTTTTATCTTTATTTTGCACTAGGATCAGTGGTAGTCTCGGATTGCTGGGCCGCATATGGAGGAATTGAAAATCTACCGGAAGGATACACGCACTACACTGTCAACCATAGTGTAGGATTTGTCAACAAAGAAACAAAACAACATACAAATACAATAGAATCGCAATGGCAGAAATTCAAACAAAAACACAAAGAACGTTATGGTACACACAGGGGTTTACTAAATAGTTACATGGAAGAATTTTTGTGGAGGAAAAAATTTGGTGGTGTAGATATATTTTATAATTTCTGGTCACAGATTGCTGAAGAGTATAAAATTATATCTTGATATGTTCATTTGTTTTTTAACATTTTTGATTTATCCTGCGAATAAAATGTTTTCTCTCTCGCGAATAAATGGGGTGTGTAGTTGGGTACACGACTAATAGGCGCGGCCGAATAGGCGCGGACGAATAGGCGCCATTTTTTCGGCGCAGCATGTTAGTAGTTAACCCGACCCCCGTGTCGCGGGGGCAGAGGGGGCTGTCAGTTAATCAATCAAAATCAAAAAATCATTTCCCTCCCGACCCCTTCCCCAATAACCAAAAAGTTTTGAGACTCTTCTTCCCCCACCCACACCTCTCTAATAAAAGGTTTCCTCCAACCATCCCTCCCAACCAAAAGGTTTTGAGGCTTTTTCCTACTCTCCTTTCTTTTACAACCTAAACCTTTTGATATTTCTTAAATTATGCAAATGTCCCCGCAAAAGCTTTTCTTTACAAAAGGTTGCGTAATATTTTTCCCCCAAATTTTTAAGCTTTTTCTTCCTTAAAATAAAAGAGGGTGTAAATAAAAAAGGAAAAAATACTGTAATAAGGAAAAAATTAATAAATGGAAGTAAGAAGTTAATAAGACGAAGTATATTAGGTAAAAATAATGTATAAATAACAATCCCACTAATTAAAAATTACTGTAATAGCAAAAAATAAATAAATGAAAATAAATTTATAATTACCCTCACTCTATTAATTACCCAAAATTAATGAAAAAATACTGTAAAAATAAGAAATAAAAAAATATTAGTAAAAATCTAAAAAATTAAATTAAAACAAGGCAGACAATAAATTTAATAGATTAAACTAATTAAAATTCAACAATTACTCGTCGTCTCGTCGTCTACTCCTGAACTTATTATTTTCTCAAAATTCCCTTCTTTTTATTTACAAATATTTCTTAAGATTCTTTTTCTTTTTATGCAAATTTATTTTTAGTTGACTGGAAATAAAAGGTTATAATCCTTTTGTATGTTATACACACACTTCCCTCCAAAGGAATAAAAGTAAAAGTATGTATTACGAAATCCTTTCCCTTTTTCCTTTTTTATGCAAATTTAACCTGCCTCCCCGACTGGAAATAAAAGGAAATGGAAAGAAATTCCTATTCTACCAAACATTAATCATTTGGGGATCCTTAAAAGTAGAGGATTTTAGATTTCTTTCTTCATTCTTGAAATTTTCTGCAAATTTACTAATTTTGAATTACTCCTTATTTTTGGAATTTATTTTTGGATTTTATTGAACAATGACTCCTCCACCAACAAAGAAATCAAAGATGTTCCTGATCAACAATTTACTTGATTTGCAATCAGGAGGAGGTAAATTTTTAAAACATTTGGGGGAAGAAACAAAAATCACCCGAAAATTCAATCTTACCAAACTTTCTACTAAATTTTTAATATCTGGTTTACCCGAAGATCCAGAGGGATTGCTAAGGGATCTATTTCAAAAGTGCATTGATCAGACTCTGGAAACCTGTCGGGACAATCAACTCAATCCAGACCAACTAGGCTGTACCGTGAGCAGTCAATTATTGGAAACCGATATTTGGATCCCAATCCGTGAAATTACTCCCAACACGGTGGATTCAATTCTCAATCAGTTCCTAAAGGTTGCCCAATCCAAGAAACAAGATCAAGGAATATTATGGGGTGAAAATTTTAATGTTTCAGTTACATGCGTAGACAAGAAGAATCTTCACCCAACACGGAATATTCAAGGTAGAGGCGGGAAGTCTACTCGTCGGATCAACGACAAAGCCTTGATCAAAATTCGTAATTCGGACAACTTTTGCCTATTTTATGCCCTAGTTGCTTCTTATGTCTATTCAATATGTTCCTGGTCGAGAAGCAAATTCTATAACTACATGCACAGTCGATATGGAATGGCCCATCGATTCGAGCAGGACACGAAGGATCTGATGGAAAATGTGCGAGCACCTCTTGATCAATCTACCTACAACGCAATTGAGTGGGTGCCCAAAGTGGTGGACTTTTGGAATTCAAGGAACGAAGGCCTGTTTAAAGTTTTTATTTTTGGGGAATTCAATGAGAAGCCTATTTTCAAATATGGGGATGAAAATTACAATACCCCCATTTTACTTTATTACAAAAATCAACATTTTGATGGGGTTAGAAGGGCAAGTGATTTATTCGGTGAAGCATATTGCCTATCGTGTGAAAAGATCTATCATCGTCAAAGCGACCATTCTACATCCTGCTTAGCAAAGTGTCAGAACTGCTCCAGGATTGGACCTGGGTTTCCTTGCCAACAGATAGACAACTACTTCAAACTGTGCAATGGGTGCTACAAGGAATTTAATAATGAGGACTGCTATACCCACCATCTCAAATCTAACTTCTGCAATAATTCGAAAAAGTGTGAGAAATGTGGCGTGGTTTATCTTGTAAAGGACAACGACCGGAACGGTCGCAGTGGGCATGTATGTTCTGAACGCTACTGCACCACTTGCTTCAGTTTCCATGACCCTAAAAGAGGCTGCTACATCAAACCTCTTACTCCCAAAAAGTCCAAACCCTACCGATTTATCGCCTTTGACTTCGAGACTATGCAGCACAAACAAGGCGAAAAGGGGAAACTTCATGAGGTGAATTTTATTTCAGCAAAAATCAATTGCCCCGAATGTATTAGTAAGGTAAACAACGATTGTACTGTTTGCGGAGAGGATCGAACTATAACCTTCTCCCATCAACCTTTCTCTAATACATCAGTGGATCAACAAAATATTACAAATGATCCCCTGACCGATTTTGTGGCTTGGATCACCAGTTTTTCTACTGATACGGTAGCCTTCTCTCATTTTGGAGGAAGGTTTGATATGGTCTTGGTCTTTAAGGCGTTATATCTCCAGGGTCTGACTCCCGACATGATCAAGAATGGGAACAAATGTATGAAATGAAGGTGAAGAATGATAAGAAATGCTGGATCATCTTTCACGACACCTATAATCTTATGCCTATGCCGTTGGCTTCTTTGGTACCGGCATTTGCTCTACAAGTGGAAGATAAACCTTTCTTCCCTCATCTGTCCAACAACCCAAAGAATTATGGAAAGGAAATCCTCCCAACTAAGGAAGATTACCTTGCAAATGGGATGATGCCTGAAAAGAGGGCTCAGTTCGATAAATGGTTCGAGCAACATAAAAATGAGCCATTCAATTTAAGTGAACAACTAGCAGCCTATTGTACAAACGATGTGGATATTTTAATGGCTGCTCTTATTGCCTTCAGAAAAGAATTTTTGGAGGTTTCCAATGGACTTGATGTTTTACGAGAGTCCATGACAATTGCTTCAGCCTGCATGAAGCATTTCCGCATGAACCACCTCAAAAGACAACATATTGGAATTGTACCAGAAAAAGGATACGACAATGTGGACAATCAAAGTTTGTTGGCCCTCCGCTTCCTCAAGTGGTACTCTGAAAAGAATATGGTCAACATTAGGACAGCCCACTCAGAAAATGGGGAGAAGAAAATGGGTAAATATAAGTTAGATGGGTGGATTAAAGAGAAGAAATTGGCCATCGAAGTCAATGGGTGTTGCTGGCATGGATGTATAAAATGCTACCCGGAAGATGATATTAAACTCCCAACAGGTCTTACTGCAGGACAACAGAGACAAAAAGACCAACAACGTTTAAATTTTATCAAGAATTTGGGAGTGAAAGTGGAAGTATATTGGGAGTGTGAAATACGAGCTATGGTATCAAAAGATTACGAAATGAGGAAAATGTTCAAGAACTATTTAGATGATGGTCCCATTAATATTAGGTCTGCATTCTATGGTGGAAGGACAGGCCCTCTCAAACTCTTCCACAAGGCTGAGCCTGGCCAGAAAATTTCTTACTACGATGTTACTTCTCTTTATCCTTTTATTAATGTTTCTACAAGGTACCCGGTTGGACACCCTGAAGTGCATGTCATAAACAAAGATGTCAACTGGACTAAGCCTGAAGACAACACTTATCAACTTGCTCTTCTAAAACTATTTATCATCCCACCACGAAATATTGATGTTCCGGTCCTGCCCATGAAAATTGGGGAAGATGATGATGAAAGACTTCTCTTCCCTCTTTGCTCAACTTGTGCCCGTGAGCACCCACATGGAGATGTGAAGGAGAATTACTGTTGCCCACACACAGATCAACAAAGAGGGTGGGTTAGCACATGCACATCGATTGAACTAAATGAGGCCCTCAAGGAGGGGTATGTGGTCACCAAATTATTTAGGGTGCTAGAATTTAAAAGTTATGACGACACACTCTTCAGACCCTACATTAGTGAATTTATGGCACAGAAAATTCACTCTTCTGGCTTCGATAGTGCCATCAAAGGTAACAAGGAGAAGGAAGATAAGTTTATGAAAGAGTGCCTCGAAATGTTTGGAATTAAGATTGAGAGGGAGAAGATGGAGGTCAATAAGGGTAAGAGGACACAAGCAAAATTGTGTCTAAACAATTTGTGGGGTCGATTCTCACTACGTAATTTTGGACTTTCTCAGTGCAAAATTACAGACGACCCAAATGAATTGGCTAAAATGTGTGACGACCCTTCTATTACAATCAACGCAATTGATGAGCTCACCGAAGATGTCATTCTAATCAACTACATCAAGAAAAAACTGCTTTTTTAGTAACCTACACGCCCCTTTCTTTTATTTTCTTTTGTTGCGCCCTACTACATAGATGCGCCGAAATGACCCCCCGGACAGACAGACAGACATACATTAAATCTAAAATTATATATAGGATTTTTAATTTAATTATTTAACCTCCTCTAACAATTGAAGATGCCGTACATAAATAAATGGAGGCGTTTTCTCTTCATTTTCTTTAGTATTACCTATATCAGTTCTTACAAAAATTAATAGAGGAATCTGCCCCCCATCTTTTACTTTAAATTTATTTTAATTAAAAAATTGAAGAATTTATAGAATTAAAATTTTATAATTGGAGTCTGTGTTTACATTATAGAGGCTTTTTAAGAAGTGATTGAAAAAAATTTTTATTGGAGGAAATAAGGGTAATAGTGAAACATACAGACCCCATTTTTTCCTCCCCAATTTTCCCCCTATATTTTTACAAAATGGTCAGACTTTTTCCTTTCTTCCATCCAATTTGCCTTTCTAATTTTTGCCTACAATCAAACAAAAAGGATATATTTGGGGCCAGGGAGCACCAAATTTAGCTGGAACTTATTTACTTTAACTACACACCCCATTTATTCGCGAGATATTCGCGCGCAGGGAATATTATTATATACTCGAAATTGTGAATGCGGGAAACAAATGGTCAAGCTCAACCAAAAGAAAAGTGCATGGCCCATTTGGAGATGTAATCAAAGAACGAACCATGGTGGCAAAATGCCTACAAAAGGTTTTTTTGACGGTACGTTTTTTTCTGGCTCCCATTTGACACCAAAGCAAGACACACACGCACTTGAATTCACATACTATTGGTGTCGCGATACACATACACAAGCTGAATTTCAATTCGATATGGGTTTATCAACAAAAACTATTGTCGATTGGAAGATGTTTTGTAGAGATGTTGCTGCTTCGTATTTTTTGAATGGAACCTGTTATGGCTAGAAATGCGCTAACATTGCTTCCTATTTTACAAAAATATGTTGAGCCTGGTTTGTTTCTTAAATTTTTATCTTTATTTTGCACTAGGATCAGTGGTAGTCTCGGATTGCTGGGCCGCATATGGAGGAATTGAAAATCTACCGGAAGGATACACGCACTACACTGTCAACCATAGTGTAGGATTTGTCAACAAAGAAACAAAACAACATACAAATACAATAGAATCGCAATGGCAGAAATTCAAACAAAAACACAAAGAACGTTATGGTACACACAGGGGTTTACTAAATAGTTACATGGAAGAATTTTTGTGGAGGAAAAAATTTGGTGGTGTAGATATATTTTATAATTTCTGGTCACAGATTGCTGAAGAGTATAAAATTATATCTTGATATGTTCATTTGTTTTTTAACATTTTTGATTTATCCTGCGAATAAAATGTTTTCTCTCTCGCGAATAAATGGGGTGTGTAGTTGGGTACACGACTAATAGGCGCGGCCGAATAGGCGCGGACGAATAGGCGCCATTTTTTCGGCGCAGCATGTTAGTAGTTAACCCGACCCCCGTGTCGCGGGGGCAGAGGGGGCTGTCAGTTAATCAATCAAAATCAAAAAATCATTTCCCTCCCGACCCCTTCCCCAATAACCAAAAAGTTTTGAGACTCTTCTTCCCCCACCCACACCTCTCTAATAAAAGGTTTCCTCCAACCATCCCTCCCAACCAAAAGGTTTTGAGGCTTTTTCCTACTCTCCTTTCTTTTACAACCTAAACCTTTTGATATTTCTTAAATTATGCAAATGTCCCCGCAAAAGCTTTTCTTTACAAAAGGTTGCGTAATATTTTTCCCCCCAAATTTTTAAGCTTTTTCTTCCTTAAAATAAAAGAGGGTGTAAATAAAAAAGGAAAAAATACTGTAATAAGGAAAAAATTAATAAATGGAAGTAAGAAGTTAATAAGACGAAGTATATTAGGTAAAAATAATGTATAAATAACAATCCCACTAATTAAAAATTACTGTAATAGCAAAAAATAAATAAATGAAAATAAATTTATAATTACCCTCACTCTATTAATTACCCAAAATTAATGAAAAAATACTGTAAAAATAAGAAATAAAAAAATATTAGTAAAAATTTAAAAAATTAAATTAAAACAAGGCAGACAATAAATTTAATAGATTAAACTAATTAAAATTCAACAATTACTCGTCGTCTCGTCGTCTACTCCTGAACTTATTATTTTCTCAAAATTCCCTTCTTTTTATTTACAAATATTTCTTAAGATTCTTTTTCTTTTTATGCAAATTTATTTTTAGTTGACTGGAAATAAAAGGTTATAATCCTTTTGTATGTTATACACACACTTCCCTCCAAAGGAATAAAAGTAAAAGTATGTATTACGAAATCCTTTCCCTTTTTCCTTTTTTATGCAAATTTAACCTGCCTCCCCGACTGGAAATAAAAGGAAATGGAAAGAAATTCCTATTCTACCAAACATTAATCATTTGGGGATCCTTAAAAGTAGAGGATTTTAGATTTCTTTCTTCATTCTTGAAATTTTCTGCAAATTTACTAATTTTGAATTACTCCTTATTTTTGGAATTTATTTTTGGATTTTATTGAACAATGACTCCTCCACCAACAAAGAAATCAAAGATGTTCCTGATCAACAATTTACTTGATTTGCAATCAGGAGGAGGTAAATTTTTAAAACATTTGGGGGAAGAAACAAAAATCACCCGAAAATTCAATCTTACCAAACTTTCTACTAAATTTTTAATATCTGGTTTACCCGAAGATCCAGAGGGATTGCTAAGGGATCTATTTCAAAAGTGCATTGATCAGACTCTGGAAACCTGTCGGGACAATCAACTCAATCCAGACCAACTAGGCTGTACCGTGAGCAGTCAATTATTGGAAACCGATATTTGGATCCCAATCCGTGAAATTACTCCCAACACGGTGGATTCAATTCTCAATCAGTTCCTAAAGGTTGCCCAATCCAAGAAACAAGATCAAGGAATATTATGGGGTGAAAATTTTAATGTTTCAGTTACATGCGTAGACAAGAAGAATCTTCACCCAACACGGAATATTCAAGGTAGAGGCGGGAAGTCTACTCGTCGGATCAACGACAAAGCCTTGATCAAAATTCGTAATTCGGACAACTTTTGCCTATTTTATGCCCTAGTTGCTTCTTATGTCTATTCAATATGTTCCTGGTCGAGAAGCAAATTCTATAACTACATGCACAGTCGATATGGAATGGCCCATCGATTCGAGCAGGACACGAAGGATCTGATGGAAAATGTGCGAGCACCTCTTGATCAATCTACCTACAACGCAATTGAGTGGGTGCCCAAAGTGGTGGACTTTTGGAATTCAAGGAACGAAGGCCTGTTTAAAGTTTTTATTTTTGGGGAATTCAATGAGAAGCCTATTTTCAAATATGGGGATGAAAATTACAATACCCCCATTTTACTTTATTACAAAAATCAACATTTTGATGGGGTTAGAAGGGCAAGTGATTTATTCGGTGAAGCATATTGCCTATCGTGTGAAAAGATCTATCATCGTCAAAGCGACCATTCTACATCCTGCTTAGCAAAGTGTCAGAACTGCTCCAGGATTGGACCTGGGTTTCCTTGCCAACAGATAGACAACTACTTCAAACTGTGCAATGGGTGCTACAAGGAATTTAATAATGAGGACTGCTATACCCACCATCTCAAATCTAACTTCTGCAATAATTCGAAAAAGTGTGAGAAATGTGGCGTGGTTTATCTTGTAAAGGACAACGACCGGAACGGTCGCAGTGGGCATGTATGTTCTGAACGCTACTGCACCACTTGCTTCAGTTTCCATGACCCTAAAAGAGGCTGCTACATCAAACCTCTTACTCCCAAAAAGTCCAAACCCTACCGATTTATCGCCTTTGACTTCGAGACTATGCAGCACAAACAAGGCGAAAAGGGGAAACTTCATGAGGTGAATTTTATTTCAGCAAAAATCAATTGCCCCGAATGTATTAGTAAGGTAAACAACGATTGTACTGTTTGCGGAGAGGATCGAACTATAACCTTCTCCCATCAACCTTTCTCTAATACATCAGTGGATCAACAAAATATTACAAATGATCCCCTGACCGATTTTGTGGCTTGGATCACCAGTTTTTCTACTGATACGGTAGCCTTCTCTCATTTTGGAGGAAGGTTTGATATGGTCTTGGTCTTTAAGGCGTTATATCTCCAGGGTCTGACTCCCGACATGATCAAGAATGGGAACAAATGTATGAAATGAAGGTGAAGAATGATAAGAAATGCTGGATCATCTTTCACGACACCTATAATCTTATGCCTATGCCGTTGGCTTCTTTGGTACCGGCATTTGCTCTACAAGTGGAAGATAAACCTTTCTTCCCTCATCTGTCCAACAACCCAAAGAATTATGGAAAGGAAATCCTCCCAACTAAGGAAGATTACCTTGCAAATGGGATGATGCCTGAAAAGAGGGCTCAGTTCGATAAATGGTTCGAGCAACATAAAAATGAGCCATTCAATTTAAGTGAACAACTAGCAGCCTATTGTACAAACGATGTGGATATTTTAATGGCTGCTCTTATTGCCTTCAGAAAAGAATTTTTGGAGGTTTCCAATGGACTTGATGTTTTACGAGAGTCCATGACAATTGCTTCAGCCTGCATGAAGCATTTCCGCATGAACCACCTCAAAAGACAACATATTGGAATTGTACCAGAAAAAGGATACGACAATGTGGACAATCAAAGTTTGTTGGCCCTCCGCTTCCTCAAGTGGTACTCTGAAAAGAATATGGTCAACATTAGGACAGCCCACTCAGAAAATGGGGAGAAGAAAATGGGTAAATATAAGTTAGATGGGTGGATTAAAGAGAAGAAATTGGCCATCGAAGTCAATGGGTGTTGCTGGCATGGATGTATAAAATGCTACCCGGAAGATGATATTAAACTCCCAACAGGTCTTACTGCAGGACAACAGAGACAAAAAGACCAACAACGTTTAAATTTTATCAAGAATTTGGGAGTGAAAGTGGAAGTATATTGGGAGTGTGAAATACGAGCTATGGTATCAAAAGATTACGAAATGAGGAAAATGTTCAAGAACTATTTAGATGATGGTCCCATTAATATTAGGTCTGCATTCTATGGTGGAAGGACAGGCCCTCTCAAACTCTTCCACAAGGCTGAGCCTGGCCAGAAAATTTCTTACTACGATGTTACTTCTCTTTATCCTTTTATTAATGTTTCTACAAGGTACCCGGTTGGACACCCTGAAGTGCATGTCATAAACAAAGATGTCAACTGGACTAAGCCTGAAGACAACACTTATCAACTTGCTCTTCTAAAACTATTTATCATCCCACCACGAAATATTGATGTTCCGGTCCTGCCCATGAAAATTGGGGAAGATGATGATGAAAGACTTCTCTTCCCTCTTTGCTCAACTTGTGCCCGTGAGCACCCACATGGAGATGTGAAGGAGAATTACTGTTGCCCACACACAGATCAACAAAGAGGGTGGGTTAGCACATGCACATCGATTGAACTAAATGAGGCCCTCAAGGAGGGGTATGTGGTCACCAAATTATTTAGGGTGCTAGAATTTAAAAGTTATGACGACACACTCTTCAGACCCTACATTAGTGAATTTATGGCACAGAAAATTCACTCTTCTGGCTTCGATAGTGCCATCAAAGGTAACAAGGAGAAGGAAGATAAGTTTATGAAAGAGTGCCTCGAAATGTTTGGAATTAAGATTGAGAGGGAGAAGATGGAGGTCAATAAGGGTAAGAGGACACAAGCAAAATTGTGTCTAAACAATTTGTGGGGTCGATTCTCACTACGTAATTTTGGACTTTCTCAGTGCAAAATTACAGACGACCCAAATGAATTGGCTAAAATGTGTGACGACCCTTCTATTACAATCAACGCAATTGATGAGCTCACCGAAGATGTCATTCTAATCAACTACATCAAGAAAAAACTGCTTTTTTAGTAACCTACACGCCCCTTTCTTTTATTTTCTTTTGTTGCGCCCTACTACATAGATGCGCCGAAATGACCCCCCGGACAGACAGACAGACATACATTAAATCTAAAATTATATATAGGATTTTTAATTTAATTATTTAACCTCCTCTAACAATTGAAGATGCCGTACATAAATAAATGGAGGCGTTTTCTCTTCATTTTCTTTAGTATTACCTATATCAGTTCTTACAAAAATTAATAGAGGAATCTGCCCCCCATCTTTTACTTTAAATTTATTTTAATTAAAAAATTGAAGAATTTATAGAATTAAAATTTTATAATTGGAGTCTGTGTTTACATTATAGAGGCTTTTTAAGAAGTGATTGAAAAAAATTTTTATTGGAGGAAATAAGGGTAATAGTGAAACATACAGACCCCATTTTTTCCTCCCCAATTTTCCCCCTATATTTTTACAAAATGGTCAGACTTTTTCCTTTCTTCCATCCAATTTGCCTTTCTAATTTTTGCCTACAATCAAACAAAAAGGATATATTTGGGGCCAGGGAGCACCAAATTTAGCTGGAACTTATTTACTTTAACTACACACCCCATTTATTCGCGAGATATTCGCGCGCAGGGAATATTATTATATACTCGAAATTGTGAATGCGGGAAACAAATGGTCAAGCTCAACCAAAAGAAAAGTGCATGGCCCATTTGGAGATGTAATCAAAGAACGAACCATGGTGGCAAAATGCCTACAAAAGGTTTTTTTGACGGTACGTTTTTTTCTGGCTCCCATTTGACACCAAAGCAAGACACACACGCACTTGAATTCACATACTATTGGTGTCGCGATACACATACACAAGCTGAATTTCAATTCGATATGGGTTTATCAACAAAAACTATTGTCGATTGGAAGATGTTTTGTAGAGATGTTGCTGCTTCGTATTTTTTGAATGGAACCTGTTATGGCTAGAAATGCGCTAACATTGCTTCCTATTTTACAAAAATATGTTGAGCCTGGTTTGTTTCTTAAATTTTTATCTTTATTTTGCACTAGGATCAGTGGTAGTCTCGGATTGCTGGGCCGCATATGGAGGAATTGAAAATCTACCGGAAGGATACACGCACTACACTGTCAACCATAGTGTAGGATTTGTCAACAAAGAAACAAAACAACATACAAATACAATAGAATCGCAATGGCAGAAATTCAAACAAAAACACAAAGAACGTTATGGTACACACAGGGGTTTACTAAATAGTTACATGGAAGAATTTTTGTGGAGGAAAAATTTGGTGGTGTAGATATATTTTATAATTTCTGGTCACAGATTGCTGAAGAGTATAAAATTATATCTTGATATGTTCATTTGTTTTTTAACATTTTTGATTTATCCTGCGAATAAAATGTTTTCTCTCTCGCGAATAAATGGGGTGTGTAGTTGGGTACACGACTAATAGGCGCGGCCGAATAGGCGCGGACGAATAGGCGCCATTTTTTCGGCGCAGCATGTTAGTAGTTAACCCGACCCCCGTGTCGCGGGGGCAGAGGGGGCTGTCAGTTAATCAATCAAAATCAAAAAATCATTTCCCTCCCGACCCCTTCCCCAATAACCAAAAAGTTTTGAGACTCTTCTTCCCCCACCCACACCTCTCTAATAAAAGGTTTCCTCCAACCATCCCTCCCAACCAAAAGGTTTTGAGGCTTTTTCCTACTCTCCTTTCTTTTACAACCTAAACCTTTTGATATTTCTTAAATTATGCAAATGTCCCCGCAAAAGCTTTTCTTTACAAAAGGTTGCGTAATATTTTTCCCCCCAAATTTTTAAGCTTTTTCTTCCTTAAAATAAAAGAGGGTGTAAATAAAAAAGGAAAAAATACTGTAATAAGGAAAAAATTAATAAATGGAAGTAAGAAGTTAATAAGACGAAGTATATTAGGTAAAAATAATGTATAAATAACAATCCCACTAATTAAAAATTACTGTAATAGCAAAAAATAAATAAATGAAAATAAATTTATAATTACCCTCACTCTATTAATTACCCAAAATTAATGAAAAAATACTGTAAAAATAAGAAATAAAAAAATATTAGTAAAAATTTAAAAAATTAAATTAAAACAAGGCAGACAATAAATTTAATAGATTAAACTAATTAAAATTCAACAATTACTCGTCGTCTCGTCGTCTACTCCTGAACTTATTATTTTCTCAAAATTCCCTTCTTTTTATTTACAAATATTTCTTAAGATTCTTTTTCTTTTTATGCAAATTTATTTTTAGTTGACTGGAAATAAAAGGTTATAATCCTTTTGTATGTTATACACACACTTCCCTCCAAAGGAATAAAAGTAAAAGTATGTATTACGAAATCCTTTCCCTTTTTCCTTTTTTATGCAAATTTAACCTGCCTCCCCGACTGGAAATAAAAGGAAATGGAAAGAAATTCCTATTCTACCAAACATTAATCATTTGGGGATCCTTAAAAGTAGAGGATTTTAGATTTCTTTCTTCATTCTTGAAATTTTCTGCAAATTTACTAATTTTGAATTACTCCTTATTTTTGGAATTTATTTTTGGATTTTATTGAACAATGACTCCTCCACCAACAAAGAAATCAAAGATGTTCCTGATCAACAATTTACTTGATTTGCAATCAGGAGGAGGTAAATTTTTAAAACATTTGGGGGAAGAAACAAAAATCACCCGAAAATTCAATCTTACCAAACTTTCTACTAAATTTTTAATATCTGGTTTACCCGAAGATCCAGAGGGATTGCTAAGGGATCTATTTCAAAAGTGCATTGATCAGACTCTGGAAACCTGTCGGGACAATCAACTCAATCCAGACCAACTAGGCTGTACCGTGAGCAGTCAATTATTGGAAACCGATATTTGGATCCCAATCCGTGAAATTACTCCCAACACGGTGGATTCAATTCTCAATCAGTTCCTAAAGGTTGCCCAATCCAAGAAACAAGATCAAGGAATATTATGGGGTGAAAATTTTAATGTTTCAGTTACATGCGTAGACAAGAAGAATCTTCACCCAACACGGAATATTCAAGGTAGAGGCGGGAAGTCTACTCGTCGGATCAACGACAAAGCCTTGATCAAAATTCGTAATTCGGACAACTTTTGCCTATTTTATGCCCTAGTTGCTTCTTATGTCTATTCAATATGTTCCTGGTCGAGAAGCAAATTCTATAACTACATGCACAGTCGATATGGAATGGCCCATCGATTCGAGCAGGACACGAAGGATCTGATGGAAAATGTGCGAGCACCTCTTGATCAATCTACCTACAACGCAATTGAGTGGGTGCCCAAAGTGGTGGACTTTTGGAATTCAAGGAACGAAGGCCTGTTTAAAGTTTTTATTTTTGGGGAATTCAATGAGAAGCCTATTTTCAAATATGGGGATGAAAATTACAATACCCCCATTTTACTTTATTACAAAAATCAACATTTTGATGGGGTTAGAAGGGCAAGTGATTTATTCGGTGAAGCATATTGCCTATCGTGTGAAAAGATCTATCATCGTCAAAGCGACCATTCTACATCCTGCTTAGCAAAGTGTCAGAACTGCTCCAGGATTGGACCTGGGTTTCCTTGCCAACAGATAGACAACTACTTCAAACTGTGCAATGGGTGCTACAAGGAATTTAATAATGAGGACTGCTATACCCACCATCTCAAATCTAACTTCTGCAATAATTCGAAAAAGTGTGAGAAATGTGGCGTGGTTTATCTTGTAAAGGACAACAACCGGAACGGTCGCAGTGGGCATGTATGTTCTGAACGCTACTGCACCACTTGCTTCAGTTTCCATGACCCTAAAAGAGGCTGCTACATCAAACCTCTTACTCCCAAAAAGTCCAAACCCTACCGATTTATCGCCTTTGACTTCGAGACTATGCAGCACAAACAAGGCGAAAAGGGGAAACTTCATGAGGTGAATTTTATTTCAGCAAAAATCAATTGCCCCGAATGTATTAGTAAGGTAAACAACGATTGTACTGTTTGCGGAGAGGATCGAACTATAACCTTCTCCCATCAACCTTTCTCTAATACATCAGTGGATCAACAAAATATTACAAATGATCCCCTGACCGATTTTGTGGCTTGGATCACCAGTTTTTCTACTGATACGGTAGCCTTCTCTCATTTTGGAGGAAGGTTTGATATGGTCTTGGTCTTTAAGGCGTTATATCTCCAGGGTCTGACTCCCGACATGATCAAGAATGGGAACAAATGTATGAAATGAAGGTGAAGAATGATAAGAAATGCTGGATCATCTTTCACGACACCTATAATCTTATGCCTATGCCGTTGGCTTCTCTGGTACCGGCATTTGCTCTACAAGTGGAAGATAAACCTTTCTTCCCTCATCTGTCCAACAACCCAAAGAATTATGGAAAGGAAATCCTCCCAACTAAGGAAGATTACCTTGCAAATGGGATGATGCCTGAAAAGAGGGCTCAGTTCGATAAATGGTTCGAGCAACATAAAAATGAGCCATTCAATTTAAGTGAACAACTAGCAGCCTATTGTACAAACGATGTGGATATTTTAATGGCTGCTCTTATTGCCTTCAGAAAAGAATTTTTGGAGGTTTCCAATGGACTTGATGTTTTACGAGAGTCCATGACAATTGCTTCAGCCTGCATGAAGCATTTCCGCATGAACCACCTCAAAAGACAACATATTGGAATTGTACCAGAAAAAGGATACGACAATGTGGACAATCAAAGTTTGTTGGCCCTCCGCTTCCTCAAGTGGTACTCTGAAAAGAATATGGTCAACATTAGGACAGCCCACTCAGAAAATGGGGAGAAGAAAATGGGTAAATATAAGTTAGATGGGTGGATTAAAGAGAAGAAATTGGCCATCGAAGTCAATGGGTGTTGCTGGCATGGATGTATAAAATGCTACCCGGAAGATGATATTAAACTCCCAACAGGTCTTACTGCAGGACAACAGAGACAAAAAGACCAACAACGTTTAAATTTTATCAAGAATTTGGGAGTGAAAGTGGAAGTATATTGGGAGTGTGAAATACGAGCTATGGTATCAAAAGATTACGAAATGAGGAAAATGTTCAAGAACTATTTAGATGATGGTCCCATTAATATTAGGTCTGCATTCTATGGTGGAAGGACAGGCCCTCTCAAACTCTTCCACAAGGCTGAGCCTGGCCAGAAAATTTCTTACTACGATGTTACTTCTCTTTATCCTTTTATTAATGTTTCTACAAGGTACCCGGTTGGACACCCTGAAGTGCATGTCATAAACAAAGATGTCAACTGGACTAAGCCTGAAGACAACACTTATCAACTTGCTCTTCTAAAACTATTTATCATCCCACCACGAAATATTGATGTTCCGGTCCTGCCCATGAAAATTGGGGAAGATGATGATGAAAGACTTCTCTTCCCTCTTTGCTCAACTTGTGCCCGTGAGCACCCACATGGAGATGTGAAGGAGAATTACTGTTGCCCACACACAGATCAACAAAGAGGGTGGGTTAGCACATGCACATCGATTGAACTAAATGAGGCCCTCAAGGAGGGGTATGTGGTCACCAAATTATTTAGGGTGCTAGAATTTAAAAGTTATGACGACACACTCTTCAGACCCTACATTAGTGAATTTATGGCACAGAAAATTCACTCTTCTGGCTTCGATAGTGCCATCAAAGGTAACAAGGAGAAGGAAGATAAGTTTATGAAAGAGTGCCTCGAAATGTTTGGAATTAAGATTGAGAGGGAGAAGATGGAGGTCAATAAGGGTAAGAGGACACAAGCAAAATTGTGTCTAAACAATTTGTGGGGTCGATTCTCACTACGTAATTTTGGACTTTCTCAGTGCAAAATTACAGACGACCCAAATGAATTGGCTAAAATGTGTGACGACCCTTCTATTACAATCAACGCAATTGATGAGCTCACCGAAGATGTCATTCTAATCAACTACATCAAGAAAAAAGATTGGGTCGAGGAGCATGACTCCTCAAACGTCATCATCTCGCTCTGGACCACTTCAGCAGCGAGAATTCACCTTCTGCATGCCATGCAGAAGGTTGTCAGAACGCCTGGGTGTCAACTACTCTACACCGACACCGATTCATTAATTTTCGCCCACCCAGACAACAATTGCCCACTTGAATTAGGGCCTCATCTGGGTCAGTTTACTGATGAATACCCAGACTTTGATATTTTGGAGTACTGCTCAGGGGGCGCTAAACAATATGGGCTGAAACTTCAAAAGAAGTCTACTCCCAACACTGAACCGGACTATGTGCTCAAAGTCCGCGGAATGACTCTCAACTGGGATGTGATCAACAATCAAGGTCTCTGCTACGAAAATTTTAAGAAGCAAGTTTTCGATTTTACAAAATCTGATAATGTTCCAATTTTAATCAAATATCCAAATTTTCTTAGGCCATCTATTAAAGATGGATCAATTATTACTCAACCCCTCACAAAAATTTATAAACCTTATGTCGGTAAGGGCATTGTCCGCCCTTCCGATTTTGTTGTATTAAATTTTGGGCATATTAATAATCGCCATCCTAGAATTTTGTTGTAATTATAGGGTTGGAAAGTAGCCAGGGGTACGGGCACCCAACTCTATACCAACTATCGAATGTTGTGAGGAAATCCTCACATTGGAAATCGGTAGTAGTGGACTTGAGTATAAATTCTCACTTCCCTGGTTGAGTTTGGGCATGCCTGTCAAATGGCGAAGCCACACTCCTATCTTTTACAATTTTTTCTATTTTTTTATCAATAAAGATTTTTCTTATTTTTAATAGATATTTAACACCATATTATTGTAAAAATTTTATTCGTGATAAAATTTTAAAATACAATTTTGCAAAAATTAATAAATAGGAGTCAAAAGTTTTAGGGGTAAAATTGCATAGTTAAGAAAGCAAAGATACAATTTTTAAAATATTAAAAAATTAAGAGAAAGAAGACATAGTTTTTAGGGGTAAATTTACAAAATTAGTGTGACAAAGTAGTAGATTTCAGAATTTAATAAAAGGAGTTGCACTTTTTAGGAGTAAAATTACAAAATTAAGAAAAAGAAGATGAAATTTATCAATTTCCATCATTTTCAGTGCACACGGGTGTGTATGGGTGTGCGTGTGTTATATGTGCGCGTGTTTCAAGGGTGCGTGTGTTTTTACCACTCATCTTGACTAAGGTCTCCCCTATAAATTTCCATCTCGTCTTCAAATTCCTTGTCCATAAATATTTCAGGACTATCTGGAGGAGAAAATTTGGCCTTATCTGAAAATTCCAATGACAAGCTAGGAATTTTCTCTATCTCATCATCAACAAATTCCAATAACTCGATAGGATAAAATTGATCCTTAGCCCAAGGGCGATGTTCGATTACACAATTTAGGTACGGGTTCTTAAGTTGTATACGATGTCTTGTGTAAAAATGTTGTGCTATGCTAATATTATATGGACGCCTTAGGCGTCCATAGGCGCGAATTCTATTTGCGCCTTTTTGTGTAATACCTCCAAATCGAAAGGTCTTTCTTTCAGAGTCCTTGTTTAGGTAAGTTGTGCGGACTTTACGATCCAAAAATTTTGTTAGTACACAAACTCTTGTTTGAGGGTTATCTAAATGTCCGGCTAGGCTACGGACGGAGCAGTCTAGAAAGCGAGCAATTTCCTCAATAACAAGAATCATTTTGCAAGAATGAATATTTTAGTAAAAATTCTGTCCTTTTATACACACATGTCAGTCACTCGACAATTCTTTGTAACACAATCCTCGCATAAGTCAAATTTTACAGTGACCCCATTTTCATATCTCACTAATTTATCTTCCGAATGGAATAGTTTTTCTCTACATTCCTTGCAAAAATAAAACTGAAGTACATATTTTGGTTTGGTAAGCTTCCATAAATTTTTGTCAAAGACAAAATAAGTAGGTTTGCGAGAATTTTCCTCAGACATTATAAATGTTTGAATGAATGAATTCGACAGCTATTTATACTCGCCAACTGACAGATACTAATTAATCATTTTATTTACAATGTTTTGCACAAATATATCAGGGTCATTAATCTTGTCTAACATTTTAAGATATTGAGTGAATGTATAGCCTTTCGAAAGAAAATAAATAAAAGAAATACAATGGTGAGCACAACAATCAGAAGTGAGAGACTGGTATGCTCTCAAATTCCTAACAACAGCAGAAAAATTTTTTAAAAACGAATCAATAATGCATATGCTTGTGGGTAAATTTAAACTATCAAAGTATACTACTTGTTCACTTGTTTGTACGTAAATTGAAATCCAATGGGAACCTTGATATCCTTGGGGGTCCAAGTTTACAACTAAAACTTTCCCCTCCATAGGTTGGGGTAGATTGTTACACGGGAAGCATCCTTGGAATAGGTGGTTGGTTTGTTGGTTTGACCTCAATATTGTTGTTATCTGGGTGTTGTACATTATTATTTTTATAAGTTTTTAGCCAAAAAATTGAGCGAAGTTGGTAAATAATTAAACTTGCTATAAGCATAATATATAGGCAAATCAGACCCCAACAAAAAACATGTCCATATATATCCCTGGGGGTTTCATTACAAAGCGTAGGAAGGTTTTCAAAAGGAAATGTGGCAAAGTTAGGTGAAGAGGCCGATATTCTTGGTTGGGTTGTATTTTTCTTAGGGTATCCCATTTTACTTAGATACTCCGCATACTCAGGAATCTCTTGTAATTCTTCCATAGATTCTTTAGTTAGTCCAACACAAGGAGTAAATATCCGAATTAAAAATAAAGTTACTAAAATTCCTTTCATTTATTCAAATGGTAGTGTCGCTTGCTATTGTCCGGTTTTTATCTAGCATTATAAGGGAGTCCGCCTCACCCATAACAACTAGCATGACTCCGCCTTCTGGGACCGGTTGACTGAATTTGATGTTTATGGCAGTAGTACCATTTTTGATTAGGTCAAAAGTCCCACTATTATCATCCCCACTGTTTGTCAAATTGAAAACATAAATACAGTGAGTCTTTCCAAACTGTTGGTAAGTGATTCCATTATTTTCAGAGGAGTTTGTCAGACCTGTAGCTTCATTCATATCATGAAATGCCCTTACATATCTCCCATTTTTATAGTCAAAATCATAGGGGGCCTGGCGGTATGGTCTTCCGTTGGCAATAATACTAATTTCTCTAACATTAAAATGTTGGAAATTAAAAGGACTTCTGGCTATAGACCCAACATAATCCGAGTTTGCTACTAGACCAAGGGTAATTCTTCTGGGAATTTGGTCCATGAACAAGTTTGCGTTAAATTCATATCTACCCTGACTTATGAAAAGAGGTTTCATCATAGTCTTTCTTATTGAATATCTTGCGGGCTTAGTTTCAAGTTTTTTAGCAATATCTAAAGAAAGCCCGTAAGATATTCAATAAGAAAGACTATGATGAAACCTCTTTTCATAAGTCAGGGTAGATATGAATTTAACGCAAACTTGTTCATGGACCAAATTCCCAGAAGAATTACCCTTGGTCTAGTAGCAAACTCGGATTATGTTGTGTCTATAGCCAGAAGTCCTTTTAATTTCCAACATTTTAATGTTAGAGAAATTAGTATTATTGCCAACGGAAGACCATACCGCCAGGCCCCCTATGATTTTGACTATAAAAATGGGAGATATGTAAGGGCATTTCATGATATGAATGAAGCTACAGGTCTGACAAACTCCTCTGAAAATAATGGAATCACTTACCAACAGTTTGGAAAGACTCACTGTATTTATGTTTTCAATTTGACAAACAGTGGGGATGATAATAGTGGGACTTTTGACCTAATCAAAAATGGTACTACTGCCATAAACATCAAATTCAGTCAACCGGTCCCAGAAGGCGGAGTCATGCTAGTTGTTATGGGTGAGGCGGACTCCCTTATAATGCTAGATAAAAACCGGACAATAGCAAGCGACACTACCATTTGAATAAATGAAAGGAATTTTAGTAACTTTATTTTTAATTCGGATATTTACTCCTTGTGTTGGACTAACTAAAGAATCTATGGAAGAATTACAAGAGATTCCTGAGTATGCGGAGTATCAAAGTAAAATGGGATACCCTAAGAAAAATACAACCCAACCAAGAATATCGGCCTCTTCACCTAACTTTGCCACATTTCCTTTTGAAAACCTTCCTACGCTTTGTAATGAAACCCCCAGGGATATATATGGACATGTTTTTTGTTGGGGTCTGATTTGCCTATATATTATGCTTATAGCAAGTTTAATTATTTACCAACTTCGCTCAATTTTTTGGCTAAAAACTTATAAAAATAATAATGTACAACACCCAGATAACAACAATATTGAGGTCAAACCAACAAACCAACCACCTATTCCAAGGATGCTTCCCGTGTAACAATCTACCCCAACCTATGGAGGGGAAAGTTTTAGTTGTAAACTTGGACCCCCAAGGATATCAAGGTTCCCATTGGATTTCAATTTACGTACAAACAAGTGAACAAGTAGTATACTTTGATAGTTTAAATTTACCCACAAGCATATGCATTATTGATTCGTTTTTAAAAAATTTTTCTGCTGTTGTTAGGAATTTGAGAGCATACCAGTCTCTCACTTCTGATTGTTGTGCTCACCATTGTATTTCTTTTATTTATTTTCTTTCGAAAGGCTATACATTCACTCAATATCTTAAAATGTTAGACAAGATTAATGACCCTGATATATTTGTGCAAAACATTGTAAATAAAATGATTAATTAGTATCTGTCAGTTGGCGAGTATAAATAGCTGTCGAATTCATTCATTCAAACATTTATAATGTCTGAGGAAAATTCTCGCAAACCTACTTATTTTGTCTTTGACAAAAATTTATGGAAGCTTACCAAACCAAAATATGTACTTCAGTTTTATTTTTGCAAGGAATGTAGAGAAAAACTATTCCATTCGGAAGATAAATTAGTGAGATATGAAAATGGGGTCACTGTAAAATTTGACTTATGCGAGGATTGTGTTACAAAGAATTGTCGAGTGACTGACATGTGTGTATAAAAGGACAGAATTTTTACTAAAATATTCATTCTTGCAAAATGATTCTTGTTATTGAGGAAATTGCTCGCTTTCTAGACTGCTCCGTCCGTAGCCTAGCCGGACATTTAGATAACCCTCAAACAAGAGTTTGTGTACTAACAAAATTTTTGGATCGTAAAGTCCGCACAACTTACCTAAACAAGGACTCTGAAAGAAAGACCTTTCGATTTGGAGGTATTACACAAAAAGGCGCAAATAGAATTCGCGCCTATGGACGCCTAAGGCGTCCATATAATATTAGCATAGCACAACATTTTTACACAAGACATCGTATACAACTTAAGAACCCGTACCTAAATTGTGTAATCGAACATCGCCCTTGGGCTAAGGATCAATTTTATCCTATCGAGTTATTGGAATTTGTTGATGATGAGATAGAGAAAATTCCTAGCTTGTCATTGGAATTTTCAGATAAGGCCAAATTTTCTCCTCCAGATAGTCCTGAAATATTTATGGACAAGGAATTTGAAGACGAGATGGAAATTTATAGGGGAGACCTTAGTCAAGATGAGTGGTAAAAACACACGCACCCTTGAAACACGCGCACATATAACACACGCACACCCATACACACCCGTGTGCACTGAAAATGATGGAAATTGATAAATTTCATCTTCTTTTTCTTAATTTTGTAATTTTACTCCTAAAAAGTGCAACTCCTTTTATTAAATTCTGAAATCTACTACTTTGTCACACTAATTTTGTAAATTTACCCCTAAAAACTATGTCTTCTTTCTCTTAATTTTTTAATATTTTAAAAATTGTATCTTTGCTTTCTTAACTATGCAATTTTACCCCTAAAACTTTTGACTCCTATTTATTAATTTTTGCAAAATTGTATTTTAAAATTTTATCACGAATAAAATTTTTACAATAATATGGTGTTAAATATCTATTAAAAATAAGAAAAATCTTTATTGATAAAAAAATAGAAAAAATTGTAAAAGATAGGAGTGTGGCTTCGCCATTTGACAGGCATGCCCAAACTCAACCAGGGAAGTGAGAATTTATACTCAAGTCCACTACTACCGATTTCCAATGTGAGGATTTCCTCACAACATTCGATAGTTGGTATAGAGTTGGGTGCCCGTACCCCTGGCTACTTTCCAACCCTATAATTACAACAAAATTCTAGGATGGCGATTATTAATATGCCCAAAATTTAATACAACAAAATCGGAAGGGCGGACAATGCCCTTACCGACATAAGGTTTATAAATTTTTGTGAGGGGTTGAGTAATAATTGATCCATCTTTAATAGATGGCCTAAGAAAATTTGGATATTTGATTAAAATTGGAACATTATCAGATTTTGTAAAATCGAAAACTTGCTTCTTAAAATTTTCGTAGCAGAGACCTTGATTGTTGATCACATCCCAGTTGAGAGTCATTCCGCGGACTTTGAGCACATAGTCCGGTTCAGTGTTGGGAGTAGACTTCTTTTGAAGTTTCAGCCCATATTGTTTAGCGCCCCCTGAGCAGTACTCCAAAATATCAAAGTCTGGGTATTCATCAGTAAACTGACCCAGATGAGGCCCTAATTCAAGTGGGCAATTGTTGTCTGGGTGGGCGAAAATTAATGAATCGGTGTCGGTGTAGAGTAGTTGACACCCAGGCGTTCTGACAACCTTCTGCATGGCATGCAGAAGGTGAATTCTCGCTGCTGAAGTGGTCCAGAGCGAGATGATGACGTTTGAGGAGTCATGCTCCTCGACCCAATCTTTTTTCTTGATGTAGTTGATTAGAATGACATCTTCGGTGAGCTCATCAATTGCGTTGATTGTAATAGAAGGGTCGTCACACATTTTAGCCAATTCATTTGGGTCGTCTGTAATTTTGCACTGAGAAAGTCCAAAATTACGTAGTGAGAATCGACCCCACAAATTGTTTAGACACAATTTTGCTTGTGTCCTCTTACCCTTATTGACCTCCATCTTCTCCCTCTCAATCTTAATTCCAAACATTTCGAGGCACTCTTTCATAAACTTATCTTCCTTCTCCTTGTTACCTTTGATGGCACTATCGAAGCCAGAAGAGTGAATTTTCTGTGCCATAAATTCACTAATGTAGGGTCTGAAGAGTGTGTCGTCATAACTTTTAAATTCTAGCACCCTAAATAATTTGGTGACCACATACCCCTCCTTGAGGGCCTCATTTAGTTCAATCGATGTGCATGTGCTAACCCACCCTCTTTGTTGATCTGTGTGTGGGCAACAGTAATTCTCCTTCACATCTCCATGTGGGTGCTCACGGGCACAAGTTGAGCAAAGAGGGAAGAGAAGTCTTTCATCATCATCTTCCCCAATTTTCATGGGCAGGACCGGAACATCAATATTTCGTGGTGGGATGATAAATAGTTTTAGAAGAGCAAGTTGATAAGTGTTGTCTTCAGGCTTAGTCCAGTTGACATCTTTGTTTATGACATGCACTTCAGGGTGTCCAACCGGGTACCTTGTAGAAACATTAATAAAAGGATAAAGAGAAGTAACATCGTAGTAAGAAATTTTCTGGCCAGGCTCAGCCTTGTGGAAGAGTTTGAGAGGGCCTGTCCTTCCACCATAGAATGCAGACCTAATATTAATGGGACCATCATCTAAATAGTTCTTGAACATTTTCCTCATTTCGTAATCTTTTGATACCATAGCTCGTATTTCACACTCCCAATATACTTCCACTTTCACTCCCAAATTCTTGATAAAATTTAAACGTTGTTGGTCTTTTTGTCTCTGTTGTCCTGCAGTAAGACCTGTTGGGAGTTTAATATCATCTTCCGGGTAGCATTTTATACATCCATGCCAGCAACACCCATTGACTTCGATGGCCAATTTCTTCTCTTTAATCCACCCATCTAACTTATATTTACCCATTTTCTTCTCCCCATTTTCTGAGTGGGCTGTCCTAATGTTGACCATATTCTTTTCAGAGTACCACTTGAGGAAGCGGAGGGCCAACAAACTTTGATTGTCCACATTGTCGTATCCTTTTTCTGGTACAATTCCAATATGTTGTCTTTTGAGGTGGTTCATGCGGAAATGCTTCATGCAGGCTGAAGCAATTGTCATGGACTCTCGTAAAACATCAAGTCCATTGGAAACCTCCAAAAATTCTTTTCTGAAGGCAATAAGAGCAGCCATTAAAATATCCACATCGTTTGTACAATAGGCTGCTAGTTGTTCACTTAAATTGAATGGCTCATTTTTATGTTGCTCGAACCATTTATCGAACTGAGCCCTCTTTTCAGGCATCATCCCATTTGCAAGGTAATCTTCCTTAGTTGGGAGGATTTCCTGATGTATCACTGATGTATTAGAGAAAGGTTGATGGGAGAAGGTTATAGTTCGATCCTCTCCGCAAACAGTACAATCGTTGTTTACCTTACTAATACATTCGGGGCAATTGATTTTTGCTGAAATAAAATTCACCTCATGAAGTTTCCCCTTTTCGCCTTGTTTGTGCTGCATAGTCTCGAAGTCAAAGGCGATAAATCGGTAGGGTTTGGACTTTTTGGGAGTAAGAGGTTTGATGTAGCAGCCTCTTTTAGGGTCATGGAAACTGAAGCAAGTGGTGCAGTAGCGTTCAGAACATACATGCCCACTGCGACCGTTCCGGTTGTTGTCCTTTACAAGATAAACCACGCCACATTTCTCACACTTTTTCGAATTATTGCAGAAGTTAGATTTGAGATGGTGGGTATAGCAGTCCTCATTATTAAATTCCTTGTAGCACCCATTGCACAGTTTGAAGTAGTTGTCTATCTGTTGGCAAGGAAACCCAGGTCCAATCCTGGAGCAGTTCTGACACTTTGCTAAGCAGGATGTAGAATGGTCGCTTTGACGATGATAGATCTTTTCACACGATAGGCAATATGCTTCACCGAATAAATCACTTGCCCTTCTAACCCCATCAAAATGTTGATTTTTGTAATAAAGTAAAATGGGGGTATTGTAATTTTCATCCCCATATTTGAAAATAGGCTTCTCATTGAATTCCCCAAAAATAAAAACTTTAAACAGGCCTTCGTTCCTTGAATTCCAAAAGTCCACCACTTTGGGCACCCACTCAATTGCGTTGTAGGTAGATTGATCAAGAGGTGCTCGCACATTTTCCATCAGATCCTTCGTGTCCTGCTCGAATCGATGGGCCATTCCATATCGACTGTGCATGTAGTTATAGAATTTGCTTCTCGACCAGGAACATATTGAATAGACATAAGAAGCAACTAGGGCATAAAATAGGCAAAAGTTGTCCGAATTACGAATTTTGATCAAGGCTTTGTCGTTGATCCGACGAGTAGACTTCCCGCCTCTACCTTGAATATTCCGTGTTGGGTGAAGATTCTTCTTGTCTACGCATGTAACTGAAACATTAAAATTTTCACCCCATAATATTCCTTGATCTTGTTTCTTGGATTGGGCAACCTTTAGGAACTGATTGAGAATTGAATCCACCGTGTTGGGAGTAATTTCACGGATTGGGATCCAAATATCGGTTTCCAATAATTGACTGCTCACGGTACAGCCTAGTTGGTCTGGATTGAGTTGATTGTCCCGACAGGTTTCCAGAGTCTGATCAATGCACTTTTGAAATAGATCCCTTAGCAATCCCTCTGGATCTTCGGGTAAACCAGATATTAAAAATTTAGTAGAAAGTTTGGTAAGATTGAATTTTCGGGTGATTTTTGTTTCTTCCCCCAAATGTTTTAAAAATTTACCTCCTCCTGATTGCAAATCAAGTAAATTGTTGATCAGGAACATCTTTGATTTCTTTGTTGGTGGAGGAGTCATTGTTCAATAAAATCCAAAAATAAATTCCAAAAATAAGGAGTAATTCAAAATTAGTAAATTTGCAGAAAATTTCAAGAATGAAGAAAGAAATCTAAAATCCTCTACTTTTAAGGATCCCCAAATGATTAATGTTTGGTAGAATAGGAATTTCTTTCCATTTCCTTTTATTTCCAGTCGGGGAGGCAGGTTAAATTTGCATAAAAAAGGAAAAAGGGAAAGGATTTCGTAATACATACTTTTACTTTTATTCCTTTGGAGGGAAGTGTGTGTATAACATACAAAAGGATTATAACCTTTTATTTCCAGTCAACTAAAAATAAATTTGCATAAAAAGAAAAAGAATCTTAAGAAATATTTGTAAATAAAAAGAAGGGAATTTTGAGAAAATAATAAGTTCAGGAGTAGACGACGAGACGACGAGTAATTGTTGAATTTTAATTAGTTTAATCTATTAAATTTATTGTCTGCCTTGTTTTAATTTAATTTTTTAAATTTTTACTAATATTTTTTTATTTCTTATTTTTACAGTATTTTTTCATTAATTTTGGGTAATTAATAGAGTGAGGGTAATTATAAATTTATTTTCATTTATTTATTTTTTGCTATTACAGTAATTTTTAATTAGTGGGATTGTTATTTATACATTATTTTTACCTAATATACTTCGTCTTATTAACTTCTTACTTCCATTTATTAATTTTTTCCTTATTACAGTATTTTTTCCTTTTTTATTTACACCCTCTTTTATTTTAAGGAAGAAAAAGCTTAAAAATTTGGGGGAAAAATATTACGCAACCTTTTGTAAAGAAAAGCTTTTGCGGGGACATTTGCATAATTTAAGAAATATCAAAAGGTTTAGGTTGTAAAAGAAAGGAGAGTAGGAAAAAGCCTCAAAACCTTTTGGTTGGGAGGGATGGTTGGAGGAAACCTTTTATTAGAGAGGTGTGGGTGGGGGAAGAAGAGTCTCAAAACTTTTTGGTTATTGGGGAAGGGGTCGGGAGGGAAATGATTTTTTGATTTTGATTGATTAACTGACAGCCCCCTCTGCCCCCGCGACACGGGGGTCGGGTTAACTACTAACATGCTGCGCCGAAAAAATGGCGCCTATTCGTCCGCGCCTATTCGGCCGCGCCTATTAGTCGTGTACCCAACTACACACCCCATTTATTCGCGAGAGAGAAAACATTTTATTCGCAGGATAAATCAAAAATGTTAAAAAACAAATGAACATATCAAGATATAATTTTATACTCTTCAGCAATCTGTGACCAGAAATTATAAAATATATCTACACCACCAAATTTTTTCCTCCACAAAAATTCTTCCATGTAACTATTTAGTAAACCCCTGTGTGTACCATAACGTTCTTTGTGTTTTTGTTTGAATTTCTGCCATTGCGATTCTATTGTATTTGTATGTTGTTTTGTTTCTTTGTTGACAAATCCTACACTATGGTTGACAGTGTAGTGCGTGTATCCTTCCGGTAGATTTTCAATTCCTCCATATGCGGCCCAGCAATCCGAGACTACCACTGATCCTAGTGCAAAATAAAGATAAAAATTTAAGAAACAAACCAGGCTCAACATATTTTTGTAAAATAGGAAGCAATGTTAGCGCATTTCTAGCCATAACAGGTTCCATTCAAAAAATACGAAGCAGCAACATCTCTACAAAACATCTTCCAATCGACAATAGTTTTTGTTGATAAACCCATATCGAATTGAAATTCAGCTTGTGTATGTGTATCGCGACACCAATAGTATGTGAATTCAAGTGCGTGTGTGTCTTGCTTTGGTGTCAAATGGGAGCCAGAAAAAAACGTACCGTCAAAAAAACCTTTTGTAGGCATTTTGCCACCATGGTTCGTTCTTTGATTACATCTCCAAATGGGCCATGCACTTTTCTTTTGGTTGAGCTTGACCATTTGTTTCCCGCATTCACAATTTCGAGTATATAATAATATTCCCTGCGCGCGAATATCTCGCGAATAAATGGGGTGTGTAGTTAAAGTAAATAAGTTCCAGCTAAATTTGGTGCTCCCTGGCCCCAAATATATCCTTTTTGTTTGATTGTAGGCAAAAATTAGAAAGGCAAATTGGATGGAAGAAAGGAAAAAGTCTGACCATTTTGTAAAAATATAGGGGAAAATTGGGGAGGAAAAAATGGGGTCTGTATGTTTCACTATTACCCTTATTTCATCCAATAAAAATTTTTTTCAATCACTTCTTAAAAAGCCTCTATAATGTAAACACAGACTCCAATTATAAAATTTTAATTCTATAAATTCTTCAATTTTTTAATTAAAATAAATTTAAAGTAAAAGATGGGGGGCAGATTCCTCTATTAATTTTTGTAAGAACTGATATAGGTAATACTAAAGAAAATGAAGAGAAAACGCCTCCATTTATTTATGTACGGCATCTTCAATTGTTAGAGGAGGTTAAATAATTAAATTAAAAATCCTATATATAATTTTAGATTTAATGTCTGTCTGTCTGTCTGTCCGGGGGGTCATTTCGGCGCATCTATGTAGTAGGGCGCAACAAAAGAAAATAAAAGAAAGGGGCGTGTAGGTTACTAAAAAAGCAGTAAAACAAAAAAACAGAAAGAATTTGCATAAATGAACAAAACAAAAAATAATTTTAGAAGAAAGGGGCGTGTAGTAAACAAATGTGTATGAATAAACAATGTAAAAAAAAGAAGATTTTTAAGGTCAACTAGGGTAATATTGAAGTTTCCAGTCCCCATTTTTTCTCCCCAATTTTCCCCCTATATTTTTACAAAATGGTCAGACTTTTTCCTTCTTCCATCCAATTTGCCTTTCTAATTTTTGCCTGCAATCAAACAAGGATTATAAAAAGGAGGATTATTTTTTGGTATTTAAAAAGTATGATTTTTGAGAAGACTCATTTTCTCAATAAAAAAATGGAACAACTTAAGAATTTCAAACCTTTTGATTTACATGAAAAATTACGTTTGAGCGATAATGATTTCGATGCATGGCTCGAAGAGCTTGGACTTCTTCATGGAAAAAGAACCTGCTATAAATGTGGGGGTCGAACAAAAATCAACGTTATGAAAGACGAAAGATATGGATGTTGGCGGTGTACAACCAGAAATTGTAGAGCAAAACAAGGTTATTTTTTCAAATTTTTAAAAAAATCTTTACTCTAAGGTTATTTATGTGGTTGCGAAAGAACTGAATAAAGAATAATTCTTTTTTATCTGTATAAAAAATATGGGAAAAAATTAGTGGAAAAATAATCCTCCTTTTTATAATCCTTTTTGTTTGATTGCAGGCAAAAATTAGAAAGGCAAATTGGATGGAAGAAGGAAAAAGTCTGACCATTTTGTAAAAATATAGGGGGAAAATTGGGGAGAAAAAATGGGGACTGGAAACTTCAATATTACCTCAACTAGGAAAAGACAAGTACATCTAAAACTTAAATAATTTTTTAACTTGCAAATGCAAAATATATTTTTTAGACATTATTAGAGAGAGTTTTTTTAGGTTTTTCTCTATTTTTTTTGCGAACTAGTTTTGATGAGATATGCACAAAAAACACTGTTTTTGGTCGAAATAATGAGTCTATATTGGACCTATTCGAACCTAAAAAACCTATTTCGGCCTTTTTGAACCTAAAACCTATTTGCAACCTATTTTGGACTTTTTTATACCTATTTTAGGTTTTTTGATAGAAATCTTAAAAATTGTCTTTATTTTCGCAAATTTTTGAGAATTTGAGTTATTTTTTCACTAAATCTCTGGTTTTTTATAAAAAAATTTATAATTTTGATATTTAATTCTTTTTTAAACAATTATTTGTAAAAATTGCTTTAAAGACAAAGACTCCGATTTATATCGATATTTATGTTATTCAAAATAGTTCTCAAAGGTGTGACTAGTTCGAAAGAGCTCGCCAAGCTGAGTCGAATAACACCAAAATCAACGCGATCTGATTTCATAGGGCTTAGTTACATGATCCCAAATATCGAACAACTATACGGGGGAAAAGAAATTTTTGAGGTGAAAAATTCGATTTTTTGAATGATAGTTCATTTGAAATAGCTTCTCAGTCTGAGTTGATTGACACCAAAATCAGCGCAATCTGACTTGATCAGCGCAATCTGACTTGACTCATTTTGATGAGTTCGACGAGCTGAGTCGAATGATGCTGAAACCAGCTTAGTTTGTAATTATGAACAAAGTAATAGCCAACAGAATCTTCGCTGGAAAAACTGTTTTTGTGCTGCTACGGAGGGTAGGCCGGGCATGGTCTTCGCTACACGATGGCCGTGCTTCGCTGCGGTCGTGCTCGCTTCGCTCGCGGCGACCGTAGCGAAGCGGCGGCCGTCGTTCCGCTCGACATGCCCGGCTTCCTCCGCAGCGGCAAAAACTTTTTTCCGCGTAAATTGATGTGTTTAGGCGTTTCTGCCTTAGACGCCGAAAATAGGCTGCGCCGAAAAAATGGCGCCTATTCGTCCGTGCCTATTCGGCCGCGCCTATTCGTCCTGCTCCGGTGTAGTTATTCCCTTTAGCTTTATTTATTTTATAATTAATTAATAACTAACCAAATTTTGCAAGATTATTCTTGTCTGTTAAATAATCAAGTTTAAATTTTTCTTTATTTTCTACAAGTAAAGCAAAGCCGAAGAATGTTGAATGTTGCAAATTGAAATAAAATGTTACTTCTGCTTTTCGTTTTTTTGCCCAAATTAAATTAAATGGTCTGGAGTGATGACCAGTATGCATTCTGATGACCAGTATGCATTCCTAACTGTTATGACCCCGCTTACGTAGAGATCAGAACAAAAGGTTTATCGCACACAAAGAAATACAGAGCAGGTGAAGATAGGTTGAAGAACTAAAACTGGGAGAGAGAACTAACTATTGGCTGGGCTTTTATACTAAACACTTTAAGGGCTGACGCCCATACACAACACCTCCCCCCTTGAAAAAAAGGTTCGGCTTCACTTAAAGCCGAAGCTTTACAATAACTCAACACTTTGCCAGCCAAACAAACAACAACAAAATACATACAAAATTTTGGGGGAATAAGGACAATGGGAACAAAAAATAAATACAACATTACAAACAAAAATACAACAATAATATTATCACAAATTTATATATTTATTTATTTTACACATCTACATCTCCATCTGTTTATCTTCTTCAACATCTTTCATTTTTGACTTGTTCCCATTTGCTTCTTTCATCTTTGACTTGATCTTCTTTGAGCTGTCCACACTGCTAGCACTGGAAGAAGTCACACTACTTTCACTCACTATTGTTTCTTCACTAATATTCATCCTTTTGATGTCTTCATTCAGCAACTTCTTTTTATTACTCCACTCATCACGCCGAATTTCTTTAAACGACCTGGTTACAATACTCTTTAGCACTGACACTTTGACTTTCCAGGCGTTTTCGGTTTTTCGCAAAATTTCACCCTTCAACCACTCAATTTTGCCACTTCTTTTATTTGTGTTCTTCACTTTCACTTTTGTCCCGTTCGGAAACGCATTTTTCTGTATCTTGAATGTTGCCTTCTTTTTACTCCACTTGTTGTATTTTGGCTTTTGATTTTGCACTGACACTTCTTTCAAGCCCGGCAAACCCAAGATACACACTTCACTATTCACTACATGGAAGTCCATAAAGACGTCTTTGTCTTTCACTCTCACTTTGCTTTTGAACTTTCCTTCAATTTCCACTTTGTTGTCACCCAGCCCTATACCACTGTAATTCACTTTTTCAATTGTTGGCTGTCCAATACTTTTCCACACTTCTTTAGTGACAACATTTATCTGCGAAGCAGTGTCGACAATCATTTCAATATCCAATTCTCCAAACTTCACTTTTTGCTTAATCCACTCTTCTTTTTCAGCACTTTGCATTGGATCGAAGATATCCAGGATTGCACAATATGGAGAACCTGAATGATTATTATCATTACTCCACTGCCTTTTAGGCTGATATTGTTTATCATTCAAGAACTTACAATGCATTCGCCAGTGACCAAAACGCCCACAATGACTACACTTCTTTTGAATGATATTTTGCTGATACTTGACGTTTGGTTTGGACCACTGTTTTTTGCACTCACTTCCATTTTCACTTCCACTCTTTTCATAATACTTCACTTTTTGCACTGTGTTGACTACAGGCACTTCTTTCTTCACTTCACTAATTTTTTCTTTTACCAGGTACAGTGCCTCACTTTTGTTTGCCATATATGCCCGACACTCTTCAATAATTTCTTTCAAGGTCACTGCCTGTCCTCTTTCACTTTTACTTTCAACACTCTTCATGGCAACTTGTCGCACTGAGGTAGCATCACTAGGCAAACCTGAAATAAAAATAAGAATTTTCAATTCTTCAATCTACAAGGCCATTTCTGCACGCTCACATTGAGCATTCACTACATTCCCAAACTCAACAATATCTTGGAGGGCACTACACTTAACATTTAAGGCCTCGAACCTTTTCAACAATTTAGACCTATGGTCACTAAACTCTTTCACTAATTCACTACAGAGTTCGTCAAACTTCATCTCACTCAATTTGGTTGGCAGCATCTTCCGTTCAATCTGGGCATACTCTTCTGGCCCCAATTTACTCAACAACAATCTCACTTTAGAGGATTCTGGCAGGGTTTTACCCTCCTCCTCAAAATAGGAACGATGCCTGCCTAACCATGACTCAAAGGTCATACCACTCGTCAAATCGAAACTAAACTCACCGATCATGCCAACCAATTTGCTATACAATTCGGTGTCGTTCAACTCACTCGGCTTTAACAGCCTCACTAACATTTTCTCGAACTGCTCCTGTTGAGCTTTCAGCAATTTCTCCAATACTTTTGCCTCCATGTTCACTCACTTTTCGGTTTTACAACACTACAATTGTCCACACTTTTTACTGCACACAGCTTTCGTTGACGACACACAGCTTACGTTGACGAGCACACTGAATTTGACGAGACTGGTTCTTTTACTCGACCGCGCCACTGTTATGACCCCGCTTACGTAGAGATCAGAACAAAAGGTTTATCGCACACAAAGAAATACAGAGCAGGTGAAGATAGGTTGAAGAACTAAAACTGGGAGAGAGAACTAACTATTGGCTGGGCTTTTATACTAAACACTTTAAGGGCTGACGCCCATACACAACACTAACTAACAGATCAACTTCTACTCAATTATTAGTGATGTTAAACGATTTCTATAATGTTATCCAGGAAAATAAATCTATTGATATTGTTTATATTGACTTTGCTAAAGCATTTGATTCAGTACCTATTAACAGAATACTCTATAAATTGAAATCAATCGGTATAGCTGGGAAGATATATACGTTTATTAAGAATTTCCTAGAAAACAGGACCTTTAGAGTGAAAATTGAGAATACCCTCTCTGATAGCTATCCAACCTTATCTGGTGTACCACAAGGTAGTGTCCTTGGACCTTTACTTTTTCTAATATATATTAATGATTTACCAAAATATTTACCTGAAGGTATACATATAAAAATTTATGCAGACGACGTGAAACTATATATTGAACATAACAATGATTTAAGAACTGAAGTTCTATCCGAAGCTCTATCATGTATTGAACAATGGTCTTTTCTTAATGGTTTAGATATTTCACTAGAAAAATGTGTTACTCTCTACGTAGGGAAAAATAATAATAAAAGAACATATAAGTTACTAGGAAAACAAATTAGTGAAGTAGATAGTGTTCGGGATCTTGGTATTACAATTGATTCTAGTTTATCATTTTCCCAGCATTATGAGAAAATTATTAAAAATGCTTATTTCCTCACGCACCAGATATTTAGAGTAATTAAAACTAAAGATATAAATAAACTTGTATTTTGCTACAAAACATATGTAAGGCCCTGTCTAGAATACGCAACAGAAGTATGGAATCCATCAAAACTGGAAACCTCCCACCAAATAGAGAGAGTCCAGAAATTCTTTACACGAATTGCCCTTAAAATTTGCTCCATTACACCTAGGAACTATGAAGAAAGATTAAAATTATGTAAGCTTAAGAAGCTAGCTGAGCGACGCTGTATTTCAGATTTATGTATGACATACAAGTTTATAACTGGACATACACATCTAAGACCAGATAAATTCTTTATATTTGCGAAAAGAAATTTACGCAGGAAATATCTAATTCAAAATAAGGGGTATTCATTTAAGACAAAAAATAATTTCTTTATTAGGGTCATAAACATTTGGAATAAATTGCCTAGAGAAGTCATTGAGTGTACAAATCATAAAAAATTTAGAGTATTAGCTAATTGTGTAGATTTTGGTCTTTAAGGATTTTTAACATTATTTTTCATCAAATTTTTTTTTTCATCAAATATAATCACATACATATATTTTTAATCACATATATATTTTTTTTAATCAGATTTATTTTTTCAAATATCATTTATTTTTTTTTTTAAGTTTTATAATTTTACCAAGGCATTTATTTGTATTGTTTTTTTATCCATTGTAAGTGTACATGTTTGTATGTACCTTTTGGTGTTCGTTATAAATAAAATAAAAATAAAAAAAAATAAATGGTCTGGAGTACGGCATAAAAATATGTTCTACTTTGATTTGCTCAACGGCATGACCAGTTATCTTAACAATATTTTTAGATAAAATATATTTAGACATGCTTAAAAACATCCTTAACCTTTCTTCTACCGCATTACATTTCTGACCATTTTTAAGAAAATTCAAAATACCAAATATACAAACTCGGGGTATGGGATCATTGAGTCCCGCCGGTTGAGTCCCGTAGCCATGAATCGAACCCTGCCCCATCAGACCTGCCCCACCTGGAATCGAACCCTGCCCCATCAGAAAATCAGATTTTGAATGAAGCCTATCAACTTAACCACCACTCAAACACATATTTACAAAAGGAATACTGAGAGAATTATAAGTATATCATGTACTTTTCTTTGAAAAATTTGATGATTACCGTAAAAACTGTATTAACTACCCTGGGTAATTATTGTTTCGATCTCTCGCTGGAGGGGGTAATAAATAGAGGCGGGATAATTAATAGAGGTTATTTTAGAAAGGCTAATTGTAACTATTTTTAAGGGAGTAATTAGTGTTTCAACCTTTCGCTGGAGGAGGTAACTAATACAGGCGGGGTAATTATTTGAGGGAGGGACATTAATACAGTTTTTACGGTAAGTATGAAAAGTACGAGTCAATATGCCCATACTCGTATCTGCCTAATTTTTTGCTCGTACAATCGAGCACAGATACGAGTACGAATTTTATTAAAGCTTCAAACATTTGTTAGCGGTTTCACTATATGGAAAAAAGGAAGTGTTAAAAAATGGGGCAATGTACACATTTGAAAAAATTAGCCGTCCAATTAATTTTGAGGCGGAAAAAAATACCTCCTCCTCGACATTTTGAGATTCTTGGAGAACAACAACTTCCTGACTATCTTAAATGATAAAAATATTTTTTAACAAATTACATTTTCCAGAAAATATTTAAAAAAAAATTTGTTTTTTTATTTAATTTTATTCAAATTTTGCCACAACTTTTTTTCATATTGGAATAAAAAGTAAAAAACTGGCAAATAAATTCAAAAGACGTTTTTTCCTAATAACTAATAGTTTACCTAATGTATTACTAGCACAACATTCAGCAACAGGTGGGAACAGTCCTTGAAAATCTTCTTCTGGCTTGAACTATTCGTTTCAACACCCAAATTTGCTCCGATTTGTTCCTCTTCCACAACATTTTGAGACGGTTGGTAAATAACAGTCGGCTGAGTATCTTAAATGACAAAAATATTTCTTTGAATATGTTACATTTTCCAGAAAAGTAAAAAAATTTTTTGCTTTGATCATAAATTTTATTTTGATCATAAATACTCAAATTTTATTTAGGAGCATCCAAAAAAAGGAAAAAAAATTTTCCTTTTTTTAATCGCCAATTTTTTTTTAATTTGTCAGAACTTTTCGGTACTTATTTAGTTCCCCCCCCCCTCCCCTCAGCCATTTTTACATATTTTTCGAAAAAAATGACCGGGGGGGGGGGGGGGAACTAAATAAGTACCAACTTTTCTTCTGAATGGGATAAAAAGTGTTAAAAACTGAAAAATAAATTCGAGACATTTTTCCCGAACAAAATAACTAATTGTTTACCCGATGTACTACATTCTTGACTAACAAACGAGGAAAGACCCTCAACTATATTTTTGGGGTTGACAGGTTTATTTGATGAAGAACACGAAGGAGCATCCTCAAACGAGAATTGACCCTCAATATTATTTTTGGGTTTGACAGGTTTATAAGAACAGCAAGGTTCATCCTCTTCAAATACTTTAATTTTATTTTGATCATGAATATCCAAATTTGGTTTAGGTTGTTTTGTATTTTTATCAGGTGAGTCAGAAGCACTATCATCGCTAGCATACTGAAAAGTACACTATAATAAATTATACCTCTTATAAATTATACCTGTCTTTTACCAATTAATTCAGGATGATAAGTCCTTAAATGATCCATCCAATGTTTCTTTTGAACGGGCTTTGCACATCCATCAACAGAACAAGTACCGCTGTCAGGAAAACTTTTGAGACTTTTGAGGGGGCGTTTAATAATTTTTCTTTCCTCATTTAAAAATTTAGGAACAGGTTGTATTGCCGGTAATGGAGCTGAATAATTAAATTATAAGAATAAAAAATCCTGCAGAATTCCTTCGTAATAATTGGAAGCCCCCCCCCTCCCCCCGCTTTTTTCCTTTCTGTTTTTTCCGATTTTTTCCCTCATTTTATAATAAATTATATAACATTCGAAAGAGCCCTACGAGCTGAGTCGAAAGACATTAAAATCAACGAAATCTGACATATGTGAAAAAATTATGGCCGTTTATTTTATACCCATGCATTGACACAAAATGTTTTCCAAACATGGATTTAGCTTCATAATTTTGATAAGAATCATCAAATCCTGCCGATATAGGTATCATTTGATCAAACTCGAAAAGTTCTTTTGAATGATATATAATAAATTAAATATCAAACAAAAAGACTCAAAATGGTTAGTGAAACGATAAAAATGGGGGTGGGGGCGACTCCAAACTATTACCACTTCCTTTCCTTTCTAACTTCTAAACTCCGTAAGTTTTATCGGCAAGTTATACTGAGCTTCCCTTTTGATTTCTTATTTATTAAACTCAGTTTGTTTGGTTTCGGTTTTAGTGAGCTTAGTTCGATAAGCTCTTTTTGATTGCCATAAAATCTGATAGTCATAAACAGATAAGAGGAGGGATATATAAATGGAGGGTAACTTGTTGATAAAACTGAAGGAGTAATGGATACAGAAAGGAAAATAACTATTCTTAGAAAACAAGAACCTTCCATTTGTTGTGTGAACAGATTTAAATCATTGAATGGAAGAACATTTAAATTAGCGGAGAGCCTTCCGACACCAGCGGCATTACGCGCCACAATCTGTAAATATTAAATTTTTATACACGGGAAAAATTTTCCGGACTGTATATGAAGAGTTAAAAATGTAGCTCTTGCCCAGTTTATGCGTCCAATCAAAATAAAATTGGATTTTTCCTTATATTTTGAAGTTGGGGTTGGGTTCTTTAACATTTATTCATGTTCGGGACCTACGCCCACTGGGTCTGGGCCGTTCCTTGCCCTTCCCAAGAAATTTTTGAAAGTTGTAGTCAATTTTTAAAAATTTCGGAAAAACAAATATAATTTTCCGAAATTTCGGTGGATAGGGCAAGGAACGGCCCAGACCCAGTGGGCGTAGGTCCCGAAGTTTTGGACCCAACCCCAACTTCAAAATATAAAGAAAAATCCAATTTTATTTTGATTGGACGCATAAACTTTCATTGGACGCATAAAAGGCAAAAACTGGACAAAGCCAAAAATGTTACATACTCTTATTAATTAGCTTGATTTATTTTCATAATTAAAGCTTGGTCTCCAGGGGTGTGTTGAAGTTACAAAAAAACTTCCCAATACGATCTACCAGGTATTGACCTAGCCTTGTCCCCCTTAACTGCTTCTTTAAGAATGTATCTAATGGTCATATCTCCTCCTTCTTCATCCTCACTATATAACTCTGTGGCATAATCAATCAGAAGACATTTATAAAAGGTAAATTTTATTGTCATACAATTCTTTTAATTCAAAAATAGAATTAAAATCATTGATTTGGTATTAATATTTTTGTAAAACTTTTTCTTCTTCCCATATGTTTATAAGTATTGAGGACAGAAAACTGATCATTATCTACATCCTTAAGGAAGTATAAAAGGAAAGGACCAGGCTCAGTAGTACCCACAACCCGGCTCTTCTCTTCCTCAATTTTCAAGTGTGGCATGGTTTCAAGTTATGGATCGATCCTCTTCTGACTTATTTCTTCAAGCTCCTTCGAATTATATCTCAGTTAGTATTTCCAACCCCCTATCAATCTATCTTTTCAAAAGCTCAATTTTTATTGGAAAGGAAAAACTCACTGTATAACAACCCGAATCACCGAGAACAACGTTGTTGATAAGTAAAGCCACAGAACCACGGCCATTATTTGTAAAAATATAACGAGGATTAGTCAAATTAATTCGATTCCCATCCTTTAGCCAGAAGACTTCTAATAATCCATTAAATGGAACAATTTGATTGTCAAAATAAGCATTTTCTCCTTCATATCTCACAAGATCATTCAAAAGCCTAGTAAATGCGGGAGCAGCGAGCATCTAAAGTTTAATTAACTATATATAAAAGTCAAATGATAAAAAGCCTAATCAAATAAAACTGGGTAAAAATATTGTCTATATTTGATAAGTATTAGGAACACGAGTTCATTATTAAATTTACAGAGAAGTTCAAAACTCAATAGGCGCTTAATAATTTTTAATTTTCTAGGTACCTTTGGATAGCGCTTTAAATGGGCTACAAGATACCAAAAAGTCCAAATTCCCGATTGATTAAAAAGTCAATCCAAGAACATAGAGAGAACGAAAGTTTGGATTTTTTGTCTAATTGTTGGCAATGTGTCTTTCAAACATAGGGCTGTTCAACCCCAAAATTATATTAGAGGCCCAGGATTATTTCAAGTAGAAAATAAATTACTACGTAGTCTGTGTCGGGCTAACTCAGTAACAGACAAATCAAGGGCGATCAACTCATGGAACGACCAAAACATGGAAGGATTTTTTAAAAAATCTGAATATTTTAAGAAATCAGGATATAAAAAAATTAGAATACTTTAAAAAACAAAATTAAAAAAAAATTCTGAAAAATTCAGATTTTTAAAATATTCCATGATCTGGTGTTCCATGAGTTGGTCATTCCGTGACTTGGTATTCCTTGAGTTGCCCCTCACCCACTTAGTCACTTATTCAAAGGGTACAGCCCAAGTAGACGCGCGGCCAAGTAGGCGCAAGGTCATAACTTGCTTCAAGATTTCCGAGTTTTTCAAAATTTAGTATTAAACGATTCTTCTCATCGAGCTAAAGAGATTGGTACCAAAATTGTTAAGGTCCATAAATTTTTCAGGTAGTTATGGCTTTGCGCCTACTTGGCCGCGCGCCTACTTGGGCGTGTCCCTTATTCAAATTAACTCCATTTATTGAAAATAAGCAACTCGCAAAATATTTAAAAAATAAGTTTTATTTCCAGTATATCTTTTGTAATGAATGAGAGTTAAGAAATTTAAGGGCCATAAAACCATTAAGACGGGGCTCCGACATTTAAACCGCCAAATAAGGAAGGATTAATAAAGAGTCCGCAATTATTGTCCGCAAAATTTGTTATACGATGAGTACTAGTTATTAACCCTTTAATCATAGTATGTAGTATGTCGATAACGAAAAGAATAGTTTCCAAAAATTTTTCGATATTTCGGTTTCCGTAGTTTTTTATTTCGATTTTTAAACTTTCTTCGATTTCGAAAACAGAAAAATATCGTCCTAACATATAGAAGATGTCGATTTAGGAAATTTGGTATGCTTTAAAATATACCTTAAATGTAGAAAAAAATCAGACAGTCAATAAATGATATAAAATATATTTAATTTAATGGAAAAAAATAATTTTTTATTTTAAGTTTGTATTTTATAAATAGGTAAATTCAGTAGAATGGCAATTTTTGAGGTATTTCTGTTTTATTTATATAGTTTGGCGTTTTTTGATAGTTGAAAAGGTAGAGAGAAAAAACATAAAAAGAGAAAAGATTAAGAGAGGAGAGAATAATTGCTTCGAGCCTATCATACATGGGAAAATTTTGAACTAGTTGCATTTTATTAACTTCCGGTATTACATATTTATATTTCTAATTCAAGTACATTATAGTATATTCCCCAATCCAAAATTTCCGGAAATGATTATAGTTATATTTCCGGATTCCTATTTATATATTTTCTATTCTATAGGATATACAATATTTTACGGATAATTATTTCCTTTTTTACTCACCTATCAATCTATTTATCTCTTCCGGAAAATTCCTATGTATTTAATAGAATATAACAATATTTTCCGGATCGATTTATATTTTTCCTCAACTCGATTATGCATCTATGTTTTCCGGAATTGCTTATATTTTCCGGTACTGTTTCCGGAAAATATAAATCGGTAATAGTTCGGATGGTATACCCCATTCTTTTTCCTTCCTCAAAATATTAAAAAATGGTCAGTCTATTATCAGATTATAGAACCCGTTGAGTTGTGTCGGATGACACCAAAATCAACCCCCGATCTCAACTTTGGGCCGAGATACAGACCCGCGAAAATTGAAAAATAATAGGGTGGACCAAGCTGATTTTTTGGATAAAAATTCGATTAAACTAATAATAGCTCATTCAAGAGAGCCTGTCGAGCTGATTCGAATAACATCAAAATCAACGTACTTGAAAAAGATTTGACAAAGTTATGACATAAAGTAATCCTTTTACGTTGGGAGACGCTTGTGCAAAACCCTTCGCTTTGCGCAGAGTTTTTGTCTGTATCTCTGCCCAAAGTTAAGACCAGGGGTTGATTTTGGTGTCATTCGACACAGCTCGACGGGTTCTATAATCTGATAACAGACTGACCATTTTTTAATACTCTTAGGAAGGAAAAATGATGGGGTATACCATCCGAACTATTACCTATAAATCTAATACTACTATTTATGTTTTCTCTTTACTTTTATTTTCAGTATACTTTTTATAATTGGCTCTAAAGGGTTACTGAAGGAGAAATCAAGAGAAATTAACAACTTGCTTCGAGCAGAGAACGCTTGTGAAAGTATTAACTAAAAACAATCCAAAGTTCCAGAAATATTTCACGTAAATTTTCTTTGAATTCTTTTGATATCCTCCTTAATCACTCGATGCTCCTTTAATCCCTCGATTTCTTTCTTTAATCCATCAATATCCTACTCAATCCCTCTTTGAACATAGCTTCTCTTAATCCCTCTATGAACTTAATCCCTCTTTGAACCTAGCTTCTCTTAATCCCATCAAATCTACGCTATCTCCTGCAAATGCTTCAAGTCTAATAACTTTCAATATCCCTCTTATTCACCATATCCTCTTTATTCTCCCGAATCCCTCGGTATATCCCTGATAATCCCCTTAAATCAATTCTAATCCTTCGTAAATTTAAGCTTTTGTTTACTTTAATGTTTAGATAATAGCTCATTCCTTGCCCGAGTCTCTGAAATTGATTCACCGACAAAAACAAACCGAAAATCGCGAAATTCCCGAAATCCCCTTTTTTTGCGGGCATTTCTTCCTTAAAATTGACATAATGGTCAGACCTTTTTATTTTCTCAATTCCATTCTATTGCCCTGTGAAGTTTTATATTCCAATAAAGACCTTATAGTAACAAGGAGGGACTAATGAAATATGAGTAGACAGATCTGACTGATCTTGTTAGATCGAGCTGGGGAGCTGAATATGCCACAGTGCAAATGAATTTCTACCCTTTTAATCCGCCCAACTTGCAAATGAAATATTAGTCATTGATTTACTCCCGGAGCCTGGAACCAACAAGGAACGGTTCCGAAAGGTACCGGCTTCTGAATTGGCTATTTTAAAAAGTTGGAACCGGAACCAAACTGCCCAATACCTAAAGACCAATAAATTAAATGTCGAAAAATTTTTTGGGAATGAGATTTTAAAATTTTATTTTAATGATTTTTGAAAATCAGGTTCAACTATAATATTTAATAATAATTACCTTTAATTCCAAAAACAGATTTATGAAAGATTCTCTTGCAAATAAATAAATTATTGTTGAAGCAGACATAATTTCTATGCCACATTCTTTTAGTTTTATGACCAAGTTTGAGTCAAACATTACGGGTATAGCCCAAGTCTAAACGGCGTTTAATGCAATTAATTTTTTCTAAAATGTTGACATTTTTCTATTATTGGAATTTATTTTTTGTATTTTTTCATTATACTTTCAGAAATTCCAAAAATTTTTGCCTGCGGCGCTGAAAAAAGGAGAATTTTGGTGGAGGGATAACTCTGTACGCCTAAAGCCTCTGTAAGTTTCACCGGAAGTTCCGGTTCCGAAAGTTCCGGTACGAGATACTACTCGTGCAAGAGTAAGATATTGATCTCAATTCTCGTAGAGACCATCCCTATCTGATATTTGTTCAGTCTATTATTATAAACTACCTATTTCAAATATTTTTAAAATTATTTTGGTTTGATTCATAGCTTAAAATAATTAAAAATCTGAAAATATATAAACAAATTAATTATTTTTATATCCGTTTTTTAAAAATTCTTGACATTTTTTATTGGAATTCATAAACGAAAAAGAATAATTTTTTAACTTTTAGTAAAATCTAAAATACCCTATCTGATAAAAAAATAAAGAATTTTCTTCGAAGATGTGCATTAGCTGCTTTAGTTATGTCAAAAAGTAATTCGAGGGGTAAGAGGAATTTATTTTTAATTTTGTTGGTGTTTTTATCTGTATTTTGTAGATGATCCATTCTTTTTGGATCTAAAAATTTCTATGAGTTTATTAAAATTATTATTTATGAGGATACTCTTGTGTTATCTCGACCCATTTTATTTTTCTTCCCCTTTTATTTCTATTTCTCAAAAAATGCACATGGGTCAAATTGAATTTATGTCGTGAGTTACCATGTGTTGAAATTAGAGATCCAATCTCAACGTTGGTATGTGTGCCAGTACTTCTATTTACAATACGCTCACTGTATTACCAGAATATTTTAAGAGAATAGAGAGTCCTATTCATCCAGAGTTACCATACACAAGCACAATTATGGACATTTGTCCTTAAATAACCAGAGCTGGGTACCTAAAAAACCAAGAGCTGGTTAACAATATCTTAATCGGATTCACGTGTGCTTTTTATGGATAAAGAAGAAGAAAAATAAAATAGGGGGAGATAACACAAGGGTACATTTATGAGTCCCCAAAAAGCTTAATAGGAAAGGCAGTCGACATAAATTCGTGTGAAAAAGGATTCGACTCCCTGGCCTCTACGTCTAGCCTATACCCGTAAGTATGTGTTCTTAAATAAACCAAGAGCGATCAAATATTGATACCTGAAGCAAAAACAACAGTCCGGTTAAATTAAGAAAACCGAATGTCTTTTGCATTAGCTGATGATGAAATATATACTGTAACCTACTGTAGAGCTAAGCTTTACCCTAACAAACGAACGGGGGATTTATAGACATTATTACTACCCTACCTTATAGTCAAGCAAATTAAATAAAAAATTGTTCATATTTCCAACTCTTCCGTATTTATATACGGAAATATTGCATCATCTTTTCTGAATTGATTTCCATAGGTTGTGACCAGTGATGGGAAGGTTCCAGTTCCAGTTCCGGAACCGGGCGGTTCCAGAACCGGTTCCGGAAGTGGAACCGTGGAACCGGTAAAGTTCCGGAACCGGTTTGGAACCGGAACCGCGGAACCGGTAAAGGTCTGGAACCGGTTTGGAACCGGAACCGTGGAACCGGCAAAGGTCCGGAACCGGTTTGGAACCGGTTCCAGTACCGGTTCCAAATATACACCCCTAATGATGGGTAAAATCAGAGAAATGAGCAAAAGATGGGAGTAGTGAGAAGAAAAGGAAGAGAAAATTATGACGGGTAAAAATGATTTTTTTACATTTTCTGTCATAATGATGTGTGGTTGACTGGATAGTGTGTTCGTTCTCAGTTTTGAGGACTTATAAGGGTATTAGGTTCGAACCCGAACTTAATGTATGACTAAATAAATTTGTTTTATATGGAAGATGAATAATATAAACTTATTTTTTAGCAAAAAAATTTGTCATGTTTTTTAATAGATGAATTCTATGTGCTACGACTTGCAAATTTTTAAAAATTTTCGCCTGCGGCGCAAAAAAGCATGATTCTTGGAAACTAATACAAAAAATTTTTTATTTTCGCCTGTGGTGCTGAAAATTGGAAGAAATCTAGCTTCTGGCCTTACAAAATTCTCAAAATTTTCGCCTGCGGCGCTAATTTAATAAGTCCTGTTCTAAATAACAATATCCTACTTCGGCTCCGGATCTGGAACTAAAATTGATTGGTATTCGAGCTGGAAAAAACAAAATGCCGAAACGGGAAATCTAGCTCTTAATCTCTCATAATCCCTCAAACCTTCCTTATACTCACGAATCTCTTTATCACTCCTTATGCTACTGATTTCCCTTAAATCGCCCTTAATAAATTCAGAAGGTCTCTAATAAACCTTATTTATGAAAAAAAAAATAAATTTTTTTCATTAAAATAGCTAAAAAAATTTTGTCACTGGAACCGGTTCTGGAACCGGTTCCAGAACCGGAACCGGAACCGCCAAAATTAAAAAAGCGGTTCCAGAACCGGAACCGGAACCGCCAAAATTAGCAAAGCGGTTCCAGAACCGGAACCGGAACCGCCAAAATTAATAAAGCGGTTCCGGAACCGGAACCGGTTCCAGAGAAATTTTGGAAGTTTCCCATCACTGGTTGTGACCTTGGTAGGAGGCACATGTCTTGACTCAAAGAAACATCGTAGTAAACATTACTTTTTACTCATGGGGATATTTTCCCCCTTTTATTTACTATTAAATTTCAATTTATTTTTAAATAATCATCTGACCACCTAAAATATACAACGGAGTATCTTTTAAATATTAATTTTTATATTATTGTTGAGACATTTTCCCATAAAGTTTAAACAAGTACAAATATTTTAAATTCATAAACTTTGAGGAATTAACCAGACTTGCACATGGATACGGATTTTGCTATCCGTATCCGGATATATCCGTGGGGTCAATATCCGTATCCGTTTGTATCCGTCCGACTTTTGAGTCATATCCATCCGCGGATATCCGCGGATATATCCGTGTTTTTCAAAATGGTCAGCCTGGCTAGAATTTTCAAAATGGTCAAATTTATTTAAATTCGGGTAATGGTTAGACAATGAGGTAATAATTGGATGCAGCAAAAGTAACCTTGCTTATGAACATTGGAGGTTCGAAAATCGGAAGGCAGAGATAGGAATTCCGACCCAACGCTGCTTATCAGAAATTATACCGACAAAAAAATTTTGAAAATTTTTGAGAATTTTTGAAAAGTTAAATTCCCGGTTTCGGGCCGAAATGAAAATTTCGGTTAACTGAGATTTTAATTTTAGCGCCGCAGGCGAAAATTTTGAGAATTTTGGGAAACAACGAAGCAAAATATTTTTCATTTTTCTAACAACTGTGCTTTATCTACAATAATATATACAATAAGGGCGAACAATAGGAATATGGCAAGATGCCGAATATGTGGAGACAGAATAGAATAACACTGCGACAATAGACTAAGACCCCGACTGAATAATAGGAAGGCTTTTATACTAAGCCGATACCCAACAATAAGTTTAAGTATTATCACGATTTTTCTAGTAAAGTAGTAAATATTAATTTCATTTAAATAATAGCAATTAGGTAATTCAATTAAATTTTATAAAAAGAAATTGGTTATAGTCATTTGAACCCTAAAATCATTGTGGTTGTATCCGAATATTTTTGAAAGTCAAGCTAAGCTTTGACTAAAAATATAAAGAGAAAAAACTCCGTTCATTGTATACCGGTTACCGTTTAGCCAACGGTTTTGTCCACCCTAATTAACAACCGCAAAAAAATTTTATTGTTCAGCGCTAAAAAACGGAGAAATCCGTTTTTTGACCAACAGAATCCTCAAAATTTTCGGTAATTCGAATAAAATAATAATACTATAATGTTAGCCTTCATATTTTAAATTAATAATAATATAAAGTAAACGTAATAAAAATTTTTTTGTTGATTCATAAATTTAAATTTTTTCATCAACTAAAAATTTAATTAAAAATTATTAGCAAATTTTCCTATGATTATTCCAAAAATTATTTTTTATTATCCAAAATTAACCAAAACTAACCAAAAATATATAAATTTATTTGGGAAATTGTACGATTTTAACATAAAAATTAATTTTAATCCGTTTCCCATGAATAATCATTAAAATTAATTTAAGCTAAAAAGGGGTATATAAACGAGTATATTTAGGCTGGTAATTAAATTTGACGAAAAATGGTCTAATTTTATTTAATTTTATTTAAATATTAAATACTCAAAAAATATTCTATTTATTCTCCAAATTTCTCCAATTCTCCAAATTTATATTTATTCTCCTCTCCAATACAACCCTGATTGGTCGGGACTTGGAGCTCCATATTGTAATAAGCTTCAATGGCACGGAAGATGTAAGTTTTATGCTGATAAAATTGAATTTAACGATGAATTTTCTCATCGCTCTCATATGGACCGACATCGCCACTACCAATCGTTTGTCAGATCAACAATCTTTTAAATTAAGTTGCCTGGTGCTAAAGCAGCCAAGTGCTTGGGATGTATGTGTGTTAGCTGGTGAGTTATAAATTTTCTAAAATTTTTCTCAAATGTTTTACTATTCGGACAACAATCGAAAATCGTTATCGAATTTAAGATTTATATTTTAAGGCAAAGCGTCTGCCAAACTCGAAAAAAATGGTCATGCGGTCACACTACAAAAGTTCAATCTCCAACAGAAGAAATGGGCTGTGTAACTGCATACAGTGTATCTCGGTTGGAATTAATTAAAATTATTATTTAAGTTTCCAAGTTTTCGAATTATATTTATAAAGAAAACTTAAAAATTCAAAAATAATTTACTAAAATATATTTAAGGTTGTTTAGTTCAATAAATAAATTAAGTAAATTATTTTACTTGTTAAGGAAATTTTTATTTCAGAAATAGTTGAGAAAATAGATTAATAATTTAAATCAACTTTGCATTACTAATTTCTTTTTGAATTTAGATGCAGTAAATGAATGCTGCATCGTTCACGACCAACCATTCAGATTATGATGCTTGAGACAGACAGTTTTGCAATTATCATCGGGTAAATAAATATATTTATACATCTCGTCGGTGGTTAATGTAAGCCAATCTTAATTACAGCCAAAATTTATTTTTATTATTATAGCCATAATGCAGCCATTATAAAAAACCATCGTTTTATGAAAAATATGCCTGACAGTGAGTTAATTTTGAGAAAAATAGTTAAATTAAAATTTTTTAGTTGCGGAAACCCAAAACCCGAAGTTGCTGGAACAAATAAGTAAATATATAATTTTAGTTGATTTAAATTTCTTGGTGTAAATTTCAGGGATCATCTGTTCATGAAAACTGGCCAGTAAGTTAATTTTGAAAAAAGATTTAGATTAAACCTTTTTGATTTTTAGTTGCGGAAACTCGAAAGCTGTCCCCGTGAAACTGAATTATACAGAGGAGCTTAAAAAACTGAAGGAGCCGCTTGAATTAAGACGTGATCATACTAGTTTTTGCTATCCTTACTATGATTCAGGTGCAAAGAGTTCTTTCGGGGTAATCAGAACCAATGACTCTAGTCGAGCTATGACGAATGGTGAAAAAGACGAATGTGAAAAAGAAATCAAAGCAATGGCCGAAACCGTATCAAATGCAACGAGTAAATATTTTTAGGCTTAATCAGACCCATTGACTCTCGTCGAGCTAAGACGAATGCCACCAAAATAGTCTTGAAATTATTTTTCTTTTAGGTTAAGTTATGGCATTGAGAGTTAGCCTGGTCCAATAAACTTTCTAAAAATATTTTTTTTTAATTTTAATTTAATTTAAAGATTGCTTATTTGTTATGAAATTCATCTGACAAACAACCAATTTGGATTTAAACTGGCAATCCCATACAAAATCACTCCCGGTAATGATGATCGGTTTTGGCTTGGGTGCGTAAATATGGGAATTTGCCGTCAGAGGAATTCCAAAGGAGAATTATTGCAATGGAATGGATTTAAAATTTTCTTCAACGTTGACACCAACACCACCTTCATACGCTTCGACATCGCTGGCCACGAGTGGGATCCTTAAATTTTTATATTCTTGTAGATAATAATAGGAGAGTTTGTACAATTTCTAGGGTCGTAGGCAATTTTTTGATTTTTAGATATAAAATAAGCCAAAATTTTCTTTTTTGTTAAAAATATTTATTCAAGAAAATAGGGTAAATTAAGAAAAAATTTGATAAAAATGGACCGAAAAGATACATCCCTTTGAGATACATATTGAGCCTTTTGTATAAGATTAAGCGCAATATGGGTATTGAGACATTTCCTGGAGTAAGTTTCAGGGTAGACAGTCTTTCCTTGGATTTGACACATCGAGAAGGTCCTCTATACCAGGGTTGCCGCTGTCTCGCTAAAAATTATTGAACTCTTTTTCGCCTTCTAAAATTCTAAAAATTTGTTGTCTTTCCTAAATTATTTAAATTTTCTTCAGGCGACCGAGAAACTAGAAAAATTGGTAAAGGAAAATGAAAAAGATGAGTTCTGAATTTAAAAATACTTTTAATGAAGAAGTTCTGATTAAAAATCCCAATTCAACCAACGATCAACATAATGTAAAATGCAAGAACTTGTAAATAATTTTTTAAAATTATTTTAAAAAATCGGGTTTTTCCAATTCGGATCACGGGTTTCGGGTTGTAAAAAATATCGGGTACGGGTTTCGGGACAAAAAAGGCTGGGTTTCGGGCGGCAACCCTGTTTTACACTCAAAATTATTCGAAATCTTCTCTCTTATTTATCTTAAATCCGATCCAGCCAGATCTTCCCCTTACGTAATTTCTTAAAAATTAAAAAAATTTTAGACTCGTTACAGTTACTACAAAGCGAGGCCAACTTATTTTGACCAATTTATTTGCCTGTAAGTTTTATATAATTCCAATATTTAAAAGTTTATTTAAATTATTCATTAAAGCTGTGCTAGCCCCCATCATACAGCAGCAGAGATTAATAAGTAAATAAATTCAAAAAAAATTTTCAAAATAATTTAGAATATAGGTGCTGCGACAAACACCACGTCTGCGTCCGAGCTTTAAAAAAGGAGTGCCCCACTACTACAAATGAACTCCATTATGTTTATTTGAATACGTCGAATTACCATAGCGATAAACTGCTTTATGACGTGAGCACTATTTAGTGATATAATTTGGGGAACAAACGAGACACAGCAGATTCTTTTATCTTATATGTGTTATTTTCAGGTCCCCTGGACTCTGGATTTGAAACCTTCAATCAAGCATCCATTTCCATGTGTTGGATGCAAGGATTGGTGTAAAAATAAAAAAGGCTATACGTGTAACTACACGTGTGAGTAATTGTAAGTGATTATTAAATAAAGATAAAATGTATATCAGTTATTGTATATCAGCCGTCTTGGGTGGGAGGTCTCACCTCTGATTCGGTTTCTGTTATACCCTGATAGCCCTACCGCGTTTTTACGGACCCCCGGAATATTAGGATATCTATGGTATCAATGAATTTGGAAGGGTATCGATAAAGAGGATTTGGGAAGGTTATCGGAGGAGAGAGTAGAAAAATTTTAATTTTTTTTTGAAAAATTTTAAATTTTTCTGAGTGAATTAGTCAATTAATTAATATATTTTTATGAATTCTGTTGTGACTCTGGGCCTTCTCTCGTGTACTCAGGGCCTTCAAACTATGATTCATCATAGTGAAATCATAATCACTATGATGATTATGATTTCTAATTCAAAATAAGGGGTATTCATTTAAGACAAAAAATAATTTCTTTATTAGGGTCATAAACATTTGGAATAAATTGCCTAGAGAAGTCATTGAGTGTACGAATCATAAAAAATTTAGAGTATTAGCTAATTGTGTAGATTTTGGTCTTTAAGGATTTTTAACATTATTTTTCATCAAATTTTTTTTTTCATCAAATATAATCACATACATATATTTTTAATCACATATATATTTTTTTTAATCAGATTTATTTTTTCAAATATCATTTATTTTTTTTTTAAGTTTTATAATTTTACCAAGGCATTTATTTGTATTGTTTTTTTATCCATTGTAAGTGTACATGTTTGTATGTACCTTTTGGTGTTCGTTATAAATAAAATAAAAATAAAAAAAAATAAATGGTCTGGAGTACGGCATAAAAATATGTTCTACTTTGATTTGCTCAACGGCATGACCAGTTATCTTAACAATATTTTTAGATAAAATATATTTAGACATGCTTAAAAACATCCTTAACCTTTCTTCTACCGCATTACATTTCTGACCATTTTTAAGAAAATTCAAAATACCAAATATACAAACTCGGGGTATGGGATCATTGAGTCCCGCCGGTTGAGTCCCGTAGCCATGAATCGAACCCTGCCCCATCAGACCTGCCCCACCTGGAATCGAACCCTGCCCCATCAGAAAATCAGATTTTGAATGAAGCCTATCAACTTAACCACCACTCAAACACATATTTACAAAAGGAATACTGAGAGAATTATAAGTATATCATGTACTTTTCTTTGAAAAATTTGATGATTACCGTAAAAGCTGTATTAACTACCCTGGGTAATTATTGTTTCGATCTCTCGCTGGAGGGGGTAATAAATAGAGGCGGGATAATTAATAGAGGTTATTTTAGAAAGGCTAATTGTAACTATTTTTAAGGGAGTAATTAGTGTTTCAACCTTTCGCTGGAGGAGGTAACTAATACAGGCGGGGTAATTATTTGAGGGAGGGACATTAATACAGTTTTTACGGTAAGTATGAAAAGTACGAGTCAATATGCCCATACTCGTATCTGCCTAATTTTTTGCTCGTACAATCGAGCACAGATACGAGTACGAATTTTATTAAAGCTTCAAACATTTGTTAGCGGTTTCACTATATGGAAAAAAGGAAGTGTTAAAAAATGGGGCAATGTACACATTTGAAAAAATTAGCCGTCCAATTAATTTTGAGGCGGAAAAAAATACCTCCTCCTCGACATTTTGAGATTCTTGGAGAACAACAACTTCCTGACTATCTTAAATGATAAAAATATTTTTTAACAAATTACATTTTCCAGAAAATATTTAAAAAAAAATTTGTTTTTTTATTTAATTTTATTCAAATTTTGCCACAACTTTTTTTCATATTGGAATAAAAAGTAAAAAACTGGCAAATAAATTCAAAAGACGTTTTTTCCTAATAACTAATAGTTTACCTAATGTATTACTAGCACAACATTCAGCAACAGGTGGGAACAGTCCTTGAAAATCTTCTTCTGGCTTGAACTATTCGTTTCAACACCCAAATTTGCTCCGATTTGTTCCTCTTCCACAACATTTTGAGACGGTTGGTAAATAACAGTCGGCTGAGTATCTTAAATGACAAAAATATTTCTTTGAATATGTTACATTTTCCAGAAAAGTAAAAAAATTTTTTGCTTTGATCATAAATTTTATTTTGATCATAAATACTCAAATTTTATTTAGGAGCATCCAAAAAAAGGAAAAAAAATTTTCCTTTTTTTAATCGCCAATTTTTTTTTAATTTGTCAGAACTTTTCGGTACTTATTTAGTTCCCCCCCCCCTCCCCTCAGCCATTTTTACATATTTTTCGAAAAAAATGACCGGGGGGGGGGGGGGGAACTAAATAAGTACCAACTTTTCTTCTGAATGGGATAAAAAGTGTTAAAAACTGAAAAATAAATTCGAGACATTTTTCCCGAACAAAATAACTAATTGTTTACCCGATGTACTACATTCTTGACTAACAAACGAGGAAAGACCCTCAACTATATTTTTGGGGTTGACAGGTTTATTTGATGAAGAACACGAAGGAGCATCCTCAAACGAGAATTGACCCTCAATATTATTTTTGGGTTTGACAGGTTTATAAGAACAGCAAGGTTCATCCTCTTCAAATACTTTAATTTTATTTTGATCATGAATATCCAAATTTGGTTTAGGTTGTTTTGTATTTTTATCAGGTGAGTCAGAAGCACTATCATCGCTAGCATACTGAAAAGTACACTATAATAAATTATACCTCTTATAAATTATACCTGTCTTTTACCAATTAATTCAGGATGATAAGTCCTTAAATGATCCATCCAATGTTTCTTTTGAACGGGCTTTGCACATCCATCAACAGAACAAGTACCGCTGTCAGGAAAACTTTTGAGACTTTTGAGGGGGCGTTTAATAATTTTTCTTTCCTCATTTAAAAATTTAGGAACAGGTTGTATTGCCGGTAATGGAGCTGAATAATTAAATTATAAGAATAAAAATCCTGCAGAATTCCTTCGTAATAATTGGAAGCCCCCCTCCCCCCGCTTTTTTCCTTTCTGTTTTTTCCGATTTTTTCCCTCATTTTATAATAAATTATATAACATTCGAAAGAGCCCTACGAGCTGAGTCGAAAGACATTAAAATCAACGAAATCTGACATATGTGAAAAAATTATGGCCGTTTATTTTATACCCATGCATTGACACAAAATGTTTTCCAAACATGGATTTAGCTTCATAATTTTGATAAGAATCATCAAATCCTGCCGATATAGGTATCATTTGATCAAACTCGAAAAGTTCTTTTGAATGATATATAATAAATTAAATATCAAACAAAAAGACTCAAAATGGTTAGTGAAACGATAAAAATGGGGGTGGGGGCGACTCCAAACTATTACCACTTCCTTTCCTTTCTAACTTCTAAACTCCGTAAGTTTTATCGGCAAGTTATACTGAGCTTCCCTTTTGATTTCTTATTTATTAAACTCAGTTTGTTTGGTTTCGGTTTTAGTGAGCTTAGTTCGATAAGCTCTTTTTGATTGCCATAAAATCTGATAGTCATAAACAGATAAGAGGAGGGATATATAAATGGAGGGTAACTTGTTGATAAAACTGAAGGAGTAATGGATACAGAAAGGAAAATAACTATTCTTAGAAAACAAGAACCTTCCATTTGTTGTGTGAACAGATTTAAATCATTGAATGGAAGAACATTTAAATTAGCGGAGAGCCTTCCGACACCAGCGGCATTACGCGCCACAATCTGTAAATATTAAATTTTTATACACGGGAAAAATTTTCCGGACTGTATATGAAGAGTTAAAAATGTAGCTCTTGCCCAGTTTATGCGTCCAATCAAAATAAAATTGGATTTTTCCTTATATTTTGAAGTTGGGGTTGGGTTCTTTAACATTTATTCATGTTCGGGACCTACGCCCACTGGGTCTGGGCCGTTCCTCGCCCTTCCCAAGAAATTTTTGAAAGTTGTAGTCAATTTTTAAAAATTTCGGAAAAACAAATATAATTTTCCGAAATTTCGGTGGATAGGGCAAGGAACGGCCCAGACCCAGTGGGCGTAGGTCCCGAAGTTTTGGACCCAACCCCAACTTCAAAATATAAAGAAAAATCCAATTTTATTTTGATTGGACGCATAAACTTTCATTGGACGCATAAAAGGCAAAAACTGGACAAAGCCAAAAATGTTACATACTCTTATTAATTAGCTTGATTTATTTTCATAATTAAAGCTTGGTCTCCAGGGGTGTGTTGAAGTTACAAAAAAACTTCCCAATACGATCTACCAGGTATTGACCTAGCCTTGTCCCCCTTAACTGCTTCTTTAAGAATGTATCTAATGGTCATATCTCCTCCTTCTTCATCCTCACTATATAACTCTGTGGCATAATCAATCAGAAGACATTTATAAAAGGTAAATTTTATTGTCATACAATTCTTTTAATTCAAAAATAGAATTAAAATCATTGATTTGGTATTAATATTTTTGTAAAACTTTTTCTTCTTCCCATATGTTTATAAGTATTGAGGACAGAAAACTGATCATTATCTACATCCTTAAGGAAGTATAAAAGGAAAGGACCAGGCTCAGTAGTACCCACAACCCGGCTCTTCTCTTCCTCAATTTTCAAGTGTGGCATGGTTTCAAGTTATGGATCGATCCTCTTCTGACTTATTTCTTCAAGCTCCTTCGAATTATATCTCAGTTAGTATTTCCAACCCCCTATCAATCTATGTTTTCAAAAGCTCAATTTTTATTGGAAAGGAAAAACTCACTGTATAACAACCCGAATCACCGAGAACAACGTTGTTGATAAGTAAAGCCACAGAACCACGGCCATTATTTGTAAAAATATAACGAGGATTAGTCAAATTAATTCGATTCCCATCCTTTAGCCAGAAGACTTCTAATAATCCATTAAATGGAACAATTTGATTGTCAAAATAAGCATTTTCTCCTTCATATCTCACAAGATCATTCAAAAGCCTAGTAAATGCGGGAGCAGCGAGCATCTAAAGTTTAATTAACTATATATAAAAGTCAAATGATAAAAAGCCTAATCAAATAAAACTGGGTAAAAATATTGTCTATATTTGATAAGTATTAGGAACACGAGTTCATTATTAAATTTACAGAGAAGTTCAAAACTCAATAGGCGCTTAATAATTTTTAATTTTCTAGGTACCTTTGGATAGCGCTTTAAATGGGCTACAAGATACCAAAAAGTCCAAATTCCCGATTGATTAAAAAGTCAATCCAAGAACATAGAGAGAACGAAAGTTTGGATTTTTTGTCTAATTGTTGGCAATGTGTCTTTCAAACATAGGGCTGTTCAACCCCAAAATTATATTAGAGGCCCAGGATTATTTCAAGTAGAAAATAAATTACTACGTAGTCTGTGTCGGGCTAACTCAGTAACAGACAAATCAAGGGCGATCAACTCATGGAACGACCAAAACATGGAAGGATTTTTTAAAAAATCTGAATATTTTAAGAAATCAGGATATAAAAAAATTAGAATACTTTAAAAAACAAAATTAAAAAAAAATTCTGAAAAATTCAGATTTTTAAAATATTCCATGATCTGGTGTTCCATGAGTTGGTCATTCCGTGACTTGGTATTCCTTGAGTTGCCCCTCACCCACTTAGTCACTTATTCAAAGGGTACAGCCCAAGTAGACGCGCGGCCAAGTAGGCGCAAGGTCATAACTTGCTTCAAGATTTCCGAGTTTTTCAAAATTTAGTATTAAACGATTCTTCTCATCGAGCTAAAGAGATTGGTACCAAAATTGTTAAGGTCCATAAATTTTTCAGGTAGTTATGGCTTTGCGCCTACTTGGCCGCGCGCCTACTTGGGCGTGTCCCTTATTCAAATTAACTCCATTTATTGAAAATAAGCAACTCGCAAAATATTTAAAAAATAAGTTTTATTTCCAGTATATCTTTTGTAATGAATGAGAGTTAAGAAATTTAAGGGCCATAAAACCATTAAGACGGGGCTCCGACATTTAAACCGCCAAATAAGGAAGGATTAATAAAGAGTCCGCAATTATTGTCCGCAAAATTTGTTATACGATGAGTACTAGTTATTAACCCTTTAATCATAGTATGTAGTATGTCGATAACGAAAAGAATAGTTTCCAAAAATTTTTCGATATTTCGGTTTCCGTAGTTTTTTATTTCGATTTTTAAACTTTCTTCGATTTCGAAAACAGAAAAATATCGTCCTAACATATAGAAGATGTCGATTTAGGAAATTTGGTATGCTTTAAAATATACCTTAAATGTAGAAAAAAATCAGACAGTCAATAAATGATATAAAATATATTTAATTTAATGGAAAAAAATAATTTTTTATTTTAAGTTTGTATTTTATAAATAGGTAAATTCAGTAGAATGGCAATTTTTGAGGTATTTCTGTTTTATTTATATAGTTTGGCGTTTTTTGATAGTTGAAAAGGTAGAGAGAAAAAACATAAAAAGAGAAAAGATTAAGAGAGGAGAGAATAATTGCTTCGAGCCTATCATACATGGGAAAATTTTGAACTAGTTGCATTTTATTAACTTCCGGTATTACATATTTATATTTCTAATTCAAGTACATTATAGTATATTCCCCAATCCAAAATTTCCGGAAATGATTATAGTTATATTTCCGGATTCCTATTTATATATTTTCTATTCTATAGGATATACAATATTTTACGGATAATTATTTCCTTTTTTACTCACCTATCAATCTATTTATCTCTTCCGGAAAATTCCTATGTATTTAATAGAATATAACAATATTTTCCGGATCGATTTATATTTTTCCTCAACTCGATTATGCATCTATGTTTTCCGGAATTGCTTATATTTTCCGGTACTGTTTCCGGAAAATATAAATCTAATACTACTATTTATGTTTTCTCTTTACTTTTATTTTCAGTATACTTTTTATAATTGGCTCTAAAGGGTTACTGAAGGAGAAATCAAGAGAAATTAACAACTTGCTTCGAGCAGAGAACGCTTGTGAAAGTATTAACTAAAAACAATCCAAAGTTCCAGAAATATTTCACGTAAATTTTCTTTGAATTCTTTTGATATCCTCCTTAATCACTCGATGCTCCTTTAATCCCTCGATTTCTTTCTTTAATCCATCAATATCCTACTCAATCCCTCTTTGAACATAGCTTCTCTTAATCCCTCTATGAACTTAATCCCTCTTTGAACCTAGCTTCTCTTAATCCCATCAAATCTACGCTATCTCCTGCAAATGCTTCAAGTCTAATAACTTTCAATATCCCTCTTATTCACCATATCCTCTTTATTCTCCCGAATCCCTCGGTATATCCCTGATAATCCCCTTAAATCAATTCTAATCCTTCGTAAATTTAAGCTTTTGTTTACTTTAATGTTTAGATAATAGCTCATTCCTTGCCCGAGTCTCTGAAATTGATTCACCGACAAAAACAAACCGAAAATCGCGAAATTCCCGAAATCCCCTTTTTTTGCGGGCATTTCTTCCTTAAAATTGACATAATGGTCAGACCTTTTTATTTTCTCAATTCCATTCTATTGCCCTGTGAAGTTTTATATTCCAATAAAGACCTTATAGTAACAAGGAGGGACTAATGAAATATGAGTAGACGTGTTATCTCGACCCATTTTATTTTTCTTCCCCTTTCATTTCTATTTCTCAAAAAATGCACATGGGTCAAATTGAATTTATGTCGTGAGTTACCATGTGTTGAAATTAGAGATCCAATCTCAACGTTGGTATGTGTGCCAGTACTTCTATTTACAATACGCTCACTGTATTACCAGAATATTTTAAGAGAATAGAGAGTCCTATTCATCCAGAGTTACCATACACAAGCACAATTATGGACATTTGTCCTTAAATAACCAGAGCTGGGTACCTAAAAAACCAAGAGCTGGTTAACAATATCTTAATCGGATTCACGTGTGCTTTTTATGGATAAAGAAGAAGAAAAATAAAATAGGGGGAGATAACACAAGGGTACCTTTATGAGTCCCCAAAAAGCTTAATAGGAAAGGCAGTCGACATAAATTCGTGTGAAAAAGGATTCGACTCCCTGGCCTCTACGTCTAGCCTATACCCGTAAGTATGTGTTCTTAAATAAACCAAGAGCGATCAAATATTGATACCTGAAGCAAAAACAACAGTCCGGTTAAATTAAGAAAACCGAATGTCTTTTGCATTAGCTGATGATGAAATATATACTGTAACCTACTGTAGAGCTAAGCTTTACCCTAACAAACGAACGGGGGATTTATAGACATTATTACTACCCTACCTTATAGTCAAGCAAATTAAATAAAAAATTGTTCATATTTCCAACTCTTCCGTATTTATATACGGAAATATTGCATCATCTTTTCTGAATTGATTTCCATAGGTTGTGACCAGTGATGGGAAGGTTCCAGTTCCAGTTCCGGAACCGGGCGGTTCCAGAACCGGTTCCGGAAGTGGAACCGTGGAACCGGTAAAGTTCCGGAACCGGTTTGGAACCGGAACCGCGGAACCGGTAAAGGTCTGGAACCGGTTTGGAACCGGAACCGTGGAACCGGCAAAGGTCCGGAACCGGTTTGGAACCGGTTCCAGTACCGGTTCCAAATATACACCCCTAATGATGGGTAAAATCAGAGAAATGAGCAAAAGATGGGAGTAGTGAGAAGAAAAGGAAGAGAAAATTATGACGGGTAAAAATGATTTTTTTACATTTTCTGTCATAATGATGTGTGGTTGACTGGATAGTGTGTTCGTTCTCAGTTTTGAGGACTTATAAGGGTATTAGGTTCGAACCCGAACTTAATGTATGACTAAATAAATTTGTTTTATATGGAAGATGAATAATATAAACTTATTTTTTAGCAAAAAAATTTGTCATGTTTTTTAATAGATGAATTCTATGTGCTACGACTTGCAAATTTTTAAAAATTTTCGCCTGCGGCGCAAAAAAGCATGATTCTTGGAAACTAATACAAAAAATTTTTTATTTTCGCCTGTGGTGCTGAAAATTGGAAGAAATCTAGCTTCTGGCCTTACAAAATTCTCAAAATTTTCGCCTGCGGCGCTAATTTAATAAGTCCTGTTCTAAATAACAATATCCTACTTCGGCTCCGGATCTGGAACTAAAATTGATTGGTATTCGAGCTGGAAAAAACAAAATGCCGAAACGGGAAATCTAGCTCTTAATCTCTCATAATCCCTCAAACCTTCCTTATACTCACGAATCTCTTTATCACTCCTTATGCTACTGATTTCCCTTAAATCGCCCTTAATAAATTCAGAAGGTCTCTAATAAACCTTATTTATGAAAAAAAAATAAATTTTTTTCATTAAAATAGCTAAAAAAATTTTGTCACTGGAACCGGTTCTGGAACCGGTTCCAGAACCGGAACCGGAACCGCCAAAATTAAAAAAGCGGTTCCAGAACCGGAACCGGAACCGCCAAAATTAGCAAAGCGGTTCCAGAACCGGAACCGGAACCGCCAAAATTAATAAAGCGGTTCCGGAACCGGAACCGGTTCCAGAGAAATTTTGGAAGTTTCCCATCACTGGTTGTGACCTTGGTAGGAGGCACATGTCTTGACTCAAAGAAACATCGTAGTAAACATTACTTTTTACTCATGGGGATATTTTCCCCCTTTTATTTACTATTAAATTTCAATTTATTTTTAAATAATCATCTGACCACCTAAAATATACAACGGAGTATCTTTTAAATATTAATTTTTATATTATTGTTGAGACATTTTCCCATAAAGTTTAAACAAGTACAAATATTTTAAATTCATAAACTTTGAGGAATTAACCAGACTTGCACATGGATACGGATTTTGCTATCCGTATCCGGATATATCCGTGGGGTCAATATCCGTATCCGTTTGTATCCGTCCGACTTTTGAGTCATATCCATCCGCGGATATCCGCGGATATATCCGTGTTTTTCAAAATGGTCAGCCTGGCTAGAATTTTCAAAATGGTCAAATTTATTTAAATTCGGGTAATGGTTAGACAATGAGGTAATAATTGGATGCAGCAAAAGTAACCTTGCTTATGAACATTGGAGGTTCGAAAATCGGAAGGCAGAGATAGGAATTCCGACCCAACGCTGCTTATCAGAAATTATACCGACAAAAAAATTTTGAAAATTTTTGAGAATTTTTGAAAAGTTAAATTCCCGGTTTCGGGCCGAAATGAAAATTTCGGTTAACTGAGATTTTAATTTTAGCGCCGCAGGCGAAAATTTTGAGAATTTTGGGAAACAACGAAGCAAAATATTTTTCATTTTTCTAACAACTGTGCTTTATCTACAATAATATATACAATAAGGGCGAACAATAGGAATATGGCAAGATGCCGAATATGTGGAGACAGAATAGAATAACACTGCGACAATAGACTAAGACCCCGACTGAATAATAGGAAGGCTTTTATACTAAGCCGATACCCAACAATAAGTTTAAGTATTATCACGATTTTTCTAGTAAAGTAGTAAATATTAATTTCATTTAAATAATAGCAATTAGGTAATTCAATTAAATTTTATAAAAAGAAATTGGTTATAGTCATTTGAACCCTAAAATCATTGTGGTTGTATCCGAATATTTTTGAAAGTCAAGCTAAGCTTTGACTAAAAATATAAAGAGAAAAAACTCCGTTCATTGTATACCGGTTACCGTTTAGCCAACGGTTTTGTCCACCCTAATTAACAACCGCAAAAAAAATTTTATTGTTCAGCGCTAAAAAACGGAGAAATCCGTTTTTTGACCAACAGAATCCTCAAAATTTTCGGTAATTCGAATAAAATAATAATACTATAATGTTAGCCTTCATATTTTAAATTAATAATAATATAAAGTAAACGTAATAAAAATTTTTTTGTTGATTCATAAATTTAAATTTTTTCATCAACTAAAAATTTAATTAAAAATTATTAGCAAATTTTCCTATGATTATTCCAAAAATTATTTTTTATTATCCAAAATTAACCAAAACTAACCAAAAATATATAAATTTATTTGGGAAATTGTACGATTTTAACATAAAAATTAATTTTAATCCGTTTCCCATGAATAATCATTAAAATTAATTTAAGCTAAAAAGGGGTATATAAACGAGTATATTTAGGCTGGTAATTAAATTTGACGAAAAATGGTCTAATTTTATTTAATTTTATTTAAATATTAAATACTCAAAAAATATTCTATTTATTCTCCAAATTTCTCCAATTCTCCAAATTTCTATTTATTCTCCTCTCCAATACAACCCTGATTGGTCGGGACTTGGAGCTCCATATTGTAATAAGCTTCAATGGCACGGAAGATGTAAGTTTTATGCTGATAAAATTGAATTTAACGATGAATTTTCTCATCGCTCTCATATGGACCGACATCGCCACTACCAATCGTTTGTCAGATCAACAATCTTTTAAATTAAGTTGCCTGGTGCTAAAGCAGCCAAGTGCTTGGGATGTATGTGTGTTAGCTGGTGAGTTATAAATTTTCTAAAATTTTTCTCAAATGTTTTACTATTCGGACAACAATCGAAAATCGTTATCGAATTTAAGATTTATATTTTAAGGCAAAGCGTCTGCCAAACTCGAAAAAAATGGTCATGCGGTCACACTACAAAAGTTCAATCTCCAACAGAAGAAATGGGCTGTGTAACTGCATACAGTGTATCTCGGTTGGAATTAATTAAAATTATTATTTAAGTTTCCAAGTTTTCGAATTATATTTATAAAGAAAACTTAAAAATTCAAAAATAATTTACTAAAATATATTTAAGGTTGTTTAGTTCAATAAATAAATTAAGTAAATTATTTTACTTGTTAAGGAAATTTTTATGTCAGAAATAGTTGAGAAAATAGATTAATAATTTAAATCAACTTTGCATTACTAATTTCTTTTTGAATTTAGATGCAGTAAATGAATGCTGCATCGTTCACGACCAACCATTCAGATTATGATGCTTGAGACAGACAGTTTTGCAATTATCATCGGGTAAATAAATATATACATCTCGTCGGTGGTTAATGTAAGCCAATCTTAATTACAGCCAAAATTTATTTTTATTATTATAGCCATAATGCAGCCATTATAAAAAACCATCGTTTTATGAAAAATATGCCTGACAGTGAGTTAATTTTGAGAAAAATAGTTAAATTAAAATTTTTTAGTTGCGGAAACCCAAAACCCGAAGTTGCTGGAACAAATAAGTAAATATATAATTTTAGTTGATTTAAATTTCTTGGTGTAAATTTCAGGGATCATCTGTTCATGAAAACTGGCCAGTAAGTTAATTTTGAAAAAAGATTTAGATTAAACCTTTTTGATTTTTAGTTGCGGAAACTCGAAAGCTGTCCCCGTGAAACTGAATTATACAGAGGAGCTTAAAAAACTGAAGGAGCCGCTTGAATTAAGACGTGATCATACTAGTTTTTGCTATCCTTACTATGATTCAGGTGCAAAGAGTTCTTTCGGGGTAATCAGAACCAATGACTCTAGTCGAGCTATGACGAATGGTGAAAAAGACGAATGTGAAAAAGAAATCAAAGCAATGGCCGAAACCGTATCAAATGCAACGAGTAAATATTTTTAGGCTTAATCAGACCCATTGACTCTCGTCGAGCTAAGACGAATGCCACCAAAATAGTCTTGAAATTATTTTTCTTTTAGGTTAAGTTATGGCATTGAGAGTTAGCCTGGTCCAATAAACTTTCTAAAAATATTTTTTTTTAATTTTAATTTAATTTAAAGATTGCTTATTTGTTATGAAAGTCATCTGACAAACAACCAATTTGGATTTAAACTGGCAATCCCATACAAAATCACTCCCGGTAATGATGATCGGTTTTGGCTTGGGTGCGTAAATATGGGAATTTGCCGTCAGAGGAATTCCAAAGGAGAATTATTGCAATGGAATGGATTTAAAATTTTCTTCAACGTTGACACCAACACCACCTTCATACGCTTCGACATCGCTGGCCACGAGTGGGATCCTTAAATTTTTATATTCTTGTAGATAATAATAGGAGAGTTTGTACAATTTCTAGGGTCGTAGGCAATTTTTTGATTTTTAGATATAAAATAAGCCAAAATTTTCTTTTTTGTTAAAAATATTTATTCAAGAAAATAGGGTAAATTAAGAAAAAATTTGATAAAAATGGACCGAAAAGATACATCCCTTTGAGATACATATTGAGCCTTTTGTATAAGATTAAGCGCAATATGGGTATTGAGACATTTCCTGGAGTAAGTTTCAGGGTAGACAGTCTTTCCTTGGATTTGACACATCGAGAAGGTCCTCTATACCAGGGTTGCCGCTGTCTCGCTAAAAATTATTGAACTCTTTTTCGCCTTCTAAAATTCTAAAAATTTGTTGTCTTTCCTAAATTATTTAAATTTTCTTCAGGCGACCGAGAAACTAGAAAAATTGGTAAAGGAAAATGAAAAAGATGAGTTCTGAATTTAAAAATACTTTTAATGAAGAAGTTCTGATTAAAAATCCCAATTCAACCAACGATCAACATAATGTAAAATGCAAGAACTTGTAAATAATTTTTTAAAATTATTTTAAAAAATCGGGTTTTTCCAATTCGGATCACGGGTTTCGGGTTGTAAAAAATATCGGGTACGGGTTTCGGGACAAAAAAGGCTGGGTTTCGGGCGGCAACCCTGTTTTACACTCAAAATTATTCGAAATCTTCTCTCTTATTTATCTTAAATCCGTTCCAGCCAGATCTTCCCCTTACGTAATTTCTTAAAAATTAAAAAAATTTTAGACTCGTTACAGTTACTACAAAGCGAGGCCAACTTATTTTGACCAATTTATTTGCCTGTAAGTTTTATATAATTCCAATATTTAAAAGTTTATTTAAATTATTCATTAAAGCTGTGCTAGCCCCCATCATACAGCAGCAGAGATTAATAAGTAAATAAATTCAAAAAAAATTTTCAAAATAATTTAGAATATAGGTGCTGCGACAAACACCACGTCTGCGTCCGAGCTTTAAAAAAGGAGTGCCCCACTACTACAAATGAACTCCATTATGTTTATTTGAATACGTCGAATTACCATAGCGATAAACTGCTTTATGACGTGAGCACTATTTAGTGATATAATTTGGGGAACAAACGAGACACAGCAGATTCTTTTATCTTATATGTGTTATTTTCAGGTCCCCTGGACTCTGGATTTGAAACCTTCAATCAAGCATCCATTTCCATGTGTTGGATGCAAGGATTGGTGTAAAAATAAAAAAGGCTATACGTGTAACTACACGTGTGAGTAATTGTAAGTGATTATTAAATAAAGATAAAATGTATATCAGTTATTGTATATCAGCCGTCTTGGGTGGGAGGTCTCACCTCTGATTCGGTTTCTGTTATACCCTGATAGCCCTACCGCGTTTTTACGGACCCCCGGAATATTAGGATATCTATGGTATCAATGAATTTGGAAGGGTATCGATAAAGAGGATTTGGGAAGGTTATCGGAGGAGAGAGTAGAAAAATTTTAATTTTTTTTTGAAAAATTTTAAATTTTTCTGAGTGAATTAGTCAATTAATTAATATATTTTTATGAATTCTGTTGTGACTCTGGGCCTTCTCTCGTGTACTCAGGGCCTTCAAACAACGCCAGATGCTCAAGAACTGGAATGACTGATGTATTGTAAGAATAAGCCAGGGGGCAAGCATATACCTTGTCATTTATGATTCGATATGATTGCCATTTTTTCTTATTTATTAACTTAGGACTGCAAAATATTTTTAAATTTACTCACAAGTTTTTTTTCCTTTTTTAAATTATACACACTTCAAACTTTGTTTTTACATAATATATTAATTTTGTTTTAACATTAAATTTAATTTTATAAACTTTTTTCCTTTTCTGTTTTTAAATGAAATAATGTCTAGGAAAATAAAAAAGAGTTAAGAGCAAAAATTTTTAATGGAGGGGCTTCGTCTCCAGAATTTAAACAAATGAGACAGGAAAAAGCTTTGAATATACAGGTGTATATGACCCAAAAGAAGCCTTCTTCTTCTAAATTAAATATACTTCAATAACTTCTTCTAAATTAAATACTCACTTGTAAGGGTCTTCTAACATATAGAAGGCCCTGATAATCATGATTTTAACCCTGACAAGAGAGACTCAACATACCCAAATACACTTTGCCAATCCAAGCGTTACATATAAATGAAATTAATTAGCGGAATAAAAGGATTTACTTAATATTAGTAAATTTAGTTAAGTTTTAATATAAATTTGTTAAAATAAGCCGTACAAACAATAAGAGGGTAAATGTTCCGTTATTTTTCTAAGTCAAGCAAAGTTCTTGACTAATTTTCATGTAAGGGTTTTTTTGCAATAATATATTTTGTATTTTTTTTTATTTTCGGAATTCGTGATTTTTTCCGATATTTTTGTAATCGTAATTCGTTATTACGACGAGTATTTCATAATTGAATAATTGAGAAAATTCCTTGAAGAAATCATTTATATGGCCATCTCATAAGGTCACGATGACTGAATTCATCTTAATTAACGCCGCAGGCTAGAATTTTTGAAATTTCCGAGGTTCAGTAGACTCTATTGTCGGTCCGCAAATTAATAGTCCGCAAATCTCAGATCGCAAAATTCGAGTCGGCATAGTTCGTGTCCGCAAAATTCGGATCCGCAAAGTTCGGGTTCGCAAATTAAAATCCGCAAATTTCGGCGCGCCTTCTTACATCCTTAAAATGGCAAGTGTAACGGGAACTTTAGTTAATATTAAATAAAAATTGTCTGGCCTGGATCCGAACCAGGGGTTATCGCAAGAGAGAATATAGAAACCCCAAGAGACACAAAAATGGACAAAAAAATTTTTTTAACAGGTTTTGGACATTTTCTATCAAGATTCATAAATGCCAGTGAGAGTCGTATCGAGTTTATGACCAGATTTCTTACTTTTCTAGCGCCCCAGGCAATAATTTTGGGAATTTCATAAGGTCAGGCAGCTTAGATTGCAGACTGAAATGAGGTTTCAAGCTTTTAAATTTAGTAATATCTTTTTGGATTTTTGGATTCTTTATATATAATATGCACGATAATCATACGCATCATCGTAAAATACTTATGATCTAGTATTACGATATCAATTTTTACGGTGGGTCTTGCGCGTTGTCTTCGATTCTCCTCCATAAACGCCATGACCCGATCCTTCTCCAGGAGTGCCATAGACTAATCCTCCTCCATGAACGCGATTAGTCGATCCTTCTTCAGGGATGCCATAAACTGATCCACCTCCATAAATGTCACGACTTGATCCAATTCCACGGGAGCAAGAACTTGATTCATTTCCATGGCGGGCATAACCTTAAGTTAGATCATTTCAGCATTACTTAAAGAATTCTAAAGAATGACTTTTCTTAATGGTCAATCAGTCGAGTTACTGTTTTTAGTAAGTTATTCAAAACTGCGTGAATAATAACTGGGTGAATCAATATTTATATTTAAATACCAAAATTTGTTGTTCCACTACTGCTAACTTCACTTTCATCATCAACTGTTTGAGGAGGGTAGTCCACAGTAATTTCTTCTTGCTGAACATTTCCTTCAACACCTTTAAATTATAAGTAAGCATAATGATAAACTTTAGAGCACCCCCAATCTTAACTTCAGAATTATGGAAGCCAGCAATAATTTACAATTTTTAAGTAAAAATACGATTTATAAGCGGCGGGTTCTGGCCAATCTGATCAACATTTTGAAAACGGTAGAAATTTGCAATTTCAGTAGCAGAAGGTTGTTGGTTATATGCATATGGCCGATGACCACGAGGTAATAATGCTCGATGTTGAGTACGTTGATTATTTTGCGGCGGCACCGCCCCTTCTCCATTGAAGGCATAACCTCAAATTTTGTAATTTATTAGCGTCTCATTGGGCTTATAGAATTTTTAAATTTTAGATGCGGGTACGATATGCTTGATAATTTTTTAATTCATAAAGGCTCCTTGGTTTTTCTTTAGGGGTTTTTTAATTAATTGAAATGCTCTAGCCTGGTACCCCCAAGGTACCGCCGCCCAGGTTGGCCCGGCTAGAGCAATAGAGCCGGCTAGGCACGTCACCCGGCTAGGGCACTTCAGTTGGCCATCAACGGTCGGTCAACTGAAGTAAAATTTTTGTCGCGTCAAAACAATCCCTTAATCTTTTAAACTAAAATGTCTTGCGATAAAATATCCTTCGAATCACCTTGTCCGTATCCAGGAAACATACTCTCAGTTTGAGAAAATAGGTTGCAGAAACGAAAAAGCAACATTATCAAAATTGACAAATTCATGCTTTTACAGAAAAACAGAAATATATATATTTTTAAAGACTGAAATTTTTAAAATTTCTCAATAAAGGTAAACTTTTTAATGTATTCCTTCTGACACATCACAACACACCGCATGTTGTGTTCATGATTATAATTCGGTTCGTTTCCGAATTTTGGAGTGTTCGATTGAGCATGCGAGTCTACTTCGAGTAGAAATTTGCCGGCTCGAATCGTTAATTTGAGTCACGAGTCGATTCAGGCGGGAACCCTAACTAGGGCATAGAAAAGGTGAAGCTCTAAAACGGACCCTAACACATAGCTTACACAGAAAAAAAAACAAAATATGAAAGGGAAAAGTTGCCAAAATATTTTAATGAATATTTTAGTGAATTTTTTCGCTAGTAAATTATAATAAAATTAAAAAGAAAGCTGTAAATGAAGTCGAGAGGCTTGCCCTTTTAATTAAGAAATATAGAGTTGCGCGCGTTTATAGTCTATGATTTAACTCTCGTAAGGGAAGGGAAGTAAAGGGAGGTAAGGGAAGGGAGGGAGGGAGGGAAGGGAAGGAAAGGGAAGGGAAGGGAAGGGGAGGGAAAGGGAGGAAGGGGAGGGAAGGGAGGGAAGGAAGGAAGGAAGGAAGGAAGGAAGGAAGGAAGGAAGGAAAGGGAGGTAAGGGAAGGGAAGGGAAGGGAATGGAGGGAGGGAATAGAAGGGAAGGAAGGGAGGGCATCTAAATTTTTAAATTTGTCAATAGCCCTGACTGATGCGCAGGCATTTTTAAAATTATTGCCGACAATCATAACCCTATATATTTTTCTATATTCAATACAGTTTTCTACTATTTTATACCCGAATGAGAGCGTATTTTTCGAAATGCCCGCGCACTCATGTAAACAAAAGTGCAATCATAAGATTTCTCAAGTCATATGAAGCCTGGCTGTTTTTAGATTTTAGTTTCACGTGAAATAAATAAAGAAAATAAATTTAAATATGTATAAATAAAATTTAAAATAAAGTGTTAAATTTTCGGGAATCCAGTCTTTTTTCGGTTTTTCTGTTATCCAAAATCAGCAACTTTACTTTTAAATATGTGAGGAGCTTTAACAAAATTTTACATTTAATTATAAAATTTTATAAATTTATCAGAATAAAGCGGCTCATGTCTGGCTAACTGGAACAGTCAAGGCACGATTGGCAAGCCACGGGCGGAAAGGTTACGGTCTTAACAAATCACGGAACCGAAAAGTTCGGTTAAACGAAGTTTTTTAGAGTTCAGGTTTTTGCCCGGAACGAAGAAAAGATCCGGAACTCAAATTTTATAAGGTTCCGGTCAAAATACCGTTTCAGGTGAAACACTACAAGGGACCATTGTTTTCATGTAGGGCGGGGTTCGCCTATTCTTCTTACGCAGTATTATATAGTGGTTTTTACCAGGGCTGGGCTCATTTCGCAATTTCGCGTTTCGCATCTTTCGCATTCTCGCATTTTTTAGCGCGAAAAGTTTCGCGTTTCGCATTTCGCATTTTGGTCCAAATGCGAAATTTGTTTCGCATTCTCATTTAGTATTTTTTTAATATTTGTCAAATTTTTAAAGGAAAAGGGAAAGAAATATCTATAATCTATCTCAACTTTACTTTCGTTGGTTGATGGTGGAGTGGTTAAATTGACTGACTTCGTTCACATTGGTTTTTTTTGAGGCTGGGTTCGAATCCAGACATAGGAAATAAGACTTAAACAATTTTTCCTTCCAAAAATAAATGTTTTTAAACTTTAATTTTAAATTGTAAATTTGTTTTATAAATATTAATCATATCTGGCCCGACTCGATAATATTTTTACCAAATTTATTGATAAAAATGGTAGAAATCTGGCTTCTTGGCATTCCAAAATTTTCGCCTGCGGCGCTGAAAAAGGAAGAGATATGGAGAATTGTTCTTCCAAAATTCTCAAAATTCTCGACTGCGGCGCAGGAAAGGGATTTGAGATTAAGATGGGTACAGTATATTAAAATGGAAAAATTATAAAGTCCATGGAAAAAGATGAAAAATGAACCCGGCCGGATTTTTCTGGATTAATCCGATTGGGACCCGGACACACGCAAACCGGCCTGGAGCCCGGTCCGGTGCCGGGCACTAATATTAAGCAATCTTAGTAAGATTCTTCTTCAAAAAATGCACTAATGTATTAATATTTTTAGAAAATATTTTTAAATATTTTCTAAATTAATATTTTTAAAATATTTAAAAAAATATTTTTAAAATATTTCGCTTTCGCTTTCGCGTTTCGCATTCTCGCATTTTTTGGCGCGAAATCTTTCGCATTTCGCATTTCGCTTTTTATTTTTTAAAAAAAGTTTCGCATTTCGCATTTCGCTTTTTATTTTTTAACTTCGCCCAGCCCTGATACATATACCTTTGTTTATTATAAGTATGATAAAAGTCTAACAACTAAAAGACTATTTGTTAAAAAAATATAGTTAAATTAAACCAATGAATTATGGGAAAATTTAAAAATCTTGACAAACGTTATCGAAAAAACCAGAAGTAACGCTCAACATTTAAGTTAAAATTAGTCAAATTTCTAATTTTCGAAAAAATAAATTTTAATAATTTATTGAAAAAATAATTTTATTTATTTATAAATAATTTATTTAAATTATTTTTTTATCCAGTGAAATAAATATTCAATGAAAATTACTTTTTATTCTTCCCCTCTTCCCTTTTATCCAGTAAAAATTCCAATAAAAATTAATTCGCTTCCTTTGTTGATACACATAATAAATGGCTGGTCAGCAATAAATTTTGGTTTAAGTGTCGATGAACTCTTTTTTGTCATAACTATCCCTGTGACTGCTGCTGCTTCTGTACCTTCTTCATTAACCTGTTTATAGTAATTTTAATTAAATTCATATCTCTAATGATTTCTGCAATAATTTAAACAAACAAGCTCAATCAGAAACACATTCATAAACATAAAAATCATACGAAAAACGTTGTTTTAGCATATGTTGATAAGACTGATAATGAGTTATCAATCCATATTTTCCATATTTTTCCATATTTCGTCATTCTTTGAAAAATTTTGCCAAAAATTAGTCAAAATTTTGAAAATTTTGGAATTTTTTTGTCAGAAAAAAAAGAATTTTGTCAGAATTTTAATTTTTTTTTGAAAAAATAAAAAAAAATTTTTTTTGGTAAAAATTTTTCGAAAAAATTTTTTATCAAATATTATTAAAATGATTTTCCCGGGAAACTACCTTTAATTGACAAAAAGCCTTTAGAAAATACTTTAAATGAACAAAATCAAATTATTTATTTGTGAAAACTCATTTTTACGTTAAAAATTTTCATTTTTCGGTACATATTTGATCCATATTTTGGATTTTAGTCCATATTTCAGTCCATATTTTGAGATTTTTAGTCCATATTATATGTCCATATTTTTCGATTGATAGTCCATATAAATCCCATCCCTAGTCATAAACATTCAACCGTCGAATGCAAACATTTCTTGAAACTTTTCACAAAAAACATAAAAATTATAGATAGAATATTTTAAACATTTTAAGCTTAATATGTACTTCAATAGCTAGGATTATATAAACTAAATAGTACATTTCAAATTGAAGTCTCTAATTTTTATTCGGTTATTTCCAGTGAAATTATTCTATAAATTCCTTTGAACTATATATTTATCCTTGAAATATCCCATTAAACAATATATTTCCTCTGATGGCAAGCATAAAAATAAAAGGATGGTCAGCAGTAAATTTTGGAGTTGGTGGCGGTAAACTTCGAAATGTTGCAACAATTGCTGTAGCTGCAGCCGCTTCTGTACCTTCTTCATTAACCTAATTAATTATTTCATTAAGTTTTTGTGCCTATTATTTACTAGCTAGCTAATGATAGAAAACAACAAGAAAATTATTATTTAAAAATACAATAACGATACAAAACTAGGTAGCTTTTGGGAAACTATTTAAGCAAAAAGACAAACAAATAAATAGATAAATATGTATGTCAATAAACTTAATTAAACAAATTGTTAATATTTTGTTTAAAATACAAATATATGTAGTCTGAAATACAAGCTAAATCATAAGAAACACATTCAGAACACCTTTAAAAAAGAACAAATTAGTAGGAAAATAAACATTCTGAAAACTATACAACATTCCCAAAAAGAATAATATTATTTGGATTTTCCTATTTGGATTTCCATCAAACACATTCATTAACATGACTGATTTAAAAAGCAAACATTTTAAAACTAAACATTACGGAAATAAATTTTTCATAAAAACTAATATTTATTCATAAATATCCATCGACAAAACTTTTTCGTCATTTTGCTAAAATCTATCCTTGAAATATCCCACAAAAAATAACTTCATTGTCATTGTTAACAAGCATAAAGACAAAAGGATGATTAGCAGAAAATTTAGGCGTAGGTTGCCAACTCGTAGGCATTATTCCCAACCCTGTGGCTGCAGCTGCTTCAGTTCCTTCTTCGTTCAACTAATTTAATTTAATAATTAGTTTCTTTATTTTTTATTAACAATTAAAAACGGCCAAAGAACTTAGTGAAGCTATATTTTAATTTTCTTTAAAAGTAAGCTTGTAATTATCAGCAAAGCACAAAATATAGACGTAAACAATAAAATAAAAATACAGGGTGCGGCAAATTCGCGCCGCTATTTCTTTTTGTCATAGCTTTCTTTAAACTTATCGAAAATTGATAATTCTTTTTTTATTTTATTCACAACTCTCTGAGAAAATTTTCGATACCAAAATCTCCTTTATATTTTATAATTTACTTTGATTAATATGTTCTCAAATTCCGGGCAAAAATTTTTGGGAAAAAGTAGGCCTAGATTCAAGGCTATGAGATTAATAGGTGAAATTTATATATCATTCGAATCAGCTGCTCAATCCGGTTCGAATGACATCAAAATTAAGCATCTACCATGTAAATAAACCGAGATACGGCTACCTGAATGAAAAATTGAAATAATTTTGGTAAAGAGAAATTTTTTGGATCAAATTTTCAAAAATGAAATTATTAGCTATTTCGATGCACCTGAAGAAGTTAAGTCGATTGGTACCAAAATCAATGGGATTAAATAATTTTGAACAAAGTTATTAGTAATTAAAATTTTGCATAAAAAGTATTTTTTGACGCTTTTAGATGTTCTAACGGGGTTATCTTTACTATCTTTGGACCGAAGTTCTCATTTTTGGCACCAAAAATTTTCTCAGAGAGTTTTTAATAAAATAAAAAAAGAATTATCAATTTTTGTTAAAGTTGAAGAAAGTTATGACAAAAAGAAATAGCGGCGCGAATTTGCCGCACCCTGTAATGCAAACATTCCGGAAAATATTTATATTTACTCACAATTTATGTGCACTCATTAATTTAATAATTATTTATTAAACATAAAATTATTTTTAAATAAAAAGCTTTTCCATATAACAAAAATAATTTATTTTATTTCAGTAAATTTAAGTAAAAGTTTATTTCTCCAACTTATCTCCTCCGTTAAATATTCCACTAAAAAGAAATTCATTTTCTTGACAAGCATAAAAATAAAAGGATTATCAGCAAAAAATTTTGGAGCTGGAGGTGGGGGCATATTTGGTCTGAAATTAGGTATAATAACATCTGTAGCTGCAGCTGCCTCTGTACCTTCTTCATTCAACTGTTTTTAGCAAATATTTTAAGAAAATTAAAACACTCTCAATTATTTGATTTTTCATATTAATAAAGAGAAAATTATCAGACTTAATGCTACGCTTACATAAAAAACGCTTCGCGTTTTCCGCCGAAAATAGTATGGAAAAATGAGAGAGAAAAAACGCCGGCGTTTTTTCCGCAAATTGAGAGTGCTTACATAAAAATGCGTTTTCGCTGCGGAAAAAACGCTAGCGTTTTTTATGTAAGCGTAGCATAAGACAAACACTCAACAGATTCATGCCTAACACATTAACATTAAATAAGACATCTAAACATTAAATAAACAAATAAACAGATCATGTTTTTAAAAATAAAAACTACAAATACTCCCAAAAACATTTTAAAACATTTATAGAGACAGAAAAGCCAACAAAAAATTTAAAATACTATTATACGTACATCCTCGCTTATTCAAAACTATAAAACATCTTTCGGAAATAATTTTTATGGTCAAGTTATTTAGGAAAACTGACATTAACCGGAAAAAATATTTACAGAATAATTTATTTTTATTATTTTTGTATTCAGTAGGCTTTGATAAATTCAACTGATTTTTATTATAAAAACATTTTACAATAAATTTATTTTTTGATAATTATCTTCCTTTATTTCAAACTATCCTTGAAATATTCCACAAAAAAGAATTTCATTTTCCTTCACAAGCATAAAGGTAAAAGGATGGTCAGCAAAAAATTCTGGCGGAGGCGGTGGAAGGCTAAGAGGAACTAATACCAAGCCTGTAGCCGCAGCTGCTTCAGTACCCTCCTCATTCAACTGTTAACATAATAAAAATATTTTAGATATGCTAACAAACATTAATTTAGAAGCTTAGAGACACTAACATAACTTTAAGCAACAATTAAAGCATTTATAGAACAGTAGAATATTCGTAAAACATCAATTCCGGAAGTAAACACAATATAAAATGAATTCCGGAAATACTAAGAAAATTCTCCCTCCATGATTTTTTAGGCACAAATTAACGAAAAACTAAGCTAGTAGATCAGTCACTTATTTTATTCAAATTCAGAAATTCAATCCATAACAAATAAAAATCAACACTCAAAAATTGTTTTCTTCCAAATTATTTTGCAATTTATCCTTGAAATATTCCACAAAAAAGAATATCATTTTCCTTCACAAGCATAAAGGTAAAAGGATGGTCAGCAAAAAATTCTGGCGGAGGCGGTGGAAGGCTAAGAGGAACTAATACCAAGCCTGTAGCCGCAGCTGCTTCAGTACCCTCCTCATTCAACTGTTAACATAATAAAAATATTTTAGATATGCTAACAAACATTAATTTAGAAGCTTAGAGACACTAACATAACTTTAAGCAACAATTAAAGCATTTATAGAACAGTAGAATATTCGTAAAACATCAATTCCGGAAGTAAACACAATATAAAATGAATTCCGGAAATACTAAGAAAATTCTCCCTCCATGATTTTTTAGGCACAAATTAACGAAAAACTAAGCTAGTAGATCAGTCACTTATTTTATTCAAATTCAGAAATTCAATCCATAACAAATAAAAATCAACACTCAAAAATTGTTTTCTTCCAAATAATTTAGCAATTTATCCTTGAAATATTCCACAAAAAAGAATATCATTTTCCTTCACAAGCATAAAAATAAATGGGTGTTCAGCGAAAAATTGAGGTTTAGGCCGTAGTTGTAGGGAAAGATATTGCACTATTAAACCTGTAGCCGCAGTTGCTTCAGTACCTTCCTCATTCAACTGTTAACAGATTAAATGAATTAATTTTGGGAAAAATTTGCTGGCAAAAAAAAAATTTGATTGGGAAAAATTTGCTGGCAAACATATTTCACTGAAACAAATATCACTACGAACATTGAAATCTTTCAATAATTTAATATTCCGAAAGTCATTTCCGAAAATATCCAAACATTAAAAAACTCCCAAAATTACGTACAATCCGTAAATCAAAATACAACAGAAAATTAAACATTTACCGTATTTACTCGATTAATTCCCCTCCGTCAAATAATTCCCCTCTTTCCCTCTGCTATGGATAAGTTGAAACATTAATTCCCCTCCTCCAACTACTCTACTACACGTTCAAATTGCAAAACTCGAATAATCCCCCTCTCTTTAATTATTCACCATGTCACGGATGGGTTGAAAAAATAATTCACCAGGGGAATTAATCGAGTAAATACGGTAGATTATGTTTAAACACAAATTCCTAAACGATCTTTTAAACAAACACTCCTCCTAAAACTTGAAAAACAAATTTCATAACGGACCACAAAATTTAAAAACATGCTAAACAGCCAAAAAACATTTTATTTAGATTATTCAACAATTAATTCGATAAAAATGCCAATTCTTTTCACCCCTTAAATATTCCACAAAAAAGAAATTTTTTTCCTTTGTTAATTGTAAAAAAGAAAGGATGATTTGCAACAAATTTTGGAGGTGGTGGTGGTTCCCAATTCATTTCTCTAATGAAGTTTAATTCGAAAAAAGTTGCCGCTGCTGCCTTTGTACCTTTTTCATTCAACTGTTTAGTTTAAATGTTTTATTTTGAGAAGAAAAATTGAAATTTACTAGAAGTTGTATAATTTTCAATATCTAAACATTACAATACTCATAAATACATTCCGAAGCTAACATTTAATAAAAAACATTTAAGACAAACTTTGGTCATATAGATATAGTCAAAACATCAACAAACGAACTTTTCGGAGATAATAAAATGACTCTTGAACAAATATTCAATAAAAACACATTCTTCAAACATTTAGTGGAATAATTAGACCGAAACAATTTTTTAAACAAACATTTAGACAACATAATTTACGGAAACAAACTCCACAAAAACAACAATTTACTTTAGCAACATTTCAAGATATTTTCCGGAAACAAACAAATAAAAAGATAATTTCCGTATTTAAATTATTTATTTTCCGGCCACTTTTAAAAATTCAATTTATTATTTTACTTCCTTATTTCACCCTTTACTCTCTCTCTCTCTCATTTATCCATAAAATACTCCAGCAAACAAAAATTCCTGTCCACCATCTTTATTTTTATTCATTATTGCGTAGTAAAATGGTTGATCAGCAATGAATTGAGGTGTTCTTGTTTCTATAATCATGCCACGAGTTTCAATTATTATAGCGGTAGCTGCAGCTGCTTCAGTCCCTTCTTCATTTACCTGTTTAAAAAAGTGACCGGAAAATAGGAAAATTTAATTGTGAGGCAAAAAAATGGAAGTAAAGCAACAAATATTAAGCAACACACACAAAAGCACACAAATAAATTAAGAAAATTTTTTCTAAAAATTCCCCACCTCAATAAAAGCTTTTTGGACAACTTTGTCAATTTTTAAAGGTTGTTCTTTGCTGATTTTGGAGAAATTGGCTTTATCAAAGGCCGATTTAACGCCTAATTTGATGAGCACATCTTTCAAATCGTGGGTAGATTCAAGTTTGAATTTGGGAAACAAAACCTGGGAATGGAAAAGTGTTAAGATTTTTAACTTAATTTAATGGAGGGGATATGATTAGAAGGTTATAGGGCGGTCTTATATAAGAATCCAATCATTATACATCGAGAAAGCATAAGATTTTGGTATCTTTGAATATTTAGAATATTAAATTTTTTAAAAGTATGAAGAATTTTAATTAAACATAATTCTAAGTAAGAACTCATTCAAAGACCCTTAACCGTTTTCTTGGAAATTAAAGGTATCTTCAAGCATCAAATAATTTTTTCCAAACACCTACATCCACTTTAGTTTTGTGCCCGCGTTCGAGCAATTATAAAATCTTTTCTCCATTCAGATTTTTGATCATTTTTTGTAGTCCAAAGCGTTCTTTTGGCAAGAATACAACCATATAAATATCTTCATCATCTTCAGAACTTCCAGAAGAATAAAACATTTTTAGCATTTGCAGCTAGAATATTAAATTTAGAAAAAGGAGATAATTAGAGCTAAAAACAAGGGTTTTAAATATTGGAGTAAGATTAGTTCTTCAAATACCTAAACTCTCAATCTTTCCCATATCCAATATGAAAATTTAATGGAGCATGGATTTAATCTATTGGACAGATTTTTACCGATAAAGCTAAATAAATAGTCGACACTAAAGGTTTGATAAAAGATTACATAAATCCGTTGAGGGTTTATACCTCGGAGAGTTTTGTATAAGAAAATAAATTTGGAATAACAGAGTTGTGTAACCAAGATTTTTGTTATCGAGATAGAAATTTATCTATTTACTGATAATTGGGTTATATCTCGTTGGTGTAGAAACGAAAGTATTTATTGGGCTTAATATAAACTATAATTTTTTTCTTTAATTTTTACCTCCTCAGTTTCAAAATAAACAAAGCTGCTTGTCTTTTTCATCATATCAACCTTAAATTTTTTTTAATTTTCCAATTTATTAATTAAATCCAAGTAACCTCTTTATTTTGCTCTGCATTAATATAAAAAGTTTTTTTCTCAGTTAATTCGGAATCAAACGGGGAACTCCATTTTCCTTTGAAATAGACAGCATTGACTAATACAAGACTTTAAATTATAAAAAAATTCTAAATATTGGAACTTAAATATTACCGAGTATCAGTGGTTAATGAATCTGGACTGATCAAATTTTTAATTTTATCGTGTGTTGTTTTCTCCACAAATTCATTAATTATCTTCAAAGAATATTTATTATCAAATAAATTTTAAATTATATTTAAAAGTTTTTGTAAAAATCTTTAAAATCTGGATCAGAACTGGAATGTTCTGCCGATATAATATATATCAGGATCAGATGGCCTTGCTTATTTTTGACAAAAATAACGCAAAAAATACAAGAATACACTTAATCTGACGACAAAAAAGTTGTTCACTTCTTTCCCTGATCAGGACTGATTAGAAAAAATCAGAAATTTCCATCGCCATTTAGGTTAGAGATTATTATTCCAGAAATTGGCAATTAAAATTTAGAAAAATTGTAATTTAATATGTAATTTTTCTCGAAAAATAATTATTAGTTTTGCATTAATTTCCCTTATAAATTAATTTTTTAATAAATTTCGTAGATATCTAATATTTTACGACAAAAATTTAGGAGTATTAATGCCAGTATATTTTTCAAGGAAGGAACCTATGTTGGATCGACAACGGGATTTTGGTATTGAAATAAGATATTATATCTTTAAAAATCTTGTTATTTCAAGAGGGAGGACTGGGAGTGTTGTACGAGAATTGAGATCTCGAAAAATTCTCGATCTGGATAACCGTGGTTTTCGATCGAGATCTCATCTCGTCTCCTCTTCTTTTAAGCCTTGAAAATGTGATAAATTTTATTAAATTTTTTAATTTGACGGTCTTTAATTTTGACTACAGGCAAAAGAAATTTCAACGTGTTTTGCTTAACCTAACTAAATAAAATATTAAATCCTATATCAATTTAATAATTACTTTTGCAGCCTCAACATTCTCCGCAAAATTTAAAAGCTCAAATTTTCCTTCATAATAATCATTAATAAAATTTTTAAATTCTTCCAAAATTTTAAACCCTTTTTGAACAAAAACTTTATTTGCCAGTTCCAAAGTATAATTTTTTGGTTTATCGTCATTATAAGATTTTAATTGTTTTGCAAAATATGCATGGGTTTCCTCTTCTTTCAGGCCTTGAAAATGAGATAAAATTTTATTCGATTTTTTCTTAGTTTTTGAAACTTATTTGGTGCAGAGGTGCTCTAAATTTTTTATTTGATCTCATGTATTCTTAAAACTAGGGTTATCGGTTCGGAACCAAAAATACTCAAACAGTATATCCGAGATTTTCTTTTCGGTTCCATGTACCCGAAGATTTTCAAAGAACAAAATTTTACGCCTGACAATACGCATCGGTCAAAAATAAAACATGTCTCAAAAATTAAAAGACACGAAATTCGAAAATAAAGTAATTGCAAAATCTGCCTAAGTTCCATAACATTAACATGGCGACTTATCTCTGCTTTATCTTTAATCATTTTAATTTATTCTTAATTCTCTCACCTCCCGACAACAATTTCCCAAATTCCTGGTTAGTTTCACCATCAGCCCCAACATAAACCATTGCTAAGGCCATGGATAAGGATAAAGGGGAAAGTATTGTGGATTCTAAAGGTTTATTTTGTTCAAAAACAACATTAGAAAGTAAATTAATTGCAAAATCAGCTTGGGCTCTAATTATTGCCATTTCCGATTTTGACATTTTTTCTCTAAAATTTTTTTCTAAATAAATAAAAAATTATTAAAAAATAGGAAAATATTTAGTTTGGAAAATAAATAGAGAATGAACAAATATGCAAGTATATAAAGCATCAAGCAAAGTTGGAATGGTACCGTATATTGAATTTATGGAAGTATAATTTGTGGAGTAAGCTTTGAATATGCCGAAAAAAAATATTTAAAAGCAATTTGAAGGAATTATTTGAATATAGGGTGGGAAATGGGTCAAAATAGATAAAAACTTGAACGACGGGAAATTCTATCAAAAGCTTAGAATCAAAAAATAATAAATATGTATGTCAAAGGAGCCGAAGACCTAAAGCAAAAATGTTTTGAGGAAATAATTGAAGTTTATGATGGGAAATATATTCAAAAATTTTTAAACATAGACACAGCAATAATTGGTTAAAAGTTTGAGCAAATATTAATAAATAATTAAAGATTTTGGTTCTACTTGACTTTATGAGTCCAATCAAAAAATAATTGGATTTTTCTTGGTATTGCAAAGTAAGGGTATGGTTCCAAAACATTTCTTCATGTTTGGGACCTACGCCCACTGGGTCTGGGACCGTTCCTTACCCTATCCCTCGAAATTGCTGAAAGTTAAAATCGTTTTTCGGAAATTTTTAAAAATTGGCTATAACCTACAGAAATTTCGAGGGATAGGGTAAGGAACGGTCCCAGACCCAGTGGGCGTAGGTCCCAAACATGAAGAAATGTTTTGGAACCATACCCTTACTTAGCAATACCAAGAAAAATCCAATTATTTTTTGATTGGACTCATAAAGTTTGATTGGACTCATAAAGTCAAGTAGAACCAAGATTTTTACTTAAAAATTAAGTAAAAATAAATAAATTTAGGTAATGTAACGATGAAAATAAATTTTAGTAAAAATGAATCATTCTCATGTAAAATTGTTTTTAGTGGGACTATTTATTTTGTTTTTGTTAGTAAACAACATGTTTTCCTTTTGAGAGCAATTGGGGAAATATTTTTTGTTATTTAGAGAATTACATGTAGAGAATATTATTACTATTAATTATAATTATAAATTTAAAAAATAAAACGAAATTTTGTAAATCTGAAAGAAAAAAATTGTATGTAAATTAATTAAATCGGAATTTTCAAAAATCAGAAAAAGAATTAATTAATCACAATTATTAAATATTCGGAAAGTAAAATTAAAATTTTATTGTCTATGTGGTACAGAATTTTTGTAGAGTTACATAAATATTTAAAAAATAATAATCAAGATTTAATCGGAAATTATAAATATTTTAAAATTTATATTTAATAAATAAAATTATGTATTTTCTGAAAGTAAATAATTGAAAGTGTTTTATTTATTTTTCTATAAATTTTTATCTTTATATAATTTTACCAAAAAAATTTATTATTCTATTTTATAAAAGAAACTTAAACCTTCCTTATTTCTTAGGAAGGTTTAAGCTGTTCACAGCTGTTTTCTTTCAAATAAAATTTTTATTTACCAATTCTATATATCTTTTAGTTGTTTTTTCAAAAAAATTTTTATTGTTAAATTTAAAAAAAAAATAGAAAATCATCTTATTTCCTTGTTTATCTATTTAAAAGAATGATGGAGAATACATACGAGAGATACTAAAATATAGAGACTTTTTTGGTCCGATTCCCGAAAAAAATTATTTTAATGTCCGCAGTGATATCTAGGGAACGGATTTATATGGACTAATAATCGAAAAATATGGACGTATAATATTGACTGAAAATCTTAAAACATGGACTGAAATATGGACTAAAATCCAAGCATATTTATTTTATTATATGCTTTCTTATGACTAAGGATTATCCATAAAATTTGGAGGCTCAACAAAGGACTGCTGCACAATTTTTATTGCTGCTGTTTTTTATTTCTAGAATTAAGCTGGTTTTCCCAAAAACGAGTAATTAATTTAATTTTTTTTCTAAAATTTTTTCATTCTTTTATTTCAAAGCTTAAATAATGAGGTTTCCAGTTTAAAGTTTAAAAAATTTAAAAAATTAAAGAATTGCTTTTAATTAATATAATTTTAAAAAATATTCTCGATTTCAAAATAAATTTCCTCTTCTTAAATTTAGAAAACAAACAATATTTATTACGAGTTTTTTTCGTTGGTTCCACTTTATTCACTTGTTATATTTACTATTTTCGTTGACAACCACAAAGAATTTATTATTAATGAGAGGGGAACATATGTATTAGCGAAAGAAAATTTAAAAATTTTCAATAATTAAAAGGAAGATCGAAGTTTAATTATTTGTGGGCAAATTTAAAAATAACACGTCACTTCTCTCCATATATTTGGGAGACAAATTGCTTATTATTGCTGAGTATTAGGCGTTTTGGTAATTCCGAGCTTTGTCCCCCCCCCCCCCCCATTTTTTTCCTTCCTTAAGAATGACATAATGGTCAATTTTTCTTCCTTCCTCAATTTCACTCTAGTTCCCTGTGGCAAGTTCAAATCAGACATTCCTCTCAAAATAATCCCTTGTAGTACAGCGCCAACATCCGTATCGGCGGTCTTTTTTTACCTTAATAGTTGTTCGACCTCCACATTTACCGCATGTACGTTTCCCATGAAGAAGTCCAAGTTCTTCAAGCCATGCATCGAAATCGTTGTCGCTTAATCGTAGTTTTTCATGAAGATGCGAAGATTTAAAATTTTTCAGTTGTTCCATATTTTTAATTTTAACTAAGAATGTGATGTTTTCAAAACATTCTAATGTTATATACCAATGTTAATCGATTCATAGATTAATCCTTTCTTTGTTAATGCCTATTATTTTGAGAGGAATGTCTGATTTGAACTTGCCACAGGGAACTAGAGTGAAATTGAGGAAGGAAGAAAAATTGACCATTATGTCATTCTTAAGGAAGGAAAAAAATGGGGGGGACAAAGCTCGGAATTACCTTTATCTCCAATAGCAGAATCCAATTTGTTGCGAACATTAGCAAAAACTTCCAATGCTTCATGTATTGACAGACCTTGCTTCTCGAGTCTTACAATCGATTGAGGTAATTCTTTAATATAAATGAATAATTTTATATAAAGAATAATATTACCTCCAAAATTGGAATGAATGTAAGCCAGGTCTTGCCATGTTGAGTTATCCTTTATCTGTTTTTTTTCTCGACGTTCAACATTCGCTTTGTGTTTTTCTGTTGAATTGTGTTGATTCAATTGAAAGAATTGAGTCGCTGGAGCCTGTTGTCTCGTTAAATGTTGTTTAAAAAATAAATTAATAACCTTCTGTTGACAAGCTTCACAAAAAATAACCTTCCCATCAGTTGTATAAATGGAATTTCCTCAATTCGAGAAATCCATTCCCGTAACCAAACCGCTCTGGACTTTGTTGGAGCCATTTAATTTAAAATAATAACTTTTTAAGTCTAGAATAAAAGAATATTTCCACTAAAATTGAACATTTTAATTGATTTCTTTGAAAAATGACGAAATATGGACAAAATATGGAAAATATGGACGAAATGCCAAAATATGGAAAAATATGGAAAATATTGAAATGAAAGTCCTCATTTTTGTAAGCAAAGAGCGCGGAAAGTGTGTTTTTCGTGCGTTTCAGACCCTAAGCAATTCAGGAAAAAAATATGGATTTTCATATAATTGCCAGCCCTAGTAATTACGAATTACGGCACCTAACATTTATGTCTGGGTCAAAATATAATTTTTGAAATTGATTGGATCATGTTGACGGTGTGGCAAATCTTATTTAATAATTTTTGTGTTTTGTTTTAGTACAAAAATGTATATATTTATTATTTTTATGATTGAGGATTACCCATCAAATCGGGCGGCTCAACAAAGGACAGCTGCAAAATTTTTATTATTGCGGTTTTTTCTCTTTTGCATTAAGCTTAATTACCAAAAAACGAGTAATTCATTTAATAAAAACAAATTATTTTTTCTAAAAATATTTTCTAATTAATTTAAATAACTAGGAACAAGGCTCGATTCCTGCTAGTTTTCAGAAATTTTACTTTATTTCTATGCAGAACTTGGCTGCCCAAAGTTTCGAATTGCATAAATTCTGTATTGCCCTTAAAATTTTTTCCAATTCCACTAGTCAGACCTGATTATGATAAAATGTTGAAACGTTCTTTAAGGGGGGTTGTCGAAAAAGTTTCGGGTTGGGGTCGGCGTATTCTGGAAAACCCTCGGATGCCCAGACACATTCGGTACTTATTTAGTTCCCCCCCCCCAGTCAGTTTTTTCCAAAAATATATAAAAATGGTCAGTCTGAACAACAATTGTAGAACCCATCGAGCTGTGTCGATTGACACCAAAATCAACAAAATCCGACTTGATTTGACCGAAATACAGACCCCTGAAAATTGAACAACCATAGGGGTGATTTTTTAAATAAAAAAATTTAAGCAAATGATAGCTCATTCGAAAGAGCTCGTCGAACTGAGTCGAATGACATCAAAATCAACTTAAACGGACACGGTTTGACAAAGTTATGACATTGTTTAGACCTACCTATGTCATATCTTTGTCAAATCAAGTCCGATTTCGTTGATTTTGGTGTCATTCGACTCAGCTCGACGAGCTCTTTCGAATGAGCTATCATTTGTATAAATTCCAGTCCCTATGATTTTTCGCCCCGGCGGTTCTGGGGTCTGTATTTCGGTCAAATCAAGTCGGATTTTGTTTATTTTGGTGTCAATCGACACAGCTCGATGGGTTCTACAATTGTTGTTCAGACTGACCATTTTTATATATTTTTGGAAAAAACTGACGGGGGGGGGGGAACTAGATAGGTACCGACACCTTCACCCCAGTCATGATAATTTTGATAGATGATTTTTGGAAATAATAGAAAACCCTAGAGTTTGACTCGGTAATTCGAGAACTTTGAAAATTTTTAGCTATTTTAAAATTTAGCGAAGACGTTCTATTTCATTTAAAAATTTTTTCATTAAAAATTGCTATGAAAAATTTATAATTTTTTAGAAAATATTCTAGATTTATTGATATTTGATAGAGAAAATGTTAAATTCAAAATAAAATTTCCTCTTTCTAAATTTAAAAATCAAAAATGTTTATTACTAGTTTTTGTTCGTTTGTTCGTCTCTATTCAATTTTTCTATTTATTTTTATTTTTCATATGACAAGTACAAAAAATTTATTATCAAGGAAAGGGAAAAATAATTTATTAACGAAGGAAAGTTTAAAATCATTGAATAATCAAAAGGAAGATCAAAATTTAATTTCTGTATGTTTTTTCACTTTTTTGGTCAAATTAAAGATATTATTACGTTAATTCTCCACAATTTTGGGTGATGAGGAGTTCAAAGAATTGTTTATCAATGATGGGTATTCAACGTTTTGTGACCCCGGTCTCGACCTTCCCGACCTTTTTCAAATCTAGAACTCTAAGCCAGAGCTCCTTTAATCAGTTATACTTTAAGAGTTTTTCTAGGGTTACTTACACAGAAGAGAATTTTAGCAATAATTGTAGGGAAGAATAATTTGTTGAACTTAGAACGATATCTGTCAGAATACTGGGTTTCGGGTATTCTCAACATCATGCTAAATATACCTATTTATGTTATATTCAATGAAGAGTTACAGATAAAGCGGCAATTACAAGTTAAGAGCCCTCTAGTTAACTTCTTAATTCAAGGAGATTTAATCTTCTAGAAGACTTTAGGGTATTTTAATTAGACCGGTTTTGATTTTAATTGTAATTAGATATTGAATGAAAATTTATTAAAACAAGAAAATTTAAATTTAAAAATTTAGAAGAGTTCCCATTTTTTATAGGTCAAAAGAATTCCTTATGATGAAGTTTTTGTTCAATCCAAAATTTTTCGTATGGCTGCAGCAGCCTATGGATCTGTTGACAATTTTATTTATTGTCTACAAACATTAACTGGAAGTTATAGTGTAAATTGAATAAATTTTTGATTTATTACGAGAATTTTTTAAAATTCTCTCAGGTATTTTTTAACATTCAAATACCTTGTTTAAATAATGAAACTTGTACGGGCTTTATGGCTTTGTCTTTAGAGGATGAGGCATTGATTCTATCTTTTGGGTATTTGCTAAATGTAATTTTAAAAATCAAAAATATTTTTTAGAACCTCAAAATATGCATATAAACAATTATTAAACGATTCTGGAGAATCTGTTTTTAATAAAAGGCGAAGATCGCCGCTAGGTTTTGGAAGCGGAATGGTGAATCTTTTTAGATAATTTTGTTTACTGAGGTTCAAGAAACCTGTAATAGATATTAGGGTTTCACCGGAAGTTCCGGTTCCGGTTCCGGTTCCGGGAACCGGAACTTAAATTGGATCCGGTTCCGGTTCCGGTTCCGGGAACCGGAACTTAAATTGGATCCGGTTCCGGTTCCGGTCAAAATTTCGGTTCCGGTGAAACCCTAATAGATATTATCAAAATCCTGATAATAACAATCGAAGTTTTTGAGTGAAATCTTGTTTCGGATCGATCATTGCTTTTCTGAATTCACTAAAACATTGCCTCTTTTACTGTTAAATTTTTCATGAGCTTATCAAATGCCCCTCTATTGAAGTCCCCTCCATTGCACTTCTTTTCCATTATACTCTCGCTTAATCTGTCAATAATAAAGGGAATTCTTTGAGAATAATAATTTTTAGTTATATTCATTCTAAAAAATTAAGGGCCATCTAGATTTGCATTTCTTTGCGCATATATCTTTTTAAATCCTCATTAATTAACTCATTTTAGTTAATTAACGATGAAATTTCCCTCCTTAAAAATTTTTTTAAATGAACTATTAATTTTATCAAAAAGTTGACAGGTTTCTGACGATCTTTTTTCAATATTTTATCAAATGCAACTTGCTGGAATAACGCAAAAAACTTATGAAATGATTCAATTTTTTGATGGTTATGATCTTTGGGTGGATTTTGAAAATATTAAATTAGAAATTTGTTTTTGTAAAGATAACTGGCCATTCAATAGGGGGAGCTATAGCTTCGATTGCTGCTGCTAAAATAGCTAGTGCTAATGTAATTGATGCAAAACAAATTAAATTGGTTACTTTTGGGCAGCCTAGAGTGGGAAATAAGGCTTGGGCAGCAGCCATGGAAAATGCTGTTTGAAATTTTTAAATTTTTAATTAAAAAGAAATTGTCTTGGAATTAGATACAATATAGCTTGAAATATGATTTTTAAGAGATGGGCTGGGTTAGTCCACAGTAAGGTTGTCGGATAGGTGGAAATCTTGGGATATCCGGATCAGGTATCAGAAACGAAAATTTCCGGATATCCGGTCTTTTTTCCCGACAACCTTAGTCCCCAATCCTTTGGAGAGAATTTATTTTGCAAAAAATTTTTATTCCGTCATTTTTTTTGGAAATGGACGTTGAAAAGGATTATGTCGGGGATCGAGGTAGAGGAATAGTCTAAAATCGGGCTGTGTAGGGAGATCGGGGGTGTAGGAAATTGTCTAATAAATAACTTCTATTTAAGACACCTCATTATAATACACAATTTTTTTCTAACCCTAGGGGATAATTTTAGTAAGGTCCACCTGTATTTAGGATTTAAAAACTTTTTAATTTGAATATTGAATTAAAAATATTTTTATTTGCCCTACTACACTTATCGAGTTGTTAATGAAAAGGATATTGTTGCCGATTTACCTCATCATTCATATCTTTATTACACACATTTTAGAATGGAGGTACATATGTAATTAATTTATATTATCTAATAATTTTTCGTAAGTATTAACGTCATTAGTTATTTAAAATTCCGCGTTTACTTTTCATTTCTTGCAACACAGTAGGGTTGTTCCCCGTCCCGTCGGGGAAGTCGGGGAATTTGAGGAAATAATTATAACGAAAAGGAAAAAACAACCGAATAGTGAAGGAAACCTAAAACTATTTAAGAAAATGTTTAAAAATTTAAAATTATTTAAAAAGATATTATACTTTGCAAATAATTCAACTACAAATTCATCTTTTCCACTAGAGAATTATAAAGTTTGTACTTCAGGGGAGGACAAACATTGTATAAATTCTACCAAGTAATTTATCCTTATAAATATATTACCGTAAATCCTCTAAAATACCCCCCGGGGGTTATTTTTTTCGATCGACCTCTAGAGGGGGGCTATTTTAGAGGGGGGGGGGTTATTTTAGAGGGGGGGGGGTTATTTTTTTCGATGTCTAAATTTTTTGAAAATTAAAATTTTTTGCAAAATTTTGAATAATATTTTTCTAAAATTTAATAGAATTCATCACAAACTAAAAGTCTCCTAACGAAAATCCCAGTTAAATACCCTCAGTTAAATACCTAAAGCTTAATTATATTAAGAGGGATTGGATTAGGATGCCTATCTTGGCATTTTGAAGTATTAAAGTCAATGTGACATGACATTAATCCTTCATCGAGAGATCAAGTGGATGGATATTAGTTGAGATGGACATCGATGGATATCAGTGGATTTTAAGGGATTAAGGGAAATATGGGAGGATTAGTCAGTTTGAATATTAAGAGATTTAGAAAGTAAGGGGGAATATGAGTGGACTGCTTGTGAGTTATAGAATACCGATGAATACCGATATCTAGCTTAATTAATCGTATTCATCTCAAAATCAAATTTGAGGGGATAAAGGTGGATATCAGTGGATTTGAGATATCAGGGATTTGAAAGGATATCGGCCAATTAATTAAAGTGGAAAAATATTAATTTTAATTTTAATTGGAAAAATATCTGGAAAAGTGGAAAAATATCTTTTGATTCATATCTCTTTTAATTCACAAATTCCCTCCTAATATTTAATATCTCTCTAAATCCTCGGATCCATATTAATCCGCCGCTATCACTTAATCCATCATAATCCACTTATATCCCCTCAAATCCCCGATATCCCCATAATAATTTCTAATCTTATTAAAATAAGGGATTCAACAGTGCTTTGCTTTGAAAAAAAAACAATGCCAAGAAAAATTGAATATTTTAGAAGGGGGGGGGGTTATTTTTTTCGATCGACCTCTAGAGGGGGGTTATTTTAGAGGGGGGGTTATTTTAGAGGGGGGGGGGTTATTTTAGAGGATTTACGGTAATTTAACAAATTCACAGCAATTTTAATATTAATGACCATATTAATTATTATGGCAAAAATGTTGCTGAATATGGAAGGAATGGATGTCATAAATAATAAGAAATTGGAAATGAGATTTTATTTATTTTCAAAATATATGATACATATGTATATTATAGTGATGCTCGGGTATCCCGATCCCGACTCCCGAGGTCATTTCCCGACCCGACTCTCGCTTCCCGATTCCCGGGTTTTTCTTCTCCCGAGCAACACTAGTTAGTATATTAGTTTCATAAAATTGTGTTTTTCAAGAGCCAATTGTTTTTCTTCGTTTCATTTTAAACATTATGCCGTTTTGTCTTGATTCGTTGGCGAAAAGATTAAAAATTTTTCCGTTTTGCTTAGAAAATTGGAGTTTCCTGAGGCATTTTATATTGTAGAAAAAATGAGCACAAAAAGTATATGTGGATTTGGGAAGAGTAGGGTGGTTTTAACGGATATTTGTAATTTGGAGGATATTGTAGTATTTAGGAATACCTCATGTGATTTATTTAACAATGAACAAGTCGATTCAACGAGATTGTCTTGGAATATTAAAAAAGTTTGGCAGTACTACATTAAAATTTTACAAAAATCTACACTCAAATTCTATCCAACCTTTTATTCTTCAAATAAATCCTCCAAGGGAAGTAAATGTACAAAATCAACAAATCAATCAAAATTGAATTTTCTGAACTCTTTATTGTAATAGCATATTATTTCTTTTACCTCAAAAATTTATTATTTTAACTCAAATTTACATTGTCCAATCAAAATTTATTCAGAAAAATATAAAAAATTTCTAATCAAAATTTATATTTATTTATAAATTACTTATATACATAATACTACTTTAGTTTTACTCCAATCACCCTTTGACGGTTCGCTTAAGTTTCCTCGGGCTATGCACGGCGGGTCGTGGCACCATTATTGTATACGATGTTCATGCTGTGGAAAAATTCATCGGATGGGAGATGGAATAGAAATATCACGGAAAGAGCCCAAACCGAAAGCACAATCGACTGTGCCACGATCCAACCCGATGATGGGTTATTTATTTTCATTTATATTCTTTCTGCAAGTGAGGACACAACACAAGCTCTTCCAACCACTCGATTTCACACAGAGTCTTCACAGATTCGTCCATTTTCAGCGCCGCAGACGAAAATCTTGAAAATTTTTGGGACTGTGAAGCCAGAATTCTTCCTTTTTCAGCCATCTCATTTACGAAATTCTAGTATTGTAATAATTTAACAAAATGATACAAATAAGGCTAAAATATGGCAAATGAAAAAATGGGGCGAAAAGGTCAAAATAGGGCAAATGCCCTATTAATTGGGCAAAAGTGCTACCCTTATAGTTCTTAACTTTCAAAATCAACTCCGACGTCAAATACTTGTTTGATCCGATCTCTTGATCTCAGTTGCCCGGTCTCTTCCAATTGTTTGCTTCATTTCCTTTCTTAAAAATTTGGAGTTTCGTGAAGGCATTCTTAGTTGTTAGTGTATATTATATGTAGTAGATCAATTTCTCTTAATATTGGTAAGTCTTGAAAAGTTTCTAGTGAAAATTTTGAAAAAAGGGAATTTTTTACCTTTTTTGTTTTAATGATGAAATTTTGAAAGAAAATATAAATTATTTGGCTTTCTTGCCGACATTTACCTAACGTCTAATAATTATTTAATTTAATGAAATCATTTTTATTTATATATTTATGTCTACATTTCGTCCTTGTCTATGTACATATATCATGCTTTGAAATATGTTTTTATTTACCTACATATAATAAAGTGCAGTCTTATTTAAAAGATTTAAAAGAAATGTATTATATGAAAAATTTTGTCAAAAATAAAATTTTATTTAATTAATGTTTTTAATTAAATTTTTATTTTTCAATCAAATATTATTTTTAATATTTCCTTTTTGTTTTTCTAATTATACAATTAATCAACGAATTTTGATTGAAACTACAGAAAATAACAAAAACGAGGATGGAAGTGCAAAAATAAAATTGTTGAGAATGGAAGTAAATAAAATTAATGACCAAACTAAAATTAAAATTTTATTAGAAATTAATAAAAAGAATGGAGAAATTCTTCCATTTGTTAAAATAAACGTTGATTCCGAAGCCTCACAAAAAATAAAAAATATAAATGAAAACGGGAGAAAATTAATTTTGATTGAAAAATTCCATAAAAGTTTAAGGATATATGAAGTAGTCATTTATTTAAAGGAAATTGGTGATAAAACGATTAGACAAAAGGTAAGGTTAAATACTTTTATTTTAAAAAATATTTTAGGGGATCAAATAGACATGAAAATTATTAAATCACCCTATGAAATGCCCTTTCCTAGCACCTTAAAAATTCAATGAAGTACAACTTAATGAAAAAACTTTTCTGTAAAATAAAAATTGCTGATATTATAGCAAATTTAAAGCTTTCAGAAAAGTATCGAATAAAAATTTAATATGCCCTTTAAGTGGTCGAAAATATTTTTTAAAAACATTTACCCCCAGTTATCTGTTGATATTTGGGTTTTCAGATCTCGATGAAGGAGATATATTAGAACTCAGTTTCTTCTGTATTTTCTATCGAAATCAATAGATATGTTTATAGGAATTTTCGTGATTTTTCAGACCACTCTAAAATTTGCCATCTTTTTGTTACAGTGATAAATCGCATTTAAATTTTAAAAATTTTTAAAGAATGGTCTTTCCGCTCGGGGTTTCTTACTAGCATTTTATTGATCAAACATAATTACAAAAAAAATTTAAACTCTGGTTCTTCCATTCTACCTCGGCAACACACCCCTTCTAGATCGTTTGACCTAAGAATTAAAATTTTGAACTTTTTATTTTATCTATATTTAGGAATTAATGACTTTGTTACCTATGTTTTATGAACAAATCGATCTGGATGTAACTAAACTGGCACATCAAAGTATGCCAAGTGCTGCTAGTTACTCTAATATTGAAATAAACTTAAATGGAATAAAGTCTAAATTATGGACAGAAATTAAAACTTATAAATTAACTGAGCTAAAATGTTTTTTGAATCCGGAAGGGCCTAGAAAAATTTTAAAAAGAGAAAAATTTAGAAAAGTTAATTTAATTGAGTCAACTTCATTAGATGATAGAAACCATGCAGCTAAATTGGGATATTCTCACATTGAAATTTGTTTAAAATTTGAACATCCAGGAAATTATTTTATTAATCTCTTAAATAATTTACAAATTGGATGGTTTCAATTTTACGTTAAAATTAAAAAAGCAAAAAAGGAAAGATGTGTTTTCAAAATGTTCAAGGAACCGAGTGCTTTAGAGAAAAATGTATTGAAAAGTTTGAGACGTTACATTTTGTTAAATATTTCAATGACAGATGTAGATTATATTGAAGATGGTCAAATGAATGTATTTAGTAGTAATGAAGATTATATAAACAAATATCCTAAAGCTCAATTTGTTGCCTCGATTGCTCCATCTCTAATGAATGGAACATGTGAATTTTATTTGGATGAAGATGGAATAACAAAAGAAAGACCATTAACATATCTATCCCCTACAAATTGACTTTTTTGGAGGAAATCTGGCTTCTGTGAGATCCAAAATTTACAAAGAAATATTATTTATTGTTCCTTTACTATCCAAATCCAAAGCTTAATTTTTTCACTCTTCCACTTATTTCTACTATGTATTTTTATCCTTAATACTTTTTATCATGTCTTTAAAAATTTGTATTTATATTTCATCAATTACCACATCTTTAACAATAGTCTAAAATTTTGTCTATGTTTAATTTAATGAAGTTTATAAAAATAATTCTCCATAGTATACGTAAAATTATTTTTGAAATTTCATTTTTAACAAATCTAAATTAACAAAATCAAAATTATTTTTGTTTCCTTCTTTCTTTTAATTTTATATCTTTCGAAAATGTCAAGCAGCATAAGTATAATATTGAAGTTAGTCCCACTAAAATCTTCTTTAAAACCTTCCATACAACCCAAAATAAAATAAACACAAAAACAGTAGAGAAAAGAATTACATCAATTGAATAATAGACAACCCAATTCATTTCCTTAGCTCCAGGTAAATCAAGTTCTGATAAATCGCTAAATTCTGCTGCAAATTCTACCCATTTCACAAGCCTTTCTTTTGGATTAAACGGAGTTAATCGAACTTTTTTGGATATAATTTGGGCTTTATGACGAAATGATGGTTCTGTGATGATCTAAAAACATTTTTGTAACAAAGGCTCTAGTCTATTTTATGAATCCAATTAAATTTGAGATCAAGGAGTTGAACAACACGTTAAACTTTACAATATTATTAGCGATATATATTTCGAATATTGGGAAAAATATGGAATACTTCAGATCTGTTTTTTGAAGATTTGAAGATTAGAGTCCGTAAAAAAATTATAAGAGCAAGGATTCAAACCCATTTATCTATACTAGAAGTGTTGCAGACTAGAAGTGCGTTTATTAAACCCCTAAGGGTGTTAAAATTTTTTGCCTCATAAATTAGACCATCGCCAATTAATCTACCTTTTCTATCGTTTCCGCCAATATGATTTCAGCATTCGGTCCATTTAAATCATTAACATCAATTTGTAATCCAAAACCAAGCTTCTGAGCAACATCGGCATTGTAAAATTGGTCAGCAAAAAGAGGAAGTCCAATAACTGGAACGCCAGCGATTACAGACTCGGTCAAACTGTTTTGGCCGCAATGAGTGATAAATGTACGAAGATTGGGATGGGCTAGAGTAGAAGGAAAAAAAAATTATATCTTCACCAAATAAAAAAACTCAAATTCATCCATTGAAAACTTGTTTCCCATAATTTACTTAATCAAAATGGATTAAATATTGGATCATATTCAACTTTCCACTCCAAATCATCTAACATTCCTCTAAATCCCCATGGTTTCCACGATTTAGGTGTTAATAATGAGCGGTGATGGGTGGAGGAGGAGAGCAATATCGTCAGATTTTATAGATTTGGGGGAGTGATTATTGGGGTTGAGGAATCATTGAGGTTAAGTGTGATTTCAATAGACTAAGTGTTTTTAATCACCGATATACTCCATAATCCCTCCCAATTCCTCCAAATTTCGATATCATGCTTAAATATAATACAATTATATCCTCCAAATCATTTGTTATCCTCCCCAATTTCGAGATATTTTACACAAATAAGATCAACAAAAGAATTCACCTAAAATTGCAGTTTGGCGAATCCACTCAAAAGCATGAACATTCGGAAAAGATTCAAGCAATTCTGACTGATTTTTTATTGTTTTCCTGTCCAATTTCCAAATGAAATGAACATTAGGGAACCGTTTAAATGCTTTTAGAATTGAATTTCTCATATAATTTGTAATCTTTGTTGTATCGGTAATTGAACCAAAAGAAAAAAGTATAGCGCCTTCTTTTGCTTCATCTAATATATTTTTAGTTCTCTTAAAATGGAAGGATTCTTGATAGGAATTTTAAAAATTTTATTGAACGTATAAACTGAATAACAACCAAAATTTTATATGACCTACATTATCTAGTATTTTGCTGTCAGGAGAAGCCGAATCTTGCACAAGCCCCCCAATATAAACAATTTTATTTGAAATAGGTCTAGGAAAGTCTATAAATGGATTTGTGTTAACAAATACTAGGGACGATTTTTTAAGAAGTTCATTCAAATCTGGAAAGTCTTCACCAAATTCTGCACGAATAATGGGATCCTGAAAAATTTTATTTGGAAAACTTTAACAAATAAAAAGACTTGTAGCCGTTTAAAATGATCATGCATCCAAATCCACTCGTAAAATTCATTATAAAAATTAATTAATCTATTATGGAATGATTCTAGTCCTAATCTTGGTGCAAAATTATCTGAAAATTAATTTAGAAAAAATATGGCTCTACTCCAGTTTATGCGTCCAATCGACTTTTATGCGTCCAATGACAGTTTATGCGTCCAATAAACAAAAAATTCTATTTTTCTTGGTGTTGCAAAGTTGGGGTGTGGTTCCAAAACATTTCCTCATGTTCGGGACCCAAGCCCACTGGGTCTCGGACCAGTCCTGCCCTATCCCTCATAATTTCGGAAAGTTATAATCGTTTTTCCGAAATTTTAAAAAATTGGCTATAACTTTCCGAAATTTCGAGGGATAGGGCAAGGAATGGTCCCAGACCCAGTGGGCTTAGGTCCCGAACATGAAGAAATGTTTTGGAACCACACCCCAACTTTGCAACACCAAGAAAAATAGAATTTTTTGTTTATTGGACGCATAAACTGTCATTGGACGCATAAAAGTCGATTGGACGCATAAACTGGAGTAGAGCCAAAAATATTTGTTTTTCATCAAACTCGGTACGTAGCTAGCAAATGTTGGAATATCATATTTTCTAGCAATCCAATGAAGTAATTGAACAGCATAAGCTGTCACCTGTACACGTACACCAATTCTGTGGAAAATAGCTGCAGCACAATGATCATAATTTTCTCCTATTCCAACGTCAAAATTTTCTTCCTTTAATTTTTGTAGCAATTTGCGTTCTTTTATTGTTTCTATAATGATTAAATTTGAAATAGACCGGTCAACGAGAATAACGATCCTAAAAATAGCGATCTCAATAACCGAGCTTTGTTAATATCTAGTTTCGGTCTAATCTCCAGTTTAAATTTACCTTTACATGCAGTTACAAATATAGGTCCAACAATATCGTTTTGATGCCCAAATAATGTTAGAAAAGGCCTTTTGTTTGCAAAAGAATCTGTAACTAATGAATTCTTTTTAACATCCAATAATTCAGCATTTTCTGGAGTTGGTTCAACAATATATTTATATGCTGGATTTACACGAGATGTTTCATTTTTAAGTTTGAGATCCAAGTCCATGACGAATTTGAGAAAATGCTGAAATAAATAAGAGATAGGTAAAACTTACTCCCTCTCTCTATTAATAGATCATAAGCAGGGTTGTCAATTAGTAGACAAGGGTGTACAATATATCCGAAATCCTACCAGAGAAATTTTCCAAGCCACTACCGAAATCCGCATTTTAAGAAATATAGAGGAAAGTGGGGGGATAAACGGGAGGATTTTAGTGGATATAAGTATATGTATAAGTATTCTTCGCATTTTAACTCATTTCAATCAGTTTCTAATTTTATTTAAAATTTGTTTTATCCTCAATGAACATTATTTCATATTTTACAAAATATTTTTCAACTTGGAGAGAGACTAACCACTTCATGGCCAGCATCAACTAATGTGTCTGCAATTTTCCCCAAAAATTGAGCATGACTCCAACTTAAAGTAGGCGAGTATACGAGTATTTTGAGTTGTCTTTTTGTTTGTTTAGAATTATTAAAATTCTGGTGTGAAGCAAATGTTGAAATTAACAAAAATAAAATTATTAAAAGAAGGTAAAAAATGTGCATTTTTTAAATTAAATTATTTTTAAAAATATTTTTTTATTAAATATTAAAATTTAATCAGAATTTTTTAAATAATTAAATTTATTCTGACAAAATTAAAGTAATTTTAGAAAAGAAGAATATTTAATTATCATTTATAAAGAAAAGTTTATCAATTACGTGATAATTTAAAACACATCATTTAATAGACACAAACCAAGAATTAAATTTCTATTATTAAAAAGTGTTCGCAATTTTTTGGCTCTAAAATAAAATATGTACTTAAATAGAAATAATTAAAGATTAAACAATTAATTAATGATTTTTAAATAACTGATTTTTGTTATTTTATATGTAAAATATAATTTTAATTTCAATTTAAAGTAGCTGCATGATGACAATTTACAATACTCCAAAATTATGTTATTATTATAACAAATCTGGCATCCTGGCCAGCAGACTGTTTGAAGAAATTGATATCCTCTTAATCTCTACAAAGCCTCTGATATCCCTCTTTATCCACCCAAATCCCACGATATCACTCTAGCCTAACTGCATTTTCCGGGGTATAGATGATTTTATCAATTTATATGTCGATCAAAAGCTCCGCAACTAAGTCGAATCATACCAAAATTAGTTCGCGGAAACAACTTTGGACTGAGATATAAAGAGCGAAAAATTAAATAAATATATTTTTAAATATTTCACATTTCCTCACATCATCATTTTAATCATTTTTGTGAATCATTCCCAATTCTTTAAAAAATTTAGAAAAATAAACATAGATATGTATTCATGATTAATGAATTATATAAATTTAAAAGAAAAAATATTATACCATCTTATTTTCCAGTAAATTTTATTTTTTAATGATTATTTTAATATTTTATTTAATTTTTTCCATTTTTAGTTTTTTAAAATAATTTTTAAATAATCTGACAGAGATTAGCCAAAAATGTTTGGTAGCTTAAGAATATTCAATAAATTGAATTACCGGAATAATCAGAATTACTATATTTCCTGAGAAATTTTTTTAAAATTATTTTTATAAGCATAAATATATTTCGAATATTACCTTGTTTCATGAAACATTTTTAAAATCTAATTATTCAGAAAATCAGAATTAAGTTTATTTAAATTACATTTTCAGGAATAATCAGAAAATAATTTCTGAATTAACATATTTAAGTAGATTTTAGTTTTTAAACTTGAAAAAATATATCGAGAAATTATAAATTGTTGATTAAAAATAATTTTTGTAGTATTTTAAAAAGCTTGGAAAATTTATATTTTTATAATTAATTAAATATAAAATGAATTACTATTTAATTTTTATTTTAACACCAATTGTTTTTATTTTTCTTTTTTCTGTTGATCAAGTAATTTTCATAAATTTACTAAGCTGACCTCATAGTAGAAGGCCCTAATCCTTGAGAAGCCCTCAAGAAGCCTTAATAAATTTTTAAAATTTAGTTGGCGATATGCATGGGAGCCAACTAAAAGTACTTCCTTTAAGAAGATGGTATGCTTCTAATTAACCTCCTAGTTAACTCTAAAATCTTACAATATTTTTTTTATCCCCAGGGTGCATCTGAAGGGGAGATTTTAAAAATAAATAAAATAATAATCAACTTTCATCTACAAATAAATATTTTTAGACGAACGGATATTGCTGCACTGTTAAGGGATTTATTGGATTCCCTCCAGATTGCAACATTTTTGGGTGTAATTGTGATTGTAATAAATGTGATGAACGTAAATATTTTTAATTAATTTTGTAAAATAATAAAAATAAATTTAAGCCGAGGACAGGGCCTGTTGTTTTGTAGAAAATACCGGGATAGATAAAATATCTTGTTCTTCTAAGAAGCGGAAGCGTAGCTTGAAACAAAATGAAGTAAATTAATTTTCATGTAAACGTTAAAAATTATGGAAGAATATAATCAGGACTTCGATTCCTATTTACAAACGAACTTTTTGGCTAAAAATTAAATTTAACACTAAAATCTTAAAATATTCTGGTTTACTTTACATTTTTCTGACCGGAGCCCTATATACATATAACTAATTTCTTTAATTATTTTCAGTTAGAGACAATGGGTAGTGAGGGCTAAAATAAAGCATATTGATGCCGTATTTAATGAATTGAACAAAATTGAATTTAAAATTACAGAAAATTTATATGTATTTGTTTTTATTTAAAAAATTATAAACTAAATATTAAAAAATTTCCTAATCTAAATAAAAAAATTTTAAGTCTGATAAAATTGATAATGGGTTTACAAAGGATTTAAATTCTGAAACAATTTCTGTTGTTCTTTCTCTTCAATAATATTTTTCTTAAGGACCGGAAAAATAAATTTTAAATTTGCAAACACATAAAAGGAAAATAAAATCAAAATTATACTAAATCTGTAAATTTTGATCTAGGAACGGATGTTGCTCGATTTTGACCATTCATGTTTTTGTTGAGCCTCCAAGAAATAACTTATTTATCGTTACGAGCTTCCAAGCGTTTACTTCAGTAAGAGCTAGTTAAAAGTTTAATCCCGGGCAGGCTTCGATCTGCGACCTCCTGGCAGTTATTGCTTGGCGCTTTCGCTCACCACGTACAGGTGCTCTATTAACTGAGCTACCGGGACGCTGCTTTCACCTTCTTTTAATAGATCTTAAACCCCCGCCTAGTGAGCGTTTTAAATGCAGCCAGCTTATCTTTCTCTTCCTTACACTTCTTTTGTTCCTTGAAGATAGCATATTATATGTACTAGTTTTAAAGGCTCCCACATCGCTTCTTTGCTTCGTGAATGAATTATTTGGGACGAATACATATATTTTAAAGCTCATCGAATGCATTCCATAAGCTATAGCCTATTCTATTAATTTGTATATAATTCTGTTTGAACCAAGTCTAAAATTGTTTCAAACAAGGCTTGAAGTTTTGTTTACGAATAATATAATTTCCAGAAATCTTTTAGTAATACTTCAAGTTTATTTATTTGTTTTAAACATCTGGAAAACATTTTCTAATATCTGTGTTATATGTTTTGTTTGTTTTTTTAAATATTTAGTTAAAATATAACCGAAATATTATTGAAAACATTTAAAATACAAAAATTCTATGTTTTGAAGACTGTTTAAAGTTAAGAATTTCGTAATAAACTTTAGTTATTTTAAAAATAAACTTTAATTTTATTTTAACGAAAATATAGTACTTTTTGACTTTTATCTGCCAATATTTTCTAAGAACAAATAAAATGAACACATGTCCATTTGATCTAGCTCAATTGATTTAATAAATTGTTGTTATTGCCAATAACAATTGAATAAAAAAACTTAGAACTAAAAGCTTTTTATTAAAAAATCTCAAGTTTTTATTATTGATATTAGTAGAACAATTAATGTTGTGCCGCAACCCCGTAACCAAACTATATTTTTGACAAATGACCTATGTCGGTGTGAATTTATTTTGGTAGAAATACTTGGGACTTTTTTTAATTTTCTGGATATTTGGAAATACTTCTAAATAAAACACCGTTTAACTACAGAGAAGTCCTGGGGGTTCCTGGGAAATCCCCGGATATCCGGAACCAATATCCGAACCAAAAATCTCCGGATATCTGGGGGTTTTTCGGTTCCGGATACCCGGAACCGCCAACCTTACTTTGAAAGCCCTTGAGGTCGTGATTAAGCATTGGGGTCCGAAAAGCCCGGATTTAACTATTCACAGATTTAACTATTCATCTTTAAGAATTAAAAAAATGAAATCTAATTTCTTATTTCTTATAATAACAATATCAATAGTTATTCTATTATCGGTTGATCAGGTTAGTCTAGTATAAAGATTATAAATATTTCTTATACAAAATTTATAGTCCAGTGGATATTGTTGCAAAGTTAGCGAATTCTTATGGGGGCATCCCCCAGACTGCAATATTGTAGGATGCAATTGTGACTGTGCAAAGTGTGTAGATGGTAAATAATTAAAAGTATTCTGGACATTTTATAAAAAATACTGTCAAAACTCACTATAAGATGCCCCCAAAGACATCAGTTTTAGATGTTTTTTAGAATCTGGTTGGCCAATGATGGGCGCGGGGGGGGGGGGTACGTATCGAGACTACATTATTTAAACTGCCGTCGTTATAAGTTGCAACCCTTTATTTTTCAGTCATTGACAAGGGTTGTTGTTTGGCAGAAAAGACTGGAATTGGCTTGTGTTCAAAAAAGCGAAAACGGAGTTTACTGGAACAAGACGTAAATCTTAAATAAACTTTAAAAAAATATAAAGAAAATATTTAAGCTAAAATCATTTTTTGGTGACGCCTATGAGAAAATGTTGAATGAAGAAAATTGAGATTAATAAATATGAAAGTTTTGATATTTTATTAAAAATTAAAATAAGAATTTTCCTGAATTTTTATTGTGTCAGCTTCTATAAAATATTTCAAGGATAAATTTCTGTTTTTATATTTTGCAGAGCAGGTTGGTCTTCTGCGAGACCCCCGAAACATAACAATAATGTAAAAATGTTAAAGCAGGATAATCTTAATAACAAAGATTCAGCTTAGATAGTTATGTCTAATCTCATTAAGTAAAAAGTCGATTGGGACAGAATCAAAGGCTTTTTTATATAATCTGCATATGCATAGTGTACAAAATCATTTATGTAAAATTTTTACTACAACAAACTTTAATAAATATGAAATTACAAGAAAAAAGGATCAAAGAAAAAACATGAAAATTTAAATCGCTAAAACATAAGGGCTATTAATTAAACCCAGAAAAAGATTCTTAAAAAAGTTTTAGCTTTTTATTAGGATTTTCCTTCTATAAGAAACATTCTTATTACGTTTCCGGAAGATGTTCGAATAATATTTTTAAATGTTTTTCCTGAAGATGTTTTAATAATTAGAAGTGTGATTGTTTCAGGGGTCATACGACACTTGCAGACATATTTGCAGACCCGACATTTGAGATCCGACTTTTGCAGATATTAATTTTTGAAAAAAATTGTTCAACAAAATGTTCAACGTAGACCTATGGAGCGTTGGCAAAGCGCTTGTGCAAAACCCCGCGCTTCGCGCGGGGTTTTGCGGCACGCGCCTTGCGGGAAGTCAACGGTCGCTGGGCTCTGGGCTCGTAACATGATCCTATTCCTATCATCGATGAGATGGGCATCCCAGGATTCCTCCGCAGCAACAAACACTCCACGGTGTATAGGTAACAGAGATGCACGAAAATTTTTCGTTTCGTTTTCGTAGATTTTCGTGGATTTTTGATGATTTTCGTTTTGTTTCGTGTTTCGTTTAAAAATAATTTTTTTCGTTTCTTTCGTTTCGTATTTCACTAAAAAATTATTTTCGTTTCGTTTCGTAAACTCAATTTTTGGACGAAAATGACGAAAAAATATTCGATATTTTTAGACAAATTTTTTACTATTTTGGCGTATTTTTAAGTCAAAAATTGAAAATTTTTCTTCCGGGAACTGGAAATTCAAAAATTTTGCCTGCGGCGCTGAAAATTGGATGGAATTTCAAGGCTTTATTAAGGTATTTAAGATATAGTTGGATCTTATCAAGTGACTGGTCTCCCATGTATATACATCGGTTCAGTCCTATTGGTTTAATGAGATCATGAAGGATAAAGGGGAAATTGAGGCTTTTGATGGGATATAGTAGAATGTGAGCTTGATATCGGCAGACCAAGAAGGATTTAAGGGGATATAGTGGATCAGATTATATCACAGAATCTAGAAGGACTTAGATAGATTATGAGGGATATTGATGGATTTGGAGGTCCATTGGGAATATCAAGTAATTTAGGGGAATATAAGGGGATTTGAAGGAATATCTGTGATTTGGAGCAATTAAGGGGGATTGGACAGATATGGGGATGTTAGGATATTTGAAGGGATATCAGGCAGGATTTGGGGCCCTGACTCCGGAAAAATCCGGCCAGATCCGGTCCTGCGGCGGGCTCTAATTGACAGTATAAAAAGAAAAGTAATCTGAGACTCAAATATTGGTGGGGGTGGGATTTTAATAAAGTAATGATTTGAAAGGATATTGCGAGATAATGGGACACCTAAATAATTAGGCATTCGAGGGAAATAGTTAATAAATTAGGCATTTTTATAATTTTGATTTTTTTCGTTTCGTTTCGTTTCGTGAAAATTGAGATTTTTTTCGTTTCTTTCGTTTCGTAAAAATGAAATTTATTTTTTTTGTTTCGTTTTCGTTTCGTACATTGGCGAATTTATTTTTTTCGTTTTCGTTTCGTTGAGAGCGAAATTCTATTTTCGTGCATCTCTGATAGGTAAGGTAAAGAAGAGAGCGAAATGGGTCTAATCTGCAAGTATCGGTATCTGCAAATGTCGGGTTTGCAAAAGTCGGGTCTGCAAGTGTCGGGTCTGTCATATCTGCAAGTGTCGTGACACGGTTTCAGGAAAATGTTTAAATGTTTTGTTTGAATATTTTTCCGGTAAGTTTGAATAATTGTTTTATTTGAATGTTTCCGGAAAATGTTTTAAAAAAGTTTTCCGGAATACTGTAGAAATTAATACTATTTTTAATTATTTTTCCGGAAGATGTTTCAAGTTTTATTCTTTTTTTTATTCTACACACAGATTTTTTTTACACATCAAAATATGTTTGTCAAACTTTCCGGAAGAAATTTTAAAACATCAACTTGTTAATAACGTCATTTCCGAGTTTATTCTTTAAAGAACACACAGATTTTTGTGCTTTTAATTGACACTTCCCTTTATAATTTTTAATGGCTTAATTTTTATGTAAAAAGAGACGAAAAATATTCTTAAAGTTAAAAGTGTAAAACAAAGCCAATTTGGAATACTTAACGGGAATTTATTTAGAAAAATGAGGTATCTATGAACATTGGTTTTTTGTTTTGTTCGAGGGAAAATGACGAAGAAAAATGTTTCAGGGAAAATTTATTTAATTTAAATACAGTCAAGAATGTTTCCGAACATTGTGTTTGTGTTGATTGTTTATTAAAAATCATGTTTGTTTGAATTAATGTTTCAACAAAAACATATAAACATTGAATAAACATGTTTTAATTAAACTTGTTTTGAAAAAATATCTGAACAAACAGTAGTGAAACAAACATCAAAACATTTCCAAAACATTTTATGTAAAGTTATATTTCTTCGAAACTTTTTCGGAAAACCAATTTATAATTCTAGCAAAACGAACATTATTTCTGGAAACTTGTTTTTTCTATTTAAACATTCCGGAAACAATATTAGAATGTTTTTAAACCAATAAATTGGAGATCAGTTAAAAATTAATTTAATTTATAAAGAAGGCAATTCATCAGTTACAATAGAAAACCAATCGCAAACCCGCCAATCGCAAATGCTAAGGTTTGGTAGAAATAGTAGAACTAAACACCAAACTCTGGTGCACAGCTCTGATTTAAAGAATATTTTTCTGTTCTCCAAAATCTTATTTCTTAAGCAAAAAAGTGCGAATAAAATAGGTAAAAATTTTGTTTAATAAAAACAAAATCATGTGTAATAAAAAAACTAAGGAGTTTAACCTTTGTTTTAATTATGTAAATCCCATAAATTTATATAAAAATAAAAAATAATGGAAAAAAAATTCGATGGGCAAAAAAAACTCATTAAAATTTTTATTTACTTGTTCAAAGAGAAAAAATACATATTTTTGTAATTTTGCCTGTCTAATAAATTTTTGTCTCATTCTAATATTATTGATAAATGGAGGGAAACTAAAATAGACGCTAGGTCATTATTTTTAAAATTATTTTTAAAATAACCATCATTCCTTAAAATTTACTTAATGCACAAGGCTCTTATTTTAATCACCATTTTTCGGAATACTTGAATAGAACACTTTCTGGAAAAATACAATAAAATTTCAATTAATACAAACATTCCGGAAAACACATTTACTAAATATAAATTTAAGAATTAAAATACTTTCCGGAAACAAAATAGAACATATTCCGGAAAGTAAACAGAACTATCCGGAAAACCCCGAACATATTCCGGAAACTAAATAGAATATATTCCGGCTAGTAAACATAAAATATAAAACAATATTACTTTCCGGAAAATACAACTTCTTTAATTTGACAATAGAAGATGTTGGGTATATTTCCGGAATTATTCTCTAAGGGCCTAAAACAGCAGCTTATTCTAATTGACTTAAAGAAATAATTATTCTCTCTCAAATAATTACCTCCTATTTTTCCTAGACTAATTTGAAAAATAATTTTTTGAAAATTATTATCATTTTTAATCAAAGGAATTTCAATTTCGCCTCAATTTCATCGATATTCCACTCCAAATCCATCACCCTTCTCTCTTAAATAATTACCCCCTCCTTCCGGCGAAAGATTGACAAATAATGAAAAATAAAAAGAATTTAAAAAACAACAAATTAAATTTACCCATTGAATTAATTGGGGAAATAATTAAAACAACAAATACTAGGCAAGTTGAATGAATCTGATAAAAAGGGTTTTCGGTTTCAAAAATTTTTGTTTTCGATTAACCGTAAAATTTTGTGAAGCTGACAGCCTTAGTGTGATAAATATATGCGGAGCAGTTCAACTGAGTCCGCACGATTGAGTCCCCCTTGTATATACCTCAATTGAGTCCCCGTGGATTTAATTATATTAAAAAGGATTAAGAGGGATATCGGGGGATTTCTAGAGATTAAAGTGAACATCAGCGAACTTGTATTCGACATCGAGGGATCAAGTTTGATATCGGTGGATATGGAGGGATTTAATGCAAATTTAAACGTTTAAGGGGGATATCGGTGTATTAAGGTAGATATCAAGAATTTGGATGGATTACTGTAAAATCCCCTTATGGATTACTGTAAATTTTGATTTTGGGCTCATTCGAAAGCCCTTGAAATTTGCTACAAGATAGCACTTTCTTATTTTCCAGAAAAAATTTTACCTCTAATTATACTTGTGATGCAGAAAAAGCACATAAATGCCCCATAAAATTTCACTTAAAGTCGCTTCCCAAAATCAAAATTTACAGTAATCCATAAAGGGTCGAAAATATTTTTTTAATTTGAAAACCCCTGTTTTACGTTGATTTTCGAGGTCTCAAGGGACCACTAATACTTAATAACTCCTAACCCTTGAGAAAATTTTTGGTTCGGTTCCGGATATCCGAAAATTTTCGGTTCGGATATCGGTTCGGATCCGGATATCCGAAAATTTTCGGTTCGGTTCTTCGGTTCGGTTCCGGATATCCGAAGATTTTCCATGAACCGACAACCCTAGTCAGAAGTGTCGGAAATCGGAAGAGCCGGAAATCGGAACTGGCTCAAAAGTCGGAACTCGGAAATCAAAATTTTTTTCAGAAATTGGAAATCGGAAGGAAAAAACGCCGGAAATCGGAAGATGGAAATCGGAAATAAAATTTTTATTTTCAAAACTTAACTATAAAATTGTAAATTGGCAAATTATGCTTCATAAAAAGAAGTTCAATTCGAAATCAAGAACCGGAGATATTATCAAGAGGCTAATAAGGACATCGATGGATTTGAGCGAATATTAAGGACATCGAGAGATAGAGATTAATGGGACATAGAGGGATAGAGGATTTTGTTATGTCCAAGCTTTATTTTAAAAAGCTAAATACTTAAGTGTATTAAATAAATTTTTTGATAATCGCCTTGGGTACTTTTCAACTTATTCCCAATGTGCAATTAATTGCCTCAATTACTCTACTGATTAATGATGGCATTTAAGAATTTTTGGATATAGATGGAACAACAAAAGAAAAGATATATAAATTTGTTTCAATTATCAAAAAAATTATTTAAAGATTGTTTAATAGCAATTTTAAACTCTATAGACTAATATTTATTTTTTAGTTATTATTTTGTTTGTACCAGGGATCCTGCCGACCCGATTCCCGATTTCCCTCAATCGGGAAATTTATTTTCGTCGGCAGGATCCCTGGTTTGTAAATACATTTACGATTGTACTTGTCCACCCCTGTCGTTTAAAACTTTTTTTTATAATTTTATTGATTCGGCTCAACAATTTTCACCCTTTCTTTGGTGATTCCATCCTCATCCAAATAAAATTCATAACTTCCATCAACAAACAAAGGAAAAATTGCGGCAACAAATTCTGTTTCGGGATGGATGTTGAGCAAATTTTCATTATATACATTCAGTAAACCATTTTCAATATCATCTACCTCTGTTTGTGATATATTGATTGCTATACTATATCTCATCTTTTTCAATATACTTTTATCTAAATCAGAAATTTTCTTGAACATTTTGAACACACATTTTTCCTGTTTTGCTTTTGTAATTTTGACGTAGAATTGAAGCCATCCATCATAATTATAATTTACGACATTAATGAAAAAATTTCCTGGATTTTCAAATTTTAAACAAATTTCAATGTGGGAATATTCCATTTTCTCTTTATGTTTTTTGTCATTTATTGATGTTGACTCAATTAAACTAGCTTTGCTAAAATTTTCTCTTTTTAAAAATTTTCTAGGCCCTTCCGGGTTCAAAAAACATATTAATCTTGTTAATTTAGCATAATTGTTTTGAGATATCCGTAAAACTGTTTTTATTGCGTTTAAGTTTATTTCAACACCAGGATGAAAATAAGCACTCGCTGGGAGCAGGCCAACCTACCGCGAGGCCAACCTACCGCAGAGCTATAACTTCGTTCAGCATTGTCGAATCCGGGACGCCCTGGTATGGTTCGATTCAGCTCGTCGAGGCGCATCTAACCATATCAAGGCTTCCCGGATTCGACAATTTTGAACGAAGTTATAGCTCGGCGGTAGGTTGGCCTCGCGGTAGGTTGGGGTGTACCCGCACTCGCTATACTCTCATTTGATAGTTGATTTAACTCCAAATCTATTTGTGGAAAAAACATAGTAGACAGTGTCATTATCATCTATAAGTTGTTAATTTTAATTTAAATCCCCCAGCTGAAGTAATGAATTATGCAATAGAGGTCTGTTATCCTCAAACCAGTCCGTTTATCCATTGGAGCGAAAAATTGCAAATAAGAGGGATATCGTACAGGGTGACCAGAAAATAATGGACTCATTTCATCATATTTTGTCTCATTTACATTTTTAAATATTTTATAATCATTTGTGCTTAAGGCACACTTTTCTATGTTTTCTCTAAAATTTATCCCCCTCCCATATTTTGCTTTCTAGTTGTTGTAGAAAGCATATTTAAATAAATGATTTTTCCTTTTTTTTATACTATTACTAGAGTTCGACATTTTCACTTTGCCGGGCCCGGTATCCGGTTTTTTTCTTCGCCCCGACCCGGGCAGGGGTTTCCGGGCTAAAACCCCGAAAACCCGGAAACCCCGAAAACCCGGTTTTTTACACCCGGGCCCGGACCCGGTTTTTTTTAAATTTTAAAAATGGTTAAATTTTAGTTTTTTTCGTGAAATTTTTCTTATTTTGAATAGAAAATGATTAAAATTCGGTGTCAACTTTCATCTTACGTGTTTATTCAAAGAATTTAGAGATATTAATGTGAATTTAACGGATTAAGGGAAATATTGGCAGGATCTCGAGGGATTTAAATGGATTTACAGTGATTTACAGGGATTAGATAGTCCCGATATACCTCTAAATCCTCGATATCCCTCTATAATTATGAAATCTGGGGATGGGGCTTCTTTGTTGATCAACTTCACCGGTTGATGGAACAACTTTCACTTTTGCTTTTCCTACCGAGGGCTTTTCCTATATCATCAAACTTCCATACTTCCGACAGTTCTGACTTCCGTCAACTTCGTCAATTTCTGACCAAACCATGTTTGAACAACTTCCCCAATCATTGGAACAACCTTCCCGTTGTCGGAACAATATCCCGCATTGTCGGAACAAGATTTCCCGGGGTGTGGAGGTTGGGCAGCTTAAATAATTATCGTGATTCCGCAGGACTAAGAGATAAATCGGTAATATAGAAGGATTAAGAGATAGAGCTATGAAGAATAATTTAAATTTATTAGCGCCGCAGGCAAAAATGTTTCAATTTTTGGATGTTTAACGAGCAAGAATCGACCAAAAAGTCAGAATTTTTATATAATTTACTCAAAATTGGACCCGGGCCGGGCCCGGGTTTTTCAGATGCGACCCGGGCCGGGTTTTCCGGGCTAAAACCCCGAAAACCCGGAAACCCCGAAAAACCGGATTTTCTCAAAAATACCCGGTTCGGGGCCACCGGGCCCGGAAAACCCGGTTCCGGGCCCGGCCCGGGTCCGAACTCTAACTATTACTATATCCACTTGGCTTTAACTGACTTTTAATTTTTTCTATGTTTTCCAACTTGCTTTTGACTTGTCCTAATATTTTTTACCACCTTTTTATTTTTGGATTGATTTAAATAAATAAATATTTGTTGAAAGTGGTTTTCTTAATTTGTTTAACTAAATGCCAGAAAGGTCCCCTTAACTTATAGACAGGAAAATGTGCACGGCCTATTCGGCCAAATCTGCTGCCCAGCCACTTTTTTACAAGCGATAAACAGATAAAAACGAGTTGAGCCGCCAGAAGGAGAAAAGTTACTCCTCGAACAAATTTTGGCGAGAAGGCGGGCCTAGCTATGGCCGTAGTATTTTTTTCCATTCCTATTCATTTATACAAATCATTTACTTTAAAATCCACAATTTTTATATTTTTATTTTTCTTAAATATTTTATTAAATTAATGGCATTCATTTTGCCCCCACCATTCACTTATATAAAATAAATTAATCCTTTACGTTGATTGTAGGCAAAAATTGAAAAGGCAAATTGGATGTAAGAAAGGAAAAAGTTTGACCATTTTGTAAAAATATAGGGGGAAAATTGGGGAGGGAAAAATTGGGTCTGTACGCTTCACTATTACCAACGCCAGAGCCAGAACCTCCGTAACAATCCTTATTACCACTATCGAGAAAAGCCCAAATATGCTATTAGTTTTTCAATATTATGATTCTGAAATATTATGATTCTGGAAACAAGCTTACATTTCAATTTATTTCAATATTTTGACAATTTTCGATATTTGGCACTTTTTTCAAATTATTCAATATTTTTGCATATTTTTACCAAAATTTTGAGATTTTTCATAAACTTTAGCAAAAAGTGAAGAAATCTAGCTGCTTGACAACAAAATTCTCAAAATTTTCGCCTGCGCGCTGAAAAGAGGTATTATGGGCTATTATTCACTAGTGCCGTGATAAATTTTTTTGTTACAGCTAATGTGCAATTTCAGAGACCTGATAAATTTTTTTGTTAAATTTCAACTACAGGGTGACAAGAAATGTTTAGGACAATTTTCATTTTGCCGTAACTTTTTTTCTCATTAATATTTTTTAATATTTTAATCTCATTTTGTAGCCCAAACAATTCTCTTTCTGAGCTTATAAGCCTGCTTACATTATTAAACATTTTTCTTAAAGATTTAGCGTTCGCAAAATTTCACCTCCTTCCAAAGTTCGAAAAAGCACTGTCCAAAAAATTTTTAAAAAATTACGGTATGAAATTTTCTGAGAAAATTTTTTCTAGAATTTATTTAAGGAAGTAGGCATGACTGTTAACTTTATAAAAAGTGTAAGAATTCGATCAGTAAGTACAGTCAAGAACGTGAGCATGGTCAATTTCCGAGTATACCTCAATCCACGGGTTTCACTGAGAAATAGCGCCATGGAAACTGCTTTTACTGGAGTATCGATTCGTTTTATGGCTCAAAATGTACATTGACTCGTGTTCTATAATCTCAGAAAAAACTAACATTTTATCAAATAAATTCAAAAAGTTAGGACCCAGAGATGCAAGTACCCTCTGATTCAGTTCGCATGTCAAGTGACACTTTCTTCAGCCGAAAAAATTTTTATGAGTGAGACATGTCCGAATCGCAAAAATGACTGATATTGGGCCTCTAAATAACCTCTTTCTTATTCAGTTATTATGGATTCCCAACACCCTTCCTTCGAAATAATATAGACTGGTATTTGCAAAACGATCATTTTTTTCGTAATCGTAATTCGTAATTTTTAAAAAATTTTCGGAATAGTAATTCGTAATTAAAAAAAAATACTTTTTAATAATTGCTGTTTTTCCATTAATCCCTCCAATTCCTCTTATTTCTCTAATATTATTTCACATCCCAATTAATTCCCTGATATCAATCCCTCTTAATCCCCTTAATCCTCCTATATATTTTCAATCAATCATGCGAAATCATCATCGCAGATTAAAGTTTGAAATCATGTGATATCACTCTCACTTAATCCTGACAAAAATAAAATTACGAATCTTCGTAATTCGTAATTTTTCCCGATATTTTATAACCGTGATTCGTAATTTTAAAAAAATTTTCGTAAATTCGTAACTGAAAAAACACCGTAATTCGTAATTACGACGCAACCCACGTGCAGAAGGAAGATCACGGCTAGTTGCCGTGTCACGAATAACAGTAACAGCTAGTTCTGTGGGACAACACCTTCGAGCTGTTTCAATTTAGTTTGATTAAAAAATTTAATTTAAACTTAAAATTCTCAACATTTTCGCCTGTGGCGCAAAAAATGGGAGAAATCTGGCATAAGTCTCTCTTTGGCGCCTTCGGCGCCAAAAAATTTTGAAAATTTTTTTGTAGCGTACTTATATTTTGAAAATTTTTCCCCTTATGTACTTCTAAATTGAACTTTTTGTACTTACACTTAACATTTTCCCGATCAAAACCCTGATTTTAAATAAGTTTGTATAAACACTTTTACCTTTTTATCACTTTCAACACCATTATTATGTTCTTTGAAGCAAATATTTATTACTGCCAGTATTAAATAGTTTAACACATGCTCAATCAAAATTAATTTTTTTCCTTTATTTCCATTCATTATCTCTTTTATTTTGTGCGAATCACCGTCAGTTATAATACACACGGGTGAAAAAGAACCCGAAAGATAAATGTGATCCTTTTCATTTTTTTCATCAATTTCGTACAAAATTTCAATTTTATATCGGCTAGGTTCTCCTTCAATTCTATTTACTTCCATTCTCAACAAATTTATTTTAACACTTCCATCCTCGTTTTTATTGTTTTCTGTAGATTCAACCAAAATTCGTTGATTATTTTTATAATCAGAAAAAGAAAAATCAAAAAATATTAAAAATAATATTTTAAAAATAAATAAAAATTTAATTAAAAACATTTTTAAAAAAATTTATTTTAATTTTAGTTGATAGATTCCTTCATGTTTTATACGAGCGCGAACCAAAAATTGTTTTGCCAATAAAAATTTACATTTCATAATTGCACTTTAAGGATACTATTTTTGTCAATACTATTTTTGCTAATTTTTGTCAAAATTTATATACGAAATAATTAAAATTTCATCACTAATAAGTTTATTTCTCCTCTAATATTCAAATGTATTTCATAATTGTCAAGTTTTTACTATAGAAGAAATTTTTTGTCATTACGGCTATCCATGATATACCCAGAAAATCTTCATATACATATGCCCAGAAAATATTACCGAAATCATTAAGAATGTTTGGCGTCTCTTATGAAAAATAGGGCTGAAATGCAATGCCCTGTTTGCAAATGATACTTATATTTGGTAACATAGAAAAAAATGTAAGGACGATTCTCCTAGCAGCATTTAAAACATTTAGGCGGTTGTTAAACGATTTAAAAGTTTATGTCGAGAGCGCCTTTTGCCGTGAGCGGAAGCAACTAGCAATAACTACGAGGAGGTCGCAGGTTCGAATCCTGCGCGGTGGCTAAACTTTTGCTAAATTCTTTCTAAAATTAACTTTTCTTTAGAAATATCTCTCATGTGAATATGCCATGGGGGAGATTGAGTGATGTTGAGGAGGTTTACCTTTCTGTACATATTAAAGAAAACTGACTATGATATCCTTCAGAGCAGAGTTGCGTCATAATTGAAATTGTTTTCGTAATCGTAATTTTTATAAAAATTTCGTAATCGTAATTCGTAACTCAAAAAATTTCGTAATTCGTAATCGTAATTCGTAATTTATAAAAAATATTTAAATTAATTTAAAAAATCAAATATTTATTAATAATTGATGTTGCTCCCATTAATCCCTCCTAGTCCTATTATTTCTCTGATATTACTTCACATCCCAATTAATTACGTGATATCCCTCTTAATGCCTTTAATCCTCCGATATCTCTTCAATCAATCATGTGGAATAATCGTCCCAGATTAAGGGTTTGATATCCTGTGATATCACTCACTTAATCCTGACAAAATTTAACATTTCGGAAAACGAGACTAAATTCAATTGTTAGAGCCAGAAGCAAAAAACCTTTTGAAGTTTAGATGGTCATGAGCCAGACCCTTAGATTTTCTGTGCCGCAGGCGAAAATTTTGAAAATTCATATTAAATTAAAAATTTTAAAGATTTTTTCAATTTTAAGATTTTAAAAAATAAATTGAAAAATTTAAAATCAAAGTTTAAAACATTTATTTTTGAAAATTAATTGCCTAAATTTTATTTGCCATTCATGGATTCGAGCCAAGCCCCATAAAATAACAAAGAGAGTGAAGCCTGCCTTGTAAACCTCTCAACCACCGGACAAAGAAAGGAAAAGTGAGGTAAAATATAAATATTTCCATCCCTTTTCCTTAGAAAATTTGATGGAATATAGCGTGTTAAGAAATTATATGAACAACCATATTTTTCTTATTTTTTTGAGTTCCTGAAGGTTTATCCATTTGTAATTTTTACAATAGTCATTAAATGGAATTTGTATAATATATCCATAATATCCATTTAATGACTATTGTAAAAATTCCAAATGGATAAACCTTCAGGAACTCAAAAAATAAGAAAAATATGGGTGTTCATATAATTTTTTAACACACCATAGTATGAGAGGGGTTTTTTGCAATAATTTTTTTTGTAATTTTTATTTTCGTAATTCGTAATTTTTCCAATATTTTCGTAATCGTAACTCATAACGAATTACGACGCAACCATGCTTCAGAGGCAAAATGAACATAAGTTTTCATCATTTTTTTTATTTTTATTATTCAAAAAAAGAAATTCTTTCCTCATTTTGTCGTAAATTTTTTAAAATTATTATGAAATAAAATACTTCCTTGGCAAAATTTAATTTAATCTTAAAGTGCAGTTACAAAAATAGTATAATATTTTATTTTAAAATTAATTCTTTCAAAACTTCTCTTATGAAAACGATAAAATAAAATTTATAATAAATTTTTAAAAATGTTTTTGATTAAATTTTTATTTATTTCTAAATTATTATTTTTAAAATTTTGTAAGGATGATTCACCTAGAGCATTTAAAACGCTTAGACTGTGTAAACGATCTAAAAAGGAAAAGTAGAAAGCATTAGAAAAATTGTCAATTTTCAACTGGTCAAATTTTTCAGCGCCGTAGGCTGAAATTTGAGAATTTGTAAGCCCAAGAAGCAGGATTTCTTCCTTAAAGAAAGAGAAAGAAAGGAGTCCTTTCGTGACGCAACAGCCGTTGGACCGACTTTCCTTCGTGTTAATGGATTTAGGTGAACGATGAACGATTATGTGATCATCCTCTTTTATCTGGATCATTGAGCCCCGACAATTATTTTGTAATTGTAATTTAAGTGCAAATTAAAATTTACATACAAGAAGATCTGGAAAATCCCGCCGAAAGTTTGCAAGGCGGAGAGGCCAATAATTGTGAGGAAAATGCCACTAATCGTGAGGGAAATAATAATAATCAGGGAAGGGGAGGCCGTGGGAATGCGAAAGATGCGAAACGCGAAATTGCGAAATAAGCCCAGCCCTGATGCATATCGTGCCAAATTTTAAATATTTTCTCTTGTTATTCCTTCTGAATCCAAATAAAATTCATAACTTCCATCATCTATCAAAGGACTAATTTTGGCAACAAATATCGTTTTGGGATATTTATTGTAAATTTTAATATCTCAAACTTTTAAATACTTTTTTATCCAAATCAGAAATTTTCTTGAACATTTTGAACACACATCTTTCCTCATTTATTTTTTTAATTTTAACATGGAATTCAATGTGGGAATATTCCATTTTCTCTTTATGTTTTTTGTCATTTATTGATGTTGACTCAATTAAACTAGCTTTGCTAAAATTTTCTCTTTTTAAAATTTTTCTAGGCCCTTCCGGATTCAAAAAACATATTAATCTTGTCAATTTATAATTGCTTTGAATTGGGGGCAGGAAATCTGCCTTTATTCCATTTAAGTATATTTCATAAGGATAACTAGCTCCATTTGCTATATTCTTATCTAAAAATTTATTTACATCAAATTCGATTTGTGCAAAAAACATGGGAGACAAATTCATTATTTCCTAAAATTTGAATAGAAATGATTAAAAATTATAAAAACCAACCAGAAAATGTTGGTAATTTAATCCATGTTGGTTATATCCGGTGTCTGATAATAAATATAAAAGTAGGTTAGAATCAGATCTGGTCATGGATACGGATTTTGCTATCCGTATCCGGATATATCCGTAGGGTCAATATCCGTATCCGTCCGATTTAAAAAAACAATATCCATATCCGTCCGTATCCGCGGATATCCGCGGGTATCCGGATATTATCCGTATCCATGACCAGGTCTGGTTAGAATTATTGAAGGAATTTTAGTTTTTATTTGAAAATTTTTGTATAATTTTTACCTCTTCAAACTCGGAAAATTGAAAACCCCGTACCCGCCTCGAACGTTTGTAAAAATTCTGGATATAAATTAGAATAGTAAGAGCAAGGTAAAAGTTTAATCTTGGGCAGGCGTTGATCCTGCGACCTTCTTGCAGTTATTGCTTGACGCTTTCGCTCACCACGTACAGGTGCTCAACCAACTGAGCTACCGGGACGCTGCTTTCACCTTCTCTTTTAATAGATCCTAAACCCCCGCCTAGTAAGCGTTTTAAATGCTAGCCAGCTGATCCTGCGATTTTTTTTATCTGATCTTTTTTTATTACAAAATCCCAAATCAAATTAATTTCTTACTTACAGAATGTAAAAGTTTCAAAATCATAAAAATAAAGTAATATACATATAAACTAATATTACATTTTTTATCAAGCTCAGTGCTAACATTAAATCTGTTCATGCAAATAATTATTTTTGGAATTACAAAATCCCAAATTAAATCCTCAATCAAAATTAATTTTTTCCTTTTATTTCCATTAAATATTCTTTTTATTTTGTGGGTAGTTTCGTCAAAGCTACCACACTCATCATGGAAAGAGCTTGTATAAACGTAATCTTTTTCGTTCTTTTCATCAATTTCGTATAAAATTTCAATTTTGTATTCACCTTCAACTTCATAGATTTCCATTCTCAACAAATTTATTTTAACACTTCCATCCTCGTTTTTATTATTTTCTGTAGATTCAACCAAAATTCGTTGATTATTTTTAATATAATCAGAAAAAGAATAATCAAGAAATATTAAAAATAATATTTTAGAAAAAAATAAAAATTTAATTAAAAACATTTAAAAAAATTTATTTTTAATTTTACTTAAAATTTCCTTTTATTCAATAAATTTTAAAAATATAAAGAAAAAACATACAAAGACCATATTTTTAATTAATAGATTTGTTCATTTTTATACGAAATTGAGGAAATTTTATTGCCAAAATTATTTTGTAATTGCACTTAAGTAAATTTAAATATATTTTACTACTTAATAATATTAGTGATGTGCGGGAGTGAAAAAAAGCCGAGAGTCGAGAGCCGAGACCGGGAATCGACCCCGAGACCGAGTCTCGGGTCGAGACCGAGAGTCGAGACCGAGACAACTTTGATCATTACTGAAGTTAAAGTTACATGTTTGGTAAAATTCCGTCATATCTACCGGAAACCGATTCGGACAAATTAATGTCATAAGAAAGAGCTCACCGAGCTGAGTCGAATGACATCAAAATCAACGAAATCTGATGTGATTAGACCGAGATACAGACCTCTGAAAATTGAAGAACTACATGGGCGAATTTTGGATGAAAAATTCGAATATACAAATGATAGCTCATTCGAACGAGCTCGACGAATTAAGTCGAATGACACCAAAATCAGCAAGATCAGACTTGCTTTCAGAAAGTTATGACCGTTTGTTTTAGCTCCTTACCTATGCCATCTGTGGGTATTTTGGTCAGTTATTATGTTCGTTATTTTATGATTTATTTTTAACCTATGAATGTAAACTAACCGAATAAGATAAGATACCTTAGTGTATTTTGGTCAGTTATTATGTTCATTATTTTATGATTTATTTTTAACCTATGAATGTAAACTAACCGAATAAAATAAGACTAATCTAAGGTTACTAATTCCCTAATTAATAAAAATTAATAAATAAAAAATTTTCCACTGCATAACATTTCATTTTGTCAAACTTATTGACTGATTAACTGCAAAATGGAAAATACTGCCCAATATGCACTTCATAAAGAAAAATAGGACTGAAAGTGCTTATTTATTTTAATTACCTCGTTTATTTTAATTTACCTATTCCTCCCTGTTTCTTCAATCTACCTATTTTTTTAAACTTAATTTTTTGATTTTGCTCACCTCATTATACCTCATTTATTTTTTTATTATTTCTCTACCTACGTATTTCTATTTATTATTTTTTTTAAATTTGCTATACTCATATATTTATTTTTTATATATAATTTTAAATATGTATTATAATCTCAATAAATATTCCTTTCCTTATCATTTTATAATTTTTATATTAAAATATTTTGGGTAATATTGAACCGGACAGACCCCATTTTTTCCTCCCCAATTTTCCCCTATATTTTCGCAGAATGGTCATACTTTTTCCTTTCTTTTATCCAAATTTCCTTTCTAATTTTTGTCTACAATTTCTTTTTTTTGTAGGAAATTTTTTTTTAAATTTTTTTATAAACATTCCTTTTTTTATAAAATTAAAAAAATATTTAATTTACATGCCAAAAACAAGTAAAAGGAGGAAAAATATAAAGGAAAAATTGGAGAGGAAAGAAGGGGGTCTGTCAGGTTCAATATTATTCTTTCTTTGGAAACATCTTTTTGTAGTATCAAATCCTTATCCTTATCTTCTGGAAATTCTTTTTTTAATGTAGGAAAGCTATATGTAGGAAAGCCCTTTTATCTCTTCAACCACCAAAAAACTTGGAAGAAATTCCAAAAAATTTTTGCCAAATATATTTTTTTTACTTTCATTAGGAAAATTCAAAAATTTAGTTTACTAATCAAAAATTTCGTTTGCTAATAGATAGATACTTTCATTTCTTTTCTTATTTTTAATTAAACTATATTTCTACCGAGCGCCTAATTCTACCAAAATATAAATATAAAATAAATTATTTAAAATAAAACCTCAATTTTAACCAACATATTCTCTATAATTCGCTGACTTTCCATCTATTTTCTGATTTCCATTCCTTAAAATGTTGAATTTTTGAACATTAAACACAAATTTTACTTTAGATTTCCAATGTTTCATTTCGAAGCGTCAACAAAAAGTGGAGCGAAAAAACCAACCTTGTGCTACAAAGGGTATAAATTAGACCCAAATAAAGGACAAAAACATGGAAGGACCTGGTATTATTGCAAATTAGGTAAAAAAGGGCAATGTGGAGGCTCAGTCTTGATGGAAAATCGTCGTCGTATTATTTCAGAAACTCCACATCAATGTGATCAGGTAGCATAATATTAATTAATATTTGGGAAACAGACCTAATGAAAAATAGTATATTTAAAAAAGAGTGACAGCAGCTTCCAAAACACATGTCTAAAAGGGCGCATGGCCAAAAGACGGGCGGCCATAACTTGCTTCAAGATTACCGATATTAAACACTTCCAGAAATTTTATAGCTAGTTATGGCGTTGTGCCGTTATGAACAAAAGACCCAAAAAAGTCCCATTTCAAAATGTCAAACTGACAAAGGAACATTGTTTACTGTTAGTGCGAATTTGATACATTTTTAGGTACCATTCGATACGACACACATCTTACAACATTTTAACACAGATTAATGAAAAAAATTTTTTTTGAAAAATCCGGAAAAAATCCCAGATCCGGTCCGGAATCTGCCGGTTTTTGTTCCCTCTTTTTTCCTCAAGTCTCTTGCATTCCCTTTCCTCTTTGTAAAAAAATTCAAAGAAGGCAGAAAGAGTTAATTAAAGAAATTCGCTTCTTTTCTCACTTTCCTTTATACTCAAACACTCCGATGTACTGAAACTTTGAATGGGCATAAATCCGGCCCAAAGTCATTTTGCAAGAAAACCCGCATCACTTGGCAGTAGGAAGTCGGGGGTCTATCGAATGGGGGTAGGGGACCTTTCAGAGTAGCCGTTTCAGAGTAGCCGATTCAGAGTAGCCGTTTCAGAGTAGGGACTATTCAGAGTAGGCCGTTTCAGAGTAGCCGGTTCAGAGTACGGCTAAAACGGGACGTTTCAGAGTACATAAATTTTTGGGGCTGGAAAATCTTTTTTCTTGAAATTTTTTTGTTTTTCCTTCTTTTTTTGGATCTTAAAATTTAAAAAAGTAGCCTAGGCTTGACTCTAGGCTTTTCTTGAGTTTTTCCTGTCTTATTTGTTAGTGTGAAGTCTTGACTTCGGTTGGTCATAACTTTGTTAAAAATCATTCAATCGAGCTGATTTTGGTGTCATTAGCTTCAGCGCTTCAGTCTGACGAGCTCTTTCGAATGAGCTATCATTTGCATATTCGATTGTTTGACCTCAAAAAACAACTTTGTCCCCATGTTTTTTGACCATTTTTAGCCCTATATACCGACCAGTTGTTTCCGCAGACTAATTTTGGACTTATAAATTGTCCAAATCTAAAAAACGTTGGTTTACTGCAGTCCTGCCGAAATCAAAAATTTTTTTAAAGATTTCAAATTTTTTCATCAAAAAATTTTTTTCCTTGACTAATTGTTGGTTGTTTGTGCCAAATGTTGTGTTCCTGGTCCCTAGAACAACATGAAAGAAGTAAAAAGTAAAAAAACTAAAAAAATAAATCAATTATTTTCTGAAAATTTCGATTTTTGGGGTAATTTATTCTAGGTACTCTGAAACGTCCACTTTTAGACGTACTCTGAACCGGCTACTCTGAATCGGCTACTCTGAAACGGCCAACTCTGAAACGGCTACTCTGAAACGGGCTTTACCGATCGAATGGTACCAAAAAATATATCAAATTCGTACTTACAAAAACAATGTTCCCTTGTGAGTAAAGGTACACAATTCGTCGTTATAAATCAAATTTCCTTAATATTTAAAGGTTTTAAAGACTGGAAAATCAACAAGCAAATCAAAACAACGTCAACAAGCCATCAAAAAAACATCAAACAACAACATCAAAAGCACAGCCTTTACAACAACAGCCTTCGCCTATTTCTGGAATTGATTGTCATCATATTGTTGGAACTGAAAGAATTGAGGATGAAATTGATGATCCAAACCAACCATCAACATCCTCATCAATCCCCAAAACTGTTGGAATTGTGAGTGGAATACACTCATGTGCAAAAGTAATGATCTCTATAACTTCAATTTTGCAAAAGTAGAATATCTATGTAACCCAACTTGACTGAGGAGTATGTAAAAAAAGTCGAGAGAAAAACTGAGAAAATTCTCCTTTTACAAAATTCAAGGTATAGGGATCAGTACTTTTGCACACGAGTGTAAGTCTTTTTATATTTTATTTAATTTTTGTAAAATATGGGGATGCTTTGGTAATCTTCTGTTTCGTTGCTCTCCAGAAAAAATTAGGAAAAAACTCTTTGTTGATATTTTCGAGGTTTGAGAGTCAATAATGGAATGGGCTAAGGCCGAATTTAACAAGGAACCATATTAAACTGTCACCAAAAATTTCTTAATTATTTTTATACCATCGTGTAGAGCAGGGTCGATTTCCTAGTGCCAGTTTTTTTCGTTTTCGACCCTACCCCTAAATCGCAAAGTTATATTTTTGAAAAATGCAAAATATTTTGACAAAATATTTTTGACCCGAATCGATCAATTTGAATTCGGGGAAAATGTTCGAAATTATCTTTAAGCCCGAATTTCCGAGAGAGACTCAATTACCTACTGGTAATCCCTGGGTTTTGCTATTCCGAGAGCTTTGAATCATTTTTTTGATCTTTTAATAATTATTTCATAATTAAGCCAAACAACCCAGTTATTTTGGACGTTTATTGTTGTGTATGGGTGTAAGCCCTTAAGTAGAATAGTATAAAAGCTAGCCAAGAGTTAGTTCAGCCCCTTCACTCCTATCCCAACAACCCCAATCTACATCTTCATTGTCTTTTCTTCGTGATAAACTTCTGTTGTGTACTTGGAGTCACAACAGAATTGGCGCGGTCGCAACCGGTCTCGACAACAGCAACGCAAGCTCTGTCCAGTATCGGAACCAACGAACCTACAGTCGGCATCAGCTTCAACAGCCGTCGACTACAACAACAAAAACCCAGCGTTCTCGACAAACGATCGACAACAGCTACAAAAACCAAGCGTTCTCGACAAACGATCGACAACAGCTACAAAAACCCAGCGTTCTCGACAAAAGATCGACAACAGCTGCAAAAGGAAGAATTAGCCGACAAACGATCGACTATAAAAAGTAAGTGTTAGTACAAAGTATAAGTGAAAAAGTTTAGTGTTAGTGTAAAAAAAAAATTTCATTTAGATAAAATGAACAAGCTGGACTTGCAACGTATCCTTGACGCTCAACAGGAGAAGTTCGAAGAGATGCTTGCACGAGTGCTCAAAAAACAAGCTGGAAATGGACAAGAAGAAATCGAAACTTCGATCTATTGTAAGTTGAGCAGTTTGATTAGTGAGTTTAGTGTAGACATCCCACGGGACATTACCTTCGATAGTTGGTTCAGTAAGAATAAATCTTACTTTGAGGAGGAGGGGAAGGCCCTGCCAGAATCCTCTAAAGTCCGATTGCTATTAAGTAAGTTAGGTAGTGAGGAGTACGCCCGTATTGAACGGAAATTGCTGCCAACTAAGCTTAGTGAAATGAAATTTTGGGACTTAGTTAGTGAATTGAAAAGGGAGTTTGGGGACCCTAAATCTCAGTTAGTTAAGAGATATGAGGCATTAAATCTGAAATGTCAGGGTCTTGAAGATGTGATTGAGTTTGGGAGTAGAGTTAATGCCCAATGTGAAAAAGCCCAGATGGCATTGAGTATTGAGGAAATTAAAATCCTGATATATATTTCAGGTCTGCCAAGTGAAGAACAGTCATTGCGCCAGCTAGCTATGCGATTTGTCGAAACCAAAAAGAAGCAAGCAGTGCCAGTGATTCTCAAGGACGTCATAGAAGAGTGTCGCTTGCATTTGGCAAACAAAGCGGAGGCAGTATTGATTACTGAAAAACCAACAATGGTGAGAGAACATGCTGTAAAAGTGAATCTGGTGAAAGCTGACAATGAACAGCCACCTAAAGAAGTGAAAGAAAAGGAAGAAAAATGGAAACCAGAACGACAGTGGGTGCCTAAACAAGTGCAGTGCGAGTTCTGTGGAAAGAAGGGACATGTCAAACAAGATTGTTGGCACTACAAAAGTAAGTATAAAATTTCTAAAGTGAATTATCCTAAAAAAGATAATTATCCAACAGGTCCATATTGTGGAGTTGGAGAAATCTGTGATCCAGAGGATAACTTTAAAGTGCAAGAGTGGCTCAAAAAGAAAGTGAAAGTTAATGGACATACAATGGAGATGATAATTGATAGTGGTTCACAAATAAATGCAGTGACGCCCGAAGTTTGGGAAGACATTGGAGCTCCAAAGTTAGAGCAAGTGGACTACAAAGGCAAAGGATTCGGCGATAAAGACTTCGAAATTGAAGGGAAATGGAAGTGCATTATGGAGATTGAAGATAAAGATATTATCGTCGAAATGCATGTAGTGAAAGGAAGTAAAAACATCATTGGATTGCCAGTGTTGCATAAAATCAGTGAAAATGAAGAAGTCAAAAGCTCCAAGAAAAAGAAGTGTAAATTCCGAAAAGGATCAGTACAAAAAGTGAACATATTGCCGAAGGGAACCAAAGTGATTATCAAAAATACCAACAATCGCACCGGCAATATTGAATGGTTGAAAGGTGAAGTGGTTCGAAAAACATTCAATGCATGGAAAGTGAAAGTGCCTATACTAAAAAGTATAGTGACGCGTACGTACAAAGAAATTAGAAAGGATACGTACAGTGATAACAAGAAGAAGCTGAATGAGGATCTGAAAAACTTAGAACTCGATGAAGCTATCAATGAAAGTATTAGTGAAAGTGCGATCAGCGGCAGCAGCAACAACAAGGATGGCCACCATGGGATCAAAGCTAAGATGAAAGAAGCAAACGACGACGACAAAATGCAAATGTAGATGAGCCAAGAATATAGATGAGCCAAAAAAAAAATATAGATGAACATAAATATATAAATATAATTATTGTTTGTATTTTGTTTGTAATGTTGTATTTTGCTTATTTCCTATGGCTTATTTCCCCATTTTCCCTAAATATTTGTATGTATATTTTATTTTGTTGTTGTTGGCTAGCGAAAGTGTAATTATATTGTAAAGCTTCGGCTTTAAGTAAAACCCGAACCTTTTTTTCAAAGGGGGGAGGTGTTGTGTATGGGTGTAAGCCCTTAAGTAGAATAGTATAAAAGCTAGCCAAGAGTTAGTTCAGCCCCTTCACTCCTATCCCAACAACCCCAATCTACATCTTCATTGTCTTTTCTTCGTGATAAACTTCTGTTGTGTACTTGGAGTCACAACATTTATGATCAAGAAGAAGAAGAAGAAATTTTAATAGACGAAACACAACACGAAGAAATTCCAAAATCTCCAACTAATAAAGATGAAAAAACATCTCTTGTGGTTTCTCTTCCGTCTGAAGTTCAACTCGATATATTTAAATGTCTTGATTTCGACCAATTATTACCTTTCCAACAATCAAGTTCTTATTTCAACAATTTTATTGAAAAATTCGAGAAGAGATTGCCACGGAAGCAATACCATATACTATCTTTAGTAATTTTTATAATTTTTTTAATAATTGTAATCTTTCAGGATTGTAATCTGGTCTATTTTCGTGAAAATATATTATTTAAACCAGACCCCAAACTTTATGACTTTCAATTGAGTAAAGAACTTGAGGAAAAGGTTAAAAATTAATATTTTTTATTTTAAAATAAAACAATTTTAGTGGAAATATGGAATAGAAAAATTAATTCCTTTGTTTTTATGTGGCGATGTTTCAAGCAAAGTAGCTTCAACTGGTATAGCTGTCTTTGTAACATGTTAGTTTGTTGTTCGAATAATAGTTTATTTATCATTTTTATTTAGATAATCGTTTTAAATTACGAAGAATTCCAAAAAATATTGAGGAAATGAAAATTGCTCGTTATTTACTTGGATATCTTTTTAAGTGTACTTTTGATTGTCTTTATTTGTCAGATGCCATAATTAATCAACAAATGCTTGAATTATTATTTGATGAAAACAAAACAAACAATTTACCTCTACAAATTCATTCTCGAAGGACAACACTTAATTTTATACGTGGTGATATGGAACAATTCTTGAATTTTATTTATAATTATGTACTTGCTGATGAAGTCAAAATTGATGGACATCTAGCTTTACACGCGATTGAATGGTTAGTTTTCTTATCATAAACAGTTTCACAGGATAAGCAATAGGGTTGTCCAAAAAGGTCGCTAGCCCTACGAACCCCATCAAAGTGCTCTTTATTATAAAACAAAATTATGGGTGTATCAAAATTATCGGGGACATATTTATAAATTGGTTTTTCCCCTAAATCCCCAAATATATAAACTTTAAACCATCCTTTATTCAGTAAATTCCAATATTCAACCACAGAGGGAATCCATTCTTCCGCATCATAGGTGTCTAGTTCATTATTTTATGATTATGTTCATTATTTTATGATTTATTTTTAACCTATGAATGTAAACTAACCGAATAAAATAAGACCTTAGTGTATTTTGGTCAGTTATTATGTTCGTTATTTTATGATTTATTTTTAACCTATGAAAGTAAACTAACCGAATAAAATAAGACCTTAGTGTATTTTGGTCAGTTATTATGTTCATTATTTTATGATTTATTTTTAACCTATGAATGTAAACTAACCGAATAAAATAAGACCTTAGTGTATTTTGGTCAGTTATTATGTTCGTTATTTTATGATTTATTTTTAACCTATGAATGTAAACTAACCGAATAAAATAAGACCTTAGTGTATTTTGGTCAGTTATTATGTTCGTTATTTTATGATTTATTTTTAACCTATGAATGTAAACTAACCGAATAAAATAAGACCTTAGTGTATTTTGATCAGTTATTATGTTCATTATTTTATGATTTATTTTTAACCTATGAATGTAAACTAACCGAATAAAATAAGACCTTAGTGTATTTTGGTCAGTTATTATGTTCGTTATTTTATGATTTATTTTTAACCTATGAATGTAAACTAACCGAATAAAATAAGACCTTAGTGTATTTTGGTCAGTTATTATGTTCGTTATTTTATGATTTATTTTTAACCTATGAATGTAAACTAACCGAATAAAATAAGACCTTAGTGTATTTTGGTCAGTTATTATGTTCGTTATTTTATGATTTATTTTTAACCTATGAATGTAAACTAACCGAATAAAATAAGACCTTAGTGTATTTTGGTCAGTTATTATGTTCATTATTTTATGATTTATTTTTAACCTATGAATGTAAACTAACCGAATAAAATAAGACCTTAGTGTATTTTGGTCAGTTATTATGTTCATTATTTTATGATTTATTTTTAACCTATGAATGTAAACTAACCGAATAAAATAAGACCTTAGTGTATTTTGGTCAGTTATTATGTTCATTATTTTATGATTTATTTTTAACCTATGAATGTAAACTAACCGAATAAAATAAGACCTTAGTGTATTTTGGTCAGTTATTATGTTCATTATTTTATGATTTATTTTTAACCTATGAATGTAAACTAACCGAATAAAATAAGACCTTAGTGTATTTTGGTCAGTTATTATGTTCATTATTTTATGATTTATTTTTAACCTATGAATGTAAACTAACCGAATAAAATAAGACCTTAGTGTATTTTGGTCAGTTATTATGTTCGTTATTTTATGATTTATTTTTAATCATAAAAATTATTTTTAATCATAATTATGTTTATTTTTAATCATAATTATGTTCGTTATTTTATGATTTATTTTTAACCTATGAATGTAAACTAACCGAATAAAATAAGACCTTAGTGTATTTTGGTCAGTTATTATGTTCGTTATTTTATGATTTATTTTTAACCTATGAATGTAAACTAACCGAATAAAATAAGACCTTAGTGTATTTTGGTCAGTTATTATGTTCATTATTTTATGATTTATTTTTAACCTATGAATGTAAACTAACCGAATAAAATAAGACCTTAGTGTATTTTGGTCAGTTATTATGTTCATTATTTTATGATTTATTTTTAACCTATGAATGTAAACTAACCGAATAAAATAAGACCTTAGTGTATTTTGGTCAGTTATTATGTTCATTATTTTATGATTTATTTTTAACCTATGAATGTAAACTAACCGAATAAAATAAGACCTTAGTGTATTTTGGTCAGTTATTATGTTCATTATTTTATGATTTATTTTTAACCTATGAATGTAAACTAACCGAATAAAATAAGACCTTAGTGTATTTTGGTCAGTTATTATTTTCATTATTTTATGATTTATTTTTAACCTATGAATGTAAACTAACCGAATAAAATAAGACCTTAGTGTATTTTGGTCAGTTATTATGTTCATTATTTTATGATTTATTTTTAACCTATGAATGTAAACTAACCGAATAAAATAAGACCTTAGTGTATTTTGGTCAGTTATTATGTTCATTATTTTATGATTTATTTTTAACCTATGAATGTAAACTAACCGAATAAAATAAGACCTTAGTGTATTTTGGTCAGTTATTATGTTCATTATTTTATGATTTATTTTTAACCTATGAATGTAAACTAACCGAATAAAATAAGACCTTAGTGTATTTTGGTCAGTTATTATGTTCATTATTTTATGATTTATTTTTAACCTATGAATGTAAACTAACCGAATAAAATAAGACCTTAGTGTATTTTGGTCAGTTATTATGTTCGTTATTTTATGATTTATTTTTAACCTATGAATGTAAACTAACCGAATAAAATAAGACCTTAGTGTATTTTGGTCAGTTATTATGTTCGTTATTTTATGATTTATTTTTAACCTATGAATGTAAACTAACCGAATAAAATAAGACCTTAGTGTATTTTGGTCAGTTATTATGTTCATTATTTTATGATTTATTTTTAACCTATGAATGTAAACTAACCGAATAAAATAAGACCTTAGTGTATTTTGGTCAGTTATTATGTTCATTATTTTATGATTTATTTTTAACCTATGAATGTAAACTAACCGAATAAAATAAGACCTTAGTGTATTTTGGTCAGTTATTATGTTCATTATTTTATGATTTATTTTTAACCTATGAATGTAAACTAACCGAATAAAATAAGACCTTAGTGTATTTTGTTCAGTTATTATGTTCGTTATTTTATGATTTATTTTTAACCTATGAATGTAAACTAACCGAATAAAATAAGACCTTAGTGTATTTTGGTCAGTTATTATGTTCGTTATTTTATGATTTATTTTTAACCTATGAATGTAAACTAACCGAATAAAATAAGACCTTAGTGTATTTTGGTCAGTTATTATGTTCATTATTTTATGATTTATTTTTAACCTATGAATGTAAACTAACCGAATAAAATAAGACCTTAGTGTATTTTGGTCAGTTATTATGTTCATTATTTTATGATTTATTTTTAACCTATGAATGTAAACTAACCGAATAAAATAAGACCTTAGTGTATTTTGGTCAGTTATTATGTTCATTATTTTATGATTTATTTTTAACCTATGAATGTAAACTAACCGAATAAAATAAGACCTTAGTGTATTTTGGTCAGTTATTATGTTCATTATTTTATGATTTATTTTTAACCTATGAATGTAAACTAACCGAATAAAATAAGACCTTAGTGTATTTTGGTCAGTTATTATGTTCGTTATTTTATGATTTATTTTTAACCTATGAATGTAAACTAACCGAATAAAATAAGACCTTTGTGTATTTTGGTCAGTTATTATGTTCGTTATTTTATGATTTATTTTTAACCTATGAATGTAAACTAACCGAATAAAATAAGACCTTAGTGTATTTTGGTCAGTTATTATGTTCGTTATTTTATGATTTATTTTTAACCTATGAATGTAAACTAACCGAATAAAATAAGACCTTAGTGTATTTTGGTCAGTTATTATGTTCGTTATTTTATGATTTATTTTTAACCTATGAATGTAAACTAACCGAATAAAATAAGACCTTAGTGTATTTTGGTCAGTTATTATGTTCATTATTTTATGATTTATTTTTAACCTATGAATGTAAACTAACCGAATAAAATAAGACCTTAGTGTATTTTGGTCAGTTATTATGTTCGTTATTTTATGATTTATTTTTAACCTATGAATGTAAACTAACCGAATAAAATAAGACCTTAGTGTATTTTGGTCAGTTATTATGTTCGTTATTTTATGATTTATTTTTAACCTATGAATGTAAACTAACCGAATAAAATAAGACCTTAGTGTATTTTGGTCAGTTATTATGTTCATTATTTTATGATTTATTTTTAACCTATGAATGTAAACTAACCGAATAAAATAAGACCTTAGTGTATTTTGGTCAGTTATTATGTTCATTATTTTATGATTTATTTTTAACCTATGAATGTAAACTAACCGAATAAAATAAGACCTTAGTGTATTTTGGTCAGTTATTATGTTCATTATTTTATGATTTATTTTTAACCTATGAATGTAAACTAACCGAATAAAATAAGACCTTAGTGTATTTTGGTCAGTTATTATGTTCGTTATTTTATGATTTATTTTTAACCTATGAATGTAAACTAACCGAATAAAATAAGACCTTAGTGTATTTTGGTCAGTTATTATGTTCATTATTTTATGATTTATTTTTAACCTATGAATGTAAACTAACCGAATAAAATAAGACCTTAGTGTATTTTGGTCAGTTATTATGTTCGTTATTTTATGATTTATTTTTAACCTATGAATGTAAACTAACCGAATAAAATAAGACCTTAGTGTATTTTGGTCAGTTATTATGTTCGTTATTTTATGATTTATTTTTAACCTATGAATGTAAACTAACCGAATAAAATAAGACCTTAGTGTATTTTGGTCAGTTATTATGTTCGTTATTTTATGATTTATTTTTAACCTATGAATGTAAACTAACCGAATAAAATAAGACCTTAGTGTATTTTGGTCAGTTATTATGTTCATTATTTTATGATTTATTTTTAACCTATGAATGTAAACTAACCGAATAAAATAAGACCTTAGTGTATTTTGGTCAGTTATTATGTTCGTTATTTTATGATTTATTTTTAACCTATGAATGTAAACTAACCGAATAAAATAAGACCTTAGTGTATTTTGGTCAGTTATTATGTTCGTTATTTTATGATTTATTTTTAACCTATGAATGTAAACTAACCGAATAAAATAAGACCTTAGTGTATTTTGGTCAGTTATTATGTTCGTTATTTTATGATTTATTTTTAACCTATGAATGTAAACTAACCGAATAAAATAAGACCTTAGTGTATTTTGGTCAGTTATTATGTTCGTTATTTTATGATTTATTTTTAACCTATGAATGTAAACTAACCGAATAAAATAAGACCTTAGTGTATTTTGGTCAGTTATTATGTTCGTTATTTTATGATTTATTTTTAACCTATGAATGTAAACTAACCGAATAAAATAAGACCTTAGTGTATTTTGGTCAGTTATTATGTTCGTTATTTTATGATTTATTTTTAACCTATGAATGTAAACTAACCGAATAAAATAAGACCTTAGTGTATTTTGGTCAGTTATTATGTTCGTTATTTTATGATTTATTTTTAACCTATGAATGTAAACTAACCGAATAAAATAAGACCTTAGTGTATTTTGGTCAGTTATTATGTTCATTATTTTATGATTTATTTTTAACCTATGAATGTAAACTAACCGAATAAAATAAGACCTTAGTGTATTTTGGTCAGTTATTATGTTCGTTATTTTATGATTTATTTTTAACCTATGAATGTAAACTAACCGAATAAAATAAGACCTTAGTGTATTTTGGTCAGTTATTATGTTCGTTATTTTATGATTTATTTTTAACCTATGAATGTAAACTAACCGAATAAAATAAGACCTTAGTGTATTTTGGTCAGTTATTATGTTCATTATTTTATGATTTATTTTTAACCTATGAATGTAAACTAACCGAATAAAATAAGACCTTAGTGTATTTTGGTCAGTTATTATGTTCATTATTTTATGATTTATTTTTAACCTATGAATGTAAACTAACCGAATAAAATAAGACCTTAGTGTATTTTGGTCAGTTATTATGTTCATTATTTTATGATTTATTTTTAACCTATGAATGTAAACTAACCGAATAAAATAAGACCTTAGTGTATTTTGGTCAGTTATTATGTTCATTATTTTATGATTTATTTTTAACCTATGAATGTAAACTAACCGAATAAAATAAGACCTTAGTGTATTTTGGTCAGTTATTATGTTCGTTATTTTATGATTTATTTTTAACCTATGAATGTAAACTAACCGAATAAAATAAGACCTTAGTGTATTTTGGTCAGTTATTATGTTCGTTATTTTATGATTTATTTTTAACCTATGAATGTAAACTAACCGAATAAAATAAGACCTTAGTGTATTTTGGTCAGTTATTATGTTCGTTATTTTATGATTTATTTTTAACCTATGAATGTAAACTAACCGAATAAAATAAGACCTTAGTGTATTTTGGTCAGTTATTATGTTCATTATTTTATGATTTATTTTTAACCTATGAATGTAAACTAACCGAATAAAATAAGACCTTAGTGTATTTTGGTCAGTTATTATGTTCATTATTTTATGATTTATTTTTAACCTATGAATGTAAACTAACCGAATAAAATAAGACCTTAGTGTATTTTGGTCAGTTATTATGTTCGTTATTTTATGATTTATTTTTAACCTATGAATGTAAACTAACCGAATAAAATAAGACCTTAGTGTATTTTGGTCAGTTATTATGTTCATTATTTTATGATTTATTTTTAACCTATGAATGTAAACTAACCGAATAAAATAAGACCTTAGTGTATTTTGTTCAGTTATTATGTTCGTTATTTTATGATTTATTTTTAACCTATGAATGTAAACTAACCGAATAAAATAAGACCTTAGTGTATTTTGGTCAGTTATTATGTTCATTATTTTATGATTTATTTTTAACCTATGAATGTAAACTAACCGAATAAAATTAGACCTTAGTGTATTTTGGTCAGTTATTATGTTCATTATTTTATGATTTATTTTTAACCTATGAATGTAAACTAACCGAATAAAATAAGACCTTAGTGTATTTTGTTCAGTTATTATGTTCGTTATTTTATGATTTATTTTTAACCTATGAATGTAAACTAACCGAATAAAATAAGACCTTAGTGTATTTTGGTCAGTTATTATGTTCGTTATTTTATGATTTATTTTTAACCTATGAATGTAAACTAACCGAATAAAATAAGACCTTAGTGTATTTTGGTCAGTTATTATGTTCATTATTTTATGATTTATTTTTAACCTATGAATGTAAACTAACCGAATAAAATAAGACCTTAGTGTATTTTGGTCAGTTATTATGTTCATTATTTTATGATTTATTTTTAACCTATGAATGTAAACTAACCGAATAAAATAAGACCTTAGTGTATTTTGGTCAGTTATTATGTTCATTATTTTATGATTTATTTTTAACCTATGAATGTAAACTAACCGAATAAAATAAGACCTTAGTGTATTTTGGTCAGTTATTATGTTCATTATTTTATGATTTATTTTTAACCTATGAATGTAAACTAACCGAATAAAATAAGACCTTAGTGTATTTTGGTCAGTTATTATGTTCGTTATTTTATGATTTATTTTTAACCTATGAATGTAAACTAACCGAATAAAATAAGACCTTAGTGTATTTTGGTCAGTTATTATGTTCGTTATTTTATGATTTATTTTTAACCTATGAATGTAAACTAACCGAATAAAATAAGACCTTAGTGTATTTTGGTCAGTTATTATGTTCGTTATTTTATGATTTATTTTTAACCTATGAATGTAAACTAACCGAATAAAATAAGACCTTAGTGTATTTTGGTCAGTTATTATGTTCGTTATTTTATGATTTATTTTTAACCTATGAATGTAAACTAACCGAATAAAATAAGACCTTAGTGTATTTTGGTCAGTTATTATGTTCATTATTTTATGATTTATTTTTAACCTATGAATGTAAACTAACCGAATAAAATAAGACCTTAGTGTATTTTGGTCAGTTATTATGTTCGTTATTTTATGATTTATTTTTAACCTATGAATGTAAACTAACCGAATAAAATAAGACCTTAGTGTATTTTGGTCAGTTATTATGTTCGTTATTTTATGATTTATTTTTAACCTATGAATGTAAACTAACCGAATAAAATAAGACCTTAGTGTATTTTGGTCAGTTATTATGTTCATTATTTTATGATTTATTTTTAACCTATGAATGTAAACTAACCGAATAAAATAAGACCTTAGTGTATTTTGGTCAGTTATTATGTTCATTATTTTATGATTTATTTTTAACCTATGAATGTAAACTAACCGAATAAAATAAGACCTTAGTGTATTTTGGTCAGTTATTATGTTCATTATTTTATGATTTATTTTTAACCTATGAATGTAAACTAACCGAATAAAATAAGACCTTAGTGTATTTTGGTCAGTTATTATGTTCATTATTTTATGATTTATTTTTAACCTATGAATGTAAACTAACCGAATAAAATAAGACCTTAGTGTATTTTGGTCAGTTATTATGTTCGTTATTTTATGATTTATTTTTAACCTATGAATGTAAACTAACCGAATAAAATAAGACCTTAGTGTATTTTGGTCAGTTATTATGTTCATTATTTTATGATTTATTTTTAACCTATGAATGTAAACTAACCGAATAAAATAAGACCTTAGTGTATTTTGGTCAGTTATTATGTTCATTATTTTATGATTTATTTTTAACCTATGAATGTAAACTAACCGAATAAAATAAGACCTTAGTGTATTTTGGTCAGTTATTATGTTCATTATTTTATGATTTATTTTTAACCTATGAATGTAAACTAACCGAATAAAATAAGACCTTAGTGTATTTTGTTCAGTTATTATGTTCGTTATTTTATGATTTATTTTTAACCTATGAATGTAAACTAACCGAATAAAATAAGACCTTAGTGTATTTTGGTCAGTTATTATGTTCATTATTTTATGATTTATTTTTAACCTATGAATGTAAACTAACCGAATAAAATAAGACCTTAGTGTATTTTGGTCAGTTATTATGTTCATTATTTTATGATTTATTTTTAACCTATGAATGTAAACTAACCGAATAAAATAAGACCTTAGTGTATTTTTTTCAGTTATTATGTTCGTTATTTTATGATTTATTTTTAACCTATGAATGTAAACTAACCGAATAAAATAAGACCTTAGTGTATTTTGGTCAGTTATTATGTTCGTTATTTTATGATTTATTTTTAACCTATGAATGTAAACTAACCGAATAAAATAAGACCTTAGTGTATTTTGGTCAGTTATTATGTTCATTATTTTATGATTTATTTTTAACCTATGAATGTAAACTAACCGAATAAAATAAGACCTTAGTGTATTTTGGTCAGTTATTATGTTCATTATTTTATGATTTATTTTTAACCTATGAATGTAAACTAACCGAATAAAATAAGACCTTAGTGTATTTTGGTCAGTTATTATGTTCATTATTTTATGATTTATTTTTAACCTATGAATGTAAACTAACCGAATAAAATAAGACCTTAGTGTATTTTGGTCAGTTATTATGTTCGTTATTTTATGATTTATTTTTAACCTATGAATGTAAACTAACCGAATAAAATAAGACCTTAGTGTATTTTGGTCAGTTATTATGTTCATTATTTTATGATTTATTTTTAACCTATGAATGTAAACTAACCGAATAAAATAAGACCTTAGTGTATTTTGGTCAGTTATTATGTTCATTATTTTATGATTTATTTTTAACCTATGAATGTAAACTAACCGAATAAAATAAGACCTTAGTGTATTTTGGTCAGTTATTATGTTCATTATTTTATGATTTATTTTTAACCTATGAATGTAAACTAACCGAATAAAATAAGACCTTAGTGTATTTTGTTCAGTTATTATGTTCGTTATTTTATGATTTATTTTTAACCTATGAATGTAAACTAACCGAATAAAATAAGACCTTAGTGTATTTTGGTCAGTTATTATGTTCATTATTTTATGATTTATTTTTAACCTATGAATGTAAACTAATCGAATAAAATAAGACCTTAGTGTATTTTGGTCAGTTATTATGTTCATTATTTTATGATTTATTTTTAACCTATGAATGTAAACTAACCGAATAAAATAAGACCTTAGTGTATTTTGGTCAGTTATTATGTTCATTATTTTATGATTTATTTTTAACCTATGAATGTAAACTAACCGAATAAAATAAGACCTTAGTGTATTTTGGTCAGTTATTATGTTCATTATTTTATGATTTATTTTTAACCTATGAATGTAAACTAACCGAATAAAATAAGACCTTAGTGTATTTTGGTCAGTTATTATGTTCATTATTTTATGATTTATTTTTAACCTATGAATGTAAACTAACCGAATAAAATAAGACCTTAGTGTATTTTGGTCAGTTATTATGTTCGTTATTTTATGATTTATTTTTAACCTATGAATGTAAACTAACCGAATAAAATAAGACCTTAGTGTATTTTGGTCAGTTATTATGTTCGTTATTTTATGATTTATTTTTAACCTATGAATGTAAACTAACCGAATAAAATAAGACCTTAGTGTATTTTGGTCAGTTATTATGTTCGTTATTTTATGATTTATTTTTAACCTATGAATGTAAACTAACCGAATAAAATAAGACCTTAGTGTATTTTGGTCAGTTATTATGTTCGTTATTTTATGATTTATTTTTAACCTATGAATGTAAACTAACCGAATAAAATAAGACCTTAGTGTATTTTGGTCAGTTATTATGTTCATTATTTTATGATTTATTTTTAACCTATGAATGTAAACTAACCGAATAAAATAAGACCTTAGTGTATTTTGGTCAGTTATTATGTTCGTTATTTTATGATTTATTTTTAACCTATGAATGTAAACTAACCGAATAAAATAAGACCTTAGTGTATTTTGGTCAGTTATTATGTTCGTTATTTTATGATTTATTTTTAACCTATGAATGTAAACTAACCGAATAAAATAAGACCTTAGTGTATTTTGGTCAGTTATTATGTTCATTATTTTATGATTTATTTTTAACCTATGAATGTAAACTAACCGAATAAAATAAGACCTTAGTGTATTTTGGTCAGTTATTATGTTCATTATTTTATGATTTATTTTTAACCTATGAATGTAAACTAACCGAATAAAATAAGACCTTAGTGTATTTTGGTCAGTTATTATGTTCATTATTTTATGATTTATTTTTAACCTATGAATGTAAACTAACCGAATAAAATAAGACCTTAGTGTATTTTGTTCAGTTATTATGTTCGTTATTTTATGATTTATTTTTAACCTATGAATGTAAACTAACCGAATAAAATAAGACCTTAGTGTATTTTGGTCAGTTATTATGTTCATTATTTTATGATTTATTTTTAACCTATGAATGTAAACTAACCGAATAAAATAAGACCTTAGTGTATTTTGGTCAGTTATTATGTTCGTTATTTTATGATTTATTTTTAACCTATGAATGTAAACTAACCGAATAAAATAAGACCTTAGTGTATTTTGGTCAGTTATTATGTTCGTTATTTTATGATTTATTTTTAACCGAATAACTAACCGAATGAAATAAGACCTTAGTGTATTTTGGTCAGTTATTATGTTCATTATTTTATGATTTATTTTTAACCTATGAATGTAAACTAACCGAATAAAATAAGACCTTAGTGTATTTTGTTCAGTTATTATGTTCATTATTTTATGATTTATTTTTAACCTATGTATGTAAACTAACCGAATAAAATAAGACCTTAGTGTATTTTGGTCAGTTATTATGTTCATTATTTTATGATTTATTTTTAACCTATGAATGTAAACTAACCGAATAAAATAAGACCTTAGTGTATTTTGTTCAGTTATTATGTTCATTATTTTATGATTTATTTTTAACCTATGTATGTAAACTAACCGAATAAAATAAGACCTTAGTGTATTTTGGTCAGTTATTATGTTCATTATTTTATGATTTATTTTTAACCTATGAATGTAAACTAACCGAATAAAATAAGACCTTAGTGTATTTTGGTCAGTTATTATGTTCGTTATTTTATGATTTATTTTTAACCTATGAATGTAAACTAACCGAATAAAATAAGACCTTAGTGTATTTTGGTCAGTTATTATGTTCGTTATTTTATGATTTATTTTTAACCTATGAATGTAAACTAACCGAATAAAATAAGACCTTAGTGTATTTTGGTCAGTTATTATGTTCATTATTTTATGATTTATTTTTAACCTATGAATGTAAACTAACCGAATAAAATAAGACCTTAGTGTATTTTGGTCAGTTATTATGTTCGTTATTTTATGATTTATTTTTAACCTATGAATGTAAACTAACCGAATAAAATAAGACCTTAGTGTATTTTGGTCAGTTATTATGTTCATTATTTTATGATTTATTTTTAACCTATGAATGTAAACTAACCGAATAAAATAAGACCTTAGTGTATTTTGGTCAGTTATTATGTTCATTATTTTATGATTTATTTTTAACCTATGAATGTAAACTAACCGAATAAAATAAGACCTTAGTGTATTTTGGTCAGTTATTATGTTCGTTATTTTATGATTTATTTTTAACCTATGAATGTAAACTAACCGAATAAAATAAGACCTTAGTGTATTTTGGTCAGTTATTATGTTCATTATTTTATGATTTATTTTTAACCTATGAATGTAAACTAACCGAATAAAATAAGACCTTAGTGTATTTTGGTCAGTTATTATGTTCATTATTTTATGATTTATTTTTAACCTATGAATGTAAACTAACCGAATAAAATAAGACCTTAGTGTATTTTGGTCAGTTATTATGTTCATTATTTTATGATTTATTTTTAACCTATGAATGTAAACTAACCGAATAAAATAAGACCTTAGTGTATTTTGTTCAGTTATTATGTTCGTTATTTTATGATTTATTTTTAACCTATGAATGTAAACTAACCGAATAAAATAAGACCTTAGTGTATTTTGGTCAGTTATTATGTTCATTATTTTATGATTTATTTTTAACCTATGAATGTAAACTAACCGAATAAAATAAGACCTTAGTGTATTTTGGTCAGTTATTATGTTCGTTATTTTATGATTTATTTTTAACCTATGAATGTAAACTAACCGAATAAAATAAGACCTTAGTGTATTTTGGTCAGTTATTATGTTCGTTATTTTATGATTTATTTTTAACCGAATAACTAACCGAATGAAATAAGACCTTAGTGTATTTTGGTCAGTTATTATGTTCATTATTTTATGATTTATTTTTAACCTATGAATGTAAACTAACCGAATAAAATAAGACCTTAGTGTATTTTGTTCAGTTATTATGTTCATTATTTTATGATTTATTTTTAACCTATGTATGTAAACTAACCGAATAAAATAAGACCTTAGTGTATTTTGGTCAGTTATTATGTTCATTATTTTATGATTTATTTTTAACCTATGAATGTAAACTAACCGAATAAAATAAGACCTTAGTGTATTTTGTTCAGTTATTATGTTCATTATTTTATGATTTATTTTTAACCTATGTATGTAAACTAACCGAATAAAATAAGACCTTAGTGTATTTTGGTCAGTTATTATGTTCATTATTTTATGATTTATTTTTAACCTATGAATGTAAACTAACCGAATAAAATAAGACCTTAGTGTATTTTGGTCAGTTATTATGTTCGTTATTTTATGATTTATTTTTAACCTATGAATGTAAACTAACCGAATAAAATAAGACCTTAGTGTATTTTGGTCAGTTATTATGTTCGTTATTTTATGATTTATTTTTAACCTATGAATGTAAACTAACCGAATAAAATAAGACCTTAGTGTATTTTGGTCAGTTATTATGTTCATTATTTTATGATTTATTTTTAACCTATGAATGTAAACTAACCGAATAAAATAAGACCTTAGTGTATTTTGGTCAGTTATTATGTTCATTATTTTATGATTTATTTTTAACCTATGAATGTAAACTAACCGAATAAAATAAGACCTTAGTGTATTTTGGTCAGTTATTATGTTCGTTATTTTATGATTTATTTTTAACCTATGAATGTAAACTAACCGAATAAAATAAGACCTTAGTGTATTTTGGTCAGTTATTATGTTCATTATTTTATGATTTATTTTTAACCTATGAATGTAAACTAACCGAATAAAATAAGACCTTAGTGTATTTTGGTCAGTTATTATGTTCATTATTTTATGATTTATTTTTAACCTATGAATGTAAACTAACCGAATAAAATAAGACCTTAGTGTATTTTGGTCAGTTATTATGTTCGTTATTTTATGATTTATTTTTAACCTATGAATGTAAACTAACCGAATAAAATAAGACCTTAGTGTATTTTGGTCAGTTATTATGTTCATTATTTTATGATTTATTTTTAACCTATGAATGTAAACTAACCGAATAAAATAAGACCTTAGTGTATTTTGGTCAGTTATTATGTTCATTATTTTATGATTTATTTTTAACCTATGAATGTAAACTAACCGAATAAAATAAGACCTTAGTGTATTTTGGTCAGTTATTATGTTCGTTATTTTATGATTTATTTTTAACCTATGAATGTAAACTAACCGAATAAAATAAGACCTTAGTGTATTTTGGTCAGTTATTATGTTCATTATTTTATGATTTATTTTTAACCTATGAATGTAAACTAACCGAATAAAATAAGACCTTAGTGTATTTTGTTCAGTTATTATGTTCGTTATTTTATGATTTATTTTTAACCTATGAATGTAAACTAACCGAATAAAATAAGACCTTAGTGTATTTTGGTCAGTTATTATGTTCGTTATTTTATGATTTATTTTTAACCTATGTATGTAAACTAACCGAATAAAATAAGACCTTAGTGTATTTTGGTCAGTTATTATGTTCATTATTTTATGATTTATTTTTAACCTATGAATGTAAACTAACCGAATAAAATAAGACCTTAGTGTATTTTGGTCAGTTATTATGTTCATTATTTTATGATTTATTTTTAACCTATGAATGTAAACTAACCGAATAAAATAAGACCTTAGTGTATTTTGTTCAGTTATTATGTTCGTTATTTTATGATTTATTTTTAACCTATGAATGTAAACTAACCGAATAAAATAAGACCTTAGTGTATTTTGGTCAGTTATTATGTTCGTTATTTTATGATTTATTTTTAACCTATGTATGTAAACTAACCGAATAAAATAAGACCTTAGTGTATTTTGGTCAGTTATTATGTTCATTATTTTATGATTTATTTTTAACCTATGAATGTAAACTAACCGAATAAAATAAGACCTTAGTGTATTTTGGTCAGTTATTATGTTCATTATTTTATGATTTATTTTTAACCTATGAATGTAAACTAACCGAATAAAATAAGACCTTAGTGTATTTTGGTCAGTTATTATGTTCATTATTTTATGATTTATTTTTAACCTATGAATGTAAACTAACCGAATAAAATAAGACCTTAGTGTATTTTGGTCAGTTATTATGTTCATTATTTTATGATTTATTTTTAACCTATGAATGTAAACTAACCGAATAAAATAAGACCTTAGTGTATTTTGTTCAGTTATTATGTTCGTTATTTTATGATTTATTTTTAACCTATGAATGTAAACTAACCGAATAAAATAAGACCTTAGTGTATTTTGGTCAGTTATTATGTTCATTATTTTATGATTTATTTTTAACCTATGAATGTAAACTAACCGAATAAAATAAGACCTTAGTGTATTTTGGTCAGTTATTATGTTCGTTATTTTATGATTTATTTTTAACCTATGAATGTAAACTAACCGAATAAAATAAGACCTTAGTGTATTTTGGTCAGTTATTATGTTCGTTATTTTATGATTTATTTTTAACCTATGAATGTAAACTAACCGAATAAAATAAGACCTTAGTGTATTTTGGTCAGTTATTATGTTCATTATTTTATGATTTATTTTTAACCTATGAATGTAAACTAACCGAATAAAATAAGACCTTAGTGTATTTTGGTCAGTTATTATGTTCGTTATTTTAGATTTATTTTTAACCTATGAATGTAAACTAACCGAATAAAATAAGACCTTAGTGTATTTTGGTCAGTTATTATGTTCATTATTTTATGATTTATTTTTAACCTATGAATGTAAACTAACCGAATAAAATAAGACCTTAGTGTATTTTGGTCAGTTATTATGTTCATTATTTTATGATTTATTTTTAACCTATGAATGTAAACTAACCGAATAAAATAAGACCTTAGTGTATTTTGGTCAGTTATTATGTTCATTATTTTATGATTTATTTTTAACCTATGAATGTAAACTAACCGAATAAAATAAGACCTTAGTGTATTTTGTTCAGTTATTATGTTCGTTATTTTATGATTTATTTTTAACCTATGAATGTAAACTAACCGAATAAAATAAGACCTTAGTGTATTTTGGTCAGTTATTATGTTCGTTATTTTATGATTTATTTTTAACCTATGTATGTAAACTAACCGAATAAAATAAGACCTTAGTGTATTTTGGTCAGTTATTATGTTCATTATTTTATGATTTATTTTTAACCTATGAATGTAAACTAACCGAATAAAATAAGACCTTAGTGTATTTTGGTCAGTTATTATGTTCATTATTTTATGATTTATTTTTAACCTATGAATGTAAACTAACCGAATAAAATAAGACCTTAGTGTATTTTGGTCAGTTATTATGTTCATTATTTTATGATTTATTTTTAACCTATGAATGTAAACTAACCGAATAAAATAAGACCTTAGTGTATTTTGGTCAGTTATTATGTTCATTATTTTATGATTTATTTTTAACCTATGAATGTAAACTAACCGAATAAAATAAGACCTTAGTGTATTTTGTTCAGTTATTATGTTCGTTATTTTATGATTTATTTTTAACCTATGAATGTAAACTAACCGAATAAAATAAGACCTTAGTGTATTTTGGTCAGTTATTATGTTCATTATTTTATGATTTATTTTTAACCTATGAATGTAAACTAACCGAATAAAATAAGACCTTAGTGTATTTTGGTCAGTTATTATGTTCGTTATTTTATGATTTATTTTTAACCTATGAATGTAAACTAACCGAATAAAATAAGACCTTAGTGTATTTTGGTCAGTTATTATGTTCGTTATTTTATGATTTATTTTTAACCTATGAATGTAAACTAACCGAATAAAATAAGACCTTAGTGTATTTTGGTCAGTTATTATGTTCATTATTTTATGATTTATTTTTAACCTATGAATGTAAACTAACCGAATAAAATAAGACCTTAGTGTATTTTGGTCAGTTATTATGTTCGTTATTTTAGATTTATTTTTAACCTATGAATGTAAACTAACCGAATAAAATAAGACCTTAGTGTATTTTGGTCAGTTATTATGTTCATTATTTTATGATTTATTTTTAACCTATGAATGTAAACTAACCGAATAAAATAAGACCTTAGTGTATTTTGGTCAGTTATTATGTTCATTATTTTATGATTTATTTTTAACCTATGAATGTAAACTAACCGAATAAAATAAGACCTTAGTGTATTTTGGTCAGTTATTATGTTCATTATTTTATGATTTATTTTTAACCTATGAATGTAAACTAACCGAATAAAATAAGACCTTAGTGTATTTTGTTCAGTTATTATGTTCGTTATTTTATGATTTATTTTTAACCTATGAATGTAAACTAACCGAATAAAATAAGACCTTAGTGTATTTTGGTCAGTTATTATGTTCGTTATTTTATGATTTATTTTTAACCTATGTATGTAAACTAACCGAATAAAATAAGACCTTAGTGTATTTTGGTCAGTTATTATGTTCATTATTTTATGATTTATTTTTAACCTATGAATGTAAACTAACCGAATAAAATAAGACCTTAGTGTATTTTGTTCAGTTATTATGTTCGTTATTTTATGATTTATTTTTAACCTATGAATGTAAACTAACCGAATAAAATAAGACCTTAGTGTATTTTGGTCAGTTATTATGTTCGTTATTTTATGATTTATTTTTAACCTATGTATGTAAACTAACCGAATAAAATAAGACCTTAGTGTATTTTGGTCAGTTATTATGTTCATTATTTTATGATTTATTTTTAACCTATGAATGTAAACTAACCGAATAAAATAAGACCTTAGTGTATTTTGGTCAGTTATTATGTTCATTATTTTATGATTTATTTTTAACCTATGAATGTAAACTAACCGAATAAAATAAGACCTTAGTGTATTTTGGTCAGTTATTATGTTCATTATTTTATGATTTATTTTTAACCTATGAATGTAAACTAACCGAATAAAATAAGACCTTAGTGTATTTTGGTCAGTTATTATGTTCATTATTTTATGATTTATTTTTAACCTATGAATGTAAACTAACCGAATAAAATAAGACCTTAGTGTATTTTGTTCAGTTATTATGTTCGTTATTTTATGATTTATTTTTAACCTATGAATGTAAACTAACCGAATAAAATAAGACCTTAGTGTATTTTGGTCAGTTATTATGTTCATTATTTTATGATTTATTTTTAACCTATGAATGTAAACTAACCGAATAAAATAAGACCTTAGTGTATTTTGGTCAGTTATTATGTTCGTTATTTTATGATTTATTTTTAACCTATGAATGTAAACTAACCGAATAAAATAAGACCTTAGTGTATTTTGGTCAGTTATTATGTTCGTTATTTTATGATTTATTTTTAACCTATGAATGTAAACTAACCGAATAAAATAAGACCTTAGTGTATTTTGTTCAGTTATTATGTTCGTTATTTTATGATTTATTTTTAACCTATGAATGTAAACTAACCGAATAAAATAAGACCTTAGTGTATTTTGGTCAGTTATTATGTTCATTATTTTATGATTTATTTTTAACCTATGAATGTAAACTAACCGAATAAAATAAGACCTTAGTGTATTTTGTTCAGTTATTATGTTCGTTATTTTATGATTTATTTTTAACCTATGAATGTAAACTAACCGAATAAAATAAGACCTTAGTGTATTTTGGTCAGTTATTATGTTCATTATTTTATGATTTATTTTTAACCTATGAATGTAAACTAACCGAATAAAATAAGACCTTAGTGTATTTTGGTCAGTTATTATGTTCGTTATTTTATGATTTATTTTTAACCTATGAATGTAAACTAACCGAATAAAATAAGACCTTAGTGTATTTTGGTCAGTTATTATGTTCGTTATTTTATGATTTATTTTTAACCTATGAATGTAAACTAACCGAATAAAATAAGACCTTAGTGTATTTTGGTCAGTTATTATGTTCATTATTTTATGATTTATTTTTAACCTATGAATGTAAACTAACCGAATAAAATAAGACCTTAGTGTATTTTGGTCAGTTATTATGTTCATTATTTTATGATTTATTTTTAACCTATGAATGTAAACTAACCGAATAAAATAAGACCTTAGTGTATTTTGGTCAGTTATTATGTTCATTATTTTATGATTTATTTTTAACCTATGAATGTAAACTAACCGAATAAAATAAGACCTTAGTGTATTTTGGTCAGTTATTATGTTCATTATTTTATGATTTCTTTTTAACCTATGAATGTAAACTAACCGAATAAAATAAGACCTTAGTGTATTTTGGTCAGTTATTATGTTCATTATTTTATGATTTATTTTTAACCTATGAATGTAAACTAACCGAATAAAATAAGACCTTAGTGTATTTTGGTCAGTTATTATGTTCATTATTTTATGATTTATTTTTAACCTATGAATGTAAACTAACCGAATAAAATAAGACCTTAGTGTATTTTGGTCAGTTATTATGTTCATTATTTTATGATTTATTTTTAACCTATGAATGTAAACTAACCGAATAAAATAAGACCTTAGTGTATTTTGGTCAGTTATTATGTTCATTATTTTATGATTTATTTTTAACCTATGAATGTAAACTAACCGAATAAAATAAGACCTTAGTGTATTTTGGTCAGTTATTATGTTCATTATTTTATGATTTATTTTTAACCTATGAATGTAAACTAACCGAATAAAATAAGACCTTAGTGTATTTTGGTCAGTTATTATGTTCATTATTTTATGATTTATTTTTAACCTATGAATGTAAACTAACCGAATAAAATAAGACCTTAGTGTATTTTGGTCAGTTATTATGTTCATTATTTTATGATTTATTTTTAACCTATGAATGTAAACTAACCGAATAAAATAAGACCTTAGTGTATTTTGGTCAGTTATTATGTTCATTATTTTATGATTTATTTTTAACCTATGAATGTAAACTAACCGAATAAAATAAGACCTTAGTGTATTTTGGTCAGTTATTATGTTCATTATTTTATGATTTATTTTTAACCTATGAATGTAAACTAACCGAATAAAATAAGACCTTAGTGTATTTTGGTCAGTTATTATGTTCATTATTTTATGGTTTATTTGTAACCTATGAATGTAAACTAACCGAATAAAATAAGACCTTAGTGTATTTTGGTCAGTTATTATGTTCATTATTTTATGATTTATTTTTAACCTATGAATGTAAACTAACCGAATAAAATAAGACCTTAGTGTATTTTGGTCAGTTATTATGTTCATTATTTTATGATTTATTTTTAACCTATGAATGTAAACTAACCGAATAAAATAAGACCTTAGTGTATTTTGGTCAGTTATTATGTTCATTATTTTATGATTTATTTTTAACCTATGAATGTAAACTAACCGAATAAAATAAGACCTTAGTGTATTTTGGTCAGTTATTATGTTCATTATTTTATGATTTATTTTTAACCTATGAATGTAAACTAACCGAATAAAATAAGACCTTAGTGTATTTTGGTCAGTTATTATGTTCATTATTTTATGATTTATTTTTAACCTATGAATGTAAACTAACCGAATAAAATAAGACCTTAGTGTATTTTGGTCAGTTATTATGTTCATTATTTTATGATTTATTTTTAACCTATGAATGTAAACTAACCGAATAAAATAAGACCTTAGTGTATTTTGGTCAGTTATTATGTTCATTATTTTATGATTTATTTTTAACCTATGAATGTAAACTAACCGAATAAAATAAGACCTTAGTGTATTTTGGTCAGTTATTATGTTCATTATTTTATGATTTATTTTTAACCTATGAATGTAAACTAACCGAATAAAATAAGACCTTAGTGTATTTTGGTCAGTTATTATGTTCATTATTTTATGATTTATTTTTAACCTATGAATGTAAACTAACCGAATAAAATAAGACCTTAGTGTATTTTGGTCAGTTATTATGTTCATTATTTTATGATTTATTTTTAACCTATGAATGTAAACTAACCGAATAAAATAAGACCTTAGTGTATTTTGGTCAGTTATTATGTTCATTATTTTATGATTTATTTTTAACCTATGAATGTAAACTAACCGAATAAAATAAGACCTTAGTGTATTTTGGTCAGTTATTATGTTCATTATTTTATGATTTATTTTTAACCTATGAATGTAAACTAACCGAATAAAATAAGACCTTAGTGTATTTTGGTCAGTTATTATGTTCATTATTTTATGATTTATTTTTAACCTATGAATGTAAACTAACCGAATAAAATAAGACCTTAGTGTATTTTGGTCAGTTATTATGTTCATTATTTTATGATTTATTTTTAACCTATGAATGTAAACTAACCGAATAAAATAAGACCTTAGTGTATTTTGGTCAGTTATTATGTTCATTATTTTATGATTTATTTTTAACCTATGAATGTAAACTAACCGAATAAAATAAGACCTTAGTGTATTTTGGTCAGTTATTATGTTCATTATTTTATGATTTATTTTTAACCTATGAATGTAAACTAACCGAATAAAATAAGACCTTAGTGTATTTTGGTCAGTTATTATGTTCATTATTTTATGATTTATTTTTAACCTATGAATGTAAACTAACCGAATAAAATAAGACCTTAGTGTATTTTGGTCAGTTATTATGTTCATTATTTTATGATTTATTTTTAACCTATGAATGTAAACTAACCGAATAAAATAAGACCTTAGTGTATTTTGGTCAGTTATTATGTTCATTATTTTATGATTTATTTTTAACCTATGAATGTAAACTAACCGAATAAAATAAGACCTTAGTGTATTTTGGTCAGTTATTATGTTCATTATTTTATGATTTATTTTTAACCTATGAATGTAAACTAACCGAATAAAATAAGACCTTAGTGTATTTTGGTCAGTTATTATGTTCATTATTTTATGATTTATTTTTAACCTATGAATGTAAACTAACCGAATAAAATAAGACCTTAGTGTATTTTGGTCAGTTATTATGTTCATTATTTTATGATTTATTTTTAACCTATGAATGTAAACTAACCGAATAAAATAAGACCTTAGTGTATTTTGGTCAGTTATTATGTTCATTATTTTATGATTTATTTTTAACCTATGAATGTAAACTAACCGAATAAAATAAGACCTTAGTGTATTTTGGTCAGTTATTATGTTCATTATTTTATGATTTATTTTTAACCTATGAATGTAAACTAACCGAATAAAATAAGACCTTAGTGTATTTTGGTCAGTTATTATGTTCATTATTTTATGATTTATTTTTAACCTATGAATGTAAACTAACCGAATAAAATAAGACCTTAGTGTATTTTGGTCAGTTATTATGTTCATTATTTTATGATTTATTTTTAACCTATGAATGTAAACTAACCGAATAAAATAAGACCTTAGTGTATTTTGGTCAGTTATTATGTTCATTATTTTATGATTTATTTTTAACCTATGAATGTAAACTAACCGAATAAAATAAGACCTTAGTGTATTTTGGTCAGTTATTATGTTCATTATTTTATGATTTATTTTTAACCTATGAATGTAAACTAACCGAATAAAATAAGACCTTAGTGTATTTTGGTCAGTTATTATGTTCATTATTTTATGATTTATTTTTAACCTATGAATGTAAACTAACCGAATAAAATAAGACCTTAGTGTATTTTGGTCAGTTATTATGTTCATTATTTTATGATTTATTTTTAACCTATGAATGTAAACTAACCGAATAAAATAAGACCTTAGTGTATTTTGGTCAGTTATTATGTTCATTATTTTATGATTTATTTTTAACCTATGAATGTAAACTAACCGAATAAAATAAGACCTTAGTGTATTTTGGTCAGTTATTATGTTCATTATTTTATGATTTATTTTTAACCTATGAATGTAAACTAACCGAATAAAATAAGACCTTAGTGTATTTTGGTCAGGTATTATGTTCATTATTTTATGATTTATTTTTAACCTATGAATGTAAACTAACCGAATAAAATAAGACCTTAGTGTATTTTGGTCAGTTATTATGTTCATTATTTTATGATTTATTTTTAACCTATGAATGTAAACTAACCGAATAAAATAAGACCTTAGTGTATTTTGGTCAGTTATTATGTTCATTATTTTATGATTTATTTTTAACCTATGAATGTAAACTAACCGAATAAAATAAGACCTTAGTGTATTTTGGTCAGTTATTATGTTCATTATTTTATGATTTATTTTTAACCTATGAATGTAAACTAACCGAATAAAATAAGACCTTAGTGTATTTTGGTCAGTTATTATGTTCATTATTTTATGATTTATTTTTAACCTATGAATGTAAACTAACCGAATAAAATAAGACCTTAGTGTATTTTGGTCAGTTATTATGTTCGTTATTTTATGATTTATTTTTAACCTATGTATGTAAACTAACCGAATAAAATAAGACCTTAGTGTATTTTGGTCAGTTATTATGTTCATTATTTTATGATTTATTTTTAACCTATGAATGTAAACTAACCGAATAAAATAAGACCTTAGTGTATTTTGGTCAGTTATTATGTTCATTATTTTATGATTTATTTTTAACCTATGAATGTAAACTAACCGAATAAAATAAGACCTTAGTGTATTTTGTTCAGTTATTATGTTCGTTATTTTATGATTTATTTTTAATGAATGTAAACTAACCGAATAAAATAAGACCTTAACCGAATAAACTAACCGAATAAAATAAGACCTTAACCGAATAAAATAAGACCTTAGTGTATTTTGGTCAGTTATTATGTTCATTATTTTATGATTTATTTTTAACCTATGAATGTAAACTAACCGAATAAAATAAGACCTTAGTGTATTTTGGTCAGTTATTATGTTCATTATTTTATGATTTATTTTTAACCTATGAATGTAAACTAACCGAATAAAATAAGACCTTAGTGTATTTTGGTCAGTTATTATGTTCATTATTTTATGATTTATTTTTAACCTATGAATGTAAACTAACCGAATAAAATAAGACCTTAGTGTATTTTGGTCAGTTATTATGTTCATTATTTTATGATTTATTTTTAACCTATGAATGTAAACTAACCGAATAAAATAAGACCTTAGTGTATTTTGTTCAGTTATTATGTTCGTTATTTTATGATTTATTTTTAACCTATGAATGTAAACTAACCGAATAAAATAAGACCTTAGTGTATTTTGGTCAGTTATTATGTTCATTATTTTATGATTTATTTTTAACCTATGAATGTAAACTAACCGAATAAAATAAGACCTTAGTGTATTTTGGTCAGTTATTATGTTCATTATTTTATGATTTATTTTTAACCTATGAATGTAAACTAACCGAATAAAATAAGACCTTAGTGTATTTTGGTCAGTTATTATGTTCATTATTTTATGATTTATTTTTAACCTATGAATGTAAACTAACCGAATAAAATAAGACCTTAGTGTATTTTGGTCAGTTATTATGTTCATTATTTTATGATTTATTTTTAACCTATGAATGTAAACTAACCGAATAAAATAAGACCTTAGTGTATTTTGTTCAGTTATTATGTTCGTTATTTTATGATTTATTTTTAACCTATGAATGTAAACTAACCGAATAAAATAAGACCTTAGTGTATTTTGGTCAGTTATTATGTTCATTATTTTATGATTTATTTTTAACCTATGAATGTAAACTAACCGAATAAAATAAGACCTTAGTGTATTTTGGTCAGTTATTATGTTCATTATTTTATGATTTATTTTTAACCTATGAATGTAAACTAACCGAATAAAATAAGACCTTAGTGTATTTTGGTCAGTTATTATGTTCATTATTTTATGATTTATTTTTAACCTATGAATGTAAACTAACCGAATAAAATAAGACCTTAGTGTATTTTGGTCAGTTATTATGTTCATTATTTTATGATTTATTTTTAACGTATGAATGTAAACTAACCGAATAAAATAAGACCTTAGTGTATTTTGGTCAGTTATTATGTTCATTATTTTATGATTTATTTTTAACCTATGAATGTAAACTAACCGAATAAAATAAGACCTTAGTGTATTTTGGTCAGTTATTATGTTCATTATTTTATGATTTATTTTTAACCTATGAATGTAAACTAACCGAATAAAATAAGACCTTAGTGTATTTTGGTCAGTTATTATGTTCATTATTTTATGATTTATTTTTAACCTATGAATGTAAACTAACCGAATAAAATAAGACCTTAGTGTATTTTGGTCAGTTATTATGTTCATTATTTTATGATTTATTTTTAACCTATGAATGTAAACTAACCGAATAAAATAAGACCTTAGTGTATTTTGGTCAGTTATTATGTTCGTTATTTTATGATTTATTTTTAACCTATGAATGTAAACTAACCGAATAAAATAAGACCTTAGTGTATTTTGGTCAGTTATTATGTTCGTTATTTTATGATTTATTTTTAACCTATGTATGTAAACTAACCGAATAAAATAAGACCTTAGTGTATTTTGTTCAGTTATTATGTTCATTATTTTATGATTTATTTTTAACCTATGAATGTAAACTAACCGAATAAAATAAGACCTTAGTGTATTTTGTTCAGTTATTATGTTCGTTATTTTATGATTTATTTTTAACCTATGAATGTAAACTAACCGAATAAAATAAGACCTTAGTGTATTTTGGTCAGTTATTATGTTCGTTATTTTATGATTTATTTTTAACCTATGTATGTAAACTAACCGAATAAAATAAGACCTTAGTGTATTTTGGTCAGTTATTATGTTCATTACTTTATGATTTATTTTTAACCTATGAATGTAAACTAACCGAATAAAATAAGACCTTAGTGTATTTTGGTCAGTTATTATGTTCATTATTTTATGATTTATTTTTAACCTATGAATGTAAACTAACCGAATAAAATAAGACCTTAGTGTATTTTGGTCAGTTATTATGTTCATTATTTTATGATTTATTTTTAACCTATGAATGTAAACTAACCGAATAAAATAAGACCTTAGTGTATTTTGGTCAGTTATTATGTTCATTATTTTATGATTTATTTTTAACCTATGAATGTAAACTAACCGAATAAAATAAGACCTTAGTGTATTTTGTTCAGTTATTATGTTCGTTATTTTATGATTTATTTTTAACCTATGAATGTAAACTAACCGAATAAAATAAGACCTTAGTGTATTTTGGTCAGTTATTATGTTCATTATTTTATGATTTATTTTTAACCTATGAATGTAAACTAACCGAATAAAATAAGACCTTAGTGTATTTTGGTCAGTTATTATGTTCGTTATTTTATGATTTATTTTTAACCTATGAATGTAAACTAACCGAATAAAATAAGACCTTAGTGTATTTTGGTCAGTTATTATGTTCGTTATTTTATGATTTATTTTTAACCTATGAATGTAAACTAACCGAATAAAATAAGACCTTAGTGTATTTTGGTCAGTTATTATGTTCATTATTTTATGATTTATTTTTAACCTATGAATGTAAACTAACCGAATAAAATAAGACCTTAGTGTATTTTGGTCAGTTATTATGTTCATTATTTTATGATTTATTTTTAACCTATGAATGTAAACTAACCGAATAAAATAAGACCTTAGTGTATTTTGGTCAGTTATTATGTTCATTATTTTATGATTTATTTTTAACCTATGAATGTAAACTAACCGAATAAAATAAGACCTTAGTGTATTTTGGTCAGTTATTATGTTCATTATTTTATGATTTATTTTTAACCTATGAATGTAAACTAACCGAATAAAATAAGACCTTAGTGTATTTTGGTCAGTTATTATGTTCATTATTTTATGATTTATTTTTAACCTATGAATGTAACCTAACCGAATAAAATAAGACCTTAGTGTATTTTGGTCAGTTATTATGTTCATTATTTTATGATTTATTTTTAACCTATGAATGTAAACTAACCGAATAAAATAAGACCTTAGTGTATTTTGGTCAGTTATTATGTTCATTATTTTATGATTTATTTTTAACCTATGAATGTAAACTAACCGAATAAAATAAGACCTTAGTGTATTTTGGTCAGTTATTATGTTCATTATTTTATGATTTATTTTTAACCTATGAATGTAAACTAACCGAATAAAATAAGACCTTAGTGTATTTTGGTCAGTTATTATGTTCATTATTTTATGATTTATTTTTAACCTATGAATGTAAACTAACCGAATAAAATAAGACCTTAGTGTATTTTGGTCAGTTATTATGTTCATTATTTTATGATTTATTTTTAACCTATGAATGTAAACTAACCGAATAAAATAAGACCTTAGTGTATTTTGGTCAGTTATTATGTTCGTTATTTTATGATTTATTTTTAACCTATGAATGTAAACTAACCGAATAAAATAAGACCTTAGTGTATTTTGGTCAGTTATTATGTTCGTTATTTTATGATTTATTTTTAACCTATGAATGTAAACTAACCGAATAAAATAAGACCTTAGTGTATTTTGGTCAGTTATTATGTTCGTTATTTTATGATTTATTTTTAACCTATGTATGTAAACTAACCGAATAAAATAAGACCTTAGTGTATTTTGGTCAGTTATTATGTTCATTATTTTATGATTTATTTTTAACCTATGAATGTAAACTAACCGAATAAAATAAGACCTTAGTGTATTTTGGTCAGTTATTATGTTCATTATTTTATGATTTATTTTTAACCTATGAATGTAAACTAACCGAATAAAATAAGACCTTAGTGTATTTTGGTCAGTTATTATGTTCATTATTTTATGATTTATTTTTAACCTATGAATGTAAACTAACCGAATAAAATAAGACCTTAGTGTATTTTGGTCAGTTATTATGTTCATTATTTTATGATTTATTTTTAACCTATGAATGTAAACTAACCGAATAAAATAAGACCTTAGTGTATTTTGGTCAGTTATTATGTTCATTATTTTATGATTTATTTTTAACCTATGAATGTAAACTAACCGAATAAAATAAGACCTTAGTGTATTTTGGTCAGTTATTATGTTCATTATTTTATGATTTATTTTTAACCTATGAATGTAAACTAACCGAATAAAATAAGACCTTAGTGTATTTTGGTCAGTTATTATGTTCATTATTTTATGATTTATTTTTAACCTATGAATGTAAACTAACCGAATAAAATAAGACCTTAGTGTATTTTGGTCAGTTATTATGTTCATTATTTTATGATTTATTTTTAACCTATGAATGTAAACTAACCGAATAAAATAAGACCTTAGTGTATTTTGGTCAGTTATTATGTTCATTATTTTATGATTTATTTTTAACCTATGAATGTAAACTAACCGAATAAAATAAGACCTTAGTGTATTTTGGTCAGTTATTATGTTCATTATTTTATGATTTATTTTTAACCTATGAATGTAAACTAACCGAATAAAATAAGACCTTAGTGTATTTTGGTCAGTTATTATGTTCGTTATTTTATGATTTATTTTTAACCTATGAATGTAAACTAACCGAATAAAATAAGACCTTAGTGTATTTTGGTCAGTTATTATGTTCGTTATTTTATGATTTATTTTTAACCTATGAATGTAAACTAACCGAATAAAATAAGACCTTAGTGTATTTTGGTCAGTTATTATGTTCGTTATTTTATGATTTATTTTTAACCTATGTATGTAAACTAACCGAATAAAATAAGACCTTAGTGTATTTTGGTCAGTTATTATGTTCATTATTTTATGATTTATTTTTAACCTATGAATGTAAACTAACCGAATAAAATAAGACCTTAGTGTATTTTGGTCAGTTATTATGTTCATTATTTTATGATTTATTTTTAACCTATGAATGTAAACTAACCGAATAAAATAAGACCTTAGTGTATTTTGGTCAGTTATTATGTTCATTATTTTATGATTTATTTTTAACCTATGAATGTAAACTAACCGAATAAAATAAGACCTTAGTGTATTTTGGTCAGTTATTATGTTCATTATTTTATGATTTATTTTTAACCTATGAATGTAAACTAACCGAATAAAATAAGACCTTAGTGTATTTTGGTCAGTTATTATGTTCATTATTTTATGATTTATTTTTAACCTATGAATGTAAACTAACCGAATAAAATAAGACCTTAGTGTATTTTGTTCAGTTATTATGTTCGTTATTTTATGATTTATTTTTAACCTATGAATGTAAACTAACCGAATAAAATAAGACCTTAGTGTATTTTGGTCAGTTATTATGTTCATTATTTTATGATTTATTTTTAACCTATGAATGTAAACTAACCGAATAAAATAAGACCTTAGTGTATTTTGGTCAGTTATTATGTTCGTTATTTTATGATTTATTTTTAACCTATGAATGTAAACTAACCGAATAAAATAAGACCTTAGTGTATTTTGGTCAGTTATTATGTTCGTTATTTTATGATTTATTTTTAACCTATGAATGTAAACTAACCGAATAAAATAAGACCTTAGTGTATTTTGGTCAGTTATTATGTTCATTATTTTATGATTTATTTTTAACCTATGAATGTAAACTAACCGAATAAAATAAGACCTTAGTGTATTTTGGTCAGTTATTATGTTCATTATTTTATGATTTATTTTTAACCTATGAATGTAAACTAACCGAATAAAATAAGACCTTAGTGTATTTTGGTCAGTTATTATGTTCATTATTTTATGATTTATTTTTAACCTATGAATGTAAACTAACCGAATAAAATAAGACCTTAGTGTATTTTGGTCAGTTATTATGTTCATTATTTTATGATTTATTTTTAACCTATGAATGTAAACTAACCGAATAAAATAAGACCTTAGTGTATTTTGGTCAGTTATTATGTTCATTATTTTATGATTTATTTTTAACCTATGAATGTAAACTAACCGAATAAAATAAGACCTTAGTGTATTTTGGTCAGTTATTATGTTCATTATTTTATGATTTATTTTTAACCTATGAATGTAAACTAACCGAATAAAATAAGACCTTAGTGTATTTTGGTCAGTTATTATGTTCATTATTTTATGATTTATTTTTAACCTATGAATGTAAACTAACCGAATAAAATAAGACCTTAGTGTATTTTGGTCAGTTATTATGTTCATTATTTTATGATTTATTTTTAACCTATGAATGTAAACTAACCGAATAAAATAAGACCTTAGTGTATTTTGTTCAGTTATTATGTTCGTTATTTTATGATTTATTTTTAACCTATGAATGTAAACTAACCGAATAAAATAAGACCTTAGTGTATTTTGGTCAGTTATTATGTTCATTATTTTATGATTTATTTTTAACCTATGAATGTAAACTAACCGAATAAAATAAGACCTTAGTGTATTTTGGTCAGTTATTATGTTCGTTATTTTATGATTTATTTTTAACCTATGAATGTAAACTAACCGAATAAAATAAGACCTTAGTGTATTTTGGTCAGTTATTATGTTCGTTATTTTATGATTTATTTTTAACCTATGAATGTAAACTAACCGAATAAAATAAGACCTTAGTGTATTTTGGTCAGTTATTATGTTCATTATTTTATGATTTATTTTTAACCTATGAATGTAAACTAACCGAATAAAATAAGACCTTAGTGTATTTTGGTCAGTTATTATGTTCATTATTTTATGATTTATTTTTAACCTATGAATGTAAACTAACCGAATAAAATAAGACCTTAGTGTATTTTGGTCAGTTATTATGTTCATTATTTTATGATTTATTTTTAACCTATGAATGTAAACTAACCGAATAAAATAAGACCTTAGTGTATTTTGGTCAGTTATTATGTTCATTATTTTATGATTTATTTTTAACCTATGAATGTAAACTAACCGAATAAAATAAGACCTTAGTGTATTTTGGTCAGTTATTATGTTCATTATTTTATGATTTATTTTTAACCTATGAATGTAAACTAACCGAATAAAATAAGACCTTAGTGTATTTTGGTCAGTTATTATGTTCATTATTTTATGATTTATTTTTAACCTATGAATGTAAACTAACCGAATAAAATAAGACCTTAGTGTATTTTGGTCAGTTATTATGTTCATTATTTTATGATTTATTTTTAACCTATGAATGTAAACTAACCGAATAAAATAAGACCTTAGTGTATTTTGGTCAGTTATTATGTTCATTATTTTATGATTTATTTTTAACCTATGAATGTAAACTAACCGAATAAAATAAGACCTTAGTGTATTTTGGTCAGTTATTATGTTCATTATTTTATGATTTATTTTTAACCTATGAATGTAAACTAACCGAATAAAATAAGACCTTAGTGTATTTTGGTCAGTTATTATGTTCATTATTTTATGATTTATTTTTAACCTATGAATGTAAACTAACCGAATAAAATAAGACCTTAGTGTATTTTGGTCAGTTATTATGTTCGTTATTTTATGATTTATTTTTAACCTATGAATGTAAACTAACCGAATAAAATAAGACCTTAGTGTATTTTGGTCAGTTATTATGTTCGTTATTTTATGATTTATTTTTAACCTATGAATGTAAACTAACCGAATAAAATAAGACCTTAGTGTATTTTGGTCAGTTATTATGTTCATTATTTTATGATTTATTTTTAACCTATGAATGTAAACTAACCGAATAAAATAAGACCTTAGTGTATTTTGGTCAGTTATTATGTTCATTATTTTATGATTTATTTTTAACCTATGAATGTAAACTAACCGAATAAAATAAGACCTTAGTGTATTTTGGTCAGTTATTATGTTCATTATTTTATGATTTATTTTTAACCTATGAATGTAAACTAACCGAATAAAATAAGACCTTAGTGTATTTTGGTCAGTTATTATGTTCATTATTTTATGATTTATTTTTAACCTATGAATGTAAACTAACCGAATAAAATAAGACCTTAGTGTATTTTGGTCAGTTATTATGTTCATTATTTTATGATTTATTTTTAACCTATGAATGTAAACTAACCGAATAAAATAAGACCTTAGTGTATTTTGGTCAGTTATTATGTTCATTATTTTATGATTTATTTTTAACCTATGAATGTAAACTAACCGAATAAAATAAGACCTTAGTGTATTTTGGTCAGTTATTATGTTCATTATTTTATGATTTATTTTTAACCTATGAATGTAAACTAACCGAATAAAATAAGACCTTAGTGTATTTTGGTCAGTTATTATGTTCATTATTTTATGATTTATTTTTAACCTATGAATGTAAACTAACCGAATAAAATAAGACCTTAGTGTATTTTGTTCAGTTATTATGTTCGTTATTTTATGATTTATTTTTAACCTATGAATGTAAACTAACCGAATAAAATAAGACCTTAGTGTATTTTGGTCAGTTATTATGTTCATTATTTTATGATTTATTTTTAACCTATGAATGTAAACTAACCGAATAAAATAAGACCTTAGTGTATTTTGGTCAGTTATTATGTTCGTTATTTTATGATTTATTTTTAACCTATGAATGTAAACTAACCGAATAAAATAAGACCTTAGTGTATTTTGGTCAGTTATTATGTTCGTTATTTTATGATTTATTTTTAACCTATGAATGTAAACTAACCGAATAAAATAAGACCTTAGTGTATTTTGGTCAGTTATTATGTTCATTATTTTATGATTTATTTTTAACCTATGAATGTAAACTAACCGAATAAAATAAGACCTTAGTGTATTTTGGTCAGTTATTATGTTCATTATTTTATGATTTATTTTTAACCTATGAATGTAAACTAACCGAATAAAATAAGACCTTAGTGTATTTTGGTCAGTTATTATGTTCATTATTTTATGATTTATTTTTAACCTATGAATGTAAACTAACCGAATAAAATAAGACCTTAGTGTATTTTGGTCAGTTATTATGTTCATTATTTTATGATTTATTTTCAACCTATGAATGTAAACTAACCGAATAAAATAAGACCTTAGTGTATTTTGGTCAGTTATTATGTTCATTATTTTATGATTTATTTTTAACCTATGAATGTAAACTAACCGAATAAAATAAGACCTTAGTGTATTTTGGTCAGTTATTATGTTCATTATTTTATGATTTATTTTTAACCTATGAATGTAAACTAACCGAATAAAATAAGACCTTAGTGTATTTTGGTCAGTTATTATGTTCATTATTTTATGATTTATTTTTAACCTATGAATGTAAACTAACCGAATAAAATAAGACCTTAGTGTATTTTGGTCAGTTATTATGTTCATTATTTTATGATTTATTTTTAACCTATGAATGTAAACTAACCGAATAAAATAAGACATTAGTGTATTTTGGTCAGTTATTATGTTCATTATTTTATGATTTATTTTTAACCTATGAATGTAAACTAACCGAATAAAATAAGACCTTAGTGTATTTTGGTCAGTTATTATGTTCGTTATTTTATGATTTATTTTTAACCTATGAATGTAAACTAACCGAATAAAATAAGACCTTAGTGTATTTTGGTCAGTTATTATGTTCGTTATTTTATGATTTATTTTTAACCTATGTATGTAAACTAACCGAATAAAATAAGACCTTAGTGTATTTTGGTCAGTTATTATGTTCATTATTTTATGATTTATTTTTAACCTATGAATGTAAACTAACCGAATAAAATAAGACCTTAGTGTATTTTGGTCAGTTATTATGTTCATTATTTTATGATTTATTTTTAACCTATGAATGTAAACTAACCGAATAAAATAAGACCTTAGTGTATTTTGGTCAGTTATTATGTTCGTTATTTTATGATTTATTTTTAACCTATGTATGTAAACTAACCGAATAAAATAAGACCTTAGTGTATTTTGGTCAGTTATTATGTTCATTATTTTATGATTTATTTTTAACCTATGAATGTAAACTAACCGAATAAAATAAGACCTTAGTGTATTTTGGTCAGTTATTATGTTCATTATTTTATGATTTATTTTTAACCTATGAATGTAAACTAACCGAATAAAATAAGACCTTAGTGTATTTTGGTCAGTTATTATGTTCATTATTTTATGATTTATTTTTAACCTATGAATGTAAACTAACCGAATAAAATAAGACCTTAGTGTATTTTGGTCAGTTATTATGTTCATTATTTTATGATTTATTTTTAACCTATGAATGTAAACTAACCGAATAAAATAAGACCTTAGTGTATTTTGGTCAGTTATTATGTTCATTATTTTATGATTTATTTTTAACCTATGAATGTAAACTAACCGAATAAAATAAGACCTTAGTGTATTTTGGTCAGTTATTATGTTCATTATTTTATGATTTATTTTTAACCTATGAATGTAAACTAACCGAATAAAATAAGACCTTAGTGTATTTTGGTCAGTTATTATGTTCATTATTTTATGATTTATTTTTAACCTATGAATGTAAACTAACCGAATAAAATAAGACCTTAGTGTATTTTGGTCAGTTATTATGTTCGTTATTTTATGATTTATTTTTAACCTATGAATGTAAACTAACCGAATAAAATAAGACCTTAGTGTATTTTGGTCAGTTATTATGTTCGTTATTTTATGATTTATTTTTAACCTATGTATGTAAACTAACCGAATAAAATAAGACCTTAGTGTATTTTGGTCAGTTATTATGTTCATTATTTTATGATTTATTTTTAACCTATGAATGTAAACTAACCGAATAAAATAAGACCTTAGTGTATTTTGTTCAGTTATTATGTTCGTTATTTTATGATTTATTTTTAACCTATGAATGTAAACTAACCGAATAAAATAAGACCTTAGTGTATTTTGGTCAGTTATTATGTTAGTTATTTTATGATTTATTTTTAACCTATGTATGTAAACTAACCGAATAAAATAAGACCTTAGTGTATTTTGGTCAGTTATTATGTTCATTATTTTATGATTTATTTTTAACCTATGAATGTAAACTAACCGAATAAAATAAGACCTTAGTGTATTTTGGTCATTTATTATGTTCATTATTTTATGATTTATTTTTAACCTATGAATGTAAACTAACCGAATAAAATAAGACCTTAGTGTATTTTGGTCAGTTATTATGTTCATTATTTTATGATTTATTTTTAACCTATGAATGTAAACTAACCGAATAAAATAAGACCTTAGTGTATTTTGGTCAGTTATTATGTTCATTATTTTATGATTTATTTTTAACCTATGAATGTAAACTAACCGAATAAAATAAGACCTTAGTGTATTTTGGTCAGTTATTATGTTCATTATTTTATGATTTATTTTTAACCTATGAATGTAAACTAACCGAATAAAATAAGACCTTAGTGTATTTTGGTCAGTTATTATGTTCATTATTTTATGATTTATTTTTAACCTATGAATGTAAACTAACCGAATAAAATAAGACCTTAGTGTATTTTGGTCAGTTATTATGTTCATTATTTTATGATTTATTTTTAACCTATGAATGTAAACTAACCGAATAAAATAAGACCTTAGTGTATTTTGGTCAGTTATTATGTTCATTATTTTATGATTTATTTTTAACCTATGAATGTAAACTAACCGAATAAAATAAGACCTTAGTGTATTTTGGTCAGTTATTATGTTCGTTATTTTATGATTTATTTTTAACCTATGAATGTAAACTAACCGAATAAAATAAGACCTTAGTGTATTTTGGTCAGTTATTATGTTCGTTATTTTATGATTTATTTTTAACCTATGTATGTAAACTAACCGAATAAAATAAGACCTTAGTGTATTTTGGTCAGTTATTATGTTCATTATTTTATGATTTATTTTTAACCTATGAATGTAAACTAACCGAATAAAATAAGACCTTAGTGTATTTTGGTCAGTTATTATGTTCATTATTTTATGATTTATTTTTAACCTATGAATGTAAACTAACCGAATAAAATAAGACCTTAGTGTATTTTGGTCAGTTATTATGTTCATTATTTTATGATTTATTTTTAACCTATGAATGTAAACTAACCGAATAAAATAAGACCTTAGTGTATTTTGGTCAGTTATTATGTTCATTATTTTATGATTTATTTTTAACCTATGAATGTAAACTAACCGAATAAAATAAGACCTTAGTGTATTTTGGTCAGTTATTATGTTCATTATTTTATGATTTATTTTTAACCTATGAATGTAAACTAACCGAATAAAATAAGACCTTAGTGTATTTTGGTCAGTTATTATGTTCATTATTTTATGATTTATTTTTAACCTATGAATGTAAACTAACCGAATAAAATAAGACCTTAGTGTATTTTGGTCAGTTATTATGTTCGTTATTTTATGATTTATTTTTAACCTATGAATGTAAACTAACCGAATAAAATAAGACCTTAGTGTATTTTGGTCAGTTATTATGTTCGTTATTTTATGATTTATTTTTAACCTATGTATGTAAACTAACCGAATAAAATAAGACCTTAGTGTATTTTGGTCAGTTATTATGTTCATTATTTTATGATTTATTTTTAACCTATGAATGTAAACTAACCGAATAAAATAAGACCTTAGTGTATTTTGTTCAGTTATTATGTTCGTTATTTTATGATTTATTTTTAACCTATGAATGTAAACTAACCGAATAAAATAAGACCTTAGTGTATTTTGGTCAGTTATTATGTTAGTTATTTTATGATTTATTTTTAACCTATGTATGTAAACTAACCGAATAAAATAAGACCTTAGTGTATTTTGGTCAGTTATTATGTTCATTATTTTATGATTTATTTTTAACCTATGAATGTAAACTAACCGAATAAAATAAGACCTTAGTGTATTTTGGTCATTTATTATGTTCATTATTTTATGATTTATTTTTAACCTATGAATGTAAACTAACCGAATAAAATAAGACCTTAGTGTATTTTGGTCAGTTATTATGTTCATTATTTTATGATTTATTTTTAACCTATGAATGTAAACTAACCGAATAAAATAAGACCTTAGTGTATTTTGGTCAGTTATTATGTTCATTATTTTATGATTTATTTTTAACCTATGAATGTAAACTAACCGAATAAAATAAGACCTTAGTGTATTTTGTTCAGTTATTATGTTCGTTATTTTATGATTTATTTTTAACCTATGAATGTAAACTAACCGAATAAAATAAGACCTTAGTGTATTTTGGTCAGTTATTATGTTCATTATTTTATGATTTATTTTTAACCTATGAATGTAAACTAACCGAATAAAATAAGACCTTAGTGTATTTTGGTCAGTTATTATGTTCGTTATTTTATGATTTATTTTTAACCTATGAATGTAAACTAACCGAATAAAATAAGACCTTAGTGTATTTTGGTCAGTTATTATGTTCGTTATTTTATGATTTATTTTTAACCTATGAATGTAAACTAACCGAATAAAATAAGACCTTAGTGTATTTTGGTCAGTTATTATGTTCATTATTTTATGATTTATTTTTAACCTATGAATGTAAACTAACCGAATAAAATAAGACCTTAGTGTATTTTGGTCAGTTATTATGTTCATTATTTTATGATTTATTTTTAACCTATGAATGTAAACTAACCGAATAAAATAAGACCTTAGTGTATTTTGGTCAGTTATTATGTTCATTATTTTATGATTTATTTTTAACCTATGAATGTAAACTAACCGAATAAAATAAGACCTTAGTGTATTTTGGTCAGTTATTATGTTCATTATTTTATGATTTATTTTTAACCTATGAATGTAAACTAACCGAATAAAATAAGACCTTAGTGTATTTTGGTCAGTTATTATGTTCATTATTTTATGATTTATTTTTAACCTATGAATGTAAACTAACCGAATAAAATAAGACCTTAGTGTATTTTGGTCAGTTATTATGTTCATTATTTTATGATTTATTTTTAACCTATGAATGTAAACTAACCGAATAAAATAAGACCTTCGTGTATTTTGGTCAGTTATTATGTTCATTATTTTATGATTTATTTTTAACCTATGAATGTAAACTAACCGAATAAAATAAGACCTTAGTGTATTTTGGTCAGTTATTATGTTCATTATTTTATGATTTATTTTTAACCTATGAATGTAAACTAACCGAATAAAATAAGACCTTAGTGTATTTTGGTCAGTTATTATGTTCATTATTTTATGATTTATTTTTAACCTATGAATGTAAACTAACCGAATAAAATAAGACCTTAGTGTATTTTGGTCAGTTATTATGTTCATTATTTTATGATTTATTTTTAACCTATGAATGTAAACTAACCGAATAAAATAAGACCTTAGTGTATTTTGGTCAGTTATTATGTCATTATTTTATGATTTATTTTTAACCTATGAATGTAAACTAACCGAATAAAATAAGACCTTAGTGTATTTTGGTCAGTTATTATGTTCGTTATTTTATGATTTATTTTTAACCTATGAATGTAAACTAACCGAATAAAATAAGACCTTAGTGTATTTTGGTCAGTTATTATGTTCGTTATTTTATGATTTATTTTTAACCTATGTATGTAAACTAACCGAATAAAATAAGACCTTAGTGTATTTTGGTCAGTTATTATGTTCATTATTTTATGATTTATTTTTAACCTATGTATGTAAACTAACCGAATAAAATAAGACCTTAGTGTATTTTGGTCAGTTATTATGTTCATTATTTTATGATTTATTTTTAACCTATGAATGTAAACTAACCGAATAAAATAAGACCTTAGTGTATTTTGGTCAGTTATTATGTTCATTATTTTATGATTTATTTTTAACCTATGAATGTAAACTAACCGAATAAAATAAGACCTTAGTGTATTTTGGTCAGTTATTATGTTCATTATTTTATGATTTATTTTTAACCTATGAATGTAAACTAACCGAATAAAATAAGACCTTAGTGTATTTTGGTCAGTTATTATGTTCATTATTTTATGATTTATTTTTAACCTATGAATGTAAACTAACCGAATAAAATAAGACCTTAGTGTATTTTGTTCAGTTATTATGTTCGTTATTTTATGATTTATTTTTAACCTATGAATGTAAACTAACCGAATAAAATAAGACCTTAGTGTATTTTGGTCAGTTATTATGTTCATTATTTTATGATTTATTTTTAACCTATGAATGTAAACTAACCGAATAAAATAAGACCTTAGTGTATTTTGGTCAGTTATTATGTTCGTTATTTTATGATTTATTTTTAACCTATGAATGTAAACTAACCGAATAAAATAAGACCTTAGTGTATTTTGGTCAGTTATTATGTTCGTTATTTTATGATTTATTTTTAACCTATGAATGTAAACTAACCGAATAAAATAAGACCTTAGTGTATTTTGGTCAGTTATTATGTTCATTATTTTATGATTTATTTTTAACCTATGAATGTAAACTAACCGAATAAAATAAGACCTTAGTGTATTTTGGTCAGTTATTATGTTCATTATTTTATGATTTATTTTTAACCTATGAATGTAAACTAACCGAATAAAATAAGACCTTAGTGTATTTTGGTCATCTTAATTTTGGTCATCTTAATAAACCTTAGTGTATTTTGGTCATCTTAATTTTTTTTTTGGTTTTCTTAATTTTTTTAAATAACTTAATTTATATTTAAATAAATTTTCCAAAGTTTTAATATTTATTAAAATATTTAATAAAAATGATTAATAGAGAAGAAGTAACTAAAAAGTAAAGCAATAGGCTTTTATATAAAACAAAGAATATGATTGTGGGAGGGAAAAATAATTAAAATAAAAAGCTCTAAAACAAGAGCGAAATACAACGGAAGTGAAAAGAGAGAGGAAAAGGTTGTTGTTGTAACTTATGGGAAATTACAACAATGGACTTTGAATGGAAAAAATATATTGAAAATTAATTAAAAAATTAAATAAAATAATTAAAATAATTATTAATTTGATTTAACTTCTGAATTGATTCTTAATCCTCTCAATTCAGAACACTGCCCGCAGCGCCGACGATTCTTCCATCGACTCGGGTCTTCCATTTCTTCTTTTCCTCTTCCGTCAGCAGGTCCAGGTTGCCCAAGCCCAAGAACGCTGCTCCCTCCCCTATTTGATTCCATCCTGCCTCTGGATGTTGAGGCTAGTATATGGTTTGGCACACGAGTGGTTCTAAAAGAGCCAACCGTGGCTAGTGCTGCCATTCTCCGGCTGTTCGCTTCTTTTCCGAGAAGGAACAAGATGGACATAAGGCTAAAACCCCAGGCCCATACTTCTCCCGCGCTTATACTTATACGTGGAGCTGTTACTTCCACCGTTGCCAGCGCAATAATTCCCAGAACAGCTAGAAAGCTGCTCCGGGTTTCGAAGTCAGTGGGAATATCCTTTTTTCTGATGCATCTTTTTGCTCCAGAATTTTTCCTGATGTTTGTTGTTGCCTTCTTTTTCAGGCAGTACAGCTTTTTTCTTTTCCCAATTAATTCTTCTTTGATTAAAAGGGATTTTCTGTTCCCATACTCCCGCTTTTTACTTTGCGGTTGTATTTTTCCTTCACCTCTGTTGTTCTCCCAGATTGATAAATTTTCGAGCCGTACTCCACGAGAATGTTGTGGACCCGGCGACTTCGATTTTCCTTTTCGAAGCTTCTCTTTAAATTCCTTCGTCCCTTTCGCACAGTCAAAGTTTAATTTTCTTTCCTGCGCAAATGGAGGAGTTAGTTGCTTGAAACGTTGAATTGAAAGTTCTTTTTCTGATACGCCGGTATGTGATTTTTGGCGTAGAGAATCTACATGAGCGCGTATTCTTGTCGGCATAAAATCATCTTATACAAAGTTTTGTATAAACTAAAGGACTACAACCTATTTTGACAAATCAATGAGGAAATATTTTTAATTTGTCTAGAGAATCCAAAATAACGCTCATTTTTGAGGTTTGTTTAAAATTGGGGCTACAACAAATATCTTAAAATTGCAAAATCGTGTCATCGGTCATTTGCAACTTATTGAACAAAAGGATGCACTATCCTAAAATAAGATGCACTATGATATGAGTCGAAATATTGTTGAAATTCCTATAGCTGAATTTCACTATTTTCCTCGCTAAAAAGGATAAGTTTCTAACAATTCCATTCTCAATAATTTTATTTTAAAGTCCATCCTCATTTTTTTATTTTCTGTAGATTTAACCAAAATTCGTTGATTATTTACATAAGTACATGAACAAAAAGAAAATATTAAAATGATATTTGACAAAAAAATAAGTACCGTATATTCTCGAATAATTACCCTGGGTAATTATTGTTTCGACCTCCCGCTGGAGTGGGTAATTAATTGAGAGGATGGGCTAAATTTGTGGTATATCTCAATAAATCGAGGAGGAAATCCATTTATTTTTTAATGTTGATTCTTATTATGTTTCAATAATTAAAATGAACAATGATTTTTTCAATATTTTTAAAATTAGAGAAGGAAAGGGAGAGGGTAATTATTAAAGAGGGTAATTATTTGAGAGAGGGTAATTATCGAGCATTTACGGTATTTAATAAAAAACATTTAAAAAAAATTATTTTTAAATAATATTTTAATTTAAAATTTTTAAAAAATTAAAAGAATTAAATGAATTTTTTATTTAATTAATTCAAATTTATATAATGCATTAAATGATGAAAGAAAAATTATTACATAATAGTCTATCTTATTTAAATGTACTTAATCATTAATTTATTTTAAATAATAATGTACATAAGTAAAGAATAAATACATAAATGTACTTTATCATTAGTAATTTTTTTCAAAATAAATTAACTAATGATTAAGTGCAAAATTATGAAATTATTTTTTTCAATTTTATATTTTGTAATTAAAATATAAATTTAATTCTAGAGACTTCTATTTAATTCTAGAGACTTCTGACCAAATTTCCGAAAAATTGGCGAACAATATACCTAAAAATCTTTTTGGCGAGAATTCCAAGGAACAAAATTGCTTAAGCCTTGGAAATAGATAGCCATATGTTCTACAACATTCATAAATATTTGAATTTTAATTTTATTTTTAATAAAGCGATATAAAACATTGAGAATTTTCCTAACATTTATAGCATTGTATTTTAATTTTTTCAAAACATTTTTAATAAATTTATCTTTTATGCTATCACTAAGAATAATAAAATAAAATGTATATTTGATTTAAAAAATAAATCTGTTTTTTTGCAATTTACTCATACTTTTTTTAAATTTTTTTGATTTTCTAAATTTTGGTGTCAATTTCTGAAAATTTTTTGGGGTTAAACTAGAGTCGGACAAAATGATACAGGTATCGGCCAACCCGAGACCGAGATTGACCGATACTCAAGAACCCGATACCGAGAGCGATACCATCATTTTGAGCCGAGACCGATACCGAGAAACGTTACTGACCGAGACTAACAGAAATTTTTATTTTGTCAAAAAATACGTGTAAAAATTATTTATTCATTATTTTCATCATCCAAATCATCAGATAAATACTCTTCAGCATCTGGATCCGATCAGGCTTGGCAATGGATACAAATTTTTGTATCCGTATCCGAATAGGTATATCCGTGAGGTCGACATCCGCCACAGACGAAAATCTATTAAACTTTGGAAGGCCAAGTCACCAAATTATTTCCTTTTTCAGCGCCGCAGACGAAAATTTTTTGAATTTTAGAAGACCTTATTCGAAAAAATTCACTTTCTCTGTTATGGACGGGTATTCGAAAAAAATTATGGACGAAAACTTGGACAATATTGGGGATTTTGTTGTTTAGAGTCAGTATCGTTTCTCGCCGAGAAATGGACCGAGAATTTCAGTATCGGGTTCGAAACCGAGAATGAAAAAACGAGACCGATATTGGAAAAAAGCCGAGAATCTCGGTATCGGTCTCGCCTTGATCAAATCTAGTTTAAACATAAATTTTACATTTTTTGGTATATTTTTTATAATTTCTTGTATTTACCAATAGGTAACTTAAATAATCTTCAATTCAGCTAAAATCAGATCCAGTAGCCTCAACATCTTGAAAAGAAAAGGAAGATTCTTTTCAAGCTACAACTACAATTCAATGTGATTTGTAGTCGGCAAATTTTTTTCTTAATTTTTTTAAATAACTTAATTTATATTTAAATAAATTTTCCAAAGTTTTAATATTTATTAAAATATTTAATAAAAATGATTAATAGAGAAGAAGTAACTAAAAAGTAAAGCAATAGGCTTTTATATAAAACAAAGAATATGATTGTGGGAGGGAAAAATAATTAAAATAAAAAGCTCTAAAACAAGAGCGAAATACAACGGAAGTGAAAAGAGAGAGGAAAAGGTTGTTGTTGTAACTTATGGGAAATTACAACAATGGACTTTGAATGGAAAAAATATATTGAAAATTAATTAAAAAATTAAATAAAATAATTAAAATAATTATTAATTTGATTTAACTTCTGAATTGATTCTCAATCCTCTCAATTCAGAACACTGCCCGCAGCGCCGACGATTCTTCCATCGACTCGGGTCTTCCATTTCTTCTTTTCCTCTTCCGTCAGCAGGTCCAGGTTGCCCAAGCCCAAGAACGCTGCTCCCTCCCCTATTTGATTCCATCCTGCCTCTGGATGTTGAGGCTAGTATATGGTTTGGCACACGAGTGGTTCTAAAAGAGCCAACCGTGGCTAGTGCTGCCATTCTCCGGCTGTTCGCTTCTTTTCCGAGAAGGAACAAGATGGACATAAGGCTAAAACCCCAGGCCCATACTTCTCCCGCGCTTATACTTATACGTGGAGCTGTTACTTCCACCGTTGCCAGCGCAATAATTCCCAGAACAGCTAGAAAGCTGCTCCGGGTTTCGAAGTCAGTGGGAATATCCTTTTTTCTGATGCATCTTTTTGCTCCAGAATTTTTCCTGATGTTTGTTGTTGCCTTCTTTTTCAGGCAGTACAGCTTTTTTCTTTTCCCAATTAATTCTTCTTTGATTAAAAGGGATTTTCTGTTCCCATACTCCCGCTTTTTACTTTGCGGTTGTATTTTTCCTTCACCTCTGTTGTTCTCCCAGATTGATAAATTTTCGAGCCGTACTCCACGAGAATGTTGTGGACCCGGCGACTTCGATTTTCCTTTTCGAAGCTTCTCTTTAAATTCCTTCGTCCCTTTCGCACAGTCAAAGTTTAATTTTCTTTCCTGCGCAAATGGAGGAGTTAGTTGCTTGAAGCGTTGAATTGAAAGTTCTTTTTCTGATACGCCGGTATGTGATTTTTGGCGTAGAGAATCTACATGAGCGCGTATTCTTGTCGGCATAAAATCATCTTATACAAAGTTTTGTATAAACTAAAGGACTACAACCTATTTTGACAAATCAATGAGGAAATATTTTTAATTTGTCTAGAGAATCCAAAATAACGCTCATTTTTGAGGTTTGTTTAAAATTGGGGCTACAACAAATATCTTAAAATTGCAAAATCGTGTCATCGGTCATTTGCAACTTATTGAACAAAAGGATGCACTATCCTAAAATAAGATGCACTATGATATGAGTCGAAATATTGTTGAAATTCCTATAGCTGAATTTCACTATTTTCCTCGCTAAAAAGGATAAGTTTCTAACAATTCCATTCTCAATAATTTTATTTTAAAGTCCATCCTCATTTTTTTATTTTCTGTAGATTTAACCAAAATTCGTTGATTATTTACATAAGTACATGAACAAAAAGAAAATATTAAAATGATATTTGACAAAAAAATAAGTACCGTATATTCTCGAATAATTACCCTGGGTAATTATTGTTTCGACCTCCCGCTGGAGTGGGTAATTAATTGAGAGGATGGGCTAAATTTGTGGTATATCTCAATAAATCGAGGAGGAAATCCATTTATTTTTTGATGTTGATTCTTATTATGTTTCAATAATTAAAATGAACAATGATTTTTTCAATATTTTTAAAATTAGAGAAGGAAAGGGAGAGGGTAATTATTAAAGAGGGTAATTATTTGAGAGAGGGTAATTATCGAGCATTTACGGTATTTAATAAAAAACATTTAAAAAAAATTATTTTTAAATAATATTTTAATTTAAAATTTTTAAAAAATTAAAAGAATTAAATGAATTTTTTATTTAATTAATTCAAATTTATATAATGCATTAAATGATGAAAGAAAAATTATTACATAATAGTCTATCTTATTTAAATGTACTTAATCATTAATTTATTTTAAATAATAATGTACATAAGTAAAGAATAAATACATAAATGTACTTTATCATTAGTAATTTTTTTCAAAATAAATTAACTAATGATTAAGTGCAAAATTATGAAATTATTTTTTTCAATTTTATATTTTGTAATTAAAATATAAATTTAATTCTAGAGACTTCTATTTAATTCTAGAGACTTCTGACCAAATTTCCGAAAAATTGGCGAACAATATACCTAAAAATCTTTTTGGCGAGAATTCCAAGGAACAAAATTGCTTAAGCCTTGGAAATAGATAGCCATATGTTCTACAACATTCATAAATATTTGAATTTTAATTTTATTTTTAATAAAGCGATATAAAACATTGAGAATTTTCCTAACATTTATAGCATTGTATTTTAATTTTTTCAAAACATTTTTAATAAATTTATCTTTTATGCTATCACTAAGAATAATAAAATAAAATGTATATTTGATTTAAAAAATAAATCTGTTTTTTTGCAATTTACTCATACTTTTTTTAAATTTTTTTGATTTTCTAAATTTTGGTGTCAATTTCTGAAAATTTTTTGGGGTTAAACTAGAGTCGGACAAAATGATACAGGTATCGGCCAACCCGAGACCGAGATTGACCGATACTCAAGAACCCGATACCGAGAGCGATACCATCATTTTGAGCCGAGACCGATACCGAGAAACGTTACTGACCGAGACTAACAGAAATTTTTATTTTGTCAAAAAATACGTGTAAAAATTATTTATTCATTATTTTCATCATCCAAATCATCAGATAAATACTCTTCAGCATCTGGATCCGATCAGGCTTGGCAATGGATACAAATTTTTGTATCCGTATCCGAATAGGTATATCCGTGAGGTCGACATCCGCCACAGACGAAAATCTATTAAACTTTGGAAGGCCAAGTCACCAAATTATTTCCTTTTTCAGCGCCGCAGACGAAAATTTTTTGAATTTTAGAAGACCTTATTCGAAAAAAATTCACTTTCTCTGTTATGGACGGGTATTCGAAAAAAATTATGGACGAAAACTTGGACAATATTGGGGATTTTGTTGTTTAGAGTCAGTATCGTTTCTCGCCGAGAAATGGACCGAGAATTTCAGTATCGGGTTCGAAACCGAGAATGAAAAAACGAGACCGATATTGGAAAAAAGCCGAGAATCTCGGTATCGGTCTCGCCTTGATCAAATCTAGTTTAAACATAAATTTTACATTTTTTGGTATATTTTTTATAATTTCTTGTATTTACCAATAGGTAACTTAAATAATCTTCAATTCAGCTAAAATCAGATCCAGTAGCCTCAACATCTTGAAAAGAAAAGGAAGATTCTTTTCAAGCTACAACTACAATTCAATGTGATTTGTAGTCGGCAAATTTTTTTCTTAATTTTTTTAAATAACTTAATTTATATTTAAATAAATTTTCCAAAGTTTTAATATTTATTAAAATATTTAATAAAAATGATTAATAGAGAAGAAGTAACTAAAAAGTAAAGCAATAGGCTTTTATATAAAACAAAGAATATGATTGTGGGAGGGAAAAATAATTAAAATAAAAAGCTCTAAAACAAGAGCGAAATACAACGGAAGTGAAAAGAGAGAGGAAAAGGTTGTTGTTGTAACTTATGGGAAATTACAACAATGGACTTTGAATGGAAAAAATATATTGAAAATTAATTAAAAAATTAAATAAAATAATTAAAATAATTATTAATTTGATTTAACTTCTGAATTGATTCTTAATCCTCTCAATTCAGAACACTGCCCGCAGCGCCGACGATTCTTCCATCGACTCGGGTCTTCCATTTCTTCTTTTCCTCTTCCGTCAGCAGGTCCAGGTTGCCCAAGCCCAAGAACGCTGCTCCCTCCCCTATTTGATTCCATCCTGCCTCTGGATGTTGAGGCTAGTATATGGTTTGGCACACGAGTGGTTCTAAAAGAGCCAACCGTGGCTAGTGCTGCCATTCTCCGGCTGTTCGCTTCTTTTCCGAGAAGGAACAAGATGGACATAAGGCTAAAACCCCAGGCCCATACTTCTCCCGCGCTTATACTTATACGTGGAGCTGTTACTTCCACCGTTGCCAGCGCAATAATTCCCAGAACAGCTAGAAAGCTGCTCCGGGTTTCGAAGTCAGTGGGAATATCCTTTTTTCTGATGCATCTTTTTGCTCCAGAATTTTTCCTGATGTTTGTTGTTGCCTTCTTTTTCAGGCAGTACAGCTTTTTTCTTTTCCCAATTAATTCTTCTTTGATTAAAAGGGATTTTCTGTTCCCATACTCCCGCTTTTTACTTTGCGGTTGTATTTTTCCTTCACCTCTGTTGTTCTCCCAGATTGATAAATTTTCGAGCCGTACTCCACGAGAATGTTGTGGACCCGGCGACTTCGATTTTCCTTTTCGAAGCTTCTCTTTAAATTCCTTCGTCCCTTTCGCACAGTCAAAGTTTAATTTTCTTTCCTGCGCAAATGGAGGAGTTAGTTGCTTGAAGCGTTGAATTGAAAGTTCTTTTTCTGATACGCCGGTATGTGATTTTTGGCGTACCTGTTGGAGTCCAATATTATTTCTTTGGTCTCGCCCTTTTTTGATTTCGGGTGGGTAGAGCTGCTTGTGGGGTTGTTTCCCAATATTTTCCGATTCCGCATTTTCTTTTCTAGCGGTACCTTCATTATATTTTTTAATTCGCCTCCTTCGCCTAAGGCTCGGGGGCGCAGCTTCGTCCCCCATGTGGACGACACTCCCACCACAGGGCGTACTTTTTGACCAATTATTTTTGGTCGCTCCTTGTTTTTGTGCTGCGATCCATTCTTTATTTAATTTCTGGATTGCCTTTCCATGGCTTCTCTTAACTTCTACCTTTCTAATGTGAAGGCATTTGTTTGTTTCAATTTTAGGACAAACACAATTTAGTTCCGGCAATTGTGAAACAATTGCCGAAGCAATTAGTTCTCCTTCGCTATCCAGTAATGGCCCTAGAATTGATTTGGAAAGCCAGAATCCACTAGGAAGTTGGCGGATCTTTGCTATTTCCAATTCATTTAAATATTTTGCCCCAATTAGTACATCGGGGTTTTCTATTCTGTGCTTCACTTCCAATGGTTTGGTTTCCAAGGCTGATTCATCTTGGTCGTCGATTTGAACGGTTACCATCGGAGGGAGGTGTTCACTTGGAACTACCAGAAGTTCCAATTTCATTGGTCCTTCACTCGTTTCAAGTCCCACTTTTACCATCTTCGAATAAGACGAAGTGGCAAGATCTCGTGGGCCTACACCTCTCAATTCTAATTTTTCGAATGAGTGAGGCTTTAGCATTAATTCATTTGCAAGTCGCTCAGAAATCATGCTACTTTGGCTTCCAGAATCAATAAAAATTGTTCCGGATGCATTTTTCTTCCTCCCAAATTTTGGGTTGAACATCTTTGCTTGTACGCATTTCAACAAGCAGTATTTGAAACCTATTGCCTGGGTTTCCGGCTCGGTTGCTCGTTTGAAGTCCATTTTCGATTTTTTCGAAGTCCATTTGTTCGGAGTCCATTTTTTCTGATAATGACGGTGGTTTCCATCATCATCCGACTGTTTGATTTTTTCTTGGGTCCATTTTTTCTTAAACCCGTTTGTTCTTCCAACGCCAGTCCGTTGTTTCAACTTCGGCTGTTGTGGAATTTTCTGGTTTGGACACAACGCTAACGGATGTGCCCCTGAGCATCCCAAACATTTCGTTGGGTGCTCACAGTCTGTTGCCTCGTGTCCGAGTCTGCAGCAGCGAATACAGCGCTTTTCTTCTTTAATGCGCTCTTTTCGCGCCTGAAGTGTTGAGTAGTTTCTGCACTCATTAGACCAGTGGTTTTTCTGGCAAAAGTAACAGTAGAGAGATCTTTTTCCTTTTTTCTCTCTTACCGTTTCCTTTCGATTTGTTTTTCCAACAGTCGGACAAGCGACTGTCGGAGGAGGTGACTCATCCTCATCCCTTGGACTCATCCTTTTTTCATTGCCTGTCCTTTTCGGCGTATGATGTTCGTCCTTTGGCTTATGAAATTGTTTTTTCTCCTCGCCTTTCTTTCCATCGTCCATCTTTTTTAAGATCGACGAGATTTCCATTTCAGACTCTAATAGCCTCTTTAGCTCGAGTCTGAATTTGCTGGTTGTCCAACTATCTCCAGCTTCCTTTTTGACGGCCAAAATTTCTCTTAACATTGGTCGCGTCAATTTGGTTTCCAGCAGGTTGTAATAAAGATCCGAATCTGTGTCATTTCCAAGACCCGCCAATTGGCGACAGATTCGTTCCAAGTTCAGATAGAATTTTCTTACATCTTCCAAAGTGTTACAATGTGGAAGTGTTAGAATTTGCTGCTGCAAGTTTCTAATTCTTCTATCTTTATTTTCATAATTTTGCTTAAGCAAGTCGATTGCTTGCCCATATTCACTAGGTTGGAACCCGTCGATCAAAAGACCGGCAGGACTCTCCTGTGGAATGAACGACCGAAGATAAAGAAATTTTCGTTCGGTCGATAGACCACTATCTTCATGTATTGACATGAAGAGCTCCCACCAATCAGGCCAAAGGTCTGGATCGGTGCCATAGAATTTTCCAATATTAAGAGCCTGGTGCCTAACTTCGTGAGATACAGGTGCTATTTGTGGTGCCTGCTCTATTTGCGCACTTTCTCTTCTTAGATTTAGCTGTTTCAGCCTCAATTTTCTTCCTAATTTTGACCTTGCCATTCTTAGCATAGTCAATCTTTTTTCTGCTTCATTGTAGTAGAAGCTTGGTTTGTTCTTCGCTTCGAACGCTTTGAACGAAGCGTCGAACTCCGGCCTTTCCAATGCTGTGGCCTTGCGATTCAATTCCGTCCAGTCTTCGAAAACAGAATTAATTTCATCTTTAGCCGCGCATAGGCCTTTTACCAGATTATCCAAATCTTCAATTAGGCTCTCAAGCTCTATTATTTCTTCTTCTAAAGCCATATCCTGGACCCGGTCTGAATCAAATTCAGATGGGTCTGCCTTCAGAAGTTCAACAATCTTCGAGATTGTTATTTGCAGTCTTTGCTCCAAAGGACTGCTCATTTTTTCTTCTTTTGTTGTTGTTGCTGTTGTACCTTTTATATTTTTTACCTCCCACTTTTATTTAAAAACAAGTTTACTGACCGTTAACAAAAATTGCTAACAGCCAACTTAGAAAAAAGACGAAGTCTAATTATTCTAAGTGCTTTTGGGAAGGATTAAAAATTTATTTTCCCACTTTTTGTTAAAAAGTTTTTTCTAAAAAATTTTCAACTTACTTTTAAAGCTGAGCCCCCACTGAAAAGAAAAGGAAGATTCTTTTCAAGCTACAACTACAATTCAATGTGATTTGTAGTCGGCAAATTTTTTTCTTAATTTTTTTAAATAACTTAATTCATATTGAAATAAATTTTCCAAAGTTTTAATATTTATTAAAATATTTAATAAAAATGATTAATAGAGAAGAAGTAACTAAAAAGTAAAGCAATAGGCTTTTATATAAAACAAAGAATATGATTGTGGGAGGGAAAAATAATTAAAATAAAAAGCTCTAAAACAAGAGCGAAATACAACGGAAGTGAAAAGAGAGAGGAAAAGGTTGTTGTTGTAACTTATGGGAAATTACAACAATGGACTTTGAATGGAAAAAATATATTGAAAATTAATTAAAAAATTAAATAAAATAATTAAAATAATTATTAATTTGATTTAACTTCTGAATTGATTCTTAATCCTCTCAATTCAGAACAATCTTGAGCTTCATTATGTCCTTCTAAAACGGTTGTGGCTTTATCTGCTATAATTAAACATAATTTTTGTATATTAATTTTCATTCAATAAAAAATATTTTGTGAAATTTTTTTAATACCTTGACTCGCAGATAATGTTCCTTTTTCTTCTGAGTTTAAAAGGTTTGCAGGTGATTTACTTTTATCAAAGTGTTTTTCTAATACGTCGTAATGACGTATTATAGTTGAAAGTAAAATGCATTCTGTGCTCTTTGTCACGTTAATCTTCTTTTCTGCTTGAATTGCCGTCAGGCCGTCTTTGAAGCATTGAAAAATTAAAGTTTCTAAAATTAATAAAAAATTAAAATCGCAAAAAGAATGTTATCTAGTTTCATTGCAAATAATGAAATGGACTGGCAGGCAAATGTTTAGTAAGTTTGTCTAATCTATTTAAAGGAGACAAAAAATGAATTAATTTTAAAATCAATTGAGGCCTAAACTTCTGCGGTTTTCATCTCCCGCAAAAATTCTTGCATAAACCCAACACGGCAGGTCGAATCGCTAAAGTTTGTAACAATGGTGTGCGATTTTAAAAAAGCGAATACTGATAGATTAATGGTTATTAATAGGGTTGTTGGCGACCGGTTATTAACCGGTAACCCCTGTTTTCGGTTAATCTTAATTTTGAAACCCGGTTTTCGGATTTAGTTTTAGACAAATACGGTTTAATTTTGGGGTATTTTAAATAAAATCACTCATTTTCACAAATTTCCGGTTTTTGGCTTTTAAAATTTTATAAAATCGGTTAATTTTTGGCAAAAAAAATTCGAAAATTCCGGTTTTAAAACCGGTCATCAACAACGCTAGTTATTAAATAGTGTCCCGTATCAACAAATTTTTAAAAAAATTTCATACAAATCCGACCACTACTTTCAAAATTTTTTCAAATTTTTTATGAGTGGTCGCTTTTTTTTATCCATTTTTAAACAAATATTAGGTCGGTTCATAATTAGTGGCCGTTTTTTTAGATTGAATTTTTAGGAGTGTTATTTTACAAATTTTCTTTTTCTTTATTAATAAAAATATAGATCTGAATCTACTCTTCATTTTAATACCATGTATAGCTATATACGGGTGATATTCTTAAAGTTATGATTTTTTGAACGTCACTACCTCGTAGTGAAATTCACAAGCATTTACACCATAAATTTTAAATTAAAAAATGCAACACAAGAAGCAAAAAATCATAATGATCTAGTAATGGGATCGTTGTCTATGCTAAACAGCAAAAAATAGGATTCGAACTTTATGACTAAGGCCGTATAACTCTCAGAAGCAAACGTTGTCGAGGGAGACGACTGTCATTGAGAATAACAGTCCTGTTCGGCCTGTTTATATGAAATCCCGTTATTTCTACTGTTTAATTATCGAGGGATATCTGCTCTATACATATGGCCACGCGTGACTGAAAAAACGCGGGCTGCGCTTAAGGAGAGCAAATCAAATGCCGCGTTACTCACTTTTACAAAAATGAAACAAACGAAATGAGGGTTGGGGTCGTTTTGGCGCGAGTACTCAAAACTGATACTTAGTAGTGCTGTGCGGGTATCCCGATCCCGACTCGGGAAAATTTCCCGAGTTTTTGGCCTCCCGATCCCGACAGCAATTCCCGACTAAGTCGGGAAATTTTTACACCCCTAAGAATGGCTTTTTCTGATGAAATTTTATTTTTGAAAGGAAAAAATAAAGGGAAAAAATAAAAAAAGGACAGGGAAAGTAAAATATTTAAATTTTTTCCCAGATATCTACTGTTGAGAGGTGGTTGAGTGGTTAAATTGAGTGACTTCAGTTACTTTGATGGGGCTGGGTTCGAATCCAGGGTTGGGAAATGTTATTTAAATAATTTTTCCTTTCAAAAATTAATGGTTTTTAACATTGATTTTGATTTTAAAATTTTAAATTTATTTTTTTTTCAATATTATAAACGTCAAAAACTAGAAAAGTTAATATATTCGTGAATTTTCAAAAATTTTCGCCTGCGGCACAAAAAGGATGAAAACTAGCTCATTGGCTTTCCATTTCTCAAAATTTTCGCGTCCGGCGGGATCAAAGGGGATATATAATTGGCGGGATATCTGGCATATCATGGGATTTGGGTAAGGTTTTTCGGTTCGGTTTTGGTTAACCGAAAGTTTCGATTCGGTTAGTCGTTTCAGTTAACAGAAGGATTTGGTGATCCCGACAACCTACTTAAAATACAAATTTTTAAAAATTTGCTAGCAAAATTTTTTATAGTTCCGGTTCCGGTTCCGGGCCGGAACTTAGAAAAGTTCCGGGGCCGGTTCAAGGGCGTATCGAGGAAGCTATAACCCCACCCTCCCCCAACTAGGGTGGGGCTCTAGCCTGAATCGAAAAAGTTAATTTTTACTCCTACGACTTTCTAAATTCTCAAAATTTTCGCCTGCGGCGCTGAAAATGGAAGAAATTTTACGCTTGGCCTTCAAAAATTCTCAAAATTTTCGCCTGCGGTGAAAAAAATAGGAATTTTTGGCGCCGAAAGCGCCAAAAATTTTTTTATTGTAAATTCCCGACTCCCGATCCCGACTCCCGAGGTCATTTCCCGACCCGACTGTCGTTTCCCGATTCCCGAGTTTTTTCTTCTCCCGCACAGCACTAATACTTAGGCGAGACCTAAATTCATGAAAATTTTATCAAATCTCTTTAACATCCTTGACTACCTCCCTCAGAAATTTCAGAATTTTTCATCAAATATTTCTGAAGTTATAATCGATAGATTTTTGGCCATAATTTCGGGAATTCTTGCTCAAAAATTCGGAAATTTTTGGAAAACTTGGATAAAGATACGAGAGTTATTATTGCAAAATTTTATCATTTTTGATAAGAAACTCACTGTTTTATAAGCTCGCGCCAAAACGGCCCCGCGCCAAAGAGGCCTAGTCCCACGAGATGACACTCCACCAAAAACTTGCTTCTTATAACTCAGCGTAAAATCATCCGATCAGGATGATCTAAACGGTTTTTTAAATAACACACAGGGCTTCTACTAAATCCGAAGTATAACGTCTGTAAATTGTGTCGAACCCGAAATTCGAATTTCGACCTTTTTGAAAAATTCAGATCTTTCTGGTTAAAAATTCAATTTTGTGCCCCCTGATAGTGATTTTGAAAAGCTTTCGAATGATATATTACACTAAATATAATCATTACACATACTCGAGAATTTGATTTTCGATGATTTCGAAAATTTTGACATTAATGATCAGAACTCCCTGAATACCTAACCAAAAATTCTCAAATGCTGGGATCCTTTGGAAAATACCCTAATAAATGATTTGTAATAGAAATAAAAAATATTTTCAAAAAAACTTAATTTTAAAAACCCAAATTAAAAAACGGCCACTAATTATGACTCGACCTAATACATTATCTCAACAACTTCTTCCCTTAATTCCTTACCTAATTCTTTAAAACGACGTAATATAGCTGAAAGCTTAATGTTTATGCCCTTCGTTTCGATAATCTTATTTTCTGCTTGATATGACGTCAGGCCGTCGTTGAAGCATTGTAAAATTAAAGCGTCTAAAAATTAATAAAAAATTAAGAACGCAAGAAGAATGTTATCTAATTTCATTGAAAATAATGAAATGGACTTGGATGCGAATGTTTGATAGTTTGTCTAATCTATTAAAAGGAGACAAAAAATAAATAAATTTTAAAATCAATTGAGGACTAATTTTGAAAATAATTGAGAGCCTATAATTCTGCGAGTTTTCATCTCCCGCAAAAATTTTTTGCATAAACCAAGCACGGCGAGGCGAAACGAATGATATATGATTTGACTATTTTTTTGATTGAAAAGAAAACTCATCCAGAATATTTGAAAGATGTCCTAAAAGTGCCCTATCAAGGGGGGATGCCCTATCAAGGCAAACCAGTACCAATTCCTTCTCCCGTAATTACAGATGAAATGCTTGAAGTTGTCAAGAACAACATGGGTATGCCCCCCTATGGACTCAGGTTTGATGTGACAGGTGATCAAATGGGGTGAGCGATTTGGGTTGTACTAAACAGAAAAATTAAGTGAGCGATTTGGGATTGTGAGCGATTTGGGTAGTATTAACTACTACTAACAGATTAATGGTACTAATATAAACAGAACAACAACTTCTTGCCTTAATTCCTTACCTAATTCTTTAAAACGACGTTTTATAGTTGAAAGTGAAGTAAAGTTTGTGTCCTTTGTCTTTATAATCTCCTTTTCTGCTTGATATGACGACAGGCCGTCATTGAAGCATTGTAAAATTAAAGCGTCTAAAAATTAATAAAAAATTAAAAACGCAATTAAAACGCGAAAATGGTGCAAATTTCAGAAATAAAGCATGGTATGATCTATTTGTATAACAAATTTCATCCCGAAGTCCGCGGACACCTCGCCTATTTAAGTTACGTAAAAGTGGTGTGCGCTTATAAAAAGGGAATACTAATAGATTAATGGGGTTAGTGCGGCCAGACAATATTTATCACTCACTACTTAAGAGCGACTAAACGGGTTGTATAATGACTAACTTGTCATAGAATGACTAACGATTAATAAAATGTTTAATTAATTAATTAGACATTCTATTAATCGTTAGTCATCTATGGAATGACCTTTTTCTGCCTTATATTCTAACGCCTTAAATTTGTGAAATGGTCAGAAAATAATTTCGATCTTACTAGGAGTTCTTTTAGTGGCTTTGAATAAATAAGATGGCTCATTGATTTTATCGATAAAAGATTACCTTTTTCACTATCTTTTTTCCTTTTCTTCCTTGCAGATTTTTCCACTTTAGAATTGGTATATTCAACGATTTGGTTATCATGCTGTTGTAAATCTTGATCTTTGCCATCATGTCCAGTAACAGGTCTTTCAATCACGGCTCCTATAAATCAATAAAAAATTAATCTAATAGTATTAAAAATAATGGAATGGACTGGGTGCCGTTTAAAGGAGACAATAAAGAAAAAGTAAGTTTAAAAATAATATTCTATAGCCTATACTTCTGCAAGTTTTCATCTCCCGCAAAAAATTCTTGCATGAACCCAGCACGGCTAGGCGAATCGAATGACATATGATTTGAGTATTGAGGGCCTATATTATATTGCAAACAAAACATTAATTATAATGATTTATTTTACTCTCGTCAAAACAATTACATTATCATACTAACGTTAAGGTTAGTAACAGTAGTGAGCGCTTTTAAAACAGGGAATACTAATAGATTGTTGTGTATGGGCGTCAGCCCTTAAAGTGTTTAGTATAAAAGCCAGCCAATAGTTAGTTCGCTCTCCCAGTTTTAGTTCTTCCTACCACAACCTTCATCTGCTTTGTACTTTCCTTGTGCGATAAATGTTGTGTCCGCACTTGCAGAAAGAATATAAATGAAAGTAAATAACCCGTCATCGGGTTGGATGGTGGCACAGTCGGTTGTGCTTTCGGTTTGGGCTCTTTCCGTTATGGTTCTATTCCATCTCCCATCCACAGTTTTCCACAGCATGAACATGAATACAATAATAAACGTTTCTGTTAACTTCCTCTTCGTAAGCGGGGTCGTAACATAGATTATTGTTGTTAGTCCGCCCTGACTATATTCACCACTCACTCCTTAAGAGCGATTAAATGTATCGTAGAATGAGTAACTTGTCATAGAATGATTAACGATTAATAGAATGTCTAATTAATAGAATGAATATTTTCGCCTTATATTCTAACACCTTAAATTTGTGAAATGGTCAGAAAATAATTTTGATCTTACTAAGTTCTTTCAGTGACTTTGAATAAATAGGGTTGATTTTAACGATAATAAGTTACCTTTCTTATATCTGGCATCTTCTTTTTTTTTATATCGATTTTTATATTACCTATGTTACTTTTTTCATCTTTTGAAAAAAAGATGAAATGCTTTTTCGATATTTTAGTGTTTGCCAGCAGGAAAATAAATTTTTTGAGCCCGAATATATGTTAAAACTTTATTTATTTAGAATCCCGGATTTAGAACATAAATTTTCTGGCTATAATGAAATCCTCTCTCTTACACAAACACAAAAAATAATGAGGAGGACCCAAACCTGGAGGAGGACCCAAGGTTTGATGTTGAAAAGCTTAAATGTAAATAATAAGGTAAAATAATTTAAGATTTATCATAGAACCTACCAGGTTGGGGATATTGTCCTATAATTCGAGGATGTGTTGCAGTAGGTGGGACAACTGTTTTTATAAATTCGATATTTTAATTAATAATTACACATAAGGAACAGGATAACCATGAAAATTCGTTTTTCTCTTATGAATTTATATTTAGTCATAGGTTACTTAGACAGGAGCAAGAATATTATAGTCATATTTTTTAAAATTACCCTGACTTGCAGATGATGCTCCTTCTTTCGAGTTTAACGGGGTATCAGATGATGGTTGTCCTTAATATAAATATTAAACGCATTCGTTAGTTTTTTATTTAGTAAACGGCTTAACAATATAAATAAAATGAGATTAACTTCTGGATTTGATTCAAAATTTTTTATATTACCATGTATATTATAAGAATAAATTTTACGTTTTCGGCTGGATCCGGCCGAACTTTGCATTTTAATGAAGGGTATACTAATAGATTAATGTTGCTAGTCCAAACTAAAATAGAAAAACCTATTTCCGCCTTACATCTTCAACCACTTAAATTTGTGAAAGGGTAACGAAATATATTTGATATTAATAAGAGTGCTTTTAGTGATATTGAATAAATAGCGATAAATAAGTTACCTTTCCTATATCGGGCATGTTTTATTTTAACTCCACTATTCATTTTTATCTTTTCATTTGTTTCCACATTAGAATTAGTATTTTCAATAATTTGGACATCATGCATTTTTTCAAGAACTTTAATTTTATTTCTAATTTCTAAAATATTAAAAAAAATTTTTTTAAATACACCCCTATTGCTTCAAACAATTTTTACTTAAAATTTAGTTTTATCCATTGGCTTCGATATTCTAGTGTTTGCCAGCAGATTTTAATTGTTTGAGTCCAAATATATGTTAAAACTTTATTTATTCATAATCTTGATATTAGAATTTAAAGTTTTCTATTAGATTTTTTTTCTATTAGATGCTAATGAAAAACAAACTCTGTGAGCGAGTTTGCACATTAATTCCAGGACGTAGAGCCAATTGAGGAGCTTCAAAACCTGCAGGAGGACCCAAGGTTTGATGTTGATAAGCTAAAATGTGAATAATTAGGTAAAATGATCTAAGATTTAACATAAAACCTACCTGGTTGGGGATGTTGTCCTATAATTCGAGGATGTGTTTGCAGACCCTGACTTGCAGATGATGCTCCTTCTTTCGAGTTTAACGGGATATCAGATGATGATTGCCCTTAATTTATATATATATATATAAAAGCTCTCATTAGTTTTTTATTTTAGAGTAATGTTAACAATATACATAAAATGAGATTAACTTCTAGATTTGATGCAAAATTTTCTATATTACCATATGTGAATTCTACGTTTTCAGCTCGATTCACTAATAATGGTAACACCGCTCTCTCCTTAAGAGCCTCGTCATAGATGACTAAGTTGTCGTAGAATGACTAACAACTAACAGAATGACCAATTAATATAATCTTTACAGATCCAACCAGGGGCCTATGAAAAATGTATTAAGTTCCTGATATGACATGTCATATTTATGACATGTCATATTTATGACATGTCATATGTAGCTGTCCAAATTGTATCATATTTACAATATGATATCATATTTATGATACAATTTGAACAGAGATATGACGGCAGTGTATGACATGTCATAAATATGACATGCCATATGACGTCCACATATGATTTTTCATATGATACAATTTGGACAGAAACTTTACAGATGACATGTCAATTTACATATGACATGTCAATAAATATGACATGTCATATCAGGAACTTCATACATTTTGCATAGGCCCCAGGTGTTCCGTCTCTACCGTTCTCTTTTCTTTCTCTTTTCATTGCGTGCGTTCTTACTCATTTACTTCCTTCGAGTGGTGAAGATTAGATACTTTATTGAAGTTGTAGTTCTTATCGCCTATGTCTACTCTAGTGTCTGTCGCCACTTGCAGCAAATAAAGAGAAGACAATTCGTTTTTGTCTTAGGAATTTATATTTAGTCATAGGTTACTTAGACAGGAGCAAGAATATTATAGTCATATTCTTTAAAATTACCCTGACTTGCAGATGATGCTCCTTCTTTCGAGTTTAACGGGGTATCAGATGATGATTGCCCTTAATATAAATAGGTAATTCTTCGGTTTACGCCCCCCCCTCCTTTTTCTGACCATTTTTTCATTTTTCCTTCCCTTTTTTTCTTCTCCCTTTTCTTCCCCTTTTTCCTAATTTTTCATGAGGCAAAGTCTAAGCATGAAAATTGCTTTTTGACTGTTATAGAGGGGAAGAGGAGCGCCGAGAATCTTATTCCTTTAATTCAGCAACATATCCGTCCACAAACAACAATTTATTCCGACCTTTGGAAGGCCTACAATTCAATTCCTAAACTGCCAGAAGGATATATTCATGGAACAGTCAATCATTCAAAAAACTTTGTTAATGACGAAGACCCTGACATACATACGCAGAATATTGAATCAGTTTGGTCTTCGTATAAGCGTAAATTTCGTCATCAAGCTGGAAACACTACAGACACATATACAACATATTTTCCTGAATTTCTATGGAGAAAAAAATTTGGTGATATTTCACATGTTTTTTATAACTTTTGGTATCATGTTTCTCTTTTTTATCCTTGTGAAAGAAATTAAAAGAAAATAAATTTTCTCATTCTTAAATTTCTCTTTTAAATATACTTTGCCTCATGAAAAATTAGGAAAAAGGGGAAGAAATGGGAGAAGAAAAAAAGGGAAGGAAAAATGAAAAAATGGTCAGAAAAAGGAGGGGGGGCGTAAACCGAAGAATTACCGGAAATATTTTAGATTTTATTAAGTTCTTTTAGTGACTTTGAATAAATAGGGTTGATTTTAACGATAATAAGTTACCTTTCTCATATCTGGCATCTTCTTTTCTAACTTCACTATTCATTTTCCTTTTATTCTTTTCATTTGTTTCCACATTAGAATTAGTATTTTCAACAATTCGGACATCATGCTGTTGTGAATCTTGATCTTTGCCATCATGTCCACTAACTTTTTTTGCAATTTTTTCAAGATCTTTAATTTTGGTTTTACTTTCCGAAATATTATAAAAAAATTTTAAATACACCCTAGTGCTTCAAAAAATCTTACCTAATATATTGTCTATCCGTTATATCGATATTTGGGTTGCACTATTTTACTTTTTTCATCTCCTGAGAAAAAAGATGAAATGCTTTTTCGATATTTTAGTGTTTGCCAGCAGGAAAATAAATTTTTTGGGCCCGAATATATGTTAAAACTTTATTTATTTAGAATCCCGGATTTAGAACAAATTTTCTGGCTATACTGAAACTCACTCTATTACACACACACACACACACATAAAAAACAGAATGGCGAGTTCTTCGACAAAGGCCGATGTCGAGCAGTAGATAAAAAATAAAACAATTTAAATATATAAATACCTAAAATATAAGTTCAGGAACTGAGTATTTTTGCTTTATTGTATATTTTGTGACGGGACGAATTTTACATGGGAAAAATCCATTTTCCAATTACATATATTTTATGACTAAGCTTTACTTCTTATTTTACTTTACTTCATTTCCTGATTTAAAGGGGTCGGAAAAACATTCCTAATACACAAACTGAAAAATAAGCGTACGCCTCTTTTAACGCCAAAAATGCAAAGAAAGGCTGAAGCATGCGCATTCAACTGGACATTTACTTCATAAATTGTACCTTCTATATGACTTCTAATCTCAGCTAAGTTTTGACAAGCCTCTTCATATTCTTCCTTTGTTTTACGGACCTTTTCTTTATAAAATTCTTCGTCTCTTTTAAAGTCTGCAATTGTTTCATTTATTCGTTTCAATCGATTCGTTTTTCGTTCAGATGGTTCTCCTTGACTATGACGGTTATCTTGATGGTTGACATTCATGCATTCCGATAAGTCAAATAATTTGCAAATAAAAAATAAAAAAATAACAAATTTTTCCAAGTTCATCCTTAAATTAAAAATAAATGAAGAATAAATTTTAAATAGAGATAATCGAAAACAGGCGCAAATATTTAAAAGTTTCTGAAAATTTATTTTTTTGGATTCGTATAGTAAATATTTATATGAAATTATTGAACAATTAAAAAGAAAAAACGATTGATCGATCGTATGCTTGATAAATTAGTGCTTAATATGATTTATAAGGTTTGGGGGGTCAAATTGGGGTAACGAAATATGCCGGGGTTCGGGTCGGGGTATGGGGTTTTATGAAAAAAATTTGTTTAAGAATACAGTCCCAAAAATGGTACGCTTTAGTTCTATTTTAGCTAATTTATTCAGCGATTAAGATGTATTTGGACGGATTATGGATTTGGAGGGATTTCATGGGGTAAAGTTTATATATGAGGGTATAATAGGATCTCCGGTTGAACGGCCGTATCAATTAGTGGCCCTTTGAGAGAGGACTAAAAAATTTAGCGGCCTGTTGCTCACTTAGAGAAAATGCGGTATTTTTAAAAATAAAGAGAATATTAAAAATTTTTCTGAATATTTCTTTAGGATTTGAAAAATAAAATGAAGGCTATGAATGAAATCGAGTTGATTTCTCTAACAATTCTATAAATATACAGATGCGGAATTTACATTTAGATTAAGATTCACTCTTTAAATGAAAGGGCATTTAACTTTTAAAATCCGACAATAACAATTATTGAAAAAATATTTTGAAATATTTTTTCTCTATTCTTGACTTTTTTCTTATATTTTATTTGCCAGTGATAGCATTTCTTTCTAAGAAATGCCCGCGCACTCATATAAACAACGCGCGCACTCATGTATAAGTCAATATGTCATAAGATGCCTCTTGCACTTTTAATTTCACGTGAATAAAAAAAATAAATTTAAATAAAAAAGTAAATAAAATTTAAAATATATCTTTTTGGAGTCTATCGATCGAATGCTCGAGAAATTAGTGCTTAATTTGATTGGGGGTTTTGGGGGGGGGGGGTTTTGGGGGGTTTTTGGGGTTTTTTTTTCTTCATTTTTATCGAGCCATATCGTTCGAGTCTTTTTCGGGCCAAAATTCTATGCATGATTTGCTCTTTAAAATCTATCCGTGCACCCAACCCTAGTGATCTAACTATGGTAAAATTCCGTCATATCTACCATTCCCCGATCGGACAAACAATCTCATTCGAAATAGCTCAGCGATCTGTTTCGAAAAACGCCAAAATTAGCTTCTGGACTCATAAATATCGAAAAATCGGTTCACGACTTTTGCGCCGCGACTTATGCGCCGGTCGACTTATGCATTGCGCCGCCATAATTTAAAAATTTTTGCGCCGCCATAATTTAAAAAAAATAATATCTACAGTCGGACCTAATTATATTATACTCCTTAACAAATGGTATCATGGAGCTGAAGGAATTTCAGGAAGTACAATAGGGCCCGGTAGGAAGTACAATATTTCAGGAAGTACAATAGCCCCCTCTAATAAACCGACCCCCTAGAGGGTTCATCTCCAAGAACTTGTCTTTTTCGGATCAGGATATTTGGTATGCTACCTCTATTCAGGCATGAGTTCTGCCAGAAGAACCCTACACTATAGTGTAGGGTTGTCGGGTCCAGATATCCGGATCTGAAAAAGGTCGGATAACCGAAAATTTTAGGTCGGATATCGGAGCCGGATCTTGATATCCAGAGATCTCCAACTATCCTAAATCTTTTATAGTGAGGTCCGGCATTAGTTTTTTATAATTATTAATGATAGTGGCGGCGCAAAAGTCGCGCGGCGCAAATGTTCACGGCGCAAAAGTCACGGACCGAAAAATCATAGGGTGTTTTATTTTATAAACAGAGCATTCGACATACATAGCACCTTTGCATTTTCATTTTTTATTAATAGATTCTATCCCGCGGTACTTATGCGTGGATATGCATTCTATCTACGCATTCTATCAAAACAAATTAAATGCAAATTGAAAATAGAAAACTTGACAACATCAGCATTTCAGAATTTATTTTTAAAAATAAAGAGTAAATTTAAAAAATTTTGTGTATATTTCTTTATGATTTGAATAATAAAAAGAAGGCTATATACATAAATGAAATCGAGTTGATTTCTCTAACAATTATATAAATATGTATACAGATGCGCGCGTTCACATTTAGATTAAGATTCACAGCTTTAAATGAAAGGTCTTTAACTTTTAAAATTCGGCAATATTAATCATTAAAAGATATTTTGAGATATTTTTTCTCTATTTATTACTTTTCTCTTATATTTTAAATCAAAGTGAGATGAATAAATGAAAAATATGACAAAAAAATAATATAATGTAAATAAGATATCTTTAAAAATTATAAAAATCTAAACACATATAATAGAATAGGGATGAATAAATGAAAAATATGACAAAAAAAGAAATATAATGTAAATATGATATCTTTAAAAATTATAAAAATCTAAATACATGTAATAGAATAGGCATGAATAAATGAAAAATATGACAAAAAAATAATATAATGTAAATAAGATATCTTTAAAAATTATAAAAATCTAAATAAATGTAATGAATAAATGAAAAATATGACAAAAAAATAATATAATGTAAATAAGATATCTTTAAAAATTATAAAAATCTAAATACATGTAATAGAATAGGCATGAATAAATGAAAAATATGACAAAAAAATAATATAATGTAAATAAGATATCTTTAAAAATTATAAAAATCTAAATACATGTAATAGAATAGGGATGAATAGAGGAAAAAGACGACAAAAAAAGAAATATAATGTAAATAAGATATCTTTAAAAATTATAAAAATCTAAACACATATAATAGAATAGGGATGAATAAATGAAAAATATGACAAAAAAAGAAATATAATGTAAATATGATATCTTTAAAAATTATAAAAATCTAAATAAATGTAATAGAATAGGCATGAATAAATGAAAAATATGACAAAAAAATAATATAATGTAAATAAGATATCTTTAAAAATTATAAAAATCTAAACACATATAATAGAATAGGGATGAATAAATGAAAAATATGACAAAAAAAGAAATATAATGTAAATATGATATCTTTAAAAATTATAAAAATCTAAATACATGTAATAGAATAGGGACGAATAAATGAAAAATATGACAAAAAAAGAAATATAATGTAAATATGATATCTTTAAAAATTATAAAAATCTAAATAAATGTAATGAATAAATGAAAAATATGACAAAAAAATAATATAATGTAAATAAGATATCTTTAAAAATTATAAAAATCTAAATAAATGTAATGAATAAATGAAAAATATGACAAAAAAATAATATAATGTAAATAAGATATCTTTAAAAATTATAAAAATCTAAACACATATAATAGAATAGGGATGAATAAATGAAAAATATGACAAAAAAAGAAATATAATGTAAATTTGATATCTTTAAAAATTATAAAAATCTAAACACATACAGTCATAGACAAAAAGATAGGGACAAAAGCAAGTGAAATGGAAATCAGATATTTTCTCAGTTAAAAATCGAATTTAGGAAAAATTTTTTGTTCGATTAAATACTCCATTTAATGCTCTATTTAATGAGTAGAAAATTTGCCTGATTAATATTTTATGAAATCCAACCCATATTGAAAAACAAAAGGTATGCTATTTTAACCCCGACAAAAAGATAGGGACAAGTCTTGTAACTAAGTTTCCATAAAAGCAAAAAATCTGCAAAAATTTATGTAAGCATTTTGCTCGATACTAAGTTGAAATAAAAAAGAACTAGGTCCGTATCTAATTTCGTTGTCGAGATCTTGATACCCCAAAAATCAACGTAAAGCAGGGGTAAGCAACTGCAAAAAATATTTTTTACCCCTTATGGATTTTTTAAAATTTTTATTTGAGTCCCATAACGAACATATTTTTGCCATTTGTTTACAAATTGATACCATACAAGGAATATAGAGTATCTGTTTAATAATTATTTAAAATTGGACCTTATCTCTCCAAACACTAATCAAAACACTAATATATGAATTGCTCCAAAAATGAGCAACAATAGCGGAAACAACCGAAAAGGTTAAAGTGATTTGGACACTGTAAAGTTGGGCTAATAGGATCACAAAAGGCTCCCTAATCTTGTGAGTCAAAAAACTAATATGGTGAATTGCTCCAAAAAATGAGCCAACATTAGGTGAAACATACGAAAAGTTCCCGGAAAATTGGGCACTGTAAAGCTGGCCATAAACATTTTCTTGAAAATTTTTTGAATTTTTCAAATATTTGTCTTGATTTGTTAAATTTTTTTTTGTTTTCTTTCCAATGACCTTTTCTGGGGCGCAGTCCAAAAGGGTGCGCGGCCATAACGGAGCAAAGCCATAACTTGCTGGAAAATTTCTGGCCCTTATCAATTTAAGTACCAATCTCTTTAACTCGATGAGAGTGATCGTATAATACTAAATTTGTAGGACTCGGAAATTTTGAAAACTTGTGGACTTGTGCCGTTATGGCAGCGCGCTTATTGGATGTACCCATTTTTTCTCTAAACACATCAAAATATTTTTTAATTTTAAGTTGGATAAATTTGCTTTAAATTTATAAAAAAAATTTATTTTAAAAGTTTGTCTTAACAGTCTTAAGAAATGTGGTTGGTCAAGTTTTGTAAGGGTTATAAGAAGAATAAACATCCAACGTTTTCAGAAAAACATGATTCAGACAATGTTGAAGATATATGTAAACATTAAGTACTTTTCCGGAAACATTCAACTAAACATTAGAGATTTTCCGGAAGCTTTCAGAAACATTCTCCGGAAACAATTTTCCCCAAACATGTTCAGGAAGCATTCAAAAACATTTTCCGGAAACTTTATTTTCTTCCAAACATTTATGAAAACTTTTAAAGACATTAAAAAACACTTTCCGGAAAATGTTTTTCTATGGAGTGAACATTTGTATGTTTTATTAAACACAAACTATGTTGTTTTAGTTTTACTAGTTCTAAATTTTATCAAACAAAACCAAAAATGTTCGAATACCATTCTCAAACAACGACAATATTTCAAAATTTTAAAAATTTCACAAAGCCCTCTCATAGTAAATAATTTAATTAGAGGGGCCCACCCTAATTAAAAGAGAGAAGATGTTGATGAAATGCGTGCGGTGAATAATTGCCAGAGGTAGCGTGAGCGAGCGGGGAGAATGATTGTTGGTATACCACTTGGTCAGGCTTTAAACCGACCGAACACTAGGCCATTGATTATTGAAGAACTAAGTTGGAATGAACGTCAACTAAGCCGCTTTTCCTTATTTTCCCTTAGCTTATATGCACCTTCTTTCTAGGCGGGGTTTTTATTACTTTCTCAAGGATTCCACCTTTAAGCCTTACATCATTTTATAGGAGGGCTTTATGGGAGGGCTCCCATCTTATGGGTGAGTTCATGATTGTAGTATTAATAGAAATAACTCCTAAAATCAGCTAAATCTTCAAAAAATAAAAATTTAAAAAATTGCACTTTATTATTAATATTTTGAGGTCAGCTAAAATATTGAAATCAAGCATTTATAGTGGCGGAAATTTACTCAGGGAAAAACTTTTTTGATATATTTTGAAGTTTTAATTAAAAAATTTTTCTTTGGCTTTCTTTATTATTGTGTATTTGATAATTTATATTTAATATTTTTCTTGAATTTTTTAATTTTATTTAACTTCGTGTCATAAATAATTGGAATCCAATTGTTAGGGAAATTCTCAATTGAAACGAGGGAATGACTGAAATCTGCATCGTAAAAAACTTTGACATTTTCTTTTTTTAATAAATATCCAATCCACCATCCATATGTTGATGACGAAGCTGTCAACAACAAAGAATTGCAAATTGTAATGGCAAAACACATATCATGTCCTCTATTCATTGGTTCAGGGATATAAATTTTTTTGCCCTGTAAATTTGTAAAAAAAAATAATTGTGGTTGTAAGAAACGCATAATGAATTTAATGTAGTTCTGTTGAGTGCGCCCCTCTTGTATATTTTTCAGTTGATATATCTCAAATCCATTGGTTTGAGGTACATCAATATCTCAAGCAGTGCTTCGAAGCTCGTACCAGAATTCGTACTCGTACCTCGTACGAAGTACGAGCACGAGCAAAAATTTTGGACAGGTACGAAGTACGAGTACGAGGCCAAAAAAAAGTGAAAAGTACGAGGTACGAGGCCTAAGTACGAGCTCGTACTTCTCGTACTTGGTGTTAATAGGAAAATCAAAAAAATATGTTTAATTTTATTCAATAGTCCTTATATGGGCGAGTGGCCGAGTGGTTAGGGTGTTAGGCTTCACCAAAGATGTTGGTGATTTAGTAGATGTGGGTTCGATCTTGTTCAGACGACAATGAATTTTATATTTTTCTTTCTTTAAATAACATATTTTATATTTTTAATTTTCTTTTAAAAATTATTCCATTTTTACATGGAGTAATTATGAGATTTTGACCCTCTAAAATTCTTAAAATATTTTTACTTTGAACTCTAAAAAGTGAATTCTTTTCGACTACGGCCTTCCGAAATTTTCAAAATTTGCCTACGGCGCAGAAAAATGCAAGAAATCTGGCTTCATGGCCTTCAAAATTTTTAAAAATTTTCGCCTGCGGCGTAAAAAACTGAAGAAGTCTGACTTAAGGATATCCAAAATTCTCAAAATTTTTGCCTGCGGCGCAGAAGGGATATGAGCTTAAGAGGAATATCAGGAGATAAAAATGTGAAAAGTTCGGTGGAAAAGGTGTAAAGTTTCATGGAAGTGAATTACCGTGTTTCGGGTAACCCGAGCCATCTTGGAGACAATATTGTACATTGCACTCCAAAATGCTCAAAAATTTTGCCTGCGGCGCAGAAAATGGATTATATTGGAGGATTTATGGCTTTAAAGCCTTCCAATATTCAAAAATTATCACATACAACGCTTAAAATTTTAAGACTAGATGTCCTGGACTCCAAAAAATCATAAAAATTTTCGATTTTTTGCCTTTTTCTCAAGTACAAGTACGAGATACGAGTACGAGGTACGAGGCCAAAAAAAGAGGTGGTACGAGGTACGAGTACGAGGCCAAAAAAAGAGGTGGTACGAAGTACGAGTACGAGCAAATTTGAAATTTCGAAGCACTGATCTCAAGACCATTGATAACTTTATGAAGGGATATAGAGCTGAAGTGATTAAGAGTGGAGATTAGCAGAGATATCGAGGGATTTTTGGGATTAACAGAGGATATGTCTATTAATATCTACTTAGTGTACAGTGAATTTAGGTTTAACCTAGGTGTCGGTTTTAGTTTCGCACAAAAGTCTTAACCGAAGAAGACAAATTCAATTTAATAAATTATTAAAAGAATATCTTTAACCTTATTTGTTATATTCAATTTGTACAAAAATTGCTTATCCTCGCCAAGTAACACAATAGAAGTTCCAAATTTTTTATGCTAAATAATATTAAGTAGTACATTCTTGTTAATCACTATTTGTGGGGTAATAAATGTTAAAAACAAAAAAATTAAATTTCTAAGAGATTGCAGAGAGATTGCCTTTTGCAGAGAGAGATTAATCGAATAGTCATAGAATAGTCTATTTATTTTAGAATAGTCTATTTATCAAATATTTAACATTTTGATCAAATTTCTTTAAAAAATTTCAATATCAAATATTTGATTTTGTCAATTGTAAAGCTGCGCATAAAATAAAAAATCTACCTTTAGCTCATTTTTTAATATATATTCTGCGCCTTTCTTTGTAAACATAAAATCAGAGGCTTTATGCCATTCCTTCCATTTAGCTTTAGTAAAATCACCACGGCGTGTATAAACACAGAATTTATGTGATTTATCGCTTCTGCAATTATATTTTTTAATCAAAACTCAAGTATCTTATAAATTGTAAATTCAATCAAAGGAGGGTTATAATTTCATAACATACTCAGGGTGACCCTTTTACCCTATTTATAGGGCATTTGCCCTATTTTTGACCTTCTCGACTATTTTTTCCCTAATTTTTCATTTGCAATATTTTTGCCCTATTTTTACTATTTTGAAAAATGTTTTCAATTCTTAGCATTTCGCTACGAACTGTCAGAAAAAGGAGGAAATCTGACCGTTGACCCCCATAATTCTCAAAATTTTCGCCTGCGGCGCTAAAAGAGTAAGAAATCTGGTGACGTGGTCTTCAAAAATTCTCAAAATTTTCGCCTGCGGCGCTGAAAAAAGAACTTTAAGTAAGGGGATGTTTGCAACTTTAAGGGAATGTTGTCGCACCGACATAAAAACAAAATTCCCGATTTCGGGAATCCCGAATTCCCGGCCCAAAAATCGTCGGGAATTAATGATTTCGGGAATCGGGCTACACTACTGATATTCTTACTTTCCCGATATTTCGATATTTGATTGCAAATAACAGTTATACTTTTAAGTTTTATCTACCCCTTATCTACACCTATCTCTTTATTTCTGGTTTTCCGTTACTGCGAGGTAAAATTTTTATAGGAACAGAATAATTTCCATAAAAATAAGGATTGTTAGGTAAAAGTCCAGCTCGCTGTCCACATGTCCGCAAAAGGCATTCGGCAAAAAAAGGCATTTTTTGCAGCATTCACTCCTTTCCTTTTCTTTAAAAAGGGGACTTGGAGTTTAAAACTTTAAAAAGGGGCCTTGGAGTAAAAAAGGGGCCTTGGAGTTAAACGAAGCGAAGAGGACTTTGGATTTTAAAATCTAATATACCGTATTTATTCTAATCGAATAGCCGCTATTATAATTGTAATACTCCAAAAAATTTCATTCAATTAAAGGGGGGTCGTTCAGATAGAGATGGCCATTTTTTGGCCATTTTTTACTTGTATTTTGTAGGGTTGGTCCCCGTCCCCGTCCCCGAAAGTCGGGGAATTTGAGAGATTTTTTTTAATTCCCCGTCCCCGTTCCCTTTATATACCAACACTTAAACAACTTATATTATATTTAACAAGAATTGAGCAAGATATTTTTAATCAAAAATGTGAAGTCTTGTGCTTGGTTGATTGTTTAATCTCTGAATTAAAATCAAGACTTCCAGAAGCTGAAAAAATAATATTCTTCGTGTTTCGATGGCAATTGACCCTAGATTTAAAAGAAATGAAAGATTTATCAACAAACTTGATTGGATTAATCTCGATGAGGAAGTTGTTGAAATGGCCTATAAATTTTCGCATTTTGAAGGAGAAATAAATAACGAAAGAGAAATAGGTGTCGATTCAATTCCCTTGATTACACCGGAACCTGAACTCCAACAAGATATATGGTTTGATAATCTTTCTCCAACTCCTCAAGCTACACATACTTTAGAACATAACTCTGAGAAAGAGCGTTTTGTTGAAGAATTTAAGGTTAAAATAATTTATATTAATGAACTAAAATCCCTAAAATCTAGATTGAGCTTGTTCATTTTCACCAGTTGCCCAATATCCAATATGATGCTACAAACAAAAGAATCAATTTTGATACTGATATTTTTGGATGGTTTAGAGATCGACAAACTGATTTTCCAAAATTAACAGAACTTTCAAGACTTCTTTTTTGTATACCATGTACTAGTGTATCTTCAGAGCGGCTGTTTTCTAAGGCAACTTGTTTATATTCAAATAAACAAAGAACCCGTTTGAAAGGGTAAATCTTTGCGTCCAAAAATAAGCTCATTAATAATTAATTAAATTTTAAGAACCAAGGCTGAGAATATTCTACTGCTTAAATCATCCTTACAAAAACTTACTTTTGGTCTACAGATGGAAGAGCAATCAAGTTCAGACGAAGAATTAATTGAAGAAAATTGAAAATTATTTTAATAATAAAATTTCTGATCTTTTAAAAAATATTATTTTAAAAAATAAAATTTCTGATTTTTTAAAAAATATTATTTTAAAAAATAAAATTTCTGATTTTTCATATTTTCCCCGACATTTCCCCGTAAAAATTCTTTCCCCGTCCCCGCCCCCCGTAAAAAATGAAAAAATTTCCCCGTCCCCGTCCCCCCCGTGGCGCTGCGTCCCCGTCCCCCCCCCCCCCCCCTGTGGCGCTGCGGACATGTAGACAGCGAGCTGGACTTTTACCGGATTGTTATTAGATGTGTAAATCTGCGAATGAAGTGAAAATTCTGCGGAAATATGTAGAAGAGCCCAGTAGTTGTAGAATATTTGTAAGTGTGTTTTAGGTTATACATAGTTAGTTATCAAGGTTTATGCCTGATTGATAGCAATATAAACTATAAGGAAAAAGTGACTAATATGGGGTAAATGTGTGTCTAATATGGGGTAAAAAAAATGATCACACTACGTACTAGATGAATTAAAACAAACCTAAATAAACGATAAATAAAATTATCCACGTTCATTCTAATATCATCAGAAAATCTAAATAACTCTCTAATTTCTTTATTAATATTTAATAAATATTTTGGAGATTGTGGCGGTGGTGAAATAATTAAATATTTTGCTGTATATTTCTCCAAAATTCTGCAATTTTCATATACCTATATCTAGAAACTTAGTCATACCCTGCATCATAATATTTACAACAATGATCCTCAAATGTTCGATCATAAATAAAATCATCATTACTTTCGACTTGCTTAAATAAATATCTGGAAATTTAGTCACTAATTTTTGTCACCAAAATTTTTCGGAAAATCTTTGAAATTTTGTTTACCAAGATTCACCTTTGGGTTACCTTATTTTAATATGTTATATTTAAAAAAATTGTCAAATTTTATAATGTAACTTAACTCCGGAATTATCCAAAAACATGTTGTCAAAGGTCTGAAGTAAATGTACCTAAATCTTAAACATGTTTTTTGAATAAAATTCTGTAGAGGAGTAAGATTACAAAACTTAGGTGAACAAATTTTGAAAAATCTTGGCGACCTTAATTCGTGCCCAAATATCTAGTGCACACTTTGATGTATTTTAATTAGTCAATTAAAATATCCTTTAAAACAGCATAATCATTAGGGATCGGATTTTTAGGTTATAACCTATTTTTTCTGCGAAATAGTCCTGATGAATTGAGCTCAAATCCGTTGTTATTTCTTGAAAATCTTTTGTTTACGGGGAGTTATTATGACCTATTTGAACCTATTTTGACGTTTTGCAACCTAAAATAGGTTGTAACCTATTTTGGCAACCTAAAATAGGTTGTAACCTATTTTGCCTATTTTTGTCACCTATTTTAGCATTTTATACAACCTATTTAGGTACCTATTTTAAGGTTTTTACGACCTAAAAATCCGATCCCTAATAATCATACTATATGGATATATAAATATTTACGTACAAAATAATATTGAACTGCATGGTAAAGTGGAAAGGTTCTTTCAATTTCCCTTGGACTATTGAGTTTATCACAGGTCCATGTGCTTGCATATGAAATACCACGAAAACGACCAGTTGATTTGGCTAAACTATAAATCACTGCATAGCGCCACATCTTTATAAAAAGAATTCAAAAGATAGTTGAATTCTTCGATAAAATATTTCATAAAATTTGTTGAAAAGATGTCAAAGGTCGAATACATTTGATTGGCTGATTTGCCATATACCGTATTTCCTGAAATAGTACTACCCCCTGAATTAGTACTCCCCCTAAAATAGTATTCCCCCATATTTGAAAAAATTATAAAAAGAGGATGGAACCTACTTTTTGAATTATTTTATTTACTCTAAGTAGGGTTCCTGATTCATTGTTAACCGAAACCGAGCCGATAAACCGAAACTCGAATCAAAAGCACGAACCGAGGCTTTCTGTTAACCGAGTCGAACCGTAAATTTGTCGAGGATTGAGAAAAGATATTGTGATTACGTGGCTGGATGAAAGTGAATTTGAGGGATATAAGGGAATTGATATCGGGTGATAAAAGGGGTTCTGAATTGATCAAGAGATTTTAGAAAATATTTTAGGAAATACGGTACTTTGTTAAGGTTTTTAATTTTAACATATAAATTATCCCATAAATACTATATCGAAAACTATATACTATATAATCGATAGACACTATTAAAGTAAGAAAGAAACGTCAAGTTACCTACTTAGTTCAAATAATCTTTAAATAATTACTTGATTTGCTAAACCACCACAATCGCCATTCCAATGTTGTGGAATTTGCATTAAAAGATATTTTGTTGTATTTTTAAATGGAGGCGGGAATGATCGTAGTAGATACTTGATTTTTTTCTCAAAAAGAATTCCACTCATTCTTGATGAATTTTGATTTTCTTTTCCAGTGATATCATCAGTCTTTTCACATAAATAGACTATTTACGAGACAAATGAATGGTATAGGGCAGACTTGACCTTCTAATATTCTTAAATTTTCGCCTGCGACATTGAAAAAGGAAGAGATAGGAACTCAAAGTTGAATAGTGCTGGAGTTTGAGCCTCAAAACGCTAAGGTATCACTCTTAATCCACCCAAATCCAGAGAAATCCCACCAAATTCGCGTAAATAAAAACATACATTTGGCAGGCAGGAATATGAAAATAACAATAAATAGGATTATTATAATTTTGTAAATCAATCTCTTCAAAATCATTATAATTAGGGTTGCGGTTCTGGGATAATTTTCTAATATCCTTCTCCAAAAAATAATCATGAGACAAATTAACATACTGTTAATATTAAATTAATTTGAAAAAAAAACGATTGAAAATAGAAATCCGGAAGTCTAAAGACGGAAGCGGAAGGCCCACCAAAAAAAGACGGAATTTCTTATTGATAATTAAAATGAAAATTTTCATATTGTATGTGACATAAGTCTATGTTTCCTTATATTTATGAGTTTTGTAAAAAAGGTGCCAAACCTAGTGTGGCAAAGCATGTGAAGCCCAGATATCAGTATCCGATATCCTAAGCGAAATCCTTAGATCTAATACCCATATTACCAAATTCCCTTATATCCGGGTCTAGAACCGAAATTTTTATTAAAATGGTATATACATTGCCCTTTACGAATAAGGAATTGGTCATTATCCGGGCAATTTTACCATCTTAGTAAGAATTTCTTACCAAAATATGTGCTACTGTTTTTTCTCTAATAATGATTCTACTAATGAGATTTTATTAAAATAAAATTTTCAGCTAAATTTGCCGCTTTTTAGCAGAACGTTACATTCCCAATTTGTTATGAAAAACATTCTTAGGCTAATTTTTTGCTTAGCACTCTTTAAGTTATATGTCCGAATCTGGATTATAAAGGATTAGATGAAATGAGTTAATCAAATTACCAATCTTTTTCGCCGATTGAAGATTTACTGGTTATTTTTAAAGGGAGCTCTGTCAATGCTCCCTTTTATGATGTGCATGAACAAACAATAGTGATGATTCCTTCAGGATATTCACATGTAGTTAAACTTATAATAGAGAACTAGAAAAAAATGTCTTGACACCCAAGGTGTCTCGATTCCCCTCGCCAAAAGTTTGACATATTAAGTCTCTTAATTGCAGACGTATTGAGAGACTCATTTATATGTACAGAATGGTCAGACTTTATCAAGTTCACTGTATGGGCAAACAGGTTCTTATAGTTTTAATTTGCCAATCTTATCTAATTCTTTATTGACTTAATCAATTCTATGACAAAAAGAGTTTGAGGTAGAATAATAAAAAAGAATGATAATAAAGATAGATGATCAATGTGATGAGGAACTATTGATACACATTCAGTTGTGCTTTTCCACTACATATTTCCGATAATCATTTTTGCTTTGTATAAACAATCCAATCTCTCTCTAGAGAAATCCAGCTTTTTGGAAGCATTTGCTTTGTATTAAATTCATAAAATTTTCTCGGCAAGTAAAATATTGGGCGATTCTAAAATATTTTAAATATGTATACTTAAAAAAGTTATGGCGCTACTGTAGAATATGGGGCTTTTTAACCGGCTGAATTGTTAATTTTAACATTATCTAACTAATTGAGCTATTGTAAGGGTGATTCTTCATCTATGATGATTCCAAACTAGTTCCAGATAATCGTTAGTTCCGTAGTTCTAGTTCTGGAACCAAAACTAATTAGTTCCGGAACTGGAACTTTGACATCACTGGTGGTGAGTGAAAGCGTCTAGCAAAAACTACGAGGAGGTCGCAGATTCGAATCCTGCCCTGTGATTAAACTTTTGCTAAACTCTTCCTCTATTTATAAAAGCCCTTCACAGACTAAAGTTGTGCCAAATTTATTACGTAAAAATTAGGGTTGTTGGCGACCGGTTAGAAACCGGTACCCTCGGTTTTTGGTTTTCGATTGACCCCCGGTTTTTGGTTTTCGATTGACCCCCGGTTTTTGGTTAACCGAAACCGGTTTATGCCTGAATTTGCCATACAGAATATTCAATTCATATTTTATCGCATTATTATGCTTCAATGAAATATTCTACAGATCATCCAACGAAAATTTTGTTATTTAGAGCCGCAAGTGAAAATACAGTGCTGGTTATTGGCCATTTATTAGCTTCGGCTCCTATGGCAAATAGTGAGAGTTTTAGGATGTAATAAAAGTGGTTCACAGGCTTAACTTTTCCCGATAACCTTGCAAATCCTTTGATGTCTCCGTTCCAACTCCTTATAATTTTTTAAAACTTTCTCGAGTCTATATCTCCGGCCCTCTGGATAGCATACACCACTCCGTCGATATTACCTTTAATTCCGCAAATCCACCTTAATCCTTGCAACTCTTCCGATTTCTTCTTTTTTCAGCGCCGCAGGCAAAAATTTTGAGAATTTTAGATCACAATTAAATTTTTGCAATGTTTTTTCTATTCTGATAATATTTAAAAATAGATTTACAGGTACTAGATTTCTTTTATTTTTGCGCCGCAGGCGAAAATTTTGAGAATTTTCAAAGGCCAAGGAGCCATATTTCTTCCATTTTCTGCGCCGCAGGCGAAAATTTTGAGAATTATAAAACTCCACTGAAAATTTTTACTTGTTTTTTCACTTTTTTTAATATTTAAAATAAATTTCTAGTACTATAAAATAAAAAATAAAGTCTAAGATTTTTAGATTTTGGAAATAAAATGAAAATAAAACAACTTTCCAACGTTGGATTCGAACCCAATCACATACAGGAAACAAATTAAGCTCAACCACACGCAATGCATAAAAGTGAAAAAATTTATTGAAGCATAAATTAGTAAAATTATTTTGGCCAAGTGTGTTTTGGGAATTAAAATGGCCAAAAAATTCCATCTTAGGGGTGTATTTTATAAACCGAAACCGGTCGGTTTAAACCATCGGTTTTCGCCGGTTTTTAACCCCCGGTTTTCGGTTTCGGTTCGGTTAGCCGACCGCCAACAACCCTAGTAAAAATTATAAAAATTTAACATTAGGCATTAAAAACCCCATCCAAAATGCATAAGAAGAAAGTGAAGCTGTAGATAAAAAAGAATCACAACTTTGACTGGCAAAATTTAATTCCTCTCCACGTGTCAGATTTGCATCAATAACATAAAATATTTTATTTATTGACTAAAAATTTTTAAAAAATTATTTTAAAAAATTCTTCGTACCCCGTCAACTTTTATTGACTGTAAAAAGTTTTTGTCCATTCCGAACATTAACAAAGTAAATTTTCTTTTCGTATTTTTCTAAAAATTAAAAATTTATAGAAACATACATACCTAAATAGAAGGCTGTATACCGGAGGCAAAATTTCGATACAAAACACATACCTTTCGATTCCTCTCGGCGAGCTGAGTCGAATGCTACAAAACTCAGCATGATTTGTGGATTCTAAAGAAAGTTATGACCATTTATTTTAACCCCTCACATAGGCCTTCGTGGATATAAGTATTTGCCGCTGCGGATGAAGCCGGGGATATCGAGTTGAACGACCGTGATTTCAATACCACTCTATCCAACTCGACGAGTTTTCTTGAATGAGCTCTTATTTGACCACAAAAATGTGATTACTATGTACACATATTGTTTTTCCATTTTCGGGGACCTATATCTCGGTCGACAAGCATTTCTGCACTGGCAAAGTAGTACCGTTCGACTCAGTGCGCCGTGAGGAATCGAATGATATTTGCTTTACTGCCTGCGATATACTATAGTATATCCAAACTAAATAGTAAACCATGTGACTTTTTAATATAATTAATATTCTTGTTATAGCATCGCTAACTTCTTCAACAATAGATTCTCCAAATCCAGTAAAATCACCAACTCTTGTGTGGACACAAATTTTGTAGGAATTATCGTCACTATATATTGTAATTGTCTTTATTTATTTATTTTTTTAATTATTACCTAAACAATTTTTTGTGAATATACGAGCATTTCCTAACAACCCTCGAACTAAATTTAAATAATTCAAGTATTCTTAAGCGCATATGATCAAAATATTGCACATTTATAAAATTTGGACCACCTGTTAACATTAAAACTCTACTTTGATGGTTCAATAGTCTGATAAATGAAGCAAATGTAAATTAGATGGAAATTGAAAATTTTGCGGATTTAGGAAAGCTAGATGAGAATAAAATATTTTATTCTAAATACTACAAGATAATATAAGAAATCCTCACAATCTTCAAAAGACAACAAAAATCCGCAAATCCACATTTTTAAAAATAATCCTCATCACCCTATCAAAAACCACAAAATGAGGCTCCGAGAAATCATTTCGGAACCCGATTAATTGCCCTTAATAGTCGGATTCACACATGTATTTTGCGTATATTGGCAATGTTCGGTACTACCCCCTTTAATTTTAAACTTAAAAAAATTACAAACATTTTTGGATCATTATAGTCACAACAATGTCTTGCAAAATATACTTTATATATATCATCAAAATCATCCTTCTAATTATAAAAAAGTAGTAATATAATGTAGAAAAATAAAGGAATCTATATTATAAAACTTTTGAGCCTTTAAAACCCCGCGCTGCCGTAATTAGGGATTAAAAGATAGTTATTAGAAAACGTTTGATCAATTTTATCTAGAGTTCTTTGAGTGACACTGGCCGTCTTAGCTAAAATGGGTTACTAAAAGTCGAACTCTTGAAGCCAATTTAGTCTAGAAATTTTAATGAACTTATTATTTAGGTATTAATACCTAATCACCCCAGTAACCTAATTACCACAGTAAACTATAATTTCTCCAGTGATCCGTATTTTTCCATTGATTTTATATATTTTGACTACCAAATAGTAGATACGTGAATAAAAGTTAGGAAAGACTTCTTTCAATTCTTTTTCAATAAGTTGTATTATTTTTTTATCCAAGAAGTAAACAGGTGTTCGTTCTAGCAATTGACCCATTGCATAGAGTGAAGCGAACCGGAACATCTACATATATTAGATAATTTAATAAAATGAATGAAAGGATGGAAAAAATTAATTGTGTAATTGGTCGATTGAACGGTTGTTTAGTTGTTGTTGAACGGTTGTTTAGATTTTTTGTTCAATCTTTTTATTTTATGTTACAAAATTAGGAATGGCTCGCGGCGACTGTCGGTCCCAGTTCAGTAAGACAAGCAGCTGCAAAAACTTTTTTCCTCAGAGGCCTTGGTGGAAGGTGGTAAAACAACCGTTCTTTGTCCAATCACGTCAGATTTGTTGATTTCGATTTCAATCGAATCAGCGCGACGAGATCTTCCAATGGGCTATCATTTGTAAAATTTAATTTTTTACCTTAAAAACCGATGTGGTTTTTCAATTTTTAGGAGCTTATATCTCGGCCAAATTTGAGTCCGCAGCGTAATTTTGGTACCATACGCCTCAGCTTGGCGAGCTGCTTCGATATCGAAATTATTCCAAAATTTAATTACTCATAAATTACTTCAACATAATTAGATATTTGAGAAAACTTAGCAAAATATCAAACCGTCAACCCTTAATCAATTACCCGTCCCATCCCTTATAGGCATAAATTAACATACCTGATTACCTAATTGACCATCCATATATTCTGTTAAGATAAACCTATCAAATTCCGGAATTTTTTTCCTAAAATTTAAAGGTTCTAGCCATTGATGCCAATATATTCTCGATTTATTATTTAATTTTAAAAATTTAAAAATTTGTTTTTCTTTCTCCTTCTTCTCTGATAATTTAATTTCTATATTATAAGGAGGAGCATTGATAAACATTAAAATAAGTATTGGAATTAAAATAAGTTTTTTAGTAGTTCTTAATATAAAACGGCGTTTGAAGAGATAATAAATCCGCCTAAAATATTTCCACAATTCCATAATTATTAAAAAGGATATTATTAATAATTTTAAAATTTTGTTTTTTTGGGGGATAAAAGTATTTTAATTAACTCATTTTTTTAAAGTAAAAACAAAGGAAACATTTAAACAGATTAAAATCTCCATATTTTTAATTCAATATGCAGTTTCTTCTTTTTTTGATTTTCATTCAAAAAACGATCGTAAAATAAGATTAATAAATTTCAAAAAATGTAAACTTGTTGCAAAAATGATGATTTATTCGAAGAATATAAAAAAACATTTTGAATAAAGTTTAGATAAAGACTTGCAACCACCTCTACAATCAGTGGTACTTTGTTCACAAACCATCCCCCTCCCTATTTGAGTCTTAAATTAATTGTCCCTTGTAACTGTCAATCACTTATTTTCATCAAAAATTATAAGCATAAGGCAGTTAGAAGAGGTATTTAATCCTTAACTTCATAAAAATGAATGTTATTCTCTAGTTAAATAAATTTTTCAACGTTATTTATAGAAAATTAATTATGATCAATTAATTAAACATATAGTTGAGCTCGGTGAGAAGGACAAATATCTTGGTTGTGTACGTTTCTTTCAACAACGTGGGATTCTGCATCGAGAGCGAATCTGCGATATGTGCGGGAAAAATGAGAATTTATACGGCTCGAGGTTCTTATGCATGGAAATGTAAAGCAAAAGAATGTAAATGTACAAGATGAATTCGAACTAAAACATGGTTCAACAGTGGTAAACAGGAAGTAGATTACCTCTTTTAACAATATTAAGGTTCCTTTTTTGGTAAAGTGTCGAGTCTCACTCAATAAAATTTTGTCAGCACGAGATGGGGATGGGGTCTACTACTACAGTTAATTTTTGTAGTTTAATGCGTGAAATGTGCTCAAATATTATAAATAAAAGGCGACGCAGTGTTATAGTCGGTCAAAATTTAACCGTCGAAGTGGATGAATCTGTGTTTACTAAGAGGGAAAACAGCGCTGGACGTATTCTCCCACAAACGGGTTGCAGATGCATTGTGCAGGTAATCTCTTTTAAGTAAAGCATATATAATATTTGTAAAATTAAAGAGAGACTAAAGAGTTTGGGTCGAAGTGGTACCAAATAGAAAAAGAATCACATTAATGAAGCTAATCCGACACGAGATTGCTCTTGGTACGAAGATTTTGAAGGATATGTGGAAAGGATACAATGTCATTCATCGGATTCTAAAAAGCGGGAAGCCAATTTATACACATTTTACAGTTAATCACTCAAAAAATTTCCTTAATCCCACAGATAAAAAAATACATACGCAGAACATCGAACGACTTTGGAGGTCGACAAAACGAAGGAAAATATGTAAAACAACGAAGGAAAACAAACGAAGGAATAAAATGCAAAGCGGAACACAGAAAATATTTTAAAGACTACCTAAATGAATTTTAATTTACTTTGAATTATTAAAAAATTACGTTTTATTTACTTTTTTATTTCAGTTTTGGTAAATAAATACTTTTGTTTGTTTAGTTTCGTAAAAATGACGACAAAAATAAAGGAAAAATGGGGTATTTTCAGACATTTCTTGTCATATTTTTAAATCAAGACTTAGAAATCTAGTTGCTGATAGATAGCCATTTCCATAATAATAACAAGATTTTTCATATCATTTATTTTTCTCAAAGAGCTGATAATTTAAAGATTTTTTTGGTTTTTAATATTGACTCATAATATTTTGTGAACTCAAATTCATAAACATTCATTGAACTCATAAGTTTATGAGGATGTTAAGCCTTCTTTTGACCTAAGGGTTATTTTTCAAGCTTTGTTTCCTTAGAACGGAATTTTATTTTTGTGCAGATCTGTCCGGTTGCAGACAATGGAGCACAAAAGAGCGTACTAATATAGCCATACTCAGTAATGAACGTAACACAGTATACATATCAGGGTTGCCGCCCGAAACCCGAAACCCGATACCCGAAACCCGAAACCCGGCCTTTTTTTGTACCCGAAACCCGATACCCGAATTGAAAATTTTCCAACCCGAAACCCGAAACCCGTACCCGATATTTTTTCCAACCCGAAACCCGTGACCCGAAATGAAAACGCTCCAACCCGATACCCGAAACCCGTACCCGAAAATTTTTTGTACCCGCGGCAACCCTGATACATATCACATTAGCAAAAATACACATCCTTTTAAGTATTTATGCAAATTTATAACATGTATATTCTCAGGAAAATTTCAATTTTAGGAACAATACATACAAATTTCCCCAAAAGTTGGACTTTATAAAGATTGAAATTTTCTTAACCTTTAGGAAAATTTGAAATTTTCTAGAAAAATTAAATTTTTCCATAAATTGAAATTTTCTGGGATATATACTTGTAATAAATAATCTAATTAATATTTGTTTCCCTAGTTGGAGCAAAAATATTAATAAAATCTGATGAGTCTTCAAATTTAAAATGTTCCTTGAGAAAATATATTGGAAATCGTCCTTCACTATTTAAACGAGGATTCCTTCCACGAATATAGAAATTTTGAAAAACTGGACTTTTAACAACTGTTATATAAATTAATAAATTAATTATTTGATAGTTATATGTATTAATCGAATTGGCATCTACCGTATAATCTCAGAAAGCCCTTGGTGAAATGCGGATATCTTAAAAAACCTTGCCCTTGATCCGTGAGATCAGATTGTTATCTGAGTCACCTACTTACTCCTTGAAAATCTTTGAAATGCCTCTAATCCCCAAATCTGGTATAGTTAATCCTTCTTTCAAATCCCCATTGAGCACTCAAAATCCATAGATATCCGCATTAACCAGCACTCCAAATCCTACTTAATCCCACAATATCCTCATAATCTTATATTAAACTAATGAAACTAAATTCAGACTATTGGAACTAAATTGAGGCGATATACATACTTTACGACTCATATTACCCCATTTATTGTCCTCGTATACCATTCTCGTAACTTCTACTTGTGAGAAGGTGCGATAAAAATTGAAATCTTTTTATAATTTTATGATTTTCTGGGGTCAATAACATTAAATGTTAAATTTTCGCGCCTCAAGTGAAAATTTCTAGTTTTTAATATTTTCGGGAAAAATCTCACTTCTTTGCATTTGTGATACTTTCGTGAAGGCTAATTCCCTTAATTATAAAAGTACAAGTATCAAAGCGATAATTCTCATTTTTAGTCCCGCAAATGAGAATTTTGGAAGGCCAAGAAGATAATCTTTATATATTAACGGCAAATGCGAAATTTTTTTGTTTTTAAGGTGCCATAAGACAGAAATTCACGTTTAGGCAAGGGCTGGGCACAAGAGACAATTTTAAAGCAAAAATCAATGTAAAACCCACGGATGCAAAATCTTTTAAACACAAACACTTGACGAATTTAAGTTCTCAGAATTTCAGCAAGTACCGTATCGATTTTGTGATACTATGAGTGATATCTCTTCGTCTTTAAAACACTCAGATTACTTTGTTACAATAAATCGTACGGTTCCGCGGAATTTACATGTCAAACTCCATTCTAGCGATTCGGGGTAAAATTTTGGATTTTCAAATGGACGATAGCACAGATTTTTTGTGTCACAGAAAATTTATTTCGTTGAAACAAAAAACGAAATAAAATTTTAAATTTTAATAACAACAAGTAAAAGCATAAAAAGTCTTAATTGTTAGAAGATTGATAAAAATGCACAACAAGAGCCCGCTTCTACTTTACATCTCGTTTAGATAACATCGATGAAATATTGCCCTTCCAACATTTTAAAATTTCGCTTCGCTCTGAACGGATTAACTTACTGGCCTTGCAAAATTCTCAAAATCATTGTTCTTATTTTATTTATGTATAGGATATATCCCAAAATCGGTACGGATATTAAAATTTGTAACATTTAAAAAACATGTTAGGTGTTTCAAAAAATACTAGCAGCTTGCTATTAAAAGCATTTTGGATAATTAACATACTTTCAATTATAAACCATATTTATCTATAATTTGACTTACCAATAACATCTCCCTTTTCAGCCTCCAATTCATATGGACTCATAGGATATTCTAAATAAAAACAATTTGCATCTCGTACTTAAGAAAAAAGGAAAAATCAAAAAATTCTCGGATTTTCTGATGTCTAAGTCACAAGAATTTTAGATTTTTCAACTTTGAAACATTTTATGCTGGGTGGAATGCAAAGAAGCCAGTTTTCCTCCTTTTTAGCGCCATGGGCGAAAATTTTGAGAATTTTGGAAGGTCAGAAAGCCATTTCCAATTAAATATATGCTATTCATAAAATAATACCCTGTTTAGGTTTATAATCAACAGTCGCCTCCATTTCATTCTCTAGAAATTTTAATTTTTCTTTGTACTGTGATTTAGTAAAAACAATTTACCAAACCATATTTCTGAATAAAAATAGTCAAGGGAATGTACATTATCACTAGCATCGCCTTGAATTGTTTGCATAAGCTCATAACTTACGCGGCAAAACTGTTATTTAATTAGATTAAGTTTGAAATAAATTTGGGCTAGTTATAAATTCCTTTTAGAACCCGGCTTGGCTCCAGGCACAAAAACCGAGTATGTCTTATAAATCCAGTCTTTCTTTGTTTTGGAAGCCCCGGACTTGGTATAAATTGAAAAATAGATGTGTCACCATGTTGAGTATTTTCAACGTTGCAGGCGGAAATTTGGAATATTTTGTAGGTAAAGGAACCAGACCCATATTAAAAACGTTTTTCGGATGGTAGGAGTTCGACATAGTTTTTTTAATCTGACCTAGTAGAATTCGAAAATTCGACATATTAGAATTCCAAAACGGTGGAATTGTATAACATTTTAACCAAAATTTACTTACATTACTACTTAAAGTGCACACTAAAAAACGGCATCTAGAAAGAATATGTGAAACAGATATTAATTCAGCCAAAGCTTGCCACGAATCATCTAATGAATTTAATTATAAAAATTAATGATAGGTACTTGTCGTTTATCTCCCCTATTTATCAGTTCACCTTTTTTACATGATGGTTGGCTCGAAAAAACTCGAGCGCTGGTCTAGTTTATGCGTCCAATGAACTTTTATACGTCCAATATAAATAAAATTGGATCTTTCTTGGTATTGCAAAGTTGGGTATGTTTCCAAAGCATTTATTAATGTTCGGGACCTACGCTCAATGGGTTGGAAAGGATTAGTGTTGCCGTTTTCGAGCCTTTTTTTCGGCCTTGTTTTTATCGTTCACTTTTTATCGAGTCGTGTAAAGGGCCTTTTTTATTTTTTTTATTTTATTCCTTTTCCCCTGACCCTTTTTTTAAAAGTTATTTAAAAATCATTGGTCGATATGGAGGTATAAATGAAAAGCTAAAGGGATATCGGGAGATTAAGAGATATATTTTATAATTTTATATACCATACTTTTTGTGTTAAATGGTCCGTGATAAATTTCATATTTATTTCCCCATCTAATCTTAGCCTCTTTTACCACATCTTTAAGTTCATCTGATGCAATGAACAACTTTCGTCGATTTGTGCAATTTGAAGATTCCAAGTCAGTTTTATTGTATTCGTCCATAACTTCATACCAGGAGTCAACCCATTCCTTCAAAAATAGCAGCATTAATTAGTTATGTCAATAGCAACCTATGACCTTTATTTTTGACTCTAATGATGGAAGAAAGATCATTGGAGGGGAGGGGCAGTACTTGAAAAATTAGGCTCGAAATTCGGGTAAAAATTGACACGGCATTAAAAAATATTAATGTCAGGTCAGTAGTTACCCCCCCCCCCCCCCAAAATGTCTCAGTTGTAACTGAGACATTTTAGAGGGGGAGGGGTCTGTCGGCAAAAACCAAAGGGTGTGGGGGGTTTCACCCCCCCAAAATGTCCGACCTATTTGGCGGACATTTTAGAGGGGGAGGGGTCTGTCGGCAAAAACCAAAGGGTGTAGGGGGTTTCCACCCCCCGCCCCATCTATTTCCCCGCACTTGTGCGGGGAAATGGCGGCATGACAAAGAGGAAACCAAAGGGTGTGGGAGGTTTCCACCTCCCACACCAACAATTCCTTGTACTTGTACAAGTAGTGGTGCGGGAAATGCGGCATGACAAAGGGAAACCAAAGGGTGTGGGAAACTCTTCGGCTCCCGCACAGTAAATGGCGGCGGAAACCAAAGGGTGTGGCTCCCGGAGTGAGAAGTGACAGCTTCTGATTGATTGACAGGTACAACTACAAGTGACAGGTACATGAAAATTGACAGGTTTTGATTGATTGACAGGTACAAGTTACAAGGTACATGAAAAGTGACAGGCTATGATTGATTGACATGTGGCAAGGTACAAGTACAAGGATTCAGTCTGGGACTGAAATATTTTTGACAGAGAATTGGGGGAGGAGTAGAAATATGTTGGGGACCGTCTCAATTAAAATTTAAAAATATTAAAAACAAAATTAAAAAATATAAATAAAAATGAGGGAAAATAAAATTTACAAAAATTCTGAAAAAATTAAAATGATTTGCAAAAATGGGCGGAAGTCAGAATGTAAGGGGAAATTAACCAATTATTACGAAATACCAAATGTTAAAACGACAAAACACCACAATGACAAAATGCCAACTTTAAAATACAAATTGGCGGGAATTTAAAACTTAAAAATTTCATAATCCTGGGAATTTCAGCCTGGGGCTGAAATTTTCGAGTCGGAGAATTCAGTCTGGGACTGAAATATTTGGGTTTGGGAATTTCAGTCTGGGGGGGCTGAAATTTGTTTGGGGTACGGTAATTTTACCGGGGTACGGTAAAATTAAAAAAATTAAAATTAAAAAATATTAAAAAATAAAAATAAAAATGAGGGAGAAATAAAATTATCAAAAATTCTGAAAAAAATTAAAATGATTTTCAAAAATGAGCGGAAGTCAGAATGTAAGAGGAATTACCCAATTATTACGAAACCCCAAATTTCAAAATGTCAAAACAACAAAATGCCAAAATGACAAAATGCCAACTTTAAATACAAATTGGCGGGAATTTTAAACTTAAAAATTTTAATCCTGGGAATTTCAGTCTGGGGCTGAAATATTTGGGTACGGGAATTTAAGTCTGGGGCTGAAATTTGTTTGGGGCTGGGAATTTCAGTCTGAGGCTGAATATTTTGTGTAACTGACTGTGATAAATGTTGTGATACCGAATGACCTTGAAATATTACGAAATAAATAAAATCCGCTTGTTAAATAAAAATCTTTAAGATGATTAATGACTTTTTGAGGAAAAATATTTAAATGTAAAGTGTGTCATGACCTTGAAAAAATATTTCGTAATCGCTCACACGTCCAAAACGAGGAGTATAAAAGGCCAGGTTTTTTATCTCTTTTAAACACTTGACTCATTAAGCAAAAACAATCTAATTTCAATAAATCTAAAAATGTCTTTTAATAATGGCCAAAACGGACCTTCCTCCAACAAGCGCCCAAGATTCCTCATCCGGGACCTCCTTTCTCATTTATTCAATGACGTACAAGCCGGCGCTGGGGCGGAAAATTTGCAAAAATATTATCGGCAAATCGACTACGATACAAAATTTAATCAAAAGTTTAAAATGATGGGAACAACTGGGAAGTTTATTATTGAAAAATTGCCCCCTAATCCGGAGGAAATACTGCGAAAAATAATACAAGACTGTATGGATCAAACCGTAGAAGCTTCAAGAAATCAATCCATTGACCCTGACCGCTTAGGAGCTTTAATTTCATCACAATTACTGGATAATGACATATGGATCCCAATTAGAAAGCTTGAAAATGACACAATCGACAACATACTTAATAGATTCCAACTTGTTTCCCAATCTAAAATAGAAAAGGGTTCCATTCTTGGGCAACCATTCACAGTGAAAATTCAAACACTTGGCATTTCATCACTTCCAAAAAATCAGTCAATAAGAGGACGTGCGCCACAAGACAACGGAACGGATCATGGTCAACTAAAAAGTGAATTATTGATTAAAATCTCAAACCCGAACAACTTATGCTTATTCTATGCATTGGAAATTACTAGAAAATATGTTGTTAAAGAATTGGAGCATAGGCGAAATTTTAGTAGGTATATGCAATATAATGATAGACAGCTGAAAGATGTTTTTGAACTCCTGAAAGCAGCAAAAATCCCTCATGATCTCTCTGAATATGACGCTGTGGAATATGTACCAGTTGTTGTCGATTTTTGGAATAATAAATACAAGGACGCAGGTTATAAATTCAAAGTATTTGTTTTTGGAAGGGACAATGAGAAACCTATATTTAAATATGGAAATGATAATTTCAATGTACAAGTTTCAATTCTTCACATAAACAACCATTTTGACGGAATAAGAAATGTTGGAGGAATGTTTGGATTAGGAATGAAATATTGCTTTACCTGTGAAAAGAAATTCAGAAAATCAAAAGAACACGACTTTAAATGTAGATCACGCTGCAATCTTTGCGGGCGCGTTGGAAGTGAATACCCTTGTGTGGCAGCAGAAAACTTTTACAAAAAATGTGATGACTGTGGGAAAAAATATTTGAATGAAGACTGCTTCAACCATCACAAAAAAAGCAGCAATTGTCGGCAAACAAAAATTTGTGAGAAATGCGGTGTTATATGGTCAATGAAAAATTACAAGAGAGAGGGTGAGAAGAAGCACGTGTGTGGACAGAAATGGTGCCAAATTTGCCGACAATTTCACAGTATGGATAGAGGATGTTTTATTCGCCCATTGGAACTTAGAAAACCAGTTGATTATCGTCTCGTAACCTTCGATTTTGAGGCAACGCAAAATGAGAAAATAAATAGCGGTGATGAAGAAAGACGGCTCCACAATGTAAACTTCATTGCCGCAACAGTAACTTGTACAAAATGTATGGAAAATGACCAATTATGGCGCTCCCCTCTGAGACAAAATGGAAACAGCTGCACAATCTGCGGAAACAATCGATCAATCACATTTTCCCACCGTCCATTCACCAAAACAAAAGTCGATAAACAAATTGTCACAGAAAATCCGCTTAAATTCTTCATTCAATGGATTCTATTTGAACTGAACCCCCAATATACAACAATGGCATTTTCACACAACGGAGGGCGTTATGATATGGTAATGGCTTTCAGAGAAATATATTTGAACGGTGTTGTCCCGTCAATGATCCGTCGTGGTAATAAACTTTATGAATTGAAAATTCCCCGTAACAATAAATGTAATGAAGTAATATTTCGAGACTCTTTTAATCTTTGCCCAGTCGCCTTGGGGAAGCTGATTGGAGCATTTGGACTGCAAGTAACTGAAAAACAATTTTTCCCGCATTTGGCAAACATTTCCGAAAATTATGACATAACTCTACAACAACTACCTCCAAAATCTGATTATTTATATGAAGGAATGAGTCCTGCCAAGCAAAACGAATTTATTAAATGGTATGAAGAAGAAAAAAATAATCAATTTTGTTTGGATGAAGCCTTGGCAGAATACTGCACAAACGATGTACAAATACTCACAGAAGCACTGATTGCCTTTAGAAAAAAGTTTACAGAAATTAGCAAGAGGAAAAACACACCACCTGGAGGATCGGCTGAGGGGATCGATATTTTGAAGGATGCAATGACAATAGCATCGGCCTGCATGAAGCATTTTCGGCTCAACCATCTGCAACCTGAACACTTGGCAATCGTTCCGGAAAAGGGGTATGAGAACTGTGACAATCAAAGTGAGCTTGCATTAAAATATTTACAATGGTACGAGGAAACAAAAGGAGTGGAAATACAATATGCACATTCAGAAGGTGGGGAGCATGTAGTTGCTGGAAAATATAAAGTTGATGGGTATATACAGGCAGAAGATAGGGCAATTGAAGTAAATGGGTGTGTTTGGCACGCTTGTAAAAAATGTTTTGGAAATGAACTGGACAAAATTTTACCCAATGGAAAAAGTGTAGGAGAAACACGTGAAGATGATGAGAAAAGATTGGAAATAATTAAAAAATATATAAAGAATGTTGATATAATATGGGAGTGTGAAATTCATCAAATGCTGCGCCGCAACAAGAAAATGAGAAAATCTTTTGCAAATTACCACAATAAAGGGCCAATAAATATTCGAGATTGTTATTTTGGTGGGAGAACTGGGCCATTGCAAATGTACTTTGACGCAGAAAAAGAACAACATAAGATTACCTACTTGGACTTCAATTCTCTTTACCCCTCAACAATTGCTACAACATCATTTCCGGTTGGGCATCCGAAAGTGCATGTTGTACCATTGGCTGAACAAAAAGTCTACTGGACAAGATATGAGCAGATCCCATTCAAAGGAATTTTAAAAGTATTTTTATTGCCCCCACCGCAACTGGATGTTCCTGTGATGCCCGTCAAATTTGATGAACGTCTTCTTTTCCCGCTATGCAGAAAATGTTCACTCACATACCCAAATGGCGCAAACATCAAAGACTATCGCTGCCCGCACAATGACGAAGAGAGAGGGTGGGTCTCAACATGTACATCGATTGAATTAGAAGAGGCATTAAAAGTTGGATACACAGTAACAAGATTTTATAGAGCATTACATTATGAGAAATGGGATGAAAATTTGTTTAAAAATTATGTGGCCGAGTTTATGTCAATGAAAATACATGCGAGCGGGTTCCCCGAAGGAATAGAAGGAAAAGAAAGCGAGGATAAATTTATAAAAGAATGTAAGGAGAAATTTGGAATTGAACTTCAAAGAGAAAAAATGGTTCCGGATCAGGCAATGCGGTACATTTCAAAATTAATGCTTAATTCATTATGGGGAAGGTTCAGCCTAAGAAATACCCTATCAAAAAGTGTAATCATCAACTCCCCCAATGAACTACTTGAATTTGACAGCAACAAATCAATTGAGGTACAATCTGTTGACGAGTTAACTGAAGAAACAATTCTACTGACTTATAAACCAAGAGAAGAATTTATAATTGAACATGACACCTCAAACATTGTGATATCACTATGGACAACGTCCGCAGCAAGAATTAGACTTTTGAAAGCAATGCAAAAGGTTGCGGGAAAACTTGACTGCAATCTTCTGTATGGGGACACTGATAGCATACTTTTTTCACACCCAAAGGACAAGGAGTGTCCGCTGCAAACTGGCCCCCACCTTGGCGATTTGGCAAGGGAATATGCAGGATCTGAAATAAAAGAATATGTTGGAGGGGCGTGCAAGGCTTATGCACTGAGAATGGAAAACAACAAAAATGCCAAAATTAGTAGTGTCCTAAAAGTACGCGGCATCACCTTAACAGCTGATGTCTGCAAAATCCTCCACTTTGATAGTTTCAAAGAAAGCGTACTTCAATATGCGAATGGAGGAAATGACAATGAGGAAGATGAAGACGTGGATAGGGGAACAATTATGATTGAAAACCCAAACTTTATTCGCCGCAACGTGAAGGATGGTATGGTTTATTCAACTAAGATGAGAAAAATATTTAGACCAATTATACAAAAAGGGATAATTTCTAACCTCAAAATTGTACATTTCGGACAAAAATAATTTTTCAATTGTATTGTATTTCATAATATTTTTAATTGTACTTTAATATTTTTACAATGTTATTTAAATTGTATTTGGATTTGTTGATAAATTGTTATATTATTAAAATTATTAATGAACTTTAAGGATTACTAGATAAGATTAAGTTAATGCTAAGGGTTGAAAAATAAAATTGATTAAAACTTAAGGATTAGAAGATACAATTGTTGCAAAGTTAAGAGATAGAAGATACAATCCTTACAAAGTTAAGCAATGGAAGATGTAGATTTTGGGGGTAAAAGTGCAAAGTTAAGCGTTGGAAGTCACAATTGCTGCAAGGTTAAGCAGAAGAAGACACAATTGCTGCAAAGTTAAGGGATAAAAGATAAAATTGATCCAACGTTAAGGGATAGAAGTTAAAATTGATGCAAAGTTAAGAGAAATAACACAAATTTTCGGTAAAAAGTCAAAAATAGCCGTGTTCCACACATTTTCTTATTGTCTGGTGTAAGGGGGTGTGTTCTCATTGGTTAAGATGCAGGTATATATTCATGTGCGTGCAATGTACAGTATACACGCTCCTTATTGGTGGTGTAAGTGGATTGCCCCCATTGGCTAGATCTGTGTATATATTTTCTGTTATAGTTGTAAGGGGAGACGCTCATTGGTTGAATGCTAGTGTGTATACCTTTGTTAAATTACTAATTTTAAAACAAAGACAAAAGTAATCATTTTTAAAAAATAAAAAATGTTAAAGTTTTCGATTATATTATTAATTATCCCGTCCTTAGTGGCAGACACTTGGGACTCAAAACCCTGGAAGAGAGAAGACTACGTGACAACATTATTTCGGAGGACGCCACTGCCTATATGGCGGAGAACACCGCCACCAATAATTCCTAACAGAGATAAAAATACTTCAGTGGAAATACCAATATGGTGGAGAACACCGCCACCAATATTTCATAGCAGAGAAAAAAACACAACAGTGGAAATACCAATATGGCGGAGAACACCGCCACCAATATTTCCTAGCAGAGAACAAAATATTTCAGTGGAAATACCAATATGGAGGAGGACACCACCCCCCATATTTCCTAACAGAGATGTAAATAATTTAGGAGAGATTCAAAGAGGAGATAAATTGAAAGATAAATCATTCAATAAAACTGATGTCGGAAAAATATGGTTCATAAAAGATATTTTTTATCTGAAGACGGATTTAGCCAGGAAAGCAGAAATAAAAAATATGGGGCGGTGGATTCTACGTTGGGATCTTTGGGACAAAAAGTTCAAATCTGGCAAATATAATAGAACAGACTACTTAATGTATTCGAGATGGCGATTTTTATACGAACCTCCTATTTCTAACATTATCGATTTTTTCAAAAATTTGTAAATGTTTTTAAGTTTTCATTTTTCGTGTAAAATTATAACAATTTACTTGGTATAAAATTTTCGTATAAATTAATCAAAAGATATCAAAACATTGCGCTTTTCCCATTTATTGGGGCTACCTTCTATTTCGATCCATAATATTCCCCGTCTAGATTTTCCATTAGTGGGGGTAGGTGGTAAGCTTCCGGCGGATATTGGAGCGCTGTTGAGACTAAGTGTTGATATTGACGAAGTCGCATTTGTGCGCCGATTTTTAAATGTTGAACAACTTATAGTTGAAGGGGGTGAGGTGGGGGCAAAACATAAAAGCTCTAGCGGGTAGTATCTCTCACAAATCCCATTCTTTGTACATGTTCGCTCGATAACACACTGATGAAACGGGTATTGGAGTTTTATCTTGTGGTGAGCAAAGAAATATGCCGCAACGGATATGTTGAACGGATAGCCTAAATCGCCGAAGGCTTTGATTAAATGAGAACCTGATGTTGTAATTCCGTCACATCTAATTCTACTTTTCATCCCGTTCCTATCAGAATAATTTGTCTCCAAGCTCCCCTTTTCATTAATAAATTTTGCTATCAAGTCGGCATTTTCTTGATACATTAATCTATATCTCACCAAATAAATTGGACAGTTCAATTTTTTAGAAATCTCATCCAAAACAGTGTTCATATTTTAACGTTTAATATAAATGATTAATTAAATTGATCCAGTAATTGATTAAACTAATAAGTTAAAAGAAAATTTTGCCTTTTATACGCAAAATTTGACCTTGAAAATTGGCAAGTATTACGAAATAGTTGAAAAGGGCGGGGCCTAGGGGTATATAATGCAGGGAATTTTCCAACTTCTTATTCATTTCTCCATTTATTAAAATTTGCAGTTCACATTAAATAATAAAGAATGAGCGGATTAAAAAAAGAAAAAATTCCAAAAATGGAATTACCCAATGACCCAAAAAATGAGGAGGAAGAGATTATTGAATTAGAAGTCGAAAAGGAGAAAGAATTAATAAATAAAGCAAAAACCCCAACCTCAAAGGTATCTAATGGGAAGATTCAGAAGAATAATGGGATAAATCCGCGTATTCTGTGGAAACTTGTGCGCATCAAGGATACCCCGCGAATTGAAATTAGAATTTGCAAGAAATGTGCCAATGCGCTTTATAATGATAAAAATAAATTTATTCAGAAGGAAAATGGCAATATTGGAATCTGCTTTGAGATTTGTGAAGCATGCGCGAAATTAAATATGCTGCTCAAGGATTTTGTTGCTGAATGGGATGAGAAGAATTTGCAGAACTTGAAAAAGTGATTAGTGATTAATTTTTTCATATAAATTGTTATTTATTTTTAGTTTAATTTTGTTAATTGTATTGTATTTCATAATATTTTTAATTGTATTTGTTAATTTCACAATGTTTTTAACTTTATTTGAATTGTTGATAAAATTGTTAAATTATTAAGGTGTTTAATAAAATTTTTATAAGTTTATAAGATCAGATTAATGAAAAGTTAAGGATTATAAGATTAAATTAGAGCAAAGTTAAGGATTAGAAGACAAAATTAATGCAAAGTTAAGGGGTAGAAGATATAATTGATGCAAAGTTAAGCAAAGGAAGATGTAGATTTTGGGGGTAAAAGTGCAAAGCTAAGCAAAAGAAGACACAATTACTGCAAAGTTAAGGGATAGACGATAAAATTGATGCAAAGTTAAGAAAAATAACACAAGTTTAGGGTAAAACTTTCAAAAATGATGGTATACACGTGATGTACACACATGTATATTGTGCGCACGTGTGTTATGGGGGTGTATATGGAGTCACATGTGGTATGGCATATATATGGGGTCACATGCGTGCCACACTTTACTGATGTGCGTACGCACACTCTATCCTGGTTTAAAGTTAAGTTTTATAGGATAAATTTGCTTTAGTGTTAAGTGTCAGAAGATAAAATCGATACAATTGTAAGGATTAGAAGATAGAATTAAAGCAAAGTTAAGGATTAGAAGGCAAAATTGTTGCAAAGTTAAGGATTAGAAGATACAATTCATGCAAAGTTAAGCAAAGGAAGATGTAGATTTTGGGAGTAAAAGTGCAAAGTTAAGCATTGGAAGACACAATTGATGCAAAGTTAAGCGTTAGAAGATAAAATTGGTGCAAAGTTAAGCATAGAAGATAAAACTCATGCAAAGCTAAGCAAAGGAAGATGTAGATTTTAGAGGTAAAAATGCAAAGTTAAGCAAAAAAGGTGGTATATACGTGATGTACATGCATGTGTAACACACGTGTGTTATGGCATGTACACACGTGTGTTACATATGCGTACGCAACACTATTCTGGTTTAAAGTTTGCATAACTAGTGTAAGGAAAATGCATTTAAATGGGGGGAAAATTGCAGAATTAAGGGGAGAAATCGAGAATTAATACAATGAAAATTAAATTTGAAAAAATTCATAAAATTTAAAATTATATGTGCGCGCACATACACATTCACGCACATGTGTTTACCAATTTTCCATCTCAACCAGCAAATCAAATTCTAATGTTTCATCGTTTTTGCCCGAATCAAAATTTGCCTTATCGATTCGAAGTTTAATTTAATTTATTAAGATTGTCCCTTTTCTTTCTCACATTTTATAATTGAAATCAAATGACCTTGGTAAACAGTCAATAGGTAAGAATAATGTACGACAGAAATTAATCGACATGATTATTGATGATTCAATTTAAATCTTTACCTTTATTTCTTATTCATTATATACTTTAGTTTTATTTTTAAATGAGTGAAATTGACGAACTTACTACCGATGTTGTTTCAACACAGCGAGACTTGGGGATATTGTATATACGTGTTCGACGCATAGAAATTTGGGCTGAAAGCGAGGTTTGAATCTGACTTATATCTTAATAACTTGTTATTTCACGCACAACTTCCCTCACCCGTTATTCCCATTGGATGCTACAATTGATGCAATACGAGATCGAATACGAGCTCGGGAACAAACAAATGGAGAACAACAACAACAAAATATATCATCACAAGAGAGACCGTACATGAGAAGATCCCAGACCGTACATGAGAAGATTAAAATGGGTTAAACTGTTAAAATTGTTCATCTGGATTAGCCTAATTTTAACAGAATGATAAGGTTTTAATAAATTATTTTAAAAATTTTCAAAGTTTATTATTTATATTTTATCATTTTATTAATAAAAGAAAAAACAAATTCGTCAGGATTTGAATGGTTTAATAATAAAGACAGAAATTTTTTATAAGAATATCCTGATGAAATAAAATATATAAAAGTAATACAATGTTGCCCACAAGTGGGTAAAAGAGGGTTTTGAAGGTGAACATTATTTATTACACGATTTGGAAATTTGGAAATAAAACTTTTTATTGAAATTGGAGGTTCGGGGATTAATAATGAATCAAAAATTAATATTTTCTCGGAGTTTATTATAAAAAATGCAATCCAATGTGATCCTCTTTGAGATGCTTTTTCAAGGTTGACGACCAATGAGCAAGGATATTTTCGAAATTCTTGTGGGATTTTATCTGCGGCGAAGCATCCAATAAAATATCTTCTAGTTATTCTGCTGTGTAATAAGATTTTGTCGATTTGTAAAGTGTCCATTTTCGTCTAAGAAGGGGATGTATGAGTCTTTTCTCTGTATTTTCCCAAGTTCAATCCCCTTGTTGTTGTTTTTAGTTTTTATAAATTTTTTCAGCTGATAGGTTAGGGCTGTTGCTAGCAATAGAAGCCAGAGTACAATTAATGTAAAACAATAAATAGTTTGAGCGATTGATGTTTCTGATAGAGGAAATTCCTTGCAAGGGGAAGGAAATTGAACATTTTCTACGTGTTCCATTGACCAAAAATCCAAAATTGTAATATTTTTCTCAGGGTTAAATTTAGATGCTAACCCAATACTATTTTGTACTCTTTCAGGAATTATTGGGACTTTTGATGTAGAGGAATTAATAATTTTATTTGGTTTAGGTGGAATAGTGTTAGCGTAATAGCCTATTCGTTCTCCTAATTTTTCTCTATATTCAAGATTTTCATCCTCATTAGACATAGAATATTGCTGTGTGAATTTATACAGAAAGAAAAATAAAATGAAACAAACAAAGCAAAATTCAATTTTAATAGTAATATGACACATTTTTAAAATGAAGTGGGAGATTGAAAAAATGAGTAAAATTGGGTGTATTTATACGGAAATATCTGTGGAAATAGTTCTGTTCCTATCTAACATAAGCAACGAATCGATTTCACCCATGGCAACAAGTACAATCCCACCAGTTGGAACCGGTTCATTGAAGGTCATTCTTATACTAGTAGTACCATTCTTTATTAAATCAAACATCTCTGGACCATTATCTTCCTGACTATTTGTGAGGTTAAATACGAAGAAGCAATATCCTGCATATGCATAACGAAACATTGATATACCGTTACTTTCAAGTGATCCAGCGTACCCTACTGCTTCCTGCATGTCATGATAAATTCTAGCATAGTTTCCTTTAGGAAAATCGAGGGAATAAGGGGCTGCAGGAAAGGTGACTCCCCCAGCATTTATGGAAATATCTCTCAAATTAAAATGTTGAAAATAAAAAGGTGTTGTTTTTTGCCGTCCTACAAAATCTTTATTATCAACCATTCCCAATATAATTCTTCGAGGCACATGATCCGTCCATATGTTAGCATTAAAGTCTGTTCTATTTTCACTGATGAATAGGGATTTCAGAGATGTTTTTCTCATCGGGTATCTTGCAGGTTTTATTTCAAGTTTCTTTGCAATATCAAAGCCTAGGCTGTCCATCAATTCAATCTGCTTTACATATAATTTGCAAGCCAAAATTTCTAGATGGTATTTTGGGGCAGTGTCCCAGGGAGCACTAAGTAGGAAACTTGATTCATTGGGTAGTAGTTCAATATCAACTTCACATTGGTTTACTAAATATCTTGGCTGATTACAAATATCAACATCTAATTTGGCCATAAATTGTGCAGTACGCGGATTTCCATTTTCGTCTAAGAATAATCTTTTCCTTGATTTAACTCCATATCCGTTAGAATCAACTCCTGGGTATGTCTGTGTAGGTCCATCATCGTAATAAATAAATAATCTTTTCCTATATCAACAAGTTTCCCATCTTTGTCTTCTTTTTTAATCCTAAGTTCGGTAAAAACATATGTTTTAGCTAAATCAATATAATTGGTAGTTGCATGAATTTTAAAATGAAACGGGGTAATATTTACAGGGTTAAGTGTAAGTAATTCAATAAATGATGAGTTGCTAATACTAACATTTGTGTGGGGAGTTTCGAAAAATGATAAAGCATTTGTTATTGCGTTGCCAGAATCGCGATCAATTTTCTGATGTGCGGACATTTTTATTTAATAAAGACCGAATGTATCTATTTTTTGACGTTTCTTTTTTGGGGTGAGAGATGGGGGTTTTCCAATAATGAGTTGATGACTTTTCTCTTTTGAAAATGATGAATGAGGTTTACGTTTTCTTTTGAGTCCTTTTATACTACCCTTCGCTCGCAGGCCCGTCCCAAACTGTTTTGGTATTCCACCTTTTTCAAGTAATCTGTCCAATCCCCGTTTCCCTTCACTTATAACTGTCTGCTTAAAATTTGGATTGGAACGCTCGTTGCCATATTCAGGATTTCCCACACTTTCTAAAATTCTTCCACCAGTATCCAATGCCTCTTTAGCTACAGCGGTACCCGCGCGTTTAGCATACGGTAAAAGGAAGCGCCAAAAAGTTCTAAGTACATCCCCAACTCCGCCACCCGCTTGTCTTCCATATCCACGCTGATAGGGGTTAAGTCCGCGAAAGTAGAAATAGTTTTCGTCAGCGCCTCCACCTATTTGACTAATTGGTGTATGATGGTCATCGTAACCAATTGTTCTCGGGTCAAAGGGAATATGAACCATGTTTAATTTAGAATAGTTGAAAATTTATATGTTGAAAGAATGAAATATATAATGAAATTAGGTAATTAAATATGTTTGGGAAATGTTAGGTAATTAAATATGTTTGGGAATGAACTCGATGAAACTTTTAAGGTAGTTAAAAATAATTTATTTAAGAAGATAAAATTAATAATAAATTTATTATATAAATTAACGATGTGTATTTAAATTATATTATATGCATTTATTTTAGTCTAAATACTTCTTTAAAAGGCACATCTACAATTAAGTCCCGCCAAATGAATAAGGTAAGCACCATCCATAAATGAAAAGCATTGAATTTTTCTGCACCCATACAGGTGGTTGCAAAAATTTTTATTTCTGCACCCATACAAGTGGTTGCAAAAATGGATTTATTTCTGCAACCATACAAGTGGTTGCAAAAATGAGGTTATTTCTGCACCCATACAAGTGGTTGCAAAAATGAGGTTATTTCTGCACCCATACAAGTGGTTGCAAAAATGGATTTATTTCTGCAACCATGCAAGTGGTTGCAAAAATGGTTTTATTTCTGCACCCATACAAGTGGTTGCAAAAATGGATTTATTTCTGCAACCATACAAGTGGTTGCAAAAATGAGGTTATTTCTGCACCCATACAAGTGGTTGCAAAAATGAGGTTATTTCTGCACCCATACAAGTGGTTGCAAAAATGGATTTATTTCTGCAACCATACAAGTGGTTGCAAAAATGAGGTTATTTCTGCACCCATACAAGTGGTTGCAAAAATGGTTTTATTTCTGCACCCATACAAGTGGTTGCAAAAATGAGGTTATTTCTGCACCCATACAAGTGGTTGCAAAAATGGTTTTATTTCTGCACCCATACAAGTGGTTGCAAAAATGGATTTATTTCTGCAACCATACAAGTGGTTGCAAAAATGAGGTTATTTCTGCACCCATACAAGTGGTTGCAAAAATGGTTTTATTTCTGCACCCATACAAGTGGTTGCAAAAATGGATTTATTTCTGCAACCATACAAGTGGTTGCAAAAACGAGGTTATTTCTGCACCCATACAAGTGGTTGCAAAAATGAGGTTATTTCTGCACCCATACAAGTGGTTGCAAAAATGGATTTATTTCTGCAACCATACAAGTGGTTGCAAAAATGAGGTTATTTCTGCACCCATACAAGTGGTTGCAAAAATGAGGTTATTTCTGCACCCATACAAGTGGTTGCAAAAATGGATTTATTTCTGCAACCATACAAGTGGTTGCAAAAATGAGGTTATTTCTGCACCCATACAAGTGGTTGCAAAAATGGTTTTATTTCTGCACCCATACAAGTGGTTGCAAAAATGAGGTTATTTCTGCACCCATACAAGTGGTTGCAAAAATGGTTTTATTTCTGCACCCATACAAGTGGTTGCAAAAATGGATTTATTTCTGCAACCATACAAGTGGTTGCAAAAATGAGGTTATTTCTGCACCCATACAAGTGGTTGCAAAAATGGTTTTATTTCTGCACCCATACAAGTGGTTGCAAAAATGGATTTATTTCTGCAACCATACAAGTGGTTGCAAAAATGAGGTTATTTCTGCACCCATACAAGTGGTTGCAAAAATGAGGTTATTTCTGCACCCATACAAGTGGTTGCAAAAATGGATTTATTTCTGCAACCATACAAGTGGTTGCAAAAATGAGGTTATTTCTGCACCCATACAAGTGGTTGCAAAAATGGTTTTATTTCTGCACCCATACAAGTGGTTGCAAAAATGAGGTTATTTCTGCACCCATACAAGTGGTTGCAAAAATGGTTTTATTTCTGCACCCATACAAGTGGTTGCAAAAATTAGAATAAGTTGACCAATTTATAAAAAGAATAAATTGGAAAAATTAAAAATTAAAATGGGGTTTTAATAAATAAAAAAAGAAATTAGGGAAAATTATTAAATTTTTAAGGCAATCAATTTTTAATAAGTTAAGTAAAATTTTTATTAGAAAAGGAAAAATATAGTTTTAAGAACGGGACTGTCTATTAATTTTTGCACAAATAAGATCTTATCGCAAAAAAACGCCGTCCTTGAAAAAAAGAACACTTAAAAATTTTCTTCCATATTCCCCAAAAGATCACCATATTTTCTATGTGTTGATCCAAATTAAAAGAAAAATTAAAGTTAAAGATTAAAAGAAGTTTGGAATTAAATCAATATAAGGTAAAGTTAACTTTAAATTAAGTTGACATTTTGAGAGTTGGCATTTTGTCGTTGTGACATTTTGTTATTGTGGCATTTTGTCGTTTTGACATTTTGAAATTTGGGATTTCGTAATAATTGGCTTATTCCCCTTACATTCTGACTTCCGTCCATTTTTGCAAATCATTTTAAATTTTTTCAGAATTTTTGATAATTTTATTTCCCCCTTATTTTTTAATATTTTTATTTAATTATTAATTTTTATTTAAATTTATTTTTAATATTTTAGTTTTTAAAATTTTAAATTTAATTTTCAATTTAAATTTTGATTACGAAATTTCGACTCGACATTTCGAAATTTCGACTCGAAATTTCGAAATATTTTCTAAAAATTTTGAAATTTTTTAAATTCCCACAATTAACCAATAGAAGCCAAACTTTTTTACTGTAGAGAGAATATTTTTTAAGTTTTCCCGCAACTGATCTTGGGAGAGGGAAAATCTATTTTTCCTCTCCAATTGTCTTCCTCCAGCCCCGCGGAAATAACTTACCCCTACATTCTGACTTCCGCCCTTTTTTGCAAATCATTTTAATTTTTTTTGTAAATTTTTGCGCATTTTATTTTCCCTCATTTATTTAATTAATATCTTTATTTTTAATATTTTTTAATCTTAATTTACCCGGTCCCCAACATATTTCTGTCCCCCTCCCCCAATTCTCTGTCAAAAATATTTCACCCCCAGATTGAATCCTTGTACTTGTACCTTGTCACATGTCAATCAATCAAAGCCTGTCACTTATCACGTACCTGTCACTTGTAGTTGTACCTGTCAATCAATCATAAGCTGTCACTTTTCATGTACCTTGTAACTTGTCACTTGTACCAATACCTGTCAATAAATCAGAAGTTGTCACTTATCACTCCGGGAGCCGAAGAGTTTCCCACACCCTTTGGTTTCCCTTTGTCATGCCGCATTTCCCGCACCACTACTTGTACAAGTACAAGGAATTGTTGGTGTGGGAGGTGGAAACCTCCCACACCCTTTGGTTTCCTCTTTGTCATGCCGCCATTTCCCCGCACAAGTGCGGGGAAATTGATGGGGCGGGGGTGGAAACCCCCTACACCCTTTGGTTTTTGCCGACAGACCCCTCCCCCTCTAAAATGTCCGCCAAATAGGTCGGACATTTTGGGGGGGTGAAACCCCCCACACCCTTTGGTTTTTGCCGACAGACCCCTCCCCCTCTAAAATGTCTCAGTTACAACTGAGACATTTTGGGGGGGGGGGGGTAACTACTCAGGTCAGTTAATATTTCTTGATTCTAAAATATAGGGAATAGATTTGATCCGTCTATATTTTATGTGGATAATGTTAAAGAAGCTTAAACAAATACCTCGGATAACCAAAAAAAGAAATTATATAACTTCGGCTCAACGGCATAAAAAATTATAAAAAAATTCTGGATTTTAGGAGGCCAAAAAATAAGGATTTATTCTTTTATTTTACGTGAAAAAGTTTAGTTTTGTATTGTATTTCTGGGGACCTTATTCTTCTACTTATTTTTAATTAATGTGAGATAAGAATACACGTTTCACGTTTATATATGTGAAATTATTTTTATTTTATTTATTTTTTATTATTTTATTTTTATTTTTTTATTTTTTAAATTTATTTTTTTCCACCCAACTTACTGATGGAAATTTACAATTATTTTTGAAGAACTGTGGTGTGAAAATACCAGAAATTCCCGAATTGTCGAAAAAAATTTCAGGAATCGAGAACAGGAAGATCCCTTGTGTGTATTAACTGGAATCTAATTTTATTGGTTCTAACTAGAGACCGGACTCGAGTGATCGTTCGATAATATCGATATCGAAAAATATCGATTATCGAAAAATATCGACGATATTTTTCGATATTTTTTTCCAGACGGGGGAAGTTGTACAAATGACGGAGGAAGTTGTACCAATGACGGGGGAAGTTGCACCAATGACGGGGTTAGTTGTACCAATGACGGAGGAAGTTGTACCAATGACGGGGGAAGTTGTAGCAATGACGGGGTAAGTTGTAGCAATGATGGGATCCACCTAAATCCCACTATATCTCCATTAATCCCTTTATAGTCCTCGATATCCCTCTAATCCACCAATATCCCTCGATGTCACGTAAAAGTTCCTTTATCTTCACCTTAATCCCTCCAAATCCCCTTATATTACTCTTACTAATTTTACATCCCGAGACTGAACCGTGCAGACTGATGACTCAGGCAACTAGAGCCGGACCGGATCCCGGATCCGGAACCCGGATTTGGGACACGGACTCCGGAAAACCGGCCGGAGTCCGGTCTGGCGCCGGTTACTACTATTTAATGTAAAAGAGAAATAAAACTTTAGGCCAATATATTAAAATTTAAAAGAAATAAATATCGAAAAATATCGAACATTTTTCGTTCGATAATATCGATTATCGAAAAATATCGAAAAAATCAAAAAAATTATCGTTCGATAATATCGATAATCGATAATATTGACATCGATATTTTCCATCGATATATCGTATCGATCCGATCTCTAGTTCTAACCATATATTCCTCAAGTTTTCGCAATTTTGTTTCAGTTATCTTATCTGTTCGTCTTACATGAATACCAACAATAGGACCTATAAAATTATTAAATGAACAATAATTTCTATCAAAATTTTTAGTTTTAATTAGAGTTGGGCGGTATCGGTTTGCGTAATAACGACGCCGATCAAGACTGCGGGATAGGGATTGGCAGGAATCGCTATTTACTAAAAAATTTAAAAATTTTAAACATTAATTTTCCTCAATTTTGTCTCTATATAATTTCAAAATTTTCACCTGCGGTCTGAAATATCGATTTAAATCAAGACGGTGCAGCTTATTAGGGCCGATTCTGGCTAGGTATCGGTATCATTAAAAATCTGGTCTGATTCAAAAACCCAACTCTAATTTTAATTTAGAAAATATTATACAGTACCGCATTCAAATGGAATTCTCGAAATCATTTGTTTTACTAACTTTTCTGTTTTTTTATTTTCTTTCCAAATATATCTGATTAGCTTCAAAAAATTTTTAGTTAATATAAGATTTGTTTTCTTACTTGCCCATGGAACCAGTGTGAAGGATTTGCATGGTATTTAAAAATCTTTTTTAGCTGTTGTGGTATATAATCAAATGCGCGAATTCTCTTAATATTTTTAAATTATATTGTTATAGGTTCAAATATTTAAATTAGATTTCAGACAATTGAAATAATTAAGCTGCATTATAGCTAGGTCTTTTTACTCTGATCAGTTTCGGGGCTTAAGTGGCTACATTATCATGATTAGCCGACTTTTTTCTATTTTCTAGTTGTTTTCTACACCTATAAACACTGAACTTTATGTATACGTTAGCTTACCCTCCACATCACCGGATATTTAAAATAAGGTACAAAAATCGGGACACGCCCAAGTAGGCGCGCGGCCAAGTAGGCGCAAAGCCATAACTACCTGAAAAATTTATGGACCTTAACAATTTTGGTACCAATCTCTTTATCTCGTTGAGAGGAATCGTTTAATACCAAATTTGGTAAGATTCGGAAATTGTGAAGCAAGTTATGACTTTGCGCCTACTTGGCCGTGCGCCTACTTGGGCCGTACCCACAAAAATCATATAGTAAAAATCATATCCTATCATTATTACATCAATTATAAGATTGAGATGATTTTTTAGAATACTCAAAATTTAATCAGACTCACCATATCTTGACGAAATTGAAAAATTAATATTCTCTCACTTTGTTCTAGATCCAAATATTCATTTAATGGAATGAATGGCCGAACCTAGAATTGAAAACAATTTACTATTGTTAGTATGGGGCAAATTATCCAAACAAAAGTAAGATAAAATATATGGGTAATTAAACAAATTTTAGTTTTCCTAGGATCTCCTAGATTTCCTCCCATATTACCAGATATTTAATAAAGTACAGGGGATTTTGTACTGTTACGAATCAGTTAAATATAAGAATAATTGACTTTGAAGCAGGGCTGGGCGCAATTGCGGATTGCGTTTGCGGATTTTTAAAATGAAATTGCGAGTTGCGGATTGCGAGTTGCGGAATTTTTTTTCAATTGCGCCCAGCCCTGCTTTGAAGGACATGTCTTTATCAAATACTTTTCCTAGTGAATCATTTTTCTGAAAATATGTTTAGAGCGGGTGCTACTAGAAAATTTCAATACTATTATTTAAAACATTTACATGCTTTGCATAACTACAATTTGAAGTTGAATCAAATAAATTAAACCATTTGACACTATATTTGTAAAATCTTTTCAAATTTTTTATTACCATCGTTCTTCTTGATTCTAAAGCATATAGAAGACAAATACTGTTGGTTATTAAGAATGATTAATAAAATTTTTGTAAATTTATATATGTAGTAGGTATCAGTTTTCTCCAGAGTTAGCGGAATCGGGATCCCGGTCGGATTGTTAATTAATTTTTGTTCGATTTTACTCAGCTTAACAAATCTTTCGCATGAACTATGAAAGGAAGGGAGATATGGAAAATGTTTGGAGATACAGTAAATACAAGTTATTTGACCTGAAAGATATAAATTACCGAATTTGGTGCGTCACAAAGCCAAAACCCCAATTAGTAGCATCAATCTAATTAAAAAATTTAATTAAAAACTTTCTTTTTAATTGCACACAAAAGGAGAAAATATTGAATTAAACAGATTCAATATTAATAAAATTTGGCTCAAAATCGGCAATTTTACATACTAAAATCACAAAATATCTAATCTGCCATTTTATAAAGGGCGACAAAAATTAAACGGGCACCTTATTTTTGGCATAACTTTACTCAAATTGTCAGAATTTAGGCCTTATTTAAATGAAATATCTTTATATGTATGGCCATTTTTAGATACATAACTAGACTTTTACCTACCGGACACACAAGAATGCGTGCTTTATAACAATCGAAAGGATTTTGAATATCATCTATTGCAGACTGGAATCTATCACCCAAACGTGAAAGTAATTGTTCGTTATTTTGCTTTTTGATAAGTCGACGTTCTGTTGATAAATAACTAAATATCTAAAACGTAAACAATGGGTCATAGCCGACTAAAATATGCTAATCATTTTTTCAATCCCAGAACCGAATCAAGAAAACTTCAGTTCTTACTCGTTATCAGCAGCTTTTATTCTCCTATATATGACATATAATATTAATTTAATTTGAGGTAGCAAGGCAGGAATGTACCAAGTAAATTAGGTATAATATTATTGTTTTAGATTTGTATAAATTGAATAATTTAGTATATGTAATTTATATATACAGTATTTCCTCTAAATTAGCCCCACCCTCTAAAATAGCCCCACCCTCTAAAATAGCCCCACCCTCTAAAATAGCCCCACCCTCTAAAAAGCCCACCTATAGAGGGCAATCGAAAAAATAACCCCAGGGGGCTATTTTTTTCAATTGCGCCCAGCCCTGCTTTTAAGGACATGTCTTTATCAAATACTGTTCCTAGTGATTTTTTGCTATTTTCCTAATTATAATTAACTTTTAATTTAGTCCGACCATTTTATAAAATTTATTTATAAACATTAAATACTTTTTAAATTTATTCTTACCCGTGTATCTATTTTCCGCTTTTCATAATTATCATATAATAAGTAATATCCAAGTAGACGACGAAGATATATTATTTTTTGTCCAAATGTCATTTGATAATATGCCTCCTTTAATTTATAAAGATTTAAATTAAATTTTCCATAAATGTTCTAATAGAAGCCCTTCCGAATATGAGCCCATGCCTAATAAAAGTCCATTAATATGACCAATTGAAAAATAATAGGCTAATAGTGTCCATGCCCTAATAGAAGTTAATACCTTACGGTATTTGAAATGACTTTTACGGTGATTAATGCCTTTTATGGTGCCTAATGATTTTAGTTAATTAACATTTAAGCAAATTTTATCAACAGGTTTGCTAACGGTTTTCTATGGTTTTTTGATGTTATTGTATTTGAACCCCATTTTCTCAAAAATTATAAAGGACGGATCACGTGATTACTCCAGTAAATCCCAATCCAGCTTAAAACTCGTAATTTTGTGATTCAATCCCAGAACGCCTGTGATCACGTACCGTGCCATAGTCTAATTAATGTTAATAGTGAAAAAACTAACCGTATTTAGTGTGCTATCATTTTGTATTTTAACATAGTTTGGCATCGTATAGTCAGAATTATCGTTACTAAATTAAATCGTTAACGAGATAGTAAGGTTGGTGTCTGTATGCCCAGCCTTTTTTCTTTCTCCCAAAATTCCTTCTAAATATTAGCCTTCGGTATCCCATCAATCAAATACTGATAAAACTTTATACCAGGGCTGCCAGGTGTACTTATTTTGTAAGTACAGTACTTACAAATCGACCTTCTTACCTACGAAATTGAAAATGTACTTATTTTCAATTTAAATGCACTTGTAAAAAAAGTACTTATTTAAATTTTTCGAAAATTTTCACAATTTTCGCCTGCGGCACTGAAAAAACTCATTTGGATAAGAATATAAAATATTTGAGCTAAAATAAATTTTTTTAGATTTTATTTTTGGAGTGTAATTATATTTTGAAAAATTTTCCCCCTTTGTACTTCCAAATTAAACTTTCTTTACATACATTTAACATTTTCTAGATGGCAGCCCTGCTTTATACTTTTATATAGAGCCCGGACCGTACCGTACTACGGCCGTATTTTTCGGTATTTATCGGTATTCCGTATCGGTAGTACGATACGGAATACCGACCGATAAAATTTTGAAGTTGATCGGTATTTATCGGTATCGGTATTTTTCGGTATTCCGTATCGGTAATACGGTACGGAAAAACTAAAATACCGATACTACCGACCGATAAAAAAAATCAAGGAATCTGTGACTTGGTTTACCAAAATTCTTAAAATTTTTGCCTGCGGCGCAAGAAAAAAAAAGAAATCTGGTGACTGGTATACTAAAATTCCCAAAATTTTCGCCTACTGCGCTGGAAAACAATGAAAGTTGTAGGATGATCTAACAAAATTCTCACATCTCTAAATCCATTTTATTCCTCCGGTGTCTTCCAAATCAATCTTATCCTTCCAAATCATTATTAATCCCCGATATCCTTCCTGACATAAGCATCTAACAACTTATCCACATAATAATCATGTCAACAAATCCCCAAAATCCATTTAAATCCACTTAATCCCTCCATATCCACCGATATCACACCAAATCTAGCTTAATCCCTGATTTACCTCTTTATCCATACAAATTTATTTATAAAAATAATTCTTGTTTAATATATTAATTTTTTGAAAATACGGTACGGAATACCGATAAATTTTTACCGGTATTTATCGGTATCGGTATCTTTCGGTATTCCGTATCGGTAATACGGTACGGTAAAATTTTGAGATTCATCGGTATTTATCGGTATCGGTATTATACGGTAATACGGTACGGAATACGGTACGGTACGAAATTCCGGGTTCTACTTTTATATGTCCATATTTTTCGATTAATAGTCCATATAAATCCCCCATCCCTACTTTAATTAAAATCATTTTTATTTTTAATCATTTAATTCTAATACAGACAATAATTTATTATTTAACAACCTTTCCAACTTTGTGTCGCATTTTTTTTCTAATTTCAAAAAAATATATAATAATAAAAATAAAATTATTTGTGTTATAATAATTTTATTAAATTTTAAGTAACATATTTTTATTATATTTGTTATATTTTGCTTCATTGCAACATTGGAATTTTTTGTAATAGTACTAAGTTGTTGAGATTTAGTCATGAAATTGTTAGGTTATTTTTGTTTATTAAGGATATTTTATTATTATAAAGTAATAATTGTGACTACCAATTGAAAAACGATTAAAATCTAATAATTCTTTTATTTTTTATAACTTGTTTTTAAATATCTTTAAAATGAGAAGTGAAAAAAGAAAATTAGAGGGAAATTAAAATTTGAGGGAAAATGTTCTGCAACTTTAACAGAGGGGAATGTTACTTTTTATAAATTTATTTAATCTGATCTACATTAATATTATAAAAGAAATATTTTGAAACATGTTCTAGTCGATCTCATATCTTGTATAAGCGTGTTTTAATGATTTATCTATTTTAGTAATAGTAATCTTTGAACTTCACATGAGTCCAGAAAGCTAGCTCCGGCTCGGCGGGTTTAAAATAATCTCCTTGGCCAGAGCCTATATTTTTCAGTTCCCCATGGCTCTTGCCATCAGTGATGTCAAAGTTCCAAAATTTCTCTGGAACTAGTTCCAGTTCCAGAACTAGGTTTTTAATTTTTGTAGTTCCAGTTCCAGTTCCGGAACTCCATTTCTAAATTCCTTAGTTCCAGTTCTGGAACTAGTCCCAAGCTAGTTCTAGTTCCAGATTTATAATTTTTTTGAATATGAAAAGATTTATCAATTTTAACAAATATTAATTTATAAAATCATCTAGTGTACGGCAAAATCGCATTCACGGGATCCCGTAACGGGATAATAATAATAGATATCGGGGAGATCAGAGGATTTGAAGGGATTAAGGGATTTAAAAGGATATCTGGGAATATTTGTGGTGATATCTGGGTTATAATAGGATTTTGAGTGATATCAGAGGATTTAAGGAGATTGGATGGATTTAGAAGACTGATTAATGAGACCGATGAATAAGAGGCCAAAAATTAATTTTTTTCAGCGCCGCAGGCGAAAATTTTCTAAATCTCGAAGGCCGTAGGCCAAAAAATTTCACTTTTTTCCCCAAACCCTTCCCCAAATTTTTTCCTTTTCCCCATTTCGGGGGGGGGGGGGGGTTCCCCCTCACTCCCCCCCCCCCCCTTGGCTACGGGCCTGATCGGAGGATTTAAGGAGATTGGAGGATTAACTGGAGGATTAAGAGGCCAAAAAATTCAATTTTTCAGCGCCGCTGGCGAAAATTTTAAGAATTCAGGAGCTCAAGCAGCTACTTCATCGAGAAAATTTTGTCAAAAATATACCCCCAAGAACTGGTTCCATAACTAGTTCCAAAGCAAGTTCCAGACATTTACTAGTTCCGTAGTTCTAGTTCCAAACTAGTTCCAGCATTTACTAGTTCCGTAGTTCTAGTTCTGGAACTGGAACTAGAACTAATTAGTTCCGGAACTGGAACTTTGACATCACTGCTTGCCATACACCCCTTAAAGAAGGTGAAACAAAAAGGAAGTTGAAAAGAAAGATAGTAAAAAGGAGTTTGAAGGTTGAAAAAGATTTTCTGTCATTTACTCGCATAGTATCGAATTTCTAGATGAAAGAAATTTTTATGTGAGGAACAATTTTGGGTTCCCAAAAAATATCTGTTGGATATGTTGAATGAATTTATGATGCCATTCAAAATAAGTATAACGTCGATGTAAGCTACCTTGATTATATGAAGGCATTCGACTCGGTTCCAATAAATAAGTATATTATTGTAAAACCAAAAACGGGCTGGTATTGACTGAAAGTTACTAGTTTTCTTGAGGATTTTCTATCAAATATAAGAAAAGATTCAGAAATGCACAAATATCCAGGATTTAAGTGCAATAATTTATAGTAATTTAACATTTACAGATCATACAAGTAGGGACATACAAGCAGACATACAAAAAACGCTTATTTAAAGCGCTATCTAATATTAGAATAAAATAATGAAAAAAAGGGAATTAAACACCTTAATACTAACTTACAAATTATATTTGAGATCACAATTAGAATACGCGACAGAAATTTGGAATCCGACACAAAAAAATCATATAACTAAAATAGTGAAAGCAGTTTATAACAACTTTATGAATGCAAATATAATCAAAAATAATAGTTCTTTTAAATAAAAATGAGTAAAATTAATCTACAAAAATCTAATCACATTTCTTTTATTTCCATTTTGCCTTGTTATAAGCCTTTATGTGCTTCCCTTTTAGCCAGATATCTGCCCAATTGTCAATACAAATATTTGGACTTTTCCAATAATTCCATATATTACGGATTATATATTTTTGGTGTTTATTATGTTGTTTGTGTAATAATTCACAAAGATTGCAAAGGGGATTGTATGAGGGTGCATAACTTCCATTTATAGCAGTAATATACGATTGACGACCTAGAGGGCTATATTTATAGTAATTCGAGCGATAGGTTGTTTTTCTGTATGTCTTTGTCCATTCAAAATATCTGAAAATTTAATAGAAAATTAATTAATCTGTAAATTCAAAAATCCACTGTTATCCCTTAATCCCCCGATTTTTCTTCAATTTTCTCTTTATCACTACAAATCCGATGATAACTCTTCAAATCCCCCTTGCAAATCCATCGATATCGTTATTACCCTAAATCCACCGAATCCCCCATAACCCCTGCTGTTTCCTTGATATCACACCTAAATCACTCAATACTTCCTTTAAGTTGTAAACTCAGGTTTCTTCTTTTTTCAGCAAAAATTTTGAGAATTTTGGAAGGTCACCGAGCCAGATTTCTTCCTTTTTACATAGTAACCTAACCGAAGATTTGAGTTATCCTGAACCGAAACCGTTACCCAAACCGAAAATTTTCATTATCCGGTCTTATTTCGGTTGCTAATAAACGGTTCTTGATTTTTCCATTATGCGTTTTTTGCCCTTTTTGACATTATTTGTTGTTGAGTGTGGACACGAAAATTATTTTTATCAATTCAACATACTTCATGGATACATTAAAAAAATCTAAAAATACCTACTTTAAATATTCTGTTTTATTCCTTTGCAAATACAGTAAATATTCGGCTAATTCTGCTGTATTGTTAAAATCATCTACAGCAATATATACATTATCGGGTATCTTTGTTTTCTTAAAAACACGACGACTAAGTACTATAGGCACAATTAAATGTTTCAAATACCAAAATTTTTCTGTAATGTAATTTTTACAAACTGAATTTTCGAATGCCAAATAGAACATATGATTGGCTGAAAATTTGGAGTTTATTATAAATTTTTTATATTATTCCCAAACATCAAGAATTATCAGAAATGGAGAAGCTACTTAAATTTTAAAGCCTAATATTCCGTTTTTTCATTAGAGCCCAAAATTCCTCTGGATCCTAAAACTGTAAAAAACACTCTAAACAGTAAACATCTTTCGATTAGACTTTTAATTAGAAATGAATAACCCTAGAATAAGTAATACTGTCAAATTTCCATCGGGATCAATCTTATGTGCGTTTAACGGGACATAAACTAAATTTATAATCATCTCACCTAATTCCTGATTGAGGCAGTATTCAAAATCGCATTTCGTGTTGCCAGGACAGTTCCCATATAAATCAATCTTTATTAACCTACCAAGCTCCGCAATAAGATTTTCTCTCTTAGATGGCGTAGCTTATAACGAAAAAATTACGGAAAGATTAGAGAGAATTTTAAGGATAAAATATTACAACAATCCGAAAAAGCTTTCATTGCCAATTTTGATTTCCTTCTTACTTTTTCTAATACCTTAGAAATAGATTATAAAATTTATAATTGCTTTTTACCTCCTTTTCCGACCAAAATTCATCCACATGGCACTTGCCATTACAAGGAACAAAAGTATCATATGGGTAATAAATATCGCTATCTACACGATAAGTCATTGTTATATTGAAGAAATCAGGTGAAACATCCTTTATAATTTAAGAGAAATATTTCACAATACACTTGTAAAAAATCATATAATAATGATTAGGGCAGGGTATAATAATGTGTATTAATTATGAATGTTATTAATTTACGTACAAGTGAGATCAGACTTAAAATAAAAATTTAACAGAACTGTGCATGGATACCTAGTTTCAATCCCCTATTTTTTAGTCGGCACTGAAAACTGTAAATTCTGCCTCTTGGCCCTTCAATAGGGTTGGAAGCCCGGTCCGGTCCGAAAGATAGTTGGGCATTGAATTTTGGCCCGAATTTTGGCCGAACCTCAGCCCTACTCTTCAATATTTTCGATTTTCGCCTGCGCTTCAATAGTTTCAAATAATTTGACCATTTAAAAATTTTTGCCATTTTGACAATATTAGAAATATAAATCTGCTAAACAGATAGAGATATTGACATCACGGATATATCCGGATGCGGATCCAAAATCCGTGTCCATGCACAGCCTTTTATTTACTTTAAAATGTTCATAAGTGTATGAAGGTGATTCATCCAAAAAGAAAATATATAATTGATTAGAAAATCTTTTTAAAGGCAAATCTTTGTGCTCAGCCCTAATATGAAACATAATTGCAGTGGCATTCATATACCTTCAATTTTTTCAAATTATTTTCTTTAATTTATTAAAATCCCTACAAATCCTTATCTGTTACATATTCACATTCGTATTTACATTCATCTGTATTATAAAGTCCAGTTTGAATATCAATTATATTGTCATTATCAATTAGATTATTCCAACCAAGAATTATTGGTGTTGACTAAAATTTTTGGAACCCTTATGCACAGCCTTTTATTTACTTTAAAATGTTTTTTTTAGTTTTTCAGGTATTATCACCAATGCTGGCTATTGGGCACTTGTTGGCTCCGGCTCCGTGCTTTTAAAATCTTGGCTCCGGGTGGAAAATCAATGATAATATTATTTAGGGGGGATTTGGGTGGATTATGAGAGATATTATATGATATCAGCGATTAAGAGGGATATCAAGTGATTAAGCGGGATTTTAGTGGATTAAAGGCCCCGGCTCCGCTATAGCCGTCTCCCGAGCAAGCTCCCGGAGCCATACCCAGCACTGATTATCACCAATTTTATTAATAGTATACATCGCAATGTGCACAGATCTTAAAAAGTGAAAGGCGAGAGATAAAAGTCAATTTTAAAAGTGAAAGGGGAAATGCGAAAGTCATACGGATTTGATATATACAATGATTTGAGTATTTTACTCAGTCAGGTTCCACTATTTTTTAAATTATTTTACCTTGCTTGATTTTAAATTATAACAAGGTGAGGAACTATCACATGTGATGTTTTCAATTTCTAATAATGAATCATTAAATTTTTTTGTTAAAAGAATATAAATCAAACCCAGCATAAATATTACCTTAAGAAAATTTTAAGAATTTTTAATGTTTAGTTAAGCATATTTGTGGGTGTAACTTCATACCCTGGTAGGAGTTAGCCCTTAAGAAATTAACATACTGTGAATATTTTAACACATTTTAATTTATGAATTTTTTTACATCCTTCACACATTTGTTTGTTATCAGAGATAATTGAATTAATTGGAATATAATTTAAATTTTTGTTTAATTTAATAATTATTGAACGGATTGTATGTGTTCTAAACCTCATTTTGATTAATCTTAAACATTTATTTTAGTCATTTATTCGTAAAAAATATTTTTAAAAAATTTAGAGATTTAAATATGTTGCAATTTTTTTCGATTTTTTATAAAGAATAAATAATCAGTTATTTGAATCTGGCGCAAGTAATCCGGAATTTTAAAAGTTAATTCTCGTTGTAAATTGTAACTTTTATTTATAAATAAGATTTCTTGTTAGACTGAATTTGTTTAATTAAAAAGATCAGCAAAAATAGATAAATAATATGAGATTAAAAGGATAATCTTATTTTTTGTTGAGTTAATGCAACTTTAAATATCATCGAGTTAAATTTTGGAACAAAAGTGTTAACTGTTTACTGCTGTGCCTGAAGTAAAGCAGATGGGATATAGCTATTTCTAGAGATGTCCGAGACTCTTGGTCTTGGAACCTTTACTTTTCTTACATTTCATTTTTGATGATTAAAATTTATTTTAAGCAAGATAAAGTTGATTTTTTGTCTCGAGTCTTGTATTAATTTTTGTCTTGAGTCTTGGAGTTTTGGTCTTGGTTTTGTAAAAAATTTTGTCTTGGGTCTTGGAAAAATTTCGGTCTCGGACATTTCTTGCTATTTTTCTCCTTCAGCTAGTGCAAAAGGTTATTCGGTGTCAAAATGTTTCTTCAAAACAAACATATCTTTTTAATACTAAACTTCCTCTCATTTATCTTAAATTTGTTTCTTTCTTATCAATGTTTTACAACTTCCTCATTTTAACCTTCTTCCGCCCATTTCTTACCCTTATAAATACTTATTTGTTTTCACCTTTTCAAGCTTATTTTGATTAAACTTGCTCAGAATTTAGACTAAACTTTATTTAAATAAACATAATAAACTGTATAATTATTTGAGTTAGGTTTAGTAGTAAAAAGAAAGTTTAACTCTTTATTATAAGAACCGGGACACAATATTTAAAATAATCCATTAATAATTATTAGGGATCGGATTTTTACGTTGAAAAACTTTTAATAGTTAAATAAATAAGCAAATTATTCAAAACATATTTTAATTTTATTAATTATTTAATTTTATTAAATGCTTTGAATTTTTCAAATCGTGAATGTTCTTTGAGTAAATACATTGGAAAAAGGCCATAAGTTTTCAAACGAAGATTCTCGCCACGAATAAATCCATGTTTAATGTGACTTCTCACAGCTAGATAAAATAATTAAATTAAAGATTTATTACATATTTACGTAAAATAAGACGTCGGGAAATTATCGATTTACACGAATTTTCGATAATTTTCGGTAATTTTGAGAATTTTTGGCTGGGGATTTTCACGTCCCCAATACTGGACATTGAGACCATGAATGATGTAAATATGTAGACATTCAAGTAGAGTCAACGTATTGATTAAGAGCGTATCAACCGTGATATCTAAGGATAACAAAAGATTTGAAAAAATATCAATAATTTTCGAGGAAATATGGCGAAAAAATTAACGAAAATTATCGATTTTTCCAAAAATCGATATCTCTTACTCCTATCTTCTCCTATGTATAATGTAACAAATTCATTTATCTTACCTATGACATCTCCCTTTTCAGCTGAAATCTCCTCTGGTGTCCATGGATAATCTAAATACAAGATTATGTTACGCGACACTTATGTAGATCGTTTTTAAATAATGAGCAATGTTGCAAATATTGGTAGCCTTTGGAAACTGTTTGCTCCTAACGTTTTTCGAACTCGTACCTGCTTAATTTTTTTCGTTCTGTACAGAAATTTATACCACTAAGAATTATACAGACCAGCCAAATTAAACTCAGCAACTATTCAAAAGATCATAAAATTACGATTTAAAACCTATACTTTATTTAATCACGATACACTTTAGCTTATTTACGCTACCATATTCGTCGGGCTACACAATAAATAATCACCCCAAAGTCACAAATTACGCAAAATAGGATTAAAAGTTATTAATTTATTGTGGTTGTCGTCCCAAAATCGAAGAAAAAACCAAAGGATTACATGCTCATTTCAAAACTCATCATGACATTTTTAAAGTTTAATGAATTTATTTGTAAATAATACCTGAAATTGGCGAATATTTAGCGGTTGCCTCCATTCTATTGTCTGAATTATTAATATTGTATATATCCATAATTTTATTGAGAAACTCTAACTCAAAGCTGTTTCGAAACAGCAAGGGTCGCTGACAAGAATTTTGAGCTTTTTGCTACATTTAAACTTTTATTTCTTTATATTTGGGCACATATTTCCATTTCGTTTCGGACTAAACGAAATAAAAATAAGCCTTAATGACAGGAATTTTTGTAAAATTTTTTAGAATATGTAAGAAATTTTGTCCGATAAACTTTTGAACTTTTCGAAACATGCTTACCAAACCAATATTCCCCATAAAAATAATCAAGTGTATGTAGATTTCCGCTAGCTTCTCCTTTAATAGATTGCATCAGTTCGTAAACTATTCGACAAGCCTTAAAAAACTATGTTTATCAACTAAATTACTCCTTTAATAAGTGATATATCAGCTACTTACTTACCTAAAAATCTAAAATTTTGTGTATAACTATAGCAGAATGGATTATATATATTAAACTTGGAAAACTATGAATCCCGAAATCTTATCTAGAATTTATTATATATACCTACATTACTACTTAATGTGCACACCACAAATTGGCAATTAGCAAGAATACGAGTTATTGCCAAAGTTTCAATTAAAGCTTCTCTTGATCGATCTAATCAAATGAATTTTCTGTTAAATAATCCGATATAGAATATATTTTCTATTTTACCTTGGACAAATTTTTTCCCGTGGTATATTTCATATTTATTTCCATATCTACTTTTAGCTTCTTTCAACAATTGTTTAAGCTCAGAATGATCTGTTGCAATGAATACCTTATTTCGATTTTCAGAACTAATCTTTTTATCTTCTATCATAACTTGGAACCAAAAATCAACCCATTTCTATAAATATCTATTTAAATACTTTAATGTTTAAGATAGCAGGATTATCCAAAGACTAATGAGAAAAGTCAACGATATCTGCATCTGGATCAATGTTTAAAATAGGGGTGGTGCGGGGGAGGCCAAAAGTAAGTGAAAATAGGGGAGGCCTCCCCCAAAATAGGGGAGGCCAAAAGTAAGTGAAGTACTCGGTACGGTACGAGCACCAATATGAGGCATAAACTCATACTTGATATTAATAGAAAATTGAAAGAAATATCCTTAATTTCTTTCATCTTTCCTATAGAGTAGGGAAAATGGTTTTTTGTTTTTCCCCTTAAGTAAATAATTTTAAAAATTTAATTTTGTTTCAAAAAAATTTTTAATGGAAAACCCCATGGGTTTTGGCCGTTTAAAATTCTACTACCAACCATGTAATGCTGAAGTTTTTGTAATTTCGCTTCTTGTTTTTTGTCTGTTAGTCGAACATGAATACCAACAACTGGGGCTAAGAGAATAGTTAAATTAAATTGAAAATATATAATTCTGATACTTAGGGATCGGATTTTTAGGTTATAACCTATTTTTTCTGCGAAATAGTCCTGATGAATTGAGCTCAAAACCGTTGTTATTTCTTAAAAATCTTTTGTTTACGGGGAGTTATTATGACCTATTTGAACCTATTTTGGCGTTTTGCAACCTAAAATAGGTTGTAACCTATTTTGGATATTTTTGTGATTTATTCACTTTTTTGTCACCTATTTTGGGCTTTTTTCACAAAATTTCGATTTTTAATAAAAATTTTCAAAAATTTTTGAAAAAAATTTAAAAATTTTCAAAAATTTTGTCAATTTTTTTATCGGCTCAAAAATTTTTCTTCGATTTTTTGAAAAATATTATCCTCAAAAATTTTTCAAAAATTGAATTTTATTAAAATTTCTGCATTGGGGCTGAAATTTATGAACTAAAATAGAAATTATTAGGCATTTTTGACTTTCTTGACCATTATGTCGACCTTTTTTTGCAACCTATTTCTTTATTTTTACAACATATTTGCCTATTTTTGTCACCTATTTTAGATTTTATACAACCTATTTAGGTACCTATTTTAAGGTTTTTACGACCTAAAAATCCGATCCCTACTGATACTGATTGTATAAAATGGATCTTTAAAACAGCAAAAAACTCGCGCCTTTGCCTATTTCGGAATTCTGGACCTCGTTTTTTCAAAAAACGTCGCTAAGACTTACACTAAAATACATAGTACCTTCATTTGGAATTCTCGAAACAATTTTATTCGTCTCATTTTTTGTTCTTTTATTTTCTCTCCAAATATACTTGATTAACTGAAAATAAAAAAATTTCATTCATGGAAGTATTAGCCATTATGTCATAAAAGTTAGCTAATAATTTTTGTTTAATTTTTAATATATTTTTATAATTTTTTCTCGAATTTTCCAAGATTTAGGGTTACTCTAGTATCTGGACCCAATCTAGTATCAAGTTTTTACTGTACATCGCGTGGAAATACTTCTTGGCTGTACTTTAGCCGGTGGCCCACTCAGAAACGGGTCAAATTATATACTATTCGATTCGTCTCGATGAGCTGAGTCGAATGGTACCACTCTTTTTTTGCGGAAATTCCTACGAGCCGAGATATGGGTCCTTAAAAACCGAAAAACCATAGAGGGGACCAAGCAATTTTTTGGGGAGAAAAATTCGAATATGCAAATAATAGCTCATTCGAAAGAGCTCGTCGAGCTGAGTCGAATGACACCAAATCAACGAAATCCGACTTGATTTAAGAAAGTTATGAGTATTTGTTTTAGCTCCTTACCTTTGGTCTACGTGCAGGTTTTTCTTGCTGGGGAGGAAGCCAGACATGCCGACCGCAGCTAAAATAGGCATAAGTTAATGTTACGAGCCCTCTAACTCGTTCAATCCCGGTGATTTTGGTGTCATTCGACTCAGCTCGTCGAGTTCTTTCGAATGAGTTATAATATGGTGAAAAAATTTTTAATTCCAAAAATCACCTCTTTCGATTAACAGTTTTTAGGGGCCTATATTTCGGTCGAATTAAGTCGGATTTCGTTGATTTTGGTGTCATTCGACTCAGCTCGACGAGCTCTTTCGAATGAGCTATTATTTGCATATTCGAATTTTTCACTCTAAAAAAGTGCTTGGTCCCCCCTATGGTTTTTCGGTTTTCAAGGAGTGGTACCATTCGACTCAGCTCGTCGAGACGAATCGAATGGTATATAATTTGACCCGTTTCTGTATGGGCCACCGGCTAAAGTATATCCTACTTCTTAATTGGGTCCAGGACTTGGATTTCCCGAAATCTTTCAGTGATTATTTTAGGAAAATTAATAATATGTATCAATATTCGGTACTTACCGGGTTTATTCCAGCCAAAAAACAATTCATATACATGACTTTTTATATATCCGAAAAAAATAATTTATTTTTCATTCTATAGATGACCCAGGGTACCTCTCGTAACAGGGTGTGTGCTCGGGGTTGTCCTTTCCAAAATTTTAAAATAGGGCGCAGCCACTCAAAAATGGGGCAAAAATAGGGTGCAGCCCCGGCCATTTTTACAAAAATCTAAAAATTTGCAAGACTAAACCCGACAGTACCATATTTTCACCTGTCCATGGAACCAAAGACAAGGATTTGAATGGTATTTTTGAAGAAATTTTTTAATTTCCATAGGAGCAACCTCTGGTGCATGTGTAAATCTTTTATTGTGATTGTTTAACTTAAAATAATTTATTGTGTATGAAATACCCGTTTAATGCGTAATTTTTTTAAAAATCTATTCATTTTAATTTTTTACTTAGTATTTCAATGTTTAATTTCAATAATTTTTATTTCACGTCTGTTTCTGTACCGAAATTTATCTTTAATTGTTTAATCAGTTTTTTTATTACTTTCCCTATTTTTGAAAAATAAAATTATGTAATTATACAATGTCATTTGATTTTCCAAGAAATAAAATCCTATTAGACTTGTCTGTTCCATTATAACTTCGTAATGGAAGAAATGGTTTAATCTGAAAGGGAAAAATATTTACTTATAAAATTTATGCCATAGCTTTATTTAAGTTAAAGATAGTTTTGATTAATTAAAGCCTATATGATAGAGAATTAAACTATAAAAAAGTTATTCAAGAATTTTCGAGGTGCCTACATTTTGTTTCTATACGCACCTCCTAGAGGGAAATTTTTTGCCATTCTCGAATGAGTGGTTTTAAAATATTGCAATAGAAGTTCAATTTTTAATTAAAAAATTTTTCCCATTTTTGCGATCTCGCGTTTTTTCTATTGAATTTTTTAACTTTTACGCTTACATGTTTTTTATAACTACAATTAGTTATTGGCTCAAATAGTTCATTCCATCTAACATTATATCCCCATACATGAAGGTTCTCATTTTCAAATATAAGGGTTCGTCCTGTGCCGGTTGAAATTGAAAGACAATAACTGTTATACAAAAAAGTTTTTTGAACATGGTATACTGTATTTCCTCTAAAATAACCCCCATAATTTTTTCGATCGACCTCTAGAGAGGGTTATTTTAGAGGAAATACTGTATACTATTTTTTGAATATACCTAGCATGGTGAATTAAACAACCAAAACCACAAAACATATCATTTAACTATTTAAAGTAAATATTTAATGATAGGATTTTGGTACTTGTCGGTTATCTAGAATGCAGAATTTTAACTAGATGTATATAATTATATTTTTTATTGCTAATCCCGCAGAAAACTTCAAATTTTTCAATCTATTATTTTTTTAATTTTATAGACGTTTTCCAACATTTAAGCCTCATTAAGTGAAGTAGTAACATAGTCAAAAACGGGAGTTTTGAATTTATTATACAGGACCCACTTGTATTAGATTATCAATGTGTATAGTATCCCGATCCTTAATTTCCTTGAAGCCGTTTAAATGTTTTCAGCCCTTTTTTATAAAGCCTAAATAATGCCAGCTTCTAATTAGCTGAAAAAACCAGATATCCATCTTATTTAATAAACGACCATCTAGGAAGTTTTAATGTGTAATCTGCTTATATAGATAACTAATAACTACTGGAATGATTTTATATAAATTCCCACCTTACAGACAAGATAGCGAGCTTTTGAGCAATCATAAGGATTTTGAAGGGATTTAATCGCGGATTGAATCTTTTTACTCATGGATGAAAGTTGCTTATAATTACTGTTTTTAAAATGAGATTTACGTTCTTTTGTTAATTGTTTAATTATCTAAAATAAGATAAGTAATTACTGTCGATTGTATATATTTATTCTTTAGTCGAATGTTACCATCTCTAACTGTGGAAATGCCCCTGAAGATTTAAAAGCCATAGGGGGAGGGGGAGCAACTATGGAGTTAAAAATTTAAACGTGTAAATTATAGCTCATTCGAAAGAGCACTAAATTCAGTTCATAACTTTATTTTAATTTTCCCGGATATAGTTTAGTATACCGGAGTTTTAGTTCCATTACAATACCCAAACCATCCGATTCGTCACGACGAGCTGAATCGAACGGTATCACTCCTTTTTCTGGAGATGCCGTATCGGAACTAAAACTCCTTTATATTTACTAAACTGCAGCCTTTTTCCCTACTAAATTTAAGTCTTATTATGGGAAAACAGAAAAAAATTTAAATTATTTTTAAAATAACTAATGTTAAAATAAAATTATAATATTAATTATTACATGTTTTTCTATAATATCTTTTTGTTCAACATTCTCTAACATATTTGATGAATCAAATCCGTACAATCTCAAAAGATATGTTTGTTTTTGAATAAGTGTCATTTTTGAATATAAATCCTTTAATTAAAAATTTTTAAATGAAAATAGTTATTAAATTTTGTAAAGGAAAATAAACTCAATTCTCTCCATTTCAATCCCGAATCCCTTTACTGACCTTTAGGGGTTGTTATTTTGTTATTATTTCCTAAGATTTTGTTTTATACATCAAAAGAGATGTTCCCTTCGGGTACACCCCAATGTACAGCAAGGCCAACGAACCGCAGAGCTATAAATTCATTAAAAATTATCGAATCTGGGACGCCATGGTATGGTTCGATTCAGCTCGTCGAGGTGCATCGAACCACACCAGGGCGTCCAGGATTCGATAACTTTGATAACGAAGCGTATTACCTTTGCTTTGCTGTACCTTTGGACGTACTTTTTTTTCAGCCCACGAGTATATTTAAATTCAAGGTTCTGAAAAATATCCAGGTAATCTCAAAAATTTACCTTGCTCAGTTTTAAATTTTCATTAATTTTTGGAATATAGCGCAAACCGCTGCTAGAAATAATAAAACAACTTTCTTTTTCCTTCAGATTTGTATAAATCCATAAAATTAAAATTAATATTACAATTATAGTCAGATGTTTTTTATAAATTATTTGTGTTATATATTGTTTATATAATTTTGTGATTGGAATTTTATTACGAATTGTTGTTGATCTCATTAATATAATTTTAAAATTATTCTAAGTTAACTAAAAATTTAATGAAGCTTTTTACGCCAAAATTTTCAGCTTCTTCACTGACTCTATAAATTTTGAGAATTTTGGAGGGCCAAGAGTCAGATTTTTTTCCTTTTCATCTAAGTATGCGGAAATTTTGTAATTTTGAAAAGCCACGCAGAAAGATATATTTCGTCAAATCCCTGGAAATTCGAGGTAGGACGGTCTAAGTTAATTTTTGAGTCAAAAAATCGAGCATGTAAGTATTAGCTTATTCCTAAGAGCTCGATGAGCTGAATCGAATGTCACCAAAATCAGGTCGATTCTATGATTCTGAAAATATTACAAGCAACTGAATGTTCGCTGGTAACTCGCTTAAATAAAAAAATTTTTTTAGATAACCATATTATTATTTTTCTAACTAAATAGTTACTTAAATTATATAAAAATTAAAACTAGTTTATAATATCGAATTTATTTTGAGTTAATTCCGTCTCGTTTTTCCAAATTTTTATTTAATTCCAAAACAATTTTAATTTCATATAAATAAGCAACTTCTCCTTTGACAAAATTTTTTACTTAAAAAAGATGCGTAAGATTAGATTAATAGCGATAGAAAAAAGTACATTTGTTGCAAAGTACTTGTTTTCTAATGAAAGGAAAGATATTGGTTAAGGACATTAAATTCAATAGACATCTTCTACTAAGGGTGAGCCTTTCCAAACCACCAAAAGGGGGCATTGCTTCACAAAAAGGGGGGCGAAAAGGGGGCATTATTTTAAAAACTTAAAATTGATTAAAGTTTCAAGTGAAAGCTTAATTTTCCACGCAATTGAACAAATCATGTTATAAAATACAGAGATAATATGCATCAAAGAAATTAAACTAAAGATCTTTCCCGGATTTTTTTTGCGAGCTAGAAGCCAATAATCTTCCCTTTTCAGCGCCGCAGGCGGAAATTTTGAGAAGTTTGGAAGACCAGAAGACAGATTTTCTCCTTTTTCAAAAAAGATCAGAAAGGTGGCATGTAGAAAAGAGGGAAAAAGGGGGCGAAAAAGTCAAAAAGAGGGAAAAAGCCCCCTAAAGGGGTTAAAAGGGTCACCCTGCTTCTACTTAATCGAATCATTCTATGTTAAAAACACATTATTTTGGCATAGATTATACCCTTCAAATATACTTTATTAATAACTAAACGAAATGGTATTTAGTATTAATTATAACTGTAAACATTTTTTAATGAATTGAACTCTTTAGGATAAAAATTTTAGTTTATTATCCGATTTCTCGTGCCTTTATACATACCTATATTGAATTTAAAAACCAAAAATAGAATTCTAAACGAATATTTTAAATTCAAATTTATTCTATTTAAAACACATATACGGGGTAAGTGGACATCAGGCATTCTTGGAGGACGAAGGAGGGGATCCTAAAGATGAAAATAAAAAAATTTTTAGACTTGGTTACGATAAGGAGTCGAACGATACATCAGTAAAACTGTTTTTATCAAATTAATATTAGTTGAAAGTCAAAATTTAATAAAATAAGTTTATAAAAATTTAAAAAAATATTTACGAATATGTAAATATATCAATATTTTTATCATCCTATAAATTAAATTTCTAACATATTTTTATTATAAAAAACAAATTTTTGTCCATTTTTACACAATTTTCATCAAATTCAGTTCTTTTATCAATTCCTTCAACAGATCATTAGAAGTGTCTCCTTCTTTAATTTCCAAAGGTTTTTGTTGTTTTGCTTCCAATTCAATTTCAGCTTCGGCCTTCTTTTGCTGCTCTTTAAGCTCAAAAGCTGCTTCAGCTTCTTTAGCGCGTTGAATTTCTTCAAGCTTTCCTTCTTTTAGAAACAATTCAGTTTTTAATTTTCTAAATAAAAATTATTTTTTCCTTAAAAATAAAATTCCACTTTTTACCTTTCCATAATTAAGAAATTTTCTCTTTGTTCTTCACGTGCTCGCGTTCTTCTTCAACTTGTTGTTGTAATTCTTTTATTTGAGCAGTTAGTTTAAGGTTTTCTTCTTGTTCCTCATTTTTTAATTTTTTTGTCATATCCAGAGCTGACTTTAAATTTTCTATAATATATTTTAACATTCCTTCTTTCTAGAGCCCGGAATTTCGTACCGTACCGTATTCCGTACCGTACTACCGTATAATACCGATACCGATAAATACCGATGAATCTCAAAATTTTACCGTACCGTATTACCGATACGGAATACCGAAAAATACCGATACCGATAAATACCGGTAAAAATTTATCGGTATTCCGTACCGTATTTTCAAAAAATTAATATATTAAACAAGAATTATTTTTATAAATAAATTTGTATGGATAAAGAGGTAAATCAGGGATTTAAAGGGATTAAGCTAGATTTGGTGTGATATCGGTGGATATGGAGGGATTAAGTGGATTTAAATGGATTTTGGGGATTTGTTGACATGATTATTATGTGGATAAGTTGTTAGATGCTTATGTCAGGAAGGATATCGGGGATTAATAATGATTTGGAAGGATAAGATTGATTTGGAAGACACCGGAGGAATAAAATGGATTTAGAGATGTGAGAATTTTGTTAGATCATCCTACAACTTTCATTGTTTTCCAGCGCAGTAGGCGAAAATTTTGGGAATTTTAGTATACCAGTCACCAGATTTCTTTTTTTTCTTGCGCCGCAGGCAAAAATTTTAAGAATTTTGGTAAACCAAGTCACAGATTCCTTGATTTTTTTTATCGGTCGGTAGTATCGGTATTTTAGTTTTTCCGTACCGTATTACCGATACGGAATACCGAAAAATACCGATACCGATAAATACCGATCAACTTCAAAATTTTATCGGTCGGTATTCCGTATCGTACTACCGATACGGAATACCGATAAATACCGAAAAATACGGCCGTAGTACGGTACGGTCCGGGCTCTACTTCTTTCTCTATTAATAACTGTTTTTCACATTGTTCTTCTTTTAATAAATTTTTGAATGATTATACAGTTCGTTGATGATCCTCATTTATTTTGTTGTTGTTTTTCTAGAAATTAAAAAAATAAATAACTCGAAATTATTTGAACCAAGGGATTTGCTAAATCGGGGGTCATTATATCAACATTCAAATCGAATTAGAGTACATTTTATAAGGAACCTTGGGAAACGAAATTAAAGAATGTTGTGACTTATAGGGGTTTTTTGGCTGTACCGAAGTAGTTAACACCCCCGTTACGGGACAAATGGATGCCGCCACCCTTTTGATTAATTGCTTAACCGCAAAGATGATTTATGTTCGCGCACAATGGAAACCTATTGACAGGTTTTGTGGGGGGAGGGGTCCGCTTCCGGTAAACCAAATCCTAAAGAAGGGTTTTGAGTGAGAGGGGAGGGGTCCGAGCCTAATCCTGAAAGGGGGTTTTAGAGTCTCGCGCATCAATTAAGTGGTAGGGGGAAGGTTTTCTTGTACCAATTAGTTGTATTTTGTTCCCGCACGTGTGGTAAATTGTGAGAGGAAGGGTGTAAGGGAAGGTTACTGTCCAATTAGTAGTGAGGAGTGAGAGGAGTAAAATGAGTGACGAAGAGGAGATTTAGAAGGATAAGTGGAGAAGTAAAAATAAAGAAAAATTGGATGGCACACTTCCCTTACACCCTTCAGTTTTAATGTTTATATTTTTCTTTTCTATTTAAACTTTATAGAAAAATTTGGGTGTTTATCTTTGCAACACCAGATGTCTTCTCGTTTAATTTTTAGGTAATTAACATAAAAATTGGCGCTTTTCTATTAATATTACGTGACGGATCAGAGAGAGAGTAATAATATTTATTTATTTGTCAAAAATTTTAACTTTAGTTTTATGTTTTAAAAAAGTTTTTATAAAAAATATGATGAACTGGACAACAGGAGGCTTCGAGTGCGTGACCGGTCTCCATTGCGTGATACCGGTCACGTATTCAAAGCCGCTATTGTGCATCCCGGTAAAAGTCAATTACACCGAATTTAATGAATTTTTGGCAAACCCGGAAAAGTTTATTAATAATCCATCTTATAATGGTTCTGAGTCTATTATTTTGTGTTTAATTTTATTTTTAATTCTTTTCTCTCTGGTTCTTCAAGTAATAATTTATTTCCTTTATTATCTCTTTTTTTAAATCTAGTTTTTTGCACTGTGGCAGTCTCGGCGCAAACATGTGGCTCGTGATCGTTTTAATGTTAAGGAAGCGGCAATGGTAATTTAAAATATAAGTACAAAATTCATTATCTATTTTAAGACAGTTAATGAAAATGTTTTGCCTTCCCCGTTGCTTTTAGATCTCCGCCGTAAGGTAAAATTTTTGCTCATTAATTTTTCCAAAATATTTTATTTATAGAAACACCCTGAGATTATAGAGATGAAATCTTTTGGGACGCATACAGAGAGAACACTCAAAAAGATGGAGCGCCTTGTAACTGAAGAGGCGCGTCAGCACTCATTGTAGAAAATTTAAAGAATTTAGAAAGATTTAAAAGAATTTAGAAAAAATAAATAAAAATAATTACTCATTAATTTTTCTTTAAATAAATATATATTTTTAATTTGTTGTGTTAATTATATATAGGTCGTACCAATAGTTGGTGATGGTGGAGTTATTGTTGGAGATGTTGGTGTTGGAGATTGAGGTTCTTTAAAAAGAAATTTTTTAATTATAAGTTTATTAAAATGTATTTATAAACAAAAAAATTTTTTAATCGTACCAATAGTTAATGATGGTGTTGGAAATGGAGCAAATGTAGAGGAAGCAGAAGAGAATGAATAATCCACAAGTTTTTTAAATTCTCCCTTTAAATAATAAAAAATTTTTTAAAAAATAAAAAATTTTTACAATTTGTTCTTCAGCCAAAGGATTATGTTGATTGTCTTGTTTGTAAGGTGAAGAGGTCTCATTAATATTTTCACAAGTTGTTATAATTGGAGATGTTAATGTTGAGATGTAAATATTTTCATCCTCCTTTTCAAACTAAAAAATAATAAAATTTTTAAAAAGTAAAAAGCTTTTACAATTTGTTCATCAACCAAAATTATTTGATTTAATTCATTTTCTTCTTCCAACTTTCAAAAATAATACAAAAAAATTCTTTTTTTAATTTTACAATTTGTTTTCAGCCATGTAACATCATTTAAAATCCCATTCACTACATCAGACTTTAAAAATAATAATAAAATTTTTAAAAAATGTAAAATTTTACAATTTGTTGTTTATCAACAAAAATTTTCTGATTTAATTCATTTTCTTCTTCCAACTTTAAATAAAAAATTTTTTAATATAAAAATTTTTACAATAAGATTATTTTCATTTTCATCCTCAATCAAATTATTATTTAAATTTTCTTCTTCAAGCTTTAAAAAATATTAAAAAAATTTTTAAATAATAAAAAATTTTTTTAATATAAAAATTTTTGCAATCAGATTATTTTCATTATCATCCTCGTTCAAATTATTATTTAAAATTTCATCCTAAAAAATTTTTTCAAAAAATTAAAAATTTTTACAATTTGTTGTTCAGCCAATAAATTTTCATTTAATTCATTTTCTTCCCCTTCATCAGCCAAATCTTCATTTAAAATTTCTTCCACATCCATATTATTATTTTCATTTTCATCCTAAAAAATTTTTTCAAAAAATTAAAAAATTTTACAATTTGTTGTTCAGCCAATAAATTTTCATTTAATTCATTTTCTCCCCCTTCATCAGCCAAATCTTCACTTAAAATTTCTTCCACATCCATATTATTATTTTCATTTTCATCCTAAAAAATTTTTTCAAAAAATTAAAAAATTTTACAATTTGTTCTTCCTCTTCCTCATCCAAATAATTTACATTAAAAACATCCTCATTATTAAACTTAAAAAATAATAACAAATTTTTCAAAATATAAAAAAATATTACGTCATTTTTGAAAATTTTTTGCAAGGCTTTGTATGCTGCTGATCTTAAAGGTCTATCAAATTTATTATGCATCTTTTGTTCAACATCACATATTTTTTCAAATTTCATCTTTTTATTATAGGGTATTTTATTTTTCTTCTTTTTCTTCATATTAAATTTTTTAATTAAATCAGGACAATCACAATTTTCCTCACTCTCCCTAGATTTTTATCGAAATTTAATTTTAAAAAATTAATACCAAGTATTGTCACTCGAATTGTCATAACCCTTCCATTTAATCAGATATTCAACTTTATTGCCTTCTACAGTCCGTTTGTCCAAAATTTTTTCAACTTCAAATTGATCGTTGTTCAGGAGGTAGCCGAATTCACTAAATTTATGGCTTATTTACTAAAATCTTTACTAAAAACATACCAGATTTTGTTGTTTTTTGGAGTAGAAAATTCACTTTTGGGAAGTGGAACATCTAAATTTTATAAATATTTTTTATTATATAATCTTAAAATTCACCATCTGAAGTGGATTGAACCAGGTGAAAAGGGTGAAGAGGAATTTTGACAAAGTTCTTTCCATATACTTCTGAAAAAAAACCTTTTACAAGGTTTTAAAACTTAGAAAAAAAAACCTTTTTCAGGGCTACCCTCCCAACCCTCCCAATCCTTTTCAGGGTTCTACCCTCCCAACCCTTTTCAGGGTTTACCCTCCCAACCCTTTTCAGGGTTCTACCCCCCTACCCTCCCAACCCTTTTCAGGGTTCTACCCCCTACCCTCCCAACCCTTTTCAGGGTTTACCCTCCCAACCATTTTCAGGGTTCTACCTCCCAACCCTTTTCAGTGTTTACCCTCCCAACCCTTTTCAGGGTTTACCCTCCCAACCCTTTTCAGGGTTTACCCTCCCAACCCTTTTCAGGGTTCTACCTCCCAACCCTTTTCAGTGTTTACCCTCCCAACCCTTTTCAGGGTTTACCCTCCCAACCCTTTTCAGGGTTTACCCTCCCAACCCTTTTCAGGGTTTTACCCTACCAACCCATTTCAGGGTTCTACCCCCCTACCCTCCCAACCCTTTTCAGGGTTTACCCTCCCAACCCTTTTCAGGGTTTTACCCTACCAACCCTTTTCAGGGTTTGGAACTTATGCAGTTTGGGTACTCTTTTTTTTAGCCACGCCCCTTTTTCCTTTTCCATCATTTTTCTTTTACTCTTTTTCCTTCTTAACCGCAATCAATTAAGCTGAGGTCAAATTTATTTTCCAAATTTATTTAGGATATACATACAATTAAATAAAATTAGTAAGTTTAAGTATCAATAGGATAATTTTCGGCTACTTGCATTCGCAAAAACGGGTGGTCCAAATTAATTTTCGTTCCCTGAGCCATTCCAAAAACTCTTCGTCTGACTTACCAATTAAATTAAATAAATCGTGAATATTAAAATTTTTGAGATCTTCCATATTCTAGAATAAATTTAACGAAAATATTCCTAAAAAGTTTACTCAGATAGAATGAATTGATTGATAGTTGAAAAAACAGTAAATGAGGGAAAATGAGAAAAGAAGTGCTAAGGCTGACCATTCTGTCCATATTAAGGTTGATTGATGATGGAAAAGGAAAAAGGGGCGTGGCTAAAAAAAGAGTACCCAAACTGCATAAGTTCCCAGGGTTTACCCTCCCAACCCTCTACAGGGTTCTACCTCCCAACCCTTTTCAGTGTTCTACCCTCCCAACCCTCCCAAACCTTTACAGGGTAGTAAACTAGATTAAGACTAAAAGATATACCAAAACACTTTGCCTGAGCATCATTTTTGATCACCCCATCATTTTTAGCACTCTGTACCATTTCAAAGTCATCACCAGAAGAGTCGGAGGAAGTTTCAAATTTGACCTTCTTTTTACCAGAATCCTTAGGGCTTTCTTAAAAAATAAAGTCAAAAGTAAAACGATTTAACAAAACCTTTCTCCTTGTTTTCTATTTCAAGTTGCTGTTGTTGATTATTATCCATATTTAATTTAAAAAAATAATTTAAATTTTAATATTTATCTGAAAATTTTTTAATAAGAGTAAATAAATAATAATATAATAATTTTGTGTGAAAAAAAATTTTTTTATAAAATAAAATAAAATTATTTTATAAAAAATAAATGACAAAAAAGAAGAGCAGGATGCGTGTTTGGTTAGATTGTGCGCTTCTTGAAAAACAATTCAATAATGCGCACAACCTAACCAAACACGCATCCTGCTCTTCTTATTTGCAAGTATGTCCATTTAGTATAAAAAGATTAAAAAAAAGAGAGAAAAGAGAAAAATTGAGAAAGAGAAAAAAGCAGAGAAATATAGAAAGAAAAAGTAGGTGGACAATTTACCACACGAGCGGGAACAAAATACAACTAATTGTTACAATAAACCCCCTCCCTACCTACAAATTGGTGCTCGAGACTCTAAAACCCCCTTTCAGGATAAGGCTCGGACCCCTCCCCTCTCACTCAGAACCTTCCTTAGGATTTGGTTTACCGGAAGCGGACCCCTCCCCCACAAAACCTGTCAATAGGTTTCCATTGTGCGCGAACATAAATCATCTTTGCGGTTAAGCAATTAATCAAAAGGGTGGCGGCATCCCTTTGTCCCGTAACGGGGGTGTTAACTACTTACCGATTTCGACAAATGAGGTTTAATTCGAAAGAGCTCGCAAAGCTGAGTCGATGCGGGGCGAGTGAAGTCGATACGACAATCAGAAAATATCCTTCGACCACTCCCTTTGAAAGGAGTGCTCGAAGGATATTGGTGGGGTATGTGGTCTATTTAGGTTTAATTTAATTAAACCTAAATAGGTTTAAAAATAGGTTTAAAATTCTCAAAATTATTGCCTGCGGCGCTGAAAGTGTTGTCCCATCCCTGATTTGAATGCCACCTCCAATTGAATGACATTTTTTTGGGGTATTGAAAAATAGAGTTGGCTGCCATTCTATTAGAATAAATACGGTATATTTTATTTCTAAGAATAATATTTTGAATTTTAAATTAAGCCTAATATATTTATTTAAAAAATTAATTATTAAAATAATTATTCTAATATTCTTCAATTGTTTAAATTAATTAAAAAATAACAAAATCCCGAAAAAATTTTTATCTTTTAAAAAATGCTTACAAATGAAAAATAAAGTAATTTAAGAAATAATTTAAAATAAAAATAAATAGAATTAAAGTGAAAGAATTTTTTGAATTTTTTTAGATTTTTTTGAATTTTTTAATATTTTTTGGAATTATAAATGTTAATGAACTGAGAATAAAATATATAAAAAAATTTTTTTGATCATTATAAAAATTTAAATAAATTAATCAAGGAACAAAGGAATATAATGATCAAAAAAAACCCCGCTCACATTTAAAAATATAAAAGAAGAAGCAGACTATTTTCCTGTTTAATTTTTTAAATGATCTATTTCAATTTTTTAAAATTAAATTATAATAAAATTTTAAACAAGAAAATGTCTATAATTTTGAATTGTTTTTGAAAAGCCAAATACCTCAAAAAATATAAAGAATGATAGAGATATCTCGGTCAAGATATCTCTTTATCGAAAATTGAAAAAAATAATAAACAAATTTTTAAATAATTTTTATAATTTAAAAAATAAAATGAAGAATAATTAAAAAAAATTTTTTTTTAATTTTTGGAAAAATTAGGGATGTTAATTTAAAATTAGTTAAATCAGAAAAATAAATTTGAGAAAATTTACTTTAATTTTTGTTATATTTGGTTAAAAATTAGATGAAAAATGTGAAAATAAATTGATGAAGAATGAAAAAAATTAGATGAAAAATGTGAAAATAAAATAATAAATCAATATCCTTTAGGTTTTGTGAGGATTATAATTAGAGGTCGAACCAGGTCGAACCAGGCCGGATCCGGTTGTATCCGGGTTTTTTGATAAAACCCGAATTTTCTGGATTTTGTAGATTTGATCCGGAAAGCCCTATCCGGGTAAAAATTTTTGTTGAAATCCGGAAACCGGATCCGAAATTTTGGAAATTTTGAACTTATAATAAAAAGGAAAAAAATTTTTAAAAAATTAAAAATAATTTAAAAAATCAATTTAATCTTGCTGTTTTTTCAAGTCATGGGGGCAGAGGCAATCATTTCAAATAAAAAATTTTTTCAATAAAAACTCAAATTATCCATACTTTAATTGTTTATAATCATAATTTTAATGATTATTATTTCCACTACTTTCTCCTTTTTCAAGATTTATAGTATTCATACAAAATGGACATTTAAAGCTATTTAAATGTTGTGTACTAATTTGATTTGTATTTACCCATCCAATTAAACAAACTTGATGGAAATAATGTCCACAATTAAGTTTAACAATTTGTTGACCATATTTATTTTCTGCTGCACAGAAACATAATATATTGTCTTCAGAAATTTGATTTTTATCTTTATAACAAAAACTATTTTTAATAATTTTTCTGATAAAATATTGACGTGCGTGTTCCTTAAAATAAATTAATTAGATTTCAAAAAGATTTAAAGGAATTTATTTAGTTTATCATTACCCCCGCTGTATTTTTGGGGAAATCCTTGCTACGGAGCAGAGGTGGGTCGGAACAGTCCGAGGTGTCGGAAATCGGAAGAGCGGAAATCGGAACTGGCTCAAAAGTTGGAAATCGGAAATTGGAAGGAAAAACGTCGGAAATCGGAATTCCGATCCACCTCTGCTACGGAGTAAAATTAAGCTATTTACCACAATCCCCCTCACCCTTCCCATTATTGAAATAATTTTTTATTAAATTATTATTTTAATTTTTTTCCTTATCTTAAAATTTAATTAAAAATTTACATCAAAATTTTTATTTATTATTTCTTTAATACTTTCCATTTCATAATATACATTTTGCAGCTAAGTTTTAATATAATCAGATGCTTGATTATTATTCATTGTCATTATACCATATTTAAGTTGTTGATAATTACCTCTAATTCCAGCTGAATTCATAGCTCTAACAAGAAGTTTTTTATCCTAATTAAAAAAAATTTTTTTTAAAGAGGATAATAATTTGTTAAATAATTTTGGCTTAAGTTAATGGCATTAAAAAAAACTTTTTTTTTACATTTAATGGACTTTTAAAGATTTGTCTTTGGTTATCATACATATCAATCATTTTTTTGCAATCTTCATATAATATTTTATATCGGTTTCCATAATATTCATTTCCATATGTATAAGAAAATTGTAAATAGTCTTCATCGGTAAATGCAGCATTTATATTTTTAATTAAACAAATAAATAAAATAAAAATAAATAAAAGTTTTAATTTAGTTAAACTTAACATTTTTTAAATTTAATTTTTAAATAATTTAATTAAAATTAAATAATTTTAAAGCTTATTTTATATTAAAATTTTTGGGCAATCTTTTTTTAAATTTTTGTTCAATTTTCTATCATGCGCAAGAAGAATTTCCCTTCCCCTTTCACTTCCCCTTAAGCCTGCCCACACATTTTTAAATTATTAATTGCCATTCCCGTTTTTATTTTAATGACTCGAGACTTGATTAAATTAATTTTTTAAATCTCGAAAAAATTTTTATAAAAAAATATTAGTTAATTAAAAATATATTTTTTATTGCTAAAATTAACATTTTTAGTCCAAAAGATTTAAATTTAATTTTAAAAAAATTTTAAAAATTATTCTAAAAATTTAAAGGTTTTATTCTCAAAAAAATAATAAATTAAATAATTAATCAAAGAAAAATTTAAATTTAAAAAACCTCAAAAAATAAATTAGATAATTAAATTAATTAAATCCTCAAATAATTTTTTAAATTAAAACTATTTAAATAAATAATTCTCGAGACTTTAATTAATATAATTAAAAAAATTTCCCGAATTAAATTTCTCGAGAAAAAAATTTTTTCTCCTCGCTACTACCTCCTTGCTACTACTTCCGGCAAAAAAAATTTTTTCTCCTCGCTATACCTCCTTGCTACTACTTCCGGCGCCTTTCCATTGTTTTATTTATTTAATTGATTTTCTATTTTAATAATTTACTCCCACTCATTTAACCTTTTAATTATTTTTATTAAATGCTTTTTAATTTTTATTTATTTTTTTGCAAAAAAAAAAATTAATTATTACCTATTTCCGATTTTTTTCCTAATTTTAAAATCTCCTCATATTTAATCAGAGTTTCGATATCTGCGGATTTTTCCTCATTTTGTGGTTTTTTGATAGGACGATGAGGATTATTTTTTAAAATGCGGATTTGCGGAGTTTGTGTGTCTTTTGAAGATTATGAGGATTTTTTATATTTTCTTGTGGTTTTTAGGATAAAATGTCATTATTTTCTACTAGGACCTTCCAAAATCCTCAAAATTTTCGCCTGCGGCGCTGAAAATGGAAGAAATCTGGTTTCTTGCCCTTCCAAAATTCTCAAAATTTTTTGCCTGGCCTGAAAATGAACGATTTTTTGCTTAAGAATCTTCCAAAATTAAAAAAATTTTCACCTGCGGCGCTAAAAATGGAAGAAATAAAAATTTGCGACATCTTCCGCAACAAAAATGAAAGTAATTTTTCAGATAGTTGTTGGATTTTCATAAGATGATCATTATTAATAAAAAAATTGCTCAATTCAATTGCTGAAGACGAAAAATACAATGCACAAAGTGATTTTAATTCAATTTTTGTGTTTGATAATTTTTTGCGGATTTATGATATAAAATGCGGATTTTTTCGATCAAATTTGCGGATTTTTAAAAATTCGAGATCGAAACCCTGCCTTAAATGGAAGTATGCTTATTATAGAAATTATTTAAATAGAGGTGTAGCTGGTATTGAATGTATTTTATATCGAGGTCTAGTGTATAAAGTTAGTACTTATGCTCAATGTGAAGCTTAATTTCTTCATATTTTGTAGAGTATTTGTGTTGTCTTCCATTTATTTCTCTCACTTAATTTTTAAATTATTTTTCTCTAATATTTTTTATTTAATTTTAAATTTAATAAAAAATTAAAATAATATTTTTTATTATTTCAATTAGTAAAAATAAAAATTAAATTTAAATTAAAAAAAAATTAATTTTCACTGTTTAGTAATTATATGATGAATTTTTTTAAAGTTTTTAAAAATTCATTTTGTAAAACAATAGTTAATAATATTTTAAGCAAAAATCATTAAATTTTCATTGTTTATTAAATATCTTTAAAGCAGTATCTATAAAATTGCTAGTAAAAATTCTGATGCTCAAGGACTATCAAAAAACAGGTTTTTATCAGCACTGAGATGGCTATTGTTGCAAGTTAAGTTAATTAAGCTTTAACAACTCCTTTTATAATTAGATAATACCAACAAAATATAAAATATAAATTATGCAATTAATTAATAATTATTAAAATTAATTTATCAACATAATATACATATAATTAACAATTTATTTTTTTAAAATTACATTCCTGGACAAGTCATAAATGTAATGCTGGCATCTTAAATTTAATAAAAAAATTTAAATAAAATTATTTAAATTATTTTTCCTACTAAAAAGACGTCCAAGTCTCCAATTTGGTTCTAACCACATAAATGTAGGGATAGACAAATCTAAATGATTCCTTGGACATCCTGGGCATGAATTTGTAATTGGAACAGTTACACTTAAAAAATATAATTTAATTTAGTAAGAGTGTGGGCACATAGGGGACGAGCAGAGGCATTCGGTGGAATAGGATGGATCGCTCCCCGAATAGTTGGGGTGAATGACTGTTGGAATAATTCTTCTGTGCCTGGCCAGGGCAATGAGTAGTTCATTGTTGTCATTCCATAATTAAGTGTTGCCGCAGGAAATATGGATGTCGGAATTAGGGAATTATAAGAGGGAAACCGCGATAATAATAATTAGTTTATAGACGTCTCATGCATGGATTAAATGTTTAGAGGGATTAATAAGTGAATGGGCGTTTGATTAAATAACTAACTATCTCCGTCCTTTCAGTGGTAGCTTCCTTTCCTTTTATGCGACTAAGCTTTACAGCTATTTGCGTGGGCGTGCTGGGAATTAAATTTTAAATTTATCTGTACTCTGCTCAACCCCTTACAATTTTTGAAAATAATACGTTTTTCCGTTGTATTGTATTTTTACACATTTATTTATACATATTCTGTCACTATTCATATAAGGTTTCCCAGGTCGGCATGACTCAACCCAAGGTGCTTTTGGATTGAATAATTCAGTCGAAGCAGCTGCAGACATTATTGGCTATAATTAAAATAATTTGAAGAAAATTAGGCTGTAGTTTAGTATACCGGAGTTTTAGTTCCGATACAAGACCCATACCATTTGATTCGTCTCAGCGAGCTGAGTCGAACGTTACCACTCTTTTTTTCCGGAGATGCCTGTGGACCGAGATATAGGCCCCCGAAAATCGAAAAACCATAGGGGGGAGTAAGCACAATTTTGGGGTGAAAAATTCTATTTATCTCGGTCCACAGGCATCTCTGAAAAAAAGTGGTACCGTTCGACTCAGCTCGCCGAGACGAATCGAATGGTATGGGTTTTGTGTCGAAACTAAGACTCCGGTATACTAAACTATATCCGAAAATTATTTAAATAAACTAAAACAAACATCACTAGTATCAACACCACAAGCTCCTCCATCACCTGTTTTATAATGTGTTAATATTCCATTATTAAATTGATAATTTAATATCCAATCAAAATCACTTTGTTGATCAAACATTTTAATACAAGTGTCATTTGTTGTTAAAATTTGTTTAACAACCAACTCATTTCCTCCAAATTTATCAATTCCAACAAAATGACCGACAACATTTTCAATAGGCGTGGAATCTTGCCCTCTCAAAGGTTTCAAATAATCGAGCCAGGCTTGAGATGAAAGAGGTAAAATTGAAAATGCAGCTGTAGATGATATTGAAAGGGTAAAAATGAAAAGGAATGCAAGCATTTTTAATAAAATTGAAAATGCAGCTGTAGATGATATTGAAAGGGTAAAAATGAAAAGGAATGCAAGCATTTTTAATATTTTTTAATAAAAATGAAAACTAATTTTATGTTGATACCGCTGTAATATTCAGCTATTAAATAATAATTTTGACAAGTTGAACTTTTTATAGACTTCCTTGTTTTATTTTAATTTAAAGCTTTCAATGTTTATATAGCTTTAAATGGATACACCCCAACCTACCGCGAGCCCAACCTACCGCCGAGGCTATAACTTCGTCCAAAATTGTCGAATTTGAGAAAACTTAGTATGGTTGGATTCAGCTCGTCGAGGCGTATCGAAACATATCAAGTAGTCCCGGATTTGACAATTCTGGAAGAAGTTATAGCCTCGGCGGTAGGTTGGGCTCCTGTAAGTTGGCCTGCTCCCGCTTTAAATATATTAACTCAAAATTTAAAATATATGTAATTTTTTTAAAAAGTATCAAAAAAGGTTACGTGGATTTAATTGATACTAGTCTACAAACAATTGAATAAATATATAAAACTTTTCGATAAAAAAAGTTTTAGTCTGTGAATAAAATCCAAATCACACTTTGTCTCAACCGGATGCTATTTTTTATTTACTCAAAGTGCAAGGATAATTTAAATTAAGTTGATTGGACGTATATTGTGTAATAGAGCCTTTACTTTTTAAAATGGACAAAGAACGGCGCTTTAATGAAAAATTATGAAAGAAAAATGTGAGCTGCAGTTCGAGTCACATTGATTAAGCTACCGTATTTACTCGATTAATTCCCCTGCGGAATTATTTTTCAACCCATCCGTGGCATGGGTAGGGGAATTATTCGAGTTTTGAAATTTGAACGTGTAGTAGGGTATCTGGGGGAGGGGGATTATTGTTTCAACTCATCCGTAGCAGGGGAAATTATTCATGAGGGGGGAATTAATCGAGTAAATACGGTATACTTTAGCTAACTCTTTCCCGATTAAATAATGTTACAATAACACAAAAATTTATCAATAGTAGTTAAATTCTAAATTAATTTTCTTAAGCATTTGATACAAAAATTAAGGGCTGTTTTCCACTAATTAATTGGTTATCTTCATTATTTCCTCTATTTTCTTCTCTATTATTATTATTTATTAAAATTTCCTTTTGTGATTGATTAAATTTTAATCTTCTTTGTTCTTGCTCTTGTTGTAATTGCCTTTCTTGTTCCTCCATAGCTAATAATTCTGCTTTAAATTGTTCTGTTTGTTGTTCTTCTTGAGCTACTTTGATAAAATTATCGACAATAATTGTGATGGGTAGAGCTGGAAATTAAATTGAATTATTTTTGGGAATATTTTTTCAGGAAAATATTTTATCAGAATTAATATTTTTCCTTAAATATATTAATCAAAAATTAAAATCTTTCTTGAAAAATAATTAAAACTTAATATTCCTCAGATAATAAATAATTCAGAATTTTTATTTATCTTCAATGTAAAATAATTAATTCTCAGAACTTATTTGTTAGTGCATTTCCGGAAATAAAATAACAATTAAAAATTAATTAAATTGAATTTACTGACCTAATACAAGCACTCCACTCATTATAGCGGCAGAAGCAATTATTTTACCCACTAAAAATTATTTTAATTAAAATTTTAAAGGGTTTTTATTAATAAATTTATTAAAGTTAACAAAAATTTATTTCTCTTTTACTTGTAGTTGCTGGCACAACATCTCCATACCCAACAGTAGTCATTGTAACAATACACCACCTATATTTAAAATAATTTAATTATTAAATTTTAATTATTTCACCAATAAGCGGCTGGAATGCTGGTGAAGGGTGAACCTTTCTCGTCTTTCTACAATTAATTATTTAATTAATTTATTTAAAGAAATTTATGATCAACATTAATTTTCAGATACCTCAAGAAAGTATATCATAGTTGAGAAAAAGACAACCCCAGTTAACAATACAATAGTCATCATTTGCAGTTGTTTTTGACTCCTTTAAAAAGTTTAGTGTAAATTTAATCGTGATATTTTATTATATCAGTTATTATTCTTTCAGGAAAATTACTAAAAAATTCAAATATCTTCCGGAAAGTCAGAATTTTTTAGCTTCGGAACTAGGGAAAAATGCCTAAAATTTCCGTTGGCAAAAAAGACTATTTAATAATTTTGCCTTTCCGAAAATTAAATAAATTTCATCATTCCTGAATTAATAAACTTTCGGGAAAATAATAATGAGGATAACTTTCCCCAAAATAAATCAGAATCTAATTAAACCTCCTCAACAATTTGGGAATTACTTTACATTAATTTAAATTAAACACCTTTGTAATGTCATTCCAAATGTTTGTAAACCAGAAGAGAACCGTCCAAGTTTAATTATTCTAATAACTCTTAATACCCTCAAAATACGGACAACCAAAAAAGCCCAACGCAAATCTCTCAACTTTTTATCATCTACCCCCATTAAAGTCAACATAAGTTCTAAATAAAAGGGCATAATTGCTAGAAGGTCAACCTTCAAATTTAATTTAATTTTTAATTTTTTTTTATTGAATAATAACCAAATTTAGAGGTTTCAAAACAAATCTCAATTTTCTCGGTGCAGCAAAAAGCCTCAATAAATATTCTATTGTAAAGAAAGCTATACAAACACGCTCGGTAAATACAAAAATTGGATGTTCGATTCTTATTGGTTCTATATCTTCTTGAATCATTTCTGTTCCGTTTGGAAGCATAATTGTTTGGTTTCCAGAAGAGACGTATTCGATTACCTTTTAGGAATAATTTAAAAATAATTTTTAATATTTTTCGGTAAATTATATTTCTGCAATTATTTTTCCGAACTGAGTACAATAAATCAAATTTAGAGCATTTTTGGATTCTCGCCCCCCCCCATTACCTAGTTTAAGGATGATTCACCCAGTAGCTCAGTGGTAGAGCTCCTGTATATGGTAAACGAAAGCAACTAGCAATAACTGTCAATCGTCCCCGGTGGCTAAACTTTTGCTAAACTCTTTCTCTAGTTCTAGTCTTAGTCCTTCTTAATGTTTATCATTAATTTTCCTCAAGTATTAATTTCCGGAAATAATACAACTTAGAAATTAAACGGATCCATTGATTCCGGAAGTAAAAGAATTATTATAATCTTCTATAGGTTCGACAAACCTGAAAATCAGGTATTGTTCCAAAACTTAGGCCAAGAACTGATATCATAACAAACATTGTTGAAGATAATTCAAAGACCTTTGCCTACAAGTTTATAAAATACTTGATTTATTTCCACACAAAATGACCTGCATAGAAGACCCGGGTCTCTCCAAAAAAGTCCACATTCTTCGTCTAAACTGTCCAAATCTCAACTTTTCAAAACTTGTATCGTCCACTTTATCTTCTTTACTTGACTCTAAAAGCCGTTCAAGTGGTGAAACTGAATCAGAACAGCAAGCGCCTTTAAATCAGAATTATTACCCAAAGGTGATTTATCTAAATAATCAACCAATATAGCTAGTTGGCACACGCCAAAATTCAAGTTCAGCACTAAATGCAGACGGACATAATTCAGGTGGTTTATGCACAACTCCATTAGCATAGTATTGAAAAACTGCTTCAAAAGCAAGTGGGGATCTCTTAATTTGGGATTGTTTTTAAAAGTAATATTTTTCAGAATATACAACATATTTTGGAGAATAAACAATAAATCAAAATAAAGCTAAATTTTTAACTGTCCGGAAGACAAAAAAATAATGATTTTAACTAAATTCACCATCTTCCCTGAAACGGTGCAGGGAAAATCTTATTAAAACCTTCTCAATTAGGGTTGTCGGTTTTTGGAAAATCTTCGGATATCCGGAACCAAACCGATATCCAAACCGAAAAATCATCGGTTCTCGGTTCAGTTCGGTCCAGAACCGACAACCCTACTCTCAATTAATTAACTAAAGCATTCTAAATACGAAAATAAAATAAATAAACATAAACTTTTCATAAATTATTATTAATTTGCAAAGTTACTTGGAAATAATAGGCACGTTCGGGGAGCAAAAAAGCATCGGCAACCTAATTATTTTAATTTTTTAATTTATTTTTTTAATTAATTAAATTTACCTTTAATTTCGCTCTATGAGATAGCTGCACAAATTTGGTAAGGAAGGTACTTGGATCAGCATGCAAGAGAGCTTCAACAAGAACAAAAAATGGTACTCCTCCAATGTTTAGTCTACATGATTTAAAATAATTTTGAATTTATCTTATTATCTATATTTCGTGAATAAAAGATAAAATTATAAATATCAAGAAGTCACAAGATTTGTTTGTTTCATAACACAGAAATTCTTAGGCCCTTTAGTTAGAAAATCCAAGTTTGTCTATAAGATTCCTTATCTCAGGGCAATCTTAGCCTTACTCAAAACTCAAAAATATTTAATAGTGCTTGTGTGACTATGTTAATTTTAGTAGTTAGTGTGTGCTAGGGTCTACTCCAGAAATAATAGTCTCCCTTATTCTATTGTTATTCTTGCATTGTGTTTATTAGTTACCTCAAAACAACAGAATTTTCCTCTTCTCTAAATTCCGATGGTTGTTTAGAGATCCTCTCATTTTCCTTTTCTTCTGGTTTTATTTTTATTTTTAAAGTTTTATTTCCATCGCTTTTTTCAATTAATGGATCCTTCTCTAAATAAGTCAAATTTTCATCTTCTTCAATTACCGCCAAATTTTGAAAATTTTCTGATTTTGTTTGATTTTCTGATGTTGATAGATTCTGTGAATATTTTTTGTCTAAAAATATTTCTTCTTTCATTCCCCTACCAAAAACGAGGAGGGATCGCCTTGCATCCAAATTTGGTCCAAAACTGTTCCATTTTGTCTTTCTGCGTGATTCATAGCGTCTGTTTTTCTGATTGCAAGGGACCGTTTTTTCCTGTGTTGTTGCGCTGCAGCCATCATGTTTCCAGAAATTCTGATTTGAAAAATCAATTTTTAAAAATTATTCTGATTTTTTTTGTTTAGAAAATTAGTATTTATTTAAATGTTTTTTGTATGTTTTTATTTTTTGGTCAAATAATTTTTAAGGGAAAACATCGAAACAAACAATTAAAACAAAAATAAATTAAAACAAACAAAAACAAATAACCAGAACAAATTAGTTATTAATCAGAACATGAATAAACAGAATATTTAAATCAGAATAGGTAATTTGTATTAGAAGAAAAACATAATAGAAATCAGAATTTTATCCAAACATGAAAACCAGAATTTTATTAAAACATCCAAAATAAATGGGTATAACAAATAAACAGAACAAATCAGAAATAAATCTGAACATGATTAATCAGAAATATTTAAATATAAACCAGAATAATTAATATTGAAGAAAACAAAAATATTAGAAATCAGAATTTTATCAAAACTTGAAAACCAGAATTTTATTTAAACATGAAAAAAAATAAATAAAACAAACAATTGATCAAACATAGAAAAGGAAACAAACTAAACATTCGAACAAAAAAAGTGAAACAACTATGAAACAAACAATTAATTTATGAACACGTGATAAACAATGCTTCAACTAAATAAATAAACATTTAAAAATAAAACATTTTGGGAAATTTAATAAACAAACAGCATTGTTTGTGTCGAAGACGTCAAAAATATTTATTCATCATTTAATTTAATCTAATAGAAGCTATTATTTTGGCAAAAAATAAATAGAAAAGGCATTTATTTCTTTTTTTTCAATTAAATGCTAACACAAAAACCTCAAAAAGACAACAAAAATAAACACAAAAAGAAATATAATAATTGACTAAAACCCCCAAAATTTTTTGTGGAAAGCTAAAATTTAATTTAATTTAATAGAAGCTCCTTTTCTTTCTAATATTTTTTCCAGTTTTATTATTTTTAAATTTTCTTTTAATTTTTATTTTTTGTCTAAATGAGTGTTTAATTCATTCGTTGTTGACTTAAGTTAATTCCAAGTCCCATAACTTTATAAAAGGATAAACATAATAAAATAAGCATGGAATCATTTGATAGAGAATTAAATTTGCTACAAAACAAAATTTAAAATAAAATTTTAGAAAAAAAATCGAAAAAGTTGTGCTCAAAAATCCAACATTTTGCTCTATTTTTGAAGGGTTTTTGATCATAACTTTTCTGATTTTTAGCGTAAACTTTTTATTTAAATTTTATTTTATAGAAAATTTAATTCTCTATCAAATAATACCAAAATCGTTATTATCGGTTCATTAGAACTCAAGTTTTAAGGCCAAAATTCATCCCCTACTTAACACAACTTAAGTCACCCTCTCATAATTATTTCTAAATAAATCTGTCTTAAACTTACGGTCTAAGCATAGAAGTAGCGCTAACACTTGCGCAACTCATTTTTAGAGCAATGTGCATACAATAAATAAATTTAAATTTTTATATAGTTTTTTGAAGACTTAAATTATTTAAATAAAAATTGGTAATAATTTATTGAAAATTTTAAGAAAAAATCGGAAATTTTATTATTATTAGTAGAGCCCGGATTTTTAGGTTACAACCTATTTTTATCACAGATCAGTCCTGATGAGAGAAGTCGAAATCCGTTGTTATTTTTGAAAAATTAAGTGTTTAGACGGTACCTATTGACCCCTCCCATAACCTATTTTGGCGTTTTGCAACCTAAAATAGGTTGTAACCTATTTTGAAGTTTTTGTGTTTTTTGTCACCTATTTTGGGTGTTTTTTGTAAAAATTCAATTTTTTAACACAAATTTTCAGAATTTTTCGAAAAAATTTACAATTTTTTAAAAATTTTGTCTATTTTTCTCATCAATCAAAAATTTTTTCCAATTTTTGTAAAAAAATATTTTTTCAAAATTCAAAAAAATTTTTCTTAATTAGTACTTTCCAGTGGAAATTTTAAAAAATGGGAATTTTTTACTATTTTTATTATAGCAATAAAATTTTTTTACGAAAAATAGAAAATATTCATCATTTTTACATTTTTTACCCCATATGTCGACCTTTTTTTGCAACCTATTTTCCATTTTTGTCACCTATTTTCGTGTTTTTGTAACCTATCTCGGCATTTTTTACAACCTATTTAGGTACCTATTTTAAGGTTTTTACAACCTAAAAATCCGGGCCCTAGTTATTAGTGACAGTAAGGGAAAAAGGAAATGAATAATAGATTAATATAAATTATGTTTGGACTCCTTGAAAATAAATATTCAATAACATTCGAAGTGTCTTTGTGAATGAAGTCAAGTGATACTTTCTAAGTTGAGTGATTTTTTCCAATTAGTATTCATTAATTTCTCAATTACCAATATTATTATTATTTAATGTGGGGGCAAAAGGAAATTATGGAGCAATTTGTCGGCGCTGAAATTTTCGGGGTCGGCTTTTTCTAAATAGAGACTTTTGAAGTCGGTGTTTTAGTCAAAAAACGACGAAGTCCAAGTCCAAACTTAATATATATCTTCATAAAAGGATATTAAAAGATACAAAAATTTTAAATTTAAAAATTCATAATCTCTTTTACTTAAGCGGAATAAAAAGGAAGTAAAAATAAGCATTATGTATAAAATAAAAAGTTAATTTTGGTCTTTGAACGAGGCGACGGGGGGTTTTTTATTTAATATAAAATTTCCCAAAAAGAATTTAAAGCAACAAAAAAAAGTTTTAAATTTTTTAAAAAACTTTTTTCCTTTTTAAAATTATTAAAAGCAGCATGAAAAAATATGAAAAAAAAGGAAAGAAAGAAAAATAGGGAAGGGGATCACTAAAGGAATTTTAAATAATTTTAACCTCAAATTTAATAATTTTTTGAACAACTGACTTTTATTTTTTTAAATTTAACCTCAAAAAGTAAAACACAATTTAAAAAAGAAAAGTTGAATTATTTTGTGAAATTTTTATTTTATGAAATGTTTGGGAAAAACTTGAAGGCAGTCAATTTTCTGTGAACATGCTTCCTTTAAAAATTCATAACTTTTTAATAAATAAACTTTTTTTCAACGTTTTTGGTATCTTTCGATAGAGAATTAAATTTTCTATAAAATAAGACTAAAAAATTTAATTTTAGGTTATTTTTAATAAAAAGTTATGGTCAAAATACATGCGATAACTGTGCATTGTTCGCCTAAACTCAGAATTTCGAAGAAACTTTTCTGGTAGACATTCCAAAATTCTGATTTTTTTGTATTTTATAACAAATTGAATTCTCTATCGACTGATATAAAAATAGGAGATAAAATTAGCTTATAAAAATTTTATTTTATCGACAAAAAATACGTGTATTTATTAAAATTGAGTGTTTATAAAATAAATATATTTTGTACACTAATGGACTTTTTTCACACAAAAGCTTAAAACATTAAAAAAAGCAATGGCGCAAGTCCGTCTAAAAACAAAAATAAGGGGTTTTAATTTAGTTATAGAGAAAAGAGAGAAATGTAAGGTGAAAGGAACACATAAGTAATGTGAAGGGAACATTAAAGTTTAGTTGAGTCTTTGGCTAATAATTCTAGAATAGATGGATATTTTCCAAATATTTTTATTTCATTCGATAGAGGATTAAATTTGCTACAAAATGTCATAAAAACAAAAATTCAAGTTAATTCTGAAAAATGTTATAAACAAAAACAGACAAAAATAAGCACAAAAACGGGCATTTTTGTCAGATTTTTTAGCTATATCTTTTTTCTTATTTAATTCAAAATTTTAATTTCTTCTCTATTTTGTAGCAAATTTAATTCTCTATCGAATGGTATTAAAATCTTTGTAAAAATTTCCAGCTATTCATGAGTTATTCGCTCGGGACTCAACTAAGGCATGTTTGGATGTCGTGCCGAGTACAAATTAAAAAGGGGAAAATGAAAAGGAGATAAATATAATAACGAACATTTTTTTATTCAAACAAATTAAAATGTAAAAAGATGGGGGGGGGGGGGAGAGACTTGGTGCGCAAAAATGACGATATTTTTTTTAAATTAATCCTTTATATTCTTAAAAATCGATAAAAAATTATTTGAGTGAATAGAGTTAATTACGAGGAGATTTTCAATTGAAAATTATTAAAAAAATATTTTCGAAAAACATAATTCTTATCATAATTCTTTTCCAGAAATTAAATTATTTTTTGAAATAATACACTCTAACTATCGTTTTTCTGTAGATAATAGAGTTTCACCGGAAGTTCCGGTTCCGGAAAGTTCCGGCGTTTTTTTTTTGGTTTTGGTTCCGAGATCCGGAACTCAGATTGGATCCGGTTTCGGTCCCAGTCAAAATTTCAGTTCCGGTGAAACACTAGTAGATAACCTATTAACAACTGTTCAGTCCGTAGAGCAACTGTGCATGGTGAGCGAATAACTAATGGGTTGTTAGATAAATAATGAGCCCTTTGCGCATAAATAAAACAATCTACTATAACTAATTAATGAAATGAAATCAAGAAACAATATAATGCCCATTATTATCTAGCACTTCTTGACAATTGCTGGGCAGTTTTTGAATTTCTATTTGATAAAATTTAGTGGCACTTTTGGTATCAAGAAAGTTGGCAACCCAACTTGTGAGTTGAGCACAATTTTGGAACCTCACATCTCGCAAATGATTTTTTATCGAACGGAATAAGTGGTAATCAGACGGCGCAATATCCGGAGAATAAGTCGGATTAAATAAAAGTTCCCATCCGAGACATAATTTTAAAATTTTTTTAAAAAACTGCAAAAATCAAAATTAATTTTTTAAATGGTTTAGGATAGTAGAAAAAAGCGTGAACTATCGACTCAAGTAAATGTAAAATAATTTTAACTTAAATTCGAATACCTATCATAAAAGAAGACTAAAAATGCGAAAAGGGCTCATTATTTATCTGACAACCCATTAGTTGGACGTCGAAGGGTCCTTGCTTGCCAGGGGCTAAGCTTTTAACTCTCTTACTACTATATTTACATATTTTCCAGAAAATAAATTCCGGAATAGACATTTATATTTCTCCGATTTTACAGTCTTCCGGAATATAGTATTTCCGGATTCTGGTTAGAGAGAGCGAAATAGTCTGTTTTTAAGAGATAAAAATGAGAGAAATCTGTTGCATATACCTGCCATTTTCATCCCTAATTTATTGACATATGTATATTTTTCTATTTTCAGATAAATCAAATACAACAAAGAAAAATAAAATAATTTCAAAAATTTAAAGAATTTCCTTGGAATTTCCAAAAAAAAATTTTTTTAATTTAAAAAACCCCACAAATCAAGCAAACGGAAAGAAAGTCTAAAGACAGACAAAAAAATTTTTATATAAATTTTAAAAAGGATTAAATAAATGTTGGTTTAATACAAAGAGAATTTAAACCAGCGGAAAGATTAAAAAGAAAAGAATAAAAAAATTTAAGAAAAAAAATAAATTTTGTTTAGTAATTGAACTTGTTTTAAGGAAGGAAGGCGTGGGAGAAAAATGGCTGGATAAAAATATTTTTTGTTAAAAAAATTGGGATTTAAATTAAAATTTTAAAATTTCTTCCTCACAGAAATTAAACATAAGCCAAAAAAATTTTTTCTAATCCAAAAATTAATTTAATGATAAAGAAGCCTAGAACCCTGAATTTCGGAAAAAACTGAGACGGGAAACAAGGGAATCCACATATCGCCAACGGCACTGGATCCTAAAAGAGTCGAGAAGGAGGGAGAAGCCTGAAAAGAGAGACCTCCAAGATCAAAAATTTTCCAATGACTCAAGACCAAGACTTATATTCATGTCAAAGTAAACTTTACACACAACTCTGGACTTTAGGCAATTTTTCCGTTACAGACTTCAAAATGCCAAAGAATTATATATTTTTTAAAAATCTTTGGAATAAAAAGTCTAAATCAGTGCTAGGAGGCTCACACAAATTTAAAATTTATTTAAACATACTTTAAGGGAAAATTACTATAAATGCAGCTAGCTCACCAAAAAATAAATAAAGAAAATTTAATTTTGAGTTAATTAACTTTAATTAAATAAACAAACGTATTTTATTTATAATTTATTTTTGAAAATCAAAAAGTGCTTCACAGGAAAAAGAAGAAATTCGAGAGAATGAAGTGATTCGCATTTACTTTTTCTTAAAAAAATTTTATTTCAAGTATTTTCAAATATTTACCTACACACACATCCTCCCCTTTAAATTATTTACAGTCAGTCAATCAAGCTTTACCCAAAATATCGAGATAAAAAAATATCACTACAAATATTGTAAATAAATAAAACAAAACAGCTGACAAGCATTTAAAACGCCTAATATGTAGATGAGAGCTTATAATCAGACCTGGTCATGGATACGGATACAGATAATACCAAAATGCCTGCGGATAACCGCCTGTATCCTCGTAAATATCCGGATACAAAATCAGTATCCGTGACCAGGTCTGGTTAGAATTATAGAAAAGGTGAAACAACAACTGTACATGGTGAGCGAAGTCTTGAGGGACCGGATGCCCGCTCAAGGCTGAACCTTCACCTCCTTTACGTAAATTCTAAATATAAAATTTTTTAAATAGGAAAACGATCCAAAATATTAACCACAACAAAAACTATTATCCAAAATATTGAGTAGGTCAAACGATGATCATTTATTTGTTCTTCAAGCACAACAATAATTCTATTAAACACTCATTTTATTCTCAATCTATGCCGGGAACAAATCTAACTTAGATACGTTCTGATTTTTGTTATTCTCCCCTTATTATTATTGGGGCACGTGGCCATAACTTGCTTCAAGATATCCTAATCTCAACAAATTCAGCATTAATTAAACGATTCCTCTCATCGACCTAAGGAGACTGGTACCAAAATAGATAAGGGCCAAACATTTTCAGCAAGTTAAGGCTTTGCGCCGTTATGTCCGCACTACGTTTTGGGCTGTACCCCTCTAATTATCTAAAAGTTTTTTTTCTATATTTTTTTTCAGATCTTCGATCATCTGCCCTCAATTATTTTAAAAATACAGTTAATAAAAAATTATAAAAATAGCTTTTTCTATTAATTGTTGTTCATTCTCACTATTTATATTTACTTAAAATTTAATTGAAGAGGAGAAAAAAATTTTTTATTTAGGCTTAAAACAAATAAACTTAATGTAAAAATAGATTTTTTTTAAATTAAAAAGTATTTGGACTTTTAAATCAAAAAAAAAATTTTTTTCAAATAATTTTTCGAAACAAATGAAAGGGAAAACTTAAACGAATATAAAAATCACATTTAATTAATTAATTTTTATATTTTTCTCTTCCTAATGGTTTGTAGTTGGACTTTCAAAATTCTTATCGCCCAGTATTTGCTAAAAAAGAAAAATTTTAAAAATTGGTTATTTATTGGGTTTATTTTTCAATCTACCTATTTTTAATTAGTTGAGGTAAGTTTTGAACCTTAAGTTTAAAGCCAATTAAGAAATTAAAAGCCAGGATACTCCTAAAATATATTGTCGGACCAGAGAACCGACGGCCTTCCAAAATTCTCAAAATTACCCCCCCCCCCTCTTGAATTTTTTTCCTGCCTACGGGCCTTGTTAGTATCTGTACGAATTGTATAAGAGAGGAAGTGACCCAACTCGATACTAGGACTTTTTTCGACCCGAGACCGAAGAAAATTTTAAAAACCAAACCACAGTCTTTTTCAAATCCGTTCCACTCCTATACGGAACCGAACCCATTAAGCGAGGATTTTTTAGTTCAGTTCCGAAGCTCTTTCGAATGAGCTTATATTTACATATTCGTAGTTTTTACCCCAAAATGACCTTATGTTTTTTGACCATTTTGAGCTCTTTATCTCGGTCCACTGACATCTCATTGAAAAAAGAGGGGCATTGTCAGCACCTTTTATTACCTTATATATATTTTGAGCATTAATTTACGGGGCGTGGCAGACGGAAAAGTACCGAAGAATTTTCTAGAACTTAAAACCGCGAGTAGGCCAACTTACCGCAGAGACATAACTTCGTTCAGAACTGTCGAATCCGGGATGCCCTTGTATAGTTAGATGCGCCTCGACGAGCTGAATCGAACAATATCAGGCCTTCCCGGATTCGACCATTTTGAACGAAGTTATAGCTTTGCGAAAATTTGGGGGTTTACCCCCTTAGAACCACCCTTCTTCAACTCGAATTTTTTAAAATTAAAAAAATTTCTCCTCAACTGTATTTTGCCATCCATACAACATATGATAAACAATATTTCTTAACCCCTTCAAATTAGCCCAATGAATTTTCAAATTTTCTGTTCTGTTGTTTTTTATATTTTTTAAATTAATAACTCCATAAATATATTTTATTTGACAATATAACTCTTTTTCTTCTAAATTCCAAACAAGCCCAACTAAACAAAGCCCTTTTGGGGACACAAAACTTGAAGATTTATGTAAATAATGAGAAGATGAAGAAGGTTCTTTGGATTTTGAAATACCTGGAAAATAAAAGGGAAAATATGGCATTATTTTTAGGGAACGTTTTTGCGGACAAAATTTGCGGACAAAAAATTTTTTTCAGTCAAAATCAATTTTAGTGTAGCGAGCAGTAATACCAAGTACCCTACTTCCCAAAAGAGTTGTAGAAATATTAGACTGCGGAGCACAAATAACGGAAGATTTTTCCATTAACGGAGAATTGACAAAAAGTCTGCCACAAAATTTGACAATTTGCTATTTATTTGGTAATTCGGTGTTTTGATATTACGGACCGAAAATGCCCCATCCCGAAAATGCCCCATCCCGAAAATCATCATATCCAAGAAATTGATGCGCCTCAATTTAAAGGACTAGTACTTTTCAAATTTGTTGGCCATTGAGATGAAAGCTATCTAAATAATAAACCCCCATTTAGATTCACATTAACTTTAAAAGGTATCTAAAAATGCGGTCCGATTTCAAACAATTTTGTCAGCATAAATTTGCCCGAAAAAAGAGGTGTCTAAAAATCTCCCCAAACCTTTACATTTGTCAATTATTCCATGTAAATTTTCATTAATTTCATCAGTAAGAATATCCAGTGCTCTCAAAAACAGAAAAGCATCGTTTGAATATGAAAAAGTAAATCGTTTCGCTGATTTTTTGTCGTCTGTAAACTAAAATTTGAAAGAAAATTTAAATTTGGTAATAATGTAAAAATTGCGGACAATTTTTGCGGATTTTAAAAAAGTAAAAGTTTGCCCTAAAAATAAGATAAAATAATCATTCCTTGCAAATGAATGTATTTTTAGAACTAAAGCAGTTTCCCTTGTACCTTTTTCTCGCCTTGTCATACAATTAATTAATAAAAGGAAAAGGCAAAAGGATTTTAAAAAATATGGAAGCTTTTAGAAAAATACATTTTACATAAAAATCCGCAAAAATTTCCAACTCTTTAAAAGTGCTCCTAGAGAAATTCCCCATAAAAATCAATAAAAAATTTTAAATAAACCTTTGCTACATGTAAATATCTTTCGTTTTCCTCCTTAACTGTAGTCGTTTTAACAAGTATTCGTTCACGGTTGTCGATAGTCAATGGAAAAGTTATTGGGCCAAGAATTAGTGAATGTTTATTTGTTGAGGCTGAAAAAAAAATTTTTATACAAGAAAATTAAATAAAATAATCTTAAAAATAATTTTTAGCCAAAAAAAGTTAAAATAAAAAGAAAAACCCCGAAGGGGTTCGAACCTTCGACCCCTTTAGGGGTAAAACTAAACAACATCCCACTACACCAAAATCAGCATTTTTCAAGTTTTATTAATTTTAAACAAACCTTTATTTTCTTTAATATTTTGTTTTTCTTCCATTTTAATTGAAACATTTTTTGTTAAATTATTTTGTAAAGAAACTGGAATATTTTTGCCAACAAGTCTAGATGCTAATCTATAATTAATTTGTAGAAGGCGTTTAGCAGAAATTAGAGATGAGGGAATCATTGAAAAAAGTCTGTTAAATTAAGAAAATTAAAAAAAATAAAAATTTTAATGGGTAGTGAAAAAATTCAGGGACAAAATGTCACTAAAATGCAAAATTCATAACAGTTAAAAAATTTGCAGACAAAATGCCAATAGGCGAAAAATTGACAAAATGCCACCAAAGGGAAGAGTAGACAAAAGGTCATTAGGGACTAAGAAAATTTTCAGAATTGTTTTTATTGTGTATAAATTCAAAAACAACAGCTTCTTCATTACAAAAAGATTAGATACAACATATTTAAGATTTTGATATAAACACAACAATAATTTCAACAAAAAATAAACATCCAATGAATCCTATTATTTACATATTTCTCCATTCCTTCCTTCTTTTCAGCCAGAACTCTCAGACCCACCACTAGTTTCACTTTCATTCGAACCAGCAGAAGTACTCGAAGCTTCTTCTGTGCTGTCGGATGATTTACTGCCTTCTGGAAAGGAGGAAATTAAAAAATCAGAGAAACATTTTTTGGCAGTCGGACCTCTCTACAAGATACGCCCTATATAAGAGACTTTTGAAATTTGGATAGCCACTAGATAGCCTATTTTATGGAAGGTAGTGCATAGGGCAAAATTCCCTTAATTAAGCTGAACCTCATCATAAGGATGCAGTTTTTAAGCTCAAAGAGAGGTTCCCTATGGTAAGGCCCGACGGTAATGCTTCAAAAGACAGTCAAGTGTCTAAAAGGTTCTAGAATTTTGACTCAAAGTCAAGAATCTAGTCAATAACGGCAAATCAAGAATCAATCCCCAAGCTTCCCCCAATTTTTTTCTTTAACAAAAAACCCCCCTACCGCTTCCTCCCGATGTAGTAGAAGTTTTCCCAGTTTCCGTAGTTCTCTTTGAAGTACTCGTCCCTTTCTTACTTGTTGTAGCTTTGGTAGAAGTCGCCGTTCTAGTGGATGTTGATTTTGCCGTTGATTCCTCTGAACTTTTTGTAGAAGGAAGTTTTGCAGATTTTTGAGACTTTGAAGTTCCCCTCTCCGTTTCCTTTTGGGTTTTTTGTGATTTTGGGGGTTTACGAGAAGTTTGTTTGGCCGAGGGAAGGCTAAGACTTTTGGCTGTACGAACACTAAGGTCTCTTGCAGTTTTTGCACTTTCCGAGTACTCCACGTTGCTAAATTCGACGACGGTAGAGGAAGATGCCGATGCTGATTTGGGGGAAACCTTGAAGAAAAAATTATTCTGGTTTTAACAAGAAAATCAGAATTCTTTGTAAGTCTGACCTCACTATAAAATACCCGTCAGAATTATATGATACTTCCCTTCAATTCCAAGGGTGTACCCTATAGCGTGGTCTGACCCTCAAAACTTTACCGTAGCAACAGCACACTTCTTCTCAAGATAACAGCAATAGGTAAGAACATAGACCAGAGCGTTCCTAAAATTCGTTTAAACAATTTTGAACCAAAAGAAAATTCAAACTTACATAGCAAGGTACATAGCAGCAGCAACACTCCAAACTTTCCATTCCCCAATAGAGTGCTGGAAGAAGTTTTGATCGAAGACAGGAATAATTTCTGTTGGGGTAATGGCTGTTGTGGTAGTTGTTGCGGCGTTTGTTGTGGTAGTATGTTCTTTAGTAGTAGGAAGGAAACGAGGGACGGAACGCCCAAACACGGAACTAACGACAATTAACAGGAGAACAATTGCAACAAAGAAGCGATTATTGAGAAGAATTGTAGCCATTAGGTAGAAGAAAAGTGGAGAAAGCACAAACTAGAGTTGAAGTTTTGAACAAAGTTTGGGAAGAAAATGTTTGGAAGTTTCTGGTTTTTATAGTAAAAAATTAAAAACAAAAATAAATCAGAATTTTATCTGAACATTTAAAATCCTATTAAAAACAAAAAATCAGAATTTAATACGAACTTGAAGATAAAATCAGAAAAACTTAAACAATAATTAAACAATAAATCAGAATAAGTTTATTGTGACAAAGTTTATTTAGTATGTTCAGATTTGATTCTGATGTTTGACGATGTGTCTAATATGTTTTTTTGTAAAAACATGTTCGTTTTTGTTCGTACAACAAAAACAACATCGTAAAAACATGTTTTACGATGTTTTTAATAATTAGTGAGGATAAATAAAAACTTCTAAGTTTGGATTATATTAAATAACCATTGTTATTTAAAGTTTAGAACACGTTGGAAATTGTTGCTTGGTATATCCCGCCTGATTACAGATTATTATTTTTAATCTTAAAATTTAAATATTTTATTTTAATTTTTTATATTTTTTTCTTTCCAAATTAATTTTTTTAAATTTATTTAAAATAAAAATTTAAAAAATATACCCAAATCACATGATTTAAATAAATAAAATATTAATTTTATTTATTTATGAGGTAATCACATATACAAAACTTCACAAATTTGTACACTAATTTAAATTTAAAAAATATAATTTATAATAATTTAAGCTAATTAAATATTAAATAAAAAATTTATTAAATTTTTATTTGTTGGTAAAATTTTTTTATTTACATTTTAAAAAATTATTTAACTGCCAGTAAGAATTAAATATTCCATCGAAAAATTTTTTTATTAAAAATAATTTAATTATAAATAAAAAATCTCTAAAGTTTTGATTCAAAATGATTTATTTTAATTATCATCATTTTTGAGATTACTAGGGGTTTTATCAAATATCTCCCATTGATTTAAAATTAGCTTAATAAAATTATATACTGTAATTTATTCTCTCTGTAATCCAGTAACTTTCGGATTCCAGTAACTTATCATTTTTTGTATAGTTTTGATAAAAGCGATAAGTTGAAAAAGCCCCGAAAACCACGTGCTCCGACACAACTGCCTCACAAAGGAGAGGCTGCGGGGTGTCCGTGGGACTTCGGGATGCAATTTGGTAGACAGATAGATCATACCCTACTTTTGTGTCTACCAAATTTCATCCCGAAGTCCCACGGACACCCCGCAGCCTCTCCTTTGTCAGTGCGTTCGGACTACAATTTAAATTTATTTTAAATTCAAAGCTTATAAAACTTTCAGAAAACCAAAAAATCTTGGTTCTACTTGACTTTATGAGTCCAATCGAACTTTATGAGTCCAATCGAAGTTTATGAGTCCAATCGAACATTATGAGTCCAAATAAAACTTTATAAATCCGACATGTCTTATTCTAAGCAAAAATTGTGGCTCTACTACGGTTTATGATACCAATCACAGCTTATGAGTCCAATCGGATTTTTGTAAGCTACGAGGGTAGGTCGTCCGATCAAAGCTGGTGATGAAAAAAGGGATAGGTTTATGTTGCCGACCCAGAACCCAGCGACCGTTGACTCCCGTGAGGCGCGTGCCGCAAAACCCCGCGCGAAGCGCGGGGTTTGCACAAGCGCCTCGCCTATGTTCCATAGGTCTAACAACATAATTCTATTCATTTTAATGTATTATTTAATAAATGTATTATTTAATAAAATCTAATAAAATGTGATTGGACTCAAAATTCATATGGACTCATAAAGTTTTGTTTGGACTCATAAAGTTCGATTGGACTCATAAACATTGATTGGACTCATAAAGTCAAGTAGAACCAAAATCTTTTCACCAATTATACTTTCTCCAACACAAATCTTTTAAAATAAAAATTAAAAAAATTTTCTAAATTAAGATAAAAAGATTTTTCTACCTACATTTTTATAAAATTAAAGAATTTACAAAAAAATGTCTTCATTCAACAATATTTTAATAATTTTTGTTTTTACAATTTTATTAATATTTAAATTAATAAAAAGTGAAAATAATGATTGTATTAAATTATGGGAGAATTTTCCCTGTGACAACATGAAAAATACTCCTTGCTGTCCCGGCTTATATTGCCGACTCAATAAAAACAAAGATTATAGATGTTCTGAAAGTAAATGTAATTCTGCTGGAATGGGATGTAAAAGTGATAATGCTTGTTGTTATGGTACTAAATGTGAGGGAGGTAAATGTAAGAAATGTGCCAAATTTTATGAAAATTGTGATAATAATGATGGATGTTGTACAGGACGTTGTAGTGTTACTGATAATGTTTGCTATTAATTTATTTTAAATTGTCTGTCTGATTTTCTTTCTTTTAAATTCCATTTTCTAAAGATTATTAATTACCGTATTTACTCGATTAATTCCCCCGAGGAATTATTTTTTCAACCCATCCGTGGCATGGGGAATTAATAGAGGGTGAGGAATTATTCGAGTTTTGAAATTTGAACGTGTATTAGGGTATCTGGGGGAGGGGAATTATTTTTTCAACCCATCCGTGGCATAGGGAATTAATAGAGGGTGGGGAATTAATCGAGTAAATACGGTAATTGGGAATATTTTTTAAAAAAATTTTTATTTCTTACTCCTTTGAAATTAGTATTTTCTTATTTCTAAATTTCGTGGTTCGTCAAAAAATTTTTAAATAAAATTTAGAATAAAATATTATTTAACAAATCTTAAAATTAACAAATTTTGGAATTTCAGAAAAAATTTATTGACTAAAATAATTTTTTAAATTTAATAATTTTTCAATAGAAATTTTTAGGGCAATTTCAATAAAAAGTTTAAATAAAATTTTTATTTTATAAAAAAATTATTTTTAAAACCCCTAAATTTAGGTGTATAAATATTTTACAAATAAGCTCAAAATAGTCGACAAAACTTTGAAATTTGTTGCCGAACATAAAAAATTTATTTAAGAAATTTCAATTTTTTTTCAATTTTGTTTCAAGTTCGGATCAAAGTTCGGATTTAATTCTGATGTTTCTAATTTACATATTAATATTTCTAAACAGGTTAGAAACAAAATAAAGACAATTTTGACTAAATTAAATTATAACCGTTATTTTACAAAATTCAATAGAAAAATGATAAAAATTTATAATAATTTTTAACAGAAAAAATTCACGAGTCCCTCTATAGCCCTCCATCCGAATCCACCGCTAGGAACATAGGTACGCTTATTTGCCGGGCCTGAGGCCACGCTAGACTTCTGCAATAGAAGCAAACAAACATACGTGTTCGGGAGTTTCTGTAATGCAGCGCTAACAAGACTGTCCCTCCTTTTCTAGAGGGAAACGGCGGCAAGTAAACTCGCATACTGTTCGAAATACATATTTCCTTTTAATTATATATAAATTGTGATTATTTTAAAATAATATTCGATGAGGTGTAATTTAGAATTAGTAAAAAGAAATACTTGTAGTTATAATTTTTTTAAAAATATTTTCCAATTTATTTAAGACTTTGATTATTTATTATATTTATTTACGATGTTTTTTTAATTTATGATATCCATGTTCAGATTTAATTCTGATTTTTTTAATTATAATTAAACTTGTTTACAACGTTTTTTATTTTTTTAAAATTATTCCTGATTTTGTTTTTATTAATAATGTTTATGTTCTGTTTAATTTAGATGCTTTTTGTTCATTTCAGAATTATTATATGTAGATTTGTTCAGATTTAATTCTGAATTAAAATTAAGAATTAAAATTCAGATTTAAAATTCACAATTAAATATGAATAAAGGAGGAATTAAATTTAAAGCTAATGAATCAGAAATAATTACTATTTCTGATTTTATTTTTACAAATAATAATTGTTCTTGAAGAAAATAATTCTGCTTGTTTGATTCTGAATAAGCAGACTTAATTCGAAATAAAATTAGAATTAAATCTGAACAAGGTAAATCTAATTATTCTCAAATAAACAAAACCATCAGAATTAAATCTGAACATATTTCGAATCAAATAAACAGAAAAACATTATTAATAAAAACAAAATCAGAATTGACTTAAAACAAATTATAAAACAGCTTGAACTTTTATGAAGATTATTAAATGTTCGGATTTAATTCTGATTTTTTATTACAAAATTCAATGCAAACAATTTTTTTTAATCTTCTATTTTCACCTGAAATCCATCGATTTAATTAAATTTCATAAAAAATTCACGAGTCTCTTCATAGCTCTCCATCCGAATCTACCGCTAGGAACAAAGGTTATATTTGTTTGGCGGATACGCTTATCCTTCCATAATGGAAGAACAAACAAACATGTTCGGGAGCTCCACTCTAGCAGGAAACGGGCATGTCAACTCGCACATCTTCCAGACATTTTTGCTTGGTTATATAAAATTTTAATTATTTTAAATTAATATTTGATGAGGTGTAATTAAGGGAAAAGTGTAAGAGAAAAGTGATAGTTATTTTATTTTAGTCTTTTTTAAAATATTTCTCAATTTATTTATATTTGTTTGGCGGATAATTCAGAAGTATTTCCAACATTTACGATGTTTTCTAATTTTGTTTTAATTTATTTCTGATTTGTTTTTCTTTATTTTAATTCAAGTATGCCCATGTTTTTTTATTCAGAATTATTATATTTGCATTTGCTCGTATTTAATTCTTAATTAAAACAATTAAAAATTCAGAATTAAATCTGAACATATTCAGAATTATCAGAAAAACATAGTAAAAACCTCTTTTTCAGATTAATTGTTTTTATAAATTTTTACTTTTAAAATGTTTATCAACCTAACTTTTGATGTTTATTATATGTTCAGATTTAATTCTGATGTTTTATTATAAAGTCCAAGAGTACGAAAACATAAAATTTAATATTTTAAATTAATTTATAAAAATTAATTCTGTTTTTCCGAGAAAGTTTAAGTAAATAAGTGATCATTGGCCCTTTTCCCTTTATATTAATTTCTCCTCTATAAATCCACTCATAATCTGATTTCTTTTTTGATAAAATTTGTTTAGTTTCTTCATTTACTTGAATATAACCAATAACTCCTGAACTATCCATCTTTTTTTATTTAAAAAATTAATTAATTAATTAAAAATTAAATTACTCGACTGGCAATATTAACAGAATTACCCCAAATATCATATTGAGGTTTTTGTCCTAATACACCAGCAACAACAGGGCCGACATTTATACCTTAAATATATAAGAAATCAGAATATTATTTATAATTTAATAGCAAGAAGCAGAATTTTTATCAGAATTGGAACCAGAATTTACCCAGAAAATCTAATAAAATCAGAATTTTGGTCAGAAACAAAACCAGAATTTACTCAGAAACTATTATGATTCAGAAATTAAAAACGAATTTCCTCACCTATACGAAGTTCAAAATTCTGAAACGAATCGATGTTTAGTTGATCCAATACAGAAGCCATTGCCTGTGCAAACTCGACAATCTAATAATTTAAAAAAATTTAAAACTAAAATTTTCTTTACCACAGCAGCATTTCGTTCAGGCTATAATTAATTTAAAAAATAATTGCTAAAAAATATTTATCTATTTTATAGTCCTACACTATTATCAGCATTGTCAGAGTCAGTCAATCCTGCAGCTGAAAGGATTTTTAATGAAATTTGGATTTTTCAATGAGAAAAACGAAAAAAAATATAAAAAAGTTTTAAAAATTTTCAAAAATTTTTTTCAAAAAATTTACCAGCCATATAAGTACTTGCAACAGTTTTGATTTTCTCAATACAGCTGAACTTTGGCTTTGACAACAACTTATAAATTAAAAATATTTAATAGAATAATTTAATGAATTTTAAAAGCACCTTATCAAACTCACAAACAATTTCATTTAATAATCTGAGACACTCCAATTTTCTAGTATGGTCACATTCACTCCAATACTCTTTAAAATTGGGAATTGAAGCGAACATCTAAATAAAACCAATTAAATGTTTAAATAAATTCTGAAATTGTTTAAATAAAATTCTGAAATTGTTTAAAACAATTAAATGTTTTAATAAAATTCTGGGATATAAAATAAACTTACAACACAAACATTATCATGATCGCGAGCATAAAGTTCCTAGAAAAACATGTTTTATAAAATTAAATGTTTTTAACAAACATCAGTGTTTCGATCGTGTGAGAGAAACTTGTGAGCAACAGTAGGAGGGAGAATGTTGTCAATTAATAACTAATTAAAAACATAAACATTTGAATAAACTTTGTTGTAATGGGAATAATTCTGATTTATTATTTAGACCAATATCTTTGTTTTACCGATGTTTAAATTAAATTCTGTTTTTAATTTGAAAAAGAAGTTTAAGTGTTTAAATAAAATTCTGATTGTTTAATTCTGGTAATTCAAATGTTTGAATTAAATTCTGGTATGTCTGAATTATATCAGAATTGTTTCCACTGTTTTTATTAAACAAACAAACTCTATTAATATCTTGCATAAGTTGAACATCTCTTTCTTCATTTTTAAATGCAACATTACACGAAGCTTCAGATTTTCTTTCGTATTCAGTCTAAAAAATCAGAATTTAAATTCTGATTAATAAAAACAAAACAAACAATTCGGGTAATAAATATTAAAAGGAGTAAAAGAGATATCATGTTGACAAAACTATGAAAAAAATTATTTAAAATTTTTTTCAATTTTTATTACCAAATAGTTATTTGACAGCTAATAATAGGTGCTGATTGCAATACATTAGAAACAGAGGTTGAGAAAAACACGAGTAATATAAGGAAGAAACCACAATCTAAAGACGCCAAAAAACATCTAAGTGAATAAGGAAGCCTTTAAATTAAGTGATAATTTGATTAATTTTATGGAGAATTTTTGAACCTGTATAGAGCAAAAATTAGGCACATATGACTAATACATGCTTAAATGGGTGACTTTTAGTTTAAAAATAATGGGTATATTAAATTTAATTCTGAATGTGTTAAAACATTCAGAATAAAATATTTATTTCTTAATGTTTAGATTTAGTTCTGATGGTTTAATAAATCAGAATTATTTAAAAACAATACATTTAAACATTCAGAATAAGTTTAAATTTAATTCTGAATGTTCGAATCTAATTCTGAATATGTTTTTTAAATTTATTCAGAATATGTTCAAAATTAATTCTGAATGTTTATGTTAAAATTTTTAAATTTAATTCAGAATATGTTTGAATTTAATTCTGAAATTTCAGAATATGTTCGAATTTAATTCTGAATGGTCATTTTAATTTCAACAAATAAAAAATATGTTTATAATTCATAACAAACATGGAAGCCAAAGAATAGAGAAAACAGGCAGTCTATGCCATGTAACCGCTAATAAAACAAGGCATAACTATACAAAAAAATTTCTAAATAAAATTCTTAAATTTAAAAGCAACATGTTGGCCTATCGGTAAGAACATAGAAACAATAAATGCAGAGATTGTTAGTAATAAATTTGCTGTTCGGCAAAGTGATTCTAGGGCACAAATAAATAATAAAATTCCTAAAAATATTAATAGAATTTAAAAAATAAATTTATTTACCAAGACAAACAAGAATTTGTCCAAAAACAACAGGTTGAACTTTTTGACTGAAACAATAAAAGTAGAAATATTTCAGAATATTTTTAATAAAAATTCTGGTTTTATTTATTTTCTCTTTATTCTGATTTATTTATTAACAAGTTCAGATTTAATTCTGATTTTTTATTAACAAGCAGAATTTCTATCTTATGTTTTTTAAATCAGAATTTTCATAATTCTGATGTTTTTAAAAATCAGAATTTCTTTAAAACAAAAAATAAACTAACGGAACATTCTGATAAACAATTAAATAATTAGCTATGGCTAGAGGGATTGAAAGAAAGAGAATAAGGCGGCATTCTGATTTAAGCGACACTTCTCGATTGAAAAAAGGCAAAAGAAGAGAAGGGGAAAGTTCACAACTTCCGGTTGTACAATGAAATAATATATTTAATCTGTGGAAAATTAATGTTTATTTTTATTTAGACTATAAATTCTGGCTTATTTTATTCATGTTCAGATTTAATTCTGATGTTTTTATTGGTTCCTGTTCAAATTGTTCAAATTTTATTCTGATTATTTATATTAATACGTTTAATTGTTCAGATTTAATTCTGAACATCAATCCAAGTTCTATTAAAAACATACTACCTTGTTGTAGGCAAGCTACCCAAATTATTTTCTATTAAAGTAATGCTAACTCCATTTCTATTAACTTCAGAATAATCTACAAATCTATCTTTTCGTCGACGTTTTTCTGATTGTATTATGTTATTGTTATTTAATGTGTTTGCAAATCCATTTAATTTGGTATTTTCGTCATCAGAAATAATAATGCTTGGATTAACGATATTCTCATTTCCTTAATTTTTTTTTAAACTTAAAAAAATTTTAACGAGCTTTTATTTAACTTAGCCCTCCATCCGAATCCTTACTACCGCTAGGGAGAACATAAGGTCAAGCACACAGTCAAGTCCCTTCACCTTTCCACTATGGAAAGGAATTACCTTGCCAATAGCGACCTACCCGTTTACCTCTGAAAAGACTTAGTCCCTTCACCTTTCCACTATGGAAAGGACACCGAAGTGTGAGGACAACATGTTCAGGAGTTACAGTCAAGTTCGCGACCTCGTCCGTTACTCCGCTCCTAGCAGGAAACGGCGGCCAGTCAACTCGCACATTTTACCTCCTATTTCTTTTCGTTATAAATAAACTGTAATTATTTTAAAATAATATTCAATGTGGTGCAATTTAGGATGAGTAAGAGAAGAAATAAGTAAACGATAAATTTTTTCTTTAATTTTTATCGTAGGTCAATATGAGTTAAAAAACTCACAATGTTTTTAATTCTGATTTTTGTCCCTAATAATTAAAATCTTTTGATTTTTATGTTTTGTTTATTTTGTTTTGCTGTTCTGGTTATATTTGATTAATTCTGGTTTAAACATGTTTTTATTCCATTCTGATTTTTATAAAACATATAAAATTCTGAAACATTTACCTTTCTTTGTTTGTTGTGATGTTTGTAATTTAACAGAACCTCTTGTTTTAATGTTTGTTTCTTTTGTTTCAGAACAATTAATATTTTTATTCTGAAAATCATTGTTGCTTGTTTTGTTGTTATCTACTAAATGTTTTTATTTAATTTTGATTTTTATCTAATGTTTTTCTGGTTTAATTTGTTTTTAAAATTCATGTTTTGCTTCCAATAAACTATTTAAAATTGTTTATCCACCTGTATATCCACTTTGTTTATTTTCTCTATTTTTATCATTTAATTCACTTCTAAATTTTCTTTTAACATTTGGTGTTGTAGACAAGGGTGCAAGTACTCTAGTCTGTTCCCCCCAATATTCCGCCATTTTAACACCCTTAGCTTTCATAGAAATAGCTCTGTGGTGTCTAGTAAAATCATCACGTATTGGAAGTAGGTGATTTTCATCAAAATTATTTTTGGGTTGAATTTGAGATAAATTACATTCTGAGGGGCTAAAAATTTTTTTTAATTTTAAAAATTTTTTTTCAGAATTTTTTTACAAAAAAATTTAAATTTACAAGCCTTTTATTTATACAAATATTCGAAGGCCTCTCAAAATCGTTATAATAATTATCAGGCAAAATAAAATAAGTTTTGTGTTTATTAGCTGAAATAGAAATTTATATTTCAAATCAGAATTTTAAACAAACATTTAAATATTTGTTCGTCCAAAGGGGGTGCTTCAAGTATATTATACTTGTCTATAAGGCTGTCTTTTGTTTTGTTGCTGATATGTAAAGCTCTAAATTTTCCAAAAAAAAATTTTCAAAAATTCTGAAATTTTCGGAAATTCTTTGAAATTAAAAAAATTTTTTCATTGAAAATTCAGAAAATTTCCGAAAATTTTCAAATTTTTTTTCAAAAACCCAGGTTTTCCAGTCGTTTCCATTTGATTAGCTAAAGTAACATCATCAGACCAAACATCAAATTGCCATTTACGTAAACCCAAAATTCCACATAGAACAGAACCACTATGTACTCCAATCCTCATATCTACATTAACTCCTATAGCTAATCTAACTTGTCTTATTGTTTTTATCATTTCCAGGCCTTAAATAAATACAAATCTATTTATACAGCTTAAGTTTTGAGATATGGACATTTTGAAAAGTGGGCGTTTTGAAGATTAAATATTTAATTTTTGAAGTAAACTAAAATTTTGTATTTGGTACTTCTCGGTTATACGCCCACAAACTAAGTGCCACCCGAATTGATTGGCTATAACTTTTTTGAGCTTGATATAATTAAAATAAATCTTATATCATTCGAAAGCCCTCGATAAGGTGTTGTATCTTTTTTCTATAGGATAGATCAAGACTGATCAGTGATCACTCATTAAAAGTTATAACAATATAAGTCCAGTTATTTGGTGTTTTCACATTTATCGGGTTATAACCTTTTAACGAGTGATCGGACTTGATTCATTAAGTTAGAAAAAATATTCCACTTATCGATGGCTTTCAAATGATATAAGATTCATTTGTATTGGATCAAGCAACAAGAAGTTATATCCATCAAAATCGGCTGGCACTCAGTTTGCGGTCGTATAACGGAAAAGTACCAAATTTTGTATTTTTCGAAATTTGAAATTTTCGCAATTTTTGATATTTTGAAATAATTCAAGAAAAAATCTCCCACCCATAAGAACACACATATCCGCATGATTAGGCCTATTAACAGGCATACCGCTAACACAATAATAACAATCACCAAGAAATTTAATTCTCATACAACTTAATTTCTTTAAACAAAATTTAAAATTAATTTAAGCATTTTTCAAAAATTGCCTGGGCATCTGCATCGAATTTACTGTAAAGTTCATTTAAAGTTTTAACTAAATCTTTAGCTACAAGTTGGGCAGCTAATTGAGTAAAGTTAACAATATCAGCAAATAAAATGGAAACATTATCGTGAACCTTTAATTAATTGATCATTGTTGGGATTTTAATTTTTTTTTGATATTTTGAGAGATTTTTTGGATAATTTGCTGTTTTGAGGAATTTTTACTTTTATTTACTAGTAGTTTATTTTTGGGTTAATAGTAAGAGACACATTTTTGGTTACAACTTTTTTTATTCTCAGTTTTTTAAAAAGGTAAATATTATATCTGTTGAAAGCTTTTTAAATGCAGATTATTTTAAATAATAAGTTTATTCTGATCATATTGTAAGATGCAAAGTTATGGCCCTATGATTATGCGCAACCCTGATTTTTGGTATCTATCTGGCTGTAACTTTTCACAAGGTGATCTAATCAAAACAGCCTTGCTAGGTAAAATAATCTGCATTTAAAGAGCTTTCGATTGATATAATACTTATTGAGATTGGGATGGAATTTAAAAAGTTGTGGGATAAGAACTATGAGACATCCTACCCTCGATGAGACCTTCCTTCTCGCATATTTCGTTTATTCCTTTAAAAATATTATTTTACCTGAACATGTAACTCATGAAATAGCTTCATTTGTGTAGTTCCCTGTTTGCTAAAATCAGCAGCTGAGGAAGTAGCAAAAATTGACTTGCTAACTTTGTCAGTTAAATAAGGGGGAATAACACTTAATAATAGTTGGTCCTGTATTTAAAAATAAATTTTAATTAATTTTTACTCCAATAAACAGTCTGACAACACTATAAGATGGGTTCAAAAATTATTAATTTTATATTGACATGTATCCTAAACTTAGGGGTAAAGCCTAGCAGCTCCTACCAGAGGTGGATCGGAATTCCGATTTCCGACTTCCGATTTCCGACGTTTTTTTCCTTCCGATTTCCGACTTCCGATTTCCGAAAAAAAATTCTGATTTCCGATTTCCGAGTTCCGACTTTTGAGCCAGTTCCGATTTCCGGCTCTTCCGATTTCCGACACCTCTGACTGTTCCGATCTCCTACAAAACTCTGGCTCCTACAAAACAGCGATCAACCAAATTTAAAATCGTATCTTATAGGGAGAGAAGATTCGGATCCTCAGTTCGGATACCAGGTCAGGATAACCGAAAAATTTCCCAGTATCCGACAACCTTATTCACTTGTAGATACATCCAATAATAGATCCAATACACATCTATTTAAGATATGTTTTTTAAATTTGTTGGTACTCTCTATTTAAGATACATCTCATTATAAGATAAACTCTAAGAGGTATCTAAAAGTGATGTCAGACTTCCATCCATCCACCTGTCTATTTTTAAGTTGTTCAAGTTCATCCCTCCTTTGAATTGCTTCAGTTAATTTCTGTGCTATAGCTTGTCTACTACTTGCAGAATTTGAATCACAAATAATTCCAACAATCAAAACAATTAATTGATAAATAAAAAGGGGGATAACTGCAAGTATTGGGGATTCTGAGAAAGCTAATTGATCATTATAAATATATAAAAATATTCCAATAATTAAAGTATTGCAAATAATAAATCCAAGGGAGAGAAAAGTGAATAAGCGCCTGTGGCGAGGCAAAACAAAAAATTGATAGAGTGTACATATTGCTAATGAAGATGATAAGGAAGCTTGAAAATTAAGTTTATTTTTAAATTGGCCAAGTTTTATTTTTTCAAGTTTATTTTGGAGAAATTTTAAAATAAATTAAATAACCCTCCTACAGAAATCAGTGACACGACTTTTTTTAAAAATCATAACTTGAGAAAGCTTGAACCTTTTGGAAAGATTTTACTATCATTTGATAGAGAATTAAATTTGCTATCAAATAAAATATAAATCAAAATTATTGATAATTAATAAAAAAAGTTATGGGCAAAAAATCATCAAAAATGATGATTTTAGCTAAATATTTTAGATTTTATTAACCAGAACATTTTTAAATTTTCAGAATAAAAGTGTGCTTTAAGTAAATCATGTAAACAATTTAATTCTCTATCAATTGACATAAAATTTATTAATTTTAGAATAACAACGAATTTTAGAATAACAACAAATTTTATTTTAGAATAACAACAAGCTTCAACAACATACCTAGTTCAGCTATTCTTTCTTGTTTAACTCGAAATTCAGAAATTAGCGGCAAGTGAATGAGCCATAAAAATACTGGAAATGAGACAGACGAAATCTGAGAAATTATTTTTTATTTATTTTTTATTTCTAAAATCATTAGAATTTTAAAAAGTCTAGTTATTTAACTTAAAGTTAGTAACACTCATTAATAACGATTCAAGGAGGAATTTACTAATGAGTTTTTAGAAACTCTCTTTTAAGGCGACTGACATAAATAAAGTAAGCTTATTGTCTCTAATATAGGGAGTCGCTAATAAAGAGAGTCGCTAATAAAGAGAGTCGCTAATAAATAGTTTTTATAAATTTATTCTCTATATTCAAAAAGGCTTCTAAAATTTAATTTCTTCAAAAACCAACCAAAGAAAACCACCGTAGTCTTTTCCTAGAAAATTCCAACTGTCCATAACGTATCAACACAATGGATGCCAAAACTAAAGCTGGGAATATCGCACAAAAGAAAACATAAACAAAGGACCAAACACGGTGGCATAAATAGTGAAATAAAAAAATTTGTGCCAAAGAATAAACAAATAGCCAAAAATGGAAAGTATGCAGTCTAGCACGGTCTAACCAAGTCCAGTGACGTAAAAGTGCAGAACGGACTTGTTGACGTTGTTGTTGTTCTTCATCTATTAAAGTTGTTGTACTCATGGCTGAAGGTGTTGAATGGAAGGATTGGTGATGGTTAGAGGCTTAAATTGAAGGGGAATAAATTATTTTAAAATTGGGAAGGTGATACACATATCTAGTGTCCGGTAGACTCATTTTTCCGGTCCCTGTTAATTTGATCCAGTTTCCGAATCCGATCTGGCCTGGATCTCTCAGCCATCTCTCAGTTATCCAATCGGAATACATAAAGCATTAAGACTTAGGAGCTGACTTATAGAATATATTTGACAGATTTCAAAAACAAAACCTCCTATCGCATTTTATGAAAATTTCTATTTAAGCACAGTTTAGAGATTTCTCTTAGTTATCCAACCGAAATATATGAGAGATTGAGATATTTAAAAGATTGGAATAACTGGGAACGTAGGATACTTACGAGCTTACCTAGGTGTTTTTATTTCCCTTAGAATTATTTAATTTAAATTTCTTTAATTTTCCTAAATTTAAAAAATTTAGAATGTACTTTCCTTTCAATTAATTTTTGCACTTTTATTATTAAAAATATTTTAAAAAACGTTGAGAAATTGTCCTTTGAAATTTTTTATTTTACCGCCATTAATTAAGAAATATTTAGAATCGCTATCTCTATGGCATTTTACCTATATAAATCCATATTATTAATAATTTTTTGGCCTTGTACTTCGTAAATGTCTTTGAACTTTCCTATTTATTGCCCTACCCTACTCTCTAGTTCGTGGGACGGGTAAAATAAAATTACATTAAGTGTCTGTCATTAATTGAGAAATATTTTGACTTTAAAGCATTAATGTCTTATACATACCTGATTTAAAATTCACCAATTAAAGACATAATTTAAATTTTATTCCTCTCAAATTTAATTTAAATTAAATTTTTTTATTTCTCACTACTCTATAAATAAAATTTAGGATGAAAATTGTTAGTGTTTTAATCTTTTTAATTTTCAATGCGATATTATGGAGTTTAATTAATTCTGTTAAAAATAATAAAGTTCAGAAAGAGTTAATTGGAGTTTGTAAAGCTTCAAAGAATATACATGAATATTCAAATAATGAGGCTGAATCCTCAGTCGATCCTCAAATTCAACAACTTAATGAAACGTCTAAAAATGCAGAAGAGGACGCATCTGGAAATAATGACAGGAAATCGGATAAAAAAGAATATTTTAAAATTTATCGAGAAAATAATAAGGAAAAGTATCGAGTATATCAGCAAAATTATAGAAATAATAATAAAGAAAAGATTCGAATTTTTAGGCAAAAATATCAAAATAATAAAGAAAAGGTAAGAGAAAATAATCGAAAATACTATCAAAAAAAGAAAAATGAAAAAGAAATTGAGAAAGGTTTAAAATTAGGAAACTTAGAATCTGCTAATAATGAAGGAACTTCATTTGTTAATCCACAGATTGATAATTTTAGAAATAAAGGAAAAGAACCTATTGTTTTCGAGGAGAGCTTTCAGCAGGAAGAAGGAAATCATCTTAATCAAGGGGAGGAGAAGGAATCTAATGAAAACAAAGCAGAAAATAATTTGGATGATTTAAATCAAATCGTGGTAGAAAAGCCAAACAAAATTCCAGAAAATGATATAGATTACATAAATTTAAATAAAAATAATTATCGTTTTGATCTGAACGAGAAACCTGAGGATGAATAAGAAGGCGATTGATAAAAAAATCTTTTGTTAAAGAAAACTTTCAAAATTAAATTAAAAATTACGAATTAAATATTTTGCAAGTTTAGACGTTAATTCATTTTATGGTTTATGTCTATTGAATTTTAAAAATATTATGTTTCAATAAATTTTCCTTTCAATAAAACTTGTTTATTAAATATTTATTACGGCCTTACGGAGCAGTTCAACTAAATTCCGGCCCTATAAAGGGTTGATACTTTTGGTAAAAATGGATGGAAAATTCTTGAATTGATAATTTTCGGAACTTTTTTATCGATCTGTCGAGAATTTTGATTTTTTGGAATCTTGTAACGCACAAGCTTCTTGGCCTCCAAAATTTTCCAGAAAGGAAGAAATCTGGCTCAGTCGTTTATCAAAATTCTCAAAATATTCGCCTGAGGCGATAAGAGGAGTAAGACTTGATCTAAATACGAATATTCAGCCACCGTCGAGCGGCCGAAAAACTACGGACCCAGATTCCCCTTATTCCCTCCAAATCCCTATATATTCCTCTAGTACCTCCAAACCCTCTGATATCTTCCGTAATCCTCATATATCCCCGATATCCCCCAAACATTATCCTCATATCACAAAGTCGAGGTATAAGGATAATGATTCACTCGCACACGTACCGTCCACAAATAAGAATTTTGGTAAGAACCAGTAAGACTACCAATGGCTTTCTAATAGAGAATGGGATAACTTAGAGAGATTTTAAATATTTAAATAACATACAATTATTTCGACTGCTTTCTCTCCGCCTGACAGAATTTTTGTTGAAATTTTTAGGTTGTTTATGTTGATTTTTCTTTCTAGGACTATTCTCTACTAAAACGGGGACTGATTTTGTAAAAATCATTAAATTTTCTAAAAGAAAATATTTTCATAATAGAATAAGGTATAAAATTAATTACAGTAACCTCACTTTAGATACACCTTGGAGGGGAAATTTGGCCCTTAAAATCAAGTGTTTATTAAATAGAGGGTTTCTTATAATGACACCTATATTGGATTCATTATACTAACATAAGACTATATTAAATAGGTCTCTTATACGGAAATGTATACATATTAAAGATTGAGGGTATCTCGGTTAGCAGTATCTCCCCCAATTCAGTAGAAACAGAAATTCAGTAGTTCATTAAAAATTAAATTCAGTAGCTAATTAATTCGACCCGAAATTAATTCGAAAATTCAGTACCCATTAATTCGACCCAAAACAGTGTTTTTTGTGCTTATCTCATCGTAACTAGTTCGCAAAAAAATGGATAAAAACCTAAAAATTCTCTCTACTTATTATGTATCTGAAATCGAGGTTTACTTAAATTTAGTGGGTATCTAAAAATAAGGTTTTACTGTTTTTTGTATTTATATATTTTTTTGGTTTTTGGTAAAAAAATTTTTTTTTGGAAATTAAAAATAAAATGCACTTAATAATAAGAAAATAATGGTAAAATATAGGCAATAAAGGAATATGAAACCAATGGGAATTTATTTATTTAAATGTCCAAAACATGTTGTGAGGTTATTATTAAAGAGAAAGGAAGGAGAAATTGATATATTTTGAACAAACAAAAAAGTTGGCATTTTTTGAGGAATTATTTAATTTAATTAAAGAATTATAAAGCACATTTTTGAGGTTAAAAAATTATTTTTTTTTCAATAAATAGAGGGTGTTTAAACCATTTCTGCAAACCTCTGATTTACATTTAACAAAAAATTAATTTTTAAAATCTTAAGTATGTGGAACACCCCTGGTTTATATATTAAGTTTTTGAGCCTCTAGCATTTTTCTAAAGTTCTCTAGCAACTCTAGCATTTTTTTAAGTTCTATATATAATTTGAACTCTTAAAACAAAATTTCTAGAAAAGTTTAAATTACTGAGATAAGCTTAGACAATGGGGAAGTCGGATACAGAGGAATCAAATGAAAAATAAGGTAATTGAGAGGTAGGCGAATTAAAATAAAAAAGATTTTAAAAGATTGAGGAGCTCATTCGTAGCCATAAAATAAAAATAAAATTAGATTTTTAATTTCAAGCTACAAAAAGATGTGAATTTTTGCAAAAAAATTAATTAATTTTTAATGAGGATTATTGTTAATTTTTCTGATAATAAATTTTTCTAAAAATAAAATTTAAAAAAACAAAAAAGGAATACAATAGGCTAATTAATATATCATTTTGTAGCCAAGAATCTCCTCTATCTAATGACGTTAAAATATATTTTCTATCAGAATCCAATTAAAGATTGTAAATTTTTGAAGATTTTTTAGTTAGAATTTTTTAATTAAAGTTAGTACGAGTTTTGGAAATAATTATTTTATTTTTTTGGATTTATATATTGTTAAAAATGATTTTTAAAAGATCAGATAGTAGCTAAGATTCTCCTCTATTTAAAGGTATTAAAATTAAATTTTTATCTTTTTATTGAAGAAAGTCATAAATTTTTAAAGTTCCTATGTTAAGGAATTTATACTTAAGGGGTTAAATGGTTGTTGAAAGGGTTAAAATTAATTTTTAAAAGTCTAAATTTTTTAAAAATCTTATAAAATAGCCTAGATTCTCCACTATCTAATAACGTCAAACTTTAATTTATACCTTTATTTTGAAGGATATTAGAGGAAAATTTTAGCGGCAATCTTTGCTCTATTTTAAGTATTATGTTAAAAAATAATTTAAAAAAAATATAAATTAAAAACGTAAAATAAGTATGTAATTGGAAAAAAATATTAAAAATAAGCAAATAAATGTGTGGCATTTTATAAAAAAAGATGAAAAAAAGAAAAGTTTTTTAATTTAATAACCATATGTAAAACTTGACTTACGCCCTCACACTCTAACGCCCTCTACTTTGTATTCAAGTTAATATGTATAGGTAGGGACTAGCTATCAAAAGCAATTTTGTGAATAAAGTGATGAGTCTGGCTTTTTTGAGATGTTAAAAAATATTAAAAATATTTAAAAAGGAAAAAAGTTGTTTCAAGCCGTTTACTCAATGGGGAAAGGGCCGACATTTTGTCCAATAAAAAATTTTCTTTTTTGATTTTTTATTAAAATTTTTTTTTATTAATTTTTACTAAGATGTCTATATTCCCTTTCACATTTTTCTAGAACACTTGTGTAACTTTTTTATGCTTATTTGACGCGCTAGAAAGTCCCTAGGGAGTGTTTGAGGATAGGGGAAATTGGATAAGTAAAACGAAAAAAATAGGTCACTACTCTTTGGTTTGGTCTATGCCTTTTTTGAGATGTAAAGAGGTAGAAAAAATGTTAAAAGTACAAAAAGAAAATTTTGTTAAAAATGGAGATGCCACAAAAAGAGTATGGGAAGGTACAACACTGTGTATAAACTCATGTCAGTTTTTGCTTCATAACTCAAGGAAGGATGAACCTTTTAAAACAAGCTTTATATCATTCGATGTAGAATTAAATTAGCTACAAAATAGCCTTAATTATTAAATTTTATATAAAAAACAAATGAGCAAAATAGAAAGGAAAATAAGCATAAACGGACATTTTCTCAGTTTTTCATCAATAATATTAATTCGATTCGAATCTTAAAATTTATTTCTTAGCGTATCTTATAGAAAATTCAATTCTCTATCGAATTCTATAAAAACTGTCTCAAAATGTTCATTCATTCTAAAATTATGAAGCAAAAACTGACGTGTGTTCATGAACACGGAGGTATACCTTTCCCCATTTTTCTTTCTATTCTGTTTATTTGTTTTAAATAAAATTGTCAACTTTACACTATTGTGTAGCTAATTTAATTCTCTATTGAATAAAATATAAAGAAATTAAAAAAACCTACTTTTTCGTTTAGTTACTAAGGTTATTCCAGCTTGGGACACGCCCACTTTGTCGCGCGGCCACATTGTCGCAGAGCCATAACTTGCTAAAAAATTTCTGGCCCTTATCAATTTTGGTACCAATCTCTTTAGCTCGATGAGAGGATTCGTTTAATACTAAATTTGGAAAGATTCGGATATCTTAAAGCAAGTTATGGCTCTGCGACAATGTGGCTGCGCGACAAAGTGGGCCGTACCCTTCCAGCTTATATTTAATTAAAAAATAAAAAATTATAAAAAAAGCCTTCTTAAATTTTTCTTTCAACAAAATTTTTTTGAAGATTTCGGTTAAAAGAGGAGAAAAAAACATTTTTTGACTAGCTATAAAATTAAATATTTTGGTTTACGGAAATTAAATTTTTTATTTGGCAACATATTCAAACCAAAAGGAAAGGAAAATTTGAGGCAAAAAAAAAAACAATTTTTTATTTAAAATTTAATTAAATTTTAGAAAATTAAAATTAGATATATTTGAGTCTAAAATAATTATTTTAATATTTTTGAGTCTCGATTTTAGATTAAAAAAATAATTATTAAAATACAATAGTTCAAAATAAAAACTAGAAATTTAGAAGCTTTTAGGGCTTAGGGCCGTTATGGCGCGAGCTTATAAAATTTTAATCAACCATCTAGAAATATTTAAATTTTGCTAAAATAACCCCAAAATGGTTTATCTACGTTCTCCAAAAATTTCAGAATTTTTCAAAAAATTTCTGAAAATTTTTAGAATTTTTGCTGTCGTATTTCAGAAATTATAACCAATAGATTTTATTATTTACCAAAAAATACATAATTTTTCTAATTTCTCGCTCATTACCTCAAAAAATATTAGTTGAAAAATTTTCAAATTTATGGAAGAGGTGGTTGAGGAATGCAAAATTAATTTAAAAATTATTTCAAAATTTAGGTTTCTGCTAAGTGCCAGATTTGACACGCGCGCCTAAACTTTAAGGCGTCTAAATAACCCAACTCATTTTAATAATTTTAATAATAATATTTTTTTAAATTTAAAAAATGTTAAAAAAAGTCTCAAGAGATGTCCCATTAAAAAAGGGAAATGGCAAAAGTGAGGATTATTAACTATACTAAGTTAATACTTTTTTTACTTTGTACTATTAAACAAGAAAAGGAAAAAAATATTCTCTCTCTATATAAACACATATACTAAATTAGTTAAAATTTTCTTTCCGGTTAAATTCCGGAAGAAAAATAAAAATAATAAAAATATTATAGCTAATTTTAAAATTGTTTTTGATATATTAAATTGTTTGTTTATTTAAATTGGTTAAAATTTTTATTTGAAATTTTGGGGAAATTTAAAAATTTTAGAGAAAATTTTGTTGTTATGAAATAATGAAACATTTTTGATGATTCTGGCTTCTAAAATCATAAATTTTAAATAAAACCGAACATCAATATATGTATATAGTATACGCTAAGGATTGGCCCGAGCTAAAAAAAAGTTCGGGTCGGGTTTCGGGTCGGGACTTTTCAAAGAAAATTTTTCGGGACATGCTTTGTGTCGGAAAAAGTCACTATTTTTCTTCTTTCAATAAAAATTTTCTTATCAATCATCCTCTTGTTCTTCTTCAGGTTTCTCGTTCAGATCAAAACGATAATTATTTTTATTCAAATTTACTTGATCTAAGTTATTTTCACTAACTTCTTTTGTCTCCTCTACCTCAATTTGATTTAAATAATCCAATTAGTTTCTGCTTCTTCTTCTTTATTTAATGGGTTTTGGCCACTCGATCACGAGCTCTACTCCCGATTCAATTCCCGACTAAATCGGGAAATTTTTACACCTCTACGAATGGTTTTATGATAAAATTATTTAAAAAATTATGAAAAATTAATAAAATTATGCACTTATGTCCCTATAGCTCAGTCGGTAGAGCACATGCACACTCTTCCAAACATTTATGCTAAGATTCTTAACGTTATTTTTAACAAGAAAACTTTTACAAATTAATATTATCTAGGTTTTCCAAAACAAGAGCATTTAGGCACTCCTCTACGATTTTCTGAACTGGGTAACACAACACAGTAACCGCCAGATTCTTGACCCTAAATTTTAAAAAATTATTTTTTCCATTTTTGTCAATGGAAATTCAGTCCAATTATAATAAAGGATACCCGTGAGTCGAAAAAATTTTATTTTATAATGAGAGGCATCGGAAATACGAGGGGGTGTCGCTTAAGCAGCTCTCCATTTCCACTGGCTAACAAATTTAAAAAATCCTATGTTAAATTGAGCAAATTAAGGAGGCATCTTGAAATAAGGTCTGATTGTATTTTGAATATATAAGACAATTTTTAACCCCAAAATACTTTTATTTTTACCTTCCCTCTACATTCTTCGACGCATTTTTGTTGTCTCGAAGGCCCACAAACATTTCCGTCCAAAGGATATCTATAACCGCTACAACTACATTTTAGGTCCCGTCCATCCCATGCTGAACAAAATCCATACCAATAACTATCCCCTTTGCAAACATCATCGCAACTTCGGTGGTCCTGTTCTGAACAACCCAAAGTTCGTTGAAAACTTAAAATTAATGGAGAGAAAAAATTTTTTGACTTGAATATTTTCTAAATTTCTTAACCTTTCTTTTATTTCTAATCAAGATATAGTTTCGATGGGCTATAATGAGCTTCAAAATGATATATAAGAAAAGTCCTGTTATATATTAGGATGACGAGTAGAACTAGCAAGAGCCCGACCAAATAATGCCTAACTATTTAGACTCGTTTAAAAATTCATAACTTTACTTCTAGTAAAGATAATGATCTGATCTAATGGCCATTAAAAAGTAAAGATCCAAAGCTTTAAAACGATATACATACCTATTTTATTATAAAAACTTTGCCCTATATCCAATTTAAATCAGAAAAATTTATACCGCTTTTGAATAATTTCGACGTTTATTGTTGAACATGTTTCAAAAATTAAAATAAACAATAAATAATTCAAACTCTGTACTAGCATTTTTTAATTTTGTTCTGATTAATTATCGGTATATTTGGAAAATTAATTTAAATTAAAATAAAAGAGAGAAAAAGTGGCCTTGAAGAAGATTTTTTAATTACTCATGCAAAATTAATTTATTTAATTTGATTGATTACTTCCACTCAATTTCTAAATTGATTAAAATGTTGTAAAAATTGATTAAGAATTAGTAATATATGTATGGGGGAGGGGTATAAATGTTAATGCAACTTTAAATTGAGGTTTGTCTCAGGGATGGTCTTTCTAAGCTTCCTCCTTCTCAGAATTCGGTAAACTTCCGCGCTCCGTCGCTTTTGATCTCCGTCCCTGGTTATCTGATTATTAATGCAATCCGAAAGTATACATATAACAAGATTACATATAAAAAAGATTACATATAACATTTTGTTCTAGGGGGTATTGTGACTTATAGGGGGTTTTTTTGGCTAGACCGATTTGGACAATTGAGCTGTCATTCGAAAGAGCTCGCCGAGCTGAGTCGAATGAGGGGCGAGTGAAGTCGATCCGACAATCACTCCCGCGAGGCGCGTGCTTGCCGACGCTCCATAGGTTTATGTTGACCATTTTGAACCTGTTTATCTTGGCTCAGAATCAAGATATCGAGCTGATTTTGGTGTCATTCGACTTAGCTCGACGAGCTGAGTCGAATGAGCTATTATTTGCATTTTCGAATTTTTCACCCCAAAATGAGCTTACTCCCCCTTCTCTTTTTCAAACTTCAGGGGTCTGTATCTCGGTCCCTGATTGTCGGATCGACTTCACTCGCCCCTCATTCGACTCAGCTCGGCGAGCTCTTTCGAATGACAGCTCAATTGTCCAAATCGGTCCAGCCAAAAAAACCCCCTATAAGTCACAACATTCGTTCTAAGTACGGAAGATGTAGTTCCGGCAACTGAAAACATCGAGTAGGTTTCTACGAAAACAGGAAGTTTGTCTCGACATTAGAAAAATATGTTTCAAGGACGGGGGAAGTATCCGAGAACACTATACTAGTGTTATTCAAATGCGTTTTTCCGGCATCAGTATTTCGGTAAAATTCCGATACCAAAAAATAACGCGGCATTTTCGGTACTTTTCTGAAAACTCAAATGATCAAATTTATTACATGTAATAGTGATGAAAAGGGGTTGGGGGCAAACGAGGAAACCCAAGACACGGAACAGACAAAATTATGGACAACAAAACGCTCTTATGCTACGGTTACATAAAAATCGCGCGCGTCTTGCGACAGAAAAGATAATGTAAAAATAGGAGAGAAATCGCGCGCGATTTTGTCGCTTTTTTCTAGTGGTTACTATTATGTCTGTGAAAACAGACATTTTTATTGTACAATGACCCTAAGCTCTCAAATATAATTGAGGAATAATTTATTATATTTATTTCTTCATTTATTAAATTAGGGTCAAGGGAGGCTCCGAGGTCAAGGGAGGCTTACATCATTACGTGAAAGATACCAAAAAATTACTCCAAAAAATCAAAAAACCCCAATGATAGGATCTGGTTCTTATCTCTGAAGATTTCCTTCCACAATCAAGATGGGTAACAGGCAAATTTCAAATAATACACTCGGCCAACCAAACAAGGCCAAATTACGAATCGTTTCCCCATCTGGTAAGGGTCGAGTGTTCGAAAGATCAATCGGCCATCTTTGCCCCCTCGAAACACAAAAGGAAAGTGAAGAAAGAATGTGTAATACAGCAGCTATTTACAAAGGAGAGCAAAAAACCCAGCACCTTTGTATAAAGCAGATAAGCTAAAAATAAACTTTAAATAAAATAAATAAATTGTAAATATTTCCCCTTTTGTAAATAGGTTAAAATTCCCACCTGCCTACTAAACTATAAACAACTTCACTATAAATTAAACTAATCATTCTTCATTTTTAGCTTTTTGCTGCTTCATTTTAATTTAAACTAAAGACTTTCTTCAATTCATTGCGAATGGGATCTATTATTTCCCTTGAAATTTTTTCTGCTGATTTCTTTATAACTCTCAACACCCAAAAGCTTCTCAAGTTAATACTCCCCAATAATTTAAATAAATTTAAAATTTTTTTAATTTAATTTTTTTAACAGCCTTATGCCCAAGGATAAAAAATCTTCACTTGAAATTATATTCCAGCATCTTAATTTAAAGCAACAGCCCAAACAGCAGACACCACCAGCCAAAATTATGGAACGACCAAAAACACACCCATCACCTGCTCTTTCCATTTTAACTTCCATCAGTGAAGATTCGACCTGCTCTTTCCATCAAAACCCCATCCCGGAACCTAAACCCATTATAATTTCTTCTACTGAACCCAGCAAAACCAACAACAACGACTGTATTGAACCAAACACCAAACGCCCAAGAATTTACCCCACATCAAAGACAAAAACTCCCCCAGCCACTAATACAAACGAAAAAACAACGGTTCCAAATAATGTCTATACAAAAAAGCACCTACTCAATAACTTACCAGTAGCAAAAGCTGTTTTGATAAAGAGAGGTAATGACGTTTTTGTCACAAAAAACCCCATATTTTTTAATTCACATGAGGGTGCTGGTTCTTCAACCCAATTTTTGGCTGGTGGTATTCGTCCACGTCCTCTAATGTCTCTGCATGTGCCACGTCCACCCAACATCCCACGCTCCTCTCAACCCTATCCCAACATGCCACAACAAAATCTCCGATTCACTCAATTGCCCTACCAATTCAACCCACTGTTACCAACACAATACTACTGGAATAAAAGAAATCGATTTTTTCGTTTTCTGGGGAATGTCGTTTCACGAATATTTAAAATTAAAGAATTCCCTTTTTTTTTATTTATTATTTAAAATTTAAAAGCCCCTTTTTTCATCAAAAACATTTTTTGTTTTTATCAAAACACCTGCATTTTATTTATTTTAAAATACAACATTTTTTGCTTTGATTGGCTGTTTTTTTTATGTTCCCATTTTTATTTGTTGACCAACCCCCGAAAAATCGGAGAAATCATCGCAGGAAATACGAAAATTAAAGATTCTCTCCACATATACCTTTAATTATTTCATAAATTGAATGGAAACAAAATTAGATGTAGACAAAATTGAAAATGCAGACCGTTCCGTGTTTTGATCGTTCCGTGACTTGTCTGTTCCGTGATTTGGTAATTCAGTGACTTGTCATTCCGTGTCTTGTCCATCCCCTGATTAACAAGCAGCTTTTCTGCACGGCCTTATTCCATAAAATGATATTTTATTATTCAGAATATCCGTTGAGTCAAGAAGAGCTGTGGGCTGAAAAGGGAGACATTATCAGTAAGTATATTTTTTAGTTGTTTTTGATTTTTTGTTGCAGTCGTTAAAACTCCAATCAATCAAGATGGTTATATTCGCGGAAAGAATCCTCGTTTAAATAGTGAAGGACGTTTTCCTATGGGTACACCCCAAGGTACCGCAAGGCCAAGGTACCGCCGAGCTATAACTCCGTTCAAAATTGTCGAATCCTGGACGCCCTGGTATGGTTCGATGCGTCTCGACGAGCTGAATCGAACCATATCAGGGCGTCCCGGATTCGACAATTTTAAGGAAAGTTATAGCTCGGCGGTACCTTGGGCTCGCGGTACCTTGGCCTGCTCCCTTTTCCTATGTATTTACTTAAAGATCATTTAAAACTTGAAAGCTTTTCTGCATTCGTTAATATTGATATCTAGTAGATATATCTAACAGATAAAAAGGCGAACGTAACAGATAAAAAGGCGAACGTAATAATAATAATCCCGATCCCTGTCCCGATCCTGACTAGCGGATCGGGGTTGGCCGAAGGGATTGAGGATATATTGGGCGAAGGGATTTGGGATAAAAAGTGTTAATCCCTCCATATCTACTAACTCCCCAGAACTCCCCAGATGCCCACTCAAATGTAACATTTTCTTTATAAGTTGCAGAGCATTTTCCTTCGTATTTTATTTTCATTTTTAATTTTCAATATACTATTCAAAAATTTATTCAAAAACAAGTTATAAAAAATAAAAAAATTATCCATTATTACTTAAAATATCCCTAATATAACTAATAAACGGACAAACATTTCATGAATAAATATCAACAGCAAAGTATTACAAAAAATTCCAACATTGTAATGAAACAAAATGTAGAAAATCTACTAAAAATATTTTACTTAAAATTCAATAAAATTATTATAACCCAAATATTTCTATTTTTATTATACATATTTTTAAAATTAGATAAGAAATACAACACTAAACTGGAAAGGTTGTTAATAAGTGTTGACTGTATTATATAATTTAGAGCCCGGACGGAGGGGTCGGTCGATATTTTTTCGATAAATATCGAAAAATATCGAAAAAAATCGTATCGAGCCGGGCTCAAATATAATTATAATTAAAATTAGCAAAGATTTATTAGAAAACAGATTCCCTGTTATAAATATTAGAGACTGGCGCGGGACGGGATCACGACATGATTTTCCGGGATCCCGATCACGAAATCCATGATTTTTTTTGATTTTCGGGATCCGGGATTTTTTCGTGATTTATCACTCGGAATCCTGTCGCGACTCGGGATCCTGTAAGTTCGATTTTGCCAGTCTCTAATGCCAAATTAAATACAAATGCCAAAATTAAATATGTACATATCTCCGTATGTAGCAGGGATGGGTCGAGTTGAGATATCACTTCAAATCTCCCGATATACCTCCAAATCAAACTTAATCCCTGTAAATCCCCGATATCATTCTATTCCTTCAAATTCTCAAGGAATAGGGGAATATCGATGCGGGGTTCATGTCGAAAAAGGCCGGGTTTCGGATAACGCAACCCATCCTTGGTATCTAGAAATGAAGAAAATTACCCAAATATATAAAAGCACGACAATTGAAAATATTTTTTGGTTATGCTACAAATAAATCTAAATAGAGATCAACATAAAAATTTTTCTATACATATTTTGTCGACAAAATTTACAAAATACATTCTGTGAAGAACTATATTGTGCACATCTGATTTCATCAGCGCAAAACGACCCTGACGCAGGAATAAATCGAAGTCTCGAAAAAAGCGATGTCGCAAAAAAAAGTCGGCGAGAATGGGTGTATGATGGAATTCAATATTCATTTGGCATACATGTACTGTAAGTTGGTCATAATGTTCTGAAAATATTTAACATTTGATTAAATAAAAAATGTTGATGTACAACCGACAAAGAAGCACCTACGAAATATAGTATGTATTTGGTGCCAAGGTAACATTTAGAGACGTCCGAGACCGAAAATTTTCCAAGACTCAAGACCCAAGACCAAGACTACACCCCAAGACCAAGACCCAAGACGGTAATATTCAAGAGTATGGCCCCCCTTTTTTCCTCCCCAATTTTCCACCTATATTTTTACAAAATGGTCAGACTTTTTCCTTCCATCTAATTTGCCTTTGTGAGAAGAAAATATGAAAGAGGTAGACAACCATCAAAGAAAGATGTATGGATGATTGGGGGAGTTGAAAGAAATACCAAGCATGAAAAATGTTTTCTGGCTATTGTAGAAGGAAAAAGAAGTACCTGTATAAAAAACCTGTATAAAAAATATAAGAAAAAGGGGGAAATTGGGGAGGAAAAAAGGGGGGCCATATAGGGGGAAAATTGGGGAGGAAAAGAGGGGGGCCATACTCTTGAATATTACCCCCAAGACCAAGACTTGACCCCAAGACTCAAGACCAAAAATTATCAAGACTCAAGACAATTTTTAGGTTACATATGTCAAATTTTTGGTTTATTTTTTGTTATTTTGACATGATCACAGTCAAATCCAGCACAATCAGTCAAATCCAGTCAAATCCAGCTGCTGATATCCATCCTCGTTTTATCCCTATCGTCTTGCGCCGCAGGCGAAAATTTTTACGATTTGGAGGAATCTTACGCCAAAAGTCTTCTCTTCCCATCGCCGCAGGCGAAAATTTTGAAAATTTCGGAAGGCCAAGAAGCCAGAATTCTACCTTTTCCAGCGCCGCAGGTGAAAATTTTGAGAATTTTGAAGGCCAAGAAGCCAGAATTCTCCCTTTTCCTGCGCCGCAGGCGAAAATTTTGAGAATTTTAGAAGGGTATGAGGCCAGATTTCTTCCATTTTGGAAATAAAATAAGGAAACTAAAAAAAGTTCAATCCTTAGGGATGTAAGTTTAGATAAGCCCAGAAAAGTCGAGACCAAGACCAAGACTACACCCCATGACCAAGACCAAGACCGAAAAAAACCCAAGAAAAGTCTTGAGTCAAGACTCAAGACCAAGAGTCTCGGACGTCTCTACTAATTACCGTACCGGTAAGATTTAGGAATTTTCGGTACTTTTTGGTACCGGAACCGGAAAATCCATTGCCGAACACTGGTTGGAACAACCTTCCCCGTAATTGAAATAGTATACATAGGCTTGATGGAATATTCAAAAGCTAACTAACTGCAAAAAACGATAAGAATCTGTATTCTACTAAATATAACATTTTTAATATTTATTGCATTTTACTTTATTTTAATATTTTTGTCTTGTTGACGTACGTAAATAGAATTAAAATATTGCAAAAAGACACGCAATTCTTAAAATGGGCTGTGCTACATTTAACCTTTTAATTGACTACGATTTTATCTTTAAATAAAAAAAAGATTTGTAAAATTACAGTAACAAGGAATCGTTTAGGTATAATTATGTGGGACGCGCATCATATGTACTATTAGACCGACGAAAATGACTTAAAAGACGAGACTGAGACGTTTTGTCCGGCTATTATTGAACAACACATTGTTCTTGGAACAACCTATCGCGTACTTGTAGTGACTTTGCTTAATGTTGGAGCAACTTCCTTAGATCACAGTGGTTCGTGAGACCCGAGAACAGAATTGAAAATATTAAATACTCTTTCTTTATTTAGCATAGTTCGAATATACCTATACGAATTAGGGGTAAATGTCCGTTTCGTTCCCTACCTTTCCGCAGAGAGAAACGCATTTTTCCTGCTTTTCTTGCATTTTTTGTGTTAAGAAAAGTGCTCGCTCATTTTTCGTTTTCTTTATTATTTTACCTCATCAAAACTAGTTGCAGGTCAAAATTTTTTGAAAAGAGGCCGAGGATCGCCGAGGCTGAAAAAGCCGAGATCAAGGTCGAGAAGCAAATTTTGGCCGAGATCCAAGGTCGAGGTTCGAGAATTACCGAGGTTTTTATGCCTCTATAACTTTAAATTAGAGACCGGCAAAATCGTGTTTGCGGGATCCCGCATGCGGGATTTTTTTTCAAAACTTTTGCGGGACAGGATTTGCGGGATAAATCCCGCAAAAATCCCGCATCCCGCAAAATCCCGCATTTTAAAGTTGCGGGATCCCGCGCGGGATTGCGGGATTTTTTAAAATTTTGAAAAAAATTCGAAAAATTACGCAGGACGGTAAAGATTAGTCTGAAAAACAAGCTAACGATACTTCTTAGTGAGCTAAATGAAATATTACCACTTTCTAATGCAAAACCCCGACTTTTTAGGATTGACCTTTGAGGATCCAGCCTTTGCTGATCCCGTGGCACGACACCTGAGGATCTGCTTTTGCACCTCAATTTAGATCCTCAACTATAATATCCTCCACATGTAGGATATAGAAGGATTAGAAGTTAAGTTATTTGGGGGTTGAGAGATATCTATGGATTTGGAAAAATTAAAAAGGATTTTGGAGGATTTGTAGGCGTTGGATGGATACCTGAGGATTTATGGGATTAAGGGAAATAACGTTGGAGTTGTGAGGACCAAGGGAGATATCGGGGGATTAAAAAGGATTTTGGTGGTTTGAGAAACTTAAAAATGGTGAATTTCGGTGAACTAAAATTGATATCGGTGGTTTAACAAGGATATCGTGATCTAACAATTTGGACAATTTAATTTTGACGAAAACAAAATGTTTAACGCGGCGCAGGCGAAAATTTTGGGGGATTATTTATCCAGATTTCTTCCTTCATCAGCGCCACAGGCAAAAATTTTGAAATTTAGGGAAGGCTGAGTAGCCAAAATTCTCACTTTTCTAGCGCCGCAGGCGAAATTTTTGGAATTTCTAGAGGTCAAGACAGAAAATACTCAATTTTCCAAAAATCCCGCAAAATACAAAATATTTTGCGGGATCCCGCATGCGGGATTTTTTTTCAAAACTTTTGCGGGACAGGATTTGCGGGATAAATCCCGCAAAAATCCCGCATCCCGCAAAATCCCGCAAATCACAAAAAGTGCGGGATTGCGGACGCGGGATCCCGCAAAATCCCGCGCGGGATCCTGTCCCGCGCCGGTCTCTACTTTAAATTCCAATTAATTTAGTTGTCTGATACGGAGAGGTCATGGAAAGATTTTTTGAAGAAACCCCATGTTTTTTAAATTAGAGCTGCAGGCGAAAATTTTTAAATTATAAAGTAATTTTTAAATTATAAAAAAGCCAGATTTCTTTAATTTTCTGAGCCGCAGGCGAAAATCTTTATAATTATGTAAAGGCAAAGGGGCTTTCTTCTATTTCTTAGAAAATAGGCAATTCTTAGTGGTGTATTTGGCTAGCAACGAGACTGAGGTTCTGAGGCCGGTCAATACGAGACCGAGATTTAATTCCTCAAATCCCCTAACATCTTCTTGGCTTCTAATCCTGGTAACCAGCTTTTTGGCTTCAATCCTGGTATAAAATGGAGGATACTTCCAAAATTCTCAAAATTTTTGCCTTAGGCGCATGAAAGATGCTACAAAATCTGGTATTTAGTAGTAACCATTTTGGGAAAATTTTGGCTTCTTAGCCTTTCAAAAGTTAAAATTTTCGCCTGTAGCGCTAATTTAAAAGACATGGGGTGTCTTCAAAAGATCTTCATAAGCCTCTCCGTATCATACATCTTAACTGATGTTTGGGTCATCTACTAAATAAGATTAGACAGACGAATTTGATAACTACATATTTAGTGAATTTTCGATAAAATTTAGTAAATTTCATTGGATATTGAAAAGTTATAGAGGTTTTAAAAATCTCGGTAATCCTCGAATCTCGACCTTGGCCAAAATTTGCCCCTCGACCTCGATCTCGGCTTTTCCAGCTTCGGCGATCCTCAGTCTCGGTTTTTACAAAAAACCTCGCCCTCGTGCAACTCTACTAATAACCAAAGAGAAATGTATGAGTTGACTGGCCGACGTTTATTGCTATGAGAGGAGTAACGAACGAGATCGCGAAGTGACTGTAACTCTGAAACATGTTTTCCTCGCACTTCGGTGATCTTTTCTTAGTGGAAAGGTGAAGTGCGCTCACCCCTGCTGGAAACCTCTCCAAAGCCTTCCATATTCAGTGCCACTGCTATCTCGAGTTGTTCTAAACAAATAATATTCGAACTTTCAAACAACTCTGCTCTCAATCACGCCAAATTTTCGATATTCCCGAAATTTTTCAATACCGCTAATGAAGCAATGAAAATTTCGATTACAGATTCGAATATCCGTGGATTTTAGTTCGGTTTCGGATCCGAATATACTGCGATAGGATATTGGCCTTGTATTCTGGGCCTTGTATATCGACATGGATAACTTCGATTTCGTTTCGGATATGGGATCAGGGATATTCACGAATTTCGTTTTGATCCAGATATCCGTGCATTTGCAAAACGGTTTAGGTCAACCCGGTCTAGACCAACCCAGTCTAGAACTTTTAACACATTTTGAACACCTACATTAAGTCTTCCCCATAATAGAAATATTTGTAAATTGTTTTTAATATAATAAAATAAATTTGATTTTAAATTTAATTCTTTTTATAGAATCTAGTGGTTAAATAAAAAGAAATACCGGTACGGTATTTCGTTTTACACGTGCCAACTCAACAAAAATAGTTAGAAAAATATAGATGGACCCAATTTTAAACAACTTTATTAGAAATAAATGCTCTGTATACATTTTATTTTATGACAATAATAAATTTTATGGCTTCTTCGTGATAAAGCAAATGCTGTTGTAGAAATGTAAGGACTCAATGTGACGCGCATATTCGGACATATTCTGACGAAGTTCAGGAGTTACATGTTTAGTCGAACCGAAGCCCGTGTTTGCACCAACAAAATTTACCTTTGTTATTGAAAAATGGATTATTTTTTATTTAATTTTTATTTAATGTAATTTTGGTACTTATTTAGTCCCCCCCCCCCCCCGTCAGTTTTTTTCGAAAATTATGTAAAAATGGTCAGTCTGAACAACAATTATAGAACCCAAAATCAACAAAATCCGACTTGAAAGGACCGAGATACAGACCCCAGAACCACAGGGGCTCAAAATCATAAGGACGAGAATTTATACAAATGATAGCTCGAAAGAGCTCGTCGAGCTGAGCCGAACGACACCAAAATCGTCGTGATCCGACTTGATTTGACAAAGATATGACATAAATCGTCGACTCCGGTAGGTCTAAATAATGTCATAACTTTGTCAAATCTTGTCCGATTACGTTGATTTTGGTGTCATTCGACTCAGCTCGACGAGCTCTTTCGAATGAGCTATCATTTGCTAAAACTTTTTTATTTCAGAAAATCACCCGTATGGTTGTTCAATTTTCAGAGGTCTGTATCTCGGTCCATTCAAGTCTGATTTTGTTGATTTTGGTGTCATTCGACACAGCTCGATGGGTTCTACAATTGTTGTTCAGACTGACCATTTATACATATTTTTCGAAAAAACTGCTGGGGGGGGGAGGGGGGGACTAAATAAGTACCAGTAATTTTTACATCTAATCTTGAATATATAAACACTTACTTCATCAACAAGATCTTTAAGGAAGTTAATTGAAGAGCCGGGTAATGTACCCGGATCTGTTATGCTGCCGTTACTCACAATGCCAGTGCCTCCACAACAGTTCCAATATGCGGTATGCAAATCCTCTACTACATAAATTCCGCCATTTTCGTTCAGGAATGGGAACAATGCCTTAAATTTATTAAAATTTTTAAGATAAATATTCCAAATAAATCTAACAATTCTTATTTTCAAATAATATTATCGTTCTGATCATTTTAGTACTAGAGTTGGATACAGATCAGTCGGATTGAAAAGCCAAGTCAGGTTTTGTCAAAGAATGCCATGGTCGAGGGTTCGACAAAATCGTTCGAAGGCTCGAATGACACCAAAATCATCGTGATTGTACAAGTTGGACAAAGTTACGATAAAAAAAAACTTTTTCAAATCAAGTCAATTTTTTTAACTTTGTCAATTTATTTTTGGCGGAACGTCCCACATGTGTACCGCCGTTTGTGTACCGCCGTTTGTGTACGGCCGTTTGTGTACCGCCACTTGTGTACCTGGCCATTTGTGTACCGGCCGTTTGTGTACCGCCGGTTGTGTACCCACCCAAAGGGGGACGTTTGTGTACCCGTACTATTTTTTTAGATTTTTTATTGTTTTTTTTAATATTTTTGTTTTTCTTTTAGGGTTTTCAACTAGTTCTGCTAAAATTAGTTGACCGATAACCTACACAAGTCCATCCGGGCACTGAATTTTCTCAAGAAGAACGAGAATCTTGGGTTATTAAAAATTTAATTTTATTTATTAATTTTAAATTTTCTTTTTTAAAGATGTCCTAAACTTTGCTCGCCACGTGCCGGACTTCCTCATACGGCTACAACGATGGGAAATTTGAAAAGGTTTGGAATTTTTATTTTGGTTTTCAAGTGTTTATTTTTAAAATTTTTTAGTTGATTTTCGTCAGTTTCTGACTGGCGATTTTCAAGTTCACAGTTTCTGAAGATTTTCAAGTTCACAGTTTCCTTCTTTTTTTGCTTTTCAGGGTCTTAACTCGTTCCCTTGAATTCTGGATTGACTCAATATCACACCAGAATCTTTCTATTATCCCCCTTAATTATTCTAAATGAAACTATATCCTTTTTAATCCCTCCGAATCCCAAAAATAATGCGGGTACACAAACGTCCCCCTTTGGGTGGGTACACAACACAATTGGTACACAATTGGCGGTACACATGTGTCCCCCGCCCTATTTTTGGTACTTTATTAATATCTCGCCCCCACCCCTATTTGAGTCTCAGATTAATTTTTATTTTTTCTGCCTCGGAAAGGTCAGATTTCCTCCTATAAATGCTAAATTTTGCCGTTAGGCCGATTTTTGCTGCTGCTGTCTATTTTTTCCTTCTCAATATTTGCCTTTTGACTGTAATGTTTGAAGGAATAAATGATTGACAGTAACGAAAAAAATACATCTGTTCATAAGTTTATGCGTAATTATAAATTAAGCCGGTTTCGATATCATTCAACTCAGCTCGTCCAACTCATGCAAATGAGTTATTATTGCATATTTAAATTTTTTCCTTAAACGCCGAAAACATGCTGCGCCGAAAAAATGGCGCATATTCGTCCGCGCTTATTCGGCCGCGCCTATTAGTCGTGTACCACGTGACAAATGCTATGTGAATCTGACAAACCTCAAAAGATTTTATTATCTGATTGTTTCCATGACCACCGTCATCAACAATGATATCAAATTTAACACCAATTTCCATGGCAAATTCTTGCATCTTTTGTTCATTTGACTGATCAAAAAAATGGTATTTGCTTCGAGATGATCGATAAGTCAGGTATTCATCAGTCACATCAATGAAATGTAGTTCGGCATTCGGAAAATAAGACTCCCACATTTTAACTGACGCTCCTTAAAAAGCTTCTTAATTTATTACAAGCAAGTTAATCAGCTACTATGCGTTTATATCCCGTTTATATCAGGTACTATGCGTTTATATTTATATTTTTCATTCACTCTTTCTCCTCTCATAGGATTAGAAATGGTCAAGTATTAATAAACCATAATTTTCTTTTTCATATTCTTTCTCCTCCCATAAAGTTAAAATGGTCAAGTAAGAATAAAATTTAAGAAGTTTTCTCATATATAATAAAAAAGATTTTTGAAGGCCTATAAGCCAGATTTATTAGAGACGTCCGAGACTCTTGGTCTTGAGTCTTGACTCAAGACTTTTCTTGGGTTTTTTTCGGTCTTGGTCTTGGTCATGGGGTGTAGTCTTGGTCTTGGTCTCGACTTTTCTGGGCTTATCTAAACTTACATCCCTAAGGATTGAACTTTTTTTAGTTTCCTTATTTTATTTCCAAAATGGAAGAAATCTGGCCTCATACCCTTCTAAAATTCTCAAAATTTTCGCCTGCGGCGCAGGAAAAGGGAGAATTCTGGCTTCTTGGCCTTCAAAATTCGCAAAATTTTCGCCTGCGGCGCTTGAAAAGGAAGAATTCTGGCTTAGGATCTTCCAAAATTCTCAAAATTTTCGCCTGCGGCGCTGGAAAAGGTAGAATTCTGGCTTCTTGACCTTCCGAAATTTTCAAAATTTTCGCCTGCGGCGATGGGAAGAGAAGATTTTTGGGGTAAGATTCCTACAAATCGTAAAAATTTTCGCCTGCGGCGCAAGACGATACTTCATAATATTCCTGTTGATCCCTCTTAATTCACCCGAATTCCCCTTTAAACCTCTATATCCTCCTTAATCCCTCGATAATTCCGAATCCCCCGACATCCCTCAAAATCCACAAAATCCCACGGTTATCTCTCCTAATCTTTGTTATAGCTCAATATCATTTTAATCTACCCAAATACTCTGAAATAATATATTTCATTGATTTTCCACCCGGATAAATTCCCCAAAATTCTTTGAATTTCTGATACATTCCTTGAATTTCGCATAGATTTTTCGAAATTATAGGCGAATGTGCTGGATTTGACTGTGATCATGTCAAAATAACAAAAAATAAACCAAAAATTTGACTTATGGAACCTAAAAATTGTCTTGAGTCTTGATAATTTTTGGTCTTGAGTCTTGGGGTCAAGTCTTGGGTCTTGGTCTTGGGGTGTAGTCTTGGTCTTGGGTCTTGGTCTTGAGTCTTGGAAAATTTTCGGTCTCGGACGTCTCTAAGATTTATTCCTTTTTCAGCGCCGCAGTCTAAAATTCTGAAAATTTTGGAAAAATCGTCAGTCATGAATATGCTTTGTAAATTATCGGAAATCGGAAAATTTCCCAAAATTTTGGAAATCGGAAGGAAAAAACGTAGAAAATCGGAAGTCGAAATTCCGATCCACCTCTGTTCCGACACACATGCTTAGATATTTGTCTGACGAATATTTGCCTGTCCCCCATTCATACATGCTTTTAATCAGGGTTCTCACTCGTACTTTTTTAAAAGTATTGTACTTTTAAATCGACCTCCATACTTACGAAATTGAATTTGTACTTTTTTGAAATATGTACTTTTAAATCAACATTTTGGATTGAAAATGAAATTGGGGAAGGAATTGGGCAAAAAGTGAATTTTTTAACCTACATCCTTCAAAATTCTCAAAATTTTCGCCTGCGGCGCTGATAATGGTAGAAAGCTGGCTTCTGGCTTTCCAAAATACTCAAAAATTTTTGCCTGCGGCACTAAAATTGGAGGAAATCTGGCTTAAGGACTTCCAAAATTCTCAAAATTTTCGCCTGTGGCGCTAAAAATCAAAATTTTTGCGCCTTCAGCACCAAGAATTTTGCTCAATGGCAACTATTCAATGGACGAAAGAAAAAACTTGTTTGAGCTTAATATTTTCTAATTTAATTTGGAGTGTACTTTTTATTTGGAAATTTATTCCCTATGTACTTCTAAATCGAGATTTTTGTACTTTTGATTGGTATTTTGTCGATGATAACCCTGCTTTTAATCTTTATGAGAGGAGAAAGAATGAGAAGAAGAAAATAATGGTTTATTAATATTTGACCATTTCCAATCCTTATGAGAGGAGAAAGAATGTATGAAAAAAGTGCGGACTAACGTTTGCGGAATTGCGGGGATATAGACGCATAGTACCGTTAATCATTATTACAAACTAGAGACCGGCAAAATCGTGTTTGCGGGATCCCGCATGCGGGATTTTTTTTCAAAACTTTTGCGGGACAGGATTTGCGGGATAAATCCCGCAAAAATCCCGCATCCCGCAAAATCCCGCATTTTAAAGTTGCGGGATCCCGCGCGGGATTGCGGGATTTTTTAAAATTTTGAAAAAAATTCGAAAAATTACGCAGGACGGTAAAGATTAGTCTGAAAAACAAGCTAACGATACTTCTTAGTGAGCTAAATGAAATATTACCACTTTCTAATGCAAAACCCCGACTTTTTAGGATTGACCTTTGAGGATCCAGCCTTTGCTGATCCCGTGGCACGACACCTGAGGATCTGCTTTTGCACCTCAATTTAGATCCTCAACTATAATATCCTCCACATGTAGGATATAGAAGGATTAGAAGTTAAGTTATTTGGGGGTTGAGAGATATCTATGGATTTGGAAAAATTAAAAAGGATTTTGGAGGATTTGTAGGCGTTGGATGGATACCTGAGGATTTATGGGATTAAGGGAAATAACGTTGGAGTTTTGAGGACCAAGGGAGATATCGGGGGATTAAAAAGGATTTTGGTGGTTTGAGAAACTTAAAAATGGTGAATTTCGGTGAACTAAAATTGATATCGGTGGTTTAACAAGGATATCGTGATCTAACAATTTGGACAATTTAATTTTGACGAAAACAAAATGTTTAACGCGGCGCAGGCGAAAATTTTGGGGGATTATTTATCCAGATTTCTTCCTTCATCAGCGCCACAGGCAAAAATTTTGAAATTTAGGGAAGGCTGAGTAGCCAAAATTCTCACTTTTCTAGCGCCGCAGGCGAAATTTTTGGAATTTCTAGAGGTCAAGACAGAAAATACTCAATTTTCCAAAAATCCCGCAAAATACAAAATATTTTGCGGGATCCCGCATGCGGGATTTTTTTTCAAAACTTTTGCGGGACAGGATTTGCGGGATAAATCCCGCAAAAATCCCGCATCCCGCAAAATCCCGCAAATCACAAAAAGTGCGGGATTGCGGACGCGGGATCCCGCAAAATCCCGCGCGGGATCCTGTCCCGCGCCGGTCTCTATTACAAACTATGTAGCTGGGATCGCGCCGACCCGATTCACGACCTTTTTTCATTTAATTTTGAAAAAACCGCATAACGGTTATGCCGTTTATCTGAGACCCGTATACCGTTTCGTTTATTTTTGAAGACCCCGTTTAAATGCCCGTTTACCGTTTATTTTTAAGATTTTTTAAAAACAATTCATAATTCAAAAAAATCAATGAAAAATCATTAATTATGCTCATCACTCTTTATAAAAATTATAATTCAACTATAAATTCATCATATCGATGGATTTTGAGGGATAAGGAAGGGCTGAAGAGATGCCTGGTGATTAAGAGTAATATCAGTGGTTGTGGAAATTTGTAGGATTTGAATATATATCGGAGGATTGAGGTGGGATGTCGGTAGATTAGGAGTTCATAAAGGGGATCAGGGGATTAAGGGTATCAGGATCGTAAATCTAAGGATTAAGAAGATGTAATGGGATTTAAAATAATTGATGGAATTTGAAGGGATATTAGAGGAATAAGGTGGATACAATGTGATTTAGAGCTATTGAGGGATTTGAAAGTAAATTGGGGATTTCAAAGGATACTAAGAATCTTCCTTTTTCAGCGCCGCAGGCGAAATTTTTGAGAATTTTGGAGGTCCTTAAGTCAGATTTCGTCCATTTTTTGCGCCGCAGGCAAAAATTTTAAGTATTTTGGAAAGACAGAAGCCAGCTTTCTACCATTATCAGCGCCGCAGGCGAAAATTTTGAGAAATATGGAAAGAAAAGAAGCCAGAATTTTTCTTTTCCAGCGCCGGAGGCGAAAATTTTTATAATCGTGGAAGGCATTCAAGCTAGATTTCTTCCCTTTTTTGCGTCGCAGGCGAAAATTTTTTGATTTTAGTGTGTTAAACTCTATTATACAGATTAAATATCCATTAAACATTTAAGATCCTCTAGTACATCAACCCCTCGTAATTACTTTTGATCCCCTAAAAAGCAAAATTCCCGAAAATCGCGAAAATCGTGAATTCCCGACGATTTTTGGCTCGTGAATTCCCGATTCACGAAAATCGTGAATTCGAAATTTTCGGGAATTCACGATTCCCAAAAATCGTGAATTTGATTTTCTGTTGGTGCGATCACTGTATGTAGTGTGTGGCGAGGACAGGATTCGATTTATCTGGAATGTGAGTCGCCGACAGACTTTAGGTTCGCCGAATCATATAAAGCTCATTTATTTTTTTCGCGATATGGTTTGGGTTTGGTTTGGGTTATATGGTTTGTGTTCACTTTAGCCAAGCCCTTTTTTCCATCATTAGTCTTTTACTCTTTTTCCTTCACGCCCACATCAATATAGCTGAGTCAATTTTTTGTTTAAGATGTACAAAATGTTCAGTGAATAAATAGATAGATAGGGTTCATCAAGCTGAGCCGAACACTAGAATCGGTCGTGATATCTCTGAGCTGAGTTACACGGGTCTAAAAAGTCTCATTGAACATGCCAAAGGGAAAATTGAGTGAAATCAAGGACTGACACATAAATTATGTGCGAGACTTAGGTATACTAATTGATAATAACTAAGGCTGTGATTTAAAGGCAAATGCCTATTTTTTCTGCAAGCTTGGGATGTTGTAATACGTTCAAAAAACGTGTTTTTAGCTTGGTCCGAAGAGTCTAGCATGACTTTTAACTTGCCTATTTTTGCCTATTTCGGACTTTTTGAGCCTTTTTGCCTATTTTGGAATTTTCGGTACTATTTTTGCCTTTTTAGCGATTTTTTCTAAATTTTGCCTAAAAATCAGTGAAAAATCTAAAAAAAATCAGTGTCAACTCCCATTTTTAATTTATATTTCGACAAATTGAGTATTTTTACTCTGTTGGACATTTTGAGATTAGACGTTTTGTTGGCGGGACATTTTGGGGTGGGACGTTTTGTGGGTTGGGCAAGATTTTCTTTTTGTCAATTATCGACATTTTTAAAAAATTGCACCATTTTTGCTCAAAAAATGATTTAAAATGACGAATAAATGGCAAAATTGTCAAAAAACGACGAATAAGCGGTTATTTTATTGTTTTTATCATAATTTTATAGGCTGATAACCTTTTTTATCTGCCTATTTTTGTGCCTTTTTTGGCTTTTTGGTGCCTATTTTAGGCGCCTATTTCACTAATTTTACTTGCCTAACTATCACAGCCTTAATAATAACTTAAAATTGTTTCATTTTTGAAGATTATATTAATTTATAAATGTAGGAGACTTTAATTCACAAAAAGGACAAAAATCTAAAAATTAACCTCTGTATACACCGATTTCCAAAAATTTGAGTTGTCTATGACGAATTGGACCAAAATAGCGATAGTAAATACCCGTGTAATTGTGCCCATTTCCGCTTTTGTCAGTTCCGCTTGCTAATGCCATTTGATTAAGTAGTGAATATTCCTTAACTGTTTAATGGCATTATGAATATTAACGATAGTTACCAGATGAAAGGCGAAAAATACGTGGTTACGCTAGCCGTTGGGGTATACCCGACACTGGTAAACAATGTGATCTTTAGAAAGTGTTCAGCAAGTTTAGCCAACCTGCGACCATCTTGCAGTTATTGCTAGGTAAATAAAATTACACTTATTATATCTTCAATAACAAGGAGAAAATTGACCGGAGTCAAAAAGATTGTTATTTAGCGTAACCTATAAAATCAAATAAGAATAAATACCTATTCAGACCCTACGCCGCGGGTTTGGCGTCGCCGATTACCATATTTCACACTATCTAGAAAAAAACATACATAGCTTTTTTAAAATGGAGGAAAAAATTTTATTGCCAAAATATAGATTGTAGTGTTATCTATGATTTACTAAAAAATTAGAAATTTGACAGATTTATTTAAAAGTTAAGAATTTTCATCCAAGGTACTAATTTTTCTTAAAAAATCACTAAAAACGAGGTACTTTTTGATAAAAATTCTCATGAGTAGAATTTTAAAGTGAAAATTCCAAAAATTATATCAAAAAATGGAGGACACTTCATACTATTTGAAAAGTATGAAGCTTCTTGATCTTCGGCTCAATAATTCTAATTTTTGCCTGCGACACTGTAAATGGAAGAATTTTGCCAACTCGATTAAGGGGGATTTCGATGGGTAAGGGTGATTTGAAGGAATATCCGAAGATTAACCGAGAAATTCTGACTTATTCGATATTTTTCGATATCTATCGAAAATACATATACTGACCGATTCCTCCGTCCGCCTCTATTTTTAAGCTTTCAAAATTATGCCCTACTTTTTGCACTATCTTGGCCGATTTCGCCAGACTTTGAGTGGTCAACCCTGACGGCTAGCTGTTTTTCTACCACTAATTTTTTAGAAGATAAGTCCCAAACAAATCTAATGTTATGGTATCGATAATAAAGTTTATTGAGAGTTTTCATTTGATAAGACCTATTTGTATACCATTTTTAATAATTTCTATTTTGCCAATTCGATTTTTTAAAATAAGTATTAAATTCATTCCCACGATAAGTAGCAATGGAATAATAATAATTTTCTTTCTTGTTGATGGCATTAGTGCAAAAATTATCTGTAAACTTAAATATAGGATAGAGCCAGGCTCGATACGATATTTTTTCGATATATATTTTTCGATATTATCGAAAAAATATCGACCGAGAAAATTTTGTCTTTTTCGATATTTTTCGATATTCGGTATTCTTCGATATTTATCGAAAAAATATCAATCGAAAAATTTTAAAAATCGAAACAATCGACCGACCAAATTACAAAAAATTGAAAAAAATATCGAACGTCATTTTTGACAAAAATTTGAATTTTTGGCGTAAAAAGGATGCATTTTTGCTTCTTCCCCATCGAAAATTGAAAAAATTTTCGCCTGCGGCGCAAAAAATTTGCTCATAAGATTGTTAGAATATCCTTTGTTCTCCCATTAAGCCATCATATTCCCTCAATATCCCTACAAAACACTGATATGAATTTAAAAAATTTCGGTAGATTAAGGGAGATTTCAGTGGGTTATGAGAAGAGTTGGTGGGGTATTTGAGAAATCCAGGATCATGAGGATATTGTGGATATCCGGGATAATCGACTGTTTGTATAACTAATAAAGGATTAAGTGGATAAGATGGATCTCAAGGGATCAAGACGGACTTTGGGAGAGATGGATATCAAAACGAATATCAAATCCCAAGATTTTTATCCTCTGATATCTCGTTATCCCCCGATATCTCTCTAATCCACAAATCCCTTGATATCCCTCCTGATCTCACAAATCCACAATATCACTCTTACTACCTCTAAATCTCTCAATACACACTCAGTCCTTCAATATCCCCCTTAATTCCTTAAAATCCATTATCCCTAGTTATAATCCACTTATATCCCACTTGATCCTTCGATATCAAATGCAAGTCCATTGATATTACATTTAATAAGTCCAAATCCCCCAATATCCCATTTAATCAATCTTAATCTTATTAAACTATTAGGTCTATTCTGTTATTCATTGGTTATAGAAAAATTTTTGAAAAATCTAAAAATATCGAGACTATTTTTTCGATATTTTTCGGTTTGATATTTTTCGATATTTATCGAAAAATATCGACCGAGAAAATTTTGGGTTTTTCGATATACATACTATCAGTACTTCGAGGCACGTCCAAAATACGTACTAGTACTTGTTACGCTGTACGTGGTCATAAAAAGTGGTGGTACGAGTACAAACCAAGTACGAGTATTTTCTCGTACTTGATAAATGTTCGGAGTTGGATTTTGTCGTTTTGAGAATGTCGTGATAATTATTTTTATAGTGTTTCTACATTCTTGATTGTATGTATTATTATTCTTGTTAAAATTGAATAAATTAATTTTGTTAGCAACAAATTTTTTTAATGTGTGGAATTATTAATCTTATTTACTAATCTTTCATTCTCGCCCGGTAAAAAAGTGTAAAATAAAATTTAATAAGCTATATGTATATAGAAAATTCAGTTGAAAGAGATTTTATCTCTACTTATATTTATAATAGTTGAGCGGTTATCCAGAACTCCCGTTATTCGCTCCCACAGTTCAAACTTATACCTCACTACCTCCTCAGCTGTGGATAGTTAAAACATTTGCACTGGGTTGTTCCATTATTTGGCATCCGTTTAGAATTTTTGACCAAAGTGACCCTTTTACTCTTTTTAGGGGTAGAACAAACTTCCCAAGTTCTTATAACAGCTTCTACCGTTATCGGGGCAATTTCCTCCGGTTGGGACAACTTCCCCTTAATTGGAACGGGGAAAATAATACAAAATAAAGGAAACTTGGTATTTTAAGACTCTTTAAACGTAGAGATATAATGGCGAGATGTTTGGAGCAAATAACCTATTTTAAGATTTTTGGTTGTCCGTGGAGATATTTTAAGAGTAAGATGCTTTGTATAGGAGCCAAGGGCTTTCGCCCATACACAACTGTAAGGAGTATAGAGACGTCCGAGACCGAAAATTTTCCAAGACTCAAGACTCAAGACCAAGACTTGACCCCAAGACTCAAGAAGATTACTTTCACAAGAGCGCCCTAAATTTTGAAGAATTTATGCAAAATTCGAAGAATTTATTCGAAATTCAAAGAATTTGGAAGAATTTAAGTGGAGAATAAATGGAGTATATTATTCACATGATTTGGATGGGTTAAGGAGATTCGAGTGATATCAAAAAATTAAGAGGGAGATCCATGGGATTTGAGTGAATTATGAGGGAGAGAGAGATTATCGGGGTCCTCTCTTCTTAGCGCCGCAGGCGAAAATTCTACAGATTTGGAAGGCCAAGCGGCCAGAATTCTTCGTTGTCCAGCGCCGCAGGCGAAAATTTTAAGAATTTTGGAACGACACGAAGCCAGATTTCTTCGTTTTCAAGCGTACAAAATTCAAAATTTTGAGAATTTTGTACGACAAGAGGCCAGATTTCTTCCATTTTGGAAATAAAATAACGAATCCTAAAAAGTTCAATTCTTAGGGGTGTATGTTTTGAAAAGCTCAAAAAAGTCGAGACCACGACCAAGACTACACCCCAAGACCAAGACCGAAAAAACCCAAGAAAAGTCTTGGAATCAAGACTCAAGATCAAGAGTCTCGGACGTCTCTAAAGGAGTATGTAAATTTTTTCACCATTATGTATCTTACAGGTAGTTTTAATTAATTTAGTTTATTGCTTAATATTTATATAGTTTTATCGTTACTATTGGTGCAAGTAGGGACACGGACACATTGGCGCGGGCCACATTGGCGCGCCCACATTTGCGCGACCACTATGGCGCCGGCCATTTCTTTAATGCTTACTCACTGTTCTTTTTTTTAATTTTAGATTAGGTTCTTCCGGTAGAATTTATTTTTTGTTATTAAAGCATTGGATATGCCTCTTCACACTTCTATAAAGAATCGTGAAAAATATTCCCACGACGGTTATTGTTATGTGAAAGATAAAGAAAGCGCAATCAGAAGCAATGTGGCGCAAATCACCGGCGCAAATCAGAAGCAATGTGATACAAGGAGTTTCTACTGCCGTTTTAGGTTTGCCGTTTTAGGTTACCGCTATGAACTTGGGACTGTTATTGAATATTTACGTGGAATTTCACACAACTTCAAGATTGCTTAATCAAAAAATTTTCTCTTTAGTCGATTTCTCTTCTATTTATTTTTTGTTATTATTTTTTTAATATGAACGTTTTTAAAAAATATTGCCAAAAATTTTTATGTTTTTTTATTTATTTTTGTCTTCGGGCGCCAAAGTGGGCGGGCGCCATAGTGGGCGGGCGCCATAGTGGCCGGCGCCATAATGCGGTACACGACGAATGGGCGCGGCCGAATGGGCGCGGACGAATGGGCGCGGCCGAATAGGCGCGGAGACAAATGGGCGCGAGACGAATGGGCGCGGGACGTTTGGGCGCCCGAAATTATTTTTTCCTAGAAATTTTTTTCTGATTTTTCTGTTCTGATTTTTTCTTCTGGTTTTTTTGTTCTGATTTTTTCTTCTGGTTTTTTCTGATTTTTCTTCTTATTTTTTTGTTGTGATTTTTTTGTTGTGATTTTTTGTTCTGATTTTTCTTCTGATTTTTCTGTTCTGATTTTTTCTTCTGGTTTTTTTGTTCTGATTTTTTCTTCTGGTTTTTTCTGATTTTTCTTCTTATTTTTTTGTTGTGATTTTTTTGTTGTGATTTTTTGTTCTGATTTTTTGTTCTGATTTTTGAATATAGTATAGTATACCGTTTCGACAAAAAACCAATACCATTCGATTCGTCTTGGCGAGTTGAGTCGAACCGTACCACTCTTTTCGAGATGCCTGTGGACTGAGATATAGGTCCCCGAAAATCGAAAAACCATATGGGGGAGTAGGTTTGTGTGCTTCTTGCGTTTTGCGTGTTTCACAATTGCCTCCTGCGCTCACCCCTGCTCCGAAATGAGTGAAAATGGAATAAATTGAAAGAAAATCAGAACAAAAAAATCAGAACAGAAAATCAGAACAAAAAAATCAGAACAGAAAAATCAGAACAGAAAAATTAGAACAGTAAAATCAGAAGAAAAAAACCAGAAGAAAAAATCAGAACAGAAAAATCAGAAGAAAAATCAGAACAGAAAAATCAGAAGAAAAAATCAGAACAGAAAAATCAGAATAAAAAAATCAGAACAAAAAACCAGAACAAAAAAATCAGAACAGAAAAATCAGAAGAAAAAATCAGAACAGAAAAATCAGAATAAAAAAATCAGAACAAAAAACCAGAACAAAAAAACCAGAACAGAAAAATCAGAATAAAAAAATCAGAACAAAAAACCAGAAGAAAAAATCAGAACAGAAAAATCAGAACAGTAAAATCAGAAGAAAAAAACCAGAAGAAAAAATCAGAACAGAAAAATCAGAAGAAAAATCAGAACAGAAAAATCAGAAGAAAAAATCAGAACAGAAAAATCAGAAAAAAATTTCTAGGAAAAAATAATTTCGGGCGCCCAAACGTCCCGCGCCCATTCGTCTCGCGCCCATTTGTCTCCGCGCCTATTCGGCCGCGCCCATTCGTCCGCGCCCATTCGGCCGCGCCCATTAGTCCTGCTCCGGCCATAATGGTCGCGCCATAGTGGGCGCGCCAATGTGGCCCGCGCCAAAGTGGGCTGTACCCGTGCAAGTAAAATCGTTACAAATGGTGCAAGTAACATCGTTACTATTGACTATCAACATATTAAAATAGGAATGATGACATTCTTTTTCTGTATGCTTTTGATCTTGCGAAAGCAAGAAATATGTGAGTTTATTATAATTCACCTTATAAAAGTCAGGATTTTTCCAAAACACTAAATAGGACGCAGCCACTCAATAATGTGGCAAAAATAGGGCAAAATACAGTGGTGGTCATATGTTTATGGACAACACCTATTTATTAATAAAATCCCTCACAACAAATACTCAGTTCATTTGCTATAAAATACCTTAGTTTCATTAAAATCCGCCATCATTATCATAATTAAAACCCGGAGTCTTTAACTTCTATTTTCATCGAGATATCAAATCTCGAAAATCAACGGGAAAATGGGGTACAGTACTTTAAAAAATATTTTAACCCCCTAGAGCTTATTTAAAAAATTTCGTTTTGGGCTCATTTGAAAGCCCATAAAATTTGCTACAAAATAGCCAAGGTTTTTATTTTTCCAATAAAAATTCATGGAGCTGAAGGCAGTGTAATTTTTAAATATGTTATCATTAGGGCTCGGATTTGTATTGAAATATATTTTTTTTCCAAAATATATTTTGTCGAGAGAAGCCCAAATATGCCATTAGTTTTTCGATGTTATGATTTTGAACGAAGTTACATTTCAATATATTTCAATATTTTGCCAATTTTTCAGTTATTTCAATATTTGGCACTTTTTTCATATTATTTCCATATTTTTATATATTTTTACCAAAATTTTGGGATTTTTCATAACTTTTAGGAAAAAAGTGAAGGAATTTAGCCTCTTGACAACCAGAATTCTCAAAATTTTCGCCTGCGGCACTGAAAAGGGGATATTATGGCCTATTATTCACTACAGTGCCGTTGCCTCCCACTAATTATTGGATGCGCTTGGTTTCGTCCCACCCTCAAAATGTCCCAATGAACAAAACCCCCCAAAATGGCACATTGAGCAAAACCCACAGAATGCCCCATCCTCATTTCGTCAATCTCAAAATGTCCAAGAGAGTAAAAATACTCAATTCGTCAAACTATAAAGCTAATGTCCAATTTAAAAAACGTAATTATTTTTTTTTATTAAATTTCAACTTTATTTTGGGTTTTGCTAGTGAATAAACGATAATTTATTTCAATATTTAACTAATTTTTGGCATTTTTTGTCAATATTTTGCCCATTTATTTCAATATTTTATGGCCATATTTTCCGATTTTATTTCAATATAAATCCGAGCCCTAGTTATCATTAGAGAGAGTTTTTTAGGTTTTTCTCTATTTTTTTTTGCGAACTAGTTTTGATGAGATATGCACAAAAAACACTGTTTTTGGTCGAAATAATGAGTCTATATTGGACCTATTCAAACCTAAAAAACCTATTTCGGCCTTTTTGAACCTAAAACCTATTTGCAACCTATTTTGGACTTTTTTGAACCTATTTTAGGTTTTTTGATAAAAATCTTAAAAATTGTCTTTATTTTCGCAAATTTTTGAGAATTTGAGTTATTTTTTCACTAAATCTCTGGTTTTTTATAAAAAAATTTTTAATTTTGATATTTAATTATCTTTTCTAAACAATTATTTGTAAAAATTGCTTTAAAGACAAAGACTCCGATGGCTCCCGGACAATCCGTCAGTGGTCGGACAATCCGTCAGTGGACAATCCGTCAGTGAACAAATTCATAATTCCTACCATATCCAAACTACAATGGCCAAAAATTTTCATGTTTTCGTGTGGGGGATTATAAGAGATATCGAAACTTTGGAGATTAATGAGGAAATCGGCAGATTTAGCTGGATTAAAAGGAGGTGGATTTCGGAGATATTCGGCAATTTGTCTGAATTAAGCAATGTCGATGGATTAAGAAAGATATAGTGGATTTGGGCGGATTAGATTTACATGATTAACGGATGGGATTAGCTGGATTTAGATGAATATTGTGGGATTTTGGGAATCTCTGAATCAGAGAGATTATTTTTAGATAAACATTAATGGAACAAGCTCCAAATCCTCTTAATCCGCCTATATCCCTTGATATCCCACTTAATCCCCGAAATCCATCTAATCTCCCTAATTCCTCGATGACTATCATAATAATGTGTTATTGTGTTATTCGACTTTGCCAAGCTGAGTCGAATAACACCAAAATCAACGCGATCTGACTTCATAGGGCTTAGTTACATGACCCCAAATATCGAACAACTATACGGGGGAAAAGAAATTTTTGAGGTGAAAAATTCGATTTTTTGAATGATAGTTCATTTGAAAGAGCTTCTCAAGCTGAGTTGATTGACACCAAAATCAGCGCAATCTGACTTGATAGGGCCGAATTACGGGCCGTGAAAGTTGAAAACCATAAATTGAAAAAAAAGACTTAAAAATTCAAACCTATTTTAAAAATTCGCACCTATTTTGCCACTTTTCGAACTTTTTTGAACCTATTTAAGCCTTTTTTCGAACCTATTTAGGTACCTATTATCGGTTTTTTTGAACCTAAAAAAACTCTCTCTAGTTATCATTTTTGGGGTATTTTAGGTGATTTTTGACAATTTTTATGTGAAAGTCGATGTACGTCGAACAACTATTTTTTAGAATAAATGAGACCAGGACTATTTTGTAGCAAATTTTATGGGCTTTTTAATGGGCCTAAAAAGAAAATTTTTTTAAAAGCTCTAGGGGGTAAAAATATTTTTTGAAGTACTGTACCCCCATTTCCCGTTGATTTTTGAGATTCTAGATCTCGATGAAGAAAGTAGGTACAGACCTCGTTATTTTTACTTTTCTATTCAGTATCCAAGGAAATGTTCACAGAAATTTTTGTAGAATTTTTGCACCAACTAAAGCAGGAAAATCCTAAGTTATTTAATTTGTTCATAAACATATGACGCGTTAAAAATAGGGGTGGAGAGATTTAGACCGGGTTTTAATTAGATAATGAAGGTGGATTTTTTTTAGATAATGAAGGTGGATTTTTTTATAGCAAATGAACTGGGCATTTGGACCACCAAATTATATTATTAATTTATTCTTATTTAGGTAGTTTTGTTAGGAGGGATTTTATTGATAAATCGTTGTAGTCCATAAACATATGACCACCACTGTATAAGGGCATTATCTCAAAAGTTTAAAACTCATCATACTTTAAAATATAAAGCTTTATGTTTTTCACTAATTTTAACTAAATTGAGCAAACTGATAATAGTTAGGATATTTACCTGTTTTCTTTTGCACTTTCTTTTGTATTTCCGTTCTATGTACCTTATTCCCCTTAATCTCAACATAAATCCGTCTATATCCTCCATAATACCCACAAACTGTCTTAATATCCACAAATCCTTTGTCCGACCAAAATTCATATCTGACCTTCTGGGTCATTAATATCATCCAACCCTCCACCAAAATTCACAGAGCATTTAGTTTATAATAAATTATCAGATTATATGATTAAACTTAAGTACACTTCTATGTCCGAATGGATATCGTGAAGCTTCGCTTTCACTCACGAATTTAATTATTTGTATATGTATTTATAAATGGCCTTAATCATTGATCAAAAATATTACAAGTTAAACTTTTTCATATTGCACTTACCGCTCATCACACATCACTTATCAATAGTGTGCGGAAAGATCGATTCTTCCGGATTTGGATTCCGGATTTGCAACTTATGCCGGACTGGATCCGGCTGGATTTTTCCGGATTAATCCGGTCCGATTTTAATCCGGTAAAAATAATTTCCGGATTTTTCAAAAAAATTTTTTTTATAAATTTTGTGTTAAAATTTTGTAAGATGTGAGTTTATATTACCTGAGGATTATATTTACCTATTTAGGGAATATACTCGACATTAAGGGGAAATATAATATAAATTTGAGGAAATATATCGTGTATTTCATCTTTAAAATTGTTATCTCCGCTCATCACACATCACAGCTATCGTGTATTTCATCTTTAGAATTGTTATTATGTGTTTAATCAAATGCAAAAAATAGATAAAAATCGAATATTTAAATTTTTTGTTTTATCTTTATCCTGACGGGAAATCACGGCCCTTAAAAATTATTGCATGTTTTATATTGTAAGGAAGAGAAAGAGAGAGAAAAGATCCAGCTGGCTAGCATTTAAAACGCTGACTGCGGGGGTTTAAGATCTAATAAAAGAGAAGGTGAAAGCAGAGTCCCGGTAGCTCAGTTGGTAGAGCACCTGTACGTGGTGAGCGAAAGCGCCTAGCAATAACTGCCAGGAGGTCGCAGGATCGAAGCCTGCCCGGGATTAATCTTTTACCTCGCTCTTACTATATCATTTTTTCGATCGGTACATTAATATTTTTGAATAAATCAAAAAATTCAACCCCGCCACCCACAATTCAACGCCCCTAAAAGCTTTAGAGCCATATATTCCATTTTTTCAATTAGAGCCCAAAATTCTGCTGGAACCCAATTTTCTGACTCTAAATTTAGTTGTTAAAAATTACTGCGGCTATAAATCTGTGTTTCAACTTAAAGAAAATGTTGAGAGGGTTACATAATAACTAGGGACTAAAAGGGGTTATGGAGGATATCGATGCGATAGAAGAATATCGGTGGATATGGAAAATCAGGTGAACAGGCATTCCTAGGTTTGAAAAATTGAAAGGGCTCCGTTCCTACCTTTTTCAAATAATTTGTACACTCTGTAACAAAACCTCGTTTTTATCAATATCTACCAAATATTAAATGGATTTGTTTCAAATTTTGGTAGAATATAGGTAAAGACATTTGTATCAATAATGTAAAGGAAAAGTTTAATGCAATTTTCAAAAAATTTTATAATAATAAATTTGATTTTAGAGTGTAACAAAATCCCTTCTAATCCTTAGCAATATCCTTACCTATATTCTACCAAAATTTGAAACAAATCCATTTAATATTTGGTAGGATATTGAAAAAACTAGACGGTGCTTTCATTTTGTTACAGAGTGTAGCTCATTAGCCAACACACCAGACTGAATTATTATCATAGTTAAATTTAAAATTTTAAATTTAAAATTTTAGTTTAAAAATGACGAATCTAAGAAAAGAAATTTATTTGATCTTAGCTATAATTATATTCTTTATTTTGTATATTAATAAAAATAAAATTAATTTCTTCTGGAATAAATTTCAATTTATATCAAAGGGAAATGAAATTAATGAATTGCTTATACAGAACACGGACAAAGCAAAAACAATTTTAAACGCACTTATCAAACAAGAACAAGATCTTATTCGTATGCGAAATGATAATTCCTCAATTACTAATTATACAGCAACACTAGCAAACACACCAATTCAATTTAATGTATGTTAAATCTAGATATCACTAGTTCGAGGTTTTTAGAAAAACCAAGGCTGAGGATCAACGAGGCCTGAAAAGCCAAGATCAAGGTGTGCGGCGTTAAGTTCGCACAAATTGGTTCTGGCAATTCTTTTCATATTTTTTTAATTTCATATTCATATTTTTTTTATAAATTACGAATTACGATTACGAATTACGGCTTTTTACGAACTACGGAATTTTAGCCTGCGTCGCAGAAAAAAGGATTTCTAGAAATTTCGGATACGTATCCGGATATGAGGAAATTTTCAGTTCAGATATCTGATCCGGATATCCAAAATTCTGATCCGGATATTGGATCAGGAAAGCGAATCCTCCAAGCTTAGAACCTAGCGACTTGATTTACCACATGGCACGTGCCGCAAACCTTTGCGCGCGGTTTTCTCTTCAATGAAATGACATTTATCTGATCTTAGCTATGTTAAATTCTTTATTTTGTATATTAATAAAAATAAATTAATTTCTTTTGGAATAAATTTCAATTTATATCAAAGGGAAATGAAATTAATGAACTGCTTATACAGAACACGGACAAAGCAAAAACAATTTTGAACGCACTTATCAAACAAAAACAAGGTCTTATCATGATTCGAAATGATAATTCTTCAATTACTAATTATACAGCAACACTAGCAAACATACCAATTCAATTTAATGTATGTTTAAAATTTTTAAAAATCTATTTCGTCCCCCAATTGTCGGGTTCTTAGAATTCGTATCTGCAAAAGTCGAGTCCCTAAGTGTCGTGTAGCCAGCTTTATCCGCGATTAAAATTTCCAAAAGATTTTTGTTTACAAGCAAAAATAGATAAAGTCGATTAAACTCAAACTAGAGCTGCTCATCATAGCCTTACGATTTTTATCTCTAGCTGCTCACACGGTGCTCTGTAGTTTCGTCAGAGGTTAGTTTCGTCAGAGGACATTTTCGTCAGAATTAGTTTCGTCAGAGGTCCTTCTCGTCAGAGGTCAGTTTCGTCAGAGGTACTTTTCGTCAGTAAGGCTCCCATTTTAAAAATCAAATTAAACGGAGGTATTATGAATTATACTTGGTTATTTGTTTCTGGATCGATTTGGACAAATGAGATGTCATTCGAAAGAGCTCTAAAAACTGAGTCGAATTAGTTGTGGAGGAAGTTGATCCGACATTTCTGGACTGATTATAGACTTATGAATCCTGAAAAACCATAGGGAGGCTCGGCACGTCGATCTGACTCGAATGAGCTATCATTTGTAACTCAACTTTATCACCCAATAATCGTCTTTTCAAATATCTTTTAAATGACTCCTCATTTGGCAACATCGATTCAAAACAAAACCTTGGTACGCCGCCATTTAATTTGATTTTTAAAAAGGGAGCCTTCCTGACGAAAAGGACCTCTGACGAAACTAATCTCTGACGAAACTGCCTTCTGATGAAACTGACCTCTGACGAGAAGGACCTCTGACGAAACTGATTCTGACGAAAATGTCCTCTGACGAAACTAACCTCTGACGAGACTACCGGACACGGCTCACACAGACACAGCATCTTAAAATAGGCAGAGGCTGTTACCACCCCTTTAGAGTCTTAGCTAGAGTCTTAGACATTTTGAAGCGAAAGAAAGAGAAACTCATTTATCTCGGTCCAGATTTATTTCTGAGACTAAAGTTTGGGTTCTACTTGACTATGAGTCCAATCAAACTTTATGAGTCCAATCAAAAAATAATTGGATTTTTCTTGGTATTGCAAAGTAAGGGTATGGTTCCAAAACATTTCTTTATATTCAGAACCTACGCCCACTGGGTTTGGGACCGTTCCTTACCCTATCCCTCGAAATTACTGAAAGTTATAGGCAATTTTTAAAAATTTCAGAAAAACGATTTTAACTTTAAGAAATTTCGAGGGATAGGGTAAGGAACGGTCCCAGACCCAGTGGGCGTAGGTCCCAAACATGAAGAAATGTTTTGGAACCATACCCTTACTTTGCAATACCAAGAAAAATCCAATTATTTTTTGATTGGACTCATAAAGTTTGAGAAACACAGCACGCCAATTGGAGCGTGCTGACGAGGGCCTTTCCATTTGGGGTATTTGATAAGACTTAAGTCCGGGATACCTTTTACCTTAATCGGTTCAGCTCTGAGGGTTGATCAGGTCCTCAGGCTTGCCGAGGCATAGATGTTACCGCTTTGATGATAAGCGCCTTTATTCATATAGGAAATATAACATTACATTAATAAGGAAATAATATAAGTGTTAGGCCTAACTCTCTCTAATGGGAAGAATAGAAAACATTATATAATCAACATTAATGGGCGGATAAATAGAATAAATATTAAATATTACAAACATGTTTACTGGGAAAATAATAGCGGAAGGATGAATCAAAAGTGCCCTTTAGCCTTTGCAGCTAGACTACACCTTACACCTCCAACCCCAGGGAAGACCGTCCCTGGTCTTAAATTGTCTTTTGCCAAAATTTTCATTTAAAATGTTCTGACTGGCTTTCCACATTTTTTTTGCTCTTATCACCTCTTTTCTAGCAGAGGATCATCCTTGATCCTAAAATATATCTCACAGTCTGGTTTTTGCCGAGGCCTCCAGACTGTCTTTTAATTTCTATTTTTCTGAAATACTTTCTTACAAACTGGTTTTCACCGAAGTCCCCAGTTTGTCTTATTTTTAAGGCATTTCCTCTGCTTTTTAAATAGTTTTTTTTTGTGGATTGCCAGTTATTTACATTTACTTTTTGGCAACTTTCAGAAATATTTGACTTTGTAAAATATTTTGCTATTTGAGCTCTAGAGCACTTTGTATTGAGAGTATTTGGACTAGCTAATTATCAGTTAAAAATGTTACAATAATAAAAACATTCGGGCATACCTAAGTATATTGAAAAATAACAGTTTGTGATTTCTTTAGTGATGATTTGATAAATGTGAGGGTTGGTAGGAATAATATTTGCCATAAATTTATGTATAAGTATTATGAAAAATAAGGAATTTCTCCCGTTTTTCCATCTTATTTATACAGATTTAAAGCAATTATTAAATCCATGACTTAATTTAGTGATAAAATTTGCTAAACACTATAAAGCAACCTTTGAAAATAAAAATATTATCCCTGATGAGATGAATATTTAGTTTTTGAAAGATTATTTTATAACGCCAAAGCAACTTTTATGTCCTATTAGGGGATTATTTAAAAGAGTAATATTGGTATTTTATGGAGTTGTCTAGGTAAAGCTTAAGTATTAAATAAATAAATTTGAAACAAACAGAATGTGATAAAATTAAAAGTTATGTAACATGAGTTCTTCTGTCTTGCCTAAGCCAAAAGCATCCAATTCTCCGAACCACCAATTTTGATTTGCCACCATGGACCGCATTGACATGAAAAAGGAATATTAGATTTTGTTTTGTGTATTTTTAATTAAACTTAAACCACAACTTTACCCAAGAATACCAAAGATTGCGTCTTTTCTTTGTGATGTTGGCACTTTTCGTTGCAATTTTTTGAATAGTCTGCATTGGCTCATATTCTAGGAACATACATTGTGTTTGTGTTCATTGATATGTTGAAACCTGGAAAATTAAATGTTAGTATTCATTCATTAATCTCTTTAAATTTTTAATTCAAACTTATCCTTTTCATTATTACTGTTTACATGACCATTGTTTGACTTAGCTACGAAGATATTCAAAATTGCCGAAGCCTAAAATTAAGAATTGACTGAAGTCTATTAATAATTTCCATCCATTTTCAATTCATGAATTTGTTCAGACAGGTTATTAATCATTTCTTTCATTTGTTCTATTTCATTTTTCAACTCCTCAATGCAATCATATTCCTTGTATTCATCGTCCTTATTTTCAATTAAAAGTTGTCCATAATCATATTGCTCATGTTCAGAACTAAATTTAGGTGGACTTGCCGAAGCGTTGTTTTCATATGTATATTGCTGCGTATTATTTGAAGTACTTTGTATCCAACTTGATTCATTTCCTTGTATTAATTTTATATTTTCTTCATTAGTTTCTTTACTCATAAAATTTATTTCCAATTCTTGAACATACGTTGCAAGTTTGTCAAAACATTTCCTTCCAATCAATGGAGCTACTAATTGCAAATTCCTTTGGAATTCTGGCCTGACCTTCTCAATAAAACATCTACAGAGCATTTCTTCTTTTACTTCTTTTGTGACATTCGAAGATGTTGAATTTACAAGCGGAATCAGTCTTTTAATAAACTCAGCTACTGATTCCCCTTTCCTCTGATAGCAAGCAGCTAATTTCTTGTAATTTAACTCACGAATATGCGGACTATCTAGTTTGGCTCTAATATTTATTAAGGCATTTTGCAATGTATTTTTCCCCGAGGGCGCTAAATTTTCATAAATATTTCTTGCTGTCTTACCTAAGTAAAATTTTAATCTATTTAATTTTTCAACCTCAGTCCAATTATTACCAAATACCTCTATATAGTCCTTAAACCTTGTTGACCATTCATCAAAAGCCGAAGCATCTTCGTTAACAAAGATTTGTAGTTGAGTACCACTTGATTCAATTTCAGTCAAAATATTTAAATAAGGATTCTTAGTGGTGCTTTCAGACATTTTTGTTTTGTTGAAGTGTTCTTGCCGAAGCGCTAGCGTATCTCAGTCCAGTTCTTTTTGTGATAGTTCTTTAGTTCCAATTGGCACACAATATAAAGTAGATAGAATCGAAGTAGATCAGAAGTAAGTGTAGGTAACTGAAAGTCTCAAAAAAATTAGATTATGTTATAGATTATTATTTTTGAAAATTTGAAACAATTGTGATTAATTTTAACTACCTCTACCAAAGTTCTGGCTTACCAAAGCAAAGTATAAAAGCGCACAATTAAAAATAAATAGTTCAATGTAGGTCAGAAGCACAGGTACCAATAAGATCGCGTCTCAACGAAACAAAAATATTGTTCAAAATTCAGTCTTGCCAAAGCAATTAATATGTATTGTCCAGTACAAGCAAATATAATGGTTGAATTTGTTGATTGATGTATACTTGTTTGTGGAAAATTAAGATTTTTTTTTAAAGTTATTTAGATAAAGCTAAAATAGTATTTAAAAGTAAAAAGTGAAATTTGTAATACCTAAATAATAAATATACAAATATTAATTCGAATATAAAAAAGAAATAGAATTCACTGGAAAAATAATTTAACAAAGATAACTTCTACTTTACAAAGAATAAATATAATTTAAGAGATGACACATCAACGCTTCTCTTTTAATTTACAAAGAAAAAAATTCCCAAGCTATTTTTTAAGAGAAGAGTTGAAGAGAAAATATAAGCGGATGATAAAAGAGAGGACAGAGTTGATAGAAGTTTAAAAAAATGCGGACTTGCCTAGGCAAAAAAAATTTTTTCTTTATAACTAATGTGTAATAGCTGGGAAGTAATTTTTGCAGGATGAAAAAATGAAGGAAATTTATCTACATAGAGTAATTTGTTGTGCGCAATTGACTTTTGCGTTTGTATTGAGAATTTTAAAGACCTATTAGGAATTTAGAAATACCTATTTTTAAGATTTTGTCTTCCCAAAGGAAAAATAAAATTACTTATTAGAAAAAATCCTTAGGGAAAAATAAAGGAAATTAATCTAAAAAATATATAAAAATATACTAAAAAAATATAAGAATTTAATTTAAAAAATATACTTAAATCAAAAATAAACTATGAAGACTCCATCAACTTCTCCTAAAAAAATTTGTCATTCTTAATCGTACAAAATATTCAGAAAAGAAAAAAAAATTTCTTGTAAATTTTAGAATTTCCCCAAAAAATTAGTATTTTAATTTTAAAAAAAAATTTCCAAGTCGAATATTATTACATAAAAATTTTAATTCCATTATTTCTAAATACCTTCAGAAAAAAAACGTATAAGTGATTTCCTTGCCTAGGCAGATAAGAATTAAATAAAAATTCTTCAAATGTGTTGAATTTGTGATATATTTTGTTGTATTAATTTTGAAGTTTTGCCTGCTACACATTTAAGTAAATAGGATCATAGCGTAAGAAGCACAGATAACTGAAATTTCTAAGAATTAGATTAGCATTTGGAATTTTTCAAAAATCTTAAAAAATAGTTTTTTTTAATTTTAAATACCCCCACTCGCAAAACTTTTCTTGCCAAAGCAACGTGTAAGAGTGCACAGATACCAGAAGCGTAGCTAACTGAAAATCTCGAAAGATTAGATTGTGTTATAAATTATTATATTTGAAAATTTTTAAATTTTTTTTTTAAATTTAACTACCTCCCCCAAAATTCATTCTTGCCGCAGCAGAGTATAAGAATTCACATTTTCGTAAAATTAGTTTACCAATTCTAGTTAAATTTTCCTCTCAAAGAAATACAAGTAATGGCATCATTGCCTAGGCAGTCAGAATTCAAGAAAAAATTATTTTAATATTGTTTAATTATCAATGGTTGTTAAAATGCTTGAAGTTATTGATTATTGTGTAGTTTTGTTTGCACCAAAATTTAGTAAATGTCCAAAGTAGATCAGAAGAATGAGCAGGTACCTGAAATCTCGAAAAATTAGACTATTTTAAAATTATTATTTTTGAAAATTTGAAGGGAAAAAAATTTTTTTTTCTAATTTCTAACTACCTCTACCAAACTTCTGTAAGAATGCACATATATTAGATGTGTAGATCTTCGAAAAAAAATTTTAACTGCTCTACTTTCTGAAGAATGTTGTCTTGCCGAAGCAAAAATATTGTTATCCAAATGGCAGAAATTGAATTTATTATCTGTTGTATATTGATTGTTGCAAATTAAATTCTTAGTTAGAATATTTAATGAAAATGATAAGAAATATTTTAAAAGTTTAGAAAATAATCGGAAATACCTAGGTAATAAAATCTAATAAATACATTCAAAAATATAAAATTAAACTCGTATTAATTGAAAAGATTATATTTCCAATAAAACATACTAAAAGTTAGAAAGAATTAATAAAAGGAGATGACACATAAATTTTCTTTTGTGTAAAATAGGAAAAAAAAATTTCTCAGGCTATTTTTTTTAATGAAGAGTAGAAAAGAAAGAGAGCGAAAAATAAAAGATCGAAGTGTGAAGGATGCTGAATTGCCTAGGCAGGAAGGAAAAAATTTTGCACTTCCTTGTGTATAGCTGAGAAAGCGCTTTTTTTGGAAGAAAAAATTAATGTTGATTTTACATAAAACTTTTGGTTGTGCGCCATCGACTTGCGTTTTCCTTTTGGATTTTTAAAGACCATTACGAATATTCTATACTTTGGTAATTTCAATTTTTCATTCTGGCTTCCCGAAGGAAAAATATATAAAAAAATCTTATAAAAATAGAAAATATAAAATAAAATATAAAATAAACTTTTAATAAAATATAAAATAAACTTTTTATACTTCGGTAATTAAAATTATATTTATATTATTTGATCTTCCCGAAGGAATAATTAAAAAAATTTTCTATTTTAATTTATCCCACTCTCATTTTTTAAGGAATTAAGCGCAAAGGATAGGGAAAAGGACAGAGAGAGGGAATGGAAGAGGGAAACATTTTCTAGCGCTTTTCTTTTTAATAATGCTTTTTCACATTTATACGGGCTTACTTATATTTTAATTATCTGGGCATTTTATAATCTGGGCTTTCTATCATTTATCTTAATATCTGTGCTTTTTAAACTTATTTTCTTAATATCCGGGCATTCTATAATTTATTTTATAATTTGGGCTTTATAATTTATTTTTGTATATTAGGGCCTCCATTAATTTTTTTTAATGGGATTTACTTATGCTTAAATCTATTTCATTAATTATTAGCCCTTTCATTAATTAGCCCAATCTATTTTTTAGTCCATAATTTAGCCCTTTAAGTTATATAGCTCTTTTATTTATTTTTGCCCTTTATTTTATTTAGCCCTTATATTTGATTTAGCCCATTTATTTTAACCTCCGGAGGACATTCTTACTTGCCGAAGCAACCGCGCGGGAAGTTAGCCTATCGCATTCCACCCATCTCTTAATCTTACCGGCCGCCCAGGCCAATGGAAAGTCGCAAAATGCGAACCATCCGGTGCTACCAGAAACACAGCACGCCAATTGGAGCGTGCTGACGAGGGCCTTTCCATTTGGGGTATTTGATAAGACTTAAGTCCGGGATACCTTTTACCTTAATCGGTTCAGCTCTGAGGGTTGATCAGGTCCTCAGGCTTGCCGAGGCATAGATGTTACCGCTTTGATGATAAGCGCCTTTATTCATATAGGAAATATAACATTACATTAATAAGGAAATAATATAAGTGTTAGGCCTAACTCTCTCTAATGGGAAGAATAGAAAACATTATATAATCAACATTAATGGGCGGATAAATAGAATAAATATTAAATATTACAAACATGTTTACTGGGAAAATAATAGCGGAAGGATGAATCAAAAGTGCCCTTTAGCCTTTGCAGCTAGACTACACCTTACATTTGATTGGACTCATAAAGTCAAGTAGAACCAAAGTTTGGTACCATTCGACTCAGCTCGATGAGCCGAATTGAATGATATATAAATCGAAAGACTTTGGTACCGTCTACTGGCTAAAGTAATACAAAAAAGAAAAATCATACAACACAGGAAAATGTTTTTACAAAATCGAAAATTTTCGTGTTTATTTTTTTAAAGAATCTTTAGGGTATTATCTGTGATATTGGAAGACAGATTTTTAAATCTTTAACGATTTATCGAGATAAAGCTTCTCAAAATTGGCACATCAAAAATTACCATATCCACAAAAAAATAGCAAGCGAAAAAAATAGAGCGAAAAGATGAAAAGAAAAATTCAGTCTGCACTGAAACGACTAAAAGTAACAGGCTAAGATGCTGTGCACAGAGTCTTACGCTGTAATTTTTGCCCGCACTCAGCTCAGGCGATACTCACAGTGTCATCTCCTTATTTATCTAAAATCCACGATATCATTCTAAATCCACTGATATTTATCAAAGTTGTGAGTAAATTACCCAAATTTTAATATTCACAGCCGTTAGGGGCTAATGTGATTTTTATAAAATAGTTCTTTTAATAAATAACCAAAACATCAAGGCGCACAGCTCTGATATCAGGGATCTGTGGGGTAAAGTCTGAGATTTGTGGTATTAAGTGAAATTTGAAGTGATGTCCGTAGCAAGGAAGATATCAGTGGAATTGAATGGATTAAGGGGAGTCACAAGGCGAATTGATGGCATATTTGAGATTAAAGGAGGAGGATGGGATATTTGAAAATTAAAGGAGGAGTATGGGATATTTAAAGATTAAAGGATGAGAAGGAGGATGGCATATCTGAAGATTAAAGGTTTTATATAATAAAGGAACTATTAAATCAATGTTTTGAATTTTAGAAGTCAAGACACCAGATTCTTACTAAAAGGCAGTTTTAGAGGTGTATATTTATCTCGGTCCACGGCGAGTTCTTGGCGAAAACCGAGACGATGTTCCGAGGCCCGAGTTCAGCAAAATCGAGGTTGAGAGAACATCGATGTTCTCGGCCTCAGCGAGGCATCAACCTCATGCTACTCTAGTTAAATCTTCTTTTTCACTCTTTTAACGATCTTGATTTAAAATTTAATTAGGCAATTTGGCAAGAACAGTTTAATAGTCTTAATCCAATTGGTTTACGAGAAAGTGATGAAATGAAATATTTTTTAAAATTCAAAAATTCTACATCCGGTAACTATGATTGCAATGTTGTTACAATGGGTAAAATTTAACGATTAACGCATGATTTTCTATGCGTGGCAAAAACTTATTAAACGTTATTAAGGTCAAAGGGTATAATCTTGTATATACACTAGAGTTTCACCGGAACCGAAATTTTGACCGGAACCGGAACCGGATCCAATTTAAGTTCCGGTTCCCGGAACCGGAACCGGAACTTTTCTAAGTTCCGGCCCGGAACCGGAACCGGAACTTTTAAAAAAATTTTGCTAGCAAATTTTAAAAATTTTGTATTTTAATTAGGGGTATTGGTTTCGCCAAATTCTTCGATTAAATTTTGTCAAATTCTTCGGTTGATCGAAATCTAGCCGGATAACGTAACCGAAACTTTCGGTTAACCAAAACCGAACCTAAAATCCGAACCAAACTACCCAAATCATCTATATGCCCGATACCCCACCAATTTCATGATATCCTTTGATCCGCGAATTTCTTCAATTTATCCTTAATCTCACCAGATCCCCATTAATCCATGCAAATTCTCAATACTACCATATTCTTCCTTCTTTTTCAGCGCCGCAGGCGAAAATTTTCTGAATTTCGGAAGGCCAAGTGAGAAGTGCCAAGATTTTTCAGGCCAAATCCCCCGATATCCAATCCCTAGCTCAAATCCCTCGACATCACACTAAATCCCTCTATATTACCTATGACCCCTTGAAATCACACGATGTAACTCAAAATCAACCTTCATCCATCAAAATCCTTCGTTATGCCATCAAACTTCCTTTTACAGCACCGCAGGCGAAAATTTTGGGAGTTTAGGTGATCCAAGGATACATATTTCTTCCTTTTTCAGCGCCGCAGGCGAAAATTTTGAGAATTTGTGAGAACAAGGAGCTAGATTTCTTCCTTTTCTGGCGCCGCAGGCGAAAATTTTGATAATTTTGGAAGGCCAATCGGTGAAAATATTGCAAGGTCAACCCATATTTTTTTAAAAAACGGATCGTTAGGGGTGTAAAAAAGTTCCGGTTTGCCCGGAACCAATTTGTAAACCGGAGCCGGAACCGGATCCAATTTGAGTTCCGGTTCCCGGAACCGGAACCAAAAAAACACCGGAACTTTCCGGAACCGGAACCGGAACTTCCGGTGAAACCCTAATATACACGAAGACAAAAAGTTACCTGATTTGTAAGTTGAAAAACAAAAGTCTGTTACATAAGAATGTTTATACATTTGTGAAGTCCCTGATGATTTTAATTGTGTTACGATTAGGGTTGTTCCCCGACGGGGGGGGCACGGGGAAAATTTTCGGGGAGGCAGCGCCACGGGGGCGGGGACGGGGAAAATTTTTTCATTTTTTACGGGGGGGTCGGGGGACGGGGACGGGGGAAAAATTTTCAAAAAATCTCTCAAATTCCCCGACTTTCGGGGACGGGGAACAACCCTAGTTACGATTGTTATTATTATTATTAATTGGTTATTATCATGATAAAAACCAGTAAAACACCTTATAAACGCTACAAAAATTACTTTTGTATACATAATACCCTTTGAGGTCAAGTTTCCATTAAGCTGGACATTTACATTATTTAATTTCAATAAGCAAATATTTATGCTTTTCCAAGAAGTGGTAATAAATTAATTGGATAATACGTTTTTCCTTCTAGAAATATGCTTACTTTATTATCCCAGATCCTCTTTTAATTTTCTTGATTAGACAAATTTTTTGAGCTTATTTTAAAGCTAAACAATCTGGAAAAAGGTGAAATTGAAATTATTCTGAAAATTGGATAATTATTGCAAAAAACTTTTGTAGCAGTACTTTTAAAATCCTCTATTAATTAACTTATACTAAAATCCTCGTTCCATTATCCGTTTGTATTCAAAAAGAAAGGATTCGAAATTATGACTTTCGTTGTTGGATTAATCTCCTCTTAGATTTTGATCGTTAGAAAGGCAAATTTGTCAGTATATGAAGATTTATACAATTCGCAATGCTAAATCGCCCGCCCCAAAACATACAATTCGTACACTAAAATTAGAAATGAATATTTTTTATCAATTTTATCACAAGGTGTTGGACAACATATAGGAACTGAATTGGAACTTAAAGGATATTATCCAAAGTGTAATTTTCTTGCATTAGATCCCGTTGCTGAAGTTAATGCAGACCTGGTTGAAAAACAACTTAACGGGACTTTTATTGAGAGAGTAATTACAGCTGAAGATAGCTATACTGCAAATAAAAAAGCAAATATATGGAATAGTAAAGGTCAGAATTTTTGAGACTTAATTAAGGGCCGGATTGCGAAAAAAGTCTGTTCGAGGTTCTAAAATACTCGTTCGATTGGGGCTATAGCCGAAAAAGGACTTAACTGAAGTGAGCTTCAATCACCCATAATTCCTTATCACCCATAATTCCTCCCTATCCATTTTAATCCTCTGATATCATCTCCATATCCTAATATTCCCAATATCTTCTTAGATACTCCGATTTATATGTTATTCCAATATTTTTTTTAAAAATTTGAATGTATTTGATAAAATATTTGAATTTTTTAATCAAAATTTTCAAATATCAAATAATTTTCAAATAATTTTAAATTATTTGAGCAAATATGATTTTGATTTTGCCGTCTGGCCTTACTCTAGCAGCCATCATTCTCAAATCTAACGTTTTCCCGTGGATAGCTAAATTATCACATAGAAATTTTTATGTCGTACCTACTTATGTAAGGGATAATTGAGGATTTGGAGAGGATATGAAGGAATGTAAGGTGATAACGAGGTATTAGAAGGGATTTAGTGGATATTAGTGATTTGGAGTGTCATATAAAGAGACCTGGGGTTAAGGATGATATCAGTAAATTTGGACGTATACTGAAGAGATCAAAGGATTTGAAAAGACCAACTTTCACTACCTCAACCCCCTCTTGTCTCCTCATATCCCCTTACATCTTGTATCACTCCACATCTCATGATATCTCTCCAATTTCTCTGATATTTTCATTTATAACTCGTTATCCCTTGATACCTGCCTCCATTTCACTTTACTCCCTCCCATCACTCATATCATTCTTAATCCAACCAAATTCCTCGATATATATAAGGATACTCATTTCGATCAAATCCCTCGATATTGACAATGCTTTAAAAAACATAATGCAGATAACAACTGGGTAAATATTTTATGGGAAGGGGCACTTTAAAAGAAAGGGGTTATTTTTCCGATTATCCTCTAGAGGTGGTGGCTATTTTAGCGAGAGGTTATTTTATAGGGCGGGTTATCCTTGAGAAAGTGGAGAATTTTAAAGCTCAAAGCCACTTAATCCCTCTAATCTTTGTCCTTCCTTAGATTTTCAAATTTCAAAAGAAACTTTTCAAATTCGAGTTTTTTAAGTTTTTCATTAACAGGTAAAAGTCAATTCGACGGCAATTTCGATGAAATCTCTATCGGGTTTTTTGATTTCTTTGAATTTTACAGTGACAAATCAGTAATTGATTTACTTTTACTTGATGTTGAAGGAACCGAATTTGCTATTTTTAAACTTCTTGCAGGTTTTTGTTTATATTCAAAATCATGGAGAATTAAACACAAACACACATGTAACTTATGTAGCAATTAGAGATCGGACCGTACCGTACTACGGCCGTATTTTTCGGTATTTATCGGTATTCCGTATCGGTAGTACGGTACGGAGCAAAATTCCGATCTCTAGTAGCAATATCTAAATATTTTTTAAGAACAATACGAACAACTCCCAGTAACACTTTGCCAAATGAACATAGAAGTCCATAATCAACCAGTTTATGGAAGCTTTTTCACACGTCATCGCTTCCTACGCAATTTCGATTGGTTTATGCGTCACGGCCGTTTTGCACTAATAAAAACAGACACGCTTAATGTAAAGGATAAAGCGGGAACTTATATATTTCATAGAATGTTTTTCGTTAATTTATTTGATACAGTTTGTTTAGAAAAATTTATATTATAATTACAATATTTAAGAAATATACATTCCATTATATTAATTTTTCTACTGTGACTTGGGTTAGCCTAAGCTATGAACAGGCAAGTTACCGCAGCCCAGGGCACCGCGAGCTCAAGGTACCGTACTCTATCCATTCACTGGAACTCAACTTTTTAACACCTTAAGCGAAATTTTGAGAATTTTGGAAGGCCAAAGTTACGAATTACTTCCATTTACAGCGCCGGTGGCAATTTATGAATAATTAGAAACCTCGGTAATACTACCGAAATCTACTGTTTGCTTTACTATTTTGGGACGCTTATATCGAAAAACCATAGAGGGGAGTAAGAACAATTTTGGGTGAAAAATTCGATTTTTCGAGTGATAGCTCATTTGAAAGAGCATCTCGAGCTGAGTCGAATGACACCAAAATCAGCTCGATATCTTGATATTAAGCCAAGATAAAAGGTTCAAAATCGTCAACGTAAACCTATCGGGCGTATGCGAGGCGCTTGTGCAAAACCCCGCGCTTTGCGCGGGGTCTCGGCCTACAGGCATCTCTCTCTCGGCCTACAGGCATTTCCGCAACTGGAGAGTGGTACCGTTCGACTCAGCTCGCCGAGCGAATCGAATGGTTTCGGTCTTATATCGGAACCAAAACTCCGGTATACTAAACTACAGCCGGATTATCTCTAAGATAAATCTCAATTTAAGGATGCATTTACATACGTTGTCCCCCATATATTATATTACTAATTCTTAATCAATTTTTACAACATTTTATTCAATTTAGAAATTGAGTGGGGTAATCGATCAAATTAATTAAATAATTAATTTTGCATGAGTAATTAAAAAAGCAAATATTCTTCTTGAAGGCCACCACTTTCTTTCTTATATTTTAAATTAATTTTCCAAATATTCCGATCATTAATTAAAACAAAATTTTAAAAATGTTAGTACAGAGTTTGAATTATTTATTGTTAATTTTAATTTTTGAAACTTGTTCAACAATAAACGTCGAAATTATCCAAAAGCGGTAAAAAATTTATTTGATTATAATTGGATGATAAAGCAGAGTTTTTTTAACATGTATATCATTTTAAAGCTTTTGATCTTTACTTTTTAATGGCTAATAGATCAGATCATTATTTTTACTAGAAGTAAAGTTGTGAATGGTTAAACAATTCTAATTAGGCATTATTTGGTTGTGTTCTACCCAGTCTTACTCGTCATTCAACTATATAACAGGACTTTTCTTATATATTATTTTGAAGCTTATTATTAGGGATCGGATTTTTACGGTTGGGGTCAGTTGAGTACCTGCCGGTTGAGTACCGCCAGTTGAGTACCGCCAGTTGAGTACCTGCCGGTTGAGTACCCCCAATAAAAGGGCCGGTTGAGTACCAATATACTTTTACACTAAAAACACAACAAAACATCTCAAAACTTAACAAAATGAATTTTTAAAATATTTTTTATCAACATTTTTTATCAATAATATTAAAAAATAGAGACTAAGCATTCATATGGTAATTTGAAGAAATACCGGTCAAAAATTAGATAATGGGTTGTGGAATTCTGGATCAGTATTGTATGTATCTCTGAATTATTGGGATAATTGGATCTTTGATTTAAAATAAACCTGTGTAAAACTTAATTCACTAATTTTCTTCCTCATGTTCCTGACCAAATGAAACAAGCAGAGGTGGATTGACGAGTTTGAGAAGATCAATTTTATAGCTCCTCCAATTTCAAAATCTATAGACAAAAAATTCGGCCAGAAATTCTTTATATTCATGAATAAACGTTCATATGTTATTGAAGAAAAACATAAAGAAAAACATAAAGAAATCCGTTATGGTGTAATTTTTGTCTGGTTTAGTTTTAATTTCTATATTCATTTTGCTAAAAAATAGAAAATATGATAAATAATTATTAAAAATTTGAAAAAATATGAAAATACTAATTTAAAATTAAAAAAAATTAAACTTAAAATTAAAAAAGTATATTGGTACTCAACCGGCGGTACTCAACCGGCGGTACTCAACTGGCGGTACTCAACCGGCGGTACTCAACTGGCGGTACTCAACCGGCGGTACTCAACTGGCGGTACTCAACCGGCGGTACTCAACTGGCGGTACTCAACTGGCCCGTTCCGGGATTTTTAGGTTATAACCTATTTTTTCTGCGAAATAGTCCTGTTGAATTGAGCTCAAATCCGTTGTTATTTCTTAAAAATCTTTTGTTTACGGGGAGTTATTATGACCTATTTGAACCTATTTTTGCGTTTTGCAACCTAAAATAGGTTGTAACCTATTTTGGATATTTTTGTGATTTTGTCACTTTTTTGTCACCTATTTTGAGTTTTTTCATAAAATTTCGATTTTTAATAAAAATTTTCAAAAATTTTTTAAAAAAATTTGAAATTTTTCAAAAATTTTGTCAATTTTTTTATCGGCTCAAAAATTTTTCTTCGATTTTTTTGAAAGATATTATCCTCAAAAATCAAAAATTTTTCAAAAATGGAATTTTATTAACATTTTTGCATTGGGGCTGAAATTTATGAACTAAAATAGAAATTATTAGGCATTTTTGACTTTCTTGACCATTATGTCGACCTTTTTTTGCAACCTATTCCTTTTATGTTTTTTTGAGACTCTTCCGTCCTTTCAATTTTAATTTTGCTTACAAAGCATTTTTTTCCTCCGTTTTATATTTTTATGTATTTTATTTTTTAATATTAATTTTACAATTTTTTTTTTCATTTTAAGGCATTTCTAATTTTTGACTTTGGGTAATATTATTATTTTTTGACATTTCTTACCATGACCAGCAAACGTTAATATTCTGTTGGAGGAAATTCTAAGTATATGGAGGACTCTTCCAGAAATTCACCTCTTACTAAAAAACAACAATTAATTCCATTTCATCTTTTTAGTTTAACTTATGATATACAAACTAAATACATTAAATTACATTTACTCTCTCACAAGAGATAAAATCAGCATATATTGCTAAATTTTATTATTTAACATGCTGTTTCAAATTTAAAAATAGCTTTTCGCGCAACTAACTTAATTGTTTATGAAATATACATACATATATATACATATATAACAATATTTATAATGGTAGGTAAATAAATACTGCACGCATCTGATATTTATCTTTTTTGCGGCACTCATAATTAAAAACGTACTTTTTTTATTTAAAAATAGATATACCTATGTGTTGAATTTTTAAAACAAATCTAAATTTAATTTTCTAATAAATAAAAAAACCAGACATAAAATAATTTAGCAACAAAACACACCTTAATTTAAACTCTCAAATTGATGGAAATATGATTAGCTGACTCTTCTAGTTCAGATATTTGCGACAGAAACTTTTTGATACTAGATATGCCAGCCTATATTTCCTAGAATTTGAATCATTTGTAGTGATTTAATACATTTTTTAGAAATAATTTAAATCTTTAAAATTATATATTAAACAAAATTTTTAGTTGTAAATGAGTAGGGTAGTTCAAAACCGTTTAATTTCAAAAAACCGTATACCATTTATGCCGTTTATCTGAGACACGTATACCGTTTCGTTTATTTCCTATGACCCCGTTTAAACGTCCGTTTACCGTTTATTTTTAAAATTTTTTAAAAATAATTCATAGTTCACAAAAATCGATGAAAATTCATTAATTTTGCTCATCCCCCTTTATTAAAATTATAATTAACAATAAATTCATCATAGCGATGGATTTAGAGGGTAAAGGACGGTCTGAAAAGAGAGAGACCCGGTATCACTCCTGGTGATTAAGAGTGATATCAATGGTTTTTGAAATTTGGATTTTTTTCTTCCATTTTTTGCGCCGCAGGCGATAATTTTGAAAATTTTAGAGGTCCTTAAGACAGATTTCTTCCATTTTTTTTTGCAACGCAGACGAAAATTTTATAATTGTGGAAGGCCAACTAACTAGATTTCTTCTATTTTTTGCGCCGCAGGCGAAAATTTTTTGATTTTAGTGTGTCAGAAGGCAAAAATTCACGTTTAAGCCACTAATTCTAAGAAAAAATTAAACGAATTAAACGCCGTTTAGAAGGACCGTATACCGTTTATGCCGTTTATCTGAGATTCGTATACCGTTCCGTTTAATTTTACCAAAAAACCCGTTTACCGTATACTGTTTACCGTTTAGTTAAACGGTTTTGAACTACCCTATAAATGAGTAACCTACATATAATTCGTATAGTCAAAATTGAAATATTTTAATTTAAATTTTTAACCCAATACTAGACTTAAACTTAACTTTAACCCAATACTAAACTTAAAAGTTAAATTTTTAAATTTTAAGTTAATTTTTCATCCAAGGGCATGATTAGAGCTCGAACTTTTCACTTTGCCAGGCCCGGTATCCGGGTTTCTTCTTTCAAGTTGTCCTGGGCCGGGTTTCCCGGCTAAAACCTCTTTTTTACACCAGGGCCCGGACCCGGTTTTTTCAAAATTCAAAAAATGATCAAATTTTAGCCTTTTCGCTGAAATTTTTCTTATTTTGAATAAGAAATAATTAGAATTTGGTGTCATCTTTCATCAATACGTGTTTATTCAAAGGATTTGGAGATTTTAATGTGCATTTAACGGATTAAGGGAAATATTGGTGGATTTGGCAGGATCTGGAGGGATTAATATGGATTTACAGGGATTAGATAGTCCCAGATATACCTCTAACTCATCGTTATTTCTCTCTATAATTATTTAATCTGGGAAGGGGTTCTTCTTTGTTGATCAACTTCCCCCTTTGATGGAACAACCTTCACTTTTGTTGGAACTTACGAGTTCCGAGGACTTTTCCTATATCATCATACTTCCATACTTCCGACAGCTCTGACTTAAGTCAACTACGTCAATTTCTGGCCAAGCCGTGTTTGGACAACTTCATCAATCATTGGGACAACTTCCCCATTTTCGGAACAATATCCCACATTGTTGGAACAATATTTCCGGGGTGTGGAAGTTGGTCTGCTCCGGGGTGTGGAAGATGGTCTGCGAAGATGGTTTCCGGGGTGTGGAAGATGGTCTGCTCCCAATCTGGGGATTTGGTGGGGTTAATGTGGATTTGGAGGATTAATGTGGATATCGAGGATTTACTTTGTTTGCGGGATAAATGTGGGTTTAAATATTATCGTGGGATTCCGCAGAATTAAGAGCCAAATCGGCAATTTAGAAGGATTTAGGAGTAGGTCTATGAAGAATAAAACATTTTATTAGCGTCGCGGACGAAAATTTTTAAATTTTTGGATGTTTAAGGAGCTAGAATCGACCAAAAAGTCGTAATATTTTATAAAATTTACTCAAAATTGGACCCGGGTCGGGCCCAGATTATTCAGATGCGACCCGGGCCTCGAAACCCGGAAGCCCGGAAAAACAGATTTTATCAAAATACCCGGTTTCCGGGATACCGGGCCCGGAAAGCCAGGTCCCGGCCCGGGTTCGAGCTCTAGTCAAGATATGCTTTTATGATACAAATATGTGGCAAATTTAAGTCAATTTTCATATTTAGAGCAACCTTTTGTCGGTTTGTCATTGCAGCATACTGACATAGGAATTTTGCCAATTAAACATTTTCATGTTTTTTATAAAAAATTTATTATATTTATTAAAATTTATTAAATCATTAATCTTAAGTCTTTAAAGTAACCCGGGACCTGTTCTTTATAATAATCATCAGGTGATTCCAAAGCCCGACACTTTGTTGGCATGTTTTTCGATATTTCTCTATATAAAGTCGCTTGTTTTAAAAGCATTTTTTCATAAATATACTGGCCAGCCTTTTTTTAGATGGAGCTGTTTTAGAGAATTTACGTAGGCTATTTAAATTTAACAAAATAGAAATGAAACTTCGGTATAGACCAATACTTCACATTTACAATAAATATTGCCTAAAAATTACAAAGTATGTAATATTGTTATTCATCTTGTTGCTTTTATATATGAAGCAAAATGAGGTTAAATATACCAACTATAATGATACAAATAAACAATTTACTACTATAAAGACACCGGCAAAGATTCTTATAAATTCTAATTTTGTAATACGCAAGGTAGATTGTTAAATATAATTATTAAAAGTCTGCGATTTGTCATTATTTTGGAACTACAGTACTTATTTGTAAGTATGTACAAGGTGACCTACAGTGGCGGAAATTTACTTAATTTACTTTTTAAATCAGATGAAGAGATTTTCAGGAATTTTTTCAGATTTTCTCTACATAAGTTTCCTATAAAAAATTAAACTTCAATTTTTTCCCTAAGTAAATTTCCGCGCAATTTCTGGATGAGATTATCTATATTAAATTTTCTAGTCAAATAGAAAGGTTTACCTGGGCATATTTAGTACCATTTAATAGGTATTAAATAAGGCTACAAAAATACACAAAAATAAATATTTATTTATTTTATTTTTTATTTATGAGCAACCACACGGTATAAAAAATACACTAATAGTGGTGTATTTTAATAAAGTCAAAAGAAAATTTTTTTGAGTAACACCTAAAAACATGTAGAGAAAATTTTTCCCCAAGTAATTTTCCTCCACTGTATAAATAACCGTGCACACTATTTATGCCATAACCTTAATCAAATTAAAGATAATTAGATCAAATAAAGTTTTACGGTGGAGTAACTTTCCTTGCAACCAGTGATGTCAAAGTTCCAGTTCCGGAACTAGTTAGTTCTAGTTCCAGTTCCGGAACTAGAACTACGGAACTAACGATTATCTGGAACTAGTTTGAACTGAAACGACTAAAAGTAACAGGTTAAGATGCTGTGAGCGCACCCTATGAAATACTTATTTGAGCAAATACTCTGTTACATAGTTACTAACAAGTATTATTGTTAGTAACTATTTAAACAAGTATTATACATTTACATTTAGATTAAGAATTTACACTTTTATATAAAAATGGATTCTACTTCCAGTTCTGAAATTGATGTTTAGGTGAATGTTCAAGTAATGTAACCGGTGCTATACTCGAAAACGCAAATCTTATTTTATCGATAAATTTTTTCAATCTTCCCTTTGTACTACTTTCACGTAAACGACCTGATCCTCACTTGTCGAAAGATTTAAGGTTTTTTGAGTTATAATTGGGGAAAAATTTTGCCTTAGGGATGGAGTAGAAAAAGCTGGATGGATGATGGCCTCACAATCGAATATTTGAAGGCAATTATTGGTCAATCATTGTTCTCATAACGCTTGCTTATTCGGGTCCACCACCAATGAAATTTTATTTGGGATGGATAGTTAAAGGATGTGATGTGATTTCAAAAAAATTTTGCAAAAGCTTTTGGGTTTGTGGAATTGGAATTCCAAACGACGGTTCCGAAAATGATGAAATACATTGTTTAGGAGTTGAAAAATACAAGCTTACGTCCCATTTGAAGCGCACGTCCCAATAGAAACTTCTATTTTCCAAATAGAAGCGCATGCGCTTCTATTTCGAAAAATACGGTAAGTGGATTTTAAACGTTTAAGGGAGATATCGATGGATATCAAGAAATTTAGTCCATCCCGCAACATTTTTTTAAAACTAAATCCACAGGGAGAAAATTAAGGTAAATATCAGGGTTGCGTTTAGTCTCGTATCTCGTGTCTCGCGAAATCTCGTGTTTTTAGAGGTCTCGTGTCTCGTATTTTATGTCGCTTCTACAACGGGCGCGACATAGACATAAGTCAATTCGACATAAATCAGATGTCATCAAATACTAAAAAAATTTAGCATTCCGAGCTATTCCAAGCAAGTAAGGAAATATATGATGAGTCACAATATTTATAATTAAAGGATGCAATTTCTCAAATGACCCTTATACAGCAGAGAATATATCTTTTAAAATTATTTGGATATTATTCAACCACGGATGATGAACAAAAAGAAATGATAGAAAAACAAATAATTAACTATTTATCAAAAGAAAGACAAATTTTTCTAAAGAATAATAATGCTAATCTTGAAATTATGAGTGAAAAAATACAATCAAGATTGCATTCAATACAAAATCCCCAGAATTGCATGAATGCACGTATTCTTTTGTGTCGAGTAAGGAAATTTCCATTATTTTTTCTATTCAATGGGAAAGCAAAACATGTATTTAAAGCATCCATTTAATTTATCGCCAAAAACTTAATTGAAATTTAAAAATTTTTATTGCGTACATTTTTGTATGAAATTAGAAGAAAATGGTCAAAATATGTAGTAGTTGGTGCCCTGTAGTTTCGTCAGAGGTTAGTTTCGTCAGAGGACATTTTCGTCAGAATCAGTTTCGTCAGAGGCCTTTTTCGTCAAAAAACAGTTTCGTCAGAGGGTTATTTCGTCAGAGACAAGTTTCGTCAGAAGTCCTTTCCGTCAGTAAGGCTCCCTTTTTAAAACTCTAATTAAACGGTGGTATTGTGACTTATAATAAGTTACCGTATTTTCTCTAAAATAACCCCCGGGGGTTATTTGTTTCGATCGACCTCTAGAGGGGGGGTTATTTTAGAGAAAATACGGTATTTGTTTCTGGATCGATTTGAACAAATAAGGTGTCATTCGAAGGAGCTCTAAAAGCTGATTTTTGAATGAAAAATTCTATTTTATAAATGATAGCTCAACCGACCCAGCTCGACCAGTTGAATCGGTTCGGCGAACTGAGCTTCACTACACCATTTTCCAATATTCAGGTGTCTGAAACTCGGTCCAGGAATGTCTGATTAACTTCTTCCACAACTAATTCGACTCAGTTCTTGAGCTCCTTCGAATGACACCTCATTTGTTCAAATCGATCCAGAATCAAATAACTTATTATAAGTCACAATACCACCGTTTAATTAGAGTTTTAAAAAGGGAGCCTTACTGACGAAAAGGGCCTCTGACGAGACTCATCTCTGACGAAACAACCCTTTGACGAAACTGTTCTCTTACGAAAAAGTCTACTGACGAAACTGATTCTGACGAAAATGTCCTCTGACGAAACTAATCTCTGACGAGACTACCGGACACGTAGTAGTTTGCTTTTGACGCATGCTAATTTTATAAATTTTACACAGCGTGTAGAATTTTCAGAGTCAGCGATATCAAATGCATAATTTTTAATGGCATCACGACTTTTGCGCTGAGAATATTTGCGCCGCGACTTATGCGAATATACGAAGATTTTCAACTACCCTACAACTACTATAGTGAGGTCTGGCTGTAGTTATTAATATACCGTATTTCCTCTAATAGAATGGCAGCCTCCAGTTGAATGGCAGCCTCTAATAGAATGGCACTTTGGAGGATGATTGAAAAATAGAATGGCATGCCATTCTATTAGAGGAAATACGGTATTTTTATACCCTGCGCAAAAGTTGCTCGGCGCATAAGTCGCGGCGCAAATGACACGGCGCAGATGTCATGGAACCTTTTTAATAATTTTAAATTCAATTTAAATAGATAGAACCATATAAATGTGGTTTTGGTTGTATAATGCATCACATAAGGTAAATTTTATTTGCTATTTTTCTAGACTTAACATTGAATAAGTTATTGTCTTTCAATATCATCTGGAACAGGAAGAACTCTTATAATTGAAGATGAAGGGACTAAAATATGGGGAAGTATTAAAAGGTATAATGTCAAATGGAATGAACTATTTCGGACAATAACAAATTGCAGCTATGATGATCATGTAAGTTGATATTGCCGGTCGACCCACATCCCCTGATCAATTTTACATTTTGGATGGATAAAAACTAGGGTTGCCAGCTCGCTCGACCGAAACTCGAAAGATCGAGCGAACCGAGGCTTTTCAGCTCGAAAAGCTAGAAAAACGAACCGAATCGAAAAAAATCAAGCTCGAAAAAAAACGGCAACCCTAAAAAAACCTTGCATTTTGCATTCCGTTGCATTTTGCCAAGCGGAGTAGAATAGTACCAAAGGTTGGACAATTCTATAAATTTAAACAAATTGTGATCAATTAAATGGAACGATCGACTATCGAAGACTTCTCGAGTTTAGTCGTTGATTTTTTGATTCAGTTTGACAAGCAGAGTAAAGTAAAGTAAGCTATCAATTGTATATAGGGTTGTCGGTTCTGGACCGAATCGAACCGAGGATTTTTCGGTTCGGTTTCGGATATCAGAAAAATTCGGTGCTGCTCGGTTTCAGATATCCGAAAATTTCGGTTCGGTTCGATTTCGGATATCCGAAGAATTTCCAGGAACCGAAACCCTAATTGTATTCGAACGGCCCGGTTCTATAAAAATGAAGCCCGAAAAAAATGACTAGGAAAAATGAAGCCCGATTCGAACAATACTCGATAATATTTTTCCAAATTTTGGACAAAATGGAAGAAATCTGGCTCCTTTTCATTCCAAAATTCTCAAAATTTTCGTCTGCGGCGCTGAAAAAGAAGAATCTGCCTCTGGCCTTCCAAAATTCTCATAATTTTCGCCTGCGGCGCTAAAAAGGAAGAAAGCTGTTTACCCGCGGCGCTGTTAAAGGAAGAAATCTAGCTTCTGGCCTTTCAAACTGCTCAAAAAGTGAATACATAAAAGAGACTAGAATTGAAAAGATGGATATCGTGTATTGGGGATTAAGAGTAATATAGGGGATTATGATGCCATCAATTGATTAAAAGTGGTTAAGGGAAATATTGGTGGATTTGGCAGGATCTGGAGGGATTAATATGGATTTACAGGGATTAGATAGTCCCAGATATACCTCTAACTCATCGTTATTTCTCTCTATAATTATTTAATCTGGGAAGGGGTTCTTCTTTGTTGATCAACTTCCCCCTTTGATGGAACAACCTTCACTTTTGTTGGAACTTACGAGTTCCGAGGACTTTTCCTATATCATCATACTTCCATACTTCCGACAGCTCTGACTTAAGTCAACTACGTCAATTTCTGGCCAAGCCGTGTTTGGACAACTTCATCAATCATTGGGACAACTTCCCCATTTTCGGAACAATATCCCACATTGTTGGAACAATATTTCCGGGGTGTGGAAGTTGGTCTGCTCCGGGGTGTGGAAGATGGTCTGCGAAGATGGTTTCCGGGGTGTGGAAGATGGTCTGCTCCCAATCTGGGGATTTGGTGGGGTTAATGTGGATTTGGAGGATTAATGTGGATATCGAGGATTTACTTTGTTTGCGGGATAAATGTGGGTTTAAATATTATCGTGGGATTCCGCAGAATTAAGAGCCAAATCGGCAATTTAGAAGGATTTAGGAGTAGGTCTATGAAGAATAAAACATTTTATTAGCGTCGCGGACGAAAATTTTTAAATTTTTGGATGTTTAAGGAGCTAGAATCGACCAAAAAGTCGTAATATTTTATAAAATTTACTCAAAATTGGACCCGGGTCGGGCCCAGATTATTCAGATGCGACCCGGGCCTCGAAACCCGGAAGCCCGGAAAAACAGATTTTATCAAAATACCCGGTTTCCGGGATACCGGGCCCGGAAAGCCAGGTCCCGGCCCGGGTTCGAGCTCTAGTCAAGATATGCTTTTATGATACAAATATGTGGCAAATTTAAGTCAATTTTCATATTTAGAGCAACCTTTTGTCGGTTTGTCATTGCAGCATACTGACATAGGAATTTTGCCAATTAAACATTTTCATGTTTTTTATAAAAAATTTATTATATTTATTAAAATTTATTAAATCATTAATCTTAAGTCTTTAAAGTAACCCGGGACCTGTTCTTTATAATAATCATCAGGTGATTCCAAAGCCCGACACTTTGTTGGCATGTTTTTCGATATTTCTCTATATAAAGTCGCTTGTTTTAAAAGCATTTTTTCATAAATATACTGGCCAGCCTTTTTTTAGATGGAGCTGTTTTAGAGAATTTACGTAGGCTATTTAAATTTAACAAAATAGAAATGAAACTTCGGTATAGACCAATACTTCACATTTACAATAAATATTGCCTAAAAATTACAAAGTATGTAATATTGTTATTCATCTTGTTGCTTTTATATATGAAGCAAAATGAGGTTAAATATACCAACTATAATGATACAAATAAACAATTTACTACTATAAAGACACCGGCAAAGATTCTTATAAATTCTAATTTTGTAATACGCAAGGTAGATTGTTAAATATAATTATTAAAAGTCTGCGATTTGTCATTATTTTGGAACTACAGTACTTATTTGTAAGTATGTACAAGGTGACCTACAGTGGCGGAAATTTACTTAATTTACTTTTTAAATCAGATGAAGAGATTTTCAGGAATTTTTTCAGATTTTCTCTACATAAGTTTCCTATAAAAAATTAAACTTCAATTTTTTCCCTAAGTAAATTTCCGCGCAATTTCTGGATGAGATTATCTATATTAAATTTTCTAGTCAAATAGAAAGGTTTACCTGGGCATATTTAGTACCATTTAATAGGTATTAAATAAGGCTACAAAAATACACAAAAATAAATATTTATTTATTTTATTTTTTATTTATGAGCAACCACACGGTATAAAAAATACACTAATAGTGGTGTATTTTAATAAAGTCAAAAGAAAATTTTTTTGAGTAACACCTAAAAACATGTAGAGAAAATTTTTCCCCAAGTAATTTTCCTCCACTGTATAAATAACCGTGCACACTATTTATGCCATAACCTTAATCAAATTAAAGATAATTAGATCAAATAAAGTTTTACGGTGGAGTAACTTTCCTTGCAACCAGTGATGTCAAAGTTCCAGTTCCGGAACTAGTTAGTTCTAGTTCCAGTTCCGGAACTAGAACTACGGAACTAACGATTATCTGGAACTAGTTTGAACTGAAACGACTAAAAGTAACAGGTTAAGATGCTGTGAGCGCACCCTATGAAATACTTATTTGAGCAAATACTCTGTTACATAGTTACTAACAAGTATTATTGTTAGTAACTATTTAAACAAGTATTATACATTTACATTTAGATTAAGAATTTACACTTTTATATAAAAATGGATTCTACTTCCAGTTCTGAAATTGATGTTTAGGTGAATGTTCAAGTAATGTAACCGGTGCTATACTCGAAAACGCAAATCTTATTTTATCGATAAATTTTTTCAATCTTCCCTTTGTACTACTTTCACGTAAACGACCTGATCCTCACTTGTCGAAAGATTTAAGGTTTTTTGAGTTATAATTGGGGAAAAATTTTGCCTTAGGGATGGAGTAGAAAAAGCTGGATGGATGATGGCCTCACAATCGAATATTTGAAGGCAATTATTGGTCAATCATTGTTCTCATAACGCTTGCTTATTCGGGTCCACCACCAATGAAATTTTATTTGGGATGGATAGTTAAAGGATGTGATGTGATTTCAAAAAAATTTTGCAAAAGCTTTTGGGTTTGTGGAATTGGAATTCCAAACGACGGTTCCGAAAATGATGAAATACATTGTTTAGGAGTTGAAAAATACAAGCTTACGTCCCATTTGAAGCGCACGTCCCAATAGAAACTTCTATTTTCCAAATAGAAGCGCATGCGCTTCTATTTCGAAAAATACGGTAAGTGGATTTTAAACGTTTAAGGGAGATATCGATGGATATCAAGAAATTTAGTCCATCCCGCAACATTTTTTAAAACTAAATCCACAGGGAGAAAATTAAGGTAAATATCAGGGTTGCGTTTAGTCTCGTATCTCGTGTCTCGCGAAATCTCGTGTTTTTAGAGGTCTCGTGTCTCGTATTTTATGTCGCTTCTACAACGGGCGCGACATAGACATAAGTCAATTCGACATAAATCAGATGTCATCAAATACTAAAAAAATTTAGCATTCCGAGCTATTCCAAGCAAGTAAGGAAATATATGATGAGTCACAATATTTATAATTAAAGGATGCAATTTCTCAAATGACCCTTATACAGCAGAGAATATATCTTTTAAAATTATTTGGATATTATTCAACCACGGATGATGAACAAAAAGAAATGATAGAAAAACAAATAATTAACTATTTATCAAAAGAAAGACAAATTTTTCTAAAGAATAATAATGCTAATCTTGAAATTATGAGTGAAAAAATACAATCAAGATTGCATTCAATACAAAATCCCCAGAATTGCATGAATGCACGTATTCTTTTGTGTCGAGTAAGGAAATTTCCATTATTTTTTCTATTCAATGGGAAAGCAAAACATGTATTTAAAGCATCCATTTAATTTATCGCCAAAAACTTAATTGAAATTTAAAAATTTTTATTGCGTACATTTTTGTATGAAATTAGAAGAAAATGGTCAAAATATGTAGTAGTTGGTGCCCTGTAGTTTCGTCAGAGGTTAGTTTCGTCAGAGGACATTTTCGTCAGAATCAGTTTCGTCAGAGGCCTTTTTCGTCAAAAAACAGTTTCGTCAGAGGGTTATTTCGTCAGAGACAAGTTTCGTCAGAAGTCCTTTCCGTCAGTAAGGCTCCCTTTTTAAAACTCTAATTAAACGGTGGTATTGTGACTTATAATAAGTTACCGTATTTTCTCTAAAATAACCCCCGGGGGTTATTTGTTTCGATCGACCTCTAGAGGGGGGGGGGTTATTTTAGAGAAAATACGGTATTTGTTTCTGGATCGATTTGAACAAATAAGGTGTCATTCGAAGGAGCTCTAAAAGCTGATTTTTGAATGAAAAATTCTATTTTATAAATGATAGCTCAACCGACCCAGCTCGACCAGTTGAATCGGTTCGGCGAACTGAGCTTCACTACACCATTTTCCAATATTCAGGTGTCTGAAACTCGGTCCAGGAATGTCTGATTAACTTCTTCCACAACTAATTCGACTCAGTTCTTGAGCTCCTTCGAATGACACCTCATTTGTTCAAATCGATCCAGAATCAAATAACTTATTATAAGTCACAATACCACCGTTTAATTAGAGTTTTAAAAAGGGAGCCTTACTGACGAAAAGGGCCTCTGACGAGACTCATCTCTGACGAAACAACCCTTTGACGAAACTGTTCTCTTACGAAAAAGTCTACTGACGAAACTGATTCTGACGAAAATGTCCTCTGACGAAACTAATCTCTGACGAGACTACCGGACACGTAGTAGTTTGCTTTTGACGCATGCTAATTTTATAAATTTTACACAGCGTGTAGAATTTTCAGAGTCAGCGATATCAAATGCATAATTTTTAATGGCATCACGACTTTTGCGCTGAGAATATTTGCGCCGCGACTTATGCGAATATACGAAGATTTTCAACTACCCTACAACTACTATAGTGAGGTCTGGCTGTAGTTATTAATATACCGTATTTCCTCTAATAGAATGGCAGCCTCCAGTTGAATGGCAGCCTCTAATAGAATGGCACTTTGGAGGATGATTGAAAAATAGAATGGCATGCCATTCTATTAGAGGAAATACGGTATTTTTATACCCTGCGCAAAAGTTGCTCGGCGCATAAGTCGCGGCGCAAATGACACGGCGCAGATGTCATGGAACCTTTTTAATAATTTTAAATTCAATTTAAATAGATAGAACCATATAAATGTGGTTTTGGTTGTATAATGCATCACATAAGGTAAATTTTATTTGCTATTTTTCTAGACTTAACATTGAATAAGTTATTGTCTTTCAATATCATCTGGAACAGGAAGAACTCTTATAATTGAAGATGAAGGGACTAAAATATGGGGAAGTATTAAAAGGTATAATGTCAAATGGAATGAACTATTTCGGACAATAACAAATTGCAGCTATGATGATCATGTAAGTTGATATTGCCGGTCGACCCACATCCCCTGATCAATTTTACATTTTGGATGGATAAAAACTAGGGTTGCCAGCTCGCTCGACCGAAACTCGAAAGATCGAGCGAACCGAGGCTTTTCAGCTCGAAAAGCTAGAAAAACGAACCGAATCGAAAAAAATCAAGCTCGAAAAAAAACGGCAACCCTAAAAAAACCTTGCATTTTGCATTCCGTTGCATTTTGCCAAGCGGAGTAGAATAGTACCAAAGGTTGGACAATTCTATAAATTTAAACAAATTGTGATCAATTAAATGGAACGATCGACTATCGAAGACTTCTCGAGTTTAGTCGTTGATTTTTTGATTCAGTTTGACAAGCAGAGTAAAGTAAAGTAAGCTATCAATTGTATATAGGGTTGTCGGTTCTGGACCGAATCGAACCGAGGATTTTTCGGTTCGGTTTCGGATATCAGAAAAATTCGGTGCTGCTCGGTTTCAGATATCCGAAAATTTCGGTTCGGTTCGATTTCGGATATCCGAAGAATTTCCAGGAACCGAAACCCTAATTGTATTCGAACGGCCCGGTTCTATAAAAATGAAGCCCGAAAAAAATGACTAGGAAAAATGAAGCCCGATTCGAACAATACTCGATAATATTTTTCCAAATTTTGGACAAAATGGAAGAAATCTGGCTCCTTTTCATTCCAAAATTCTCAAAATTTTCGTCTGCGGCGCTGAAAAAGAAGAATCTGCCTCTGGCCTTCCAAAATTCTCATAATTTTCGCCTGCGGCGCTAAAAAGGAAGAAAGCTGTTTACCCGCGGCGCTGTTAAAGGAAGAAATCTAGCTTCTGGCCTTTCAAACTGCTCAAAAAGTGAATACATAAAAGAGACTAGAATTGAAAAGATGGATATCGTGTATTGGGGATTAAGAGTAATATAGGGGATTATGATGCCATCAATTGATTAAAAGTGGTTGGAGAAGATATCTAAGGGTATATAGTCCTGGATTCAGGCAAAAATCGCCCTTGATTTTCCTTAAACTAAGGTCAAGAATCTGGTTAAGGTCACTTGTGATCAGTGTCAAGGATCAAGCTTAAGTTTTTTTTGAAAAGCTCTCCTCTACTGGATACCAATATCTACTACTGAGGAGCGGATCATTTCGTTTACTGATAAGCACCATGATCCTCCCCTTAATCCACCTATATCCCTCCAAATCCCATTATATCCTCCGTAATCCATCCAAAACCATGATATCCACGATTCCTTCTGAATTACTATCCCTTCAAATCCTTATGCCACAAATAAATACAAAACTCGCTCGCATGATTTTTATTTATTATTATTGATTTTGTCTAATAATTTTTAAAATAATTTTGGCCCGAAAAAGACTCGGTGCCCGGTTCAATAAAAATGAAGCCCGAAAAAGACTCGACCGGTCTGGCCCGAAAAAATGAGGCACGAAAAAATAACTCGAACATCCGCCCGGTTCGAAAACGGCAACCCTAATCGATAGCTAAATTGATAGTCAGGACATCAAATTATTTGGAATTTTCGGCAATACTGAAGCATACAGACCCGATTTTTTACTCCCCAATTTTACCCCTATATTTTTACAAAATGGTCAGACTTTTTCCTTTCTTCCATGCAATTTGTCTTTCTAATTTTTGCCTACAATCAAACAAAAAGGATTATTTTTGATATTTTATTTACCGTTTTTATATAAAGAGTTATTGGTTCAATGGAAATATAGAAGAAGTAATACGAGGATTGGGAAATCATTGGAAAGGGGGATCTAATCGGATAAACACATTTGGACTCAATCATTTGTTGTTCATCCTTTTGGTTAAATAGTGGGGAAAGTGGGAGGGAGGAATTGGAAAATGAAAAGTGAACATTCTGGGAAAGTTGGAGAAATGTAATTGGGATAATGTTGGGAAAGAGATAAAACAAAGTTGCTTACATTATTGGGAATGTTCGGGAAGGATAGTTGTTGGGAACGGAAATGGAAATAACAATAAATGTACAAAGTGAAAATAGAAGGGAAGGATAGTTGTTGGGAAAGAGTTAGTGGGTAATTCCGAGGATTGTCCCCCCCCCCCCCCCCATTTTTTTCCTTCCTTAAGAATGACATAATGGTCAATTTTTCTTCCTTCCTCAATTTCACTCTAGTTCCCTGTGGCAAGTTCAAATCAGACAGTCCTCTCAAAATAAGATTTTTTACCTTAATAGTTGTTCGACCTCCACATTTACCGCATGTACGTTTCCCATGAAGAAGTCCAAGTTCTTCAAGCCATGCATCGAAATCGTTGTCGCTTAATCGTAGTTTTTCATGAAGATGCGAAGATTTAAAATTTTTCAGTTGTTCCATATTTTTAATTTTAACTAAGAATGTGATGTTTTCAAAACATTCTAATGTTATATACCAATGTTAATCGATTCATAGATTAATCCTTTCTTTGTTAATGCCTCTTATTTTGAGAGGAATGTCTGATTTGAACTTGCCACAGGGAACTAGAGTGAAATTGAGGAAGGAAGAAATATTGACCATTATGTCATTCTTAAGGAAGGAAAAAAATGGGGGGGGGACAATCCTCAGAATTACCAGTTAGTGTAATAAATATAAATTAAATGTGAAATAAACTCAGGGTCGGGACTTGGATAATTTCATAAGTATCGAGTCTCGAGTCCGGGGCTAACAATACAAAAATAATTCTTTTTTTGATTGTAGGCAAAAATTAGAAAGGCAAATTGCATGGAAGGAAGGAAAAAGTCTGACCATTTTGTAAAAATCGGTCGGGTCTGTATGCTTCAGTATTACCGAATTTTCTATCAGGTTAAGCCTTTCCTTTCAATGGTACAAGGCTACTATGGACCAGAACAGCGTGATCGGATAATATTTATGACTCATCGTGTAGCTATGGTAGAGTCTATATATTTTTCAATTTTAAAATTTTAGTTGTATTTCAAAATATGCATACAGGGTACGGCAATTTCGTGCCAGTTTCCTTTTGTCATAACTTTTTTCAAACTTATCGAAAATCGATTATTTTTTTATTCGATTAACAACACTTTGTTAATTTAATCATACCAAAATTACAATCAAAATAATAGAAAAATAAAATTATAATTCCGGTACAAAAATGTTTAATTCCCTATCTTATTTCAACATTTCTTCCGTCATTTTGAATGCATTTTTCAAGACGACTAACATAGAAACCAATTGTTCTATCAATAATATCCTGCAGTAACTCATTAAAAACATGTTGTATACGAGTTTGAAGTTCATCAAGGTCGGCAGGTGGAGTTCGATAAATTTGACTCTTAACCCATCACCATAAAAAGTAATACATGGTGCTAAAACTGGTGAATATGGTAGTCAAGAAGTAGGAGCAAGAAAGTTGGGTGAGATACGACCCATCCAATGAAACGGAAAATTTTTGTTTAACCATTCATGAACCTGAATGTCTTGTGATCATAGCGTCAACAATAGTTACCTGTGCTTGTTGATGAGGGGGTACTCCGTCCTGCATAAAGATAATGTTTGCGTATTCAGGCCAAAATTGAATAACAGACAGAAATCGTTCCCCAAGAAGTTGAAGATAGGAATATGCAGTCACATTGCTGTGGAAGAATACTTAAGTAATGTTGTTGAATGCTCTGTGGGTTTAGGATTTAGCGGATAAAATAAAGGGAAAATTATATTTTTTAATTTTATTGGTTTTGCTGGGGGGTCTTAGAGGTAAAATATGTGTGAAATATATTTTTAATTTTTTGAAATTTATTTATTGGGGATTTATCCATAGGTTTGGATTCCTACGCGACCGGGAACAAAGAAGAATTTTTTAGTTATGATGAAAAAATTTTTTAACTTTATTAATTAAGAAAGATCATCAAATACCTCATGCACCTGAAGTTGCTCCAGTGCAAATCAAAAATTTTCTAATTGAAAATCATTCAAATCCTTCACTGTGGTTCCTTGGACAAGTGAATATTAGTGTAGGACAAGGCCGGTTATTAACCGGTCACCCCGGTTAAATTTAAACGGGCTTTTAGAAACCCGAATACCGTAACCTGTTAATAGAAAATACACGGTTTACCGTCTGGTTTTCCGGTTTTTAATAAAATAAGGCTTTATTGAATAAAAATCAATAAAAATGTTGAAAAATCAAATTAAATCTTATAACAAACGCTAATATCGGCAGTTTCAGCTTCTTCGTCTATTTGTAGTAGGATATCGTAATTTTCTCAAGTTTAAAATATTAAAAAAATTTACTAATTTAAAATCAAAGTTTAAAATATTTATTTGTTAAAGGAAACTTTTTTAAGTATCATTTTCATGCTAAGATTCGAGCCCATACCTATAAAACTATAGAAAGTTAGGGAAACTATAGAAAGTTAGTGAATATCCTAATAGAAGCCCATGCCCTATTATAAGCCCACCCGAGGGGGGTATTGAAAAATATAAGCCCAGGGCTTATATTAGGATATTTAAGGTATTTCTTTCCCTTTTCCTAAAAATTTAATGTCAAATTACGAGAGGTACGAAAATTTTACTAAAAATGCTATCTTTAGGGGTTATTTAATTAACCGGAATAACCGGCGGCTAAAAACACGGTAAACCGGATAACGGTTTACCGTGATCTTAGAGACCTGTATACCGTAACCGGTTAATTTCGCAAAAACACCCGTTAACGTAGACGTAACCGTAAGCGATTAACCGGTATTGTCCTACCCTAGTGAATATATCGATAATTTTTATATTAAAATTATATTTTTTATTATTAGTTAATCAAATTTATTTGGAGAGAAAATGAAAAAACTAAAAATGAAATCGATAAAATTGTTTCGAAAACTCCATTCGAATGCGGTTGATCTTTTTATCATAATAAAAAGCGGTTGATCTTTTTATCAAAAAGATAAGGAAAGAATTCGAATTTACTGAATTCCATAGCCCATTTACAGGGAATTATTGGAATCCCCCCCCCTGGCGTGTTAGGCTAAAACGCTGAACTGATACGACACGGAACGACAAAAAAATGTAAAAACTAAAAACAACAACAAAACACTGGCTTACCAAAACACGGAATATTGTTAAAATCAGAATATTAAAAAAAAAGGATTTTTTAAATCAAAATTTTAAAAATATTCTGTAGATATTCCTTCTCAAAAGTTTTAAGTTCAAATTTGCCAGTGCACCTGCCACATTGTCTTATTCTTTATAAATAAAAGTAATTTGTTTAGGTCCAATTGTTGGTATACATGTTCGACTTACTGACAAGATAACTGAATCGAAAATACAAAAGCTCGAGGATTATATGGTTTGAAAAATTATTGGGGAAAGGAGCGAGCGCACTGTTATTTGCATATTTTCGATTAAATTTACGCAGAAATAATACATCCCAAATGTTAAAAAATTCATAAAAATTGTGATATATGATTTATGTCCAAAATTTTTCGCAAATGCCATTATCATTTGATTTGGCAATTTTGACGACAGACCCTAGGATATAAGGATCTGGAACTAATATCTTAAACTAAATTTTGGGCATCAATATTAGAACCTGAGCTCCGAGGGCAGATTTTTTGAATTTTAAAAAGGCATAAAGCATTAATTCTTTACTTTTAGGGTAAATCTTATTTATCTTTCAACGATACATGCATATAGAATATTTCCCTCCTTTAGCTATTGCAAAAGATTATTCAGTAGCTCGGAGCGAACCAGCATCTTCAGTATATGCTTTACATTATTATTTTTGCTAGCGGGTAGTTGATCCTAAAAAGATCCCACTGGGATACCCAATGTACAGCCGTCCAAGGTACCGCCAGGAAAGTAGATTCTTCCGGCTACGGGGAAAGTTGTTCCAATAACAAAAAGGTTGCTCAAGAAATGGAAGTATTTGGAACAACACCAAATAATTGTTCTAAACACTAAATATTGTTCCAATGAAGCGTTCGGGTGGTCCATCTACATGTTAGGTAAATGAACCACCACATCTCCCCCCCCCCTCCCCCAAGAACGGGAGATGTTGCCCATTCCAATTTTCCTTGTTGTGGGAACAAATTTTGCCGCCGTACCTGTGCTTGAAGTATTTTATGCAGCGGCAAACTGGGAGGCGGTACCTTGACCTGCTTCATACACTGGTATAATAAATTTATATAGAAATGGGTCGAGTTTTGGTTTAATATTAACGACGAAAATAACATATTATTTAACAAAAATTCAATTGCTACAAATTGTACAACACGACGTAAGTTATACGTTGCAACAGATATGCCTGTGCTTAAAGAAGTTGTTATGGAAGCTAAAAACAAATGGGGAAATAAATATGAAATTTATCATCCAAATTATTTTGAACAAAGTAAGAATATGTATATAGCTAAATACTTTAATTTATTTTTTATAACACGCTTTAATATGAAATTCTCGTTTTATCTAGAGATAAATAATTATAATCCAGGAAAAAAATTGAGGCAAAGGCTAATGTTATATTATTGTTTTGATATCAGTATAGGCAATCTGCATACTCTAATAAAAATCTAGATTCTGTATGATTCTAAATTTTTGATAAGATGCAGATATCCGTCAGCGCAAAGAATAAGTACTCCGATGTTTCCTATAACAGGATTCTAACCAAAATTTTCGGATATCCTGATCCAATAATATTCTGGTCCAATATATGTATAATCCTGCGGAGTGAAAAAAGAGGTATAGAGGAACGGATTTCGTGATTACCTTTCGACAATATAATCTCCCGAAATTTCTTCGGATTAAGAGGGATATAGGCGGATTGAGAAAATAAATGGGTTTTGGATGATGATCCCCTGCCTTCATCACTGTCAACAAACGCCCAATACCCAGCACTGATAATGAGTAAAAGTATTGGATTTGGTAAAACTATTTTAGAATACTGTTTTATAAAAATTACTCGATTTACTCGTACTCGAACTTGGCCTAAAACGTTGAACTCGAGCTCGAACTCGGTGTTTTCAAACCTGACATTACTCGAACTCGGGTTTACCAAATTACTCGGTACTCGACGTACTCTAGTTTATACATAAGTATAGAGCTCTGAGTGAATGCAGCAAAAATGCCTTTTGCGGACATGTAGACAGCGAGCTGGACATTTACCAAAAATTTTTTAACTTATTTTATCCTCGGACATGGGTCGAAATTTAAGTCTCGCAGAAAGTCTCAGTTTCGGGGTTTTAAAAAACCACGACCGATTGATACTCTATTTGAGAATAGCTTCGAACGGCTATATACATAATACTACTATTATTATACTTTTATTTTAAGATCAATCAAGGGAAATGTTAATAGAAATATTAGCTATAACAAAGATTCTTGCCAAATGTCAATTTGTTGTTTGTACATTCAGTAGCAATGTAATAGCAATAACTTCAATTCTACAATTTAAGTAAATATACAATTTTTTATAACAGGCTTGTCGCTTAGTTTATGAACTTATGCAATCATTCCAAGGAGATGCAAGCGAAAACGTACATTCACTTGACTATTTTTATTCAGAACATTGGTTTAGTAAGTTATTTTCGAAATATAGTACATACTAAATACAAGTGGGAACTTGTCTAGTTTAAGTAAATTCCAATTTATTCACGAGCTCAAATGGCCAAAATAACAAATATATTTCTGAGATTGTAAATCGATAAAATACGATTATCGAAATTGAAAATGGTTACAAAAATCTTTGAAATTGAAAGTTGACAGACTATCATTTCACTCGTCTACCTTTAATAATAAGCCTTATTACCCTTTTCAGCACCGCAGGCAAAATTTTTTCAAATTTTGGATTTTTAAGAGATCAGATTTCTTCCATTTTTAGCAGAATTTTGAGAATTTGAACGGTTAAGAAGCTAGATTTTCTCCTTTTTTTAGCACCGCAGGCGAAAATTTTGAGAATTCTGATGTCTAAGAGTCAGATTTCTTTGTTTTTTCATTTTATTTACAAAATGCCAAAAAATTTGAAAAATATTACAAAATGATAAAAAGAGGGCAAAATATGGCAAATGTATAAAATAGGGAATAAATAGGGCGAAAAGATGAAAATAAGGAAGATGGCTATAAATAGGGTAAAAAGACATCCCTGCTATAAATCTGAGCCTTATTGATTACTCCTAATTAGTTTAAGAGTAGCACGACCAAAGCAAAGAAAGGCCACCTTGTATCGAGGCATTTAGATTTAAGAGGTATGTCGGGTAATTCGGGAGCAGTAAGAAAGCTATCAAAGTAGGTATTTATGTGAATATATTGAGGTTTGGAGAGATCGATATCACTCTTAATCACTCCAAATCCTGGATATCCTAAAATTCCCTCATATCAACTTAATCCTGTCGAATACACCGATATCCCTCATAATCAAAAATCACTCTATAACACTTTACACCCCCCCCCCCACAACTCACGGTATATCCCTCTAACGCCAATTTTTTAAATACTTAAAACACGCTAAACGCAAAAACGCCAGAATCGGCTAAAAATTAGAGACCGGCACAGGACGGGACCCCGGGGCCTGGACGGGACCGTACGGGATTTTACGGATCCCGTCCAGGAATCCCGGGTTTTCGCGGAAAACGGGATTACCAGGATTTACGGGATTCCCGTCCCGGTCGAACTTTTGAAACGTAATCCCGTTCCGGGATCCCGGAAATTTTTTTTCAAATTTACGGGATTTTTAATTATTTACATAAATTGCGATCGGCACTGAAAATGGAAGGAATCTGGGTCTTTGGACTTCCAAAATTCTCAAAATTTTCGCCTGCGGGCTGAAAAAGGAAAAAATCTGGCTTCTGGACTTCCAAAATTCTAAATAATTTTGCCTGCGGCGCTTAAAATTGGAAAGGAGTTGAGAGCTAGCGGTGGATTTGAAGGGATTAAGAGGATTTGAAGATATGAGGATTAAGATGGATAAGAGATTTACAGGGATTAAGATGATTTGGAGAGACTCAGGAGAGATAAATTTTCCAATTTTCAGATAAATTCTACAATTCGATTCAGAGATGGGCGAAAATAAAATTTTGCCCTCAACGAAACGAAAACGAAAAAAATAAAATCATCAATGCACGAAACAAAAACGATGTTTCAAAATATCAAACAATTTTTCGTCAATTTTCGTCCAAAAATGGCAAGACGAAACGAAACGAAAATACTTTTTCAACGAAAGACGAAACAAAAGAAAAACTATATAAATTTTCAAACGAAAATGAAACGAAAACCATGAAAATTCCACGAAAATCACGAAAAGCGAAACGAAAATTTTCGCCCATCTCTGATTCGGTTCCTGGAAAATTTGTGCTTGAAGCGCCAAAAATGAGAATTTTGACTTCTTGGTCTTTCAATATTATCAAAAATTTTGTCAAAAAATTCCACACGTACGATTCAGTCCCCCTTGTATATACTTATGTTCAGTCCCAATAGTAGCTTAACTAGAACCGAGCTTCTATTAGAGCATCTACGGTAGATTATTTGAGGCAAATTTTCGGAACTTAGAGACTTGAATATATACTATGAATAATCACAATATGTATATTTCAACAATTTAGATAACACAATGGAGGCGATTGCCGAATATAAACCTGTTCAAGGTAATTAAAATAAAAAAAGTTAATGGTTCGATATCTCGATTAACAAGTGAACCTATCAATCTTTCAGTTAAAATTTCGTACTTTCTTTGGTACTTTTTACGATTTAGTCTAGAAAATTTTTGACTTTTTTGGCTCCGAATATGAAATTATTTCCTGAATTAGAGCCCCGTTTCCAGAATAAGGTCAATTTTAGAGGTAATTAAAAGAAAGCTTCACATTAAATTAGAAGGAAGGTTAAACAACTTGGTCTCTATTATAGGGCTCTATTATAGGAAATATAGTAATTAGTAGAAAGAAGTTTAATTATTGTAGATTTATATTTGAATTTTGTTGCAACTTTTAGTATTTCTTTATAAATCAGAATCTCAATATCGTATCGCTTCGTATCTGTGGATTATTTGATAAACAATAAATTATACCAACTATTCAAATACTAATCCTTACTCCTTAAATTAATTATTTATTATCCTAGAATATCCATTGAGTCCAGATGAGCTGTGGGCTGAAAAGGGAGATATTATAAGTAAGTTACAACTGTGTGAGGCTACTTTTGCGAAATATTTTAGTTGTTTTTAATTTTTTATTGCAGTTGTTAAAACTCCGATTAATCAAGATGGTTTTATTCGCGGAAGGAATCCTCGTTTAAACAGTGAAGGACGTTTCCCTATGTATTTGCTTAAAGAACACTTAAAATTTGAAGACTTTTCTGCATTCGTTAATATTTAATAAATTATACTTATGTACTTATTTTTAAGGCAAACTTTAACTTTAGGATTATTAAGCGAAATAATATAACAAAAAATAAAGTAATTTAATGATTAAAATTTGCCTAATTATTTCAAAATTTATCATAACAAATAAAATAAGGTTTATAGTGATGAATGGTAAAATCCGCTAAGTTAGAAAAAATACAAAAAATATGTACATATAAATTAGAAAAAATATTTTTTAAAATCCGGTAGATTAGCTTGCTCGGATTCGTAATTATTATTTTGGAAATTTGGAAATACATACTTAAAAATCGACCCTTATGCTTCTGAAATTGAAAATGTAATTACTAGAGCTCGAACTTTTCACATAGCCGGGCCCGGTATCCGGGTTTTTTCTTCCAAGTTGACCCGGGCCGTGTTTTCCGGGCCTCCGCAGCGGCAAAAACTTTTTCCGCAAAAACCTTGTGGAAGAGGTAAAAACAAATGGTCATAACTAGAGTTCGGATTTATATGGACTATCAATCGAAAAATATGGACATAAAATATGGACTCAAAATAGAAAAATATGGACTGAAATATGGATTAAAATGCCAATATATGGACCAAATATGGATTAAAAAATGCAAAATTTAAACAAATAAAAATTTATTTCAAATTCAAAAACTTCAAAAATCATTATTTTGTTCACAATTCGTGATTAAGTACCAGGGGTGTGCCATTTCGCCTTCCGTCTTTCGCCAAAATTCCGCCTTTTTAGGACTTTAGCCTTCCGTCTTTCGCCTTTTAAATTACTTTCGCAATTTCGCCTTCCGCTTTTAGAATCTGTTTCGGCACATCCCTGTTAAGTACATCTCTATATTTTCGTGAAACGGGAGCACTACTCAGTAAGTATTGTTTTATAGATTGAAGTGGGGCAAATTTATAAAAACCTCAAAAAAATTGTGAGGAGCCTCAAAAATTGAGGAGTCTCAAAAATTGAGAAGAAGGATCCTCAAAAAATTGAGAAGGAGCCTCAAAATTAAAAAAATATTATCAAGTTACAGTTTTTCCCTCTTTCTGACATGCCTGGCAAAAAATAATCTTTCCATCACTTGTATGCACGGTTAGGGTCAGTTGAGCCCCGCCAGTTGAGCGCCCCTTGTTGCCTGGCCAGTTGAGCGCCAATAATTTATACTTCTTTAAAATTAACAGCTCAAGAAAAAAAAATTGAACCAAGCAATATAGCTAACTTTAACGAGAACTACCTAGGTCGGGATTCCCAAAGGGAACTAGGAGTTCAACGTTAAAAACAATAGTCGAAAGTGTGTTGAAGATGATGAATGTCTTAATCCCAAAGATTAAGACGTGGTAAACCAAAAAGGATGTTAGGCGATTAGGCGAGGGTTTGGATGGATGGCCAAGTTTAGACGATAGACGAACAATGGAATATTCCCAAAGAATATTCACAGAATATTACCAAAAGAATAATAACGACAAGAATATATTAAAAATATTTATTTAATTAAAGAAATTATATAATTGTATGTGTGTATGTTTTAATGGTTGGAAATAGGAAGGTTGAATGAATATGCGAAAGAGAAAGTATGGACGAATGATTAAGTCAAAACTGATTATGTCAAAACATTTTATGTGTAAGTCAGAACTTGAAAAATGGGAGAAATGATTATGTTTAAATAGGCCAGAAACGATGTGTGTGGTATAAAATGTGGGCAATTGAAAAAAGGCATTACAAATTATATGTTTGCGGTTAAAAGTTGGGCGGAAGTGGAAAAATGGATGAAATTATTAAAAAGATTGGAATTTTAGATAAAAAGTGGAAAAAATGGATAATTTCATCCATTTATGGAAAAAGAGCAAAATAGGCGATAACGATCAAAATGATGTCATACAAAAAAGGAAAAATTATTAATTTAATAATTTTCATCCTTCGACGAAAATTTCAAGAAATTTTCGACATTGCCGCGGGCAGGCACTTCTGTGGGTCCTTTGTTATTAAGGTTTATGTTGATTAGTCGATTTAAAGTGTTAGTCGATATTCCATTTGTCGATTTTGCTTTTTAAGTTTTGTTGTTAAGATTTGGTTTGAAGATTTGCTTATTATTTGAAGATGTAGGTTTTTAAATTTATGATGTTTCACCACGTTCTTCAATTTATGTTATTGAAGTTGACTGGCTTCGCCAATAAGTTTAAATTTTGAAGATGCTTTTATTGTTTTGATGATTGATTTTCATTTTTAAATTTGATGATTTATGATGTGAGGTTTTGTTGAGTTTAGTTAAAGGTTTAGACGTTAAGGTTTAGGCGTTAAGGTTTAGACGTTAAGTTTAGGCGTTTAGACGATATGTTGAACATTTTTCGAGGACCCATTGTTGTTGACATTTGTTCCATCCATTGCAGACATTTGAAAAAATTACACAAAAAATGATTAAGAAATTGAGAGGGAAAGATACAGATATATGAATGAGGGAAGAGGAGATAAATAGGTTATGAAAATTACGAAAAATTTTTTTACTGCTTTCCTCCATTCCAATTCGTGAGGTTGACAGTTGCTGACTAATTTCAATGACCTTATTGATTTCATCTGTGGGTGGTGGTGGAAATGTAGGTATCCATTTGTCGAAAATGTTTCCATTTGACGGACATCTTTCCTTTTTCTGGAAGGAACATCCGGCCGGCCACACAGAAAGTAAATTGAATGGAAGGCGTTGAATTGAATGGTAAAATAGTCGCAGTCGTTTTTGTTGTTGAAATGGTCGAAAGAGTTTTGGCGTATCAGTCGAAGCATCAGCAATTCCAAATAAATTCCATCCAAATGCATATTCTGGTGATATAGACGTAGACGAAATTGGTTTGGTTTTGTCGATTGTTGTGTTGCATCCAGTTGACGATAAATTCGAGATGTTTGATAGTCGCATAAAAATGTATTCAAGTCCATTTGACGTTTTGCCGATATCCATGTTCCACTCTTCATCAACGTTTCAGGTCCGTTGCAAAAGTTGGCGCGGGGCTTCGAGAATAAGCGCCCATCGTCGTTGATCGGTGTCCCGTGTGATGTATCAACGTTGTTGGTTGGGTACGTCGCACAGTTTGCCAGCAAGGAGTATTGATCATGTCGTATACTCCAGATGCATACTGCTTTGTCGTCTTTTTTGCTGCAAGAATCGTGTACAGGTCCTTTGATATAAACTTTAGACGTTTTGAATACATGTAGTTGCAGTGGTCGTAGGTATTTGATTATCTCACTTACAACTCGAAGGATAAGGATTAAGCCAAACAATTTTGGATTGGTTGACGGATCTGGTTCGAATATTGTTTTGTCGGGTTTGTCGGTGTCGATATCATTGCTTTGCATTTCCGTTGCTTTGTCCCATTTATCATCCTGTCGGTTTGATTGCATTGATACGATAGTCGTCGGTGATGTGTCTGGATTTTGACGAATTGGATGTGACGGTTCTTTAGACGTTTCTTCTGAAATGACTGAATTATCGTTATTGTCGTTTTTGTGAGTTATTTCGCTTGTTATTATTTCATTTGTTTTTGCCAGAGTATGGATAAGAATGACGTCGGATTGCCTCCGTGGTTGACCAGTATCAATTAATCCTTCAGGCTTCAAATGTATGTTGTCAAAAACTTCTTTTGGTGGTTTTGTTGCTTCTTTGACGGTGTAACAAATTTGACTTATTGAACCAAGGAGAATAATAGTCGAAACACCCTCAGTATGATTTCCTTGTGCTGTTACTTTGATGTCGGCGGATATTAATTGAGCTTTGTTGTTAGTCGGTGTTGCGTCGGGAATCATTTTTGATTCTTCTTTAACTTCTTTATATTCCTTTGATTCTTGTTGAGTTTTAATGACTGGTTGTTTAATCTCTTCTTTGACTTGACGTGAAAACATTGTTGTCGTAACACGCGGAAGGTTGAGCATTGTTGATTTCCCCTCTGTTACTTCTTGGTTTGGACGTTCATGTTGACTCGTTGGTGTTTGGCATTGAAACACTTTTGCATTCTTTTTTTTCTTTGTTCTGGTCTCTGCATTATTGTGTTTGCTTTTTAGCCAAATATCCGCCCAATTATCAATACAGACATTCGAATTATTCCAATATTTCCACATATCACTGATTATATGCATTGGATGAGCATTTTCATGTTGTTTGTGTGCAAATTCGCAAAGATTACAAAGAGTATTGTAAGATGCTCCATATGTACTATGATTAGCTGTAATATACCCTTGATCATATTCCATTCCACCATTGAAACTCAAACGATATGTTGTTTTTTTATAAATCTTCGTCCACTCAAAATATCTAAAAATTTTATGATGGCTTTAATTAATTATTGGAAAAATTAATTAAGTATCGATTTAAAATTGTAAATTGTTTTAATATTATCATTGTGAAGAGAGTGTGGATTTTTATAATAAATGAAGCGAAAGATATAAAAAAGTGAATGATTTCCTACAGACTGCAAAAAATTTTTTAAATTTTCGCCTGCGGAGCTGAAATTTTATTTTAAGAATTTTTAGCGAAATCCTGAAACCCACAGACAAAAGACCCACAAGGAAAAATTTTTTACTAAAATCTTAGAAAAACAAGATCGGACAAAGTCATTATTTTATTTTCGGCTAGACGCTTGTGCAAAACCCCGTGCTTCGCACGGGGTTGTTTGTGTGCAAATTCGCAAAGATTACAAAGAGTATTGTAAGAGCTCCAAATGTTAGCTGTAATGCCTGGAAAATGACCTATGGTCATTTTCCAGGCATGCCACCCCCAAAATGACCATAGGTAAGGAGCCAATATGAAGGCACAATAAATAAAAATAATAAAAATTGTTTGGGTCTTCTGTCTGTGGTTCTTTTGTCTGTGGGTCTTCTGCGTCGACACGAATATACGTTTATTTAAAGCAGAGATGTTTCGAAACAAAAAATCTTCGAAAATCGGAAATCGAAATAAATCCAAAAATATCGCAATCGAAATCGAAAATATCACAAAATTTCGAAAATTGAAAGGAAAAAAACCTCGAAAATCGAAAATTAATTTCGAAATTTCGAAACAACTCTGATTTAAAGGCCATTCAATCCATATCATATGATATGAATACACCCATATCTTATGAATCTTGTTAATCCCCAAATCCCGTGATATCCCCGATACTATGATTTCATAGAATCCCACAAAAATCCAGATAAATTTGAGAACAGAACTTCCAAACAGATATTTTAACGGTTCCGCGACTTTTGCGCCGTGAACATTTGCGCCGGGCGACTTTTGCGCCGGGCGACTATTGCGCCGCGACTTTAAAAAAATATAACTTTAAAAAAAAATAAAAATAAAAGAAAATAATAGCTATTTATTAAAAATAATAGCCAAAGAAAATAATAACCATTAATGCATTCAACAAGAAATTCTCTGCCTCTCGTCCCTTACTATCAACGTATTTTAGACAATAATAAAGAAATAATACTAAAATTTTTCCATTTACTAGGTTTATCAAAAAGATAAAGGAGGAGGAAGAATACCAAGAAATAGGATGCGTCCTCATGAAATATACCCAACAATACCAGTTGTTGACTCTCCACGACCTAGGGTTTATATCCGTAATGATGAAGCTATTCGAGACTTGATTATCACATTTGACCAGCTAGAGCCGGAAGATATTGAAGAACAAATGTGGATTAGACATCTACACGCTTTATCTTATCGTTTAGCCACAAAAGGGATTTATGACTGGGTTAACTAAACAACTTGATGTGTTTTTTGTACCTAAAATAAACTGTTTCTTAGTATATTGGCATAAGTCGCACGGCGCAAAAGTCGTGATACCATTTTAACCTTTATACTTTTGCATAAAAGTAGCTTGCATATTGGGGATAAGCATGGCGGAAATTTTGAATATTTTTTACCTTATTGTATATTATTTGTTTATTTGTAGTATTTTTTATCGAATTATAGCCGAACAATGACTGAAGATATATATTTTTCTGTGCTAGCGTCATTTGTGAGTATGCCTCCTAAAATTATGTTGAGAATTCAATATAAATTATGGTTCTAGTTTAGGACATGCGTCACATGAACTTTTATTCGTTTCATTAAATTAAAAGCGTCCCAAAATTATATAAGCGTCGCATCAGAGTGTATCGGTAAATGTCCAGTAGAGATGTGCGAGACCGAAATTTTTCCAAGACTCAAGACCCAAGACAAAAATTTTTCCAAGACCAAGACACAAGACCAAGACCAAAACTCCAAGACTCAAGACCAAAAATAATACAAAACTCGAGACATTCTTTAGGTCCCATTGGTTAAATTTTTGGTTATTTTTTGTTATTTTGACACGATCACAGTCAACTTCAGCACAATCACCTATAATTTAGAAAAATCTATGCGAAAGTCAAAGAATTTTAAGGAATTTATCCGGGTGGAAAATCAATGAGATATATTATTTCAGAGGATTTGGGTGGATTAAGTGGATATTAGTGATATCAAGGGGTAAAGCCAAAATTTTAGCGACACCCAACGTTAGCCCTCCTCGAAATCTACCCCCTGGCTACGCCCTTGGATTAAGGAGGATATTGAGGTTTAAAGGGTACTTTAAGTAGATTAAGAGGGATCAAAAGGAATATTATGAAGTTGGGGGGACTTGGGTGATTGAGTGATGCTGGCTGCTGATATCCATCCTCTATTTTATCCCTATCTTTTTGCGCCGCAGGTGAAAATTTGTACAATTTTGGAGGAATTTTAAGCCAAAAATCTTCTCATCCCAGCGCTGCAGGCAAAAATTTCGAAAATTTTAGGAAGGCGGTAGGCCAAAAAATTAACTTTTTCAGCGCCGCAGGCGAAAATATTGAGGATTTTGGAAGGCGGTAGGCCAAAAAATTAACTTTTTCAGCGCCGCAGACGAAAATTTTGAGGATTTTGGAAGGCCAAGCACTAGATCCAAAGAGGCCAAAAAACCAAGACCAAAAAATAAAACCAAGACAAGACCAAGACAAACACCCCAAGACCAAGACCAAGACCGAAAAAAACCAAGAAAAGTCTTGGTTCCAAGACCAAGACCAAGAGTCTCGCACATCTCTAATGTCCAGTTGGCGGTCTACATGTCCGCAAAGAGAATCCGCTCTTTTATCCCTTTTCTTCGATACATGACGAATAGGCGCGGCCGAATAGGCGCCGACGAATAGGCGCGGCCGAATAGGTATGATAATTTTGGGACGCATAAAATGGGACGCATGTCGTAGACTAGAGCCTAAATTAAGTAAAAAATTAACCATGTTTATTTTGACATGAGAATTAATTTTATATTTATTGGAGTATTCTGCAAATAACAGCTCTTCTAAATAGAATTAATTTCATATTTAGAAGAGCTGTTATTTGCAGAATAACCAAACTATTTTTATTATTGTGTTTTAAAAATAAATAGAAAAATAAATTAAGTAATAATACAACAAATACCATAACATTGTTATTTATTTTTGTTAAATAAATTTTGTGGTATAGTCTCATCTTATTATCAAGACTAAAAATAAGGCTATTTTATTTTATTAGACATTGCACAAAATCAAAAGTTATGTTAATCACCAAGCTTCCTTTATTGGAACAACTTGCCTTTTTCTTGGAAAACATTCCCCGTTGTTAATGGAGGGATATAAGTTAGTAGGGATACGAGGGTTAGTAGTCATGGGTTGATAATTGAACTAGGGAAGGCGTAATTTATTTTTGAGGTAATGAATTGGCTATGCAAATGATTGCTCTTTCGACTGAGAGAATGAAAATAAAATATATCCAAATTTGTAAAATAGATACGCAACATTAGATTAACAAATTATAATGTACATTTCATACTATAGCGAATATGTGATTTTATTAATTTGATAATAATCTCTGCAATTTCTATATAAGAAATCTATTATCTCTATTCTTTCAAAATCATTCAATAATTTGAGAGTTTTCCCTGATATCACTTTTCATTTTCCCTGATGATCTTTTATCCCTGATATCACTTGCATGGACTAAATGGAGGATATTCATGGATCAAATAGGATTTGGAGGATTAAGGGGAATTAGAAGAGGGTGATGATGAGGATAAGGGGATTTAAAGGATCTTGTTGTTTTTTAAAGGATCTTGTTTGTTTAGGATAAGGGGGATCTTAAAGTTTAAAACCTTCTAATATCCCACAATACTTCTTTAACCTCTCAAATCCCTTTATCCCTTCTTAATCCGGTGATATTATGTACGGTTAATTAATCTTTCGATATCTCAGCAACCTTCCTAATTTATTCTTAGATATCCCTCTGAATACCGAGATATCCCTCTTAATCATTAAATTCCATGATAACCCTTTTAATCATCTAAATCCCACAAAATCTGTTCTATCTCTTTAAATTTGTCTCGCTCGATATGTATCACAACAAAATGCCACAAAATAAAATGTTAACAAACAACATTTGTTCCAAATTGGTGAACTAAATTGTAGGGAGACAAGTTTTGTTGCATACTAATTGGATTTTGGTGATACATATCGAGCGAGACAAATTTAAAGAGATAAAACAGATTTTGTGGGATTTAGATGATTAAAAGGGTTATCATGGAATTTAATGATTAAGAGGGATATCTCGGTATTCAGAGGGATATCTAAGAATAAATTAGGAAGGTTGCTGAGATATCGAAAGATTAATTAACCGTACATAATATCACCGGATTAAGAAGGGATAAAGGGATTTGAGAGGTTAAAGAAGTATTGTGGGATATTAGAAGGTTTTAAACTTTAAGATCCCCCTTATCCTAAACAAACAAGATCCTTTAAAAAACAACAAGATCCTTTAAATCCCCTTATCCTCATCATCACCCTCTTCTAATTCCCCTTAATCCTCCAAATCCTATTTGATCCATGAATATCCTCCATTTAGTCCATGCAAGTGATATCAGGGATAAAAGATCATCAGGGAAAATGAAAAGTGATATCAGGGAAAACTCTCAAATTATTGAATGATTTTGAAAGAATAGAGATAATAGATTTCTTATATAGAAATTGCAGAGGTTATAATTATGAAATTGAAAATGTAATTACCGTAAATCAATCTTCTCGTAGGGTGTGCTTATATATCTTAGGGTGTGCCTATATAAATTGTTATGTTACACCCTAATATAATTAGAACATTGCTATTGAAATTTTAAATCAATTTATCGTTAAATCTAAATACGTTTGCATATTTAAATTATTTATATATATTTAGAATTGAAGATGCATAAATGAGATTAGTTATATATTTAAAATTTTCTTTTTCAGTTTTATAATTATTTCTATATAAAAATTATGATTTAACAATGAACTAGGTCAATCAATTTAGGTCTGATAATTTCTCATGTAGGTATATATCGGTACCAAAAGCATCAATGATCGTTTTCGATATTCAATCTTAGTAGAGTATGCAGTATGACCAGAAAGACATTGATACTTTTTTATGGCATAATTTAATTCAGATTAAAGATAATTTGATTAAGAGAATTAAAATCTGTATCCAAACAAAAGCTGGGTACTTCAAAAATTCTTCCTTATATTTTTCCTTATTTAATTCCCTATCATCCAGTTATCTTTATTTGAATAAAGTTATGCCATTAAGAAAGAATTCATTCAACTTCTGGTCAACCTTTAATATAATCATCCATTATTAGATTATTAATAAAATAGTGATGATTAAGATACTATTTCTATAAGAACAATTTTCTCACAAACTTAATTGTTATCAATTCGTTAATTATTATCCAATCTAATTGAATTTTAGAAAATTGAAAAATATCAAAAATCTAAACTTTTTGTATTAGTATCAATATTTACGAAATAGTAGTTTACTTTAGTATTTATTATTTTATAATGAAACGTGCTGATATTCAAGGATTAAGAACAATTGCTATTTTAGCCGTTATTTTCTTACATATTTGGCCTACCTACTATCCTAGTGGATTTTTGGGAGTTGATATGTATGTTTTGTTAATTTATTGAACTAAATAAAAACTGATCGGCCAAGTGATGAAATCAACTATTTATCGTATAATTTGACATTTGAAAATAATTGAAAAATTTCATGGCAAATTATACGATAAATATTCAACCAAATATTTTATCAAATGTCAAATATTTTATCATATTATAATTTTTTGAATAACATATAAATCGGGGTTTTGACGTAAATATTAGAAGATTTGAAGAATAATTATTTTTTGAATAACATATAAATCGGGGTTTTGACGTAAATATTAGAAGATTTGAAGAATAATATTTACGGGTTTTGACGTAAATATTATTCTGTCGATGTATGTGGGTAAATGTTATATAAAATGAGTGATTGGAGAGTTGAGTAGGTCAGGCATAAGAGATGTAAAGATTCTTAATCTCACTATAGTAAGGTTGTCGGATCCGGATATCCGGATCCGAAAAAAGGCCGGATATCCGGAAATTTTCGGTTCGGATACCGGATCCGGATCCGGATATCCGAAACTTTCGGTTCGGATATCGGATCCGGATCCGGATATCCGAAAATTTCGGTTCGGATATCGGATCCGGATATCCGAAGATTTCGGTTCGGATCCTAGAATTAGGAAAAATGGACGAAATCCTAACCCTTTGACCTTCAAACTTCAAAAAATTTCGCCTGCGGCGCTGAAAAATGAAAGAAATCTCAAATTTACAGCGCCGCAGGCGAAAATTTTGATAATAAAAATTTCGGTTCCGGATCCGGATATCCGAAAATTTCGGTTCGGATACCGGATCCGGATCCGGATATCCGAAAATTTCGGTTCGGATACCGGATCCGGATATCCGAAAATTTCGGTTCGGATATCGGATCCGGATCCGGATATCCGAAGATTTCCAACTATCCGACAACCTTACACTATAGCCTCTTAATCTTAAATTCGCTCAAAATCCATTGATATCACTACTTCCTAATATCCCCCCTAATCCCCCGACATACCTCTCAATCCCTCATATTTTGCAAATCCCCCAATATCTTTCTTAATCCCTCAATAGATTTCAAAACCCTCGTATCCCTCTTTATCCTCCACAGTCCACTGATATTTCTTTTGGTCTTCAAATCCAAGGGATTTACCGAGATACTTCAAGTCTATTCATTAGACTCTGAATTTCAGATAAAATTCGTTTTCACATAATGAATTTTAATGTGAACCCCAAATATGTATATTTTTCTTCTACTTTCGTCTTCATATTCTTAAAATTAAAAATTATTCATACCTGGTACGTATTCTATTTGTGTAAATACACGTGAATAAAGTGTCATGTCCGATGTTAATGCTGTGGAAAAATTGTGGATGTGAGATGGAATAGAACCATCACGGAAAGAGCCCAAACCTAAAGCACAACAGACTGTGCCACCATCCAAACCATTGCTGGGTTATTTATTTTCATTTATGTTCTTTCTGCAAGTGCGGATACTACATAAAGTATATTTTTAAACTAAAATTTATGTCATCGTTGATATATTGTATATTATATTAAGATTTTTTGCAATCTCCGGCCATTTAATTACTAAATGCCTGATTAACATTGGTACCAACCTTCAATTTTCAAATGAAGTATTAAACTTTTATAAAAACCGAATTAAAAGGATTGTTCCTATTTATTTGCTAATTATTTTTACAACAGCTAGGTTTAATTATTTTAATATTTAATTATTTTTATATTTTTTCTATTTCTAATTATTTTAACATAAGCTATTCAATAGATAAATTTATAATTAGATTTTTTTAGTTTTGTTCAAATTTTAATGAACGAAACTGATTTTAAAAGAACAACTGAAACATATTATTGGACCCTTGGTTTTGCAATGAATATTAAAGTTGCATTTTTTAACCCAACTCCAGATAGTGTTTGTATTTATTTTATCAGTAGTTACCCCCCCCCCCCCCATTTGTTGCACAGGTGTGCAACAAATAGGGGGCGGAATTTTGAAACATCAAAGGGAAACCCAAGGGTGTAGGGGGTTTCCCGGACCCATCCTCATCAATTTGGCGGTAAGATCAAAGGGTTTGGGTCATTAATTTGTGGAGGTACAAGATAAGTGACAGGTTTTGATTGACAGGTACAAGGGTTTGATTGATGGGTACAAGATACCACCCAAATGTTGCACAACGTGCAACATTTGGGAACCACCCAAATGTTGCACAACGTGCAACATTTGGGTGGGTAAACGACAAACAAAGGAAACCAAAAGAATTCGGGGCACTTTTAGGTTCCTGGAGTAGGAAATTTGATTGACAGGTACAAGTACAAGGTACTTGTACCTTGTACTTGTACAAGGTACAAGTACAAGTGTTTGATTGATGGGTGACAGGTGATAATTTGATTGATTACTTGTACAAGGTACATGTACAAGGTTTCAATCTGGGACTGGAACCTGGAATTTCTGTCTGGGGCTGAAATATTTTGAGCAAAAACCTAAATAATTTCTAAAATAATTAAATTCCCCGAACGGAATCGAACCTTCGCTATTATACCCATATGCGGAAACCTTAACCATTTCGCCACGGAGGAGTAAACAAACTAAACCAAAATTTGCGATTTATGTATTTTCCACTTATTCCCGAGGGGGTGGAGGAATCGGAGCAGGTGGAGGAAGCGGAGGGGTTGGAGAAAGATTTCCCTCTCCCAAGGACATTTGCTGGAAGAAATTCAGTCTGGGACTGAAATATTTTGGGGGCCGGGGTCCGGGATACGGTAAAATTAATAAAAATAAATTAAATAAAAAATAAATTAAATAAAAATAGGGAGAGATAAAATTTACAAAATTGTACAAAAAATTAAAATGATTTGCAAAAAAGGGCGGAAGTCAGAATGTAAGGGGATTTAACCAATTATTTCGAAACATCAAATTTCGAAATGTCAAAACGACAAAATGCCACAACGACAAAATGCCACCCCACAAAACGCTCAATGGGGTTCAGTCTGGGACTGAAATTTTCGAGTCTGTGAATTTTAGTCTGGGACTGAAAATTTGTTGGGGGTAGGGGTCCGGGTTACGGTAGAATTAAAATAATAAAAATTAATAAAAAAATAAATTAATTAAAAAATAAAAAATAGGGAGAGATAAAATTTACAAAATTTTAGGAAAAAATTAAAATGATTTGCAAAAAAGGGCGGAAGTCAGAATGTAAGGGGTTTTGTCTCAAGATCTTATCTGATTGATTGATGATTAATGAGTTTTTGAGGCATCAAACTTTGAAGCCGACAGAGTTTGGATAATTTAAAATGACCTTGAAGGTTACGAAATACGGAAAAAGTTTATTAAAAAATATTTTCTTTTTATCTCAAGACCTTTCTGATTGATTAATGATTAATGAGTTTTTGAGGCGACAAATTTTGAGCCGCCAAAATTATTTGGTAACATATGACCTTCAATTTTATAAATAAGGAAAAATGGAACCTAATTTAAATTTTTCTTTTTATCTAAAGATCTTATCTAATTGACTAATGATTAATGAGTTTTTGGGCGTACAAATTTTGAGCGGGCAAAAAAAGGCGTATGTCCGAGCGGGTAAAGAAGGGCGGGTGTCCGAATGTAAGGGGAAGTTAACCAATTATTTCGAAATATCAAATTTCGAAATGTCAAAACGACAAAATGCCACAACGTCAAAATGCCACTCCACAAAACGCCAACTCTTAGATTTATCTCTTCATCTAAAAACATAAAAAGTTAAACCCCTTCAATTAATTTATATCATTCAATTATCTATTTCTTACAATTTTCTCTAAAGATAACTACAATAGATTAAATTAATATTACATAAGATTCCAAGCTAAACATGGTTCATATAGCATTTGACCCAAGAACAGTCGGTTACGACGACCATCATACACCTATCACTCAAATAGGGCAGGGAGCAGATGAAAACTATTACTATTTTCGCGGACTAAACCCTTATCAACGTGGATACGGGAGACAAGCGGGTGGCGGAGTCGGAGATGTACTTAGGAATTTTTGGCGCTTCCTTCTACCGTATGCAAAACGTGCGGGTACAGCTGTAGCAAAGGAGGCATTGGATACTGGTGGAAGAATTTTAGAAAGTGTGGGGAATCCAGAGTACGGCAAAGAAGATTCTAATCCAAATTTTAAGCAAACAGTAATAAGTGAAGGAAAACGGGGATTGGACAGACTACTTGAGAAAGGAGGATTGCCAAAACAATTTGGAACCGGTTTGCGAGCCAGCGGTAGTATAAAAGGACTCAAAAGAAAACGTAAACCCCATTCATCATTTTCAAAAGAAAAAAGTCATCAACTCATTATTGGAAGACCTCCATCTCTTACCCCAAGAAAGAAACGTCAAAAAATAGACACATTCGGTCTTTATTAAATAAAAATGTCTACTCATCAGAAAATTGATCGCGATTCTGGCAATGCAATAACAAATGCTTTATCTTTTTTCGAAACTCCCCACACAAATGTCAGTATTAGCAACTCCTCATTTATTGAACTACTCACACTCAACCCCGTGAATATCACCCCTTTTCATTTCAAAATTCATGCGACTACAAATTATATTGATTTGGCCAAAACTTATGTTTTTACTGAACTTAGGATTAAAAAAGAAGACAAAGATGGGAAACTTGTTGATATAGGAAGAGAGGATAATGTAGCGGTAGTGCAACTCATAGGTCATACAATTTGGAAAAATTGTCGCATGCATATTAATGGAACTCAAGTTTTTGAAGGAAACTCCCTCATGGCATACAAAAGTATTTTTGACTACGAACTAACCTACCCACAAAGTGTGAAGAACTCTTATCTTTCTGTGGCGGGGTATTATGATGATGGAGCCACACAAACATACCCAGGAGTTGATTCTAATGGATATGGAATTAAATCAAGGAAAAGATTATTCTTAGACGAAGAAGGAAACCCGCGTACTGCGCAATTTATGGCCAAATTGGATGTTGATATTTGTAATCAACCAAGATATTTAGTAAACCAGTGTGAAGTTGATATTGAACTACTACCCAATGAATCAAGTTTCCTACTTAGTGCTCCCTGGGACACTGCACCAAAATACCATCTAGAAATTTTGGCTTGCAAATTATATGTAAAGAAGATTGAATTGATGGACAGCCTAGCCTTTGATATTGCAAAGAAACTTGAAATAAAACCCGCGAGATACCCGATAAGAAAAACATCTCTGAAATCCTTATTCATTAGTGAAAATAGAACAGAATTTAATGCTAACTTATGGATGGATCAGGTGCCTCGAAGAATTATACTGGGAATGGTTGATAATAAAGATTTTGTAGGACGGCAAAAAACAACACCATTTTATTTCCAACATTTTAATTTGAGAGATATTTCCATTGCCGCTGGGGGAGTAACTTTTCCAGCATCTCCTTACTCCCTTGATTTTCCAAAAGGAAACTATGCTAGAATTTATCATGACATGCAAGAAGCAATAGGGTACGCGGGGTCACTAGAAAGTAACGGTATATCAATGTTTCGGTATGCATATGCAGGATATTGCTTCTTCGTATTTAACCTCACAAATAGCCAGGAAGATAATGGACCAGAGATGTTTGATTTAATAAAGAATGGTACAACAAGTATACGGATGACCTTCAACGAACCGGTTCCAAGTGGTGGGATTGTGCTAATAGCCATGGGTGAAATCGATTCGTTGCTAATGTTAGATAGGAACTATTTTTATAACTATTTCCACAGATATTTCAGTATAAATACCCTTAATTTTCCTCATTTTTTCATTCCCCCATTTCATTTTAAAAATGTGCCACATTACTATTAAAATTGAATTTTGCTTTGTTTGCTTCATTTTATTTTTCTTTCTGTATAAATTTACACAACAATATTCTATGTCTAACGAGGATGAAAATTTAGAATATAGAGAAAGATTAAGAGAACGTATAGGATACTACGCTAATACAATTCCCCCTAAATCAAGCCAGATTATTAATTCTTCTTCAACAAAATTCCCAATAATTCCAGAAAGAGTACAAAACAGTATTGGGCTAGCATCTAAATTTAACCCTGAGAAAAATATTACAATTTTGGATTTTTGGTCAATGGAACATGTGGAGAATGTCCAATTTCCCTCTCCTTGCAAGGAGTTTCCTTCAACAGGAGCATCAATCCCTCAAACTGTTTACTGTTATACATTAATTGTACTCTGGCTTTTATTATTAGCAACAGCATTGACCTATCAACTGAGAAAATTTATAAGGATTAAAAGCAACAACAAAGACATTGAACTTGGAGAAATACGAAGGAAAGATTCAAACCTCCACCTCTTTGACGAAAATGGACACATTACAAATCGACAAAATCTTATTACACAACAGAATAACTAGAAGATATTTTATAGGATGCTTTGCCGCAGATAAAATCCCACAAGAATTTCGAGAATACCCTTGCTCATTGGTCGTCAACCTTGAAAAAGCTACTGAAAGAGGATCACATTGGATTGCATTTTTTATAATTAACCCCGAGAAAATATTAATTTTTGATTCATTATTACTCCCCGAACCACCAATTTTAATAAAAAATTTTATTTCCAAATTTTCAAATCGTGTAATGAATAATGTTCCCGTTCAAAATCCTCTATTACCCACTTGTGGACAACATTGTATCACCTTCATTTATTTTATTTCGTCAGGATATTCTTATAAAAAATTCCTTTCCCTATTATTAAATTATTCAAACCCAGACGAATTTGTTTTCTCTTTTATTAATAAAATGATAAAAAATATATAATAAAATTTACAATTTCAAAAAATAATTTTAAATTAAAATCTTAACATTCTATTAAACATTAGGGTAATAATTACAGTTCCATGATCAAATTTAACAAGACTTCCGTTCATCCATCTTAGTTCAATTTCAATCTCGTTAATCTCTCTAGGTAACACAGGTATGAACATTGGTTGATCATACACTCTTTCTACAACACCTCCAGACCTATTCTCAACCGCCACAATTCTAAGTAATGAACTGACAGAATTCCCCATTATTACAGTATTCGTTAACCCCTTTGAATATACAGCAAAGCTGGTAAACCCTCCTTTGAGATCAATTCCATATTTTCCAATTTGTCCATTTACCAAAGGTCCCATGGGAAAGCCGAGAACATAGCATAATTGTGATGAGATTACAATATTTCTAATCTCAGGATCATTAAAAACTACCCTAAATCGATCAATACTGTCCAAATATTCAAATTCAATGTCCGAATGCAAATCTTTTGCTTGAGATTCCTTTTCTTCAATTAAAGTAACTGTCTTCTCATTTATCAGATTGTCAGTATTTTGCTCATCCTTTTGCTCCTCAAATATCTCTTCTGTTGGTATAATCTCTTCTGAAGAATCCAAATCTAATACTGGGCTTCCTCTACTTTTCTCGTCCCAATCTTCTTCCTCTTTTTCGAAACTTTCCTCATCAGGTACCGTATCTTCCTCTTCATCTATTGGTTGCTCAAGGGGTATAGGCTCTCCATATTTATCTATTCTTCTTGCATGTTTTAACTGTTCCTTGCTTTCTTTCAGTTCTTTATCCTTTCTTTCATTTTCCTCTGACTCTCTGACCTTGTCCTGCTCATACCCATGTCTGTCCTTGACAACTTCAACCATTTCATCTGTAATTACGGGAGCAGGAATTGGCACTGGTTTTCCTTGATCATCTGTCTTTAGGGCATCTTCCAAATATTCTGGATGAGTTTTCTCTTCAATTTTTTGCATTTCCTTAATTTCATTTTTAGTAGGCGGAATTGGCAGCTCAAAGTTTTTCCATTTCTTGTAAGCCGCATGATGTATCGCTGTAAATCTATTTCTTCTGTAGGAAGCCAATTTACTTAAATTGTCAATCTCCTTCCCTAATTTATTCTTCTCTTCCTCATCTTGTTCTTGTGAATGGGCATCTCGTTTTTCTCGAATTTGTTTATGTACTTCCTGTAGATCACCTAAATTTTTCTTTAACACTGTCCAATGATCTACAGGATGGTCCTCGAAAAATTTCTGGACAAATTCAGAGTGTGTATTTGAATTTTGTTGATGAAATTCATCTCTAGTAATCGTCAAGTCTCTTTCAATAATTGCAGATTCCAATGCTTCCAAATTCTTACGCATACGTTTTATCGAATTAATAAATCTCTGAATCTCATCACCTGAACGAGCATTCTTACCCCCCTCTTCCCTGCTTTCTTTAATTTTGTCTTCTAGTTCAATGTATCTCACTATTATATTTATTTCCATCCTTATTACTTGCTCGTGATAATCATCTGGGTGTTGTTCCAAAAACTGATTTGCTATTAGTCGATCATCACGCCTATCCCTCTTATTAGCTTCCTCTGTTAAGAGACGAATCTCCTTCTTTTTACCTTCTGAGAGGGAAAGCAGTTGATCAAGTTCTTGCTGTAATTCAACCTTCTGCGTATCATCCTTCTCATTAAGAACTTGTTTTGTTTTTTCCTCTACATCAGATTTATGTTGCTCTAATTCTTGTTCATAATCGCGTATGGCTTCCCAGTAATTGTGAGGATACTGATTAAAAAATTCCTTTACCCACAACGGTACAGTATCCACTTCACTTGCTTCCCTTTTTCTTCTTTTCCTAGCCGGGTCCACCGCTAAATTAATTTCTGGGTCAATTATAATTTCATCCTCCAAAGTATCGATTGATACATCACGTCTTTTCCTAGGCTTCTCTTTATTGGACAATACAAGTTTTAAAAAGAAGCTGAGTCCATTGGGTGTTAACTGTGTTGTTTTGGGAATTCCAATTCTATGTGGTTTCTTGTTTTTGTAATTAATTTCGATCCATTGTTTAACATCTGTACCAATTGTTGCAGCCCATGATTGGGGGTATTGGATACTGTAGAGCCCACATACCCAGTTTCCACCTTGAAATTCTATTGGTTTCGGAAGATGTACGCGATACTTATTGGGTTTATTATCTGGGTAGTCACTAACATTGCTAGGAAGAACAACAAAGAATGTATTAGCCATTATTTATTTTAATGATAATAATAAATTGAACAATTAAAGTGAAAAATAATTAAAAATGATTTATGGGAATGAAAAATTGTGATTTTATACAAATTGATTTTCGTCTATCCACTGGGGTTGGGGATAATCAAAAAATTTAACAAAAAATTCTTTTCCTCCATCCTTTTTCTTTCTGCTCTTAATAATCTTCTCAATTCTGTAACTGGTATTCTCATCCTTCCTCACACGTGTCAATTCCTCAGGGTAGAAGTATCCTTTAAATACTTCCCCGTTATCGTCTCGGACACGGTATCTGTTGGGATTAGCCTTCTTTTTTACAGTATCTATTTGGAGAATTTCATCGCTATAATTTGGGAGATAACCCTTTGAAAAAATATTTTTGTTTCTGCTCATACGCACATGATCATTTTCCTTGAATCGTGGGGTTTTTCTAAGTTTATTTTTGCCAATAGGACCAAATACCATTTCTCTAATTTCCTTTGCATTGTTAAAGCTTACATCAACCGGTCTTAATCCGCCTAAAACCCTACACTTTGAATGATTTATTGCGTCAACTATTTTTGGTAATGCCTCTGTCCATTTTAATGTATGCTTCTCACTCATAAATCTGTACAATCTCTGTTTAATGTTTCGAATACATCGTTCAGCTAGAGACGCTTTAACTGCTGAAAAGGTTGCCGTGTATTTTTCAATATCTTTTTCTCTAAAAAACGCAATAATTTCCTTGCTGCAAAACTCAGTTCCTTTATCAGTAAAAATGCGATGTGGGTGCATTTCCATTCTTTCCAAAATTTTTTCAAATGCATCAATCATATCATTTGACTTTTTAGTGCGAACAGGTTCAGCGAAAACTCTTTTGCTTAACACATCAACTGCCACAAGCGCATAATTTTTCCCATTATTTTGCCGCGATAATTTTTGGAAATCTGCCAAGTCGCACTGAACATCTGTCATATAGCCTGCAGGATTTGTTATTGATCGTTTAAAGTGTACGCGCCGAGGACGGTGAATTGTATAAGTTCTATGGCCTTCCAAATATTCCTGTACATCTTTCTTCTTAATACTTGCATCTTTTTTCCTAGCCTCTGTCCATAACTGGTTTACACCAGCAAATCCTGCCGGATTCGCTGGATCATTGTAAAGTTTATCTAATATCATTTCCACTCTGCTGGAGGTCTCCATTTTGATTCAGCTATTTCTTTTGATTCAGGTATTTTTCTTTTTTGGTTTGTATAAGTTCTTTTTGGTGTACAACTCTCTCTTGCCTTCTCTATCAACGGCCAAATTTTATTATCACTCTTTAATTTATTTTCTAAAACAGATGTTCCTGGAGGTGTCAATTCCCCCCATCTCAATTTCCCACTGATTCCTGTTCGGAGTATGCACTCTATGGACTTGTTGATTACTTTCACTGGAGCTTGCTTGGAGGAGGGGAAGCAATTTTTTTATTTGCTCCAGGGCTGGATCTTCCATTTGGCGTACTGAAACGTTCATTGGTCTCTCATTTTGATCCTTCAACATGTGTAGATAACGTCTCAATTCCTGATTATAATTTATATTCTTTAATTCTGCGTTGGCATTTTGACTTTTGATATTTTCCAAATTTTCTCGTGTAAAATCCAAATTGATATTTCCAGTTTCTGGTATGGGGTGGGTAAGTAGTCCGCGATATATATCCTCAGGAATCAATATAAATTTATTTGCCATTTTTATTAATTGCTTGTTAATGTTTTTGTTAATTCGATAATGATTGGAGTTAAAAGGGCAGGAAACAATCCGATTGGTAAACCGGTTCCTTGTTGTATTACTGTACGTCGGGCTCCTCTTTCCGTTTTTAGTCTACTCACACGACGAACAAAATCAGCGAATGGTAGGAGACGAGATTTTTGTCTTTTAGTTAATTTAAATTGACTGCGTACAATATTGTAGCAGATTTCAGTGAGAGAAAGTAATTGGTCGATTGATGCTTTTTTTAAAAGATGTCTTCTTTTAGTTAGTGAACGCGTTTTTGCGAGTTGTTTTAGAAACTGTAGGTTGTCCTTGACAAGGTGGCTAATTTTCGTTGACATGATTTTAATTAGAGGAATTTTTCGGTAAAAATATAATTGGTAATGAGTTGTACGGGTCTTCTGAGTCTTTGTCTGTAAATATATTTGTTCGTAGTCTAAGTGTTGGGTCTGATGAGGGGTGTAAATCGATAAATAGATAAGAATAATTGCTGCTGCCTGTAGCTTGTCGATATGCGTCTAGAAAATAATTTAATCTTCCTGGGAACAGTTGTACTCCTAGATTGCGAACGGCCAATGCACTATTAGGTGCGCGAGTTAATACAATATACATAGAATTTTGACGTGCGACCCTGAGTTTTTTCTCGAAGAGATTCTGTGTAATGAATATTATGCCAAAATTAAGATGATGAGATTTCTTTGTGAAGAGTTCCGATAAATATTTTTCGTCAATTGAGTACATTAGGTCATCGAGAATGAGTAGAGAAGGTTGTTGTTGCTTCTTAATAAGATCCTCAGGGGGAACTCCGGAATAAACGGAGACTCCGGCTCGCTGTATTTCGGGGACAAGAGAATTGTATTCGCCATAGCAGTAAAGAATAGATTTTGGAATAGGGTCAATGAGTTTATCAGAATTGGAAATTAATTTTCGTACAAATGTACTTTTGCCAGTTGAACTTGGGCCGCTAATAATACAACCAAATGGAAGCTTTAGTTTTAAATCTTTATCAGAAAATAAATGATAATTCATGTTTAAATTATTTGTTGAAATTAAAAAATAAATAGAATGATTAATGATTAAGAGGGGTAATTGAATTATCGTTTAATATTTTTTCTCTATCGTCTTCTTTTATATTTTCTTTTGTTTCTTCCTTCTCTACTTGATCCTTCTGTGAAAACTTTGACAAAAATTCCTTGACACTCATCTGTTCATCTCCGTCTATGAACTGTTTTGGATTCCAGACTTGTTCCTTGTGCAAAATATTGAAATTCTTTCCTTTCGACCGTACACGAAAAATACACTGTTGAGGAATTTCATAAATATGATCAAACATCACTACTTTTTCTGATTTTAGACGGTTGCAATATAGGGTTACGTCCTTCGGAGTAACAATAAAATCTATGTCCACATTTTCTCCCTTGCAACTTTTACATTTTCCTGCCATGTCAAACTCCACAAAACGTGTGGTTATGAGGCGTGGTGACGAAATTGTCACCCCAGTAGAAGATACCGTAAATAACACCTCAGGGAGCACTTTTTCCAGGAGCTGGCAATTATTTTCGATTACTGACATTTTTCGAGAAATTTTATAAATGAATTTAAATTTTGGGTGGAAGTTTGATCTTGGGGAAAATTTTTCGGTATTTATACTCTGAAAATGGGCGTGGCCTCCGAGAATTTGGGATTAATTTAAAAAAATTTCCTAAGTTAATGAAAAAAAAATACAATTCAAAAATATTTATTTAGAATTAAATTGTTACAATTAATGAAATCAAAAATAAATAACAAAGTCAACGGAAAATATTAATCTTTAATCACTTTTTCAATTTCTGTATATTCTTTTCATCCCAGTCAGCAACAAAATCCTTGAGTTGCATATTTAACTTTGCACAGCTTTCGCAGATTTCAAAGCAGATTCCGATGTTTCCATTTTCCTTCTGAGAAAATTTATTTTTATCAAAGTAGAGCGCGTTGGCACATTTTTTGCAAAGTTTAATTTCAATCCTAGGTGTTTCTCTGATGCGCACAAGTTTCCACAGGACACGCGGATTTATACTGTTACTCTTCTCAATTTTCCCATTATTAACTTTTGAAGCAGAGGCTTTTGTTTTGCTTGCTTTTTCTTTTTCCTCTTCCAATTCAATTATTTCTTCTTCCTCAATTTTTGCCTCATTAACTGTTTCTAATTTTGGGATCTTTTCTTTTTTTAATCCGCTCATTTTTATTTATTTTAAATATTATTTTTAATGAATGAAGAATGAATGAAAAGTTGGAAATCCTTCGCCTTATATACTCCTCCTAAGCTCCGCCCTTTCCTAATATTTCGTAATAGCTGTCAGTTTTCAAGGTCAAATCTTTGGGTATAAAAGGCGGAAATTTTCGTTCACCTTAACAATTTATCAAGTCATTCATCAACCATTCTAAATTAATCAATAAAATGACCTCTATTTTGGATGAGATTTCTAAAAAGTTAAACTGTCCAATTTATTTGGTGAGATACAGATTAATGTATCAGGAAAATGCCGATTTGATCGCAAAATTTATAAATGAGAAAGGAAAGTTAGAGACAAATTATTCTGATAGGAGAGGATTATATAGCAGAGTTAGATGTGACGGAATTACAACTTCAGGAGCACATTTTGTAAAAGCCTTTGGTGACTTAGCTTACCCATACAACATATCGGTTGCGGCATATTTCTTTGCTCACCACAAGATAAAACTCCAATATCCGTTTCATCAATGTGTTATAGAAAGAACATGCACAAAGAATGGAATATGTGAGAGATACTACCCTCTAGAACTTTTATGCTTCGCCCCCAGCTCACCTTCGTCACCTATAAGCAGTTCAGAATTTGGGGCTCGACGTACACAAGCAACTTCGTCATCATCAACACTTACTCTCAACAGTATTCCATTATCCCTTGGAAGTTTTCCACCTACACCTATTAAGAAAAAATCTAGACCAGGAATATTGTGGATTGAAATAGAAGGTAGACCGAACCAATGGGAAAAACGCAATGTTTTGATATTTTGTGATTAATTAATTAGAAAATTTTATGTTAAGTAAATGTTTATTAAATAATTATACATAAAAATGTTAAACATTAAAAAATTACAAATTTTTGAAAAAATCGATAATGTTTGAAATAGGAGGTTCGTATAAAAATCGCCATCTTGAATACATTAAGTAATCTGTTCGATTATGTTTTCCAGATTTGAACTTTTCGTCCCAAAGATCCCAACGTAGAATCCAACGCCCCATATTTTTTATTTCACGTTTTCTTGCCAAGTCTGTCTTGTTCAGATGATAGATATCCTTTACAATCCATTTCCTAAATAATCTTTCCCTAACATCAGCTTTATTCAAGGATTTATTGCCTATTTTATCGTCTCGTTGAATCTCCTCTGAGTTATTTATATCTCTGCTAGGTATTATTGGTGGTGGTGTTCTCCGCCATATTGGTATTTCCACTGAATTATTTTTATCTCTGTCAGTAAATATTGGTGGTGGTGTTCTCCGCCATATTGGTATTTCCACTGAATTATTTTTATCTCTGTTAGGAAATATTGGTGGTGGTGTTCTCCGCCAGATTGGTAGTGGCGTCCTCCTATATAATGCTGTCACTAATTCTCCCTTCCATGGTTTGTCGTCAATCCTTTCTGCCACTAATGGCGGAATAGCTATTAATATAATTGAAAACATTAACATTTTAATAATGTATTTTATTTTTCGGTGAAATATCATTTTTCATTTAAACTCATACCACGTAAACTTTCCAATAGGGTGTACTGTATACATCACAAAGTTGTATACTGTAACTGTGTCATCCACCCAGTGAGTAGCACTCCATTACACCCGCCAATAAGAGGGAAAGCGTGGAAAGTGTAGATGTTTTTTAACATTTTACTGAAAATATGTGTTTTTCTCTTAACTTTGTACCATTTTTATCTTTTAATCCTTAACTTTTATTCAATTGTTTCTTCACACCCTTAACTTTTATTCAAATGTATCTTCTATCGCTTAACTTTACATGTTTACCCCCAAAACCTGCATGTTGCATTGCTTAAATTTGCATAGATTTTATCTCCCATCTCTTAACTTTGAAAAAATTGTATCTTATAATCCTTAACTTTGCATCAATATTATCTTATAATCTTTAACTTTTTTCATAAAACCCTAAAAGTAATTAATCATTTTAATAATATAACAATTTATCAACAAATTTAAATACAATTTACAAAACAATGTTAAAATATTAAAGTACAATCAAAAATATTGTGAATAAATTAAAGGACAAAAATAATAAAATACGGTGGAAAATATAAGGTGAAAAATGAAATTATTTTTGTCCGAAATTTACAATTTTGAAATTTTTTGAAATTATCCCTTTTTGTATGATTGGTCTGAAAATTTTTCTCATTTTAGTTGAATAAACCATACCATCCTTCACACTGCGGCGTATAAAGTTGGGATTCTTGATCATAATTGTTCCCTCATCATCATCTTCCTCTTTTTCGTCTCCCCCATTTGCATAGGTAAGTACGCTCTCTTTGAAAGTGTCAAAGTGCAGGATTTTGCAGACATCTGCTGTTAAGGTGATGCCGCGTACCTTTAGAACAGTGCTAATTTTTGCGTTTTTGTTGTTTTCCATTCTCAGTGCATAAGCCTTACACGCCCCTCCAACATATTCTTTAATTTCAGATCCTGCGTACTCTCGTGCCAGATCACCCAGATGGGGGCCGGTTTGGAGCGGGCATTCCATGTTCTTTGGGTAAGAGAATAATATACTGTCAGTGTCCCCATAGAGCAGATTGCAGTCAAGTTTCCCGGTAACCTTTTGCATTGCTTTCAATAGTCTTATTCTTGCTGCTGACGTTGTCCATAAGGAAATCACAATATTTGAAGTGTCATGTTCAACAATAAATTCATCTTTTGGTTTGTAGGTTATTATTACGGTCTCTTCGGTTAATTTATCTACAGATTGTAATTCAATTGATTTGTTGTAATAATATTCTCGAAGTTCATCTGGAGCATCTGTAATCACAGTTTTTGACAAGGTGTTCCTTAGACTGAATCTTCCCCACAGGGAGTTTAACATTAATTTCGAAATGTAGCGCATTGCCTTGTCTGGGACCATTTTTTCTCTTTGAAGTTCAATACCAAATTTTTCTTTGCATTCTTTTATAAATTTTTCCTCATTTTCTTTTCCTTCTATTCCTTCAGTAAACCCGCTAGCATGAATCTTCATTGCCATAAACTCGGCCACATAATTTTTGAATAAATTTTCATCCCATTTTTCATAATGTAAAGCTCTATAGAATCTTGTAACTGTGTAACCAACTTTTAATGCTTCTTCCAATTCAATCGATGTAACTGTTGAAACCCAACCTCTCTCTTCATCATTGTGTGGACATCGGTAATCTTTGATGTTTGCGCCATTTGGGTATGTGAGCGAGCATTTTTTGCAGAGTGGGAAAAGAAGTCTTTCATCAAACTTGACTGGAATAACAGGAACGTCCAGTTGAGGTGGGGGTAATATAAATACTTTCAAAATTCCTTTGAACGGGATTTGCTCGCTTCTTGTCCAATAAACTTTTTGCTCAGTTGGTGGTACAACATGCACTTTCGGATGCCCAACCGGAAATGATGTTGTAGCAATTGTTGAAGGGTAAAGTGAATTAAAGTCTAAGTAGGCAATTTTATGTTGTTCTTTTTCTGCGTCAAAGTACATGTGTAAGGGCCCAGTCCTTCCACCAAAATAGCAGTCTCTTATATTGATTGGTCCTTTGTTGTGGTAATTTGCAAAAGCCTTCCTCATTTTCTGATTGCGGCGAAGCATCTGGTGGATTTCACATTCCCATATTATATCGACATTCTTTATATGATTTTTAATTATTTCCAATCTTTTTCCATCATCATCACGTGTTTCCCCCACTGTTTTTCCATTCGGCAATATTTTATCCAACTCATCTCCAAAACATTTTTGGCACGCGTGCCAGACACAACCATTCACTTCAATTGCCCTATCTTCAGCCATTATGTACCCATCAACTTTATATTTTCCAGCCACTACAAATTCCCCACCTTCTGAATGTGCACTTTGAATTTCAACTCCTTTTGTTTCTTCGTACCATTGCAAATATTTTAGGGCAAGCTCGCTTTGATTATCAATGTTTTCATATCCTTTCTCCGGAACAATTGCCAAATGGTCAGGCTGAAGGTGATTCAATCGAAAATGTTTCATACAAGCCGATGCTATTGTCATTGCACCCTTCAAAATATCAATTCCTTCTGCTGCTGGCCCAGACTTGTCATTTTTTGGCTTGCTAATCTCTGTGAATTTTTTCCTGAATGCAATCAGTGCTTCTGTGAGTATTTGGACATCATTTGTACAATATTCGGCCAACGCTTCGTCCAGGTAAAATTGTTTATTTTTTTCTTCTTCATACCATTTGTCAAATTCATGTTGTTTTTCAGGTGACATTCCTCCATAAAGGTAATCAGATTTTGAAGGCAGTTGTGGTAATATTTTATTGTAATTTTCAGGAATATTTGCCAAATGGGGGAAAAATTGTTTTTCTGTAATTTGTAGTCCGAAGGCGCCAACCAGCTTCCCCAAGGCGACAGGGCAGAGATTAAACGAATCTCGAAATATAACTTCATTGCATTTATTGTTGCGGGGAATTTTCAGTTCGTAAAGTTTATTACCACGGCGAATCATTGATGGAACAACTCCCTTTGAATAAACTTCTTTGAAGACCATAATCATATCATAACGCCCTCCATTGTGTGAAAAAGCCATAGTTGTATATTGGGGGTTGAGTTTAAATAGAATCCAATCAATAAATTCCTTTAGAGGGTTTGTTGTGACGATTTTCTGATCGACTGTTGTTTGAGTAAATGGTCGGTGGGAAAATGTGATTGATCGATTATTTCCGCAGATTATACAATTCCTTCCATTTTGTTTGAGAGGCGCACGCCATAATTGATCATCTTCCATACACTTTGTGCAGGTTACTGTTGCGGCGATGAAGTTTACTTTGTGAAGCCGCCTTTCCTCTTTGGTAATTTCGTTTATCTTTTCATTTTGTGTTGCTTCAAAGTCAAATGTTACTAGGCGGTAATGTGTTGGTTTTTTCAGTTCCAGTGGTCGAATAAAGCACCCTCTATCCATGCTGTGAAATTGCCGACAAATTTGACACCACTTTTGCCCACAAACATGCTTCTTTTCACCCTCCCTCTTATAATTTTTCATTGACCAGATAACTCCACATTTCTCACACTGTTTTGTTTGGCGGCAATTGCTGCTTTTTTTGTGATGATTGAAGCAGTCTTCATTTAAATATTTTTTCCCACATTCATCACACTTTTTGAAAAAGTCTCCCGTTGCAACACAAGGCCGGTCACTGCCAATGCGCCCACAAAACCTGCAGAGAGATTTGCATCTCAAATCATGTTCCTTTGATTTCCTAAACTTCTTTTCACATGTAAAACAATATTTTACTCTCAATCCAAACATTCCTCCAACATTCTTGATTCCGTCAAAATGATTGTTTGTGTGAAGAATTGTAATAGGTATGTTGAAATTTTCATTTCCATAGGTAAATTTTGGCTTTTCGCTGTCGTTTCCAAATATAAATACCTTGAACTTGAACCCAGCATCATTATATTTGTTGTTCCAAAAATCTACAACAGTTGGAACAAATTCCACAGCATCATATTCAAGTAGGTTTTGGGGAATTCTTGCTGTATTCAAAAGTTCAAAAACATCTTCCATTTGTCTCTTTTTATTTTGCATATATCTAGTAAAATTCCAACGCGCACCCAGTTCTTTAGTAAAATATTTTCTTGCTATTTCCAGTGCATAGAAGAGGCATAAGTTGTTGGGGTTATCGATTTTTATTAGACAGGAGCTATTTTCTAAATTACTTGTTGTTGCTTGCGGTGCGCGGCCTCTAATTGATTTTGTTCTCGGAAGAGAGGAGATTCCAAGTGTTTGAATTGCTATGGTGAAAGGTTGACCAATAAGGGATCCTTTTTCTATCTTCGATTGGGCTACAAGTTGGAAACGATTAAGAATATTGTCTATGGTGTCCTCTTCAATTTTTCTTATAGGAATCCAGATGTCGTTGTCTAATAATTGTGATGAAATTAATGCCCCCATGCATTCAGGTTCTATTGATTTATTTTTTGCTTCTTCAATTGTTTTGTCCATGCATTGTTGTATTATTTCTCGAAGCAACTCCTCCGGATTCCCAGGTATTTTTTCTATTATAAATTTTCCAGTTGTTTTCATCATTTTAAATTTGCTGCTGTAGTCAGTTTCATAATCAATTTGACGGTAATAATTTTTAAGGGTATTTGCACCCGCACCGTTTTGTACGTCGTTGAATATATGGGGAAGGAGATCGCGGATGAGGAATCTTGCGCGCTTATTGGAGGAAGGTACGGTTTGTCCGTTATTAAATGACATTTTAAGGTTTTTAATAATTTTAATATTAGAGCTTATTTTCTTTTTTTTGAGTCAAATGGTTAAGAATGACAAAAAACCTCGCCTTTTATACTCCCCGTTTCAGACGGGTGGCAATTACGAAATATTTCTTGTCAAGGTCATGTGATGCGAATACTGGTAAAATTTGTTCCACCTAAAGCTCATTAATCATCAGTCAGTCAGAAGATATGATCTTGAGATAAAAGGAGAAAAATTTTAATAAGTTACTTTTACCTTATTTCATAACATTCAAGGTCATTTTATTGACAAAATTTTTTGCCGGTTCAAAATTTGCCCGCCAAAAACTAACTAATCATCAATCAATTAGATAAGGTTCTGAGATAAAAAGAAAATATTTTTTAAGTTACCTTTTCCTTATTTAAGGAAAAGGTAACTTAGAGCTTATTTTCTATAGAGCTTATTTTAGAGCTTATTTTAGAGCTTATTTTCTAGGTCATTTTTAAATTAACAAAACTCTGTCGGCTTCAAAATTTTATGCCTCAAAAACTCGTTAATCATCAACCAATTAGATAAGATCTTGAGAAGTTTGAATTGGTTAACTTCCCCTTACATTCGGAATTCCGCCCTTTTTTGCAAATCATTTTTATATTTATGTAAAATTTTGTAAAAAATTTTCTCTCCCTATTTTTTTATTTTTTATTAATTTATTTTTTATTAATTTTTATTATTTTTAATTCTACCGTAACCCGGACCCCTGCCCCCAACTTTTTTCAGTCCCAGACTGAAAATCTCTGACTCGAAAATTTCAGTCCCAGACTGAAAATCTCTGTCTCGAAAATTTCAGCCCCAGACTGAAAAATTTAGACTCAAATGTAACACCCCAGACTGAGCCCCATTGAGCATTTTGTGGGGTGGCATTTTGTCGTTGTGGCATTTTGTCGTTTTGACATTTCGAAATTTGATGTTTCGAAATAATTGGTTAAATCCCCTTACATTCTGACTTCCGCCCTTTTTTGCAAATCATTTTAATTTTTTCCTAAAATTTTGTAAATTTTATCTCTCCCTATTTTTTATTTTTTAATTAATTTATTTTTTTATTAATTTTTATTATTTTAATTCTACCGTAACCCGGACCCCTACCCCCAACAAATTTTCAGTCCCAGACTAAAATTCACAGACTCGAAAATTTCAGTCCCAGACTGAACCCCATTGAGCGTTTTGTGGGGTGGCATTTTGTCGTTGTGGCATTTTGTCGTTTTGACATTTCGAAATTTGATGTTTCGAAATAATTGGTTAAATCCTTACATTCTGACTTCCGCCCTTTTTTGCAAATCATTTTAATTTTTTGTACAATTTTGTAAATTTTATCTCTCCCTATTTTTATTTAATTTATTTTTTATTTAATTTATTTTTATTAATTTTACCGTATCCCGGACCCCGGCCCCCAAAATATTTCAGTCCCAGACTGAATTTCTTCCAGCAAATGTCCTTGGGAGAGGGAAATCTTTCTCCAACCCCTCCGCTTCCTCCACCTGCTCCGATTCCTCCACCCCCTCGGGAATAAGTGGAAAATACATAAATCGCAAATTTTGGTTTAGTTTGTTTACTCCTCCGTGGCGAAATGGTTAAGGTTTCCGCATATGGGTATAATAGCGAAGGTTCGATTCCGTTCGGGGAATTTAATTATTTTAGAAATTATTTAGGTTTTTGCTCAAAATATTTCAGCCCCAGACAGAAATTCCAGGTTCCAGTCCCAGATTGAAACCTTGTACATGTACCTTGTACAAGTAATCAATCAAATTATCACCTGTCACCCATCAATCAAACACTTGTACTTGTACCTTGTACAAGTACAAGGTACAAGTACCTTGTACTTGTACCTGTCAATCAAATTTCCTACTCCAGGAACCTAAAAGTGCCCCGAATTCTTTTGGTTTCCTTTGTTTGTCGTTTACCCACCCAAATGTTGCACGTTGTGCAACATTTGGGTGGTTCCCAAATGTTGCACGTTGTGCAACATTTGGGTGGTATCTTGTACCCATCAATCAAACCCTTGTACCTGTCAATCAAAACCTGTCACTTATCTTGTACCTCCCCAAATTAATGACCCAAACCCTTTGATCTTACCGCCAAATTGATGAGGATGGGTCCGGGAAACCCCCTACACCCTCTTCTGATTTTAATTATTGGAATATTATATGCTCTTTGTCTATTTCAAACAAGATCGTTAAATTATGAGGGATTAATCAATGTACAAATTAAATAATTTTTTAATTAAATTTCATGTTTAGCAAATAAAATCAATCATTAATGAACAAGGCGGATTTATAATGGAATTGTTAAGGTTTTTTACCTAATAATTAGAGTCTGACATTTTAGGTCCAAAAAGGGTCAACTTTGAGTTATAAACAGTGTCGCCGCGGTACAAAAAATCTTCGGGTATAGGTTTGGAGCGTTTTCATTTCGGGTCACGGGTTTCGGGTTGGCAAATATTTCAGGTACGGTTTCGAGTTTGGCGAAAAATTCGTTATTTTCTGGTATTCGGGTATTGGTGAACTAAATTGTAAGGAGACAGACTATGTTGCATAGTAATAGGATTTTGGGTGATATGGAGAGAGGCAAATTTTAAGAGATCAAAGATACATTGTGGGATTTGGGGATTAAGAGAGAGAGATCTTGGTATTGAGAGGGATATCAAGGAATAGATTTAGGAGAGTTGGGGAAATATTGAAGGATTAATGAACCATCCTTAATATCAGAGGATTATCAATTTTTTCATATCGCCTATATCCCTTCTATAATTCCCTTTAATCCCTCCAAATCAACAACTGTCCCTCCAAATCCACCTTGGTCAATGCATATTCTCCGAAATAGATATCGAGAGATTCAAGGACTTGTTGGATAGGATTAAGAAAGATTGTGAAGCTATATACTATATTCAACTCTCTTCAATTGCAAGTCAATGATATCAGATGATACAGCAGCACAAAAAATCGTTTTTGTGCTGCTACGGAGGGTAGGCCGGGCATGGTCTTCGATACACGATTGCTCGCGTCGCCTGTCGTGCTCATTTCGCTCGCGACGACAGTAGCGAAATGGCGGCCGTCGTTCCGCTTGACATACCCGGCTTCTTCCGCAACTGCAAAAATTTTTTCCGCGTAACCCTATGTAGTGAATAAAAAGAAATGGTCATAGCTTTGTCAAATCAGTCGAGCTGAGCCATTCGCTCAGCTCGACGAGCTCTTTCGAATGAGATATTATTTGCAAATTCGAGGTTTTACTCCAAAAATAAGCTTAATCCCCCTATGATTTTCGGTTTTCAGGGGTCTGAAAATCAGGGAAAAAAGCAAAAGTGAACCATTTTTAATACATTTATACCCTGCTCCACATACAGTGATTTTACATTAATCTAATTTTACATTACTTTTACTTATGACTAAATCCGAAAATTCACTTCGACGCCACAATTCAAGGTGCCTGAAATTTTAAAGCGCTATTCCTTTTTTAACGTAGAGCCCTTAGAGAGAGAGAGAGGGGGGGGGGGTATTTTAGAGGGAACGGCTATTTTTCGATGTTCCGCTGGACTTTATAAGTAGGGCTCGGATTTGTATTGAAATATATTTTTTTTCCAAAATATATTTTGTCGAGAGAAGCCCAAATATGCCATTAGTTTTTCGATGTTATGATTTTGAACGAAGTTACATTTCAATATATTTCAATATTTTGCCAATTTTTCAGTTATTTCAATATTTGGCACTTTTTTCATATTATTTCCATATTTTTATATATTTTTACCAAAATTTTGGGATTTTTCATAACTTTTAGGAAAAAAGTGAAGGAATTTAGCCTCTTGACAACCAGAATTCTCAAAATTTTCGCCTGCGGCGCTGAAAAGGGGATATTATGGCCTATTATTCACTACAGTGCCGTTGCCTCCCACTAATTATTGGCTGCGCTTGGTTTCGTCCCACCCTCAAAATGTCCCAATGAACAAAACCCCCCAAAATGGCACATTGAGCAAAGCCCACAGAATGCCCCATCCTCATTTCGTCAATCTCAAAATGTCCAAGAGAGTAAAAATACTCAATTCGTCAAACTATAAAGCTAATGTCCAATTTAAAAAACGTAATTAATTTTTTTTATTAAATTTCAACTTTATTTTGGGTTTTGCTAGTGAATAAACGATAATTTATTTCAATATTTAACTAATTTTTGGCATTTTTTGTCAATATTTTGCCCATTTATTTCAATATTTTATGGCCATATTTTCCGATTTTATTTCAATATAAATCCGAGCCCTATTTATAAGAATACAATATTCCGCTGGACTTTATAAAAAAACTTACAATTAGAGCCAAATTCCCATTGCCCAAATTTCCGGACACTGAAATTATTGGGGCCCAAACAAATCTACATTGAGTTAAAGATCCATCTTTGTTCTTTAACTTGCCATTGAGTGATGTGTTTTGCCAGATGTACTTTATGTTGTGGCCTCATCTTGTTCAATGTTAATTTAGAAATTTTAGTAAAACACACAATAGAACCGTGCATGATGAATCAAAAAATGAGAAAGTACAATAAAATGTTTAAATGAAAATAACATACGTACATATTTTCTCTAAAATAACGCCCGGGGGCTATTTTAGAGAGAGAGAGTGGAGTTATTTTAGAGGGAACGGCTATTTTTCGATGTCTAAATTTTTTAAAAAATAAAATTAATTACCAGACATTAAACAACAATTTTCTAAAATCCTTCAAAATATAGAAAAATATCAATAAAATGTGGGTTGGGGTCATAAGAGCGTGTGGCCATTAGGGCGCCAGCACTAGAAACTGACACTTAGGCGAAACCGAAATTTATGAAAATTTTCTCAAATTTCTTTAACATCATTGACTACTTCCTCCAGAAATTTCAGAATTTTTCATCGAATATTTCTGAAGTTATAGTCGATAAACCGCGAAAAATTAGGGTTTTTTCGGGAAATCAACATTTTTGGCCACAATTTCCGAAATTCTTGATCAAAAATTCTGAAATTTTTGGAGAACGTAGATAAAGGCATGAGAGTTATTATTGCAAAATTTTATCTTTTTTGATAAGCAACTCACTGTTTTATAAGCTCGCGCCCTAAAGGCTCATTCTCATAAAATGTTTAATGATGACTAATGCCCTTTCCTAGGAAATATTGAGCTTGAAGGACATTACCCGAAGGATTTCGACTTCCGCTTCATATGATCTCAACAATCCATTACCATAATGTTCCAACCACTTAGTTGTCTATTTAAATGATTTAATCACAGATATAACGGTTCAGTTATATTTAATTATTATTTAGTTAAAATATATAATTAAATACTATATCAATTTTTTGTCTTTTTTCGGCATTTATCTACTAGATATCCAATTTTTGTAAAGTGTGCATAAACTTTTGCACCATAAAAATGAACATTTTTTGTAATTTGAAAATTTTATTATTTATCAATGTTATTGATAAAAATTTGTATTCATTAGAAAGGCATACTATAATCTATCATCCAAAAAATATACTCCTAACATAAAGAATTTACTAGTTATATTGTAAGGAAAAAAATATTATCAAGTATGCATAAACTTTTGCACCGCAGTGCATTATTGTCAACATTTCCTAGTTCATGAATAAATATCTTTATCACTTAGGTGTGTATCTGTGTAGGCTTCAATAATAAAAAATAACAATGATTATTTCAATATTTTTAAAATTTGTTTAGGAAAAAGAGGGGGAATTATCAAAGGGGGTAAGCATTTAGCATGATTAATTTATTTTACCCCAATAGATTTGTTTATTATATTTTTGTATTGTAACTTTGTCCAGACCGAAATTTTTCTGAGGCACTCAGTGATTTAGTCAGAGATTATAATGAAGGCTACCGTAAATGCTCGAATAATTACCCTCTCTAAAATAATTGGTGCCGTGTTTTAGGCAGCGAGTGATTTGGGCAGTAACCAATTAGAGTAGTAATACTGGCGAAATAACTAAACACGTAATAAATGTATAATTAAATACTAATATTGAAAAATGCAGAAAAGTTGTCAAATATTAAATGTTCTTTAAGTAGATACATCGGAAAGCGTCCTTCAGTCTTTAAATTAGGATTTTTTCCACGAATATAACCATTTTGATCAATTGGACTTTTCACAACTGTAAGTAAATGTACTACATATATGTGAATTTAAGTGTAGCTTACCGATAATGTCTCCTTTTTCAGCCCACATCTCATCTGGATTTAGTGGATATTCTAAGTAAAAGTTAATTTACACTTTATTACTCATGTTTATCCATTTGGGTAAATCATCTATAAACCCCCAATTTTTATTAGTCAACTATGACTTGTTATTCCAGGATATCTTTTTCCTTAGTAGATGCAACAAAAAATATTTCACGATTTAAAATATTATTTTTAAATTTACTTATATCCCTACCAGGGTTGCCGCCCGAAACCCGATACCCGAAATGAAAATTTTATAACCCGAAACCCGTACCCGATATTTTTTCCAACCCGAAACCCGTGACCCGAAATGAAAACGCTCCAACCCGATACCCGAAACCCGTACCCGAAAATTTTTTGTACCCGCGGCAACCCTGATCCCTACCTTGAATAGGTTTATTCTCAGCAGTTGCTTCCATCTCTGTGTCTAGATAAATAAAATTGAGTTAGGTATTTGCAAATCTAGCATAATATTAGTAATTTATTATTACAATAAATTCATTTACTACGTACACCAGATATCGCTAGTAATCATCAGATATATTAATTTTTAGGACGATATAATGAAGGAATTTTAGCGCTGAGGCAAAATTTGTAAAAAAATATGATGCTAAATTAAAAATTTTTCACCATTTTCTAATTAAAAAATTAAATTTTTGGGAAAATCAAATAATTTTCAAATTATTTGAAATTTGATCAAATATTTGACTTATTTTAACCTCATCAAACAAATATCAAATCAAATTAGAAATTTGAAAATATTTAAAAAAGTAAAATTTTTCCAAAAACTCATAAAACAAATATTTGATCAAATAAAATTTGATCAAATATTTGATTTTCCGACGTCAAATATTTGTTTGGTCCGATCTCTAATTTCTAGTCCCTAGTCATAACTTAGTCTACAATCAATCAAGTTGCATCAATTTTAGTTGACCACAGCTTGAAGCAGACGAAGATATACCGTAGGCAAAATTTCCATTCAAATCACATACCATTCGATTTGTCCCAATGAGCTGAGTCGAACATACAATACACTAGGTGCTGAATGCCAGTAGCCGAGATATGGGTCCGCGACTGAACAATGTTACAGGGAAATGGATTTGGAATCCAAAGGCTTTCACTCCAAAATTGAGGACCTTATCTATGTCACACAGGCATTCCCGCACCTAGAGAGTGGTCGTCGAGCTGAATCGATGGCATGTGAATTGTAACGACATTTTGTCTCCTGTATACCCACAAATGGGTTCCTATTTAAATATTAGTAAAATAATTGGGTGCCGGAATTTTCGTCTCTGGAAATTTCGTCTCCAAGACTTTTCGGAACTTTCGTCTCCAACATTTTCGGAATTTTCGTCTCCAGCGGAATATTCGTCTCTAAGGAAATAAACGGAATATTCGTCTCCGCAATTTTCGTCTCCGCTAGGAATTTTCGTCTCCAGAGAAAAACTTACCCGTTGACGGAACAACATCCCCGCTGACGGAACAACTTCCCCCGTTGACAGAACATCAACGGGGATGTTGTTCCGTCAACGGGGGAAGTTGTTCAGTCAAGGGAAATTGTTCCGTCAACGGGAGATGTTGTTCCGCCAACGGGGGAAGTTGTTCAGTCAACGGGGGAAGTTTTCAGTCAAGGGAAATTGTTCCGTCAACGGGAGATGTTGTTCCGCCAACGGGGGAAGTTGTTCAGTCAACGGGGGAAGTTGTTCAGTCAGCGGGGAAGTTGTTCCGTCAGCGGGGAAAATTGTTCCGTCAGCGGGGGATGTTGTTCCATCAACGGGTAAGTTGTTCCATCAACGGGGGAAGTTGTTCCGTCAACGAGGGATAGTGTTCCGTTAACGGGGGAGGTTGTTCCGTCAACGGGTAAGTTTTTCTCTGGAGACGAAAATTCCTAGCGGAGACGAAAATTGCGGAGACTAATATTCCGTTTATTTCCTTGGTGACGAATATTCCGCTGGAGACGAAAATTCCGAAAATGTTGGAGACGAAAGTTCCGAAAAGTCTTGGAGACGAAATTTCCAGAGACGAAAATTCCGTACACCAAATAATTTACCAAACCACAATTCATTATAAAAATAATCAAGTGAATAAGCATTTTCAGCTGCATCGCCTTGAATTGATTGCATAAATTCATAGGTTACTTGACAAGCCTGTTTGTTTGATTTTAAAATTTATAAATTTAATTTTAATAATTATTTAGGCGGCAGAGCTGCGTCGAAGTTTCGATTTTCGACATTTTTTCTTTCGGTTCCCGATTTTAGAATTTTTTATAGAATTTCGATTCCTGATTTCGATAATTATAGTTTTTTCGATTTTTGATCAAATTTCGTTATTATTTCACAAATTGCGATAAATTTTCTATTGATATTTTATTCCTATGGCGCTGAAAAAATGAAGAAATCTGGCTTCTAGGCCTTACAAAATTCTAAAAACCACCCGAATATTATTCATCTGATTTGGAATATATCAGGGATTTGGAATGATGGCGGAAGATTATAGTTGGAGGAACATAATAACCCCTAAATATCTGATATTCCCCAACAGCTCCAAAAAATCTGGCTTCATTTTCAAATTTTAACTCCCCCCCCCCCCCCCCCCCGATTTTTTCTGAACCGAGCCAATCCCTGATTTAAATATTCTTTTATTTATTCATAAAAATTTTGATTTTCGATTCTCAACGTTCTTTTAATTTATTTGCTTTATAGCTGGGCACTCTTTGAACTTAGACCTCTGATCGATACTAAATATAAAATTTGCTTTTAACCTACATTACTACTGAATGTACACACTAAAAATTGGCATCTAGCGAGTATATGCGATACAGCTATTATTTCAGCCAATGCTTCTCTAGAATCATCTAATAATTTTAATTATATAAACAATGTAATAATACATATATCAAAATTGTAGTAAAAATCTGGGTACTATCGAATCATCGTCCCACATTTTATTTTTTCTTTCTTTTTCCTATTTCTCTAAAAAAGTACACATTGATCACAGCAATGTATTGTTATAGGATTACATGTATGCAAGTGGATGAAACTAGGTACCAGTACTATATAGCAATAGGTACTTAGATCTGCTCAAAAAACTAGTGAGTAGCGGGAGGCAGTACCTTATATAGGCATACCTTATAGAGGCATACCTTACCTATCGAGGTAAGGTACCCCGCTCATAAAACTAGCGTGGTAGTTGGCGGGGTATGTACTAGCGAGGCAGGGTACGGGGTTTGTTCTAGCGAGTTAGGGTATGGTAGGTTACTTCGCTCTTACTTTTCTTATATAACTAGCGGGGTAGGGTACAATAAAATATATTTCCTGAAACTATATTTCTATTGATGTTTTGGATCGCTGCTAAAATGGAAAAAATAACAATTAATGTTAAAGATTATGTATTTTATACAACAAGTTTGGGGGTCCTTAAAAAATCTTGACAGAGTCCACTAGTTAAAGTAGGTAGTAACCAACTTATACAGGGAAACTGAGAGCGAGCCAATTTATAGGGCATTTATGAGCCAAAGTTTTTTAAAAAATTCCATTTGCTTTTCTTTAAAAAAATTTTTTGACATAAATTTAAATCACATAGATCAAAGCACATTGCAGTTTTGTAAAGCACCTCAACATCTAATGAACTAGACTAAAATTTACCAGTAAGATTTATTTAAAAATTAAGGGCCGCATTTGTATAATGGTACTGGGCTCGAACTCGTTTACACACTCATCCACATAATTGACCTTTAAAATCACATTTTACCCTATTTATTAGCAAATACATTGTGTCTCTCTCGGTAAATTGTTACCTAATCTGGCTCAGATTTGGATTCAATATACAATCTCGAAGCAGTCCGTTACGGGAATGCAGATTATTAAACGCTAATATACTTAGATATCATTCGATATCAAAGATTAAAATTCGATATCAGATTTCAAACTCTTATGTGAGAAAATTAATATAATCATAACATACATTTTGTATTAAATCTTCCAGAATAAATTTCATATTTATCACTCCATTTACTATTAGCTTCTTCAACAACATTTTTGAGTGTTGGTAGGTCTGAAGCAATAAATAGCATACGACGATTTGTGCAATTTGATGGTTTAGGTGTGAGTAGATTTGGGACATCCATAACATCAAACCAAAAATCAACCCATTCCTTTAAACGTAAATGGTGTTAATTAGTGTTCGGCACGGTTCGGTACTCCCGCGGTACTCTCGAAAGTACCGAATCGGTACTTTTCGATACTCCCGGAAACGGAACCGTCCCGATGATATTTTGGAAAATTTCGGTACCACTCGGTATCGGGACTTCTCGGTACTCCCGGTACTGGAACCGTGCCGACAAGGTTCCAATACCGCGGTAATTTTCGGTACTGAGAAATTTAGGTAAATAAAAAAATGAAAAATTTTGCTTCTAAAACTAATAAATATTTTAAAAAATTTTCAAAAATTCGCCTTCAAATCTCCTTTTATCTCCGATTTAAGTGTTGACGGCCTGCCTAGTTTACATACATAATTAATTAAGAACATATAATTAAATAATAATTAACCTACACAATTAAGACCTAGTTTAATCAGGGGATCTGAAGGAAATAAAGTGATATTGAGGGATTTGAGGAGATTAAGAATGATATCGGTGGATTTGGAGGGATTAAATGGGATATCAGGATATTTGTGGGATTAGGGGATATGAAAAGATTTGGAGGCATATGTGGAGAGCTGAGGGATAAAAGTGATATGAGAAGATTCGGAGGGATATATCCCTTCAAATCCATTTACGCTTTCATCCCCTGACTAAATATGAAAAGAATAAAAATTTGTGTTGATAAAAAGTTTGTAGGTCTTCAGGTCAATAGGTCTTCATAGGTTTTCAGAGTGTGGGGCTAGATATTTGTAAGAGCTTAAGGTGATATAATGTAATGGATTTAAAGGGATTTGAAGTGATATCGGGAGTTTGAAAGGATAACTGGAGATTTAAGTGATATCGTGGATTAATCACCAAATCCCTTAATAAAATCCCACTGTATCGTTCATAATCCCCCTTAATCGTTCATAATCACACGATATCCTTCAAATCCCTTAACTAGATTAATGTTACAAAGCATACTCATCTCATAAACTTAGATTTGAAAATTTTTTTATTGATCTAATTTAGTGAGATGGCGTTTAAACAGTAATATTTGAGATATTATTTCATTTTTTATCAGTACCGAAATACCGTGGTACTCCCGAAAACTTTTCTTCGGTACTTTTCGGTATCGGGATTTTTTGGTACTCCCGGTACCGAAAAAATCCATTTGCCGAACACTAGTGTAAATTGTTTCGCTATTATTGTTTCGTTAACGGTTATGGACACACGCCTGTCGCAAAATGTAAATTCCAATCAAAATATCTATTTATAAACATGGAGCGCTTCTCCACAAAATTCAAAGACAAGCCTTAGGCTAAGCTATGCTGAAACTTCTTTCGTTTTTTAACTTTATTTGAACTTTTCAGTCATATCTCAACTTTTTTTTTAATTTGTAAAAATTGCAATTGGTGGTAAAAATTTGGCAAAATGTATTTTCCATTGCGTAACATTAAATATTCCTTTATCCCATTAGGAGTGGCCGCAAGAGATAATTTCGAAAATCGCAAGACGCAAAACGCAAGAACGCAAAATTGGGGAAAAAATTTTAACTCCAAGTGTTAGCATTTTTCAGTTAAAAATTGAAGTATTACTATAAGTCAGTGAGTCCTACTCGATTTTGTGATGCATGTAAGTTGGACGGGTAATGATCTGGAGAGATATCAGAGATACACGTGATTATGAAGTATATCAGAGGATTTAGGGGGATCAATGGTTAAACGAAGTAGCGGGGGATTACGGAGATTATCAGAAATCCAAAAACCCTATCTGTAGTTTGAATGTCTCTTAATTTCTTAATATCTAGATATCCATCATATCCTCTCAGTCACTCGATCACTATTTAATACTCACAATCGATTAATATTTTCTCGAAATTGGCGGATTCCCAGATATCCAGCATAATTCCAGTAATTCGACCAATATTGTTCTATCCCTATAGATCAACTTATCTTTCCCTTAGCTATACTTGATCTTTCTTCATTTTTAGCACCGCAGGAGAAAATTTTGAGAATTTGGAAGGATAAGAAGCCAGATTTCCTTTTTCCTGCGCCGCAGGCGAAAATTTTGAGAATTTTGGAAGGTCAAGGTGATAGATCTCTTCAATTTTTGTCCTCAGATTAGTTGTATTTTTGCGTTAATTTCGTCAAAAATAACGCAACACGCAAAACGCAACGCAAGGCCAAAATTTAACGCAAATAACGCAAAACGCAATCCGCCCACGCCTGCTCCCAATTTATACATCCCAAACAAAAATTACCTGGGTGCGGACTAAAAAGTTTTTGATTATATATGATTACGAGACTTAACATAGCTTTATCCAACCATGTATTCCTCAAGCTCATGCAATTTTGCTTCGGTTATCTTGTCTGTTCTTCTAACATGAATACCAACAATTGGGCCTGTAATAATTACATATTTTTTCAACTAAAAGACAAAATGTTTTTAAATAATCCATATGCCAACATGGCACCATTTTACTTCAAAATTAATATTTACATATGTTATTAATTATTTAATTGTTATTAATTATGTTGTTATTATCATATGTTATTAATTATTTAATATAACTAGAGATAGGACCGTACCGTTCAACGGCCGTATTTTTCGGTATTTATAGGTATTCCGTATCGGTAATACGGCACGGAACACGGTACGGCAAAATTTTTAAGTTGATCGGTATTTTTCGGTATCGGTATTTTTCGTTATTCCGTACCGTTTTACGGAACGGAAACAAAACAAAATACCGATAATAACGATCGATAAAAATTTTTACTGTTTTATTTTATTTTAAGCGAAAAAATGCTATTGGCATTTGATAATTTTCAAAATTTTCGCCTTCGGCGCTAAAAAGGAAGAAATCTTGCTTCCTGGACTTACATACATCTCCTCAAAATTTCCGTCTACGTGTGTTTATGCCCACAATTTATAAATAAAAATAAATATTTTTAACTAAATTAATTTTTTAAAATACGGTACGGAATACTGATAAATTCTTATCGGCATTTATCGGTATTTTTCGTTATTCCATACCGTTTTACGGAACGGTAAAATTTTGAATTTTATCGGTATTTATCGGTATCGGAATTATACGGTATTACGGTACGTAATACGGTACGGACCAATATTCCTATCTCTAGTATATACATCAACTGAGTCCCTATATGTAGTTTATAAGATTAAAAAGGAATAAGAGGGATATATGTGGATTTGGAAGGATTAAAATTAACATCAAGGGACTTGTGCGTGACATCAAGTGATTAAAAAGGATATGGTAGATTTGGAAGGATATCGAGGTATATAAGCGGATTTTAAGAGATTAAGGAGGATATTGTTGGATATCGAGGGATTTAGAGGGACTAGGAGGCATATGTGGATTTGGCGAGGAGGAATCCATTTAAACTAAACTGCTTAAATATAAAAAATAAACTGTAGAATAAAGTGCTTTTTCACGGTATACTGAGGGTGTGCTTATATTAGAGACTGTGCTTTAATTATAGACTGCTTGTATTTTTCGATCCTCTTGTAGGGTGTTGCATTATCCATAAAGGGCTCATTCTTTTTGGGTCAACCCATTATTAAAGATGTGCTTCAATAAAAGATTTGTTTATATTGAGCATTTACGGTATTTAGTGAATTTTTGATAAAATTTAGTAAATTTAATTGGATTTTGGAAATTTATAAACCCCTCGACCTCGATCTCGGCTTTTCCAGCCTCGGTGATCCTCAGTCTCGGTTTTTTCAAAAAACCTCGACCTCGATCTACTCTACTCTAAATAATGGTCCTATCGACATATGCTAAAACTGTGTTTTATGTGAACGAGTCCAAGAAAAAATGTGGATATCTGATTCCTAAATGTAATTCTCTTAATTTGATAGTGGAATATATACCAAATGGCAAATTTTCTGCACAATCCTTATCTATATTTTAGTAAAAATGTTACCACATTCAAATGGAATATTTGAAGCGAATTGCTTTGTAACACGCTCAGTTATGTCATTTATTCTCCAGATATATTTAACTAACTAAAAATAGCGCTTAAAAATGAATTAATATAAATGTGTGATAATTTATTATAGAAGGTGCGGCAATTCCCGTACTTTTATTAAGCATAAAAATTATTTCAAATATTTTCTTAAATTTTATAAAATCTATGACAGAGTGTTCATTACTATCTAAAGAAAAGAAAAATTATAATAAATGTCCAAAATGTCCTCCCTCCACCACGATATACGCGTCCAAACGCTTACTGAATTTGCCCACTATGGTCACGCACTCATCACAATAATTGAATCCCAGGCCAGTTGCAACCCCGTCTTTTACAACAGACAAAATCATAGTGAGTTGCTTCCAAAATTGTCTAAAAAAAGCCTCTCTCCACAATCTGTAATGGTTTGGGCCGGGATTTGTGCCACTGGATCCCTGGGCACAGCAACAATGAATTTGGACGGGATGTGTTCCATTGAATTCCTGGGCACAGCAACACTTCGGTAAAACCAATTTTATGTTGCAGCAAAACGGATACAATTTACATATCACGGATACAACATAAACAGAGGCAATTAAGGGGGATTGCAACTGGGCTGGTACTCAATTACTGTGGTTGATTGCGCGACCATAGTGAACAACAGCAGTAAGCGTTTGAACGCGTGTATCTTGGTTGAGGGAGGAAATTTTGAAGATTTGTTATAATTTTTTGTTTCTTTACATATTCATGATCACTTTTTCATAGATTTTATAAAATTTAAGAAAATATTTGAAACAAATTTTATGCTTAAGAAAAGTACGGGAACTTTGCCGCACCCTGTAATCTCCACAACTATCGCTGTTGCATCAAATTTTAAAATAGTATATTTAGATACAGGGTGCGGCAAATTTAGTTTTTTTTTTGGTTTATGTTTATACCTTTTTTTGTTAAAATAGCCAAATTTAAACGCTCTTGGTATTATTTTACCCAGCTTGATGAGATCTTTAAAATGCTAAATAAATTATAAAACAAGTGAGAAAGCTCGAATAGTTATTACCGAATTTAGTTCAAATTGGATTTTTTAATTCCCTGATATTTGTTAAAAAATAGATTTAAAATTTAAAAACTACTGTTCTACACTGCCACCTTTTTGCTTGATCATTTCTGAAAAATAGAGGAATCTTGCTACTTTCCCTTCCAAATTCTCAAAATTTTCGCAAGCGTCTTGGCTTAACAAAATTCACAAAATTTTTCATGTCTAAATTGGATGTCCATGTCTATGTCTAAATTTAAACATGTCCATTTCTAAATTTATGTCTAAATTTAAACAATTGATAAAAAAAATTTGAGAATTGTTTCTAAAAATATAGACACTATCTCTAAACTTAATGCACTTGTTCGAAATTACAAAATCATCACACATTATAATTGGAAAATGATCAAGCATGATTCTCCGTTTCTCTGTTTTAATTTATCACGAAAAATATTACAATCATACTAAATTTTAAGTTTAAATATACAGGGTGCGGCAAATTTAGGGGTTGGGGTCATAAGGGCGAGGGCCATTAGGGCGCCAGCACTAGAAACAAACACTTAGGCGAAACCTAAATTTATGAAAATTTTCTCAAATTTCTTTAACATCATTGACTACCTCCTCCAGAAATTTCAGAATTTTTCATCGAATATTTCTGAAGTTATAGTCGATAGACCGCGAAAAATCAGGGTTTTTTTCGGAAAATCAACATTTTTGGCCACAATTTCCCAAATTCTTGATCAAAAATTCTGAAATTTTTGGAGAACGTAGATAAAGGCATGAGAGTTATTATTGCAAAATTTTATCTTTTTTGATAAGCAACTCACTGTTTTATAAGCTCGCGCCCTAATGGCCCCGCGCCCTAATGGCCCAGTCCCAAATTTAGCGCGACCTTATTTTTTGAATAACTTTCTTCAAACTCAATGAAAATTGAGTAAAGCAGCTGGGCAATAGCTATTTCTCTCCTTTAGCTAGTGCAAAAGGTTATTCGGCGGCTGGGAGCGAACCAGCATCTTCAGTAGACCGGACTGATGTGTTAGCCATTACACCACGCCGCCTACTGCATAGCCTTAGGAAATGAGTAGCTATATGCTTTACAATTGATAATTCTTTTTTTATTTGATTCCCAACACTCTCGAAAATTTTTGATACAAAAAGAATTTGGAAGGGAAAGTAGCAAGATTCCTCTATTTTTCAGAAATGATCAAGCAAAAAGGTGGCAGTGTAGAAAAGTAGTTTTTAAATTTTAAATCTATTTTTTAACAAATATCAGAGAATTAAAAAATCCAATTTGAACTAAATTCGGTAATAACTATTCGAGCTATCTCACTTGTTTTATAATTTATTTAGCATTTTAAAGATCTCATCAAGCTGGGTAAAATAATACCAAGAGCGTTTAAATTTGGCTATTTTAACAAAAAAAGGTATAAACATAAACCAAACTATCACCTTAATTCATTTTATTTTGAATTTTCATTGATTTCCCTTACATTTATTATAATTTTTAATATGAGCCTATAACGTGAGAAGACGGACTAGTCGATTCTTTCATTAGCATTGTTGCTAAGGGTAGTCGAGACTAAAGATTTTATTCGATTTTTGATCGGATGTTAAGAAATCATTTTTGAATGATGAGGCTCGTCAAACTAATGAAAATTAATAAATATAATTACTTGTCCGTGAAACCAAATTGTAGGATTTGAATGGTATTTGAGAAGATTTTTAATTTCAATTGGAACAAAACGAAATGCATTGATTCTCTTAATAGTTTATAAATAAATCTGCCACAATTTTATAGTAAGGTATAGTACAGTTTGATGTTGTTATTAAGACAGAAGCTTACAATGAATTTTAATATTTTACATATTTAAATCAGTTATAAGTAGGGGTGCCAATTATATGGAAATCCATATTTTTTTCCTGAATTTCTGACTGCAAGTCAACATGTTTTCAACTGCAAGTCAACATGTTTTCAACTGCAAGTCAACATGTTTTCAACTGCAAGTCAACATGTTTCAACAAGTCAACATGTTTTTGACTTGTTTTAGTGTTTCTAAAATGGTCTTTAAAATCCATAATTTCCATATTTTTCCATATTTAGCCTTTATATCCATATTTTATTTCAATATTCCTCTTTTTTGCATATTTTTATTCATATTTGGTCATTTTTGTAAATTTTAGTAAAAATTGACGAAAATTTTCAAAATTTCGGAAATTTTTAGTCAAAAAATTTTTTAGAAATCTTTTCGAAGAACTTTATTTTCAAAAAATTTTTAGCAGAAATTTTAAATCAATAAGATCTTTTAGAATTCTCTTAAAATACAAAGTTAAAGGCAAAATAATTGTTTTCTACATAAAATAGTAATTTTTAAATTAACTTTTTACTATTTTTTGATTCATATTTCGTGATTTTATATCCATATTTAGTGTTTATTTCCATATTTATATCCATATATTTATATCCATATTTTGTCCATATTTCTCGACTTTATATCCAAATAATTGGCACCCCTAGTAAGTACGTATAAAATTAAGATGGAAGTTCACTAATTTGGAAGCCCAACAATTTTCAAACACTTGTTGAAACTTAAATTTAAATTACCAATTCAAGACGATGTTGGAAAATTAATAATCGATCAGATTGTTCAATATCCAAATATTCATTTAATGGTAGGAATGGCTGAGCCTGAATAAAACTGTTTAATCAAAGGCACGAAAAAAACCGAGGCCGTTTCTTAAAAAAACAGCCATTATATCACATGAATTTCAAAAAATTTGCCCTGTTGCGAAGAAAAAGAGGAATGTTTCGAAGAAAAGAGGAATTTTTCACGGAACTTATGCAGTTTAGGTGTCCTTTTTTTAGCCACGCCCTTTTTTCCTTTTCCATCATCAATCAACCTTATTTTGTACACAATGGTCAGCCTTTCCTCCTCCCTTTTTCTTCTCTACATCAATCAATTCAGTCGAGTCATAATTTTTATTTTTAAAATTTTTAGGATTTACATATAAGTTAAATTGAATGAAAAATAAAAGAATTAGAAATCTTAAGTGTCAATAGGGTAATTTTCGATGACTTGCATCCAAAAATGATAAAAAATATCTTTTCCTCCAAATTTTTTTCTCCATAAGAATTCTTCCATATAACTGTTCAATAATCCCCTATTAGTCCCATAACGCTGTTTATGGTCCTGTTTAAATTTCTGCCATTGTGATTCTATTGTGTTCGTGTGCTGCCCAGTTTCTTTATTTTTGAATTCAATGCTGTGGTTTACAGTGTAGTGACGGTAACCCTCTGGCAATTTTTCAATCCCTCCATATGCTTTCCAACAGTCCGAAACTATAATGGAACCTAAAACCAAATCATATAAAATAAATATTTGAAAATAAACCCGGTTCTGCATAAGTTCCTTTTTCACAATTGGGGTTGCCAAAAATAACGGTGAGATATAATGAATATAGGAATATCAGTCACACTTCGTTATCCCTACGTGCTTTTTGCAGACTTTTGCAGAAAAATTTTTTCTTCTTTACACCTCCCGCCTTGCCATTAATTACCATGAACAAACAAGATTAAATTTAGTGTAGAAAATATGTAAGCAAAAGAACACCAGGACAAAACTTGTTCGCCAAGATATCATTTGATTTGGAGGGATATCGTGAGATTTGAAGTGATTAAAAAGGTTTTTACGGAGGTCATCTGCAATACAGATTACGTGATCGATTTGTAGTATAGTACGTCAAAAATAAGTCCGTTATATGTAGCTTAAACCTCCTTAAGCAATTCGAAATCTATTTAGCGGGATATTGTCGAGGTTGGGACTCCGACAAAGTGGTCCCAACCACTTTGTCGACAAAGTTGGTAATGCAACACAGTTAAAAACGAGTCACAAAGTGGTCGTGGCACCAGCTATTGTGATGTGGCACTAGCACCAGACTATGTTGGTAATGCCAACACAGTTAAAAATGAAGAGAAGTGAGTGACTCGGAGCACGAGTCACCTTAACCAAAGAAAAGAAGTAGTGAAGCGTAGTGTTTCAATTTCAAAAACCAAAAACATCACGCACTGCACAAATTCTAAATTCTAATAAATCACTTCAAAAAAAAATTCACTTCAAAAAATGACACATTCCAAACAAGTAATATTTATTCCAGAACAAATTCCAAATAACGCGGTGAAGCGCAGAAAAATGCACAGGCAAGCCAACGCAATTTGATCCGTAAAATAAATAAATTATAAGGCTTGACTGCTGCCTTAAATAGAGATTACAAGAGGGTGGGCCTTGGCAATAAAACGAAAGATATCATGGATTTAATTCCCCTTATTGTTTTCTACTGCGTTTTTGCTCGTTTATTTTAATTTTCCAAAAATAAATTCAAAATTACATGTTCAGAAAAACTGCAATTTGAAGCTGGCATAAATAAATCATTCCATGTGGCATTAAATTTATATATTGGTTTATCATTTTGTATTACCATTGTTCGCCCTGATTTCATAGCAAATGTAAGACAATTGCTGTTGTAATTAACATAATATTATATATTTTATTAATAGTTCAATGAAAAGCTGGTTAAATCGGCCATTTATTTTGAGTTCTCCCATGAACTTTGATTTAAATTTCAGGTATTTCGCTGACATCTTATACATATAATCCCTTATTTAATTTCTTAAACCTATACTTAGATAAGAAAGAGTTTACTAAAAGTTTAGCCACGGGCAGGATTGAACCTGTGACCTTCTCATAGTTATTGCTAGGTGCGTTTGCTCACCACATAGAGGAGCTCTACCACTGAGACACCGGGGCATCGACTAATACTTTTTTCCCTTCTTAGATCGTTTAACTCCCGCCTAAGCGTTTAATTGCTGCTAGGTGAATCATCCTTACAGATAGAAAAAGCTGTCTTATTGTTCTCTACAATTAGCTTTAATTATTATTAGAGTCCGGATTTTTATTGAAATAAATTCGCCAAATATGGCCATAAAATATTGAAATAAACTGCCAAAATATTGACAAAAAATGGCAAAAAATTGCGAAATATTGAAATAAATCATGGCTTATTCATTAGTAAAAATCAAAAAAAATAATGAATTTTAGAAAAAAACGTCTTTAAAATTGCATATTTGATTTATACTTCGATAAACTGAGCATTTTTACTGTTGTGCATTTTTAGATGGGCTAAATGGGTATGGGACATTTTGGTGATTATCTTCAGTGGGACATTTTATGGGGTTTAGTTCAGCGGGACAATTTGGGGATTTTTGTTCGGGGGGCGTTTTGGGGATGCCCGCTTCAATATAGGCTCTTTTGACGATTTTTTGGCTGATTTTGCAAGAATAAGCCAAAATTCGCGCTTTTCAGCGCCGCAGGCAAAATTTTTTAGAATTTTGGAAGGTCATGAAGCCAAATTTCTTCATTTTTTTCATAAAATTTATGAAAAATTCCAAAATTTTGGTAAAAATATGCAGAAATATTGAAATAATTTGCAAAAAGTACATAATATTGAAATAACGGGAAAATTGGCAAAATATTGAAATATATTGAAATAAAGCTTTGTTCAGAATCATAATATCGAAAAACTAAGAGCATATTTGGGCTCCTCTCGATAAAGTATGTTTGCAAAAAAAATATTTATTTCAATAAAAATCCGGACTCTAATTATTATGAATATATTTATGAATTAACCGAATTTGATGCGTCAAAAATCCAAATCCCCAATTAGGACCATCAATCTTTTAAAATAAATTTATTTAGCTCAGAGAATTTTATGTATAAATGAGGCTGGTTACTTACTGGGCAAACAAGAATTCTTGCTTCTGAACAATTCAATGGATTCTGAAGCAAATTTATTGCATTTTGTATCGTTTCACTCAATAGTGTAAGTTTTTGAGAATTGTTTTGTTTTGTATGAATCCGTCGTTCTTTTGATAAATCGCTAATTATCTAGAAAGCAATAATATTTAGATTAATGTTAGAAGTTTATAGAGACGTCCGAGACCGAAAATTTTCCAAGACTCAAGACCAAGACCCAAGACCAAGACTACACCCCAAGACCAAGACCCAAGACCAAGACTTGACTCCAAGACTCAAGACCAAAAATTATCAAGACTCAAGACAATTTTTAGGTTCCATAAGTCAAATTTTTGGTTTATTTTTTGTTATTTTGACATGATCACAGTCAAATCCAGCACATTCGCCTATAATTTCGAAAAATCTATGCGAAATTCAAGGAATGTATCAGAAATTCAAAGAATTTTGGGGAATTTATCCGGGTGGAAAATCAATGAAATATATTATTTCAGAGTATTTGGGTAGATTAAAATGCTATTGAGCGATAACAAGGATTAGGAGAGATAACCGTGGGATTTTGTGGATTTTGAGGGATGTCGGGGGATTCGGAATTATCGAGGGATTAAGGAGGATATAGAGGTTTAAAGGGGAATTCGGGTGAATTAAGAGGGATCAACAGGAATATTATGAAGTATCGTCTTGCGCCGCAGGCGAAAATTTTTACGATTTGTAGGAATCTTACCCCAAAAATCTTCTCTTCCCATCGCCGCAGGCGAAAATTTTGAAAATTTCGGAAGGTCAAGAAGCCAGAATTCTACCTTTTCCAGCGCCGCAGGCGAAAATTTTGAGAAGTTTGGAAGATTCTAAGCCAGAATTCTCCCTTTTCCTGCGCCGCAGGCGAAAATTTTGAGAATTTTAGAAGGATATGAGGCCAGATTTCTTCCATTTTGGAAATAAAATAAGGAAACTAAAAAAGTTCAATCCTTAGGGATGTAAGTTTAGATAAGCCCAAAAAAGTCGAGACCAAGACCAAGACTACACCCCAAGACCAAGACCAAGACCGAAAAAAACCCAAGAAAAGTCTTGAGTCAAGACTCAAGACCAAGAGTCTCGGACGTCTCTAGAAGTTTATAAACGTGACTTTTAATGAAAAACATGAAAAAAAATTATATGTGTAACTATATACTATAAATTATGCTAACTAGCTTGATTTTTCTTGATATTAATTATGCCGATCCTGATAATGTATTGTATGTTTTGAATTAATTTTTGACTGTGATTTGTTATGTTTTAAATAATTATCCCTCATGCCTACAATGTATTTTATTTTTTTCTTTTATTGATATTCAACATTTACCCACAAAATCAGCTTTGAGCCTTATACATATCTGTCACGGACTAATTTTAGTTTCGATTGAGATCGGTGAATGCGGGCTAGAAAAAAAGTCAGAAGAGAGAATTTGACCGAAGAGAGAACTGGATTGGATTTCGAGGCGAAAATGTCCGACTTCTTTATCATACAATTAGTGACCGGCGCGTGACGGGATTTTTTGCGTGATACCGCCACTGCAATCCCGCTCTTTTAGCGATTTGCGGGATTTTGCACGTGTGCGGGATGTTTCGAAATTATTCTCGCGGGATCCCGTCCCGCAGACGTTTTTAGAAGTTACTTGCATTTTGCGGGATTTCTTAGAAATGAATGATTTTGGCTCTTGGCCTCTAAACTTCAAAAAAATTTTCGCCTATGGCACTGAAAAAGTAAGAACGCTGAAACATTAAGAAATATGGCATTGTGGCGATCTAAAAATTTAAAATTTTTTTTCCGGATATTCACAAATTTTAATATCAACTATTTATTCCAGCAGATCACTCTTCCGTCTGATCACTTTCTTAGTTGATAAATTTTCCACGGCCGATATCTTTACGTAAGAAATGGTACTACACTGACTGAGACGGATCGAATAGTACATATGTGATTTAGCTTAAAATTTGCTAATTAAAAATGCGGGATTTTGCGGGAATGCGAGATTTTGCGGGATTATTCCCGCGGGAGTTACTCACGCTGAGAATTTTAAAGGTTACTCTCGCATGCGGGATCCCGCAAATACGATTTTGCCGGTCACTACATACAATAAGTAGTGGCTGTAAGTCTTAAAGCTCATTTGAAAAAGATTTTTGATCCGATTAACAACTTTTATGGGAAAGGAGAGAACAAATATAAGAATTTGTGGTCATATAAAGGATAAGTACTATCAATTGTTTTTATAATTTTTTTGTAAGATCAAACCTGCGTATATATTAAATGTTTTTGTTTATCATTCCTTGCTAAATTATAGTTATACAAGTTCCTAAGATATAAATATTTCTGTGCAAGTGTCATTTGCAAATATGCCTCCTGCAATTTTATAAATTCAAACAAAAATTTATAGCAGTCTAAGATAGTGTTCTGCTTATGGTTATTCCCGTAATCTCTAATACCTAAAGATATACAAAAAATTTCGGTATCGAGAATGATGACATAAGATTTCCAAACCGTGTTCAGCTGAGATATCTAGGGGAACGGTCACTTAAGGTTTATGCTACATTTAAATTGACTAAAATTGATTATCCATATTGAGGAGTTAAGGCTATATGTGAGATAATAAAGATATGGGACGATTAATAAAAATTAAAAGTATATAATTTGCGTAAAGATTAAGTGTGCTTTAAACAGCTGATCTAAATAGGCAATTTGTTATTCCTCTTAAAGTTTGAGAGGAACAACAATCATTAACTGAATTTGTTAATGATTAAGGAATATTGATAAAATTTAGTATATTTAAATGATTTTTAATGTTAGAAAGTTTTTAAAATCTTGTTATCCTCGGGCTTCATTCTCGAGTTCAATTTACCCCCCAGCCATGGCCTTATTTTCTGTTTTTTCAGAAAACCCCGACTTCAAACAGAATTTAATTCTGACAAAAATTCCAAAAATCTTATGAGCGCTTTCAAGAACCAACTTTTCAGTGAAAAAATTTCCAGTGCTCCTACTTTAAGAATTCCTACACCTCCACACATAAGATTTACATAAATTAATAGAATTTAAATTACAAATTTACCGTGCTTACTCTTTTGTCATGTTTTATTTTATTATTATATTTTAGGACATGATTATAATTACAAATGGCCTTTGAGGAATGAATGCTCGTTATTGTACTACTTTGTTGTTTAATATATAGTATATAGATAAATATAAAATTTGAAAAAATAAATAAAAGCATTAATTTATTGAGGTTAAATATTTTGTAATCATTTTTGCCTAAATCTGGATATTGTCCTTTCTTTCCCTCAATCTCAGTTCCAACTGTTAAATTGTCGTTAACATTTAAATTAATTTTACGATATTTGATCCATTTGCTTAATAATAACGGTGAAAGAGGGAAGAATGCTGCAAACTTCATTTAATTAAATTTATTATTTGTTCTAAAATTGTTAAATTTGTTTTTACTATGTACAGATAAAAGTAATTTATGCTTTTTTCTTATTCTTCAAATCAAACTCTTGATCAAATTTCTTTTAATCTAAGTTAATAAGAAAAAAAATCAAAATTTTTGATCGATTCAAAAAATTTGACTGAATTCTAATAAAAATTTAGACCTGACTTCACTTTATAGGCCTGATCCCGATTTACTTATATAAGTCATTCGAAAGCCATTCGAAAGAGCTCTGTGAGTTAAGTCGAACGACACCAAAATTAGCACTATAAGGGTAGTAAGCTCAATTTTAGGGTAAAAAATCGATTTTACAAATAATACCTCATGTGAAAAAGCAAGTGTAAAGATAAATTTAAAAAAATTTGAGCTACCATATTTATCGATTCTAGGAAAAAATGAAAAGAATTAGACTTATATGGTTTAGGTATCCTTTTTTAGCCACGCCCCTTTTTCCTTTTCCATCATCAATCAAACTTAATATGTACAGTTCGGTCTGCCTTTTTTCTTCCTCGATTTCACTCAATTTTCCCTGTGGCATGTTCAATGAGAAACATTAATAAAGAAAAGATTAATTTTTCTGTCCAATTTCACCAAGTAAAACTTAACATTTGAATCAATACTCTTTTGAATGGCAATAAGTACCCAGGTCTGCCTTTTTGAAACAATGGTCTCCGGTAATTCTGTGTGTTTACTATCATATTTGTCTCAAAATACTGACCATTTTACCTTTTTAGACATTTTTGACCCCTGTAATTCTTCTCAGAGATATCAACGACCGATGCTGACCGACTCAGGTTGGTGAGTTAATCTATTTCCTCACTGACCTTTTTCTACATCTTCAGCTGAATTTATTGATGGGTGAGAAGTACAAGAAGTAAAAGAAAAAGGATGCAAAAGGAAAAAAAGGCGTGGCTAGAAAAAGGATACGTAAACCATATAAGTTCCACAAAATTAAACTTATAAAATAAGTTATTTATGAAAAGAAAAATATAAATTATTTGTTCAGTGAATAGGAAGCGAACACAATATTAAATCATTACAGACTTTAGTCACCACTCAACCAATCGCTCATACAATGAAGAATGAAAGGAATTAAATATATTTCTTTCACTTTTCCTAGTAACACCAAGTACGAGAAGTACGAGCTTGTACTTAGGCCTCGTACCTCGTACTTTTCACTTTTTTTGGCCTCGTACATGAACTCGTACTCGTACTTCGTACCAGGTACGAGTACGAATTTTAGTACGAGCTTCGAAGCACTGCCCATATCTCACTTCAGTGTCGAGATCTAAATAAAGGAAATCATAAGAGCATTATTTATTATAAATATTATTATCGCTATTTATTATTACAAATCGTCTAAAAATAAAAACAACGGTTACAGTATTGAAACCGAGAAAAATATAGGTGGAGCTATAATTTTTTGGAGGAGTGAATAATAATTTATTTGATAACAAATTAATATAATATTTTATTATAATTAATTTATTAACCCTTAATATTATATAAAAAGACAAGTTTTAATAATAGTATGAAAACTCTTGTAAAAATGCAATTGATCTTTACGCACTCTTTTCTTCCGTTTTCCTGACATAATTATGATAAAAGTAAAACAAAAGCTAAAAATATTAAAATTTCTTTTTTAGATTTTTATCTGCTTTTTGCATTTGATGAACTCTTGCATCAAAAAGCCCACTAACTGACTGAATACGTCTTTGTTTCTAAAACATACCAATCTTGTAGAAATATAACTAGCTGTGATCTAATCAGAGTATATTTGAGAAATGCATTTAAAAAGCCGAATGAAATAAGTACAATTTGTATTTCACGATATTGGGCTTTTACGTATCTGAAAAAAGATGGCGGTGAAAAACAGAAAAAACCCGAACTAAAACTTAAGTACATAGAAGCAAAAGAACATGTTTGTCTAGATGCCTCTGAACTAGAGATAGGACCGTATCATACTACGGCCATATTTTTCGGTATTTATCGGTATTCCGTATCGATAGTACGGTACGGAATAGTGATGGGCAAAGTTCCAGTTCCGGAACTAATTAGTTCTAGTTCCAGTTCCAGAACTAGTTTGGAACTAAAACTACGGAACAAGTAAATGCCTGGAACTAGTTTGAAACTGAAACTACGGAACTAGTAAATGCTGGAACTAGCTTTGGAACTAATTCTTGGGGGTATATTTTTGACTTAGAAATTTTCCTTATAAATTTTCAAAATTTTCGCCTGCGGCGCTGAAAAAGTGGATTTTTTCGCCTCTTAATCCTCCAGTTTATCCTCCAATTTCCTTAAAACTCCCGATATCACTCAAAATCCTCATATAACCCAGATATCGCCACAAATATCCCCAGATATCCTTTTAAATCCCTTAATCCCTTCAAATCTTCTGATCTCCCCGTTCTATTACGTAAAAATTTTTTATGTGAAAATCCCGAAATCCCACGGGATTCCGCTAAATTTTAGAACGGATTATGGGATTTACGGGGTTAATCCCGCTGGATTCTGTCCCTCAAAAAATTTTGAAAAAATACCGTTACGGGTTCCCGTGAATTCGATTTTGCCTCACACTAAATGATAAATTATGCCTTTATTTGTTAGAATTGATAAATCTCTTCATATTCAAAAAAATTTAAAAGTTTGGAACTAGAACTAGCTTGGAGCTAGTTCCAGAACTGGAACAAAGGAATTTTAAAAATGAAGTTCCAGAACTGGAACTGGAACTAAAAAATTAAAAACCTGGTTTGGAACTGGAACTACTAAAACTAAAAACCTAGTTCTGGAACTAGGGTACTTGTGGGTTATCCCTAACCAGTTTTTGCGGACATATTTTGCGGACTGTTGTATACACAGAATGGTCAGTCTTCCTCCTTTCCTCAATTTCACTCTATTTCACTATGGCATTATTTAATGAGAGGCAATAAAGAAAGGATTATTTTTAAATATAAATGACCGATTTTTAAATCATGTTTGCCTCATTGAATGGGATCCACCCTGAGTATCGACACCCAAAGTATCGACACCCAGAGTATCGACACCCAAAGTATCGAATGACCCAAAGTATCGATACCCAAAGTATCGAATGACCCAAAGTATCGAAACCATATGATCAACACCAATTTTTTCAGATTTTCAGATTATATTATTTGTTCCAAGTTATTTAAATGGCGTCATTTGTAAAATCTAATATGGGTGGAGAAAAATTAATTTACGGAGGATTCATCTACACAAAATGTAAAGATGGAAAAGATAAACGTTACTGGAGATGCGAGAATTGGAGAAGTGATAAATGTCATGGAACTGCTACAACTGATAACAACAACTCTGTTACTGTTGGCCAGGAACATAATCTTGGACCACCCTAGGACTACTAATAGTGCCGAATCTTGGCATAACTCTTTTGCCAGTATATTTCACCGCCATTCTCCGAATCCACTTAACCTTGTAAGGGCTCTACTAGATGAACAGGTTTTCTAGTTTTTTATAATCCAATAATTTTAACGGCATTTAATTAAGGTCAGAGTTGATGCTATTTCAGTAAAAATTTTGTCGGGAGAAGAAATTCCGTTATTTAGCAAACCGCAATACAAACGTGCTAATGAACGACTCCTAAACGTTTTGAGGGATCAATCGATGAGAAATCCAATTGAATATCTAACGGCCTGCTCTCATTTTATTCAATTTTAATTTATTTTTTTATTCATTTCAAGTCATATATTTGTCTTCTAGTTATTTGTCTCAGCTTTTAAATATTTTTGTAGATTTTTATTAAATAAATTTTTCATCTTATTTTAATTTTTATTGATTTAAATTTTTCTTTTTTAATATTTAGTATATTTCGTGTTGATCATCTGGTTTCGATACTTTGGGTCATTCGATACTTTGGGTGTCGATACTTTGGGTCATTCGATACTTTGGGTGTCGATACTCTGGGTGTCGATACTTTGGGTGCCTACGGCATAAATTAAATATAGAGAGAAATTGACCATTATGGGGAGTAGGAAAAAATTTGATTGCCGCATTATATTAAGATAGCGCCCTATCAGTCTATGTTGTCTAAAATTTCGAGGAATAGGTTAAGAAACAGCCCCAGACCCATTGAGACGTGTCTTAAACATGAAGAAGTGTTACGGAAACATACCCCAACATCTAAACACTAAGAAAAATCCAAATTTTTTTATACAACTTATAAACTGGTGTAGAACCAAAATAAGATGTTGATTTTTATTTAGATTTAGATTTTTATCAGAATAAAAATTTTTCTAAGCAAACTATGTCAAATAAATTAACGAAAAACATTCTATGATATATATAGCTTTTCGTTACATTAATCAAGTCTGTTACATTAATCGAGTCTGTTTTCATCAGTGCAAAACGGCCATGGCGTATGAACCAGTCAAAATTGCGGAAAAAGCGATGTCTTATAAAAAAACTTCCATAAAATGGTTGATGATGTAATTCTATGTTCATTTGGCACACAGTTACTGGGAGCTGTTCATATTGCTCTTAAAAAGAAATGTGGTTAAATTTCTTTCAATTATCAGGGTACGGCCCAATTAGGCGCGCGGCCAAGTAGGCGCAAAGTCATAACTTGCTTCAAAATTTCCGAATCTTACCAAATTTGGTATTAAACGATTCCTCTCATCGAGCTAAAGAGATTGGTACTAAAATTGTTAAGGTCCATAAATTTTTCAGGTAGTTATGGCTTTGCGCCTACTTGGCCGCGCTCCTACTTGGGCGTGTCCCCAATTATCAATATGTCAGCGACCAAATACATTTAGAACAAGTATAATTTGGCCGGCCAAATCGAATGGTATATATTTTTAGTTCCGATCTTGGTGTAGCTATATATAGCGACCCCGTGTATATTTAGCTTCGCTCCTTGGCAAGGTTCTGGGCGAGGACTGAGACGAGGTTCCGAGGGCCGAGATCAACAAAATCGAGGTTTGAAATGGAGCGAGGACCTCGGCCTCGGTGACGCCCGACCTCGACAAAAAATTCATTTGGGTACTTAAAGCAAACAATAGAATAAACTTATCGGGGTCAATATATTACGTGGGGGCCTATAAATTCATATTGCGCTTACAAAATATTTCAAACTAATATTTGATAAAATAAAATTTGATCAAATATTTAGTTTTCCTACGTCAAATATTAGTTTTGTACGATCCAGATTTGGTTCGAAATTTCGATTTCCCTGGATCTCTGATTCTAGAAGATTTTCTAGTCGTTAGTTCGAGCAAAAGCCCAACTGAACCTAACATAACAAAAATTTTATTTTCCAATTTTATAAAAATTTTTTTTGATTTTATTTAGGTTAAATTTCTTTCAATTATCAATATGTCAGCGACCTTTCTTTTGATTTCGATTTCAAAGATGTTGAAAAATATTTTTAATTTCGATATTTTTGGTTTTCTTTCGATTTTCGAAGATCTTTTTGTTTCGAAACATCATGGCCCAATCTCTACATCGTACTATATAAACTATTGTAAAGCCACACCTGCAAGAAGTTGAAAAATAGCAAATTCGCTTCCGTCAACATCAATTATAAGTAAATCAATTACTGATTTGTCATTATAATATTGAAAGAAGTCAAAAAATCCAATAGATAGTTCATTGAAGTTGTTGTCGAATTGACTTTTTCCTGTTAATGAAAAACATAAAACTCGATTCAAAAACTAATCAGAATCTACCATGTTTTAAGAAATTATAACGCCACATAAATATTCAAAAAGGTAAATTTAATGGAAGTGGCGATATAATTTCTTAATCGTAAAAAAACGATGCTTAAAATATTTTTCAAATATATCGAGTATATAATGTCTAATTGTGCTCCAAGAATCATAACGAACGTGTACGCCATTAATAATATCATAACTAAAGTTCGAAATTATAAGGAAATCCATATTTTTTCCTGGTTTGTTTGGATCTGAAACGTGATTCCTCATTCGAATGAGCTCCCCGAGCTGAGTCGAACGACACCAAAATCAACGAAATCTGACTTGATTTGACAATGATATGACTGTTTGTTTTTATCCCCTACATAGGGTTGTCGAATTGAGAAAACGGAAGAAATATGCTTACTTTCCTGTTATCGGGAGCATACGGTTTTTTGAGTATCGTTTCGTTACGAAACACTTTTTTATTTTTTATGTTTCATTACGAAACACCTGTGATTTTGCAACGAAACGTAACAATTTTTCCTAAACTAAGGCCAAAGTCTAAAAAATTTACCATTTGTTAAAAAAATTCGGCTTCTTGGCCTTCCAAAATTCGGAAATTTTTGCCTGCGGTAAGAAAACGGAAGAGATATGCTTAAAATTTAAAAAAGATGCCGAAGAATTTGGGCATGAGATGTTTGGGTTAAAATGGATATCGAGTTTATAGACGAGTTAAGGAGGGGATTAAGAGGACGGGATATAGATGGTGTAGTAAGGTATACACCAGGGGTGGCGCAATTGCTAAAAAATACGAGACAAGATATTCACGAGATACGAGATTCTCAAAAAAATACGAGAACGAGATAAAACAGATACGAGATCTCTCAAAAATACGAGATTTCACGAGATACGAGACACGAGACTAACGTATCCCTGATCAGTAGGCTTTGAAAGATTAATATAGTCAAGCATTCGGTGTATATAGGTGGATTAAGGGATATCAGTGAATTTGAAGGATTATTTGATTCAATATTCGGAGGCTAAGGTTGATAAAGGATTAAGGGGGATATCGAGGGACAAAAATATCCAGGAACCAAGAGAATTCCGTATAATAATGTCACTTTATCCTCCGATTTCCTCTTCGAATCCGACTTTTTACATAATCCACTGTGGTAATTAATATGTAGGGATATCGAGAGAATTTGAGTTAATCCTCCGATATCAACAAAAACCAGTTTTCTTCTTTTCAAGCGCCGCAGGCGAAAATTTTGAGAATTTTGAAAGGCCAACAAGCCAGATTACTTCCTTTTTCAGCGCCGCAGTCGAAAATTTCGAGAATTTTGGAAACCCAATGAGTTGACATTTTATCTAAAAGATTGAAAATATCTCGTGTCTCGTGGCAAAATACGAGATACGAGACCTCTGAAAAACACAAGATTTCACGAGATACGCGCCACCCCTGCCATACACTACAGCGTCCTCACTGACCTTTTTCTACATCTTCAGCTGAATTTATTGATGGGTGAGAAGTACAAGAAGTAAAAGAAAAAGGATGCAAAAGGAAAAAAAGGCGTGGCTAGAAAAAGGATACGTAAACCATATAAGTTCCACAAAATTAAACTTATAAAATAAGTTATTTATGAAAAGAAAAATATAAATTATTTGTTCAGTGAATAGGAAGCGAACACAATATTAAATCATTACAGACTTTAGTCACCACTCAACCAATCGCTCATACAATGAAGAATGAAAGGAATTAAATATATTTCTTTCACTTTTCCTAGTAACACCAAGTACGAGAAGTACGAGCTTGTACTTAGGCCTCGTACCTCGTACTTTTCACTTTTTTTGGCCTCGTACATGAACTCGTACTCGTACTTCGTACCAGGTACGAGTACGAATTTTAGTACGAGCTTCGAAGCACTGCCCATATCTCACTTCAGTGTCGAGATCTAAATAAAGGAAATCATAAGAGCATTATTTATTATAAATATTATTATCGCTATTTATTATTACAAATCGTCTAAAAATAAAAACAACGGTTACAGTATTGAAACCGAGAAAAATATAGGTGGAGCTATAATTTTTTGGAGGAGTGAATAATAATTTATTTGATAACAAATTAATATAATATTTTATTATAATTAATTTATTAACCCTTAATATTATATAAAAAGACAAGTTTTAATAATAGTATGAAAACTCTTGTAAAAATGCAATTGATCTTTACGCACTCTTTTCTTCCGTTTTCCTGACATAATTATGATAAAAGTAAAACAAAAGCTAAAAATATTAAAATTTCTTTTTTAGATTTTTATCTGCTTTTTGCATTTGATGAACTCTTGCATCAAAAAGCCCACTAACTGACTGAATACGTCTTTGTTTCTAAAACATACCAATCTTGTAGAAATATAACTAGCTGTGATCTAATCAGAGTATATTTGAGAAATGCATTTAAAAAGCCGAATGAAATAAGTACAATTTGTATTTCACGATATTGGGCTTTTACGTATCTGAAAAAAGATGGCGGTGAAAAACAGAAAAAAACCCGAACTAAAACTTAAGTACATAGAAGCAAAAGAACATGTTTGTCTAGATGCCTCTGAACTAGAGATAGGACCGTATCATACTACGGCCATATTTTTCGGTATTTATCGGTATTCCGTATCGATAGTACGGTACGGAATAGTGATGGGCAAAGTTCCAGTTCCGGAACTAATTAGTTCTAGTTCCAGTTCCAGAACTAGTTTGGAACTAAAACTACGGAACAAGTAAATGCCTGGAACTAGTTTGAAACTGAAACTACGGAACTAGTAAATGCTGGAACTAGCTTTGGAACTAATTCTTGGGGGTATATTTTTGACTTAGAAATTTTCCTTATAAATTTTCAAAATTTTCGCCTGCGGCGCTGAAAAAGTGGATTTTTTTCGCCTCTTAATCCTCCAGTTTATCCTCCAATTTCCTTAAAACTCCCGATATCACTCAAAATCCTCATATAACCCAGATATCGCCACAAATATCCCCAGATATCCTTTTAAATCCCTTAATCCCTTCAAATCTTCTGATCTCCCCGTTCTATTACGTAAAAATTTTTTATGTGAAAATCCCGAAATCCCACGGGATTCCGCTAAATTTTAGAACGGATTATGGGATTTACGGGGTTAATCCCGCTGGATTCTGTCCCTCAAAAAATTTTGAAAAAATACCGTTACGGGTTCCCGTGAATTCGATTTTGCCTCACACTAAATGATAAATTATGCCTTTATTTGTTAGAATTGATAAATCTCTTCATATTCAAAAAAATTTAAAAGTTTGGAACTAGAACTAGCTTGGAGCTAGTTCCAGAACTGGAACAAAGGAATTTTAAAAATGAAGTTCCAGAACTGGAACTGGAACTAAAAAATTAAAAACCTGGTTTGGAACTGGAACTACTAAAACTAAAAACCTAGTTCTGGAACTAGGGTACTTGTGGGTTATCCCTAACCAGTTTTTGCGGACATATTTTGCGGACTGTTGTATACACAGAATGGTCAGTCTTCCTCCTTTCCTCAATTTCACTCTATTTCACTATGGCATTATTTAATGAGAGGCAATAAAGAAAGGATTATTTTTAAATATAAATGACCGATTTTTAAATCATGTTTGCCTCATTGAATGGGATCCACCCTGAGTATCGACACCCAAAGTATCGACACCCAGAGTATCGACACCCAAAGTATCGAATGACCCAAAGTATCGATACCCAAAGTATCGAATGACCCAAAGTATCGAAACCATATGATCAACACCAATTTTTTCAGATTTTCAGATTATATTATTTGTTCCAAGTTATTTAAATGGCGTCATTTGTAAAATCTAATATGGGTGGAGAAAAATTAATTTACGGAGGATTCATCTACACAAAATGTAAAGATGGAAAAGATAAACGTTACTGGAGATGCGAGAATTGGAGAAGTGATAAATGTCATGGAACTGCTACAACTGATAACAACAACTCTGTTACTGTTGGCCAGGAACATAATCTTGGACCACCCTAGGACTACTAATAGTGCCGAATCTTGGCATAACTCTTTTGCCAGTATATTTCACCGCCATTCTCCGAATCCACTTAACCTTGTAAGGGCTCTACTAGATGAACAGGTTTTCTAGTTTTTTATAATCCAATAATTTTAACGGCATTTAATTAAGGTCAGAGTTGATGCTATTTCAGTAAAAATTTTGTCGGGAGAAGAAATTCCGTTATTTAGCAAACCGCAATACAAACGTGCTAATGAACGACTCCTAAACGTTTTGAGGGATCAATCGATGAGAAATCCAATTGAATATCTAACGGCCTGCTCTCATTTTATTCAATTTTAATTTATTTTTTATTCATTTCAAGTCATATATTTGTCTTCTAGTTATTTGTCTCAGCTTTTAAATATTTTTGTAGATTTTTATTAAATAAATTTTTCATCTTATTTTAATTTTTATTGATTTAAATTTTTCTTTTTTAATATTTAGTATATTTCGTGTTGATCATCTGGTTTCGATACTTTGGGTCATTCGATACTTTGGGTGTCGATACTTTGGGTCATTCGATACTTTGGGTGTCGATACTCTGGGTGTCGATACTTTGGGTGCCTACGGCATAAATTAAATATAGAGAGAAATTGACCATTATGGGGAGTAGGAAAAAATTTGATTGCCGCATTATATTAAGATAGCGCCCTATCAGTCTATGTTGTCTAAAATTTCGAGGAATAGGTTAAGAAACAGCCCCAGACCCATTGAGACGTGTCTTAAACATGAAGAAGTGTTACGGAAACATACCCCAACATCTAAACACTAAGAAAAATCCAAATTTTTTTATACAACTTATAAACTGGTGTAGAACCAAAATAAGATGTTGATTTTTATTTAGATTTAGATTTTTATCAGAATAAAAATTTTTCTAAGCAAACTATGTCAAATAAATTAACGAAAAACATTCTATGATATATATAGCTTTTCGTTACATTAATCAAGTCTGTTACATTAATCGAGTCTGTTTTCATCAGTGCAAAACGGCCATGGCGTATGAACCAGTCAAAATTGCGGAAAAAGCGATGTCTTATAAAAAAACTTCCATAAAATGGTTGATGATGTAATTCTATGTTCATTTGGCACACAGTTACTGGGAGCTGTTCATATTGCTCTTAAAAAGAAATGTGGTTAAATTTCTTTCAATTATCAGGGTACGGCCCAATTAGGCGCGCGGCCAAGTAGGCGCAAAGTCATAACTTGCTTCAAAATTTCCGAATCTTACCAAATTTGGTATTAAACGATTCCTCTCATCGAGCTAAAGAGATTGGTACTAAAATTGTTAAGGTCCATAAATTTTTCAGGTAGTTATGGCTTTGCGCCTACTTGGCCGCGCTCCTACTTGGGCGTGTCCCCAATTATCAATATGTCAGCGACCAAATACATTTAGAACAAGTATAATTTGGCCGGCCAAATCGAATGGTATATATTTTTAGTTCCGATCTTGGTGTAGCTATATATAGCGACCCCGTGTATATTTAGCTTCGCTCCTTGGCAAGGTTCTGGGCGAGGACTGAGACGAGGTTCCGAGGGCCGAGATCAACAAAATCGAGGTTTGAAATGGAGCGAGGACCTCGGCCTCGGTGACGCCCGACCTCGACAAAAAATTCATTTGGGTACTTAAAGCAAACAATAGAATAAACTTATCGGGGTCAATATATTACGTGGGGGCCTATAAATTCATATTGCGCTTACAAAATATTTCAAACTAATATTTGATAAAATAAAATTTGATCAAATATTTAGTTTTCCTACGTCAAATATTAGTTTTGTACGATCCAGATTTGGTTCGAAATTTCGATTTCCCTGGATCTCTGATTCTAGAAGATTTTCTAGTCGTTAGTTCGAGCAAAAGCCCAACTGAACCTAACATAACAAAAATTTTATTTTCCAATTTTATAAAAATTTTTTTGATTTTATTTAGGTTAAATTTCTTTCAATTATCAATATGTCAGCGACCTTTCTTTTGATTTCGATTTCAAAGATGTTGAAAAATATTTTTAATTTCGATATTTTTGGTTTTCTTTCGATTTTCGAAGATCTTTTTGTTTCGAAACATCATGGCCCAATCTCTACATCGTACTATATAAACTATTGTAAAGCCACACCTGCAAGAAGTTGAAAAATAGCAAATTCGCTTCCGTCAACATCAATTATAAGTAAATCAATTACTGATTTGTCATTATAATATTGAAAGAAGTCAAAAAATCCAATAGATAGTTCATTGAAGTTGTTGTCGAATTGACTTTTTCCTGTTAATGAAAAACATAAAACTCGATTCAAAAACTAATCAGAATCTACCATGTTTTAAGAAATTATAACGCCACATAAATATTCAAAAAGGTAAATTTAATGGAAGTGGCGATATAATTTCTTAATCGTAAAAAAACGATGCTTAAAATATTTTTCAAATATATCGAGTATATAATGTCTAATTGTGCTCCAAGAATCATAACGAACGTGTACGCCATTAATAATATCATAACTAAAGTTCGAAATTATAAGGAAATCCATATTTTTTCCTGGTTTGTTTGGATCTGAAACGTGATTCCTCATTCGAATGAGCTCCCCGAGCTGAGTCGAACGACACCAAAATCAACGAAATCTGACTTGATTTGACAATGATATGACTGTTTGTTTTTATCCCCTACATAGGGTTGTCGAATTGAGAAAACGGAAGAAATATGCTTACTTTCCTGTTATCGGGAGCATACGGTTTTTTGAGTATCGTTTCGTTACGAAACACTTTTTTATTTTTTATGTTTCATTACGAAACACCTGTGATTTTGCAACGAAACGTAACAATTTTTCCTAAACTAAGGCCAAAGTCTAAAAAATTTACCATTTGTTAAAAAATTCGGCTTCTTGGCCTTCCAAAATTCGGAAATTTTTGCCTGCGGTAAGAAAACGGAAGAGATATGCTTAAAATTTAAAAAAGATGCCGAAGAATTTGGGCATGAGATGTTTGGGTTAAAATGGATATCGAGTTTATAGACGAGTTAAGGAGGGGATTAAGAGGACGGGATATAGATGGTGTAGTAAGGTATACACCAGGGGTGGCGCAATTGCTAAAAAATACGAGACAAGATATTCACGAGATACGAGATTCTCAAAAAATACGAGAACGAGATAAAACAGATACGAGATCTCTCAAAAATACGAGATTTCACGAGATACGAGACACGAGACTAACGTATCCCTGATCAGTAGGCTTTGAAAGATTAATATAGTCAAGCATTCGGTGTATATAGGTGGATTAAGGGATATCAGTGAATTTGAAGGATTATTTGATTCAATATTCGGAGGCTAAGGTTGATAAAGGATTAAGGGGGATATCGAGGGACAAAAATATCCAGGAACCAAGAGAATTCCGTATAATAATGTCACTTTATCCTCCGATTTCCTCTTCGAATCCGACTTTTTACATAATCCACTGTGGTAATTAATATGTAGGGATATCGAGAGAATTTGAGTTAATCCTCCGATATCAACAAAAACCAGTTTTCTTCTTTTCAAGCGCCGCAGGCGAAAATTTTGAGAATTTTGAAAGGCCAACAAGCCAGATTACTTCCTTTTTCAGCGCCGCAGTCGAAAATTTCGAGAATTTTGGAAACCCAATGAGTTGACATTTTATCTAAAAGATTGAAAATATCTCGTGTCTCGTGGCAAAATACGAGATACGAGACCTCTGAAAAACACAAGATTTCACGAGATACGCGCCACCCCTGCCATACACTACAGCGTCCTCACTGACCTTTTTCTACATCTTCAGCTGAATTTATTGATGGGTGAGAAGTACAAGAAGTAAAAGAAAAAGGATGCAAAAGGAAAAAAGGCGTGGCTAGAAAAAGGATACGTAAACCATATAAGTTCCACAAAATTAAACTTATAAAATAAGTTATTTATGAAAAGAAAAATATAAATTATTTGTTCAGTGAATAGGAAGCGAACACAATATTAAATCATTACAGACTTTAGTCACCACTCAACCAATCGCTCATACAATGAAGAATGAAAGGAATTAAATATATTTCTTTCACTTTTCCTAGTAACACCAAGTACGAGAAGTACGAGCTTGTACTTAGGCCTCGTACCTCGTACTTTTCACTTTTTTTGGCCTCGTACATGAACTCGTACTCGTACTTCGTACCAGGTACGAGTACGAATTTTAGTACGAGCTTCGAAGCACTGCCCATATCTCACTTCAGTGTCGAGATCTAAATAAAGGAAATCATAAGAGCATTATTTATTATAAATATTATTATCGCTATTTATTATTACAAATCGTCTAAAAATAAAAACAACGGTTACAGTATTGAAACCGAGAAAAATATAGGTGGAGCTATAATTTTTTGGAGGAGTGAATAATAATTTATTTGATAACAAATTAATATAATATTTTATTATAATTAATTTATTAACCCTTAATATTATATAAAAAGACAAGTTTTAATAATAGTATGAAAACTCTTGTAAAAATGCAATTGATCTTTACGCACTCTTTTCTTCCGTTTTCCTGACATAATTATGATAAAAGTAAAACAAAAGCTAAAAATATTAAAATTTCTTTTTTAGATTTTTATCTGCTTTTTGCATTTGATGAACTCTTGCATCAAAAAGCCCACTAACTGACTGAATACGTCTTTGTTTCTAAAACATACCAATCTTGTAGAAATATAACTAGCTGTGATCTAATCAGAGTATATTTGAGAAATGCATTTAAAAAGCCGAATGAAATAAGTACAATTTGTATTTCACGATATTGGGCTTTTACGTATCTGAAAAAAGATGGCGGTGAAAAACAGAAAAAACCCGAACTAAAACTTAAGTACATAGAAGCAAAAGAACATGTTTGTCTAGATGCCTCTGAACTAGAGATAGGACCGTATCATACTACGGCCATATTTTTCGGTATTTATCGGTATTCCGTATCGATAGTACGGTACGGAATAGTGATGGGCAAAGTTCCAGTTCCGGAACTAATTAGTTCTAGTTCCAGTTCCAGAACTAGTTTGGAACTAAAACTACGGAACAAGTAAATGCCTGGAACTAGTTTGAAACTGAAACTACGGAACTAGTAAATGCTGGAACTAGCTTTGGAACTAATTCTTGGGGGTATATTTTTGACTTAGAAATTTTCCTTAGAAATTTTCAAAATTTTCGCCTGCGGCGCTGAAAAAGTGGATTTTTTTCGCCTCTTAATCCTCCAGTTTATCCTCCAATTTCCTTAAAACTCCCGATATCACTCAAAATCCTCATATAACCCAGATATCGCCACAAATATCCCCAGATATCCTTTTAAATCCCTTAATCCCTTCAAATCTTCTGATCTCCCCGTTCTATTACGTAAAAATTTTTTATGTGAAAATCCCGAAATCCCACGGGATTCCGCTAAATTTTAGAACGGATTATGGGATTTACGGGGTTAATCCCGCTGGATTCTGTCCCTCAAAAAATTTTGAAAAAATACCGTTACGGGTTCCCGTGAATTCGATTTTGCCTCACACTAAATGATAAATTATGCCTTTATTTGTTAGAATTGATAAATCTCTTCATATTCAAAAAAATTTAAAAGTTTGGAACTAGAACTAGCTTGGAGCTAGTTCCAGAACTGGAACAAAGGAATTTTAAAAATGAAGTTCCAGAACTGGAACTGGAACTAAAAAATTAAAAACCTGGTTTGGAACTGGAACTACTAAAACTAAAAACCTAGTTCTGGAACTAGGGTACTTGTGGGTTATCCCTAACCAGTTTTTGCGGACATATTTTGCGGACTGTTGTATACACAGAATGGTCAGTCTTCCTCCTTTCCTCAATTTCACTCTATTTCACTATGGCATTATTTAATGAGAGGCAATAAAGAAAGGATTATTTTTAAATATAAATGACCGATTTTTAAATCATGTTTGCCTCATTGAATGGGATCCACCCTGAGTATCGACACCCAAAGTATCGACACCCAGAGTATCGACACCCAAAGTATCGAATGACCCAAAGTATCGATACCCAAAGTATCGAATGACCCAAAGTATCGAAACCATATGATCAACACCAATTTTTTCAGATTTTCAGATTATATTATTTGTTCCAAGTTATTTAAATGGCGTCATTTGTAAAATCTAATATGGGTGGAGAAAAATTAATTTACGGAGGATTCATCTACACAAAATGTAAAGATGGAAAAGATAAACGTTACTGGAGATGCGAGAATTGGAGAAGTGATAAATGTCATGGAACTGCTACAACTGATAACAACAACTCTGTTACTGTTGGCCAGGAACATAATCTTGGACCACCCTAGGACTACTAATAGTGCCGAATCTTGGCATAACTCTTTTGCCAGTATATTTCACCGCCATTCTCCGAATCCACTTAACCTTGTAAGGGCTCTACTAGATGAACAGGTTTTCTAGTTTTTTATAATCCAATAATTTTAACGGCATTTAATTAAGGTCAGAGTTGATGCTATTTCAGTAAAAATTTTGTCGGGAGAAGAAATTCCGTTATTTAGCAAACCGCAATACAAACGTGCTAATGAACGACTCCTAAACGTTTTGAGGGATCAATCGATGAGAAATCCAATTGAATATCTAACGGCCTGCTCTCATTTTATTCAATTTTAATTTATTTTTTTATTCATTTCAAGTCATATATTTGTCTTCTAGTTATTTGTCTCAGCTTTTAAATATTTTTGTAGATTTTTATTAAATAAATTTTTCATCTTATTTTAATTTTTATTGATTTAAATTTTTCTTTTTTAATATTTAGTATATTTCGTGTTGATCATCTGGTTTCGATACTTTGGGTCATTCGATACTTTGGGTGTCGATACTTTGGGTCATTCGATACTTTGGGTGTCGATACTCTGGGTGTCGATACTTTGGGTGCCTACGGCATAAATTAAATATAGAGAGAAATTGACCATTATGGGGAGTAGGAAAAAATTTGATTGCCGCATTATATTAAGATAGCGCCCTATCAGTCTATGTTGTCTAAAATTTCGAGGAATAGGTTAAGAAACAGCCCCAGACCCATTGAGACGTGTCTTAAACATGAAGAAGTGTTACGGAAACATACCCCAACATCTAAACACTAAGAAAAATCCAAATTTTTTTATACAACTTATAAACTGGTGTAGAACCAAAATAAGATGTTGATTTTTATTTAGATTTAGATTTTTATCAGAATAAAAATTTTTCTAAGCAAACTATGTCAAATAAATTAACGAAAAACATTCTATGATATATATAGCTTTTCGTTACATTAATCAAGTCTGTTACATTAATCGAGTCTGTTTTCATCAGTGCAAAACGGCCATGGCGTATGAACCAGTCAAAATTGCGGAAAAAGCGATGTCTTATAAAAAAACTTCCATAAAATGGTTGATGATGTAATTCTATGTTCATTTGGCACACAGTTACTGGGAGCTGTTCATATTGCTCTTAAAAAGAAATGTGGTTAAATTTCTTTCAATTATCAGGGTACGGCCCAATTAGGCGCGCGGCCAAGTAGGCGCAAAGTCATAACTTGCTTCAAAATTTCCGAATCTTACCAAATTTGGTATTAAACGATTCCTCTCATCGAGCTAAAGAGATTGGTACTAAAATTGTTAAGGTCCATAAATTTTTCAGGTAGTTATGGCTTTGCGCCTACTTGGCCGCGCTCCTACTTGGGCGTGTCCCCAATTATCAATATGTCAGCGACCAAATACATTTAGAACAAGTATAATTTGGCCGGCCAAATCGAATGGTATATATTTTTAGTTCCGATCTTGGTGTAGCTATATATAGCGACCCCGTGTATATTTAGCTTCGCTCCTTGGCAAGGTTCTGGGCGAGGACTGAGACGAGGTTCCGAGGGCCGAGATCAACAAAATCGAGGTTTGAAATGGAGCGAGGACCTCGGCCTCGGTGACGCCCGACCTCGACAAAAAATTCATTTGGGTACTTAAAGCAAACAATAGAATAAACTTATCGGGGTCAATATATTACGTGGGGGCCTATAAATTCATATTGCGCTTACAAAATATTTCAAACTAATATTTGATAAAATAAAATTTGATCAAATATTTAGTTTTCCTACGTCAAATATTAGTTTTGTACGATCCAGATTTGGTTCGAAATTTCGATTTCCCTGGATCTCTGATTCTAGAAGATTTTCTAGTCGTTAGTTCGAGCAAAAGCCCAACTGAACCTAACATAACAAAAATTTTATTTTCCAATTTTATAAAAATTTTTTTTGATTTTATTTAGGTTAAATTTCTTTCAATTATCAATATGTCAGCGACCTTTCTTTTGATTTCGATTTCAAAGATGTTGAAAAATATTTTTAATTTCGATATTTTTGGTTTTCTTTCGATTTTCGAAGATCTTTTTGTTTCGAAACATCATGGCCCAATCTCTACATCGTACTATATAAACTATTGTAAAGCCACACCTGCAAGAAGTTGAAAAATAGCAAATTCGCTTCCGTCAACATCAATTATAAGTAAATCAATTACTGATTTGTCATTATAATATTGAAAGAAGTCAAAAAATCCAATAGATAGTTCATTGAAGTTGTTGTCGAATTGACTTTTTCCTGTTAATGAAAAACATAAAACTCGATTCAAAAACTAATCAGAATCTACCATGTTTTAAGAAATTATAACGCCACATAAATATTCAAAAAGGTAAATTTAATGGAAGTGGCGATATAATTTCTTAATCGTAAAAAAACGATGCTTAAAATATTTTTCAAATATATCGAGTATATAATGTCTAATTGTGCTCCAAGAATCATAACGAACGTGTACGCCATTAATAATATCATAACTAAAGTTCGAAATTATAAGGAAATCCATATTTTTTCCTGGTTTGTTTGGATCTGAAACGTGATTCCTCATTCGAATGAGCTCCCCGAGCTGAGTCGAACGACACCAAAATCAACGAAATCTGACTTGATTTGACAATGATATGACTGTTTGTTTTTATCCCCTACATAGGGTTGTCGAATTGAGAAAACGGAAGAAATATGCTTACTTTCCTGTTATCGGGAGCATACGGTTTTTTGAGTATCGTTTCGTTACGAAACACTTTTTTATTTTTTATGTTTCATTACGAAACACCTGTGATTTTGCAACGAAACGTAACAATTTTTCCTAAACTAAGGCCAAAGTCTAAAAAATTTACCATTTGTTAAAAAATTCGGCTTCTTGGCCTTCCAAAATTCGGAAATTTTTGCCTGCGGTAAGAAAACGGAAGAGATATGCTTAAAATTTAAAAAAGATGCCGAAGAATTTGGGCATGAGATGTTTGGGTTAAAATGGATATCGAGTTTATAGACGAGTTAAGGAGGGGATTAAGAGGACGGGATATAGATGGTGTAGTAAGGTATACACCAGGGGTGGCGCAATTGCTAAAAAATACGAGACAAGATATTCACGAGATACGAGATTCTCAAAAAAATACGAGAACGAGATAAAACAGATACGAGATCTCTCAAAAATACGAGATTTCACGAGATACGAGACACGAGACTAACGTATCCCTGATCAGTAGGCTTTGAAAGATTAATATAGTCAAGCATTCGGTGTATATAGGTGGATTAAGGGATATCAGTGAATTTGAAGGATTATTTGATTCAATATTCGGAGGCTAAGGTTGATAAAGGATTAAGGGGGATATCGAGGGACAAAAATATCCAGGAACCAAGAGAATTCCGTATAATAATGTCACTTTATCCTCCGATTTCCTCTTCGAATCCGACTTTTTACATAATCCACTGTGGTAATTAATATGTAGGGATATCGAGAGAATTTGAGTTAATCCTCCGATATCAACAAAAACCAGTTTTCTTCTTTTCAAGCGCCGCAGGCGAAAATTTTGAGAATTTTGAAAGGCCAACAAGCCAGATTACTTCCTTTTTCAGCGCCGCAGTCGAAAATTTCGAGAATTTTGGAAACCCAATGAGTTGACATTTTATCTAAAAGATTGAAAATATCTCGTGTCTCGTGGCAAAATACGAGATACGAGACCTCTGAAAAACACAAGATTTCACGAGATACGCGCCACCCCTGCCATACACTACAGCGCCGCAGGCAATAATTTTGAGACTTTTGGAAGATCCTTAAGCCGCAAATAGCAGATTTTAATAAATTTCAAAGCAGAGGGTAAAAATTAAAAGAAATCTAGCCTATATCTCTGCGAGTTTTCGTCACTCGCAGAAAATTCTTATATATTTGAACTCAGCTCATCGAGACGAATCGAATGATATATACTTCGTGTTTCGATCTCGGTGGGCCTAGAATAAAGCGACCCCTTTTTGGTAAATTATAGAAAACAATCGAATCTACATTTTATCAAAAAATTAAACTTAATTGTATTTTTAAAAAACTGATTTTTTTCTTATGCTACGGGCTCTGGTTGTTTAATTTTCACTATTATTCTCACGTTTGCTATAAAATAAACAAGAAAAAATTTCCTACCTTGACTATTCCATATAGTATTTAATTTAAGATTTGCGGTATAACTATCTTCAGCTGTAATTACTCTTTCTATAAACGTGCCGTTAAGTTGTTTTTCGACTAATTCTGCATTAACATCAGCAACTGGATCCAATGCAAGAAAATTACACTTGGGATAATATTTTTTAAGTTCCAACTCTGCTGTAATATCTTGTCCAACGCCTTTAAATAAGAACAAAGTTGGTAAAATTCTGTCATATCTCTCATATACCAATTTGCGCAAACAAAATGTCATTCTAAATAGCTACCGGTCTGAGTCGTACGAAAACAAAATTAGCTTCTTGACTCACCCATGGGCCGAGATACAGTTACCTGAAAATCGAATTACCATATGTGTAAGATCTGTGAATCATACATTTGAATTTCTTTTTAAATTTCTCTCAAAATGTAATTGATTATTTTAAACTTTATTTAATTCTAACTTATTTTAGCTCTCAAATATGAAGAATTTGTTTTAGACAATTTAGGTAATTTATTTAAGATTTATTTTATTTTTAAGTTAAGTTCAATTAGGGGTAAATATTTGAAAAACAGCAAGCTATTTATATGAGTGGTAAATGGCGGGGAGTTAAATAAAGTTGGTTATGTTTAAATTTGGTTAAGAGGTTTGGTAGGTTTGATAAGAAAACATAAAGAGGATAAATTCAAATAATATTTTGGGGGAAATATTGTAGATTTTAAAAGGAAAATAGACAAAGAAGTGAAAGTTGTATACATATATTTAAAATCAAGCCTTGAAGAAGAAAAATATGTAGATAAATAAACGAATTAAATATAAGGTTGGGAAAGGTTAAATTGCAAATATGGTTTGGGGGAAGAATTTGAATTAGATGGGGAAAATATTTAAAACACCATTCTAAAAATAAATTTTACATTTCCTTAAATCATTGACACAACAATATGTAGGACCGCAGCGCAGCACGGCCATCGTGTAGCGTGACCTTCCCTCCGTAGCAGCACAAAAAAGTTTTTCTAGCAAAAATTCTATTGGTCATACATAACTTTGTTCAGAAAAATATGCTCGATCTGATTTGAATTTTAGAAAGAGCTTAAGCTGATTATTCTAATTTTTCATCCAAAAACAGCTTGCCCCCTATTGTTTTTCGATATTTGTGTACATATATCTAGGACCATAGACGAGTCCCGAAGCTGATTTTGATGGAGTCGACTCAGCTCGTCGAGCTCTTTCAAATGACATATTTTTGTCCAAATCGGATTATGACAGATAAGATGGAATTTTGGTTCTACTTGACTTTATGAGTCCAATCAAAATTTATGAGTCCAAATAAATTTTATAAGTATTAACATGTTTTATTATTCTAAGTAAAAATTTTGGACTACTGCAGTTTATGAGCCCAAACACAGTTTATGATTTCAATCAGATTTTTGTGAGCTACTAGGGTAGGTCGGCAGATAAGGCTGAAAATGGAAATAGGGTTAAATTTATGTTACTGTTGTAGAACCAAGCGACCGTTGACTCCCGCGAGGCGCGTGCTGAAAAACCCTGCGCGAAGCGCGGGGTTAGTATTAGTAAGTATTAGTAATAGTCTGTATCTTTTACCCATTGTAACAACATTGCATTCATAATTAGTAGACGTCGAATTGTTGAATCTTAAAAAATATTTTATCTCATCAGCTGCACGTAATCCAATTGGGTTAAGACTATTAAATTGTTCTTGCCAAATTGCCTTAATTAAAGTGAGATTATCAATTAAGAAAGTGAATTTACATTAAATTGAATTGGTATATTTGATAATGTTGCTTCATAATTAGCTTTTGAGGAATTAGCATAGCGAACAAAGATTAGACCTTGTCTTTGTTTGTTAAAAGCGTTTAAAAATTTTGTTCCCTTGCCCGTGTTCTGCAGAAACTTTTCATAATATATTTCATCATGTGATTTTTTCCAAATAAAATTAATTTTATTTTTATGAACATATAAAATAATGAACACTAATATAGCTAAGAGAAGATAAATTTCTTTTCTTAAACTTGTCATTTTTAGACTAAAATTATAGGAAATAAAATTTTAAATTAACTAGTAAAATAAAAATATTAATACACTGTCCAAAAATTATGAGTTCACTTTAATATTATTTTGCTTTAGAACATTAGGAAAGAGCCCAAAATAAGGGATTTAGGGATATTTAAGATCTCTTGGTACTTTATGGGTATATCACCTCCCTCCTAATTGTGGAGAGGACATTTGTGGAGTGAGCGGACATTTGGGGGTGAGGGCTAAAAAATAATTTTAAAAAATTTTTTGGACAAATAAAAATAATTTAACGCTCGTGAAGGTGTTTTTGTGGAGTTTCAACGATTTTAAGGTATTTTTATATTGCGGTCACATAAAAATGTACCTTCCTTTGTATATGAAAAAGTACCTTCCTTTGTATTTAGACCTTAGAATCATTGAAACACCAATAAAACACCTTCACAAGCGTTAAATTATTTTTTTGCCTAAAAATTATTTTAAATTATTTTTTAAATCCTCACTCACCAAATGTCCGCTCACTCCCCAATTGTCCACTCCCCAACTCTATCGGCTGATGACACGTTTAATGCTCTCGTATAATGACACAATCATCTGATCAGTCGACTCGATAACTTGATTGATCTTGTTGAACGCTTGATAGATCAATAAGGGGAGATTATCGGACGGTCGAGTTATTGATTGATCACTAGTTCGATCAAAAAATAGGCGAAAGCCGTGTTTTTATCATTTTGTTATAAGTTTTAGGTAGGATTGATAACGTTTGGTGAACTGTCCTTTGGTGAACTGTCTTTTGGTGAAATGACTTTGGTGAACTGTCTTGACACGGTTTTATACATATTTGTTGCGTAAATAGTAGTAAAATTTTGATTTATTAGTTTTAATTTTTTTAAACAAATATAAGTAAATAGAATAAGCTATCGTGTATTTTATCTTTAAAATTTATATTTTTTGCAAACATTCGTTTAGCAATTGCAAAAAATAGATAAACATCAAATAATTATATTTTTTTTGTTTTATCCATTTCGGAAATTGGTGGAAAAGTACAAAGGTTTAATTTATGGCATTTTTCTTGTTTTTAGTTTTTTTCAAATTATATTTATATGTTGTTTATTGCAGACGCCGAATATTTCGCACTTTCGCCTAATTTACAAAAAGTTTAAAAAAAATTTCGATAGCGAAACTATCCAATTTTTATTTTATTCTCACACAAAATAAGTTGTCCTAAGCTTGAATTTGGGCTTTGGAACGGTTGGGGTCAGTTGAGCGCGGCCGGTTGAGCCCCGCCAGTTGAGACCGGGCAGTTGAGACCGAGGTCAGTTGAGCGCGGGCCGGTTGAGACCTGGCCAGTTGCCAGTTGAGCGCGGCCAGTTGAGCGCGGCCAGTTGTTTACAAGAAATAAAAATTCGTAAAGTCAAGTTGTTCTAACAACGGGGGAGCGTCTGCAAGGCGCTTGTGCGAAACCCCGCGCTTCGCGCGGGGTTCCAACAACTAGAGATGTTGCTATGGCGGTGATGCGACTTTTGCGGCGCGTACACTTGCGACCCAGACATTTGCGGCCCAGACACTTGCGGCTCGCCCCTATTTTGACACTTGCGGTCCCGACACTTGCGGCTAAGAAATTTTCGGCGCAGACATTTGCGGCTATCAACTTGAGGCCCAGACACTTGCGGCCCAGACTATTGCGGTTTTGACATTTGAGGCCTCCCCCTATTGTGACACTTGCGGCCCGACATTTGCGGTTTTGACTTTTGCGGTCCCGACATTTGCGGCCATGATTAAAAAATTAAGTAAATTAAAATAAAAAATCCTAATTTATCGTTCAATTAATATCGGTCAATAGATTCTGATTCCAATTCTCAAATTCATAATGAGAGATTTCTCTCAAATCCTTAACTTATTGTATTAATTACCCTGGGTAATTATTGTTTCATTATTATTGTTCATAATAGATGTGGTCAGATGCACTCAATGCAATTTGAGACATTTTTTAACAAATGCCATTATTAAAAGAAATCTATGTATATTTGAGGAATTTTTAAGGAGATGTAAGGTTGATATTAAAGGAAATATCATGGGACTTAGAGGGACTAATCTTAACTACTCAACCCCCCCCCCCCCTCCCCACCAATCCTCTTACTTTCTCTTAATTCACTTAAATTCCGCGATATCTTCTCCAAATCCTTTTATTTTCTTTATTTATTAATCCATAAAATCCCCATTACTAAAATCGAATGATAAAATTAGCTAGCTTGGCGAAAATAGGGGGAAAATTAAAAAAATTACTTTAAAAAATTACCTAAAATTACATTTTCATTAAAAAATTTACTTAATTTTTTAATCATGGCCGCAAATGTCGGGGCCGCAAAAGTCAAAACCGCAAATGTCGGGCCGCAAGTGTCACAATAGGGGGAAGCCTCAAATGTCAAAACCGCAATAGTCTGGGCCGCAAGTGTCTGGGCCTCAAGTTGATAGCCGCAAATGTCTGCGCCGAAAATTTCTTAGCCGCAAGTGTCGGGACCGCAAGTGTCAAAATAGGGGCGAGCCGCAAGTGTCTGGGCCGTAAATGTCTGGGCCGCAAGTCCCCCCCCCCCCCTGAAAATGGGAGTTTCTTCCAACATTGTGAGTCAAGTGAAGTTGTTCCGAATATGAGTCAAGTTGTTCCGAACATGAGTCAAGCTGTTCCGAACAGGGGTGAGCCATTGCGTTTTGCGTTATTTGCGTTAAATTTTGGCCTTGCGTTGCGTTTTGCGTTTTTTTCGATGCAATTAAGCAAAAAAACGAAAAAAATATACCCAATCTGAGGACAAAAATGGAGAAATCTGGGTTCTTTTCTTCCCAAATTTCTCAAAATTTTCGCCTGCGGCGCAGAAAAAGGAAGAAATCTGGCTACTTACAAGGGAACATTTCGAACTGTGACCAAAAATTTTCAAATAAAAATTATACTATCGTGTAGAGCATAGTCGAAAACCTATTGCCAATTTTTGGCTTTTTTGGCCCTGACCCCCATTTCGAAAAGTTATAGGGGTTCAAAGTTTTCGACTTTTGGAGCGGTTGAGTCGCCCTCACTTTTTTATTAAAGAGAACTTTTTCTCCTTCCAAAGAGAAAAGTAAGACTCCCATCCTCCTTCTTTCCTTTCCTTTTCTTTTCCACTATTAGTTAAAGAAAGAGAAAAGGAGGAGAGAAAAGGAAATGAGAAGAGGCTTCTCTGCCATCTCCTCTTTCCTTTTTAATTGACATTGGCTGCAAGCAGAGACGCCTCTTTTCCTTTTCATTTCTCTCCTCTTTTTCTCTTTCTTTAACCAACATGGGAAAAGAAGAGGAAAGGAAAAATGGAGAAAGGAGTTTCATTTTTCTCTTTGAAAGTGAAATAATAAAAAAAAGTGAGGGCGACTCAACCGCTCCAAAAGTCGAAAACTTTGAACCCCTATAACTTTTCGAAATGGGGGTCAGGGCCAAAAAAGCCAAAAATTGGCAATAGGTTTTCGATTATGCTCTACACGATAGTATAATTTTTATTTGAAAATTTTTGGTCACAGTTCGAAATGTTCCCTTGTTAGCCTTCAAAATTCTTAAAATTTTCGCTTGCGGCGCTAAAATAAAGAAGTATAAAGAGTTGTTAAGGGAAAGATCAGTTCTCCTGAAGGGTTAGAAGGCTCAATTAATTTTTACAATATTTTTACACATTTTTTACACATTTTAAAAAAATCTTGGAAATGGTCAAATTTGATGGAAATATTACAGATTACCTATTATATCCAAAGATTGCGTATTGCGTATCCCAGATAGCGTAAAATTGCGCGTTTTTGACTTGCGTATTGCAGCTGCGTATCTATAAATTAAAAACCCATTTAATAGATTGAGTTTTTATTAAATATAATGACAAGTACAATATATAAAAAGAATAATAATGAAATAACAACAATACATTATTATACAAAATGGAGATGCTTATTTCTAGGTAGCATTTTTAATATATTTTCCGCAGAGTCCCGGGAAAAGTCTAAAATAGATTGTAACAACTAGGGATCGGATTTTTAGGTCGTAAAAACCTTAAAACAGGTACCTAAATAGGTTGTATAAAATGCTAAAATAGGTGACAAAAATAGGCAAATAGGTTGTAAAAATAAAGAAATAATAAAGAAGAACAAGTCAAAAATGCCGAATAATTTACATTTTAGTTCATAAATTTCAGCCCCAATGCAAAGATGTTAATAAAATTACATTTTAGAAAAATTTTTGATTTTTGAGGATAATATTTTCAAAAAATCGAAGAAAAATTTTTGAGCCGATAAAAAAATAGAAAAATTTTTGAAAAATTTAAAATTTCTTTAAAAAATTTTTGAAAATTTTTATTAAAAACCGAAATTTTAAGAAAAAAGCCCAAAATAGGTGACAAAAAATTGAAAAAATCACAAAAATATCCAAAATAGGTTGTTGGCGAACTAGGGTTGTTGGCGACCGGTTAAAAACCGGTACCCTCGGTTTTCGGTTTTGGCCGGTTTACGACCCCTGGTTTTCGGTTTCGGTTTTTGATTGACCCCCGGTTTTTGGTTAACCGAAACCGGTTTATGCCTTCATTTGCCATACAGAATATTCAATTCATATTTTATCCCATTATTATGCTCCAATAAAACATTCTACAGATCATCCAACGAAAATTTTGTTATTTAGGGCTGCAAATAAAAATACAGCGCTGGGTAGTGGCTATTTATTGGCTCCGGCTCCGAGTTTTTGAAATATTGGCTCCGGCTTCGGCTCCGCCGGATCCGGGCTCCGGTGCCGCTCGCGGTGCCATACACAGCACTGGTTATATAAGAGGATTAGAAGATATCGGAGATTTGAGTGAATTATTTAAGTTGAGGGATTCGGAGGGGGATTCATCTATTGCCTAAGGCAAATAGAAAAATACAGTGCTGCGATGTTGCATTGGCACAAAAAGTTTACCCAACTAGGATCTAGCTTCATAATTTTGGCAAGAATGATCAGATCTAGCCAATCATTGTATCATTCGACCAAGCTCGAAGAGCGCTTTCGAATGATATATGATACGTTATCTATCAAACAAAAAAGCTCAAAATGGTCAGGGAAACAGTGAAAAAGGGGGGGGGGGGTTATTTTTTTAATAAATAATTCCTCCCCCCTCCACTTTGTAGGGAGGAATTAAGTGGAGGACTTAAATTAATAATAATAAAATAGCGGCCCCTCTAAAAGGCAGGAGTACCATTTTTAAATTTTGGCGGTCCGCATCGCTGGTGTAGATATTCATAAATATAATTTTATGTATTCGCGACTTTATCTGATTATATTTATTTAAATTAAATTTCTAGTCTTGTCCATATTTGCAATTTATCTCATTATGAATGCTGAAATTTCTGACCAAATTAATGATATGAGAGGACGCAAAAAAATAAATAAAAATAAATCTGGTAAGATAAAATCCGGAAAAGGGCTGGTTGATTTTGAAGAAATCATGCAGAGTGCCTATAAACCAAATGGGTTTGATGTTGATCTTCTTGAATTTAGTATTATATCAAAACTAAAACTAAAGAAAAACCAAACGTGCAATCAGGTTAATTAAATATTAATGTAAATATTTGACATAAATAGTCAACGCAAATTATGCAGTTGATAAGAGCTGAAACATTAAATTGACAATAATCAAATAAATTTGGTACCGCTAAAAACTAGTTCCTTACGTTAATAATGCTCTAGGGTACCGTTGACTACCAATGCCCAACCTACCGCGGTGCAAACTTAACTCGCGCCCAACTTTTGATATTTATATTAACAAGTTAATTAACCTCATTAATCAGCGGAATTTTATCGAAACAAAACAAAGAAAAATTCTCTCATGATGATATACTTATGTAATGGATAAGCCGAGTGCTAATGTGATAAAATTTTTTGGCACTGTGACAGGCGTAGTAGAAAAGAATGCAAATGACGAATCCAGACAGCAGCTGATGAAGAACGTAGATTCCAGTTTCAATAGGTGGAGGCTTCGTCTTTCCAGTACTTTTCTGTTTGTTACCCGACAAAACCGAGCAAACATACACTCACCTTTTCACTCTTATGAAGTAAATGTGGCCAATGTTCAATCCAACATCAATACCCTGCAATTTTGAGCGCGCAATCCATAATTCTATACGAACTTCATTTACAAAATCTTCAATCTATCGTTGTTTCTTTCAACTCCGTCAAAATCTCAGAAAACATTTATCTCAATCGAATCTACAGAATTACAATAATAATGACCCAGACTTCGCTTTAAAATGTAAAATGATTATTGCCTTAGCTTTTGTTCCCGCAAATGATGTTATTTATGCCGTTAATATTTTAGAAAATAATTTAGATGACCGCTGTAGGCTCTCATTTCTTGGTTTGTATCTACTTATATCTGCCTCAATTGCGGTAATGACACTCTTGCAAATCCTATCTTTCCTCTACCACTTTGGAATGTTCACACTCGCACTATTCTTAATATTCATAGCACAAATAATTACTCAGAAGACTGTAATCGCAAAAATAAACGTTACTTGGTATGTCCCACCCCTACTTTGGTTGATTTTGCACTCACTTAAAAAATTTTTGGCACTTATTGACATCGATATTGAGTTAACTGTTGCTGAATATGAACCGCCTCGTAAACATGCTAAATACACTGCTCCCTGTGGAATTATTTGAAAATTGTTTCGATTTCTGAGAATCTTTTTAACAAAAAAAAAGTTTAAAAATTAAAATAAAAATATTAGCTGTAAGTGTTACGTATCGACTTGCGGTGTGTCCGATACTAACAGAACAAGACTTGACTAACAAACAAAGGTTTATCACAAGGCAACAATACAATAGAAATAGGCGAGACTATGCGTTGGCTGCGACTAGAATAACGACTGACTGTAGACTAACTGACTGACTCCGGACTAACTCTCCGACTACTAAAAGGCTGCGCCTTTTATACTAAGCGCGCCACCCTAACACCTCCCTTCTTTAATTAAGTCTGGGCTATGTTTCCGACTTTTTCAACTAGCCTTTGTGGACTTAAAAAACTACTAGCCAACACAAACAAAACATCGAAAATACAAAGGGTCAAATATAAAATGAGCAACAAAAAGGGGATACAATAATTACAAAATAAAAAAATTTACAACAACAATATTATCACCTATTTATTTATTTACATCTCATCTATTCCCGATCATCTCCCGCCTTCGTGCTCGCGTGCATTGTCTCGTCTGTTGGCTTCACGTTCTCTTCGCTCACAAGTTCGATGTCCACGTCCTGCAATTCGTCTTTTTTCTGAAGGATCCGGATGTGCTCCTTGAAGATCGCTGAAAGTTTTTCTTTATCTTCTGCTCCAAGACTTTCGAATGAGCTTGACTTTTGAGACTCTTTTGACTGACTTTTCATTGCAGAATCATCGAACCACCTCTTCTTTCGAATAAACCACTCCTCGCGACTGACTATGCTACGCATTGATGGCACTTGAACTTTCCAAATTTGCCCGACTTTGTTCATCAACTTTCCTGGTAACCACATTGTTTTACCATTACGATTCGTATTTTTGACTAAGACTTCCATTCCATTCTTGAATTTACTCGCTCTTGCCATGATTTCTTCTTTTGACTATGGAATGGCTTCTTCCTTTCTTGACTACTTTGAACTTCTCCAATCTTTCCATTTCTGACTTTTGGTTTGACTTCCTCTTCCGAAATACTGTGACAATACTGGCGATCTGGTGCCGAATTTGCTTAGCCACGGAAGCCCCATAATATTTATATTCCCTTCGACTATATGTACTTCCTCTTCTGACTTCTTCCCAAACAATTCAACCTTGACTTTGACCTTGCCTTTAATTTTGAAGTGCGATTTGCCTAACCCGACTCCCGAATAATTGACCTGAATAATTTCAGGCTTCTCCAATTCGTTCCAGGTCGCTTCGGTAATACAATTGATTTGTGCCGCTGAATCAACAATCATCTCAAGCTTCTGTCATTCAACTTTACTGTCTGAGTAATCCATTTCTCTTTTAACAGAATCTGCGTCGGATCAACTATATCGGCAATGCACACATACGGACCTGAATTATTAGAGTCGATAGACATATAATTTACTTCTGGCATCAGACTTATTGGCCAAATAATTACGAACTTATTATTTGGCCACTTTTGCCTCAGACTTATTTGCCTCAGACTTATTGCCTCAGACTTATTGGCCAAATAATTACGAACTTCTTCTATCAGGGCTTGTGACTTCGAATATTTTTCTACAAATTGCAAGCTGATTTGCCGGACATCTAACGCTTCTTCTGGAATACGTGCAATGAATACAAGAATTTTACTCTCTTCGACTGTTAAGGCCATTTCAGCCTTTTCGCATTCTGCGTTTACTAGAGTTCCAAATTCAAGAATCTTTTCAATGTTCTCAAAATTTTCGCTCTGAGCGCTGAAAAAAGAAATCTGGCTTCTTAAACTTCCAAAATTCTCAAACTTTTCGCCTGCGGCGCTAATAAGGAAGAAGTTTATTAGCTGCTTTTACAAATCCCCTGATATCCCCGATTTATTGATTAAGAAAGTTATCAGTAGATTTGGAACACTTGGCAAGGCTTTTGAATTATATAGGTAACACCTGATACAGATCTATGTACTCTGGGTGATCAATCGATAAGGTATTTAATAGGGATATCTCTTTAGGTAGTCCATTAATTCATTACTTGAGTTTTCAAAAAAATACCGAAAAAATACCGCGGAATTTTCCGGTATCGGTATTTTACCGGTAAAATACCGGCGGTACTACACGGCGGTACTACACGCAAAATACCGACGGTACTACACGCAAAATACCGACGGTACTACACGCAAAATACCGACGGTACTACACGCAAAAATAACAGTTTATCCGAGTAGAAATGTACAATGCAAGCGAAAGGATAAGTGCTTTCCAACCCAGTATCAAATTGTGTACATGATAACTTGGCTAATTTATTTAAATTCAGATTTATGACAATTGGTTAAACGCGTCAAGAAATAATATACCCACAGATAATCCTCTAATTTCATTAAAAAATAATTTTACATTAAATGGTTATTCAACAATAAGTGAATGTTACTTTAATGATTCATATAAATATAAACAATTAAATAATGATCAAGTTTCTTCAATAACAAAAAAATGGACCAAACAAAACATTGATGAATGGATAACACAAATAAAGGATGGTAATAATTCACAACTACAAATTAGTCAATATCCTGATGGAAGTAAAAAACTAAATTATGTTAAAACTAGGGTAGCACACCTCTCTCGATCCCATGCCCACAAACCCGACGATTCTTGGCAAAACTCTCTCTGTCGAGCAAACTCCAAGTCTAGTGTTTTTACAAACCTCATGAATTAATTTTGGCTCTTTTCAAGATTAAGAGTTCAATCTCACATTTAACGTTAAATCAACATTTATGCGACCAATAAAATGTTCACAATTCCGATGAATTTTATATGTTTAAACTAGAGATCGCAATTTTGTTCCTTACCGTATTCCGTACCGTAATATCGGCAGTGATGGAAAAGTTCCAGTTCCGGAACTGGAACCGTGGACCCGGTAGAGGTCTGGAATCGGTTTGAACTGGAACAGTTGAACAGGCAAAAGTCTTTAACCGGTTCCGCAACCGGTTCCAAATGTATACCGCTAATGATGTTTAAAAGAAAATTCTGCTATATTTTTCCGGGCTCCTGAAGATATGTTATACCGGATTGGAGAATGGAAACAGTTCGTGGTTTTGCAATTCTCTTATGCATTATAAGTATTAAAACATATTTTACTTATAAATCAAAAAATTTTGGCCCGCTGCGTAAAATTTCAAAGTTTGCTAAAACCTAATATTAATCACTAGGGCGTGTCAAAACATGCAAATGCATATTTTGCATGCGGATATGCCATGAGCTGAAACGCTCAAAAATGGTGCAGTCAAAAATGGTGCAAAATATGCATTAAATATATTTTTGCAGTATATTTAATGCATATTTTGGACTTTTTCGGTGCATATATATGCGCATATTTTGGGATTTTCCGTGCATATTTTGACACGCCCTATTAATCACTAACAAAATAATTAACCCTAACATCGGTAGTATTATGGATGTTTCCTCCTTTTTTGAGCTCTTTGAGTTGAGTCAAAAGGCATTAAAATAAACGAAATCTAACATATCAAGAATGTTATTATAATTTGTTAAAATCTTAAATCATCCTCTCATTTGAGTTTCAATTTATTATGCAACAAAATATTACAATATAATCGGCAAGATAGGTGCAGTTATTGGATCATATATACCATGGGTGGAAGCTATGTGTCTAGCAAATGGCGCAAGTAAAATTGTCACAATTGATTATCAACCAATTAAAACTGGACATGAAAATATTATTTATTTAAATGCTTTTGATTTTGTTAAAAGAAGAAATAAGTGAGTTTACCTTCGAGTATACCCTAATTGAAATTATTTGGTACTTGAGCATTAACTCCTCACAATGTGCGCAAATGTTTGACCGCGTTTTTTTTCTTCTTCCTTCTTTTCTCATAAAGATTAAAAATGGTCAAGGAGTCAGGAAGGTCTAGGACAGTTCACCAAAGTAGTAACCACCTTACAAATGTCTCTTTAACAAGAGACATTTGTAAGCCAGTGCCTATGGGGCGGTTTAAACCTTTTGAAGGTGCCGCCATCCTCTTCCTTTGGAAGGGGTTTGTGGTTAATAAATCATGTCATGGGGTGATTAATTGATGGGTTGTGGTGACAACCTGAGCCTTTGGGAGGGTTGCGGTTGGTAATTAATCATAATTTGACATGACCAGGTAATGGTCTAAAGGTACTGGGTTGAATCAACTGCACTTCAAGGAGAGACATTTGGTATTCAAATAAATTTTTGAAATTAGGCGGAAGTGCGGTAAAAATAAAAAGAGCCAAAAGGTTTTGGTTGTGAAAAGGTACTGGGTTTGAATCAACTGCACTATCAGAGAGACATTTGGTGTTAAAATAATTTTGAAATAATTTTTTAAATTAAAACTTCGCCTAGCAGAGAGACATTTGGTTGTAAATAAATTAAACCAAAGGAGGTGAAGTGCGGTAAAATAAAATACTCAAGTTTTAAGAATCTGGAAGTAGGGTTTCCCGTTCCTGTTGTTGAACAGACATACGACTTGTCTCAGTTAGGTAAATTTGAGGTAATTAGCGGCAAGATCAAAGGGAGATATATGAAATTGGATTTACTTTGTTTTTCCACATATCCGTTGGGAAGAAGTAAGGGGAGATTTTAAGGTAAAATGTTTTGATTGATTGAGAATTGCTAGGTACAGTGATAAGTATTAGGTACAGTGATAAATTTAGCAAACAAAATGCAACAGAAATTTCAAAATATCGAACGACAAAATGCCAACTTTAAAATAACGAAAGACAAAACGTCAATTTCAAAATATCAAACGACAAAATGGAAATTTCAAAATATCGAACGACAAAATGCAACAGAAATTTCTAAATATCGAACGACAAAACGCCAATTCTCAATTCGTCAAGTCTCAATTTGCCAAGTCTCAAAATGTCAACTTAGTCGTATTAATTATTTTTAAATGTAAAAATATTGTCGTTCGACTTCCTACCACGAAATTTTCTGTGAAAAAAGAATAAAAGTGGGTGGGCTCTGTTGTATTGATCAAGGAAAACAATGGGTATTGGATTTTTAAATTTAAGTGCCGTCAATTTCCCGCGCAAGTGTAGAAATGACAATATGATCAATGGGGTTTTTTTGATCATATAGAAATCAAGGATTTCTCCTATTTCTCCTCCAATTGGCTGCTATTTTTAACTTGAAAATTTTTCTAAAAATTTCAAAAATTCTAAGAATCTGACCCGAATATAAGGATAAATTCGCGGTAAAGTTAAAAGTTGGAAAAAAATTGACAAAGTTAGGGGAAAAAAGATAAATTAATGTAAAGTTAGGAGATAGAAGATACATTTCATGTAAAGTTAAGCAACGGAAGATGCAGATTTTGGGGGTAAAAATGCAAAGTTAAGCATTGGAAGACAAAACTGTTGCAAAGTTAAGAGTCAGAAGATAAAATTGATATAAAGTTAAGGGGTGGAGATTAAATTTTGTATTATAAATTGCTAAGTTAAGCATTAAAAGATACTATTTTTGTAAAGTTAAGGATTAGAAGATAAAATTAACTTAAAGTTAAGAGTTTGAAGATAAAATGTGTGAAAATTTAAGGATAGAAGATAGGATTCACGCAAAGTTAAACAATAAAAGAAACAAGTATTGTAATGTTAAGGGATGGAAGATGTAGATTCTGGGGTAAAAATTTGAAGTTAAGCACCAAAAGATAATATTGATGTAAACTTAAGGATTAAAAGATAAATTTCCGCAAAAATTAAGAGAAATTACGAACATTTTCAGTAAACTGGTCAAAAATATGGTATTCACCAGGGTTGTCGCGGGTACAAAAAAATCTTCGGGCACGGGTTTCGGGTATCGGGTTGGAGCGTTTTCATTTCGGGTATCGGGTTTCGGGTTGGAAAAAATATCGGAAAAAATATCATTTCGGGTTTCGGGTTGGAAAAAATTTCGCTTACGGGTATCGGGCGGCAACCCTGTTACTCACGTGAAGTATACATGTGCGTAAGAGAAATACACCCTATTGAAGTGTAAAGTTCAACTCCTCATCTAAACAGGTAAACTTATCTCCTTGAAAAAACAAAGTTCATTTATCGGAAATACCTAGCTTATTTAAAATAAATCTTTTAAATTTAATTTTAATTTTACCCATTTGAATGACAATATTCATTTATATCAAAGAAATAGTTTAATTAAAATAAAATTAATTCATAATTTACCAGAAAATAATATATAAAATTATAAAATTGATTAATAATATACATAAGTACTGAAAAACATATACTTTCGTCAAGCCATCCAGTACCTAGAACTGACTATGTTTTATAATAATAAAAACCTATTAATATTTAAAATGCTAATGTTTAAAATTATATTAATAACTATTATGTCATTAGTGGCAGATAGTGTTAACAATAAACCCTGGAAGGGAGAAGAATATGTGTCATTATTTCGAAGAACACCAATCCCAATATGGCGAAGGACACCGCTACCAATCCCAATATGGCGGAGAACACCGCCACCAATATTTACTATTAGAGATGAAAAAATTCAGAAAAAATCAATGAATCAAACTGATGACGGGAAAAAATTATCAATGAAATGGGTTGTAAAGGATATCTATTACCCGAACAAGAAAGATTTAAACAGACAAGTAGAAATAAAAAATATGGGACGTTGGATTCTGCGTTGGGACCTTTACGACAAAAAGTTCAAATTTGGAAAATATAATAGAACAGATTACTTAATGTATTCAAGATGGCGATTTTTATATGAACCCCCTATTTCAAACATTATCGATTTTTTCAAAAATTTGTAAAAATTTTAAACAAACATATTTTAGTTTAAATTATAATTATTTAATAAATATTTAAATAAAATAAAATTCTCGAATTAATTTATCATAATATTGCGTTTTTCCCATTGGTTAGGCTGACCTTCTATTTTAATCCATAATATTCCTGGTCTAGATTTCTCTGTAGTAGGTGTAGATGGTATGCTTCCGTCGGATATTGTAAGACTGTTGAGACTAATTGTTGATGTTGACGAAGTTGCATGCGTACGTCGTGCTTTAAATGTTAAACCGCTTATTGTAGACGGAGGCGATGTAGGAGCAAAACATAAAAGCTCAAGAGGGTAGTATCTCTCGCAAATTCCATTCTCTGTACATGTTCTTTCAATAACACATTGATGAAATGGGTATTGAAGTTTCAATTTATGATGAGCAAAGAAATATGCCGCAATTGATATATTAAATGGATAACCTAAATTGCCGAAGGCTTTGATTAAATTAGCTCCTGTTGTTGTAATACCATCACACCTAATTTTTCTTTTCGTTCCATTCCTATCATAATAATTTGTCTCTAACTCTCCCTTTTCTTTTATAAATTTTGCGATCAAATCGGCATTTTCTTGATACATTAGTCTAAATCTCACCAAATAACATGGGGAATTTAATTTTTTTGAAATATCATCCAAAACAGAATTCATTTTTATTGATTAAATTTTAATGTATGTAAATGATCAAATGACTTTATAAACTTTTAAGATTAAAGAAATTGTCCCTTTTTATACGAAATTTTTTTTTGAAATTTGGCAAATATTACGAAATCTTGAGAAAAGGGGCGGGGCTTGAGCGAGTATATAAGACAACAGATTTCCCAACTCGCATTCATTTCCTCATTCATTTAAAATAAAATTTGAAAATAAAATAAAAAATGAGCGGATTGAAAAAAGAAAAAATCCCAAAAATTGAGGAGAATGAGGAAGATATAATTGAAGTAGAGTTAGAAAAAGACACTGAAATAATCAACAAAGCAAAATCCCCTACTTCGAAAATAAACAATGGAAAAATTGATAAAAATAATAATAAGATAAATCCGCGTATACTGTGGAAACTTATGCGCATGAAAGATACCCCAAGGATTGAAATAAGAATCTGCAAAAAATGTGCCAATGCTCTTTATAATGATAAAAATAAATTCACTCAAAAGGAAAATGGAAATATTGGAATATGCTTTGAAATTTGTGAAAGCTGTGCGAGACTAAATATGCAATTCAAGGATTTTGTTGCTGACTGGGATGAGAAGAATATAGAAAAGTTGAAAAAATGAGTAAAAATTTTAAAAAGTATTCTTTCTTATCATGTTATTTTTTAAATTAATCTCAATAAGTGTAATAATTTAATTTGAAATAAAAATTTTGGAATTTAATTTATTATTTGTTAAAATAACAAACATTAAATTCATAAAATTCAAATCATTTTTTTCAGAAGCCACGCCCATTTTCAGAGTATAAATACTGAAATATTCCCCTGGATAAAATTTCCATTCAAAATTTGAATTCATTTATAAATTTACTTAAAAATGTCAGTAATTGAAAATAATTGCCAACTCTTAGAAAAAGTACTCCCTGAGGTTTTATTTACGGTATCTTCTTTTGGTGTGACAATTTCGTCACCTCGGCTCATAACATCACGTTTTGTGGAGTTTGACTTGGCGGGGAAATGTAAAAGTTGCAAGGGAGAAAATGTGGACATTGATTTTATAGTTACTCCGAAGGATGTAACCTTATATTGCAATCGCCTAAAATCAGAAAAAGTAGTAATGTTTGACCATATCTATGAAATTGCCCAACAATGTGTCTTTCGTGTTAAATCAAAAGGAAAGAATTTTAATATTATTCATAAGGAACCAAAGTGGAATGAAAAAGATTTTATCAAAGGAGAAGGGCAAATGACTGTCAAAGAATTTTTGTCAAAGTTTTCACAAAACAAAGCTCAAGTAGGAATAGAAGAAACAAAAGAAAATATAAAAGAAAACGATAAAGAAAAGAAATTCGAAGAAAAAGATAATCCTCAAATTACCCCTCTTAATCATTAATCATTATTTTTATTTTTAAATTTCGACAAATATTTGTAAAATGATTTATCACTTATTTTCTAATAAAGATTTAAAATTAAAACTTCCATTTGGATGTATTATTAGTGGCCCAAGTTCAACTGGTAAAAGTACATTTGTACGTAAATTAATTTCCAACTCTGATCAACTTATTGAGCCCATTCCAAAATCTATACTTTACTGCTATGGTGAATATAATTCGCTTGTTCCAGAACTACAGCGAGCCGGAGTCTCAGTTTATTCCGGAGTTCCCCCCGAGGATCTTATTAAAAAACAAGAACAACCTTTTTTAGTGATTCTTGACGACCTAATGTACTCAATTGACGAAAAATATTTATCGGAACTTTTCACAAAGAAATCTCATCATCTTAATTTTGGCATAATTTTCATCACCCAGAATCTTTTCGAGAAAAAACTCAAAGTCGCACGTCAAAATTCTATGTATATTATATTAACTCGCGCACCAAATAGTGCATTGGCCGTTCGAAATTTAGGAGTACAATTATTCCCAGGAAGATTAAATTATTTTCTAGACGCATATCGACAAGCTACAAGCAGCAGTAATTATTCATATCTCTTTATTGATTTACACCCTTCATCAGACCCAACACTTAGACTAAGAACAAATATATTTAAAGACAGAGAATCAGAAGAACCCTATAATTCATTACCAATTATATTTTTACCTAAAAATTGCTCTAATTAAAATCATGACAACGAATATTAGTCAACTTGTCAAGGACAATTTGCAATTTCTCAAAAAACTCGCAAAAACACATTCACTAACTAAAAGAAGACAACTTTTAAAAAAAGCTTCAACAGATCAATTACTAACTCTAACTGAAATTTGTTTTAATATTGTACGAAATCAATTTAAATTAAATAAAAGACAAAAACATCGACTATTGCCATTCGCATATTTTGTTCGTCGTGTGAGTAGACTAAAGACAGAAGGAGGAGCCCGACGTACAGTAATACAACAAGGAAGCGGTTTACCAATAGGATTGTTTCCTGCCCTTTTAACACCAATCATCATTGAATTAACAAAAACATTGATAAGCAATTAATAAAAATGGCAAATAAATTTATATTAATTCCTGAAGATATATATCGCGGACTACTTACTCATCCCTTACCAGAAACTGGAAATATCAATTTGGATTTTACTCGAGAAAATTTGGAAAGTATCAAAAGTCAAAATGCAAACACAGAATTTAAAAATATAAATTATAACCAGGAATTAAGACGTTATTTACATATGTTGAAGGATCAAAATGATAGACCAATGAATGTTTCAGTCCGCCAAATGGAAGATCCAGCACTAGAACAAATCAAAAAATTACTTCCCCTCCTTCAAACAAACTCCAATGAAAGTCGTCAAGTAAATGAAAGCACTCCAAAAGCTTTTAAACAAAATATTGTCACTCCAAAATTATCCCCAATAGATGAAAATACTGAAGATGATCTTAGTATGCACACAGCTGAGGAGGAATCGCCTGAAATTAAGGGGAAAACCGAGCCAAAAAGCACAACAATAAAGAAAAAAACAAAGGAAATTTTTGAAAGTATGAAAAAGGAAAATCTTGATAAATATGACGTGAGCACAGATGGAAAGATTCTAAGTAAAAAGGGAGGAAAAGAAATAATGGGAAGCAACGCTCAAAAATCCATAGAGTGCATTCTTCGAACAGGAATAAGTGGGAAATTGAGATGGGGTGAATTGACACCACCAGGAACATCAGCTTTAGAAAACAAACTAAAAAGTGATACTAAAATTTGGCCGTTGATAGAGAAGGCAAGAGAGAGTTGTACACCAAAAAGAACTTATTCAACACAAAAAAGAAAAATAGCTGAATCCAAAGAAATAGCTGAATCAAAATGGAGACCTCCGACAGAGTGGAAATGATACTAGAAAAACTCTACAATAATCCAGCGAATCCAGCAGGATTTGCTGGTGTAGACCAGCTATGGGCAGAGGCTAGAAAAAAGATGCAAGTATTAAAAAGAAGGATGTTGAGGAATATTTAGAAGGTCATAGAACTTATACAATTCACCGCCCCAGACGCGTACACTTTAAAAGATCAATAACAAATCCATCTGGGTATATGACAGATGTTCAGTGCGACTTGGCAGATTTTCAAAAGTTATCACGTCAAAATAATGGAAAGAAATATGCACTTGTGGCAATAGATGTTTTAAGTAAAAGAGTTTTCGCTGAACCAGTACGCACTAAAAAATCAAATGATATGATTGAAGCATTTGAAAAAATTTTGGCTAGAATGGAAATGCACCCCCACCGAATTTTTAGCGATAAAGGAACTGAATTTTGCAGCAAAGAAATTATGGATTTTTTCAGGAAAAAGGATATTGAAAAATACACGGCAACTTTTTCAGAAGTTAAAGCATCTCTAGCTGAACGATGTATTCGGAATATTAAACAGAGATTATACAGATTTATGAGTGAGAAACATACTTTAAAATGGACAGAAGCATTACCGAAAATAGTTGACGCAATAAATCATTCAAAGTGTAGGGTTTTAGGTGGATTAAGACCGGTTGATGTAAGCTTTAAAAATGCAAAGAAAATTAGAGAAATGGTATTTGGCCCTATTGGCAAGAATAAACTTAGAAAAAAGCCAAGATTCAAGGAAAATGATCATGTGCGTATGAGCAGAAGTAAAAATATTTTTTCTAAGGGCTATCTCCCTAATTATAGTGATGAAATTCTACAAATAGATCTAGTTAAAAAGAAGGCTAATCCCAATAGATACCGTGTGCGTGACGATAATGGAGAATTATTTAAAGGATACTTCTACCCTGAGGAATTAATCCGAGTGAAGAAAGATGAGAATACTAGTTACAGAATTGAGAAGATTATTAAGAGCAGAAAGAAAAACGATGGAAGAAAAGAATATCTTGTAAAATTTTTTGATTATCCTCAACCTCATTGGATAGATAAAAATCAATTTGTATAAAAGACCAGTTTTCATTTCCCATAAATCATTTTTACATTTTGTAAATCAATTTTAATTTTATTGTTCAATTTATAATTATTAAAAATAAATAATGGCTAATACATTCTTTGTTGTTCTTCCCAGCAATGTTAGTGATTACCCAGATAATAAACCCAATAAATATCGAGTACATCTCCCTAAACCAATAGAATTTCAAGGTGGAAACTGGGTATGTGGGCTCTATAGTATTCAATACCCCCAGTCATGGGCTGCAACTATAGGCACCGACGTTAAACAATGGATAGAAATTAATTACAAAAACAAAAACCCACATAGAATCGGAATTCCCAAAACAACACAGTTAACACCCAGCGGACTCAGCTTCTTCTTAAAACTTGTATTATCCAATAAAGAAAAACCCAGGAAAAGACGTGATGTATCAATCGATACTTTAGAGGATGAAATTATTATTGATCCCGATCTTAATTTAGTGGTGGCCCCTGCTAAGAAACGACAAAGGAGGGAGGCAGGTGAAGGAGGGAGGCAGGTGATACCCTTATGGATAAAGGAATTTTTTAATCAGTATCCTCACAATTACTGGGAAGCCATACGCGATTATGAGCAAGAATTAGAGCAACATAAAGTTAAAATAGAGGAAAAAACAAAACAAGTTCTTAATGAGGAGGATGACATACAGAAGGAAGAATTTCAGCAAGAACTTGATCACCTAGAATCACTTTCAGAGGGTAAGAAGAAGGAAATTCGTCTTTTAACAGAGGAGGCTAATAAGAGAGATAGGCTTGATGGTCGACTTATTGCAAATCAGTTTTTTGAACAACACCCTGATGATTATCACGAGCAAGTAATAAAGATGGAGATAAATATAATAGTAAGATACGTTGAACTAGAAGATAAAATTAAAGAGAGCAAGGAAGAGGGTGGTAAAAATGTTCGTTCTGGTGAAGAAATTCAAAGGTTTATTACTTCAATAAAGCGTATGCGAAAAAACTTGGAAGCACTGGAATCTGCAATAATTGAAAGAGAGTTTAAAATTAGTAGAGATGAGTTTAATCAGCAAAATTCAAATACACACTCAGAATTTGTACAAAAATTTTTTGACGAACATCCTGTTGATCATTGGACAACTCTGAAGAAAAATTTAGGCGATCTGCAGGAATTACACAGACAAATTAGAGAAAAAAGAGATTTACATTCACAAGAACAAGATGAAGAAGAAAAGAATAAACTAACTAAGGAGATTGATCAGTTAAATAAATTGGCTTCATACAGAAGAAATAGATTTACAGCGATACATCATGCGGCCTACAAGAAATGGAAAAATTTTGAGCTGCCAATTCCACCAACTAGGAATGAAATTAAGGAGATGCAAAAAATTGAAGAGAAAATTCATCCAGAATATTTGGAAGATGCCCTAAAGGTAGATGATCAAGGCAATCCATTACCGATTCCTTCTCCCGTAATTACAGATGAAATGGTTGATGTTGTCAAGGACAGACATGGGTATGTGCAGGACAAGGCCAGAGAGTCAGAGGAAAATGAAAGAAAAGAAAAAGAACTTAAAGAAAGCAAAGAAAAATTAAAGCATGCAAGAAGAATAGATAAGTATGGAGAGCCTATACCTCCTGAGCAACCAATAAATGAAGAGGAAGATGTAGCTGATGAGGAAAGTTTCGAAAAAGAGGAAGAAAGCTGGGAAGAGAAAAGTAGGGAAGGGCCAGTTTTAGATTTAGATACAACAGAAGAAATTATACCGACAGAGGAGATATTTGATGAGAAAGAGTATGAGCAAAATACTGATGATCTAATTAAAGAAAAGACAGTTACTTTGATTGAAGAAAAGGACTCTCACTTAAAAGATTTACATTCGGACATTGAATTTGAATATTTGGACAGCATTGATCGCTTTAGGGTAATTTTCAATGATCCTGAGATTAGAAATATAACAATATCTTCACAATTATGTTATGTTCTTGGCTTCCCTATGGGCCCTTTGGTAAATGGACAAATTGGAAAATATGGAATTGATCTCAAAGGAGGATTCACAAGCTTTGCTGTTTATTCAAAGGGGTTAACGGGAACTGTAATTATGGGAAATTCTGTCAGTTCAGTACTTAGAATTGTAGCTGTCGAGAATAGGTCTGGCGGAGTTGTTGAAAGAGTTTATGATCAACCAATGTTCATACCAGTGTTGCCTAGAGAGATTAACGAGATTGAAATTGAACTAAGATGGATGAATGGAAGTCTTGTGAAATTTGATCATGGAACTGTAATTATTACTCTAATGTTTAACAGAATGATAAAATTTTAATTAACTCGATATTATTTTTAAAATTGCACAATTTTATTATATATTTTTTATCATTTTAATAATAAAATTAAAAACAAATTCGTCTGGATTTGAATAATTTAATAATAAGGATAAGAATTTTTTATAAGTGTATCCAGAAGAAATAAAATAAATAAAGGTGATACAATGTTGACCACAAGTGGGAAGTAGAGGATTTTGAAGAGATACATTATTAATATAACGATTTGAAAATTTGGAAATAAATTTTTTTATTAGGGTAGAAAATTCCGGAAGTAATAATGAATCAAAAATAAATATTTTCTCGGGGTTTATTATGAAGAATGCAATCCAATGTGATCCACTTTGAGAAGATTTTTCAAGGTTGACGACCATTGAACAAGGATATTTTCGAATTTCCTGTGGGATTTTGTCTGAGGCAAAGCAGCCAATAAAATATCTTCTAGTTATTCTGTTGTTCATTAATATTTTATCGATTTGTAAAGTGTCCATTTTCGTTGAGGAAGGAGATGTTTATAACTCTCTTTGTACTTCTCCAAGTTCAATGTCTTTTATGTTGTTTTTAATCTTTATAAATTTTCTCAGTTGATAGGCCAATGCTGTTGCTAATAATAAAAGCCAGAGTACAATTAATGTAAAACAATAAATAGTTTGAGCAATTGATGTTTCTGATGAAGGAAATTCCTTGCAAGGCGAAGGAAATTGGATATTTTCCACGTGTTCCATTGCCCAAAAATCCAAAATTGTAATATTTTTCTCAAGGTTAAATTTAGATGCTAGCCCAATTGAGTTTTGTACTCTTTCAGGAATTATTGGGGATTTTATTGAAGAATTAATAATTTTATTTGGTTTAGGCGGAATAGTGTTAGCGTAATAGCCTATACGTTCTCTTAATTTTTCTCTATATTCAAGATTATCATTTTCATTAGTCATAGAATATTGTAGTGATAATTTATACAGAAAGAAAAATAAAATAATAAAAACAAAGCTAAATTCAATTTTAATAGTAATATGGAACATTTTTAAATAAAATGTGAGAATAAAAATGAGGAAAAATTTAAAGTATTTATACTGAAATATCTGTGGAAATAGTTCTGTTCCTATCTAACATTAGCAGCGAATCGATTTCACCCATAGCTACTAACACAATCCCACCACCTGGAACCGGTTCGTTGAAGGTCATCCTTATACTTGTTGTACCATTCTTTATTAAATCAAACATCTCTGGCCCATTATCTTCCTGACTATTTGTGAGGTTAAATACAAAGAAGCAATATCCTGCATTTGCATACCGAAACATTGATATACCGTTACTTTCTAGTGATCCCGCGTATCCAATTGCTTCTTGCATGTCATGATAAATTCTAGCATAGTTTCCTTTCGGAAAATCAAGGGAATAAGGGGCTGCTGGAAAAGTTACTCCACCGGCAGTTATGGAAATATCTCTCAAATTAAAATGTTGAAAATAAAAAGGTGTTGTTCTTTGCCGTCCTACAAAATCTTTATTATCAACCATTCCCAATATAATTCTTCTAGGCACCTGATCCATCAATAGATTAGCATTAAATTCTGTTCTATTTTCACTGATGAATAAGGATTTGAGAGATGTTTTTCTTAACGGGTATCGTGCGGGCTTTATTTCAAGTTTTTTCGCAATATCAAAGGCTAGACTGTCCATTAGCTCTATCTTCTTTACATATAATTTACATGCCAAAATTTCTAGATGGTATTTTGGGGCCGTGTCCCAGGGAGCACTAAGTAGGAAACTTGATTCATTGGGTAACAGTTCAATATCAACTTCACATTGATTTACTAAATATCTTGGTTGATTACAAATATCAACGTCCAATTTGGCCATAAATTGTGCACTACGCGGATTTCCATCTTCGTCTAAAAATAATCTTTTCCTTGATTTCACCCCATATCCATTAGAATCAACTCCTGGGTATGTTTGTGTGGCTCCGTCATCATAATATCCCGCCACAGAAAGGTATGAGTTCTTCACACTTTGTGGGTAGGTTAGTTCGTAGTCAAAAATACTTTTGTAAGCCATGAGGGAATTCCCTTCAAAAACCTGTGTTCCATTAATATGCATGCGACAATTTTTCCATATTGTATGCCCTATAAGCTGCACGCTCGCCACATTATCATCTCTTCCTATATCAACAAGTTTACCATCTTTGTCTTCTTTTTTAATCCTAAGTTCAGTAAAAACATAAGTTTTGGCCAAATCAATATAATTTGTGCTTGCGTGAATTTTGAAATGAAAAGGAGTGATATTTACAGGGTTGAGTGTGAGTAATTCAATAAATGATGAGTTGCTAATACTAACATTTGTATAGGGAGTTTCGAAAAATGATAAAGCATTTGTTATTGCATTTCCAGAATCGCGATCAATTTTCTGATGAGTAGACATTTTTATTTAATAAAGACCGAATGTATCTATTTTTTGACGTTTCTTTTTTGATGTATGAGATGGTTTATTATCAATAATTATTTGATGACTTTTTTCCTTTGAAAATGTTGAATGAGGTCTACGTTTTCTTTTGAGTCCTTTTATACCATTCTTTGCTTGCAATCCGGTTCCAAACTGTTTTGGCATTCCACCCTTTTCAAGTAATCTGTCTAATCCTCGTTTTCCTTCACTAATCACTGTTTGTTTAAAATTTGGTTTAAATTCTTCCTGGCCATATTCTGGATTTCCCACACTTTCTAAAATTCTTCCGCCTGTATCCAAAGCTTCTTTTGCTACTGCTGTCCCTGCTCTTTTTGCATAAGGTAAAAGGAAACGCCAAAAATTTCTGAGTACATCTCCAACTCCACTACCCGTTTGTCTTCCGTATCCACGTTGATAAGGATTGAGTCCGCGAAAATAATAATAATTTTCATCAGTCCCTCCTCCTATTTGACTGATAGTTGTATGATGATCATCATATCCGATTGTTCTCGGATCAAAGGGAATATGAACCATATTTAGTTTAAATAAATTTAAGCTTATTGTGAAAATACGAAATTACTCTTTGTAAATTTAACGAATAAAATTTTAAATAGAAAAATTAGGATAAATTGTAAAATAGATAATCCAAATTAATTAATGGTGTTCAAAATTGATTAACAATGATATTTTAATAGTCTAATAATTAAGGTTTTTATTAATGGAGGATTAGGCACTAAATAGACATATCGAAGTGTGGCATTTTGTCATTATAAATTTTGAACTTGGTATTTTGCCGTTCGACATTTTAAAGTTGGCGTTTTGTCGTCGATATTTTGAAATTGACGTTTTGTCTTTCGTTATTTTAAAGTTGGCATTTTGTCGTTCGATATTTTGAAATTTCCATTTTGTCGTTTGATATTTTGAAATTGGCAATTTGTCGTTCGACTTTTTGAATCTTGCATTTTGTAACTTGAAACTTATCACTGTGTCACTGTCAAGCAATCAAAACATTTCCACCCTTACTTCTTCCCAACGGATATGTGGTAAAGCAATGGATATCAATTTCATATATCTCCCTTTGATCTTGCCGCTAATTACCTCAAATTTACCTAACTGGGACAAGTGGTATGTTTGTTCAACAACAGGATTTATAATATTTTACAACCAAATGTCTCTCCATGAAGTATAGTTGATTCAAACCCAGTACATTTTCACAACCAAAACCTTTTGGCTCCTTTTATTTTTACCGCACTTCCGCCTAATTTCAAAAATTTATTTGAATACCAAATGTCTCTCCTTGAAGTGCAGTTGATTCAAACCCAGTACCTTTAGACCATTACCTGATCATGTCAAATTATGATTAATTACTAACCGCAACCCTCCCAAAGGCAGAGGTTGTCACCACAACCTATCAATTAATCATCCAATGACATGATTTATTAACCACAAACCCCTTCCAAAGGATGAGGATGGCGGCACCTTCAAAAGGTTTAAACCGCCCCATAGGCACTGGCTTACAAATGTCTCTTGTTAAAGAGACATTTGTAAGGTGGTTACTACTCACCAAAAGTCAATTCACCAAAAGACAGTTCACCAAAAAGACAATTCACCAAAAGACAGTTCACCAAAAAGACAATTCACCAAAAGAGTATAATAGACAATTCACCAAACGTTATCAATCTTATCTAAATCAGCCGAGAAAGTGATCAGACGCGATAAAAAGAAGTTAACCGGTGATTGATTAGTCGGGAAATTGATCAACGAGGAGTGGATCAGCTAGAGTTATCAACCGCGAGATGGTCGACAAGTGACGATCCTCCGTCTGGTCAGCTTCCGGCTGAGCGCTATTCGGTTGATAACTTCCGATCACTCTGCCATTAAAGCTAACAATTTTCTGAATATATTAACCTTTACCATTTTAATTCTATCTTTATGTGAAGAGAAAAAAGAAAAGAAGGTAAATTTGGGGGCAAAGATTTTCGGATAATGTGGGGAGTTAATGCTAAAGTACAAATATCTTTTTCTAGATATCTTAATAGCTTTGACTTTGTTGCTAGCTTTTCAAGTATTGAACATTCTGGCTTAGGACGTTATGATGACCCTATTGATCCAATTGGTGATATCAGGGAAATGCAAAAAATAAGTTGTATTTTGAAGCCAGGAGGCATTTTCTTTCTTGGAATTCCTGTTGGACAGGACGATGTTGGTATTAATTGTCATAGAACCTATGGAAGAATTAGATTACCATTAATGTTTGCAGGTTGTTGAATAATTTTTTATTATAAATAGAACATCATCAAATTTTTCGTTTCGGAGCGAAACGAAACGAAATAAACGAAAAAAAATAAAAATTTAAAAAATATTTATTATTCAGTCAAAAAAAACTGCTCATGAAACAACTTCACCGTTGTCAGAACAAGCTTTTCCATCGTAAATGTTGTGACTTATAGGGGGTTTTTTTTGGCTGGACCGATTTGGACAATTGAGGTGTCATTCGAAAGAGCTTGCCGAGCTGAGTCGATCGCGGCAGAGAGAAGTCGATCCGACAATCAGGGACCGAGATACAGACCCCTGAAGTTTGAAAAAGAGAAGGGGGGAGTAAGCTCATTTTGGGGTGAAAAATTCGAAAATGCAAATAATAGCTTATTCGACTCAGCTCGTCGAGCTGAGTCGAATGACACCAAAATTACCGAAATCCAACTTCATTTGACAAAGTTATGATCGTTTGTTTTAGCTCCTTACCTATGGTCATTGTTGAGGTTTTTGCTGCTACGGAGGCCCCAAGTACGTCCAGAGCAAGTGAGATAGGAATAGGTTTATGTTACTGACCCAGACCCGGCGACCGTTGACTCCCCGCGAGGCGCGTGCCGCGAAACCCCGCGCGAAGCGCGGGGTTTCGCACAAGCGCCTTGCAGACGCTCCCCCGTTGTTAGAACAACTTGACTTTACGAATTTTTATTTCTTGTAAACAACTGGCCGCGCTCAACTGGCCCGGGCTCAACTGGCCTCGGTCTCAACCGGCCCGGGCTCAACTGCCCGGTCTCAACTGGCGGGGCTCAACTGGCCCGTTCCGTGAGTAATATTTACTTTTTTCCAACAGTATAAATAAGAGAAACATGATAACAAAAATTACAAAAAACTTGTTAAATATCACCAAATCGTTCTCGCCACAGAAATTCGCGAAAATATGTTCGGCATGTACATATAAGTGTTGTTAACTGCATGATCTTCAAAAAATATCGAAATCAGTGTGTCATGTCAGTGTGTCACCCAAATTAATCATGTTAAAATTTTTTAGTTGCTCCATATTGGTTATTGAAAGATGTATGTAAATGTTGTTTTCCAGAGAACTTTTCTCATCATACTCTTTTTTGATAATTGCCTCATGAAAAATAAGGAAGAATGAAGAAATGGTCAGGAAAAAGAGTGGGGGGGGGGGGTCTAAACCATACAATTACCATCACCGATTATCACTTAATCTATCAAATCCAAATATACACAAAATCCCGCGATATCCTTAATCTCGCCTATACCACACTTATCACCTTGATCTTGCAAATCTCCGTCAATAGCACTAATCCCTCGAGATCTCTTTTAATCCTCCGCACAATGGAATAAAAACCGAACACAGCCACAACTCCAGCATATTCAAATCTGGGTTTCAAATTCAGAGCCAAAGCATTAGTAGTTACCCCCCCCCCCCCAAATCCGTGCACAGTTGTGCACAGATTTGGAGGCGGAAGTCGTCAAATTAAAGGAAGCCAAAAGGTAAAGACACATTCTATTTTCCTAACCACCACTTTTTACCACCCATTTGTTGCAGGGCTGTAGTAAACACCCCCCAAATCGCTCAACCCCAAATCGCTCCTCCCAAATCGCTCCACACCCACAAACCCAAACCTTTTGATGCTTTTTCTCTTTGATTATACCGCCGACCTATACCTTTTTAAGGGGTTCAAGGGAGATTAATAAAAGTGTGAGGGTAATTAATCATATTTAAAATAATTAATTACTTTTTGAAGGTAAAGGGTGATGAAATGTGTCAAATAAATTAATACGTTTAAGAAAAAAGAGCGATCTGGGTGGAAAAAATAATAAAGTTTGAAATTATTAAATTTGACATTTTTAAATATTTTTAAAGGGACTTTTTAATTTAAAAATAAATTAAATAAAAATAGTATTAATTAAATAAAATGGATAAAAAATAAATTTACAAAATTTTGACAAAAAATTAAAATGATTTCAAAAAAAGAGTGGAAGTACAAATTTAAGGGGATTTCAAAATGTCAAATTTAAAAATTGGGGGAAGGGGCATTTAAAAATTTAAAAATTTTTCAAAAAATTTTCAATGTCAAAGGATAATATAAATAAATTAGAAAATTTAAAAAATAATTAAATTAAAAATGGAGGAAAATAAATTTGACAAAATTCTATGATAAAATTAAAATGATTTTAAAAAATGAACGGAAGTAAAAATGAAAGGGGGAAACCCATTTGTTGCAGGGCTTCATATTCAATCAAAAACCTATTCAATAATATGTAGAAATAAATAGGAAAATAATTAAAAATTTATTCAAATAAATTGTGATTTATTTGTATGGAAAAAGTTAAAAATTCATTCAAATAAATAGAATGATTTATTTGAATGGCCCAAAGTAAAAATAGAAGCTAAAAATGAACGAAAGTTAATAAAAATTTAAATTTTAGTAATATTAAATGACTTAAAATGTTATGAAATATTGTAAACTAACTTAATTTAAATTTTTCTATTACTCAAATGATTGATGATGATTAATGATTTTATAGGAAGCACAAATTTGTTGTAACATCTCTCCTGTCTCCTTCAAAAAAGAATTTCGTAATTAGGATATACTACAAATCGTGAGTATAAAAGGCGAGGTTTTTTCATTCTTCATATCATTTACTAAAAACTGAAAACAATCAAAAATTAAACTTATACAATGTCTTTTAATAATGGACAAAATGGTCCTTCACCAAATAAACGCCCAAGATTCTTTATCGAGAATCTACTTCCTCACTTATTCAATACCCTTTATATCATTTACTAAAAACTGAAAACAATCTAAAATTAAAACTTATACAATGTCTTTTAATAATGGACAAAATGGTCCTTCAACAAATAAACGCCCAAGATTCTTTATCGAGAATCTACTTCCTCACTTATTCAATACCACACGAAGCAGTGCTGGTGCAAATAACCTGAAAAATTATTATCGTCAGATTGATTACGAAACAGATTACAGCAGAAAATTTAAAATGATGAAAACAACTGGAAAATTTCTAATAGAAAAAATACCTGAAAATCCGGAGGATTTGCTGGAAAAATAATACAACAATGTATGGATAAAACAATTGAGGAAGCAAAAAATAAATCAATAGAGCCTGACTGTCTGGGGGCATTAATTTCATCACAATTATTAGACAACGACATATGGATTCCTATTAAAAAAATTGAAGCAAATACGAAAGACACCATTCTTAATCGTTTCCAGCTTGTATCTCAATCAAAAATAGAAAAAGGATCACTTATTGGTCAACATTTCACAATTGTAATTCAAGCACTTGGAATCACCTCTCTTCCGAAAAATAAATCAATTCGAGGTCGCGCACCGCAAGCAACAACCAGCAATTTACAAATAAATAGCTCCTGTTTATTAAAAATCGATAATCCCAACAATTCATGCCTATTCTATGCCCTAGAAATAACAAGAAAATATTTTACCAAAGAATTGGGTGGCCATTGGAATTTTAACAGATATATGCAAAATAAAAAGAGGCAAATGGAAGATGTGTTCGACCTGCTAAGAGCAGCAAACATCCCCAAAGATCTCCCAGAATACGATGCTGTGGAATATATACCAACTGTTGTCGACATTTGGAATAACAAATATAGTGATTCTGGATTCAAGTTTAAAATATTTTTATTTGGAAACGACAGCGAAAAGCCAAAATTTACTTTGGAAATGAAAATTTCAACATACCTATTACAATTTTTCACTAAACAATCATTTTGATGGAATTAAAAATGTTGGTGGGATGTTTGGGTTGGGATCAAAATATTGCTTTACATGTGAAAAGAAGTTCAGAAAATCAAAAGAACATGATATGAGATGTAAATCTCTCTGCAGATTTTGTGGGCGCATTGGAAGTGACCGGCCTTGTGTTGCATCGGGAGGATATTACAAGAAATGTGATGAATGTGGGAAAAAATATTTAAATAAAGACTGCTTCAACCATCACAAAAAAAGCAGCAATTGCCGACAAACAAAAGTGTGAGAAATGTGGAGTAATCTGGGAACTTATTTACTTTAACTACACACCCCATTTATTCGCGAGAGATTCGCGCGCAGGGAATATTATTTAAATTTTTTGTGTTTTCGTCTTCTTTTATTCTTGTCTTTTTTAGTCTTCTTTTATTCTTGTCTTTTTTACAATTATTTTAACATCTCCATTTAGTTTTACAAAAATGGACGAATTAAAAAATTTTAACATTCATGACTTATTTCGAGTAATTAATAAGAATGATAACGATTTTTTGCAATGGCTTGCTGAAAAAAAGCTTATTTGGACAACTCGAAATTGTGAATGCGGTAAACAAATTGTCAAGCTCAATCAAAAGAAAAGTCTAAATCTGATCTAATCTGCAAGTATCGGTATCTGCAAATGTCGGGTCTGCAAAAGTCGGGTCTGCAAGTGTTGGGTCTGTCATATCTGCAAGTGTCGTGACACGGTTTCAGGAAAATGTTTAAATGTTTTGTTTGAATATTTTTCCGGTAAGTTTGAATAATTGTTTTATTTGAATATTTCCGGAAAATGTTTTAAAAAAAGTTTTCCGGAATACTGTAGAAATTAATACTATTTTTAATTATTTTTCCGGAAGATGTTTCAAGTTTGAATTAATATAACACACATCAAAATATGTTTGTCAAACTTTCCGGAAGAAATTTTAAAACATCAACTTGTTAAAAACGTCATTTCCGAGTTTATTCTTTAAAGAACACACAGATTTTTGTGCTTTTAATTAGAGTTCAGCGGTATCGGGATTTAGAGAAAAACCCGGGATCGGGATTTAGGAATGGTGATCCCGATCCCGATCCCGGATCCCGACACGGGATCGGGATTGACCGAAATCGGGATCTGGGCTGGAGATCCCGATCCCGAATCGGGACCGGGATTGAAAAATCGGGATCGGGATTTACTAAAAAATTTTTTTAATTTTTAAAATTTTTATTTTCTTCACATACGACTCAGTATAATTCTAAAATTTCCACTGCGGTGCTGAAATATTGAGTATAAGTCTCATAGACGCATGATTTACTTTCCAGTTCATTGATTAAGCAGGGATAAGGTAATGGGGGAGGGGGAATAAATGGGCTTGGGCTCTTGCATTTTAAGCGCCGCAGGCAAAAATTTTGAAAAATTTGGAAGGCCAAGGTGCCAGATTTCCCCCCTTTTAAGCGCCGCAGGCAATATTTTTTAATTTTGGAAGACCAAGGGCACTCGGAACTTATTTACTTTAGGTACACACCCCATTTATTCGCGAGAGATTCGCGCGCAGGGAATATTATTTAAATTTTTTGTCTTTTCGTCTTCTTTTATTCTTGTCTTTTTTACAATTATTTTAACATCTCCATTTAGTTTTACAAAAATGGACGAATTAAAAAATTTTAACATTCATGACTTATTTCGAGTAATTAATAAGAATGATAACGATTTTTTGCAATGGCTTGCTGAAAAAAGCTTATTTGGACAACTCGAAATTGTGAATGTTTTGTAGAGATGTTGCTGCTTCGTATTTTTTGAATCATCCCGAAAAAATAGGTTTGACCATTTTGAGCCCCTTTTGATATTAGTAATTTAAAAAAAGGTGGAATCAGTAAAACTGTCGAGATTGACGAGACGGTGCTGTGCAAACCTAAATACCACAGAGGAAGAGAATTGGCAAAAGAACAGCAATGGTTTTTCGGGGGAATAGAACGAGGAAGTGGGAAAGCATTTATGGAACCTGTTATAGCTAGAAATGCGCTAACATTGCTTCCTATTTTACAAAAATATGTTGAGCTTGGTTTGTTTTCTTAAATTTTTATCTTTATTTTGCACTAGGATCAGTGGTAGTCTCGGATTGCTGGGCCGCATATGGAGGAATAGAAAATCTACCGGAAGGATACACGCACTACACTGTCAACCATAGTGTAGGATTTGTCAACAAAGAAACAAAACAACATACAAATACAATAGAATCGCAATGGCAGAAATTCAAACAAAAACACAAAGAACGTTATGGTACACACAGGGGTTTACTAAATAGTTACATGGAAAAATTTTTGTGGAGGAAAAAATTTGGTGGTTTAGATATATTTTATAATTTCTGGTCACAGATTGCTGAAGAGTATAAAATCATATCTTGATATGTTCTTTGTTTTTTAACATTTTTTATTTATCTTGCGAATAAAATGTTATCTCTCTCGCGAATAACATTTTTTTGAATAACATTTTTTCTCTCTCGCGAATCACATTTTCCCACCGACCATTTACTCAAACAACAGTCGATCAGCAAATCGTCACAGCAAACACTCTAAAAGAATTTATTGATTGGATTCTATTTGAACTCAACGCTCAATATTCAACAATGGCATTTTCACACAATGGAGGACGTTATGATATGATTATGGTATTCAAAGAAATTTATCAGGAGTTGTTCCATCAATGATTCGTCGCGGTAACAAACTTTATGAATTGAAAATTCCCCGAAACAATAAATGCAATGAAGTTATATTCCGAGACTCGTTTAATCTCTGTCCAGTTGCTTTGGGGAAACTGGTTGGCGCCTTTGGACTTCAAATTACAGAAAAACAATTTTTCCCGCACCTGGCAAATATCCCCGAAAATTATGGAAGAACTCTGCAACAATTACCTTTAAAATCTGATTATTTATATGGAGGAATGCCCCCTCAAAAGCAAAACGAATTTGATAAATCGTATGAAGAAGAAAAAATAAACAATTTTGCCTGGATGAAGCCTTGGCCGAATATTGCACAAATGATGTTCAAATACAAACGATGTTCAATACAAATGATGTTCAAATACAATGTTCAAATACTCACAGAAGCACTTGTCGCCTTCAGAAAAAATTTACAGAGATTAGCAAGCCGAAAAACACAAAGTCTGGGTCAACAACAGAAGGAATCGATATTTTGAAGGATGCAATGACAATAGCATCGGCATTATGAAACATTTTCGGCTTAACCACCTTCAACCTGACCATTTGGCAATTGTTCCTGAAAAGGGATATGAAAACATTGATAATCAAAGTGAGCTTGCCCTAAAATATTTACAATGGTACGAAGAAACAAAAGGAGTGGAAATACAAAGTGCACATTCTGAAGGCGGTGAATATGTGGTCCATCTTCATCTAAGAATAATTTTTTCTTGATTTGATTCCATATCCATTTGCATCAACTCCTGGATATGTTTGTGTAGCCCCATCATCATAATATCCCGCTACAGAAAGATAAGAGTTTTTACACTTTGTGGGTAGGTTAGTTCGTAGTCAAAAATACTTTTGTAAGCCATGAGGGAATTCCCTTCAAAAACCTGTGTCCCATTAATATGCATGCGACAATTTTTCCAAATTGTGTGGCCTATAAGCTGCACGGTCGACACATTATCATCCTTTCCTATATAAACAAGTTTCCCATCTTTGTCTTCTTTTTTAATTCTAAGTTCAGTAAAAACATAAGTTTTGACCAAATCAATATAATTTGTAGTCGCATGAATTTTGAAATGAAGGTGTAATATCTACAGGGTTAAGTGTGAGTAATTCTATAAATGAGGAATTGCTGATACTGACATTTGTATGGGGCGTTTAAAAAAATGATAAAGCATTTGTTATTGCGTTGCCAGAATCGCGATCAATTTTCTAATATGTAGAGATTAGCTTCTATTCGTTCATTTTTAGCTTCTTTTTTTACTTTGGGCCATTCAAATAAATCATTCTATTTATTTTGCATTCAAATAAATCATTCTATTTATTTGAATGAATTTTTAACTTTTTCCATACAAATAAATCGCAATTTATTTGAATAAATTTTTAATTATTTTCCTATTTATTTCTACATATTATTGAATAGGTTTTTGTTTGAATTTGAAGTTTGGCATTTTGTCACATGACATTTTTAAATTTATTATATCGGGTGACCTTTTGGGCATTGGCATTTTGCCATTTGACATTTTGTCAATTGACATTTTGTCGCTGGCAATTTGAAAGTTGGCGTTTTGTCGTTTGACATTTTAAAAGTTGTTATTTCGAAATAATTAGCTCCGCCCCCTTTCATTTTTACTTCCGTTCATTTTTTAAAATCATTTTAATTTTATCATAGAATTTTGTCAAATTTATTTTCCTCCATTTTTAATTTACATAATTATTTTTTAAATTTTCTAATTTATTTTTATTATCCTTTGACATTGAAAATTTTTTGAAAAATTTTAAATTTTTAAATGCCCCCTTCCCCCAATTTTTAAATTTGACATTTTGAAATCACCTTAAATTTGTACTTCCACTCTTTTTTTGAAATCATTTTATTTTATTGTCAAGATTTTGTAAAAAAATTTTCTTCTCCATTTTTTAATTATTTAATTAATTAATTAATTAATTAATATATATTTTTTAATTTTAAATTTTGAATTTTTAATTAAAATCTTTTTTAATTTTTAAATTCGAAATAATTAGCTCCACCCCCTTACATTTTTACTTCCGCTCTTTTTTTTGAAATCATTTTAATTTTTTGTCAAAATTTTGTAAATTTATTTTTTATCAATTTTATTTAATTAATACTATTTTTATTTAATTTATTTTTAAATTAAAATGTCCCTTTAAAAATATTTAAAAATGTCAAATTTAATAATTTCAAACCCTATTATTTTTTCCACCCAGATCGCTCTTTTTTCTTAAACGTATTAATTTATTTGACACATTTCATCACCCTTTACCTTCAAAAAGCAATTAATTATTTTAAATATGATTAATTACCCTCACACTTTTATTAATCTCCCTTGAACCCCTTCAAAAGGTATAGGTCGGCGGTATAATCAAAGAGAAAAAGCATCAAAAGGTTTGGGTTTGTGGGTGAGGAGCGATTTGGGAGGAGCGATTTGGGGGTGAGCGATTTGGGAGGAGGGGGGCGAGCGATTTGGGGGTGTTTACTACTGCCCTGCAATAAATGGGTGGTAAAAAGTGGTGGTTAGGAAAATAGAATGTGTCTTTACCTTTTGGCTTCCTTTAATTTGACGACTTCCGCCTCCAAATCTGTGCACAACTGTGAAAAATCTGTGCACAACTGTCCACGGATTTGGGGGGGGGGGGGGGGGAACTACTAGCATTATTTGTTATTAGCTCAGGAAGCTAATTTTTAATTTTAAGCTCCTCATAAGACAGAAATCATTAAAAAATTAATGATTATTTTCATAAATTCCCGTCACTAGGGGGTGCGGTAATATTGAAGCGTACAGACCCTTTTTTCCTCCCCAATTTTCCCCCTATATCTTTACAAAATGGTCAGACTTTTTCCTTTCTTCCATCCAATTTGCCTTTCCAAATTTTGCCTACAATCAAACAAAAAGGATTATTTAATTTTAAACAAGGGCAAGTACATGCAAAAACAAGTAAAAGCAGGATGGAAGAAAGGAAAAAGTCTGAACATTTTGTAAAAATATTGGGGGAAAATTGGGGAGGAAAAGAGGGGTTCTGTACGCATCGAACTTACCGGGGGTGCATTTTCTTACTTTTTTTGTTTCAGAGAAACGAAACGAAATTTCGATCAGTCCTGATTCCAACCTAGTCAAAATAAGCTATAAAATATAAGATTACCAAAATAACTACCTAGGTATAATTTAATTACATAATAAAATATCTCTTCGAAAATACACAATATAAAGTTCAAAATTCTTTAAATTCAGGATTCAAATTGCTAGATGTTTTCTATTTAGAACCAAATCCATTAGAGTTGAACGTTGAAGTATTTGAAAAAGTTAATAATAAAAATCCACTTATTTCAACTCAATTTGTTTTTGTACTTAAAAATGATGAATAAACGGTCATACACTTGCAGATGATACATTTGCAGATCCGACTTTTACAGATGACTTCTGCAGATCGACATTTGCAGATCCAACTTTTGCAGATTAGATGTAAATGTAAAATTATAGATGTAAATCTAGATATAAATGTAAAATTTACAAAAAAATTAATATTTTATTTTGTCAGTTCATTGGTTTTTAAGATTTTTAAATTTTTTTAGAATTAAGAAATTTTTTTCAAAAATTAATATCTGCAAATGTCGGGTCTGCAAATTCTCGTCTGCAAGTGTCGTATGACCGTTTAATTCTCAATTATTTAATCTTTAATTAATCTCATTATCGCTAATTTAAATAAAGTTATGTCAAAATAACGTGCCCCGTTAATTTAGGAATTCTTGGTCACTTAAAATTTGTCCGAAGTTAATTATGTTTAAGCTTTTAAAGCCATGCCCTAATTTTTGCCCTGTTTTCGCCGATTTCGCCCTATTTTTGAGTGGCTGCGCGCTATTTTAGTGTTTTGGAAGGGGCCACCCTAGTTTTAGTGTTTGGAAGGGGCCACCCCCAGACCCCTGAAAATTGGAAAACCATAGGGGCGAAAAACCATAGGCTTGAGAGTTGCTACAAACGATAGCTCATTTGAAAGAGCTCGTCGAGCTGAGTCGAATGACACCAAAATCAACGTGATTGGACCAGATTTGACAAAATTATGACATAAAGTTGCCGACTCCGGTAGGTCTAGATAATGTCATAATTTTGTCGAATCTGGTCCAATCACGTTGATTTTGGTGTCATTCGATACAGCTCGTTGTGCTCTACATTCTTCCCAAGACTGACCATTTTTAACAGCTTGAGAAATTAAAAAAAAGGGGGGGGGGTACGAAATTGAATATTACCAATCGTTTTGTTAACGAAACGAGACGAAACAGTAGAAATTTAGCGAAACGAAACGAAACATTGTAATTTTCATGAAAAATTTAAGAAAAACGATTTTATTTTCTTAATTATTCGTTTTTAAACGGGACTGGGCCGTTTTGGCGCGAGCTTATATGATAGCGAGTTGTTTATCAAAAATGATAAAATTTTGTAATAATTACTCTCGTATTTTTATCTAAGTTCTCCAAAAATTTCGGAATAATAAATTTAGATATTTAAGATACCTTCCTCTATTTAAGATACCTTCTCTAACAAGGGAACATCCCGAACTGTATGTGAAAATTTTGTATTTTTTTGCACCATCGTGTAGAGCATAGTCGAAAACCTATTGCCGATTTTTGGCTTTTTTGGCCCTGACCCCCATTTCGAAAAGTTATAGGGGTCCAAAGTTAGACCGCTTGAGTATAGTTGCACAACTTATTAAAGAGAAAAATGAGACTCCATTTCTCTTTATTTCCTTCCCTCTTCTTTTCCAATGTTGGTTAAAGAAAGAGAAAATGAGGAGAGGGAAGAAAAGGAATAGGCGCATTCTATGTTCTCTTTGCTTCTCCTAATGCGAATTAAAAAGGAAAGAGAAGAGGGCAGAGACGCCTCCTTTCCTTTCATTCCTCTCCTCTATTTCTCTTTCTTTAACCAATATGGGAAGAAAAAGGAAAGGAAAAATGGAGAAAAGGAGTCTCATTTTTCTCTTTAGGAAGAGAAATAATAAGAAAGGTCGGGGTGACTCAACCGCTCCAAAAGTCGAAAACTTTGGACCTCTATAACTTTTCGAAATGAGGGTCAGGGCCAAAAAAGCCAAAAATTGGCAATAGGTTTTCGTCTATGCTCTACACGATGGTGCAAAAAAAATACAAAATTTTCACATACAGTTCGGGATGTTCCCTTGTAAGATTGTACTCATCTTAAAAAATTAAAAATTCCCGAAAATCGGGAATACCCGATCTAGAATACCCGATGCTCTCTTGATCTAAATCTAAAAACTCGAAGATTATTGTTATGTCATTGGATAAATACTATAATAATACTTGTATAAAATAGTATTTTCCCTTTTTCCCTTAGAAATTCCCTATTTTTCTATTTATATAAAAAAGATACGGAAATTAGATAACACTTTAAGATTATTTTACTAAAAATTTCTAACATCTATCCTCTAATCTTCCATTAGATTTGAATTGGATCTCCATTTTGTCATTTAAATGGTTCTGTGACATTTGCACCGCGAATTATTTGCGCCGCTCTGACCTAAAATATAAAAAAGTGCTGAATTTTGGATTCTTGGCCTTTATGCCTTATAAAAATTGTGGCGTTTGCATTTACGTTTTGGCTGATTTTTGGCGTTTTGGTTTGGCGTTTTTTTATTTCGAAAAATTTGCGTTTGGCATTGGCAGGCCACGGAAAAATTTGTGCGTGTTGTTGATAGGGTTGTTCCCCGACTAGGGGGTGCACAGAAAAATTTTCAAGTAGACAGCGCCACACGGGGGAACGAGAAAAGTTTTTATGGAGAAATTTCGAGTGATCAAAAAAAAATTCTTGGCACCTTCGAAGCGAAAAATTTTGATTTTTTCTGTCGTAGGCGAAAATATTGAGAATTTTGCAGGATATAGAAGGAGAATTTGCAAAAAAAATGTCTCAAATTCGCCGACTTTCTGGGACGGGGACGGGGTACATCCCTAGTTTTCAATAAGTTTTATTTTTTAGTTCAGGCGGCGCAAATTCGCGTCGCAATTATCAGTGCATCATTTAAATCATTTAAGTGATGATTTAAATTTAAGTCATATATTTTTAAGTAACATTTAAGTCTATCATTAATATCTTTTTATCATTTAAGTCCTATACATCAATTTTCGTACTTTTTGTATTATAGGTAAATCCACTCAATTTAACGGATGACACACAGATTAGCATTTCGTAAGAAAATCACAAATTTTTGCTTCGGGGTTTAAACGAAACATTATTTATTAGAAAATTTAAATTTGCGAAAAATATAAAGAGATATAATCAATAGAGTAGCTGTCTGAGACCAAAATTTTCCAGGATTCGAGACAAAAAATTAACAAGCCTCAATTTTTTGTCCCATAGGGCAAATTTTTGGTATATTCTTCGTGCCTTATACGCGAGGACCTATAATTTTAAGAATTTATAGAATATATTATCAAAACTATTATCGCAGTATGCGAAAATTCTGGGAATTTTGATGGCCAAACTAAGAAATCTTCCTTTTTCCGAAAAATACAAGAAGGTTGCGTGTTTAAAATTTTCTGGCGAGTTTTAAAAGGAATGGCGTAAATTAAAATTTTGAAACACCAAAATTACAAAAAAATACGAAAAAAAGCATTCTAATGCTAAAAAACATCTACTTTCTAATATTGATGTTATTTTTTACGAAGATTTTGTAATCTCGACCAGAAAAAATTTAAATTTACCACTGTAGGCTTAAAAATTCATATTTTGTTTCGAGCAAGGCTTATATGTTGATTTTAAATTCAAAGATAGTTGAATTAATGTTATTCAGGTGAAAAATAATAGCGAACAATAAAATCAAAAAAATAAAATATAATTAAAAAGAATATCACTACCGTTTTAATGCGTGAAGGATATAAAAAACTATATCAAGTTAAAAATCATAGAAAAATTAGCAAGGTATGTGTTGACATAATAATTAAAAATTTTTTAGTTCTAAATTATCCTTATGGTCAGAGGTGGGTCGGAACAGTCAGCGGTGTCGGAAATAGGAAGGGCCGGAAATCGGAAATCCTATTATTTCATAAATTTATAGAGAAAGCAATTTAGGGAAAATTTCCCAAGTTTTTGCCCTCCCGATCCCGATGTCAATTCCCGACTAAGTCGGGAAATTTTTACACCACTAAGAATGGCTTTTTATGATAAAATTTTATTCTTGAAATGAAAAAAATAAAGGGTAAAAAATAAAAAAGGGAAATGGAAAATAAAAAAGAAGACAATATTTAATTAGTTTCCCAGATATCTAAGTTGAGCGGTGGTTTAGTGGTTAGTGTGGGTGATTGATTCACTCATTTTGATGTCGCTTGGTTTGAATCCAAGGTTGGGAAATGTGAGTTGAATAATTTTTTCTTTCAAAAAAATGTTTTTTAATTTTGATTTTAAAATTGCAAATTTATTTTTTTGGAAAAATTTCGGTGTACGACACAGACGCCGATTAGGTCGAGTGAAAATGTCAATAAAAATCCGCTCCCTGTTAATAAGATGTTTTTTCATGCCACACTAACCATTAGTTTTAATTCTTTTTTGCAGTCTGATGTATTTCTACACAGATAATTTTGTTAAAATTTTATGTCATTGTATTGTGATTAAGCTTAGTGGTACCGTTCTTTTCGTCACAACCGATACCGAAAAGATCCAATTTAAATAAATTTAAATAAATTTAGTTAAAATGCAACATAGTATTAGTTTTTGCCATACAAATGATTTTTATGTTGGTGGTGATTTATTTCGTTATTATAAAGATGCCGAGTTATACAAGAATGACTCAAATGCCAATAACAATAAGTGATAGCTTTATTTCGAACAAGGTTTTAGATAATATTGTTTATAAAATTATGTTTAATTTCGGTTACACGGATACGAATAAATCCGGATACACACAGATACAGATGTATATGGTTATGAATAGGGTTGGCGTCTTCGAATCGGGCCAACCTTCGAGCCAGTTTTTTCGGGCCTCATTTTTATTGAACCGGGCACCAAGCCTTTTTTGTTTAAAGTTTTTTAAAAATCCTTAAACAAAAATTACTAATAAAGAATAAAAATGTATGTGAGCGAGTGTCGTATATATTTTGTCATACATATATAAGGATTTGAAGGGAAAGTTGGCGTTTTCGAATCGGGCCAACCTTCGAACCAGTTTTTACGGGCCTCATCGAATCGTGTATATTATTGTTTCGGAGGATTAAGAGGAGACAAAGGACATCATGGGATTTGTAGCCGCTCAACGATATTCTGGTATCAACTCCGGTTATTTTAAAACTTGGCTCCGGATCAGGACCGGTGATTTTCGGAGACGCATCATGTTGGCTCCAGACTCAATGTAGAAAATAATAAGTAATATTTTATCGTAGGATTTGGTTTGGGTGGGTAAGGTTTTAGATGGATAAAAGTGCCCTTTACGCAAATAAGGGCCGAATCGTTTTTTTTTCCTTCATTTTTTCCTTCCTTATTTTTCCTTAATTTGAGCATAATGGTAAGACTTTTTTCCTTTGTTCATTTTCATTGTATTTCCCTGTGGCATATTCAAATGTAATGATAGAGAAGAGATTAAAAATGTTAATAAAAAATATTAGTTTTCTGTTTTGTTTTTTGTGTTGATTCATGTTGATTCGTCACAATCTGTTGATTCGTCACAAAAATCAACATATTGTGATTGAAAAATCAACATATGTTGATTCGTCACAAAAAGAAAACAGGAGGTGGGTTTTCAAGGATTGTAAAAATGGACGACGGCTCTGAGCTAAATGTCAACACAAATAAATGTGAATGGCTTTGGTGTCATTTGAAGCATAAAACTAAAAGAATTTATGGAACAAGTACAAATCTGACTGATTCATACATGATGGAAGCGCTTTTTCGACAAAACAATCCTTGAAAACCCCCTCCTGTTTTCTTTTTGTGACGAATCAACATATGTTGATTTTCCAATCACAATATGTTGATTTTTGATACGAATCAACATATTGTGACGAATCAACATGAATAAACAAAAAAACAAAACAGAAAACTAATATTTTTTATTAACATTTTTAATCTCTTCTCTATCATTACATTTGAATATGCCACAGGGAAATTCAATGAAAATGAACAAAGGAAAAAGTCTTACCATTATGCTCAAATTAAGGAAAAATAAGGAAGGAAAAAATGAAGGAAAAAAACGATTCGACCCTTATTTGCGTATAGGGTCGATAAAAGGGATATCAAAGGAATTGAGTAGAGGATTTGAATTTCTCAGCACTGCTAGCGAAAATTTTGAAAGCTTTATAAGACCAAACAGCCAGATTCTCAAATTTTTCGCTTCGACTAATGACTTTTCCGAGTCATTAGTCGAAGCGGGACTTTTCCGAGTCATTAGTCGAAGCGGGCCGCGTTAATAGACCAAAATTTCTTTCAATTTTTTTGCATAGGCTGCCATTTCTTTTATTTTCCTGCGGCGCTGAAAAAAGAATTGCTAATGGCCTTCCAAATATTTGAGCCAGCTCCAATCTCAGACTTTTGATTTCACCCACCCATCTCTGGAATAAAGTAGAAATGTCGATCCCCGTGACTACCGTCCATGATATGTCGTGGTTTTAGAATGAATGGATATAATTTTAGAAAAAAACGGATATATCTATGGTTAATCGCGTATGGATATAGTGATTTAAACAGATATGTATATCCACTTCGCGGAAATAGCCTGATGCAAAAAACAAAAAACGTTTATATTTGCAAGTAAATTAAATTTTTAAAATAAATAATGTCAGTCGAAGCCGATCATACTTGGTTGGAATAATCATTTCGTAAATGAAAATGTAATGATAATATTGACTGGACTATATAATACCGATGAATGCCCATATGAATGTGAATATTCAGCAAATAAAAATTTGTAAAACTTCACTCTTTTTTAGACTAACTATTACAAAATTAAGGTATTTGAATGCCTCTGCTATCATTTACCATATACGAGATGAGCACAAAAATTTACCGGAATTTAGATTTTCCAATCAATTATATGTCTTCTTTTTGGAAGAACCACCTATTTTAACATTTAAACATTTTAAAGTCAATAACTTCATTTTATCTTATAAAATATACCGGATTTATTCTAATAGAAACACATCTCTATTTGAACCACAGTCTCTAATATAACCACATCAAATGGAGGGGTTGAAAAATAGAACCACAGTCTCTATTTGAACCACACTCCTAATATAACCACATATTACCAGATTCAGATTAGCGATGTAGTATGAGGGTTTTAAGGTTATTTTTGCGTCTTTAGCGCTATATTCGGCCAAATTTACGCAAATTTTGATCAAGACTGAGTCAATAAAGCCACATTTGAGAAGTTACCAGAAGTTGCCAGCTGGATTTAGACCAGGATTATTAAGATGGTGCTAGTTTTGAAGGGTCATTCTATTACTGATGTAGATTTAAATTAGGCTGGTTTAATACGCGCAAACAAGAATCTTGAAAGTTTCACAAAGCCAAGAAAACCAGAATTCATTTCTAGCGACTCAGGTGGAAATGTTATTGAGTTTTCAAATGTCCTGCAGTCAGAAATCCTTTTTTATAAAAAATACAAGAGAATAGGAAAATCCCAAATCCGGACGGTAAACTAAAACGAGGTCGGATTACTTGGTAACCGAGTTTTGGGTAACCCTTATTATAAAAATCGACCCAGAACTCGCTGATTACTTGAGGATGCAGATAAATTAACCTGCAAATGTCTTTTATAAAATCACCCAAAATTATACAAACTAAAATAGATAGACTTTTAAAAAAGGCGTTTAAATCTAGATCAAAGCTTGCCGTCAAGACTGCCCTGAATTGAGAATTAGGGATTGTTCTAGTTATTATCATAAAAAGAATCAAAACCCAATGAATGGAGGTCTGTCCCATACTCCACGATCCAACTTTCGGCTATCCGAACTGATTGGTGAGACCAGTGCCGCAGGCGAAATTTTAGAGAATTTTGGAAGGCGAAGAACGACAAAATTGATTAAAAATTATAATTATTTTTGGAGTTTTATGACAGAAAAAATTCCTGAAATTTCCAGATTTTTCAAAAAACTTGATTGAAAAATAAAAGCACAGTCTCTATTTGAACCACAGTCTCTAATATAAGCACAAAATTTGAGGGGGTGAAAAATAGAACCACTGTGGTTCTATTAGAATAAATCCGGTATATTTAAATTAGGATGTAGCTAATGATTTCTTTAATATTACCATGACCTACCGTGCCGACAGTAATATTTACTATCCATATGATGCTTTAGTTCCCTGTAATGGAGAATGCCAGGTTGATGAATATTGGAAAGAAAATGAGGTATTTATTTAGTTATACTTTTAGGGGTGATATTTTTGGATTAGATCAGTGGTTAACCAACCCTCAGATGCAGGTAATTTGAGCCGATTTGCTGTGGCGAGAGAAATTCAATCAAAGCAGTGCAAGTTTTTCGTTTCCTAGAAAAATGCTCATATATCGAACTCAGCTCGATGATAGGAATCGATTGCTATATATAAAAAATTATTTCTGAATTTATATTTTATTTTAGGTATTGGAAAATGTTAGAAAGAAAACAAAATTGGCAATGCAAGCTGTCACAAATTGCAGTAATTAATTGATTAAATTCCAATTTCCCTATTCGGTACTTATCAGGGCTGGAGAATTTTGAATTTTAAAAAGCGGAAGACGGAAGGCGGAAGAAACGGAAGAAAATAAAAAAACGGAAGACGAAAGACGGAAGCGGAAGACCCAAAAAAGACGGAAGTAGGCGGAAGACGGAAGACGGAAGCGGAAGAAAAATAAAAAATTTTATTCATAATCAAAATTAAAAATTTTCATATTATGATGTAGAAATAATAATTTTTCAACATTTTCAACCTTTAAACTTTTTCGTAGATTACTGACGATCAAACCAGTAGTGCTAAAAACACGTTCACTTTCTGAAGATGATGCTGGAGCAGATAATAATTTTGTTGAGAGCTTAGATAACATCGGCCATTTGATTGCATTTTGACTAAACCAATACGAAAATGGATCAGCACCAAGCGGCAATTTTTTTGTATGCAAATAATCATTCACTTCAACCTGGATAATATTAAGTTAAAATAACAGGAGACATAAATAAACCTCTGCTCGCTGCCTAACATTCAATTCAGATGGAGATGGAAGAGGTGCAACAAGAAGTGATTCAACTGAAGAAGCCATATTTTCTTCAAATTCTGCAGCAAGACTTTCCATTCCTTGAGGCGCATCTAATTCTTGTTCAACATTTTCTTCATCCAATTGTTGATCCTAAATTTGGAAATAAGAAAATTCTATAAAAGTCAATCTAACTCTTATTCCGCTAACTTTCTCTGCTTCTTCAATCAACCAATTGGTATATTCAAGATGTCTTTCATTTGGAAGATAGGGAGATAATTTAAAACGAGGATCAATAATAGTTGACAAAACTAATTCTCTATTATCTTCCCATGCTAGTCGCTTTAGGCTACCAGAGGCATCAAATTTTTCTCCCATCCGTTTTTTTAGTCCTTCCAAAATTGATTTTTTAACATTCATTAATTCTCCAGTTTTTTCAAGCGAAAAACAAACAAGTTTGAATAAAGGTATAATACTAGAAATAGAAGTGGATCTTTTCTGCAACTCATTTGTTGCTTTGTAAATTGGAAGAAGGATCTAAATTTTAATATCGATTTAAAAATTATTAAATTAACCTGTTTAAGTGTTAATAAGACTGCCCAATCATCACTGGAAAATTTTGGTAAAGTAACTGACAGAAGAGAATGAGCCCCATCTCGAGAAGACCAAGTATCGCATGTAATAGATACAAAATTTGCAATATTCAATTCTTTCTTAACTCTAGCCTAAATAACTTAACTGTTGAAATATAAAAAACAAACCTCCACTTTTTCATAAATTTTTGGCAACATATTATTTGTAAAAAAGAATCTACTTGGTAGATTATATTTGGGTAAAGCAATGGTCATTAACCTTTAAAACCAAAATATTTGCTTAGAATTTATTTTTAATATCGAACCTTTTAAAACCAATATTATCAACAACCGAAAGTGGCTGTATGTCAGCACATATAAATTGAATAATCGATTTATTAATTTGTTGTGTCTTCTCTCCATCTGATTCCCATGGACCTTAAATTTAATTCAATACTAACAATATATTCTAAATAATTACTTTTTGCTCGTAAAGAAGTAATGATATCTGTCATTTTTCTGTTATTAATATCATCATCACTTAAAAGATTTTCATCAATTGTTGCAACTGTTGATGATGACGATTGTTCCATTGTTAAAAATGCACTAAAAATAAAAAAAATTTTTTTGCTAAATTTACCGCTTTATTGATCTCTGACAATTTTCCTCATTTTGTTTCCGTTTCTTTGCATATTCTTTGTATTTTTCCCCATGTTTATGTTGAATGTGCCAAATCAAAGTATTTGTAGATGATTTTGGAGGGTAATCTTTCTTGTATTCACAACCTTCTTCTTTGCAAAATGCTACTCTACCAGAAAGCTTGAAATAATTCCAAATTGCAGACATAATTTTGAATGTGTAAAAATATTAAAATAATAAATTTCTTTTACTAATAATAAACATTATCTTTAAAATATAAATTAAAATAAACACAACGCCAAAAAATTTCACGAAAAAATCAAGGTCAACAAAATCAACAACTTGCCAAAAATTTTACCGGAATTAGGGGTGTATTTTTGGCGGAAGAGGGTGAAAAAGCGGAAGACGGAAGGCGGAAGCGGAAGGGTCAAAAAAGACGGAATTCGGCGGAAGACGGAAGACGGAAGCGGAAGAAAATCCAGCCCTGGTACTTATGTGTTATCCCTACACGGGTTGATAAGTTTATGTTATGTATTGACTTACGGTGTGTCCGAGATACTAACACAAAGACTAACTAACAAGGTTTATCTACAATACTATACAATAAAGGTGAACAATAGGAATACGACTAGCTGCTGGAGTACAAGACTAAGACTAACGACTGACTAAGACTAACAATAGACTAACTCGGTAACTGACTAACAGACTAACTCACTCACACACACAGACTGGCTAAAGCCTCAGCCTTTTATACTAAGCACATACCCAACAGTTTACTGCCTCGTTAAGGATTAAAGTTTATGTGTACATTTATTTGAAAAAGAAATATAAGGAAAAATCATTCCAATTACCAAGATTTCCCCCAAGCAAAAAAGATTTACTCAAAAACGTCCTTTTCCCCAATCATTTTTCTCCACATAAACTAAAATAACCATTTCGGCATACTCTTGTTTTATGTATAAGATTACTATAGTAAAGCAGCTGGGCTATAGCTATTTCACTCCTTTAGCTAGTGCAAAAGGTTATTCGACGGCTGGGAGCGAACCAGCATCCCCCCCCCCCTCTGGGAGCGAACCAGCACCCGTTTACCGTATACCTTTTACCTTTTAGCTATACGGTTTTGTCCAACCCTAACTAAAAGTCATGATTCATAAAATCTAAACATTGAAATAAATTATGCTTTAATTTTTGAAGATACTCAATCAAAGAGAGAAGATATTGTTGCTGAATTAAATAAATTTATACAGATTGATTTGTATGGGAAATGTGTTGGCAATAAATGCGATTTTGAGCAATGTCTTAAGCAAGAATTAGGTAAAAAATATTTTTAATATAAACGAAGAATGTGACAAAATAAGATTTATACAGAGAGCCTAGATCACTATCTCGGTTTGTTTTATTTTACGAAATTATACATATATCTCGGTTCACAGGCATCTCCTGAATAAAAAAAGACCGTCGAGACGAATCGAATTGTATGTGTCTTATATCGAAACCTTACCATCGGTATAATATAGTTCAGCCAATTTGAATACGCCCCCTAGTGCTGGATCAATCTCTCAGCTCAACTTATGGACTTTTTAATTTTATAAGCAAAAAACATTATACAAAAACATTTTTGTCGATATGTATATTATAAGTAGAGAGTGTTTTTAGGTCCGAAAAAACCGATAATAGGCACCTAAATACGTTCGAAAAAAGGCTAAAATATGTTCAAAAAATTTAATAAAGTAGCAAAATAGGTTTGAATTTTTTGTGTTTTTAAAATTTTTCGTTTTAATTTATGATTTTCAATTTGCACGGGCCTGTAACTCGGCCCTATCAAGTCAGATTGGGGCTGAACTCAGCGTGAGAAGCTTTTTCGAATTAGCTATCATTCAAAAATCGAATTTTTCACCCAAAAATATATATTCCTCCGTAGTTGTTCGATTTTAGGTGCATGTATCTCGGCCCGATTGTGCTGATTTTAGTGTCAGACAACTAATTTTGAGAAGCTCTTTCTGAAGAGCTACAATTCAACAATCGGATTTTTCACCTCAAAAATTGCTACTCCTCCATATTTTTTGATCTTCTATCTGTGAGTCCACCCCTAAGTCCTACACCCTTGAAACCGCAACTCTCAATACCTATTGACAATGAAACCTACAACTTTTATAAGCGGATTAAGAGGTTAAGTACCCAGCTCTATTGAGAGAGATATCCAGGGTGTACCATAACTCTGGATGAGTTGATCTTAATCCCCCAATACCTCTTCATCCGCTTCAATAACACAAAATCCATCTTCTATGTCAATATGTTTACAAAGTAAAAAATAACATTTGTCGGCAGAATTTAAGGATTCTACAGTTTTTGGCAAATATGAGTTTTTACTTTCTATTTAACAAGATATGGGGTTTAGTTTATTTTTTATGGGTTTGGAAATTATGCTTTTTTGCTCATTTTAGCAAGCACGGAATTAGTGTGAATATGACTTGAACACACTAACATTCACTATTTTTTAAAAATTTATGCAGTTTTGCAAAAATAAAGGCATTTTTAAAGATTTTTGAAAAAAAACCTAAAATAAATTCAAAAAAGTCCGAAATAGGTCGCAAATATGTTTAGGTCAAAAAAGGCCGAAATTGTAGGTCGCAAATAGGTTTTAGGTCAAAAAAGGCCGAAATAGGTTTTTAGGTTCGAATAGGTACAATATAAACTCATCATTTCGACCTAAAACAGTGCTTTTTGTGCTTATCTCATCATAACTAGTTCGTAAAAAATAGGAAAAGACCTAAAAAACTCTCTAATTATAAGTACTTAAATAACATATTATTTAATATGATTTAAATTATTTTCAGCAAATCACATGTTTTATTTGGCATTTGAAAATTCTGTTTGTAAGGAATATATTACTGAAAAATTTTGGAATTTGAAACATTTAATTGTGCCTATAGTACTTAGTCGTCGTGTATTCAATCATACAAAAATACCAGATAATGTGTATATTGCTGTAGATGATTTTAACAATGTGGAGGAACTAGCCAAATATTTGCTTTATTTGCAAAAGAATGAAACAGCTTATCTAAAGTAATAGATATCAATTAATTAAAAGAGACGAGATAATCTCGTGAAATTTAGGTCTAACAAAAGTTTGAGTCCAAAGGGTTCATGAATTGAATCGAATTTGTTAATAGAATGCGGGAAAAAAACTATTCGTCACAAAGTCAAGAAACGGAATTTTCGTCTCCGGGATTTTTAGGCGCGGGCAATCGAGGAGGAAAAGCCTAACAGAATCCTCTAAAGTTCGATTACTACTGAGTAAATTAGGTAGTGAGGAGTATGCCCGCATTGAAAGGAAAATGTTGCCAACTAAATTTATGAAATGAAATTTTGGAAATTAGTTAGTGAATTGAAAAAGATTTATGTGACCTAAATCTCAGTTAGTTAAGAGATATCAGTTATTGAACCTGAAATGCGAGGGTCTTGAGGATGTGATTAAGAAACACAAGTCGTCACAAAGTCTGTGAACGTTTATATCAATAGGTATCCTAAATAGAAAAAGAACGCTGTCAAAAACTAACTTCATCATAGAGATCTCAAACCTCGGTTTTCAACTGAAAATTGGGGTAAAGTACTTCAAAAAATATTTTAGACCCCTTAGGGTAGCCTTGAAAAAGATTGTGTCATTCAATTCAGCTCGATGAGTTCTACCTGCCTATGAAAGACTGACCATTTTGTGCTATGTCCGACAATGTCCGGGGTCAAATTTCGGGTTCGGGATTCGACTTTTTAAAAATCTGAGCTAAGATTCGTAATCAGCGTAATTTTTTACCCTAGAAAAATTCTTTTTCTTATTTTTAAAATTTATTTTCGAAGAAACCCCAATTCTCCGAGATTGCCCAAATTTGAATCTCGAAACATATGTGAGACAAAATATAAGCACCCTTAAAATATTTAATTTCTTCTTATTGTAAAATTCTACAAGAAATAAGTAAACATCTCTATCGATGTTATAGAAAACAAAAAAGAATTAGGCCCGTATATCATTCCAATGTCGTGATCTCAATACCCTAAATATCAACGTGAAACAGGGTTTTTCAAATTCACAAAAATTTTTCGACACCCAATGGTTTGTTTCGAATTTTCATCTTGAGCTCATTCGAAAGCACCTTAAATTTGCTACAAGATAGCAACTAGAATGCGCATTAAGGTTTCTTATTAAGATTATCTCCTAAATCTCGCTAATAAATTTTTTCTGCAAAATTTAACTATTGCTATCTTGTAGCAAATTTAAAGTGCTTTCGAATGAGCTCAAAAAATTCGAAACTAACCAAAAGGATCGAAAAATTTTTTTGAAGTTGAAAAACCATGTTTTACGTTAATATTCAGGGTATTGAGATCACGACACTGGAATGGAATGAGAGAGAGTTTTGCAAAGTTTTTAGGCTTGCGCTGGGTAAGACTATCGCTCAGCAACACAACAAAAAACATGTTTTTCTAGTGTAATAAAATGCGCTGAGTACAAATATCACTATAAAAGTGCTCAAAACGGTCGGCAATAGCATTTTTTCCCGGATTTTCGGACCCCTGAAAATCCAAAACCATAGGGGGGACCAAGCTGATTTTTGGGGTCAAAAATTCGAATATGCAAATAATAGCTCATTCGAAAGAGCTCGTCGAGCTGAGTTGAATGACACCAAAATCAGCTCGATTGGATGATTTTTGACAAAGTTACGATAGAAAAACTACCAACATAAACCTATGGGTCGGCGGCGAGGCGCTTGTGCAAAACCCCGCGCTTCGCGCGGGGTTTTGCGGCACGCGCCTCGCGGGGAGTCTACGGGCGATGGGTCTGGGCTCGTAACATAAACCTATTCCTATCTCCCTTGCTCTGGACGTATTTGGGGCCTCCGTAGCAGCAAAAATCTCCACAGATGCCATAGGTAAGGAGCTAAAACAAACGGTCATAACTTTGTCAAAAATCATCCAATCGAGCTGATTTTGGTGTCATTCGACTCAGCTCGACGAGCTCTTTCGAATGAGCTATTATTTGCATATTCGAATTTTTGACCCCAAAAATCAGCTCGGTCCCCCCTATGGTTTTGGATTTTCAGGGGTCCGAAAATCCGGGAAAAAATGCTATTGCCGACCGTTTTGAGCATTTTTATAGTGATATTTGAACTCAGCTCATTTTATTACACTAGAAAAACATGTTTTTTGTTGTGTTGCTGAGCGATAGTCTAGCCTTGCGCTGATCTAAAATTTACAGATATATTAATTTTTAAAGATATTTTGATTGGACAAAAACCTACAGAAAAACTACATATAGATCTAATTTCGACAAATATGTTATTTACGTTCGTCAGGCTTATGTTAGTGCTAAGAATATTACTTATGCACCATCATATAATCCACTATGCAATCTCTGTGAGTTAGTACATAAACAACAAGAAAATAATCATCCAAAGCATATAATCAGTGATATTTGGAAATACTGGTATGATCCCAATTTCTGTATTAAAAATTGGGCAGATAAGTGGTTAAGAAGCAAAGACAAAGGAGCTTTTAGGAAGTCAATGTGGCAATAAAAGAAATTGTTGGATCCGTATCTTGTCATTTTATTAATTATTTTAAGAATATTATTTTCAAATATTTGTTACGCCAAAATAGAATTTAAATGTTTATCTTTTTTCTCATTTTAAATATTCAAAACATTTCCACAAATATTTACTTTACCCTACTTCATGTAAACCATTCTCTCAAAACAAACATTTAATTTGATTTAAATTTCCTTTCATTTATTTTACATAATTAATTTTCTTAACTATGTTTTACAACTTCCGCATTTGCCCTTCTTCCGCCCATTTCCTTACCCTATAAATACTGTAATACTTGTCATTATTGGAAATTGTTTACGATTAAAAAAACTTTTATTATTTGCGCCAACGAGTTTTTATCAATATCTCACCAAATATGAAACGAATCTGTTTCAAATTTTGGTGGAATATATTTAAGGATATTATGTATTAATAATGAAAGAAAAAGTTTAATGCAATTTTTAAAAAAATTTTATGATAATAAATTTGATTTTAAAGTGTAACAAAAAGATAGCGCCACTTATATTTCCGACCTTAAGGGTGGTCCGAAAAATCTACAAAAATCCCTGTAAACATATCTATTGATATCTATTGTAAATACAAAAGAAACGAAGTTCCAATATAATTCCTTCATTGAGATCTGAAAACCCGAAAATCAACGGAAACCGGTTGTAGACGTCTTTAAAAAATATTTTCAACCCCTTACAGGTAAAATAAAAATTTCATTTTGGACTTATTTAAAAGCCCTTGAAATTTGCTACAAGATAGCATCATTTTACTTTCCGAAAAAATTCACATTTAAGACATAATGTGATAAACTTTCAAGTCATAAAAATCACTCAAACGCCCCACAAAAAGTGTATTAACCATTTGTTGTAGATAAAAGCCCATTAAATTTATAGTTAAAATAATGTGAAATTTGTTTGTCATACTATAAGTTATAAGTAGGTATACGTTCTTATCCTTTTTTCAAAAATTTTATGCTAATCCTCACTAAATAAATGGATGACCTCGCCATAAATTAAAATGCAGAAACTAAGTGTAAAAAAAGATGAAAATCGGTGAAATACGAAGAAATATATTTATTCATGATTAAAAAATTCTTACATTATTATGTGCTTTTAAATCTACTCTATTTATAAGAGTTGCTCTCGGCAGGTCTTAGATTAAAGTATTTAAGCAGCAAATAGAATTCTACAATTTGCAAAGGTTTTAATTAACATCAAATTAAATTTTTTTTGGTAATTCCCGATTCCAATACTCGCGAATTTATTTTTCCGATTACAGACTTTTTAAAAATAAAGAATTTTCGGTAGATTATGGAAATATGTATCAAGGATTTAAGGGAGATTAACAGGGCTTAAGAGGGATTAGAAGTTATGGGGGATTATTATTATATAATTTATGGGGGATTATTATATTTCTTTTTACACGTGCCAACTGAACAAAAATAGTTCAGAGAAATATTGGTAGACCCATTTTTGAACAACTTTATTAGAAATAAATGCTCATAAACCTATGGGTCGGCGGCGAGGCGCTTGTGCAAAACCCCGCGCTTCGCGCGGGGTTTTGCGGCACGCGCCTCGCGGGGAGTCTACGGGCGATGGGTCTGGGCTCGTAACATAAACCTATTCCTATCTCCCTTTCTCTGGACGTATTTGGGGCCTCCGTAGCAGCAAAAATCTCCACAGATGCCATAGGTAAGGAGCTAAAACAAACGGTCATAACTTTGTCAAAAATCATCCAATCGAGCTGATTTTGGTGTCATTCGACTCAGCTCGACGAGCTCTTTCGAATGAGCTATTATTTGCATATTCGAATTTTTGACCCCAAAAATCAGCTCGGTCCCCCCTATGGTTTTGGATTTTCAGGGGTCCGAAAATCCGGGAAAAAATGCTATTGCCGACCGTTTTGAGCATTTTTATAGTGATATTTGAACTCAGCTCATTTTATTACACTAGAAAAACATGTTTTTTGTTGTGTTGCTGAGCGATAGTCTAGCCTTGCGCTGATCTAAAATTTACAGATATATTAATTTTTAAAGATATTTTGATTGGACAAAAACCTACAGAAAAACTACATATAGATCTAATTTCGACAAATGTGTTATTTACGTTCGTCAGGCTTATGTTAGTGCTAAGAATATTACTTATGCACCATCATATAATCCACTATGCAATCTCTGTGAGTTAGTACATAAACAACAAGAAAATAATCATCCAAAGCATATAATCAGTGATATTTGGAAATACTGGTATGATCCCAATTTCTGTATTAAAAATTGGGCAGATAAGTGGTTAAGAAGCAAAGACAAAGGAGCTTTTAGGAAGTCAATGTGGCAATAAAAGAAATTGTTGGATCCGTATCTTGTCATTTTATTAATTATTTTAAGAATATTATTTTCAAATATTTGTTACGCCAAAATAGAATTTAAATGTTTATCTTTTTTCTCATTTTAAATATTCAAAACATTTCCACAAATATTTACTTTACCCTACTTCATGTAAACCATTCTCTCAAAACAAACATTTAATTTGATTTAAATTTCCTTTCATTTATTTTACATAATTAATTTTCTTAACTATGTTTTACAACTTCCGCATTTGCCCTTCTTCCGCCCATTTCCTTACCCTATAAATACTGTAATACTTGTCATTATTGGAAATTGTTTACGATTAAAAAAACTTTTATTATTTGCGCCAACGAGTTTTTATCAATATCTCACCAAATATGAAACGAATCTGTTTCAAATTTTGGTGGAATATATTTAAGGATATTATGTATTAATAATGAAAGAAAAAGTTTAATGCAATTTTTAAAAAAATTTTATGATAATAAATTTGATTTTAAAGTGTAACAAAAAGATAGCGCCACTTATATTTCCGACCTTAAGGGTGGTCCGAAAAATCTACAAAAATCCCTGTAAACATATCTATTGATATCTATTGTAAATACAAAAGAAACGAAGTTCCAATATAATTCCTTCATTGAGATCTGAAAACCCGAAAATCAACGGAAACCGGTTGTAGACGTCTTTAAAAAATATTTTCAACCCCTTACAGGTAAAATAAAAATTTCATTTTGGACTTATTTAAAAGCCCTTGAAATTTGCTACAAGATAGCATCATTTTACTTTCCGAAAAAATTCACATTTAAGACATAATGTGATAAACTTTCAAGTCATAAAAATCACTCAAACGCCCCACAAAAAGTGTATTAACCATTTGTTGTAGATAAAAGCCCATTAAATTTATAGTTAAAATAATGTGAAATTTGTTTGTCATACTATAAGTTATAAGTAGGTATACGTTCTTATCCTTTTTTCAAAAATTTTATGCTAATCCTCACTAAATAAATGGATGACCTCGCCATAAATTAAAATGCAGAAACTAAGTGTAAAAAAAAATGAAAATCGGTGAAATACGAAGAAATATATTTATTCATGATTAAAAAATTCTTACATTATTATGTGCTTTTAAATCTACTCTATTTATAAGAGTTGCTCTCGGCAGGTCTTAGATTAAAGTATTTAAGCAGCAAATAGAATTCTACAATTTGCAAAGGTTTTAATTAACATCAAATTAAATTTTTTTTGGTAATTCCCGATTCCAATACTCGCGAATTTATTTTTCCGATTACAGACTTTTTAAAAATAAAGAATTTTCGGTAGATTATGGAAATATGTATCAAGGATTTAAGGGAGATTAACAGGGCTTAAGAGGGATTAGAAGTTATGGGGGATTATTATTATATAATTTATGGGGGATTATTATATTTCTTTTTACACGTGCCAACTGAACAAAAATAGTTCAGAGAAATATTGGTAGACCCATTTTTGAACAACTTTATTAGAAATAAATGCTCTGTATACATTTTATTTTATGACAATAATCTATTTTGGGACACGCTCAAGTAGGCGCGCGGCTGGCCATGTAGGCGCAAAGTCATAACTAGCTGGAAAATTTCTGACCCTTATAAATTTTGGGACCAATCTCTTTAGCTCGATGAGAGGAAGGAATCGTTTAATACTAAATTTTGAAAGATTTGTAAATCTTAAAGCAAGTTATGGCTTTGCGCCTACTTGGCTGCGCGCCTACTTGGGCATTTTATTTTTTTATGTTTATGACATATTTTATGTTTATGACATTTATTTTATGTTTATGACATATTTTACTTTATGGCATACATTTTATTTTATATACATTTTATTTTATGACGATAATCTATTATATTTTATGGCTTCTTCGTGATAAAGCAAATGCTGTTGTAGAAATGTAAGGACTCAATGTGACGCGCATATTCGGACATATTCTGGCGAAGTTCAGGAGTTACATGTTTAGTCGAACCGAAGCCCGTGTTTGCACCAACAAAATTTACCTTTGTTATTGAAAAATGAATTATTTTTTATTTAATTTTTATTTAATGTAATTTTTACATCTAATGTTGAATATACATTCTGTAACAAAATGATAGCGCCACCGAGTTTTTATCAATATCTCACCAAATATGAAACGAATCTGTTTCAAATTTTGGTAGAATATATTTGGCTTACTTTAGCCGGTTGCCCACTCAGAAACGGGTCAAATTATATACCATTCGATTCGTCTCGGCGAGCTGAGTCGAATGGTACCACTCTTTTTTTGCGGAAATTACTACGAGCCGAGATATAGGTCCTTAAAAACCGAAAAACCAAAGGGGGGACCAAGCACTTTTTTGGGATGAAAAATTCGAATATGCAAATAATATCTCATTCGAAAGAGCTCGTCGAGCTGAGTCGAATGACACCAAAATCAACGAAATCCGACTTGATTTGATAAAGTTATGATCTTTTATTTTAGCTCCTTACCTATAGCAACTGTGGAGATTTTTGCTGCTACGGAGGCCCCAAATACATCCAAAGCAAGGGAGATAGGAATAGGTTACACAAGCGCCTCGCCGACGACCCATAGGTTTAGGTCTTTTGTTTTTTGTGTCATAACTTTGTCTAATCTTGTTCAATCACGGTGATTTTGGTGTCATTCGACTCATCTCGTCGAGCTCTTTCGAATGAGGTATTTTTTGTATAAAAAAATTTTTATTCCAAAAATCGCCACTTGGGATTACCAGTTTTCAGGGGCCTATATCTCGGTCCAATCAAGTCGGATTTCGTTGATTTTGGTGTCATTCGACTCAGCTCGACGTGCTCTTTCGAATGAGCTATTATTTGTAGATTCGAATTTTTCTTCCCAAAAAAGTGCTTGGTCCCCCCTTTGGTTTTTCGGTTTTTAAGGACCTATATCTCGGCTCGTAGTAATTTCCGCAAAAAAAGAGTGGTACCATTCGGCTCAGCTCACCGAGACGAATCGAATGGTATATAATTTGACCTGGTTCTGAGTGGGCCACCGGCTAAAGTATATCCAATATTTAAGGATATTATGTATTAATAATGAAAGAAAAAGTTTATTGCAATTTAAAAAAAAAATTTTATGATAATAAATTTGATTTTAAAGTGTAACAAAAAAATAGCGATACCTGTATTTTTACCTTAGGGGTGCCCAAAAAATCTACAAAAATTCCTGTAAACATTATTGATATTGTAAAGCATAGTTATTAATTTCCTAAGGCTGTGCAGTAGGCGGCGTGGTGTAATGGCTGACACATCAGTCCGGTCTACTGAAGATGCTGGTTCGCTCCCAGCCGCCGAATAACCTTTTGCACTAGCTAAAGAAGAGAAATAGCTATAGCCCAGCTGCTTTACTATATCTATAACAAAAAAAGTTCTGCTTTAATTTTTTATCGAAATCTGAAACCAGATAATCAACGGAAAACAGGGGTAAATGTCCAAAAAAATATTTTTATATTTGGTGAGATATTGATAAAAAACTAGCTGACGCTATCATTTTGTTACAGAGTGAATAAACACTTACTTCATCAACAAGATCTTTAAGGAAGTTGATTGAAGAGCCTGGTAATGTACCCGGATCTGTTATAATATACCCGGATCTGGTATTATTCACACTGCCAGTGCCTCCAAAGCAGTTCCAATATGCGGTATGCAAATCCTCAATTACATAAATTCCGCCATTTTCGTTCAGGAATGGGAACAATGCCTTAGATTTATTAAAATTATAAGGATAATTATTCCAAATAAATTCTTTTAATTCTTATTTTAAAATAACTAGCGAAGGTGCTCACCCTTCGTGCGAGCTCCTCCGCTAGCCATTTCCTAGGTCATAACAAAACTTAAGTCAAATCAATCTATTACCGGTCATTCCTTAAAAACTTTCTCATGCCCTTTGACTTCCCCAATGGAAAACGGATATAGTGTAGTTCACCGGAGGTAAAAGTTCGGGACGAGACATATGTCATTCGATTCGTCTCGGCGAGCTGAGTCGAACGGTACCACTCCCAATTTCAGGAAATGATTCTGGACCGAGTTATAGGTCCAGAAAAATAGAAAAACCAAAGGGGGGACAAAGCACTTTTTTGGGGTGAAAAATTCGAAAATGCAAATTATACCTCATTCGAAAGAGCTCGTCGAGCTGAGTCGAATGACACTAAAATCAATGAAATACGACTTGATTGGACCGAGATATAGACCCCCAAAAACCGAAGATCCAAATGGGCAAACGGTGATTTTGGTGTCATTCGACTCAGCTCGACGAGCTCTTTCGAATGAGGTATAATTTGCATTTACGAATTTTTCGCCCCAAAAAAGTGCTTAGTCCCCCTTTGGTTTTTCGATTTTTCGGGACCTATAACTCAGTCCAGTATCATTTCCTGAAATTGGGAGTGGTACCGTCGACTCAGCTCGCCGAGACGAATCGAATGACATATGTCTCGTCCCGAACTTTTACCTCCGGTGAACTACACTACAGCCTGGAAAACACTTAAACTATCTCGTTAATCTCAAAACATAAACTTTAAAACTATATATTTCAATAATCAACTTTTCAACTTTCAAATTTTTTATCAACTTTTTATTTTTATCAACTTTTACAACTATCAAATTTTTATCAAATTTTTTTTCAAATTTTTATCAAATTTTATTTTATCAACTTGTTCACCTATCAAATTTGTATCAACTTTTTCAACTATCTGATTATTTTTACAACTTGTATTTCTTTCAACTTTTTATTATTATTATTATTAACTTTTTATTTTTATCAACTTTGTCGTTGCACGAATATTTACCTAAAGAATTTCCTTTTAATTTATCTTTGAATTTCCCCCTTTTTTTCAAAGACACCTGCATTTACTTAAGATTAAAATATATATTTAAACCCCCTTTGTTGATTGGTTTTTATCCTCCTATTTTATTTTTGTCCACCCCCTTTTTTATATATATAAAATTCTTCGCTATCTGCTTTATGTTTTTTATTCATTCATTCATTCTTTATTCGACTTTGCTTCATTCTTAATTTACACTAAATTTTGCTATTCAACTTGGCTGAACTTTGCTTTTGCTACTGAAAAATATAATTTTCTATAAAAACCCTATTTTTTGCTTATATTGGAAAACTGTTGGATTAAATTAAAATAAATTGCTTTAATTATTTTTTATTGCTTATTGGAAATTTATTTGAGGTAAAAAGAAATCGCGAATTTTTCCTTTGTGCCGCGACAACTTTATTTCTATCAACTTTCTATTCATATCATCTTCTCAACAATCTAATTATTTTTATCAACTATCAAATCATTTCTATCAACTTTTTATTCTTATTAACTTTTCAACTATCTAATTTATTATCAACTTTTTCAACAACCAAATTTTTATCAAATTTTATTTTTATCAACTTTTTTCACCTATCAAATTTTTATCAAATTTTATTAAATCTTTTTTGGTTTAAATTAAATGCAAATACAATTTAAAACAAAAAACTTAAAAATTCAAAACAAAAAAAACTTAAAATTTAAACAAAAAAATAACAAACAAATTCTAAAAAATCTCATTACTTTCTTGATTTCTCTAAATACACACTATTTTCTTTATTTGGACATAATGTCATTTTTAAACAAAAATCCATTACCAAAGCTTTTTCACCCAAAACGGAACCTTTTTCATTTGACAATTTACGGTACCCTTTTCTTATGTCCATTACCGGAACTCTTTTCTCACCCATTATGGGAAACAGCTTATCAGATGGTTATTAAAGTTAAAAAATCTAAAATACAATCGTTTAACAAATAAAAACAAAAAAAAACAAATACAACTGACACACAAAAAATCCAAAAAAATACAAAACAAATTCTAAAAATAAACATTACTTTCTTGCCTTCTCTAAATACACACTATTTTCATTTTGGGATATTTTGTCATTTTTAATTAAAAATTAAGGGTACACGACTAATAGGCGCGGCCGAATAGGCGCGGACGAATAGGCGCCATTTTTTCGGCGCAGCATGTTTTTGGCGTTTAAGCCAAAAAATTTAAATATACAAATAAAACTCATTTTCATGAGTTCGATGAGCTGAGTCGAGTGATACTGAACCCAATACGCGGAAAAAAGTTTTTGCCGCTACGGAGGGTAGGCCGGGCATGGTCTTCGCTACACGATGGCCGTGCTTCGCTGCAGTCGTGCTCGCTTCGCTCGCGGCGACCGTAGCGAAGCGGCGGCCGTCGTTCCGCTCGACAGTGTTTAGGCGTTTTTGCCTTAGACGCCGAAAATAGGCTGCCCCGAAAAAATGGCGCCTATTCGTCCGCGACTATTCGGCCGCGCCTATTCGTCCTGCTCCGAAAAATTAAACACAACGCCAAAAGTTGCGAAATTCAAAGCTGCGGACAAACAAACAAACAGAGAACTCTAAAATTATATATATGATAGTATCGTTCTGATTAAAGGTATCAAATAAAAAGCTATACGAAAATAGCATTTTGGGAATATCAAGGGGAAATCAAAAAGAATATATTAGAGTTTGATACAGAGTAGTCGGATCGAAAAGTCTAGTCGTTTAAAAGTAATTTTTTCGTTACTTCTGTTTTGTATTTCTTTAAAAAATATTTTCTTTCGTTTTCGTTTCGTAAACTCAAATTTTAGACAAAAATGACAAAAATAAATTTAATATTTTAGACATATTTTTGTTTATCTTTCAGCTTTCTAAACCAAAAATTGAAAATTTTTTCACTCGGGTGACTAAATATTCAAAAAATTTTGACTGCGGCGCTGAAATTAAAATTTAATGCATAATTTATGGGGTTGCCGGCTCGCTCGACCCGAATCTCGAAAGATCGAGCGAGCCGAGGCTTTTCAGCTCGAAAAGCTCGAATACGAACCGAATCGAAAAAAACCAAACTCGAAAACTGGAAATACAAAAATTTTTGCCGCGGCGCTGAAAATGGATGAAGAGTCTACGCCTTAGTGAAGGTATTTTAGGATATAGATCAATGGACTGGTTTATCAATGGACTGATTTATAGAGACGTTCGAGACTGAAAATTTTCCAAGACTCAAGCCCAAGATAGACACACTAGCGATTAAGTCACATGGCACCTAGAAAGGAAAGCAAAGAAAATCTTACCCGTCTCAAATTTCTTTTTCTCCTCACGTCTACCACCTTTCGCTTTTTTCTTTTATTCACCGGTCCTTAGGGGTGTACATATTTTCATAACTCAAAAAAGTCAAGACCAAGACTCCACTCCAAGACCAAAACCGAAAAAAAAACCCAAGAAAAGTTTTGGAATCAAGACGCAAGACCAAGAGTCTCGGACGTCTCTACATTTTCAGCTCATTAGTTTAATGAGATCATGAATGATGAAGGGAAATCGAGGCTTTTTTTTGGATATTTGTTATATCACTTATTCTCTTATTATGTCCTTGCCCCACAAATCTGCTAATAACCTCAATTTGGATCTCTATATCCTTCATCTATATCCTTATTAGTGATACGATGGGAAAAATTATCACCACCTCAATAAAATAGGCATTTTTGAAAGTAAATCGCCATTAAAGGTGAATTAGACGAGAAAATTAGGCGATTACTTATCATTTTTATAATTCTGATTTTTTTCCTTTCATAAAAATTGAGATTTTTTCGTTTCTTTCGTTTTGCAAAAATGAAATTTATTTTTTAGTTTCGTTTTCGTTTCGTACATTGATGAATTTTTTTTTCGTTTACGTTTCGTTGAGTGCAAAATTTTATTTTCGTGCATCTCTGTTTAGGACATTATTCTCCATACTTGCAACATAATCCCCCGTCGTTGGAACAACATCCCCCGTTGTTGGAACAACATCTCAATAAGTTTCCCACTTATGGGTGGGAAACTTATGGATGGGAAACTACACAAGACTCTCAAAATAATTAATTTATTTATATGAATAGGACAAACCTCGAAAGATTTTATTATCTGATCGTTTCCATGACCACCATCATCAACAATAATATCAAATTTAATACCGATTTCCATGGCAAATTCTTGCAGCTTTTGTTCATTTGACTGATCAAAAAAATGGTATTTGCTTCGATTTGATCGATAAGTCAGGTATTGATCAGTCACATCAATGAAATGTAGTTCGGCATTCGGAAAATAAGACTCCCACATTTTAACTGACGCTCCTTAAAAAGTTTTTTAATTTATTACAAGCAAGTTAATCATTATTACAAACTAGTGTGTGCAAATAGATTACTTTGATTATAAAGCAGATAACTTTGTGTGTACAGGATGCGTAAAAAGTCCTTGCCCACATTTTTTTACATAAAAATTTAATCAAGTGGAATTTTGTCAAATAAATTCAGACCCATAATCAAAAGAATGTGTGGTACTAGAAAATTATAAAAGATTTTCAAAAGTTTTATTAATTTGCGGAAGTACAAGTATCTAAGCGCTTCTCAAAATTGGTCGCCAATGTTGGTCGCACATTCATCATCACTTTTTTTGCATCCACAGATTCAGAGTGCCTGGTACCAAATTAGTAGTGATGATGAATGTGCGACCATGAAAACAATTTCCAGAAGCGTTTAGATGCTTGAATTTTCGCAAATGAAAAAAATTTTGAAAATCTTTTAGAATCTTCTAGTAACACACATTCAGATGATTGCATGTGTGAATTTATTTAGCAAAATTCTACTTATTTAAATTTTTATGCAAATAAGAGTGTGGCAAACACTTTTACACACCCTGTATATAACAAAGTAATCATTATTACAAATTATCTGATTTTTCCGGAATGTAGGTCGCCGAATCATAAGATTATTATTTTCGTTATCTCCGGATTATGGAATTTATATGGTTTGGGTACACTTTAACCACTCCCTTTTTTCCATCATTATTCTTTTACTTGTAGAGAAATTGGGAATATTCTCTAATTAGGGTAAATCTGAATCCAGCGACATTGAGAGAAAACCTACTAACCCTGAAGACCTAAACCCTATAGACCTATTTACCCTGAAGACCTACAACTTTTTCATCAACACAGATTTTTTATCTGTATTACCTTACAATTTTAATCGGTGGGCTGAGGAATCAAAGGGAAAAAAGAGACTTGTAGGGGTTAATAGAATATCGTGTGGATCTTGAGGGATTAAACGGGATTTGAAGGAATTAAAGGATGATATCGGTGGATGCATAAAAGTGGATTAAGGAAGATATAGATGGATTTGGGGATATTGGTGGATTTGGATGGATTAAAGGTGACAATGAAGGGATACCTAGAATAGCAGGAGAGTTTAGGTCTTCAAGGTTTAGGTCTTTTAGGTCTCTTTAGGTCTTCAAGGTTCTTCAAGGCTACACGGTACTTCCAAGGATTTTCTTTTGTTCCTTTAGACATGTTAAATGTAGGAAAGATAAATCACAAAAAGGACAAAAATCTAAAAATTAACCTGTGTATATACCGATCTCCAAAAATTTGAGTTGTCTATGACGAATTGGACCAAAATAGCGATAGTAAATACCCGTGTAATTGTGCCCATTTTCGCTTTTGTCAGTTCCGCCTGCTAATGCCATTTGATTAATGAGTGCATATTCCTTAACTGTTTATTGGCATTATAAATATTAACGATATTAACTTAACACGTAAACTTAACAACTAGTCACGTTCTGGACGATTGGGGTTATTTTGACCGGTAAATGTCCAGTTCGCTATCTACCTGTCGCAAATGGAATGCTCACTTTTCCTTCACTCTTTCCATTTTTTGCGTGCTCACCCATTTTTCCTTCTTGCTGATACAGCATAATTTTTCATTTGGAAAGAAGAGAGAAAACCCATAGAGGGAGTTGGCTCATCCTAGGCCCATATTTCAGTCCGTAGGTATCGGACCGACTCAATCTACACCAGGGCTGGGCGATTTCGCATTTTCGCGTTTCGCATCTTTCGCATTTTTCAGCGCGAAAAGTTTCGCATTCCGCATTTCGCTTTTTGGTCCAAATGCGAAATTTGTTTCGCCTTCTCATTTAGTATTTTTTATTTTCTAGATATTTTGACATAAAATATTTTAAAAGAAAAGGGAAGAAATATTTACATATAATCTATAGCAATATTCCCTTTGTTGGTCTATGGTGAAGTGGTTAGTTTGATTGACTTCGCTCACTTTTATGTTTTTTGGGGCTGAGTTCGAATCCAGACATGGAAAATAAGGCTTAAACAATTTTTCCTTCAAAAATAAATATTTTAAACTTTGATTTTGATTATAAAGTTGTAAATTTATTTTTTTAAATATTTAAACCTGAAAACATTAAAAATTTTAATTTGGTAATGAATTTTCCAAAATTTTCGCCTGCGGCGCAATAAATGGAAATTGAGCATCCCGAACCTCTATATTCCTCCAAATCGCTGTATCCTTGTAACCATCGTTAATACAAAAATCCCCTTATTTCCTTAGCTAGAATGCTATTGAGGGATTAAGGACCTGCGTCGTAAATTCTTCAACTGCGTCGTAAAAAAGGACGATTTTTTCTCTCCTGGGAAACTACCAAGGGATTAGAGAGATATCGGTGGATATTTGAGGATCAATCTTAGATATCCGTCGATATCTAATATGCCGAGAACAAATTATTTTTGGATACTATTACTATATACAAAATATTTCTAGAATTTTTAATAAATTTCGCATTTTCGCGTTTCGCATCTTTCGCATTTTTTGACGCGAAAAGTTTCGCATTCCGCATTTCGCTTTTTATTTTTTTAAAAAAAGTTTCGCATTCCGCATTTCGCTTTTTATTTTTTGATTTCGCCCAGCCCTGATCTACACCTATTTCGATCCACACCTTATTGAAAAGACGCCCACCAAAATTTCTCAATTAACAAAAACTAAAAATGTGTACCTAAGGACTGAGACACAAACCTCTGAGTATCCAAAAGGATAGGAGAGAACTTGTTCTTTTTGGGTCAAAAATTCGAATAACCAAATGATAGCTCATTAGAAAGAGCTCTTCGAGCTGAGTCGAATAACTCCAAAATTAACGCAATCTAACCTCATAAGACCGAGTTATATGTACTTAGGCCTACGAATGAAAACCCATAGAGGGAGTTGGGAGCAGTGCTCCCAACATAGAGGGAGTTGAGGGAATTTTACATAGAGGGAATTTTTAAAATTTTGATTATTTTTGTCAAAAATTTTTTGGTACTTTTGTATTATATGTCCCCATTTTTATGCCCCCAGTTTCCTTCTTTTGCTCTTTCTATTTTCTCTTTAAAATTACAAAATGATCAAAGTCAATTAATGGGCAGTATTAAATTCTTTTATAGAAAGGAAAAATGTGCGAACGGCGTCATTTTTTCGTTTTTGTTTTTAGATTTGTTTTCAGATCAATGAATATTTTCAATCTTCAACAGAGTCTGACACGCAGTTTGACTTCTGAACAACAATTAGATTTGCGGCATTGCTATCTGACTTAATTTCCAATGCTTAACTTCATTTCATGACTATTTGCAAATTTTTTTGGTGGTAGAATGTTATTTTCTTTTCTACATAAAATACTGATTTTCAAAATATCTTTTCTGTATAGTTTTACCCATATTTTAGGATTTTTAATCCATATCTAGTGTTTTACATGTTTATATCCATATTTTGGAACTTATATGGTTTGGGTACTCTTTTTTTAGCCACGCCCATTTTTCCTTTTTCATCATCAATCAACCTTAATAAGTTCAAAATGGTAAGCGTTTTTTCTTCCTCGATTTCACTCAATTTTGCCTGTGGCATATTCAATGAGTGACATTAACAAAGAAAAGATTAATTTCTCCTTCCATTGTAACCAAAAAAGAAATTAAATTTGAATCAATATTTATATTTTTATCTATTTCAGTTATTTAAATCGAAGTAAGTAACCTGGTCTGCGTTTTGGAACTAATTTCCGCATGTTTTTTCGTGTTTTCCGGCATTTTTGCGTGTTTCAAATCATATTGATCAGAATATTGACCATTTTTACCTTATTTTTAGACATTTTTGGGCTCTTGTAATTCAGCTCATAGATATTACGGTCCGATCCTGGTGTCATCTGACTCAGCTCGTTGAGCTCTATTGATCTATCTATTCATTTGCCTTAGTTTACAACTTTAACAAAAAATTATCCTCAATTGATTGATGGGTGAGAAAGAAAGAGTAAAAGAAACCGCTGGGAAAGGAAAAAAGGGGCGTGTCTTAAAAAAGCATACCCACATATAAGTTCCTCATTTTTAGTCATTATTTTTTTTTTAAATATATTTAATAAATTTTTCCCGAAAATTTTTTGACAGAAAACTTGCTAAATTTTTCGAAGAAAAATTTTTTTGAAAAAATCGAAAAATATCGATCTTTTTTCGATATTTTTCTGTTCGATATTTTTCGATTCTTATCGAAAAAATACGGTCTGAGAAAATTCAGACTTTTTCGATATCTATCGGAATATACTGACCGATTGCTACGTCCTGCCTTTATTTTTTAAGCTTTTAAAATAATTCCCTATTTTTTGCAATATCTTTGCCGATTTCGCCCTATTTTTGAGTGTTTGCGCCCTATTTTAGTGGTTAGGAAAGGGCAACCCTGACAGCTAGCTGTTTTTCTACCACGAATTTTCTAGAAAGATGATTCCCAAACAAATCTAATGTTTTGATTAGCTTAAACTGAACAAGTATCGATTCTAAAGTTTATTGATTGTATACCATTTTTAATAATTTCTATTTTGCCAATTTTTCGATTTTTTAAAATAAGTATTAAATTCATTCCCACGATAAGTAACAATGGAATAATAATAATTTTCTTTCTTGTTGATGTCATTAGTGAAAATTAGTAACCTTAAATATAGAATATAGCTTACTATACCGGAGTTTTAGTTCCGATACATGACCCATACCATTCAATTCGTCTCTACGAGCTTGTTACGCCCCACCTACGTAGAGGAAGAGAACAGAAAGTTTATCACACTAAGAAAATACAAAGAAAATGAAGATTGGGGTAGTAGAGGGTAATCATGGACAATCCGGGAGACACCTTAAAAACACCTTAAAAATTATTATTTTTTTCTGAAAGGAATTTTTTTAAAGGTAATCAACCATGCTGAGTCCGATTCTGCGCTTAGAATTTGTTAATTTCGAACCCCGGGCCCGAATCCGACCAAGTCGTTTTTGACCATTTCGAGCCCTCATCTCGATTCACAGGCATATCCGGATAAAAAGAGTGGTACCGTTCGAATCAGCACCCTTCATTACCCTATATATGAGATTTTGAACATTAATTTAGGGGGAGGTGGCATAAGGAAAAAGTACCACCATCTTTTCGGTAATTTAAGAAATACACTAACTTACCGATTTTTTGGTTTTTTACACCATGGTGTTTTCAAACCAACTTTTCATTTTAACTTGTGGTGTTTCATATTTTCTTGGAAAGTCACTTTTTTAGGCATTAATCTTGCTAAATTCAATCGCAATTTTCTTCCATGAAACACTTCACTAGAGGATTTCCCTTCAAATGATTCTTGAGGACTAGTTCTATAGAACAATAACACTTCACTTAGCCAATTTTTCTTGTTAGAATTTTTTGTCATCATCCTTTTAAAATAATCCACAAATCTTTCCACTTGCCCATTGGATTGTGGATGATATGGGGCATTAAATACTTGACTAAAGCCCTTATTTTGACAATACACTTTAAACTCATTTGAATGGAACGAACTTTCATTATCTGACACTATTGTTTTTCGGTAACACGAATGGGTTCCCAACCACTCGAAACGCTTTATAACATCTTTTGCCCAAATTTCCAGAGCCAAATTTTCCGGACACCTTATAAACTTAAATTTGAAAATTTTTATTGTTTTAATGGTACTCCTGAAGATGAAGGTGCCCTTTCTGCGGACTTTTTTTGCGGACTTTTCTTCCCTTATTTAAATGTTTTACTTGTAGCAACTAACTGTCACGATCCTCCCCCATTATTTTTCTTTCCTAAGATTGTACATAATGGTCAGTCTTTCTTCTTCTCTCTCCTTCCTCTAATTGCCCTGTGACATATTCAAACAAGAGACATTGGTAAAGAGAAGATAATTTTATAGTCATACACTTATTTTTTGCCTTCGAAAACAATTTAAACAAAAAAGAATTAAATAAAATTGATTTGGTGTATAACATTATGAATTTGTATGTAAAAACATTACATTCTTACTTGTATTTAAAAATATTGAACAACTGAAAAAATGAACTCAGTATTGAACAACTCAATTAATTTTAATCTTCTCTTTATCAATGTTTCTTGTTTGAATATGCCAAGCTCAAATAGAGGAAAGAGAGTGTTATGTATCGACTTGCGGTTGTGTCCGATACTAACAGAACAAGACTTGACTCTCAAACAAAGGTTTATCACAAAGGTAACAATACAATGGAAATGACGAGACTATGCGTTGGCTTAGCTTGACTGTAGACTAACTGACTGACTCGGTAACTGACTCTCCGACTACTAAAAGGCTGCTCCTTTTATACTAAGCGCGCCACCCTAACACCTCCCTTCTTTAATTAAGTCGGGACTAAAGTGCCGACTTTTCCAACTAGACTACTACACTCCAACACAAAACAAAACATTGAAAATACAAAGGGCCAAAAATACACTGATGCTTCCTTCAAATTGGAACTAGCCTCCAATTGACTGCGAGGTTGACCATGTGTCGAACCTTGATTACGACTTTCAGCAGACTTCATTGACTTTGGCCTAATTTGCCATGCTTCGCGACTGACTATGGCTCTCAGCCTTGGGACCTTGACTTTATATCCATCCACGAATTTGCTCAAAATAGTCCCAGGCAACCATACTTTCTTGCCATTTTTATCTCTGTTCATGACTAAGACTTCTTCGTCTTCTTTGAATCGACTAGAATTTCCCGATGACTTCTCCTTCTTTAAGAATCCTGACTTTGTCGAGCCTTGAGTAACACGACTACTCTTCGGACTATTCGACTTTTTACTCTTTCGATTCTTTTTCTGACTATTCTCTCTACTATTCTCTTTCAACTTCGGGATTTCTACCGTCAGAATATGTGGAACTGAAGAATCAACTTTCACTTGATTTACTTCTGGACTATCGCTCGCTTAAACCCTTTCATAGGTTTCCTGCAATTTCGACTAATATGTCCGACTATTCCACAATTATAACACTGACGTGATTCAACTTGGCGTTCTTTCTGCCTTGACTTAATTCTTGACCGTTTCGACTGTCTGCTCCGACTATGTTCGATCCGACTAACAGCATTTACTTCAACAAACTCTTTAGGTCCACTCTTGACCTTTGACTGACTATCGAACATTTTCGCCTCCGACTTATTACTCAAATAGCTTCTCACTTCTTCCATCAAATCCTTCAACGTGCAGACTTCCGACTTGGCATACTTCTCTACAAATTTCAGACTAATCTGCCTTACGTCCAGCGCCTTTTCTGGAATGCCTGCTATAAAGACTAGAATCTTGCATTCCTCGACTGTCAAATCCATATTCGCTTTCTCGCATTCCGAATTGACTAGAGTCCCGAAATCTAGAATTTTCTCCACTGATGGGCATCTCATTTTCATGACTTCGAATCGCTTGACTAATTTCGATCTTGGGTCACTGAATTCCTTTTTCAGTACCCCGACTAGACTTTCGAAGTTCATCTCCTCTAACTTCTCCGGCAACATCTTTTGCGACATTTTCGCATACTCGACTCGGCCCAACTTTTCGACTAATAATCGGACTCTGACTTTTTCTGCCAAGGACTGCGCGTCTACCTCAAAATAAGACTTGTTCTTCGCGTACCATGACTCAAATGTGATTCCCTTTTCAATGTCGGCTTGAAACTCTGTAATCAACATCTTCAACTTACAATAGAGATCCGTCGACTGCTTTTCTCCAGACTCGGCCACAACAGACTTCCCTCCCTCCATTTTTTCCAGAATTTGGCCGAATTGTTCTGACTGTGCTTTCTGCAGTTGAATGAACATCTCATAGAATTTTTCCTCGTCCATCTGACTGAATTATTTGACTAATCAAACTGACTTTGACTATGGGTCTGCCTGTTCGATTTTTCTGACTACTCAATTAAGAGTTTAGCTGTTCGACCGCGCCACTGTTATGTATCGACTTGCGGTTGTGTCCGATACTAACAGAACAAGACTTGACTCTCAAACAAAGGTTTATCACAAAGGTAACAATACAATGGAAATGACGAGACTATGCGTTGGCTTAGCTTGACTGTAGACTAACTGACTGACTCGGTAACTGACTCTCCGACTACTAAAAGGCTGCGCCTTTTATACTAAGCGCGCCACCCTAACAGAGAGGAAGAAGGAAATCTGACCATTTTGTACAATCTTAGGTATAAAAATAATGGGGGAGGGGGAGGGGGGACAAGGTTTGAAAGTACCCGCATTTCTGTTCAATAATCACATGTTCTTTTTCTGTGAAGCATTCCTAGATCAGTGATCCATTATTGAAATTCAACATCGGGTAATTGAATTTTTATCATACAATTTAGTTGAAGTAAAATTTTTTATTGAATGTAACATTTTACGTTTATGTTTAAATTATTGTAAACACATATTTTTCAAACTGACATAAAAATTAATCCTTTGACAGTTAGTTGCTACAAGCAAAACTTGCTACAAGCAAAACAACCAAAACATTTAGAAAATACATTTAAAAGAAGGGAAAAGTCCGCAGAAAGGGCACCTCCATCTTCAGGAGTACCGTTTTAATTTAGTGATAAACGTTAGTATTTACTGTTAGAAAATTTAAAACGCAAAGATATTACGTCAGTTTAAAAGGAAATAAAAAGATCAGCGCATTTTAAGAGTTGCTAGTATACATAGGCTTTATTTGCTGGAATATTTAAAAGCTAACTAAATGCAAAAACGATAAAAATCAGATAATATGTATTCTACTAATACATTTTTAATATTTATTGCATTTTACTTCATTTTAATATCTTTGTCTTGTTCACGTACGTAACTGAATATTGAAATATTGCAAAAAGATACGCAACTCATAAAATGCGCTGTGCTACATTTAACCTTTTAATTGACTACGATTTTATCTTTAAATAAAAACTATTTTTAAAATTCACAGTAACAAGGAATCGTTTAGGTATAATTATGTGGGACGCGCATCATATGTACTATTAGACCGACGAAAATGTCTTAAAAGATGAGATTGAGACGTTTTGTCACGGCTATTATTGAACAACATATTGTTCTTTGAACGACCTATCGCGTCTTATAGTGACTTTACTTAATGTTGAGCAACTTCCTTAGATCACTGTGGTTCGTGAGACACAAGAACAGAATTGAAAATATTAATTACTCGTTCTTTATTTAGCTTAGTTCGAATATACCTACACGAATTAGAGGTAAAGGCGCGCCCTCAAAACGGCCTACCCTCAAAATGGCCCCTTGAACAAAACCACTGTTGGGTATGTGCTTAGTATAAAAGGCTGAGGCTTTAGCCAGTCTGAGAGTTAGTCCGGAGAGAGTCAGTTTAGTCTATTGTTAGTCAGTCGTTAGTCTATTCAGTCAGTCAGTCTTATGTAGTCTTGTGCTCCAGCAGATAGTCTCGTTATTCTATTGTTTGAAACCTTGTGATAAACCTTGTTAGTTAGCTAGTCTTTCTGTTAGTATCGGACACACCGCAAGTCGATAAATAACAGTGGCGCGGTCGAACAGTCGAATTCGAACAGTCAAGGCGTTATTTTGTAATTGTTCAAGAAGTCAAGATAAGAGCAGATGAATTAGAGAAAATTCTCAAGGCTCAATCTGAACAGATCAGTCAGCAGTTAAGTCAGTTAGTCAAAGGATTGATCGGAAACAATCCTAGAGCCGAAGATTCTACTGAGAAGCAGCCGTCTGAGTTGTATTGGAAATTGCAGTCGTTAGTCGGAGAATTCAATGAAGACATTGAGAGAGGAGCCACATTCGAGTCGTGGTATGATAAGAATAAGTCATTCTTCGAATTCGACGGAAAGTCATTGGCAGAAGAAGTCAAAGTCAGATTGTTAGTCACGAAGTTAGGGGCTTGCGAGTATGCAAAGATATCACAGAAGTTGATGCCCTAGAAGTTAGAGTCAATGAAATTCGAAAGTCTAGTCGATGAGTTAAAAAAAGAATTTTGTGACCCGCGTTCGAAGTTAGTCAGGCGATTCGAAGTCATGAAGTTAAAGTGACCTTGTCCGGAGAAAGTCTTGGATTTCGGAAATTTAGTCAATTCTGAATGCAAGAAGGCAGAAATGGCCTTGTCAGTCGAGGAAGTCAAGATTCTCAGGAACTTATATGGTTTGGGTATAATTAGGGCGTGTCAAAACATGCAAATGCATATTTTACTTGCGGATATGCCATGAGCTGAAACGCGCAAAAATGATGTTTTTACATCGGTCCGAGCACTTTAGGACCAGGTTCTTAATATATATTTATGCATATTTCGGTATATTCATTTACTTAAAATATTAATTTTTGATGCACATTTTTACTGTTTTTTTGCTGCATATCTAGTGCATATTTTGGGAAATTTTGTTTATTTTAGTGCATATTTAGGCCGTTTTCGGTGTATATATATGCGCATATTTTGGGGTTTTCCGTGCATATTTTGACACGCCTAATTATAATTCAATTATATGTAGTACATATATTAATAACAACTTTATTAATACAAAAATAATAGTTATCTTTAAATAAAAATGACTAAAATTAATCTACGAAAATCTAATTACAATTCTTTTATTTCCATCTTGCTTTGTCATAAGCCTTTATGTGCTTCCCTTTTAACCACATATCTGCCCAATTATCAATACAAACATCTGGACTCTTCCAATAATTCCATATATTACGGATTATATACTTTTGGTGTTTTCTATGTTGTTTGTGTAATAATTCGCAAAGATTGCAAATTGGATTGTATTCTGGTGCATTACTTCCATTTATAACATTAATATACGATTGACGAGCTAATGGACTATATCTATAGTAATTCAAACGATAGGTTGTTTTTCTGTATGTCTTTGTCCATTCAAAATATCTGCAAATTTAATAGAAATTTAATTAATCTGTGAATTTAAAAATCCACCGTTATCCCTTAATGCCCCGATTTCTCTGCAGCTTTCTCTTTATCACTACAAATCCGCCGACAACTCTTTAAATCCCCCTTCCAAATCCATCGATATCGTTCATACTCTAAATCCATCGAATCCCCCATAACCCCTCTTGATTCCTTGTTATCACATCTGAATCACTCAACACCTACTTTGTTGTAAACACTGGTTTTCTTTCTTTTTAGCTTTCTTTCTTTTTCGTTCTAATTACTAGAGACTTCCGAGACCGAAAATTTTCCAAGACTCAAGACCAAGACCCAAGACCAAGACTACACCCCAAGACCAAGACCCAAGACCAAGACTTGACCCCAAGACTCAAGACCAAAAATTATCAAGACTCAAGACAATTTTTAGGTTCCATAAGTCAAATTTTTGGTTTATTTTTTGTTATTTTGACATGATCACAGTCAAATCCAGCACATTCGCCTATAATTTCGAAAAATCTATGCGAAATTCAAGGAATTTATCCGAAATTCAAAGAATTTGGGGAATTTATCCGGGTGGAAAATCAATGAAATATATTATTTCAGAGTATTTGGGTAGATTAAAATGATATTGAGCTATAACAAAGATTAGGAGAGATAACCGTGGGATTTTGTGGATTTTGAGGGATGTCGGGGGATTCGGAATTATCGAGGGATTAAGGAGGATATAGAGGTTTAAAGGGGAATTCGGGTGAATTAAGAGGGATCAACAGGAATATTATGAAGTATCGTCTTGCGCCGCAGGCGAAAATTTTTACGATTTGGAGGAATCTTACCCCAAAAATCTTCTCTTCCCATCGCCGCAGGCGAAAATTTTGAAAATTTCGGAAGGTCAAGAAGCCAGAATTCTACCTTTTCCAGCGCCGCAGGCGAAAATTTTGAGAATTTTAGAAGGGTATGAGGCCAGATTTCTTCCATTTTGGAAATAGAATAAGGAAACTAAAAAAAGTTCAATCCTTAGGGATGTAAGTTTAGATAAGCCCAAAAAAGTCGAGACCAAGACCAAGACTACACCCCAAGACCAAGACCAAGACCGAAAAAAACCCAAGAAAAGTCTTGAGTCAAGACTCAAGACCAAGAGTCTCGGACGTCTCTACTAATTACCGTACCGGTAAGATTTAGGAATTTTCGGTACTTTTTGGTACCGGAACCGGAAAATCCATTGCCGAACACTGGTTGGAACAACCTTCCCCGTAATTGAAATAAACTTCCTCGTACTACATTTCCTCTTATGTACATATATGGGACGCCTCAAAGACACCTAACTATTAAAAATGCATGTTTGTTTTTCTGTATGTCTTTGTCCATTCAAAATATCTGCAAATTTAATAGAAAATTCTCTTTGGACGAGGTCATACGAAGTTTTGTCTGGACGAAGTTTTGGTAATTCGAAGTTTGTCAGTCGAAGTTTTAAATGGACTAAGTTTTGTCATTCGAAGTTCTACTCCTCACCCATCAATTCAACATTAATGGATTCTTTAGAAGAATATCTAGAAATACCTATACATACTCTAAATATGCTGTTTTATTTTTTTTGTAAATAGAGTAAATATTCTGCTAATTCATCCACATTGTTAAAATTATCTACAGCAATATATACATTTTCTGGTATTTTCGTTTGCTTAAAAACACGGCGACTAAGTACTATAGGCACAATTAAATGTTTCAAATACCAAAATTTTTCTGTAATGTAATTTTTACAAACTGAGTTTTCAAATGCCAAATAGAACATATGATTGGCTGAAAATTTAAATTTAAAAAATTTAATAATTATTTAGCCTCATATCGTTTTTATGCGCTCCATGAAGATATGTACTATATGCATCGCATAAAGTTGTATATCAGATTTTCTTTACTTCCCAGAGTTGAGTTTGGGAATTATTAACATTTTTATTTCTGAATTTATGTTAATATAATTAGGGAGGGTTTTCTTAAATTAAGAAAATTGACAAACTAATTATTAACATTATTAGTTTAATAATGTTAATAATTAGTTAATAATTTTTTTAATAATAGACTAAGCTAGAGATCAGACCAAACAAATATATGACGTTAGAAAATCAAATATTTGATCAAATTTTATTTGATTTTATTTGATCAAATATTTGTTTGATGAGTTTTGAAAAAATCAAAATTTTTCAAATATTTTCAAATATCAAATAGTTTGATTTGATATTTGATTTTGCCGTTTGTCCGATCTCTAGACTAAGCTATAGTAAAAGGTTAGACAGAGTGCCATCCCTATCTTAGACCCACTTGTTGTAAGTCTGAAACAAAAGTAAATAAAGATAATTTTACAAGTTTATGGAATCCTATTATACATATAGTATATCTTCATGCAAACCGTAAACTCATTATTCAACCTAATTCTTGATTAATGCAGTAATCAGTATCGCATTTTATTGTTCCAGGACAGGTACCAAATAAATCAATTTTCATTAATTTTTCAAGCTCTGCAACAAGATTTTCTCTTTTGGATGGAGTAGCTTATAAATAATTAATAGAACTGTGTAAAACCAAAAATTTAATAGAGCTCGTATAATTTCAAAAATTTCTTTGGGGCATCATTCATTCAGCCACACTTCTGATTCCCTAGCTTAATTTTGGTTCCATTCGATTTTATAAAATTTACTCGGATTGTACCCAGGATTTTTATCGCATTGGACCCAAAAAAAGAAATTTTTCAAAATAAATATTTCCTATAATATTTAGTTTTTAACATTTAGATTACTGTCTAAAAGACTCGTTATATAAAACAAGTTAGGTATATGAACATCGTCGCACACTGAAACGGTATTTGTTGAATTCTTAAGCCTTTACTATTCATCTAATTGAATAAGATAGGTAGGTACATTAATTCCACGCATTAGTTTATTATCAGAAATAATTGATTTAATTCGAGTATATTTTAATTTTTTATTTAACTTAATAATCAATGAACGGACTGTAGGCGTTCTAATCCTCATTTTGATTAATAATAAATATTTATTTTAGTCATTTAAAATATTATTAAAGCTGCAAATTTTAAATAAATATCACAATTAATATTATTGTGGAAAATGCCTAGTTTGGCAATTAGTAAAAACAAAACACTTTCTTTTAACAAATATTTATTTCCTCAAATCAATCCAAATATAAAAAAGTGTGGTAAAAAACTTAGAAAAATTAAAAGGCAGTTAAAGCCGAGTGGTAATGTGGTAATTAAAAACTGGTAGCAAAAACAGGTACTATCCGTTTATATCCCCGCATTTCTGCAAATGTTTTGTCCGCACTTTTTCCCTTTCTTTTCTCTTTTCATAAAGATTAGAAATGGTCAATTATTAATACACCTTATTTTCTTTTTCTTCTCCTTTTTTCTCCTCTCATAAAGATTAAAAGTAAGAATAGAGGACAAACAAATATTTATTCGTTTATAGAAAAGTATAAAAGTAAAAATAAGGCAATTTTTCTTCATGTTTGTAACCTTTAGTTCTCATTTTTATTGCCATTTTATATGAATAATGCATTATCGTATTTGACGTTTTTTATTATCTGTGAGAAAATTTCTTAAGTTTTTATTCTTAATTGACCATTTTAATCTTTATGAGAGGAGAAAAGAAAGGGAAAAAGTGCGGACAAACATTTGCAGAAATGCGGGGATATAAACGGATAGTACCCAAAAACATAAAAATGGCGAAAAATCATTTCATTTAAATAAGCTTACTAGAAGCAAAAAATGTGGGCGGGGGGAGAAAGTTTTAGAAATAAATAAAATAAAAAGTGTGCTGTTAAGCACAATTATGTATATGCGACAATGTGTTTTGGAAAATTTTTAGAGATTTTAATATTTTGAAATTTTTTTCGATTCTTTACTCCATTTAGCCTTAAATAATAAATAATCAGCTATTGAATCTAGTGAAAAAAAAATCGGACTTTTAAAAGTTTATTTCTTGTTGTAAATTGTAACTACATACATATTTATTTATAAATAAAATTTGTTGTTAGACTGAATTTGTTTAATTAAATAGATCAGCAAAAGTAGATAATAAAATGATATGCAGAAGATAAACTTATTACTAGCGCTGGAAAAAACATGCTGTAGGTTAAAGACCTTTATATGGCTACAGAGCCTTCTAAATTCAAAAATTACCGCATACGGCCCTAAAGATTTAGAACTATATTCCCTAGACACAAAAAATCAAAAAATTTCAATTTGCATATTTACCAGTTACGAGAAAGTACGGGGTACGAGTTCGAGGCGAAAAATAGGGCTTGTGCGCGATCAATTTTCAAAATTCCAACCACGCCTACAACATAAATTTTATGAATATTTTTCTTTTTCAGATTAAACCATCTCTTGCATTACGGAATTATAATGAAACAGACAACTCAAATAGGATTTTATTTTTGGGAAAATCAAATGACATTGTATAATTAATTTTATTTTTGAAAAATAGGGAAAGTAATGAAAAATTGATTAAACAAAAAAAGATGAGATTAGGGACAGAAACAGACGTGAAATTAAATTTATTGAAGTTAAACAGTTGTCCATAATTTTCTCGTAAAAGTCGGATTGCCTCATGATAAGAAGCATTGGTTAAAGGAAGGGATTTAATTAGAGTGCGGGTCCATCTAGACATTCCTTGAGATAATTAAATTTAACAGCGTCGGAATGATCTGGAACGTCGTGGACACCGAAATACTATATAACCGCACTTTGATTATCGATTGATCCTCTCTTCTTCTTTAAAAAGGCATTGGCTTCTCTTCAAAGCCTTTCCGTTGCGCACGTGACTAGCACGTGCACGTGCTAGTCACGTGCAACCAGCCAAAACCTTTTGAAGGATTTTGCGGTAAAATTTTTCCCAGCCACCCCCAACTTTCTAAAATTATTTTTAGAATTAATTTTCCTCCATCGGAGTCGAACCACCAACCTTTTGCCTGTAGGCGGACGCCTTATCCATTCGGCCGCTCGCGAGTGTTACTAGTTTTCAAATTTATTGTAATATCTGTCGGCAGCTTTCCCTATTTTCCACTGGAAACTTTAATATCGATCGAATCCTCAGGTAAATCCCCACTAAGAGAAAATAGAAGGAGAAATGATGAGATAGTGCGGTGTAAGTAGGAGAGACAGCTCTGACTCAACCCGTCTGTTGGTAGAGTCAGCGCAGGAGTATCTTCTCTAACCCAGGGGTTAGAGAAAAGAAAAATAGTGTGGCAGCTGGATGGCAGTCACAAACTACAGCTGCGGGAGAAGAGAGAGTGTACTCTCTTAAGAAATCACCCCTCTCTCTTCTCCTTTTCCCTGAGGGAAAAAAATGTACTCTCTTAAGAAATCACACCCTCTCTCTTCTCCTTTTCCCTGAGTAAAACGTAATATTAAAAATACAATTTATTTAAGAAAAGAAGAGTATATACAGTCAGGTGCAAAAGTATGGAAACACCTTTTGTTAATTGTTTTTCCTCAATATTTTTACTGTAATTAATCAATAAATATTAAAAATAAAAGAATCTATTTGTATCTCAGTTGACATGTTTCTGCATTTTTTATGAAAATGAAAATTGGCAGAGATAATCCGGATCTACCGGATATACCAAATCCCATAATCTCGGAAAAATTTTTCGGAAAAAATTTAACAAACCCATTTGATAGAGCATATTTTTGTGAGTGTTTACCACAAAACCGCTTATAAATATCTTTTTCCGGAACAGAGATATGATTTTTTGAAAATGGCATTTTTCGCTTAAAAATTGAATTTTTTGCAAAAATAGACGAAAAATGCCATTTTCAAAAAATCATATCTCTGTTCCGGAAAAAGATATTTATAAGCGGTTTTGTGGTAAACACTCACAAAAATATGCTCTATCAAATGGGTTTGTTAAATTTTTTCCGAAAAATTTTTCCGAGATTATGGGATTTGGTATATCCGGTAGATCCGGATTATCTCTGCCAATTTTCATTTTCATAAAAAATGCAGAAACATGTCAACTGAGATACAAATAGATTCTTTTATTTTTAATATTTATTGATTAATTACTGTAAAAATATTGAGGAAAAACAATTAACAAAAGGTGTTTCCATACTTTTGCACCTGACTGTATTTTATAATAAATTTATAGATGAGTGATTAAAGCGAAGGATTGATCAAAAGAGATAGCCTAACTGGGAAAAGCCAGCTATTTTTATAGCGGTTGATTTATAGAAAGGTATTTCAAAATATGTTTGTGGGAAGAATGTTAATTCCGGATGATTAATAAATTTCATAATTATAATATTTCACCAAAATTCGCGGGATGCGACACAGTAAAATAGCTAAAAATTAAAATTAATTGATTTTTATACAAATTTAATAAATTTTATACAAATTTGTTAATATAAATTTGTTAAATTTTATACAAAATTTTATACAACAAAAATTTTACATTTTTATACAAATTTAGTTTAAGGTGAATAAATTTTTTGGCACATGCCGCGCCAAAAAAGGAAAATAAAAGAAATAGGTAGGATTGAATATACATACTTAGAATGACCGGCCATTCAATTAAATAAAAATAGATTAAATAAATTTGATCATTTAAATTATTAATTATGAATAAGATTTGTTGGAGGAATTTGCGCTAATATGGATGTTGGTAAAGAAGAAAACAATTCATATAAAGATGAATTGTTCGCTGTTGGCTGAGAAGTTGCTGATATTTGTTGCAAAAAATTTTGATTTTGTTGCTTATCAATTTGTTGAGAAGTATTTGAAACTAAAGTTGCAACTTGTTGATGACAAAGTTGTGAAAGAATAGGTTGTAAAGATGGTTGTGAATAAACTAGAAAGTGACCACCAACAGATCTTTGTTGTGAGAGTAAATATAGTTGAGGAGCAACAGTATTTTGTATTGAGTTGTTTCGCATAGCCGCATTATTTAAATATATTCTATGTACCGTATATATTGTATTTTTACCCTTCCTCAAATAATTACTCCTTGTTTATCCTAAAATAAGATTGAAAATATTTATTAAAAATTATTATGATTAATATATATGTAATGGGCATTTTAAGAAGCAATATAAATAATCGAGACAAAAAAGGATTTGGAGAGTTAAGAGAAATTTCGGTGAGATTTTGAGTGTTTGAAATGGATCTAGTGGGGTCTAAGCTTATCCCTCCGAACATAGTGTATATCCCTGCACATATTTTTATGATAATATAAAAAATATCTAAGTCGAAATAATAATTGCCCTCCGTCAAATAATTACCCTACCTTTATTATTTATCCTTTCCAGCGAGGTACGAAACAATAATTACCTAGGGTAATTAAAACAGTATATACGGTATATTAAATGTAATTGTTTGTGATTGTGCATTAATACAATATTGTTGCTGAGGACTATTGTTAAAAGAAAAATAGATGGGCCTTCTATGTTGATTTTGTGGTATTTCTGATGTAAACTGTTCAACAAGCGGAAAATTAGAAGGAAGTTGAGAAGGAAGTTGTAAATGCTGACGTTGTAAATATTGTGAATGAGTTGGAAGCTCGGGTGTCACTATCAACTCTTCTTGTTTTGTATCTTTAAAATGTTTTAGTTTACTTCCAGATACTATAAATTGCTTCATTTTCTTTCGCTGTTTTGATATTTTAGAACTTCCAGAAAAACAATAACTATTCATATTGAAAAGATGGGGAAATAATTGAACATTTTCATCGACATGGCTATTTGTAGCTTCATTACGAGTTTTCTTTTGCCTTCGTCTAAGTTTGATTTGGGCAGCCATAAGGCGTCGCCTGATTTTAATAAAAAATTGAGAATATATGTATATAAGTAAAGTATTCGACACGAGGCAATAAGTGAGATTCTTTGAGAGAGATTTTTCAAGAATCTCGAAAAAATTAATTTTCAAGAATTCGAGATTGTTACATCAAATCGAATGAATTTTTTCTTCAAGATTTGGAAATGCTACTAGAGATCGGAACCAAAAAAATATCTGATCAAATTCTATTTGATTGTATTTGATTTTGCCGTTTTCACCCAAAATTTAGACAACTTAAAGCATTTGAATTAATAAAAAGTTGGATTTTTTGGAAAAAATTTTTGAATTCCAATCATTATCAAAGATCGTTATATATAACTCTTATTTCCAAGTATTTTTCTTCTACATATTTCTGTCGAAAAAGTTATTTTTTGCCTCGGTCCTCGGCGAGGTTCTTGGCAGGACCTAAACTAGGTTCCTAGGGGACACGCCCAAGTAGGCGCGCGGCCAGGTAGGCGCAAAGCCATAACTAGTTGGAAAATTTCTGGCCCTTAACAATTTTGGTACCAATATCTTTAGCTCAATGAGAGTTAATCGTTTAATACTAAATTTGGTAGGATTCGAGGATCTTGAAGCAAGTTATAGCTTTGCGCCTACTTGTGGCGCGCCTACTTGGGCTGTACCCGGTTCCTAGGCAAGAGATAGGTCTATCCGATGCTGAAATTTGAGTAAGGGTGAGGCCTCTACCTCGCCAACCTTAATAACAACCCGAAAGAATCTCACATTGATATAAAAATTGAATATCAATAAAAACCTCTCCTCGACTAAACCACAATTTTCACATTTACAAATTTGAAAAGGGCATAATAACTAAAAATTTATATAACTACATATATGCAGTGATGCGGAAATTCCAAAATGTAGCTCTTATATTTATCCTAGTTCTAACAAGAACTAGCGGCGTTGGGCCCCAAGAGTGGAAACCCACCCTTGGGGCGCGCCGATCCACCTATTAAAACGAGGGCCTTCCTTTTAACTTTTTTTTATTCAACAAATATATTTAATAAATAAAAGGGGAGAGGGCAGGCCAACTTTTGATCGGGCCCAAAACTAATTAATGAGAAAGTAAGTTAAGTTGGCCTATTCTCTCTCGCCTTTTATGAGGCGCTAAAAATGTGCGTTTCATAATCTTAACTATGACATTCTATACGCGGGGGGTGGGGGATACAACAGAAAAAGCGGATAAATAAAAGTGCGGAAAATGTGAAATGAAATTCTGTTTTCTTTGTCTGAATAATCTATCTTTTTGTATGTGTCATTTCTTTCGGGTCCGATTTGCTTCTAGCGATATTTTGACATCCACATTCTTCGCTTCCATTCTTTATCAAATCTATCCCGCGCAAAACGTAATTTCACTTCAGCAAATTCCTGCACTTGTATGTATTGGATCAGTAATAGTAAAATAGGAAAATTTTGGCATGAACGGAAAAAAATTATGTATATGCCAATGGAGCGTCAATCCAATCAAATGTAAACAAATAAACGTCAAAATCACTTTCTCTTCCTCTCCTGGGGGCTAGGCTTTTTTTTTTAATATTTTTCAAAATCTGTTCCGTCCATGGGGCAGTTCTGATATCCTTGATCCTGACAATATTCCTCTCCCCAGTCCTCATTACTCCCATGTGGAAACCATTGTCCTTCATCGTCATAATATTGGTCATTGCCATAGTATGGGTCAAAATTTGGGTCCATCTGTTCACTATCCCAGTTTTTATCGTCCTCTTCCCAATTCTCACTAAATCCGTTTGACTCCTTGAATTCCTCATGGTAATATTGTGCATCATTTTGGTACGGATCCCAGACTTCATTAACCTCCGCTAGCGCCGCCTTAACTTCTATTTTCTCCAGTCTTTTCCTTGTTTCAGCCTTGATTGTGCTATTTAATTCATCAACCCTTTTTGCTTGCGCTATTGCTTCTGCCAAGGAAGAGGGCGTTTTCATAAAAATAATCTTTTCCCTCAGTTCAGGTAACAGTCCGGCTTTAAATCTCTCCATACAAATCTCCTCTTTGAACCTTTTGACCATTTTGTCATTTTCCTCTTTCAAGCCTGTCCTTTGCTCGTCATTTAATTTAATTGAATCAAGCTCCATTCCAAACGCATTCTCAGGATAAGCCGCTTCTACTAAATTCATTAAATCCCTTGCAAATTCTTCTAATTCTTCGCCCATTTCCTGTCTCCTTTCCACTAACTTTTTGCGTGCGCTTTCCTTATTTGTTATCTTTTTTAGCATCCCTGATAATCCTTCTACAAGTGTCTTCCACCGCGATTTTTGATCCCCGGGCATTGATTCATAAATCGCAAGTGCAGATCCTTGTAGATACAGTGGTAATATCTGAGTACATCTCGCGGGAGTCCAATTGTGTGCAGTCGCAATCCGGTTGAAAGTCCTTAGATAGCTCAAAAAATCTCCTGTGCCATTAAAGAAGGTAGGGTATGGCAGTCCACTTGAGCTCGTGCCAATCTCATCCCCTTTATCCTTTGTATTGCCCCCATCCTGTCCTGAAATGTCCTCTTCTTTCATCACAAGCCTCTATTAATTCTTTAGTCAGTCTTTGTCCAGACTTGATTTATTATATTTTTTCTCAATTTTATTCCAATGCTCGACTTTTCCTAACACAAAATAATATCTCCTCTTTTAGCTAGCTTTTTGCCCACAAAAGGGAACCAGAAGTGCAGTGATATACCCCTGATCTGTTAGGAAAATGATTCGAGCTTTTATTCCGCAATTTATTTTATCCACGTGCACGTTTTTAAGCTTCTATTCCAAGACTGGCTATAAATTTTACTAGAGGCCTGTTTCAAGAGATTAAATCCAGAATTTTCCAAAATCCGCGAATAAGTGTCCTTTATCCTTCCCAACAGTATCCTTCTCTCCCTTCAAATGGATTCTGACTCAACAATCAGCTCCAAACAAAAATGAACTCCTTCGTTTTATCCTTTTATCCTCCTCTTTTTATCTATAATATCCTCAGAAATCCCTTATGTGCTTATTTTCCTTCTAATCCGTTTGTTCTCTCCGTGTATCCTTTGAATGAATCCGTCTGTGTGAAAAATCCGTGTATCCTTGATGAATCCGTGTGTATCCTTGAACGAATGCGTTTGTATGAAAATTCCCTCTCTCTTATTCGGCTCTTCAGTAATCAAATGTGAGCCAAATTGACCGATTGTAAACTCCTTTTTATAGGAATTTTTCCTTAACTTTGGTTACGCCTAAAACTTGCCCGCGCAAAAAAAATTGTGTTGTAATGTCACAAGCAATTGTTGTAATTCTTGTGATAAGAAATTTTGGCGTTTCCCAAATTCTTTCTTATTTGATTACTTCCGGCCAATTGCGCGTTGCTGCAAAAGAAGAGTCAAAAAAACTAGTTTAATACATAAATAAGAAATTTTCCGCCCGCCAAAATTGTAGATTTGATTAATGGGGAGAAGGAATAATTTTTTAAATAAATATTTTAAGAATATTTTTAGAAATATTTTTGGGTGGAGTAGCAATTTTTTTAATTAGGTGGAGATAATTAGGTGAAGATAATTAATTAGGTGGAGATAATTACAGGAGCGCCATATTATATTTATATCCTAGTTCTAACAAGAACTAGCGGCGTTGGGCCCCAAGAGTGGAAACCCACCCTTGGGGCGCGCCGATCCACCTATTAAAACGAGGGCCTTCCTTTTAACTTTTTTTTATTCAACAAATATATTTAATAAATAAAAGGGGAGAGGGCAGGCCAACTTTTGATCGGGCCCAAAACTAATTAATGAGAAAGTAAGTTAAGTTGGCCTATTCTCTCTCGCCTTTTATGAGGCGCTAAAAATGTGCGTTTCATAATCTTAACTATGACATTCTATACGCGGGGGGTGGGGGATACAACAGAAAAAGCGGATAAATAAAAGTGCGGAAAATGTGAAATGAAATTCTGTTTTCTTTGTCTGAATAATCTATCTTTTTGTATGTGTCATTTCTTTCGGGTCCGATTTGCTTCTAGCGATATTTTGACATCCACATTCTTCGCTTCCATTCTTTATCAAATCTATCCCGCGCAAAACGTAATTTCACTTCAGCAAATTCCTGCACTTGTATGTATTGGATCAGTAATAGTAAAATAGGAAAATTTTGGCATGAACGGAAAAAAATTATGTATATGCCAATGGAGCGTCAATCCAATCAAATGTAAACAAATAAACGTCAAAATCACTTTCTCTTCCTCTCCTGGGGGCTAGGCTTTTTTTTTTAATATTTTTCAAAATCTGTTCCGTCCATGGGGCAGTTCTGATATCCTTGATCCTGACAATATTCCTCTCCCCAGTCCTCATTACTCCCATGTGGAAACCATTGTCCTTCATCGTCATAATATTGGTCATTGCCATAGTATGGGTCAAAATTTGGGTCCATCTGTTCACTATCCCAGTTTTTATCGTCCTCTTCCCAATTCTCACTAAATCCGTTTGACTCCTTGAATTCCTCATGGTAATATTGTGCATCATTTTGGTACGGATCCCAGACTTCATTAACCTCCGCTAGCGCCGCCTTAACTTCTATTTTCTCCAGTCTTTTCCTTGTTTCAGCCTTGATTGTGCTATTTAATTCATCAACCCTTTTTGCTTGCGCTATTGCTTCTGCCAAGGAAGAGGGCGTTTTCATAAAAATAATCTTTTCCCTCAGTTCAGGTAACAGTCCGGCTTTAAATCTCTCCATACAAATCTCCTCTTTGAACCTTTTGACCATTTTGTCATTTTCCTCTTTCAAGCCTGTCCTTTGCTCGTCATTTAATTTAATTGAATCAAGCTCCATTCCAAACGCATTCTCAGGATAAGCCGCTTCTACTAAATTCATTAAATCCCTTGCAAATTCTTCTAATTCTTCGCCCATTTCCTGTCTCCTTTCCACTAACTTTTTGCGTGCGCTTTCCTTATTTGTTATCTTTTTTAGCATCCCTGATAATCCTTCTACAAGTGTCTTCCACCGCGATTTTTGATCCCCGGGCATTGATTCATAAATCGCAAGTGCAGATCCTTGTAGATACAGTGGTAATATCTGAGTACATCTCGCGGGAGTCCAATTGTGTGCAGTCGCAATCCGGTTGAAAGTCCTTAGATAGCTCAAAAAATCTCCTGTGCCATTAAAGAAGGTAGGGTATGGCAGTCCACTTGAGCTCGTGCCAATCTCATCCCCTTTATCCTTTGTATTGCCCCCATCCTGTCCTGAAATGTCCTCTTCTTTCATCACAAGCCTCTATTAATTCTTTAGTCAGTCTTTGTCCAGACTTGATTTATTATATTTTTTCTCAATTTTATTCCAATGCTCGACTTTTCCTAACACAAAATAATATCTCCTCTTTTAGCTAGCTTTTTGCCCACAAAAGGGAACCAGAAGTAATCCTGCAGTGATATACCCCTGATCTGTTAGGAAAATGATTCGAGCTTTTATTCCGCAATTTATTTTATCCACGTGCACGTTTTTAAGCTTCTATTCCAAGACTGGCTATAAATTTTACTAGAGGCCTGTTTCAAGAGATTAAATCCAGAATTTTCCAAAATCCGCGAATAAGTGTCCTTTATCCTTCCCAACAGTATCCTTCTCTCCCTTCAAATGGATTCTGACTCAACAATCAGCTCCAAACAAAAATGAACTCCTTCGTTTTATCCTTTTATCCTCCTCTTTTTATCTATAATATCCTCAGAAATCCCTTATGTGCTTATTTTCCTTCTAATCCGTTTGTTCTCTCCGTGTATCCTTTGAATGAATCCGTCTGTGTGAAAAATCCGTGTATCCTTGATGAATCCGTGTGTATCCTTGAACGAATGCGTTTGTATGAAAATTCCCTCTCTCTTATTCGGCTCTTCAGTAATCAAATGTGAGCCAAATTGACCGATTGTAAACTCCTTTTTATAGGAATTTTTCCTTAACTTTGGTTACGCCTAAAACTTGCCCGCGCAAAAAAAATTGTGTTGTAATGTCACAAGCAATTGTTGTAATTCTTGTGATAAGAAATTTTGGCGTTTCCCAAATTCTTTCTTATTTGATTACTTCCGGCCAATTGCGCGTTGCTGCAAAAGAAGAGTCAAAAAAACTAGTTTAATACATAAATAAGAAATTTTCCGCCCGCCAAAATTGTAGATTTGATTAATGGGGAGAAGGAATAATTTTTTAAATAAATATTTTAAGAATATTTTTAGAAATATTTTTGGGTGGAGTAGCAATTTTTTTAATTAGGTGGAGATAATTAGGTGAAGATAATTAATTAGGTGGAGATAATTACAGGAGCGCCATATTATATTTATATCCTAGTTCTAACAAGAACTAGCGGCGTTGGGCCCCAAGAGTGGAAACCCACCCTTGGGGCGCGCCGATCCACCTATTAAAACGAGGGCCTTCCTTTTAACTTTTTTTTATTCAACAAATATATTTAATAAATAAAAGGGGAGAGGGCAGGCCAACTTTTGATCGGGCCCAAAACTAATTAATGAGAAAGTAAGTTAAGTTGGCCTATTCTCTCTCGCCTTTTATGAGGCGCTAAAAATGTGCGTTTCATAATCTTAACTATGACATTCTATACGCGGGGGGTGGGGGATACAACAGAAAAAGCGGATAAATAAAAGTGCGGAAAATGTGAAATGAAATTCTGTTTTCTTTGTCTGAATAATCTATCTTTTTGTATGTGTCATTTCTTTCGGGTCCGATTTGCTTCTAGCGATATTTTGACATCCACATTCTTCGCTTCCATTCTTTATCAAATCTATCCCGCGCAAAACGTAATTTCACTTCAGCAAATTCCTGCACTTGTATGTATTGGATCAGTAATAGTAAAATAGGAAAATTTTGGCATGAACGGAAAAAAATTATGTATATGCCAATGGAGCGTCAATCCAATCAAATGTAAACAAATAAACGTCAAAATCACTTTCTCTTCCTCTCCTGGGGGCTAGGCTTTTTTTTTTAATATTTTTCAAAATCTGTTCCGTCCATGGGGCAGTTCTGATATCCTTGATCCTGACAATATTCCTCTCCCCAGTCCTCATTACTCCCATGTGGAAACCATTGTCCTTCATCGTCATAATATTGGTCATTGCCATAGTATGGGTCAAAATTTGGGTCCATCTGTTCACTATCCCAGTTTTTATCGTCCTCTTCCCAATTCTCACTAAATCCGTTTGACTCCTTGAATTCCTCATGGTAATATTGTGCATCATTTTGGTACGGATCCCAGACTTCATTAACCTCCGCTAGCGCCGCCTTAACTTCTATTTTCTCCAGTCTTTTCCTTGTTTCAGCCTTGATTGTGCTATTTAATTCATCAACCCTTTTTGCTTGCGCTATTGCTTCTGCCAAGGAAGAGGGCGTTTTCATAAAAATAATCTTTTCCCTCAGTTCAGGTAACAGTCCGGCTTTAAATCTCTCCATACAAATCTCCTCTTTGAACCTTTTGACCATTTTGTCATTTTCCTCTTTCAAGCCTGTCCTTTGCTCGTCATTTAATTTAATTGAATCAAGCTCCATTCCAAACGCATTCTCAGGATAAGCCGCTTCTACTAAATTCATTAAATCCCTTGCAAATTCTTCTAATTCTTCGCCCATTTCCTGTCTCCTTTCCACTAACTTTTTGCGTGCGCTTTCCTTATTTGTTATCTTTTTTAGCATCCCTGATAATCCTTCTACAAGTGTCTTCCACCGCGATTTTTGATCCCCGGGCATTGATTCATAAATCGCAAGTGCAGATCCTTGTAGATACAGTGGTAATATCTGAGTACATCTCGCGGGAGTCCAATTGTGTGCAGTCGCAATCCGGTTGAAAGTCCTTAGATAGCTCAAAAAATCTCCTGTGCCATTAAAGAAGGTAGGGTATGGCAGTCCACTTGAGCTCGTGCCAATCTCATCCCCTTTATCCTTTGTATTGCCCCCATCCTGTCCTGAAATGTCCTCTTCTTTCATCACAAGCCTCTATTAATTCTTTAGTCAGTCTTTGTCCAGACTTGATTTATTATATTTTTTCTCAATTTTATTCCAATGCTCGACTTTTCCTAACACAAAATAATATCTCCTCTTTTAGCTAGCTTTTTGCCCACAAAAGGGAACCAGAAGTAATCCTGCAGTGATATACCCCTGATCTGTTAGGAAAATGATTCGAGCTTTTATTCCGCAATTTATTTTATCCACGTGCACGTTTTTAAGCTTCTATTCCAAGACTGGCTATAAATTTTACTAGAGGCCTGTTTCAAGAGATTAAATCCAGAATTTTCCAAAATCCGCGAATAAGTGTCCTTTATCCTTCCCAACAGTATCCTTCTCTCCCTTCAAATGGATTCTGACTCAACAATCAACTCCAAACAAAAATGAACTCCTTCGTTTTATCCTTTTATCCTCCTCTTTTTATCTATAATATCCTCAGAAATCCCTTATGTGCTTATTTTCCTTCTAATCCGTTTGTTCTCTCCGTGTATCCTTTGAATGAATCCGTCTGTGTGAAAAATCCGTGTATCCTTGATGAATCCGTGTGTATCCTTGAACGAATGCGTTTGTATGAAAATTCCCTCTCTCTTATTCGGCTCTTCAGTAATCAAATGTGAGCCAAATTGACCGATTGTAAACTCCTTTTTATAGGAATTTTTCCTTAACTTTGGTTACGCCTAAAACTTGCCCGCGCAAAAAAAATTGTGTTGTAATGTCACAAGCAATTGTTGTAATTCTTGTGATAAGAAATTTTGGCGTTTCCCAAATTCTTTCTTATTTGATTACTTCCGGCCAATTGCGCGTTGCTGCAAAAGAAGAGTCAAAAAAACTAGTTTAATACATAAATAAGAAATTTTCCGCCCGCCAAAATTGTAGATTTGATTAATGGGGAGAAGGAATAATTTTTTAAATAAATATTTTAAGAATATTTTTAGAAATATTTTTGGGTGGAGTAGCAATTTTTTTAATTAGGTGGAGATAATTAGGTGAAGATAATTAATTAGGTGGAGATAATTACAGGAGCGCCATATTATATTTATATCCTAGTTCTAACAAGAACTAGCGGCGTTGGGCCCCAAGAGTGGAAACCCACCCTTGGGGCGCGCCGATCCACCTATTAAAACGAGGGCCTTCCTTTTAACTTTTTTTTATTCAACAAATATATTTAATAAATAAAAGGGGAGAGGGCAGGCCAACTTTTGATCGGGCCCAAAACTAATTAATGAGAAAGTAAGTTAAGTTGGCCTATTCTCTCTCGCCTTTTATGAGGCGCTAAAAATGTGCGTTTCATAATCTTAACTATGACATTCTATACGCGGGGGGTGGGGGATACAACAGAAAAAGCGGATAAATAAAAGTGCGGAAAATGTGAAATGAAATTCTGTTTTCTTTGTCTGAATAATCTATCTTTTTGTATGTGTCATTTCTTTCGGGTCCGATTTGCTTCTAGCGATATTTTGACATCCACATTCTTCGCTTCCATTCTTTATCAAATCTATCCCGCGCAAAACGTAATTTCACTTCAGCAAATTCCTGCACTTGTATGTATTGGATCAGTAATAGTAAAATAGGAAAATTTTGGCATGAACGGAAAAAAATTATGTATATGCCAATGGAGCGTCAATCCAATCAAATGTAAACAAATAAACGTCAAAATCACTTTCTCTTCCTCTCCTGGGGGCTAGGCTTTTTTTTTTAATATTTTTCAAAATCTGTTCCGTCCATGGGGCAGTTCTGATATCCTTGATCCTGACAATATTCCTCTCCCCAGTCCTCATTACTCCCATGTGGAAACCATTGTCCTTCATCGTCAAATCCTTATGTGCTTATTTTAATAATAAGCACAAATCCCTTATGTGCTTATTTTCCTTCTAATCCGTTTGTTCTCTCCGTGTATCCTTTGAATGAATCCGTCTGTGTGAAAAATCCGTGTATCCTTGATGAATCCGTGTGTATCCTTGAACGAATGCGTTTGTATGAAAATTCCCTCTCTCTTATTCGGCTCTTCAGTAATCAAATGTGAGCCAAATTGACCGATTGTAAACTCCTTTTTATAGGAATTTTTCCTTAACTTTGGTTACGCCTAAAACTTGCCCGCGCAAAAAAAATTGTGTTGTAATGTCACAAGCAATTGTTGTAATTCTTGTGATAAGAAATTTTGGCGTTTCCCAAATTCTTTCTTATTTGATTACTTCCGGCCAATTGCGCGTTGCTGCAAAAGAAGAGTCAAAAAAACTAGTTTAATACATAAATAAGAAATTTTCCGCCCGCCAAAATTGTAGATTTGATTAATGGGGAGAAGGAATAATTTTTTAAATAAATATTTTAAGAATATTTTTAGAAATATTTTTGGGTGGAGTAGCAATTTTTTTAATTAGGTGGAGATAATTAGGTGAAGATAATTAATTAGGTGGAGATAATTACAGGAGCGCCATATTATATTTATATCCTAGTTCTAACAAGAACTAGCGGCGTTGGGCCCCAAGAGTGGAAACCCACCCTTGGGGCGCGCCGATCCACCTATTAAAACGAGGGCCTTCCTTTTAACTTTTTTTTATTCAACAAATATATTTAATAAATAAAAGGGGAGAGGGCAGGCCAACTTTTGATCGGGCCCAAAACTAATTAATGAGAAAGTAAGTTAAGTTGGCCTATTCTCTCTCGCCTTTTATGAGGCGCTAAAAATGTGCGTTTCATAATCTTAACTATGACATTCTATACGCGGGGGGTGGGGGATACAACAGAAAAAGCGGATAAATAAAAGTGCGGAAAATGTGAAATGAAATTCTGTTTTCTTTGTCTGAATAATCTATCTTTTTGTATGTGTCATTTCTTTCGGGTCCGATTTGCTTCTAGCGATATTTTGACATCCACATTCTTCGCTTCCATTCTTTATCAAATCTATCCCGCGCAAAACGTAATTTCACTTCAGCAAATTCCTGCACTTGTATGTATTGGATCAGTAATAGTAAAATAGGAAAATTTTGGCATGAACGGAAAAAAATTATGTATATGCCAATGGAGCGTCAATCCAATCAAATGTAAACAAATAAACGTCAAAATCACTTTCTCTTCCTCTCCTGGGGGCTAGGCTTTTTTTTAATATTTTTCAAAATCTGTTCCGTCCATGGGGCAGTTCTGATATCCTTGATCCTGACAATATTCCTCTCCCCAGTCCTCATTACTCCCATGTGGAAACCATTGTCCTTCATCGTCATAATATTGGTCATTGCCATAGTATGGGTCAAAATTTGGGTCCATCTGTTCACTATCCCAGTTTTTATCGTCCTCTTCCCAATTCTCACTAAATCCGTTTGACTCCTTGAATTCCTCATGGTAATATTGTGCATCATTTTGGTACGGATCCCAGACTTCATTAACCTCCGCTAGCGCCGCCTTAACTTCTATTTTCTCCAGTCTTTTCCTTGTTTCAGCCTTGATTGTGCTATTTAATTCATCAACCCTTTTTGCTTGCGCTATTGCTTCTGCCAAGGAAGAGGGCGTTTTCATAAAAATAATCTTTTCCCTCAGTTCAGGTAACAGTCCGGCTTTAAATCTCTCCATACAAATCTCCTCTTTGAACCTTTTGACCATTTTGTCATTTTCCTCTTTCAAGCCTGTCCTTTGCTCGTCATTTAATTTAATTGAATCAAGCTCCATTCCAAACGCATTCTCAGGATAAGCCGCTTCTACTAAATTCATTAAATCCCTTGCAAATTCTTCTAATTCTTCGCCCATTTCCTGTCTCCTTTCCACTAACTTTTTGCGTGCGCTTTCCTTATTTGTTATCTTTTTTAGCATCCCTGATAATCCTTCTACAAGTGTCTTCCACCGCGATTTTTGATCCCCGGGCATTGATTCATAAATCGCAAGTGCAGATCCTTGTAGATACAGTGGTAATATCTGAGTACATCTCGCGGGAGTCCAATTGTGTGCAGTCGCAATCCGGTTGAAAGTCCTTAGATAGCTCAAAAAATCTCCTGTGCCATTAAAGAAGGTAGGGTATGGCAGTCCACTTGAGCTCGTGCCAATCTCATCCCCTTTATCCTTTGTATTGCCCCCATCCTGTCCTGAAATGTCCTCTTCTTTCATCACAAGCCTCTATTAATTCTTTAGTCAGTCTTTGTCCAGACTTGATTTATTATATTTTTTCTCAATTTTATTCCAATGCTCGACTTTTCCTAACACAAAATAATATCTCCTCTTTTAGCTAGCTTTTTGCCCACAAAAGGGAACCAGAAGTAATCCTGCAGTGATATACCCCTGATCTGTTAGGAAAATGATTCGAGCTTTTATTCCGCAATTTATTTTATCCACGTGCACGTTTTTAAGCTTCTATTCCAAGACTGGCTATAAATTTTACTAGAGGCCTGTTTCAAGAGATTAAATCCAGAATTTTCCAAAATCCGCGAATAAGTGTCCTTTATCCTTCCCAACAGTATCCTTCTCTCCCTTCAAATGGATTCTGACTCAACAATCAACTCCAAACAAAAATGAACTCCTTCGTTTTATCCTTTTATCCTCCTCTTTTTATCTATAATATCCTCAGAAATCCCTTATGTGCTTATTTTCCTTCTAATCCGTTTGTTCTCTCCGTGTATCCTTTGAATGAATCCGTCTGTGTGAAAAATCCGTGTATCCTTGATGAATCCGTGTGTATCCTTGAACGAATGCGTTTGTATGAAAATTCCCTCTCTCTTATTCGGCTCTTCAGTAATCAAATGTGAGCCAAATTGACCGATTGTAAACTCCTTTTTATAGGAATTTTTCCTTAACTTTGGTTACGCCTAAAACTTGCCCGCGCAAAAAAAATTGTGTTGTAATGTCACAAGCAATTGTTGTAATTCTTGTGATAAGAAATTTTGGCGTTTCCCAAATTCTTTCTTATTTGATTACTTCCGGCCAATTGCGCGTTGCTGCAAAAGAAGAGTCAAAAAAACTAGTTTAATACATAAATAAGAAATTTTCCGCCCGCCAAAATTGTAGATTTGATTAATGGGGAGAAGGAATAATTTTTTAAATAAATATTTTAAGAATATTTTTAGAAATATTTTTGGGTGGAGTAGCAATTTTTTTAATTAGGTGGAGATAATTACAGGAGCGCCATATTATATTTATATCCTAGTTCTAACAAGAACTAGCGGCGTTGGGCCCCAAGAGTGGAAACCCACCCTTGGGGCGCGCCGATCCACCTATTAAAACGAGGGCCTTCCTTTTAACTTTTTTTTATTCAACAAATATATTTAATAAATAAAAGGGGAGAGGGCAGGCCAACTTTTGATCGGGCCCAAAACTAATTAATGAGAAAGTAAGTTAAGTTGGCCTATTCTCTCTCGCCTTTTATGAGGCGCTAAAAATGTGCGTTTCATAATCTTAACTATGACATTCTATACGCGGGGGGTGGGGGATACAACAGAAAAAGCGGATAAATAAAAGTGCGGAAAATGTGAAATGAAATTCTGTTTTCTTTGTCTGAATAATCTATCTTTTTGTATGTGTCATTTCTTTCGGGTCCGATTTGCTTCTAGCGATATTTTGACATCCACATTCTTCGCTTCCATTCTTTATCAAATCTATCCCGCGCAAAACGTAATTTCACTTCAGCAAATTCCTGCACTTGTATGTATTGGATCAGTAATAGTAAAATAGGAAAATTTTGGCATGAACGGAAAAAAATTATGTATATGCCAATGGAGCGTCAATCCAATCAAATGTAAACAAATAAACGTCAAAATCACTTTCTCTTCCTCTCCTGGGGGCTAGGCTTTTTTTTTTAATATTTTTCAAAATCTGTTCCGTCCATGGGGCAGTTCTGATATCCTTGATCCTGACAATATTCCTCTCCCCAGTCCTCATTACTCCCATGTGGAAACCATTGTCCTTCATCGTCATAATATTGGTCATTGCCATAGTATGGGTCAAAATTTGGGTCCATCTGTTCACTATCCCAGTTTTTATCGTCCTCTTCCCAATTCTCACTAAATCCGTTTGACTCCTTGAATTCCTCATGGTAATATTGTGCATCATTTTGGTACGGATCCCAGACTTCATTAACCTCCGCTAGCGCCGCCTTAACTTCTATTTTCTCCAGTCTTTTCCTTGTTTCAGCCTTGATTGTGCTATTTAATTCATCAACCCTTTTTGCTTGCGCTATTGCTTCTGCCAAGGAAGAGGGCGTTTTCATAAAAATAATCTTTTCCCTCAGTTCAGGTAACAGTCCGGCTTTAAATCTCTCCATACAAATCTCCTCTTTGAACCTTTTGACCATTTTGTCATTTTCCTCTTTCAAGCCTGTCCTTTGCTCGTCATTTAATTTAATTGAATCAAGCTCCATTCCAAACGCATTCTCAGGATAAGCCGCTTCTACTAAATTCATTAAATCCCTTGCAAATTCTTCTAATTCTTCGCCCATTTCCTGTCTCCTTTCCACTAACTTTTTGCGTGCGCTTTCCTTATTTGTTATCTTTTTTAGCATCCCTGATAATCCTTCTACAAGTGTCTTCCACCGCGATTTTTGATCCCCGGGCATTGATTCATAAATCGCAAGTGCAGATCCTTGTAGATACAGTGGTAATATCTGAGTACATCTCGCGGGAGTCCAATTGTGTGCAGTCGCAATCCGGTTGAAAGTCCTTAGATAGCTCAAAAAATCTCCTGTGCCATTAAAGAAGGTAGGGTATGGCAGTCCACTTGAGCTCGTGCCAATCTCATCCCCTTTATCCTTTGTATTGCCCCCATCCTGTCCTGAAATGTCCTCTTCTTTCATCACAAGCCTCTATTAATTCTTTAGTCAGTCTTTGTCCAGACTTGATTTATTATATTTTTTCTCAATTTTATTCCAATGCTCGACTTTTCCTAACACAAAATAATATCTCCTCTTTTAGCTAGCTTTTTGCCCACAAAAGGGAACCAGAAGTAATCCTGCAGTGATATACCCCTGATCTGTTAGGAAAATGATTCGAGCTTTTATTCCGCAATTTATTTTATCCACGTGCACGTTTTTAAGCTTCTATTCCAAGACTGGCTATAAATTTTACTAGAGGCCTGTTTCAAGAGATTAAATCCAGAATTTTCCAAAATCCGCGAATAAGTGTCCTTTATCCTTCCCAACAGTATCCTTCTCTCCCTTCAAATGGATTCTGACTCAACAATCAACTCCAAACAAAAATGAACTCCTTCGTTTTATCCTTTTATCCTCCTCTTTTTATCTATAATATCCTCAGAAATCCCTTATGTGCTTATTTTCCTTCTAATCCGTTTGTTCTCTCCGTGTATCCTTTGAATGAATCCGTCTGTGTGAAAAATCCGTGTATCCTTGATGAATCCGTGTGTATCCTTGAACGAATGCGTTTGTATGAAAATTCCCTCTCTCTTATTCGGCTCTTCAGTAATCAAATGTGAGCCAAATTGACCGATTGTAAACTCCTTTTTATAGGAATTTTTCCTTAACTTTGGTTACGCCTAAAACTTGCCCGCGCAAAAAAAATTGTGTTGTAATGTCACAAGCAATTGTTGTAATTCTTGTGATAAGAAATTTTGGCGTTTCCCAAATTCTTTCTTATTTGATTACTTCCGGCCAATTGCGCGTTGCTGCAAAAGAAGAGTCAAAAAAACTAGTTTAATACATAAATAAGAAATTTTCCGCCCGCCAAAATTGTAGATTTGATTAATGGGGAGAAGGAATAATTTTTTAAATAAATATTTTAAGAATATTTTTAGAAATATTTTTGGGTGGAGTAGCAATTTTTTTAATTAGGTGGAGATAATTACAGGAGCGCCATATTATATTTATATCCTAGTTCTAACAAGAACTAGCGGCGTTGGGCCCCAAGAGTGGAAACCCACCCTTGGGGCGCGCCGATCCACCTATTAAAACGAGGGCCTTCCTTTTAACTTTTTTTATTCAACAAATATATTTAATAAATAAAAGGGGAGAGGGCAGGCCAACTTTTGATCGGGCCCAAAACTAATTAATGAGAAAGTAAGTTAAGTTGGCCTATTCTCTCTCGCCTTTTATGAGGCGCTAAAAATGTGCGTTTCATAATCTTAACTATGACATTCTATACGCGGGGGGTGGGGGATACAACAGAAAAAGCGGATAAATAAAAGTGCGGAAAATGTGAAATGAAATTCTGTTTTCTTTGTCTGAATAATCTATCTTTTTGTATGTGTCATTTCTTTCGGGTCCGATTTGCTTCTAGCGATATTTTGACATCCACATTCTTCGCTTCCATTCTTTATCAAATCTATCCCGCGCAAAACGTAATTTCACTTCAGCAAATTCCTGCACTTGTATGTATTGGATCAGTAATAGTAAAATAGGAAAATTTTGGCATGAACGGAAAAAAATTATGTATATGCCAATGGAGCGTCAATCCAATCAAATGTAAACAAATAAACGTCAAAATCACTTTCTCTTCCTCTCCTGGGGGCTAGGCTTTTTTTTTTAATATTTTTCAAAATCTGTTCCGTCCATGGGGCAGTTCTGATATCCTTGATCCTGACAATATTCCTCTCCCCAGTCCTCATTACTCCCATGTGGAAACCATTGTCCTTCATCGTCATAATATTGGTCATTGCCATAGTATGGGTCAAAATTTGGGTCCATCTGTTCACTATCCCAGTTTTTATCGTCCTCTTCCCAATTCTCACTAAATCCGTTTGACTCCTTGAATTCCTCATGGTAATATTGTGCATCATTTTGGTACGGATCCCAGACTTCATTAACCTCCGCTAGCGCCGCCTTAACTTCTATTTTCTCCAGTCTTTTCCTTGTTTCAGCCTTGATTGTGCTATTTAATTCATCAACCCTTTTTGCTTGCGCTATTGCTTCTGCCAAGGAAGAGGGCGTTTTCATAAAAATAATCTTTTCCCTCAGTTCAGGTAACAGTCCGGCTTTAAATCTCTCCATACAAATCTCCTCTTTGAACCTTTTGACCATTTTGTCATTTTCCTCTTTCAAGCCTGTCCTTTGCTCGTCATTTAATTTAATTGAATCAAGCTCCATTCCAAACGCATTCTCAGGATAAGCCGCTTCTACTAAATTCATTAAATCCCTTGCAAATTCTTCTAATTCTTCGCCCATTTCCTGTCTCCTTTCCACTAACTTTTTGCGTGCGCTTTCCTTATTTGTTATCTTTTTTAGCATCCCTGATAATCCTTCTACAAGTGTCTTCCACCGCGATTTTTGATCCCCGGGCATTGATTCATAAATCGCAAGTGCAGATCCTTGTAGATACAGTGGTAATATCTGAGTACATCTCGCGGGAGTCCAATTGTGTGCAGTCGCAATCCGGTTGAAAGTCCTTAGATAGCTCAAAAAATCTCCTGTGCCATTAAAGAAGGTAGGGTATGGCAGTCCACTTGAGCTCGTGCCAATCTCATCCCCTTTATCCTTTGTATTGCCCCCATCCTGTCCTGAAATGTCCTCTTCTTTCATCACAAGCCTCTATTAATTCTTTAGTCAGTCTTTGTCCAGACTTGATTTATTATATTTTTTCTCAATTTTATTCCAATGCTCGACTTTTCCTAACACAAAATAATATCTCCTCTTTTAGCTAGCTTTTTGCCCACAAAAGGGAACCAGAAGTAATCCTGCAGTGATATACCCCTGATCTGTTAGGAAAATGATTCGAGCTTTTATTCCGCAATTTATTTTATCCACGTGCACGTTTTTAAGCTTCTATTCCAAGACTGGCTATAAATTTTACTAGAGGCCTGTTTCAAGAGATTAAATCCAGAATTTTCCAAAATCCGCGAATAAGTGTCCTTTATCCTTCCCAACAGTATCCTTCTCTCCCTTCAAATGGATTCTGACTCAACAATCAACTCCAAACAAAAATGAACTCCTTCGTTTTATCCTTTTATCCTCCTCTTTTTATCTATAATATCCTCAGAAATCCCTTATGTGCTTATTTTCCTTCTAATCCGTTTGTTCTCTCCGTGTATCCTTTGAATGAATCCGTCTGTGTGAAAAATCCGTGTATCCTTGATGAATCCGTGTGTATCCTTGAACGAATGCGTTTGTATGAAAATTCCCTCTCTCTTATTCGGCTCTTCAGTAATCAAATGTGAGCCAAATTGACCGATTGTAAACTCCTTTTTATAGGAATTTTTCCTTAACTTTGGTTACGCCTAAAACTTGCCCGCGCAAAAAAAATTGTGTTGTAATGTCACAAGCAATTGTTGTAATTCTTGTGATAAGAAATTTTGGCGTTTCCCAAATTCTTTCTTATTTGATTACTTCCGGCCAATTGCGCGTTGCTGCAAAAGAAGAGTCAAAAAAACTAGTTTAATACATAAATAAGAAATTTTCCGCCCGCCAAAATTGTAGATTTGATTAATGGGGAGAAGGAATAATTTTTTAAATAAATATTTTAAGAATATTTTTAGAAATATTTTTGGGTGGAGTAGCAATTTTTTTAATTAGGTGGAGATAATTAGGTGAAGATAATTAATTAGGTGGAGATAATTACAGGAGCGCCATATTATATTTATATCCTAGTTCATTCAAGAACTAGCGGCGTTGGGCTCCAAGAGTGGAAACCCACCCTTGGGGCGCGCCGATCCACCTATTAAAACGAGGGCCTTCCTTTTAACTTTTTTTTTATTCAACAAATATATTTAATAAATAAAAGGGGAGAGGGCAGGCCAACTTTTGATCGGGCCCAAAACTAATTAATGAGAAAGTAAGTTAAGTTGACCTATTCTCTCTCGCCTTTTATGAGGCGCTAAAAATGGGCGTTTCATAATCTTAACTATGACAGTAGCCGGTTCCGGTTCCGGAACCGCTTTTTTAATTTTGCCCGGTTCCGGTTCCGGAACCGCTTTTTAAATTTTGCCGGTTCCGGTTCCGGAACCGGCTACTGTCATAGTTAAGATTATGAAACGCTCTTCACCTAATATATTTCGACGAATTGAGTATTTTTACTCTATTGGACATTTTGAGATGAGACATTTTGGTGGTGGGACATTTTGGGCGAGACGTTTTGTGGGTTGGGCGAGATTTCCCTTTTGTCAAATATCGACATTATAAAAAAATCACATCATTTTTGTTTAAAAAATGATACAAAATGACGAAGAAATGGTAAAGTTGTGTAATAAATACTTTATAATTCAAAAATTGACTAATAAATGGCTATTTTGTTGTTTTTCTTTTAATTTTATAAGTTTTATAACCTTTTTTTTTCAATTTTTTTTCTTACCCGAATTTGTTAGCGTCATTTTTGCAACATAGTGTACTTTTTTAATCTACTATAATCTAATCTTCTCTTCTTTTTCCTTACATGGAAAAATCCAAAAAAACTAGATACTGCTTATTAAGGAATTAGAAAATACACAAGATTTTATCAAATGTTTATATTTTTCATTGTCTATTATGTATAGATAAATACTATTCATGCCAAAAAATAGGTGGGGAATTTATTAGAATAACAAAATTCTAGGAAATTATTAGTAAACAAAATGCTACTTTTATTAGGAAACAAAATGAAATTATTAGGAAAACAAAATGCTATTAATGTGATAAAACTTGTCAAAAAAGTGATCAGCCGGAGAATGATCAACATTGAAGTTAGCAACTCGGAATTGAAAAACAATTTTATTGGATTAGAAGGATTAGAATGATTATCAAGAGACTTGAAGAGATATTGAGGGATATCAGACAAATTTAAATAAAAAATGACCCCATTCTTATGTATCTGATTGCCATATCTAAATTAAATTAATCTTTAATCATTTTTAAACTATATGAGAGAAGAGAGAATCCTTTCATCTCTCGATATACTTCTCAATCCACCAAATCTCCTGCACCCTTCTTAATTCACCCAGAACTCATAATATTCTGTTAATCCCCAAATCTCGGCTATACCTTCAAATTCACTCTTACCTATAAAAATGCCCTGATATCCCTCTTTATTCCTCAATATTCCTACTTTGTTAATTAGTCCTAATCTTTTTATATCCCTCCATTTTCCACTGACGCATTGTCCTGGCCAGTGATGTCAAAGTTCCCAAATTTCTCTGGAACTAGTTCCATTTCCAGAACTAGGTTTTTAATTTTTGTAGTTCCAGTTCCAGTTCTGGAACTCCATTTTTAAAATTCCTTAGTTCCAGTTCTGGAACTAGTTCCAAGCTAGTTCTAGTTTTAAATTTTTAAATTATTTTGAATATGAAAAGATTTATCAATTTTAACAAATAAAGGCATAATTAAAAAATCATTTAGTGTGCGGCAAAATCGCATTCACGGGATCACGTAACAGGATTTTCTTCAAAATTTTTTACGGACAGGATGTCGCGGGATTAAACCCGTAATCCCGATAATCCCGTTCTAAAATTTAGCGGGATCCCGCGGGATTTCGGGATTTTCACATAAAAAATTTTTACGTAATAGATATCGGGGAGATCAAAGGTTTGGATTAAGGGATTTAAAAGGATATCTGGGGATATTTGTGGTGATATCTGAGTTATAAGAGGATTTTGAGTGGATTGGAGGATAAACTGGAGAAGGAGATTGGAGGATTAACTGGAGGTTGGGTCGTCCGATCTAAGGTCGTCCGATAAACTTCTTCGAGGAAATTTTGTCAAAAATATACCCCCAAGAACTAGTTCCAGAACTAGTTTTGAGAATTTCTAAGGTCGTCCGACTAATTAGTTCTCTAATTAGTTCCAAAGTTAGTTCCAGACATTTACTAGTTCCGTAGTTCCAGTTCCAAGCTAGTTCCAGATAATCGTTAGTTCAGTAGTTCAAGTTCTGGAACTAGAACTAATTAGTTCCGGAACTGGAACTTTGACATCACTGGTCCTGACACGTGTTGAACTTTTCCTCTAAACCCAATGTTATGAAACTGATTTATTATAATAATGAATTATCGTAAGCTAATACGAATAATTGACATAAAATTAATACTAAATACATATATTCTTAAGAATTTTTGTGCACCTTATTTTGATGAAATGATTATTAAAATTTTTCTAGTAGATTTTTTCTAATCTAATCAGGAATACTAGTGCATATCTTAGTATTCTAGTACACAACAATATTATAAAAAATATCAAAATGATTATATACATATCAATAACATATTAAACATGGTAAAATTATGGTGGACGTACATATACTTATTGGACACACTATATTCTTAAGAATTTATTTTCTTTCGCTGTTTGTACTGTTTATAATTCAAGCTGTTTTATTCTGACTAGCGCCATCGGTAATGCGAAACTTGCGGACCGACTTTTGTGGACCATAGGTCTAGGTATTTGTTTTTCTATCGTAACTTTGTCCAAGCTTTTTCAATCACGATGATTTTGATGTCATCGACTCAGCTCGTCGAGCTCTTTCGAATAAGATATGTTTTGAGAAATTCGTCGGGTCCGCAAGTTTGGGTCCGAAATTGTCGATCCGCAAGTTTCGGCCTTCCGCGCAATCAAGGCATAAATTTTTAATAAGAAACATTAAAAATTTAATAAAAAGTCAATTTGAAAAAAACTTGTCGTATGAACATTTTACATTATTAATCAGATTTTCGGATCTTTTTTCTTCAATAAATTAGAAAAAAACACAAAGGAAATCTTGATTTTTGAATAAATTATAAAAGTAATATATGCATGTATACTTTAAGATATCCGGTTTTTTGCTTCAAATTCAAATTGTTAATAGTTAACATTTATTCGTTACTAAAAATTATATGCATTAAAAATCGAAAAAATTGCAAATATTAAAAATTTTAATGTTTCGTTTAAAGCATCTGTTGCAATTCTTAAATATTTTATTTTGTACTAATATTACAGTCGTATCTGGAATTTAGATATCGTTAAAATTAAATACACAGCAACAATTATAATTTGGATTTACCCTAAAAGCTCTAATTTAGCTTATCCTTTTTTAATCAATACAGTTTTACATAGTCTTATAAACCTATTTTACGAAATAAATTTGATTGATTTAGCTATTTTAAAAAGCACATTCCAGTAACGATAGGGGTCAGTGTTTAAAACTTTAAAAATAAAAATTTACTGGAATAGTTCTAAAATAACACCAGAAAAAATATCAAATTCATCTTTTTAATCTGATTCAGTAGATGTACCAAACATAAGTTTAGATGCTGATAAGCAGAAGTACGGGAAAAATTTTTCTAAATTCTAGGTCTAACTATATATGGTATATAATTAAATCATACGACAACAACGTAAATGAGATCTAGAACACATTCATTCCGTTCAATGATCATTAAATTAAATAGAAAATTTAAATATATTCCAATTAATGCAATTATTTCTAATAGTAACAAGCCTATGTGTAAAGGATGTAAAAAAGTTTACAAATTAAATTGCATCAGAATGTTCATAGTAGGTTTCAACGCAGGAGCGTCAAATTAAAAATATTTCAAAATAATTTTTGGCATTTTTCCATCAAATATTGATATAAAATAGAGCTAGGAACGGGATCGGGACCCGTTTCCCGGTTTCCGGGTCCGTTTTCCCGGGTTTTTTGAAGATACCGAGTTGAAACCGGGAACGGGTTTTCCCGGTTTCCCGGAACTCGGTCGGTCCATTTTTCAGAACCCGTTACCCGGACCCCGTCCCGGCCATTTTTATACCGGGAAACCGGGAAAAAGATTTAGTGTATTTGCGTACTTTGATATTAAATTTTTGAAGGAAAAGGGAAAGGAATATTTATAATTTCCAATATGTCCTTTTATTGGTCGATGATTGAGTGGTTAAGTTGACTGACTTCACTCATCTAGTCAATTTGATAGGGATGGGGTTCGAATCCATGTATGGAAATGGGGCTGAGAAAATTTTCTTTTCAAAAAAAATAATTTTAAACTCTGATTTTGATTTTAAATTTGCAAATTTATTTTTTTTAATGTTTTAAACTTGAAAACTGGATCAAAGAAATACTGTAATTTTTCCGATATGTCGAGGGCTCAAGAGTGGATGAAGGGGGATATCGTGAGATTTACTGGGATAAAGGTTGATTCGGAGAAATATCGGAGGGTTTAGAGGTGTCTCTAGGAGTTTAAGGGATTTGTTGAGGGGATCGGAGGTTTAAGGTTTAACTTTTAATGCCTTGATATCCCTCTTAATCCCCAAATAACCTGATATCACTCTTAATCCATCCAAATCCATTTAATCCCTGTCTCTTATTATATCCCTCATATATTCTCTTATTAACCCCGCAAATCACTGATATCCCCCAACCTCTCCGAAAAATTTGAAATACACTTTAATCTGAGTAAATCGACCGATATTCTTCTATCCATTCAGGTCCGCCGATATTTTCCCATGACAACTTTATCCTTATTCCTTTACCGGCGCCGCAGGCGAAAATTTTGAGAATTTTGGAAGCCAAATAGACAAATTTCTTCATTTTTCAGCGCCGCAGGCAAAAATTTTCAGAATTTTGGAAGGCCAATAAGCCAGATTTCTCCAATTTTGCCCTCAGATTGAAAACGCAACGCAATGCCAAAATTTAACGCAAATGCGCTCACCCCTGGTGGGGGATGAACGTTTTTCTATAAGGCCTTTTCGCCTTATAGAAAGAATTAAATATTCTAACATAGTGTGTCTACGTACTACTGCTAAAACCATTTTTACACGTTTATAGTACGGACCCCATTAGCCTAGAAATTACTCCAGGCTACTAACCCTTAACTTAGAGTTAGGTTTCTACCATATAACAGAATTCTTACTGAATTATTCAAACACACTTAGTCAATGCCAATAATTCTTGGTTGGAATAATCTAGTCGATAATAACAATATAATGGATATTCAAACTGGACTATATAATACAGATGAATGCAAATATGAATGTGAATACACAACTAATAAAGATTTGTAATTTTAAAACAATTTTTGCAAAATAATTACTAAAATATAAAGGTATATGAATGCAACTGCAATTATATTTCATATTCGTGCTGAACACAAAAAGCTACCAAAAATAAGATTTTCGAATCAGTTATACGTTTTCTTTCTGGATGAATCACCTTTTTATACTTGGGAATTTTATAAAGTACCTTTTTATACAGTCCGACTCCAATTTATTTCACATAATACCTTAGTTTATTATTTGGTTGATCAATGGTACTTTGTCAAATATATTCTGGATAAATCTTTTAAAATAATGCGCGTAATTAATCCGCTAGCTACGATCTAAGATACCTATTTGTGTAAGGCTGATTCACATAGAGCATTTAAAACGCTTAAACGAGTGTTAACCGACCAAAGAAGGATAAAAGAGAAAGAATTAGTCGTCGCCCCGGTAGCTTAGTGGTAGAGCTCCTGTATATGGTGAGCAGTGATGTCAAAGTTCCCAAATTTCTCTGGAACTAGTTCCATTTCCAGAACTAGGTTTTTAATTTTTGTAGTTCCAGTTCCAGTTCTGGAACTCCATTTTTAAAATTCCTTAGTTCCAGTTCTGGAACTAGTTCCAAGCTAGTTCTAGTTTTAAATTTTTAAATTATTTTGAATATGAAAATATGGCTGTAGTATACAGGGTGACAAGAAAGTAACTGCAAAAAGTTTAAAAAAGTAACCTGATATACAATCTACAACTCTTGAGCCTTGATATCACTCTTTAACTTTTTTCATCCCTCCTTATCCGCCCAAATCTCTTTTCCCTCTTATTATCCTTCTTATCCATGATGTGGACCATGCAGTCTGGAAAGACACCGAATTTAGGAAATATGTAAAAAGCTTCGTCGAACTTCGTCGAGGAAAACTTCGTCGAGGAAATTTTGTCAAAAATATACCCCCAAGAACTAGTCCCAGAACTAGTTCCAAATCTAGTTCCAGACATTTACTAGTTCCGTAGTTCTAGTTCCAAATCTAGTTCCAGACATTTACTAGTTCCGTAGTTCCAGTTCCAAGCTAGTTCCAGGCATTTACTAGTTCCGTAGTTCTAGTTCCAAACTAGTTCCAGATAATCGTTAGTTCCGTAGTTCTAGTTCTGGAACTAGAACTTTGGCTAAACTTTTCTAAACTCTTTCTTTTGCTCAAATAATTACCCTTCTTCAAATAACTACCATATCTATTACCCCGTTCAGCGAGAGATTGTAACAATAATTACTAGGGCTCGGATTTATATTGAAATAAAATCGGAAAATATGGCCATAAAATATTGAAATAAATGGGCAAAATATTGACAAAAAATGCCAAAAATTAGTTAAATATTGAAATAAATTATCGTTTATTCACTAGCAAAACCCAAAATAAAGTTGAAATTTAATAAAAAAAATTAATTACGTTTTTTAAATTGGACATTAGCTTTATAGTTTGACGAATTGAGTATTTTTACTCTCTTGGACATTTTGAGATTGACGAAATGAGGATGGGGCATTCTGTGGGTTTTGCTCAATGTGCCATTTTGGGGGGTTTTGTTCATTGGGACATTTTGAGGGTGGGACGAAACCAAGCGCAGCCAATAATTAGTGGGAGGCAACGGCACTGTAGTGAATAATAGGCCATAATATCCCCTTTTCAGCGCCGCAGGCGAAAATTTTGAGAATTCTGGTTGTCAAGAGGCTAAATTCCTTCACTTTTTTCCTAAAAGTTATGAAAAATCCCAAAATTTTGGTAAAAATATATAAAAATATGGAAATAATATGAAAAAAGTGCCAAATATTGAAATAACTGAAAAATTGGCAAAATATTGAAATATATTGAAATGTAACTTCGTTCAAAATCATAACATCGAAAAACTAATGGCATATTTGGGCTTCTCTCGACAAAATATATTTTGGAAAAAAAATATATTTCAATACAAATCCGAGCCCTAATAATTACCCTGGAGAATTATTTAAGTGCATACGGTATACCAAATTTAACCTTATTTTATAAACAGATGTATTTATTTATGATTCATTCACCCCCATATGGTTATATAAATTAAAGTTCGGACTGTATTTAAAATAATTCTCTTAAATTATAAAGGATGTTCCAAATAATTTCTTTAATATAACAATGACTTATCGTGCAGATAGCGATATTTATTATCCATATGATATTTTCGTTCCGTGTAATGGCAAATGTCATGTGGATGAATATTGGTCGGAAAAGGAGGTAAAAATTTTTAAAATTATTTATATATTGTTTTCAAGGTATTAGAAAAAGTAAGAAGGAAAACAAAATTAGCAATGAAGGCTTATTCAGATTGTTGTAATATTTTAATTTTTAAGATTATCTTGGAAAAATTATTTTGGAAAATTATAAATCAGAAATCCTATAGAAATAAGCCTGGAAATAATAAGCCAGCATATTAATGTACCTACCTATCTTATTCAATTAGATGAATAGTAAAGGTTTTTTGGCTTAAGAATTCAACAAATACCGTTTCAGTGTGCGACGATGTTCATATACCTAACTTGTTTTATATAACGAGTCTTTTAGACAGTAATCTAAATGTTAAAAACTAAATATTATAGGAAATATTTATTTTGAAAAATTTCTTTTTTTGGGTCCAATGCGATAAAAATCCTGGGTACAATCCGAGTAAATTTTATAAAATCGAATGGAACCAAAATTAAGCTAGGGAATCAGAAGTGTGGCTGAATGAATGATGCCCCAAAGAAATTTTTGAAATTATACGAGCTCTATTAAATTTTTGGTTTTACACAGTTCTATTAATTATTTATAAGCTACTCCATCCAAAAGAGAAAATCTTGTTGCAGAGCTTGAAAAATTAATGAAAATTGATTTATTTGGTACCTGTCCTGGAACAATAAAATGCGATACTGATTACTGCATTAATCAAGAATTAGGTTGAATAATGAGTTTACGGTTTGCATGAAGATATACTATATGTACAATAGGATTCCATAAACTTGTAAAATTATCTTTATTTACTTTTGTTTCAGACTTACAACAAGTGGGTCTAAGATAGGGATGGCACTCTGTCTAACCTTTTACTATAGCTTAGTCTAGAGATCGGACAAACGGCAAAATCAAATATCAAATCAAACTATTTGATATTTGAAAATATTTGAAAAATTTTGATTTTTTCAAAACTCATCAAACAAATATTTGATCAAATAAAATCAAATAAAATTTGATCAAATATTTGATTTTCTAACGTCATATATTTGTTTGGTCTGATCTCTAGCTTAGTCTATTATTAAAAAAATTATTAACTAATTATTAACATTATTAAACTAATAATGTTAATAATTAGTTTGTCAATTTTCTTAATTTAAGAAAACCCTCCCTAATTATATTAACATAAATTCAGAAATAAAAATGTTAATAATTCCCAAACTCAACTCTGGGAAGTAAAGAAAATCTGATATACAACTTTATGCGATGCATATAGTACATATCTTCATGGAGCGCATAAAAACGATATGAGGCTAAATAATTATTAAATTTTTTAAATTTAAATTTTCAGCCAATCATATGTTCTATTTGGCATTTGAAAACTCAGTTTGTAAAAATTACATTACAGAAAAATTTTGGTATTTGAAACATTTAATTGTGCCTATAGTACTTAGTCGTCGTGTTTTTAAGCAAACGAAAATACCAGATAATGTATATATTGCTGTAGATGATTTTAACAATGTGGAGGAATTAGCAGAATATTTACTCTATTTACAACGAAACAAAACAGCATATTTAAAGTAGATATTTTAAAAATATTAAAGGATGTTTTGGGGGGTTTGACGTGGGTTTGTCGTGCATTGTATGTAAGTGATGGATCCGCTTCAGCGTTCCGCCTTCAGCTTTTTTGTCCTCTCAGAGCTAGTCGAGAGTAGAGCTGAGCCAAAATCAACAAAATTCGACTTGATTTAATAAAGACCATTTGCTGGGCTACGCCACAGTCGTTAGCCCGGCCATCGTGAGCGAAGACCATTCCCGGACATTTTCCGCATTAACAGATAAACAATTTTTCCTACAAAGATTCAACTAAGCAACACAGAGTTTGAACATTTTTTGGTAATATTCAATTTCGTTCCCCCCTCCTTTTTTCCTTCCTCAAAGTATTACAAAATGGTCAGTCAATCTTAAGTTATAGAAGTCGTCGAGCTGTGTCGAATGACACCAAAATTTAAAAAATCGGACCTGATTTGACCAAAATACAGACCCCTAAAAATTGAACAACCATAGGGGCGAAAAACCATAGGTACCAAAATTTATACAAATGATAGCTCATACGAATGAGCTCGTCGAGCTGAGTCGAATGAGAACAAAAATCAATGTGATTGGACAAGATTTGAAAAAGTTATGACATAAGTCGCCGACTCCGTTAGGAGTCTAACGCCGACTCCGTTAGGTTTATATGTCATTCGACTCATCTCGAAGAGCTCTTTCGAATGAGCTATCATGCGGATAAAATTTTTTTAGTCCAAATAATCGCCCCTATGGTTGTTCAATTTTCAGGGGTCTGTATCTCGGTCAAATCAGGTCCGATTTTTTCAATTTTGGTGTCATTCGACACAGCTAGACGAGTTCTATAACTTAAGATTGACTGACCATTTTGTAATACTTTGAGGAAGGAAAAAAGGAGGGGGGAACGAAATTGAATATTACCTATTTTTTCTTAGTAATGCTAGTTATGAGCATGATTGAAATTAACTACTAATAAATTTACAGATATTTTGACTGGACAAAGACATACAGAAAAACAACCTATCGCTTGAGTTACTATAAATATAGTCCATTGGGCCGTCAATCATATATTAACGCTTTAAATGGTACTTATGCACCTTCATACAATCCCATTTGCAACCTTTGTGAATTAGCACATAAACAACATACTAAAAAACGTCAAAAGTATATAATCCGTAATATATGGAGTTATTGGAAAAGTTCGCACATTTGCATTGACAACTGGTCAGATATATGGTTAAAAGGGAAAATTGAAAAGGTTTATAAAAAGTCGAAATGGCAATGACAGATTAAATAGATTATTATTATATTTAATTTTTTAACTATTGTGCTTATAATTTATCATAATTAAAAGAAAAATTGTCATTTTTTTACATTCTTCTCAATTATATTTACATAGAACAACTTTAGGCTAGACTATCGCTCAGCAACACAACAAAAAACGTGTTTTTCTAGTGTAATAAAATGCGCTGAGTACAAATATCACTATAAAAGTGCTCAAAACGGTCGGCAAAAGCATTTTTCCCGGATTTTCGGACCCCTGAAAATCCAAAACCATAGGGGGGACCAAGCTGATTTTTGGGGTCAAAAATTCGAATATGCAAATAATAGCTCATTCGAAAGAGCTCGTCGAGCTGAGTTGAATGACACCAAAATCAACGAAATCCGACTTGATTTGACAAAGTTATGATCTTTTATTTTAGCTCCTTACCTATGGCATCTGTGGAGATTTTTGCTGCTACGGAGGCCCCAAATACGTCCAGAGCAAGGGAGATAGGAATAGGTTTATGTTACGAGCCCAGACCCATCGCCCGTAGACTCCCCGCGAGGCGCGTGTGCCGGTTTTGCACAAGCGCCTCGCCGCCGACCCATAGGTTTATGTTGGTAGTTTTTCTATCGTAACTTTGTCAAAAATCATCCAATCGAGCTGATTTTGATGTCATTCAACTCAGCTCGACGAGCTCTTTCGAATGAGCTATTATTTGCATATTCGAATTTTTGACCCCAAAAATCAGCTTGGTCCCCCCTATGGTTTTGGATTTTCAGGGGTCCGAAAATCCGGGAAAAAATGCTATTGCCGACCGTTTTGAGCACTTTTATAGTGATATTTGTACTCAGCGCATTTTATTACACTAGAAAACATGTTTTTTGTTGTGTTGCTGAGCGATAGTCTTACCCAACTTTAAACTACTGAATACAATTATTTTATGTTTATATGAAATAAGCGTGTTTAGATCTTGAAATTTTCTTCGAATGTCTAATTCTTTTAGTTATCACAAAATTTAGTGTAACACCAAACGACTCCATCAACTGAAAATCTTAAAAACAAAATATCCCCTCTCTATCCCCTCTTTTTGCGCCGCAGGCAAAAATTTTGAGAATTTCTGAAGACCAAGTGGGAATACCCAAGTTTAAGAAGGTTAAATCCCTCGCTATTCTTTTAGATCCCTTGGAATATCCGTATATCACTAAAATCCACCTAACTCCATTCAAATCGTCTTCCTTTTCAGTGCCGCAGGCGAAAATTTTGAGAATTATGGAGCGCCAAGGGACGGAGCAGGACTAATAGGCGCGGCCGAATAGGCGCCGACGAATAGGCGCGGCCGAATAGGCGCCGAGACAAATAGGCGCGAGACGAATAGGCGCGGGACGAATAGGCGCCCGAAGTTATTTTTTCCTAGATAATTTTTTCCGATTTTCTGTTCTGATTTTTTTCTGATTTTGTTCTGATTTTGTTCTGATTTTCTGTTCTGATTTTTTTATTCTGATTTTTTTTTTGATTTTGTTCTGATTTTCTGTTCTGATTTTCTGTTCGGATTTTGTGATCCATGTAAGTTGGTCGAGTGAGTTGGGGAGATAACGGAGGATAAGATAAGTAGGTATGAATTGATATCGGGGATGAGGATTCTTGCGGACTGAGATTGCGGCTGCTGAAAATATTTTTCACTTGCCGACAGCCCTGATCTGGGTTCCAGCTACTGAGCCGATATTTTTCTGAGCCGTTCCCTGATGGATAATTGGTATTTAAATACTCTACTCTTCGCGCCGCATGCGAAAATTTTGAGGAATTTCGAAGTTTGGAGAAAAATAAAAAAAATCAGAACAAAAAATCAGAAAAAAATTTCTAGGAAAAAATAACTTCGGGCGCCTATTCGTCCCGCGCCTATTCGTCTCGCGCCTATTTGTCTCGGCGCCTATTCGGCCGCGCCTATTCGTCGGCGCCTATTCGGCCGCGCCTATTCGTCGTGTACCGCCGAGGGAGGGACGAGAAAAATTCCTTAATATGCTTTGCAGTATATTAGAAGATAAACGATAACTTAAATCTAATTCTATTCAGAGATAAAATCAAAATATATTGCTAAATTTTATACATTAAATTGCCCTTTGAAAATTAGGTTTTCCCGCACAACCAAATATTTTGCGAACATAAAAATTTAATGAAAATAAGTATGTATATAATATATTTGATTTTATCTATTTGTTGCTTTCAATAGGCACTCTTAACAAATAACGCACTATTTTAAAAAAAATAGAATAATGAAAATTCGGTATAGATCACAGCTTTACAGTTACAAAAAATATTATTCCAAAAATATTAGGTACGCTATAGTTTTAATCATATTGCTGTTCATATATATGAAGAAAAATGAAGATAAATACACGAACAAAGTTTCTACAATAAATACTACACAAACAAAGATCTATCTAAATCCCGAGTTAAAAACAAGAAAGGTTAATTTTTAATAAAATTACTTAGATTTCTCTGAAAATGGATTATTGTGGAGTTATTGCATCAAATAAAGGACTCCTGATAAATTATTTAAATAAATCCACATTTAAAACTGTTGGATCCTTGGATTTGTTATTTTGAAATTGATTTATTATTTTTTAAATAAATATTCTTTTTCTAATTTTTAATTTGATTGACATTTATTCTAATATTTTCCATCCTTTCCAACTCTCCCCAACCCAAATATTAAACTTTCTTTTTATTTAAAATGACCTTTTCTTTATGTTTAAAAATAACCTTTCCTTTCCTCTCATAAATATTCTTTGTATTTAAAAATAATCTTTTTCTTTCCTTTATTAATTTAAACTTTTCCCATTGGCTCATATTCAAATAATAAATAACTTTGTTTAAACTTTGTTGTAATGCCTTCCCCTTCTTTACCTATCTAAAATATACTTTTCATACAAATCGCCGCCCTTATTTTCTTGACTATATAAACTCCAATCTGATCCATTTACTTAACGTATTGAACGTACCACAACCTAAACTTAACCTACTGATTTGTTGAAAATAAACTTGAATTAAAACTTGTCTATTAATTGTTTGAGTAAAATAATCTAAATATAAATTAGGAACCTCAACGAAAAGTTTGAGAGAATTTAAATTAATTAGTTAGCTTGTAACCGGGATATAATACTGGTGCCACGACCCGTTGCGAAAAACGGAGATCTAAAAACTAAAAGTAAATTAATAAGGATATTTCTGTGTGAAATATCTTAGCTGTGTGCTTTAAAGAAACTAAAACTCTAGGATTTCTGTGTGAAATCCTGCTGTGTGCATTTTTGGGTTTTCTGTGTGAAAACTCGCTGTGTGCTTTTTGAGATCTCTGTGTGAGACTCGCTGTGTGCATTGAATTTCTGTGTGAAATTCTGATTTATCTCATCTCTTCGGATAGACGGCTGTGTGCATTTAAAAAAAAGGCTGTGTGCTAATAATCTGCTGTGTGCAAGAAATTTTAGATTTAGATTAAAATACTAATAATAATGTCTGGTTCAGACTTTGCCCCTAATCTTTTTACACCTGAGGAGAATAAAACTCTTGAAACTTTACTTACTCAATTACGCTCCTTCGAAAAAACGGTGGCGAAAAGCTTTCGTCAAGTGGAAGGAAGACTCGATCTAATTGAAGAAAATATGAAGAAAAATAAAGACAGTCTGACAGGAACAAAAAGTTCTGTCACTAAATTAAGAAATAATTTAAATGAATTTAAATTAAAGTTTGAAGAAAAAATGGGAAAATTATCACAAAATAAAGTATTGGAAGATTTTAATGAATTAGAAGACGAATCCATTAATGAGTCGGATAGCTCAATTAATGAGACTGATGAAACTATACGAGGCAATGAATTGGAAAATGAGGAGGATAATCAAGAAATTTCTGTTATAGACCCATTCTTAGGTAATGGAGCATTTGTTGGTAATTTTGACGGAAATCCCACCGTATCTTTTACCAAGTGGGTGGAGAAATTTAAGGATATACTTTCGTTGATGACTGAGCCTACCGAAATGCAAAAATTGGCCCGTTTGCGTTTTTGTCTGTCCGGTCAAGCGAGAGTAGCATTCGACAATATCAATCCCGCACCTACGACGTTAGCGGAGGCTATTGCTTACTTGAGAGGAAAATACGAGAATGGGAACACTAAAGTAATTGCACGACAATTACTATCAAATTGTAGACATGCGCCCGGAGAAACTGTCTTTGAGTTTGCGAACCGACTTTCTGAAACAGTTCGCACAGCCCTCTCAGGAGAGAATGAAGATACGATTAAAAGGCGCTTATTGGATGAATTTCTGGATAGACTTGTTCCTGAGCTCCAATTCGAAGTAAAAGCTCAGAGGCCGGAAGATTATGCTAACGCTTACGAAATAGCGCAGCATTATGAATTACTTCTCTCAGCGAGAAAAACAAATAACAATAATATTTCGGTTGCAAATCTGGCTGATAAAGTTGAAGCTTTGACACTACAGAATAAAACCGATAGAAAGGAGACTAAAAAGTGTTATTATTGCGGAAAACCAGGTCATTTTGCTAAAGATTGTTATTCGCGTAGGTCCGAATATAATTCGAGAAATTTCCAGCCTCAAAATTTTGGGAGAAATGAGAATCGAAATGCAAATAATAGCCAATCCCGTAGACCTGATTACCGAAATTATCAAGAAAATAGCCAAAATAGAAGAGAAAATTATCAAAGAAATGATCGCGGGTACAATAGGAATAGAAATTATGAAAATTATAGTAGCTCGAGAAGTAGGGAGAGAGAAAATAGGACTAGAAATAATAATTACAACCATCGATCGCCAAATCGCAGAGTGCGTTTTGAGAGAAACCGAAGTCCTAGAATAGGGACTGTTAGGCTTTAGCCGCCGCAAATCCAACTTTATTGGCGAGACATTTCTTAAAAATAGAGCATATTACAGCCCGATTAGTAACCGAAAGAGTCCTTGAAATAAGACCGTGCTATTTAATTGATGAAAAACAATTACATTTTAACTGGAAAAACGGCTTGTGTTTTGATCGTTTACCCGTTTCGTTTATGTTACACGGAGACCTTAAACATGGGTTTATTGATACAAATACAAAAATAATTTATCCACATTCCAAAGAAGTTGAGTGTGAGTCTGTAAGATATATGTACACTGCGTTAATAAAGTTTAAGCACCCCCCTGATTTTTGTAAAAAATACATAATCCCTAAACATTAATTACTTTATTTTTTTTCCATTTTCTCAGCGATCCTAAAAATGTATAAAAATAAAGTTTTAGAAATTTTTATCGATCTAAAAATTTTAAAATTGAATTTTCTCGAAGTTAATGTGTTAAGAAAGTATAAGCACCCCTTTAAAAATTTAATTTCCACTTATTGTAAAATTCTACAAAAAATACAGTAAACATCTCTATCGATATTATAGAAAATAAAAATAGAATTAGGCCGATATCTCATTTCTTTGTCGTGATCTCGATACCCTGAAAATCAACGTAAAACAGGGGTTTTCAACTTCAAAAAATATTTTCGACCCTTTGTTTATTTTTTAAAATTTTTATTTTACGCTCAATCGATAGCCCTTGAAATTTGCTATAAACTAGCCAAATTTCATTTTTGAGAAAAAAATATTTCGGTAGCTGTAGAGGCTAATGTCACAAAAACAACAAACGCCCCATAGATTGCTTCTTAAACGGCATTTTGGAGAAGCGTCGTCCTTTATCTCGGGAGTGAAATTTTTTTGAAGAATGAACTTTGGCTATTTTATAGCAAATTTCAAGGGCTGTCGATTGAGCGTAAAATAAAAATTTTAAAGAATAAACAAAGGGTCGAAAATATTTTTTGAAGTTGAAAACCCCTGTTTTACGTTGATTTTCAGGGTATCGAGATCACGACAAAGAAATGAGATGTCGGCCTAATTCTTTTTTTATTTTCTATAATATCGATAGAGATGTTCTAGAGTTTTCTCTTCTTTTTATAGAATCCTGAATGTTACACCGATTGTTTTAAAAAAATAAGACAAAGCCAATGAACTTGAAATTGTTTTATAACAACAATGTTTGACAATTTAAGATATGTTAATAAATCTGCGGATTGTTACCACTCAATCAACCTACTACAGAAGTCTTCATTCCTCAAGCATATCGAAGATATAAAAAATTTCCTTAAATCAAAAAATTTCTTAAAAATTTTTTTAATTTGATGTAATTTGTTAGATTTTAAATCATTTTAAAGGTTTTTTATTTAAAAATCATAAGGATGGCATATAAAAATAATGAAATTAATTTTTAAAAATTTAGAAGTATATAAATTTGTTGAAGATTTTATAAAAATTATTATTTTACACAATCATGATTTGTATTTTTAATATAAATGTCGAATTGAACAAACATTGATGTTATCAAATTTTAATTATTTTTTTAAATAATTATAGATTTATTTTAAATTTCCTATTAGATATTCCCAATCTGCAAAATATTTATATTAAGAGAAATTAATTAAATTATAGGTATATCAAAAATTTGAATAATACATTAAATGAATAAATGATATGGAAATGGATAAATTCGTAATAATCACAATTAAATATGGAATAAGATGCAATATGAAACTATAGGGGCCTTCGGAGTTTAGCTTTCGGGGTCGGGTCGGGGTTTTTGACAAAAAATCGGCGGGGGACGGGGACTGGGGGGACCATATTGCAAAGAAAGGAAATGAATTTAAAAAAAAAAAGAATTTTTATTTTTAAAGTGCTGCCGGACTATTTATTTCATTTTTATAATTTTATATCGTTTCGGGTCCGCAAATGCCGAGTCTGTAAAAGTCGGTTAAAAATTGTATTTTCTAACCCTTGGAATAAATATTGAATATTTTAGATAATTGTTTGAATTATTGTTATATTAACTGGGAATATAATAGGGATGTTTAATAAGTACCAAGTTTTTATGTAGGAGACTAATCAGACAAGTACAAAAATAATTTACAATTATTCTTTTAATTATGTTAATTATAATATAGTTAAAATGTTTTTAACAAAGTATATTTTTCTCTCATTGCCATTTTGACCTTTTATAAACCTTTTCGAGGTTCCCTTTTAACCAAATATCTGACCAGTTGTCAATGCAAATGTGTTTACTTATCCAATAATTCCATATATTACGAATTATATGCCTTTGTTGTTTTTTATGTTGTTTATGTGCTAATTCACAAAGGTTGCAAATGGGATTATATGCAGGTGCATAACTGGGATTTAAAGCGTTAATATACGATTGCCGGCCTAATGGACTGTATTTATAGTAACTCTGGCGATAGGTTGTTTTTCTGTATGTCTTTGTCCATTCAAAATATCTGTAAATTGAATTTTTGGCTCTATTACACAATATACGTCCAATCAACTATTATACGTCCAATCATCTTTTATACGTTCAACCAAAGTTTATACGTCCAATCAAAGTTTTTGCGTCCAGATAAATTTTTATATGTCCAGTAAAAAAATAAATTCAGAAAAAATACAAATAATTTTTATTTATTATAACGCTTTACTCAAGGACTAACAGAGATTCATTTAAAATAATTTACGAAATGAATTTAATGTGTCACTTATTACTGGCGGCGACTCACTTATTACTGGTCTCCCACCTAACAAGTAAACTCACTACCGTTCAGGCCAAAACTAACATAATATCTTCTAATACAATCGTGGATTTTTATAAGTTTCTTCAAGACCCTGTCAGGGATTGGCAACAAGAGTTCAAGCTAACACAATGCTAGGGCGCATGGTCGAAGTTGATGAGTCAAAATTATAGAGAGAATGATAGAGGGAATATCTTAATGCGAATTTGTAACTAATAAAGTCCGTTTCTTCCATTTTGCTGATAGAATAGTTTATATATACACTTCTCCCAATTATAGAAATAATGTAGCCGTAGGTACTAAGATTGTTTCTGATGGATAAAAATGCGTTTGGACGTACAAATTTGATTGGACGTATAAAAATTTTATTGGACGCATAAACTTTTCATTGGACGTATAAACTTTGATTGGACGTATAAAAGTTGATTGGACGCATAATAGTTGATTGGACGTATATTGTGTAATAGAGCCGAATTTTTTATGAAGTTAAATTTTATAATACGTATTAAAGCTTCACCGTAAGTTCCGGTTGGCCGGAAGTTCCGGGATTTTTTGGTTCCGGTTTGGATGTAAAGTTCCAATTCCGGTCCTTCAGTTCCTGTTAAACTGGAACTTTTTAACACCATTAAGAATTGATTTCTCATTTTTTATATGTACGAAATGAGCCGCATGACCTTTTCAAAATTTTCGCATGCGACGCTTAAAATGGAAGAAATCTTGAAGAAAACTTAAAGAAGAAAACCACCATCATTTATAATTATACTGAATGATTTATAGTGATAGGGATTTCGTGGATTAAGAGCGATTTAGTTTGATTATGAAGGATTTCGTTAGATTAAGAGGGAATTTAAGGGATATCCTGCGATTTGGTTGAATATCGGAGATATCCAAGGATTTAGGCGGATATTGGGGATATCCGACCATATTCCACTATTTTAGTAATATCGGCAAATTAAGCGCATTAACTTAAATTTTAAGGGATTAATTTTTTAATATAATTTTAACGGATAAGGGCAAATTCTTCGAATCTCACCTAGCCCATCAAATCTAATGATAACCTTTTTTATTCCTTCAAATGACCAGATATCCCAATATCGAATGTTTTTTACGATATGTTTCAATATTAGATATTTTTCGATTTTTGTCGAAAAATATCGACCGAGGTTTTAGTTTTAGTTTGAATATGTCTCTACTTTAAATATGCTGTTTTATTTTTTTGTAAATAAAGTAAATATTCTGCTAATTCCTCCACATTGTTGAAATCATCTACAGCAATATATACATTATCGGGTATTTTCGTTTGCTTAAAAACACGACGACTAAGTACTATAGGCACAATTAAATGTTTCAAATACCAAAATTTTTCTGTAATGTAATTCTTACAAACTGAGTTTTCGAATGCCAAATAGAACATATGATTGGCTGAAAATTTTTAATTTAGTAATTCATTTATGCGTTTCATGAAGATATATGTCGCATAAGTTTTATTGAGTGCCTATTTTCTTTATTTTGAAGAGTTATGTTTGGGAACTTTTAACGTTTTTGTAATAGTAGCGTTTATTCCCTTTTTTATTCCTAATATGTCACAATGGTCAGATTTTCTTCCTCCTATTTAGACTCTATTTCACTCTATACAACGACGCGGCAAGTCCAACAACATTGTTCCAACATTCGGAAAGTTTTTCCTGGATTGGTTAAAGTTGTTTCGAGATTGGGGAAATTTTTCCGAGAATGAGGGAAGTTGTTCGAGATTGATGGAAGTTGTTCCAAGAATGGTTGAAGTCTCCTTGACCTTCCAAAATTCACGAATTTTCGCCTGCGGCGCAGGAAAAAGTAGAAAATCTGGCTTCCAAAATTCTGAAAATTTTCGCCGGCCGCGCCCTTATATCCAGGTATTTGAACATTGAGGTATTTGAATTTGAATTAATTTTGAAAGCATGTGAACATTCGCTTGAACATCCGTTATTTGAACATTGAAGGTATTTGAACATATTTGAACATCCGTTCAAATACCTGGATATCCACTATATCCACTATTCTTTTTATTAATATTTATATCCCTCTTAATCCTCACAATTCATCCTAAAACATCAAAATCCTACAAAATATTTCTTAATTAATTCGGGGATATATGGGAATTTGAAGAGATCAAGTAGGATATCGGAGGATTTGAAGGGATTTCAGAAAATTTGGAGGTGTAAGGAGAATAACAGAAGATTTGAAAGGATATCAAAGGATTTGGAGGCAAATATTATTTTTTATCGAATATTTAATTCATTTAATCTTTTCTTTATATATAATAGTTTGAATATGCACTGGGAAATATAGTGAAATTGATACTGAAGAAAATCTGACCATTATGTACATATTATGAATAAAAAAAAGCTGGGAATTTTGTGGTTCTGATTTATGGTCAGTTGACTAAGGAGTTTCTAAAATTAAAAAAATTTAAACTAGCTAAAATTAATGTAAATAAGCTAATGTAGGTCTAGAATTTTCAAACCATTTTAAGGAAGCTTATATCTTCATATGATGCATAAACTCATTATTTAACCTAATTCTTGATTAATGCAGTAATCAGTATCGCATTTTGTTGTTCCAGGACAGTGGCCATACAAATCAATCTTTATTAATTTTCCAAGTTCTGCTACAAGATTTTCTCTTCTGGATGGCGTAACTTATAATAATTAATAAATAATTAATAGGTTACAAATAATTAATAAAAATATTTGGAAAATTCTGTAATATCTCCCATTTTCCAGTTCGGCAAACAAGAAGATCTCGGCGAGATTGAACATGTTTGGACAAAGTTTTTATTCAAGAATAAACCAAGTGGACCTAATCGACTCCGCAAGCTGCGTGTCTCAAAACTGCGCAAAATGCGGAGTTTTGAGGCACACGGTTTTGGGACACGGTGAGCAACGGAGCTCTGTTTTGTACGCGGAAATATAAGCCAATACTTTTTACCAATTTTCAGTCACAATTTTGATGTCATTCAACTCATAACGCCTATATTTTTCTAAAGCCGAATCGAAGTATGAGAAATATGACGGAATTTACCAAAAATCTAAAGGTGTCTTAATAAATTGTTTGAATTGATGCTCGAATTTATCCCGCTGGATCACTTAACCTTTTGTGATCTTTTAAAGTTTTTGTAGACTTAATGTTTCCATATAAACAAAACATAAAATGTAAATAACTCAAAAATATTTTAAAAATTAAAAATTACCGCAATCTGAATAAGCTTTCATTGCTAATCTTGTTTTCCTTCTTACTTTTTCTAATACCTTAAAGACAATTGAATAACGTAAATGTTCTAATGAAGTCCGCCTCCAATAGAAACCCATGTGCTAAACGTCCGTGCCCTTACAGAAACACTTGCACTATTATAAAAGCCCATCTGTTTTTCAATGGCAGAAAATGAATATCGAGAGCTATGGATCGTTACATTAAGTAGGATTTCAGATTGTTTATATTATGTGAATTGTAAGGCTCAGTGGTAGAGCTCCTGTATGTGGTGAGCGAGCTATGACAGTCACAGATTCGAATCAAAATCGCAGCGGCGCTGAAAAGGAAGAAGCTGGTAGGCTTTTATTCCAAAATTCTAAACCCTCCTTAAAGCCCCGGTATGCTGAATAGCCAGCCCTCTTATCCTTCCAAATCTTTTTTAATCCGATATCCTTCCAGATATCGAGGTATTTAAGGGATAAATAATATCTATGAATTTATCAGCATTAATCACCGATATCCTAGACTACCCTCTTATTCTTCCTATATCCCTTCAAATCCGCTGATAGCCTTATCTGGGTATGATATCAAAAGATCAAAAGGTTAACCTCCTCTGATATCACTTAAATCCCCCTTGATCAACTCAGAACCCTTTTATCACCCGTTATCAAACCTCTTATATCCAACTAATTCACTTATACACCACTGCTAATCCTTAATAGCACCTTAACCCTCGAAAAAATTTTCGGTTCGGTCCCGGATATCCGAAAATTTTCGGTTCGGTTTCGGATACCCGAAATTTTCGGTTCGGTTTCGGATACCCGAAAAATTCGGTTCAGCTTTTCGGTTCGGTTCCGGATATCCGAAATTTTCGGTTCGGTTTCGGATACCCGAAATTTTCGGTTCGGTTCTTCGGTTCGGTTCCGGATATCCGAAATTTTTCCAAGAACCGACAACCCTATTGAAGAGCAAGGGCCCATGCCATAATATAAGAACATGACCTAATGATTTGAGAAAAATAATAAAAAAATAAAAATACCACTCAATGGGACCCATTGAAATAGACGGCCATGGTTTCTATTAGAACATTCACGGTAACTATAAAATCTTTACCTCCTTCTCAGACCAATATTCATCAACATGACATTTGCCATTACAAGGAATGAAAATATCATAAGGATAATAAATATCACTATCTACACGATAAGTCATTGTTATATTAAAGAAATTATTTGGAACATCCTTAATAATTTAAGGGAAAAATTTTAATATATGTACAGTCAGTGATTAATTTGGTCTTGAGTCTTGGTTCCATGCCTTTTCTTTGTTTTTTTCGGTCCATGGTTCGACTTTTTTGAGCTTTTCTGAAAACTTCTTTAACTTTTCTGAGCTTAACTTTTTTTAGGTCTTGGTCTCGACTTTTTTTAACTTTTCTAACATTTTAAATTTTAAACTTTTTCTTACATCGCTACGAATTGAACTTTTAGGATTCCTTATCTTATTTCCGAAATGGAAGAAATCTGGCCTTCCAAAATTCTGATTCATAAGGCCAAGAAGCTAGAACGCTAACGATGGCCGTGCTTCGCTTCGGTTGTGCTTGCTTCGCTCGCGGCGACTGTAGCGAAGCGGCGTCCGTCGTTCCGCTCGACATGCCCGGCTTCCAACCGCAGCGGCAAAGCTTTTTTCCGCGGAGGCCTTATGTGAGGGGTAAAAACAAACTATCATAACTTTGTCCAATCACGTTGGATTTCGTTGATTTTGATGTCATTCGACTCAGCTCGACGAGCTCTTTCGAATGAGGTATAATTTATTCGACCCGGTCAGACTACATATATAAATAATTACTTTAAAATAATCCCAAGTATAAAAAGGTGATTCATCCAGAAAGAAAACGTATAACTGATTCGAAAATCTTATTTTTGGTAGCTTTTTGTGTTCAGCACGAATATGAAATATAATTGCAGTTGCATTCATATACCTTTATATTTTAGTAATTATTTTGCAAAAAGCGTTTTAAAATTACAAATCTTTATTTGTTGTGTATTCACATTCATATTTGCATTCATCTGTATTATATAGTCCAGTTTGAATATCCATTATATTGTTATTATCGACTAGATTATTCCAACCAAGAATTATTGGCATTGACTAAGTGTGTTTGAATAATTCAGTAAGAATTCTGTTATATGGTAGAAACCTAACTCTAAGTTAAGGGTTAGTAGCCTGGAGTAATTTCTAGGCTAATGGGGTCCGTACTATAAACGTGTAAAAATGGTTTTAGCAGTAGTACGTAGACACACTATGTTAGAATATTTAATTCTTTCTATAAGGCGAAAAGGCCTTATAGAAAAACGTTCATCCCCCACCAGGGGTGAGCGCATTTGCGTTAAATTTTGGCATTGCGTTGCGTTTTCAATCTGAGGGCAAAATTGGAGAAATCTGGCTTATTGGCCTTCCAAAATTCTGAAAATTTTTGCCTGCGGCGCTGAAAAATGAAGAAATTTGTCTATTTGGCTTCCAAAATTCTCAAAATTTTCGCCTGCGGCGCCGGTAAAGGAATAAGGATAAAGTTGTCATGGGAAAATATCGGCGGACCTGAATGGATAGAAGAATATCGGTCGATTTACTCAGATTAAAGTGTATTTCAAATTTTTCGGAGAGGTTGGGGGATATCAGTGATTTGCGGGGTTAATAAGAGAATATATGAGGGATATAATAAGAGACAGGGATTAAATGGATTTGGATGGATTAAGAGTGATATCAGGTTATTTGGGGATTAAGAGGGATATCAAGGCATTAAAAGTTAAACCTTAAACCTCCGATCCCCTCAACAAATCCCTTAAACTCCTAGAGACACCTCTAAACCCTCCGATATTTCTCCGAATCAACCTTTATCCCAGTAAATCTCACGATATCCCCCTTCATCCACTCTTGAGCCCTCGACATATCGGAAAAATTACAGTATTTCTTTGATCCAGTAATCTCGAGAAGATATAAATGGATTGTGATTTTCTTTATATTCTCAAAATCCTCCTATATTCTTCAACCCCTGATACCTCCTATATGCTCAAATCCCTGTTATCTTTCTAATTTTGGCGGCCTTCTCTAATCTGAGGGCAAAAATGGAAAGAAATCTGTCTTTTGGCTTCTAAAATTCTCAAAAATTTTTGCCTGCGGCGCTAAGGCAAATTTCATAACTACTGATAGTCAATTCATAACTACTGATAGCCATTTATCCTCCGCTATCTCCCCAACTCAACCGACATCCTTCAGTAATCCCATGGTATCTTTTTAAATCTTCTTGATCCCTTCAAATTACATGATAATCTCCGCAATCCCCCGCTACTTAGTTAAACCCTCTTGATCCTCTAAATCCTCTGATATCCTTCATAATCCCCTTGTTTCCCCGATATCACTCCAAATCATTACCCATCTAACTTACATGTATCAAAAACTCAAATAGGAAACACCGACTTAATGTAATACTTCAATTTTAAACTAAAAATGGTTTATACTTGATTTGAAAATTTTTTCCCAATTTTGCGTTCTTGCGTTCTTGCGTTTTGCGTTTTTTGCGTTTTGCGTTGTTTTTTGGCCTTGCGTTGCGTTTTGCGTTTTTGGAAATCGTCTCTTGCGCTCACCCCTGTCCCCCACCATGGTCCATCCATGGCTTCTTAACCTCTAAATGAAGAATTCATGGTAAATTTTGGCTGAAAGTTTGGCTGAACTAACATATTAGCATAAGAGAGAAAAATATCGAACAGGTGTTTTTTGTCCGAGCTATACTTTATAGCATTTTTAATAAATTCTGTTTGAATAATTCTAATAAGGAATATTCAAGTACTGGGATTTCGGTCACCAAGATTTTTTCTGAACTTTGGTACGATACATTTTCATTAGGTTCATCCTGTTAAACATAATTCGCTCTATGTTCTAAATCTGTGTCAAGAATTGCATATTGTTGCAAGATAATGTTCATAAGTCTGAACCCAATGGTCTTTCTCATTTTTCATTATTCTTTCGAAATAAGATAGTTTTGGGTGACCATTACTAATATTTTTTGTTAGAAAGTCGAATCCGAAAATTCCATTATCTGAAATTATTATAGAGTCGATAACACTAATTTAAATAGGTTATTCGATTAGGGTTATTCACAATATTCCTTCTCTTGTCTTGGTGGCCAAAATTTCGGTAACCAAAATATTTGCATTTACAGGAAATTTACGGGTATTCGACATTTATACCTTGCTTGATCTTAAATTATAACACGGTGAATAGCTATTACATGTGATGTTTTCAATTTTAAACGACGAATCATTGAATTTTTTTGCTATAATAAAATAAATCAATACCACAATAAATATCGCCTAAAAAATTAATAATTAGTTATACGAAATTTTTAAATTCATATGGTAAAAAAGTGTCTTGAGTCTTGTTAACTTTTGGTCTTAAGTCTTGGGGTCAAGTCTTTGTCTTGGATCTTGGTCTTGGGGTGTAGTTTTGGTCTTAAGTTTTGGTCTTGAGTCTTGGAAAATTTTCGATCTTGGACATCTCTACTTCATACTAAGGATGGGCAAGGTTGAAAAAAGTCGGGTCTCGGGTCGGTTTATCAAAATTTTCTTCGGATCGAGTGAATTGGCCAGATACCTCGTACTTGAGAAAAAAAAATAAAATCTAAAATTTTGATTGCTTTTTTTGGAGCCCAGGACATCTAGTTTTTAATTTAAATCGTCGAAACTGGGACATAAGGGCGCCGCCAAAAGAGTATTATTTAAATTAACCTTATTTAAATTAACCTACTATGAATATTTTGATGCAATTTAATTTGTAAACTTTTTTACATCCTTTACACATAGGTTTATTACTATTAGAAATGATTGCTTTAATTGGAATATATTTAAATTTCTTATTAAACTTCATAATCATTGAACGAATTGAATCTGTTCTAAATCTCATTTATGTTGTATGCCTTTATTAGTATGGATTAATCATAAATACAGACCTCGAATTTAGATAAACCACCTTTTTGATATTGTACATAAACTGTGGTGTTCTAAAATCGATGAGGTGGCCTAAATAGGTGGCCTAAATACCTTATTTTTAGAAATTATTTTGCGATTACCTAAACAATTATAGTAAATACTATGAGAATAATATAGATAAGGAACAAAGATAGTGGGCCTGAAGATAGTGGGCCTTTCCAGTGGGCCTGAAAAATTTTTTTATACAATCCCTAAGTGGGTTAAAATATTTTTTGAAGTATCCTCCGCAATTTACGTAATCAGCAATTGCATGCAGCCCTGTTGTGGACCGAGATATAGATCACCGAAATCGAAAAACCATAGGTGGATAAGCTAATTTTTGGAGTGAATTTTGGCGCCATTAATCTCAGCTCGCTGAGCTCTTTCGATTGAGCTATTATTGCATATGCGAATCAGGGTGACGCGGGTCGACGATTGCGGGTTTTCGGGTTAAGATTTCCGGCTACTAAGCCAAATTTCGTATAAGACCTTATAAGAGTAATTTTCTTAAATGTTTATAATATTTGCAATTTTCGATTCTTATTGTATTTGATTTTCAGTAACGAATAAAAGAACGAATATCAATAAAATCAAAGAACGAATATCATCCTTTGAATCTGTTGCAATACAACCGGATATATAAAATACTTTGAAATTTTATTTAAAAAAATAAATAAAATGTATTAATTTATTCATGAATCAAGATTTCCTTTATGTTGTTTTCTAAATTATGTTTTTTTCTAAATTATTTAAGAAAAAAGATCCGCAAATTAGATTACCAATATCAAACGCAAAAAGTTATTAAGACAAGTTTTTTTCTAATAGTTTTTATTAAATTTTTAATGTTTCTTATTTATGTGCTAAATGTTAACAAAATGAATAATAATAATTGTTATGTATCGACTTGCGGTTGTGTCCGATACTAACAGAAAGACTGACTAGCTAACAAGGTTTATCTACAATACTATACAATAAAGGTGAACAATAGGAATACGACTAACTGCTGGAGTACAGGACTAAGACTGACTGACTGAATAGACTAACGACTAACAATAGACTAACTCGGTAACTGACTAACAGACTAACTCACTCTCACTCTCCGGACTGGCTAAAGCCTCAGCCTTTTATACTAAGCACATACCCAACAATAATGATATTAAAAAAAGCAAGGAGGATATACAAAATTTCTTAAAATTTCGTACTTTATGGATATGTCACCCCCTGTTTTGTATCTATTAAACTGCATATTTAATATTAATATAGACTGTTTATTATTTATATAGACATGTCTTCTTATCTTGTTATCTCATACATTATGGACAAAGCCAAATTGAAAATGTGATTGAAATCATTATATTTTTAATTCCGTATTAATAAGCTACATCTCGTTTTGTTTAAGTTTATTCTATGTAAAAAAGATGCGAAGATTAGATTAATATTATATTTAAAAAAGTACATTTTGTTGCTGAAATAATCGTTTAGATTCGATTAAGAAATAAGGAAAGTCAGCCAATTCAATAGCTATTGGTTTAAACAACAATGTTGTTTCGAAGGCTCTATATACCCACGAGTTGATAGCAGAGCTGGGTATTTGCCATTTGTTGACTCCGGCTCCGGGCTTTCAAAATCTTGGCTCGGGCTCCGGGGTTTTAAAATCTTGGCTCCGGCCCCGGGCTCCGGCCTTTTAATAATTGGATAAAACTCGTAATTGGATAAAACTAGGAACCTAACTCACTATCCATTCAACCACACATACTTTACAAAGGATATATTTTGACAAACCTATGACCATTTATTTTTACCTCTCATATAAGGTCTTGCGATATAAAAGTTTGGCTCTACTTTACGATATGCGTCTCATGAACTTTTATGAGTTCTATACTTTCGATATCACCTTTTTTGCGCGATAATGAACCATATTAAAAGTTTTTTTAAATAGCAACGAACTAAATAAAAGTAAAAGATATTTTTGGTATATCATTTACTAGAACTAGAACTTAACATTGGTACAGATAATTATCAAACTAATTTAAGCATCTACATAGATAATAATCTCTTAACAAAACGGCAGCCTCAATTTTATCCACAAATACTTATATTAATATAAAAAACGAATGAAAAGGAAGAAGAAAATAATATAATGGATATCTTATCATTTACTCCAGGAACTACACAACAACATAATTTATTTAATAATAAAAAATTAAAAAATGTTTTGACCGGCATAACAATGCAGTCCGATTCATTCTTAAACACTCGAATTTTAAAAATTGGGCCCTATTAAGTTGGGCTCCAAATTTAATTCTACCTTATTAGCCTTTGAACATTTGGTAATATTTTTGTAAGTGAAGTAACAAGGAAAAACGAAAATGTAGGAGTATAAACGCATAAATAATACGACAATATTTGAATTTGATCAAATATTTGTTCATTTTGACAAAATATCACAACCTGAGGCACGTCTTTTGTTGCATCAAAATTTACTGAAATATGTGTCTGCGGCCAAATTACCTTCCAGGAAAAATTGTATTCCAAATGCATTTGTCCTGCGAAGTAGCCGAAATTACATCTTAACGTTAGAATCTTGTTGTTTTGAGTTTTATTGATTTGAATTTTTTCCAAATTAACTGATTTTTTGTTTTATTTGACCCGGTTTAAGCTTAGATTATCTCTGAAATTACTCAGGAAATTACTCTAATTGAATACAAATTTAGAAAAAGATCGAAAAACAAATGCAATGACATTTATTGGAAGAAATACGGTATATAAATCCGGGATCTATATACTAGTGATGTTCGGATATCCCGACACCCGACTCGGGAAATTTCCCGAGTTTTTGTCCTCCCGATCCCGACTCCCGATGCCATTTCCCGACTAAGTCGGGAAATTTTTACACCCCTAAGAATGGCTTTTTCTGATGAAATTTTATTTTTGAAAGGAAAAAATAAAGGGAAAAAATAAAAAAAGGACAGGGGAAATAAAATATTTAAATTTTTCCCATATATCTACTGTTGAGAGGTGGTTGAGTGGTTAAATTGAGTGACTTCAGTTACTTTGATGGGGCTGGGTTCGAATCCAGGGTTGGGAAATGTTATTTAAATAATTTTTCCTGCCAAAAATTAATAATTTTTAACATTGTTTTTGATTTTAAAATTTTAAATTTATTTTTTTCAATATTATAAACGTCAAAAAACTGTAGAAAAGTTAAAATAGTCATGAATTTTCAAAAATTTTCGCCTGGGGCGCATAAAAAGAATGAAATCTAGCTCATTGGCTTTCCATTTCTAAAAATTTTCGCGTCCGGCGGGATCAAAGGGGATATATAATTGGTGGGATATCTGGCATATCATGGGATTTGGGTAAGGTTTTTCGGTTCGGTTTTGGTTAACCGAAAGTTTCGATTCGGTTAGTGGTTTCAGTTAACAGAAGGATTTGGTGAAACCGACAACCCTAATTAATATACAAATTTTTAAAAATTTGCTAGCAAAATTTTTTATAGTTCCGGTTCCGGTTCAAGGGCGTATCGAGGAGGCTAGAGCCCCACCCTCCCCCAGCTAGGGTGGGGCTCTAGCCTGAATCGAAAAAGTGAATTTTTTCTCGTACGACTTTCTAAATTCTCAAAATTTTCGCCTGCAGCGCTGAAAATGTAAGAAATTTGACGCTTGGCCTTCAAAAATTCTCAAAATTTTCGTCTGCGGTGAAAAAAATAGGAATTTTTGGCGCCGAAAGCGCCAAAAATTTTTTTATTGTAAATTCCCGACTCCCGATCCCGACTCCCGAGGTCATTTCCCGACCCGACTCCCGTTTCCCGATTCCCGAGTTTTTTCTTCTCCCGAACATCACTACTATATACCTATATTATTACTCTTAGCAAAAAACTCATCGAAAACTAATATATTAATGCTCTGGAAACCCTCCATTATATTTAATTAGATTTTTTTGAAACAAAGGGTATTTAAGAACGGGATCGCGACTGTAAATATTAAGTTCTGAAGAAATTAGATGTTCTGATTTGGATAATTCAAAATATAAAATATATCTTTGTCAGAGATGTTTAAACCATAATGAGGTTAGTGACTTATATTCTCTGAAATGGAAATTTATTTACGAATCGATGGAGAAAGCCAATTCAATTATGATTAAGAGGGACCTCTTAATCCACAAACGCTTAGTCCGCCAAATAAATGTAATTATTAGGTATGGATATGATAATAAAATAAATATATACAATAACGGAAATTTAGTCAGAAAAAATATTTTTATTAATATTTCAGAAAATTATTTTTTCGAATATTAATTTGAAATCTTTGATTTTATATTATATAGGCTATTAAATGACCACTTATCTAATAAATAAAAGTTAATGATTAAGCAAGCAAAATTCAGTCTTCAAAAGAGGGTCAAAAATTGGGCGGAAATTTAGTTAAGAAAAAATAACCAAAAATAACCAATTTTTCATAGTTCCAACATTAGAAAAAATCCACAAAAATTTCATCAGATATAGTGATATTATAAACAAATAAAAACAAATCCGCCACTGTATATCCTAATATCCTAATATAATTATTAGGATATGCCTTGATGCTAGAATCTCAAAAATGGTATTTCTAAGTTGCTCAGAGCATCTTAGGACATGTTCTTAAAATACATTTTTTCGTATTTCGGTCCTATTGTGCATCTTTGCATATTATTGCATATTTTGGAAAATCGTAGTTTGGTCGGTTCTGTGACATATGCTTTTCTGGCACGACCTTTGCGTCATAACATTTGACGCAGAGGTCGTGCCAAAATTTTTTTCCATTTTTGCCGCCCTCCTAAAAATAAAGAAATAAAAATATGCTTAACAACGCGGTTTTGCGTCAAAATTTTCGTGTCGCTGCCAAAAAATTTATTTCTTGACATTTTTTGGCGAAAGGATTTCCCTCTTCTTTTGTTTTATGTGGGAAAAGATACTAGAGTAACCTAGTCTCGAATTTATTAGCGTGATTACTGGTTAGGCAAAAATTTCAAAATATATTATATCAAAAAATCCCAAATTATAGGAACATGCCCGTAAAGGGCACAAGGCATTTTGTCGCTATCAGGACTGTCAATGTGCAGAATGTCAAATGGTTGTAAAACGTAGACGCTTAAATAAAGCTTTAAACTCTCGACGACATGGAAAAGGAAAATTTAAATTAATTAAGAAACCTGCTGGATCTAAATTACGTAATCCAACGTGCGCAAGATGTTCAGCACATGGAAAGGAAAGCACATTAAGAGGGCATAAAAAGGTTTTAAATATGTGATAACTAGAGCCCGGATTTTTAGTCACGATAAATTTAAAAATAGGTAAAGAAAATAAAAAGTATAAGAAATTTTCACAATGCCCTCCCTCCGCCACGATACACGCGTCAAACGCTTACTGAAGTTGCCCACCATGGTCGCGCACACAACCACAGTAGAGTTCGTCCGAGTCGGGTCGAGTACAAGTATACCCGACTCGATCTCTCGACTTTTATACGACTTTACTCGTACTCGATACTCGAGGTCTTAGTACTCGGCATTACTCGTACTCGAAAACTTCATACTCGGCATACTCGGTGTAAATCGAGTATTTTTATGCCCCTATCTGCGGCGCAGAATGGAAGATTTTTGGCTTAAGGATCTTCCAAAATTCTCAAAATTTTCGACTGCGGCGCTGAAAAAGGAAGACATATGAGTATATCGGAGGATTTCAATGGACTTGAGTGGATTTTAGTGATAGCCGGACATTTAAAGGGAAGGATCTGGTCTTCCTGAACTTGGGTGTTCCTACTTGGCCTTAAGTAATTTTCAAAATTTCTAAAGGCCAAACAGAGGGATAGAGAAACGAAAGGATAGAGAAAAAGTTACAGAGGGATAGAGAAACGGATCTTGTTATCACCTTGCGACGATATACCTAAGCCGACGATATCCCAATTAATATCTCGAATTTCCCAGATTTTGCTCTTAATACTCCCAAATCCCACGATAATCAGACCAAAATTTTTTCCAAAAAAATTTTTTGACAAAAATTTTTTTGAAAAATTTTATATTTTACCAGAAAAAAATTTTTTGGACAAGAATTTTCTCAAAAAATGCCCAAAAATTCGCAAATTTTAGCAAAAATATGCAAGATAGGCTGAAAAAAGGGTGGCACGACAATTGTACAGTGGGCCGATTGTACAGTGAGACAATTGTACAGTATTCAGAGATTTTTTAAAAAAAATTTAATTTTGCGATAATCGGTAAGAAATATATATACACATGACCCAAAGTATCGAAACCATATAATCAACATTAAATTTTTTAATTTTATTATACAACATTGGGAAGTTGTTCAATGGCCCGAGAGAGTGATCGATTGATCAATTAATCTCTAAAGGGAATCTTGATTGATCACTAAGGTGCTCGATATCTGTGTCGTTTATCGCTCTCGTTTAATCACTCTTCTGTTTGATCATCACTCGGTTTCCGATTTCGATATTTCTCAAGGTATCACGACTTATGCGCCGCGACATTTGCGGCGCCATAATTTACAAAAAATAATATCTACAGTCGGACCTAATTATAGTGTACTCCTTAAAAATGGTATCCAGGAGCTGAAGGAATTTCAGGAAGTACAATATTTCGGGAAGTACAATAGCCCTCTCTAATAAATCGACCCCCTAGAGGAAGGTTGAAAAATAAACCGACCCCCTAGAGGGGTCATCTTCAAAGAACTTCTTCTTTAAATCAGGATATTTGGTCTGCTACCCCCCCCCTGTTCAGGCATGATTTTCTGCCAGAAGAGGGTGCATTATAGTGTAGGGTTGTCGGGTCCAGATACCCGGATCTGAAAAAGGCCGGATAGCCGAAAATTTAGGTCGGATATCTGATCCGGATCTTGATATCCGAAGATCTCCAACTATCCTACATCTTCTATAGTGAGGTCCGGCTGCAGTTTTTCATAATTATTAATGATAGTGGAGGCGCAAAAGTCGCGGCGCATAAGTCCCCCGGCACAAAAGTCGCTCGGCGCATAAATCGCGGCGCAAAAGTCGCGGCGCAAATGTTCTCGGCGCAAAAGTCGCGGCGCAAATGTTCTCGGCGCAAAAGTCGCGGCGCAAATGTTCTCGGCGCAAAAGTCACGGAACCTTTCTCAACATTTCCGATTTTCACTTTCCAGGATGATCACTCACCTGATTGATCACTCTTGGTTGATCCCCTTCGAGGTTGATCACTCGCTGATCATTTCAACAAATTGAAGTTTGTCCGTCATTGAAACAACCTCCCCATGTTGTATAATAAAATTCAAAAAATTTAGTGTTGATCATATGTTTCGACACTTTGGGTTAACATTAAATTTTTTAAAAAAATCTCTGAATACTGTACAATTGTCCACTGTACAATTGTCTACTGTACAATTGTCTCACTGTACAATTGTCCCACTGTACAATTGTCATGGAGCCGAAAAAAGGCAAAATAAGGCATTTTGCCAGTAAACGTTAAAATAGGCAATTTTACGGTACACCTCAATTGGTCCTCATGATTGAGTCCTCACGACTGAGTCCGCACGATTGAGTCCCCCTTGTATAGGCCTCAAGTCCCCTGGATTTAACTATATATTAAAAAGGATTAAGAGGGATATCTGGGGACTTGGAGGGATTAAAGTTAATATCAGGGGACTTGTATGCGACATCGAGGGATCAAGTTGGATATCGGTGAATATCAAGGGATATAAGTAGATTGGGGATTAATGGTGATATCGGTGGATTAAGGTAGATATCAATAAATTTGGGTAGATTAAGATGGATATTATGGATTTGGGATTAGAAGCGATATCGAGAGATTTTTTGAATAACAGCTCATTCGAAAGAGCTGAGTAGAATGACACTAAAGTCACATGGTTGAACAAGTTCTCGCCGAGATATGGGGCTCGCAATGGTCAATCCCATGGGGGATTTTTGGGGTGAAAAATTCGAATAAACCAAAAATAGCTCATTCGAAAGGGCTCGACGAGCTAAGTTGAATGACACCAAAATCAGCTTGATTGGATGATTTTGAACAGAATTATGATCATCTGAATCTTTGCTGGAAGACTGTTCTTGTGCTGCTACGGAGGGTATGTAGGTATGTGGGCTACGGAGGGAAGCTGAAAATCTCACGAACAATCTGCCCGGCATCTATACTTTGAAAATTAGAAATTTTGGAATAATCCTGCATGCAGGATATGGAATTTTTAAAATTAAATCCACGGGGACTCAATTGAGGTATATACAAGGGGGACTCAATCGTGGGGACTCAATCGTGCCGGAACTCAATCGTGAGGACTCAATCAGTTGAACTGCTCCGGCAATTTTATGCAATGATAAAATTAGTTAGAAAGCAGATTTCAGTAAAATAACACCTGATTTGGACGTTTCAGCATCAGGCCTATTTGGGAAAAAACCGTGTCTGGTGAAAACGGCAGTGGTGAATTGGCAGTGAGTAATTTGGACAGTGAGTGATTTGGGCAGTAAACGTTTTCTAAAAAATAATTTTACACGCAAAAGCAATTTGAGTAACGTTAGAGGAATATTTTGAGTGATTTGGGCAGTAACTTAGAATTTTTAAATTATTTACACAAAAATTCATAGACCGCAACCCTTTTTCATTTTGATAACGTTGTAGGTACAATATTACCCTTTATTGAAATGTCTTGGTCTCAATTTTGACGTTTCCCTAAGTGATAAGTAGATTTAGGTATGAAAAATTGAGAAATAATTCCTATTTTAAGTTTTTAGGTTTTAAGATAGGTCCAAAATATCTGAAAAAGATCAAAATAGTTTTGGAAAAATCTGTTCAAATTTTGGATTTACTTTAAGTTAAATAAAAGTTTCCGGAATTTTTCTTATCAATTTTAAATAATTTAAAAATTCTAAGTTACTGCCCAAATCACTCAAAATATTCTTCTAACGTTACTCAAATTGTATTTGCGTGTAAAATTATTTTTTAAAAAACGTTTACTGCCCAAATCACTCACTGCCCGTATCACTCACTGCCCATATCACTCACTGCCCAAATCACACGGCATCGAAAAAACAGGCATTTTGCCTAAAAATCCGGGCTCTAGTGATAACATAAAATTATTTCAATTTTTAGACGTTATGTCCTTTTCGAATTTGTTACTGTGAAAAGTGTTGTTTAGTCGAAGAGAGGTTTGTATAATTATTAAAGATCGGCAAGGTACATTTCCCGCAATGGATTTTCCGAGATTGCTGCCCGAAATCACGGGTTTTTAGCTACAACCGGTATTACCTGGATTTAGGATTTACCGGATTAATACGAGAAATCTTGTCGTTTCAGTAACTAAATCACGAGTTGTAATCAGTGATGGGAAAGTTCCAAAATTTCTCTGGAACTGGTTCCAGTTCCAGAACTAGGTTTTAAATTTTAGTAGTTCCAGTTCCAGAACCAGGTTTTTAATTTTTGTAGTTCCAGTTCCGAAACTCCATTTTTGATATTCCTTAGTTCCAGTTCTGGAACTAGTTCCAATCTAGTTCTAGTTCCAAATTTTTAAATTTTTTTGAATATGAAAAGATTTATCAATTTAACAAATAAAGGCATGATTTAAAAAATCATTTAGTGTGCGGCAAAAATATATGGGGAGATTTGCATGTGACATCGTGGGATCAAGTGGGATATCGCTGGATATGTAGTGAAATCAAGGGAGATAAGTGGATTTTACTATCCATATATCTCATTAAACCTACAAATCCTCCGATATCACACTTAATCACTTAAAATCCTTCGATATCTATGTACTTTGATCCCTTTATATATCTGTTAATCTTCCAAATACACTCTTAATCACTTCTAATCCTTCTATATCCCTCCATGGATATTCAATTGAGGGGATACAACAATTAATCAACAATTAAAAATTTTATTAAGGAGGGGGCTTATTTTAGAGGATTTACGGTATTTGTGGTGATATCTGGGTTATAAGTGGATTTTGAGTGATATCGAAGGATTTAATCAAATTGGAAGATAAACTGGAGGATTAAGAGGCCAAAAAATTAATTTTTCAGCGCCGCAGGCGAAAATTTTGAGAATTTCTAAGGTCGAAGGCCAGAAAATTCACTTTTTCAGCGCCGCAGGCAAAAATTTTGAAAATTTCTAAGGTCGTCCCGTAAACATCGTCGAGGGAATTTTGTCAAAAATATACCGCCAAGAACTAGGTCCAGAACTAGTGCCAAAGCTAGTTCCAGACATTTGCTAGTTCCGTAGTTCCAGTTCCAAGCTAGTTCCAGCATTTACTAGTTCCGTAGTTCTAGTTCCAAACTAGTTCCAGATAATCGTTAGTGAACTGGAACTAGAACTAATTAGTTCCGGAACTGGAACTTTGCCCATCACTGGTTGTAATTTATAGTTAAGGATACCTTAAAACGAGTCTCTTCATGAATCATTCGATTCAGCTCGTCGAGCAGAGTTAAATGGTACCAAGTGTTATCTGTAATCTCGATCTCGAAATGCCTCGCGATATTATACCTCGTGCCTATTACCATTTGATATTCTAATCTTTATTAAAATCAGTCGACGCCTCATGGCTGCCCAAATCAAACTAAGACGAAGGCAAAAAATTCGTGTGCGAGCCCCAAATATCCATGACGATGAAAACGACATATTATTTCCCCATCTTTTTAATGCGAATAATTGTTGTTTTTCTGGAAGTTCTAATATAACAAAACAGCAAAAGAAAATTAAACAATATATATCAAGAAGTCAACAAAACCCTTTTAATGATAAAGAACAAGAAGAGTTAGCAGAGACACCCGATCTTTCAACTCATTCACAATTTTTACAACGCCAACATTTGCAGCTTCCATCTCATCCTAATTTTCCGCTTGTTGAACATCTTACATCAGAAATAACACAAAATCAACATAGAAAGCCAATCTATTTTTCTTTTAACAATAGTCCACAGCAACAATATTTTAGAAATCCACAACCGCAAACAATTACATTTAATATACCTAAGGCATATTCAAACAATGCGGCCATCTCACTTGCTCCTCAACTATATTTAGTCTTACAACAAAAATCTGTTGGTGGTCAATTATTAGTTTACTCACAACCTTCTTTACAACCTGTTTTTTCACAACTTGGTCATCAACAAGTTGGAACTTTAGTTTCAAATAATTCTCAACAAATTGATTCGCAACAAAAACAAAACTGTTTGCAACAAATATCAACAACTTCTCAGCCAACAGCGAACACTTCATCTTTATATGAATGGCTTTCTTCATTACCAACATCCATATTAGCGCAAATTCCTCCAACAAATCTTATTCACAATTAGGTACTTTATGGATATGTCACCCCCCCCCCCCTCCTCCTATTTTGAGTCTCAGAGTTTTACTTACACGTAGAAAATGGCCAGAGATTATTTTCTTCTCCATGTCAATAATTTTTTTCTTCTTCAAGTATTTTGCTTGTTTATTTTGCCTTTTCACAGTTTTCACATACATATTTTTGAAATTTGTACCTACATTTCACTCATTTCGTCTCAACATTTCACTTATTTTGCTCGAAGAAAAAGAAATGATTGACATGGAAAAGAAAATAATCTCTGACCATTTTCTACGTATAAGGAAAACTCTGAGACTCAAAATAGGAGGGGGGGGGGGGTGACATATCCATAAAGTACCCAAAATTAATGATTAAATGATCAAATGTATTCTATCTAATTCTTTTATTTATTTTCCTTTTTTGGCGCGGCATGTGCAAAAATTTATTCACCCTAATGATGGATTTTTTAGATAAATGGCAAAATGCCCTACTTTTTCCGGCAAAATGCCCTATTATGTCTTTTTCAGCCTATTTTGCATATTTTTATTAAAATTTGGTATATTTACGTCCCATCGACTTTTATACTTCTAATTAACTTTTATACGTCAAATTAAAGCTTACACGTCTATTAAAAAATAAATTCAAAAAGAATCAAAATAATTTTTATTTATTATAACGCCTTGCTCAAGGGTCTCCATTTGGTAATTGTTCGGTTCGTACCCCCACCCTTTTTCCTTTATAAATGTATTAAGAAATGGTCAGTCAGACAAAGGTTATAGAACTCTCCGAGCTGTGTCGAATGGCACCAAAATCAACCCCCAGTCCTAATTTTGGGCCGAGATTCAGACCCCCGAAAAGTTAATACTACAGAGTGGGCCAAGCTAAATTTTTTGGAATAAAAATTCGATTAAACAAATAATAGCTGATTAGAAATAGGTACGAATTTTTAGTAAATAGGTTTGAATTTTTAGAGTTTTTTCAATTTTGAGTCTTCAATTTATGGTTTTTCAATTTTCACGGGCCTGTAACTCGGCCATATCAAGTCAGATTTCGCTGATTTTAGTGTTTTTATTAAAATTTGGTTATTATAACGCCTTGCTCAAGGGAAAAAAATGATTGACATGGAAAAGAAAAAAAAATTTTCTTATAAAATTTAAAAAACAGAAGGCTTGTTTTATTAGTGGGTTGGAAAATCTGTTGATTAATCACTAGCAAATTCCCAAAAGTAAATGTTTTATCACACCCTTAATTTTTTACTCCACCCTTATTGCATAATATATATAATTTTAATATTAATGCACTATTAAATATAAAATTTAATACATAATACATTTCAATTTTATTTATATGAATAATCATTCATTTAAGAAATTTTTATTTCTAATAATAATTCTATTTAATAACAAGAATTTTCATAATTAAATATGTCTATTATTATAAATATATAATATTTAATGTTTTTCAATTAATAAATTTTTACGATTCAATACTTTTAAACTAAAGATTTTAATTAAGATTTAATTCGAGAAGATCATTAATTAATTTGTCAGTTTCGTCTATTAAACGTTTTTAATTTTCTGTGAAGATTTGTTGCAGACAATCCATAAATTTCGAAAATTCGACGTCTATTTGGGATGGATAGTTGAATCATGAGATTAGATTTCAAAAGAAAATATTGCAAAAAGCTTTTGGGTTTGTGGAATTGGAATTCCAAGTGACGGTTCCGAAAACGATGAATGATGAAATGTTTTAGACCAGATGGTCAGGCTTTATTACATCAAGCCTGAGAGGATAAAGAAATTTCAAAAAGTTAGGTAGAAATTGATCTTAATGAAGATAATGAAAACTGAATTGAAATTGATAATTCCATAGAGATTTAATATTTGTTTAAAATTTCTATAATTTTATAAAAATTAATTCGCATAGGAGTTGAAAAATACAAGCGCACGTCCCATTTGAAGCGTCCCAATCAGGGTCCGTAAAATAAGAACTCGGTTGCTGGTTAGGTAACCACCAACCGGCGGTTTTAACCGGTAAAATAAGACGGTCGTAAGGTTAACCATGACCGTGTGGTTAGGTGACCTGGTTAAAATGACCTAGTTAAACCTAGTTAAAAAATGACCTAGTTAAACCATCAACCGGCGGTTAAAATCAACCGGTAAAATAAGACGGTGGTTGCTGGTTAGGTAACCATAACCACGTCGTCAAAAAAGCTACCATGGTTGATAGCAGGATTGAAAAAAGTAACCATGGGCTTTTAAATTTTATAAAAAATTTTAAAATTAAAATAAAATTCTGAAATAAAATTTTTCTAATATTTTAAACAATTCTCTATCAAAAAATATAAATTTTGTGAATTTTGACCGTAAAAAAATTTTCTATGAATTTTTTAAAAAGACACCCTAAAATCGAGCAATTTCCTTGGATAAAAATTTGCGTTGTGAGGGAAATTTTTATAAAAAATTATAAAATCTTGGTAGAAATAAAAATCAACTGATATTTTAAATGATTTTTTATAAAAATACTACTATATAAAATGCGAAAATTTTTTACAAATAATTTTTTATTGTTTTTAAAAGGGAAGCAAACTTAGAAATTTTGTGAGCCGAAAATAAAATTTAATTAAAACGCGCTGCCAGTTCATCACGTAAATTTACAGCAATTTGACGGGATCTATGTTCGTTTAAATTTTGACAAATATTCTCTTCAATTTCTTCCTGCTACGTTCCTTCTTAAAAATTTTGATCAATTCCTTCTTCAATTTCAGGCAGTTTAAACATTTTTGCAATATTGTGTAAAACAAAACAGGCCATAATTGCGTTTGGTACTCGTTCAGTCTTGAGACGATAACCTGTATGGTTTATGCTGAAACGTCGCTTCATCTGTCCAAACGCTCTTTCAATGGAACATCTTGCCTTACTTAATGCCTAGATTTTTTAAAAATATTTTTAAATAAAATTTTTAAACAAAATTGTTGAATCTAGTTTGAGCTGGAGACAAAGGATTTTTGTATGGAACAAGAAGCTAGGGCTTGAGTGGGTAACCAGAATCGCCTAACAATAATGTTTTGTTTCCAGAAGCAGACTTGAATCGATAATGGTACAGGATTGCCTTTTTGTGAATAGGGTACAATATCATCTTCTATAATTGAACAAATATAAGAAATTGCTTCTTCATTGAATCTGAATCTCTTCAGTAATTCTCTATTTTTTGAATCGGGGAAAAGGGCTTGAAATTCCGCAATTAAGTTAAAATATTCTCCTTTCCTTTTTCCTTTATTTATTTTTATATTCATATACTCAGCCATTGCTAAAATAAAATAAAAATTTTAAAAATTAAACAATATTGAAATTGTAATTCAAAATAAAATAAATATGTCAAACAATTTATTTTTATTTAACAATCTTCAAAATCATCGAGCACAAATTTCTCCATAACATATTTATCACCAGGATTCTGATTTTCTTTTGTCTCTTCAAACTTTCCTCTATAATATTGTTCCATAATTCCAAAGACAGAAGAAGCACGATCAACCAATTTATCAATTTTTTTCAATGAATTCGAAATATGCTGTTGATTCAAGAGAGAAATTTCCAATACTTGTCTTTGGAGTTCTTGCAAATTTATTTCATTTTTTGATGGTCCAACATTAAATCCAAAAATTTTCTTTTCCTATAATTTTCTAATTGAGAAAAAGATAAATTTAAAGAACCTCTATTTTAGATGATTTTGGTGCAGAACCCATGATTTCTGTTTCCAATCCACCTGGAACTCCACTAAACGAAGCACTATTTCCAAAACAAAAAATTATTGCTGAATGGACAGGATCATTCGTGTTCGCTAAATTTCCTGGCCCTCCTCCAGTTCCTCTAAGATATCTAAAATGATTTAATTTAATCAGATTTTTATAATAATTGAATACTGAAACCAACTTTTGCTCAGCAGCGTATTTCTTCTTGCTTTCTCGTTTCAAATTGTGCCATTTTTCTCGCACTTGATTTTCTAATACACTAGATCCAAATGTAGCATTTAATTGTGACGTCAATTCTTTCCAAGCATCATTTGATTTTCTTGAGAAATCAGCAGTTCTTGGACTGGGAAAAAAATTTCATGTTCATCTCGAATTTGTTCATCTATAAACGTTGCCATTTCTTTCGTGAAAATTGCCATTATTTTTGTTAAATTAAATGTAATTTATATATGTTCCTGAAAAATAAATAAAAAATGACGAATAGAAAGGAATATTAAAATATTCACACAAAAACATAAAAAAATATAACACGCGTTAAAATACTATTACAAATGGTAGTAGACGTTTCAGAGTCGTCATTTGAGTCTACGATGTAAATAATTATTAATCAACATAAGCCAATCGACGGCTAAAAATGACGCAAAAGAGGCTAAACTGATTTTAACGATGAGCAAAAATTTTTAACACCACCCTTGATCCTTTAATTTCATGTTAAATATTTTTAAATTAAATATAAAAAATAAAAACATTAATTAAATAAAAATTTAATTTTTATAACGGTAAAATAAGAAGCTGGTTGGTGGTTAGGTAACCTTACGACGGTGGTCAACCTCGTGGTTTTCTTATTTTACCGGTTTACAATGACCTTGTGGTTACCTAACCATGGTCACCTGACGATGGTTAGGTAACCATCGTCAGGTGACCGAGTTCTTATTTTACGGGTCCAGAACTGGACGAAAATAAAATTTTACCCTCAACTAAACGAAAACGAAAAAAATAAAATCGTCAATGTACGAAACGAAACGAAAAAACTAAATTATGAATCTTTAGATTTTAATGCTAGAAAAGAAGTTTTCGAGGCTGATATTCACGACTACCATGTAAGAAATAGATCGGGTGATTTGGAGTAATTAAGAGGAAGTGTGTGGATATTATTAGGTGAGATATTTATGGGCTAAACGGCTAATATAGCTAACGGCTAAATTTAGAGACAATATTGATATTCTCTCGGATACCAGTATTAATCCACAAAAATCTTCTAATGCTCTTTGAATCCCTATATCCCCCTCAATCTCTATCATTTAATTTCTCTATTTCCCCAAATTTACTTCCAAAAATGCGCATTTAATTGAGGTGGTGAGGCGTGGTGAGCAGAAATACTACAAAATAGAAAAAAATTGCCTAAAACTATTGAATATTATTTTCGTCTAAAAATGGAGTTTCGAAACGAAAACGAAACGAAAATATATTTTTAATGAAATACGAAACGAAAGAAACGAAAAAAATTATTTTTAAACGAAACGCGAAACGAAACGAAAATCATCAAAAATCCACGAAAATCTGCGAAAACGAAACGAAACGAAAAATTTTCGTCCAGCTCTGGTCACAATAGAAGCGCAGTCTACGAGGAGGCTGAAAAAAAGAAGCGCATGCGCTTCTATTGGGAATAATACGGTAATCACTTTTGTTCCAAAATTTAAATAGAAGAAATTAAAAATTAACCCAATAAAATTTGACGTAATAGGTAGGGCTGGAAAAAAATGCACTCCAAAATATGCACCAAAATTTGCAAAATTTATATGCACAATATTCTTTAAAAATCTCTATTTCAAGTAAAAAACACTAATTTAGAATTTTAACTTTCAATTTAAGTCATCTCCATAAAATATTATTGACTTTAAATTTCCGCAAAAAAAAATTTTTTTCAAAAAATTTTTATTAAATTCTTGTATGTAAAAATTTAAAATGTAAAAACATCATTTTTTGACTTCCCACTTCAAAGCGTTGCCGCATACAAAACATGCATTTACATGTTTTTCCCAGCCCTAGCATAATAAGTTTATCTTTTGCATCTCATTTTATTATCTACATTTGTTGATCTTTCTAATAAAACAAATTCAGTCTAACAACAAATCTTATTTATAAATGTGTAATTACAATTTACAACAAGAAATAAACTTTTAAAAGTCCGTATTTTTTTCGCTAGATTCAAATAGGTGATTATTTATTATTTAAGGCTAAGAAGAGTAAAAAATCGAAAAAAATTTCAAAATATTAAACATTGTCGCATATGTTTAATATATACAAGGATGTCTCGGGTCGACGATTGCGGGTTGGGATTTTTCTCATTTTCTTATATATCAATTTTATTTGTAAAAGTGTATATGGTGTCCGGAAAATTGGGCTCTGGAAAATTGGGCTCCAAGATTTTTCGGAAATTTGGGCTCCAACTTTTCGGAAAATTGGGCTCCAGCGGTAATTTGGGCTCTGCGTGAAAAAATCGGAATATTGGGCTCTAAAATTTTGGGCTCCGGAGGAATTTTGGGCTCTGAGGAAAAAAGTCAAATTATGCAAAAATTAGAGATGAGTCTTCGAAATCGGGAGATTTTGCGTGTACGCCCAACTTTCTTGGAAGGAATAGGATTTCTTTATCAAATTCCACGGAATCGGACCGACCAATTTGAACCAATTTGAGTATACTCTAAAGGAATAGGGCCAAGTACTCACCCAGACCAACTGGCCGTAGGTTCCGAACCCAGAACTCGACCTCGCTCCGTAGGCTTGCATAATTTGACTTTTTTCCTCAGAGCCCAAAATTCCTTCGGAGCCCAAAATTTTAGAGCCCAATATTCCGATTTTTTCACGCAGAGCCCAAATTACCGCTGGAGCCCAATTTTCCGAAAAGTTGGAGCCCAAATTTCCGAAAAATCTTGGAGCCCAATTTTCCAGAGCCCAATTTTCCGGCACCCGTGTATATGGAGTGGGTTAAAAATAATCCTGGGCCTTTATTTTGGTCCAATTTTCAAATAATTTTGCCTTTGTATAGTCCTATGTTTGCTGACAAACTGCCAAAAATTGGACAAAAAATTTTAACTTTTTTTCAAAAAGCACGCAAAAGAATCGTAAAAATTTGACAAAAATTACACCGTATACACTTTTTCAAATAATTTGAGTTATAAGAAAATGGGCAAATTACAAACCCGCAATCGCCGACCCGAGACGTCCCTGATACATATAATAATATTAATTGCGATATTTATTTAAAATTTGCAGACTATTTTAAATGACTAAATTAAATATTTAATATTAACCAAAATGAAGTTTAAAACACATACAATCCGTTCAATGATTATTAAGTTAAATAGAAAATTAAAATATATGCCAATTAAAACAATTATTTCTGATAACAACCCAACGCGTGGAGGATGTAAATTAAAATGCGTTAAAATATTCACAGTACGTTAATTACTTAAGGTTAAAACCTACCAGTGTATGAAGTTATCAATTCGTTTTTATCAAAAGTAGTCACCATATATACGAATAATACGCTAGCTTACACCCACAACCAGTGGTGGGAAAGTTCCAAAATTTCTCTGGAACCGGTTCCAGTTCTGGAACCGCTTTTTTAATATTGGCATTTCCAGTTCTGGAACTGCATTTTTAATTTTGGCGGTTCCAGTTCCGGTTCTGTAGTTCCGTTTCTACTTAATCATTCATTAAGTTTGGATTTAACCTCATACCCAGATCGCCCTCAAAACTACGAACCCAACACACTATCCAGTTAATCACACATCCTTTAAAAGGAGAGGAAAGAAGATCATTGTTACCTGTCTCAATTTTCTCATCCTTTTCTTCTCACGGCTACCAACTTTTTGCTCACTTCTCTGTTTTCACCCATCATTAGGGGTGTATCTTTGGGACCGGTTCTAAACCAGTTCCAGACCTTTGCCGGTTCCACGGTTCCAATTCCAAACCTGTTCCGGACCGTTGCCGGTTCCACTGTTCCAGTTCCGGAACTGAACTGGAACCGCATCGGTTTCGGAACTGGAACTTTCCCATCACTGCCCACAACTATGATAAACTAAACATTAAAAATTCGTGAAATTTTTCATAAGGTAATATTTCTGCTGGCTTTGATTTATATTCTTCTAACAAAAAAGAATGATTCAAAATTTTTCTTGTGTAATAGTTACTCACCTTGTTATAACTTGAAATCAAGCAAGGTAAAATAATTTGAAAATAGTGGACTTTGACTTTGTATAAAATACTCAATAATTTGGTACTTTTTACGGTCACTGAATTTGGTGTACGGAATTTTGGGCACTGAAATTTTGGTCACCAAACGAAAAACCTAATTTTATCTAAAACTGATATCAAAGTTTTTCAACTCCCTGATGATCATTTTCAATTGATAACTCTCACGGTTAATCAATCTTCCGGGAAAGTGATCGAGAATGATCAACACGAGAGAGTGATCAGCCGGGACATGATAAAATTTGAAATTGATCAACCGGCTGTTGAAAAATCATTTTTTATCACTTTGATATCAGTTTTAGTAAAGATTTTTTTCTCTTTGGTGATCAAAATTCCCATTGGTGACCAAAATTTCAGTGCCCAATATTCCTGTACCCCTGAATTTAACTCTCACAAAGGAGAGTGCCTGAGGTGTCCGTGGGACTTCGGGATGAAATTTGGTAGACAGATAGATTTCATAAATTAATTTCATAAATTAATTACCCTACTTAATTTATGAAATTTTCACCGTTTTTGCTTAATGGTACCGTGGACCGAGTTATAAGCCACCAAAGTTTTCTTTTCCTCATATAAACAATTTTACCGTTCTTGCATTTAAAATAAATTAATTGGGGAAATTAATTTATTTAAAATAAATTAATTGGGGAAATTAATTTATTTTAACATAATTTTTGTCTTTTATTAATTCTGAAATTTTTTTACGAATGTTTTAGCCAAAAAATTTTTTAAAAACTTTTTTTAATTTTCTTAAATATTTATTTCTTCACTTTATTCATTCCCAGGGTGTTCCAGAAAAGGCCTTGTATTCCTTACTTTGAAAAGTTTTTTAAAAAATTAAAAAAAAATTCGAAAAATTTAGAAAATTTTTTAAAAATTTTAAAAACAAAATTTTTTAAAACAAAATTGTTAAAATAAATTAATTTCCTCAATCAGGATTCGAACATGGGGGACAGAAACTAAATCCAAGAGCGCTACCACTGCACCACCGATGAATACATTCGTAAATAAAAAGAAATTGCTTATATATAAAAAAGAAAACTGTGGGGGATCCCAAAACTTTGGGGGCTTATAACTCGGTCCACGGTACCATTAAGCAAAAATGGTGAAAATTTCATAAATTAAGTAGGGTATGATCTATCTGTCTACCAAATTTCATCCCGAAGTCCCGCGGACACCTCAGGCTCTCTCCTTTGTCAATGCCTCCCATGTAACTTTTCGTTTTATGTATTAACAATATGGGTAAATAATAGCAAATTTAAAGGGCTTCCAGTAAAGTATGAAATAAAAATTTAATACGACCTCTAAGGTGTCGAAAATATTTTTTAAAAACGTTTACTCCATGTTTCCCTTTATTTTCGTGTTTCGAGATCTCGATGATGCAAGCATATTCGAACTTCGTTTCTTTTGTATTCAGTTCCGGACGTTGAAAAACGACCAATTTTAAATAAATTTAATTTACGTAGGGATGGATGGGGATATTTACCGTCGATATATACTTAATATAATAAAATTGCTGATAATACCTCAAAAACACATTTATGAGAGTTCCAAATATTTTAGTCCACACCAATAATTCTTGGTTGGAATAATCTAATTGATAAAGACAATATAGTTGATATTCAAACTGGACTGTATAATATCGATGAATGTAAATACGAATGTGAATATGTAACAGATAAAGATTTGTAACGTTTTTAAAATATTTAAAGAAAATAATTTGAAAAAATTGAAGGTATATGAATGCCAGTGCAATTTTGTTTAATATTAGGGCTACGCACATAGATTTGCCTAGAAAAAGATTTTCTAATCAATTATATGTTTTCTTTTTGGATGAATCACCTACAGACACTTATGAACATTTTACAGTAAATACTAGACCTGTGCATGGACACGTATTTTGGATCCGCACCCGGATATATCCGTGATATTAATTAAAAATTATTTTTTAGCAGATATAAATTCTAAAATTGTCAAAATGACAAAAATTTCCAAATCGTCAAATTATTTGAAACTGCTGCGCTGAAGGCGAAAATCAAAATCTTGAAGAGTAGGGTTCGAGTAGGGTCCGACATTCGAGTCATTTTTCGGGTTTCATTTTATCGGACCGGCCCGATTAAGTCTTTTTCGGGCCAAAATTCGGACTGGACTGGCCCGACCAAGTCTTATTGAAGGGCCAAGAAGCCAGAATTCTGCATTATTTAGTGACGACTAAAAGATGGATTTAAAACTAAGTATCCATGCACAGTTTTGTTAAATTTTTATTTTAAAGTTTGATCTCAATTGTAAATAAATAGGTAACAATGATTAATACATATCTTGGGGGAATTTTTTAATCAACGGGACCTCTATATAAACACATTATTATGTATAATTGTAAATTTTTTTATGAATGTCTAGATACGTTGTTTCATTATTGGGGTTGGACAAAACATGCAAATGCATGCTTTGTAAAAGCCAAAAAATGGTGTTTTTACATTGGTCCGAGCACTTAGGACCAGGTTCTTAATGCATATTTTTGCATATTTTGAACATTTCGTGCATATTTGCAGATCTGAGCATATTTTGGCAAATTTTGCATAGTTTGGTCCATATTTTGGCATGTTAGGCAAATTTTTCAAGATTTTGGATTTGTTAGGCAAAACAAAATCTTTTCGAAAAATTTTTCTGTAAAAATTTTTTCGGAAATTTTAAATCAATAAAATCTCTATGAAGTGCTTTTAAATTGCAATTTTAAATCAGGATATTGTGCATATTTTGGTGCATATTTGGGGATTTTAGATGCATATTTTGGGGATTTTTTAAATTTTCTCGGAATACCGGTACCGCTGAATCCTACTTACAAGTGTATTGTGAAAGGGATGGGGCATAAGGGCGCGGGCCATTAGGGCGCCAGCACTAGAAACTGTATTTAAGCGAAACCGAAATTTATGAAAATTTTCTCAAATTTCTTTACATTATTGACTACCTCCTCCAGAAATTTCAGAATTTTCAACATTTTTGGAAAATCAACATTTTTGGTCTTTTTTGATAAGCAACTCACTGTTTTATAAGCTCGCGCCCTAATGGCCCCGCGCCCTAAAGGCCCAGTCCCTTGTGAAATACTTATTTCTCTTAAATTATAAGGATGTTACACCTGATTATTTTAATATAACAATGACTTATCGTGCAGATAGCGATATTTATTACCCATATGATACTTTTGTTCCTTGTAATGGTAAGTGCCATGTGGATGAATTTTGGTCGGAAAAGGAGGTAAAAAGTAATTTATAAATTTTATAATTTGTTTCTAAGGTATTAGATAAAGTAAGAAGCAAAACAAAATTGGCAATGAAAGCTTTTTCGACTTGTTGTAATATTTTAAAATTAAAAAATTTTTTCTCTAATCTTTCCGTAATTTTTTCCGTATAAGATACGCCATCTAAGAGAGAAAATCTTGTTGCTAAGCTTGGTAGGTTAGATTGATTTATATGGGAACTGTTCTGACAACACTTACACGAAATGCGATTTGGAATACTGCCTCAATCAGGAATTAGGTGAGAGATAATTGTAAATTTAGTTATATGTATGAAAATGTTGGAAAAGGCTTTAAAATGCTTATTATACAATTTTACTTAATCTAGGGTTATACTTTAAGTTCAATTCTTAATTATAAATCTAATGCTGGTTATTGTGTTTTTATAATCTTAGGATTGATTGTAAGGAAGAGAAAGATCCAACTGGCTAGCATTTAAAACGCTCACTAGGCGGGGGTTTAAGATCTATTAAAGAAGGTGAAAGCAACGTCCCGGTAGCTCAGTTGGCAGAGCACCTGTACGTGGTGAGCGAAAGCGCCTAGCAATAACTGCCTGGAGGTCGCAGGATCGAAGCCTGCCCGGGATTAAACTTTTACCTCGCTCTTACTGGATCCATCGGAAGTTAGGGCTCTAATGCATTAGGCTTTAAAATTTACCTGGACTTCTCACAGTCCTGATAATTTTTGATGTTTGGGAATGGTAAAAAAATTTATCATAAACCTTAAACTTTTAGCAAGTCATATGTTCTATTTGGCATTCGAAAATTCAGTTTGTAAGAATTACATTACAGAAAAATTTTGGTACTTGAAACATTTAATTGTGCCTATAGTACTTAGTCGTCGTGTTTTCAAGAAAACAAAAATACCAGATAATGTATATATTGCTGTAGATGATTACAACAATGTGGAGGAATTAGCAGAATATTTACTTTATTTACAAAGAAATAGAACGGCATATTTAAAGTATGTATAGTTATTTCTAGCTATTTTTCTAATGAATCCATTAATGTTGAATTGATAAGAGATTTTCGTGCTTGCACTCCACAACATAAATGTCAAAAATGGCAAAAACGCATAATGGCAAAATCAGGAACCAAAAAAAAAGACCGGTTCCAGTTCAGGATACTGATCCAGTTCAGGATAACTAAAATATTCAGTTCGATTTCTAAAAAAAGAAATCTTTCTCCTTGACTTCCAAAATTCTCAAAATTTTCGCTGAAAAAAGAAGAAGAAACCAGTGGTTACAACTTAAACGAAGTGTTGAGTGCTGTGGGTATATCAAGGAATCAAGAGGGGTTATGGAGGATTCGGTGGATTTAGAGTATAGAACGATATCGGTGGATTTAGAAGGTGGATTCTAAGAGTTATCGGATGATATGTAGTGATAAAGAGAAGCTGCAGAGAAATTTAGAGATTAAGTGATAACAAGTGCTTCGAAATTTCAAATTTGCTCGTACTCGTATTCGTACTTCGTACCAGGTACGAGTACGAATTTTGGTACGAGCTTCGAAGCACTGGTGATAACAGTGGATTTTTAAATTCACAGATTAATTAAATTTCTATTAAATTTGCAGATATTTTGAATGGACAAAGACATACAGAAAAACAACCTATCGTTTGAATTACTATAGATATAGTCCATTAGCTCGTCAATCGTATATTAATGTTATAAATGGAAGTAATGCACCAGAATACAATCCAATTTGCAATCTTTGCGAATTATTACACAAACAACATCGAAAACACCAAAAGTATATAATCCGTAATATATGGAATTATTGGAAGAGTCCAGATGTTTGTATTGATAATTGGGCAGATATGTGGTTAAAAGGGAAGCACATAAAGGCTTATAACAAGGCAAATTGGAAATAAAAGAATTTTAATTAGATTTTTATAGATTAATTTTAGTCATCTTTATTTACATAAAAAACTATTATTTTTGTACTCATAAAGTTGTTATTAATATACCGTATTTTTCCTAATAGTGCGACCGGTCGGTTTATTTTTCAACCATCCTCTAGAGGGTCGGTTTAATAGAAAGGGTCGGTCTAATAGAGACAGTCGGTTTATTTTTCAACCTTCCTCTAGTGGGGTTTCGGCTCTAGGGTTTTTCACCTTTGGCGGTGAAAAAGGAAGAAATATGGCACCTTGGCCCTCCAATTCTTCGAAATTTTCCCCTGCGGCGCTGATAAGGAAGAAAATCATTTAGAAAACTATCGATGGATTAAGAGAGATATCAGTGAACGGGATATTACGAGTATCCAGATTAGCAGGATATATGAGGATTAAGGGGATAAAATGATAGGATGAGGATTTAAGTGGATATGAATAGATAAAGGCGATTTAAGGGATAGCGAGGAATTACTGGGATTAACAAATCTCTTATCTCTCTCAATCCCTTCAAATTCCTATCTTCTATATCCCTCCAAATCACTGATATCAGATGAAAGCTTCCCTAATACTCCAAATTCCCTTATTTTCACAGGCTAGCCTTTATATCTCTAGATTGCGAACTTTTCCTGATCAGAAAATCCGAAAATTTTTTCTCATTTGCGGTCACCCCTGATTCCAGCACAAGTCTGGGGCCTAGTTTACTTATTCCCTCTAAATCTATATACCTTAATCCCCTTACCCCTAAACCCCCCTTATATCTTTCGGTATCCTACCAAATCCACCGATATCCTTCTTGGTGTTTCTCGATAAAACTTTCAAGTACGGTGTTTAAATGCCCCGCTTTTAACCTAATTTTACACTAATTTGTTTATTGCTAAATTTTTTAATTTAAAAAAAAAAATCCGATCCGGATAAGGAAAATTTTAAAAACCCGGAAACCGAATCCGGCATCTTTCAAATTCCGCTCTATAAAAGAATATGGCTATAAAACATAAAAGAACAACATTAACGCTGGAAGTAAGGGGGTCGGTTTATTAGAAGGGGTCGGTCTAATAGGAAGAGTCGCACTATTAGGAAAAATACGGTATGTACATATAATCGAACTAGAACTATTATTATTGTTTTTTAGTTCGTGTAAGTCTTCTTATAGGAAGTAACATGTATTTTTAGCTCTGCATTTTCTTTGCTTTCAACAAATTTAGAAAACCAACGGTTGGATAATTCAAAGTTCTAGAAAAAATAGTTGTTAAATCTATATTACAAAGGTCGAACCTTTATTTTTGCATGAGAATTTTTATTAGAATTTTTACTTTATTTTTGCATGCCCTTAAAATGCAAAATTAAAGTTTAAATTAGTGTTTTTTAATTAAAATTTTGGGTTTTAAAGCACCATTTCACTATTTTTCGATGCATATTTAGTGCATATTTTGGGAAATATTGCATATTTTGGTGCATATTTCGGCATTTTTCGGTGCATATATATGCGCATATTTGGTGATTTTGCGTGCATTTTTTTCCCAACACTAATGATTGCAGTAAAAGGGGTAAATTAATTTAGAGTAAAATAGGGGTGGGGTGGAATATTAATAAAGAACCCTTCAAACCAATATATCTTTAAAAACATACTTCATTTAAATTTTATCTTATTCTTTATCTAGCTTGCAGATAATATTTTTAATTTTGGAATCGCAACACTTTTATTAATAATACACCCAGATTAATAAATATGTCAAATTATAATCTTTTAAATGTATCTGTGAAAAGAACTAATTTTAGGAAAGGATTCTTAATTATTGGTATGTTTTGTTTCAACATATTTCTGTAAAGAAAGCATAAACAAACAATCTTTTTCAGTTCTGGTTTTAAATTTTGGGGGCCAATAACAATCTATACAGTAGATTTGACCGTAATTTTATATTTACTTAACAAGGCTTTCGAATTTTGTTAGCTTTGAGTTCCCGCATAACAGTATCTGATTTTTCATCATTTGCGACGTTAAGTACATAGAACTATGACTAGGTAAATGTCCAGCTCAGCGTACACATGTCCGCAAAGGGAATTCTGCAAAAATGATTTTTTGCTGCATTCTTCTCCTCTCCTTCTCTCTACCATAATTCTCCGCAGCTTATTAAATGATAGGTGACAGTTTGGCGTAGACAATAAAGGAAGTAGATATAAATAATATAAGAAGTAAAAATAATAAAAGAAGTAAAATTGAAAGAATATTTATTTACAATAAATAAAAATTTAAAGAATATAAATCTGTGATAAATTTCTCAAATAAATTTCAAGCAAATCAGGTGGCAAAATAAGGCGCTCAATCAGAGGCTGCAGAGTAGCCTTATCCCTCTTTTTTACAAAAAAATCGGGTTTCGGAGCTAGGTAGAAAAACATTAAGTTAAAAATTATTGTTCTATTCTAACCCTCTTTGATGATTCTTCTTCCATTCCTTATCCCTATACCATGATATCCCAAATATATATTATTTATATCTACTTCCTTTATTGTCTACGCCAAACTGTCATCTATCATTTAATAAGCTGCGGAGAATTATGGTAGAGAGAAGGAGAGGAGAAGAATGCAGCAAAAAATCATTTTTGCAGAATTCCCTTTGCGGACATGTGTACGCTGAGCTGGACATTTACCCTATGACTACAGCCGAAGTCCATTCTTAGGGTGTATACCGTATTCATTCTAATATAACGACAGACTCTAATAAAACGACACCCTAATAAAACACCTTGAAAAATAAAACGACATGTCGTTATATTAGAATAAATACGGTATTTACCCTCGGTCGGCGAGGATTTTGGTGAGGAGAGAAATTTCTTTCATATTAATGAAAGAAATATTGAATTTAAAGAAAAAATAAAAATATTTCGCAGAAACCGAGACCGAGGACCGGTCGAACCGAGACAGAGATTTGAAAATGGGCGAGAAGCTCGGCCTCCGCGAGATCGCGATACTCTAATTTATACTAATATTTAGGCAGCGTCATTTTAATATTACTCATAATTATCAAAATTTCGAACAATAATAAAGAAATCAAAAATCATATTAATGAAAGAAATAATGATTTTAAAGAAGGAATGAAAATAAAAACAGCAAAAGGATATGTGAGTTTCGCAGAAATTTTAGAAAACGTCTACAAACCAAATGGTTTTACGGTTGAACATTTTGGCAATGTTATACCGAAATTACGTTTGCATGAACAACAATCATGCATTCAGGTAATTTAATATACCGTAAATACTTATATTATAAGCCCTAGTGTATATCCCGAAACCCCCGACAATAATATAGCCCATTATTGATTGGGCTCAAAATAGGCGAACGCCACCCGCTGTCTTGTAGCCATTCTTTTAGATAATTCCACCACCCATTCCATTCCCCACCCACACCTCTTAATCAAGAGCTTTTGGAGCTTTTCCTTATTTTTTTCAGGTTACTTATTTTATTCCAAGTTACTTATTTCAGATTTATTCCAATTGGCTAAATGCGTCTAGAACAACGATTAAACCATTAGATAATGTACAAGTGTTATTACACAACAATTATACATTAAATGGTTATATTTCATTGAGTCAATGCTACTTTTACAATGAATCTTATAATAACGAAAAACCGAATGTTGACAAAATCGAAGCTATAAACAAGTGGAGCCAAGAAAATATTGATGGTTGGGTTAAAGAAATAAAGGATGGGAAATATACTGAACGTTCTGATAAGCAATATATTGATTCAGGTATAATAATAAATTAAGGGCTCCTTCCTAGTAGTTAGTCACGCAGTCACCCCTTCATGCTGTGGGGGCAGAAAGGGGGCTGTCAACAATTAATAAATCATTTCAATCTCCGCCCCTTCCCTCAAACCAAAAGTTTTGGAGCTTTCCCCACCCACACCTCTTAATCAAAAGCTTTTGGAGCTTTTCCTTCTCTTTCCCCCCACCCGCTATCCAACTTCCCACTAACCCAAATTTTTGATGAAATTCATACAGGCAGAAGCAATTGTCACGGACTTATGTAGAATGTCAAGTCCGTTTGAGATTTCCAAAAGTTATTTTTTAAAGGCAAAGAGAGCAGCCATTAAATATACTGGGAAATACTGGGAAAAAATTCGCCTCCAATTCGCCTCTTGAAACTGATATATGTAGTATAAATTAAGTTTATTGCTCAATATTTAGATATTTTATAGCTTCTGTGTTTTATGCTACAAAACATTACAATATAGTCGGAAAGAAAGGTGCAGTTATCGGCTCGATTAACCCCTGGGTTGAAAGCATGTGTTTAGCAAATGGTGCAAGTAAAATCGTTACTATTGACTACCAACATATTAAAATAGGACATGATTCTATTATGTTTCTAGATGCTTTTGATCTTGTTAAGGCAAGAGAATTGTGAGTTTGGGTTTATTTACATCCCCAGGATTTATCCGAGATTTGCCTAGGTTTTATTTAAATAATGACAGAGAGATTAATGATTAGATTCCGGACCGATACGATTTTTATCTATATTTATCAATATTATATTTCGTTTAAAATTTTTCGATATTTATCGAAAAAAAAACTCTTCTTGCGTTTTCTGTTTGTGTGTCTTCTGCGTCGACACGCGAATGCCTATATATTAATACCAATACACATAGGAAATTTACACATTAAATGAATTTAAAAAATTTAAATTTATTATTAAATATATGTATGATATGTCATGTCCGATGTTCATGCTGTGGAAAAATTGTGGATGGGAGATGGAATAGAACCATCACGGAAAAGTTAAAATATTCTCCTTTCCTTTTTCCTTTATTTATTTTTATATTCATATACTCAGCCATTGCTAAAATAAAATAAAAATTTTAAAAATTAAACAATATTGAAATTGTAATTCAAAATAAAATAAATATGTCAAACAATTTATTTTTATTTAACAATCTTCAAAATCATCGAGCACAAATTTCTCCATAACATATTTATCACCAGGATTCTGATTTTCTTTTGTCTCTTCAAACTTTCCTCTATAATATTGTTCCATAATTCCAAAGACAGAAGAAGCACGATCAACCAATTTATCAATTTTTTTCAATGAATTCGAAATATGCTGTTGATTCAAGAGAGAAATTTCCAATACTTGTCTTTGGAGTTCTTGCAAATTTATTTCATTTTTTGATGGTCCAACATTAAATCCAAAAATTTTCTTTTCCTATAATTTTCTAATTGAGAAAAAGATAAATTTAAAGAACCTCTATTTTAGATGATTTTGGTGCAGAACCCATGATTTCTGTTTCCAATCCACCTGGAACTCCACTAAACGAAGCACTATTTCCAAAACAAAAAATTATTGCTGAATGGACAGGATCATTCGTGTTCGCTAAATTTCCTGGCCCTCCTCCAGTTCCTCTAAGATATCTAAAATGATTTAATTTAATCAGATTTTTATAATAATTGAATACTGAAACCAACTTTTGCTCAGCAGCGTATTTCTTCTTGCTTTCTCGTTTCAAATTGTGCCATTTTTCTCGCACTTGATTTTCTAATACACTAGATCCAAATGTAGCATTTAATTGTGACGTCAATTCTTTCCAAGCATCATTTGATTTTCTTGAGAAATCAGCAGTTCTTGGACTGGGAAAAAAATTTCATGTTCATCTCGAATTTGTTCATCTATAAACGTTGCCATTTCTTTCGTGAAAATTGCCATTATTTTTGTTAAATTAAATGTAATTTATATATGTTCCTGAAAAATAAATAAAAAATGACGAATAGAAAGGAATATTAAAATATTCACACAAAAACATAAAAAAATATAACACGCGTTAAAATACTATTACAAATGGTAGTAGACGTTTCAGAGTCGTCATTTGAGTCTACGATGTAAATAATTATTAATCAACATAAGCCAATCGACGGCTAAAAATGACGCAAAAGAGGCTAAACTGATTTTAACGATGAGCAAAAATTTTTAACACCACCCTTGATCCTTTAATTTCATGTTAAATATTTTTAAATTAAATATAAAAAATAAAAACATTAATTAAATAAAAATTTAATTTTTATAACGGTAAAATAAGAAGCTGGTTGGTGGTTAGGTAACCTTACGACGGTGGTCAACCTCGTGGTTTTCTTATTTTACCGGTTTACAATGACCTTGTGGTTACCTAACCATGGTCACCTGACGATGGTTAGGTAACCATCGTCAGGTGACCGAGTTCTTATTTTACGGGTCCAGAACTGGACGAAAATAAAATTTTACCCTCAACTAAACGAAAACGAAAAAAATAAAATCGTCAATGTACGAAACGAAACGAAAAAACTAAATTATGAATCTTTAGATTTTAATGCTAGAAAAGAAGTTTTCGAGGCTGATATTCACGACTACCATGTAAGAAATAGATCGGGTGATTTGGAGTAATTAAGAGGAAGTGTGTGGATATTATTAGGTGAGATATTTATGGGCTAAACGGCTAATATAGCTAACGGCTAAATTTAGAGACAATATTGATATTCTCTCGGATACCAGTATTAATCCACAAAAATCTTCTAATGCTCTTTGAATCCCTATATCCCCCCTCAATCTCTATCATTTAATTTCTCTATTTCCCCAAATTTACTTCCAAAAATGCGCATTTAATTGAGGTGGTGAGGCGTGGTGAGCAGAAATACTACAAAATAGAAAAAAATTGCCTAAAACTATTGAATATTATTTTCGTCTAAAAATGGAGTTTCGAAACGAAAACGAAACGAAAATATATTTTTAATGAAATACGAAACGAAAGAAACGAAAAAAATTATTTTTAAACGAAACGCGAAACGAAACGAAAATCATCAAAAATCCACGAAAATCTGCGAAAACGAAACGAAACGAAAAATTTTCGTCCAGCTCTGGTCACAATAGAAGCGCAGTCTACGAGGAGGCTGAAAAAAAGAAGCGCATGCGCTTCTATTGGGAATAATACGGTAATCACTTTTGTTCCAAAATTTAAATAGAAGAAATTAAAAATTAACCCAATAAAATTTGACGTAATAGGTAGGGCTGGAAAAAAATGCACTCCAAAATATGCACCAAAATTTGCAAAATTTATATGCACAATATTCTTTAAAAATCTCTATTTCAAGTAAAAAACACTAATTTAGAATTTTAACTTTCAATTTAAGTCATCTCCATAAAATATTATTGACTTTAAATTTCCGCAAAAAAAAATTTTTTTCAAAAAATTTTTATTAAATTCTTGTATGTAAAAATTTAAAATGTAAAAACATCATTTTTTGACTTCCCACTTCAAAGCGTTGCCGCATACAAAACATGCATTTACATGTTTTTCCCAGCCCTAGCATAATAAGTTTATCTTTTGCATCTCATTTTATTATCTACATTTGTTGATCTTTCTAATAAAACAAATTCAGTCTAACAACAAATCTTATTTATAAATGTGTAATTACAATTTACAACAAGAAATAAACTTTTAAAAGTCCGTATTTTTTTCGCTAGATTCAAATAGGTGATTATTTATTATTTAAGGCTAAGAAGAGTAAAAAATCGAAAAAAAATTTCAAAATATTAAACATTGTCGCATATGTTTAATATATACAAGGATGTCTCGGGTCGACGATTGCGGGTTGGGATTTTTCTCATTTTCTTATATATCAATTTTATTTGTAAAAGTGTATATGGTGTCCGGAAAATTGGGCTCTGGAAAATTGGGCTCCAAGATTTTTCGGAAATTTGGGCTCCAACTTTTCGGAAAATTGGGCTCCAGCGGTAATTTGGGCTCTGCGTGAAAAAATCGGAATATTGGGCTCTAAAATTTTGGGCTCCGGAGGAATTTTGGGCTCTGAGGAAAAAAGTCAAATTATGCAAAAATTAGAGATGAGTCTTCGAAATCGGGAGATTTTGCGTGTACGCCCAACTTTCTTGGAAGGAATAGGATTTCTTTATCAAATTCCACGGAATCGGACCGACCAATTTGAACCAATTTGAGTATACTCTAAAGGAATAGGGCCAAGTACTCACCCAGACCAACTGGCCGTAGGTTCCGAACCCAGAACTCGACCTCGCTCCGTAGGCTTGCATAATTTGACTTTTTTCCTCAGAGCCCAAAATTCCTTCGGAGCCCAAAATTTTAGAGCCCAATATTCCGATTTTTTCACGCAGAGCCCAAATTACCGCTGGAGCCCAATTTTCCGAAAAGTTGGAGCCCAAATTTCCGAAAAATCTTGGAGCCCAATTTTCCAGAGCCCAATTTTCCGGCACCCGTGTATATGGAGTGGGTTAAAAATAATCCTGGGCCTTTATTTTGGTCCAATTTTCAAATAATTTTGCCTTTGTATAGTCCTATGTTTGCTGACAAACTGCCAAAAATTGGACAAAAAATTTTAACTTTTTTTCAAAAAGCACGCAAAAGAATCGTAAAAATTTGACAAAAATTACACCGTATACACTTTTTCAAATAATTTGAGTTATAAGAAAATGGGCAAATTACAAACCCGCAATCGCCGACCCGAGACGTCCCTGATACATATAATAATATTAATTGCGATATTTATTTAAAATTTGCAGACTATTTTAAATGACTAAATTAAATATTTAATATTAACCAAAATGAAGTTTAAAACACATACAATCCGTTCAATGATTATTAAGTTAAATAGAAAATTAAAATATATGCCAATTAAAACAATTATTTCTGATAACAACCCAACGCGTGGAGGATGTAAATTAAAATGCGTTAAAATATTCACAGTACGTTAATTACTTAAGGTTAAAACCTACCAGTGTATGAAGTTATCAATTCGTTTTTATCAAAAGTAGTCACCATATATACGAATAATACGCTAGCTTACACCCACAACCAGTGGTGGGAAAGTTCCAAAATTTCTCTGGAACCGGTTCCAGTTCTGGAACCGCTTTTTTAATATTGGCATTTCCAGTTCTGGAACTGCATTTTTAATTTTGGCGGTTCCAGTTCCGGTTCTGTAGTTCCGTTTCTACTTAATCATTCATTAAGTTTGGATTTAACCTCATACCCAGATCGCCCTCAAAACTACGAACCCAACACACTATCCAGTTAATCACACATCCTTTAAAAGGAGAGGAAAGAAGATCATTGTTACCTGTCTCAATTTTCTCATCCTTTTCTTCTCACGGCTACCAACTTTTTGCTCACTTCTCTGTTTTCACCCATCATTAGGGGTGTATCTTTGGGACCGGTTCTAAACCAGTTCCAGACCTTTGCCGGTTCCACGGTTCCAATTCCAAACCTGTTCCGGACCGTTGCCGGTTCCACTGTTCCAGTTCCGGAACTGAACTGGAACCGCATCGGTTTCGGAACTGGAACTTTCCCATCACTGCCCACAACTATGATAAACTAAACATTAAAAATTCGTGAAATTTTTCATAAGGTAATATTTCTGCTGGCTTTGATTTATATTCTTCTAACAAAAAAGAATGATTCAAAATTTTTCTTGTGTAATAGTTACTCACCTTGTTATAACTTGAAATCAAGCAAGGTAAAATAATTTGAAAATAGTGGACTTTGACTTTGTATAAAATACTCAATAATTTGGTACTTTTTACGGTCACTGAATTTGGTGTACGGAATTTTGGGCACTGAAATTTTGGTCACCAAACGAAAAACCTAATTTTATCTAAAACTGATATCAAAGTTTTTCAACTCCCTGATGATCATTTTCAATTGATAACTCTCACGGTTAATCAATCTTCCGGGAAAGTGATCGAGAATGATCAACACGAGAGAGTGATCAGCCGGGACATGATAAAATTTGAAATTGATCAACCGGCTGTTGAAAAATCATTTTTTATCACTTTGATATCAGTTTTAGTAAAGATTTTTTTCTCTTTGGTGATCAAAATTCCCATTGGTGACCAAAATTTCAGTGCCCAATATTCCTGTACCCCTGAATTTAACTCTCACAAAGGAGAGTGCCTGAGGTGTCCGTGGGACTTCGGGATGAAATTTGGTAGACAGATAGATTTCATAAATTAATTTCATAAATTAATTACCCTACTTAATTTATGAAATTTTCACCGTTTTTGCTTAATGGTACCGTGGACCGAGTTATAAGCCACCAAAGTTTTCTTTTCCTCATATAAACAATTTTACCGTTCTTGCATTTAAAATAAATTAATTGGGGAAATTAATTTATTTTAACATAATTTTTGTCTTTTATTAATTCTGAAATTTTTTTACGAATGTTTTAGCCAAAAAATTTTTTAAAAACTTTTTTTAATTTTCTTAAATATTTATTTCTTCACTTTATTCATTCCCAGGGTGTTCCAGAAAAGGCCTTGTATTCCTTACTTTGAAAAGTTTTTTAAAAAATTAAAAAAAAATTCGAAAAATTTAGAAAATTTTTTAAAAATTTTAAAAACAAAATTTTTTAAAACAAAATTGTTAAAATAAATTAATTTCCTCAATCAGGATTCGAACATGGGGGACAGAAACTAAATCCAAGAGCGCTACCACTGCACCACCGATGAATACATTCGTAAATAAAAAGAAATTGCTTATATATAAAAAAGAAAACTGTGGGGGATCCCAAAACTTTGGGGGCTTATAACTCGGTCCACGGTACCATTAAGCAAAAATGGTGAAAATTTCATAAATTAAGTAGGGTATGATCTATCTGTCTACCAAATTTCATCCCGAAGTCCCGCGGACACCTCAGGCTCTCTCCTTTGTCAATGCCTCCCATGTAACTTTTCGTTTTATGTATTAACAATATGGGTAAATAATAGCAAATTTAAAGGGCTTCCAGTAAAGTATGAAATAAAAATTTAATACGACCTCTAAGGTGTCGAAAATATTTTTTAAAAACGTTTACTCCATGTTTCCCTTTATTTTCGTGTTTCGAGATCTCGATGATGCAAGCATATTCGAACTTCGTTTCTTTTGTATTCAGTTCCGGACGTTGAAAAACGACCAATTTTAAATAAATTTAATTTACGTAGGGATGGATGGGGATATTTACCGTCGATATATACTTAATATAATAAAATTGCTGATAATACCTCAAAAACACATTTATGAGAGTTCCAAATATTTTAGTCCACACCAATAATTCTTGGTTGGAATAATCTAATTGATAAAGACAATATAGTTGATATTCAAACTGGACTGTATAATATCGATGAATGTAAATACGAATGTGAATATGTAACAGATAAAGATTTGTAACGTTTTTAAAATATTTAAAGAAAATAATTTGAAAAAATTGAAGGTATATGAATGCCAGTGCAATTTTGTTTAATATTAGGGCTACGCACATAGATTTGCCTAGAAAAAGATTTTCTAATCAATTATATGTTTTCTTTTTGGATGAATCACCTACAGACACTTATGAACATTTTACAGTAAATACTAGACCTGTGCATGGACACGTATTTTGGATCCGCACCCGGATATATCCGTGATATTAATTAAAAATTATTTTTTTAGCAGATATAAATTCTAAAATTGTCAAAATGACAAAAATTTCCAAATCGTCAAATTATTTGAAACTGCTGCGCTGAAGGCGAAAATCAAAATCTTGAAGAGTAGGGTTCGAGTAGGGTCCGACATTCGAGTCATTTTTCGGGTTTCATTTTATCGGACCGGCCCGATTAAGTCTTTTTCGGGCCAAAATTCGGACTGGACTGGCCCGACCAAGTCTTATTGAAGGGCCAAGAAGCCAGAATTCTGCATTATTTAGTGACGACTAAAAGATGGATTTAAAACTAAGTATCCATGCACAGTTTTGTTAAATTTTTATTTTAAAGTTTGATCTCAATTGTAAATAAATAGGTAACAATGATTAATACATATCTTGGGGGGAATTTTTTAATCAACGGGACCTCTATATAAACACATTATTATGTATAATTGTAAATTTTTTTATGAATGTCTAGATACGTTGTTTCATTATTGGGGTTGGACAAAACATGCAAATGCATGCTTTGTAAAAGCCAAAAAATGGTGTTTTTACATTGGTCCGAGCACTTAGGACCAGGTTCTTAATGCATATTTTTGCATATTTTGAACATTTCGTGCATATTTGCAGATCTGAGCATATTTTGGCAAATTTTGCATAGTTTGGTCCATATTTTGGCATGTTAGGCAAATTTTTCAAGATTTTGGATTTGTTAGGCAAAACAAAATCTTTTCGAAAAATTTTTCTGTAAAAATTTTTTCGGAAATTTTAAATCAATAAAATCTCTATGAAGTGCTTTTAAATTGCAATTTTAAATCAGGATATTGTGCATATTTTGGTGCATATTTGGGGATTTTAGATGCATATTTTGGGGATTTTTTAAATTTTCTCGGAATACCGGTACCGCTGAATCCTACTTACAAGTGTATTGTGAAAGGGATGGGGCATAAGGGCGCGGGCCATTAGGGCGCCAGCACTAGAAACTGTATTTAAGCGAAACCGAAATTTATGAAAATTTTCTCAAATTTCTTTACATTATTGACTACCTCCTCCAGAAATTTCAGAATTTTCAACATTTTTGGAAAATCAACATTTTTGGTCTTTTTTGATAAGCAACTCACTGTTTTATAAGCTCGCGCCCTAATGGCCCCGCGCCCTAAAGGCCCAGTCCCTTGTGAAATACTTATTTCTCTTAAATTATAAGGATGTTACACCTGATTATTTTAATATAACAATGACTTATCGTGCAGATAGCGATATTTATTACCCATATGATACTTTTGTTCCTTGTAATGGTAAGTGCCATGTGGATGAATTTTGGTCGGAAAAGGAGGTAAAAAGTAATTTATAAATTTTATAATTTGTTTCTAAGGTATTAGATAAAGTAAGAAGCAAAACAAAATTGGCAATGAAAGCTTTTTCGACTTGTTGTAATATTTTAAAATTAAAAAATTTTTTCTCTAATCTTTCCGTAATTTTTTCCGTATAAGATACGCCATCTAAGAGAGAAAATCTTGTTGCTAAGCTTGGTAGGTTAGATTGATTTATATGGGAACTGTTCTGACAACACTTACACGAAATGCGATTTGGAATACTGCCTCAATCAGGAATTAGGTGAGAGATAATTGTAAATTTAGTTATATGTATGAAAATGTTGGAAAAGGCTTTAAAATGCTTATTATACAATTTTACTTAATCTAGGGTTATACTTTAAGTTCAATTCTTAATTATAAATCTAATGCTGGTTATTGTGTTTTTATAATCTTAGGATTGATTGTAAGGAAGAGAAAGATCCAACTGGCTAGCATTTAAAACGCTCACTAGGCGGGGGTTTAAGATCTATTAAAGAAGGTGAAAGCAACGTCCCGGTAGCTCAGTTGGCAGAGCACCTGTACGTGGTGAGCGAAAGCGCCTAGCAATAACTGCCTGGAGGTCGCAGGATCGAAGCCTGCCCGGGATTAAACTTTTACCTCGCTCTTACTGGATCCATCGGAAGTTAGGGCTCTAATGCATTAGGCTTTAAAATTTACCTGGACTTCTCACAGTCCTGATAATTTTTGATGTTTGGGAATGGTAAAAAAATTTATCATAAACCTTAAACTTTTAGCAAGTCATATGTTCTATTTGGCATTCGAAAATTCAGTTTGTAAGAATTACATTACAGAAAAATTTTGGTACTTGAAACATTTAATTGTGCCTATAGTACTTAGTCGTCGTGTTTTCAAGAAAACAAAAATACCAGATAATGTATATATTGCTGTAGATGATTACAACAATGTGGAGGAATTAGCAGAATATTTACTTTATTTACAAAGAAATAGAACGGCATATTTAAAGTATGTATAGTTATTTCTAGCTATTTTTCTAATGAATCCATTAATGTTGAATTGATAAGAGATTTTCGTGCTTGCACTCCACAACATAAATGTCAAAAATGGCAAAAACGCATAATGGCAAAATCAGGAACCAAAAAAAGACCGGTTCCAGTTCAGGATACTGATCCAGTTCAGGATAACTAAAATATTCAGTTCGATTTCTAAAAAGAAATCTTTCTCCTTGACTTCCAAAATTCTCAAAATTTTCGCTGAAAAAAGAAGAAGAAACCAGTGGTTACAACTTAAACGAAGTGTTGAGTGCTGTGGGTATATCAAGGAATCAAGAGGGGTTATGGAGGATTCGGTGGATTTAGAGTATAGAACGATATCGGTGGATTTAGAAGGTGGATTCTAAGAGTTATCGGATGATATGTAGTGATAAAGAGAAGCTGCAGAGAAATTTAGAGATTAAGTGATAACAAGTGCTTCGAAATTTCAAATTTGCTCGTACTCGTATTCGTACTTCGTACCAGGTACGAGTACGAATTTTGGTACGAGCTTCGAAGCACTGGTGATAACAGTGGATTTTTAAATTCACAGATTAATTAAATTTCTATTAAATTTGCAGATATTTTGAATGGACAAAGACATACAGAAAAACAACCTATCGTTTGAATTACTATAGATATAGTCCATTAGCTCGTCAATCGTATATTAATGTTATAAATGGAAGTAATGCACCAGAATACAATCCAATTTGCAATCTTTGCGAATTATTACACAAACAACATCGAAAACACCAAAAGTATATAATCCGTAATATATGGAATTATTGGAAGAGTCCAGATGTTTGTATTGATAATTGGGCAGATATGTGGTTAAAAGGGAAGCACATAAAGGCTTATAACAAGGCAAATTGGAAATAAAAGAATTTTAATTAGATTTTTATAGATTAATTTTAGTCATCTTTATTTACATAAAAAACTATTATTTTTGTACTCATAAAGTTGTTATTAATATACCGTATTTTTCCTAATAGTGCGACCGGTCGGTTTATTTTTCAACCATCCTCTAGAGGGTCGGTTTAATAGAAAGGGTCGGTCTAATAGAGACAGTCGGTTTATTTTTCAACCTTCCTCTAGTGGGGTTTCGGCTCTAGGGTTTTTCACCTTTGGCGGTGAAAAAGGAAGAAATATGGCACCTTGGCCCTCCAATTCTTCGAAATTTTCCCCTGCGGCGCTGATAAGGAAGAAAATCATTTAGAAAACTATCGATGGATTAAGAGAGATATCAGTGAACGGGATATTACGAGTATCCAGATTAGCAGGATATATGAGGATTAAGGGGATAAAATGATAGGATGAGGATTTAAGTGGATATGAATAGATAAAGGCGATTTAAGGGATAGCGAGGAATTACTGGGATTAACAAATCTCTTATCTCTCTCAATCCCTTCAAATTCCTATCTTCTATATCCCTCCAAATCACTGATATCAGATGAAAGCTTCCCTAATACTCCAAATTCCCTTATTTTCACAGGCTAGCCTTTATATCTCTAGATTGCGAACTTTTCCTGATCAGAAAATCCGAAAATTTTTTCTCATTTGCGGTCACCCCTGATTCCAGCACAAGTCTGGGGCCTAGTTTACTTATTCCCTCTAAATCTATATACCTTAATCCCCTTACCCCTAAACCCCCCTTATATCTTTCGGTATCCTACCAAATCCACCGATATCCTTCTTGGTGTTTCTCGATAAAACTTTCAAGTACGGTGTTTAAATGCCCCGCTTTTAACCTAATTTTACACTAATTTGTTTATTGCTAAATTTTTTAATTTAAAAAAAAAAATCCGATCCGGATAAGGAAAATTTTAAAAACCCGGAAACCGAATCCGGCATCTTTCAAATTCCGCTCTATAAAAGAATATGGCTATAAAACATAAAAGAACAACATTAACGCTGGAAGTAAGGGGGTCGGTTTATTAGAAGGGGTCGGTCTAATAGGAAGAGTCGCACTATTAGGAAAAATACGGTATGTACATATAATCGAACTAGAACTATTATTATTGTTTTTTAGTTCGTGTAAGTCTTCTTATAGGAAGTAACATGTATTTTTAGCTCTGCATTTTCTTTGCTTTCAACAAATTTAGAAAACCAACGGTTGGATAATTCAAAGTTCTAGAAAAAATAGTTGTTAAATCTATATTACAAAGGTCGAACCTTTATTTTTGCATGAGAATTTTTATTAGAATTTTTACTTTATTTTTGCATGCCCTTAAAATGCAAAATTAAAGTTTAAATTAGTGTTTTTTAATTAAAATTTTGGGTTTTAAAGCACCATTTCACTATTTTTCGATGCATATTTAGTGCATATTTTGGGAAATATTGCATATTTTGGTGCATATTTCGGCATTTTTCGGTGCATATATATGCGCATATTTGGTGATTTTGCGTGCATTTTTTTCCCAACACTAATGATTGCAGTAAAAGGGGTAAATTAATTTAGAGTAAAATAGGGGTGGGGTGGAATATTAATAAAGAACCCTTCAAACCAATATATCTTTAAAAACATACTTCATTTAAATTTTATCTTATTCTTTATCTAGCTTGCAGATAATATTTTTAATTTTGGAATCGCAACACTTTTATTAATAATACACCCAGATTAATAAATATGTCAAATTATAATCTTTTAAATGTATCTGTGAAAAGAACTAATTTTAGGAAAGGATTCTTAATTATTGGTATGTTTTGTTTCAACATATTTCTGTAAAGAAAGCATAAACAAACAATCTTTTTCAGTTCTGGTTTTAAATTTTGGGGGCCAATAACAATCTATACAGTAGATTTGACCGTAATTTTATATTTACTTAACAAGGCTTTCGAATTTTGTTAGCTTTGAGTTCCCGCATAACAGTATCTGATTTTTCATCATTTGCGACGTTAAGTACATAGAACTATGACTAGGTAAATGTCCAGCTCAGCGTACACATGTCCGCAAAGGGAATTCTGCAAAAATGATTTTTTGCTGCATTCTTCTCCTCTCCTTCTCTCTACCATAATTCTCCGCAGCTTATTAAATGATAGGTGACAGTTTGGCGTAGACAATAAAGGAAGTAGATATAAATAATATAAGAAGTAAAAATAATAAAAGAAGTAAAATTGAAAGAATATTTATTTACAATAAATAAAAATTTAAAGAATATAAATCTGTGATAAATTTCTCAAATAAATTTCAAGCAAATCAGGTGGCAAAATAAGGCGCTCAATCAGAGGCTGCAGAGTAGCCTTATCCCTCTTTTTTACAAAAAAAATCGGGTTTCGGAGCTAGGTAGAAAAACATTAAGTTAAAAATTATTGTTCTATTCTAACCCTCTTTGATGATTCTTCTTCCATTCCTTATCCCTATACCATGATATCCCAAATATATATTATTTATATCTACTTCCTTTATTGTCTACGCCAAACTGTCATCTATCATTTAATAAGCTGCGGAGAATTATGGTAGAGAGAAGGAGAGGAGAAGAATGCAGCAAAAAATCATTTTTGCAGAATTCCCTTTGCGGACATGTGTACGCTGAGCTGGACATTTACCCTATGACTACAGCCGAAGTCCATTCTTAGGGTGTATACCGTATTCATTCTAATATAACGACAGACTCTAATAAAACGACACCCTAATAAAACACCTTGAAAAATAAAACGACATGTCGTTATATTAGAATAAATACGGTATTTACCCTCGGTCGGCGAGGATTTTGGTGAGGAGAGAAATTTCTTTCATATTAATGAAAGAAATATTGAATTTAAAGAAAAAATAAAAATATTTCGCAGAAACCGAGACCGAGGACCGGTCGAACCGAGACAGAGATTTGAAAATGGGCGAGAAGCTCGGCCTCCGCGAGATCGCGATACTCTAATTTATACTAATATTTAGGCAGCGTCATTTTAATATTACTCATAATTATCAAAATTTCGAACAATAATAAAGAAATCAAAAATCATATTAATGAAAGAAATAATGATTTTAAAGAAGGAATGAAAATAAAAACAGCAAAAGGATATGTGAGTTTCGCAGAAATTTTAGAAAACGTCTACAAACCAAATGGTTTTACGGTTGAACATTTTGGCAATGTTATACCGAAATTACGTTTGCATGAACAACAATCATGCATTCAGGTAATTTAATATACCGTAAATACTTATATTATAAGCCCTAGTGTATATCCCGAAACCCCCGACAATAATATAGCCCATTATTGATTGGGCTCAAAATAGGCGAACGCCACCCGCTGTCTTGTAGCCATTCTTTTAGATAATTCCACCACCCATTCCATTCCCCACCCACACCTCTTAATCAAGAGCTTTTGGAGCTTTTCCTTATTTTTTTCAGGTTACTTATTTTATTCCAAGTTACTTATTTCAGATTTATTCCAATTGGCTAAATGCGTCTAGAACAACGATTAAACCATTAGATAATGTACAAGTGTTATTACACAACAATTATACATTAAATGGTTATATTTCATTGAGTCAATGCTACTTTTACAATGAATCTTATAATAACGAAAAACCGAATGTTGACAAAATCGAAGCTATAAACAAGTGGAGCCAAGAAAATATTGATGGTTGGGTTAAAGAAATAAAGGATGGGAAATATACTGAACGTTCTGATAAGCAATATATTGATTCAGGTATAATAATAAATTAAGGGCTCCTTCCTAGTAGTTAGTCACGCAGTCACCCCTTCATGCTGTGGGGGCAGAAAGGGGGCTGTCAACAATTAATAAATCATTTCAATCTCCGCCCCTTCCCTCAAACCAAAAGTTTTGGAGCTTTCCCCACCCACACCTCTTAATCAAAAGCTTTTGGAGCTTTTCCTTCTCTTTCCCCCCACCCGCTATCCAACTTCCCACTAACCCAAATTTTTGATGAAATTCATACAGGCAGAAGCAATTGTCACGGACTTATGTAGAATGTCAAGTCCGTTTGAGATTTCCAAAAGTTATTTTTTAAAGGCAAAGAGAGCAGCCATTAAATATACTGGGAAATACTGGGAAAAAATTCGCCTCCAATTCGCCTCTTGAAACTGATATATATGTAGTATAAATTAAGTTTATTGCTCAATATTTAGATATTTTATAGCTTCGGTGTTTTATGCTACAAAACATTACAATATAGCCGGAAAGAAAGGTGCAGTTATCGGCTCGATTAACCCCTGGGTTGAAAGCATGTGTTTAGCAAATGGTGCAAGTAAAATCGTTACTATTGACTACCAACATATTAAAATAGGACATGATTCTATTATGTTTCTAGATGCTTTTGATCTTGTTAAGGCAAGAGAATTGTGAGTTTGGGTTTATTTACATCCCCAGGATTTATCCGAGATTTGCCTAGGTTTTATTTAAATAATGACAGAGAGATTAATGATTAGATTCCGGACCGATACGATTTTTATCTATATTTATCAATATTATATTTCGTTTAAAATTTTTCGATATTTATCGAAAAAAAAACTCTTCTTGCGTTTTCTGTTTGTGTGTCTTCTGCGTCGACACGCGAATGCCTATATATTAATACCAATACACATAGGAAATTTACACATTAAATGAATTTAAAAAATTTAAATTTATTATTAAATATATGTATGATATGTCATGTCCGATGTTCATGCTGTGGAAAAATTGTGGATGGGAGATGGAATAGAACCATCACGGAAAGGGCCCAAACCGAAAGCACAACCGACTGTGCCACCATCCAACCCGATGATGTGTTATTTATTTTCATTTATGTTCTTTCTGCAAGTACGGACACAACAGATAGACTGTAAATTTTCAGATTTTTTGATAGCTTCGACTTTATTGTCAGTTATTCCAGCATTGAGCATTCTGGTTTAGGCCGTTATGGTGACCCTATTAATCCAATGGGTGATATTATGGAAATGCAGAAATTGCGTTGTATATTAAAGCCAAGGGGGATTTTCTTCCTTGGTGTCCCTGTTGGACAAGACGATGTTGGTTATAATTGCCATAGAACTTATGGAAGAATTAGATTACCTCTAATGTTTGCAGGTATTTTTAAAGTAATGTATTTTTAATGGAAATAACAATAGAGAGTTGTGTCTTTATTGAAGGTCTAGACTATTCCAGGATCCAGAAAAAATGATTTCTACATGAATTGTTCCTTGTCGGGTCTGAAAAAGACTCATTTGGGAGAGAAATATAAGAGACTTGAGTTAAGTAGATTTGACGGATTTTCAGAGAATTTTGTAGATTTTGATAGTCGGAAAATTCGAATCGGAACTCTGGCTTATATCAACAAAACAGAAAAACAAGCTGTTTTTGTCCTTCATTCTTCCCCTTTTTCTCCTACCATGGCCACAAATCACTTTTTTAATATACAGACAGGCCGTGTTTCCCTTTTTTACATTAAATTATAGATATTAGAGAATGATTAGAATATTTCAGGATTTGAACTATTGAATGTATTTTATCTCCAATCCAAGCCAATAGAAATGAAGATTGAAATGTTAGAAGATGACCACGGTGCTAATCCTTTATTTAATGTTACACATTTTGTTTTTGTACTCGAAAAACGAAGTGATTAATTGTAATTTTCAATGAATCATATTAAAATGAGACGCAAAAATTATACTTATATTTTCCGGCTAAGTCTCGATAGAATTAGTTTCATACCATAATTTGACATAAACAATCGCGTACGTACTCTCCGCCATGTACTAAAATTCATGATCGTATATGCATGGCATGAGTGTTCCGCGTTTTGTCCCTTCCGCGTTCTGTCTGCTGAATGAACTTGTAACAAGCTTATCGATATTATTAAAATATTTTCATAACTACTTATCCTATGGATCCTAAATTTTGTCAGAAAACAGGAAACTTTTTTAGGATACTAAAGAAAACAAAACTAATTCTGATAACGTTTTGTTGAATTTTAATAATTATTTAATCCATTTTAATCAAGGGGGTTAGAACTTATAGTTTACAACCTAAGTATATTAAGTAAACATTAAAAAATTACTAATAATGTGAATAATTGTTGATTTACAAAATTTACTTTATATTAATTATCCAATTTTATTCGTAATAAATCCTTAACAGAGCTGTACCGAAACAAAAAAAATATATGATAAAATTAAAAACAGAAAAAAACTCCAAAAATATGGAAATCCAAGTAGAGTAAATTATTCAAGAAAAGAATAATATTATATTCCAAATAACTAATACCGCTTGAAGAGCCAATACAAAAATTTGGACAGCCTTTAAAAATAAAATTTTTTTAAATAAAGACAAAAATGGACTCTATCTGAAAGGACTACCTAGTTGAGTTTTTTACTTTTTTTAGACTGCCTCGGAATGGTCCATTTTCCTTTATATTTGATATTTTTTGTAAGGCAAAAATGCGTAAAAGGATTAATTTTTTCCATTTCTCTTCTGATTTTGTTTTAATTTTTATACATTTTATGTTTATTTTTTAAAAAAATTATGTTTGTTTTACCTAAAATGGCTTCGAAAAAATACAAGTATTGATGCTCTTAATCGTGTCAGGCTAAAACACGGATCGGTACGACACGGAACGACAAAAGACGGGCTTGCCAACATACGATACAACCAAAATAAGGTCATACCAAAAACGGACCAGACCGAGTTTTGTCTGTTCCTATTTTGGAATTCCTTGTTTTGCCCTTCACCCGATCTTAAAGAAGTTAGGAAAAATAGGAAAAACCCATTCTAAGGAAGTAAGGAAAAAAGTCAACCAGGCACTCCTTTCAGATAAGCCCAAAAATGGGTCCAAGTATTTTAGTATAGTTTTCATTAGACTACCTTAAGTATATCATTCTTAATCCGACGTTCAGATGCTTTTATTTCAAATTCCAAACGTGAATTAAAATCACTTTTAAATTCAATAAAATCTTCTTTAAGTTCATCAAATTCTGAAAAAAGATTTTGTTTTTTGTATATTTACTTATTAATAGTAAGGACTGAAAAATTTGTTTAAAATCCCTTTCTCGAGATAATGAAAATTAAAAATCTTATAAGAAAAACAGGGTAATGGCCGATCCCTTTTCTATATCCAGAGCAAGGCCAATGAAGTATTGTATCCCTCTGAGCTTTTCTGGACTTTTACTGGCTACAGGACTAATATTAGGTTCAGGTTCATATAAATCGACTTAAATAGTTTTTGTCCTGACAAAAAAATTCGGGTTTGAGAATTTCGAGCACAGAAATATACGAGAAATAAACAGAATCGTTCAAGTTAAGTGTATATAAAATTTTTTTAAATCTTATTAATTTCACCAATTTTCAAGACAGTTTCATTCTTCTTGCATATCGCAATAAATGCTAAAATATATTTTTTAATCAGCAAAAATAAATGCTTTTCTAACTTTTATTTTCCCAACCGCCTACTGGCTCAGAGAAAGTTTCATCTGGATTCATGCTTTAAATTTAAAATTATTTTACTAGTATCAAGGTTATTGCTAAGAAATTTTTAGGTTACAACACCTTTTTCCATTCAGTTCTAGTTTGTAAAGAAATATATCAATTGGGTATGCCACGGTTAGGCACTACCGAAAATACTGCTACGTAACTTTCTGGTATTTCGATAAAAAACGCGGAATTAGCGGAAATAGCAAGCTGGCAAACATCGAAAAACCAAGAAAAATTTTAAAAAAATCATAGAAAAAATTTAGAAAAAAATTTACGAAAGTTGTCGAAATAGTCCAGTTTCAGAAGATTTATATCCCAGACCAATAACACCCGGAAAGCTAACAGCAACTGTATCCAAAGCCAACGAACCATCTTCGTCAGTCGGTATAAGTTTTGGCAAGTCTCCATCCTTTTCTGTTATATAGACATCTTTATGTGGAATGTCAATTTTAACGTCAGAATTGTCCATCTTTAATTATTTTATTAAAATTGGCTTATTTAAAATTTATTTTAAAGAAATTCTGATTTTTAATGAAATTCAGAAAGTTTTAGAGCTTTGGAAAATTTCTTATCAGAATTTTATTTAAAAATTCTGATTTTTATTTTAAACAAATCTAATCATGTCACAGGTTATATGCAACTCGATACCCAGAATTTTTTCGACCCTAAACACTTAGTCAAAGAAACTTTCCAAAGCCACACCAGACTTTTTTCTAACCCCGAACATCACTGATCTGAATGAGTATTTTTAAATTCTGATTTTTTTCCAACCCCATTATTATATTTTCTAACCTGCCGTTTTTCAGCCTTCTCACTCGGTCTGTTAATAAAATAGGAATTTGTTGATTATAAATTAATTTTAATTAAATTCCACCTATTTTCTCCCCCATGTTCTCTTTTATAAATGCCACAATCATTACACAATAATCCCCACTTGTATGTTCACGTCGCCATAAAGTAGTTGACGTGGTTCCACAATTTATACATTGACGGGTATTCATGTCAATGTTGCCTAAGATTCCGAAAATTTTATTAAAAATTAAGGAGATTGTATTGAAAGACTCATGTTCTTTAGATAATTTTTCAAAATCACAAAAAGCATGTCCAAAGAGGATTTATCTTCATAATTCTGCTCAGAATCTCCAAATCGAACCGATCATAGTATCATTCTACTCAGCTCAGGGAAACAGAAAAAGGGGGACCAGCCTTGGAATTACCAAAGTATGTTTCAAAAAATAAAAACATTCGATATATTCCAGACGATAAACGATATATTTGTAATATGTCTATCGTTTGTCGATTGTCTCCTTAATTTTGATTGGCCCCATGTCCATAATATAAAAATATCTACAAAAGTAAAACTTCTACTAGAAACATATATGTCTTCTATTTTTCAACCTTCTGATAAAGAAGCTCCTGAAACTCAAGGAATGGAGGGGATATCCCAAAATTAAAATATTTTCTAACCTGGCATTTTTTCAGGCTTCACAATCGGTCTGTTTAAAATGAAAGCATTATTGGTAGTAAATTAATTAATTATACACCTATTCATTCCCATCATTTTTCGATAGAGGCCACAAGCATTACAATAACAATCCCCATTTGTCTGATCACGTCGGTATAAAGAAGCATGCTCAGCTCCACAATTTTTACATTTTGGACTTTTCATGTTAATATGGCCTAAAATTAGGTGGGGAATTTGTGGGAATTGAAAAATGCAAGCTTAGGGGTAAGTTGAAGCATGCTTCAAGGAATAAAATTAAAGATTTAAAAAGCTTAAACATTCTTTATCAGATAAGAAAGAAGCTTCACAAAGTCTAAAGCGAGCTTAATAAAAAATCAAACATGCTTCAAAAGTTAGAGGATCCTGCTCTGACTTGCGTCTAATATTTATAAAATGACCCTAAATATAAAATGACTGAATAATGCTTGCAACTTAACCTTTACTATTTATTTAGTAAGGAGATAAAGGCTGAAAATTTTGCCTATACTAAGAGAATGAACGCTTTAAAAGGACAGAACGACCCGAAACCTAGGGAGTGTTTTCCTCCTTCAACGGAAAGTTTAAAAATAATAGATTGATGGAAAGGTAGGTTTGAAGGGCAAAATTAAACATCAAAAGAAGAAAAATTGAAAGATGGTTTTAGGGAAGTATTTGAATAATATGTTGGGAAATAGGGCAAATTACAGTGCAAAAAAAGATAAAACGACCAAATTTTCCTTTTGTCAAATCATCTTTCGAATTTTAGAATAAAAAAATATTATGAAGAAATAATAGATTAGGTAATTTATAACTCAGATAATCCCGTTAAACCAGGGTTCCGATTTGTACTTTTTTAAAGTATTGTACTTTTAAATCGACCTCCGAACTTACGAAATTGAATTTGTACTTTTTTTAAAGCAAGTAATTTTACATCGACATTTTGGATTGAAAATGAAAGTTGAAATGAAGCAGAGCAGTATCTAAAAATTTTCGCCTGCGGCGCCAGAAAAGGAATGAATCTGGCTTTTTGGTTATCTAAAATCCCAAAATTTTCACCTGCGTTCTAATTTGGAGTGTACTTTTTATTTGGAAATTTAGTGCGTTAAGCCCCTGCGGTAAGCCCCTTTATATCTCCGATATCCCTTCAAATTCTCCGGTATTCAGGGTGTGAGTAAATATTGAGGGATGAACTCAAATTTTCGATAAATTTTCGCGGGTTAGTTCCGAAAACCCGCCCGGGACGACTTGAAAGAAGAAAAAGGCCGGATATCGGGCCCGGCAAAGTGAAAAGTTCGAACTCAAACGAATATTCCCTCTTTTATTAACAATTAATTTAAAATTTTTGCTCGCAAGAATTTCAAATTTTTATTATTTGGCCCCAACATTTTTTCAACACTATAAACAAATAAAATCATGAAATTAATATTTTTTAATTAAAATTTCAAAATATTTAATTGCTATTTTTTAAATTTTGTTTACTTTAGCAATTTATTCCTCTTAAATGTGTGAGGATTATTTTTAGTATTTTCACTTTCCCTATTTTTATTTAATATTTTTATTGATTCTTCTCTATAAAGCAACAAAATTATTATTTTTTTAAATTCATTTACTAATTTTTTATTTTTTAAAAATTAAAAAAATTTATCTCATTTTAATTCATAATTTCCAATGGAAAATTTTTGCTTAGAAAATTTACGAGGCAAAGAGGTAAATATCCCTGAAGGCTTTCTATAAAGCACAACCATGATCAACATTTAAATTCATAACTTTATGAATAATAATCATTTCAAAATTATTTTTATAACATTCTATAGAGAATTAAATTTGGTACAAAAATACAAAAAATTATTTTTCTAGGTAAAATTTCAAAAAAGTTATGCACGAAAAACTAGGACAAATTAACATTTTTCTCTCAAAAAATGTTGGCTTTCTTGACTAAAACTTTTTTTCTAATTAACACAAAATTCTAATTTTAATTTTATTTCGTAGCCAATTTAATTCTCTATCAAATGATATAAAATTTATTTAAATCGGTTAATTATTTCTAGAGTTATAACCTTAAAACTCACATGTTTACATTCCCCATTTAAGGCTTGGTTAAATGAAAAATTGCCTTTAAATGTTTACAGTGACGAAACTTCCAAACTTTTTGATTCAGCATTGAGACAATTAATTTCTTGGTTCGAATGTGACCAAATTGGCGGTATTTTGGGCACTTTAGAGAAAATGAATAAATCGGAACCTGATTTTTGTAATTTTTAATTTTAATTGAAGAAAGAAAACTTTGTTTAAAAGTTAAATTTAAAGGTATTCCTCCCCCTTTTTTGCTTCCAAAATTCCCTTGTATTTAAAACCAAATAAAAAAGAATTATTAAAAGATGAAGTATCTTGCCATTTACGCTTTTTTAACTTTCCTTCACTTTGTTTGTGTTAACTCTTTCAGGCTAAGTTGTCGGATCCGTATCCGAAAAAAGGCCGAAATTTTCTGTTCGGATATCCGAAGATTTCCAACTATCCGACAACCTTATTCCAGACAACCAAACTATAGTACGGAAATTTAAATAGGGGAAAATATTTTTAGTATTACTCTCAGCGTCTAAATATTTTTTATGCTAAAACTTAGATTTTCCTTTTTTAACTAACTTCACTATCAATTTTTATATCTCAAACTTTTAATCCTTTATTGTTGTGATGCACAATGCATGTACATAGAAAGGAAATTTAAAGTAGAAGGAAGCAAGAGAAAAACAAGCATTTATCCTTCGAATCCTTTAAATAAATTTTTTCAATTTTCAGTATTAGGCAAAACATTAAAGCTTGGACTGGATACTTTAAGTAGTGGGCGATCTAAACGTTCTGATCCTACTTTTGAACAAGAATTGGCAGATTTAGTTAGGGATGCTAATTTAAGGGGGAATGAAAGGGAGAGAAAACATGCTTATGCTGTTCAACTTTTTGCTGAAAGGTTGGAAATAAATTTTATAATTTCAAAAAGTCCAACCCTCAAAATGCCCAGGTATTTGTTTTAAGTAGAGTAGCACCCCGGGTAATTCTTCGGTTTACGCCCCCCTCCTTTTTCTGACCATTTTTTCATTTTTCCTTCCCTTTTTTTCTTCTCCCTTTTCTTCCCCTTTTTCCTAATTTTTCATGAGGCAAAGTATATTTAAAAGAGAAATTTAAGAATGAGAAAATTTATTTTCTTTTAATTTCTTTCACAAGGATAAAAAAGAGAAACATGATACCAAAAGTTATAAAAAACATGTGAAATATCACCAAATTTTTTTCTCCATAGAAATTCAGGAAAATATGTTGTATATGTGTCTGTAGTGTTTCCAGCTTGATGACGAAATTTACGCTTATACGAAGACCAAACTGATTCAATATTCTGCGTATGTATGTCAGGGTCTTCGTCATTAACAAAGTTTTTTGAATGATTGACTGTTCCATGAATATATCCTTCTGGCAGTTTAGGAATTGAATTGTAGGCCTTCCAAAGGTCGGAATAAATGGTTGTTTGTGGACGGATATGTTGCTGAATTAAAGGAATAAGATTCTCGGCGCTCCATTTTTGTTAAAGGATGATGAAAATGATTTTTACCCGAAATTTCTCAGTTTTATACATACATATTTAATCCTTTTTAGTATACTTTGCCTCATGAAAAATTAGGAAAAAGGGGAAAAAAGGGAAGGAAAAATGAAAAAATGGTCAGAAAAAGGAGGGGGGGGGCGTAAACCGAAGAATTACCGCACCCCGTCCCCGAAACCCGACCCCGACGAATTTTTAGGCAAAACCCCCGCCCTGCCTTTTTAGGCATAAACCCCAACCCGAACCCCCGAAGCTATCCGCCGGCAAACCCCGATCCCCGACGCCCACACCCGTACGGGCAAGACCCCGAACAGACTCCCAAAACCCCGACCCTACTATTTTTTGGCAAAAACTCCGACCAGAACCCCGAAGGCTCTACCCCGGCACCGATCCCCGACGATCCCTCCCCCAAAGGCCCGGCGTGCTACCCGTTTAAAAAATAAATCTTTCACAGTGAAATGCACAGAGCATGTAATGAATGGGAAGATATACTTGCAGAATATCCCAACGATTTAATGGCACTTAAATTTGCTCATACTGGATATTTTTATATTGGCGAGCATTTGGGTTTTGCTTTTTTATAAATCTTAAACTCGATTTTATTTATTCAGCTATGAGAGACAGTATTGCGAGAGTGATTGATAAATGGGATGAAGAGAGATATCCTGGTTATAGGTTAGGATATTTTCGTATTGCCACTTTATAAGATGTCATTTCAAAATTTAAATTTTATATACCTTATAACCTATATTAATCGGCCTTCCTCAAATAATTGCCACAAAACTGTTTGTCAAATAATTGTCACAATCTATTGATTACCCCCTATAGTTTAATGTTTCGGTCTTGGGGAATCTTCGGATATCCGGATCTGAAAATTCTGGGCCGAAATCTTGTGAGGTGCAATCTTTTTTCATAACTGGATATCCGAATTCGACAATCTTACTCCAGTGATAGCTTGAACTGTGAACAATAATACCCTTTTCTATTGCGCTTCCTCAATTAATTAATTGAGCGGAATGTCGAAAAATAATTACCCACGGTAGTCATTCAAGGGAATACGGTATCGTTTAAAGTTATCTACACGGGATGTATGCTTATGGATTAGAAGAATCTGGGGAATATATTGAAGCAGAAAAACAAGCAAAAATAGGCCTACAATTACAACGTCAAGATTGCTGGTCTACCCATGCTATAGCTCACTGTATGGAAATGGCCAGCGATTTTAATAATGGGATTAATTTTTTGGAATCCACAGAAAATGATTGGAGTGTATGTTGTGACAGAAAAATATTCAAAAATAAATATATAAATTATTTTTAGCAGTGTAAGCTGCTCCATGGGCATAATTATTGGTAAATATTATTAATTATGTACAAGAATAGTTCTCTACCTTGATTAAAGTCTAGTAGATAAACACAATATTTTTAGCTAAAAATAGAAACTGTTATTTAAAAAATGATTGAGTTTTTAATTGAGAACTACAAATCGTGCATTTCTATTGAGAACTACACGATTTGAGCTATTCGTAATTATCTCTTCCCTTTAGATAAAAGGGGAGTCTTTCACCCTCCAAGGGAAGTTTCCTTATTTGACCATCAAGAGTTCAGACTTTAGTGAATCTTATTTTCATTGTGGTAAATATTTTTGTATACAGTTAGAACCTCGCTATAATATACCCACAATACTAAATATACCCCTCAATTTAAGGCTTTCTTAAAGCCGTATAATTATACCCTTTTATGGCTGGTCTAGTTTATGCATCCATTGCACCTTTATGAGTTCTCATTTTTCCACGGTTCGCCGGGGAACTATCCTTTATAGCACGAACGTATTATCGAATTTTGTGGGGTAAATTTTTAAAATAGTAAATTCTATTATATACCTTTAGTTGAGCCACATATTGGAGATATAAGAGAGCAAATTCTGAACTTAATTAATTCAATTTCAGGCATAATGCCCTCTTTTACATTGAAAAGGGGGATTTTGAGACAGCTTTAACTATTTATGACAAGTTTAATAATTACTAAAATTTTCCAAAAATTTTTATATTTTTTGAGTGAATTAGCACCCAAAACCTCCAAAAAATCCTTTACAATAATGGAATTAATAGATGCTTCTTCTCTTTTGTCAAGACTTGAATTGGAAAGAATTAATGTTGGTAGAGAACGTTGGGAAGGGTTAATACCTTTAATTGAGCCACATATTGGGGATCAAATAATTGCTTTTAATGATGCACATATAGCTATGGTGTTGAGTAAATTGGATATGGAAAATATTGATGGAAAGGGAAATTTGGCTTATTTACATGCCAAAAATATTTCAAATTTCGTGGGGTAAGATTTTTAAAGTCGTAAAATTCTTAATTTGTGAAAACCCTCTCCCCAAAAACTTTAGAGACTAGTCCCGGAAAACGACAAGGGCATACTACAAAATAAAACAAAAAATGACTCAAGTCAGAAAAATCCAGCCTGAAATAATCAATGTCTAGTCTATATCAATTAATACCTTTAATCTGTATCAAATTTTTGGGTCGGTAGGATCCCTCATCTATATGAGAAATCTTCGGCTACATTTTTATTCAAGCTTCGCTAATACCTCAATTTATGATACGATTTTTACTATTCGATTAGTCATGTGAGGAGGGAGGAGCACCCTAGGGAGGGCACTTCCTTATATGTAGTTCACCTCAAACTAGCTCATTTCGTTCGTTTCGCTCCGAAACGAAATAGAAATTTTTTTATTTTGTTTCGATTCGAAATAAAAAAAATTTTTATTTCGATCATCCCTGGTATCAAGCCATTTAAAAATTTAATTAAAAAATAGAGATAAACAAAATATTGGAGAGAATGCAATAATTATGCGTGATTTTGGTGAAAAATTGTGTTCTTCAATTAATTTATTTAATAAAGAAAAATATGACCAGGCATTTGATGATTTGTATTCTATCAAATCACAATTTTCTAGATTAAGTGGAAGCCATGCTCAAGTAATTTTTGAGTTCTTAAAAAATTTTTTGGGAGATTATTTAATTTAAACCAATAAAACAACCTTCCATTTAAACCTTTATAACTCTGAAGACCCTAAACTTTTTTGGACTGTTTTGGTATGATTCGATAGAGAATTAAATTATCTATTTAATAATATGTGAAATTAAATTTTATGATAGGTAATTTTGACAAAGGTTATGGGCAAAAGAGTATATTTTTTATTGAAAATGACGGTTTTTCTATCACAACTTTTTAAAATTATTTTTCTAAAATTCTGAGTTTTATTTTATTTATTAGTTAAATTAATCCTCTATTGGATATTTTTTATATTATTTCAAAATATTTATCCATTTTTGAGTTATGAGCATTTTCCTGGACTGAAACTTGTAGTAAAGTAAATCGGACAAACCCATTCCAGAAAATAGTACAAGAAATATTTTCCTATGTAAAGCCCGAACGCTCGGGGGCGGATGTATCGGAGTACGGGGTTTTCACGTTGTTGCGGGCGGGGGTCGGGTCGAGGAGAACAGTGAAAAAATCGTTCGGGAACCGGGTGCAACTCTATTTGTTTTCATTTATCCACCCCCGACTGATATTTTCATTTTTGCTTTATTTGTTAAACTGAGGGGGACATCCCTGGCTTTGGAAATAAAATTAGATTAAAATACCTACTTTTTCCAAATTTATTTTAATTAAAAAATTCTAAAATTTTTATTTTCTAAATTTATTTAAGCATTTTTTAATTTTATTTCCCCATTTTTCAGAAAGATATATTCACCCAATTTCTCGTGTGTGCAGGCCTACATTCTCAAGACAAAGACAGAAATAAAAAAGCATTGTAAATTAAATTCATAATTATTTTTAAAAATTAATTCTAAGGGATGTTCTTCAAGAGAGAGGAGCAAAAATGAAGGATTCCGCTTTGGCTCTTAGACTAGTAAAGAGATATGAAGAGGGATTATTTTCTAAAAGATAAAAATTTCTATTGGAATTTTTATTTAGCACAATAGTATTATATTCATTCATTAATTGTACTTTTAAATATTAAATTAATTTGTAAATATGACCTAATTTTCATAAATAAATGTGTATTTATCTTTAAATTTATTTATTTTTCTTTGCTTTTAATCCATCCCTTCAAGAGTTTTGGATAAAATACCTTTTTACAAAATCCTGAAATTATAATTCTAGCAATCTTTATTAGAGACGTCCAAGACTTTTGAATTTGGTCTTGGTACTTTTTTTAAATATTATATGGAAAAGTAATAGCAACAATTTTTTCTAGAGCTTGCGCTCTTAAATGGCGAAATCCTTAAATTTTGGCAAAAACTTTGAACAGGAATATTAAAATAAATGTCGAGGGATTAAAGGGGGACTCGATCGAAATCGGAGTACTCTAATCTAAAAAATAAATCTAGCAAATTTGTTTGGTTTTTCATTTAAATCGCACGGATTTTCTCTGTGTTCCATTTTGTCATCTTCGTCTTCCCTGTGCTTCGTTTTCTTTAAATCAGCAAAAACCCCACTAGTTTTCCTTACTGAAAAAATCACAAATATAAGCTTTGATTATTTGAAAAGTTTATTTTGAGAAATTTAAATTACAAATTGCTTTTACCAACAGAAGCACATTCGATTTAGACCTTTGTAACACCCAGACTTTTTGGAAGGTATCACGATACAGAATTAAAATTTCTATTTAATAATTTGTGAAATTAAATTTTTGATAGTTTTGACAAAAGTTGTATACAAAAAAGCTTAATTATCGCTAGAAAACAGTTTTTTTAATCAGAACTTTTTTTTAATTTATCAAAATTCAAATTTTTATTTTATCACTTAGCCAATTTAATTCTCTATTGGATAGTCTTTATTTCATTTTAAATTATTTATCCGTTTTTGAATTAGGAAGTGTCTGTTTTAAAATAATTGCTAGTAAACACGAGATAGAAAATTTGGGGTGAGAGAAAAAATTATTTAAAGTTTGTTTGTAATATATTTTTAAATAAATAGTGTAAAGCCAGAAAAGTATCCCCCAGACTAGCAGATAAAGCAAAAAAGGATGGTTGAGCGACCTTGCATCAAAAAACTTTCTTACAATCTTTCTCTTGTTATTCCATCTCCATCCAAGTAAAATTCATAAATTCCATCATTCAACAATGGAGTTACTGTGACAACCATTTCAGCAATATGAAAACCTCTATGTAAGCCCATTTGACCATCTTCAATATCATTTACATATGCTTTTGCTATAGTTATTCGTATAGAATGTCTCAAGCTTTTCAATACTTTTTTCTCAAAATCAGAAATTTTCTTGAACATTTTGAACACACATCTTTCCTCATTTATTTTTTTAATTTTAACGTAAAATTGAAACCATCCAACAGTAAAATCCTTCATGATAATGATAAAATAATTGCCCGGATTTTCAAATTTTAAACAAATTTCAATGTGAGAATATTCCATTTTCTCTTCATGTTTTTTGCCCTTTATTGAAGTTGACTCAATTAAATTAGCCTTGCTAAAATTTTCTCTTTTTAAAATTTTTCTAGGCCCTTCCGGATTCAAAAAACATATTACCGTATTTTCTCTAATTGAGCGACATGTCGCTCTATTTTTCAATCCCCTCTCAAAGGGCCGCTCTAATGGAGACTGTCGTTCAAATGGAGACTGCCGCTCTATTTTTCATAGACAATATATTTGTTACAAAAAATTTTCTTTATTCATTATATAAAATCAAAATTCCAATGAATCATCGCTTAAAATGCCGTTCTCTTCATCTTGAATTAAATCTATTTCTTCTATTAAATCAATCATTTCTAAAAATATTCTCGTTTCTTTCTTTTCTTAGAGTATCCAATCCTGTTGGAATTTCACCTTCAGGTTTAAAACAATGTATCTGATCATCCTCTGAACCATCTGTGGCGGTGGTGATTCCACACGTTTTAAACGATTTGGAAATCAATTCTTCAGGTAACTCTTCCCATGCATTTGCAATCCACCCAAGGTATTCAATCATTGGTGGTGCTTTTGGATTCCCTGCTGACTAACAATAGCGTTCTCAATTCCCTTTCTTGTCGTAACCAGTCATAGACTGTACTTCTTTTAACTTTGAACCTTCTACTCGCAGCACTAATTGAATTAGATTTAGCAAAGTCAATAACTTCAATCTTTTGAGTTATTGTGTATGAACGGCGACATTTTTTTGACTTGCTTGGACCCGGTTCTTCATCAGAATTACTGACATTTACAACATCAATGTCTGAATCACTCATTTCTTAAAAATAAGCTGTTAAATAGTGTTATTAGTGTAGAGTGAAAAAATTAACAATAATAAATCGCAGTTATTGTAGTGGGTGTCGCTCTATTGGAGACTGTCGTTCAAATGGAGACTGCCGCTCTATTTTTCAACCCCCTCTCGAGGAGCCGCTCTATTGGAGACTGTCGTTCAACTAGAGACCGTCGCTCAATTAGAGAAAATACGGTAATCTTGTCAATTTATAACTGCTTTTATATGTCTTTAAAATTGAGTTTACACCGTTTATGTTTATTTCTGTAGCATGAAAATCAGCAGTATTTTCTATACTCTCAACATTCAGGCTATCTACTTCTAAATTAATTTGAGCAAAAAACATGGACTCCAAATTCATTAATTTCTAAAAATTGAAATACAGTATGACTCAAATTTATATACCAACAAAATATCGTGTCCAATTGCATAGTGTACAATTGGGGAGTGCGGATTTGGTGAGGGAATTTGGGGAGTTACAGACATCAAAATATCCTTAAAATCTGTGAAACTCCATAAAACACCTTCACGAGCGTATAAATTATTTTTATTTGTCCAAAAAATTATTTTAAAATTATTTTTTTAATCCTCACTGCCCAAATAACCGCTCACTCTCCAAATGTCCACTTCCCTTATTTCCAGATACGATCTGCACTAATCTAATAAAGATAGCTTTTTCTTTATTTGGCTGTCTTTTTTTTTTGGGGGGGGGGGGGGGGGTTGGATTTTTCAACCACAAGAGGTACAGGCCTTATACTCGACAGCCTCTTTTTTCGTACTTGTACTAGTACCTGCCCATTTTTCTGCTCGTATTCCAATGTTAGGTCCAACACTGGTCTCGATTGTTTAAAATTCAAAATATGACTGCTACCTTCTTAACAACATTATTCTCTATTAAGCAAATATTTATTTTTGTTATTTCGAAATCCCAAAACGAGTCCTCAATCAAAATTAATTTTTTCCCTTCATTTCCGTTAGTTAAGCTCTTGATTACATGTGAATTTTCGTCGAAGTCTTCACATTCCATTGGAAAAGAACTTGTATAAACGTAATCTTTTGCATTCTTTTCATCAATTTCGTATAAAATTTCAATTTTGTATTCACCTTCAATTTTATTTATTTTCATTCTCAACAAATTTATTTTAACACTTCCATCCTCGTTTTTATTATTTTCTGTAGATTCAACCAAAATTCGTTGATTATTTTTAATATAATCAGAAAAAGAATATTCAAAAAATATTAAAAATAATATTTTAGAAATAAATAAAAATTTAATTAAAAACATTTTTTTTTAAATTTATTTTTAATTTTAGTTGATAGATTCCGTCGTGTTTTATACAAAATTGTGAACTAAAATCAATTCACCGCTCATAAATTATTGCGTAAATGTACTTTAAGGACAATATTAAATATTGATAAATACTTTATTTCATAATTTTTGTCCGGACCTATCCAATGTAGACGATCCCGACACACAATTTGTCGTACGTGGAATTAAACAAGATGAAGGTTGGGTATCAGGGATGAGCGCAAGAGACTGTGTCAAAAAACGCAAGAACGCAAAATTGGGAAAAAAAATTTTGAATCAAGTATAGCCATTTTGCATTTAATTGAGTAGCAGCGAGTCAAGGTGGTTTAACGAAGTAGCGGGTACCGGGTACCGGGTATATCAGGAGATTTGGAAAGATAACAAGAGATCTGAGCTCCATATACTGAACCGATGTTTTTTTGAGCCAAGAGAGCGGTTTTGGGTTATCGGCCTATTGCCGAACATTATGAACCGCTTAAGGATGCATTAAAAAGACAGTTCGGGAATGAGAAAGCAATAAGGGATACTCTCCATGCCGAATTAATTAGCCTTCCTATGGCGAATGAATCAGTTTACTCACTTCGTTCCTACCTTGAAGAAGTCGAAAGGATTTGTAAATCCCTCACAGCAATGGGAAGAGTCGAGGATGAATCTATAGTTATGATGGCAATTAAAAATAAGTTGCCAAAAAATATTGTTTTAGAATTATTAAAAAAGGAAAGAGAAACAAGAGCGACTTGGAATGTTGATGAGTTGAGAAAGGGTTTAGAAGAATTAATTCATTGTTTTTAAACACGTTTAAAAATCGGAACGGGCCAGTTGAGTACCGCCGGTTGAGTACCGCCAGTTGAGTACCGCCAGTTGAGTACCTGCCGGTTGAGTACCGGCCCAGTTGAGTACCAGCCAGTTGAGTACCGCCAGTTGAGTATCCCCAATAAAAGGGCCGGTTGAGTACCAATATACTTTTTAAATTTTAAGTTTAATTTTTTTCATTTTAAATTAGTATCTTCATATCTTTTTCAAATTTTTAATAATTATTTATCATATTTTCTATTTTTTAGCAAAATGAATATAGAAATTAAAACTAAAAGAGACAAAAATAAATTACACCATAACGGATTTCTTTATGTTTTTCAAAAATTGAATTCCGATGGTGACATCAGATTTTGGAGGTGTGAACAGTTCAACACAAATGGGGTAAACTGTCATGGGCGTCTACATACAACTTTGGATGATATAGTGTTGAAGACTGTAGGGCAGCACAATTGTAACAACAGTGCTGTCAACGTATATACTCAGCACATTGTGACATCAATCAAGAGAAAAGCGGAAGAAACGATGGATACTCCAGCAGCAATTCGCACGAGAGTTCTACAACAGGTTCCGACTCCAATTCTTGCAAATTTACCATCAAAAAATGCGATGAAAAAGGTTAATTCTTTAATTATTTTATTTTTTATAAAACTATTTCTTAAAGGTAGTCAAGCGTGTTCGAAAGGAAATAGAGGCGCCACCTCCAATTCCACCATCAATCCAGGAACTCCAAATTCCAGAGGCTTATCGTCGTTACAAAAGGAATTTAGGGGAGGATGAGCAGTATTTACTTTTTGATTCTGGGATGTACGATGGTCAGCAAAGGTTAGCATTAACTACAAGCATTAGCCGGACGTGATCCACCACCAAAAGGAAAGAAATACAGAGAAGCAGACCGTCGAATTTTAAACATAATTCAACGGTATTTAGATAATAATGTTCAGCCTCTTCCCATTGATCATCATTATTTTAATCCACAACCCATTATTGAATTTTTGACCGGTATTTCTTCCAATTACCATATGAATGCTTAGTCTCTATTTTTTAATATTATTGATAAAAAATGTTGATAAAAAATATTTAAGATTCATTTTGTTAAGTTTTGAGGTGTTTTTTTTTGTGTTTTTAGTGTAAAAGTATATTGGTACTCAACCGGCCCTTTTATTGGGGTACTAACCGGCGGTACTCAACTGGCTGGTACTCAACTGGGCCGGTACTCAACCGGCAGGTACTCAACCGGCAGGTACTCAACTGGCGGTACTCAACTGACCCCAACCGTGCCTTTGTTTTTATTTAACCGTGCCTTTGTTTTTATTTAAATTTTAAGCAGTTTTGGCGTTATGTTTTTTTGGCATAACGATTTTTCTAAAATCGACAAAATATTTTGTCTTTCTCTATTTGGTTCCCTATTAGTTCGTCAATGATGAGTTCGTCAATGATTAGTGCGTCAAAATCAGTTCGTCAATGACTTTCGTCAATGATTAGTCCGTCAATAAAATAGTGCCAAATTTAAATTGTTTCAGTTCGTCACTGTTGAATAGAAAGAAATATGTAGGAATAAATATTCCTTTCAATTTGAAAGGAGTAGGAAATAAATTGTTAGTTTACATTTGTTAACTTAAGTTAGGTAAAACCTTTATCAATATTCGTATTGTAAAAAATATGAAAAGATAAAAGGAAAAATAATTTTTGAAAAGATAATGATCTAAGAAGATGAAAGATGTAGATATAGAGCAGCCCATTTTTTTCCATTTGGCCCAAAATTCATTAAACTGATAGTAATTTTAATCAGTCCTCCACTGATGGTGAATATTTTTCTAATAATTCTGCTAACGAAATAGAAAACCCTGGACCAGTTAATTGCTTGAAGTTAAGTCTAAACGTGAGGCTTCTTTGTTGATAAGAAATGGTCCTTCAAAACCAGCGACAATTTTTTATTGGGATAGGATTGTAACAGATTACAGATAACTGGAAATGGTATAAGCTTGAGAGAAACGCTATATATCTTCGTCAAGATAGTAATCTTCAACAGTTAGTTGCAGAATTTGAAAATCGGCTGTCGAACCTATTCGTTATCTACGAACAATTTCTTATCATTTAGCTGAGAATTAGCATTTTTCTGAAAATTACTATTTCACAATATATTTTTAACAAGTTCTTAGCATTGACGAACTGAAACAATTTAAATTTGGCACTATTTTATTGACCGACTAATCATTGACGAAAGTCATTGACGAACTGATTTTGACGGACTAATCATTGTCGAACTCATCATTGACGAAATGATCAGTCACCCTCTTTACATATTTTTTAAAATTATTTTCGGTTTTTTTATTTTAAAAAATATTTTTTCTCTTTACATATTAATAAATGTGAATTTATATAATCTTTCTTTTTTGTCTCTTATTTGAATAAACTTTTTGTTTAGGTCGTTTTTATTTTAAAAGAAGGCTTTCTCTTCTTTCCTTTCCAAATCATCCACATAAAAATTCACCCTTTTTTTATACACTTTACTTTTTTTTTTAAAAAATGTTGCATAGGTATTTTGCCTAAGTGAAATTTAGCAACATAAATAGGTTGCCGCGCTTTATTTCATAATTATAAATTTCACTTTTTTTTTGAGTTTTCTCAGGATATTTTTTATAAACTGATTCTTGTAAATAATTATTTTAGAGAAATTTCTTTTAATTTCAACCAAATCGGTCATCTTAAGAAAATTCAAAAAAGTGAATCGGGGTCTATTTGACCATAATTGTTTTTATTTTTCAAAAATTTAAGGTTATTAAATTAAAAAATATTATTAAATAATGAATATTGATGAGGGAATGCTTCTCTCTAATATTGGAATATGTGTTGGCGTGGCAAAAGATGGACGTTTTAAATTAGCTCATCTAGTTGTGTTAGGTACTGTTACATTAAAAAGGGGATTTTTTCTAATGATACTTGAGCTTCCGGAGAATTTTGCATTACCCTAAATATAAATTTTTCAAATTTAGAACGACCACAATGCATCTTTACTTGCCCATGGAATTTAGACGAACATTTCGAAACTGGGCGTTGGTGAGCAAAATAAACTTTAATTCCGTCAAAACATGAGAATGTTTGTCAATGTTTGAATAAACCTTAACCGCTAAACAGACAAAATAAACAATGTTTTAATTGGTTTGAACAATTGTAAATAAACAGCTAAAACAATGTTTTTAAACATTGACAAACACGTGAATTTTTAGACGTGTTTTTAAACTTGTTTAATTCGATCAAAACATGAAGACAAAACAAAAACATGTTTTTAAACTTGTTTAAATAAGCTTGAATTAAAACAAAACATTCAAGTTGCAATAAAAAATCCTAAATGTTCAAACAAACATTTAAATGAACTAATCTGACCAAAACATTTAAATAAACCTTAACAGAAAAACAAAGCTTAGACTTAAGGTATCGCCAAGTTCGTGTAAAGGATGAACATTCAGCAATAACTAAGACTTATTGGAAATTAATAGACGATGAATTTATTCCAACAATTTTAATTCGAGCTGGGGAGAGATTTACTTTGATTGAGGTGAATTTAAAAGAGTTTGTATTAATTTTTTATTTATTTTTTAGGTATCATTGCCTATATTTTTTGCACCAGACTTGTCCGTATTTTCATCGTTACAACATAAAAATTCAAAAGTTGCAGTAAAACCAATTTGTCCGCTGTTTGGACAAGAAAGCGTGCAGGTGGATATTTTTGTGATTTTTTCTTAAAAAATTTTTTCTTAAAATTTTTTCCTTAGATTCTGGATTTACCTGTTGACGGGTTTTCTGATAGAAACGGTAATTCGCCTGTACCCGGAACCTTGTATTGTGTTCGAGTTCAAATGTGAGAGATTTATTCACTTTAAAGCTCATTTTAATTTTTTTAGTTCATTTACTCCCGGACTTATCCCGATATGGACATATAATGAAAATTATGTTGGAACTCTTGATTCGTTCCATTGGACTTCAGCATTTATGGCGGAGGTAGATAAATCTAATGTTTTAACGAGCCTTAGATTAAACTTGAAAAATAAAATAATTCTAGCTTGAACTTACGACTCAAAATAATACAAGTTCAATAAGTTTTATTTTTTAAGGTTAAGCTTATTATAAGTTTTAGGCATGAGCTTGCGAATACAATAGGCTTTACTTGCTTCAGAATGAGTTCAGGAAAAGTTTTAAGCTTGCACTTAAGAAACATTAAGTTTTATTTTTTTTCAAAGATCAAGCTTAGAAAATAAAAATTTTAAGTATGAACTTAAGAATAAATAAACTTAACAAGTTTATGCTTAAAATTAACATGTTTTTTGTTTTCAGAACTCTATCAGTACAGACATTTTCAAATCTTATCGTGTAGATGGACTTGTTATAGAGAAAGTTGTCCGAAAATTAAGATCAAAAAAGATTTTAAATTACTACCTTATACTTCAAGAAAATGCTAAAGAGTTTCCTCCACGTTTGGCAATAGCTGTAGGACACGATGCAGATAAATATGGAGGGGGGAAGTCTTTGGATGTTGGGGATTGGATTAGTTTTTTGCCTATGTGAGTGCTTTTTTTAGATTTTTAATTTGATAAAATTCTTTTTTAGAATGCTTGATTGTTATACCTATCCAGTTTTGTTTGCCTTACATTGTCCATCTTCCAATACACTTAATAACAAAAAATTAAAATTGTTCAAGGAACCGGGGGGAGACGTGAGTATTCTCAAATTAGTCAAAAAATATTTTTTTTCTATTTTTAACAGTATAAATTGACCTTGAAAATTACTGAGGAGTACCTGACCTTTATTCAAGCAGTAGACAACAGTAATAACAATAATTGCCGTTTGCCTGTACTTGGATTACTCGTTGACCCTTTTAATTGTTCAAAGAATTTGTTGAACAAAGTGATTTTTATAGGATGGGAAAATTTATAGAAAAAATTTTTTCTTTTAGCTTGGGCATCTTGTAACGATAGAAATACGCCCTCAATGGCATATGGAAAAAGGAGTGGTTATCTGGACGGCTTTGAATAGCTGTGAAAATTTAAAAGTGCCTGTGCTGGAAACGAGAAAATGTTTTAGAGATACTGCGTCTGTTGATAAGTTTGTATATTTAATTAAATTGATAATTTTAATTTTAAAAAAATTAAAAATCTTTTTTACTCCCTTATAACAGAGAGTATGCTCATTTTCATTTATAGACTGTCAAAATTGAGTTTTTTTCAATTTAATTTTGTTAATTTAGTAGGGGAGGGAGCAACAATTATCGATCCCGAGTGTCGTTGTTGTCTTTAGAAATGGGAAGGCGTACAGAAACTGTCGGGATTTCTATCTGCGCAAATCCCAGTCCCTTTCCCAATGTTAAAGACAACAGTACGGCTCGGTGTCAATAGTTGTTGTTAATGTTATTTTAGTGATTTAATAAATTTAAATTTTTCAAGTTTTGCAATTAATAACAACGACAACTTTACCAGCAATTTCTCACCTTTAACCGGGCCCAATAAATTATCGCTAGGTTCAAAAAGAATTTTAGCTGCCTATTTTACTTACAAATGTTCAACTAATTGTTTTGTATTTTTTGAATTCTGCGAGATAACGAATACTTTTAGTTGTAGACATGATATTCCTTTACAGCCTAAGTAAACAAAATTTATTATATTATGTAAAAAAAAATTTTTTTAAGATCAATTAGAAATATTACAATTGGTGACTGGTATTATATTGACTTTGAATGTATTTCAAATAAATCAGAACCAGTTAATGTCACCTCAATTGTCCCAACATCGCCGCATATAGAAACGCGTGTTAGACATAATATTTGTGCTCAGGTAAAAATTATTTTTTTTTGATTTTATTAAAATAACTTTATAAGATTGATCTTAAAGTTTCCTGTTTATCTAATGTTTAAGCTTATCAAACGTTCGTTCTGTTTATTACATTAGAACGTTTTAGGTTTTCTTAGGGTTCCCTCATTTGTTCCCTCATTTGATCTTTAAAATTTCCCTCATTTGCTCCCTCATAGGCGAAAATTAACCGGTCACCAACAGTTCACACTAAACGTTAAAATTAATGCTTGTGCTTTAATTTTTCATTCTCATTTAAAAAATTTCAGTTTCGCGGAGGAGAGTTTGCGATAGTTAAATTTTGGCACTGTTCTGATCATTTTTGTGCTGGCAGTCAATTCTATTCGGATCCAGACAAAATTTGGTGGCCTGATCTTTGTGTAAAATGCTTTTCAAAGGACACAACAACAAATACTTCACCATTAAATGAAGTAATTAAAATACCAACAACAAAACGTTCCTCCTTCCCGCATTCTTCTAATAATATTAATAATTTTTCCAAGTCTGATACAAACTTGAAAAATTATTCACCAAACTCATCATTATATCTCTCAGGAGATATGGTGAATTATATGACAATTAATTAGGGCAACAAGTTTCAAGCTTGAACTAGAAATTCAAGCTTTAACTTTAAAAAACTAGTATAAATAAGTTTTCGAATCAAATAAGTTTTAAGCTTGAACTTGAAAACAAAGTTATAATTTTTTTAACTTTCAAGATTAGTCTTAACATTTTACCTTTTCTAATAAATTTAGGGCAGTACACACTTTCGTCCTTATTCTCACTTCAGCAGCTCTTCATCGCACAAAAGCAATTGTGGTAGTTCGACAATTTCAACCTTTTCAACAACACATTCTAAAAATACAAATATTAATTTTAATAAATCGAATGAATCAATTGTTAAACATAGAAGATTTTCAATTAGAGAACAGGAACGAAGAGAAAAATTGGAGCAACGCGAAAGGCTTGATAAGCTGGCAAAATTGCTAGAAAATAGAGAAAAAGCTAGTTATGAGGAATTTAAGGCATTAAGAAATACAAAACCTCCAAAATGTAGTAGTAGTCGTAGCAGTATTTTTTCTAATGGATACCGTCAATCTCAACAAGAGAAGCAACATTCTAGAAACATTAATAATCAAACTAGTAGCCGAACAACATATACAGGTAATAATACAACTACTTATGGACAATTTATTCATCAACAAAACATTCCTCAAGAAAAACAACAAAACATTCATCAAAACATTTATTTAGATACTCGAAACAAGCAACAAAACATTAACAAGAACATAGAAGAAGATGTTTGTCAGAATGGACGTCAAAACATTCACCAAAGCACTTATCAAAACATCCAACAAAACAAAAACAACGAACAAGAATATTTTTATCAAAACATTCAACAAAACAAGCAACAAAACATTATTAAAAACAAAGAAGAAAATGTTTTTAAAAACAAGCAACAAACCAAACAACCTAAACCAGTTAATAAATGTTTTAGTGTTCAAAAGAAATTAAATGTTGAGAATGTAGAAAATTCAACAACAACAAGTAGTAGTACTTTAAAAATAAATAATGTTGAAGTTGATAAAGAACAAAACAACAACAACGATGTTTATTCAAGCAATAATAGTTTGTTGAATGAAACACTAGAAATTAGAACGAGTGAAAGTTCGGATGATAATATTGGTAATGAACAACATAAGCAAAAACAACATCCATTTTTTGGTGATAATTTTAATCATCAAAAAGCAGAAATTGAGATATTAGATGAAAATTTAAGTGGGGACAAAAAAATTTAAAAAATAATAAAATTGGGGAAACTTTTTTTCTGTTTGAGGGGTTCTATTTGGGTGGGTTACGGTTTTTTATTTTATAAAAATATTGATAAGGTCGTAAATTATCCCCTAATTTAAGCAAAAATGAAAAATAAAAATTTTATTCAAAATTTCTTTCACTAATTATTAATTTTTTTCTTTTAAAAAAAGTTGCTGAAGAATTTTCTTCCTTAAAAGTTTCTGATACACAAACAACAAAACAACAAGTTGTAGTAGATGAAGGAGAGCCTGGAGGTTTTGGTTATAGCAGACGTCGCCGTTTTGCTTTTGAATTAAAAACAAATTTGTGTCAACAACAAAAAATAAAAGAAGACAATCCTTTCCAAAAATTTCAATTTTCTTCTAATAAAAATGTTGGGAAGGAAAATTTGCAAAAAATAAGAGGAAATAAAAATGATGTGGGAAATAGTGGAGATAATTTTGTTATTGACGAAGCTTTAAATGCTGCATTGTCGGATGATGTGAGAAATGGAGAGGAGGAAGTTAAGTATAATGATGATAATGAAGATGTATTTGAATATGATGAAGAGGGGGTAGAAGAAGTAGAAGAGGAGGAGGAAGAAGAAGAAGAGTATGCTGATTATTCGAGTAATGTGTCGGGGTAAGAATGTTTATTTGAATAAATATAAGGAAAGAAAAGGGGATAAAGTTGGAGAGAATTCAAAATTCGGAGGCTTAGAATTATTAAAATAGTAATTAAACACATTTCTACGGAGCTCAATCAGTATTGTACATAAGCTACCGTGGTGAGAAAGGCCTAGCAAAAGCCCCCCCCCCCCCCAAACAACTGCCAGGACGACGCAAGATCGAAGCCTGCTTAGTAGAGATGTCCGAGACTCTTGGTCTTGGAACCAAGACTTTTCTTGGTTTTTTTTCGGTCTTGGTCTTGGTCTTGGGGTGTTTGTCTTGGTCTTGTCTTGGTTTTATTTTTTGGTCTTGGTTTTTTGGCCTTTTTGGACCTAGTGCTTGGCCGTCCAAAATCCTCAAAATTTTCGCCTGCGGCGCAGAAAAGGGAAGAAATCTGGCTTTTTGAGCTCCAAAATTCAAAAAATTTTGCCTGCGGCGCTGAAAAAGTGAAATTTTTTGGCCTACAGCCTTATAAAATTCTCAAAAATTTCGCCTGCGGCGCTGGGATGAGAAAATTTTTGGCTTAAAATTCCTCCAACTCCGCTAGTGGGTATAAAGTAGACGATGGATAAAATTGAGGATGGACCCAAATCCTCTGAGATAATATATCTCATTGATTTTCCACCCGGATAAATTCCCCAAAATTCTTTGAATTTCGCATAGATTTTTCGAAATTATAGGTGATTGTGCTGAAGTTGACTGTGATTGTGTCAAAATAATAAAAAATAAACCAAAAATTTGACCTATGGGACATAAAACTTGTCTCGAGTCTTGTATTATTTTTGGTCTTGAGTCTTGGAGTTTTGGTCTTGGTCTTGAGTCTTGGTCTTGGAAAAAATTTTGTCTTGGGTCTTGAGTCTTGGAAAAATTTCGGTCTCGGACATCTCTACTGCTTAGGGCTAAGCTTTTACCTCTTTTTACTTTATTTAGTAATTATTTAGAAAATTTTTGGGTACTATCCGTTTATATACCCGCATTTCTGCAAATGTTTGTCCGCACTTTTTCCCTTTCTTTTCTCTTTTCATAAAGATTAGAAATGGTCAATTATTAATACACCTTATTTTCTTTTTCTTCTCCTTTTTTCTCCTCTCATAAAGATTAAAAGTAAGAATAGAGGAAAGACAAATATTTATTCGTTTATAGAAAAGTATAAAAGTTCGCGTTCACAAAAAGTCCCGGAAGTATACTCAAAAGCCCAACAGTAGATGAATTCAAGAATGGTGACAATTGGGATACGACTCCCTTCTAACCATGTTCCGATTTTATATGAATGATGCATTATCATATTTGACGTTTTTTATTATCTGTGAGAAAATTTCTTAAGTTTTTATTCTTACTTGACCATTTTAATCTTTATGAGAGGAGAAAAAAGGAGAAGAAAAAGAAAATAAGGTGTATTAATAATTGACCATTTCTAATCTTTATGAAAAGAGAAAAGAAAGGGAAAAAGTGCGGACAAAACATTTGCAGAAATGCGGGTATATAAACGGATAGTACCAATTTTTGTTTAAAGACCGGACTTTAGGATTGATTTTCTTGATAACTGGGATTTTTAAATAAATACATTTAGTTCTTACAATTTCTTAAATAAATTTTCGAATTTTTAATTTATTAATAATTTAAGATCTCGTTTCACTATTAAACCCAGCCTTTTTTCAAGTAAACAAAAGTTTTTTGGTTAGATGAAAACAACAATATATTGGATTATATTTAATAAACAAATAAATAAAATATTTTAGAATTGTATTTGAATATTTCAGATTTTCAATTTATTTATACGATTATATTAATTTTATAAATTCTGGGGTTTATCCATTTATATTTATGGTTAAGCCTGTATTTGGCCAGAGCTGTTTCGAAATTTCTTTTTTTTTTCTTTTGATATTTGATTTTGAAAAGGTTTTGTCTTTTTCTATTTTTTGGTTCAAAACAGCTCTGTTCAGGGCTGTCGCCAATCGAAAAAATTCCTCAATTTGCGGACAGCCATGGTTTTTATCAGATTAAATTATTATACAATCTTTCACTTTATTTTTTTTTCTTCTGATAAAGTTAAAGATAAAGGAGTGAATTTTTTATTTTGACCATTATAATAAGGAATTGTTCAATAACTCAAAGGGAACAACATTTTAATTTATGGAAAAAAATTGAATTAGAAATTCAAAATCACATTGAATTAGCGTCTCTTTTTAACATCATAAAAGAATTTTTAATTGAATTTTTGTTTAAAAATTTTTTTTTCAAAATACGTTTGTTGGATATATTCTTGTATTATAACCAGTTGTTGTTCGTGGGTTTTGGATATTTATTTGATTTTCTGACGAGTTTTTTGGTGTTAACTTGTATCTTACAGGCCCCTGAAATTATAAACTTTTTTTTAGAGATTTACATAAATAAGTATTTAATTAAAAAATAAATTTGGTTGAAGATAAAAATAGTCGAACATAAAATACCCCAAGAATTAGTTCACTTCAGTTTAGAATAGGGTTCAGTTTTACGGGCCGAGGAAATATTTTACGGGAAACGGGGGTTGTGAGGATTTCGAACCACGAGGGCGGGGAACGGCGGGTCTGGAGGGAGACCTCCCCTCGTTCCCCGGGGAATTCCCTGTCCCGAGGAACGTGGGTTGAACCCTAGTTTAGAATATCTTTCTAGTTCGGCTATTGGTGTGTTTGTTACTCTCACATTGTGAGAGTAAGGTTACCCCTGCGGTTTACTTATAATGAGGTGTCAATGTGTATTTTTATAAAATTTTCAAACTTGATAATTAATTACTTGGTGTAGATTAACATGTGATTGTGTTGTTACTGTAATATCAATTCCAATAAATCTGCGAAGGGTATGTCGATAAGTCAAAACGGAAATTAGAGCATCAAAACAGTTGAGGAAATGATTTATGGGACCGATAATTGAAGCAATTTGATGTTCAATTATCTAACATGAGAAATAATATTTTCATGTTTTATGAAGTTTTTATATTTTAAGCATGATCTTAATTTTTCCCAATAATAATTTGTTCTCAAGTTTTGAGTTAACTCTTAATTATATAGTTTTTTTCAAGGTTTGAATATGACTTAAGTTTTATTCATTAAATAATTTCAAGTCCAAGCTTAAATTCAAGTCCAAACTTAAATTCAAGTCCAAACTCAAAATTCAAGTTTAAACTTAAAATCATAAAATTTGTTTTACCAATTGTATGATGAAAATTGTTAGTTGAGGAGCGAAATTTAATCCTATTTCTGTACAAAGCATTAGCTTGACCAAAGTATCCGGCTGAAGGGAATTTATTATTTTTTTGGTAATTTATTTTTATACAAACCTCCACTTTATTTAACTGATTTCTGGCAATATTTGATTGAATATTTACATTTATAGATTTTGCTCTTTTTCTTAAACAATAAAAAAAGTAGGCTCCAAAAATTATTATCATAACTCCACCAAACAATTTAGTTGAGATGAAGGCTGTTAAATTAATAATTATTTCTTAAAATTTTAATTTTAGCATCATTTTGTATGTACTAATTAATTCATTTCTTTTGAATGCTTCAAAAAGCTCGTATTAATGTTTTAAAGCTAAATCAAAGTTAAAAACGAAAAGTAAAGCTGCTTAAAAACACAAAACAAAGCATAAACTTAAAAGGATAAAACTAAACTCCAAGCTTAAAATATTGAAATAAACAACTTAAATAGAGCTTGAACTTAAAACTTACTTATGTTTCCATTTTTCATCAAACACGCAAAAACATTACAATCTAAACATTGAGTGTGTAAAACATTAAAAAATGTTTTTTAAACCTGTTTCAGCAGGTAACGGCAAAATTCGAAGAAATGCATAAAAGTTTATGAAAAACACTGCCAGTATTGTCAAAACACAAGCAAAAAGCAACATAATTTTGTTTCGTTCTTTATATCCATTTAAAAGTTGGACAGAGAAAATTCTGTCGAGAGTGAGAAAAAATATTGAGTAAGGGATTACAGGCATCATACTAATTTAATATTTTGGGGATTAAATTAATTAATCTAATTTACCATTCTGTAGTAATTGTTGTCCAAAATACAGAATTTGGATTAATCTGGCGACCTGAAATTTATTGATAAAATATTCTTTCTGCTCTTTGCTTAACTTTGTTGGCCCCTCTCCTAACATGGAAGAAAACAAGAGTTTTTTATGTGTTTATAACAGTAGAGGGTATATCCCAAATTTAGTCTTTTATGGTCAGTCTCTTATTTTTCACTTTTTTCTTTCTTTCGCCTTCAGTATTGGGATTATATATGTAGTAATTGTTGCCCAGTTACACGTTCATCACAATTGGTTTCGAATTCATGTTCTTAGTGTTTAGTCTATGTTTTGAGCCTGGGAAAATTCTCGGTTCGAAAAATACTCTCTTGTACAAGTTTATGGGTTCTTTTGATAATTAAATTAAACTTCACCTTCAGGACGCCAATGAAATAACATCCACGCAATATGAGGCAAAGCAGTTGCCATCAATATTGTCCAACATATAAGACTGGCAATTAACAAATTGGAAATGCCGTTATTTTCCTTAAATTTTACAAAAAAATTTTTTCTTTTATAAATTATTTAAAATTAATATACCCTTAAAATAAATCCTTTAGAACGATGCTTAAATAATTCATAAAGTATTCGAATAATAAATTGTAGAGATATAGCATAGACAATAAATGCTGCAGAATATTCGATTAAAGTTAAAATATTGGAGAATTCAGAGACTTTAGGCATTTTTGAATTAATTTTAGTGTTGTTATAATTTATGACATAAATCAGTGTTGTGAATTATATTATCACTGATTTTATATTTAAGCTTAATTTTAAGGGTTTAAGAGCAAACGTTATCATATTCAAAACTTAATTTTAAGTTTGTAAGATCAAACTTAATTTAATGTTTTTAAGATTCAAACTTAATTTGCAGGCTTTTAAGTTTAAACATAATTTTAAGTTTGTAAGATCAAACTTAATTTAATGTTTTAAGATTCAAACTTAATTTGCAGGCTTTTAAGTTTAAACATAATTTTCATGTTTATTTCGGTTTTATGTTCAAGCTTAATTTCTCATGTTTAAGTAATTATTTTTTTAAGTTCAAGCTTGGTTTTAAAAAAAATTAAAAAATGTTAAAAAGTAAAATTTAGTTAAATATTTACTAGATATTTAAATATTCTTATTTAAAAAGTAGTTAGATGTCAATTAAATGGTTTAAAGTAAAATGAGGTCTAAAAAATGTATTCTCATTAAAACAAAAATCTTTTTACACAAAATTATGAAAAATGGAAAAAATATTTAAAAAATTTTATAATTATATGTCAGACTATAATTACTTCTTTTTATTCTTAAAAATGTAAATATTATTTCGTGTTTCATTTAAATTTTGTATTTACTGTGAATTTATTTTAAACTTTTAATTATTTTATTTGTTTGCACTTTAAAAAAATAATCTGCCTCTGGTTTAGTTTATGAGAACAATTATATATTTTATAACAATTTTATGAGACAATAAAAGATTTAACTTCCATAAATTTTATGAGCCAATTAAAATGTAACATCTAGTGGTGAGTGTCAAGCATTTTTCAACCATTTTTTGCACGCAAATACGCTCAATTCTTAACACGGATATCATTTTAGAAGGCTGTACTTGACACGGATGCACGGACTTAACATGTGAGACACTCGGCAAAAAACTCAACAAAGCACACGGACCTATAACACCATTGTGGGAGCAGTCTAACATGAACTCCGTATCGAGGGAACGGGATGGCGTGATATACTAAAGGATAGGGATTTGCTGAGTCCAAAAAGCGTCGAGACTCATATTTTAAACTTCAATAATCGAAAACATTATAACTCAAATAATGGCTGAATTTGGAATTATAAAAAAATTTTTTAAGGCTAGGTGAAAATTAAATAACCAAAGCTTGAATTTATTTATTTTTTTATATAAATACCTATATTTGGCTTTACTAAAAAGTGTCGAAAATAGGGTTGTCTGTAATTGAGTTTGAATGTGTTGTTGTTGTTGTCGAAAATATATTTTAATTAACGCTGATCGATCTGTAAAGACAATTTCAAACAATCTTATTTCCGAACACTTCCGAACAAAAGCCACAACGGGCTATTCCCTAACTCCAACTCCTCTCAGGCCACAACGGACCTAAACCTGACAATGCCACAACGGGCCCAAAGTCACAACGGACTCGACTAGAGGCTGTTACTGTTTAAGGAGGATAGATGGAGTCCTCAAGGGCTAGATAATGTCCTAGTCTAACCCAGAACGATAAAGGGGCTTCTCTTAGGACTCGAGTACACCTATATCTTCTAAAAACTTATAATCAAAAAATTTATTTAAACAAATAAATATTTTATTTTCTTATTGAAAATGTTGAAGAAAAGTGGAATGAATGAATGAATAATGCGATCGTAAAGTCTGTTCTTTTATTCACCTCTAGGCTTGGCTTTGCTTGGCTCTCTACAAAATAAAAAATATTACAACAATGTTAAAAAAGGATGGGAAAAAACTTTCTGTCTTTGACAGAAAGGAGAATATCGCGGCTCAACGGCCGCTTTACATGGCCATTCTCTTCCTCGGAAAATCGGAAGAGAATGGCCATGCCATTCACGTGGACATCGCGGCCGTTGAGCCGCGACATTCCCCTCTATTTTTTTCGAGGGGTCCTTACGGCTCGCCGATTAAACTTTCTTGACTTTCTTCTCGGCTGTTGTGTATGCACTGCTGCTTCTGATCGTACCTGCTTAAATTCATTAAAATTTTCTTTAATTTGGCAATGTTTGATCGTGCGCTTCACTCTCCAAGTCAGGAAAAATGTATATCCTTTCATCACCCAGGACCCTATAACTATGAGCACAACGGCTCTCACGATTATTGTCCACGGGTCTATTCTGGGCCACAACGTCCCCCAAATTCCGGGTTCTGAATTTTCACGGTTTTCCACAGAACCTCCCCCAAAAAACTTTTGGACATTTTGTAGGGGTTAAATTCGTTCATTCTAAAACCCTTCATTATTGCTAACATCTCTAATTGTGGATGCGATAAATTCGTTAGTATCAGCTTTCTAAAGATTTGTAAATCCGTTTTTGGTAGCTTTATCGACCATGCTTTTGTTTGAGTCGATAGTTCGCTTATTTCTTTTACAGGGGTGATCTTTCCTGTGATCTGATCCACTTGTGAGAGAATTCCTTTTAGCTCAACGGCTATTAATCGGTAACGTTCACAAGGCATAGGGTTGGCACTTCTCGATAATATGAACGTTATTGGGTCTAGAAATGCTTTAATGTCATGTTCTGAGTCGCTAATTGATAAATTTATCATCAATTTATCATAACAGATTCCTTCAGTCTTCACTATCTCGTATTTGTGAATGGTTGAGCACGGCCAGAATTCTAGTATATTCTTTTCGACCCAGCGTGCTTCAACTTCTTGTATATTCGCTAATTTTCTTATTACAATCGTTGGGTTTAAATGTGTGAAATCTTCTCCTGACAGAGTTAAATCGGTTATATAGTCACATAACATTCTTGAATATGTCGAGAACGCTCGACGGAGTTCTCGGTCGGCAAACAATGAACGAGCTTGCATTTGCGATTCGAGTTGCGATACTTCTACGCTTCCATCAAGAATTCCCATTTCCTTTTCTCTACGCTTGCGATTTTTAATAAGTCCGTGCATTTGATCGTATTGTCTTTGCTCAACGGCAAGTCCTTGATCGCTTACAATTAGCCATCTATGACAAGATGTTATTATTTTTGGGTCTTCTGGAAATGTGAGTGCCAAGTCCGGTGGGTAGCTTAACCATCCATTTCTATATAATGTCCCATTACGAGTGGCAAATTTCTTGAACACACAACGGCGTTCACTGTTGTGCCAAAACGCATTTACTCCTTCCGTTGGTTCAACTTTCCACACTACAACTGATTCATCGTCAATATGACAATTGCCTTCTGAATACTTGCAATGTGAAAGGTCGATCAATGGTGAATTTATTTCTTCTCGTCCTGGCTGGCTCAATACTGTAATCGTTTTGACTATACAGTTCGTCACTGAGGTTTCTGATTTTCCTATAGACCAATACGTATGTTTAATTTCTAATTTATTCGTTGTGGTCATTGCGTTCGGATCTCCAACGAGATTTCCGTGCTTGCAAACATTCGTTCGGATCATTTCTTCACATTCTTCCTTGGAAGTTCGAATGTGAATTTGCTGCGTTTCAGTAAATGGGTCATTCAATAAATTTGTCCAGAATTTTGCTACGTGCATGACAACGGCACATAGTCGCGCTTTTTGTTCGTATTCTTTTTGATCTGGTCTATATAACGTTAATTTCAATGTAATTGGGGCTTCATCAAATAATTTGTCGAGATTGAGACAGGTTGATTTTTCTTTCGAAATTCTAACAAATTTCGAATTCCCTTCATTGTGACAAATCAAGGGGGTGGAGAATGAAGCACAGGTCAGTCTAAAGATCAGTGTTAAGACCGTTAATATCATAATTCCATAAACCTTCGAGTTAACAAAAACTCTTTTAGGATGCGAACTTGTTCGGTTAAATTCTAACTTACTCAGTTTCCAATTTCTTTCAGGGTCATAAGCTTCTTTTTCTTCTTTTGTGGGTGTGGCTGCGAAATTTTTCATCTGTCTTATTATTGTTTTGCTTTCTAACCCCAACTTTTCTACTTCATCATCCGAGTCACTGTCATTAATTGCTTTAATGCGAGGTGGTCCACAACGGGGCCAACTTGGTTCATGAATTCCCATTAATTCTTGCCATTCTAACCAATCTTTAGCTCGCGCAGACTCAACGGTCCTACGGAGATGCTCTTTAATTTCTTTCCAACCTTTTATATTAACTGCTCTTGCTGAATTTGCTTCCTGAGCAAATGGTTCTAATATAACAATTAGATCATTCTTAAATGGCGCTCCTTCACCTTTGGGTCGTTGAATCAATTCTCCACTTCTGCTGTTAACTACTAATTCAGAAAATTTAATGCTAGCAAACCACTCAAAGAACGACGTCAAGAGTGATACTACTTCCTTTGATTCTGACTCATTTTCTTTTCTTAATTCCACTACAATCGCATGATGCAATTTCGACGACGCGAAATTATGGATCTTCGTTTCTTTGTAAATTGCTGGATATCTTTTGAAGATGTTAGGAATAAGGTTCATTGTAAATAGAAAACTCTGAATTAACAACACCAAACTAAACGAATTGAGCGTTCCTTTTTTCGGTTCATTTATTTTTCTTGCCCATGTCTTGACCGCACAGAACATGACTCGAAATCTTTCGTCAATCTTTCCGAGGATGTTGATAGCTAAACTGTTATAAATTCCTTTCATGTCATTAGCTCCTCCGACGGTGATATCGACTGAAAATCCATTCTTTACTTTAGCAACCATGACAGGGCATTTGGCATTAGCAATAACAACTAGTTTCTCAAATTCAAAATGTTTTCTCAGAACATTTCTAATCAATTTTAATTTCTCTTCTTTTACTAAATTTACTTCCGGAGTGAACACAAAAACGTCTATGTCGGTATTTACCTTGGCCAATCTCGAAAGCGTACTGCCAAAAGGAAATGTTCGACATTCACCAATTTCTTTTTCCAAAATAGAACTTAGCTTTTCTATAAAGTCGAATCGTTCGTCATAACAATTTTCCATGGTTATTTCAAACAATTTCCATATTTTTTGTTCCAATTTTTGCTCTGGTCCATCTACCAACTCAACGGTTGGGTCAACTACTTGCTCATTCTCTTTTCCCAACTCAACGGTTGGTTGCTGACTTATCGACACAACGGTCGATCCCCAGGGTGCTGAATTCATCGTTTGAACGCTTGGAGTTGGAGATGAAGCGCACGAACGAAAATCCCGGTCACTATCTTCAAACATCGGTACTTGTTGCTCACCTTTAATTATTGTGTCCCTGAGAATCATTAGCAATTTTCCAAGATTGTTGTCTCCTCTTCCCACACGCATACGTTGTTCGAGACGTTCGCCGGTTCCCCAATCTGTATCGCTACTAGCCTCCAGTAACATTGCTGGGTGTGTTGAGATTAAAATTTCCTTTTCTTGTGGGAGACTAAACTTTGCTGTGAGCCCTTCCATCATAACTCCATATTTTACCCGAGACCAATCAACCATTTCTTGATGTGTTCTTAATGCTGCGAGATTTTTTGCTTGGGCTGGGCTATAGGTTCTCATAACTTCTTTTGCTGCCTCTAATCTTCCTAATAGAAGACATTTCTGTTCACAGTAATATTGTTCAACCGAAAAATATTGTTGTTCATGCAGCCAGAAAGTGGAAGGCCAGAAGTTGCTCAGAATGTATCTTTTTGTGAAGAATGCTATTGCTTCACCTTTTGATGGAATAAATACAATTTCTCCGGCTAGCGGGTTGTAGTTGGGCACAGTTGGGTAGTTTTTAACCAATTGATGATCCGCAAATACCTCGTAAATATGATTCGGGTATTTGTTGTTCAACGGCACAACGGCCGAGTTGTTTGACGGCACAACGGCCGAACTGCTGCCACTGGTACTAGGTCCACTTAATCTAGGCACAACGGCCACCTGCGGAAACTTTTCTTGAGGTATGCTGTTCTGACTGCTCCTTTTCCGCTTCCGAATCTTAGTCAGTTCAAATTTTGCTCCGACTCCCACAAGCATTCCCAATAACATCTTCAGATTCGTGTCGGCATTAGGGTGAACCCATGTGATTGGATGATATGGAGGGGGTCTCTCACCAATCCAAATAACCTGGAGCCCAGGGATCCGAGTCAGCCAGTCTAAAACCCCGTAGATGTTCGGCGATAACATGCTGCACCAAAAGATGACAGTTGTTAATAATTGGTTGAGTTTTGCTCGTCCCGGTAATGTTGTCCACCATACACTCTCCAATGGGTAGTTCGAGGTCAACGCTCGATACTCTTTTTCTCTCACAACTTCCCCAAGAATTTCAATGTTGTCATCGCCCAACAACCAAGTAGGAACGTCCACCCGAAAATTTCCACCTTGAGTAGTGGAGAAACGTTGTTTTTCTTTTGGGATTAATTTCGTTTCGGTTGCTATCTCGATAATCACTCCACCGTCAAGACTGATGGTATCCTCTTCCTCCTCATCCAAAATTTTTTCAGCTTGTTCCAATTCTTCTTTCGAAAAAATCGCTTCTGTCTCATCAATCTGTATTAAATCTTCTTCCATTTTTTGTTGATCTGAAATTGCAAAGTTATTAGAATCCTCAAATTTTTCCGAAATTTTGATTTCCTTTTCAGTTTTGACTCCCTTGGATTGGTTTGTTTCGTCCTTATTCATTTCTTCTACTACTCCAAACTCATTCACCTCAAGGGGGTAAAGGTGCTTTATCGCTCTTTCAAACTCTTTGTTACCTACTCTTACTTTGGCTGTCCTAACAGACAGAATTTCGGTTATCTTTCCTAACTTCCACAAATTTCTAGGAGCAATTTTATCTTCAATTATCACTACATCTCCTTTCTCCGGTCTCAATTGCGGTTTCTTTGCACAATTTACATGTTTTTCCCTTAGAGCCAAAAGATACGATTTTTTCCATTCTTTCCAAAACCATTCCGCTGCTGACACAGCGTTCTTGTATTTATCAATTAAACTTTCACGACTATTCGACTGCTCGAAATAATTCGGATCGTCTTTATCAAAGGGTTCTGTCGCTATGTCCATTTCATTCGCTTTCATCAACGGAAAGGCTAGATCTATCGGACGAAGCGGTTTCAACACTTCTGACTCTGACAAAAATGTAATCGGGCGTTCGTTCACGATTCTTTCTACTTCAACGAGTAGAGTCCACATTTCTTCGATAGTCATCGTTTTTCTAGCAATTACTCTTTTCAAATGGTGCTTGACAACACCAATCATGCGCTCATACAATCCTCCTCGCCACGGGGCGAACGGCGTTATGAATACCCATTCGATTTTGTCTTTTGCTGAATATTCTTTGACTTCGCGCTTTTCATAAATTTCTAACCACAACTGCCTTTCTTTCGCGTTCTCTTGGCAGAGCTTCTTTAATCCTTTGCTTCCTAGGACGAAATTTGTTCCATTATCTGAAATTATTCTTTTCGGAATGCGCCAACGACGGGCGAATCTCGTGAATGCTAAAAGAAACTTTTCTGCGGTTGCATCTAAAACTAATTCTAAGTGTATTATTCTTGACAAGGCGCATACGAAAATAGCTCCCCATATTTTTAAAGTTGACTTTCCATCCTCTGACCTAACAGTCATAGGTCCGAAGTAGTCAATACCTGTTGTTTCCCAAATTTCTTTTCCGCTAACACGGTAATCCGGTAATGGGGGTGCCTCTGGATAATCGTATGCTTTTACATAATAACGCTCGCATAGATGACATTTCGTTTTCAGATTCTTTTGTATGACGTTCACAACGGTTCGTCTACATTTTGGAATCCAATATGTTTGCCTTAACGCTGCGCACAAATTGATTGTTCCTGTGTGCTTTCTTTCCTTATGCATGTCTGCTATTATTAACGGTACTATCGGCGCTGCTTGGTGCAGATAGATTGGATGAATTGCGTTTGGTTCGAGTTCACTATTTTGTAATCTTCCTCCTGCTCTCCAAATTCCATGTTCTTGAAATAGTCCAAGATTACAAATACTTTCTTCTTTTGGAGGAAACATTTCTTGAGCTTCTAATATCAGAAATATTTCTGCGCTTGTAATTTCATTTAACATAAGTGGAGGAACTAAGTTTATTTCACAGTTCATATTTTTTCTTCTATCTTTCTCAGGATGTTTGAAATGCTCAACGGCTCTCAAAACATACGCCATACAATTTCTGACTCGCTTCCATTGTGAGAATCTCTCGAAATTACAAATCGGTATTATTTCTTCATTAATATCATTTGCTACAAGACTTAGTTGTAATTCTGCGTTAGTCGTTTCTTGTGGGACAAATGTTTCTGGGTTATATTCTTTTAGACTTGTTGGCCAGTATGCTTCTTCTTTCGATAGCCATCCAGGTCCTTCAAACCAAATTTTACTTTCCTTAAGCTCTTCTACTGAACATCCACGAGACGCTAAATCTGCCGGATTATCCTTCCCAACAACGTGGGTTACATGATAATTCCTTATTACCTTAATTCTATTTTTAACAAATCTATCTTTTTCCTTTCCTGTTGTTAGATAGTCAATAACGTCTGCAGCGTCCGTCCATAATCTAACTTTTTCAATCCTATTTTCTTTTTCCAGCTCTCGCTTCACAAATTCAATATTGGTACAACAAATTTTCATTGCGTGCAACTCTAACGACGGGATTGACGTCTTTCTTTTCCCAATTATAGATGGGATTACTAAACTTTTCGCAAATACCAAAGTTGTTTCGATTTTATTTCCCACTCTTCTTAAATAAATAGCAATGCCTATTCCATAAATCGATGCATCAGCGAATCCATGTAGTTCGATTTTACTTCTATCTTCTCCCGAATTCCAACATTTTCTTGATATACTTATTGATTGACCGTTCCACGTTTTTATTAATTTTTTCCAATCCTCTTCACTTTTTTGATCAACTGGTTTGTCCCAATTTAAGTTTTTATCTTTTTCAACTTGTTGTCTTAAACGTTTGCCTTTCAATATGACTGGGCTGATCAGTCCCAACGGGTCATACGGTTTTGCAATTTGTGCAAGTATTGTTCTTCTTGTTACCTTTTCTTCCGTAAATTTTGGTAATTTTATAGTTAACGTGTCTTCTTTTAAATTCCATATTAAACCTAACAGTTTAGTAGATTCTGTTCCACCTCTGTCACTTTCAGGTAGTTTTAATACTTCTTGCCATGCGTTCGACGTAAATTCTCGTACATTCATGTTTGCTTCTTCAAATATTCTTTTCAAAAATGTGTATTTGCTTTGAAGCTCTTCTGGGTCTTCAATTCCTATCAAAAGATTGTCAACGTATGTGTTTCTTTCTAACTCACGCACAACGGCGTCGCTATAATTCTCGTAGTGATGTTTTAGTACAATTGCTAAACACATAGTTGTTCGGTAAATTATGTACTTCGTCATTCCAAATTAGTTTTACTTCATACCTTCCTCCATTAAACTTCAAATTTTGTTTAAACTTTTCTAACCATATTTTATCTTCATCATTATTCGCATCTGCAAGACCGATTGTTTCTAAATTTGTTTGCCTCTCAACTAATTTATTTAATTCTAAGTCCGACGACTTAGGTTTTCTTAACTCCTTTGCTTCAAATTCAATATCATCTTCTTGCACTGAAGCCAACACAACGGAAGGCTTTGTCTTATTTGCTTCTTGCTTTTCTCTTGATTTCATTCTTCCCTCTCCCGAAAGAAATTTTCCTAAACTTGAGTCATTAATGAAAAATCCATTGGCTAATCTTTCAAGAACCGATACATGAAACGTGTCGTAATAATCATTTCCAATCAACACTTCAGGCTCTACGTTGTCTGGTTTCAGGTTTATTTTGTTTTCACTTAATTCCTTCAATTGCGCTTTTCGGTACTTGATAAACTTTAAGTCTCTCATAACCTTTTCGATTGCTCTTGCTTTAATTATTCTATCACAGTTTTTTCCTTTTACCCCAAATTCAACGATTCGGGACTCGTAGGTTCCTAGTTGCACTCCTCCTAATCCACTAATATTAAAATTTGCTTGTCCGGTCGCTACCAGTTCTAATTCTTCACCTAACTTCTTTGTAATGTAACTTCTTTCACTTCCAGGATCTAGGAAAACGATAACACGTTTTCGCAGATTAGGCTTTTGCGGATTATATATTGTTACCTCAATACATTTTAACAACGTAAAACTTTCGTCTGGCTTCTTAATAATTCCTTTTATTTTAGCTGATAACGAGTTTACTTCTTTTAGATCATTAACTTCTTTTTCATACATTGTTAATGTAACCTGTTCTGTTTTTGGAACCCTTTTTCCACACAATGCAACGTTGTGTTTCGGGCGTTTACATAAAAAGCATGGTAAATTATATCTTGGGCATTCTCTTGCGTTATGTCCTTTCTTCAAGCAAATATAACAAAGTGCCAACTCTTGAATCTGTTTCTTTCTATCTTCTATTGTTTTATATTTATCACAGTCAAGCGGAAAATGTTTACCTTGACATAATTGACATGGATATCTTGCGGGGCTTCGGCTGTTACTTGAACTTTCACCTCTTATAAACCTCTCTTTACCTCTTGTGTCTCGAGGCCATGGAGACCCTTTTTGATTTCTGCCATTTCTAGATTGACTTGTTGACGTGTTGCTCGATACACTTGAATACAATGAGGATCTACTAGATGAATCTTCAAATTCCCTTCGTGATCTATTTTTCCTATCTTGTCGCCTTTCTCTTTCGCGCTCACGCCCGGGTCTCAACGGACCTTCGTCACTAGCTCTCCAGGGTTTTCTTGAGTCCTTTGGTTGATATCTAATAGCAAAATTCATCGTGGGACTCAACGGTTCTCCATGATTTACTTTACTACTCTTCTTATCTACTTCTTTAACCTTTTTTCCTTTTCGGTAAATTTCATTAATCATTTGGCAATGCTCAACGGCTTTTGCATAACACTTACGGTACAATTCTGTAGTCCATGGTTCAGTACCTTCATTCTGCTTCAAGTCTAAATATTTGAGTAAAACTTTCTTTGACATCTTTTGTTCGAGCGCTAAAAATATTTGAGGCGATTTTAAGTCTTGATTGTAATGTTCAAGTTGTCTGCAAACCCTTTCGACTTCGACTTGATTCACTATATCATCCTCTATTGACCTAGACTCTGGAATACTAGACAATTTGTTATGTAGATCTCGAATTATTTTCTCATTTTTCCCGTATTTTGACTTCAAAAGATCTACCGCTAAATTATAATTTGCCTCTGAGAACGGTAAAAGTCCTTGTACAACTTTCTTCGGTTCTCCTCTTAATAATGAATCCAAATATGACATTTTTTGTATGGGGTCTAAGTCCTTGTCGTTGTGAATTGTCGCTTCATACAGTGGCCAAAAGTTTTCCCACTCATAACCATCAAACATTTTTAACTCCAATTTCGGTAATATAACACCTTTGCTTCTACTCGTTCCGCTTGTTTCATTACCAGTACCTAATATCTTGTCTAATTCATCGATAAACTCGCTGTACTTAATATGCCTTTTCTTAGCACGACGGCTAATTTGGTACGCTTCAGCCAAGTCAACGCTTGCTCTGAGTGTTTTGTCAAACTCTTGCTGTTCTTCTAACGTATACTCTCTTACCCTTTCCTCATATACCTGTCTACCATTCCTAATTTCTTGAATTTGTTCAAAAATATCTTCGTTTTTTGCTTTGAGGGATCTCATCAATATTTTGCATTCATGTCTTTCCTGTTCATTCGTCGGACGTGGCGGTATGATTGGTTCCGGTTCTTCTAAATAATCCTTTAAAATATCCATCGCCAGTAATAACGGATGAACAATAAACTCCGGAAACTCCATTTTTCTTCTCAGACTCTAATCACCTAATTTGACTTTTTCTCTCCCATAAAGTGAACGAAACTGGACACTTGAGTCTCAACTTTTTTACCAGATCTATCCGGATAACACCGATAGTTCTGCCAAATTTTCCCCAAAACCAATCCAAGGTCAAAAATTCGAATTTACCCGTTGATCGCAACGTATCACCTCTCAAACTCTTCGAAAATGTCGATATCAACGTATCGACTCTCAAATTTTTAAACCCGGCTGATATCAACGTATCAACTTCAAAAATACTTAAAAACTTTCAGAACGGTTGAGATTAACGTACCAACCACAAAATACTTGAAAACCGTTGATATCAACGTATCCACTACAAAAATTCTCGTAAAATTTCCAGAACCGTATCTAATCAAAAATTCTTCAACCAAGTTGATAACAACGTATCAACTTCAAAAATACTCGGAAATTTCTCAGAACAGTTGATATCAACGTATCAACCAAAAATAATTTTCCAGTATGTTAATCCTAACAGATTAACAATTCCCCTCTTTTTATTTTTAAACTTTAAACTTGCTACTTTGAAGACTGCACTTCTTTTGAGCGGTCGCCACTGTCGAAAATAGGGTTGTCTGTAATTGAGTTTGAATGTGTTGTTGTTGTTGTCGAAAATATATTTTAATTAACGCTGATCGATCTGTAAAGACAATTTCAAACAATCTTATTTCCGAACACTTCCGAACAAAAGCCACAACGGGCTATTCCCTAACTCCAACTCCTCTCAGGCCACAACGGACCTAAACCTGACAATGCCACAACGGGCCCAAAGTCACAACGGACTCGACTAGAGGCTGTTACTGTTTAAGGAGGATAGATGGAGTCCTCAAGGGCTAGATAATGTCCTAGTCTAACCCAGAACGATAAAGGGGCTTCTCTTAGGACTCGAGTACACCTATATCTTCTAAAAACTTATAATCAAAAAATTTATTTAAACAAATAAATATTTTATTTTCTTATTGAAAATGTTGAAGAAAAGTGGAATGAATGAATGAATAATGCGATCGTAAAGTCTGTTCTTTTATTCACCTCTAGGCTTGGCTTTGCTTGGCTCTCTACAAAATAAAAAATATTACAACAATGTTAAAAAAGGATGGGAAAAAACTTTCTGTCTTTGACAGAAAGGAGAATATCGCGGCTCAACGGCCGCTTTACATGGCCATTCTCTTCCTCGGAAAATCGGAAGAGAATGGCCATGCCATTCACGTGGACATCGCGGCCGTTGAGCCGCGACAAAAGTCTGCATCTGTCAATATTAAATTTAAAAAATTTTTTTATACTATAATTTGTTAAAGAAAACAGGCAAAATAAATTTAATAAAAACATATGCAGACTCTTAAAGGAAACAAAATTTTATTAAAGAAATCTTTATATTTAGATTCAAGCTTTGGTTATTTAATATTCAATTACCATCTATTTTTAATTTTTTCAGAATATTATATTCTCAAAATAATGTTTTTTGTAATACCTAGATAATAATTAAATAGTTTTTGCCTTCAAAAAATTATTTTTTATTTATAATTATCAAGTTTAAGCAGAAAGAATCTGTTTGTGAGGAAAAGAAAATTAATTTAACAAATTTTAATTACATATAATTATCGAACTACGAGGGAAAATAGATTATTAAGTTACTATTTTTGTTAAACTTAATCTTTAAAGCATTAAAGAAAATAATTTTGGAAAGTTTTTGCAAAATAAATGGTTGGTATGAAAATAAAAGTAATTTTACATGATAAATAGGGTCGGCGAAAAGATGCAAAATACAGTTTTGTATGTATGCCATGAAAGGACAGATACCGTAAATGCTGAAATAATACCTCTCTCTCAAATAATTACCCCGCCCTATTAAATACCCCCTCCAGCGGGAGGTATTTAAAATACACTAAGGTCTTATACCCCCTCCAGCGGGAGGTTTAAACAATGTATATTTTATACGGTTAGTTTACATTCATAGGTTAAAAATAAATCATAAAATAATGAACATAATAACTGACCAAAATACACTAAGGTCTTATTTTATTCGGTTAGTTTACATTCATAGGTTAAAAATAAATCATAAAATAATGAACATAATAACTGACCAAAATACACTAAGGTCTTATTTTATTCGGTTAGTTTACATTCATAGGTTAAAAATAAATCATAAAATAACGAACATAATAACTGACCAAAATACACTAAGGTCTTATTTTATTCGGTTAGTTTACATTCATAGGTTAAAAATAAATCATAAAATAATGAACATAATAACTGACCAAAATACACTAAGGTCTTATTTTATTCGGTTAGTTTACATTCATAGGTTAAAAATAAATCATAAAATAACGAACATAATAACTGACCAAAATACACTAAGGTCTTATTTTATTCGGTTAGTTTACATTCATAGGTTAAAAATAAATCATAAAATAACGAACATAATAACTGACCAAAATACACTAAGGTCTTATTTTATTCGGTTAGTTTACATTCATAGGTTAAAAATAAATCATAAAATAACGAACATAATAACTGACCAAAATACACTAAGGTCTTATTTTATTCGGTTAGTTTACATTCATAGGTTAAAAATAAATCATAAAATAACGAACATAATAACTGACCAAAATACACTAAGGTCTTATTTTATTCGGTTAGTTTACATTCATAGGTTAAAAATAAATCATAAAATAACGAACATAATAACTGACCAAAATACACTAAGGTCTTATTTTATTCGGTTAGTTTACATTCATAGGTTAAAAATAAATCATAAAATAACGAACATAATAACTGACCAAAATACACTAAGGTCTTATTTTATTCGGTTAGTTTACATTCATTCATAGGTTAAAAATAAATCATAAAATAATGAACATAATAACTGACCAAAATACACTAAGGTCTTATTTTATTCGGTTAGTTTACATTCATAGGTTAAAAATAAATCATAAAATAATGAACATAATAACTGACCAAAATACACTAAGGTCTTATTTTATTCGGTTAGTTTACATTCATTCATAGGTTAAAAATAAATCATAAAATAATGAACATAATAACTGACCAAAATACACTAAGGTCTTATTTTATTCGGTTAGTTTACATTCATAGGTTAAAAATAAATCATAAAATAATGAACATAATAACTGACCAAAATACACTAAGGTGTTATTTTATTCGGTTAGTTTACATTCATAGGTTAAAAATAAATCATAAAATAACGAACATAATAACTGACCAAAATACACTAAGGTCTTATTTTATTCGGTTAGTTTACATTCATAGGTTAAAAATAAATCATAAAATAACGAACATAATAACTGACCAAAATACACTAAGGTCTTATTTTATTCGGTTAGTTTACATTCATAGGTTAAAAATAAATCATAAAATAATGAACATAATAACTGACCAAAATACACTAAGGTCTTATTTTATTCGGTTAGTTTACATTCATAGGTTAAAAATAAATCATAAAATAACGAACATAATAACTGACCAAAATACACTAAGGTCTTATTTTATTCGGTTAGTTTACATTCATAGGTTAAAAATAAATCATAAAATAACGAACATAATAACTGAACAAATTACACTAAGGTCTTATTTTATTCGGTTAGTTTACATTCATAGGTTAAAAATAAATCATAAAATAATGAACATAATAACTGACCAAAATACACTAAGGTCTTATTTTATTCGGTTAGTTTACATTCATAGGTTAAAAATAAATCATAAAATAACGAACATAATAACTGACCAAAATACACTAAGGTCTTATTTTATTCGGTTAGTTTACATTCATAGGTTAAAAATAAATCATAAAATAACGAACATAATAACTGACCAAAATACACTAAGGTCTTATTTTATTCGGTTAGTTTACATTCATAGGTTAAAAATAAATCATAAAATAATGAACATAATAACTGACCAAAATACACTAAGGTCTTATATTATTCGGTTAGTTTACATTCATAGGTTAAAAATAAATCATAAAATAACGAACATAATAACTGACCAAAATACACTAAGGTCTTATTTTATTCGGTTAGTTTACATTCATAGGTTAAAAATAAATCATAAAATAATGAACATAATAACTGACCAAAATACACTAAGGTCTTATATTATTCGGTTAGTTTACATTCATAGGTTAAAAATAAATCATAAAATAACGAACATAATAACTGACCAAAATACACTAAGGTCTTATTTTATTCGGTTAGTTTACATTCATAGGTTAAAAATAAATCATAAAATAATGAACATAATAACTGACCAAAATACACTAAGGTCTTATTTTATTCGGTTAGTTTACATTCATAGGTTAAAAATAAATCATAAAATAACGAACATAATAACTGACCAAAATACACTAAGGTCTTATTTTATTCGGTTAGTTTACATTCATAGGTTAAAAATAAATCATAAAATAACGAACATAATAAATGACCAAAATACACTAAGGTCTTATTTTATTCGGTTAGTTTACATTCATAGGTTAAAAATAAATCATAAAATAATGAACATAATAACTGACCAAAATACACTAAGGTCTTATTTTATTCGGTTAGTTTACATTCATAGGTTAAAAATAAATCATAAAATAATGAACATAATAACTGACCAAAATACACTAAGGTCTTATTTTATTCGGTTAGTTTACATTCATAGGTTAAAAATAAATCATAAAATAATGAACATAATAACTGACCAAAATACACTAAGGTCTTATTTTATTCGGTTAGTTTACATTCATAGGTTAAAAATAAATCATAAAATAACGAACATAATAACTGACCAAAATACACTAAGGTCTTATTTTATTCGGTTAGTTTACATACATAGGTTAAAAATAAATCATAAAATAATGAACATAATAACTGACCAAAATACACTAAGGTCTTATTTTATTCGGTTAGTTTACATTCATAGGTTAAAAATAAATCATAAAATAACGAACATAATAACTGACCAAAATACACTAAGGTCTTATTTTATTCGGTTAGTTTACATTCATAGGTTAAAAATAAATCATAAAATAATGAACATAATAACTGACCAAAATACACTAAGGTCTTATTTTATTCGGTTAGTTTACATTCATAGGTTAAAAATAAATCATAAAATAACGAACATAATAACTGACCAAAATACACTAAGGTCTTATTTTATTCGGTTAGTTTACATTCATAGGTTAAAAATAAATCATAAAATAACGAACATAATAACTGAACAAATTACACTAAGGTCTTATTTTATTCGGTTAGTTTACATTCATAGGTTAAAAATAAATCATAAAATAATGAACATAATAACTGACCAAAATACACTAAGGTCTTATTTTATTCGGTTAGTTTACATTCATAGGTTAAAAATAAATCATAAAATAACGAACATAATAACTGACCAAAATACACTAAGGTCTTATTTTATTCGGTTAGTTTACATTCATAGGTTAAAAATAAATCATAAAATAACGAACATAATAACTGACCAAAATACACTAAGGTCTTATTTTATTCGGTTAGTTTACATTCATAGGTTAAAAATAAATCATAAAATAATGAACATAATAACTGACCAAAATACACTAAGGTCTTATATTATTCGGTTAGTTTACATTCATAGGTTAAAAATAAATCATAAAATAACGAACATAATAACTGACCAAAATACACTAAGGTCTTATTTTATTCGGTTAGTTTACATTCATAGGTTAAAAATAAATCATAAAATAATGAACATAATAACTGACCAAAATACACTAAGGTCTTATTTTATTCGGTTAGTTTACATTCATAGGTTAAAAATAAATCATAAAATAACGAACATAATAACTGACCAAAATACACTAAGGTCTTATTTTATTCGGTTAGTTTACATTCATAGGTTAAAAATAAATCATAAAATAACGAACATAATAACTGACCAAAATACACTAAGGTCTTATTTTATTCGGTTAGTTTACATTCATAGGTTAAAAATAAATCATAAAATAATGAACATAATAACTGACCAAAATACACTAAGGTCTTATTTTATTCGGTTAGTTTACATTCATAGGTTAAAAATAAATCATAAAATAACGAACATAATAACTGACCAAAATACACTAAGGTCTTATTTTATTCGGTTAGTTTACATACATAGGTTAAAAATAAATCATAAAATAATGAACATAATAACTGACCAAAATACACTAAGGTCTTATTTTATTCGGTTAGTTTACATTCATAGGTTAAAAATAAATCATAAAATAACGAACATAATAACTGACCAAAATACACTAAGGTCTTATTTTATTCGGTTAGTTTACATTCATAGGTTAAAAATAAATCATAAAATAATGAACATAATAACTGACCAAAATACACTAAGGTCTTATTTTATTCGGTTAGTTTACATTCATAGGTTAAAAATAAATCATAAAATAACGAACATAATAACTGACCAAAATACACTAAGGTCTTATTTTATTCGGTTAGTTTACATTCATAGGTTAAAAATAAATCATAAAATAACGAACATAATAACTGAACAAATTACACTAAGGTCTTATTTTATTCGGTTAGTTTACATTCATAGGTTAAAAATAAATCATAAAATAATGAACATAATAACTGACCAAAATACACTAAGGTCTTATTTTATTCGGTTAGTTTACATTCATAGGTTAAAAATAAATCATAAAATAACGAACATAATAACTGACCAAAATACACTAAGGTCTTATTTTATTCGGTTAGTTTACATTCATAGGTTAAAAATAAATCATAAAATAACGAACATAATAACTGACCAAAATACACTAAGGTCTTATTTTATTCGGTTAGTTTACATTCATAGGTTAAAAATAAATCATAAAATAATGAACATAATAACTGACCAAAATACACTAAGGTCTTATATTATTCGGTTAGTTTACATTCATAGGTTAAAAATAAATCATAAAATAACGAACATAATAACTGACCAAAATACACTAAGGTCTTATTTTATTCGGTTAGTTTACATTCATAGGTTAAAAATAAATCATAAAATAATGAACATAATAACTGACCAAAATACACTAAGGTCTTATTTTATTCGGTTAGTTTACATTCATAGGTTAAAAATAAATCATAAAATAACGAACATAATAACTGACCAAAATACACTAAGGTCTTATTTTATTCGGTTAGTTTACATTCATAGGTTAAAAATAAATCATAAAATAACGAACATAATAACTGACCAAAATACACTAAGGTCTTATTTTATTCGGTTAGTTTACATTCATAGGTTAAAAATAAATCATAAAATAATGAACATAATAACTGACCAAAATACACTAAGGTCTTATTTTATTCGGTTAGTTTACATTCATAGGTTAAAAATAAATCATAAAATAATGAACATAATAACTGACCAAAATACACTAAGGTCTTATTTTATTCGGTTAGTTTACATTCATAGGTTAAAAATAAATCATAAAATAATGAACATAATAACTGACCAAAATACACTAAGGTCTTATTTTATTCGGTTAGTTTACATTCATAGGTTAAAAATAAATCATAAAATAACGAACATAATAACTGACCAAAATACACTAAGGTCTTATTTTATTCGGTTAGTTTACATACATAGGTTAAAAATAAATCATAAAATAATGAACATAATAACTGACCAAAATACACTAAGGTCTTATTTTATTCGGTTAGTTTACATTCATAGGTTAAAAATAAATCATAAAATAATGAACATAATAACTGACCAAAATACACTAAGGTCTTATTTTATTCGGTTAGTTTACATTCATAGGTTAAAAATAAATCATAAAATAATGAACATAATAACTGACCAAAATACACTAAGGTCTTATTTTATTCGGTTAGTTTACATACATAGGTTAAAAATAAATCATAAAATAATGAACATAATAACTGACCAAAATACACTAAGGTCTTATTTTATTCGGTTAGTTTACATACATAGGTTAAAAATAAATCATAAAATAATGAACATAATAACTGACCAAAATACACTAAGGTCTTATTTTATTCGGTTAGTTTACATTCATAGGTTAAAAATAAATCATAAAATAATGAACATAATAACTGACCAAAATACACTAAGGTCTTATTTTATTCGGTTAGTTTACATTCATAGGTTAAAAATAAATCATAAAATAATGAACATAATAACTGACCAAAATACACTAAGGTCTTATTTTATTCGGTTAGTTTACATTCATAGGTTAAAAATAAATCATAAAATAATGAACATAATAACTGACCAAAATACACTAAGGTCTTATTTTATTCGGTTAGTTTACATTCATAGGTTAAAAATAAATCATAAAATAATGAACATAATAACTGACCAAAATACACTAAAATCTTATTTTATTCGGTTAGTTTACATTCATAGGTTAAAAATAAATCATAAAATAATGAACATAATAACTGACCAAAATACACTAAGGTCTTATTTTATTCGGTTAGTTTACATTCATAGGTTAAAAATAAATCATAAAATAATGAACATAATAACTGACCAAAATACACTAAGGTCTTATTTTATTCGGTTAGTTTACATTCATAGGTTAAAAATAAATCATAAAATAACGAACATAATAACTGACCAAAATACACTAAGGTCTTATTTTATTCGGTTAGTTTACATTCATAGGTTAAAAATAAATCATAAAATAACGAACATAATAACTGACCAAAATACACTAAGGTCTTATTTTATTCGGTTAGTTTACATTCATAGGTTAAAAATAAATCATAAAATAATGAACATAATAACTGACCAAAATACACTAAGGTCTTATTTTATTCGGTTAGTTTACATTCATAGGTTAAAAATAAATCATAAAATAATGAACATAATAACTGACCAAAATACACTAAGGTCTTATTTTATTCGGTTAGTTTACATTCATAGGTTAAAAATAAATCATAAAATAATGAACATAATAACTGACCAAAATACACTAAGGTCTTATTTTATTCGGTTAGTTTACATTCATAGGTTAAAAATAAATCATAAAATAACGAACATAATAACTGACCAAAATACACTAAGGTCTTATTTTATTCGGTTAGTTTACATTCATAGGTTAAAAATAAATCATAAAATAACGAACATAATAACTGACCAAAATACACTAAGGTCTTATTTTATTCGGTTAGTTTACATTCATAGGTTAAAAATAAATCATAAAATAATGAACATAATAACTGACCAAAATACACTAAGGTCTTATTTTATTCGGTTAGTTTACATTCATAGGTTAAAAATAAATCATAAAATAATGAACATAATAACTGACCAAAATACACTAAGGTCTTATTTTATTCGGTTAGTTTACATTCATAGGTTAAAAATAAATCATAAAATAATGAACATAATAACTGACCAAAATACACTAAGGTCTTATTTTATTCGGTTAGTTTACATTCATAGGTTAAAAATAAATCATAAAATAACGAACATAATAACTGACCAAAATACACTAAGGTCTTATTTTATTCGGTTAGTTTACATTCATAGGTTAAAAATAAATCATAAAATAACGAACATAATAACTGACCAAAATACACTAAGGTCTTATTTTATTCGGTTAGTTTACATTCATAGGTTAAAAATAAATCATAAAATAATGAACATAATAACTGACCAAAATACACTAAGGTCTTATTTTATTCGGTTAGTTTACATTCATAGGTTAAAAATAAATCATAAAATAACGAACATAATAACTGACCAAAATACACTAAGGTCTTATTTTATTCGGTTAGTTTACATTCATAGGTTAAAAATAAATCATAAAATAACGAACATAATAACTGAACAAAATACACTAAGGTCTTATTTTATTCGGTTAGTTTACATTCATAGGTTAAAAATAAATCATAAAATAATGAACATAATAACTGACCAAAATACACTAAGGTCTTATTTATTCGGTTAGTTTACATTCATAGGTTAAAAATAAATCATAAAATAATGAACATAATAACTGACCAAAATACACTAAGGTCTTATTTTATTCGGTTAGTTTACATTCATAGGTTAAAAATAAATCATAAAATAACGAACATAATAACTGACCAAAATACACTAAGGTCTTATTTTATTCGGTTAGTTTACATTCATAGGTTAAAAATAAATCATAAAATAACGAACATAATAACTGAACAAAATACACTAAGGTCTTATTTTATTCGGTTAGTTTACATTCATAGGTTAAAAATAAATCATAAAATAATGAACATAATAACTGACCAAAATACACTAAGGTCTTATTTATTCGGTTAGTTTACATTCATAGGTTAAAAATAAATCATAAAATAATGAACATAATAACTGACCAAAATACACTAAGGTCTTATTTTATTCGGTTAGTTTACATTCATAGGTTAAAAATAAATCATAAAATAACGAACATAATAACTGACCAAAATACACTAAGGTCTTATTTTATTCGGTTAGTTTACATTCATAGGTTAAAAATAAATCATAAAATAACGAACATAATAACTGAACAAAATACACTAAGGTCTTATTTTATTCGGTTAGTTTACATTCATAGGTTAAAAATAAATCATAAAATAATGAACATAATAACTGACCAAAATACACTAAGGTCTTATTTATTCGGTTAGTTTACATTCATAGGTTAAAAATAAATCATAAAATAATGAACATAATAACTGACCAAAATACACTAAGGTCTTATTTTATTCGGTTAGTTTACATTCATAGGTTAAAAATAAATCATAAAATAACGAACATAATAACTGACCAAAATACACTAAGGTCTTATTTTATTCGGTTAGTTTACATTCATAGGTTAAAAATAAATCATAAAATAACGAACATAATAACTGACCAAAATACACTAAGGTCTTATTTTATTCGGTTAGTTTACATTCATAGGTTAAAAATAAATCATAAAATAACGAACATAATAACTGACCAAAATACACTAAGGTCTTATTTTATTCGGTTAGTTTACATTCATAGGTTAAAAATAAATCATAAAATAATGAACATAATAACTGACCAAAATACACTAAGGTCTTATTTTATTCGGTTAGTTTACATTCATAGGTTAAAAATAAATCATAAAATAACGAACATAATAACTGACCAAAATACACTAAGGTCTTATTTTATTCGGTTAGTTTACATTCATAGGTTAAAAATAAATCATAAAATAATGAACATAATAACTGACCAAAATACACTAAGGTCTTATTTTATTCGGTTAGTTTACATTCATAGGTTAAAAATAAATCATAAAATAACGAACATAATAACTGACCAAAATACACTAAGGTCTTATTTTATTCGGTTAGTTTACATTCATAGGTTAAAAATAAATCATAAAATAACGAACATAATAACTGAACAAAATACACTAAGGTCTTATTTTATTCGGTTAGTTTACATTCATAGGTTAAAAATAAATCATAAAATAATGAACATAATAACTGACCAAAATACACTAAGGTCTTATTTATTCGGTTAGTTTACATTCATAGGTTAAAAATAAATCATAAAATAATGAACATAATAACTGACCAAAATACACTAAGGTCTTATTTTATTCGGTTAGTTTACATTCATAGGTTAAAAATAAATCATAAAATAACGAACATAATAACTGACCAAAATACACTAAGGTCTTATTTTATTCGGTTAGTTTACATTCATAGGTTAAAAATAAATCATAAAATAATGAACATAATAACTGACCAAAATACACTAAGGTCTTATTTTATTCGGTTAGTTTACATTCATAGGTTAAAAATAAATCATAAAATAACGAACATAATAACTGACCAAAATACACTAAGGTCTTATTTTATTCGGTTAGTTTACATTCATAGGTTAAAAATAAATCATAAAATAACGAACATAATAACTGAACAAAATACACTAAGGTCTTATTTTATTCGGTTAGTTTACATTCATAGGTTAAAAATAAATCATAAAATAATGAACATAATAACTGACCAAAATACACTAAGGTCTTATTTATTCGGTTAGTTTACATTCATAGGTTAAAAATAAATCATAAAATAATGAACATAATAACTGACCAAAATACACTAAGGTCTTATTTTATTCGGTTAGTTTACATTCATAGGTTAAAAATAAATCATAAAATAACGAACATAATAACTGACCAAAATACACTAAGGTCTTATTTTATTCGGTTAGTTTACATTCATAGGTTAAAAATAAATCATAAAATAACGAACATAATAACTGAACAAATTACACTAAGGTCTTATTTTATTCGGTTAGTTTACATTCATAGGTTAAAAATAAATCATAAAATAATGAACATAATAACTGACCAAAATACACTAAGGTCTTATTTTATTCGGTTAGTTTACATTCATAGGTTAAAAATAAATCATAAAATAATGAACATAATAACTGACCAAAATACACTAAGGTCTTATTTTATTCGGTTAGTTTACATTCATAGGTTAAAAATAAATCATAAAATAATGAACATAATAACTGACCAAAATACACTAAGGTCTTATTTTATTCGGTTAGTTTACATTCATAGGTTAAAAATAAATCATAAAATAATGAACATAATAACTGACCAAAATACACTAAGGTCTTATTTTATTCGGTTAGTTTACATTCATAGGTTAAAAATAAATCATAAAATAACGAACATAATAACTGACCAAAATACACTAAGGTCTTATTTTATTCGGTTAGTTTACACACATAGGTTAAAAATAAATCATAAAATAATGAACATAATAACTGACCAAAATACACTAAGGTCTTATTTTATTCGGTTAGTTTACATTCATAGGTTAAAAATAAATCATAAAATAATGAACATAATAACTGACCAAAATACACTAAGGTCTTATTTTATTCGGTTAGTTTACATTCATAGGTTAAAAATAAATCATAAAATAACGAACATAATAACTGAACAAAATACACTAAGGTCTTATTTTATTCGGTTAGTTTACATTCATAGGTTAAAAATAAATCATAAAATAACGAACATAATAACTGACCAAAATACACTAAGGTCTTATTTTATTCGGTTAGTTTACATTCATAGGTTAAAAATAAATCATAAAATAACGAACATAATAACTGACCAAAATACACTAAGGTCTTATTTTATTCGGTTAGTTTACATTCATAGGTTAAAAATAAATCATAAAATAACGAACATAATAACTGAACAAAATACACTAAGGTCTTATTTTATTCGGTTAGTTTACATTCATAGGTTAAAAATAAATCATAAAATAACGAACATAATAACTGACCAAAATACACTAAGGTCTTATTTTATTCGGTTAGTTTACATTCATAGGTTAAAAATAAATCATAAAATAACGAACATAATAACTGACCAAAATACACTAAGGTCTTATTTTATTCGGTTAGTTTACATTCATAGGTTAAAAATAAATCATAAAATAACGAACATAATAACTGAACAAAATACACTAAGGTCTTATTTTATTCGGTTAGTTTACATTCATAGGTTAAAAATAAATCATAAAATAACGAACATAATAACTGACCAAAATACACTAAGGTCTTATTTTATTCGGTTAGTTTACATTCATAGGTTAAAAATAAATCATAAAATAATGAACATAATAACTGAACAAAATACACTAAGGTCTTATTTTATTCGGTTAGTTTACATTCATAGGTTAAAAATAAATCATAAAATAATGAACATAATAACTGACCAAAATACACTAAGGTCTTATTTTATTCGGTTAGTTTGCATTCATAGGTTAAAAATAAATCATAAAATAACGAACATAATAACTGACCAAAATACACTAAGGTCTTATTTTATTCGGTTAGTTTACATTCATAGGTTAAAAATAAATCATAAAATAATGAACATAATAACTGACCAAAATACACTAAGGTCTTATTTATTCGGTTAGTTTACATTCATAGGTTAAAAATAAATCATAAAATAATGAACATAATAACTGACCAAAATACACTAAGGTCTTATTTTATTCGGTTAGTTTACATTCATAGGTTAAAAATAAATCATAAAATAATGAACATAATAACTGACCAAAATACACTAAGGTCTTATTTTATTCGGTTAGTTTACATTCATAGGTTAAAAATAAATCATAAAATAATGAACATAATAACTGACCAAAATACACTAAGGTCTTATTTTATTCGGTTAGTTTACATTCATAGGTTAAAAATAAATCATAAAATAATGAACATAATAACTGACCAAAATACACTAAGGTCTTATTTTATTCGGTTAGTTTACATTCATAGGTTAAAAATAAATCATAAAATAATGAACATAATAACTGACCAAAATACACTAAGGTCTTATTTTATTCGGTTAGTTTACATTCATAGGTTAAAAATAAATCATAAAATAACGAACATAATAACTGACCAAAATACACTAAGGTCTTATTTTATTCGGTTAGTTTACATTCATAGGTTAAAAATAAATCATAAAATAACGAACATAATAACTGACCAAAATACACTAAGGTCTTATTTTATTCGGTTAGTTTACATTCATAGGTTAAAAATAAATCATAAAATAATGAACATAATAACTGACCAAAATACACTAAGGTCTTATTTTATTCGGTTAGTTTACATTCATAGGTTAAAAATAAATCATAAAATAATGAACATAATAACTGACCAAAATACACTAAGGTCTTATTTTATTCGGTTAGTTTACATTCATAGGTTAAAAATAAATCATAAAATAATGAACATAATAACTGACCAAAATACACTAAGGTCTTATTTTATTCGGTTAGTTTACATTCATAGGTTAAAAATAAATCATAAAATAACGAACATAATAACTGACCAAAATACACTAAGGTCTTATTTTATTCGGTTAGTTTACATTCATAGGTTAAAAATAAATCATAAAATAACGAACATAATAACTGACCAAAATACACTAAGGTCTTATTTTATTCGGTTAGTTTACATTCATAGGTTAAAAATAAATCATAAAATAATGAACATAATAACTGACCAAAATACACTAAGGTCTTATTTTATTCGGTTAGTTTACATTCATAGGTTAAAAATAAATCATAAAATAACGAACATAATAACTGACCAAAATACACTAAGGTCTTATTTTATTCGGTTAGTTTACATTCATAGGTTAAAAATAAATCATAAAATAACGAACATAATAACTGACCAAAATACACTAAGGTCTTATTTTATTCGGTTAGTTTACATTCATAGGTTAAAAATAAATCATAAAATAATGAACATAATAACTGACCAAAATACACTAAGGTCTTATTTTATTCGGTTAGTTTACATTCATAGGTTAAAAATAAATCATAAAATAACGAACATAATAACTGAACAAAATACACTAAGGTCTTATTTTATTCGGTTAGTTTACATTCATAGGTTAAAAATAAATCATAAAATAATGAACATAATAACTGACCAAAATACACTAAGGTCTTATTTTATTCGGTTAGTTTACATTCATAGGTTAAAAATAAATCATAAAATAATGAACATAATAACTGACCAAAATACACTAAGGTCTTATTTTATTCGGTTAGTTTACATTCATAGGTTAAAAATAAATCATAAAATAACGAACATAATAACTGACCAAAATACACTAAGGTCTTATTTTATTCGGTTAGTTTACATACATAGGTTAAAAATAAATCATAAAATAATGAACATAATAACTGACCAAAATACACTAAGGTCTTATTTTATTCGGTTAGTTTACATTCATAGGTTAAAAATAAATCATAAAATAATGAACATAATAACTGACCAAAATACACTAAGGTCTTATTTTATTCGGTTAGTTTACATTCATAGGTTAAAAATAAATCATAAAATAATGAACATAATAACTGACCAAAATACACTAAGGTCTTATTTTATTCGGTTAGTTTACATTCATAGGTTAAAAATAAATCATAAAATAACGAACATAATAACTGACCAAAATACACTAAGGTCTTATTTTATTCGGTTAGTTTACATTCATAGGTTAAAAATAAATCATAAAATAACGAACATAATAACTGACCAAAATACACTAAGGTCTTATTTTATTCGGTTAGTTTACATTCATAGGTTAAAAATAAATCATAAAATAACGAACATAATAACTGACCAAAATACACTAAGGTCTTATTTTATTCGGTTAGTTATTCGGTTAAAAATAAATCATAAAATAACGAACATAATAACTTACCAAAATACACTAAGGTCTTATTTTATTCGGTTAGTTTACATTCATAGGTTAAAAATAAATCATAAAATAATGAACATAATAACTGACCAAAATACACTAAGGTCTTATTTTATTCGGTTAGTTTACATTCATAGGTTAAAAATAAATCATAAAATAACGAACATAATAACTGACCAAAATACACTAAGGTCTTATTTTATTCGGTTAGTTTACATTCATAGGTTAAAAATAAATCATAAAATAACGAACATAATAACTGACCAAAATACACTAAGGTCTTATTTTATTCGGTTAGTTTACATTCATAGGTTAAAAATAAATCATAAAATAATGAACATAATAACTGACCAAAATACACTAAGGTCTTATTTTATTCGGTTAGTTTACATTCATAGGTTAAAAATAAATCATAAAATAACGAACATAATAACTGACCAAAATACACTAAGGTCTTATTTTATTCGGTTAGTTTACATTCATAGGTTAAAAATAAATCATAAAATAATGAACATAATAACTGACCAAAATACACTAAGGTCTTATTTTATTCGGTTAGTTTACATTCATAGGTTAAAAATAAATCATAAAATAACGAACATAATAACTGACCAAAATACACTAAGGTCTTATTTTATTCGGTTAGTTTACATTCATAGGTTAAAAATAAATCATAAAATAACGAACATAATAACTGACCAAAATACACTAAGGTCTTATTTTATTCGGTTAGTTTACATTCATAGGTTAAAAATAAATCATAAAATAACGAACATAATAACTGACCAAAATACACTAAGGTCTTATTTTATTCGGTTAGTTATTCGGTTAAAAATAAATCATAAAATAACGAACATAATAACTTACCAAAATACACTAAGGTCTTATTTTATTCGGTTAGTTTACATTCATAGGTTAAAAATAAATCATAAAATAATGAACATAATAACTGACCAAAATACACTAAGGTCTTATTTTATTCGGTTAGTTTACATTCATAGGTTAAAAATAAATCATAAAATAATGAACATAATAACTGACCAAAATACACTAAGGTCTTATTTTATTCGGTTAGTTTACATTCATAGGTTAAAAATAAATCATAAAATAACGAACATAATAACTGAACAAAATACTCTAAGGTCTTATTTTATTCGGTTAGTTTACATTCATAGGTTAAAAATAAATCATAAAATAATGAACATAATAACTGACCAAAATACACTAAGGTCTTATTTTATTCGGTTAGTTTACATTCATAGGTTAAAAATAAATCATAAAATAATGAACATAATAACTGACCAAAATACACTAAGGTCTTATTTTATTCGGTTAGTTTACATTCATAGGTTAAAAATAAATCATAAAATAACGAACATAATAACTGAACAAAATACACTAAGGTCTTATTTTATTCGGTTAGTTTACATTCATAGGTTAAAAATAAATCATAAAATAACGAACATAATAACTGAACAAAATACACTAAGGTCTTATTTTATTCGGTTAGTTTACATTCATAGGTTAAAAATAAATCATAAAATAATGAACATAATAACTGACCAAAATACACTAAGGTCTTATTTTATTCGGTTAGTTTACATTCATAGGTTAAAAATAAATCATAAAATAATGAACATAATAACTGACCAAAATACACTAAGGTCTTATTTTATTCGGTTAGTTTACATTCATAGGTTAAAAATAAATCATAAAATAATGAACATAATAACTGACCAAAATACACTAAGGTCTTATTTTATTCGGTTAGTTTACATTCATAGGTTAAAAATAAATCATAAAATAACGAACATAATAACTGAACAAAATACACTAAGGTCTTATTTTATTCGGTTAGTTTACATTCATAGGTTAAAAATAAATCATAAAATAACGAACATAATAACTGAACAAAATACACTAAGGTCTTATTTTATTCGGTTAGTTTACATTCATAGGTTAAAAATAAATCATAAAATAATGAACATAATAACTGACCAAAATACACTAAGGTCTTATTTTATTCGGTTAGTTTACATTCATAGGTTAAAAATAAATCATAAAATAACGAACATAATAACTGAACAAAATACACTAAGGTCTTATTTTATTCGGTTAGTTTACATTCATAGGTTAAAAATAAATCATAAAATAACGAACATAATAACTGAACAAAATACACTAAGGTCTTATTTTATTCGGTTAGTTTACATTCATAGGTTAAAAATAAATCATAAAATAATGAACATAATAACTGACCAAAATACACTAAGGTCTTATTTTATTCGGTTAGTTTACATTCATAGGTTAAAAATAAATCATAAAATAATGAACATAATAACTGACCAAAATACACTAAGGTCTTATTTTATTCGGTTAGTTTACATTCATAGGTTAAAAATAAATCATAAAATAATGAACATAATAACTGACCAAAATACACTAAGGTCTTATTTTATTCGGTTAGTTTACATTCATAGGTTAAAAATAAATCATAAAATAACGAACATAATAACTGACCAAAATACACTAAGGTCTTATTTTATTCGGTTAGTTTACATTCATAGGTTAAAAATAAATCATAAAATAACGAACATAATAACTGACCAAAATACACTAAGGTCTTATTTTATTCGGTTAGTTTACATTCATAGGTTAAAAATAAATCATAAAATAATGAACATAATAACTGACCAAAATACACTAAGGTCTTATTTTATTCGGTTAGTTTACATTCATAGGTTAAAAATAAATCATAAAATAACGAACATAATAACTGACCAAAATACACTAAGGTCTTATTTTATTCGGTTAGTTTACATTCATAGGTTAAAAATAAATCATAAAATAATGAACATAATAACTGAACAAAATACACTAAGGTCTTATTTTATTCGGTTAGTTTACATTCATAGGTTAAAAATAAATCATAAAATAACGAACATAATAACTGACCAAAATACACTAAGGTCTTATTTTATTCGGTTAGTTTACATTCATAGGTTAAAAATAAATCATAAAATAACGAACATAATAACTGACCAAAATACACTAAGGTCTTATTTTATTCGGTTAGTTTACATTCATAGGTTAAAAATAAATCATAAAATAACGAACATAATAACTGACCAAAATACACTAAGGTCTTATTTTATTCGGTTAGTTTACATTCATAGGTATTCGGTTAGTTTACATTCATCTATTCCATATTTCCACTAAAATTGTTTTATTTTAAAATAAAAAATATTAATTTTTAACCTTTTCCTCAAGTTCTTTACTCAATTGAAAGTCATAAAGTTTGGGGTCTGGTTTAAATAATATATTTTCACGAAAATAGACCAGATTACAATCCTGAAAGATTACAATTATTAAAAAAAATTATAAAAATTACTAAAGATAGTATATGGTATTGCTTCCGTGGCAATCTATTCTCGAATTTTTCAATAAAATTGTTGAAATAAGAACTTGATTGTTGGAAAGGTAATAATTGGTCGAAATCAAGACATTTAAATATATCGAGTTGAACTTCAGACGGAAGAGAAACCACAAGAGATGTTTTTTCATCTTTATTAGTTGGAGATTTTGGAATTTCTTCGTGTTGTGTTTCGTCTATTAAAATTTCTTCTTCTTCTTCTTGATCATAAACGTCCAAAATAACTGGGTTGTTTGGCTTAATTATGAAATAATTATTAAAAGATCAAAAAAATGATTCAAAGCTCTCGGAATAGCAAAACCCAGGGATTACCAGTAGGTAATTGAGTCTCTCTCGGAAATTCGGGCTTAAAGATAATTTCGAACATTTTCCCCGAATTCAAATTGATCGATTCGGGTCAAAAATATTTTGTCAAAATATTTTGCATTTTTCAAAAATATAACTTTGCGATTTAGGGGTAGGGTCGAAAACGAAAAAAACTGGCACTAGGAAATCGACCCTGCTCTACACGATGGTATAAAAATAATTAAGAAATTTTTGGTGACAGTTTAATATGGTTCCTTGTTAAATTCGGCCTTAGCCCATTCCATTATTGACTCTCAAACCTCGAAAATATCAACAAAGAGTTTTTTCCTAATTTTTTCTGGAGAGCAACGAAACAGAAGATTACCAAAGCATCCCCATATTTTACAAAGATTAAATAAAATATAAAAAGACTTACACTCGTGTGCAAAAGTACTGATCCCTATACCTTGAATTTTGTAAAAGGAGAATTTTCTCAGTTTTTCTCTCGACTTTTTTTACATACTCCTCAGTCAAGTTGGGTTACATAGATATTCTACTTTTGCAAAATTGAAGGTAAGAGATCATTACTTTTGCACATGAGTGTATTCCACTCACAATTCCAACAGTTTTGGGGATTGATGAGGATGTTGATGGTTGGTTTGGATCATCAATTTCATCCTCAATTCTTTCAGTTCAAACAATATGATGACAATCAATTCCAGAAATAGGCGAAGGCTGTTGTTGTAAAGGCTGTGCTTTTGATGTTGTTGTTTGATGTTTTTTTGATGGCTTGTTGACGTTGTTTTGATTTGCTTGTTGATTTTCCAGTCTTTAAAACCTTTAAATATTAAGGAAATTTGATTTATAACGACGAATTGTGTACCTTTACTCACAAGGGAACATTGTTTTTGTAAGTACGAATTTGATATATTTTTTGGTACCATTCGATCGGTAAAGCCCGTTTCAGAGTAGCCGTTTCAGAGTTGGCCGTTTCAGAGTAGCCGATTCAGAGTAGCCGGTTCAGAGTACGTCTAAAAGTGGACGTTTCAGAGTACCTAGAATAAATTACCCCAAAAATCGAAATTTTCAGAAAATAATTGATTTATTTTTTTTGTTTTTTTACTTTTTACTTCTTTCATGTTGTTCTAGGGACCAGGAACACAACATTTGGCACAAACAACCAACAATTAGTCAAGGAAAAAAATTTTTTGATGAAAAAATTTGAAATCTTTAAAAAAATTTTTGATTTCGGCAGGACTGCAGTAAACCAACGTTTTTTAGATTTGGACAATTTATAAGTCCAAAATTAGTCTGCGGAAACAACTGGTCGGTATATAGGGCTAAAAATGGTCAAAAAACATGGGGACAAAGTTGATTTTTGAGGTCAAACAATCGAATATGCAAATGATAGCTCATTCGAAAGAGCTCGTCAGACTGAAGCGCTGAAGCTAATGACACCAAAATCAGCTCGATTGAATGATTTTTAACAAAGTTATGACCAACCGAAGTCAAGACTTCACACTAACAAATAAGACAGGAAAAACTCAAGAAAAGCCTAGAGTCAAGCCTAGGCTACTTTTTTAAATTTCTAGATCCAAAAAAAGAAGGAAAAACAAAAAAATTTCAAGAAAAAAGATTTTCCAGCCCCAAAAATTTATGTACTCTGAAACGTCCCGTTTTAGCCGTACTCTGAACCGGCTACTCTGAAACGGCCTACTCTGAATAGTCCCTACTCTGAAACGGCTACTCTGAATCGGCTACTCTGAAACGGCTACTCTGAAAGGTCCCCTACCCCCATTCGATAGACCCCCGACTTCCTACTGCCAAGTGATGCGGGTTTTCTTGCAAAATGACTTTGGGCCGGATTTATGCCCATTCAAAGTTTCAGTACATGGGAGTGTTTGAGTATAAAGGAAAGTGAGAAAAGAAGCGAATTTCTTTAATTAACTCTTTCTGCCTTCTTTGAATTTTTTTACAAAGAGGAAAGGGAATGCAAGAGACTTGAGGAAAAAAGAGGGAACAAAAACCGGCAGATTCCGGACCGGATCTGGGATTTTTTCCGGATTTTTCAAAAAAAATTTTTTTCATTAATCTGTGTTAAAATGTTGTAAGATGTGTGTCGTATCGAATGGTACCTAAAAATGTATCAAATTCGCACTAACAGAAAACAATGTTCCTTTGTCAGTTTGACATTTTGAAATGGGACTTTTTTGGGTCTTTTGTTCATAACGGCACAACGCCATAACTAGCTAGAAAATTTCTGGAAGTGTTTAATATCGGTAATCTTGAAGCAAGTTATGGCCGCCCGTCTTTTGGCCATGCGCCCTTTTAGACATGTGTTTTGGAAGCTGCTGTCACTCTTTTTTAAATATACTATTTTTCATTAGGTCTGTTTCCCAAATATTAATTAATATTATGCTACCTGATCACATTGATGTGGAGTTTCTGAAATAATACGACGACGATTTTCCATCAAGACTGAGCCTCCACATTGCCCTTTTTACCTAATTTGCAATAATACCAGGTCCTTCCATGTTTTTGTCCTTTATTTGGGTCTAATTTATACCCTTTGTAGCACAAGGTTTGTTTTTTCGCTCCACTTTTTGTTGATCTTCGAAATGAAACATTGGAAATCTAAAGTAAAATTTGTGTTTAATGTTCAAAAATTCAACATTTTAAGGAATGGAAATCAGAAAATAGATGGAAAGTCAGCGAATTATAGAGAATATGTTGGTTAAAATTGAGGTTTTATTTTAAATAATTTATTTTATATTTATATTTTGGTAGAATTAGGCGCTCGGTAGAAATATAGTTTAATTAAAAATAAGAAAAGAAATGAAAGTATCTATCTATTAGCAAACGAAATTTTTGATTAGTAAACTAAATTTTTGAATTTTCCTAATGAAAGTAAAAAAAATATATTTGGCAAAAATTTTTTGGAATTTCTTCCAAGTTTTTTGGTGGTTGAAGAGATAAAAGGGCTTTCCTACATATAGCTTTCCTACATTAAAAAAAGAATTTCCAGAAGATAAGGATAAGGATTTGATACTACAAAAAGATGTTTCCAAAGAAAGAATAATATTGAACCTGACAGACCCCCTTCTTTCTTCTCCAAGTTTTCCTTTATATTTTTCCTCCTTTTACTTGTTTTTGGCATGTAAATTAAATATTTTTTTAATTTTATAAAAAAAGGAATGTTTATAAAAAAATTTTTAAAAAAAATTCCTACAAAAAAAAGAAATTGTAGACAAAAATTAGAAAGGAAATTTGGATAGAAGAAAGGAAAAAGTATGACCATTCTGCGAAAATATAGGGGAAAAATTGGGGAGGAAAAAATGGGGTCTGTCCGGTTCAATATTACCCAAAATATTTTAATATAAAAATTATAAAATGATAAGGAAAGGAATATTTATTGAGATTATAATACATATTTAAAATTATATATAAAAAATAAATATATGAGTATAGCAAAATTAAAAAAAATAATAAATAGAAATACGTAGGTAGAGAAATAATAAAAAAATAAATGAGGTATAATGAGGTTAGCAAAATAAATAAATTAGGTTTAAAAAAATAGGTAGATTGAAGAAACAGGGAGGAATAGGTAAATTAAAATAAACGAGGTAATTAAAATAAATAAGCACTTTCAGTCCTATTTTTCTTTATGAAGTGCATATTGGGCAGTATTTTCCATTTTGCAGTTAATCAGTCAATAAGTTTGACAAAATGAAATGTTATGCAGTGGAAAATTTTTTATTTATTAATTTTTATTAATTAGGGAATTAGTAACCTTAGATTAGTCTTATTTTATTCGGTTAGTTTACATTCATAGGTTTAATGTTTTTGGTTAAATTTTTATTTATTTCTAAAATATTATTTTTAGTATTTTTTGATTTTTCTTTTTCTGATTATAAAAATAATCAACGAATTTTGGTTGAATCTACAGAAAATAATAAAAACGAGGATGGAAGTGTTAAAATAAATTTGTTGAGAATGGAAATCTATGAAGTTGAAGGTGAATACAAAATTGAAATTTTATACGAAATTGATTTTATACGAAATTGCTCTTTCCATGATGAGTGTGGTAGCTTTGACGAAACTACCCACAAAATAAAAAGAATATTTAATGGAAATAAAGGGAAAAAATTAATTTTGATTGAGGATTTAATTTGGGATTTTGTAATTCCAAAAATAATTATTTGCATGAACAGATTTAATGTTAGCACTGAGCTTGATAAAAAATGTAATATTAGTTTATATGTATTATTGTATTCATGTTCATGCTGTGGAAAAATTGTGGATGGGAGATGGAATTGAACCATCACGGAAAGGGCCCGAACCGAAAGCACAACCGACTGTGCCACCATCCAACCCATTGCTGGGTTATTTATTTTCATTTATGTTCTTTCTGCAAGTGCGGACACAACACTCCTTCCGCCTTGCGAAACCAAGCGTCCTCGCTTGTTGCTTGTCTTCAATAACTATCAACTGTTTTCGATTTTTGGGAGAGAGCACACAGAAACCCAGTTGTGGCATTTTTTTCTCATTTATTTTCTCTTCCCTCGCTGCGCATCATCGGCGTCTTACGCTTCTATCTAGCTGCTCACACAGAGTCTTACGCCTTTTTAATTTCTGCCCGCACACAGCACAGGACGATACTCACAGGGTCTTCTCCTTATTTCTCTTAACAGTGGACAGCATGTCAGATCATCACAGCATTTGACGGTTCGCTTGTTCCTCGGGCTATGCCCGGCGGGTCGTTGCACCATTATTGTATTCATGTTCATGCTGTGGAAAAATTGTGGATGGGAGATGGAATTGAACCATCACGGAAAGAGCCCGAACCGAAACACAACCGACTGTGCCACCATCCAACCCATTGCTGGGTTATTTATTTTCATTTATGTTCTTTCTGCAAGTGCGGACACAACACTCCTTCCGCCTTGCGAAACCAAGCGTCCTCGCTTGTTGCTTGTCTTCAATAACTATCAACTGTTTTCGAATTTTGGGAGAGAGCACACAGAAACCCATTTTGTGGCATTTTTTTTTCTAGCTGCTCACTCAGAGCCTTACGCTTCTCTCTAGCTGCTCACACAGAGTCTTACGCATCTAATTTCTGCCCGCACACAGCTCAGGCTATACTCACAGGGTCTTCTCCTTATTTCTCTAGACAGTTAAAGTATGTCAGATCATCACAGCATTTGACGGTTCGCTTGTTCCTCGGGCTATGCCCGGCGGGTCGTTGCACCATTATTGTATTCATGTTCATGCTGTGGAAAAATTCATTGGATGGGAGATGGAATAGAACCATCACGGAAAGGGCCCAAACCGAGAGCACAACCGATTGTGCCACCATCCAACCCATTGCTGGGTTATTTATTTTCATTTATGTTCTTTCTGCAAGTGCGGACACAACATGTATATTACTTTATTTTTATGATTTTGAAACTTTTACATTCTGTAAGTCTGTAAGCAATAACTGCAAGAAGGTCGCAGGATCAACGCCTGCCCGAGATTAAACTTTTACCTTGCTCTTACTATTCTAATTTATATCCAGAATTTTTACAAACGTTCGAGGCGGGTACGGGGTTTCAATTTTCCGAGTTTGAAGAGGTAAAAATTATACAAAAATTTTCAAATAAAAACTAAAGTTCCTTCAATAATTCTAACCAGACCTGGTCATGGATACGGATAATATCCAGATACCCGCGGATATCCGTCGATACGGACGGATATCCGCGGATGACGGACGTCTCATTTAGGGACATTATAAGTCTTCGGGGGCTTTATCTCTTGAAACCCGATAATTATATCGGGTTTCATTTAGGGACATTATAAGTCTTCGGGGGCTTTATCTCTTGAAACCCGATAATTATATCGGGTTTCATTTAGGGACATTATAAGTCTTCGGGGGCTTTATCTCTTGAAACCACAATAAAAATGATCAGAACCTTCCAAAATAACCCAAAAACGATAACTTATTTAAGTTCTCGGCCTTTATCTCCATGAAATATTTTGACGGAGAATTTTAAGTTGAGGTATGTTCAGTTGTGAAGAACACTGAGGAATCTAATTAAAAATAAAAATCCAACAGTTAAGATTTTACCAGTTCAATTCCTGCAGAATTAATTTAAAACAAGTTTATTGTTGTTAAGTGTATACCGTATTTTTTGAAATAGAGCCCGACGTTGAATTAGAGCCCCACGCCGAAATAGAGCCCCACTTTGGAGGATAGTTTAAAAATAGAGCACATGGGGCTCTATTTCAAAAAATACGGTATCTTAAATTTTTCCTTAGGCTAATTTGAAAGCCCTTGAAATTGCCACAAAACACCTCTTGGTCTTACATATGTAAAAAAAATTTGTTAGGAGAAAAGTAAATATTTTAACAGTTTGCATAGACTATGATTGATGTCACCCGCTTTTTTAATCAACAGTACTGACTATTTACAAAATGTATATAGAAAAACTTTTAAATAAAGTATCACATGAGAAATTTTAATGTTCTTGCAATGTTTTTTTAAATATTAGGAAGAGAATCCTCTGAAAAAACTTCTCCCTGTAGCTCTAGAATCATTTATATTTTTAGTCAAGCTTCTTAATATAATTTATTCAATTAAATTAAATAACGCACTTTATCCTAAATAATTCATCTTATGAAAGGACTGAATAATTTTTATAAGTTCTGGTAAACTTGTTAATATGAATTTTTAAAATATATTTACTAATAATTTTTAAATCTTGATGTCAATTCTGACTCGATTTTTTACCCTTAAAAAGGAATTTGACCCTCCTCAGGTTCTCCGCAGGCATTTCCTATGAAAGAGAGTGATACCATCCGACTTAGATACTCGAGACTAATCGAAGAATAATTAAATCAAAAAGCATTTGAAACAGCCGCAGGTCAAAATCAGCCAATTCGTTAGATTTAACATTTAATTAGCCTCAGAGATAAGAGTTGCTTGGACTCTAAATCGTATAAATTTCCAAAAAATTTTCGGACTTTTCCGTTATACTTTTGAAGAAATATAAATAATAATAATTTGATAATAGTAATAATTTATAAATCTTCTAGACGATCATAAATAATAAAATGTTTACATCACTCGTCCCAAATTTTACCTGTTATTCAATTTCTCTTGTTATTCCATCTGAATCCAAATAAAATTCATAACTTCCATCATTAATTACAGGACTAATTGAGGTATAATATGTCTCATTCGGATATTTATTTTGAAATTCTTCGGCTGGGGTTATACCTTGAAGAGGGAAGGTAAAGGATAGAGATACAACATTCATTTGACCATCTTCAAGATCATTTGCCTCTGTTTTTGATATATTTATTATTATGTGATGTCTCAAGCCTTCCAATACTTTTTTTACTAAATCAGAAATTTTCTTAAACATATTGAACACACATCTTTCCTCGTTTGCTTTTTTAATTTTAACATAGAATTGAAGCCATCCTATTTCATAATCTCTCCAAACAACAATAAAATAATTGCCTGGATTTTCAAATTTTAAACAAATTTCAATGTGAGAATATTCTATTTTCTCTTCATGTTTTTTGCCTTTTAATGAAGTTGCCTCAATTAAATTAGCTTTGCTAAAATGTTCTTTTTTAAAATCTTTCTAGGCCCTTCCGGATTTAAAAAACAAATTAATCTTGTTAATTTATTAATGTATAAATCTGTATATAAAATTGTTTTTATTCCGTTTATATCCATTTCTAAACCAAAAGGGCTAGCAGCTTTTGATATTTCCTCATATGAAAGTTTATTTAATACCAAATCGATTTGTGTAAAGAATATCGATGACAATGTCATTAATCTCTAAATATTAAAATATAGTTGGACATCGAATTAAATCCACGAAAAAGACGAAAAACGGTATGAAAATTTTATGAAGCTCTGATTTCGACATCATAATCTTTTCCCTCCAATGCCAATTGGACCCTGTATTCAGAATACCAACCAGGCGGATTGCATTTGCAGCTTAGATATTTGCGGTCCCGACACTTGCGGCTCGCCCCTATTTTGACACTTGCGGTCCCGATACTTGCTGCTATGAAATTTGCGGCGCAGACATTTGCGGCTATCAACTTGAGGCCCAGACATTGCGGGTTTGACATTTGAGGCTCCTCCCAAAATGTGACACTTGCGGTCCCGACATTTGCGTCCATGATTAAGAAATTAAGTAAATTAAAATATTATTAAATAGTAGAATTAAAGTAGTATAAAGTCTACATGAGAAATACGTCATTTAATATTTTTGCTTTTTGAATTTATTTTCAGATTGATGAATATTTTCAATGTAAAGCATATAGCTATTTAATTCCTAAGGCTGTGCAGTAGGCGGCGTGGTGTAATGGCTAACACATCAGTCCGGTCTACTGAAGATGCTGGTTCGCTCCCAGCCGCCGAATAACCTTTTGCACTAGCTGAAGGAGAGAACCTTTTGCACTAGCTTTTTTTACGACCTAAAAATCTGACCTGAAGGTAAAAATAACTGACCTGAAGGTAAAAGTGGCCGAGGCATAGCTTAAAAAAATCCCTACTTATGAGAGGGGAAAGAAGGAAAAGAAAAAAAGGTGCGGACAAACTTTTGCGTACGTGAGGAAATATAAACGCATAGTACCGAAACTAGTATGTACACTTTTACCTTATTATCCGGTTCAATACCATTTTTAAATCCTTTTAAGCAAATATCTATTCTCCATATATGAAAATCCGAGAATAAATCCTCAATCAAAATTAATTTCTTCCCTTTATTTCCTTTAATTATCCTTTTAATTTTGTGTGTAGTTTCGTCAGGGCGAACATACTCGCAGTTATCATTTAAATAAATAAAATCGTTTTCATTTTTTTCGTCAATTTCATATAAAATTTCAATTTTGTATCGGTTAATTCGTTCATCAACTTTATTAACTTCCATTCTCAACAAATTTATTTTAACACTTCCATCCTCATTTTTATTATTTTCTGTAGATTCAACCAAAATTCGTTGATTATTTTTAATATAATCAGAAAAAGAATAATCAAAAAATATTAAAAATAATATTTTAGAAATAAATAAAAATTTAATTAAAAACATTTTTTAAAATTTATTTTATATGGTAAATTCCTTCGTGTTTTATACAAAATTGTGAAGCAAAAATGCTTTCTTAATTGTACTTTAAGGGCAATATATTAAATAATGATAAATAAATATCTTATTTCTTAATAAGAATCTTCCGACAAAATATATTCATTTATCCACTAACATACATGAGAAAGAATTTCTTATTAATTTTGTCGGAATCCCTTTAAAATTATTAAGAAATAAATATTTGTTTACCTAAATTTTAATAATGCACTTAAAGTACAATTACAAAATAATTTTCTTGGCTCAATGATCGAGATAAGAGAGTATGATCGCTTAATCGTCCATCGTTCTCCTTCCGTTCCTTAACTAGGCGTGAAACTTTGGTCTGCGCAGTTGAGCCACAAATTATTTTTGTAATTTCTCTTTTTTAATCTAGTAGTTTTTAAAATTATTTATTAATACTCTCATTCCGATAGGAATTCTTTCAGATAGCCAAATAAAACTCAAGTCAAATTTTAGAAGGAAATATCCCATGAATTTGTTGCTAAAATTGTTCCATTTAATGGTGGAAGTTATTATCTTATTGTTGAGCTCCCTAGAAAATGAGATTAAATAGAATATTAATTTCCATAATAGACGTCGGTTGTTATAATGCCGAGGATATATGTATCCTGGAGAGACATTACTTAAATTTTATAGAATGGTCCTTTGACCAACATTTTCCGTTGAGCAACATTTCTTATTGTTGCAGAAATTTTTAACTGACGTGGCTGCATGGATAACTAAAAAATAGCAAGTCTTTAGACAATTTTTAATAATATTTTAATTATACTAAAATTGTTCCATTTAATGGTAATTTCCATAATAGACGTTTTTCTGTTTATTTGAATAAAATATTCTAATATTTTAAATAAAAATTAAAAGATATTGAGAGCCGTGCCCTTAATGCGTAAAACAAATAACAACAAATCCTTATATTTTTATTTAAAGTCCCTAAAGTATAATTAAAAATATTTTTAAAAATTGGCTAGAGACTTGCTATTTTTTAGTTATGCATGCAGATGTGTACTTTTCTTCAAGTATTATTTATTATTAAAGAATTCTTTTCTGTTTATTTGAATTTTAAATTGTTGCCTTCCAACTAATTATTAGAAAATTTTTTATAATTTTAAAGCAAACAAAACATTTGTCGTTTGAAAATTCTAATAAAATATTCTAATATTCATAATTATAAAATACTTTTTATTTATTAAGTTAAAATTAAACAAGGAATGAAAAATGACATTTGTATAATTAATTTAAAAGTACATATACTTATATGAATTATAAAAAGTTTTTAAATAAAAATTTAGAAAATTTTTATAACAAGGTTAATAAAGGAATGGATTTGTATTTTTTTCATCATAATGATTATGAGAGACTTTACAATTGTAGTATTTACAATATCGACCAAATCCCTTTAGAAAAACGCCAACATAAAATACTTGGAATTTTCGTCATTAGTTTGTCTACAATATATGAGGTAAGTTTAGGAGAAATATTAAATTTAAAATTATAAAAGTGTTAGGGTATTAATAAAACTCTGGAAATTAAAAGATACAGATAAATCGAGGTGTTTTTGTTTCTGTTCCGAATATATAAGAAAAATATTTAAGAACCGACAACTCTAGTATTCACCTTTTAAAGTGGAGTAATTAAAATTTTTCACAATATTTTTTAATTCACATTCTTTAAATGGGTTTTAAGTGTATTGTAAAGCATATAGCTAGGTATTTAATTCCTAAGGCTGTGCAGTAAGCGGCGTGGTGTAATGGCTAACACATCAGTGTCCGGTCCACTGAAGATGCTGGTTCGCACCCAGTCGCCGAATAACCTTTTGCACTAACTAAAGGAGAGAAATATGTAGCTATAGCCCAGCTGTTTTACTATAATATATTTAAAATTAATTTTTAAATTTATTTAAGATTTTTCCCACCCCACGAGGATATATATAATTCGGCATCCATTTGAAGATTAAATTATTAAATATCTAGATACTCTATCTTCCTTGTATGTTTTCAATTTGGAAGCGAATGGCAAACAGTCATTGTTACAAAATTATGTTCGCTATTGGAGTTATTGATATGGCTACTATTTTAGCTGCCGGATTTTTCACTGGATATTTGGGATATTTCGGATATGTTTTTTGTTCTTCTCCAAAATTTATTTATTTTGTTGGGGCCTATGCAGCTTGTATATATTTTTAATAATTTACTGATATTTAATTTTTAGGTTGCTGGTCTGCTGAATCTACAATGGAAGTAATTTTAGCTATAAATCGTTGCTTTGAACTACTGTCTTCTGAATTGGCTAGAAAAATTTTTGGCGGTTGAAAAATAATTTTAAGAAATTTATAAATCTTTTTCCCTTTATTTTTGTTAACAGGTAAAAAATTGCTTCTCTGGCTTGGACTTCCAATACTATACGGTCTATCTGTAATACTTTGGTCAAAACCAGTTATATTCAGCGGCATCTATTTTAGCTGGTTCCTCAATCCGCACATTGGATATATTGATGGTGTTAATCAAGTATTTGTTTGAATATTTGTCTAAAATATTTAATTTGTTAAAAGGAATATGAGAACCCCCTTACTGCAGTTCACAATACATTAATTATTTTCTTTCTGTTAATTACCTACTTAACATTCTTTATAATTTTTGTAATAAAATCCAAACTAGCAGGATTTGAATCAAGTCAACAAAGCTACTCGGAAATAATGGTTCTTTATAATGGAAATAATGGACACTTGCAGACGAGACATTTGCATACCCGATATATGCAGACGACATTTGATACCCGACTTACAGACCGACTTTTGCAGACCGATACAGATATTAATCTTTGAAAAATTATTTTTTAATTAAAAAAAATTAAAGACTTAAAAAATCAAAAAACTTTTTATAATAATATATAGTTAAAATGGTCAACGTAAACCTATGGGGAAAACCCCGCGCTTCGCGCGGGGTTTTGCGGCTTGACTCTATCGCGGGGAGTCAACGGTCGCTTGCCTCGCGGGGAGTCAACGGTCACCTACTCCTTTTTACCGATTCTCAGCCTTGAATGCCGACCTACAGCAACACAAAACAGTTAAACAAGCGAAAGTTAAGTTGTTCATACTAGTTTTGTTTACATTTACATCTAGTAAGCAAAGCAAGAGAAAATATTATTTTTCACATTTTAACTCAAAAATTTTATAAAAAAAGAAGAGAGCGAGATGGGTCTAATCTGCAAAAGTCGGATCTGCAAATGTCTGGTCTGAAATGTCAGTAGTAACCACCTTACAAATGTCTCTTTAACAAGAGACATTTGTAAGCCAGTGCCTATGGGGCGGTTTAAACCTTTTGAAGGTGCCGCCATCCTCATCCTTTGGAAGGGGTTTGTGGTTAATAAATCATGTCATTGGATGATTAATTGATAGGTTGTGGTGACAACCTCTGCCTTTGGGAGGGTTGCGGTTAGTAATTAATCATAATTTGACATGATCAGGTAATGGTCTAAAGGTACTGGGTTTGAATCAACTGCACTTCAAGGAGAGACATTTGGTATTCAAATAAATTTTTGAAATTAGGCGGAACACTAAGGTCTTATTTTATTCGGTTAGTTTACATTCATAGGTTAAAAATAAATCATAAAATAATGAACATAATAACTGACCAAAATAGTTTACATTTTTTTTTACATTTTTTTTTTACATCATAAAATAATGAACATAATAACTGACCAAAATACACTAAGGTCTTATTTTATTCGGTTAGTTTACATTCATAGGTTAAAAATAAATCATAAAATAACGAACATAATAACTGACCAAAATACACTAAGGTCTTATTTTATTCGGTTAGTTTACATTCATAGGTTAAAAATAAATCATAAAATAACGAACATAATAACTGACCAAAATACACTAAGGTCTTATTTTATTCGGTTAGTTTACATTCATAGGTTAAAAATAAATCATAAAATAACGAACATAATAACTGACCAAAATACACTAAGGTCTTATTTTATTCGGTTAGTTTACATTCATAGGTTAGAAATAAATCATAAAATAATGAACATAATAACTGACCAAAATACACTAAGGTCTTATTTTATTCGGTTAGTTTACATTCATAGGTTAAAAATAAATCATAAAATAACGAACATAATAACTGACCAAAATACACTAAGGTCTTATTTTATTCGGTTAGTTTACATTCATAGGTTAAAAATAAATCATAAAATAACGAACATAATAACTGACCAAAATACACTAAGGTCTTATTTTATTCGGTTAGTTTACATTCATAGGTTAAAAATAAATCATAAAATAACGAACATAATAACTGACCAAAATACACTAAGGTCTTATTTTATTCGGTTAGTTTACATTCATAGGTTAAAAATAAATCATAAAATAACGAACATAATAACTGACCAAAATACACTAAGGTCTTATTTTATTCGGTTAGTTTACATTCATAGGTTAAAAATAAATCATAAAATAATGAACATAATAACTGACCAAAATACACTAAGGTCTTATTTTATTCGGTTAGTTTACATTCATAGGTTAAAAATAAATCATAAAATAATGAACATAATAACTGACCAAAATACACTAAGGTCTTATTTTATTCGGTTAGTTTACATTCATAGGTTAAAAATAAATCATAAAATAATGAACATAATAACTGACCAAAATACACTAAGGTCTTATTTTATTCGGTTAGTTTACATTCATAGGTTAAAAATAAATCATAAAATAACGAACATAATAACTGACCAAAATACACTAAGGTCTTATTTTATTCGGTTAGTTTACATTCATAGGTTAAAAATAAATCATAAAATAACGAACATAATAACTGACCAAAATACACTAAGGTCTTATTTTATTCGGTTAGTTTACATTCATAGGTTAAAAATAAATCATAAAATAACGAACATAATAACTGACCAAAATACACTAAGGTCTTATTTTATTCGGTTAGTTTACATTCATAGGTTAAAAATAAATCATAAAATAACGAACATAATAACTGACCAAAATACACTAAGGTCTTATTTTATTCGGTTAGTTTACATTCATAGGTTAAAAATAAATCATAAAATAACGAACATAATAACTGACCAAAATACACTAAGGTCTTATTTTATTCGGTTAGTTTACATTCATAGGTTAAAAATAAATCATAAAATAATGAACATAATAACTGACCAAAATACACTAAGGTCTTATTTTATTCGGTTAGTTTACATTCATAGGTTAAAAATAAATCATAAAATAATGAACATAATAACTGACCAAAATACACTAAGGTCTTATTTTATTCGGTTAGTTTACATTCATAGGTTAAAAATAAATCATAAAATAATGAACATAATAACTGACCAAAATACACTAAGGTCTTATTTTATTCGGTTAGTTTACATTCATAGGTTAAAAATAAATCATAAAATAACGAACATAATAACTGACCAAAATACACTAAGGTCTTATTTTATTCGGTTAGTTTACATTCATAGGTTAAAAATAAATCATAAAATAACGAACATAATAACTGACCAAAATACACTAAGGTCTTATTTTATTCGGTTAGTTTACATTCATAGGTTAAAAATAAATCATAAAATAACGAACATAATAACTGACCAAAATACACTAAGGTCTTATTTTATTCGGTTAGTTTACATTCATAGGTTAAAAATAAATCATAAAATAATGAACATAATAACTGACCAAAATACACTAAGGTCTTATTTTATTCGGTTAGTTTACTTTCATAGGTTAAAAATAAATCATAAAATAATGAACATAATAACTGACCAAAATACACTAAGGTCTTATTTTATTCGGTTAGTTTACTTTCATAGGTTAAAAATAAATCATAAAATAATGAACATAATAACTGACCAAAATACACTAAGGTCTTATTTTATTCGGTTAGTTTACATTCATAGGTTAAAAATAAATCATAAAATAATGAACATAATAACTGACCAAAATACACTAAGGTCTTATTTTATTCGGTTAGTTTACTTTCATAGGTTAAAAATAAATCATAAAATAATGAACATAATAACTGACCAAAATACACTAAGGTCTTATTTTATTCGGTTAGTTTACTTTCATAGGTTAAAAATAAATCATAAAATAATGAACATAATAACTGACCAAAATACACTAAGGTCTTATTTTATTCGGTTAGTTTACTTTCATAGGTTAAAAATAAATCATAAAATAATGAACATAATAACTGACCAAAATACACTAAGGTCTTATTTTATTCGGTTAGTTTACTTTCATAGGTTAAAAATAAATCATAAAATAATGAACATAATAACTGACCAAAATACACTAAGGTCTTATTTTATTCGGTTAGTTTACATTCATAGGTTAAAAATAAATCATAAAATAATGAACATAATAACTGACCAAAATACACTAAGGTCTTATTTTATTCGGTTAGTTTACTTTCATAGGTTAAAAATAAATCATAAAATAATGAACATAATAACTGACCAAAATACACTAAGGTCTTATTTTATTCGGTTAGTTTACTTTCATAGGTTAAAAATAAATCATAAAATAATGAACATAATAACTGACCAAAATACACTAAGGTCTTATTTTATTCGGTTAGTTTACTTTCATAGGTTAAAAATAAATCATAAAATAATGAACATAATAACTGACCAAAATACACTAAGGTCTTATTTTATTCGGTTAGTTTACTTTCATAGGTTAAAAATAAATCATAAAATAATGAACATAATAACTGACCAAAATACACTAAGGTCTTATTTTATTCGGTTAGTTTACATTCATAGGTTAAAAATAAATCATAAAATAATGAACATAATAACTGACCAAAATACACTAAGGTCTTATTTTATTCGGTTAGTTTACTTTCATAGGTTAAAAATAAATCATAAAATAATGAACATAATAACTGACCAAAATACACTAAGGTCTTATTTTATTCGGTTAGTTTACTTTCATAGGTTAAAAATAAATCATAAAATAATGAACATAATAACTGACCAAAATACACTAAGGTCTTATTTTATTCGGTTAGTTTACATTCATAGGTTAAAAATAAATCATAAAATAATGAACATAATAACTGACCAAAATACACTAAGGTCTTATTTTATTCGGTTAGTTTACTTTCATAGGTTAAAAATAAATCATAAAATAATGAACATAATAACTGACCAAAATACACTAAGGTCTTATTTTATTCGGTTAGTTTACTTTCATAGGTTAAAAATAAATCATAAAATAATGAACATAATAACTGACCAAAATACACTAAGGTCTTATTTTATTCGGTTAGTTTACTTTCATAGGTTAAAAATAAATCATAAAATAATGAACATAATAACTGACCAAAATACACTAAGGTCTTATTTTATTCGGTTAGTTTACATTCATAGGTTAAAAATAAATCATAAAATAATGAACATAATAACTGACCAAAATACACTAAGGTCTTATTTTATTCGGTTAGTTTACTTTCATAGGTTAAAAATAAATCATAAAATAATGAACATAATAACTGACCAAAATACACTAAGGTCTTATTTTATTCGGTTAGTTTACTTTCATAGGTTAAAAATAAATCATAAAATAATGAACATAATAACTGACCAAAATACACTAAGGTCTTATTTTATTCGGTTAGTTTACTTTCATAGGTTAAAAATAAATCATAAAATAATGAACATAATAACTGACCAAAATACACTAAGGTCTTATTTTATTCGGTTAGTTTACATTCATAGGTTAAAAATAAATCATAAAATAATGAACATAATAACTGACCAAAATACACTAAGGTCTTATTTTATTCGGTTAGTTTACTTTCATAGGTTAAAAATAAATCATAAAATAATGAACATAATAACTGACCAAAATACACTAAGGTCTTATTTTATTCGGTTAGTTTACTTTCATAGGTTAAAAATAAATCATAAAATAATGAACATAATAACTGACCAAAATACACTAAGGTCTTATTTTATTCGGTTAGTTTACATTCATAGGTTAAAAATAAATCATAAAATAATGAACATAATAACTGACCAAAATACACTAAGGTCTTATTTTATTCGGTTAGTTTACTTTCATAGGTTAAAAATAAATCATAAAATAATGAACATAATAACTGACCAAAATACACTAAGGTCTTATTTTATTCGGTTAGTTTACTTTCATAGGTTAAAAATAAATCATAAAATAATGAACATAATAACTGACCAAAATACACTAAGGTCTTATTTTATTCGGTTAGTTTACTTTCATAGGTTAAAAATAAATCATAAAATAATGAACATAATAACTGACCAAAATACACTAAGGTCTTATTTTATTCGGTTAGTTTACTTTCATAGGTTAAAAATAAATCATAAAATAATGAACATAATAACTGACCAAAATACACTAAGGTCTTATTTTATTCGGTTAGTTTACTTTCATAGGTTAAAAATAAATCATAAAATAATGAACATAATAACTGACCAAAATACACTAAGGTCTTATTTTATTCGGTTAGTTTACATTCATAGGTTAAAAATAAATCATAAAATAATGAACATAATAACTGACCAAAATACACTAAGGTCTTATTTTATTCGGTTAGTTTACTTTCATAGGTTAAAAATAAATCATAAAATAATGAACATAATAACTGACCAAAATACACTAAGGTCTTATTTTATTCGGTTAGTTTACTTTCATAGGTTAAAAATAAATCATAAAATAATGAACATAATAACTGACCAAAATACACTAAGGTCTTATTTTATTCGGTTAGTTTACTTTCATAGGTTAAAAATAAATCATAAAATAATGAACATAATAACTGACCAAAATACACTAAGGTCTTATTTTATTCGGTTAGTTTACTTTCATAGGTTAAAAATAAATCATAAAATAATGAACATAATAACTGACCAAAATACACTAAGGTCTTATTTTATTCGGTTAGTTTACATTCATAGGTTAAAAATAAATCATAAAATAATGAACATAATAACTGACCAAAATACACTAAGGTCTTATTTTATCGGTTAGTTTACATTCATAGGTTAAAAATAAATCATAAAATAACGAACATAATAACTGACCAAAATACACTAAGGTCTTATTTTATTCGGTTAGTTTACATTCATAGGTTAAAAATAAATCATAAAATAATGAACATAATCATAAAATAATGAACTAGACACCTATGATGTGGAAGAATGGATTCCCTCTGTGGTTGAATATTGGAATTTACTGAATAAAGGATGGTTTAAAGTTTATATATTTGGGGATTTAGGGGAAAAACCAATTTATAAATATGTCCCCGATAATTTTGATACACCCATAATTTTGTTTTATAATAAAGAGCACTTTGATGGGGTTCGTAGGGCTAGCGACCTTTTTGGACAACCCTATTGCTTATCCTGTGAAACTGTTTATGATAAGAAAACTAACCATTCAATCGCGTGTAAAGCTAGATGTCCATCAATTTTGACTTCATCAGCAAGTACATAATTATAAATAAAATTCAAGAATTGTTCCATATCACCACGTATAAAATTAAGTGTTGTCCTTCGAGAATGAATTTGTAGAGGTAAATTGTTTGTTTTGTTTTCATCAAATAATAATTCAAGCATTTGTTGATTAATTATGGCATCTGACAAATAAAGACAATCAAAAGTACACTTAAAAAGATATCCAAGTAAATAACGAGCAATTTTCATTTCCTCAATATTTTTTGGAATTCTTCGTAATTTAAAACGATTATCTAAATAAAAATGATAAATAAACTATTATTCGAACAACAAACTAACATGTTACAAAGACAGCTATACCAGTTGAAGCTACTTTGCTTGAAACATCGCCACATAAAAACAAAGGAATTGATTTTTCTATTCCATATTTCCACTAAAATTGTTTTATTTTAAAATAAAAAATATTAATTTTTAACCTTTTCCTCAAGTTCTTTACTCAATTGAAAGTCATAAAGTTTGGGGTCTGGTTTAAATAATATATTTTCACGAAAATAGACCAGATTACAATCCTGAAAGATTACAATTATTAAAAAAATTATAAAAATTACTAAAGATAGTATATGGTATTGCTTCCGTGGCAATCTCTTCTCGAATTTTTCAATAAAATTGTTGAAATAAGAACTTGATTGTTGGAAAGGTAATAATTGGTCGAAATCAAGACATTTAAATATATCGAGTTGAACTTCAGACGGAAGAGAAACCACAAGAGATGTTTTTTCATCTTTATTAGTTGGAGATTTTGGAATTTCTTCGTGTTGTGTTTCGTCTATTAAAATTTCTTCTTCTTCTTCTTGATCATAAACGTCCAAAATAACTGGGTTGTTTGGCTTAATTATGAAATAATTATTAAAAGATCAAAAAAATGATTCAAAGCTCTCGGAATAGCAAAACCCAGGGATTACCAGTAGGTAATTGAGTCTCTCTCGGAAATTCGGGCTTAAAGATAATTTCGAACATTTTCCCCGAATTCAAATTGATCGATTCGGGTCAAAAATATTTTGTCAAAATATTTTGCATTTTTCAAAAATATAACTTTGCGATTTAGGGGTAGGGTCGAAAACGAAAAAAACTGGCACTAGGAAATCGACCCTGCTCTACACGATGGTATAAAAATAATTAAGAAATTTTTGGTGACAGTTTAATATGGTTCCTTGTTAAATTCGGCCTTAGCCCATTCCATTATTGACTCTCAAACCTCGAAAATATCAACAAAGAGTTTTTTCCTAATTTTTTCTGGAGAGCAACGAAACAGAAGATTACCAAAGCATCCCCATATTTTACAAAGATTAAATAAAATATAAAAAGACTTACACTCGTGTGCAAAAGTACTGATCCCTATACCTTGAATTTTGTAAAAGGAGAATTTTCTCAGTTTTTCTCTCGACTTTTTTTACATACTCCTCAGTCAAGTTGGGTTACATAGATATTCTACTTTTGCAAAATTGAAGGTATAGAGATCATTACTTTTGCACATGAGTGTATTCCACTCACAATTCCAACAGTTTTGGGGATTGATGAGGATGTTGATGGTTGGTTTGGATCATCAATTTCATCCTCAATTCTTTCAGTTCCAACAATATGATGACAATCAATTCCAGAAATAGGCGAAGGCTGTTGTTGTAAAGGCTGTGCTTTTGATGTTGTTGTTTGATGTTTTTTTGATGGCTTGTTGACGTTGTTTTGATTTGCTTGTTGATTTTCCAGTCTTTAAAACCTTTAAATATTAAGGAAATTTGATTTATAACGACGAATTGTGTACCTTTACTCACAAGGGAACATTGTTTTTGTAAGTACGAATTTGATATATTTTTTGGTACCATTCGATCGGTAAAGCCCGTTTCAGAGTAGCCGTTTCAGAGTTGGCCGTTTCAGAGTAGCCGATTCAGAGTAGCCGGTTCAGAGTACGTCTAAAAGTGGACGTTTCAGAGTACCTAGAATAAATTACCCCAAAAATCGAAATTTTCAGAAAATAATTGATTTATTTTTTTTGTTTTTTTACTTTTTACTTCTTTCATGTTGTTCTAGGGACCAGGAACACAACATTTGGCACAAACAACCAACAATTAGTCAAGGAAAAAAATTTTTTGATGAAAAAATTTGAAATCTTTAAAAAAATTTTTGATTTCGGCAGGACTGCAGTAAACCAACGTTTTTTAGATTTGGACAATTTATAAGTCCAAAATTAGTCTGCGGAAACAACTGGTCGGTATATAGGGCTAAAAATGGTCAAAAAACATGGGGACAAAGTTGATTTTTGAGGTCAAACAATCGAATATGCAAATGATAGCTCATTCGAAAGAGCTCGTCAGACTGAAGCGCTGAAGCTAATGACACCAAAATCAGCTCGATTGAATGATTTTTAACAAAGTTATGACCAACCGAAGTCAAGACTTCACACTAACAAATAAGACAGGAAAAACTCAAGAAAAGCCTAGAGTCAAGCCTAGGCTACTTTTTTAAATTTTTAGATCCAAAAAAAGAAGGAAAAACAAAAAAATTTCAAGAAAAAAGATTTTCCAGCCCCAAAAATTTATGTACTCTGAAACGTCCCGTTTTAGCCGTACTCTGAACCGGCTACTCTGAAACGGCCTACTCTGAATAGTCCCTACTCTGAAACGGCTACTCTGAATCGGCTACTCTGAAACGGCTACTCTGAAAGGTCCCCTACCCCCATTCGATAGACCCCCGACTTCCTACTGCCAAGTGATGCGGGTTTTCTTGCAAAATGACTTTGGGCCGGATTTATGCCCATTCAAAGTTTCAGTACATGGGAGTGTTTGAGTATAAAGGAAAGTGAGAAAAGAAGCGAATTTCTTTAATTAACTCTTTCTGCCTTCTTTGAATTTTTTTACAAAGAGGAAAGGGAATGCAAGAGACTTGAGGAAAAAAGAGGGAACAAAAACCGGCAGATTCCGGACCGGATCTGGGATTTTTTCCGGATTTTTCAAAAAAAATTTTTTTCATTAATCTGTGTTAAAATGTTGTAAGATGTGTGTCGTATCGAATGGTACCTAAAAATGTATCAAATTCGCACTAACAGTAAACAATGTTCCTTTGTCAGTTTGACATTTTGAAATGGGACTTTTTTGGGTCTTTTGTTCATAACGGCACAACGCCATAACTAGCTAGAAAATTTCTGGAAGTGTTTAATATCGGTAATCTTGAAGCAAGTTATGGCCGCCCGTCTTTTGGCCATGCGCCCTTTTAGACATGTGTTTTGGAAGCTGCTGTCACTCTTTTTTAAATATACTATTTTTCATTAGGTCTGTTTCCCAAATATTAATTAATATTATGCTACCTGATCACATTGATGTGGAGTTTCTGAAATAATACGACGACGATTTTCCATCAAGACTGAGCCTCCACATTGCCCTTTTTTACCTAATTTGCAATAATACCAGGTCCTTCCATGTTTTTGTCCTTTATTTGGGTCTAATTTATACCCTTTGTAGCACAAGGTTTGTTTTTTCGCTCCACTTTTTGTTGATCTTCGAAATGAAACATTGGAAATCTAAAGTAAAATTTGTGTTTAATGTTCAAAAATTCAACATTTTAAGGAATGGAAATCAGAAAATAGATGGAAAGTCAGCGAATTATAGAGAATATGTTGGTTAAAATTGAGGTTTTATTTTAAATAATTTATTTTATATTTATATTTTGGTAGAATTAGGCGCTCGGTAGAAATATAGTTTAATTAAAAATAAGAAAAGAAATGAAAGTATCTATCTATTAGCAAACGAAATTTTTGATTAGTAAACTAAATTTTTGAATTTTCCTAATGAAAGTAAAAAATATATTTGGCAAAAATTTTTTGGAATTTCTTCCAAGTTTTTTGGTGGTTGAAGAGATAAAAGGGCTTTCCTACATATAGCTTTCCTACATTAAAAAAAGAATTTCCAGAAGATAAGGATAAGGATTTGATACTACAAAAAGATGTTTCCAAAGAAAGAATAATATTGAACCTGACAGACCCCCTTCTTTCTTCTCCAAGTTTTCCTTTATATTTTTACTCCTTTTACTTGTTTTTGGCATGTAAATTAAATATTTTTTTAATTTTATAAAAAAAGGAATGTTTATAAAAAAATTTTTAAAAAAATTTCCTACAAAAAAAAGAAATTGTAGACAAAAATTAGAAAGGAAATTTGGATAGAAGAAAGGAAAAAGTATGACCATTCTGCGAAAATATAGGGGAAAAATTGGGGAGGAAAAAATGGGGTCTGTCCGGTTCAATATTACCCAAAATATTTTAATATAAAAATTATAAAATGATAAGGAAAGGAATATTTATTGAGATTATAATACATATTTAAAATTATATATAAAAAATAAATATATGAGTATAGCAAATTTAAAAAAAATAATAAATAGAAATACGTAGGTAGAGAAATAATAAAAAAATAAATGAGGTATAATGAGGTTAGCAAAATAAATAAATTAGGTTTAAAAAATAGGTAGATTGAAGAAACAGGGAGGAATAGGTAAATTAAAATAAACGAGGTAATTAAAATAAATAAGCACTTTCAGTCCTATTTTTCTTTATGAAGTGCATATTGGGCAGTATTTTCCATTTTGCAGTTAATCAGTCAATAAGTTTGACAAAATGAAATGTTATGCAGTGGAAAATTTTTTATTTATTAATTTTTATTAATTAGGGAATTAGTAACCTTAGATTAGTCTTATTTTATTCGGTTAGTTTACATTCATAGGTTTAATGTTTTTGGTTAAATTTTTATTTATTTCTAAAATATTATTTTTAGTATTTTTTGATTTTTCTTTTTCTGATTATAAAAATAATCAACGAATTTTGGTTGAATCTACAGAAAATAATAAAAACGAGGATGGAAGTGTTAAAATAAATTTGTTGAGAATGGAAATCTATGAAGTTGAAGGTGAATACAAAATTGAAATTTTATACGAAATTGATTTTATACGAAATTGCTCTTTCCATGATGAGTGTGGTAGCTTTGACGAAACTACCCACAAAATAAAAAGAATATTTAATGGAAATAAAGGGAAAAAATTAATTTTGATTGAGGATTTAATTTGGGATTTTTGACCCCCGACTTCCTACTGCCAAGTGATGCGGGTTTTCTTGCAAAATGACTTTGGGCCGGATTTATGCCCATTCAAAGTTTCAGTGCATGGGAGTGTTTGAGTATAAAGGAAAGTGAGAAAAGAAGCGAATTTCTTTAATTAACTCTTTCTGCCTTCTTTGAATTTTTTTACAAAGAGGAAAGGGAATGCAAGAGACTTGAGGAAAAAAGAGGGAACAAAAACCGGCAGATTCCGGACCGGATCTGGGATTTTTTCCGGATTTTTCAAAAAAAATTTTTTTCATTAATCTGTGTTAAAATGTTGTAAGATGTGTGTCGTATCGAATGGTACCTAAAAATGTATCAAATTCGCACTAACAGTAAACAATGTTCCTTTGTCAGTTTGACATTTTGAAATGGGACTTTTTTGGGTCTTTTGTTCATAACGGCACAACGCCATAACTAGCTAGAAAATTTCTGGAAGTGTTTAATATCGGTAATCTTGAAGCAAGTTATGGCCGCCCGTCTTTTGGCCATGCGCCCTTTTAGACATGTGTTTTGGAAGCTGCTGTCACTCTTTTTTAAATATACTATTTTTCATTAGGTCTGTTTCCCAAATATTAATTAATATTATGCTACCTGATCACATTGATGTGGAGTTTCTGAAATAATACGACGACGATTTTCCATCAAGACTGAGCCTCCACATTGCCCTTTTTTACCTAATTTGCAATAATACCAGGTCCTTCCATGTTTTTGTCCTTTATTTGGGTCTAATTTATACCCTTTGTAGCACAAGGTTTGTTTTTTCGCTCCACTTTTTGTTGATCTTCGAAATGAAACATTGGAAATCTAAAGTAAAATTTGTGTTTAATGTTCAAAAATTCAACATTTTAAGGAATGGAAATCAGAAAATAGATGGAAAGTCAGCGAATTATAGAGAATATGTTGGTTAAAATTGAGGTTTTATTTTAAATAATTTATTTTATATTTATATTTTGGTAGAATTAGGCGCTCGGTAGAAATATAGTTTAATTAAAAATAAGAAAAGAAATGAAAGTATCTATCTATTAGCAAACGAAATTTTTGATTAGTAAACTAAATTTTTGAATTTTCCTAATGAAAGTAAAAAAAATATATTTGGCAAAAATTTTTTGGAATTTCTTCCAAGTTTTTTGGTGGTTGAAGAGATAAAAGGGCTTTCCTACATATAGCTTTCCTACATTAAAAAAAGAATTTCCAGAAGATAAGGATTTGATACTACAAAAAGATGTTTCCAAAGAAAGAATAATATTGAACCTGACAGACCCCCTTCTTTCTTCTCCAAGTTTTCCTTTATATTTTTACTCCTTTTACTTGTTTTTGGCATGTAAATTAAATATTTTTTTAATTTTATAAAAAAAGGAATGTTTATAAAAAAATTTTTAAAAAAATTTCCTACAAAAAAAAGAAATTGTAGACAAAAATTAGAAAGGAAATTTGGATAGAAGAAAGGAAAAAGTATGACCATTCTGCGAAAATATAGGGGAAAAATTGGGGAGGAAAAAATGGGGTCTGTCCGGTTCAATATTACCCAAAATATTTTAATATAAAAATTATAAAATGATAAGGAAAGGAATATTTATTGAGATTATAATACATATTTAAAATTATATATAAAAAATAAATATATGAGTATAGCAAATTTAAAAAAAATAATAAATAGAAATACGTAGGTAGAGAAATAATAAAAAAATAAATGAGGTATAATGAGGTTAGCAAAATAAATAAATTAGGTTTAAAAAAATAGGTAGATTGAAGAAACAGGGAGGAATAGGTAAATTAAAATAAACGAGGTAATTAAAATAAATAAGCACTTTCAGTCCTATTTTTCTTTATGAAGTGCATATTGGGCAGTATTTTCCATTTTGCAGTTAATCAGTCAATAAGTTTGACAAAATGAAATGTTATGCAGTGGAAAATTTTTTATTTATTAATTTTTATTAATTAGGGAATTAGTAACCTTAGATTAGTCTTATTTTATTCGGTTAGTTTACATTCATAGGTTTAATGTTTTTGGTTAAATTTTTATTTATTTCTAAAATATTATTTTTAGTATTTTTTGATTTTTCTTTTTCTGATTATAAAAATAATCAACGAATTTTGGTTGAATCTACAGAAAATAATAAAAACGAGGATGGAAGTGTTAAAATAAATTTGTTGAGAATGGAAATCTATGAAGTTGAAGGTGAATACAAAATTGAAATTTTATACGAAATTGATTTTATACGAAATTGCTCTTTCCATGATGAGTGTGGTAGCTTTGACGAAACTACCCACAAAATAAAAAGAATATTTAATGGAAATAAAGGGAAAAAATTAATTTTGATTGAGGATTTAATTTGGGATTTTGTAATTCCAAAAATAATTATTTGCATGAACAGATTTAATGTTAGCACTGAGCTTGATAAAAAATGTAATATTAGTTTATATGTATTATTGTATTCATGTTCATGCTGTGGAAAAATTGTGGATGGGAGATGGAATTGAACCATCACGGAAAGGGCCCGAACCGAAAGCACAACCGACTGTGCCACCATCCAACCCATTGCTGGGTTATTTATTTTCATTTATGTTCTTTCTGCAAGTGCGGACACAACACTCCTTCCGCCTTGCGAAACCAAGCGTCCTCGCTTGTTGCTTGTCTTCAATAACTATCAACTGTTTTCGATTTTTGGGAGAGAGCACACAGAAACCCAGTTGTGGCATTTTTTTCTCATTTATTTTCTCTTCCCTCGCTGCGCATCATCGGCGTCTTACGCTTCTATCTAGCTGCTCACACAGAGTCTTACGCCTTTTTAATTTCTGCCCGCACACAGCACAGGACGATACTCACAGGGTCTTCTCCTTATTTCTCTTAACAGTGGACAGCATGTCAGATCATCACAGCATTTGACGGTTCGCTTGTTCCTCGGGCTATGCCCGGCGGGTCGTTGCACCATTATTGTATTCATGTTCATGCTGTGGAAAAATTGTGGATGGGAGATGGAATTGAACCATCACGGAAAGAGCCCGAACCGAAACACAACCGACTGTGCCACCATCCAACCCATTGCTGGGTTATTTATTTTCATTTATGTTCTTTCTGCAAGTGCGGACACAACACTCCTTCCGCCTTGCGAAACCAAGCGTCCTCGCTTGTTGCTTGTCTTCAATAACTATCAACTGTTTTCGAATTTTGGGAGAGAGCACACAGAAACCCATTTTGTGGCATTTTTTTTTCTAGCTGCTCACTCAGAGCCTTACGCTTCTCTCTAGCTGCTCACACAGAGTCTTACGCATCTAATTTCTGCCCGCACACAGCTCAGGCTATACTCACAGGGTCTTCTCCTTATTTCTCTAGACAGTTAAAGTATGTCAGATCATCACAGCATTTGACGGTTCGCTTGTTCCTCGGGCTATGCCCGGCGGGTCGTTGCACCATTATTGTATTCATGTTCATGCTGTGGAAAAATTCATTGGATGGGAGATGGAATAGAACCATCACGGAAAGGGCCCAAACCGAGAGCACAACCGATTGTGCCACCATCCAACCCATTGCTGGGTTATTTATTTTCATTTATGTTCTTTCTGCAAGTGCGGACACAACATGTATATTACTTTATTTTTATGATTTTGAAACTTTTACATTCTGTAAGTCTGTAAGCAATAACTGCAAGAAGGTCGCAGGATCAACGCCTGCCCGAGATTAAACTTTTACCTTGCTCTTACTATTCTAATTTATATCCAGAATTTTTACAAACGTTCGAGGCGGGTACGGGGTTTCAATTTTCCGAGTTTGAAGAGGTAAAAATTATACAAAAATTTTCAAATAAAAACTAAAGTTCCTTCAATAATTCTAACCAGACCTGGTCATGGATACGGATAATATCCAGATACCCGCGGATATCCGTCGATACGGACGGATATCCGCGGATGACGGACGTCTCATTTAGGGACATTATAAGTCTTCGGGGGCTTTATCTCTTGAAACCCGATAATTATATCGGGTTTCATTTAGGGACATTATAAGTCTTCGGGGGCTTTATCTCTTGAAACCCGATAATTATATCGGGTTTCATTTAGGGACATTATAAGTCTTCGGGGGCTTTATCTCTTGAAACCACAATAAAAATGATCAGAACCTTCCAAAATAACCCAAAAACGATAACTTATTTAAGTTCTCGGCCTTTATCTCCATGAAATATTTTGACGGAGAATTTTAAGTTGAGGTATGTTCAGTTGTGAAGAACACTGAGGAATCTAATTAAAAATAAAAATCCAACAGTTAAGATTTTACCAGTTCAATTCCTGCAGAATTAATTTAAAACAAGTTTATTGTTGTTAAGTGTATACCGTATTTTTTGAAATAGAGCCCGACGTTGAATTAGAGCCCCACGCCGAAATAGAGCCCCACTTTGGAGGATAGTTTAAAAATAGAGCACATGGGGCTCTATTTCAAAAAATACGGTATCTTAAATTTTTCCTTAGGCTAATTTGAAAGCCCTTGAAATTGCCACAAAACACCTCTTGGTCTTACATATGTAAAAAAAATTTGTTAGGAGAAAAGTAAATATTTTAACAGTTTGCATAGACTATGATTGATGTCACCCGCTTTTTTTAATCAACAGTACTGACTATTTACAAAATGTATATAGAAAAACTTTTAAATAAAGTATCACATGAGAAATTTTAATGTTCTTGCAATGTTTTTTTAAATATTAGGAAGAGAATCCTCTGAAAAAACTTCTCCCTGTAGCTCTAGAATCATTTATATTTTTAGTCAAGCTTCTTAATATAATTTATTCAATTAAATTAAATAACGCACTTTATCCTAAATAATTCATCTTATGAAAGGACTGAATAATTTTTATAAGTTCTGGTAAACTTGTTAATATGAATTTTTAAAATATATTTACTAATAATTTTTAAATCTTGATGTCAATTCTGACTCGATTTTTTACCCTTAAAAAGGAATTTGACCCTCCTCAGGTTCTCCGCAGGCATTTCCTATGAAAGAGAGTGATACCATCCGACTTAGATACTCGAGACTAATCGAAGAATAATTAAATCAAAAAGCATTTGAAACAGCCGCAGGTCAAAATCAGCCAATTCGTTAGATTTAACATTTAATTAGCCTCAGAGATAAGAGTTGCTTGGACTCTAAATCGTATAAATTTCCAAAAAATTTTCGGACTTTTCCGTTATACTTTTGAAGAAATATAAATAATAATAATTTGATAATAGTAATAATTTATAAATCTTCTAGACGATCATAAATAATAAAATGTTTACATCACTCGTCCCAAATTTTACCTGTTATTCAATTTCTCTTGTTATTCCATCTGAATCCAAATAAAATTCATAACTTCCATCATTAATTACAGGACTAATTGAGGTATAATATGTCTCATTCGGATATTTATTTTGAAATTCTTCGGCTGGGGTTATACCTTGAAGAGGGAAGGTAAAGGATAGAGATACAACATTCATTTGACCATCTTCAAGATCATTTGCCTCTGTTTTTGATATATTTATTATTATGTGATGTCTCAAGCCTTCCAATACTTTTTTTACTAAATCAGAAATTTTCTTAAACATATTGAACACACATCTTTCCTCGTTTGCTTTTTTAATTTTAACATAGAATTGAAGCCATCCTATTTCATAATCTCTCCAAACAACAATAAAATAATTGCCTGGATTTTCAAATTTTAAACAAATTTCAATGTGAGAATATTCTATTTTCTCTTCATGTTTTTTGCCTTTTAATGAAGTTGCCTCAATTAAATTAGCTTTGCTAAAATGTTCTTTTTTTAAAATCTTTCTAGGCCCTTCCGGATTTAAAAAACAAATTAATCTTGTTAATTTATTAATGTATAAATCTGTATATAAAATTGTTTTTATTCCGTTTATATCCATTTCTAAACCAAAAGGGCTAGCAGCTTTTGATATTTCCTCATATGAAAGTTTATTTAATACCAAATCGATTTGTGTAAAGAATATCGATGACAATGTCATTAATCTCTAAATATTAAAATATAGTTGGACATCGAATTAAATCCACGAAAAAGACGAAAAACGGTATGAAAATTTTATGAAGCTCTGATTTCGACATCATAATCTTTTCCCTCCAATGCCAATTGGACCCTGTATTCAGAATACCAACCAGGCGGATTGCATTTGCAGCTTAGATATTTGCGGTCCCGACACTTGCGGCTCGCCCCTATTTTGACACTTGCGGTCCCGATACTTGCTGCTATGAAATTTGCGGCGCAGACATTTGCGGCTATCAACTTGAGGCCCAGACATTGCGGGTTTGACATTTGAGGCTCCTCCCAAAATGTGACACTTGCGGTCCCGACATTTGCGTCCATGATTAAGAAATTAAGTAAATTAAAATATTATTAAATAGTAGAATTAAAGTAGTATAAAGTCTACATGAGAAATACGTCATTTAATATTTTTGCTTTTTGAATTTATTTTCAGATTGATGAATATTTTCAATGTAAAGCATATAGCTATTTAATTCCTAAGGCTGTGCAGTAGGCGGCGTGGTGTAATGGCTAACACATCAGTCCGGTCTACTGAAGATGCTGGTTCGCTCCCAGCCGCCGAATAACCTTTTGCACTAGCTGAAGGAGAGAACCTTTTGCACTAGCTTTTTTTACGACCTAAAAATCTGACCTGAAGGTAAAAATAACTGACCTGAAGGTAAAAGTGGCCGAGGCATAGCTTAAAAAAATCCCTACTTATGAGAGGGGAAAGAAGGAAAAGAAAAAAAGGTGCGGACAAACTTTTGCGTACGTGAGGAAATATAAACGCATAGTACCGAAACTAGTATGTACACTTTTACCTTATTATCCGGTTCAATACCATTTTTAAATCCTTTTAAGCAAATATCTATTCTCCATATATGAAAATCCGAGAATAAATCCTCAATCAAAATTAATTTCTTCCCTTTATTTCCTTTAATTATCCTTTTAATTTTGTGTGTAGTTTCGTCAGGGCGAACATACTCGCAGTTATCATTTAAATAAATAAAATCGTTTTCATTTTTTTCGTCAATTTCATATAAAATTTCAATTTTGTATCGGTTAATTCGTTCATCAACTTTATTAACTTCCATTCTCAACAAATTTATTTTAACACTTCCATCCTCATTTTTATTATTTTCTGTAGATTCAACCAAAATTCGTTGATTATTTTTAATATAATCAGAAAAAGAATAATCAAAAAATATTAAAAATAATATTTTAGAAATAAATAAAAATTTAATTAAAAACATTTTTTAAAATTTATTTTATATGGTAAATTCCTTCGTGTTTTATACAAAATTGTGAAGCAAAAATGCTTTCTTAATTGTACTTTAAGGGCAATATATTAAATAATGATAAATAAATATCTTATTTCTTAATAAGAATCTTCCGACAAAATATATTCATTTATCCACTAACATACATGAGAAAGAATTTCTTATTAATTTTGTCGGAATCCCTTTAAAATTATTAAGAAATAAATATTTGTTTACCTAAATTTTAATAATGCACTTAAAGTACAATTACAAAATAATTTTCTTGGCTCAATGATCGAGATAAGAGAGTATGATCGCTTAATCGTCCATCGTTCTCCTTCCGTTCCTTAACTAGGCGTGAAACTTTGGTCTGCGCAGTTGAGCCACAAATTATTTTTGTAATTTCTCTTTTTTAATCTAGTAGTTTTTAAAATTATTTATTAATACTCTCATTCCGATAGGAATTCTTTCAGATAGCCAAATAAAACTCAAGTCAAATTTTAGAAGGAAATATCCCATGAATTTGTTGCTAAAATTGTTCCATTTAATGGTGGAAGTTATTATCTTATTGTTGAGCTTCCTAGAAAATGAGATTAAATAGAATATTAATTTCCATAATAGACGTCGGTTGTTATAATGCCGAGGATATATGTATCCTGGAGAGACATTACTTAAATTTTATAGAATGGTCCTTTGACCAACATTTTCCGTTGAGCAACATTTCTTATTGTTGCAGAAATTTTTAACTGACGTGGCTGCATGGATAACTAAAAAATAGCAAGTCTTTAGACAATTTTTAATAATATTTTAATTATACTAAAATTGTTCCATTTAATGGTAATTTCCATAATAGACGTTTTTCTGTTTATTTGAATAAAATATTCTAATATTTTAAATAAAAATTAAAAGATATTGAGAGCCGTGCCCTTAATGCGTAAAACAAATAACAACAAATCCTTATATTTTTATTTAAAGTCCCTAAAGTATAATTAAAAATATTTTTAAAAATTGGCTAGAGACTTGCTATTTTTTAGTTATGCATGCAGATGTGTACTTTTCTTCAAGTATTATTTATTATTAAAGAATTTTTTTCTGTTTATTTGAATTTTAAATTGTTGCCTTCCAACTAATTATTAGAAAAAATCTTTATAATTTTAAAGCAAACAAAACATTTGTCTTTTGAAAATTCTAATAAAATATTCTAATATTCATAATTATAAAATACTTTTTATTTATTAAGTTAAAATTAAACAAGGAATGAAAAATGACATTTGTATAATTAATTTAAAAGTACATATACCTATATGAATTATAAAAAGTTTTTAAATAAAAATTTAGAAAATTTTTATAACAAGGTTAATAAAGGAATGGATTTGTATTTTTTTCATCATAATGATTATGAGAGACTTTACAATTGTAGTATTTACAATATCGACCAAATCCCTTTAGAAAAACGCCAACATAAAATACTTGGAATTTTCGTCATTAGTTTGTCTACAATATATGAGGTAAGTTTAGGAGAAATATTAAATTTAAAATTATAAAAGTGTTAGGGTATTAATAAAACTCTGGAAATTAAAAGATACAGATAAATCGAGGTGTTTTTGTTTCTGTTCCGAATATATAAGAAAAATATTTAAGAACCGACAACTCTAGTATTCACCTTTTAAAGTGGAGTAATTAAAATTTTTCACAATATTTTTTAATTCACATTCTTTAAATGGGTTTTAAGTGTATTGTAAAGCATATAGCTAGGTATTTAATTCCTAAGGCTGTGCAGTAAGCGGCGTGGTGTAATGGCTAACACATCAGTGTCCGGTCCACTGAAGATGCTGGTTCGCACCCAGTCGCCGAATAACCTTTTGCACTAACTAAAGGAGAGAAATATGTAGCTATAGCCCAGCTGTTTTACTATAATATATTTAAAATTAATTTTTAAATTTATTTAAGATTTTTCCCACCCCACGAGGATATATATAATTCGGCATCCATTTGAAGATTAAATTATTAAATATCTAGATACTCTATCTTCCTTGTATGTTTTCAATTTGGAAGCGAATGGCAAACAGTCATTGTTACAAAATTATGTTCGCTATTGGAGTTATTGATATGGCTACTATTTTAGCTGCCGGATTTTTCACTGGATATTTGGGATATTTCGGATATGTTTTTTGTTCTTCTCCAAAATTTATTTATTTTGTTGGGGCCTATGCAGCTTGTATATATTTTTAATAATTTACTGATATTTAATTTTTAGGTTGCTGGTCTGCTGAATCTACAATGGAAGTAATTTTAGCTATAAATCGTTGCTTTGAACTACTGTCTTCTGAATTGGCTAGAAAAATTTTTGGCGGTTGAAAAATAATTTTAAGAAATTTATAAATCTTTTTCCCTTTATTTTTGTTAACAGGTAAAAAATTGCTTCTCTGGCTTGGACTTCCAATACTATACGGTCTATCTGTAATACTTTGGTCAAAACCAGTTATATTCAGCGGCATCTATTTTAGCTGGTTCCTCAATCCGCACATTGGATATATTGATGGTGTTAATCAAGTATTTGTTTGAATATTTGTCTAAAATATTTAATTTGTTAAAAGGAATATGAGAACCCCCTTACTGCAGTTCACAATACATTAATTATTTTCTTTCTGTTAATTACCTACTTAACATTCTTTATAATTTTTGTAATAAAATCCAAACTAGCAGGATTTGAATCAAGTCAACAAAGCTACTCGGAAATAATGGTTCTTTATAATGGAAATAATGGACACTTGCAGACGAGACATTTGCATACCCGATATATGCAGACGACATTTGATACCCGACTTACAGACCGACTTTTGCAGACCGATACAGATATTAATCTTTGAAAAATTATTTTTTAATTAAAAAAAATTAAAGACTTAAAAAATCAAAAAACTTTTTATAATAATATATAGTTAAAATGGTCAACGTAAACCTATGGGGAAAACCCCGCGCTTCGCGCGGGGTTTTGCGGCTTGACTCTATCGCGGGGAGTCAACGGTCGCTTGCCTCGCGGGGAGTCAACGGTCACCTACTCCTTTTTACCGATTCTCAGCCTTGAATGCCGACCTACAGCAACACAAAACAGTTAAACAAGCGAAAGTTAAGTTGTTCATACTAGTTTTGTTTACATTTACATCTAGTAAGCAAAGCAAGAGAAAATATTATTTTTCACATTTTAACTCAAAAATTTTATAAAAAAAGAAGAGAGCGAGATGGGTCTAATCTGCAAAAGTCGGATCTGCAAATGTCTGGTCTGAAATGTCAGTAGTAACCACCTTACAAATGTCTCTTTAACAAGAGACATTTGTAAGCCAGTGCCTATGGGGCGGTTTAAACCTTTTGAAGGTGCCGCCATCCTCATCCTTTGGAAGGGGTTTGTGGTTAATAAATCATGTCATTGGATGATTAATTGATAGGTTGTGGTGACAACCTCTGCCTTTGGGAGGGTTGCGGTTAGTAATTAATCATAATTTGACATGATCAGGTAATGGTCTAAAGGTACTGGGTTTGAATCAACTGCACTTCAAGGAGAGACATTTGGTATTCAAATAAATTTTTGAAATTAGGCGGAAGTGCGGTAAAAATAAAAGGAGCCAAAAGGTTTTGGTTGTGAAAATGTACTGGGTTTGAATCAACTATACTTCATGGAGAGACATTTGGTTGTAAAATATTATAAATCCTGTTGTTGAACAAACATACCACTTGTCCCAGTTAGGTAAATTTGAGGTAATTAGCGGCAAGATCAAAGGGAGATATATGAAATTGGATTTACTTTGTTTTTCCACATATCCGTTGGGAAGAAGTAAGGGTGGAAATGTTTTGATTGCTTGACAGTGACACAGTGATAAGTTTCAAGTTACAAAATGCAAGATTCAAAAAGTCGAACGACAAATTGCCAATTTCAAAATATCAAACGACAAAATGGAAATTTCAAAATATCGAACGACAAAATGCCAACTTTAAAATAACGAAAGACAAAACGTCAATTTCAAAATATCGACGACAAAACGCCAACTTTAAAATGTCGAACGGCAAAATACCAAGTTCAAAATTTATAATGACAAAATGCCAACTTTAAAATAACGAAAGACAAAACGTCAATTTCAAAATATCGACGACAAAACGCCAACTTTAAAATGTCGAACGGCAAAATACCAAGTTCAAAATTTATAATGACAAAATGCCACACTTCGATATGTCTATTTAGTGCCTAATCCTCCATTAATAAAAACCTTAATTATTAGACTATTAAAATATCATTGTTAATCAATTTTGAACACCATTAATTAATTTGGATTATCTATTTTACAATTTATCCTAATTTTTCTATTTAAAATTTTATTCGTTAAATTTACAAAGAGTAATTTCGTATTTTCACAATAAGCTTAAATTTATTTAAACTAAATATGGTTCATATTCCCTTTGATCCGAGAACAATCGGATATGATGATCATCATACAACTATCAGTCAAATAGGAGGAGGGACTGATGAAAATTATTATTATTTTCGCGGACTCAATCCTTATCAACGTGGATACGGAAGACAAACGGGTAGTGGAGTTGGAGATGTACTCAGAAATTTTTGGCGTTTCCTTTTACCTTATGCAAAAAGAGCAGGGACAGCAGTAGCAAAAGAAGCTTTGGATACAGGCGGAAGAATTTTAGAAAGTGTGGGAAATCCAGAATATGGCCAGGAAGAATTTAAACCAAATTTTAAACAAACAGTGATTAGTGAAGGAAAACGAGGATTAGACAGATTACTTGAAAAGGGTGGAATGCCAAAACAGTTTGGAACCGGATTGCAAGCAAAGAATGGTATAAAAGGACTCAAAAGAAAACGTAGACCTCATTCAACATTTTCAAAGGAAAAAAGTCATCAAATAATTATTGATAATAAACCATCTCATACATCAAAAAAGAAACGTCAAAAAATAGATACATTCGGTCTTTATTAAATAAAAATGTCTACTCATCAGAAAATTGATCGCAATTCTGGAAATGCAATAACAAATGCTTTATCATTTTTCGAAACTCCCTATACAAATGTTAGTATTAGCAACTCATCATTTATTGAATTACTCACACTCAACCCTGTAAATATCACTCCTTTTCATTTCAAAATTCACGCAAGCACAAATTATATTGATTTGGCCAAAACTTATGTTTTTACTGAACTTAGGATTAAAAAAGAAGACAAAGATGGTAAACTTGTTGATATAGGAAAAGATGATAATGTGGCGAGCGTGCAGCTTATAGGGCATACAATATGGAAAAATTGTCGCATGCATATTAATGGAACACAGGTTTTTGAAGGGAATTCCCTCATGGCTTACAAAAGTATTTTTGACTACGAACTAACCTACCCACAAAGTGTGAAGAACTCATACCTTTCTGTGGCGGGATATTATGATGACGGAGCCACACAAACATACCCAGGAGTTGATTCTAATGGATATGGAGTGAAATCAAGGAAAAGATTATTTTTAGACGAAGATGGAAATCCGCGTAGTGCACAATTTATGGCCAAATTGGACGTTGATATTTGTAATCAACCAAGATATTTAGTAAATCAATGTGAAGTTGATATTGAACTGTTACCCAATGAATCAAGTTTCCTACTTAGTGCTCCCTGGGACACAGCCCCAAAATACCATCTAGAAATTTTGGCATGTAAATTATATGTAAAGAAGATAGAGCTAATGGACAGTCTAGCCTTTGATATTGCGAAAAAACTTGAAATAAAGCCCGCACGATACCCGTTAAGAAAAACATCTCTCAAATCCTTATTCATCAGTGAAAATAGAACAGAATCTAATGCTAATCTATGGATGGATCAGGTGCCTAGAAGAATTATATTGGGAATGGTTGATAATAAAGATTTTGTAGGACGGCAAAGAACAACACCTTTTTATTTTCAACATTTTAATTTGAGAGATATTTCCATAACTGCCGGTGGAGTAACTTTTCCAGCAGCCCCTTATTCCCTTGATTTTCCGAAAGGAAACTATGCTAAAATTTATCATGACATGCAAGAAGCAATTGGGTACGCGGGATCACTAGAAAGTAACGGTATATCAATGTTTCGGTATGCAAATGCAGGATATTGCTTCTTTGTATTTAACCTCACAAATAGTCAGGAAGATAATGGGCCAGAGATGTTTGATTTAATAAAGAATGGTACAACAAGTATAAGGATGACCTTCAACGAACCGGTTCCAAGTGGTGGGATTGTGTTAGTAGCTATGGGTGAAATCGATTCGCTGCTAATGTTAGATAGGAACAGAACTATTTCCATAGATATTTCAGTATAAATACTTTAAATTTTTCCTCATTTTTATTCTCACATTTTATTTAAAAATGTTCCATATTACTATTAAAATTGAATTTAGCTTGGTTTTTATTATTTTATTTTTCTTTCTGTATAAATTATCACTACAATATTCTATGACTAATGAAAATGATAATCTTGAATATAGAGAAAAATTAAGAGAACGTATAGGCTATTACGCTAACACTATTCCGCCTAAACCAAATAAAATTATTAATTCTTCAATAAAATCCCCAATAATTCCTGAAAGAGTACAAAACTCAATTGGGCTAGCATCTAAATTTAACCTTGAGAAAAATATTACAATTTTGGATTTTTGGGCAATGGAACACGTGGAAAATATCCAATTTCCTTCGCCTTGCAAGGAATTTCCTTCATCAGAAACATCAATTGCTCAAACTATTTATTGTTTTACATTAATTGTACTCTGGCTTTTATTATTAGCAACAGCATTGGCCTATCAACTGAGAAAATTTATAAAGATTAAAAACAACATAAAAGACATTGAACTTGGAGAAGTACAAAGAGAGTTATAAACATCTCCTTCCTCAACGAAAATGGACACTTTACAAATCGATAAAATATTAATGAACAACAGAATAACTAGAAGATATTTTATTGGCTGCTTTGCCTCAGACAAAATCCCACAGGAAATTCGAAAATATCCTTGTTCAATGGTCGTCAACCTTGAAAAATCTTCTCAAAGTGGATCACATTGGATTGCATTCTTCATAATAAACCCCGAGAAAATATTTATTTTTGATTCATTATTACTTCCGGAATTTTCTACCCTAATAAAAAAATTTATTTCCAAATTTTCAAATCGTTATATTAATAATGTATCTCTTCAAAATCCTCTACTTCCCACTTGTGGTCAACATTGTATCACCTTTATTTATTTTATTTCTTCTGGATACACTTATAAAAAATTCTTATCCTTATTATTAAATTATTCAAATCCAGACGAATTTGTTTTTAATTTTATTATTAAAATGATAAAAAATATATAATAAAATTGTGCAATTTTAAAAATAATATCGAGTTAATTAAAATTTTATCATTCTGTTAAACATTAGAGTAATAATTACAGTTCCATGATCAAATTTCACAAGACTTCCATTCATCCATCTTAGTTCAATTTCAATCTCGTTAATCTCTCTAGGCAACACTGGTATGAACATTGGTTGATCATAAACTCTTTCAACAACTCCGCCAGACCTATTCTCGACAGCTACAATTCTAAGTACTGAACTGACAGAATTTCCCATAATTACAGTTCCCGTTAACCCCTTTGAATAAACAGCAAAGCTTGTGAATCCTCCTTTGAGATCAATTCCATATTTTCCAATTTGTCCATTTACCAAAGGGCCCATAGGGAAGCCAAGAACATAACATAATTGTGAAGATATTGTTATATTTCTAATCTCAGGATCATTGAAAATTACCCTAAAGCGATCAATGCTGTCCAAATATTCAAATTCAATGTCCGAATGTAAATCTTTTAAGTGAGAGTCCTTTTCTTCAATCAAAGTAACTGTCTTTTCTTTAATTAGATCATCAGTATTTTGCTCATACTCTTTCTCATCAAATATCTCCTCTGTTGGTATAATTTCTTCTGTTGTATCTAAATCTAAAACTGGCCCTTCCCTACTTTTCTCTTCCCAGCTTTCTTCCTCTTTTTCGAAACTTTCCTCATCAGCTACATCTTCCTCTTCATTTATTGGTTGCTCAGGAGGTATAGGCTCTCCATACTTATCTATTCTTCTTGCATGCTTTAATTTTTCTTTGCTTTCTTTAAGTTCTTTTTCTTTTCTTTCATTTTCCTCTGACTCTCTGGCCTTGTCCTGCACATACCCATGTCTGTCCTTGACAACATCAACCATTTCATCTGTAATTACGGGAGAAGGAATCGGTAATGGATTGCCTTGATCATCTACCTTTAGGGCATCTTCCAAATATTCTGGATGAATTTTCTCTTCAATTTTTTGCATCTCCTTAATTTCATTCCTAGTTGGTGGAATTGGCAGCTCAAAATTTTTCCATTTCTTGTAGGCCGCATGATGTATCGCTGTAAATCTATTTCTTCTGTATGAAGCCAATTTATTTAACTGATCAATCTCCTTAGTTAGTTTATTCTTTTCTTCTTCATCTTGTTCTTGTGAATGTAAATCTCTTTTTTCTCTAATTTGTCTGTGTAATTCCTGCAGATCGCCTAAATTTTTCTTCAGAGTTGTCCAATGATCAACAGGATGTTCGTCAAAAAATTTTTGTACAAATTCTGAGTGTGTATTTGAATTTTGCTGATTAAACTCATCTCTACTAATTTTAAACTCTCTTTCAATTATTGCAGATTCCAGTGCTTCCAAGTTTTTTCGCATACGCTTTATTGAAGTAATAAACCTTTGAATTTCTTCACCAGAACGAACATTTTTACCACCCTCTTCCTTGCTCTCTTTAATTTTATCTTCTAGTTCAACGTATCTTACTATTATATTTATCTACATCTTTATTACTTGCTCTTGATAATCATCAGGGTGTTGTTCAAAAAACTGATTTGCAATAAGTCGACCATCAAGCCTATCTCTCTTATTAGCCTCCTCTGTTAAAAGACGAATTTCCTTCTTCTTACCCTCTGAAAGTGATTCTAGGTGATCAAGTTCTTGCTGAAATTCTTCCTTCTGTATGTCATCCTCCTCATTAAGAACTTGTTTTGTTTTTTCCTCTATTTTAACTCTATGTTGCTCTAATTCTTGCTCATAATCGCGTATGGCTTCCCAGTAATTGTGAGGATACTGATTAAAAAATTCCTTTATCCATAAGGGTATCACCTGCCTCCCTCCTTCACCTGCCTCCCTCCTTTGTCGTTTCTTAGCAGGGGCCACCACTAAATTAAGATCGGGATCAATAATAATTTCATCCTCTAAAGTATCGATTGATACATCACGTCTTTTCCTGGGTTTTTCTTTATTGGATAATACAAGTTTTAAGAAGAAGCTGAGTCCGCTGGGTGTTAACTGTGTTGTTTTGGGAATTCCGATTCTATGTGGGTTTTTGTTTTTGTAATTAATTTCTATCCATTGTTTAACGTCGGTGCCTATAGTTGCAGCCCATGACTGGGGGTATTGAATACTATAGAGCCCACATACCCAGTTTCCACCTTGAAATTCTATTGGTTTAGGGAGATGTACTCGATATTTATTGGGTTTATTATCTGGGTAATCACTAACATTGCTGGGAAGAACAACAAAGAATGTATTAGCCATTATTTATTTTTAATAATTATAAATTGAACAATAAAATTAAAATTGATTTACAAAATGTAAAAATGATTTATGGGAAATGAAAACTGGTCTTTTATACAAATTGATTTTTATCTATCCAATGAGGTTGAGGATAATCAAAAAATTTTACAAGATATTCTTTTCTTCCATCGTTTTTCTTTCTGCTCTTAATAATCTTCTCAATTCTGTAACTAGTATTCTCATCTTTCTTCACTCGGATTAATTCCTCAGGGTAGAAGTATCCTTTAAATAATTCTCCATTATCGTCACGCACACGGTATCTATTGGGATTAGCCTTCTTTTTAACTAGATCTATTTGTAGAATTTCATCACTATAATTAGGGAGATAGCCCTTAGAAAAAATATTTTTACTTCTGCTCATACGCACATGATCATTTTCCTTGAATCTTGGCTTTTTTCTAAGTTTATTCTTGCCAATAGGGCCAAATACCATTTCTCTAATTTTCTTTGCATTTTTAAAGCTTACATCAACCGGTCTTAATCCACCTAAAACCCTACACTTTGAATGATTTATTGCGTCAACTATTTTCGGTAATGCTTCTGTCCATTTTAAAGTATGTTTCTCACTCATAAATCTGTATAATCTCTGTTTAATATTCCGAATACATCGTTCAGCTAGAGATGCTTTAACTTCTGAAAAAGTTGCCGTGTATTTTTCAATATCCTTTTTCCTGAAAAAATCCATAATTTCTTTGCTGCAAAATTCAGTTCCTTTATCGCTAAAAATTCGGTGGGGGTGCATTTCCATTCTAGCCAAAATTTTTTCAAATGCTTCAATCATATCATTTGATTTTTTAGTGCGTACTGGTTCAGCGAAAACTCTTTTACTTAAAACATCTATTGCCACAAGTGCATATTTCTTTCCATTATTTTGACGTGATAACTTTTGAAAATCTGCCAAGTCGCACTGAACATCTGTCATATACCCAGATGGATTTGTTATTGATCTTTTAAAGTGTACGCGTCTGGGGCGGTGAATTGTATAAGTTCTATGACCTTCTAAATATTCCTCAACATCCTTCTTTTTAATACTTGCATCTTTTTTTCTAGCCTCTGCCCATAGCTGGTCTACACCAGCAAATCCTGCTGGATTCGCTGGATTATTGTAGAGTTTTTCTAGTATCATTTCCACTCTGTCGGAGGTCTCCATTTTGATTCAGCTATTTCTTTGGATTCAGCTATTTTTCTTTTTTGTGTTGAATAAGTTCTTTTTGGTGTACAACTCTCTCTTGCCTTCTCTATCAACGGCCAAATTTTAGTATCACTTTTTAGTTTGTTTTCTAAAGCTGATGTTCCTGGTGGTGTCAATTCACCCCATCTCAATTTCCCACTTATTCCTGTTCGAAGAATGCACTCTATGGATTTTTGAGCGTTGCTTCCCATTATTTCTTTTCCTCCCTTTTTACTTAGAATCTTTCCATCTGTGCTCACGTCATATTTATCAAGATTTTCCTTTTTCATACTTTCAAAAATTTCCTTTGTTTTTTTCTTTATTGTTGTGCTTTTTGGCTCGGTTTTCCCCTTAATTTCAGGCGATTCCTCCTCAGCTGTGTGCATACTAAGATCATCTTCAGTATTTTCATCTATTGGGGATAATTTTGGAGTGACAATATTTTGTTTAAAAGCTTTTGGAGTGCTTTCATTTACTTGACGACTTTCATTGGAGTTTGTTTGAAGGAGGGAAGTAATTTTTTGATTTGTTCTAGTGCTGGATCTTCCATTTGGCGGACTGAAACATTCATTGGTCTATCATTTTGATCCTTCAACATATGTAAATAACGTCTTAATTCCTGGTTATAATTTATATTTTTAAATTCTGTGTTTGCATTTTGACTTTTGATACTTTCCAAATTTTCTCGAGTAAAATCCAAATTGATATTTCCAGTTTCTGGTAAGGGATGAGTAAGTAGTCCGCGATATATATCTTCAGGAATTAATATAAATTTATTTGCCATTTTTATTAATTGCTTATCAATGTTTTTGTTAATTCAATGATGATTGGTGTTAAAAGGGCAGGAAACAATCCTATTGGTAAACCGCTTCCTTGTTGTATTACTGTACGTCGGGCTCCTCCTTCTGTCTTTAGTCTACTCACACGACGAACAAAATATGCGAATGGCAAAAGTCGATGTTTTTGTCTTTTATTTAATTTAAATTGATTTCGTACAATATTAAAACAAATTTCAGTTAGAGTTAGTAATTGATCTGTTGAAGCTTTTTTTAAAAGTTGTCTTCTTTTAGTTAGTGAATGTGTTTTTGCGAGTTTTTTGAGAAATTGCAAATTGTCCTTGACAAGTTGACTAATATTCGTTGTCATGATTTTAATTAGAGCAATTTTTAGGTAAAAATATAATTGGTAATGAATTATAGGGTTCTTCTGATTCTCTGTCTTTAAATATATTTGTTCTTAGTCTAAGTGTTGGGTCTGATGAAGGGTGTAAATCAATAAAGAGATATGAATAATTACTGCTGCTTGTAGCTTGTCGATATGCGTCTAGAAAATAATTTAATCTTCCTGGGAATAATTGTACTCCTAAATTTCGAACGGCCAATGCACTATTTGGTGCGCGAGTTAATATAATATACATAGAATTTTGACGTGCGACTTTGAGTTTTTTCTCGAAAAGATTCTGGGTGATGAAAATTATGCCAAAATTAAGATGATGAGATTTCTTTGTGAAAAGTTCCGATAAATATTTTTCGTCAATTGAGTACATTAGGTCGTCAAGAATCACTAAAAAAGGTTGTTCTTGTTTTTTAATAAGATCCTCGGGGGAACTCCGGAATAAACTGAGACTCCGGCTCGCTGTAGTTCTGGAACAAGCGAATTATATTCACCATAGCAGTAAAGTATAGATTTTGGAATGGGCTCAATAAGTTGATCAGAGTTGGAAATTAATTTACGTACAAATGTACTTTTACCAGTTGAACTTGGGCCACTAATAATACATCCAAATGGAAGTTTTAATTTTAAATCTTTATTAGAAAATAAGTGATAAATCATTTTACAAATATTTGTCGAAATTTAAAAATAAAAATAATGATTAATGATTAAGAGGGGTAATTTGAGGATTATCTTTTTCTTCGAATTTCTTTTCTTTATCGTTTTCTTTTATATTTTCTTTTGTTTCTTCTATTCCTACTTGAGCTTTGTTTTGTGAAAACTTTGACAAAAATTCTTTGACAGTCATTTGCCCTTCTCCTTTGATAAAATCTTTTTCATTCCACTTTGGTTCCTTATGAATAATATTAAAATTCTTTCCTTTTGATTTAACACGAAAGACACATTGTTGGGCAATTTCATAGATATGGTCAAACATTACTACTTTTTCTGATTTTAGGCGATTGCAATATAAGGTTACATCCTTCGGAGTAACTATAAAATCAATGTCCACATTTTCTCCCTTGCAACTGTAAAGCATATCTAGGCCCCGCCCATATATTTTCCATTAGTTTAGAAAATCCTTGTTCATTCACTCAGTTAGTTAGCTAGCTTATGTTTATGTAAAGAGAATGCTTTTAAATCAATAGCGCTTTTAATTGTTCTTTCTTTTAATAATTTTATAATTGAATGTTTTGATTGTTTAAATAATTATTTAACTTAATAAATACTTAAATGAATATTTAGTCTTTAATTTATCCTAGGGCACTTAGGTGACGACTCGAAGACCTGATCAACCTTCTAGTTTAATCCAAGAGCCTGCCCCACCTCTGGAGGATAAGATGAGTATAAAGGCCCCCCATAGTATAAACTCAATTGGTAGCACCGGTCAAGATCAAAGGGGCCTAAAGAGGAGGGATAGATTAAAGACTAAAACAAAAAACATCCCTTTTTATTTAAAAAAAATGAAATAATTATTCGTTTAAATTATGTTTGTATTTTTTTAAAGAAATTACTGAATTTTTTTTAATTTAAAATTCCTACGTAAGACCTAGGCGGTAGAGGAAAAACCGGTTAAAAAAAAATATTGAAGATAAACCGGTATAGAAATTTATAAACCGGTATAGAAATGTATAAACCGGTATAGAAATTTATAAACCGGTATAGAAATGTATAAACCGGTATAGAAATTTATAAACCGGTATAAAAATAGCCTTCGGGCATAAATTAGAAAAACCGGTATAGAGAAAATTAAACCGGTATAAAAAATAGTTATTGAGAATAAACCGGTATAGAAATAATAAGACATGTCAGCCTTCGGGCATAAATTAGAAAAACCGGTATACAAAAAAAAAATTATTGAAAATTAAACCGGTATACAAAAATATAATAAAATTTAACCGGTATACAAAAGATAGTGAAATTAAACCGGTATACAATAAAAAAAAAGCCTTCGGGTATATACACAAATAATTATAAGTAAAATTAATTAAGAGAAATTTTTGGGGAAGCCAAACAAACAATTTAAAAAGAAATGTCATAAATTTTTTGTTTCTCTCTCTTTATGCAAATTATCGGTATCCTTCGGGAAAAAACACAAAAAAAAGGGCACTAACAAGAACATTTTTCTCTCTTATTTTATTACTCATCAAACACTTTTGTAAAAAAATACATTCATTTTTAGAAAAATACATATATCTTCCATTCTTAAATAAAAGTTTATAGTTTCTTTTTACAAAATATATTTTTTTTAATTTCTCAAAATTTTTTTAATTCCTCAATAATTTCGCAAAATTCTTCTAAAAAATATATTTTATTTTACCAAATATTTTTTAATCGTACAAAAGTCCATTTTTAAACATATATTCTTTTCAAAAAAAATATTTTTTTAACTTTTACAAAATTTCATTAAAAAGATATTAATCTTTACATTAAAAAAAAATATATTTATTCGTTCTTCACACAATTAAAAAAAATATATATATTTTTTGTTGTAAACACACTAAAAGGAAATCTTTGTTCTGTGCATAAAGCGGGGACAACATTTTTTTTTAAATTTATTTTCTCTACAAGTTAAAAAAAAATCTTCTCACAATAAGATGTAACATTTATTTAAATGTATTTTTTTGTTTACAAGAAAATACATCCTTTTTTTCACCTTTGAGAAAAATGAATAAATTTTAAAAAAAAGGAAATCTTTGTTCAATGTATCTTTCCTTTCAATCTTATTTTTCTCTCTTTACAAAAAATAAATTCTCCCCATTCATTCTTACATTTTTATTAAAAAAAGGGGGAATACAAAATAAATTTATTTAATTTATTCTCTATGTAAAATATTTTTTTTGCATTTTCTTATTAAAAAAAAAATAAATTCATTAAATTTTATTTTCTTATTAATAGGAGTTTTGTTTAATTTAAAACCATATTTTTACTCTGAATTTCTATAACCGTAAAAGTATTAAAACATATTTTTGGCTTGTTTCAGAGTTTTTAGAATGGTCCTTAAAATCCAGATTTTTCCAAATTTTGGCATTATCCACATATTTTCCACATTTTTCATACTTAGCCTCTATATCCATATTGCTATTAATTTTATTTTTCTGAATATTTTGGTCCATAATTGGTCATTGTTGTAAACTTTAGCAAAAATTTGGCGAAATTTTCAAAATTTTCGGAATCCGTTTTGGTCAAAAAAAATTTTTTTTTCTCGTCTTTCGTCTAAAAATTCTTCGAAAAATTTATTTTCAAATTTTTTTGTAATTGAACTCGTAAGAGTAATTATTCGAGCATATATAATATTTTATTTCAAAAACCTTTTTTTTTCTAATATGTTCAATTTATTTAGAGTAATTGGATTTTAATTATTGGATTAGTTTGTTTGGCTTAAATTTATTTGGAGGTGCCAAACGTCAAGTAAGTCGACAGAAAAATATTTTTTTTTAAAAAATTAAGTTTAAACAAAAAAAAAACATTTAAATTTTTAGTTAAAGAAAAATTTTTAAGCTGTAATTCTAAATTTAACTAAATATTTTTTTATCAAAATATTTTTCACTCTCTCTTTGCTTTTGATTCCTCTTCAAACGAACTTTCAAAACACAATTCTGTAAAAGAAAAATTTTTTTTGGAAGATGGAAACAGAAATATTTTTAAACTGAAAAAACTGTATTAGTTTAAAGAGGACTGACAAAACTAGGATTCCAATGACAGAACTGTTTGAAACATTTTGTGTTTTGAAATTTTGTAAATACTAGGTGACAGCTGAGTAACTATAATTTGGTGTATCTGTAAAATTTGGTGAATTTTTGGAATGCTCTTAAAATGCAAATTTAAAATATCATAATTCTTATAATTTCTTACCACATATATACTTATTTTGTATTTTTTTTTAACCTCGCTTGTAAGAGTGATTACTAGAGCATATATATTCTATTTCAAATTTTTTTTTTCTAATAAGATCAATTTATTTAGATTATTTGGATTTAATTATTGGATTAGATTGTTTGGATTCATTTTATTTGGATTTGGCAAACAAACTTCAATCAACTACAAAACCTTCGGGACTAAAACTTCTACCTTTTTTTTGGGATTTTTTTTTTGGCCTTTTCTTTACTTTCTTGAAGGAGGTGAGTAAAATAAAGAAATATAATAAAATTGAATTATTTAAAAAAAAAAAATTTTTTTCTACATCTTCTCTAAATTCTACTTACTTTTTATTTTTTGGAAATCTCTCTTTAGTCACCATCTATTTTATTTCTTTAAGTATCTAAAACAATAAACCTCAATTTAGGTAACTCCCCAAATTATATTATTACATATAAAAAAAAAAAAATTTTTTTTTTTATTTTTGCTATTTTTCCTCTTTAAAATTTAAAATTACTAAAATCCATTTAAATCTAAAAAAAAAAGGAAACCTTTGATATATTAGAATTTAATAATTGAAATTTTAAGATTCAAAATCAATAAAGTTTAGATTCCCTAGTATTACAAAAGCTCTACTTCCGTCTACAATCAAATATTAAAAAAAAAAAGAGTTTATCTTGTTTAGATTTCTCAAAATATTTTCTTTCTTTCTTTCTCTTTGTTTCTGATTCCCCCTCAAAAAAAAGAGATTGTTTAAATTTCAAAACACAATTATTCATAGAAAAAACAAATTTTTTTGGAAAATGGAAGCAGAAATACTTTTAAATTTGAATTAAAAAAAAGAAACCATTTTAGCCTTTAAATAGAGGACTGTCAAAATTTAATGAAACCCGTCTGAAACATTTTTGTGTTTTGAAAGTTCATAAACACTATACACAAATGAGTAACTATACTTTGGGTTCTCTTTAGCTTTGTTTTTGATCTATAAACGACTAGATTTCCTATCTTCAGTATCATTCAAGTCAAATTCCTTTTTTCTATGAAAGAATTGTTTCTATTCTAGAACACATTTTTAATCAAATATATAAAAAAAAAAGAAAATATGACTTAACTTAAAAAATAATAATAAACGTAAACTAATTCTTTTTACAACAAATTGCATGTTTATGGAAAGTTGATTTTTTGGACTCAACTATAATCGCGTAAATAAACAGATATTTTAATCAGTGATTCCAAAAATTTCCGGATTCTGATTTACAATTCCACAGATATCCAAAAATTTTATTTTACTCGCAACCTATTAATTCATTATTTTTTTTTCAAAACTTATTTAATGTTCAGAGTGACACCTTCAATCAACAATTTTTTTTTTCGGTTAAATCAGAGTTATCCTTCTTCTTAATATGAGTAAATTAAGGCAGGCTAAAACCTAATAAATGATAATTATTGGAAGGTATCGCCTATATTTTTTAAAATTATCTAGAAATCAGTTATTTTTGGTATCTATGCAAAAATTTTTCTTTTGAGTACTTATTTAACACAGGAATATTTATTTTAATGGACCAATTAATTACGCTTACCAAACTCTCTTGTCTTAATAAAAATTAACTAAATTAAAAAAAAAATTTATTATTGTTCCAGTTATTAAAGGTGTGTTCATCGACTGTCAACTGTTTACAGTCCTGCTGTGTTTTGTTTGATTGAGTGTTCAACAACAATCTGTGCACTCTCTGTTCAACTTCGGTGATATACATTGTATCTTCGTGCTTCTGTTGGTGAAAAGTAGGCAGACTTTAACTCATTAAAAAAAATATACATAGAAAAAATAATATATTCAAATTAAATTAAATAAATTAAAATAAAAAGGGGGATTAAAGTAGTCCCGTATTTGAATTAAAATAACCGAAGTCAGTTAAAGTAGTTAAACCAATGAGTGAAAGCGGGGATTGGGATATTACCGTCTGTGATAAAAAATTATTAGAATCAAAAATATTCTCTAATCCTGCGAAAATAGCAGATTTGGACAAAGTACACAAAGAGGTTTTGGGTTTAGAGGAGGCAGTCAGTAGAACGTTTAGGGTTGTAAACAGAAATATTAGTCAAATCAATGAATCGGACGCTGATATCCAAAAGGATACCAACGCCGGGTTTGCTGAAGTTGCTGTTAGAGTAGATAACCTAGATTTGAAAGTAGGTAAATTAGAGGAAAAGTGTGAAAAACTAATGATTGATCTGGAATCCCGCGATAACCTTGAATACGATGAAATTAGAAGCAGCGATGCGTCTAGATTTCTTACCGCAAATAAAAGAACAGAAATAATTCCTCCGATACCTCCGCATAAGGTTCCTTCGTTTTCGGGTGCAAATACTACCGAAAATCTAAAGTCCTTAGGGAATAAAAGTAATCTAGTACAAAATAATTCAATTGAACAGATAAATAATGTGGATCAGTTGCGTGCCAATGAATTTGAACTTAATGTATTAGGGGAAGCTAGTACCTCTGGTCCACAGTTGGGGGTGTTCAGTGGGGAAACAGCTTTCGCTTTTGACGAGTGGATGGTAAAATTCACTGATTATGTTGATGTATTTGGCATGACTTGGACCGAACCCGAAAAGATAAACAGATTAAAATTGTACTTAGGTACGCAAGCACGCAGTATCTTTGAAAGCTTAACGGCAACTGAACGCCAAACGTTAGCCACTACCTTGAAGAATATTAGGAAAAAGTTAGATAGTCCTCATTTTAGGGAACTAGCTTATAAAAGACTTGCAGCTTGTTATCAGAGAGAATCTGAATCAGTAAATGACTTTATTAAGAGATTAGTTCCACTAGTCAATTCTACATCGTGCCAAGTTCCACCTGAGGTTAAAGAGGAAACATTGTGTAGATGTTTTATGGAGAAAGTCAGACCCGAATACCAACGTTCTCTTCAACTTGTGGGACCATTGATAGGACGTAAGGACTTTGATAAACTCACTGCCTATGTCCAGGAGCTTGAAGTAGCTTCTGAAAAGGAAGGTAGGACGTTCAATGATGGTATCCATGCCATTACAGAACAACCAAATCAGATGCCTAGGGGCAGATTTGATACGTGGAAACCCAGGAAACCATACTACTCGCAGACCTTTAGGGGATCTTCAACCAACAGACCTTTAACTTCTAGTAATGCACAAGAATTAGGAGAAAGGGGTAATCAGCATAGGGGCCAGCAGCGTCCGCAAAATGACAGAAGATGGAATACACGTCCTTACTGTCATTACTGTAATAGGACCGGTCATGAACAATATCAATGCAGAGTCCGCAAGACAAATGAAATGAAAAATGAGAATTATAAGTATAGAAATAACAGAGGTACTAACAATAGAAATGACCAAGACCTTAGGGAAATTGTCGAAAATTTAGCAGTACAAGTCCATGAAATGAAAATGAAAACTAATTATGCTCTGGCAAATCAAGGAAATATGAAATCACTACAACCTGTAAGCCCGCCAGCGCATTTCGAAAAAGCAATAGTTAAAAGTGAAACTAAGGAAAAGGTAGAACCTAAAAAGATTTCTAGTTGGGAAAGTAGCTTTAGGGTAAGGGTGCCCTCAATTACTAGTACATCTTTGATGTTTATGATAATGTGTTGTAGTGCGTTAGCAATTAATCCCGTGTTGATTCCAAAAGGTCCAATGATATGTCAGACCCACAGGCAGGCAATGCTTTGGCAAGTACCTGAAATTCCGAGCTGTCCCCCGATAAATTTAACAGCTAGACACACGCCAAAATTAGAAAAACGAAGAATATTTCTTCCTAATAACATAGAATTCTCAACAAAATCTTGGGCTTGTAGAAAGATTAAAAAGAGTGCTAGGAAGTACACAACAATTACTGGGGTTCCCATGGAAGAAAAATTAGCTCCGGAAGCTATGGATGTGACACTAGAAGAATGTAATCAAATGATTAAACACCATAGCTGTAGTTTGGGGATACTTAAAGAAAATTCGAAGTTCTGGCAAACAGAAAATAAAATTGATTTGACTCCAAGGTCATGGATATTAGGCTCATTCTCTTGGGAAAATATCTCTAGTGAAAATTGTTTTCTGTTTGAAAGCATAATTGAATCGCACTTTGGTGCATCTGAAATTGTTACGCCTTTAGGCTTAGCTCATGAATGTCCCTATGGTAAAGGAAATTGTATTCTGGATGATAAAACAGTCCTAATTTGGGAAGTAAATAGTGTCAGGAAATGTAACTTTGTACCTATAGGGGATAAAAATGGAAGATGTATGGGGTCTGTATGGCTCTCAGATGATGCTCGTCTTGGACTTACCTTTGAAAATGAAACTCGTGTAATGGATTGTGGAGTCAACATAACTGTATCTGACCAAGGGCTGGGTTCTATTATACTTTCTGAAACTGAAATAGTGCGTAAAAAGAGAAGTAGTAGGATATACAGAAAATATTTTTCAGACGGGATCCCTACTTCCTCGCAAATTGCTTCACAATTAACATATTTAGACCAATCTTTAACTAAGGCAATAAACTTTGCTTTTGTGCAATCGCTCTCATCGTTTTGTGAGTATACAGAACTTGTTAAACATTGGACAGAATCATCTTACATGACAAACCCAACTGAGCTAGCGCGATCAATTTTCTCGAACCCTTATTTAGTTGCTAAAAGGTCTGCGAGGTCACTCATGAAAGTTTGGCCTTGTGTACCTTTAGAAAGGCAAGACTATGAATTTCGTCCGACAAAATTAGAGCGATGCTTTGAGTTCTTACCTATAATGTTAAAAACTGAAAGCAAGGAACATTTAGCTTTCCTCGATCCTTCTACAATGATTCTCTCGACCTCTGCTAAAATAGGCCCGTGTGAAGAATTTAGGAGATTAGTGATTCAAGTTAATGATCAAATTTTAGAAGTCGATCAACTTGAAGGAAAAATAACCTCGGTTAAACCAAATGTAATAAATGTTGAGAAATTAAAATTATATTGGACTGGTTTAATTCCTAAAATCGAATCCCATGCATTTCATCAACTAGTTCTTTTAAATATGACTGATGTCAAAGAACATTCTTTTGTTTCGAATATGGTTAGGGTTAGCCAAATGACTTACCAAATTAATGAAAAAGATTCTATAGTACTAACTTCGGTTTCTGATGAATGGAAGGAGGTTGAAAATCAAATAGTTAAAGGAGCAATAGGTGACTATAAGAGTATTTGGTCCACAATGCTTAACGTAATTATAGGAATTCTGGCTATCGATTTTACAATAAGGGTAGGTTTAATTCTGCTTGAAATGTATGCTGGGAATGGCCGACTAGGGAAGTTAATATTTGGTTCTAAGGTTAAGGAAGTTCCAAAAAGAGTGCTTGACATACGTGACATTCGAAGAGTACCAGAACGTAGTCTTGAAATTGATGAGACCTATGAGCAACCAGTCAATAGACCTCGTCCATTGTCAATCTCGTGGCCACCCACGGTCAGGAGAATTGGAGGTTCACCTTTAGCTGAGTCTGGAACTTTGCCCAGATCCCACAATAGAATAAATAGAAATTTTATAGGAGCTTTAGGGTCCAACTCTAATAATGTTATTGTTGGAGTAACTCTAGAAGGTATACCACTTAAATGTTTAGTTGACACTGGTGCAATTACTTCGGTAGCAAATGTAGCATTAGCGGAGTGGTTAGGAACGAAAATTTTCAAAACTGAAACATACTTACAGAGTGCCTCCGAGCATTCTATGTGTGCTAGGCAAGCAACTTCGGTTAATTTAAAAATTGCAAATGTTTGTGTGGAAATAACTATACATCTATTCAATGATAAATTTCATTGGGACAACCATGACTACCATTTTATATTAGGGTGTGATGCAATGGTCCTTCTACCACCAATCTTAATTGATTTTAAAAATAAAAATCTGCGTATTGAAGGATCTCTTTTAGAAATAGATAATAGATTAAATAGGCCCCTAAGAAATTTTAAAATTTATGCATTAGAAACTAGTGAAATAGGACCAAACTAACAGAGTATAATGAAAGCTAGGGCTGATTTTTCTGAACTTCTTAGGCATGATATTTATGTTCATGCGATAGAAAATAGGTTGGCTGATCAAGGCTTAAGTTTGGTACCATTGGTAACGAACCCTAAGGAATCTATAAGAATCATTTTATCTAATCCCACGGGAATAGTGAAAAGAATTTATAAAGATACGTGCGTAGCCATAGCAAGTGAAGTACTAAAAACAGATTCAGAAAATATTTTGTCAGAAATAAAATTAAATGAAAATTCAGAAGAAATGAACTCCTTAGGGAAAGCAGGAATAATTGTTGATCCAACGTATAAAATTGATTTTGAAAAAACTTCGGTAGTGGGAGAGGATCTTAAGAAGTTAAAAGACCTTTGTAATGAATTTGAAGATATATTTAGCAAAAGTCAGTATGACATAGGAAGTTGCACGGCTGGCGAACATGATATTATTACTATGTCTGAAGAGCCGGTAGCGTCCAGACCTCACAGAGTTCCGTTTAAATACCGAGATGAATTGCAAAAACACATCGACCAACTTCTGGCTTCGGGGGTTATGATTGAGTCAGACACGCCATGGGTTTCGAATATTGTGTTAGTACAGAAAAAGGATGGAGGGCTTCGGCCATGCATAGATTTTAGAAAACTAAATGAAGTAACGGTACCAGATCATTTTCCATTACCTAGACTTGAAACAATTCTAGAAAAAGTAGGAAATTGTAGATACTACTCGTCACTTGACTTAGCTAGCGGTTACTTGCAGATTAAATTAAGTGAGCGAGCTTCTAGGAAGTGTGGGGTGATTACCGAGGACAATATTTATCAAATGGTTAACTTGCCATTTGGTCTTAAAAATGCTACAAGTGCATTTGCTAGGATCATGGCACATGTACTTACAAGTTTAGAAAATGTTATAGCTTATGTCGACGATATACTTATCTTCACCAAATCTGAAAACTTTGACGAACACATTAGTTCTCTCAGAAGTGTTTTCGAGAGATTTAGGCGCTTTAACTTAAAATTAAGTCCTAAAAAATGTACATTTGCTTCTGATCATATGGAATTTTTAGGTTTTATAGTTAACAAATCTGGTTATAGTCCGAGTTTAAGGAAAACTGAAACAATTTTAAATTTGAAAAATCCAACTTCGGTTAAAGAAGTAAGACATGTAATTGGTATGGCAAATTTCTTTAGAAAGCACGTACCCAATTTCTCCACCATAGTGGAACCGTTAACAAGATTAACCAGAAAAGAAAAACCTTTTGTTTGGGGTGAAGAACAGCAACAAGCGTTTGATGAAGTAAAGAAAATTTTATCTGAAAAACCCGTACTTATTTTTCCCGATTACTCCAAACCCTTCCACATCTTTTGCGATGCTTCGCAAGTTGGGCAAGGGGGAGCTCTAATGCAATGGGATGAAGATAAAAGGGTTTACAGTGTTATAAGTTATTGTAGCAGAACTTTGTCTAATGCAGAACGAAAGTGGCCGCCTGTCCAAGTTGAACTAGGTGCCATTATTTACTCGCTTCGGCAGTTCAAACCTTTTATTTTTATGTCTAGTGTCGAGCTGCATACTGATCATAAGCCGTTAGCTTATTTGTTAAGAAAATCAGAAACGCACCAACATCTTGCGAGATGGCTAGTTGAATTGCAAAACTATAACATTAAAATTGTTCATATAAGCGGTAAACAGAACACGCTAGCTGATGCGCTTTCTAGATTTTCTCATGAAGATTTGACACCTGAAGAGGTGGAAAAAATTAAAGAACTTGAAGATATTGCCGAATTCCCTGTTTGCTTGGCAATTGAACATAAACCTCGCGTTGTGCATGAAAACTTCGGTTTAACTCTCTCACTTAGGTCGATGGAAGGTGAAATCCTCCAAGTTGATATAAGGGATGAACAAAAAGAGGATCCTGAGGCATCTATTTTAATTGAATTTCTAAAAACCGGAAGATTTCCCGAGGAACTTCCTGAAAGCGAAAAAGATAACTTGGCGCATTTAGCCAAAGATCTTTGCTTGGAATCGGATGTTCTTTATTTACATCACAAAGACAATAAACCAAGAATTTATATTCCAGTCTCATTAAGAGCATTAATTTTTGATTCCTTTCATACGACTAAATTAGGAGGGGGTCATATGGATTTTAGAAAAACTCTAAACAAATGTAAAAAATATTATTGGCCAAGGATGCATTCTGACATTGTAGTTTGGCATAAACAATGTATCACTTGTCAACTTAGACATTCACCGAATCCAGCGTATAGGGCTGAAATGTGTACCCCACCAGTGAACACACTCTTTGCTAAGGTTGGTCTGGACTTGGCAGGTCCATTTCCAAGAACTGAGTCAGGCAATAGACACATATTGAATATTGTCTGTTGGTTTACTAAATTTGTGATTTCGGTTCCAATTCCTGATGCGAAAGCTTCAACTATAGCTTCGGCGTTCCTCAAAAATTGCTATTTAAAATTTGGAGGTTGTACCGAGCTTATCACTGATAATGCTACGGCGTTCACCTCTGACTTCTTTAAAAGTTTATGTGCTATGTTATACATAAATAAAACATATGCCATTCCACACTGGAGTCAAGGGAATGCTGTTACTGAACGATCTTTTCGTACATTCCATAACATTTTAGCCAAGTATATTTCCAAAGATCAACCAGATTTTGATGAACACTTAGAATTTGCTAATTTTTGTTATAACACTTCGGTGCACCAATCGACAAACGAGACACCGTTCTTTCTTATGTTCGGTCGTGATCCTATTTTCTGTGTAGATTTAATATTAGACCCCAAAGTTAGGGAACCAATCGCGCTAAACGATGAACAAGAAGTCAAACAAAAATTAGTTGTATCTCTAAGGAGTGCTTGGAAATGCGCAGCTGAGGCTAATGCGGAGGCTCAATTAAGAGCTAAAGCCTACTATGATAGATTACTTAGAAATCCCACGATTACTGTAGGTGACAGAGTTCTTCTTAGAAATTATACGGGGAAAGTTAACACATCGAAGAAATTCCATCTGCCTTGGAAAGGAGTATTTAGGGTCATACACATAGACGGAGTCCATGTGACAATAACGAGTTGTAATTCACCTCAAGCTAATCCTCGAATAGTCCACATCAATCAGCTGAAAAAATGTGTAGAACCATTACCAACTGAACCGGCGTGCACCACTGTCGTCTTAGAACCAGAAGAAGAAGCAGCCCTTGATGAATCCAATGCAGAAGAGTTGATTGAGGTTCCCGGATATTCTCATCTGAATAAAGAAATAGTTGTAGATTCCCCACAAGTTCCTAACGAAGATGAAGAACCTAGTCATCAGGACAAAGGAGGATATAATCTAAGGAGAAATCCCAAGAAGAAGGTCCACTTCTTTTGAGCTTCGGCGATTTCAATTAGTTTTTTTTACTAAACTGCCTTTGATTATGAGTTACAAATATATAATTAAAAGTAATTTATCTCTGTGTGTCGTGATGATATAATCTAAATTCTCCATCTGTAGTAGAAAAACGTGTACTTGAACTGACTTCGGTTGTACCACTAATATTAATTAAAAAAAAAAAAAATTTTTTTTTATATACACATTTTTTTTCTCCTTTCTTGTCGCTTTTATCCGTTTTCTTTTAAGAATGGAAACCATTCGCGATAAAGATGGACAAGAAATTCTCCCTTTTTTTACAAAGAGATATGTGTTTAGCAACCATTTCGATTGTATTTTTGTTGTTGATGGAGTGACATTTCATTCATCAGAAAGCTACTATATGTATTATAAAGCTCTTTTGTCATACAACTACGAAATAGCAGAGCAAATTCTTAGTCTCAAATCAGCAGCGATAGTCAAAAAATTAGGATCAAATCTACCCGGACATAATACTAAAAAGTGGCGCAAAATTTGTATTCTCGTAATGTCTATAGCAAATTGGTATAAATATAATCAGAATCCGGAGTTGAAAAGAATTTTGTTGTCAACACGCGGTATACTATTGGTGGAAGCCAGTAGAAGTGATCAGTATTGGGCTTGCGGGCTTGAAATGCATTCTAAAGACATAGTTGACAAGAAAAAGTGGAGGGGTTTAAATGTACTTGGGAGAATACTTATGTCTATTAGAGATAGAATCTTAAGTAAGTAAAAAAAAAAATTTAAATATCTAAAATTTTAAAACAATTTAATTTCTTTCTAAAATTAATTCAAAATTAATAAAATAACTTTCTTTTAACAAATTTTTTTTTGTTTAGAAATGAGTGCTGAACGTCTGAACATTGCGAGTTTGGAGGAATTTCCACCACTTGGATCCTCTACTAAGAAGGTAATCTTGACAAAGCCTTCGTTGCCTTCAAGTTCTCAGAGTGATAGGGTTGTAGTGGTAGATGCTTTAACAGAGAATACAAAGAAAATGTCGTTAGAGCATGGTGAAGTAGAAGAAAGTGTTAAATCTTTGGGTGAATCCCTTCGGGGAAACAAAAATAGTTTTGAAAAAAAAGTAATCGAATATATCGTAGTTCAGGTCGGGGAAAACGACGTAATTGGAGCCAGATTGAATCAAAAATCGAACTTCAGTTGGCCATGTTTCGTCTCAATTGCTAATAAAATTGCTGAAAATAGTGAGGGGTTCAGTAATAAACTGCAATTAGGAGACAGAGTCTTTATTTCTGATTTTCAATGGAGAGTAGGCTTTGAAATTTTGGCTCGTAATGAGTTTGAGGCTACTCAGAACAGAAGAAATTGGAATGTTGGTCGAATTAATCCCCAGGCAATAATTAAAGAAATTGAATTCATTCATCATGCCAACAGAAGAGACTTTCCTGGTGTTATAATAAGCTTGAAGCGGGGTGGTAAATATAACAGCTTGTTATGCTGTTTAGTTATTTCCGCTGGTTTACAAGTCTGTTCGAAATGCTATAGGAGACAGTTAGTAGATTTAGATTTGGATGAGCTAGAAATTGGACAATTAGTGACGGTTTCTGTTGCTGAAATTCCTGAACAATGTTTAATTGATGAGTCTTACCTTCTCCCGCCGCAATCAGAGTTCAAAATGGGTTCTGAAGAAATGATAAGAGATGATTTTGGTGTCCTCGGAACGGTACGGTCTCACTTACCGTGGCATTATAAACGTGAGGGTAAAAATGTCTTCTATCCCTTAGTGCCGCAAATGTCCATTGAGGAAATCGAACTTTGTGAAAGCATAATCAGTGCTGCAATTGCCTATTCGTTTGAAGATGAGAGGAAGAAAATTATTGAAAATCGATTTGAAGGAGCAGCATTATATTGGGACAAACAATTTTACTTGAAGTTTGCTGAAATTGATTCCATGAAAGTGAAAAATTTAAAAAGTGTTTGGGCAGTTGATGATCAAGTTGAACTCAAGTCTAGCATGCAACATCCTCATTTTGGCCTCGGAGTGGTCAAGAAAATTGAAACAGAAAATGTCAGGTCCTTCGGGAATCTTAAATTTAATTTTAGTATAGTGATAAAAGTGTTGAATGTTCAAGAACGTAAAAATCGTGATACAGAAGAAGAATTTTTGAATGCACAAGATGGTGGTTTGCTTGTTGCACATCCAATCATTATAAAGGGTAGTGAAAGTCGTAGAACTTGTTTTTCAGCGAATATGCCGTCTCGTTTATCGGAATTAGACACTAAACAGGGGCAATTAATGAAAGCTCTCTTGGCACGTGAAGTTGAAATAGTAGAGCTGGAGGATGTCTCTGAGCCACTAAATCCTCATCCTTTGATGAGATTATTAAATGAAAGGCAGAAAGAAACGGTTAACAGTTTGCTCTCTGGGGGGTGCAAGCTGGTTTACCAGCAAGCACCTCTCGGAGTGGGAAAAACATTTTGTGCAGCAGTTGTTACCGCTATTCTTCTCCATAGTCTTACCAATGCTAAAATCGCCATCATTACATCTGCTAATTTGCCTTTAGCCAAACTCGCTAAAGAACTTGAGAATGTATTATCTCCAGAAGAAATGGAAGAGTCGAAGGCAATAACATTTTTCTCAGGTTTTGCCAAAGATCGCTACAAGGAAATGATAAATGAATTGAGACGTCACATGCTTATCACCAAACTCAAGTTGGAAGAAATTAGTGAAAAATTTGATAATAATGCAAAACAAGATGTAAAAGAATACTGCGAAAACTTTGAATTGCGTCCTCGTCTGACTAGCGAAGTGAAACTGGGCTCTATGCTTTCTGAAATTGTAAATTTGAAGATAGTTTTCTCTACAGCAGCAATGGCTGAAAATATGGTATACTCTTCTTTGCTTGACACTACGGTCCTCATTGTTGACGAAGCAACCCAGACGAGCTTTGCTGAGATAACAAATCTTGTTGCTAGATTACCGAACTTGGAGAAAATTCTCATTACTGGTGACAAATTTCAAATTGGGACTCATCTGCAAGACCTACCTAAATCGCTTCACGATGGATTTGGTCTTGACTCAATTGTTCCACAATTGCTCATCTCGCCATCAGTCCACCAAACTCGTCTTTCTGTTTGTTACCGTATGCATCCTTTGTTAGTGCAGTGTGTGTCGTACGCTGCTTATGAAATTCACAATGAACCATTGGAGCCAGGACGTTCTGCAGATGAAAGAGCTTTGTTGACGAATTCTCGATTTCCATTGCCTATACAAAGTTGTCCAATAGTATTACTCAATGTGGTTGGTTCCTGCCGACAAGATGTAGTTTCACACAGTCTTACAAATGATTTGCAAACGACTTCGGTTGTCAAACTCGTCTCATCATTGTATGAATACATTTCGCCTGAGGTAAATGTTGTGGTTATTTGTCTTTATCTCTTTCAAAAAGAATGCTTACAGGTCGAATTTGAAAAACTTGGATATAATGTGCTCACTGTGTCCGTGGATGGGTATCAGTCTATGGAAGCGGATCTTATTGTACTAGTGACTACTCGCTCTCATAGTAACGATAGTAACTTAGCTGACTCATCTGAATTTTTCTCAGATGAAAATCGAAGTACTGTAGCTCTAAGTCGAAGCAAACATGGTCTCTTTCTAGTGGGAGACATTGAATTATTAAAATCAGGAAAAGTTTGGTCGAGGTTTGTTGAGAAGGCTACAGAATTCACGTCAGTTGTAGGTACTAATTATTTAAATATTTTACAGTCAGGTCGAGTCAAAAGAGATAGATTTGGTCAAATTCTCTCTATGGATGGCTTGAACGTAAGTGAAAGTGTCGAAAAATTCAACTTTCAGAATCGATCCAACGACTCATGGAGAAATGATGGTCAAGGGACGAGCAGTGGTAACAGGTATCAAGAGGAATGGTTTGTAAATAAGATTAAGAATTTTGAAAATATAAATACAAATACTAACAATCTAAATTTAAGGAAACGTCCGTTTGCGAGCAACAATTGGAAAATGTTCTCTGGAAAGACTTTTGTCAGATCAGAACAAAGAAGCTGTTACAATTGTGGTCAATATGGGCATATTTCAAAAGACTGCAATTCATGGCGTAGTGGTAGAGGAAAGCCATTTTAATTCTATTAAAATTTAAAAAAAATATATACAATTTTTTTTTTCAAAGCCCTCATGGCTTGCTCAACAAATGCTGCGCTTCAATGGAACAAAGGGCTGAACTTATTTTGTTTTAATTTTTTTTTAAATCACATTTTGGTCTTTCCCATGAAATTTTTTTTTCTCTTCTAATCTAATTATTAGCTCAAAATTAGAAATTTAAGAAATAATTTTGTTTAAGAAATTTATTTAAAATATTAGCCTAATCAAAATTAATTTTTTTTAATCCTTTAAATTTTTTTTTCTTCTCCTCTCCTTTAACTTTATGCCTGAATTTAAAGTGTACTTTAAATTTATTTTTATTTTTTTTTACTTTAATCAAATTTTGATTTTATACTTAAACCTTTTTCTTAATTTGTTTATTTTCAAAAATATATAATTTCTTTTTACAAATTGTTTTAAACAAAACTTCTTTTCTTCCTCTCTAGAAAACACAAATTTTTGTTTATAATTATTCTATTACTAAAAGAATTAATTTTTTATTATTCACTCAATAAGAAATGCATTAACTTAGGTTATTTCACTATTGTCATTTTTTTAAATAAGCTTTTCTTTTAAAATTAACTCAGACAATTTACCAATTTTATAAATTCACAAAATCAATATTGTCATTATTTAAATTTTTAATCATTTAACTTATTATTTTCACATTTGTAGTTAAATTACAAATACTTTATATACAATTTTCAATTATACATTCCATTATTATTTGAAATATCCCAAACTTTAATTTACATAATAGCCATAATTTTTTTTTCCCAAACAATATATTTTCAATATAGATATGCTTTAAATCCCAATTTTGTCAAAAAGACAATATTTATTTTTATAATTTTCAAAGAAACACTGGTAAAAAAAAATATTAAAATTAAAAAAGGGGAATGCCATAAAAAAATATTCACAAGGATCGATTAAACTCATCTTCGGAGTGCTGTCTTACGACGCACATTCAGCTCTATAGATAAAACATTGCTCATTCAGGAGCGCATCAACAAACTTAGATAAATTATGTGCATTCCCTTAAGCAGTAACCATCGATAATAACCAGTGTTTCTAAAAGTCTAATTTTTTTTTTAAGAAATTTAAATCTTGTTAAGATCAGGGACGATCTTGTCGGATAAGGGAGGTGTAAAGCATATCTAGGCCCCGCCCATATATTTTCCATTAGTTTAGAAAATCCTTGTTCATTCACTCAGTTAGTTAGCTAGCTTATGTTTATGTAAAGAGAATGCTTTTAAATCAATAGCGCTTTTAATTGTTCTTTCTTTTAATAATTTTATAATTGAATGTTTTGATTGTTTAAATAATTATTTAACTTAATAAATACTTAAATGAATATTTAGTCTTTAATTTATCCTAGGGCACTTAGGTGACGACTCGAAGACCTGATCAACCTTCTAGTTTAATCCAAGAGCCTGCCCCACCTCTGGAGGATAAGATGAGTATAAAGGCCCCCCATAGTATAAACTCAATTCAACTTTTACATTTCCCCGCCAAGTCAAACTCCACAAAACGTGATGTTATGAGCCGAGGTGACGAAATTGTCACACCAAAAGAAGATACCGTAAATAAAACCTCAGGGAGTACTTTTTCTAAGAGTTGGCAATTATTTTCAATTACTGACATTTTTAAGTAAATTTATAAATGAATTCAAATTTTGAATGGAAATTTTATCCAGGGGAATATTTCAGTATTTATACTCTGAAAGTGGGCGTGGCTTCTGAAAAAAAATGATTTGAATTTTATGAATTTAATGTTTGTTATTTTAACAAATAATAAATTAAATTCCAAAATTTTTATTTCAAATTAAATTATTACACTTATTGAGATTAATTTAAAAAATAACATGATAAGAAAGAATACTTTTTAAAATTTTTACTCATTTTTTCAACTTTTCTATATTCTTCTCATCCCAGTCAGCAACAAAATCCTTGAATTGCATATTTAGTCTCGCACAGCTTTCACAAATTTCAAAGCATATTCCAATATTTCCATTTTCCTTTTGAGTGAATTTATTTTTATCATTATAAAGAGCATTGGCACATTTTTTGCAGATTCTTATTTCAATCCTTGGGGTATCTTTCATGCGCATAAGTTTCCACAGTATACGCGGATTTATCTTATTATTATTTTTATCAATTTTTCCATTGTTTATTTTCGAAGTAGGGGATTTTGCTTTGTTGATTATTTCAGTGTCTTTTTCTAACTCTACTTCAATTATATCTTCCTCATTCTCCTCAATTTTTGGGATTTTTTCTTTTTTCAATCCGCTCATTTTTTATTTTATTTTCAAATTTTATTTTAAATGAATGAGGAAATGAATGCGAGTTGGGAAATCTGTTGTCTTATATACTCGCTCAAGCCCCGCCCCTTTTCTCAAGATTTCGTAATATTTGCCAAATTTCAAAAAAAAATTTCGTATAAAAAGGGACAATTTCTTTAATCTTAAAAGTTTATAAAGTCATTTGATCATTTACATACATTAAAATTTAATCAATAAAAATGAATTCTGTTTTGGATGATATTTCAAAAAAATTAAATTGCCCATGTTATTTGGTGAGATATAGACTAATGTATCAAGAAAATGCCGATTTGATCGCAAAATTTATAAAAGAAAAGGGAGAGTTAGAGACAAATTATTATGATAGGAATGGAACGAAAAGAAAAATTAGGTGTGATGGTATTACAACAACAGGAGCTAATTTAATCAAAGCCTTCGGCAATTTAGGTTATCCATTTAATATATCAATTGCGGCATATTTCTTTGCTCATCATAAATTGAAACTTCAATACCCATTTCATCAATGTGTTATTGAAAGAACATGTACAGAGAATGGAATTTGCGAGAGATACTACCCTCTTGAGCTTTTATGTTTTGCTCCTACATCGCCTCCGTCTACAATAAGCGGTTTAACATTTAAAGCACGACGTACGCATGCAACTTCGTCAACATCAACAATTAGTCTCAACAGTCTTACAATATCCGACGGAAGCATACCATCTACACCTACTACAGAGAAATCTAGACCAGGAATATTATGGATTAAAATAGAAGGTCAGCCTAACCAATGGGAAAAACGCAATATTATGATAAATTAATTCGAGAATTTTATTTTATTTAAATATTTATTAAATAATTATAATTTAAACTAAAATATGTTTGTTTAAAATTTTTACAAATTTTTGAAAAAATCGATAATGTTTGAAATAGGGGTTCATATAAAAATCGCCATCTTGAATACATTAAGTAATCTGTTCTATTATATTTTCCAAATTTGAACTTTTTGTCGTAAAGGTCCCAACGCAGAATCCAACGTCCCATATTTTTTATTTCTACTTGTCTGTTTAAATCTTTCTTGTTCGGGTAATAGATATCCTTTACAACCCATTTCATTGATAATTTTTTCCCGTCATCAGTTTGATTCATTGATTTTTTCTGAATTTTTTCATCTCTAATAGTAAATATTGGTGGCGGTGTTCTCCGCCATATTGGGATTGGTAGCGGTGTCCTTCGCCATATTGGGATTGGTGTTCTTCGAAATAATGACACATATTCTTCTCCCTTCCAGGGTTTATTGTTAACACTATCTGCCACTAATGACATAATAGTTATTAATATAATTTTAAACATTAGCATTTTAAATATTAATAGGTTTTTATTATTATAAAACATAGTCAGTTCTAGGTACTGGATGGCTTGACGAAAGTATATGTTTTTCAGTACTTATGTATATTATTAATCAATTTTATAATTTTATATATTATTTTCTGGTAAATTATGAATTAATTTTATTTTAATTAAACTATTTCTTTGATATAAATGAATATTGTCATTCAAATGGGTAAAATTAAAATTAAATTTAACAGATTTATTTTAAATAAGCTAGGTATTTCCGATAAATGAACTTTGTTTTTTCAAGGAGATAAGTTTACCTGTTTAGATGAGGAGTTGAACTTTACACTTCAATAGGGTGTATTTCTCTTACGCACATGTATACTTCACGTGAGTAACAGGGTTGCCGCCCGATACCCGTAAGCGAAATTTTTTCCAACCCGAAACCCGAAATGATATTTTTTCCGATATTTTTTCCAACCCGAAACCCGATACCCGAAATGAAAACGCTCCAACCCGATACCCGAAACCCGTGCCCGAAGATTTTTTTGTACCCGCGACAACCCTGGTGAATACCATATTTTTGACCAGTTTACTGAAAATGTTCGTAATTTCTCTTAATTTTTGCGGAAATTTATCTTTTAATCCTTAAGTTTACATCAATATTATCTTTTGGAGCTTAACTTCAAATTTTTACCCCAGAATCTACATCTTCCATCCCTTAACATTACAATACTTGTTTCTTTTATTGTTTAACTTTGCGTGAATCCTATCTTCTATCCTTAAATTTTCACACATTTTATCTTCAAACTCTTAACTTTAAGTTAATTTTATCTTCTAATCCTTAACTTTACAAAAATAGTATCTTTTAATGCTTAACTTAGCAATTTATAATACAAAATTTAATCTCCACCCCTTAACTTTATATCAATTTTATCTTCTGACTCTTAACTTTGCAACAGTTTTGTCTTCCAATGCTTAACTTTGCATTTTTACCCCCAAAATCTGCATCTTCCGTTGCTTAACTTTACATGAAATGTATCTTCTATCTCCTAACTTTACATTAATTTTATCTTTTTTCCCCTAACTTTGTCAATTTTTTTCCAACTTTTAACTTTACCGCGAATTTATCCTTATATTCGGGTCAGATTCTTAGAATTTTTGAAATTTTTAGAAAAATTTTCAAGTTAAAAATAGCAGCCAATTGGAGGAGAAATAGGAGAAATCCTTGATTTCTATATGATCAAAAAAACCCCATTGATCATATTGTCATTTCTACACTTGCGCGGGAAATTGACGGCACTTAAATTTAAAAATCCAATACCCATTGTTTTCCTTGATCAATACAACAGAGCCCACCCACTTTTATTCTTTTTGCACAGAAAATTTCGTGGTAGGAAGTCGAACGACAATATTTTTACATTTAAAAATAATTAATACGACTAAGTTGACATTTTGAGACTTGGCAAATTGAGACTTGACGAATTGAGAATTGGCGTTTTGTCGTTCGATATTTAGAAATTTCTGTTGCATTTTGTCGTTCGATATTTTGAAATTTCCATTTTGTCGTTTGATATTTTGAAATTGACGTTTTGTCTTTCGTTATTTTAAAGTTGGCATTTTGTCGTTCGATATTTTGAAATTTCTGTTGCATTTTGTTTGCTAAATTTATCACTGTACCTAATACTTATCACTGTACCTAGCAATTCTCAATCAATCAAAACATTTTACCTTAAAATCTCCCCTTACTTCTTCCCAACGGATATGTGGAAAAACAAAGTAAATCCAATTTCATATATCTCCCTTTGATCTTGCCGCTAATTACCTCAAATTTACCTAACTGAGACAAGTCGTATGTCTGTTCAACAACAGGAACGGGAAACCCTACTTCCAGATTCTTAAAACTTGAGTATTTTATTTTACCGCACTTCACCTCCTTTGGTTTAATTTATTTACAACCAAATGTCTCTCTGCTAGGCGAAGTTTTAATTTAAAAAATTATTTCAAAATTATTTTAACACCAAATGTCTCTCTGATAGTGCAGTTGATTCAAACCCAGTACCTTTTCACAACCAAAACCTTTTGGCTCTTTTTATTTTTACCGCACTTCCGCCTAATTTCAAAAATTTATTTGAATACCAAATGTCTCTCCTTGAAGTGCAGTTGATTCAACCCAGTACCTTTAGACCATTACCTGGTCATGTCAAATTATGATTAATTACCAACCGCAACCCTCCCAAAGGCTCAGGTTGTCACCACAACCCATCAATTAATCACCCCATGACATGATTTATTAACCACAAACCCCTTCCAAAGGAAGAGGATGGCGGCACCTTCAAAAGGTTTAAACCGCCCCATAGGCACTGGTTTACAAATGTCTCTTGTTAAAGAGACATTTGTAAGGTGGTTACTACTAATGTCATATCTGCATGTGTCGCGACACGCTTTACACTAAATATAGTAAAACCCTAAATTTCAGATTTTTCTTCAAATCTTCTTGATTAGCCTATTTAATAGTGCTGCTGCTTTTATTTACGTTTATATGCAATATATCCACATTAATGAAGTTGTTATTATAATTGGTCAAATATGCTGGTTAAATGCACACGGTGGAAAATATTTTCTATATACCGTATTTGCTTAAATAATGTCCATTTCTCAAATAATTACCCCCTCCCTATTAATTACCCTCTCCAGCGTTGAGGTTAAAAAATAATTACCCTGGGTAATTATTTTAGCAATTACGGTAATACTTCAAATTAAATTAGCGTTAATATTTTTGTCAGTTTCATGTTCGATTGCCCCTAATTTCTTAGCATTCATTTACTTATTCCGAAAACACTTTGTTTCAAAACATACTTTCTCAATTCTGTTAACTGAACTGAAAACTTTGGCTAAGTTTAAGTCACGTTAGAACAACTCTTTAAAAAAGTCTACATATTAATGCCAAAATACATGAGGCTCCCCTATATTTCACGCAAACGATATCTCAGTAATAAGCAATGTGTTCAGCTTAGTGCACTTGTGGAATACACTGAGCTTTGCGCTGTGTAATGCAGCACGTCTCTAGAGAGTCAACAGTGTTCCTAGCAGAGGGGTTCTTATTTTTATTGATGAAAATAAATGTAAAGACACGCCATATATTAATATTATTTTAGGAATACCCCCAGTCATTTACTTAACAATGAACAAGTCAATTCAACGCGATTGTTACAGAATATTAAAAAAATGTGTCAAATCCATTATCCAAGGCTACAAAAATCTACACTCAAATGCGATCCAACCTTTAAGTCATCTAATAAATGTTGAAAGGCAAAATAATCAAGTAACAAATTAATAAAAATTGAATTTTATGAACAAACTATTATTATAAAAACATTCACATTTTATTTCTAATTGTAAGAACATAAGCACCGTTTCAATCCAATCACTGGTTAATACATTTAAAATATTACAATTTTAAGTATTGCCAAATATTTTGTACATTTTGCTTATAAAATTCCCGTTGTATTTTTTATTTTTGTGATAATTGATAATTTGTTTTAATTTTGAAGTATAAATTTTTTAATAAATTGTTTTTGCTTTTAATTGAAGGTCTTGAAGCACAAAATATTAAAAAAATTATATTTTGTGTTTTTGACGTCAAAAAAATAATAAATTATATAAAAACTTGAGCAGTTAAAAAGTTGATAAAAAAAGTGTAAAAATATTCAAAAAAAATCAAAAGTCAAAAATTTATAGAAAATTATGCTTTATATTCCTAAAGATTGAATTAGTTTTATTTTTATCAAAAAATGTTAAAAGTTGAGTTGAAAATTTTTAAAAATATTTTTTTATAATAAATTGAATTCTAGGTAATCTAAAGGTTCTGAGTTGTTGAGGCAAACAAGCTTAAATTATCTGACTTTAATTTAGTTAAAAATTTAGTTAAATTTGGTCAAAAAATTTTCTTTCTAATCTTAATTTAATCTAATTTAGTCTTTAGGAATATAAAGCATAATTTCTTATAAATTGGCAAACAATTTTTGACTTTTGATTTTTTTTTGAATATTTTTACACTTTTTTTTATCAACTTTTTAACTGCCCAAGTTTTTATATAATTTATTATTTTTTTACGTCAATCACACAAAATATAATTTTTTAATATTTTGTGCTTCAAGACCTTCAATTAAAAACAAAAACAATTTATTAAAAAAATTATACTTTAATTTTTAAGAGAAAAAATTTAATTAATTTCGATAGGCGTGTAGGCAGATTTTCAAACAAATTTTAGTATAAAACTTGAAGAAATTTTGTTAGATTTAACAGTTAAATTCCCTCATATGTCTGATATTGGCCTCATTCGCTCTACTTGCTTAAATTTCCAAAAAAATTTTTTGGACTTTTCCGTTATACTCCCCCAAATCTTTAGCTGTACTTTAGTATTTGATCTTAATTTTGCTTAATATCATTGAATCAATCTGATATTGGTTTCATTCGCTCAGCTAAATCAGCTCTCTCGAATGGGCTATTATCAATATCACGATTCCTCCTCAGGTTTTTCAATTTCTGAGGACTTATATCTAAATCCTTAGGCATTTCCGTTCAAAAAGGGTGATAAGATTCTAATTTAATTCAAAAACGTTGGAATCGCCCACTGGCAAAAATATAGCAAAGAAATTTCTAAATATTCTTAATGTTTTTGGTAAACATATTATTTTCTCGTTTTAATTTTATTTTTTAGAAGTTTGATTTTAAAAATAAATATGAATAAATTCCACATTCTTTTACTTCTACTAGCCATTTTGACAATTACCGTATTGAGTGAAGCAGCACAAACTGCCGCTCTTGAAAATTCTAATTTTCGGTAAAATTAGAAATTATCTTCAATAAATCCTCTAAATAATTAATTAAAAAATCTTTCTCAATCTTTATTAAAACATTTTTTTTTTAAATTTTTAGCATGTTGTTGAAAAGAGAGGTTGCAGCAATAAGAGCAAAACGCTTTGGATGGGGGTGATTATTTATCTATTTTTTAATTCAATTATTTAAAAAATTTAATTTGCATTATTCCTATCTCTCATTTAGACTTTTAAATGGCATAAATTTTTTGACTGGGCATAATTTATGATACTGATAGTTTCGCTTTTGAAATAAGTTGGTAAAGAAATAAATTTTGAAATATGAGAAATGGGGGATGCAATAATTCCAAAAATTATAAGAAACTATCTCTAAAACCAGTATTGTTGTTTTCTTTTACTAAAAACGTTCTGTATATTATTTAGGACCTAGCTAGGTATATGTATTATATTTAGACATCGCTAAAAATACCTCGCAGATACACCTTAGTTAAGATAAGTTTTACAAAATTCCCGGTATGGCACTTAGACTTAGGCATGTGGTAAGCAATCATGTCTGACTTTCATAATTTTTCAAATAGAATGATTATAGGTGCAAAAATTGCGTTGATTTAATTACTTCAGGAAAAAATATGGTTGGCTACAGTGTGGGCCGAAACGATCCCTCTATTCAAGTGTTGCATAAAGAATCCCTCTATTTCTCATAATAAGATAAAAATTTTTTCCAATCTCAAGAGTGTATTTAGTGTTGTGGTAGACTCTATATCTTTAATATTTTTATAAAATTATGTAGAACTTTTTAATTAAAAATATTTTTTTATTATAGTTGCTGTGGTGGAGGCGGTATCGGACTCTTCTGGGGCGGCCGATGATTTTTAATTAAAAAGAATTATTTCTGGAAATAATTAGAAATATAAAATAATGATATATTAATAGAATTAATATTAAATTAATTAATATTAAATTAGAAAATTAATTAATATTAAATTAAATTATAAAGAATTAATATTAAATTAGAAAATTATTTTATTTTTAGATTTTCTAGATTTTTATTTAATAAAGAATTTAATTTTGACATCTAAAATTTTAATTAATTTTGAAATTTGAGGATTTTTTAGCAGCCAATAAAAATTGGCTGTAAGTTTTTCGTTAGATTTTATTTAGAATCTGGAAATTTTAGAAAAAAAGCTAAAATTTACAAATTTTTCAAATTTTTAAAAAACCGGGTCCAGGCCCGGTTGTAAAAAACCGGGTTTTCGGGGTTTTAGCCCGGATAAACGGCCCGGATCGGATTGGAAGAAAAAACGCGGATACCGGGCCCGATAAATTGAAAATGTCGAACTCTTAAAGAAAATTTACAAAAATGTTCCTTTCACATTACCAGTAGTGCAAAAGGAACACTAAAATACTTTTTACTAATTTTTAGTTTTTAGTCTATTTTTATTTCAAAAATTTTTTGCTACACATTTTCACGTCAAAAAAAACTAAAAATTATCTTTCCCCTTTAATAAAGATCAACCTTTATTTGCAAATATAAATATTTAGAGTAAATTAATTGTAATATAGAAACACTTTTTTGTTCATTAATTAAGGGAATTAAATTCTTTTTTAGTTTTTATTAGATAGGCGTGTTCTTTAAAAATTCTTTTAATTAATTTTGTATAAAATAAATAAAACTTGACAGGGTTTTTGGCAGTTTTTAATAAATTATAGGGAAGAGGTAATCTCCGTTCTGACTTTATAACTACTTAAATAAATACCCCCAAGTCTTTTAATTCTTGATATCATTCTATAAAAATTTTAATCCTCTATTAAATAAGACTAAAATAGAATTTTCAATTTATATAATAAGAATTTAGTTGAATTATCTTTAATTATCTTCCTTTAATTCTATTCTGATTTTTGAAGCGTTATCCATAGAACTCTGTTAATTTTATTTTAATTTTGTAAATTTTATTTTAATTTTTGATATCTTTCAATAGAGAATTAAATTCTTTATAAAAATGAATAATAAAAAAAAAATTTTAAATTAGTATCAAAACCTTAGAGAACCCTAATTTTCTCGAAAAACTTAATTTATTTTGACTGTTACTTTCAAAATTCTGAAATTTCCTTATATTATTTAGTGTAGAGAATTAAATTCTGTACAATTAAATCAGAAATAAAAATTTTATTTGGTTACAGATGAGTGGTATAAAATACAACTTATATAATACAAGGTACCGTATTTATTCTAATAGATTCACAGTGGTTCTATTTTTCAACCCTCCAATTTTGTGTGGTTATATAAGAGACTGTGGTTCAAATGGAGACTGTGGTTTTATTTTTCAACCCCTCCATTTGATATGGTTATATTAGAGACTGTGGTTCAAATAGAGACGTGTTTCTATTAGAATAAATACGGTATCTCACATAAACTTTTGTTTATGAGAAAATTCCGTTTCTTAATTCTTTATTTTATGTCCTTTCATTTATTCATCATTAAATCAAATTCTAAAGCGAATGATATGTTTAAAATTAGCTCAAATCATTATTACTAAAGACCAGACCGAGATATCGTTCAAGAATCTCGGTTATCGCGATCGAGAATTTTCGAGTTCTCGATACCGATTCTCGTACGACACACCCAGTCCGTTCTCTAATTATTACTACCCGAAAATTTAATTCCTTCATATTATTTCTAATTAAAAATTTAATTTTTTAAATTTTTAATTTCAAATAAATTAATACGTTTTTAGATATTTCAATTAAAAACCTACAAAAATGAACAAATTCTATATTTATGTTTGCCTTATTGCCGTCCTTTTGGCATTTATTGTAGTGACCGAAGCCACTAAAGGAACATCAACGGGAAATGAGGAAAAGCCTGTTGATTCTGAGTAAACTGGATTTTTTAAAATATTTTAAAGAATTAAAATATTAGTTTAAAAATCAAAAAATCCAAAAATTTTTAAAAATAAAATTTTATTTTAGTAGTGTGTCGTTGATAAGGGAATCGAGAGCTACTCGCGTTAAACGTTTTGGATGGGGGTAAATTTATTTTTAATACTATTAATAAATTGTCGAAATTAATCTAGCTAGCTACATAGAAATATGTTAAAATTTTTAAAAGGAAAAAAATAATTTTAAATTTAAGTTGCTGTGGTTGTGGCTGTGGATGTTGCGGCGGATTTGGAGGTATAGGACTCTTTGCCTTTGGAAAATAAAAAGAAAATATTAAACAGAATATAAGGGCTGATAAAAATAAATAGAATTAGAATAAAGATGTTCTATTTTTATATTTTTAAATTTAATAAAAATTAAAGTTGGTTGCTAGTTTATGAATAAAATGTTCATCCACATTATGTTGCCAAAATTGACCGACGCGGACCGAAAGATCGAGATGGGCCTATGATATTTGGCCCGAAAAAAGCTCATTTGACTACGATAAAGTTAGGCTCGAAAGTGGCTCGTACAGACCCTACTTGATAAAAAAGAGGCCCGAAAAAATGGCTCGACCATCGACCCGACTTGAAATCAGCAACCCTAATCACTTTACATAAAGTTAACGGAACATAAAATTTTTGTAAATTTATTTATGTAATTCAATTTCATTAAGCATCTCAAGTTTATTTCCAGCGTATGCTTAAATAATTACCCTCTCTCAATTTTAAAACTCTATATGTAACTGAATAGTAATCAACTCCCTTGATGAGAAACAAAAATTATACAGGGTAATTATTTAAACATACACGATATCTTTATTTTTCACTTATTTGCCGTTAAATAAAGCACTCCTTTGTTGGATAAACGGCATTTTAGGGTATTTGGTTGTACATCGTTAGGCAGACGATAACATCGATGAATCTCTCTTCTAACAGATCCATTTTCGTCTTTTAATATTTTTAATTAAAATTAAAAAAATAATATATATTTTACTTGCGCATGGTTCGTGTAAACAATGGATAAGCACTTCATTTCCAGAAATATTTACCTTTAAATTGTAAACAGAATTATTTTTTCGAATTAAAATAAAGAATAAGGCGATAAATAATCTATTTTTGTCAAAAGAATGTTTTGATTAATTTTTTCATTTTTGTAAATAGTAACGGTTCCTATTACAATTTATTTTATTTTTGCCAAGAAAATAAAATTTTAAATTAATAAAGTAACTTTAAATTTATAATTTCCAATATTTTTTTATAATTTCCAATTTATACTAACGGTCGGTAAAATCGCATTCCCGGGATCCTGTAACGGGATTTTTTAAAATTTTTGCAGGACAGGATCCCGCGGGATTAATACCGTAAATAGCGATCGCGTAAAACACGGGATTTCTGGACAGGATCTCGTAAAATCCGTACGGAATTCTGTCCTGTGCCGACTTCTAGTTTATAATATCTATTCTTAATTGGTTGTTAATTTGGTTAATTTAATTGTTAATTTTAAAAATTAATTTAACTTTTTTTAATTGGAGATCTGTTAATTATTGCCTGTGGCGGCTCGAATGCCTTATTCTTCCCCGTCTGAGCCACCACAGGGAAGGATTAACCGTTCACGAACGACACAATTTAAACGCTTTTATTTGTAAAGATTTCATCTATAAACTTTATTTTCAAGTTCACTTTAAAAATTTGTAAATAATTTTTAAGCTTGAAAAACAAAGCTTAGCTTAATTTTAGTTTCAAATTTGCAAGTCAAATTTGTAAGTCAAATTTGTAAGTCAAAAATTCAAGTTTATTTACCTCAATTTCGCTTGGCAAAAAGAACTGAACATCCAATAAAACTTCAAATTTCTCATCAGTATTGAGTACCTTAACAATACCGTTTGTGTGTTGTAGAGGCCCTAGAAAAATATTTTTTTCTCTCTAAATAATTAAACAAACAATCCCATTCACTAGCCACTTCGTGTTCAACTTCAATATTATTTTCATTTGGAATATTAACTGAATGTCTTCTTGGACAAATAAAGTTTTGTGTTCCTTTATGTTTTTGTATTATTATTAATTTTGGTAGTTGATTAAGGAATTGTACTTCATCCTCCTCTTTTCCAAAATTCGGGTTGGGGTTTAAAAAACCTTTTGAATCCATTTTTAAAAAGAAAAACAAAATTTTATTACTTTTGTTAAATTTTTAAAAAGTAGAATTTATTTATTATAAGGGTTGTAGACTCAGTTAACTAGGGTTGGGGCCGTGGCGCGACACATGAGGATATGACTTTTGAGGACCGACTTTTGAGGATGCGACCTTTGAGGACCCGATCTTTGAGGATCAGACATTTGAGGATACTCTAATGTCAAAAAAATTAAAAAATATATAATGTTAATTTTATGTCTAAAAAATTTAAATTTTATAATTTTATGGCTTGCTCAAGGCATAACGAGCAAATACTTCAAGTATCTGGTCCTCAAAAGTCATATCCTCAAGTGTCGGGTAACCGTTGGGGCCGGTTTCTTTCTGTTCGAAAGATCGAATCAGGCATCGAAGTTTGGGCAGAAAAAGACTCGATTGTAGGCCAATTCGAAAACCCAATCCTATATATAATATAAAAATGAATGTATTTTGAAAAGCCTGATGCCATTCGATAGAGAATTGTATAATCTACAAAATGAATTTGAATCCAAAATTTGAGAAAATGGTTTTAAAGAATTATGGCCAAAAACCTCGACAAACAAAATTTTCCTCAAAGAATTTCAATTTTTTGACCCGAATTTGATAAATATTTTACTAAAATTTTATTTTTTTATCTAGAGTCGTCAGTCTCAAACGATATCAAGCCGAAAAACATAAGATTTTTGTTCGCCGGTTCTCCATTCTTCCCCCAACTATATTCTTATCCTTATTCGGATTAAATTTAATTCTATATCGAATGGCACCAATATCTTAAAATAATATTTTTCCTTTCATGAGTTACATATTTTCGAATTAACTTTAATTTAAAGCTCAAATAGTAGACCTTACAAAATTTAATTTTTTAAATCTAATTTTTACTCAGAACTTAAAAAAGCAAAGCACAGGCAATCTTTGTGTTTTAAATTGAATTAAATTTGAGAAAGATTGGGAAAAAATTTTCTGAAAAAAATAAAGTTAAAGCAACATATTATAATATAAGAATTGTAAATATAAAAGAAAAATAAACTTAAAACTTTAAATAAAAGTAAAAAAACAAAGGAAAAGCAGAAAATAATCTAAAAATAAATTTAAAAATAAAAACAAAAAATTTATTTTTAAAGAAAAAAATAAAATTCAAAGAAAAATATTTTTATTAATTAAAAGAAAGAAAAATCACAAGAATTAAAAAAATTTTAAATAAAAATTTTTACCCATTTTTATTTTTCAAAGATTAATTTTCAAAGTAGCTAAATTTAGAAAAATAGAATGTTTTAAATTATAAAATAAACAAAAATATTTTTTTAATTTTTCGTAGAAGTAATGGAAGGCTTTAAGGGTGCCAAATCGTTTTCTTTTTATTAAAAAAAAAGAGAAAAAAATTTTCTCTCCTTTACAAACAGATTTGGAAGCTCCAGAAAGCCCACCACTTTTTTTACTTCAAAATTATTTTAATTTATAAAATATTTTTAGAAGGAAATATTTTTAAGGATTAAGGAAATGTTTCAAGTCTGGGCGTGTTGAATTTATAAGTATTTTTATTCATTATTTGAAAGAATTCAATTTGATAATAATTTTTTTATATTTTTTGACTTGTTGCTTTTTAAATTCTGATTAATAAATTGTTTTTATTTTCAGAATATAATATTTAAAAAATGTTTTAGTTAGAATTTTACCTAAAATAGATGGGATTAGTCTCGATAGAATAGTTAAGTAGATAGTTAAGTAACATGAATAGAGCTTCCGGTAAATTCAACTCTCGATAGAATACCTCCTCTATTAATGTCATTCTTTAATACATCACCACAATTCGGTCCCGAGTATTGTGTTTTAGATAGATCTTATCTCGTTGTTCTTATCTAGATTTGCCTATACAAACAATGGAATCTCTCTATTATTCAACTCCGTGGGATCAAAAATTATCGCTCAGAAATTTCGTTATATAGAGAGATCTGTATAACGTCGTTATCAGAGATGGGCGAAAACAGAATTTTCGCCCATTTCTGGTCGTTATAGAGACCTTATAGAACGAATTTTTCTTCAGAAAGACGTTGTTATATAGTTAAGTAACACTGAGCTAAATAAGAGCTTCCACTGAATTTTAATAATTATTTTTTTAAACGTAAACAAGTAAAAGTAATTAAAAAAATTTCTTGATGACACCCTCATATATAAAGTTAAGTAGATAATATTAATAAAATATTTAAAAATGTATGCGGAAAAATATATACATCCATATATTCTGTAATGACGCAAAATAATCCATTAAAAAGAAAAATAAGCATCTAAGGATTAAAAGACTGTAATAAATAAATACCTATATACATTTTCCTTGAAAATATGAGGAAATTATTTTAAGTCACAAAAAAATTTTTTTTTATTAAAAAATTTATTTTTAGTCAAGTATTTTAATAAATTAATAATAAGGTTGGATAAGAAGTGGAATTTTTAAATTGCCTAATTACCATATAACTTTCTGCTCTTTTTAATTATGAAAAATAAAGTTATGAACGGTTAGAAATATTTATTGCTCTATATAGATGGAGGCACGGTAGTTTACTGTATACAGGAACAAAAAACAGACATTCCCGATACATGATCCACCTTGCCTAAGGATTTAGCTACTAGTATAACTAGTTTTTATTTCTGTATATAAAAGCAAATTTCAACAAAAATTCCCAAAATATCTAACAATATATTTTTGAGGGCTATTAATCTTCTATGTAGAACAAAGTCTATCGAAATAAATTCCCTCAAACAGTTTGAACGAAGAACTGTTCCCAGTATTTTTTAGAAATCTTTTAATGTAAGCATTCGCAACAATTTGCTTTGACATTATTAGTGGAACCACATGGGAGTCGCTTAGGATCATTTTTCTTTCGGAGTCAATTTTTCCTAAAATTCATTCCCTCCCAAATCCCCACCAAATTTTCTCTCAATAATATACCTTCACAAATATTAATACCAAAGATATAGCTATATTAATAATTATAAAAAATATTAATACATAAGTTCACATCTCAAAAGATTAAAAATTTTAAAGGGACTATACTGCTTTAGATTATTATCTTATTATCTTTACTACCGTAGATCACATTTTTAAAAAATTTTCCTAAATCTCAAGCCCATTTATTAATTTTTATCAATTTTTTGTTTAAAAATACATATTTTGTATAATACTCCAAGATATTTACTCATTTTCTAAACGTAAAAACACAAAATTAAAAAAACAAAAAACGTCATTGTATCTATTGTACTTGTCGGACGTTGAATGAAACAATTATAATATAATGGACTTAGCATCAAATTTCTTTATAAAAATAAACAAATAAAAATGTTTCTGTTCTTTTTGATATCAATGACCAACTTATTTATGCATAAAACTTGTTTTACTCAAAAATTTTGTTGTTTGTTTGGAAGTTTAAGATAGCCTGAGAGAAGGACACTGTTGAGTCTATTAACCATAACTCAGGGAGTGATGTACCTTTCAAAGCAATCTTGGTATCATTCGATAGAGGAGAAAATTTGCTATAAAATACTAGAAAATCAAAATTTTGAATCTATTAACAAAAAAGATATGAACGGGAAACTGGAAAAATGCCCACCTTTTAGGGGGTTCTTCCCTTACTTTTACTTTGTTTTTTAATCGAATTTTATTCTTAATTTTACTTAATAGCTACTTTAATTCACTATCAAAATATACCAAAATCTTCTCATAATGGTCAGTAATTGTAAAGTTATAAAGCCTCGACTCAATTCAACTCTTTATTATATTTGTTGTATTCTGAAATTGATCATCATTTTTACTCTTTGTTTGCTGTCCATTGTTTAAAAAAGTTAAAGCATTGTATTAAAAACTTAAAAATGGGGTGGATAAATGTTGGGATTCGTTCATTTACAATTTACTTCACCAGGATTAAAAAATAATGACTGCCTTGACGTTGAAAATCTGCATTAGTTTGTAAGTTGATTTTAAACTATATTTTACTGGTTTAGGCAATAATAGTAACCTTTCCTAATTTAAAACGTGTAAGGCGGAAAACATTCTAAAATAGAAAAACGGAAGCGGAAGGGTAAAAAGGTGTAGTTAGGCGGACGAATGAGGTGTATGAAAGCCCATTCAAGGTTTAATTCTCCATAGCTTGAGATCAATTTGTTGTCATAGATTAACTTAATTTTAAAATTAACTATTTTAGAACTCAGAAAGAATTTTGGGCGAATATTTCATCTATTTTGTGTAAAATTTCCGAACGTATTCGGAAACACAAATGACTAGTAAATTATTTTATAAGTAAATTAAAAAATATCAATGATTTCTTTGGGTTTCTGATCATAATATTAGTTATGGTTAATATACAATCTTAGTATTTATAGTGTAATCTGCTCTCTATTACTTCCATATATACTCATTAATGCCCAAAATTTGGCACCTGGACAAACAGATTTCGTTCTACTACCATGCACATTGAGAATAGAGGCAGGCCAATATCCATGTGAACAACAACAATTAGGTGGAAATGTTCTTCTCGAGGATCAAATGCCACCAAATCAGCAACAATCAGCTCCGTCAATATCACCTCAATTTGAGCCACCACAATCTGTTGCTCAACTGACTAAATCTCCCATATTTCCGGGCACTAATAAACAACAACCAGGAATGGCAAACAGTACGTTTTTGCACTAAATAATGGCTATTATACCGTATACCTTACATATGGAAATTCTGAATCCATTAATCTTAAACTTTGCTATTTGATGGATTACCCTTCCACAACTCGGATTACAACCTTGATTAGAAAATACATTCCAGAAATAGTTTGTGATACATGAGTTATTAAAATCGTCAGGATAACATTAGCTATCGGTATAAATTATTAATCGACAGATGTCATTATAGTGTGGGAAATTTTGTTTAAAGATTAGTATGTAATCAAAAAATAAAAATTTTTCAAAGGTCCCCAATCCCCATTGCAACAACAACCACAGTTAACTGTGCCCTCAAATTTTCGTTTGACAAAACTTGCGGATCTTGTACAAATACTACCAGAAATTCAGCAATCTATGATTCAAGTAGTGGAACCTTCGGAACCCGAAAATATTGAATGTTTGTTTAAATTTTTGAAATGAATTTTCCAGTAAGGCTTTCGATAAATTAAAAAAATTTTTAGTTGTCCCAACACCTCCTTCAACACCTCCACCTCTTTCATTACCTCCACAACCTAATTCTCAAATACCATTAACATTACCGGTGGTAGCTTTGCCTCTTTGTCAAAATAGCTGGCTTTCGATTGCATCAGCACGTCTTTGTCCTGTTCAGTCTTTGGATACGGCAATTAATGGAGTGAGAAAAATTAGGGGATAAATTTAATTGGAAAGGGAGTTTGGGGGATTTTTTAATTTCAAGGGGGGGGGGGTATCCACTGGTTAAGATCTATTTTTCTCTCGTTTAGCAATCTCTGCTAACCTCTCCTAATGCCGCTCAATTACAAACTCCAACTACGTTTGACGCTACTGCAGAATTACAAAATTATTTAACTAGTTCGCCTTCGGTAAATGGTCTTTCTCAACCACCAATTCCTAGGTCTATAGCAAGCTTAATGAGAATTTCAACGTGAATTATATTAAATTTTCCGGAAAATTAAGTTTTCCGGGCTTACAGGAAAATATTAAAATTTCTGTAAATGTTATGCTTCTTTGTACTATTTTAGGTTTTCCGGAAAATATTTCCCGTTTAAAAATGAGAAATTCAAGAAAATTAATTTTAAAGGTCAACTCCGTCATTAAACAAAGTAGCCTCTTCTCCTCCATTAAATAAAAATAATTTATTATTTTTGCCAACTTCGAAGACAACAAATTTTAATTTTGCTAATTCACCACGATATTTACCTTATAATAATATACAAGCATTATCTACTATTAATGGAAATATTAAAAATATGGGAAGAATTTAAACAATGATTCAGTAAGAGAGAAAGGGATTTTGTCAAAATAATTATTTTATTGCATTTGAAAAATATTTTTTTTTTGATTGAATAAATTTAAAATAAATTAAAATTAAACAAAACTAGAAGTCGGTTTATTAAATTAATGTTCCTTACTACCTTCCTGAATTATCTTTAGGCTTTCGGAATTATATTTATTGTTTTTATAAATAGTGTTGTAGGTCTGGAACCGAACCGAAGAACCGAGGACTTTTCGGTTCTGACCAGGATAACCGAAGATTTTCTATGAATCACCAACCGTATTCATAAATACGTGTTTATTTAGCTTTCATGAGATTATTAAGATTTCCTAATTCATCTGTTCGCCGACAGGAAGTGTAGAAAGTATGAGAATGTTATTGTTAATAAATTAGAGTTGGTCGAGGTCGAGGTTTCTTGAAAAAGCCGAGACCGAGGATCACCGAGGCTGGAAAAGCCGAGATCGAGGGGCAAATTTTGACCCGAGACCGAGGTCGAAGACCGAGGTATAAATACGTGTTTTCAGCGTGGCAGGCGAAAATGTTGAGAATATTTTGAGAAATTCTATTAACAAATACTAAATTTTTTTCAAAAATCCACTTAATCGTTATCAATTTCATCTTTTTAATCTTAAGATTCATTAGGTAGCCCGAGCGTCAGTTTAGATGCGGGCCTTGGAATAATTCTCAGAGAAACCCCAAATTTTTTTAAATTAGAATTTCAGAAATCAGAATCAGAATTAAATCAGAATTTAAAACAGAATTGTTTTCCGGAAATGTTTGAAGAAAATTAGGTTCACTGAACATGTTTTTAATGTTTCCGGAAAATGTTTTTAAAAGTTTTCGGAAATATTTAATTAAGTTTCCGGAAAATGTTTTAACAATGTTTTAACAAATGTTTTAACAATTTTTTACAATAAAAAATTAACTAACAAACTTATACAAATAAAATCAAAAATAAAAATATTTTTGGTAGTATATAGTAGTGTTGGTCACGGTACCGTATTACGGCGGTATTTTTCGGTATTACGGCGGTATTTTTCGGTAATACCGCGGTATTTTTACCGAAATACCGATACCGAATACGGTACCGAACAATTTTTAAAAAATAGGTATTTTTTCGGTATCGGTATTTTACTGAAAATACCGATACCGAAAAATCGCGTTTGACCAACACTAGTATTAGATAACATCGCCTAAATGTAATCAACAACAAAATGATTGTTTGTCTTTCCATATAAAGAAGAAAAATATTTAAAACGTTCTTTTTACTTTGATATTGATAAAATTTTATATACATACGAGAAAAGCAAGTAAACAATTTGTAGTTTTATTGTCGTTGTTTTTGAAAGTTATTCGAACATTTTTCTGTTTGATAAAATTAAGAACTAGTAAAACTAAAACAACATAGGCTGGGTTTAATAAAACATACAAATGTTCACACATAGAAAAACATTTTCAGGAAATGTTTTTTAATGTCTTTGCAAGTTTCCGGAAATGTTTGGAAGGAAATAATGTTTCTGGAAAATGTTTGGGGGAAAATTATGTTTCCGGAAAATGTTTTTGAATGCTTCCGGAAATGTTTGGAGGAAAATAAAGTCTCCGAAGAATGTTTTTGAATGCTTCCGGAAAATCTATAATGTTTAGTTAAATTTCCGGAAAAGTACTCAACAAGTGAAAATGAAACGTGGTTTGATAAACACCATGGAGTGAAAAACCGAAAAATCGGTAAATTAGTGTATTTCTTAAATTACCGAAAAGATGGTAAAATCAATTGGTTGAATGGTGAAGTGGAAAGTAAAAGGGGAGTTATCTATAAGATATACTCACCAGTATTAAATGCCGTTGTAACTCGGCACGAAAATCAAATTAGAAATAGAAGTTTTAGTGAAGAGTGTAATAATTTGTGGAAAAGTGAAAGTGATAGTGTATTAAAAAAGTAGATAAACCACATAAATATTGTTTGAGAGATAGTATTAAACAGCCTCAAAAATTGGTGATGACTAAAGAAAGTGTAAAAAAGTATGCTGAAGAGGCTATAAATTATCCAGTGAAATTAGTGAGACCAAGAGTAGTGTCAAATACAATGGGAACAAGTCAAAGATGAAAGAAGCTGAAGACGAGGATAAACAGATGGAGATGTAGATGTGTAAAATAAATAAATTTGTGATAATATTATTGTTGTATTTTTGTTTGTAATGTGGTATTTATTTTTTTTTGTTTTGTTGTTTTTTTGTTCCCATTGTCCTTATTCCCCCAAAATTTTGTATGTATTTTGTTGTTGTTTGTTTGGCTGGCAAAGTGTTGAGTTATTGTAAAGCTTCGGCTTTAAGTGAAGCCGAACCTTTTTTTCAAAGGAGGAGGTGTTGTGTATGGGCGTCAGCCTTAGAGTGATTAGTATAAAAGCCCAGCCAATAGTTAGTTCGCCCTCCCAGTTTTAGTTCTTCTACCTACATTCACCTGCTCTGTATTTCTTTGTGCGATAAACGTTTGTTCTGATCTCTTCGTAAGCGGGGTCATAACATCTCTAAGTCCTCTTTCTCTTTATAAGCTCTCTTGTGGGCACAAGAGACAATCAATTACGCAAGCCCCAGCTCCCCTCCATTTTATTTATTAACGCTCATTTTATTAATATTAAAATTTTTAAAATCTATAAATCCTTTTACATTTTTCAATAAATGTCTTTCAAAATCACCAAAATTATCCACTTTTGTAGTGATGGTCGAGACACCAAGGGGTTTTATCACGGGGGTTTTAAGCTCTGGTGGTTAAAAAAGTTATTATGATTTTAAGCAAAAAGTTTTTAAGCTCTTTTAGAAGCTCTCTCTCTCTCTCTCTAAGTCCTCTTTCTCTTTTTATGCTCTCTCTCTTTTTAAATCTCTCTTTATAAGCTCTCTTGTGGGCACAAGAGACAATCAATTACGCACGCCCCAGCTCCCCTCCATTTTATTTATTAACGCTCATTTTATTAATATTAAAATTTTTAAAATCTATAAATCCTTTTACATTTTTCAATAAATTTCTTTCAAAATCACCAAAATTATCCACTTTTGTAGTGATGGTCGAGACACCAAAGGGTTTTTTCTCGGGGGTTTTAAGCTCTGGTGGTTAAAAAAGTTATTAAGATTTTAAGCTAAAAGTTTTTAAGCTCTTTTTGAAGCTCTCTCTCTCTCTCTCTCTAAGTCCACTTTCTCTTTTTATGCTCTCTCTCTTTTTAAATCTCTCTTTATAAGCTCTCTTGTGGGCACAAGAGACAATCAATTACGCACGCCCCAGCTCCCCTCCATTTTATTTATTAACGCTCATTTTATTAATATTAAAATTTTTAAAATCTATAAATCCTTTTACATTTTTCAATAAATGTCTTTCAAAATCACCAAAATTATCCACTTTTGTAGTGATGGTCGAGACACCAAGGGGTTTTTTCTCGGGGGTTTTAAGCTCTGGTGGTTAAAAAAGTTATTAAGATTTTAAGCTAAAAGTTTTTAAGCTCTTTTTGAAGCTCTCTCTCTCTCTAAGTCCTCTTTCTCTTTTTATGCTCTCTCTCTTTTTAAATCTCTCTTTATAAGCTCTCTTGTGGGCACAAGAGACAATCAATTACGCAAGCCCCAGCTCCCCTCCATTTTATTTATTAACGCTCATTTTATTAATATTAAAATTTTTAAAATCTATAAATCCTTTTACATTTTTCAATAAATGTCTTTCAAAATCACCAAAATTATCCACTTTTGTAGTGATGGTCGAGACACCAAGGGGTTTTTTCTCGGGGGTTTTAAGCTCTGGTGGTTAAAAAAGTTATTAAGATTTTAAGCTAAAAGTTTTTAAGCTCTTTTAGAAGCTCTCTCTCTCTCTCTAAGTCCTCTTTCTCTTTTTATGCTCTCTCTTTTTAAATCTCTCTTTATAAGCTCTCTTGTGGGCACAAGAGACAATCAATTCCGCAAGCCCCAGCTCCCCTCCATTTTATTTATTAACGCTCATTTTATTAATATTAAAATTTTTAAAATCTATAAATCCTTTTACATTTTTCAATAAATGTCTTTCAAAATCACCAAAATTATCCACTTTTGTAGTGATGGTCGAGACACCAAGGGGTTTTTTCTCGGGGGTTTTAAGCTCTGGTGGTTAAAAAAGTTATTAAGATTTTAAGCTAAAAGTTTTTAAGCTCTTTTAGAAGCTCTCTCTCTCTCTCTAAGTCCTCTTTCTCTTTTTATGCTCTCTCTCTTTTTAAATCTCTCTTTATAAGCTCTCTTGTGGGCACAAGAGACAATCAATTACGCAAGCCCCAGCTCCCCTCCATTTTATTTATTAACGCTCATTTTATTAATATTAAAATTTTTAAAATCTATAAATCCTTTTACATTTTTCAATAAATGTCTTTCAAAATCACCAAAATTATCCACTTTTGTAGTGATGGTCGAGACACCAAGGGGTTTTTTCACGGGGGTTTTAAGCTCTGGTGGTTAAAAAAGTTATTAAGATTTTAAGCTAAAAGTTTTTAAGCTCTTTTAGAAGCTCTCTCTCTCTCTCTCTAAGTCTTCTTTCTCTTTTTATGCTCTCTCTCTTTTTAAATCTCTCTTTATAAGCTCTCTTGTGGGCACAAGAGACAATCAATTACGCAAGCCCCAGCTCCCCTCCATTTTATTTATTAACGCTCATTTTATTAATATTAAAATTTTTAAAATCTATAAATCCTTTTACATTTTTCAATAAATGTCTTTCAAAATCACCAAAATTATCCACTTTTGTAGTGATGGTCGAGACACCAAGGGGTTTTTTCTCGGGGGTTTTAAGCTCTGGTGGTTAAAAAAGTTATTAAGATTTTAAGCTAAAAGTTTTTAAGCTCTTTTAGAAGCTCTCTCTCTCTCTAAGTCCTCTTTCTCTTTTTATGCTCTCTCTTTTTAAATCTCTCTTTATAAGCTCTCTTGTGGGCACAAGAGACAATCAATTCCGCAAGCCCCAGCTCCCCTCCATTTTATTTATTAACGCTCATTTTATTAATATTAAAATTTTTAAAATCTATAAATCCTTTTACATTTTTCAATAAATGTCTTTCAAAATCACCAAAATTATCCACTTTTGTAGTGATGGTCGAGACACCAAGGGGTTTTTTCTCGGGGGTTTTAAGCTCTGGTGGTTAAAAAAGTTATTAAGATTTTAAGCTAAAAGTTTTTAAGCTCTTTTAGAAGCTCTCTCTCTCTCTCTCTCTCTAAGTCCTCTTTCTCTTTTTATGCTCTCTCTCTTTTTAAATCTCTCTTTATAAGCTCTCTTGTGGGCACAAGAGACAATCAATTACGCAAGCCCCAGCTCCCCTCCATTTTATTTATTAACGCTCATTTTATTAATATTAAAATTTTTAAAATCTATAAATCCTTTTACATTTTTCAATAAATGTCTTTCAAAATCACCAAAATTATCCACTTTTGTAGTGATGGTCGAGACACCAAGGGGTTTTTTCACGGGGGTTTTAAGCTCTGGTGGTTAAAAAAGTTATTAAGATTTTAAGCTAAAAGTTTTTAAGCTCTTTTAGAAGCTCTCTCTCTCTCTCTCTAAGTCTTCTTTCTCTTTTTATGCTCTCTCTCTTTTTAAATCTCTCTTTATAAGCTCTCTTGTGGGCACAAGAGACAATCAATTACGCACGCCCCAGCTCCCCTCCATTTTATTTATTAACGCTCATTTTATTAATATTAAAATTTTTAAAATCTATAAATCCTTTTACATTTTTCAATAAATGTCTTTCAAAATCACCAAAATTATCCACTTTTGTAGTGATGGTCGAGACACCAAGGGGTTTTTTCACGGGGGTTTTAAGCTCTGGTGGTTAAAAAAGTTATTAAGATTTTAAGCTAAAAGTTTTTAAGCTCTTTTAGAAGCTCTCTCTCTCTCTCTCTAAGTCTTCTTTCTCTTTTTATGCTCTCTCTCTTTTTAAATCTCTCTTTATAAGCTCTCTTGTGGGCACAAGAGACAATCAATTACGCACGCCCCAGCTCCCCTCCATTTTATTTATTAACGCTCATTTTATTAATATTAAAATTTTTAAAATCTATAAATCCTTTTACATTTTTCAATAAATGTCTTTCAAAATCACCAAAATTATCCACTTTTGTAGTGATGGTCGAGACACCAAGGGGTTTTTTCTCGGGGGTTTTAAGCTCTGGGCCCGTACTATAAGAACGTGGTTTGTGGTCATTTAACCGGTTACCAGAGGTACCTTTGCTACTATAAGAAAAACCTCTGGTTTTTGGTCAAATGACCAGGTCATTTAACCAGGTCATTTGCCCATTGGTTAACCAGTACTATATGAAAAGCACTTTTTGGTCATTTAACCCCTACCGAGTGGTAAATCTCAGACCCTGCTCTCCGCATGGTTTGCAAGAATTTCGAAGTCTATAACTCGATACAAAAAATTAGTAAAATTACAAAAATTTAAATTTATATTCTCTAGCATGTCTACAATCACCTATAAAATTTCTAGAATTTTTGGATAATTATTTTTTGAGTTATGAGGGAAACCGCAAGGTACCCCTTTTTCAGCCAATTTTAGAGTTTAAATGGGTGTTAGTGTAAGAAGGAGGTTATTTAAAATTCTAATAAAAATTTCAGAATTTTTATTAACTGTGAATTTAATAACAACCCTACCGAATGGTAAAAATTATACCCTGCTCTATAGCAGGGTTAGCTAAAATTTTGAAGTCCTCAAATATTTGGGGTAATATTAAGAAGTATCTCCTCTATATTTTTGGTATAGCAATCTATAAATTTAACAGGAAGTTTTAGACAGCCTTTTTTCAAATATACACATATGGAAATTTCAGTGGTAAATAGAGCCATTTTACAAACTTTTAGAATAAACAAAAATATTTTTGTTTACGAAAGATCATTCATTTTCTTCCGCCCTTTTTTTAAAAACCAAATTTGCGTTTCATTATTCAACAATAGTACATAGGTGTGGCAATCAAAGAGAAACCATAAAAATTCATTTAGTTTTTACTTTTTTTATTTAGTCAGATGAGCATCCACGAACCATGTTCTTACCACCATCACCATGTCCACCACGAACCATGTTCACGAACCACGTATTTTCAAGTCAAAATACATTAAATAATTTTTCATTTTTAGTCGGTACTATAAGAACATGGTTCGTGGTAAGCAAGAAGAAAAAATACCAAGCCTCATATAGTACCAAATTACCGCTCGGTATGGGTTAGATGACCTGGGCAAATGACCAGATTCTTATAGTAACAAATCTACGACTCGTTCTTATAGTACGGGCCCTGGTGGTTAAAAAAGTTATTAAGATTTTAAGCTAAAAGTTTTTAAGCTAAGCTCTCTCTCTCTCTAAGTCCTCTTTCTCTTTTTATGCTCTCTCTCTTTTTAAATCTCTCTTTATAAGCTCTCTTGTGGGCACAAGAGACAATCAATTACGCACGCCCCAGCTCCCCTCCATTTTATTTATTAACGCTCATTTTATTAATATTAAAATTTTTAAAATCTATAAATCCTTTTACATTTTTCAATAAATGTCTTTCAAAATCACCAAAATTATCCACTTTTGTAGTGATGGTCGAGACACCAAGGGGTTTTTTCTCGGGGGTTTTAAGCTCTGGTGGTTAAAAAAGTTATTAAGATTTTAAGCTAAAAGTTTTTAAGCTCTTTTTGAAGCTCTCTCTCTCTCTCTCTCTAAGTCCTCTTTCTCTTTTTATGCTCTCTCTCTTTTTAAATCTCTCTTTATAAGCTCTCTTGTGGGCACAAGAGACAATCAATTACGCACGCCCCAGCTCCCCTCCATTTTATTTATTAACGCTCATTTTATTAATATTAAAATTTTTAAAATCTATAAATCCTTTTACATTTTTCAATAAATGTCTTTCAAAATCACCAAAATTATCCACTTTTGTAGTGATGGTCGAGACACCAAGGGGTTTTTTCACGGGGGTTTTAAGCTCTGGTGGTTAAAAAAGTTATTAAGATTTTAAGCTAAAAGTTTTTAAGCTCTTTTAGAAGCTCTCTCTCTCTCTCTAAGTCTTCTTTCTCTTTTTATGCTCTTCTCTTTTTAAATCTCTCTTTATAAGCTCTCTTGTGGGCACAAGAGACAATCAATTACGCACGCCCCAGCTCCCCTCCATTTTATTTATTAACGCTCATTTTATTAATATTAAAATTTTTAAAATCTATAAATCCTTTTACATTTTTCAATAAATGTCTTTCAAAATCACCAAAATTATCCACTTTTGTAGTGATGGTCGAGACACCAAGGGGTTTTTTCACGGGGGTTTTAAGCTCTGGTGGTTAAAAAAGTTATTAAGATTTTAAGCTAAAAGTTTTTAAGCTCTTTTAGAAGCTCTCTCTCTCTCTCTAAGTCTTCTTTCTCTTTTTATGCTCTTCTCTTTTTAAATCTCTCTTTATAAGCTCTCTTGTGGGCACAAGAGACAATCAATTACGCACGCCCCAGCTCCCCTCCATTTTATTTATTAACGCTCATTTTATTAATATTAAAATTTTTAAAATCTATAAATCCTTTTACATTTTTCAATAAATGTCTTTCAAAATCACCAAAATTATCCACTTTTGTAGTGATGGTCGAGACACCAAGGGGTTTTTTCACGGGGGTTTTAAGCTCTGGTGGTTAAAAAAGTTATTAAGATTTTAAGCTAAAAGTTTTTAAGCTCTTTTAGAAGCTCTCTCTCTCTCTCTCTAAGTCTTCTTTCTCTTTTTATGCTCTCTCTCTTTTTAAATCTCTCTTTATAAGCTCTCTTGTGGGCACAAGAGACAATCAATTACGCACGCCCCAGCTCCCCTCCATTTTATTTATTAACGCTCATTTTATTAATATTAAAATTTTTAAAATCTATAAATCCTTTTACATTTTTCAATAAATGTCTTTCAAAATCACCAAAATTATCCACTTTTGTAGTGATGGTCGAGACACCAAGGGGTTTTTTCACGGGGGTTTTAAGCTCTGGTGGTTAAAAAAGTTATTAAGATTTTAAGCTAAAAGTTTTTAAGCTCTTTTAGAAGCTCTCTCTCTCTCTCTAAGTCTTCTTTCTCTTTTTATGCTCTTCTCTTTTTAAATCTCTCTTTATAAGCTCTCTTGTGGGCACAAGAGACAATCAATTACGCACGCCCCAGCTCCCCTCCATTTTATTTATTAACGCTCATTTTATTAATATTAAAATTTTTAAAATCTATAAATCCTTTTACATTTTTCAATAAATGTCTTTCAAAATCACCAAAATTATCCACTTTTGTAGTGATGGTCGAGACACCAAGGGGTTTTTTCACGGGGGTTTTAAGCTCTGGTGGTTAAAAAAGTTATTAAGATTTTAAGCTAAAAGTTTTTAAGCTCTTTTAGAAGCTCTCTCTCTCTCTCTAAGTCTTCTTTCTCTTTTTATGCTCTTCTCTTTTTAAATCTCTCTTTATAAGCTCTCTTGTGGGCACAAGAGACAATCAATTACGCACGCCCCAGCTCCCCTCCATTTTATTTATTAACGCTCATTTTATTAATATTAAAATTTTTAAAATCTATAAATCCTTTTACATTTTTCAATAAATGTCTTTCAAAATCACCAAAATTATCCACTTTTGTAGTGATGGTCGAGACACCAAGGGGTTTTTTCACGGGGGTTTTAAGCTCTGGTGGTTAAAAAAGTTATTAAGATTTTAAGCTAAAAGTTTTTAAGCTCTTTTAGAAGCTCTCTCTCTCTCTCTCTAAGTCTTCTTTCTCTTTTTATGCTCTCTCTCTTTTTAAATCTCTCTTTATAAGCTCTCTTGTGGGCACAAGAGACAATCAATTACGCACGCCCCAGCTCCCCTCCATTTTATTTATTAACGCTCATTTTATTAATATTAAAATTTTTAAAATCTATAAATCCTTTTACATTTTTCAATAAATGTCTTTCAAAATCACCAAAATTATCCACTTTTGTAGTGATGGTCGAGACACCAAGGGGTTTTTTCACGGGGGTTTTAAGCCTGGTGGTTAAAAAAGTTATTAAGATTTTAAGCTAAAAGTTTTTAAGCTCTTTTAGAAGCTCTCTCTCTCTCTCTCTAAGTCTTCTTTCTCTTTTTATGCTCTCTCTCTTTTTAAATCTCTCTTTATAAGCTCTCTTGTGGGCACAAGAGACAATCAATTACGCACGCCCCAGCTCCCCTCCATTTTATTTATTAACGCTCATTTTATTAATATTAAAATTTTTAAAATCTATAAATCCTTTTACATTTTTCAATAAATGTCTTTCAAAATCACCAAAATTATCCACTTTTGTAGTGATGGTCGAGACACCAAGGGGTTTTTTCTCGGGGGTTTTAAGCTCTGGTGGTTAAAAAAGTTATTAAGATTTTAAGCTAAAAGTTTTCAAGCTCTTTTAGAAGCTCTCTCTCTCTCTCTCTCTAAGTCCTCTTTCTCTTTTTATGCTCTCTCTCTTTTTAAATCTCTCTTTATAAGCTCTCTTGTGGGCACAAGAGACAATCAATTACGCAAGCCCCAGCTCCCCTCCATTTTATTTATTAACGCTCATTTTATTAATATTAAAATTTTTAAAATCTATAAAATCCTTTTACATTTTTCAATAAAATAAACATTAAAAAATAAAATTTAAAATTTTATCTTTTAAATTAAAAAGGATAAATTAATTAAAGTTATTTAAAAAGGAATGCTTCGTCAATTTATTTTCCTTCTTGCTGTTTTTTATATTTCAAATGGTATGAAAGGAATTAAACAAAAGTCTAGTGGGATTAATATAATCTCAACTAAAAATGAACAAAAAATAAACAAAAATGTTTTATTTATTTCATCAAATCATCGACCTGAGCATTTTAAAATGAATTGTGCATTTGTCAATGTTTTGACTAAACAATATAATGTGGTTTGTTGATATTACTCAAATAATTGCCTTCTCTCGATTAATTTTGGAGAGTAAATCTGAAATAATAATTACCCATTGTAATTATATCAGCATATACGATAATCCTAGTTTAATTTATTTTAATTAATTAACACTAGAGTAGGACACATGTTTATTATCCGGTACCCCCGGTATTCGGTTATCGACGGATTTCAACCCGCTGTTTAGGTTCCGGTTTATGACTGACCGACTAAGTCCAATTTAATTATTTTAACTATAAATAATATGTAATTAAAATAATTATTTACTAATTTATTCACTTATTTGTAGCATTTTGTTATACTAAATTCCTTAAATGATAAAGAATCAGAAATTATGACATTTAAGCAGTATGGGAAAAGTTATGAAATTATCGGTTTTAGTGAGATTTTAACTAATGAAATTAAGAAAAATAGGGAGGAAATGTTTGGTAATTATTTTAATCATCAAGATATTGCCGAGACAAATAAACTTTTTAATATTGAGGCTAAAATATTTGAAGGTAATATAATTATAGGATTAAATTATTAATAAATTTTAGAAATTTCTGAGAAAAACGATTTTATTACAAAATATAAGAATAAATTTGAAATTGCATTTTTTGACATAATGGATACTGGAGCACTCTTCTTGTTTGATAATTTAAAAATTAAAAATATTTTTGCAATAAACAATAATCCTCTTTTGCCTTATCAATTTGAATATGCTGATAAATTAACCACAAATAAAATACCAGGTTTTAGCTTAACGAAAATTAAATAATGTTCTGTTTCAACTGTGGCCGTGTCTATCGTTTGCTGTATTTTGATAGCCTTTCAGTACGGAAGCTAAAAAGATGACAAGGGATCGAGGTCGGTAGTAGTTTGTTATACCGTCCCCATTTTTCTTTATTTTTTTACTTTTATGGCATATTATTTCCTCTGAAAGAGCTCTTCAAGCTGAGTCGAATGGCACTAAAATCAACAAAACTGGTCTAAATCGTTAGAGTTATGACCGCTTTTTTGCAACTTGCAGTGACACACAGTGATGTCAAAGTTCCAAAATTTCTCTGGAACTAGTTCCAGTTCCAGAACTAGGTTTTTAATTTTTGTAGTTCCAGTTCCAGTTCTGGAACTCCATTTTTAAAATTCCTTAGTTCCAGTTCTGGAACTAGTTCCAAGCTAGTTCTAGTTCCAAATTTTTAAATTTTTTGATTATGAAAAAAACTCATCAGGTACACTGTCAATTGATCCCTCCGCTTAGATATGCCTTTAAGATGGAGATAAGTCAAAAATGTCTTAGATTATTATCTCCCTTGTATATATCCCATTGAGTCTCTATAGTCTATTACAATTAAAAAGGATTAAGAAAAGGGATTAACATTTTAAAAAGGATTAAAAAGGATTAACTCCTTATAATATATGGGGATTCAATATATGGTGAGATTTGTATGTGACATCGAGGGATCAAGTGGGACATCGCTGGATATAGAGTGAAATCAAGGGAGATAACTGGATTTTAAGGTATCAAGGGGTATCACCTTATTAATATCGGAGGATTTAAGGAGATTGGAGGATAAACTCGAGGATTAAGAGGCCAAAAAATTCACTTTTTCAGCGCCGGAGGCGAAAATTTTTAGAATTTCTAAGGTCGTCGGCCAAAAAAATTTGCTTTTTCAGCGCCGCAGGCGAAATTTTTTAGAATTTCTAAGGTCGTAGGCCAAAAAATTTCACTTTTTTCCCCAAACCCTTTCCCAAATTTTTTCCTTTTCCCCATTTCGGGGGGAGGGGGGGTTTCCCCCCTCACTCCCCCCCCCTGAGCGGCCTGATCGGAGGATTAAAGGAGATTGGAGGATTAACTGGAGGATTAGGAGGCAAAACTAGTTCCAGAACTAGTTCCAAAGCTAGTTCCAGACATTTACTAGTTCCAGTTCCAAGCTAGTTCCAGCATTTACTAGTTCCGTAGTTCTAGTTCCAAACTAGTTCCAGATAATCGTTAGTTCCGTAGTTCTAGTTCTGGAACTAGAACTAATTAGTTCCGGAACTGGAACTGGAACTTTGACATCACTGGTGACACAAGGAGTGACCACTGAGGATTCAGCCCTAAAATTGTGTTAAGAGTCATCAAATCTAATCGCTCATATATCAATCGAGCAGCTCAAAAGTTATCAATTGAGCCAGCATAATATAATTTATGTATATAATAAATTTTAGATAAAAGCAAAAAAGCTCAAAATAGTCAGGATACTAAAAACGGGGACGGTAGTCAGGGATACTGAAAACGAGGACGGTAAACCAAACGAGGTCTAAACCAAACGTTGTCTAAACTAAACGAGGTCAACCTCGAGGTCTTGCTCGATACAAAACTGGTCTAACTTATAAAATATTACACAAAACTAAACGCAATAATTTATTATTCCGATAATATTATGAATATAAAACAGACTTTTTTTAAAGAATTTTACACAACATATATGGACTATTGGAGGGTCTATTATTTTGATGACGCAGATACAAAATTTGATAAAGATCAAATACAATATAGTTATCAATATTTAAAAGAAAAATTCAGAAGCCTCCACGCAAAGCTGGTATTATTTCTAATTTTTATTGATGAGTGTTATGTCCGAGCGAGACTTTGCCAGAGTTGATTAGCACAAGAATAACGGTTTATCAAATTTAGAAAGCTAAAATGTTGGCCAATTTGGAATGTTTCCGGATCAGATAAGGGAGTCCAATGATTAGGTAGAATGGTCCATATAGACTGACGCTGAAACTGGCTTTTATACCGAAGTAATCCATTAAATTAATTAAAGTAATCCATTAAGCACTCCTCGATCATTAAACTTATTCCCCCCCCCAGTCAGTTTTTTCGAAAAATATGTAAAAATGGTCAGTCTGAACAACAATTGAAGAACCCATCGAGCTGTGTCGAATGACACCAAAATCAACAAAATCCGACAGGATTGGACCGAGATACAGACCCCAGAACCACTGGGGCGTAAAATCATATGGACGAGAATTTATACGAATGATAGCTCATACGAAAGAGCACGTCGAGCTGAGTCGAATGACACCAAAATTAACGAAATCCGACTTGATTTGACAAAGATATGACATAGGTCGTCGACTCCGGTAGGTCTAAATAATGTCAGAACTTTGTCAAATCTTGTCCGATTACGTTGATTTTGGTGTCATTCGACTCAGCTCGACGAGCTCTTTCGAATGAGCTATCATTTGTATACTTTTTCATCTTTTTGGTTTTTCGCCCCTGTGGTTGTTCAATTTTTAGAGGTCTGTATCTCGGTCCAATCCGGTCGGATTTTGTTGATTTTGGTGTCATTCGACAAAGCTCGATGGGTTCTTCAATTGTTGTTCAGACTGACCAGTTTTACATATTTTTCGAAAAAACTGACTGGGGGGGGGGGGAACTAAATAAGTACCCGTAACAACCTCCAAGTCAAGATAATAATTTTTGGCGGCGGTACAATGGGAGGCTGTACAATGTGCGCGTAGAATAGGCTTAATACCAACTATAGCTTTCTTTTTTTTGGGACCTATATATCGGTCCAAAGGCATCTACGAAAAAATATATGAAAAAAGTGTTTTTTAATTTTCATAGAACAAATTATATAAAAAATGGGAAATGAAATACCAGAAATGCCTGCAAAAATTAGATGAGAAAATATTGAATGAGGTAAATGAAGCATTCAAAGACGAAAATAGAAACGATCAAAATATTCTAGTCAGTTATAAAAATATTTTAAAGGAACGATTTAAGCAAATGGAGGAAGGGGGAATAAACGATATTATTTGGCCAAGTGTAATAGACCTTTTGGAAAAATTATCGAAAGTACGCAAAGGATATTTAATGAATGAGATTTTTGAATTTTTAATTAAAATGGGTGGATTCGATTATGATTACAATCAAAGATTAGAATTACAAAATAAATTGAAAACCCTTGATGATCACAAATGGTCAAAATTTATACAAGATACGGAAAGTGAAATAAATGAAAAGATAACAGACGAATATTATATTTTGACAAAATTTCCATACTTTTTGGAAAATAAATTGAAAAATCAAATTGAAGATAAAATAGAAGATCAAACATTTTATTTTAGAATTTATAAATTTTTCGAAATGTTAATGAAGTTAGAAGCTGAAAAAAATGGAGATAATCTTTTAACAATATTTTTTATATTTTTTGTTATGTTTTATGAGAAGGAAAAAGAAACATTGACAATTAAACAACTTTATAAAAATATAAAAGCAATATTTATCAATAGTGATGAACTGATTGATTTTCCGTTAGGTGATAGCAAACCCGACAATTTATATTATGTCGGAGGATTCCATTCGGATAATAAGATAATTGAAAAGGTTTTTGTTTCGTTAAAAGTAATGGAGATTGTAGCGGTAAATACACCCGACACTCACTTAACGGAGATTCGATGCCTGGCAGTAGTCGATAGCTAATATAGGAAGTCCCTTTATAGGCCCAAACATGTGTGTGCCCCTATCAGCGAGGGGGGCTAATACCTTAGGAAATTCGTGTAAAAATCACTAAAAACTAGAAATCTTGTCCTTGCTTAACAGTTAATTGATGGAAATTTTATATTGTTAATTGAATGAATTTCGGTTGGACATCTTAATTAGACTATAAATAATTTAACCTAGTTTGCCAAAAATAGGCAAAAAATACTAATTTGTAAACAATTTAGCGACAAAAAAACGACGAGAATATGCGTACCAAGATTATAATAAGTCTAGAAAATTGTGAAAGAATTTTTTTTGGAGAAGACAGAAAAGCAATGGAAGTTTTTAATGAAATTTATGAAAAAACTTTGAACTTGATTAATTCTGATAGCCAAATTGGGAAAGTTAATTTTATATATGATTGTAAAATTAATGAAGATATGGACATTGTTAATAAGAATGAATTCAATTTTAAAGAAAATGAACAAATTAAAAATCGTGAAGAAGAAATGGAGAATCAAATTTTTTATAAAAGATTTAATATTCAGAAAATCCCGAGCTTAATCGAGGAATTGGGTAATGTTTTAAATTAATTTGATAGAATTTAGACTGAAATCTATTTAAAAATTGAATAGAAATATTAGTACCGTATTTTCTCTAAAATAACCCCCGGGGGTTATTTTTTTCGATCGACCTCTAGAGGGGGGTTATTTTAGAAGGGGGGGGTTATTTTAGAGGGGGGGGGGTTATTTTAGAGAAAATACGGTAATTAATATTTTAAAGCAAAAAACAAACATTTTCACAACATAAATGGAATTTTTGGAATTAACGTGTCAGTTTCGGTCCGTTTTGGTTCTGAACTCGGAACTTATATACTTTAGGTACGCTTTTTTTTAAAAACGCCCTTTTTCCTTTTTTTTCATCTATCAACCAAGTTTGTATGGAATGGTCGTGGTGCGACACTTGGGGACGGACTTTTGCGGACCGACATTTGAGGATTGACATTTGAGGATTGAGGACCGACATTTGAGGACCGACATTTGAGGATCGAATTTGAGGATTGAGGACCGACATTTGGGGTCCGACTTTTGAGGACCGACATTTGAGGATTGCCATTTGAGTAAAGGAATATTAGTATCTTATAATAGAAATTATCACAAATTATGTATTATGGGAAAGTTGTTCCACAAACGGGTTATGTTGTTCAAACAACGGGGAATCTGTTACACAAGCGGGGGATGTTGTTCCAACGACGTGGGATGTTGTTCAAACAACGGTGGATGTTGTTCCAACGAATAGGGATGTTGTTCCAACACGGGGGATGTTGTTCCAACGACGTGGGATGTTGTTCAAGCAACGGTGGATGTTGTTCCAACGAATAGGGATGTTGTTCCAACACGGGGGATGTTGTTCAAACAACGGGGAAAGTTGTTACACAAGCGGGGGATGTTGTTCCAACGACGTGGGATGTTGTTCAAGCAACGGTGGATGTTGTTCCAACGAATAGGGATGTTGTTCCAACACGGGGGATGTTGTTCAAACAACGGGGAAAGTTGTTACACAAGCGGGGGATGTTGTTCAAACAACGGGGAAAGTTGTTACACAAGTGAGGGATGTTGTTCAAACGACGAGGGAGGTTATTTCAACACGGAGATAACCTTCCCAGTTGACGGAACAAATTCTTGCCGTTGACGGAACAACATCCCCCGCTTGTGTAACAGATTCCCCGTTGTTTGAACAACATAACCCGCTTGTGGAACAACTTTCCCATAATACATAATTTGTGATAATTTCTATTATAAGATACTAATATTCCTTTACTCAAATGGCAATCCTCAAATGTCGGTCCTCAAAAGTCGGACCCCAAATGTCGGTCCTCAATCCTCAAATTCGATCCTCAAATGTCGGTCCTCAAATGTCGGTCCTCAATCCTCAAATGTCAATCCTCAAATGTCGGTCCGCAAAAGTCCGTCCCCAAGTGTCGTATAACCGGAATGGTCAACCTTTTTTTCTTCCTCGATTTCACTTAATTTTCCCTGTGGCATGTTCAATAAGAGAAATGAACAAAGAAAAGATTAATTTTTCTTTCTAATTTCACCAAAATTAGAAATTAACATTTGAATCAATATTCTTATTTTAATCCATTTCAATTTTTTAAATGACAATAAGTACAAGTATCTGCGTTTTAAGAAATAAGTTGGGTCTTTTTGCATGTTTTCCGGTATTCTTGCGTGTTTAAAATCAATTTTTTCTCAAATATTGACCAATTTACACCACTTTTGGACAAGTTTGGACCCGTGTAACAGCTCAGAGATATAACGGATCGATTCTGGTACATTACCTAAAGTATATAAGTTCCCTGAACTCTAAACCAATAATTAGTTATCGAACTGAAAAGCTATTTCGAGAAACGTGTAAATGAGTTTGATTCGTTTGATCTATTTAATTAAAGTGATAAATGTGTAAAATACCGTATTTTTTCTAATAGAATGCCAGGCATTCTAGTTTTAAATCATCCTCCAGAAGGCATTCTATGTGCATTCTAATGGAGGTGGTATTCTATTAGAGGAAATACGGTAATTTAATATTACAAACATATTACAGAAAAAGGCACAACAAGAATGTTAATCATAAACTGCAATAGAAATCAAGTAATAGAAGCGATTGTATTCAATGTTCAAATATTTTGTTTGCCTTATAGAGATGATCAAAATTACGTTGCTGAGGGATTAAAATTGAATTACTTTCAAGTTCAAAAGGAGAAAATTGGTGAAACTGGGCAATATTTTTTTAATGAAGGTGTAGAAAGTAGTTACCAAATTTCAAGTAAATTATCATTTGCTGAGAATATGATAAAGGCCAATGATGATAAATACATTGATTATATACCACTCTCTACAAATCTAATTTATGCTATGTATGCTAATGTGTATAAAAGACAGCGAAAATATATCAAAATATTTGAAGATGGCATCGAAAAAACTTTCAAACGAAGGTATGTAGTAGACAGCCCGTATACAGCGTGTACTAATTAAATTTTTACTTTTTTTATACTTTTTTTTTATTTTTTTTATACTTTTTCTACTCTAATTAAATTTCACTCAAGTACCATTCCCCACGTTTTTGTTTATTCCTCATTTATCCGTTTATATCTTCTTATCTATCAGGTAAAATTAGAATAAATGTGAAAATAAGATGAGAAGATCCTCAAATTTCAAAAATATAGGGTCTTGAGGTCATCAATGAAGTCTTTTATTTAAGAGACACATAGTTACCAATTCTTTTGTCTCTGGTTATAAAAGCCGTCATTTTTTTACTTTACATTATATAATTTCTTTAAATAGATATACCAAAACATTGAATAAAATCCACGATGATTTAATTAAAAAATGGAAGCAAAAACATCCTATTAATTTGTTTCTCGAAGTAATCGAAGAAAAAACAAAAGATTTACAGTGTTGACTTGATGGATTGTAATCACAAAAAGCGATAAAAAACACAAAAGCCAACAATATTTTTGGGTACTTATCGGTTATACGCCCACAAACTGAGTACCAGCCGAATTTAATCGGCTTTAACCTTTTGATGCCTGATCCAATTCAAATAAATCCTATTTCATCGAAAGCCCTTGAAAGGTGGAAACATTTTTCAAACTTAATGGATCAGCTCTGATCACTCCCGACAAATGTAAAAAAACACCAAATAACTGGACTTATTGTGGCATAACTTTTAAATGGGTGATCAGACTCGATTTATCCTATAGAAAAAAGGTACCGCTTATCTAGGGGTTTCGAATATATAGGATTTATCTGAATTGTATCAAGCTCAAAAAAGTTATAGCCAATCAATGTCGGATGCCACTCAGTTTGTTGCAGGGTTGCGTCGTAATTACGAATTACGATTCCGAAAATATCGGGAAAAATTACGAATTACGAAAATAAAAATTATATTTCAAAACAGCCCCTCGTACTTTGCCATTAAATTTTTGAAGGAAAATGGAAAAAAATATTTATATTTTCTCTCACGGTTCCTTTTGTTTAGTGGTGGTTGAGAAAACTTTAAAACTTCTTAATTTGGTCATGAATTTTCTAAAATTTTCGCCTGCGGCGCAGATAATCTAAGAGTTCTGGCTGCATGTCCATCTAAGCTTCAGAAAGTTTTTTGCTTCCTGCTCTAACAAATGAATTTTTTCTCCTAAGGCTTTTCAAAATTCTCAAAATTCTCACATGATTTCAAACTTTAATCTGGGACGATGATTTCGAATGAAGAAATATCGGAGGATTAAGGGGATTAAGAGGGATATCAGGGAATTAATTGGGATGTGAAATAATATTAGAAAAATAAGAGGACTTGGAGGGATTAATGGGAAAAACAGTAATTATTATAGATATTTGATTTTTTAAATTAATTTAAATATTTTTTTAAAAATTACGAATTACGATTATGAATTACGAATTACGGCATTTTTTGAGTTACGAATTACGAATACGAAATTTTTTTTAAAATTACGAATTACGATTCCGAAAATTTTTAAATAATTACGAATTACGATTACGAAAAAAAATTTTCGATTACGACGCAACTCTGGTTTGTTGGCGTATAACCGATAAGTACCTATTTTTTAGTATACGCACATAACTTCTGCACGTGAAGCAGTTTGAAACGTGGCGCGACACATGAGGATATGACTTTTGAGGACCAGACACTTGAGGACCGACTTTTGAGGACGCGACCTTTGGGGATGCGACTTTTGAGGATGCGACCTTTGAGGATGCGACTTTTGAGGATCAGACATTTGAGGATACTCTAATGTCAAAAAAATTAAAAAATAAATAATGTTAATTTTATGTTTAAAAAATTAAAATTTTATAATTTTATGGCTTTCTCAAGGACTAACGAGCAAATAATTGAATTTTCCAGACATTTATATGAATGATTATTCTTTTTAGTTTAGATCTGGTAATAGATAAGTTTGTTTTAATCCCCCCCCCCCATATCCTACTCGATCCGACTTTGAGGAATATTCTGTGATATGAAGGTATTTGAGGAATATTCTATGATATCAAGGGATTTGTGGATTTGCAAGAGTTTTGGAAAGGATGCTATCAGGGATTTGGAAAGGATATCTGTGAATTAAAGTGGATATTTTTGATTGAATTTTAACTCCTTATCACTATTAATCCCCCAAAATCCTCTCATATCCATCAATCATTCATTATCACTGAAATCCCTTTATCCCTCCCTAATCCCCTTAAGAGAGTCCCTAATCCATCAATATTTCCTTAGATTCACTTAATTTTAATCTTTCGATATCCCTCCTAATCATAAAGATCGCTCCTACAAAACGTATGCCCCTCGTTATTTTATTGATATTAATTAAATCCCCTTGACCAATTCAGAACCCTTCTATCCCCGATATAAATCCTCTTATATCCAGAAATTCACTTATACCCCAACGCTAATCCTTAATAACTCCTTAACCCTCAGAAAATTTCGGTTCGGTTTATCGGTTTGGTTTCGGTTAAACGAAAAATTTGGTGAAACCGGCAACCCTACATAAAATTATAAAATTTTAATTTTTTAAACATAAAATTAACATTATTTATTTTTTAATTTTTTTGACATTCGAGTATCCTCAAATGTCTGATCCTCAAAAGTCGCATCCTCAACGGTCGCATCCTCAAAGGTCGCGTCCTCAAAAGTCGCATCCTCAAAAGTCGGTCCTCAAGTGTCTGATCCTCAAAAGTCATATCCTCAAGTGTCGGGTAGCCGTTTGAAAGACATTTCCACAAAAATTTATATAGTGTGCAAAAAATTAAGGGCACTTTTTAGTTTTTGTCATAACTTTCTTCAAAATAAATAAAAATCGGAGATTCTTTTTTATTTTATTTTCAACATATTAGCAAACTTGATAATAACAAAATCGCTTTTGAATTTTACCAATTATGCTGATTAATTTTCCGTCAAAGTTTGAGATTTTCAAAAATGAGATTATAAGCTACTTATATTTTGATACATCTTTACGAGTTAAGTCGATTTGTACCAAAATGATTGGTTATGATTAGGGTGCGGCAATGTTCAAATATTTTGTTTGCCTTATAGAGATGATCAAAATTACGTTGCTGAGGGATTAAAATTGAATTACTTTCAAGTTCAAAAGGAGAAAATTGGTGAAACTGGGCAATATTTTTTTAATGAAGATGTAGAAAGTAGTTACCAATTTTCAAGTAAATTATCATTTGCTGAGCCACACCCTAGTTATTATCAATTAAACTTTGACGTGAAAAATGTATTTTGACGCTTGTAAAAGTTCGGACTTGTTTTTCTTTGTTTTTTTTCTAGTCATTTCGCATATCAGCAAAGAAAATGTTTATTATTTAATATCATAAGTTTGCTTAAGTGTTGGGTATAAAATAAAAAAAATTACCGATTTTTATCAATTTGGAAAAAAGTTAAGGCAAAAAGAAAAAGTGCCCTTAATTCCTGTATTATTATTAAAGCCCGGATTTATATGCAAGAAAAACAGTGAAATTTAATTTTCTAATTCAGTGAACTTTTTCTTTTACCATTTATAAGTCATTTTGAAAGATTTTTTAAAAAAATGGTCAAAAAATTACAAGATAGGCAAAAAGTCACACATAACGCACAAATCGTCCCAACCCAAAAGGTTCCACCGCCAAAACTTCTAATCTCAAAATGTCTAACAGAGTTTGCACAGATGGGAGTTTGCACAAATAGTTTAATCTGGGACTGATTTTTACATTTGGCACTGATTTATGTAGATTATAAATCGACCAAAAATTACAAGATAGGCAAAAAGTCTCTAAAAGTCATAATAGGGAGAAATAGGCAAAATAAAAGTCATACTAGACACTTCGGCCCTATCCCGAAAGAAGGGTCGAATCGTTTTTTTCATTATTTTATAAAAAGGGTCAATTTTTCCTTAATAGTTGATGGTTGTTGATGTTTGCCGTAAGGAAAAATGGAGAAAAGAAAATAACTTTTTTATAACAAAAAGAGCTATCTTAACTCCTTACCTATGGGGTGTGTCGGTTTTTGCTACTGCGGAGGAAACCTCTCCATTGCTACTAAACTAGGAATAGGTTTATGTTACTCAGGTAGAACCCAGCCCCCCTTTGACTCCCCAGCAAGGCGCGTGCCGCAAAACCCCGCGCGAAGCGCGGGGTTTTGCACAAGCGACTTGCCGGCTTTCCATAGGTTTACTTGGTTTATTTTTGCATCGAATTAAAACGAAAAAATAAAAAAGTTATTTCCTTTTCTCCATTTTTCCTTACAGTAAACATCAACAACCATCAACTATTAAGGAAAAAGTGACCCTTTTTATAAAATAATGAAAAAAACGATTCGACCCTTCTTTGGGGATAGGGTCGACACTTCTGACCAGCTAAAATATTGCATTATGCTATGTTTGCAGAAAAAAGGCTATAAATCCGGGCTTTAATTATTAGATATTCATTCGTAAAAATTCATTATTTTTAATGATTTTTCAATTTATGTCATAAAAATTTATGAAAAAACTTTTAAAATACATATAGAGTTGAGTAGTTAAAGGTCCCGGTCCGTCGCTATTGCAAACCCCCTCCTTTTGAAGGTGTTACAAACAGCTGGCAATTTAATCCCTTTAAATTTATTCATATTTTTAAAATGGCCGACAATGATATAATAATTAATATACTTAATCAAATCAAATTTATTCAGCAAAATGGACTCTAAATGAGTCGCTTAAATTTGCAACAATAAAAGAAAATATATTTAAGGTCAAAATGAGTAAAGGCCTCATTATCTATGCAAAATTTTGACACTAGATTGTATACCGAATCGCGAGATTTTCTCGAGTTTTTGGCCTCCCGATCCCGACTCATAGGTCAGTTCCCGACCCGACTCCCGAGGATTTTCCCGAGTTTTTTCTTCTGCAGAACATCACTACTTGATTTGTTTACATTCCTCGGTTGAATATAAAGTCAATGTCGCTTTCTACAATAACCCCAGAAAACTTTTAATTCTAGAACCTATGCCACAACATGCTAGGCAGACAAAACTTATGTGACAATCAAATATATATTTGTTGAATTTATAATTATGAAACTAGAGACCGGAAAACGCGTTTGCGGGATAAATTTTTAAAAATTTTTGAAAATTTTTTAAAAAATCTTTGCGGGACGGGATCCTGCGGGATAAATCCCGAACTCCCGCAAAATCCCGCGCGGGGTCCCGTTTCGCGCCGGTCTCTATATGAAACAACGCGTTAAAAAATTCTAAATTTACATAAATATTTTCAACTATTTTTTAGGGACCTCCCAAATAGTAAAATAATTCTTATATTTTTATTTTTATATCACAATATTAATTTTCTAAAAATAGAAAATTGATAAAAAAAAAGAAAAAAAAAATAAATTAGCTATCACATGAAAAAAATTAATTTAACTAAAACCCAAACATTTGGCCACTATCCAAAATCAAGGCTTGAGTAAAAGCACTTTAATAAAGCTTTCTTTCAAAATTAAATTCCTCTCCACTTTTTTTTTATTTTCCAATTGATTCAATAAAATTTATTTTCCTTTATTTTTTAACTCGATTTATTTGTCAAATAAAAAATTTTAAAAGAAAATTAAATTAAATCCAAAATATCAACTCTCCTTTGTAGTGGTGATATTTTGAAAATTTTATTTTCTAGGAGGATTAAGCAAAGATTAAAGGTTAAAAGTCCTTGAATTAATAAAAAAAAGGTAGAAATTTGACCTCAAATTTATTTTAAAAAATATATGACTTTTTTTCTCGTTGATTAATTAAAGGAAGTTATTTTTTAAATAGGTTGAAAGGTAGGGAAATTTTTGGATTCCTAAAAGTTATTTTATCCTTTTGTTAAGGAAGATATTTTTTCCCTTCCTTCAGTTACTTCTTGCTAAATATAACCATAAGAATTCGAAACTGGGTTGGACACGTTACCGTCTTTTCAATGCGGAAGCCAGGAAATCTGGGACTTGGAAAACCTGTCAATAACTAATTTTGAATAACCTACACAACAGAAATCTACTTATACATACAACAAAATTAGCCATGACCTAAAGTCAGGCTTGCAAAAATATTTAGTTCATATTTAAGTCTAAGGCTTAACGAAAGCAATATTGTTAAATTTATGTTGAGATTTAATTGAAACATTAGCTATTATGCAAGTGGGCCTTATTCTTCTTCATTTAACTCGTCATAGAGAAAAATTAACAGTTCGTGTCCAACTCTATCACAAAGCTATCGCTTAACCTTCACAATTTATACAATCATTTAAAATTTTTATTAAAATTTCCCAGAATTTTCCCAATTTTTCTCAGAATATTCTTATCGTTTTCAAATGTTTTATTTCTCTTTATTTCCTCTAAATATTTTTATTTAATCAGATTTACGGGCCAAAGTCCGTATTTTTGGGAAATGGAAATTTTTTTTATTATTCCTATTCGTCTTCAATTATTTATTTATCTTCTCTTTTTATTAATCCTTTGTTTAAAATTTGATAAAAACAAGAGAAGACAGAAATACTATTATACTATGTTTTTATTTAATATATAATATTTCAATTTGTTTATCTATACTATTTATTACATTTTAATAACGGGAACAGGCCACACAGCCCAACATACCGCAGAGCTATAACTTTGTTCAAAATTGTTGAATCTGGTACGCCTTGGTATTGTTCGATGCGGCTCGACGAGCTGAATCGAACTATACCAGGGCGTACCAGATTCGACAATTTTGAACAAAGCTATAGCTCTGCGGTAAGTTGAGCTCTCGGTAAGTTGTGGTCAGTGGTTGGAAGCTCATACCAAAATTCGCATTCGTAACTGTGTACGAAGTACGAGTATGAGCAATTTTCAAAATTCCAACCACTGGTTGTGTTGTACCCAAATAGCGCTTTTAAAAAAAGTAGTATTTGGCACTATTTTTGTACTCTTGCTCTCTCGTCATCTTCCAAATCCCATAACAATCCTTCTTCATTTTCACAAAACGTATACCCCTCCCTATTCACTGATATCTTTCAAATCCCTCTTATCAATTCAGAACATATTTTATCGTACGATATCAATCACTCATATCTTACAAATTTGTGTATATTCCATTCCCTAATCCACATATAATTGTCGATAAATTTTCATTTCGGTTAACCCAAGAATTGGGTTAAAACGACAACCCTAAAAAGAAAACAAACAGTAGAATCCCTCTACTTTTCCACGAAGCATTTTTAATCATATTTTATATAAGCTTTTATTTTTCGTGTATTTTCTAATAAAATTCAATGACAACAAAAGATGACTCATTTACCAAATAACTTCTCAACTTTTTATATGCGCATTCCTTTCTCTTCTCCTTCTTCCCCTTTATAATTTATCCAATTCATTTAACATTTAACAAATCAACCATTTATAATTTATGTAAGCAATGTTTAGAATATTTTTTTGAATTTTTTTTGAAAATTTTGATACAAAGCACTTGTTGAAAACGATCTTTTAACCGAAAAAAAACAAGAAACTGAAAACCGATATTTTTTGTGAATTATCCGATACCGAAACTCTCGATTTAAACCCGAAACCTCTTTTAAATCAATGGGTACCGGTTAATAACCGGTCGTGTTCTCCCTACAAAATACTTTAAAAATAATGTAAATATCCTAATAAAGGCCTATACCTTATTAAAGCCTATTTAATGTGCCCATGAAAAATAAAGCTCCTGGGCCTCTATTATGACTTTACGTTTAATTGTTTATTAAACTAATTATTCTAATCAAGTTTTTGTTATTAAAATCCTGAATTCTATTTTTGTTTATTAAAAATCTAATTAAAATCAATTTGTTTAATATGTATTATTTCAATTTAATTATAACATAAATATTTTTTATTCTACTAAAGTTACGCTATTCCTTTAAACTCGTTTTCAAGTTTTTATTTTTGAAAGCCTGGCTTTTAAGCTACGGCTAATATTCTGGTTAAACCTCGCTCCTAAATTTTCTTTGGATACAAAGGTTAATGTTGAATTAAATTACCTATACAATTTTGGCTCGGTTTATTTCTATTTTTAATTTTTGGGTTAACTATTAATCAAGGAAATTAGAAAATAAGGAGGATTTTTGCTTTGATTCTGCAAGATTCTAGTTAATAATTTTTAATTAAAAATTATTAACTTATAAATTTCCAAATTCTAATCTTTTAAGGCTAATAAATAGTAAATTTTCTTATTTGTTTAATATATTAATTTTATTAATATATTAAACTTTTTTATTAAATTTTTTTTGGATAAAAAAATTTAATTTTAACATACCGTATTATCTCTAATAGAATGGCAGCCTCCAGTTGAATGGCAGTCTCTAATAAAATGGCACTTTGGAGGATGATTGAAAAATATAATGGCAGCCTCCAATTGAATGGCAGCCTCTAATAGAATGGCACCTTGGAGGATGATTGAAAAATAGAATGGCATGCCATTCTATTAGAGATAATACGGTAGATTATAAAATATTTTTAGTAATTGTATTGTTTCCATCTCCATTAAGTTAGATTCTTTTTGAAAGCCTTGCCAGTATGCTATGGCTAATGTTAAATTAGGATAACTCTGTTAAATCTCACTTTGGTGATTCTTTCCCTACGACAATTCTGACTCGGTTTATTCACGTTTTCATTGTTTTTCATTGGATTATTTATCAAAAAAATGCAGTACAGGGCTCTATTTTAGATTTACAACGTTTACTTTAAACCAATTTTTTGTCCTCAATTTAAATAAATAAAAATATTTTTTTATTTTCTGCTTAATAATAAACAATTTATTTTTGTTTATTATCAAATACACACACTTTTATTTAATTTGTTTTTTGTTTTGTTAGAGTTAAAGCAGAAAAAAGCAATAATAATACCCCCCACCTACTACCTCTTTCTCTTTTTTTTTGTTATTATTGTCATGTACATATGTTTTTGTTTTCTAAGGGGGAAGTAAATTTTCTTTTTCGCACACATTTTTTTTATTTTCTTGGCAAATAATTTATTTTTTTTTCTGACTTTTTTATTTAAAAAAAGTTTCTTTTTTTTGTTAATTATTTATATTTTCCGTTCTGTCTGGGAAATAAAATTTTAAAAATAAAATTTTATTTTTATTTATTTCGAATTATTTTTTTACAGAGATACATAGACATTAAAATAAATTTAAAAAAAATTTTCTTCCTTTTTATTTACAAAGTATTTTTATTTTTATCGCCAATTAAGATTTATTAATCCTAATCTTTTTTAAAAAATTTTAATTTAAAACCCTTCTAAATTTTATTATTTATAGACAGATTATAGAATTTAAATTATAAAATTTATAGATAGACATAGTTGTTAGATAGGCACAATTTTATAGTTAATTTGAGCAACATTAAGCCGAGATATAAGGCCAGAAATGGGCAAACACCAAAATTTTTCAATTTTTGGGGGAAAATCGAATTTTTCACCCCAAAAATCAATTTGGTCCCTCCTATGGTTTTTCAAATATTTATGGGTCTGTATCTCTGTGAGTTTTGTCTCCGGCAAAAAATTCTTGCATATTTGAACGAATGGTATATAGTTTGATTGTCGATCTCGGTAGGCCCATAAAAGTCCTGAACAGATTTACCAATAAGGTTTTCTCGTTTGTAAGAGGATTTCCTTTAATTAATCTTAAAAATTCGGCTCAACAATCTTCACTCTTTCTTTAGTGATTCCATCCTTATCCAAGTAAAATTCATAACTTCCATCATTAATCAAAGGAGAAATTTGTGCAACTAATTCTGTTTCGGGATGGTTGTTGAACAAATTTTCACTATATACATTCATTAGACCATCTTCGATATCATCTACTTCTGTTTGGGATATATTGATTACTATTCGATGTCTCAAATCTTTCAATATATTTTTATCTAAATCTGAAATTTTCTTGAACATTTTGAACACACATTTTTCCTGTTTTGCTTTTGTAATTTTGACGTAGAATTGAAGCCATCCAACGTTAAAATGATTGAAAACAAAAATAAAATAATTGCCCGGATTTTCAAATATTAAACAAATTTCAATGTGAGAATATTCCATTTTATCTTCATGTTTTTTGCCAGTTATTGAAGTGGACTCAATTAATTTAAATTTGCTAAAATTTTCTCTTTTTAAAATTTTTCTAGGCCCTTACGGATTTAAAAAACATATTAATCTTTTAAATTTATAATTATTTTGAGATTCCACTAGTAACGATGTGTTTATTCCGTTCATTTTTATTATTATATCTGTAAAAGATAATCCATGTTCTATTCTCTCAATTGACAGTTTATTTATCTCCAAATCTAATTGTGGAGGAAACATAGGCAACAAAGATATTAATAACTAAAATTGAAATAAAGTGACCTCAAAATTCTATGTTTAACAGGAATTGGAGGGGTACCCGAGAGCCGAACCCCGTCTTTTTTTGACCCGAAATCCGATCCAAAGAAAATTTTAAAGCCCGATCCGAAATTCGACCCGACTTTTTTCTCACCCAACCCATCCCTGATATATATCAGGGATGGGACGGGTTGAGAAAAAAGTCGGGTCGGGTCAGTTAAAAATTTGAACATGAAGCCAAATTTTTCGGAGAAGCTGGGGATATTATTGATTTGCGGGATTAATAAGATAATATATAAGAGTGATATAATAAGAGACAGGGATTAAATGGGCTTGGATGGACTAAGAGTAATATTAGAGAGTAATATTTTTGGCGCCGCAGGCGAAAATTTTGAGAATTTTGGAAGGCCAAAGAGCCAAAAATCTTCCCTTTTTGTAATAAAATTCCAAGGAAACTGTCGGGTTTCGGGTCGGGTTTTCGAAAATTTCTCGGGTCGGGTTTCGGGTCAAAAAAAGTCCGGGTATCGGGTTTCGGGTAACCCGTCCTATCCCTGATGTATATATAAGCCTTATTCCCATAATATATCTAAACCTTTATATTCTCTCTTACATTAACCTATATTTTTTACGATATTTTATCCAAAGTGAAATTAGTGGCCCCATTGGATTTGTTTACCTTTTTAATCTCAGTATCATAAGAATACTCAATATATTCTTCTAAACAAATATTTATTTGTGTTATTTTTGAATCTAAGAACAAATCTTCAATCAAAATTAATTTTTTCCCTTTATTTCCATTAATTTTACTTTTTATTTTGTGTGTAGTTTCGTTAATCATACCACATTTGTATGAATAAAAACTTGTATAAATGGAATCTCTTTCATATTTTTCATCAATTTCGTATAAAATTTCAATTTTGTATTGTACAGTTTCTCCTTCAATTTTATTTACTTCCATTCTCAACAAATTTATTTTAACACTTCCATCCTCGTTTTTATTATTTTCTGTAGTTTCAATCAGAAATCGCTGATTATTTTTAATATAGTTAGAAAAAGAATATTCAAAAAATATTAAAAATAATATTTTAGAAAAAAATAAAAATTTAATAAAAGACATTTAGAATAATTTATTTTAATTTTAGTTGATAAATTTCTTCGTGTTTTATACAAGCTTTTAAAGGAGACATTCTCCTCCCTTGCCCTTCTTTCCTTTGATTGGTTTGCAGCTTGCGCATCTACATTGTGGCGTAAATCATGAAAAAGAGTTTATTTACAAATACATAATTAGAATAAATAGAAATCTAACGAATATACCTGAAAGATATACCTAACGAATATCATGTGTTAATGAAGAAAGGGAGAGAGAGGGAGGAGAATGCAGCAAAAATTATTTTTGCAAAAATGCCTTTTGCGGACATATAGAGCAGAGGTGGGTCGGAACAGCCAGAGGTGTCGGAAATCGGAACTGTCGGAAATCGGAAATGGCTCAAAAGTCGGAACTCGGAAATCGGAAATCAAAATTTTTTTTCGGAAATCGGAAATCGGAAGGAAAATAACGCCGGAAATCGGAAATCGGAAGGCGGAAATCGGAAATCGGAAATAAAATTTTTATTTTCATAACTGAAATAATATTCAAAATTGTAAGGTGGCAACTCAAAAGTCAAATTCGAAGGGATTAAAAGAGATATTGTGGGATTTTGTTGATTAGACGGGATATCAGAGAATTTATAGAATTAATAGGGATATTTGGAGATTAAAATTGAGGACTGATGGAGGAATGAGATATAAAAAGATTTGATAAAGGAAATTTGAGGACCCACCCCTGCTTGAAATACAGAGCTAAAGTTCCTTTTTCAGCGCCGCAGGCGAAAATTTTAAAAATTTTGGAAAGTGTATTAGTCAGAAATATTCCCTAAGAATTGTCGGAAATCGGAAATTTTTCCAAAATTTCGGAAATCGGAAATCGGAAATCGGAAGGAAAAAAACGTCGGAAATCGGAAATCGGAAATCGGAATTCCGACCCACCTCTGATATAGAGTGCGAGCTAGACTTTTATCGGCAAAATATTTTTTCAAAGACTTCTAAAGTGCATACATAAGGAGGAAAATATTTTATAATAATATTTTATAGGTAAATAAATAAATTAAAAAATAAAATCGCTATTTGTCAAAGGTTAATATCGTCCTTAAAGTGCAATTATGAAAAATAAAATTTGTCATAATTTATGAAAGTACAATTATGAAATGATTTTTAATTGACAAAACTTTTTCTCCTTTAAAAATTTGTATTATATAAAACACAAGCGAAACTATCAACTAAAATTAAAATAAAATTTTAAAAATGTTTTTAATTAAATTTTTATTTTTTTCTAAAATATTATTTTTAATATTTTTTGAATATTCTTTTTCTAACTATATTAAAAATAATCAGCGATTTCTGATTGAAACTACAGAAAATAATAAAAACGAGGATGGAAGTGTTAAAATAAATTTGTTGAGAATGGAAGTAAATAAAATTGAAGGAGAAACTGTACAATACAAAATTGAAATTTTATACGAAATTGATGAAAAAAATGTAAGAGATTCCATTTATACAAGTTTTTATTCATACAAATGTGGTATGATTAACGAAACTACACACAAAATAAAAAGTAAAATGAATGGAAATAAAGGGAAAAAATTAATTTTGATTGAAGATTTGTTCTTAGATTCAAAAATAACACAAATAAATATTTGTTTAGAAGAATATATTGAGTATTCTTATGATACTGAGATTAAAAAGGTAAACAAATCCAATGGGGCCACTAATTTCACTTTGGATAAAATATCGTAAAAAATATAGGTTAATGCAAGAGATAAGATAAAGGTTTTGATATATTATGGGAATAAGGTTGTCGGATAGTTGGACATCTTCGGATATCGGATCCGGTATCCGAACTCCGATATTTTTAAATTGATAATAAGCCATTAATAAGAAAAAAACATAAAATAAATCGAATACTATACTCTTCTGCTTATACATCAGGGATGGGTCGGGTCGAGAATAAAGTCGGGTCGAATTTCGGATCGTGTTTTAAAAATTTTCTTCGGATTTTTTTTGATATTTTTTTCTGCTCAAAAAAATCGGGTTTCGGCTCCCGAGTTTTGAGTACCTTTCCAATCCCTGTTATGCGTAGAATTTTGAGATCACTTTATTTCAATTTTAGTTATTAATAACGTTATTACCTATGTTTCCTCCACAATTAGATTTGGAGATAAATAAACTGTCAATTGAGAGAATAGAACATGGATTATTTTTTACAGATATAATAATAAAAATGAACGGAATAAACTCATTATTACAGCAATTATCTCAAAACGATTTTATATTGACAAGATTAATATGTTTTTTAAATCCGGAAGGGCCTGGAAAAGTCTTAAAAAGAGAAAATTTTAACAGAGCTAATTTAATTGAGTCCACTTCAATAACTGGCAAAAAACATGAAGATAAAATGGAATATTCTCACATTGAAATTTGTTTAATATTTGAAAATCCGGGCAATTATTTTATTTTTGTTTTCAATCATTTTAACGTTGGATGGCTTCAATTCTACGTCAAAATTACAAAAGCAAAACAGGAAAAATGTGTGTTCAAAATGTTCAAGAAAATTTCAGATTTAGATAAAAATATATTGAAAGATTTGAGACATCGAATAGTAATCAATATATCCCAAACAGAAGTAGATGATATCGAAGATGGTCTAATGAATGTATATAGTGAAAATTTGTTCAACAACCATCCCGAAACAGAATTAGTTGCACAAATTTCTCCTTTGATTAATGATGGAAGTTATGAATTTTACTTGGATAAGGATGGAATCACTAAAGAAAGAATGAAGATTGTTGAGCCGAATTTCAAAAATTAAAAAAGGAAATTAAAAAATGAGTAAACTTTATTGGGAAATCTGTTCAGGACTTTTATGGGCCCACCGAGATCGACAATCGAAGTATATGACATTCGATTAGTCTCGCCGAGCTGAATGAAGCTAGATCCTCTATGTACATGCTTTTTGTGATGTAGAAAGGGATTAAAACAAATGCTCATAACTATGTTGATTTAAGTCCATAGAGGATTTAGCTTCATAATTTTAAACAAAATCGCCAAATCTAACCGATCATGGTATCAATCTACCCAACTCGGACAGCTTTTTCGAATGACATATTTATAATAAATTAGGTATATATCAAACAAAAAAGCTCATAATGGTCAGGGAAACTCTAAAAAAGGAGGGGGATGTCACCGATGTACATACCGTATATGCTCGAATATTTACCCTCTTTCAAATAATTACCCTCTCTCAAATAATTACCCCCTCCTTTTCCTTCTCAAATTTTAAAAATATTGAAAAAATCATTGTCAATTTTAATTATTGAAACATTATTTGAATCAATATCAAAAAGTAAATGGATTTCCTCCTTTATTTATTGAGATATATCCCAAATTTAGCACATCCTCTCGATTAATTACCCCCTTCAGCGAGAGTTCGAAACAATAATTACCCTGGGTAATTATTCGAGCATTTACGGTATAACCCCAACAATTATATTCGTAAATAAAAGTTTAAAAAATTAATATTTTATAAAATTGTAGATTTTCTGACACGTTCATTTTATTATTTAAAAAATAAAAATATTATTTTCCAAATTATTTTTAGAAAAAATTTATATAAAATATTTATTTTAGACACTCTTGCGCACCTAAAAACGAAAACAAAAGAATCTTTTTTTATTTATTTTGGCAGTAAATACTAAACAATAAAAAAATATTTTAGTGCTCGCATGCTTCTTTTCTTCCTCTCCTTCCTTCCCCTACTAATCCCCTACATGTTGTTGTTATTTTTTTTCTAATATAACTCAAACACCTACACATTTTTTATAACACTTGTCTAGTGTTTACAATACTTGCTAGATAATAATTTTTTATTTTTAAACAAAAAAAACTTTTCGGGGACAATCGATTTTGAATTTTCACTTTTACGCCTAGTTGTAAGATCGGGTTACTCTCGAGGTTATATTTCTGGAATAAATGAACTTTTTTTGATTATTTTTTGATCATTCGACAGGGAATTAAATTTGCTACAAAATGCTGTAAAAATTAAAATTTAAAGTTTAAGAGACAAAATCTTATAATGGAAAAACTTTAAAAACTGACATTTTACCCATTATATACAATTTAATTTTCAATTTTAATCCTTTATCAATTATATTTTTAAATTTTATTTTTTATTTTTTTAATACCAAATTAAATTTACTATTAAAAGTTAACAATTTATTTTTTTAATATTCATCTTTCTTCAGCTTATAGAGTTAAGAGACATGTTACGCAAAAATGTTAGTTTTTTGACCTTAACTTTTTCTATTAGTAATCCAAAATTTCATTTCTGATTTTATTTTATAGCAAATTTAATTCTCTATCGAAAGATAACAAAACATTTTTTATCCTTTCATTTCTTCCAAAGTTATTGAGTATAAACTGACGTGTGTCCACACACAGAGGTGTACCTCCTTCCGTTTCCCTTTTTTATTTTATTTGTTTGTTTGCCAGTTAAAATTATTATTCTAACTTATCTTGTAGCAAATTTAATTCTCTATTGAATGACACCAAAATCTCAAAAATCGGTCCATTCATTCACTAGTTACAGGTATTTAAATAGCTTGTGGTCTACCCCCTTTACTCACAAAACTTTACTTTCTTCTACCAAAATATTAAAAAAATCTTTTCCGGATTAATTTACCGGAAACAAAAACCGGAAAATAATTGGCACATTCTTGCTAAAAAAGTTAAAATTTAAAATTGAAGCCAATCAATCATAAAAAAAATTTTTTTGAGCAATTAAATATGTGAGGGGATGTCAACTTAAAATAAATAGAAGAGAGGGAACGTCAGTTAAATATTTGAAACATTAAAATACTTAAAATAAAAAGAAAGTGATTGATTGTTAAAATATTCTTCTTTTTTTTATTTTTGTAGAGAAAATATTCCATTTTTTTAAATTTTCATTGTTTTATTTTTCTAATCTTCCGTTCATTAAATTATAGGGACAATTAGGCGCTGAAACGGTTAGGCGCTATCACCTGTAACTTTTGACTGGATTCTTAGATCTAGATAATTTTGGTATCATTCGATAGCTAATTAAATTCTCTTTTAAACAATTATTTAATGGATATAATTTCTCCTTATAATTATGTCCGTATACTAAGATAATCATGTTTTCTTATTATCATGTTTTGTTATTATCCGAATATTGTCTTATATGTATATCAGGGTTATAAACAAACTGATCCATGAAATTGGGAGAATTCCAGCCGTCTTCTGTGTCAGGAATCCCGATTCCCGAAATTTGGAATTTTATTGTTATGTCGGCCAGATCCTTGATATTGGTACATTTAAAGCTTTATTAAGTCAATTGCCCCTTCCCTTAGGTTTTTTTAAATCATGATTTTTTGGACTATTTATATTTCAGGGTCTCTAAACAATTAAAAATTTAATTTAAAATATTTTTAAAAGACAATTTTATTTTCTAAAGAAATTTTTTTTTCGGTTTTTGAACGCAATAAAAAATAAAATTTATTTCCTCAAAGCATTTTATTTTATTTATTTCTCATTGTTCAGCTTAACGACCTTTTATATATTTTCTAAGAACATTAGTTTTTTAAAGCCTAAAAATTATTCACATAAAAAAAAACTTTTTTTTTTGTGTTTCTGCCATTTTTATTTCTTCTTTTCTTCCTTCAATGGACGTTTATTTATTGCTGGTTACTAGCCATTTTTGTTTGTTTTTCTTTTATTTTACCCCTTTAATTTTCTTTTGCTTCATCTAACATTGCGTGGAACACATAAATAGTGAATGCTTTTTTACTTTTTTGGCCATTAAATATATGGGGAAATTTTCTTTCTTTTTTTAGTTTTATGCTTTTAAAGGTAGAATAAATTGTTCCCCGCGACTCATTCTACTCAAAGTTTCATAACTTTTGAATAAATAAATTTTATTTAACAAATTTGGTATCATTCGATAGAGAATTAAATTTGCTATAAGAAAAATATGAAAATTAAAATTTGGGTTGATTTCCAAAAAATTTTTGGTCAAAAAACAAGACATTACAACGCTCTCTCCAATTAAACAAAGTATCATTTCTTTCCCTAAACTTTCTTGATTTCCAACTTTAAATTCATTTTTAAATTTATTTTTGTAGCAAATTCTCTTCTCCATCCAAAAATATTTAAAAAATAAATAATTTATTCATGATTAAAAGAGTTATAAGGCCCAGAAACCTAAGGTCGAAAATACAAGTGGCTATCTTTTTGTTACACTCTAAAATCAAATTTATTATTATAAAAATTTTTTGAAAATTGCATTGAACTTTTTCTTTTCATTATTCATACATAATATCCTTACCTATATATTTCACCAAAATTTGAAACAGATCCATTTAATATTTGGTAGGCTATTGATAAAAACTAGATGGCGCATCATTTTGTTACAGAGTGGTTGTATTGCCTTTTACTCCTTGATTTTTTTTAATTTTTAAATTTCTAAAAATTTTATTTTTCCTATTGTCTTTTTTAATGGTTTCTGTCTAAAAAAGATATTTTTTAAACAAAAAATTTATTTTTCTTTAAAAATTGCTATTTAAAACTTCACATAGTTGAAAAAAGCTTGTCATTCACTTAAGCTTCCGCCCTCTCTCAAATTTTTCTTTTTTTCATTTTTTCATCATTTTTGCCTCAATTATAGAGCAAAGATTGAGTGAATGCTTTGAAATAATTGAAGGAATGCCTTGTCCAAAAAGGAAACCAAAAAATAAAAAAAATAAAAATATATTTAATCCATAAGCTTATAAATGAGCCCCAAGAGATTGAATTTATCGGAAAATGCCAAAAACCAGAAAAGTCAATTTTTACTTTATTTGATGCTTTTGTGTTTGTGTTTTAGTTTCCTTCCGTTCTAAATTTATTAGAAAATAATTCCCCAAAATTTATTTTAATTTTTCTCTTCTATTGTTAAAATTGTTTCAGTGAGGGGAACGCTTAGTTCCCGAACGTATAAATTTATGAGGGATTAACTTTTTAAATTTTATTCTTTTTTTATTCGATAGAGAATTAAATCTGCTACAGTTTTTATCAAATAGAAATTTTTTTGTCAATAAGTTAAAAAAATATGACCAAAAACCTATCATTCTCGGGGTAAAATGTACGATTTTTGTGTGTTTTTGTAACAGAAATTTTTAATAAATTTTTATTTTTGGGTTATCTCTATGCAAGTTTAATTCACTGTAGAATGTTTGAAAAATATTTTTTATCGGTTTATCCTCTTCGATGTTATGACGCAAAAACTCTCGTGCGTCCATAACATAAGAAGCACTTTCTCCCATTTTCCTATTTATTTTGCTTGTTTGTTTTCATTTAAAATCTAGTGGAATTAAACGATATTTTTGAAGGCTTATTAATATGTAGTAGGGTTGCCATTTTCGAGTTGGGCCGACGGTCGAGTCATTTTTTTCGTGCCTCATTTTTATCGAGTCAGGCCGTACGAGTCCTTTTCGGGCCAGATATCTTTTGTCCGACTAGATCTTTCGGTCCGAGTCGGTCAATTTTGGCAACCCTAATTAATAGTCAATTTTTCGAATTTCGGATCTGAACAGAAAATTTCTTGATATCCGGCCTTTTTTCGGGTCCGGATAGCCGGATCTGCCAAACTTAATAGTCAAGATATGAGATTTTGATAGTAAATTCGGCATTAATCATTATCATACTTACGGAAGTGTTTTCCAACTTTTCTTTTTATTTCTTTACTATAATTAATTTTTCAAATTTTAATTTATTTTAAAGAAAATTTAATTCTCTATCGACTGATATAAAAATCTTTATTATCAGTCCATCCTTTCCAAAGCTATGAAGCTTGCAATGAAGCTACACCCCTTAATAAAACGCTTGAAAATTCTCCCCCATTTTTTTCTTTTCTTTTAAAAAAATTATTTTATTCCGAATATTTCCTTTAGCTAATTTTAGAAACTCTCAGTCCATTATCAGCTTTCTTTTTCTTTTATTTTTACTTGGAATTTTCTTCTCCAGAAATTTACAAGCTTATTATTATTCCCTTTTCTATTTATAGAAGAGAGTTGTTCTTAAATTAAGACCAAAGAATTTTTATTTTTATTTTATTTATTGTTCCAGAAATATTTTTAGAGGGAGAATAAATAAATAAATTTGCAAATAAACAAAAAGAAACAAATTTTGGTTTAATTTATTATTTTTTGGAATGACAAATTTTTAAAAATAAAATTTTATTTTTGGATGAAAGGAGATCTATCTAGCAAGCATTTAAAATTAGAAATTTGGGTTAGTCGATGTCTCCCAGGTTACCCAAGTTAGAAACCTGGGTAGAAGAATCAAGATCGATGTCTCGAAAAACATCTAACTCCCCGATATCTAAATTTTTCCGAGATCTTTTCTCGGTCTATTTTCCGTCTAAAACGAGCACATGACGGGTTTAAGATTTTTAAAAAGAGAAGGTGAAAGCAGCACCGCCAAATAGTTTAGTCTGTAGGGCAACTCAGGCGGCTTTTACTTTCAATTTCCGAAATTTCCGATTTCCGATTTTTTGCGTATAAATTCAACTATTCTCTTTCACTCTAAAACTGATTAACACTATTTTCTATAATAGATCTCGAGGGGCTCTATTATAGAGCCTTTATTCGAAATAGCGATTCAATATATTTTATTTTTGTAATTATAATAATGTACTATTAGCCAATTTTATAAAAATAAAAAAAAATAAAATTGTTTATTTGCTTTCATTTATTTATTTATGCATTCCACTATTTACACTACTCTATCTCCCTCCTTTTTTAAATAAAAATTCTTTCATATAAATAGTAAAAATATTTAAAATAAAAACAGAATAATTGCGGACATGTTGCAGACATTTAGCTTCAACTTTGTTTATACATATTTGTTTGAAAAATTTGATCTCAAATTTAGAAAATAGCTACATAATAATCGGGTGCATTATGAGAAAATAATTTTTTTTATTTAAATTTAAAAAATTTTGGTAATTAAAACCATTTTTAAATATGTATATTCATCTGATTCGATTGAGAATTAAACAAAATTCTCCTTAAATCAAAATTTTAGATGCCCATACAAAATTTTGTAGAGGCAAAAAATAATTATCCACCCTTTAGCTTTATCCCCAATTAAGTTTTTTTGAATAAATTCTGAATTTTTAAAATAAAGCACCATGTCCGCATCTAAAAAATAAACAAAGGACTCTTTCCTTCCTTTGTTTATTTTTTTATTTTTCCCAAACGGTTGCACTTTTCATTCCCTTAAAATTACGGGAAATGAATATATTCACTTTTTAGTAGAGTTGGCCGGGATCGGGATCCCGGTCGGGATCGGCGGGATTATCCCGGGTTTTTCGAATCCCGATCCCGATTTCTCTGATCCCGAGACCGAAAGGTGAATCCCGATCCCGGTTTTGGATGATCCCGATCCCGAGCCGGGATCGGGATCGGGATGTGCATCAAATCCCGAAGAAAATCCCGATTTTATAAATTGACTAGAAGTCTGTAAAATAAAGCTAACAGAAGCGGGGAGGCGTGAAAGTAAGAAAAATTTTGGTTTTTCTTTCCACGGCGTAGTGACAGAAGACCCACAGACAGAAGACCCAAGGACAGAAGAACCACAGACAAAAGACCCACAGACAGAAGACCCACAAGGACAGAATACCCACAGACAAAAGACCCACAAGAAAATTTTTTAACTAAAACTTTAGAAGAAATTTTCTGAAATTTCTGAAAAAGATTCCAATTTTTCAAGGCACTAAATTATAAAATTTTAAAATATAAAAAATTTTATTATAAAGTTAATCAATAAAATTTTTAGCGTTAAATTTTATGGCTGAGTGCGATTTAGATCATTAAATTAGAAAGTGATTTGAAGAATCGGGTGATTAATTGAGATATGTAGGAATAGCGTGGGATAGAGAAAATATAGGGGTAAAATCTCGAATCTACCGATATCTATTCTTATCCGTGAACTGTGTATAACAGGAACCAGGAGAAGGAATACTACTATATATTTCTTAATAAATCGGATATGTCAGAGAATTTCAAGGGATGTAAACCATATAAGCTTTTACCACTAATCCGCTTTTATCCACCGATATCTCTCCATGTTTTCCGGATCAAAATCAAAATCCCGAAAATCCGTGAAATCAAGATCCCCCTTCGTTAACAAGCTCCCCGGTCATTGGGACAAGATTCCCATCGTTGGAACAACTTCACCCGTTTTTGCAACAACATTCCCGATTTTTAAAATAATATCCCCGTTGTTGGAACAACTTCCCACATTGTTGGAACAACCTTTCCGATTATTGGAACGACCTTCACTAATATCGAAACAACTTTTCCTGTTGTTGGATCACCTTCTTATTATGGAAAACTAATAAAATTAACACATCTTTCGCGCCAAAATTTATGCAAATAAAACTTAAAAATAGTTGTGGGTCTTTTGTCTGTAGGTATTCTGTCCTTGTGGGTCTTCTGTCTGTGGGTCTTTTGTCTGTGGGTCTTCTGTCCTTGGGTCTTCTGTCTGTGGGTCTTCTGCGTCGACACGTCTTTCCACACTTAATCCCCTGAACCGGAAAGTAAATCATGCGTTTACGAGACTTAAACTCAATATTTCATCACAGCAGTGGAGATTTTAGAATTATATTGAGTCGTATGTGAAGAAAATAAAAATTTAAAAGTCTAAAATTTTTTTAGTAAAGCCCGATCCCGATTTTTTAATCCCGGTCCCGATTCGAAATCGGGACCGGGATCGGGATCTCCATTCCAAATCCCGATCCCGAGTTCGGCCAATCCCGGATCCCGTGTCGGGATCCGGGATCGGGATCACCATTACAAAATTCCGATCCCGGGTTTTTCTCTGAATCCCGATACCGGCCAACTCTACTTTTTAGTGAATATTGTTGTTTTGTTTTTTTATTTTTTTATTCTGTCTTGTATTACTATTTTTATATATTCAGAAATTTTTTTTGTTCAAAAAAACAGAAAAACAAAAAATTTTAATTTAAATATTTTATTAAAAAAATCACAAAAAAGTACATAATAAAATTCTTTTGAAAATAAATATTTATACCCTTTTAAAATTATTCAATGATTTTTGTAAACAAGAGATTATGACAATAAAATCATTACTCATACTTGTGTTAGTTAAATTCTAATTTGGAAAATACACAAATTCTGATAAGGGAGTTTACAAATTCTGATTTCAGATTCTTATCTAAAAAATTCATAAATTCTTAAAGTACCGTCATCTTTAATTAATTCTGGTTTTTTCAAATAATTCTGATTTGTAAAATTATAAGTTATTCTGATAATAATAAAATTATGTGTTAAAAAATACAAATTGTAATTCTACTCCCAGAATTGCAAATTCTGATTATATTTACAAAACACTGAATAATTACAGAAAACACAAATTCTGATTTGTAAAATTATTTATTATTCTGATAATAATAAAATTATTATATAAAATAAAACACATAATTCTGCTCCCAGAATTACAAAAAGACAAATTCTGATTATACAAAAATCTAAATAATTACAGAAAAACACAAATTCTGATTTCTAAAATAAAAACACAAAAATTTTTCTCTTAATTATTTAAATTAAATTTCCTTATTTCAATTTTTCTTTTAAATCTAAAAATTTCAGAATTTCCTATTTTAATCACAATTTCTCTTTATTTTTTATCATTTTCCATTTTTAACTGTAAATATTTATCTAGAATTTATTTTAATTAAAATAATCTGTCTGTATTAATCTATCCTTTCCTATAAAATAAATAAAAGCTTCTTCCCTTTCTAGTGAATTCTTTTTTCTTTTTTTTTTCTTCCGCATTTTAAGATTTTTTTGAAATATTTTTACAGTTAAATCAGTCTATAAATAGTTTTGGATTTTTAAATATTTTCTCAATCAGTTTTCGAAATTTTTTTAAAAATAAATTAAAATATATTTTTTAAATAAAGATGATGCAAAAATGTTCTGTTCATTTTATTTTTTGTTTTTAATTATTAATTTAAAAACATTTAAAAACATAATTTAAAAACATAAAATTTTTAAAGTTACAATATTAATACACCACCCTTTAAATAATTCTGGTATTCCGGCTATACACAAATACGCTCCTTCTTATTAATTAATTCTGATTGTAAAGTTGTATTTTCAAGATTAATAAATTCTGATTATTTAATCAAAATTAGAAAACCATTAAATTTATTCTGGTTTTTAAAATACAAAATAATTCTGATTCTATTTTGTAAAATACAAAAATCTGGATTAATTTTATTTTAAAAACCAGAATTAATTTATTAAAAGCAGAATTATAAAATAAACCTCTCGAAATACAATTCTGTTTTCTGAAAATACATATTCTGATCAGAAAATACAACTTTATTTAAACATTCTGATTTTTAAATAATTCCGACTATAAAAATTCTGATTCTGATTTATAACAAATATAGATAAAATACAATTCTGAATTTAAAATAAATACAGAATTCTTGCCGGAAAACACAAAAAATTTTTTTTAATTCTATCAAAATACAAACTTGTTATTAATTATTTGCTATTACTAATCCAGGCGTATTTTTGTTTTTATTGTACAAAAAGTTTCTTTTTTTTTCTTCTTCCTTTAATTCAACTTGTATTTAATTATTACTCATACTATAATTGTTTGTTTGTTTTGTATTTTCTTTTAAAATAAAAGATAAATAATTTTTCTTTCTTGTATTTTCACGTGTATTTTCTGCTCCAAAATAATTTTTATTTAAATATTCTTTTTACTTTACATATTTATACTCTGAATATTTTATTCAAATATTCTGGTCATATAAATTCATAATCGCTAAACGTAACAGGGTCAATTATTGTTCAAATTTTTATATATAAACTTGCCATTTTTTTAATTTTGGTTTTTATAATAATTTTGAAATTTAAATTATTTTAAAATTTTTATTTTTAATTTTCAACCCAATTTAATTATTTAAATCATTTTGTTAAAAAACACAAATTCTGATCTAATGAAATATAATCATAAATATTTTATATGTAGATATTCTGATTTGTAAAAAAATATGTTATTAAAAATAGCTTTCTGATTTGTAATAATAATATTATAAAATTATGTTAGAAATCAGAATTAAATTTATATATTAAAAATCTGAATAAATATTCTGAAAAATATCAGAACAAAATGTTTAATTAAAATTAAGAATAAAAATTCTGATTTTAAATATGTATAATTAAATGAATTATATTTTTCAGAATACAATTTTCTTTTTCCTCCCAAAGAATATTCTGGTTTGTAAAATTTTACATTTACAAATAAAGTTGCTAACTTGCAGATTAACTTTCCCACGTAACAAACTCAAAGAATGAATTTTATCATTAATAAAATTATGATATTTATTTTTATTAATATTTTCTCTAAGCCTCACACATTATATCACACCTTGTTACTATGGTCCTTGATTTTTTTGTTATAATTTTTTTTATTTTATTTTTGCAAATTTTTTATTTTTTCCATTGTTTTTTTCAATAAAAATTCCTTTCCTTCTAGGCGATTTTGCAATATGATTTTTTAGTTAGTGCAACACAAATGAGCAAAAATCTTCAAAAACAATTAAAAATATTTTTCTATCACATTATTTTTCGTCTTTTTTTAATTTTAATTTAATTTATTCAATTTGTATTAGTCACATTAATTAAAGATGACATTCTATTAATTCTTATCTTTATTTAACTGAATTATTTTTAAATTAAAAAATTTATTGCTGAAAAATTTTTTTTTGTTAAAATTTTATTTTAAATAAATAAAAATTTTATTTCAAATTTTTAAATTTTATTTTCTTTAATTTTTTAAATTTTGGTTGAAAAGTTTCCATTTTGGAGACTTTTCTGATAACGAAGATAAAGGGGAATTGACTAACGCGATCGGAGTCGGAATAACCTAAATACAATCAAGAAGGGACTGGGAGGTAGGAAATTGTGTTCGTGGATCATTCCTAACCTAAAATTATTTTTCACAGTTTAATGTTAATTTAATCAAAAAAATTTTAATTTTCAGAAAATTCTAAAAAAATTAATATTTTTCTAAATGATGGAAGCATTATCTCCTCCCGATCAAAATAATTTTCGTCTTTTATCCAATATTTCCCCCTCACATTTTTCGCCTTCATCCTCATCTTCTTCTTCACCTTGTGGCTTTGATTCATCATCAGATGTGGAACAACGATTTAAAAATAATAAAAATCTTGTGGGGAAACGATTTTATGTTTCTAGAGTGCAAACACCCCAACTAAATGAACAACAAAAAAATAAAGAAATTGGGAAATTAAATAAAAATAAAATTGATTTAAATGATGAAATAAATTCTGAAATTGCTACAAATACTAGAATTAGTAATGATGAGGAATTAATTACGTTTAGATACACGTGGCCTGTTAAAATTACGGAAAGGTAATAATTACTTTATTGTTTTACTGAATTGAAAGAATTAAAAAAACAAATTCTGACTTTAATAATTACAAATTGATATTTTAAAAATTACAAATTCTGATTTTAAAAATTTACAAATTTTGATTTTAATAATTACAAATTCTTTTTTAAAAATTTACAAATTCTGGTTATAAAAATTTACAAATTCTGATTTTAATAATTACAAATTCTGATTTTTATTGAAATAAAAATTATTTTTAGTAAAACTGAAAATTCTGATTATTATTTTAAATTATTTAAAAATCATTCTTCACAGATTAATCTCCCTCGGAGAAACAGCAATTTTAAACGTCAGTCCACCTTTTTGCACTGCCTACAATGGAGTTCAATTTACCTGGCTTTTGCGGATTTGTGAAGAAAATATACTTTTTAATGATGGAATTAGTAACGAGAGTACTTTATCTAGTGGAAATTATAATGAAAAGAAAAATAGTTTTGTTGGGAAGAAGAAAGTAAACATAACTTTGTATTACAAAGATGGACCAGCTAGGGATGTTAGACTACATGGGGGAGAGTAAGTTGATTTGATTTTTTATTGAATTCTGATTTTTATATAAAATGAAGGGACACTTTTTTATAATAAATTGTAAATTCTGATTTGTGAAATATTCGTTTGTATAAAATTCAAATTCTGATTTTAAAAATTAAAAATAGTTCTGATTTTATTTTCACAAATTCTGATAGAATAATATTTAAAACTGACAGAATTCTGGTTTCTAAAATACAATTGCTGATCTCTAAAATACAAATGAAGATATAATTCTGATTTTGTTTCTTCAATTATTATTTAATTCTGATAATTTAACTAATTTTCAGAATATCAATTCTCAACTCGAAAGGACTCATTTTTGAAGAAATGCCTTTATGTGAATTAGAATATATTAAAGGAGGTGGCTGGTCACCAATTAATAATATGTGTGTTGAAAACAATAATATTAACTCAATTTCTGCCGAACAATTAAAATTTATTGAATTTATACATTCTCATGTTGGTAGACATATTTCTGTGAGGATTAAATTGGAGTGAGAAAATTTTAAAATTTTTAATTAGCAAAATTCTGATTTAAAAATAATTCCGATTAAAAAATACAAAAAATTCTGTTTTAATATTGAATCAGAATTTTTTAAATTTATTTTAACCAGAATTTTGTATAATAAATTACAAAATTCTGATTTTGTAAAATTCTGATTTTGGTGAAATTATGATTATAAATAAATTCTGATTTTAATTTAAATTATAGAATGCCTGTCAGTCTCTTCCAACCACTACAATATTTACCAAGCATAGACTCTCCCTTAAGCGACAAATTGGAATCTTTGTGTGCCCAAGTATTGGAGGAAATTCGTTCAAATCAACTTAAAGTCCCCGATGTTGAATTTTTTGATCCTAAAGCAGACAAATATGCTTTGTATCGTCATGTTTATTTATTTGCTTGTCAAGTGATTTTTGAACGTTTTACTAATAATGAATGGGCAATGTTGAAAAATTCAGCAGAATTAAAAGAAAAAATTAGCAATGTAAGGGAGCTATATTATTTTATTTTTAAAATAAAATAAAAATTAATTAAAGCTGAATGATCGGGGTTGGACTCTGACTCTTCTGGGTCAAAATTTCGATGTCCTAGTTTTGAGAATGTCAGGATTCTTGTCGAGGTCGTGGGGTATTTGTGTTCGGTGTCTAAGCCTATCGAACACTTTTGTTCCTCTACCTAATTAAAAGTACCATATTGAGGTATAATTAGTCGATATCCTTCTAGGATACAGTTTTATAAGTAATACCCAATACCTCCTAGGGGTTCCTAGAATGATACCCCCCCCCCCTCCACCAGAAAATTAATTTGAAAAATTAATAAAATCAAAATATCTACTTAATTCCAGATTTTTGCCCATTATTACTTTAACAAAATAATTGTAACCGAAGCAGAATGCTTTGAAGACTTTTTAGAAGCTTTGGATGCTTCCATGCATGTACAGTTTCCTGCTTTGCGCAGAGAATGTGAAAGATATATTTGTGCTGAAGTTATTGCTGTCAGTCTATTTTTGTTTAAAATTAATTTTAAAAATTAATTTTTAAAGGAATCAACAGATTTGTCTTTAGCTAAGAAAATGCTTGTTTTGGCTGCTAGGTTTAACCTGCCTGTTTTAAAAATGGTAGGTTACTAATAATTTAATTTATTAAGGAGAGGATTTCGGATTCATATAGAGTATTATATATCACTCGATAGAGAATTTAATTTGCTACAAAATAGTTTTAAGAAGAAAATTTAACTTAGCTAGATAAAAAGTTGAGTGCGAAACCCTACACTTAGTCTAAAAAGTTTATTCTCTATATACCTACATATATGTTTTTCTTCCATAACTTTTTGTCAATCAACATAAAATTTAGTTTTAATTAGTGTTCGGCAAATGGAGTTTTCCGGCACAGGTAATAGCAGAAAGTACCGATGCCGGTTTAGTACATTAAATTTCAATATCTGATAGGCACCGGTAGTAGCAGAAAGTATAGTTCCTGTACTTTCGGTAGCACTGAAGAAGTACGAACCGATCCAAACACTAGTTTATGGCAAATTTTTTTGAGAATTTAATTGGCCATCGAACGATGCCAAGAAATTTTTATAACCGTTAATCTGAATAAATTTATATTGTCTCAACTATATAACCCTATATTGACACTTTTTAAAGGTATCTTTTGGCGTTATAGTCGATCGTCTTTTGTTGTTACAAGATGGAAACACTCAAAATAACAACAGTAATTCAAATTCTCTTACAAATATATCAGATGAAATTACTGGAAATATCTCAAATCGCAAATTCGGGCGTGGAAGTCAAGATAGCGGAAATATGACTCTTGAAAGTAGTATGGATGAAATACGTGAAGAATTGCTTGAGATTGCTGAAAAAATAAAGTAGGGAAATAATATTTAAGTTGCTTTAATCGTTATACGGTATTATGTGATCTGTGTTTCCCTCTACAACAGATCATAATACCGTCAGCCTAACGCTATTGGTTCAGTGATTGATCGAGTTACCCGTAATGCGGGCACTTTTCGACCCGCATCCATATCGAATTTTGAAAATTGACACATCTTTGGGCTAACATAAGCCAGATATTTATAGAATAAAACAAACACTTAAATCGTTTGCATAATATATAAAATTTCGATTTAGCTTTAACATAGATAAAACCTATATGGTTGATTTTGACATTTTCAGTTTCATTTTGATTCTTTATATCTTTCTGTAAGCCCAGCAAGTTCGCTATGGCTAATAGTGTTGATCCTTCGTTTTCATATTAAGTTACACTGATCATGGGAAGGCTGATATTTGGATCCTGTATCAGAACAAAAAATTTCCGAATTTCCGGTCTTTTTCTGATCCGGATCCGCCAACCTTATTTCATTTTTTATTATTATGAAAACTGCTGGTATAACGGGAGGCTCATTTATTAATTTATACTAAATAACTATAAAATGTAGCAAAGAAATTTCCTTTCTTTCAGCCACGTAGATCACAGCAACAACCATCACCTTCTCCATTCATCCTCTGATAATATAGAAAATTCAAAAAGTCATCAAAATCAGCAACAAAAACAATTAAAATTTCGTCGTCAACACAGTAACAGTTTGTGCAGTCCAACCTCCCCAACAAACCCCCAATTCCCAAAAATAACAAAATCAACAACGTTTTTGTCAAATTCAGCCCTTTTGAATGATAAAGATGAAGAGGAAGAAGAAGATGAGGAAGAGGATGATTCTGATGAGTTTGAACCTGGAAATGAGACACTTGTGGGGACTGTTGTTTCCCAACTTGAACAAATGGCTAGATATATCAGAAAGGTTTCTATGCCTCCTGGGGCTAGTCCGGCGCCGTTAAGAGGTAAGGACCATTAATAATTTTACTTACTTTATTACTGTAATAATTTGCCGTAAACTTCTCAATAGGGTCCTTGGACCTTTATTTTTCAACGGGTCTTAGTGTGTGGGCTACCAATAGAGTATACATAGGCTTCTATAAGTGATTGGCTTTTATTAGAATGTATACGTATACATATAGTATTTTTTCTAAAATAAGCCCCGGAGCTTTTATTTTTTCGATTGAACTCTAGAGGGGGTTTGTTTTGAGGGGGCCTATTTTAGAGGAAATACTGTAATTCTTATTAAAAAAATTTTCTAATTTTTGTTTATTTTTTTATGTATTTTAAGATTTTTTATTAATTAAAAAAATTTCTTAGCGGAAACAATAAATCAAAATAACAACGAGGATTTAATTATTCCTTCATCCTCCTCCCCATCAGTAATAAGCGAGACTAATCAGAACAATAAAAATTTAAATCATCGTCGTTCTAGTTTAATGACTTGCAGAGAAATGTTGCTTCAACAAAATTTGAAAGAAGAAGAAAATTATTTAAATAAAGAAAATGGGAAGGAAGAAAATACTAGCAACTTTTTTAGTCATTTATATGCTGGAACTAAATTAAATAATAATAATAATACAATTGTAAATTCTGATTGTAATTATGAAAATCAGAATGATGGGCAATACAAATGGTAAAAATCAAATTAATAAATTAGTCTGGAGAGGGGCAAAACACCGTCTGACAAAATAAAGTACTTCCATAAGAGTAAGATTACCGTCACATTACGACTTATGTTGATATTATGGTGTTCTAATATTATTATACATTATGGCTATTGGGGCTTGGTTTTGAAAATCTTATTTGGAAATTATTATTTTATTATGTGGACTAGTGATGTTGGGGTATCCCGACTCGGAAAATTTCCAGAGTTTTTGGCCTCCCGACTCCCGAGGTCATTTCCAACCCGACTCCCGTTTCCTGATTCCCGAGTTTTTCTTCTCTCGAACATCAAAATGTAGACGGTGTTTTGGTCTGACCGTGTTTTGCCCCGTTATTATAAATTAGATACCTATACATTTAAGAACTAATTCTGATTTTAATTAATCTTTATTTTTCTGATTTTTCTTTTAACTCTGAATTTTTTCTAATTTTCAGCGAATCAGAAGTCAATAACAAAAACAACAACAATTTATTTAATAAATTGCCACACTCTTCTAAAGCAATCACTATAAATGATAAGGTTGGTGTAGTTGAAGATCCTATTCCCAGTGAAGAAATATGTGAATAATGATTTATTTTAGTATGATTAAATTGGAGAGATTATATTTTAATTTATTTTCCCAAAACTTTAATTTTTTTTTCTACTTTTCCTACCCGGTTTAATTTTTTTCTGGATTAAACTTTTTTTTCTTGGAAAAAATTTTTATATATTTACTTAAAAACCGGGTTTAAATATAAATATTAAAAATATTTTATTTTATCTGCCAACAAGGACAAAAAAATTTGAAAAATTTTTGTCCTTTTTCACAACTAATAATTACCGTAAATATTCTAATATACTCGCCGCTCGGGTCTCCTCGCCGATCCGAGGAGACCCATTGAAAAATATAAGTCCAAGGCTAATATTAGAATATTTATGTTAACTAATAATTATTGTTTATTGTAAATATTTAATAAAAAAAATTTTTAAATTTTAAATATATTTTTTCAATTAGAAAGTGCAATTTAACACACTAAAATTTATTTTTTTTTTATTAAATCTAAATTCAAAAAGTTGCAACCTTTCCGGAATAATTTTTTTACAAAATTGTAATTTATTAAGTTTATTTTTAGTTAAATTGTACGGTATATTGGGGTTGTCGATTTTTGCTTTTTTGAATAAATATTTGTTATAGATCTGACAGCTGTTACTATTTAACGTTCCCTTAGCTTTATAAAAGAAAAGAAAAAGCCCAAAAAATTTCAGTATAAAAAACAGCTAAAAAAGAAAAGGCTTTTTCTTTCGCCCCCTCCCCACCGAAATTTCCCATTTTGTGTTGAATAAAATTATTTTGTTAATAGTTTTGTTTTAATCGTTTTAGTTAAGTTCGGGACAGGACTCCCAGGGCGTCTCCCGAAAGTCTCTCGACCTTCGGGAGACCCAACCCTGGGAGGGAGCCAATTTTTCTTAATAATATTAGTTAAGTGAAATTTTAATATAAGATTCGTAAAAATAAAAAAAATGGCAATCCCAATATTTTATTCATTTACCTATTTATTTCTTTATTACACTTCTCCCGGTGTTCGTTCTTCCTCACTTTCCCCCTAAATTTTTATTTAAATTAAAAAAATTTTATTTCGAAGTTAGTTAAATTTACATTATAAATATTATATTTCACTTTATTCGAATAAATTTGTCTGAAAAAATTTATTTTTTATTGTACTTTAAGTAGAAACCTCTTACGTAATAAATTAAGGGATGAGGGAATTAAGTAAAGATCAAAATCAAGGAAGAATTAAAATTGCTCTAAAAAATATTTTTAATTTGTCTACTTAAGTAAAATTAATTCTTTTTTAATCGGCTTAATTATTTTTTATTATTTGTTTAAATAGTCACAAAAGGAAAAGAAAAACTCGAGTAACGAACTACAGTGGCGGAAATTTAGTTAAGAAAAAATATTTTTAGCAATACATATTTCTGAAAATTATTTTTTCAAACATTAATTTGGAATATTCAATTTTATTTAATTTTGTAGCTCTATTTATAAGCTATCTAATAGGGTTTCACCGGAAGTTCCGGTTCCGGGAACCGGAACTCAAATTGGATCCGGTTCCGGTTCCGGTCAAAATTTCGGTTCCGGTGAAACCCTACTATCTAATGTCCATCATCTATTAAATAAAAGTTAATAGGTATTAAGCAGGAAAAATTCATTCATCTAAGGGTCTAAAATTGCGCGGAAATTTAGTTAAGAAAAAATTACCAACTTTTATTTTTCATAGTTCCAACTTTAGGAAAAATCCACAAAAATTCCCTTGAATATATGTATGTATGTAGTGATATCATAAACAAATAAAATTACTAAAAATATTTTTTCTCAACTAAATTTCCGCTACTGTATAATTTTTCAAAAAGTAACAACAATACTTTAACAGTGACTGATAACCAGAGGTACACTCTGTCCCAAAATTATGAGTTCACCCCTAAATTTCATCATAATATGGATATCAATGTATATATGTTTGCTGGAATTTTTATAGATTTTTCCTAATGTTTTGAAGCGAAATAATAAGGTGAACTCATAATTTTGGTACAGTGGTTTTTAAGAAATTTATTGTCAGAGAACTTGCAATATGTTTCAGAATAAGCTAAATAAGCATAGGTATATTAAAATGTGTTTAGAGTTTATAATCTGCAAACCATATTATGATAAAATTTAGGGGTTAACTCATAATTTTGGGATAGAGTGTAGATCGAAATTTCGAGTTCTGACATTTTTTCTTTCTGAGTTCCTTTTTCCTAAAATTTAAAATATTACCAAGTTCCGCAATGTGTGTCAATTCAATTTCCGGCATCTTTTTCATTTCCGATAGCCCTTGCTGACAACTAACCAAATAAGACTAAACTCACGCGACCCTAAAATTTTCTTTAGAAATAATTTTGGGAATTATTCAGCTGATAAAAATAAGACAAGAAAAAAGAAGGGAAAATTAATTTGTCATAAACTACAAACAATTAAAAATAAATTTAGACAAAAATTTTCAAACTACAATTAAGAAACCGTTGAAGGAATTAAATATAAATGTCAGCAAATTTAAGGAATATTTAAATAAAAGAAATGATAATAATTTTTATTATTTTAGAACTAATGTACTTTTGTTAGAAATTAATTGTAAATTATTTAAAAATTAATTCCGGAAACATTTTTATATTTAAAATAAGAAATTGTAAAAATTTATAGAAACATTTGTAAAATATTACAACTTTCCGGAAATGTATAGTTGTTTGTAAAATATTACAGATTCAAATTTCCGGAATGATCTTTATTAAATAATTTATTAGTATAACTTTCCGGAAAACTTATTAAATCATCTTATAACACTTCCAAAAAAACTTTAATATTTTATAATCCTTCCGGAAAAGTAATAAACATTTTACAAACTTTCCGGAAATGTACCTATATGTAGTTTGTAAAATATTACAACTTTCCGGAATGATTTTTATTAATTAAATAATTAGTATAACTTTCGGAAAATTTATTTAATCATCTTACAACTCTTCCGGAAAAACTTTTATAGGAATTTTACAATCCTTCCGGAAAACTAATAAATATTTTATAAACTTTCCGGAAAATTATTACACATATTAAAAAGATTTCCGGAATGCTATATCAACCCTAAATAAATTATAAAACCTTCCGGAATTATTTTACAATTTAAAAAGTTGAATTACAAATTCCGTTTCCAAAATGTTCTGCTTTCCAACATGTTTTACAATACTTAAATTACTTTTACAAATTCTAGATTGTAGCTTAGATTAGTCCATTTAATAATTTTGTAATTGTAGTAATGTATATTTTCGGTAATATTAAAGAGTATGGGCCCCCTTTTTTCCTCCCCAAATTTCCCCCTATATTTTTACAAAATGGTCAGACTTTTTCCTTCCATCTAATTTGCCTTTCTAATTTTTGCCTACAATCAGACAAAAAGGATTATTTTTCCCCTAATTTTTTCTTATATTTTTTATACAGGTAAAAAAGAATTATTCTTTATTCAGTTCTTTCGCAAGGATAAAAAAGCGAAACATGATGCCAAAAATTATAAAAAATATTTTCAATATCACCAAAACGTTTTCACCAAAGAAATTCTGGGAGATAACTTTTATACGTTCCAGTGTTGTTGCCAGCTTGATGTCTGAATTTTCGTTTATAAGTTGACCACAATGATTGACCACAAACATTTTTTAATTGAGAAAGTGAGTCTTCTTAAAACTTATACTTGTTAAATACCAAAAAATAATCCTCCTTTTTACTTATTTTTTGCATGTACTTTCACTTATATAGAATTAAATAATCCTTTTTGTCTGATTGTAGGCAAAAATTAGAAAGGCAAATTAGATGGAAGGAAAAAGTCTGACCATTTTGTAAAAATATAGGGGAAATTTGGGGAGGAAAAAAGGGGGCCCATACTCTTTAATATTACCATATTTTCCTTCCGTAATTACCCCTAATAATTATAAAATTTTCCTGACAATTAATCTACTAAAATTTTGAATATTTAATTGAGAAATTACCTAATGGAAAATTAAACGAATAAAAAGAATAAACGATTAAATATTTTTTTTTAATTTAGTAAATTTAAAATTTTTTATAGAATATTTCTCTAAAAATACAATCATCATGATTTCTGTACGCTTCAATTCTCTTAAATATTTATATCCATCATTATGTTTTCTGACTTTAATTTTAATTACCTTACAACACAATTCTGATAAATTACAATCAGAATTTAAAAAAGGAAAACAACTCAAAATACTTGTATATTCCCCCTCTGTGAGTTGGAGTCACGCAAAATTTTTGGGAAGAATTGCGGACACTTTAGTTGATGCTGGCCATGAAGTGGTTAGTTAATTAAATTTTAGTCATGATAACTTTGTACCATCGTATCTATCCAGTCAGGCTGTCTAAAGCATCGAAGAATGGATATTGGAAGTCAAGACGAGAACGGAATACGATGAAAGTATGGGGAGGCATAAGAGTATTTATATCGATAAGAGTTATTCCAATCGTTCAAAGACCTGTCAATTCCCAATTAATTGTTCTATCTTCTCATCTCATTTAATAGTCGATTTATCTCCTTCCAGCTTTGGTTATATATGTAGTTGTAGTAGTAAAATGTGGCAGTATGATCATTAATGGAAAAATATGTGGTATGGTTTGGGGGTGGATGGTCTAAAACGCCTTACATCATTATTAGTAAACACAATTTTTAAATTATTTTTAAAGCATTTTGTCAAGTACATAATGAGCCCGCTTTTGCTACAGCGAAATGAAACTACTAAAGTTACTAAAATTCATATAATAGAGAAAAGTTTGGAGAACACTGAAATTATGGATATTAAAGATAAACCTATGGTTTCGGAATCATTCACTAAAAAAAGACAATATCTAACGATATTTGATCATCCTATGCATCAATTTGGCCCTATGATGGCTATGTCGTGTAAAGGTAAAAAATTAATTTTAAACAGTTCAAACGATAGATTTACATAGATCTGTCGAGTCTGAAGTTTTCGAGTACGAGTAATGCCGAGAATAATGATCCCGAGTTCCGAGTAATGACGCAAAAAACCCGAGCGGTCGAGTCGAGTAAACTCGAATTTGCTCAACTCGGACGTACACAAATAGGGCATGATTATTAGGACATTATAGAACATGGTTATAGGAATAGGACGACAGTAGGACATGATATAGGACATGATTATCATTCAAAGGAAAAAAGCGAGGGTGTCGTCTCATTAGAGACTGTCGTTATAATAGAGACGTCGTTATATTAGAATAAATACGGTAAATGAAATATGAACTATGATTTTACAGAGACAATTAAACAACCCATTTTACTACAAAAATTGACAAATGAACGTTTTGATGTCGGCATAGCGGAGATGTATGATTTTTGTCCTTCAGCTCTTTTCCATAAAATTGGTGTTCGAACAAAGTTGACTGCCTATGCAATTCCTTTGTTTCAAGCGCAGAGTCGCATTTTTGGCATTCCAAATTTTCCTAGCTTTATGCCAAGTAAGTAAATGATGATATAATATACTGGTAAAGCGGCCAAACAATCCTAGAAATAACAAAGATTGGATAGCACTTGATGATAGGTTGCTAACCGCTCAACCATTCGCTAATTGTTTTTATTTTTATTTGCTAGACTGGAAGGGAAAGAATTCAAAAAAACAAATCCCCACGAAAAGCCCCCAGTCTTCCTTCAAGAGCTCTCACAGCCTGAACACTTAACACTACCATTGGGGGTCTACAATCGACTTTCATCCCTTTGTTAATCTAACCGTAGCTCTTAATTGGATTCCTCATTGACAAGGAGTAGTTACTTTGATCTAACAGGATTTTTTCATCTTTAAATTTCTGATTTTCCTAGATCTAAAATTCTCACAAGATTTTTTGAGACATTCTTTATCAATCGCAAAATTTCTGTTTCTAATACATATTAACCTCATAAGCAAAATTTTTGAAACAACTTTAAGATGTGATGGTACCAATACCAGGGCTCGAACATTCTTTCGCTTCACGTTCCATCAATTTTTATAACGAAATGTTCGACTGGCTTTGGAATGGTGATATTGCTTTACGGCATCAAGTAAGTATTTTGCAATATTAATTATTTAGTATTGTTAAAGTAAGGCTTGTTTTGGGCCGGGATTGAATTTATTTTGTTGTACCTAATAGCTTGCCTTCGGCAATAGGGCTTATGATTCGATGCCTAAATTCAGGATGGCGACTAAATTTAGGATGGAGGGAATACCTTTCTATGATTATATTATGCTTGACGCTAATGAGACGAATTGCCAGGGATAGACAAATTAAATAGGCTCTCAGCTTCTTCTAGACTAAAAGAATCCTCAACTAATCCTTTTCATATTAATAATAAAAAATATATTTATCCAGGAACCAGTAATCCGCGCAGAATTTGGCAAGGATTTCCCAGATTTAAAAGAGCTTCTTAAAAACGTTTCACTAGCCTTCTTCAACTCGAATCCCTTTCTTGAATTGCCTAGACCCATTTCAAACAAAATTATCTACATTGGAGGTCTGGTTGATGATCATACGTCTGGTGGAAATAAAATATTGGAACCGGTAATAATTCAAAATAAACGAGTTCACTTCAAGTTCCCCTCCTTTTGCTCAGAAAATCCAAAAAATAATGGATGAGGCAGTTACTGGTGCTATACTTTTCTCTTTTGGGTCTCTTGCCGATACTACCAAGCTTAATAATAAAATGAAAAATGCAATTATCAAAGCATTTGGGCGTTTTCCACAAATCCAATTTCTTTGGAAACTTGACAGTGATACAATAAAAAATTTGACAAAATTGCCGAATGTTCATACTTTTGAGTGGCTTCAACAGCCTGCAATTTTAGGTTAGTATTACAATTGTAAATTTAAAATTAAAGCATGGGCTTAGGATTCAAGTTTAATATTCATTTGTATTTTTATAATTTATTTTTGTAAATTGACCATATTTCCTTTAATAATTACCCTGGTTGTTATTTTTCAAACACATGGTAAAGGAAGTTGAGGAAGTGTAATTTTTCGAGATTTGAAATTTGAACATGTAATATGGCTATTGATTGATAAATATTTTTAAATTTATTCCTAAATAGATGCGGGGGGGGGGTGCTTAATAGAGAATAATAAAGCACACCTAAATTCACGATAACTTTTAGGCATAATTCAATTTTTAATATCCTAGGGCATCCCAACCTTCGCGCATTTATCTCACACTGTGGCCAAAACAGTTTGACAGAGTCAGCACGAGCAGGGGTTCCAATTATTGGGATTCCTCTTTTCGGAGATCAATTCTACAATGCTGATGTTGCTCAAAAACTTGGTATAGGAATACAAATAGACGTTAATGACTTGAGCGGACCTAATGCTGAACAAGTACTGGTTGAGGCGATAGAAAGGGTATAACAGGGAGAAAATTAGATCTTAATCACCTCCAAAATTCCAGATTCTCTACCAACCTAAATACCAACAAAACGCCAAAATAATATCCAAAAAATTAAAATTAACTCCATTCAGCCCAACAGAAAGACTTGTAAAATGGGTTGAATTTGCTGCAGAATTTGGAGATTTGCCAGAACTTAATTTACCTGGAGAAAAGGAAATGAATTGGTTTGTTTATTATTCACTTGATGTTATTCTCTTCTCTATAATTGTTTTGGTTATTTTGTTTTGGGTGACATTTAAATGTTTTAAATGGATATTACTAATTAGTATAAATCAGTTTACAAAAATTGAAGAAAAAGAAAAGAAACAAAAATGATTATTTTTATTTAGATATTTAAATAAATTTTTTGTAATTTTTGTTTCTGAATAAATTGAATATTTAAAATTTAATATTACTTTAATGTACAGGGTGCGGCAAATTGGGCGCACTTTTTCTTTGCGCCATAACTTTCTTCAATCTTATCGAAAATTGATAATTCTTTTTTTATCAAATCATCCAATTCAAAATCATCCAATTCAAAAGATTTTGGTACCAAACGACTCATCTCATCCAGGCGCATCGAAATATCTTATAATTCCATTTTTGAAAATTTTACTCAAAAAATTTATATTTGCCAAAATAATTTTAATTTATCATTCAGAGCTCCATATCTCGGTTCATTTTCGTCGAAGCTGCTTGATTTTTACTTCATTCGAATCGGATTGCAGAGCTGATTCGAATGATATAAAGATTTCCTATATCAAAATCTTAGTCTTGAATCTAGGCCAATTTTTACTAAAAAAATTTTGCTCAAACTTTGAGAAAAAATTTAGTGGACTAAATTATAAAATTTTAAGGATATTTTAGTATCAAAAAATTTCTTAAAGTCTTGGGATTAAAATAAAAAAAGAATTATCAATTTTCGATAAGATTGAAGAAAGTTATGGCGCAAAGAAAAAGTGCGCCCAATTTGCCGCACCCTGTATTATGTCGGGTTATAATTAGTGTCGCTTTTTTTCGATTAAATTTTTAGGGGTGTTATTTTACAAATATTCTTTTTTCTTATTAACCAATATAAAGATCTGAATCTACTCTTCATTTTATTACCAGGTTTAGCTATATATGGTAATATTCATAAAGTTATGATTTTTTGAACTTCACTACCTCGTACAAGCATTTACACCATAAATTATAAATAACCAAAAATGGAACACAAGAAACAAAAAAATCTTAATTATCTAGTCAATGGGATCGTTGTCTATGCTAGACTGCAAAGAAAGGATTCAGTCTTTACTATGAAGGCCGTATAACTCTCAGAAGCAAACATGGTCGAGGGTGACGGTTGTCATTAAGAACAACGGTCCTGCTCGGCTGGCTTAGATGGAATCCGGTAATTTCTACAGCTTAATTATCGAAAGATATCTGCTCTATACGAATGGCCACGCGTGACTCAAAAAACGCGCGCTGCGCTTAAGAAAGGCAAATCAAATGCCGCGTGTCTCACATTTTCCCTGAATACCTAACCTAAAATTCTCAAATGCTGGGATCCTTTAGAACATACTCTAACAGATGATTCGTAATAAAAATAAAAAATATTTTCAAAAATATATGTTCATTAAATAGGGCATTTTTTAATCTATTTGTAAATTTGCTATAAATTAGAGTAGAAACTCGGACCGGACCCGGTTCGGGATTTTCAGGGATCCGGTAGCCTCCGAAATCAGGTAAATGAAAAAAAATTTGGAAGGAAAATAATAAATTGTGAATTTTCAGCATAGATAATATAAAATTCTTAAGATTCTCGCCTCCGGCGCTGAAAAAGGAGGAAATAATAAATTTGTAAATTGTAATTCAAGTTTATTTATTCTAACATATATTTTTATATAATTCAAAAGTTTAAATTTATTACAAATTTTTATGTAATAGAAATGTGTACCAAAAACGATCTATTAAAAAATTCAAGAAAAGGAAGTTAAAAATTTTTTTAAATCATCTATCATTTTTGGATTTAATTTCAATTTGATCCTAAATAGAGTACTTTGAGTTTAATTTTGAATTTAAATTTTCTCGTTTGAGAATTACCCCCCACATACACAATTACACAAATGAAAAAAAAGGGAAAGAATGATCTTGAAATATTTTTAAAAAAGGAGGTGTTTACATCCAAAAATAAATTGTGTTTTTTGTAGTCGACTGGCTATAAATGGCTATAAACTATTGAAAGCTTAGAAAGATTTTTAAAATTTTTTAAAATATTTTAAAATTAAAGTTAATAAATATAGCTTCCATAGATTATAAAATGTTGTGATTTTGAATTTATTTTTACATAAAATAACGTGTACTATTCGGATATCTCCCACCATTTTCTTTACTCCTATTTTTCGACTCAATGACCAAACTTGATCCTTCTAGTTTGAATAAAGATAGCGATCATCGAGTGCTTTCAAATGATCTAAGATTTGTTCGAATTGTATCATGTTTCAGAGTTATAGCCTAACAAATTCGCAAAAACGGAGAAGAAAAATAAATGGTAGGAAATAACTGAATAGTACCAAATAACGTTTTTAAAGAATAAAATTAATTTTTAATATGTAAGTAAATTACTTATCTCATATTTTATGTATGGGATGAATAGGAAAAATATTTTTTAAACTAGGTAAAGAGAAACTTAGGAGAGAGATAGAGATAATAAACAGTTTAGGTTGAAAATAATTATTTCGTTTCGCGTGTCAACGCATTCCTGATATTTAATTAAAATTAAAAACATTATGAAATATTAAATTTTAATAATTTTATTTAAAAATAAAAATTAAATTTAAATTAAAATTAATATTCACAATTAAAAATAAAAATTAAAAAAAATTAATTTTGTGGAACCATTGTAATTTTTGTTTCCAAACTACAAAATACAAACAAACAAAAATAAATGCAAAAATCATGTTTATTTGTCCAAAAACAAGTTAAATAAAACCAATTAATTTATAAATGAATTAGACGCCCAAAAAGGGAAAATAATTATTTTTGGAACTTGTTGATGCGCGAAAATTAATTTTTAATTGTATTTCGTAAGAATGTTTGAACTGAAAAGGAAAGAAAAAGTTGTAGTTGATTTATTGTAGACTACAAACTTGAAATTATTTTTGAGAGTATAAAATGAGAGTCAAGTTTTACAATTTTATCAAACTTATTTTTTAAACATTCTACAAATAAAATAAAACTTTAAGCCTACAACCTTAAATTTACAATTATAAAAATAAGCCTATTCAAAAAATAAACTTATTACAAAAATAAACTTTATTTCAATTAAAATCTACAAATTGTAAAACAAGTTTTACAATTATTTACAACTTATTCCTAAAAGCATTTTCTTCAAGTTTACAATTCTAACAAACTTGCTCTAAAAATAAACTTTTTATTTTACAAATTGTAAAATAAAAATTATTAAAATGTCTACTTTTACAATTACAACATTTCTACGCCCAACAACAATGCTTTTTTTAATGTTTTTATTAATTCAAGTTTGGGAGGATTCTTCTGTTCAAGCCCAATATGTTGATAAATTTACTAGTGGAACAATTTTGAATAATTTGTTGAGAAAAAGGAGAGATTTAACTGAGATTACAAATAAAAATAAAATTAGAACAGATGAGGAGGAGAATGAGAATTTTTTGAATTCAAAACAAGCAAATAAACGCTGGGCAGATTTTTATACTTCTGGAACTATTTTAAATAATTTGTGGAGAAAGAAGCGAATGAGTGAAAGACAGCAATACTTAACACATCCAACATTGGATATTGAAAATTCTGAAATTAATTCTGATATAATTCCGAGATTTAAAAGACAACTATTTTATGTTGATGGATTAACCAGTGGATCTATTTTAAATAATTTGTGGGGAAGAAAGAAATAAATTGGAAGAGAGAGATGATTTTTTGAAAATATTTTTAAAAATTATTTATTTATTTTTCTATCTGAAATATTTACTATGTAAATTGACAATAAATTTTAAAATTTTATTCAATTAATGTTTGTGAATTTAAAATATTCTCGCATTATACTTCGTTACCAGACGTATATAGAAATTCAGAGTTCCAATTTGTTCCGATTTCCGAGTTTTTTGAGTTCCAACTTCAAAAATAGTTCTAAAACATAAAGCTTTTATTTCGCTACATATTAAGGAGGCGCCGTGTGTAATTTATAACACATCAATCCGGTCAAAGCCAACGAATAAACTTTTTCTCTAGCTGAATGAAAAATAGCTTTGGCCCAGCTACTATTGGCATCAGAGACTATTTGCAATAAGTTCAATTTATTCCCATAATCTAATCATAATAAGCTTTAAAACCCCAAGAAATGGACAACGCACTATCACGTGACTTCTAAAATGTAAGGTTTGATTTTTCAAAAATAATCTTAATTTTTGATATGACTTGTTCCTGGTTTATTAAACTCGATTTCTCTCATAAAATTGTTGGATTTTCAGTAAAACATATAGTAAATATTTAAAATAGTATTAAAATAGTAAATATATGGTAAAATATATTGTAATAGTAAAATATATATTTAGTAAAAATTTTAGTAAAATAGTATATTATTCTTTATTTTAATAGGTATAGAATTTTGAATTTCAAACCTGATCTAAACCATATTTTTAAAAATATTTTATTGCTGACTAAAGTACTGCTTAAAAAAGTAATTTGGGATAATCAAAAACAATTAACAAAATTAAATTTAATTCAGTGATATTTTATTATTGAAAATTTATTATTAATTTTAATTAACAATTTTTTAATTTTAATTAACATTTTATCAAATAAATTTACAACTTTATTATATAAAAATAAATTTATTAAATATACATTACCACAAAACACAACAAAACAAAATAATAGTTTATTTAGTATTATTAGGCAAATTAATTTCATCCCACAAATCTGGTAAATCCATGAAAATTTTGGCCATTTGAAATACTTCAGCGCTTTCCCATGAAAAAATCTAATGAAAAAAAAATATTTATTGAAATAAAATTTAATATTTACTGTCAAGTAACTCAAAAGATCTAATAAACGTCCAAATCTAATAGAAGACTCAGTAAAAATAGGTGAAAAAGGGAAATTTTGTATAATAGAATTATTTGAACAATTTAATTTATTTTTAGCAATTATTGCATGTAATTCTGCATATAGCTGGTCGCGATTTGATGAATATATTTTTTCTTCAATAAGATCTGATAAGATTCGCTCAACTGAAATATAATTAAAGTTGTATTTAATGTTTTAAATTTGCTCTAATATAAATTGAAGTAACCTATCAGAGGAAGATCAAAAAATTACGAACAAAATTTAATAAATTAAATTGGCTTAACGTTGAAAACGAAATTTTTATGTAAAGCTATTAAATATTTTGGTTAATGTCCAGCTCGCTGTACACATGTCCGTAAAAGCATTCTGTAAAAATCATTTTTACTGTATCCAACTACTTACTGTCTCTCCCTTATTTTCCATCTAATTATAAAATGATGCGGGTTGGCGCCAGAGATGAATAGGAAATGACAAAGTGCCGGAAATCGGAAAAAGATAAAAAGTCGAAAATCGGAAGCAAAAAACGTCGGACGTCGAAATTCCTATTCCGACTCTGGTTGGCGCAGAAGGAGGAAGGGGAGTATAGACTATTATTTTCATATTTATTAAAATAATTATAGTATATTCTTCATAAATTTAGAAATATATACCACAATTCCAAAATAATAGACCAACTAACGAAGCAAATTCTAGTCTGGATATATTTAGAGGTCTATATTTTTTATTTATAAAATCAAATATACGAGGACAGAATGCCGAAGAAACTCTAAAAATAATTAAAGTTATATGGAATTAAAATAATTTTTACTGTCTCCTATGTTCTAAATTTTTTATAGCAATAAGTTGCTCCAAATTATTTAGATCAACCCATCCGCCTGGTAATAATATTGCATATGAAGATTCTGGATCAGAAAACTTTCTAACCTTGAAATATAAAAATTATTTTATATTTAAATACACTATGCCACACTTAATTATAGGGGTATGTTTAATCGATATCCTGAAATTAAGCACTGAATATTATACACACGTTATAAAAATAATGACCCAAAATACTCCTTAATCCCTTGATAGCATCATAATCACTGATATTACTCAATATCTCCTTAATCCACTGACTAAATCGTGTTCAATGAATATTCACCCGGAGCCAATATGCTCCGAGAATCAACTGTCTGGAGCCTGAGCCACAAATGCCGAATATCCAGACCGATCTAATATCGATGGGAGAAAATATAAATATTCCTACAGTCATTTCAGCACGGTAAATTGGAACAAACTGGTCGTAGAACCTCTGAAGAAATTTCAACCGTGAAGCATATTCAATCAGCGCTATTTCTGGGAAAAATTGACAAATCATTGAATAAATAAGTACAATCAATCCCTTCTCTGTTCGTTTAAATTGATCTTGTGTTAAGAATGTCATCTTTTTTTTGATAATATAAAAATATTTTTTAAAAATTTACTTTAGTTGATTCATCACATCCGATTAAATCAGAAGTGATTCCCTCAACAACAGACACTGCATGATGTCCACTCTCAAACTGTCTCAGCAACCTTTCAATCTTCATAGTCAAAGGGAATTGTTTAACATACAACTCTTCACATAATTCTTTTTGCATTTTAAATTTATTTTCTAAATTAAATAGAAAGAAATTGAAATTTATTGACAACAAAAAAGTCATTTTTGAGAGCAATTTTTGATAATCAATTTTTATCATTTAGTTAAATAAAAAAAGTTAATTTTTATTTGATAAAATAATGTGACATTTTAATAGGTCTCCTTCCTTCTTTCTCCTCTCATATAGAGTAAAAATGTTCAAATTAATATTAGAGTTCAGCGGTATCGGGATTTAGAGAAAAACCCGGGATCGGGATTTTGGAATGGTGATCCCGATCCCGGATCCCGACACGGGATCGGGATTTGGAATGGAGATCCCGATCCCGATCCCGAATCGGGACCGGGATTGAAAAATCGGGATCGGGATTTACTAAAAAATTTTTTACAAATTTTTATTTACTTCACATACGACTCAGTATAATTCTAAGATTGCCACTTCAGTGCTGAAATATTGAGTTTAAGTCTCATAGACGCATTATTTACTTTACGGTTCAAAGGATTAAGGCGGCATAAGGTTAACTTGTTAACTTTATTTCACAGACTTCTAGTCAATTTATAAAGTCGGGATTTGCATCGGGATCTGATGCACATCCCGAATCCCGGATCCCGGCTCGGGATTGAGATTGGCCGGGATCGGGATCGGAATATTTATTTCGGGATCGGGATAAGAAAAATCGGGATCGGGATTCGAAAAAGAAAGACACACTTCTATTACATACAAATTGTAATAAATTTAAACTTTTTGAATTCTATAAAGGTCAAATATGATAGAATAAATTAGGTAACTTGAATTACAATTTATAACTTAATTGAAGATGATCAATTATGTTAGTATAAATAAACTTGAATTACAATTTACAAATTAATTGAAGATATGTAAAATTTAATTACAATTGTAAACTTGAAATACAAAACAAATGAAATAGAAACTTAATTACAATCTTATACTAACACTTGAATTTTTGAAACTTGAAGCAAATTTGTAAACTTGTTTTAATATAAGCTCAATTACAAACTTGATTAGGTAACTTGAAATACAAATATAATACCATATGTACTTGAATTAATTATTTATTATTTATAATCGGAAACAAATTTATTTAAGAAAAAAGAATACAACTTAAATATGTACTAGGTATATCATTTTTGCTTCCTTTCTTCTTCTTCCCTAATTTTTGTAAACCAAAAATTAATAATTGATAATAATATCCACTTAAAACATTTAAATGTCACCCAAAACAAAATAACCAAAACAATTATAGAGAAGAGAATAACATCAAGTGAATAATAAACAAACCAATTCATTTCCTTTTCTCCAGGTAAATTAAGTTCTGGCAAATCTCCAAATTCTGCAGCAAATTCAACCCATTTTACAAGTCTTTCTGTTGGGCTGAATGGAGTTAATTTTAATTTTTTGGATATTATTTTGGCGTTTTGTTGGTATTTAGGTTGGTAGAGAATCTGGAATTTTGGAGGTGATTTAAAGTTAATTTTCCAATGTCACCTTTTCTAATGATTCAACCAAAACATTCTCACCGTTGCCTCCTTTCAAGTGAGAAATATCTACTTGAACTCCCAAACCTCTAGTTTCTCCAACAATACAATTGTAAAATTGATCTCCAAAAAGAGGAATCCCAATTATAGGAACGCCTGCTCTTGCTGACTCTGTCAAACTGTTTTGGCCGCAATGTGTGATGAATGCGCGAGTGTTAGGATGTTCTAGAAAAATACAAAAAAGCAATGTTTCCGAGGTAACTTATGTCTTGGTAGTCGAGATTGTGTAATATTAAATAGACTATTCTGGACTGGGTTAGTGAGGAGAGTTCAGTATATGGTGTGAGGAGTTACAGGAAAGGATTAGTGAAAGATCCGAATAGAAGTAGACCCTTTTCAATGCTTCAACCAAAGCTCGCCGAGGGCGAGCTTCTCCGCCCCGAGGTCGAGCTTCTCCGCTAATAAATATAATAAATGGAATTCGTTAAAAAATAACAAAAAAATTCTATTTTTAATAGTAATAGTCCATGCCCCACAAAGTCTAAAAGTAATTTATACCAAAACTGGGACCAACGCCCAGGGCTTCTGTTAGTTTATTTGTAATTCCAATTTACCGAGAATTGCAGGTTGCCTAAACCACTCAAAATTATGAACATTCGGTGCAGATTCAAACATTTTTAAATTATTATTTACTGTTGCATTATCCACTTTCCAAATAAAATGAATTTTAGGGAAGCGTCGGAATGCCCCCATAATAGATTTCAACATCCGTTCATTAAGTTTTGTTGTATCCGTAAGAGAACCAAACGAAAAAAGGACTGCTCCTTCTTTTGCCCCGTCTAATATTTTTCGAGTTTTCTTTAAAATTCCAAAATTAAAATAAATTTAACAAAAATTTATTGCCTCATCCAATTTTTTGCTTTCCTCGGATGCCATATCATCAACAAGTCCGCCTATATAAATTACTTTGTTAGAAGTTGGACGAGTCAATTCTAAAAATGGATTCGAGTTTATAAACATTAGAGAAGTATTTTTGACTAGTTCTTTCAAATTAGGGAAATCTTGGCCAAATTCTTCGCGGATAATTTTGTCCTTAAAAATATTAAATTTATTTTATACCATATTTACTCAAATAGGTAACGGGGATTTGTGAAATTTAGACCAAAAATTTTTATTTTTTCAACCTTCTGACTGCAGGGTGTAGTTATAATATGGAGGGTGATAATTCGAGCATACTTTAGAAAGGATAATCATAATTTTAAGGGTGTAATTATTTTTTCAACCTCTAGCTAGATGTGATAATTAATATGCAAGATGGGGTAATTAATTGAGGTAGGGTAATTATTTGCTTGAGTACTTTACTTGAGTTCGAAAATAAATTTCATCAATCCAAAGCCAATCGAAAAATTCGTTATAAAAATTGAGCATTCTTATGAAAAAGGAAGATTCAAGTCCAAGTCTGGGAGCCATTGCATCTAAAAAATTTACAATATTCCTATTTTTAATTTTATCCTCTCAAGTCTTATTCATGTGAATTTACATTGGCATGAATTTTGACCTTCCTATATAAAATTATACCGGCATTCCTCAAAGTTTATCACTATTCTCACACCACTATTATCTGTTACATCCATAAAATACCCATACAAAATGGGTATTAAATAAGTATATCTTGATAAGGGTTCTACCCTCCCCGAATGTCGGCGAATTTTAGACGGCGCCATCGGGACCAAAAAATTAAGAAAATTTCGATTCCCCGAAATTACTTTGTAAAGAATATCGCCCCACTTCCCAGTCGGGGAAAACCCTAGTATTGATATCAGCTCTGGCTAGACCTTGGTGGTAATCCCGTACATAATAAACCTTTTTGTAAACATTAATTTATTATATTATCTGTATAATCCTAAAAGTAAACGGAGCTTCTAAATTTCTAATTTTAACAATTAATAATGATAAAAAAGATAAATCAATTAATAAAATTTGACTTGGCATGAAGCTGGCAAAGCTTGGAATGTCGAACTTTCGGCTAACCATTTGAATTAAATGAATAGCTGTAACTTTTATCTTTGTTCGAACTCCAAGTTTATGGAAAAGAGCAGAAGGGCAATAATCATACATTTCTGCTATCCCAACATCAAAACGTTCATTAGTCAATTTTTGTAACAATTCATGTTCTTTAAGTGTATCTAAAGAAAATTGTTTGCTAGAGAGCCCAAAAACTCAGTATTTTGATAATATCCGGGTCTTCTGTGCTTACATATTTTCAGGGTTACTAAAAACAAGCCTGAGAAATAATTTAGCAAAAGTTTAGCCTCCGAGCAGGATTCGAACCAGCGACATTTTTCGCTCACCACATACAGGAGCTCTACCACTGATCTACCTGGGCATTAACTAATGCTTGCTCTTTTTCCTTTTAGATCGTTTAACCCCCGTCTAAGAGTTTTAAATTCTGCTAGGTGTATCATCCTTACACTTGGTTCAGTTTGAAAGAAACCCCGGAGGATGTCGAACCAACTAGATGCTTTATTATTCAATGGCTTTCAATAAGTAGGCTTTTATTTACGAAACAGGCTTATATTGGGGGCATTTAATGTATATTACATGTTCAGATACCTTTGCATACAGTAGCCATGATTGGGTCAAACTCAATAATTGGATGGTCAAAAAAGGTCAAAAATGGCCGCCTTTGAGAGAAGGAATCTGCGATTAGATGCATATTTTTAACGTCCACTTGTTTTGCGTTCGCCAAACTAGGTGCAATATGATATATCTTTTCTACCTTTCTCGTTTCGTTTTTCATTTGTAAATCTGGACTCATAATGTATTTGAGGAAATGCTTTAAAAATATAATTTAAGAATATATTCTGTATTATTAAATGTCTGATGATTTGGACAGTGAGTTAAATGGTTGAAAAATTGAAAAAATAGTAAAATTCTTTTAAAGAGGGCATCAGATCGCTCATCAATTAAATTTTTAGATACATATTTTTATAATGCAATTTTTTACTGCCCTAACCACTCACTGCTAAAATCAGACGCCACTATCATTGACTACCGAATGCTTTATTAATGTCAAAATTTAACCATTTTGTCCATATTTCTGTTAATATTTTTTGGGTTTATATAATGACGATGGATTGCAAAATTTCCAGAACTTGCGTATAGAGTAATCGAAGGATTAAGTATAACTAGGGAACGGATTTATATGGATTTACTTTTTTTTCCTGGACCAGTGCTTAAAACGAAAATTTTGCGTTAAAAATTCTCAGTTTTCGGTCCATATTTGATCTATATTTTGGATTTTAGTCCATATTTCAGTCCATATTTAAGATTTTTAATCCATATTGTATGTCCATATTTGCCGATTAATAGTCCATAAAAATCCGTTCACTAATTATAACTGTCGTGTGTACAAGAGGTTTTAGTCCACATTTTTGAAATGGCATTCCATATGAAATTAACCCTAATTAATAATGTCTGAATGACTTAATTAACTAACCACTTCGTGGCCAGCATCAACTAAAGTATCCGCAATTCTTCCCAAAAATTGGCCATGACTCCAACTTAAAGAGGGTGAATATACAAGTATTTTGAGCTGTTTTCCTTTTTTAAATTCTGATTTAAAATTATCAGAATTTTGTTGGAAAGTAAATAAAATTAAAGTTGAAAAACATAATGTTGGATATAAATATTTAAGAGAATTGAAGTGTAGTAAAGAAATCATAATGATAATCAGTCACTAACCTAAATTATTTCCAACTAAAATTATATCCAAAAACCCTAATAAATTTTTGTTGGTCCGCAGGGGAGAAATTTTTCGGGAACGAGAATTTCAAGGAATAGACGACTGTCAGGTATTGGGTGGGGCGGGGATAAATATAGTAAATAAATTTTAAACTAAAAATGATCGCTTATTATTTGTTTGTTTGCTAAGAATATTAGTGAACATTTCCATTGAAATGTTCACGTAATAATTAAAAAATTTAAACTACCTTTCTTATCAATTAATTTAATGGGTCTAAATTTTTACGATTCATAAACTATAAATAATAGTTAATATTGAAAGGAATGTGAACCAGAATTGATCATTAAAAATTTAGTAAAAAAATAAATTGGATTGTAAACATGAAAATGCGCATGTCCTGTATGGGGATATGTATGGGGATATATGTCCTGTATGGGGATATGTATGGGGATATATGTCCTGTATGGGGATATGTATGGGGATATATGTCCTGTATGGGGATATGTATGGGGATATATGTCCTGTATGGGGATATGTATGGGGATATATGTCCTGTATGGGGATATGTATGGGGATATATGTCCTGTATGGGGATATGTATGGGGATATATGTCCTGTATGGGGATATGTATGGGGATATATGTCCTGTATGGGGATATGTATGGGGATATATGTCCTGTATGGGGATATGTATGGGGATATATGTCCTGTATGGGGATATGTATGGGGATATATGTCCTGTATGGGGATATGTATGGGGATATATGTCCTGTATGGGGATATGTATGGGGATATATGTCCTGTATGGGGATATGTATGGGGATATATGTCCTGTATGGGGATATGTATGGGGATATATGTCCTGTATGGGGATATGTATGGGGATATATGTCCTGTATGGGGATATGTATGGGGATATATGTCCTGTATGGGGATATGTATGGGGATATATGTCCTGTATGGGGATATGTATGGGGATATATGTCCTGTATGGGGATATGTATGGGGATATATGTCCTGTATGGGGATATGTATGGGGATATATGTCCTGTATGGGGATATGTATGGGGATATATGTCCTGTATGGGGATATGTATGGGGATATATGTCCTGTATGGGGATATGTATGGGGATATATGTCCTGTATGGGGATATGTATGGGGATATATGTCCTGTATGGGGATATGTATGGGGATATGTATGGGGATATATGTCCTGTATGGGGATATGTATGGGGATATATGTCCTGTATGGGGATATGTATGGGGATATATGTCCTGTATGGGGATATGTATGGGGATATATGTCCTGTATGGGGATATGTATGGGGATATATGTCCTGTATGGGGATATGTATGGGGATATATGTCCTGTATGGGGATATGTATGGGGATATATGTCCTGTATGGGGATATGTATGGGGATATATGTCCTGTATGGGGATATGTATGGGGATATATGTCCTGTATGGGGATATGTATGGGGATATATGTCCTGTATGGGGATATGTATGGGGATATATGTCCTGTATGGGGATATGTATGGGGATATATGTCCTGTATGGGGATATGTATGGGGATATATGTCCTGTATGGGGATATGTATGGGGATATATGTCCTGTATGGGGATATGTATGGGGATATATGTCCTGTATGGGGATATGTATGGGGATATATGTCCTGTATGGGGATATGTATGGGGATATATGTCCTGTATGGGGATATGTATGGGGATATATGTCCTGTATGGGGATATGTATGGGGATATATGTCCTGTATGGGGATATGTATGGGGATATATGTCCTGTATGGGGATATGTATGGGGATATATGTCCTGTATGGGGATATGTATGGGGATATATGTCCTGTATGGGGATATGTATGGGGATATATGTCCTGTATGGGGATATGTATGGGGATATATGTCCTGTATGGGGATATGTATGGGGATATATGTCCTGTATGGGGATATGTATGGGGATATATGTCCTGTATGGGGATATGTATGGGGATATATGTCCTGTATGGGGATATGTATGGGGATATATGTCCTGTATGGGGATATGTATGGGGATATATGTCCTGTATGGGGATATGTATGGGGATATATGTCCTGTATGGGGATATGTATGGGGATATATGTCCTGTATGGGGATATGTATGGGGATATATGTCCTGTATGGGGATATGTATGGGGATATATGTCCTGTATGGGGATATGTATGGGGATATATGTCCTGTATGGGGATATGTATGGGGATATATGTCCTGTATGGGGATATGTATGGGGATATATGTCCTGTATGGGGATATGTATGGGGATATATGTCCTGTATGGGGATATGTATGGGGATATATGTCCTGTATGGGGATATGTATGGGGATATATGTCCTGTATGGGGATATGTATGGGGATATATGTCCTGTATGGGGATATGTATGGGGATATATGTCCTGTATGGGGATATGTATGGGGATATATGTCCTGTATGGGGATATGTATGGGGATATATGTCCTGTATGGGGATATGTATGGGGATATATGTCCTGTATGGGGATATGTATGGGGATATATGTCCTGTATGGGGATATGTATGGGGATATATGTCCTGTATGGGGATATGTATGGGGATATATGTCCTGTATGGGGATATGTATGGGGATATATGTCCTGTATGGGGATATGTATGGGGATATATGTCCTGTATGGGGATATGTATGGGGATATATGTCCTGTATGGGGATATGTATGGGGATATATGTCCTGTATGGGGATATGTATGGGGATATATGTCCTGTATGGGGATATGTATGGGGATATATGTCCTGTATGGGGATATGTATGGGGATATATGTCCTGTATGGGGATATGTATGGGGATATATGTCCTGTATGGGGATATGTATGGGGATATATGTCCTGTATGGGGATATGTATGGGGATATATGTCCTGTATGGGGATATGTATGGGGATATATGTCCTGTATGGGGATATGTATGGGGATATATGTCCTGTATGGGGATATGTATGGGGATATATGTCCTGTATGGGGATATGTATGGGGATATATGTCCTGTATGGGGATATGTATGGGGATATATGTCCTGTATGGGGATATGTATGGGGATATATGTCCTGTATGGGGATATGTATGGGGATATATGTCCTGTATGGGGATATGTATGGGGATATATGTCCTGTATGGGGATATGTATGGGGATATATGTCCTGTATGGGGATATGTATGGGGATATATGTCCTGTATGGGGATATGTATGGGGATATATGTCCTGTATGGGGATATGTATGGGGATATATGTCCTGTATGGGGATATGTATGGGGATATATGTCCTGTATGGGGATATGTATGGGGATATATGTCCTGTATGGGGATATGTATGGGGATATATGTCCTGTATGGGGATATGTATGGGGATATATGTCCTGTATGGGGATATGTATGGGGATATATGTCCTGTATGGGGATATGTATGGGGATATATGTCCTGTATGGGGATATGTATGGGGATATATGTCCTGTATGGGGATATGTATGGGGATATATGTCCTGTATGGGGATATGTATGGGGATATATGTCCTGTATGGGGATATGTATGGGGATATATGTCCTGTATGGGGATATGTATGGGGATATATGTCCTGTATGGGGATATGTATGGGGATATATGTCCTGTATGGGGATATGTATGGGGATATATGTCCTGTATGGGGATATGTATGGGGATATATGTCCTGTATGGGGATATGTATGGGGATATATGTCCTGTATGGGGATATGTATGGGGATATATGTCCTGTATGGGGATATGTATGGGGATATATGTCCTGTATGGGGATATGTATGGGGATATATGTCCTGTATGGGGATATGTATGGGGATATATGTCCTGTATGGGGATATGTATGGGGATATATGTCCTGTATGGGGATATGTATGGGGATATATGTCCTGTATGGGGATATGTATGGGGATATATGTCCTGTATGGGGATATGTATGGGGATATATGTCCTGTATGGGGATATGTATGGGGATATATGTCCTGTATGGGGATATGTATGGGGATATATGTCCTGTATGGGGATATGTATGGGGATATATGTCCTGTATGGGGATATGTATGGGGATATATGTCCTGTATGGGGATATGTATGGGGATATATGTCCTGTATGGGGATATGTATGGGGATATATGTCCTGTATGGGGATATGTATGGGGATATATGTCCTGTATGGGGATATGTATGGGGATATATGTCCTGTATGGGGATATGTATGGGGATATATGTCCTGTATGGGGATATGTATGGGGATATATGTCCTGTATGGGGATATGTATGGGGATATATGTCCTGTATGGGGATATGTATGGGGATATATGTCCTGTATGGGGATATGTATGGGGATATATGTCCTGTATGGGGATATGTATGGGGATATATGTCCTGTATGGGGATATGTATGGGGATATATGTCCTGTATGGGGATATGTATGGGGATATATGTCCTGTATGGGGATATGTATGGGGATATATGTCCTGTATGGGGATATGTATGGGGATATATGTCCTGTATGGGGATATGTATGGGGATATATGTCCTGTATGGGGATATGTATGGGGATATATGTCCTGTATGGGGATATGTATGGGGATATATGTCCTGTATGGGGATATGTATGGGGATATATGTCCTGTATGGGGATATGTATGGGGATATATGTCCTGTATGGGGATATGTATGGGGATATATGTCCTGTATGGGGATATGTATGGGGATATATGTCCTGTATGGGGATATGTATGGGGATATATGTCCTGTATGGGGATATGTATGGGGATATATGTCCTGTATGGGGATATGTATGGGGATATATGTCCTGTATGGGGATATGTATGGGGATATATGTCCTGTATGGGGATATGTATGGGGATATATGTCCTGTATGGGGATATGTATGGGGATATATGTCCTGTATGGGGATATGTATGGGGATATATGTCCTGTATGGGGATATGTATGGGGATATATGTCCTGTATGGGGATATGTATGGGGATATATGTCCTGTATGGGGATATGTATGGGGATATATGTCCTGTATGGGGATATGTATGGGGATATATGTCCTGTATGGGGATATGTATGGGGATATATGTCCTGTATGGGGATATGTATGGGGATATATGTCCTGTATGGGGATATGTATGGGGATATATGTCCTGTATGGGGATATGTATGGGGATATATGTCCTGTATGGGGATATGTATGGGGATATATGTCCTGTATGGGGATATGTATGGGGATATATGTCCTGTATGGGGATATGTATGGGGATATATGTCCTGTATGGGGATATGTATGGGGATATATGTCCTGTATGGGGATATGTATGGGGATATATGTCCTGTATGGGGATATGTATGGGGATATATGTCCTGTATGGGGATATGTATGGGGATATACGTCCTGTATGGGGATAAGCCTTCACTTTGTTAAGAGAGAGCAATGTTCTTGATGCATATATTTGCCGATTTCGTCATTTTTGATAAATTTGCTCGCTAAAAATTGTTTTATGGCAAACTGTATAGGGGAAAATTTGAAAGTTGATGAAATTGATAATTTTATTTGTTTAATGTGACGGTAAATATGTAATTGTTATAGGCAAAGTTTATATCATTCGAATAAGCTCTGACGTCAAAACAAGGCTATTGCCTTGTTCATGAGCTGAGATATGGATGATCTTTGCTGGATTATAGTCGGAAAAATTTAAACAGAAAAATAATTAAAAACATATAATTTTGTTATCAAAATAAAAAAATATTCATCCTTGTTTCAACTTTGTTTCTTTTCCTTCAGTTTTTGTGAACCAATTAATGGTCGACGATAATATCCATTTAAAACATTTAAATGTCACCCAAAACAAAATAACCAAAACAATTATAGAGAAGAGAATAACATCAAGTGAATAATAAACAAACCAATTCATTTCCTTTTCTCCAGGTAAATTAAGTTCTGGCAAATCTCCAAATTCTGCAGCAAATTCAACCCATTTTACAAGTCTTTCTGTTGGGCTGAATGGAGTTAATTTTAATTTTTTGGATATTATTTTGGCGTTTTGTTGGTATTTAGGTTGGTAGAGAATCTGGAATTTTGAAGTAATTTAAAATTTTGGCTAACAAGAAGCCTCTTACACTCCTTATCGCTTCAACCAGAACATTTTCAGCATTAGGCCCATTCAGATCATTAACGTCTATTTGAATTCCTAGACCCCGTTTTTGAGCAATATCAGCATTGTAAAATTGGTCAGCAAAAAGTGGAATTCCAAGAATTGGAATGCCCGCGATTGCAGACTCTGTTATACTGTTTTGGCCACAATGTGTGATAAATGCACGGAGATTGGGATGTGCTAGAGAAAAATAAAAAATAAATTTCAATTAGGGCTCCAACATCTATAAAATTTATAATTATTTTAATTTTAAGAAGGGGTTGGACTCCGAACATATCTAACTCGACGTTGACCCTGAAGGATTCTATCGAACCTGACCTCGACATTAGCAATTCACGACAAGCCTTACCCCGAACATTACAAGCTCTAAAGGTCGAGGTTCAAACCCAGTTAAGAATAGTGTGGTCTACGATAGGTTAAGTAAAATTGCCAAAGATCAAATAAGAGATGATCATAAGAGCTTTCCGATTAAAGTAGTTAAACGAGTAACCATTCACTAGCAATTTATTTTTTGCTTTGTGTTGTTTAGGCTTTTTCGCAACTCCGACGAAAAGCCTAATCAACAAACTCACCTAGAATTGCAGGTTGTTGAAGCCACTCGAAAACATGAACATTTGTCAATTTTGAAATATTTTTAATTGTATCCTTGTCAACTTTCCAAAGGAAATGAATTTGGGGGAATTGTTTGAATGAGTTAATAATTGAATCCAACATATGTTTGCTGATTCTGGTTGTTTCTGTAAGAGAACCTAAGGAGAAAAGGACAGCGCCTTCCGTTGCTTGATCCATTATAAGCTGAGTTCTCTATTAAAAATTCCAATAAAAATGGGAGGAATAATTTGGAAGTTACTTGATCTAATTTTTTGTTTTCTTCTGATTGATCATTTGCCAGTCCTCCAATATAAATAAATTTATTAGAAATGGGTCTAGTCGTTTCTAAGAAGGGATTTGAGTTGATAAAGACGAGTGAAGAATTTTTAACAAGTTCTTTTACATTAGGGAAATCTTGGCCAAATGCTTCTTTGATAATCGGATACTGATTAAATTAGATTATTTTTTAAAAATAAGTATGTATAGCATAACTAAATGCTCCCAGAAAATAATAAAGGCTTGGATAGGAATTAATCCCTGAGAGCCCTTCGAAGCATAACTGTCCTCCACCCCCTACTAACGAATGATTGGTTTCATATTTTGCCTTATTATGAGAATCAAGACCAACAATGGTCCCAAGGACTTAACCATGACCGAAAAATAAAAGAAAAGTCTTAAATCAAGGTGCATGACCAAGAGCATTGGACGTCTCAATTATCTATAGGTTTGAAGGAAACTTCGTCAGTCTTACGGTGTTTTTTATTCTGTTATTTTTTAATAAAATAAAAAATCAGACTTGAGTTCGAAAATAAACATTATCTAGCCAAATCCAGGCTGAAAAGTGATTATAAAAATTGATCAATCTTGAAATGAATGAGGATTCAAATCCGACATATAAAGGTGCAAATAGATCTAAATTTGTTAAAATATTTGTACAAATGTTTATTTTATTTTACAAATTAAAATATATTGAGATTTAGACCGGGGAAATAATGTGATATAATAAATGTGGTTTAGTTAAGCCTAGTTAAGACCTTGGAAATAGATGTGAATGTCATTCCTCATATCCAGTTTCTCTAAGAGCAGGTGTGGTTAATAGAAATAGGTCGAAGGGCTCTCTCCATGCCCTGATTACTTTGGAAAGGGGAATAAAGGCGAAAACTATCAAGATTGTAATTTTAATTTCAAGCTTATTTTGATTGAAATTTTTCAAGTTTTATATTAAAATTGTTAATAGTCATCTAATTAAACATTATAATTTCTAAAATCGTACTTGGTATGAAGCTGGGAAACGTTGGAATATCGAATTGGCTGGTAATATATCCAAATAAAGGAAGAGCGTATGCTGAAATCTTTGTTCGTATTCCAATTTTGTGGAATACAGCTACCCCTGTATAATCATACATCTCTGTTATACCGACATCAAAATGTTCTTGAGTTAATTTTTGTAGAAGTTTTCGTTGTTTAATTATATCTGAAAATTTATTTATTGTTTTTTGTTTAGTTATATATTATTTGCTGTTAATCAAATTTAAATCTTTAACTCGGAATCAAGCTTTACAAGTTCTTGAGAAAACTAGATAAAATTTTGTAATGCTTAGCGTGAAAGTAGCTTTGCCAAGACCTTCAAATCTATTGTTAATTTGTATTCTAAACGCCCGTCCCTGGGAGATTGTTAGGTATGTATGGGTCTAGTATAAAAGGAGTCGTTAGAGATCAGTCTTGGTCGGCACCTGGGCCGACCGTCGCCGCCTGTCCTTCGTCATTCTTGCCTTTTGCCACCTTCGCTATTATTGTATTTACTATTCGGATAAACGTCATATTCTATTCTTGTGTTATTCTGTTTGTCACTAGGTAAGACCGCTACCCTAGGACATAACAGAGATTTTCGAAAAAATTATAATAAACAATTAAGTGTTTATGTTGGGAAGCATACTATACTATTTGAAGCATGTAATTGTATACTCTGATAAGACGCTTAAAGCAATCTTATCAATAACCTACAATCTTATCACAAACCTCTACATGCTGTAGCCATTAATGGATCAAATTGAAGAGCAGGATGATCAAGAAATGTTAAAAGTGGCCGTTTACTAGTTATTGAGTCAGCAATCATTGGAATATTTTTAATGTCCAACTGTGCAGCATTTTCTATATTCGGTTCGATGATATAAATTTTATCAACTTTGCTCGTTTCATTTTTAAATTTTAATTCTGGAGACATTATGTATTTGAGGAAATGCTGAAATTTTATGGAAAATTTATTTTATAAAGTTTTATACTTATATTTTATAAAGTATAAAATTTATAAAGCTGAAAAATTGAGTTTTGAAATTTCAATATGAGTTAAGATTTTCCAAATATTTTTTTATGTCCCGCAATAAAGGAGGAAGACTTCGAAATCTGAGCTTTGATTTGAATATAATCTGAATTGGAGTCACAAAACACCATGTGATTTCAATGAGACGATCAAGAAATGTTAAAATGTTCGTCTACTAGTTATTGAGTCGGCAATCATTGGTTCACTCAGGTTCAATAATAGTCGAAGAATGGATCATTTCACATAATTAAAGTTAGGGCCCAAGGATTTGATTTGCATCAAATCATAATTGCCGGTTTTTGGAGTGACTGGGATGGAGCCGGACGCTAAAAATTGAAGAAATCTGGCTTTCATCCTTCCAAAATCCTCGAAATTTTAGCCTACGGCGCTGAAATCATTTATTCTCTAGAGAGGTCAGAAGACTAAATTGTTTAACTAACCACTTCATGGCCAGCATCAACTAAAGTATCCGCAATTCTTCCTAAATATTTTGCGTGACTCCAACTTATTGAAGGAGAATATACAAGTATTTTGAGTTGTTTTCCTTTTTTAAATTCTGATTTTAAATTATCAGAATTTTGTTGTAAAGTAAATAAAATTAATGTCAAAAAACATAATGTTGGATATAAATATTTAGTTAAATTGTAGTAGACAGAAATCATAATGATAATCGGTAAATAAACTAAAATATTTCTGACTAAAATTATATATCTAAAAAAATTTAATAAACTTGTGTTAGTTCGTGATCGAGGGGGAGAAATTTTTAGGGAATGAGAATTTCAAAATAGACTATCGGTGATAACGCTTAATAAAGTTTTAAAATTTTAAAGTTTTGTTCCAAAATGGGTACGTTAAAATAATTTATTTATTTTATTTTTTAAAATTTTTATGAACTCTCCACATTAAATTTTTTAAAAAGAAGAGATTCTCAAGTACATTTATTTAAAAAAAATTTGATTGAATTTGTTTGTACTTTTTTAAATTTAGATAGAAATTTAAAAAATAAAATTTTTAATTTATCGTCAATAAATGAACTTTTAGTTAAAATAAATTTAAAGTATTTTAACTCAATCAACTGAGTAACAAAAGAATTTTTATCGCTTTAATGAACATAAATTTTTATTTCTTATCTTTTTGGACCTACACAAATTGTAGGTACATTGAGTTTTTTCTTTAAAATAATGTAAATAAAAAATAAAATTATAGTTTCTAGTTTTTATGGTTTGTGGAGACTAGTGATGTTCGAGAGTCAAAAAATCCCGAGAGTCGAGACCGAGACCGAGAATCAACCCCTAGACCGAGACCAAAACGAGAGTCGAGACAGAGAGTCGAGACCGAGATTCTCGAACATCACTAGTGGAAACATAGTAAATGACTTAACAGACTTTCGATTTTAGTGTCTCTAACATGAGTACAGGGACGTCAAATTAGCGACCGCTTTTATTTTCGCTATAACTTTTTTCGTACTGAACGAAAGTTTATAATTTTTTATTCCTGATTTCCTATAATCTACAAATTTTTTGTTACAAAGATTGACTTTACCACTAGAGAGCGGGCACTAGAGAGCTGAGCCACTAAAGAGCGAGCCACTAGAGTGCCAATAGATTAAATGCGTACAACATCCCCAGTTGTTGGAACAACGTTCATCTTAGGTGGAACAACTTTCCCGGGTAAATGTCCATCTCGCGACCAACATGTCCGCAAATGACACTCTCCCTACCATAATTTCCTTCACTCTCCCTACCATAATTTTCCTCTGGTTATTAACTGATAGGTTGATAGTTTGGCGCGAATATTAAAGGGAGCAAACATGAAAAAGTTAAAAATTAAAAATAATTAAAAATTCGGAAGTAAAGAATTAAATTCAAATCAGATCATTTTTAAAATTTTAATTATTATTTGTAATTGTTTTATAATTTATTGGTTTTTATTTTCACTGATTGTAATGTTTAGAAATTTATTTGAAATATATACTTGATAAATACAGTATTTTCCCTAAAATACAGTATTTTCCCTCCAACATCCATATTAATACTTTTGATCTTATTGAACTATAGGCACTCAACTATTCCATGCTTTATAAACAAAATTCCTAAAACAATTATATTTTTAGGGTACGTCCCAAGTAGGCGCGCGGCCAAGTAGGCGCAAATTCATAACCTGCTTCAAGATTTCCGAATTTTTCGAAATTTAGTATTAAACGATTCCTCTCATCGAGCTTAACAGATTGATACCAAAATTGTCAAGGTAAAGAAATTTTCAAGCTGGTTATGGCTTTGCGCCTACTTGGCCGCGCGCCTACTTGGGCGTGTCCCATATTTTTATTGATATACCTAATTGTTCGTCAGTGGAACAACCTTCCTCTGTAGTTTGAATAACTTTTCCCGTTGTTTTTTCTTAAAAACATTTTTAGTTTTTTATACTATTGGCACTCTAGTGGCCCGCTCTCTATTGGCTCGCTCTCTAGTGCCCGCTCTCTAGTGCCCGCTCTCTAGTGGCAGCACTCTAGTGGCGGCACTCTAGTGGCCCCAACCGGATTTTTATTTACCTTAAAATTTTTATTCATTTTTTGTAAAATTATGTTTTAATTTAAAAAATTGTTACAAATCATAATTAAATTAAAAATAATCGGAGAATGTATAATTTTGATCATTAATCAATTAGGCGTTTAATTTTGGCTGTTTACACATTTTTGCGCAAATAAAAAAATATATAAATAAACAAAATAATCTAAAAAAATTTCCAAATCATTTAAAAACAATAACAAAATTCCTTTTAAATTTTCTAAAATTATAATTACCCAAAAATAAAAATGACCAAATTTTCTCATTTTCAACACCCTCGTTTAACTACAATTTTATTTCTGATCATCCTAATTTCCCAATTTCTTCATTGGGACAGGCAAACATCGGTGGAGGCATCTTGGGCTGACCCTTATACAAGAGGCACTATTCTCTACAATCTTGTTGGACGCAAACGCCGTTTTGCTGTGATGGGGAATTTAATGCGTCAACGACGTGATCAGGCTTCTAATCAAGCCAAAACACTTTATAGTGAGGATACTGCAGCTGATAGGAGCAAACACCAATATGCCGATTTTATGACTAGTGGAACTATTTTAAACAACCTTGTTGGTTGAAATGAATTCTGAAAAAGTAAAAATATATTTGGAAAAATATTTATTTTTTAGCTAATTTGTTTATTTTTAATTTGATTGTCTGATAAAATTTATTTTATCATCAAAATTTGTATTTATCTAAGTGAATCCCTATCTGTAGAAATGCCTACGAGCTGAGATATAGGTCCTTAAAGGTTCAAAAACCATGGCCAAACACCTGATTTTTTAGGAGGGGGGCTTACTTTTGATTTACTGGCAACCCGTATATTTCTAGAATTAATATATAGATTAGTAATAATTATAAAGACTTTTCTAAAAATAATTTATAAAGTTTAAAGTCATTGTTGCTATTTAATGAATTTATAAGTCGTTACACTGACTTTCTTTATTGAAAATAATTAAATTTTTATTTATTCAATTAAAATAGAATTTTAAAGAGAAAGGCCTAAAATTAAATTAATATTTAATAAATAATTTAAAAATTATTTGACAATAAAATTTTTTTAATTTTTTAATCGAATTTAAAAATTTATTGCCAAAAAATAAAATTATATAATTAATTTAACAACTAAATAATTTTAATTAAGAGAGGTAATTTAAAAAAAATTATTTTCTCGTTATTCTAGTTGAAGTAATTGAAGGACAATAATTATTGAGCAATTGAATATTATCTAAACCACAAGCACCTTGAAACCGCCCCAAGTTACGGCATTCAAATATTATCTATAAATTTAGGAAGGTCAGTGTGGTATTGACAGTTGGGTAATTTTTCCCCAACTGGCTCTCAAACCTTATCGTTTTCTACTTTTTTTGAGTAGACATAGGGGAAAACTATTTGGTCCCAAACAAGCCTTATCCACTATGATATAGTTTAATTGAAATATAGGGGCAATTCCTGGTATCCGGATGAAATATCCAGGATATCTAGGAAATTTTCTTTCGGATACTGGCCTAAAGGATATCCGAAACATTTCCCATGGCCCGCCAACTCCAGTAAGGATTTGAACATTTTAGGACTTGAACTCTAGGGACTTCCTCTATTAGGACTGAAAGTAACTCGGCGATGGTAATTTCCATTTATGGATATCCAAAAGTCACCTATGTGATTTCAGTTTGTAAGCAGAAAAGGACACTGATGTCACTTATCATATACATTCAACAATAAAATTTAAATACCTTTTTCGTGCCCTGGGGGCACGTAGCATCCTGTTCAACCCATCGCCTACTTCCCCGCTTTACGCCTCTGTCCGTTTGGAAAACACATTGTCTATCATTAGTGTCATCACAACAAACGCGTAATTGAAGGTCTCTATAAGGAACAAAGTTTCAAAATAATTTTTAAAAAACACCTTGTGGCCTCCCATACCCAAAAGCGAATATTCGCCTGTTCGCCACTCAAAACTCTTCCAGTAAGTGTTGACCGTTGACCGGGTTTTAGATAAGAAGCTGCAAATCTTTGATTTCGAGTTGAGAAGAACTCTGAAATTAATTTTAAAAAATATAAATTTTTTTCTTCTATCAGGTAAAAACGATTGAACTTCAAAATATAGACGAAAATTATGGCCAGTTTTAAAGGAGTTCTATTTTTCAATTACTTTTATGGATTAAATTTTAAGCAAATCAAAATTATAAATCCTTCCTATATTTTAAAAATCCCCCATTAATGCACATTAGCCTATGCGAGGAGGCCAATAATGGTATACATCATGCTTTGAACCCTGAGGTAGGCCTCATTCCCTGCTCTACACCTGGAGGAACTAGCCCTAGTAGACTCCGTTCCTATTATTGTACTCTCCCTCGATTCTCTCTCTTAATCCTTCTATCTTAGATTTATTTTTTAAGAAAAGAAAACTGGACTCTTTCCCGGACTGCTACCCTCTTTAATTAATATTTCCATCATCTTTCACCAACCTGATTTTGCAATCCCCGTCAATCTATTTTTGTATTGCCCAACCCAATTATGCCAAGTTCTAAGTATTGTAGTTTGATTCTTGCCCTCATTCAATACCCTCTTTACACTTTCTTTTTTGCTCTTTTTCTTCCCCTTCTTTTTATCCTTATTCTTATTTAATTTATTTTTATTATTTTTCTTCTTTTTCGGCACTTTTTCAACAATTTCTTCCCCTTTAGCTTCTTCTTCTTCATTTTGTTCAGCATCTCGTTTACTTCTTTTAACCATCTTCCTCATCATTCTATCCATTATGTGTTGCCTTCTGGCCATCAGGTATCGCTTATAACGAGGGTCACTTGGATGTAATTCGTCGATACTAGCCTCCCATTCACACAGGGTACCTATAAATAAATAATTTTGAAGTTAAAGATCCAATTTATCAAGTCCTCTTTTACTTATCTAACGCTTAATAACGTCTCTAGTTATAAGCGCAAAGCAGGTATAAGCGGAAAAATCTCAACTTCGAGATGTCAGGCTGAAACCGGAATATTCAATTCACGGCTTGTCCTTTGGAATTTACTCACGTCATCTCCTGTTCTGAAGCGCTCGGCTCGTATCTCGTGAATCTCGTGTCTCGTATTTTGTGGCACTTGCGCCACCCTCATTTATATACATTATATGAGAAAATATGTATTGTATCTGGGGGCACTCGAAATTTCGGTCGAAAGATTCGGAGTTCGGGTTTGTCAGATTTTCATACAATAAAGTAGGAGGTTGTGTCAAAGTAAATCTACCCCCCTCTAAATCCCATATCGTATACAACAGGCATCCAGTCTAATCGATTCCTGAAAATCTCTAATTCTCGACTTTTTTTCGCAGGACTTTTTTCTCAAAATCTTGGATAAAAAAATTCGGAATATCTGAAAGGAATTTATTTTTGATGTCGGATAGGACCTAGGGATTTTCGCCTAATTATTAGTGTTTCACCGGAAACGAATTTTAGCCGAAGCCGGATCCAATTTGAGTTCCGGTTCCCGGAACCGGTACCAGAAAAACGCCGGAACTCTCTGGCCCTGGAACTTGTGTTTAAACTCAGTTAGTTATACTACAGTATTATTCATCATTTCACCTGTTTCAAAATCACAAGCAATAGCATCACAAATCGTTTGTTCATCAATTCTAGCAAATTCCTCCAAATTAGCCAATTCATTAAATTCTTCTTCCAAAACCATTTCCCCCTTTTTATTTTTCTTTTTATTCTTTTTCTTATTTTTCTTTTTTATTTCCTTTCCGTTTTGTTGTTTTGTGGCCTTCTTTTGTTGCAAACTTTCTTGTTGTAATTTTAATTGTAATTGTTGTTCGGTCAATTCTTCATTTTCGTTGTTCTGTTCATTTTCTTCGATTTGTTCTGGACTGGCTTTTACTTCAACTTGTGAAACTCCTTTTAGTTTAAACTCGGCATTGTCTGGAGTTGTTTGGGGGTTGTTTGGAATAACTGAAAATTTAATCCTTTGATATAAGCCTATATTATGGATGGTAGATCTTATATAATATAATTCCACACAAGTGGTTGGACGCTTGTACCAAAAATTCGTACTTGTACCTCGTAATTGCTGGATAATCACAAAAAATGGGAGTATGCAAAGTACGAGTACGAGGACTACGTGTACGATCAATTTTGAAATTTCCAATCAATCCCACAAATTTGGATTAATTATTGCATAGCTAAATATTTCTAATTTTCGAGGATTTTTTCCGATATTTAAGTATTCTGAAACAGCTTTGTTTGGAAGATTTCTTGAGAGGGTTTGACAGGGTTTGGTATTCTTGATTAGAGATTGAAGAAATAATTAAGCAAGTTTTTCAATCGAGAAATATGATATTTAAAAAAGAATAAAAGAGGCTCTAATATATACCATTAGAAACTTGTGCCTTATCAAGTTGGTAAAACCCGTTTTGTTTTTGGGGAGTATTTTGTTGTTGGGTAGCAACCGGTAGTCTTTGTTGTTGCGTCGTTATAGCTGTCTTGTTATGTTTTCCTTTCTTTTTAACCGATTTTCTTGATGGGTCTAATAATGGTTGTTGTTGTGGATTAACGACAGATGAATGTTCTATGCTTGGTGGGAAGTCTAATTGCTGGGATATGTCCTGGAAATTAAAGAACATTTAATTCTTTGAAGCCAAATCCCTTAAGTTCATCTCATAAATGATATGCGGGTTGGGAAAAAGTCGGGCCGGATTTCAGAGATTTCGGATAGCCCAATCCGCGTGTCGGATAACCCATTCTATTCCTTCAATGTATCCAAAAAGGAAAAAACGGTAGTGAAATTCGAGTGATTTAGCAGTGGTTTCTCAAGATCCGTAATTCAGTTAATCGTTTCACATTGTGATTTGGCTTTTGTATTTCCGATAGTGATCCCAATACAAATAATTTTAATTAGAATTATTTTAAAGCATTGATCCTGAACTCCTATAACTTGTCCAGTTCTATCTCGAATTCAAAAATTCACATTACCCACCCTATTCCCTTCCTCCACTTTAATAGGTTTAGTCTTTCCATTATGCTGATTTAACGATTCTTTATTTTCCTCATCCTGATCATAACTTAGTAATGTTCTTGGAGTCCAATCTGCAGTCAAAATACGTCTTCCTGTTGGTGGAAGAGGTTTGGGTTGTTGAGCAGAAGGCCTATTATTGTAAATTTAAATTTCTTTAGAACAAAAAGTGATTGTAAAGCTTTCCAAAAATATAATAAGATAAAAGGATAAACTGATAATGTATTATTCAGTCAGTTAGTTTGTAGTGTGGCAAGGGACCGACCGCCTACCTAGTTATATGGTCAATACAAAAACTTGTGTGACCCAACACCCGTTAAGTGCTAAACAAAATTTTCGAGACTTATTCGAGAGTCATTGAGTGACTCTACCCGAGGGGCCCGGCTCGTTCTAACTGAACCTCTAGATTGATCTCATTTCACCCTCCCCCAATTACTACTAATAGCCCACCTCAATTGACTTCCATTTTGCTTTGCCTGATTCTCGTTAACCGGTTTTATAGGCACTTGAGAGACATTCAGATCAGGAGATGAATTAACTCTCGATGACTTTTTGAGTTGTTGTTTTTGGGGTTTTGGTTTTTTCATCTTCTTTCCCAAAATTTTAGTTTTTTGTGGCTTTATTTCCGGTTTAGTCTCATTTTTATTAAATTTATTTCCCTCCAAAATCTCTTCTTTTTCCTTTTTATCTTTTTCTGTCTCCTCTTTTACTGTACTATTTATTTGCCCTCCAACATCTCCAAACAACTTTTCGTCCAATTTGTTTAGTTCTTCTGCCAATTCTGCCAAAGTTAATTTTAGTGATTGTTTGGGTTGTTTGTCTTTATTTTTTTGTTTTTCCAGGGTCTTCTTTTTCTTTGTCTTTTTTGGGAGTACGGGATTTAGGGGGGAAGTTACTGCTGTTGTGTCTGTATTATCTGAAAATAAATTTTTTGTTATTTTTAAAAATGTTTTATTTTTGTCTTTATCTTAGTTTTAAGGTAAGAGTATACTCCCTGTGGGTTGTTTCCAGACGGGGAGGGACGATTGTCTGGGTAGCGTCGCCACGGAGCGGGGGAAGGGGGGGGCCGGACGGGGAATTTTCAAAAAATTTCTCAAATTCCCTGACTTTCTGTACGGGGACGGGGAACAACCCTACTCCCTAGTCTTATTAATACACAAATTTCTGGAATTGAGAAAACCCCAAAAAAACGTCAGGAATTCCCGATTATAGAGTTGGGTGACAGGATCTCTTATCCATATCTATTCAAGTAGCATATATTTAGTGCTTTCCCAAGCTTTTGCAACACCTACCATTTATTTCTCTATCATTAACAGTAGTAGGTTGTTCTTCATCAGTACTCGGTGTCTCTTCAATTTTCTTTTCACCAATTTCTTCGATATTGCCTGAAATTATCTTTTTAGCAAAATCTTCTTCATGTTTCAATTCTTCTAATTCTGTTTGGATTATTCCAATATTTTCACTTGTTTTGTTGTTGTCCTCAATGTTGCTGTTATGCTCAACAGTTGTTTGGCTGTTCGAATCGCTTTGTTTATTGTCTTCTTAATACAAAGGATTAAATTTCTTCCTTTGTACCTGATATTCCACATTTTTCCTATTCTCCAACGGATTTTAAGGAATATAGGTATGAATGCCTTGAATATGTCTAGATCCGTAGAGATGGGAAGGGTGTAAGGGTGGTAAAACAAGCTTGGAAGGGTGAAAATCAAGCTCGAACTTAAGAATTTTATTCGAGATATCGTCTCATTCCGATCCCTATATTCCTCAATTTTCTTCTAAAAAACTAAAATACTTTTTTTCAAAGAAGAATTCTTCTTAATTACTCTGTAATATTATCATTTTCGTCTTGTTAAAGTAAAGTGTCATCCAATACCGTAAATTCACTATAATAGAACCCGTCTAGTACATAGAAGTGACTTCAACTTATTACTCTCTTTTCCTTTAATTTATGGTATTATCCGATTTTTAATGAGATTACGTCTTAGAATCCATCAAGTCGGAATCACTAAAGAAAACGATCACGATATATAAAATTAATTTTTGCCAGATAAATTATTTCTCAGGATTTCACCTTTATTTATTTGTTCAAGAGTTTTGTTCCTTCTAATTCCAACAGAATCCAAATTCAATTCTGCCCCATCCAAAAATGTTGGAGTTCCAGCGATTTTATTTCCATCTTTTTTCTTTCCTCCCTTCCTTCTCCCTTCCTTTTTGGATTTTAGCCACCTAAGTTTAGCCAAATATTGGCGTTTTAGAGCTTCATATCTTTGTCTAATTTGTCTTAATTGTGTACTTAGAGCTGTAAATTGGGCTGTTTTGAAGTCTTCAAGTTGCGTCTTTTTGTTATTGTCTTCATCAGTAATTTCGGGATTTGCTGTAGGATCAAATGTTTTTGAGGCGAAAATGATTGAATTGTTCTGAATAAAAAAGTGTTCACTTAATGTCTGATTAATTCTAAGCTAACCTTTTGAGATTAATCAACTTAATGTCTAAATGGAATGCAAATATGGGATAGAATGGAAATTGGGGAAAGATACTACACGAGAATTGAGTAAAACCCTAAATTTTGGAGTAATATAGAGTTAAAAGTTTAGCAACATAAAGCCCCTAATATAAGATTATCAACCCCCAACTATGTATAATCAACACCCTAATATAAGATCCAGCTATCCCTAGTAGGCTTTTTAATTCCTAACCAGTTGGATCATCTCGCTTCTTTTTTACACACGTAATCCCTAACTATATTTTATCTGCCCAAACAACTTCCCCATACTTTTAGGGTACACCCCGATGTACCGCGAGCCCAATGTACCGCCGAGCTATAACTTTGTTCGAAATTGTCGAATCCGGGAGGCCCTTGTATGGTTCGATGTGCTTCAACGAGCTGAATCGAAACATACCAGAGCCTCCCGGATTCGACAATTTTGAACCAAGTTATAGCTCGGCGGTACATTGGGCTCGCGGTACACTGGCTTGCTCCCATACTTTTAATCTAAAAAATCGTATTCATATATACCTTTTTATTAACACCCTTATTCAACATTTTCTCCGCTTCAGAAATTACTTTACTAGAATTTTTAATAGCCGCATTCATCTCATTAGCAATTTTCTGCTCTACTAGACGCCAATGGGCTTTCAGGCGTTTTATTCTTTGTTCGTCTTTATTTGTTGATTTTTTAGATTCGAATTTTGTTGTTTGTTTAGAAGATTGTTGTCCTCCCTTTTCCGTTTGTTTTGATTGTTTTGATTTGTGGGGGGTTTTCTAAAATTTTATAAATAAACAAGCAAACACTAGAAATCATAAACTATTCGAATCCCTCGGATACGTCACCCTCAGGACCGGAGGGGTCCTGATGTGCGAGTGATAGGCATATAATGAGAGTATTGTGGACCAAACTGGCAGGAATCTTACGGACCAGAATTTTGTTTCAAGTTCTCTTATCTTTTATTTTTTCCAGAATCAGCCCCCTAATATAAGATCCAGCTTTAAACCCTTACATCATCTTTGTTTGTTTTCCCAAATTTATCTTCCTTATCAATAGGTCCAATTTCAACAGAATGTAATGATTCAACAGTACTCGAACTAGCTTCAGTTGTTGTTTTAATTGTTGTTTTGATTTGTTCAGTTGTTCTTTTAAATTCTTAAAAACATATTTTAAAAAAGTTAAACAAATCCTTGAAAGAGATTTTATTAATAGATTTATGTATTAGTCAATCTACGCAATCTAGGTTTACCGTATCTTTATCTATTATTATGAGATTTCTTCACTTTCCTATTTTCCAGAATCACCCCATAATAAATCCAACAAGATAATTTCCAACTACAAAGTTTTCTAAGACAAACTGGCCATAGAGAACAGTTACTATGAGAAAAGGTACCTGTTCAGGTACTGTACATGTTCTATGAGAACATGTACAGTTTAGAAAATTTAGATCTAATTTTATTTTCAATCCTTGTGAACAAACTTTCATTGTCAAATTTTAGGCCAAATTTTCTTAACGAGGATTGCCCTTACCCGCATTATCTGACAACTCTTTATCATTTATTGTTAGACCATCATTTGAAATTGAACCCTCAGTAATTGTTGGTTCTGTAGAAGTATTTTCTGTAGTTATATTTTGAGTTGTTGCGATTTCTGTAGACGTGCTTTCTGCAGCAGTTGAAGTCTCTAGGGTTCTATTTTCTGTAGTTTCCGTATTAATAGATTCATTAGGGTGTTGTTCATTATTTCCCTCAATCTTTTCGTCTGTTGTATTTTCTGATCTGAATCAATAGATATTTTAAAGACATTATAATTTTATAGTATAAAAATGTTTGGACGTCATTATTAGAGATCTGGCCGTGACTATATCTCACAGCATACCATAGTATAACTGCCTGTATCATTTCAGTCTGATTGAATCATGCTAGCCAGACGGACCCTGATCTCCTTCGCCTGTTCCACTCCTGAAATTCCACCCCGCCTACATTGTTAATTTCAACCTTAGATAAATTGTTAGTCTTTTACGTGTCGACGCACGCATTTCTCGTACTGACACAAGACATAACTCCAATTATGGCTAGTTGAGGATTTTGTCAATTTTTACTTATTCTTATGGATCTAACAATGAATAATTTGCTAAAAAATAGTACCCAAATTTTGAGTAAAATGGAAAAAAATGCAAAATCTTGATAATAAAATCTAAAAAAATTTTAAAATCCACCTTGTATTATTATCACTAGAAGAATTATTTAGCAAATTAGTAGTTTCATTTTCCCCTCCATTTTTAACATCACCCTCTAGCCTTATATCTTCATTATTATTTAATCTTTTTGGAGGATATATATTCCATTCATTAGGTATTATATTTATATTTGTTAATAATTTTGGGCGTCTAAGTCTTTGACTGTTTGATGATGAGCGTAATAATGTGTGTAATTCTGTTAGCATTGATTTACGGCTTTGGCCGTCCTTTGAAAATTTATTTTAATTTTGAAATTTCTAGAAATTTTATACTTGGATTGTTTCCTCAGTCTCTCCCTGCTGCTTTCTTCTTTGCCCTCTAATTTGTTTTAGCAATACTGACAGTTGTCGATTGCTTAACCTTTTGAGTGGTTGTCGGAGAGATTCATGCAAATCAGACTTTTAAATTTTAAATGGATTACTTAAGAGCAAGGACACAAGATGTTTTTGTGTCATTTTCATAATGCTTCTATCGGATTTTGCAATGTTTATTGACTTTGAAAGTTTCCTAACCAACCCCGAGGGTTTTTAAATGCTCTTAAATGAAACGGTAAAGGTAAGGATTTTCTCTTCAATTTGGCCGTGTACATCCCATATTTACATCGACCTTGTATACAGGACTAGGCTGATAGCTGTTTCAATTTTTATATTTCAATAAATTGAACTCCAAAAACTATTAATAATCTATTTACATTCGCATCTCGTTCAGGTACTTCATTATTATTGTAGTCATTTGAATGAGATAATTCTGGCTCTTCCCCGCTTCCCTCAAAATCCTCTAATGCTTGGGCTGGTTGAGGTCCTTAACATAAATTCTTTATTAGATATCTTTGATTATATAAATTGATACAGGTTATAGCGTTAGACAGGTAAAATGTCATGGAACCTGGCATCAGAAACCCCATTCCCCTAAAAATGGAGTTTGGAAAAAACCCTTCCAGATTCTTGAGTAAATTGTTTCGTCCCTTATTTTCCCTAAAAATAGTAATTTCCGTTAACCCCCAAATTAAATTTTAATGAAATAATTCCATAAATCACTTTTCAACTCATTAAATTCTTCCTTTTCTCCTTTAAACACTAAAGGCTGTGTTTTCACCGCAAAAGCTTTAGCCTGCGCTAATGGTGTCCACGGCTGCGCACCTTTATAAATTAAGACAGGAGTGCTTCCAGCTGATAGTAAAAGTCTTCTTCTCATACTTGTGCTAATTAATCCATTAGGTTTTTGTAGTTGTTTTTGTTGTTCTTGTTCAGTTTCTGGTTGCGATTTAATTCATAAAAAAGTAAAGTTATACTGTGGATAGTTCGGCATTTTCAAATTAGAGGGCAAGGTATCGGAGTTTGTTTTAAACTATTACGGACCGAGTTTATTAAGCTTAAACTCAGAAACCCGGGAAGATCGAAAAATTGGATACTCGAGTTCTGGACTACTGGCAAAACCGGTCTTTGACCGGTCTTGACTACTGGCAAAACCGGTCCTTGACTTGGCCCGATATCGTTCTCTAGTGTAAAATCGGGCTCACTATATGATACAAGCTTGGCGTTGAAAAATTATAGACAGCCGGTGGTAGGAGATGCCTAAGTGATGTCAGCCCATAAGGCTCCCTGTGAGGTCGTCTTAATATGATTGGAAGTATGCTTATATTTGTTCGGTCCCTCCCTATGGCATTGCTAAAATATGAAAAGATATAATAAATCGACGAATTTATGTAATATAGATTTATTTTTATAGCGAGGTTCGACATCCCTATATATATCGAACTAAGAAAAATTTACTTGAAAACAGCTGTAGCAGCAATAATATCCTAGTAGTTGTGCCTATTAAATTCATTTCAGGCACAATCTAAAAATAAGTTAAATAAATTTTAGATTAAATTGATTTGTTTACAAACAAGGATTTATATTTATTTTTATTCATCTCGTTAATTCACAGCGTGAAATAATCCAATAAATTAAAAAATACAAAAAAATAGCAAAAATAAGCATTAGAATTAGTGCTTTACGGGGTTTTACAGAGATGGGATACGTACCTGTTATAGAGTTAATTATAGGGGTTTAGGCAAAATATTTTCAGAAGGCTAATAAAAATCTTTAAGCGCAATCATGTTAAGATTTTATACATAAAACAGTTAGACTAATAGTTAAACTCCTAGCCCTGATACATTGCTTAACAAAACAGAATACATTATGTTTTTTCGACTTTACTTATTGAAAAGTGCCCATTTCGTTTAAACTATTTTGTCATTTGACCGGTCTTGACTACTGGCAAAACCGGTCCTTGACTTGGCCCGATATCGTTCTCTAGTGTAAAATCGGGCTCACTATATGATACAAGCTTGGCGTTGAAAAATTATAGACAGCCGGTGGTAGGAGATGCCTAAGTGATGTCAGCCCATAAGGCTCCCTGTGAGGTCGTCTTAATATGATTGGAAGTATGCTTATATTTGTTCGGTCCCTCCCTATGGCATTGCTAAAATATGAAAAGATATAATAAATCGACGAATTTATGTAATATAGATTTATTTTTATAGCGAGGTTCGACATCCCTATATATATCGAACTAAGAAAAATTTACTTGAAAACAGCTGTAGCAGCAATAATATCCTAGTAGTTGTGCCTATTAAATTCATTTCAGGCACAATCTAAAAATAAGTTAAATAAATTTTAGATTAAATTGATTTGTTTACAAACAAGGATTTATATTTATTTTTATTCATCTCGTTAATTCACAGCGTGAAATAATCCAATAAATTAAAAAATACAAAAAAATAGCAAAAATAAGCATTAGAATTAGTGCTTTACGGGGTTTTACAGAGATGGGATACGTACCTGTTATAGAGTTAATTATAGGGGTTTAGGCAAAATATTTTCAGAAGGCTAATAAAAAACTTTAAGCGCAATCATGTTAAGATTTTATACATAAAACAGTTAGACTAATAGTTAAACTCCTAGCCCTGATACATTGCTTAACAAAACAGAATACATTATGTTTTTTCGACTTTACTTATTGAAAAGTGCCCATTTCGTTTAAACTATTTTGTCATTAGTTTCCGGAAATTATTTTTACCGGACTAAAACCGGACCGGATTAATCCGAAATCCAAATCCTGTTTCCGGGCTAGGAAAAATAATTTTGCCGGGCATTAGTTATAATGAATAGAATGCTGATAAGCATAATCACGCGAAAAAATCTTATTATTGTGTAGCCATTGAGAATAATAAATTTAGAAAAATAGTACATTAAAATAGGGGTATCGTTTAATATATAGTAATTCTAAACAGCGACAACCAAATTTAAAGTGAGTCAAAATAGAGTTGTTAGACCTGGGATGGGTCGCATTATCAGAATCACTAACTTTTTCAGAACCGAAATCCGAACCGCCCTTTTTGCAGGCCGACCCATAAGACTGAACTGTTAACAATTTGTGTCTTGAAATATTTAAATTTAGGTATACTTCCGTTATTATTTAAAAAAATAAAAAAAAACAATTTTTTGCTTAACTAAATTTAGTCTGTCAAAATAAATATTATGTAATGATAAAAAGGTACAGGCGGATGTTGTTGATTATTTATGCGTGTATACAAAACTTTATCGAGAAAAGAAAAATATTGAGGAAAGCGCGCAAATTTAGCTGATCGAAGACCCATTGAGATGCAAAATCTGCTCCTTTCTTTTAGGAGGAAGAATTAAATTAAAAACAGAACCTAAGGGCAACTAACAACAACAAACAATAAGCAGCCTAACAACTTTAATTTTTTTTCTTTTTTTTTTTTTTTTTCCCCCCCCCCCCCCCCCCCATCCCTTTTTACTTATTTTACACATCCCTACATTCAACCACACATCTGTTGTTGTGCTTTTATCTGTTGTTTCTCTCTCTCATTGAGAGGAGGAGGAAGAAGCAACGATTTAGGCAAGGGATGTCGCGGCTATTCTTCTCTCTTATTTTTTTTTTTAATTTTTTTTTGGAAAGGGCAAAAGCTGGTTATTAATATAGATAGATTTTCGTTCCAGAAAACGAGAGTTTATTAAAGAAAATTTTTTTTGTTATTTTTTTATTAGCATCAGTATCAAAAAGAAGCGCCTTTTTGAGAAATCTATGGGCGCTTTGCATTCAATCTTTTTTTGAGGGATAATTAAGATAAGGGAAAATAAATGGGTTTTTAATAGCAGATGAAAAAAAGAAAATAAGAATTATTAAAATAAACTTGAATATAATTGGAATTTTATTTAAAAAGTAATAAGGGAGATTTAAAGAAAATGTGTCAGTAAGCATTATAAATCAGAATTTAATAAATAAATGTGACTTTCTGTAACACAATTAACAATCAAATCAAGATACTCAAGATAATTATTGAACTTAGATTTATTAAAAATAAATTCAGAATCAATATCTTAATTAATTTTGTTTAAGTCCTCAGAATTTTCTAAATTATTTTAGAATCTAATTTTTTAATTAAGTTAAAAATCAGAATTTTCAAAAAATAATATGGAGAATACGAATTATATTAAAAATAAACCTAAATCAGAATTAATAGATAAACATAACTTAACTGAAATAAAATTTTGAAAATCAGAATATAATAAATTTGAACTATTGTTACAATTCAGAATTTAATGAGATTATTTTAAATCAGAATTTTTGAAAGTTTCTTAAATAAGCTAAATAGTATACTATATAGTAATAAAATAAAATAATCAGAATTCTAAAAAATGATCTTGAAATATTTATTATTAATCAGAAGTGCTTGACAGAAAAAATATGCTTGACAGAATTTATGACAGAAAATCAGAATTTTAATAAAATTTTTAAATCAGAATTATTTAAAAATATAATTATTATTATTCAGAACGCGTAATATAATAGCTTCTTCGCTAATAAAATTTCTGGCCGCTAATAAAGCAAAAAATGATTGATCGATCTGACCAATCCAACAGCGGAAGTGATGGTCTCGAAAAAGAAATGTTAATTTTATTATTAGCGAAAATATCAATTAAAAATAAATTTTTTCCTATTTTTTGTTGATTTACTAGAACACCAATACAACGAGAAATTTGCTATTTTTTATATAACAATTCTTGTTTTTTTTTGTTTTTATTTCTCTTACACTTTTTCAACTTGTTCATCACCCAATATACTAAAAATATTTTTCTTTTGTTTTCTCTTCAACAATAAAATTTATTCAGCGATGCGCCAGCAAGGTTAACGAAGCTAATCGGCGACACAACTGGTTGGTCATCAAGTTGGGAGAAAATTAAAAATAAATTGGTGAAAGTGAGGGATATTGAAGTGCCAAAATTATTTTTATATTTTTTAAAATTAAAAAACTTCATAGCGCCTTTAAATGATTTTACAGATAAAGCCATTTGAATACTTTAAAAATTGAAATCTAAAAGAATAATTTAAAAGAGGAGTTGTCTCACATTTTGGAGTTGAACCTTAGGGAGTTTTCCTCTAGGTTATTTCATCTCTACGAATTTGCTTTCTATGTTTTCTCCTTTAGACTGATATACATAGTCTTGGCGGTGGCACGACAATTGTACAGTATTCATAGTTTTTTAAAATGAAATTTAATTTTGCGCTAATCGTCAAGAAATATGACCCAAAGTATCGAAAACCATATAATCAATATTAAATTTTTTAAATTTTATTATACAACATTGGGAAGTTGCTCAATGACGGGGAAGTTTATTTTGAACAAATTTTTCAATTGATCAACCGAGAGATAGTGATCGATTGATCAATATCTCTAAGGGGAATCTTGATTGATCCCTAAGGTGATAGATATCTGTGTCGTTTATCGCTCTCGTTTAATCACTCTTCCGTTTGATCATCACTCGGTTTCCGATTTCGATATTTCTCAACATTTCCGATTTTTACTTTCCAGGTTGATCACTCACCTGATTGATCACTCGTGGTTGATCCCCTTCGAGGTTGATCACTCACACGATTGATCACCCACTTCGCTGATCAATTCAACGAATTGAAGTTTGTCCGTCATTGGAACAAACTCCCCATGTTGTATAATAAAATTAAAAAAAATTTGGTGTTGATCATATGTTTTCGATACTTTGGGTTAACATTAAATTTTTTTAAAAAGCTCTTGATACTGTACAATTGTCCACTGTATAATTGCTACTGTACAATTGTCTCACTGTACAATTGTCCCACTCACTCATTTTAACAAAATACAAAGATGTGGGATGACAAAGAGACAAAGGGACAAAACAATAATTTATTTATTTATTTATATAAAAAAACATTTAACATAGAAGACATGTTGGGAACATGTTGGGAACAAATAAAAAGTCAAAAAGCAACAAAAAATGTCAACAGAATTATTTAGAATAATAAGTTAAATTTCTAATTTGATATAAATATTCTAAATTGTAATAAAACTAAGTTAAGAGTTCTGTAATACCCATCGAATAATTTTTTGCTTAAACCTAATAGGGGTAGTTGGTTGTGAAAGCGTGTGGTCAATTTTATTCCATAATGTAGTGGTTCTATTAGTAGAGGAATTTGCAGTTTCATTGTTTTTGTGTTTATCTAATATCTTATAATTTACCCGAGTGGAAATTTAAATAGTAAGTTAATTTACCTCAGATTTATAATTTACCTCAGATTCCATACCTGATGTGATTTTTTTCCAGGATGATTGGTCCTGACCAATTTTAACCGAAAATGTTCTGATAGTAAGGAAACATGTAATCCACTATAATAATTTTCCATTTATCCCTATTTTACTAAGCTTATAAATTAGTAAATTATGTGGAACAGAATCGAAAGCCTTTTGAATGTCGATGTAAGTATATACAGTCGTTTTTATTCTTATAAATAGATTCATTAATTTTAGAAATATATAATGGTGTTGTGTTAGTAGTGTTATTGGAAAAAGATTTCTGAAATTATATTGAAAAGATTTCGGCTTTGTCCTTATCATTAGAGACAAAGTTATTATTACATCGAATTGATGGTGGATCACAAATCTTTTTTGTATAACTATTGATATATTTATAAATATCATTTTTACCTCTGTATAGAATTTTAATTTTTTTCTAATATAATAATTTTTAATCTGAATTTTAATATGTAAAGAAATACTCTCATACAAGGGTTTATATATGTGGCTTTTCTTTTTTGCAAGTTTATAAAGTCTTGCTTTTTCTTTAATAGAGCTCTTAAGACTAATGGGGTAACCCAATAATAATTGTAATTTTTCATCAATTATGTTAACTAAAACGTTAATTTCTGCTATATATGAAACTAAAATTTTCAAAAATTTTAGGTTCTGGTATTATTATTTATTATAAGCCCTTACATTTCCAATAAAAAATGAATTATGCCTAATTAAGGATGAACATGATTTATGAGTTAATTTCGTGATATCCCCTCTTGTTTTAGACGGTATAAATAAATATGGATTATTTACTGAAATAAGGCTATAGCCTTATATATGTCTATGGAATATTTTTAAATTTTTAATTTTTCTCCTTTTTTCTAAACTCATAACCTATTATTTATTAAGAAATTCTGAATATGATATAGTATTATTAAAATCCCTTGAAATAAAGGATGATTGATGTTGTCTGTAATATATCATATAAGGAAATTATTTTGGATCTTTTCCATTTTATTTATGTCTTTTTGAAAATGTGGGTTCCAAACAGGAGAGCCAAACTCAAGTATACTTCTAACATATGTATGTGTTAAACATGTTTATTAAGAATTTTTCATCTTATTAAGATTTTAGTTTATTTTTTTTGTCTATTTTTTAGAATAGATTATTTTGCGACAAATAATTTAATATTTAATTTATTTTATAATGACTTTTAAAAATAATACATACAATTATTTGCTTTTAAAAAAGCTTGTTAAAAAATATATTTATTCAAATGTAAAAAATTAATAGGTAATTTAAAGTAACAATATATTAAACACAAAAAGAAGTCATTAAATAAATCTTTTAATTTGTTATGAATGAATGATTAAATTTGAAGTATCTATGTTATTATTACAGTGTCTTAGACATAATATACTTAATAATTACAAAAATAAAAAAATAATTTTTACGCGACAATTATTTTGCTTCTTTTAAAAAATTCAAAATTTTAATTTCAAATTAGGTAAATTTGTAGAGCTAAATATTTAATATTTTATAATTTTCAAATTTTAATAAATTTTTTATTCTCAAACACTTTTAATAATTTTATTATTAAATACCGTATTTCCTCTAAAATAACCCCCTTCTAAAATAACCCCCCTCTCTAAAATAGCCTCCCTCTAGAGGTCGATCAAAAAATACCCCTTCCCCCTCTAAAATAACCCCCCTCTAAAATAACCCCCCCCCCCATAAAATATGTAATTATTTTTTGGCATTGTTATTTTTCAAAGCACAGCGCTGTTTAATCCCTATATTTCAATAAGATTAGAAATGATTATGGGAAATATTGCGGATTTAGAGGGATATAAGAGGATTTTGATGGATTAAGGGATAGTGGTGGATTAATATGGATTCGAGGATTTAGAGAATATTAGGTATTAGAAGGGAATTTGTGAATTAATAGAGATAAGAATTAAGAGTATTTTTTCTATTTTATTCAATCAAATGTCCGATATCCTCCCAAATCCCTGATATCTCAAATCCAGTGATTCCCACCTTAATCCCTTCAAATTTGAGTTTGAGGGGAAATCGATGAATTCAGGGAAAATCTATAACTCTCTTTTAAACTCACAATCAGTCAATTACCTATTCCCTTCCTTGCTCCCACACAAAATCCCTCTTACTTCCTAAATCTCTTTATATCAACTTAATCCTCCAACATTTCCCTTAATCCCTTAAAATCTACTAATAACCATCAACTTCATCTCTCGATGAAGGATAAGACTTTAATACTTCAAAATGCCAGGATAGTCATCTTAATCCAATCCCGTTTAATAGTATTAAACTTTAGGGGCTTAACTGAAGTATATACAAGCGGGATAGCAATCTAAAATAAATTCTTAGTTAGGTATCTCGAACCTTAAACGAAGTCTAAGATGAATCAAACGACTGAGGAGTACTTGATGGAAGTTTTTGGGCTAGGATTTTTGTTAAGAGACTTCTAGTTTGCGATGAATTCTATTAAATTAAAAAAATATTATTCAAAATTTGGTAAAAAAATTTTAGTTTTCAAAAATTTAGGCATCGAAAAAATACCCCCCCCCCTGTAAAATAACCCCCCTCTCGAGGTCGATCGAAAAAATAACCCCCGGGGGCTATTTTAGTGGAAATACGGTATTATATTTAAAATTAGAAATATAAAAATGTCCAATTCATCATTTAATTTAATTTTATCAAATGACACCACAACTAGTCCTAGTATTATTTCAACATCCCCAGCAGTTAATGTATTTTGGATAAACACTACTAAACCATTTCAATTAATTTATGTATTTATTGTTATGATACCATTAATTATAGCTCAGTTGATTATACTCATTTTACTCTCAAAACTTATTTTCTTAGTCAAATGGTTAATAATATTTATTGTTGTGGGTTTTCAAAACTAAAATGGAAAATATTTATTAAAATTTTCTTTGAAAAATATTTGAAAAAATTTGGGCCCTAATCAAGTTTTCTAATGAACTTTTATGAGTCCCATGGAATTTTTATGCGTCCAATAAATTTTTTATGAATAATAATAGGTTCGATTTTTTAAATTATTTTCTAACATTGAATATCACATAAAACTGCTTATCCGTAAAAGTTCGCTGTCTCATCTATGACCAGATTTCATAGGACATATACATAAAAGTTTATTGGTCTCACATACTTGAATAGAGCTTAACTTTGTTTTAAGTAAACCTTTTGCATTTAAATTGAATTCTTCAATGTGGACATATTTTTTGTTTCATTTGTTCTGCACTTTTACTTGTTTGGCCTATCCAATTTGTGAATTTATTCGATGGAAATCCCTTGACGAAACAATACGCACCTCTGATTTGCGCTCACCAGAAGAACAAAACGTGCTATTTTGGACAGGAATATGGCAATTAAATTATTTTGCATGTGCCCCAATTGCAACTTTTATTCTTATGTTGGATCGTTGTTTGATTCTTTGGTCTACCGCTAGAAATTTTAATAAATACTTTGAAACACTATTTAAATGGATGGGACTTTGTTGTTTGATACTTTGCTACTTAATAAGTTTAATAATTTATTTGAATGAACTTCCATTAAATAGAAGTAATTAAAATTTTAAAATTTTAAATGTGATTTAAGCTATAAAATATATTTAAGAATATTATTACTTAAATTATAGCATGAACTAATTTTATCTTAAAAGAAATTTTGATCCTTTACTATGGATAGATTGTATCCTATTTCTTAATAATTAAAAAAAATTTTTTTGAATTATATACAAATGAACTCTTCGATTTGAGTCGGATGTGACAAAATAACTTAATTTGGTTGAGTTCAAGCTAAATTATTAAATATTAAAGCTCTCCAAAAGGGATAAATAGACAACAATCTAATCACCCAGATTCCATTATATATAATAAAGTTTTGGATTTATTAAATTATTTTAGTCTCATTAGACTAAACTCGAAAAGCACTTTCGAATAAACTATCATTTGAATAAATCGGATAAAGTCTATATAAGTATCATAATTCAATAGAAACTTATAATTTAATTTTTAAAGCACTTACACAAAATTGTCGTTATGTAGATTGCTTAATGACTGTTTATCAAAATAGATTTCAACTTTTTATTAAAAATATGTTTGGATTTGCAAATCTTATTTGTTGCATTTTTTTCTTTTGGTCATTAAAACATTTTGAAAGTCAATCACAAAGTTCAGCTAGAATTTTGGTTGAAAAGTATTTTTTAATAAAGTTATTAATTATTTTTAGAAAAATCGTATGGTCAAATTTGCAATTTACATGGAAATTCTTTTTGAAGTTATACCTGGAGCTTTTTCAATATTTTTAAATCTTTTAAGTTTTTGTATCCATTAATAATATAATTTATTTAAAAATTATTTTATTTTTAAAGAATTTTCAGGTTACAGTCATACTTTCTGTTTCTATAGCTAATGAAATGGCAATTACTTTATGTACTATAGTAAGTTACCTATTTAATTAATTATATTTAATATTTTTGACTTTTCTATTAAATTAAATAAAATATTTATTTATATTATCTATTTGTTGTTAGAGTTTTCTTAGCGTTTAATAAATTAAGAAACTTAATATTAAGTAAAAACAATTTTACTTAAAATATCATGTTTTAGGATGCTTCAATTTGTAGTATTTATTACACATATATATTTGGTCAGAAATCTCCAACACATATAAAGCCACCTGTAATTATTAGAAGCAGATTGAGGATTTAAATCTTTGATCAACATTAAAATTCCGAAGAATATCAACGCTAAGTTTAATTAAAATACTAAAGTTAAACCTATGAATAATAAAATGAAGGAAATCGTTAAATAATATAAAAGATTATTCAAGTAAACTTTTAATTAACAAAATTAAAATAAAGTAAATGAAATTTAAAGTGTATTCTTTATTTAAATTTAGGGTTGAACGGGATCAGGTTCTCGACAAATTTGCAAAATTCAATCCCGATCCCTGTAGTGTATAGTAACATTTTAAAAATATTTTTAGCCAAAAACATTTTACGAAGAGACCCTAAAATGTTTGATAAAAAAATTTTAAATAAAAGATTTTTTAAAAGGAAATTAAAGAAAGAGTTATAAAAATAAATAAGGGGGGGACGGAATTGGATGAGCAAAAAAATAATCTACCGAAGCGAGAAGTAGATCAATTCCGGATACATATATCCGGGATGTTAGGGGTTCGCTGTATTGCAAAAATGCCACGATTAATATAACACTCTTCACGTTAAACAGCAATGTTTAACTGTCGATTTATCAATATATTTTTTTATTCAATAAAATTTTTTAAATAAATTTTCGCGCGTCTCTCCATTTAAAGAAATAGAGACTGTGCGTTTTTCTCTCCTCTTTCCCATTATTTTTTCTGTCGCAAGACGCGCGTGATTTTTATGTTAGACAGAATGGCTCCCCCATAAAATGTCAAATCCATATAATGGCGAACCCATTAAATGGCGAGCCGGCCAAAAACCCACAAAATGTCAAATCCCATATAATGGCGAATCCATAAAATGTCAAATAAGGCTACAAACCCACAAAATGTCAAAAAGGCGAAATTTTAAAAAATTGATAATAAACGTAAAAAACCTAAAAAGAGCAACGCTGTTCTCAAAATTGTATTGAGCAAAATTAAACTGGAAAAATAAAACAATTTTATTTGTAAAAACATTGATAAAACAGGATAAGTAATTAAATCAATACAATTACCGAATAATACTTTAAAAATCACCAAAAACAAAACAAAAAACCTGAAAAATTATAAATATTTTCATCAACTTCTTGTATTGAATGTACTTGGACCCCTCTTTGAAAAGCTTCTGATCCCAAATGCAATTCAATTTGACTAAGACACGCAAACGTTGACGCAAAATGTGCGAGAAATGTTGACAGAACGCCTGGCGAAGAATTGACCACCAAACCAAATCGTCGTCTCACATATCTCTGAGGTAGTACATATCTCTGAGGCACATATCTCTGAGGTTTTCACCGTACTTTTAACCGTACATTCGAAATCTCTCGAAGGTTTGGAAGGCAATATAAATTTTCTGATATCCGTTCATTTAACATGATATACCCGATATCCGTCCATATCCGATTATGTATATCCTTTGAGGTCAATAGGCCAGATTTTTTTCTTTTTTTTTAATGATTTTAGGATGTTGAAAGCCAGACTAACAATATTTCTAATAAGCATCAATATATTGATTGATTGAATGTTGATGCTTTGCGATTTTGATAAAATGTTACGATTAATCACTGACATTATAAATTTGTTATTGCAAAATTTTTTTCATAAAAATCAACGTATAAATAAATATATTGATAACGAAATCCCGCGCGACTGTTTCGCACATCTCTGACTTCCTCCTATATCTTTTCTGTTATAGGGGGCAGGGTGGGCGTTAATTTTACAGCACACGGATTCTCGACATCTTTAATTTTCGATGATTACATACATAAATGTAAAAATTTTCATTTTTTTCACTACATATTCATTTCAAAATTTTATAAGTAGCCATTTTCAATATTTTGAAGCAAATAATATTTTTAAATTATTTAAAAATTCTTTAAGGAATGAAACTGACAACTTGTTTAACTTTTCTATTTTTAATTTGTATTTTATTTGATTTAAATTATTGTTGGAAATCTAACAAAAACAAAGGTGGAAAAAGGGGTAAATGCCAAGAGCAACCCAAAAGTGCCACCAGTTTTTTTTGTAAAAAATATTGTGAACAAAGCATAATCGAGGGGGGATTTCAGGAAAAGAAACAAATTCGTATTGGTAATGAGGTAAAGGATTCTACCATAGGAATGTGGTAGATGATTATCAACCATTTAAAATTCTAAAAATGATAGCCAGAAACAATTAGTTTAAAAGCTTAATATATGATTTTTAGCGTCCTTTAAACCTAATAATTTTCCAACCTTCAATAGTAAGGTGATAGAATTTTGGGTCTTATCCGAACAGAAGATGGTACATAATCTGAATAATATCTGTCTATGATCTGAATCTGTTAAGGGTCTATAATCTGAATCAGTCTATTCTTAAAGCACCTTCCTTTATATGTAGGCAATATTCTACTTGTGTAGGACGTATAAGTGAAATTACACTTCAATAGGACAATTTTAAAAATAATTTCTAAAATTTTTTAAAGATCATTGAAAACAATTTGACCGAAGATGGTTTGAAACGCGTTAAACGTGCAAGACGTGGAGAATCAAAGGCAAAAAAGAATGCTATTATAGCAATGTGTTGCTTCTGTGGAGGTGTGTTTACTTTTTAAATTAAAATTTTAAGAAATTTTTCGACTTTAATATTTTTCTAGAATTAATAACTTGGCTCCTTAGTTTTTCTCAAAATTTAAATTTGTAGATAAAATTGATTTCCATATTTTAAGAAAGGTCTCAGTGGACTCCAGGGCTGGGCTAATTTAGCATTTTCGCGTTTCCCATTCTTTGGAATAGTATAATTTTTGCATAATTAAACAAATTGCCCATATTTTTAACATAAAATAGACTCAAACATTGAAAGAATATTCGAGTCGAGCTCTAATTTTTTATGGAATATTTTTTAAAAAATTTTGTAATAATTTTTTTCGAAATTATAAATAAATTATAAATTAAAGGAGATGAAGATGACTTTATTGATATTGAGGGATTAGCACAAGAATATCAAACTAAAGATGAAAAAGAAAAAATCAAAGCAATTCAAAAACTTGATGCTGATAAAGCAAAGCGAACACTTGAAATGCATGGTATCAAACCACAGCAAACTCAGACTCGTTCTCAAGAACAAGAGAATCTACAAAAAGCAATTGCACAGTCGCTTAAAGACCAAGGATATCCACAACATGAACATACCCCGATTATGTTCCGAGGCACATTTTAAATTTTATAAAATAGTATGTATATTTTTATTAAGATCCCCGAAGTGAAGATCCAGAACCGAGTACTCAAGTTCAACATACACGAACGGATAGAAAGGGAAAAGCAATAGCCGAAGACAAAATGAAAACACCGACAGAAAGCTCTACTGATAGTGACATAGGCACTAGTGAGAATTGGGGAGACATATACGGTAGTTACCAATAGTCATCTATGGGGAAAAGAAGATGTTCCTTTGAAATTTGTCAAGGACGTTTAACTAAAATTATTTTCCTGGCTCTCTAAATCCTCTTAGAATGCATTTGTATTTTCGCTATTTGATGTTTTCTTCGGTTATTTTTTAAAATTCTTTTTGATCAGCACAAGTCCTTTCCTTTCAAAACTTTCAATCCTTTCAAAAACTATTTTAAATACATATAAACTCTAAATACATCGATTTATTTTAATTTCAACTTTAAAAACGGTAGCTGATATTCGAAATTTTTTGTTATCTAGCTATTTTTAAATGTTTTTCCATGATTTCAAATTGTTCATTCAAGACATACATTCTAAATATAATTGTGTTTTCTCGAGTAGTTAGGCAGTATTTATTCGAGAGATGGTAATTATTCTGATATTTTCACTTTTTAATGGTTTTTCTTTTTAAATTTTTAAATATCTTTTTTTAAATTTTTAGATTATTCCCTCAAAACTATTTTAAATGTAAACTCTGGGAGCAGGCCAACCTACCGCGAGCTTAACTTACCGCAGAGCTATATTGTCGAATCCGAGCCGCCCTGGCAAGCTGAATCGAATCATACCAGGGCGTCCCAGATTCGACAATTCTGAACGAAGTTATAGCTGTGCGGTAAATTGTGCTCGCGGTAAGTTGGGGTTACCCGTAAACTCTCTATATGATTCCTTTTAATTCTAAATTTAAAATTTTATAACCGACATTTAACCTAAATTTTTCTGTCTATGTAGTTTCTTATATTCTGTCATTTAAATATAAATTGGATTTAAAAAATGGTTAACGTGTTTAATTTTCTATACTGTAGTAGTATGCGATATTCAAAAGTCTCCAGGGAGTGCGAACAAATTAATTATTTGGATAATTATTAGAAAAAAGTGCTAATTATTTAAAACATTTAAAATTTCATAATTAAATATTTTCCTTTAAAAAAATAAAAAGAATTATTAAATGTCATTCATTTAAATATAAATTCAATAAAAAAACATTTAAAAACCCACTCAAAGTTATTTAAAAAAATAATTCTTTTAAAAATAAATTTTATTACTAAATAAGAATGATTAACAACAAAAATTTTTATAGGAACATAAAATATTTGCAATAATTTTTAAATATTATTTTATCAACTTTAAAGATGAATAAGCTTATAAACTTTATTATTATTTGCATTAAAAAATAAAATGTCAAATATTTTTAATTGCCCAAAAATTTTTTATATAAACGCCCATGAGTTTATTCAACCCATTATTTTAAACAAAATTTTTTTTTATAAAATTTGAGACCTTAATAATTTAAAAAATGATTTTCACCCCCAATCTATTAATTTCTTTATTTATTATCTCCCTGTTTAATTTAATTGGAAATTTTGGAGTAATTGGAATTGAGGAAAGATATGTTAAGAGTGGTCACGATGAGACTTGGCTTGAGGATGAAGTCGCGTTCTTCCGGGAGGATGGAGAGAATAATAGCACCCCTCCCGCTGCTGTTTGTTTATTTTTTTAATCTTTAAAATTTATTATAGTTCGATAACGGGCCAGGGATATAGTTGACAAGGTCCCATGATAAAATCCGGTTGTATAATACAGCTAATGTATTTTCTCGATTAATTCCCCTGGGGAATTATTTTTTCAACCCTTCCTTGGCATGGGGAATTAATCGAGAGGGGGGGGGGGAATTATTCGAGTTTCGCATTTGAACGTGCATTAGGGTATTTGGGGGTGGGGAATTATTGTTTCAATCCAACTCTAGCATGGGGAATCGAGAAAATACGTTATTCTCCAATCGAGAAAATACGTTATTCTCCAGTTATTTTCGAAATATTAACGTTCGTTTTCTGTTGTACTTTCTTATCTGTCTTGCGAGTCATGCCAAGTATTATGGACGTCCTTGTAAGAGGTACTTAGTTAAGTTCTCTTATAATGAGTGTATCTCTCAGATTCTTGACGTATCTAAATATCATTTTTCTAATTCATATTAAAATTTTTTCAAAGAATTTTGCCGGAAGTTGCACTAAGCATGCAAAATGTTTTAGTAATGCTGATTGCGGGGTTAAAGGAAAGTGTGTTGGTGGGACAAAAATAGGCAAGTGTGACTGTTCCAAATGCCTTACCGGAACCCCATGTAAGATTTATTAATTTTATTAAAAATTTTCTTTTTTTAATCAAAGGCAAGCACGAAGACTCAAAAGCTTGTGGAGGTTTAAAAGACGGCTGTAGCAAATACAAACTTTGCCAATGCGAACAGGCCTATAAAAAACATGGTTATGAAAATGCTCTTAAAGTTAGAAAAGAATTTTGTGGTGTAAAGTCTTGCAATTGGAATAATGTAAGTGGAATATTTACTTTTTATTAAAACTCTGAGACTCAAAATAGGAGGGGGTGACATCCATAAAGTACCTCTTAGCGATGTCACTCTATCCCTATATATCTTATTATTGATGACTGGATACAATTTTTTCCATGCCGTAACTTCCACCCTCGTAATTAGATCCCTGTTTTAAATATCTTTCATTAATGTTAATTTCTTTAATATTTGAAGGATGAATGTTTTGGACTCCCTTGCAAGGCTGGAAGTTGCCGCTGCGGTAAAGTCTAATATTAAGTGAATGAAGAAAGTTTTGAAAAAGATAAAGTAAATAATTGATATTAAATTGTGACAAAAAATGAATAAATTAATGCCATTCTAACATAATTTTTTTCTTCTTCATTTTAATATAATTATATTTAAACTTTTTATTTCTGAAATTTATTCTTGGACTTTAAAATAAATCTATAACTTTGTCGAACATTAATTAGTAAAATCAGGCATGTACTAAGCTGTAAACAAAGTATTCATTGAAATGTTAAAATTTGTTTAAATTATACATTGTGTAAGAATAAAGATATTGTTGTGTATTGACATTTGAATTTTGGTTGAAAATATTTATTTTGTATTTTCCCTTTTCCCATCCTTATATTTAATCTCCTTTATTCATCTAAATATTATTTTCCCTCTTAGCTTATTTTTAAATACTTTCCATTTCCTTCTTTGTCTCCTCAACCCAAACCGCTCCTTATCATTAATAATTTAAACTTAAACTTTCAACCTTATATATTTGTTTTCCGCCCTTTTTCCCTCATATAAATACTCATCTAATTCCCCACCAAATTACCTTACTCTGAACTAAAACTATATATTTTTTAAAGTAAATTTATTTGTATTAAATAAACTTGTTTTTAAATAACTTTGAATAAGGGTTTAGAATATATAAATAGATTAAGAACCCAAATAAAATATTTGGAGAATTTAATAAAAGTAAAATAAATTAGATCCGGGGAACATATTACTGGTGCCACAAACCCGGGAAGGAAGAAAGCGACTAACTGGCCATTAGATTGCCTTCTTCCTGCCCCACACATAGTTGTGGAGAATTTTTAAATTTGTTTATAGAGTTTGAGCTTCTAAAAGCCAACTCAAATTTTCATTTGTTTTTGATCTGTGCTGTTTGCGGATCATTTTATTGAAAAATAAGGGAGTTCTGAGCTGTGTGCGGACCCCTCTAGTGTATTTTAAAAAATAATTTTTCGGGCGTCCTGAGCTGTGTGCGGGCGAGCCCTATTTAAAAAAGCTTTTAATCAGGCGTCCTGTGCTGTGTGCGGGCGATCCTTTGAAAAATAAATTTGGGTGTCCTGAGCTGTGTGCGGGCAAACCCTTGAGAAATAAAAATCCGGTGTCCTGAGCTGTGTGCGGGCAAACCGAAGTAAAATTTGAACCGTCTACGGACGAAGTATTGGAAATTTTTGAGTTGTTTTTTTATAAAAATTTTTATTTGTGGTTTTTACATTTTTAATTTTAATTGTTTAAATGGCTGGATCAGATTTTGATCCCAAATTTTTCAACCCTACCGAGCTTAACAATTTCCAAACGATTTTAACTCGTTTGAGAGCATTCGAAAAGACGGTTGCGCATTCGTTTCGCACCCTTGAAAAGAGAGTTGACCAAATTGAGGAAAACGTTAAAACCAATAAAAATAGTTTGTCAGGAACTAAAGGTTCCATCACAAAATTGAGAAATGCTTTAAAAAATATGGAAAATAATTTTAAGGGAAATTTAAATTTAGCCGTAACCCAAAACGAGTCCGAGGATGAAACTGAAATAAATGAGGAGGTTGATTTAGATCTTACTTTAGGGGCAGAAATTAAAATGGGGGACCCATTTCTTAATGGAGGGAGTTTCATTTCGGGATATGACGGGAATCCATCCATCTCTTTTTCTAAATGGATAGAAAAGTTTAAGGATATTTTAAGCTTAATAACCACTCCGCTGACGGAAGAACAGAAACTAGCTAGACTGAGATTTTGTTTAAATGGGCAAGCTAGAGCTGTGTATGATGGAATAAATCCTGCTCCATTAACTTTGGAAGCAGCGATTTTGGTCTTAAAAGGTCGATATGAAAATGGGAACACAAAAATTATTGCCCGACAAGCCTTATCTATTTGTAAACAGGCCCCCGGAGAACCCGTTTTTGACTTTTCGAATAGGTTAAATGAAGCCGTTCGAACTGCTCTTAGTGGAGAAAATGAAGAAACAATACAGAAAAGGCTCTTGGAGGAATTTCTGGACAGGCTATTGCCTGAATTGCAGTTCCAGGTTAAGTCACACAGGCCTACTGAATATGGTATGGCTTATGAGCAAGCTCAACATTTTGAGTTATTACTGAGCGCTAGAAAACCTGCCATAAATATTTCAATGTCTGAGATGGCAGGGAAGGTTGATGCATTTGTTTTATCTAAAAATAAACATGAGTTTGTTACCTGCTATAGTTGTAGAAAGCAAGGCCATATTGCTCGTTATTGCCCCGAAAACCCAAGAAATTATAGTGGAGAAAGTGAAAGACAATGGAGCTATAATTCCAGAACAAATTATGGTTATAGAGATTATGATAATAGACCAAGGCAAAATTATAATGGAGGATATAGAAATAATCAAGGATATTCCACGAATCGTCGTGAGGAAAATAAGTCATGGAATTATCATAATAGGCAGTCACCGAGAAAGACTAATTATAGAAATGATAATTACAGGAATTACAGTAATCATCAAAATTATCGAGGAAATTCAAATTCTAGAGAAAGTAGTAGGTCTTCTGAGCGTAGATCGTCACCGCGCGTTGGATTCCAGCGCAGATCAAGTCCGAGTATTAGAGTTGTGAGTCCACTACTATTCGCGTTTATTGCTATCGTATCAGTGTTTTGCAGTGCAAACGCTCAAAATCCGATGTTATGCCAAAGTAATATCCCAACTTCGCATTTGAAGCTTCCGGATGATCTGTCCTGTCCTTCTTGGCAACCATCCGAGTCTCCAATACCATTAAACCTCTACGTGGACAAAGCAAATACATTAGAGTACAAAGAACCGGCGACAGTATTTAAATGTGTTAAAAGTAAAATATATAGGAGATTAGGCATTTTTGGTTCAAAAATGAAAGAAAAATTAAGAGAAAATATAAATGTAGTACCAATATTTCATCGATGGCCTTCACTAAATTCTGCTGGAGAGAACTCAAAGAACGCAGAAAATGATAATAAAATTGCCGAAGTTAAGATAGCGGACTACGGGTCTGAGATAAACGGACTCAGAACTAAACCATCTTTTTAAGATGAGAATACTTTTACAAATATTTATTATTTTCTTCGCTTATTTATTATGTAAATATTTCTCCCCATGTCTCTAAATTTTAATTTTTAATTACTGCTTGTGTATATTTTTACTTGTAATTCAACTTTTTTTTAATTCAACTTTATTAAATTCATCTTCAATTTTTACGTCAAATATTCAAATGGCTCTTATGGAAATGGTTATTGCATGGAAATGGACAGCAGCAGTTTTGGCTAATAACAATACCAATTATGAAAATTTACCTCCAACGGATGGAGAGAATGGAATAAAAAGACTCCACTTTGAAAAAAAAAATTTTTTTTTTACTATGGATCCTTTAAAACTAATATAAAAGTATATTATCTCGTTGTGAGATTAAATAAAAGTAAAGTTATTCTAACTATAATACATACACTAAAAAAATTAACCCATCTTTTGGAGAATGAAATTCACTTAATACAACTAAAACTTATCCGCTGAAAGCGAGGCTTTTATTATTCTACTGTCTTTGCCCTAGAAAGGAGTTTGTTGCAACCAAATATTATATGAAGCCCAAACCGTTCTGGCTGTAGCGGATTTGGAGGTGGAGGATCAAGACTACCTATGCCGTTGCTGCTACTAATTTGAAGGAGGGAGGAGTGTTGTGTATTGACATTTGAATTTTGGTTGAAAATATTTATTTTGTATTTTCCCTTTTCCCATCCTTATATTTAATCTCCTTTATTCATCTAAATATTATTTTCCCTCTTAGCTTATTTTTAAATACTTTCCATTTCCTTCTTTGTCTCCTCAACCCAAACCGCTCCTTATCATTAATAATTTAAACTTAAACTTTCAACCTTATATATTTGTTTTCCGCCCTTTTTCCCTCATATAAATACTCATCTAATTCCCCACCAAATTACCTTACTCTGAACTAAAACTATATATTTTTTAAAGTAAATTTATTTGTATTAAATAAACTTGTTTTTAAATAACTTTGAATAAGGGTTTAGAATATATAAATAGATTAAGAACCCAAATAAAATATTTGGAGAATTTAATAAAAGTAAAATAAATTAGATCCGGGGAACATATTAGATATTTTATAAGATTTGGTTATCCACATGGAGAGGAGAACATTCTAAGAGATACCCCTCTATTTAAACTACACCCAATATAAGATAAGTTGCCCTGTAGTAATGGTAGTAATGATCTTATGTATTAATGTTTGATTGTATGTAATCTGCAGAAATCAATTTAATTACATATAAAATTTGTAAATTTAATTCAATGTAATGTCAATTCAGAAAGAATAAAAGTAAATTTAAATCAAAAAATTAATTAATTAAATTTTATCCTAAACAGACTCTGTGTTTTTATCCGTTTTCCATTCCAGCATGTTCCTAATTTTATTATTTTGTCTTTTTTCCTGTTCCATCTGAGTAGGCGGTTAAACAAAAAAAAAGATCAAAATTATTTAAATCAAACAGCTGTTATTGCCAATATATTTTTTGGTTTTAAATATGAGTGACTTCATTCCTGTCTAAAAATTCAATAAAATTCCATTCCAAATACCAAAAATATTTTATTTAATTAAAATTCTTTAAAATGAATTTCGGTACAGGGCCAAGTAAAAAATTCTGTCATGTTTGCCGTGATTGGATTGATGTTTTTGATGATAAAGTACAATGCGAAAAATTTACTAGTTTGTTTTTTGTTTTTCTTATATTATTCGCTTTTATCGCCAAGCGACAATTACAAACTAAGCGAATATAATGGGCGTTGTCAATCAGAGGTGGGTCGGAAATGAAGAAGCTCCCGGAAATAGGAACTGTCGGAAATCGGAATTCCGACACCTCCGTTGTCAATGATCTATATCGACTTAAGGTTTAACAAACTGAAAAATATGGAAGATAAACTTCATATATTATACATATATCTTCATCTATTATAACCTTTCAAGGATCTGCAGACATAAAAACAAATCCCGCTTGCATCTTAGATATTGTAAAGTCAGTCTAATATCCACACTATAGGGAATCGCGTGTAAGGGTCTCAGCTCTTAGGATTTGAACTTAAATTTTCTAATAAATTAATAACTTTTATCATCTCTCGACTTTAAAACTGATTAACTAATATTTTTGTATTTTAATTAAAATTCCTTTTAAATTATAATTTCGACACAATCACGTACCTATAATAGGCACACATTCAAACATTATTAGTAGAACAAACTTAACCAAAACTGAACCAAAAATTCCAAATAAAATTTCATTTTTTAGTGCACAAAAGTTGTTTCAAATGTGCCATCTGTGATATTCAATTAAAACCAGGAAGTTGCTCTAGAGATGATGGAATGATGTATAGACAATTTATGTGTGATAAACGTTCTCCTTTATGGTTTTGTTCCACTCATATGATGCTCGGTTCAGGAGAAAAGTGTCAAATGTTGAGAGAAAAATTGGCTAGAATGACTAACCAATAAAATTGCAAAAAAAAAGAAAAATATCAAGAAAATGTTCTTTTTATTAAATCATTTTTAATATACATATTATTAAAATTAATTTTGGAAGAACCTTTAACTGTGTTTGGGTTATCATAGTCTTTGTGGTGGCATGGGGTTCCGATTAAATTTGCCTTTATCTAAGATCGAGATATAAGTATAACAGAGATAAAAGAATAACTAATTCCAAATTTAAATTAAAGCTCTGACCTAGCAAATTCAACGTAAAAGACATCGATATAACAATCTCGAAGCTAGACCGATTATTAGATCACGGTCTCTATTAACTCTTCCGCCAAATTCTATTTTCAACTCTAGCCAGCTAATTGAGAATGACTAACCAATAAATTTATTAGCAGAAATTGATTCGAGGGAATCAATTTCTGCTAATAAATTTCCGTCATAGAATTATCTCATTCGTACACAGTCATTAGCTTTAAAATAAGTTGACATGTGCTCCTAATAATATACATTGTCACCATTTCTGTCTTTTTTCGTCACAAAGATTTTTTATTTTTGGGATTTTTTGGTCTATGTTCATCTAAAGGAACATCTGTTTGAATTTTGAGAAGGATATTAAAATAGAAAAAAAGTCCAAAAATTCTCAATTTAAAACACAATCTTTTAGTCATTTAAATTATTTCCCTCGAAAAATTTATGTAATTTAAAATCTGACAGATAAAAGCCCCAAAAAATGAATTTCGGAACAAGCCCAACACCCAAGTTTTGTCACGTTTGCCGAACCTGGATTGGTGTGTTCGAAGACAAAGTGCAATGTGAAAAGTATACTAGTGAGCTAAATAAACATTTTATTAAAATCAGAAAAATCAGAATCTATTTATTTAGTTCATTTAAAACTAAATTTACAGCTCTTTAAAACACTCGGTCAAATCAAGCGTTAAAAAAGCTGCCACTTTTGCATAGAATATAAAAATTTATTAAAAATCAAAATAAAACTTACTCCATAGAATAGGTAATATTTATCTAAACTACTTAAGTAAACAAAAAGATGTGATTGCCAATTAACTCCTGATCATATCCTTTATTAATTTCAATTTTTTTGTTAAAAAAGATTTCATTTTCAGTGCACAAAAGTTGCTTCACATGTGCAGTGTGTGATTGCCAATTAACTCCTGGATGCTGTTCCAGAGATGATGGTTTAACAAATCTACAATTTATGTGCAACATAAGGTCTCCAATTTGGTTTTGTTCTACACATATGATGCTCGGTTCGGGGTCACTTTAGTACGTGGGTGCAGGCTTTAATTTACAAATGTTATACCATTCGAAAGAGCTCGTCGAGCTGAGTCGAATGCCACCAAAATTAGATCTAGGAAAAATTTCTGGACCGAGATATAGGTCCCTGAAGTTTGAAAAACCATAGGGGGGAGTAAGCTCAATTTTGGGGTAAAAAATTCGAATATGCAAATTATACCTCGTTCGAAAGAGCTCGTCGAGCTGAGTCGAATGACACCAAAATCAACGAAATCCGACTTGATTGGACCGAGATATAAACCCCCTAAAAACCTAAGTTACAAAGGGGCGATTTTTGGAATAAAAAATTTTTTATACAAATAATACCTCATTCGAAAGAGCTCGACGAGCTGAGTCGAATGAGACCAAAATCACCGTGATTGAACAAGATTAGAAAAAGTTATGACACAAAAAAACAAAAAACCTAAACCTATGGAGCGTCAGCGAGGCGCTTGTGCAAAACCCCGCGCTTCGCGCGGGGTTTTGCGGCACGCGCCTCGCGGGGAGTCTACGGGCGATGGGTCTGGGCTCGTAACATAAACCTATTCTTATCTCCCTTGTTCTGGACGTATTTGGAGCCTCTGTAGCAGTAAAAATCTCCACAGATGCCATAGGTAAGGAGCTAAAAGAAAAGATCAGAACTTTGTCCAATCAAGTCGGATTTTGTTGATTTTGGTGTCATTCGACTCAGCTCGAGGAGCTCTTTCAAATGAGGTATCATTTGCATTTTCGAATTTTTCACCCCAAAAAAGTGCTTGGTCCCCCCTATGGTTTTTCAAACTTCAGGGACCTATATCTCGGTCCAGAAATTTTTCCTAGATCTAATTTTGGTGGCATTCGACTCAGCTCGACGAGCTCTTTCGAATGGTATAACATTTGTAAATTAAAGCCTGCACCCACGTACTAAAGTACAGCCCTCGGTTCAGGAGAGAAGTATCAAGCATTGAGGCAAAAATATGGGAAAGTGCAACAATAAAGTCATCAGAAGTATAAAAATATACTCAATACATGTCAAGTTTATTTTTATTTTAAATAAACTAAACGAATTTTCTATAAATCTGTGTAATCTTTATCCCAGTTAAATACTATTATTTATCTTCAAAACGCCCATGGTCGATATTGCAATATGGTCGGTATTGCATGAGACCCAACAACTGAGCTACAAGGGCGAAAAGTTGTCTCCTCTCTCGTTATGTATCATTTAAATAAGAACTGATCGTTACAATAATTTAAAAAAACAGTCTCGAACTAACTTCAGTCTTAATTCTTAGTTTGTTATCCGCAAATGTTAATAATCATATTTAACATGCAATTATAATCCAGCTATTTATACTTAATTCAAAGTAAAAGAGTTTTATATTTAAATAAATCAAACGATAATAATTAAAATTAGTCGAAGAAAAGACAAGATATTTAAATAATAATGTTATGAAAATGGAAAGTTTCATTTGTCAATGCCTTATAAAAGATAGGTCCAAGTATGTTAAATTAGTTTTCTTACTCTAAATAAATTAAATAAATGTTTGAAAAGAAAATGTTAGAGGAGTTGAAGTTAAAGGAGTAAATTTTCTTGAAGTGTCTTTAATGAGAGGGAAAAGAATTTACTAATTGTTTACTCGATTAATTACCCACCCTTCCTCGAACAATTGAATCAGTTAACGAGAAATTTGAACTCAGGAAAAAAATCGAGAAAAATTATAATTGTCAGCATGGTAAAAATAGTAAAGTCACTGTAAAGAAACCTAGAAACAAATAGAGTCAGAAAAAACTATCAAATATCGGGCATGTTAAATGCTAGTGTTCGACCACCGTCCCCGGGGACGTTGGTTCACATGGGACGGTCGGAGTCTCTGCTCCAGAGCTAATTTCTCCCTCACCGTGGCTAGAACCACCTTGTTGACCACTACCTTCTCCTCTAAAATAAATTTTGCCTTCTTTATCTATAAAAAATAAGCCATTATCATCAGAAGATGAGGATTTTCCTTCCACATATTCAACAACCGTTTTTTCTTTATCTTGTGGATTTTGAGGTATTGATGTTACACGAACCGGTGGATTTTCAGACGGGGGTTCTTTAAAATTTTGAAATAAAATTTTTTATAGAATTAAAAAGTGCCTCTAATTGTAACAGGTCGATTATGTCGTTCGCGATGACGTTCCTGATCTTCAAGGGACCGTGCAATTGCTTCTTCTAAATCAGCATCTCCTTTAATTTATATTTATTTTTAAAAAGTCAACAGAATTATTGGCGTTGGTCTAGTTTATGCGTCCAATCAAATTTTTATGCGTCCAATCAACAAAAAATTGGATTTTCAAAGTGTTGCAAAGTTGGAATATGGTTCCAAAGCATTTCTTCATGTTCGGGACCTACGCCCACTGGGTCTGGGACTATTCCTTGCACTATCCCTCGAAATTTCGGAAAATTATAATTGTTTTTGCGAAATTTTTAAAAATTGGCTATAACTTTCAGAAATTTCGAGGGATAGGGCAAGGAACGGTCCCAGACCCAGTGGGCGTAGGTCCCGAACAGACCCAGTTGGCGTAGGTCCCGAACATGAAGAAATGTTTTGGAACTATACCCCAAGTTTGCAGTACTAAGAAAAATCCAATTATTTTTTGATTGGACTCATAAAGTTTCATTGGACGCATAAAAGTTCATTGGACGCATAGACTAGAACTGCGCCGAATTATTTTAGAAAATTGTGAAAATCAAATAAATATAAATAAAAAGTAATACCGAAACATGAACACAATTTCTTAAGCCAACTCTTTTTCTTCTTTAACTTTGATTCTCCGGGACTTGAACGTTTATTTCGTTTAAAATTATTTTCAGTCAAATGAACTTTTTCTCCATTTTGTGAAATAATTCCTTGTCCACAAAAATTCTTGCATATCCGACTAGCAACATATTTGGAAGTCTCTTGATTTTTAACATTTTTTTCAAGTTTGTTTCCGTTAGACTTCCGACAATAATTTAAATCAAATAAAAGACAAATTAAAAATAGAAAAATAAAACGGGTTGACAGTTTCATCTCTTGAAAATAAAAATATATTAATGTCATTTAAATATTTAAATATTATATATTATGCACTTAGATAAGCAAAATAAAAATTCGGAACGCCAAATTTTGTTAAGACCGTTAAGCTCTTACACGGGACGAGTTTCCTTAGCAAACGCAAATAAAAATTGCAGAAAAATTTGAAATTAATAAAGTCTTTCATTGATAATTTTAATAAATTATTTTGATATTTTGCGAGAGAAAAATTTTTAAATTAAATTTTAATTTATTTAATATTTAATTTAAGAAATACTAATAAATGCTATGATATAATATAGCATAGGTATTTTGTGTTTTGATGCCTTATTAAAGAATTAAGTAAAGCCCTTTTTAGAATCGCCGCTTCATTCCACTTTTCCATATATTGGCATGAGGATGGGGAAAGGACGCGGGGAGGGGCTTTTACATTTAAAGATAACAACACCCATGCATTAATTTGCACTTTGCTCTAAAATTTTCTTTAATATATTTACCGCTTTTTTCTATAAAATAATTTTTAATTTCGAAATTTTGCATTAATTAAAATAAATAATTTTCCAAAAATTTATTTTAATGTTTAAAGTTTTCAAAAGCAGAAACTAATTTTTGAACAACTTCTTTCAAGAAAGATGGCAAATAAATTAAAAGATATAAAGCTTTCTTTAAAATAAAAATATAATCGTCAAATTAAGCTGTCGAGAGCGGATGCTCTCGACAGCTTAAAATTCCCCTATTATTGGTCGACAGCTATTTAGATGTTGTCTTTTATTTGTAACAAAACGACTGCTAGACATTTTAGTTTAATGTCAAAAATGGATATAACCTCTAACCAAATAAGTCCTCAAAGATAGGCCAATAAATTTTGGCCAATAAAACGTGTACAAATTTTGTGAAAAAATTTTTGAGTTTATTGGGCTCGCCCTAAAATGGCCAACACCCATAATGTCTCAACCCAAAAATGAAGAAGAAGAATCAAGAAGAATTCCATAAACTTTTACACAATTTAAAATTACTAATAAAGCAGCGCAGGCGGCTCGCAATATTAATACACTAGTAAATAAGATTGAGGTCAACACTGGTACTGCACAAAGATGGTTTAAAAGTTTTCGGGAAGGTCGTCGGACACATAAACGCAAACATGGTCAAGGGAGGCGGGTAACTAAATAGAAAACCAACTATTTCTTCTTCTGAATTGACAAGGGATATCTGCTCTACAAGTCATAATCATTAACTTGAAAAGAAGGATTAAGTAAAATGAAGTAAAGAAAATATATCGAACCGGCACGATTTTCATATAGAGCTGTGAAATTGAAATCTTTCACAATAATAATTCTTTAAATCTAACAAGCCACTAATCTTTATAATCCAATTTAGTTGAATAAAAGAAAGAATACAAAGCAGGAAAAATTTTTGGTTAACTGTTTGTTAGGCAAATAAGTTTTTGTGTGAAGATAAAAAATATAGAGAGGTACTGTTAAATATTTTGAGGGAAAAGATTTAAAGTGCCCGACAAAAGAATTTTAAAAAAATATAAAAAAAGAAACATCAAATATCATAACTATCATAGCTGTCAAATAGGATTTAAATATGTCTCCAACTAGAAATTCTACGATAATAATAATTCTTTAACATCCATACGGTTCCACAACCAGAATCTACCCCACTGTTTTTTGCTTTACTGCCAGCCTTCCCATAAGGCACTACTACCTTCCCCACTTTTATAACGTTCTACAAGTTCAGTTACCATTTTATCATCATCGGAAGATGAGGGTTCTTTTGATGCTTCAGCTATCCCCTTTCCTCTTCCAAGTGGTTGTGGATGTTGGCTTTGAGTACTGGTTGATGGAGTTTCGAGTTCTGTATCTTAATGAATTATGAATAGTAGATATTTTATTAAATACAAAAATGTACCTCTGATTGTTATTGGTTGATTTCTATTTTCAAGAGACAGTTGAATTGCTTTGAGTAAATCAGAATCGGCTGAACCTAATGTTTTTTCGTAAAGTCCAAGAGCTTTAAGCTGATTTTCTATTTCTTTTGCATCTAATTTGTCAAGCTTGTTAAGTGCTTTTTCTTTTTTCTTATGATCATGGCTTTGAAGTCCTTTTAATATCTCCGCAAACTTAGTTTTTCCATCTCCTTTAATTCATAATTTATTTTAAAATATAACCAGAATTATATTATTTTCATATAAATATATTTTAATTGCTTGATTCGACGAATTTTTGAGAGTCTTAAATACATGTTTAATTCAAAAAATGCCCGATAGACATAAAGCTTGAAATATGTACCTTAACACTAAATTTTAGAATTTTTTAAAAATTAAAAGTTGTCAAATAACAACGGTGACAAATTACCAGAATAAAAGTTGGGATTAATGCTAGCTAGCTTAACTGCTTACCTTTATCTTTTTCGCTTGAGCCACCTTAATTAACAAAATTTTAAATTATTCCAATAAATCTTAATTTAGAATTTTTAAATTTTAAATTTTTGTCTCTAAAGAAAAGAACTAAATCAACAGAACACAACAAAAATTTTAATTAAAAAACTAACAACATGAAAAACAGCTAAATATTTCTTTAAGTACATTATTTCGAGCTGTACGTTTACGACGCATCATAACATCTTCAATCAAATTGTTTTCCATATTCTTTAAAGAAAATGTAACCGGAAATTATTTTTAGATTAGTTTATTAGTTTTCTTTTACAATTAGGGGCAAAGCAGCATAAAGAGAGATTTTATGCATGACATAACTATAGCCCGGATTTATAGGCAAGTAAATACTGTTAAATAGGCGCCTAAAATAGGCACCAAAAGGCCAAAATAGGCACAAAAATAGGCAAGTAAAAAAGGTTATCAGACCTATAAAATTGAGATACAAACAAGAAAATAAGCATTTATTCGTCATTTTATGAATTATAAAGTATTTATTAAACGCTTTTAACATTTATTCGTCATTTTGAATCATTTTTTGCAAAAATGGAGTAAATTTTTTTTAAATGTCGATGATTGAAAAATGGAAATCTCGCCCAACCCACAAAACGTCCCACCCCAAAATGTCCCAACCCACAAATCGTCCCATCTCAAAATGTCCAACAGAGTAAAAATACTCAATTCGTCGAATTATAAATTAAAAATGGGAGTTGGCACTGATTTTTTTTAAATCTGGGACTGATTTTTTAGAGTTTGCACTGATTTTTAGGCATAATTTAGGAAAAAACGCTAAAAAAGGCAAAAATAGTACCAAAAATTACAAAATAGGCAAAAAGGCACAAAAAGTCCAAAATAGGCAAAATAAAAGTCATGCTAGACTCTTCTGACCAAGCTAAAAACACGTTTTTTGAACGTATTACATTATGCCAAGCTCGCAGAAAAAAAAGGCATTTGCCTATAAATCCGGGCTTTAGTCATAACCGTTGAAGAGTCACTTCATAGAATAATTTATTTCCCAATGTATACTTCCCAAAATGCTAAAGCGTCCGATTAGCAAACAATTAATTTTTTAAATTTACTTCGAAAAGTAGAAATCATTTACCTCATTTCCAACTCGAGTTTGTTTTTTTTCTTCAATTCCCCCTGCTGTAATTTTTCGTTTACAAAAATTTTTACAGATCAGACTAACACATTTGGTTGTCTTTTGGTTTTCAACATTTTTTCCACGTTTGTTTTTGTCAGATTTCAGACAATAATTTAAATCAAATAAAATACAAATTAAAAATAGAAAAATAAAACAAGTTGACAGTTTCATCTTTTAAAAGTAAAACTAGTGCTTTAAAATATTATATTGAAGCTTTTATTATATTGAAGCTTTAAAATATTATATCCAGTAAAGCGGCAGAACCCGAATCCAGAAAATAGCAAGGCGGTTTTGGCGGTTGGCCGACCAAGGGCCGACAAGACTGACTGATCGAACATATCTAAAGGTCCTTATCCTTAGGTCATCAAATGAATTTTTTCGCAATATGAAGTTAATGGATGGTGGAAACGGTTGTAATTGGAGAGGCATTTACCGAAAGATAAGATAAGAAATGTTAATTTGGAAGACACGACGTGATCCCAGCTCTTATTTGGGCATTAAATTTAATAAAAAACTTTGCTCGCTTCAATATAATTTTTTAAAGGAAATTTCAAAACTAAAATTTTTAAAACATTAAAGAATGACTTGTCGAGAGTGAATGTTAACGCTCATTTGCCTGGGCATTTAAACATATTGGCGTCGCCTTTTATTTAAAAAAAATTAGTCCCTCCTAACTAGGACACGTCTCACAAGCCTGCTTCACTTGCCTCTAAAAAATTTGAATAAAAAATATAAATAGATTAGACTGTTAGAGATTTCCTCTTAACGTCCATAAGACCTAGGGCCACGTGCCTCTAGAATTGGGCAAAGAGACTGCTCTTCTCTTTTCTTTGGGGAGGGGGTGTGGGCTCTTTACCAAAGGTAAGGAGCTAAAACAAACTGTCATAACCTTGTCAAATCAAGTCAAAATTCGGTGATTTTGGTGTCATACAACTCAGCTCGAGGAGCTCCTTCGAAAGAGCTATCATTCAAAAAATCGAATTTTTCATCCCAAAATTGAGCTTCCCCCCCCCCCCCCCCCGTGGTTTTTCGATTTTCGGGAGCCTGTACTAGGTCCACTGGCGTTTCCGCACCCTGGGAGTGGTACCATTCGACTCAGCTCACCGAGACGAATGGTATATATCGAAGGGCTTTCGAACATGCCACCGGCTCAAGTACAGCCCCAACTTGTTCTTCCAAAATCACCCGATATTTTTAGCGCCTAAATCAAGTATATCAGCTATATCTTTATGTATTACATTAGAAAAGTAAATAGTAAACAAAAAGAAAGTTACAAAAAAACAAATAATATAAATATAGCTCTGTAAATTATCTATGAAATTCATATCCGATGGTTAAGCATTTGTTGTCTTAAAGCAAAGATGGCCAAAAAAATTGAAAATAAAATGGAGAAATTGCACAGATTTTTTGTTGCAGAATTAGAGGTTTTTCCATGTTTATTAGCCTTATCGTCCATGTGTTCAATTGTAACAACGGCCTCTATATCAGCATTTTGACCAGTTTCTGGAGCGTGTGATCCATTGTTGGGATTTAGAGCTATTACTAGACCACCACTGTCATCGGTGAATCCTACCTATACAGTTTTTTGATTAACTACAGAAAGTGAAAAACTTAAAGTCCAAAAATACAGAATGTGAGAAAAAAGCCAAGAAAACCATAAAGTTATATTTACAAAAATAACCTTTGCTGGATCACTCGGAACACAGTTATAAGTGCCTGCAATCCGAAGAGTATACAATCCTTCCCTACAAACACAAATTGTCCCATTACATTTTGAATCGAGTAGACATTCCTGATCCTTCTCGCAGCTCTGACCTAGTATTAAATTATTATGTTAGAATATCCCTCCCTTTATTTTCTTTATTGGAAAGATTAGAAGACAGTATGTAGATCGAGGTCTGGTCAATTTATTACTTGAACCGAAATGTATCGCAGGGATTTTTTATGGAAATAAATCAATTTTAGGCAGGCAAATTTACTCTCAGAAAAGGCTTCCTTCCCTCCAAATATCTCAAAATTTTCGCCAATGGCGCGGAAAATTGAAGAAATCTGGCTTCCGCCCCATATGGAGGGGCTTAGAAACAATTCTGCTCCATATATGACCCACAGATCTCCCTTATCCTTTCAAATCCCCTGATATCTACAATGTTAATTCAAATCCAGGAATATCCTTTATCCTCCGATATCTTTTGATATATGCTGGGAGTGGTTTGCTCTGTATTTTAATGAACTACTGGTACGATCTGTGGTTAAGCAAAAAAATCTAAGAATCCCGCCGATATTGGTGTATTCAGGGGAGGTGGCTACAGGATTGCCGACCATACACAAAAATTTTTACCAGGAAAAGCAATCTGAGCATCTCCTCCACCCGTTCCATCTATCCTTCCAAATTCTCCCCCATTTTCACTTTCATATTGGTTTTGTAAATGTGGGAGTTCGTTTCTTTAAAAATAATTCAAAAACTTTAACACAGCAACATAAAATAGGCAAATGCTGCAACCAGCCCTTTAGAGTCTTAGCTAGAGTCTTAGACCGTTTTGAAGCGAAAGCAAAAAAGATAATTTATCTCGGTCCAAAGTCATCTCTATTATTAGTGAGTGGTACCATTCGACTCAGCTTGACGAGACGAATCGATTGATATAAAAATCGAAAGACTTTAGAACCGGCTACCTGCTAAAATAAACCTAAAAGCGTTTAATACGAAATTGATGATTATAAAGCGAAATATCGGAAAATTTTTGGGATTTTCTTTATTAAAAGTATCTTTAGGGTATTATCTATGAAATTGTAAGACAGAATTTTAAATCTATAGAGATTTATCGAGATAAAGCTTCTCGAAGTTGGCAGCTCAAAATTGACCATATCCTTATAAAAATAGCACGCGAAAAAATAGAGTGAAAAGAAAAAGAGAAAAATTCAGTCTGCACTGAAACGGGGCTTGGTTGCAGGTTATGTTGCTGTGTTTAAAGAATAAAATGAATTAACTCAGCAAAAGCCTCTCCTTCACCCTCAACTTCCCACCCAACAACTCGTTGCTCATTGGAATTTATATTATCAATCCATTGAATTAACGGAGAATAATATTCTAGCAGCGGACCTGCATCTTCAACAAAATGAAAAATTTTAAAAATAAGAAAATTCGCAAAAAATTTTTTTAAAAAGTTCAAAGTACCAATATGCCTATTTCCAGTCATTTTCTCAAAGGCATCAAGCCATGAAATTGAACCACCACTTTTTATTGTATCGTGAATATCCTGTTAATATTTTTGAATTTAAACGGGTTAGTTTTATCTAAGCTTTTAAGACGCTCGATGAATCCGAGAGTTTAAAAAGCTGTATATTGTAATAATTTTTTTTTGGGTGTGCCTTTTTTATTCTCGTAAAATTAATATTAAAAACTCAACGGTTTCAAAACGAATGTTGTTAATCTTTAGAAAACTTAGGAAAATATTTAGAAGAATTTATTTTATCACCTTCATTTCCTCTTTATCAGGCAAACATCCTTGACTTAATTTAGCTTTGCACAACTTTTTTAATATTTGGAATTGGGCAATATAAGCAATGGTATCACGTGCTGCAGGTGCATGTTGTTGAGTTATTAATGGAGTAGCTGTTGGATCACTTTCTACAGCTTTTGGATCAGCCATTGAAGGGGCAATAATCCCTTGATATTTCTGCCTTTAAAATTAATAATTATTTAATTTTCAGATTGAAGGAAGTTTTGCTCGGGTTGCATAAATAAAAATTTATTAAAGGTGGATTTGATTTCAATAACTGCATTTGAATTTTTAGGCAGCTTTTTGACATCTTTCCACAACAAAAAGCTTTAGAAGACTAAACAGTGTTCACAGCTTTTTGAACGCTCTATGAAATCGGCTGTTTAAATGAGCTTCCTTTACCAATATTTTACGAATATTATTTTAATGTAGGATTTACTGAAGTTTTGCAAATTTAAAAATCTTTTATTAATTCTAACTATTCCCTAAAAATTTACATTATTACCTCAACGACCACCACTCCAATGACCAATTTGAAGGTGACAGGCTTTCGTTAAATACAGCATATCTCCATTTATCTTTTTAATATTAATTTTCAAAAATAACAAAATTTCCACAATTACCAGCAACAACGGCAAAAGGTAATTTAACAAAATCCTCAAGAGCTTCTTTATATAATCTATTAATTTCTGCAGATTCACTCCTCTCAACCTTTTCATTAACTATTTTAATAGAACGTAAATAATCAAGGTTGCGGGCTATTACACTGAAGGCACCAGCTAATGCAGAGCTTAGACTGAAAATTAATAATTGTAAGAGATTGGATGTGATTGTTTTAAGAGATTAAGAGTGATTTAATTGCCTTGGATTAGGCGCATCTCTCAAAAGAATGGGTTGATGTCTTGATCCATATTGGTAGTATAACTTGGCCATTAAACGATGGGACTGTATAAATTCCTTAATGAAATCATATTTTAGTCATTCCAACAAATATTTTCATACTTGTTCACTAAGTTGACCGCAAACTTTAATTCTATAATCGTCTTGGCCATTCATCTTTAATTAGAATTATTTAAATTATTTCTAATATGAATTATGATTTTTGCACAAATTTATCAGAATTAACAGAATACAGTTCTCAGAATATACAAAGTTATTTAAATAATATACTGATGTTTAATTGAAATTATTTCAGAATTTTATAAATTCTAAATGAATTAATTCGATTTACAGCTTTGTAAACGTTTGTTACAATCGACAATTTAAAAAGCTGGTATACAGTAAAAAACTAATGAAATCAGAATTTAAAAAATTCTGATTTTAATTAAAATTATATCAGAATTGCTTAAATAATAGTCTGAGGCAAATTACTGGAATTATTAAATACTTGTTCTTACAGAACCAGAATTTTTATCAGAATTATTATTAAAATATAAAATAACAAAATCAGAAGGAATTAATTCACAGCTTTTTAAACTGTCGATAAAATCGACAGTTTAAAAAGCTGTATACCTAAAACTTTAAAACATGATAAAATCAAAAATTAAAAAATTCTGAGTTTAATTAAAATTATTATCTACCATATCATAAGCAGTAGCAGGATAACAAATCATTTCCTTAGCCCAGTTTCTTTTAAAAACAGAATTTGTCCAAAATGAACGAGGTAATTTTTCAAAGCCTAAGTATTTCATAAAGCGATATACCTTAAATAATTTTTTAATTTTGTTCAAAGATTCTGATATTTTCTTACTTTAGTATACATTAATCTAACAGTATAATTTTGTGCATGAAATGAATTTAATAATTCGTTGGATATTCTTTCTTCTTCAACAGCTAAAGCTTCGTCAGAAAAAGGTTTTGTTTGTTCATAATAAGCCGACCAGTTATCTCCATTTGAACTTTTTAATAAATGTATGGGTATTGGGCCGTTTTTGGAGACAAAACCGGCTTTCTGATTCTTTAGTTAAAAAATTTTTAGGAAATTTAAAATTTTTATACAAGAAAATTTTTTTCAGGAAAGTTTTCTTGTCCCCTCTTTTCATATTTTTGATAATGATTTTTTCTATTTATCACTCTAAATATTTTTTATGAAACACAAGGAGAATTTTAAATAAATTCTTTTCTGTCCCCCCTTTTGTATAAAATTTCACGCCAATTTCTACAATTTTTTCTAATCCCTTTATTATCACAAAATCGGGGAATTTTTTACTTTTCGCTCATCATTAGACATATATTGGCAAAAAATCGCTTTGGTTTAAAGTAGGAAATTTTTTATTGTGGTTTAATTGTCTAGATTCCATTCAGACTTTAAAAAATAAATTTTAAATCAGTCAAAACCAACTTCCTCTCCACCCTTTTTTGAGTGTAAAGCAGCCAATCTCGCACGGAAATAAGCATGTAATTGTTGATAAAATGGCTTTATTTGAATATAAACTTTATTTAATTGTCCTTCCAAGTCAAATTGTTTCTCGGAATAAAAACCATAATTTTCCGGGAGTTCGTAAACTGCACGCCACATTTCGCCCAAATTTTGGAAGGAATTCAGCCGTGCTCCTTTAAAATGGATGCTTATTAAAGTGGCTTTATTAATTGAGGGATGTTGCCGGAATTTTAATAAATCAAAATTGCTCAACTATGATTTTTAATTAGAGAGAGCACGGTCTGTCTGCCTCAGTATTTTTAACGAATCGACAATTAATTTATATAATGTAGGTATTTTATAATGTAGGTAGGCAATTTAGTATTACAAATTTACCTACCTTTATTACTCATCTGAACAAGCTGTGAATAACTCGTTTTAAGGCCATTTCCAACTGACAAACGCCATTTTTGCCAAAGATCGAGGCATTGCATAGCATCAGCTCCCGGGGCATTTAACATTGAGGGAATGTCAGAAAATCGTAAAAGACAGGCTGATTTGTCTCCGCCCATGGGCGCTTAACAAGATAATAAAATTGTTTAGAAATTTGAAAATTTTTAAGAATTTCAAAAAATTTTTCAAAAATTTTTTGAAAAATTTTCTAAAAAATTTTTTTTCACCCTTCCCAGGCTCTCCACACAATTGTGTATGTATAAATTGTTGATTTATTGAAAGCAATATTTTATTATATTCATTATAGTCATCAGTATCCAATGCATTCATTCCTTGTTGTGCCAACACGGAAAATTGAATTCTTTCCAAAGAACCATAAGGAAATATTGTTCTATTAAACTGTTGAGATTGTAAAGCTGTTGCACGTAAAAATGAACGTCCAACCTTATTTTAATTTTTGAAAATTTGGATTAAAATTTATTTAAAGTGTATCTGAATCTTCTTAATATTATAGGAAGATAATTCAAAAAATCGGAATAAAATTATAATAAAAATATTTTAAGGAAGCAGTATAGTGTCTAATAAAACAGAAAAACATCCAGAATTTAAACACGATTTAATTAACTAATATTATGCAAAGTTCTGTTATATATTTACATAATTCCATTATTCAGGAGATAATAAGAACATTATCAGAACATGATCAGAACTTTTCAGAATCGATTCAGAAAATAGTCATAATAGCATAAAAAATAATTAAAATACAAAAAGCCAAAGAAACAAAAAAAAATCAGACAAAATTTAAAAAATCAGAATATTGAAAATCGAAAAAGATTTAAATTTTTATCAAAATTTAATAATTTCTACCTCCTCTGCTTCATCTAAATTTTGCTTTAAAGAGATAGAAGCAGCCGTAAAATAATTCCACCCAGCCAAAGCTATTTGATGCAAGACTTTTTGTAATTCAACAGAATATCCTGCTAGCCATTGTTTGGCTAATTCTGGGTCATTTATTGAGTTAAATGGCTAAGAAAAAATTTTTTTAAGAATAATTTTAAAGAATTTAAGGCATAATAATAATTATAGAAGGTTTCAGTTTAATAACTGAAGCACCATCGAACAAAATTAACAATTTACCTTCAAGTTTTCTACTCTCCAATAATCACTCGAATTAATTAAAGCTTGTGCTTCCTTATTTAATTTTTCTATATTTGTTTGTTGTTTATCTCCATCGTTGGAGGTTGTGCCTTTGTTTAAAAAATTGTCAACGAGGGATTGGATTATCTAAATAAAATTATTTTTGATTGGTTTTTTTTTTTGGTTTTGTTAAGCTGCCATAAGTAAATGTGTCGGAAAAACTTTAAACGATAAGCTCATAAACTTCACAAATTAGCTCAATTCTTAATCTGAAATTTTTTGGCAAGATTCTAAAGGTGAAAGATCTGATTTCTTAACGAGTACGAAATAAAAAAAATTTTTTTCAAAAGAAATAATTTTTAATACGAATCTGAAAATATTTTGAAATCAGGATTAAGCGCCATGTTTTTAAGCGTATTTTAAAATTTTCAAAATTGGCGTTTTGCGCGCCACGCAAAAAATTTTGCAATTTTTGAAAATTTATTTTTGTACTTTTTTAAAATTTTATTAAAATTTTCAGAATTTTTAAAAATTAAAAAAAAAATTTATTTTCAATTTCTCTTTAAACTAAAATAAAATTTACATCATTATCAACATCATCAGGTTTAGCCGGCTCTTGATCTAATACCGCCCCATAATCCTCTTCACTAACTAATTCATCTATATTTATTTTAACTAATTTTGTTGTACCCTCATCTGCTTTAATAAATATAAATAAATTTGTTAGAATAAAGAAATTAAATAAATTGATGGAATTTAGGTAGAAAATAAATTTAGAAATTTTTATTAATCTTTTAAGCATCCCTTAAATTAATTTTTAATTGATTCACCAGAAAAAGGTGTTTGGCTTTCACTAATATTCTCCATCCATAGTGCCGAAGCCATGCTGAATCCATACCCAGAATAAAGAGGAATATTGGGAGGGAAGTGAGTAAACATATTAGAGTTCAGCGGGATCGGGATCCCGGTCGGGATCGGGCGGGATTATCCCGGGTTTTTCAAATCCCGATCCCGATTTTTCTGATCCCGGTCCCGAAATATATATCCCGATCCCGATCCCGGCCAATTTCAATCCCGTGCCGGGATCCGGGATCGGGATCACCATTCCTAAATCCCGATCCCGGGTTTTTGTCAAAATCCCGATCCCGCTGAACTCTAAAACATATCCTTGACTTGCAAAAATAAACTCGAGTGGATAAACATAAAACTTTAAAAATTTCTAAACTACAGTATTTCCTCTATTAGAAAACCTTCTCCATTAGCATTCCACTCTTATATAATAGCCCCTTTGGAAGGTGATTGAAAAATAGAATGCCCGGGCATTTTATTAGAGGAAATACGGTACTTGTATTAGAAATTAACTGAAGTAGTTAATATTATGTAGACAAGGGTTGTGAATATTTTCAAGAAAAAAAAAGAAAAAAAATTTCAGGTTTTAATTCAAGTTTTGGTTCATAAATTTATTTAAAATAAATAAAAAATAAAATGACTTTTTCAATAAAAAATAATTATTAAAATGCCCTAAATTCGCTAAAACTATATTATTTTGCCTTGAGAGTGAGTTTTAAAAATCGCTGTAAATCGAGCGGATGAAGGAAATGTTTGAAAGTGAATGGATTGGAAAATTCGGAAAAAAGGGGTTTATGTGAAAAATAAATTTATTTTTTAAATCAGGAAAATTTTAATATGTTTATAGGATTTTACAGAAAAATGTTTAATTATAAAGCAAATATTTTCCCGATCGAAAAGATTTAACAATATTTATCGCTAAATCAATCCAAAATTCTATAAATTTGTATAGATATTCTCAAATGTTTTAACTACCGAACTTAAAAATTTAAAAATTTTACAATTTTCTGTTACATATGCTCAGAATTAAAGTTGAAAGATGAGTAGCAGCTCAAAAAGCCCTTTAAATTTTTGAATTATTATCGAGCTGTTCCGAATTACAAAAATTTTAATTTAATCATAAGCAGAGATCGGATCGAGGCGAGTTCTCGCTAGAAAATCTGGGTTATAGATATGCGAATTTTTCTCGATCACGATTCTCGTACGACACTCATAGTCAAAATCCCTATTTGCTACTGCGCTATGTATGTAAATACATAGAGACGAAATTTAAATAAAGTAAAGCAGCTGGGCTATAGCTATTTCTCTCCTTTAGCTAGTGCAAAAGGTTATTCGGCGGCTTGGAGCGAACCAGCATCTTCAGTAGACCGGACTGATGTGTTAGCCATTACACCACGCCGCCTACTGCTCAGCCTTAGGAAATTAATAGCTATATGCTTTACAATAATAAAAAATAAAAAAAATATTTGTTTAATAATTTCAAAACGAATAAAAAAATTTAAAAAAATCAAAAATAAAATTTACATATAAAATAAATATATATATTTAATTGCGCAGCTTGAATTCAGTCAATAATTTTATTCACAAGTGGTTCAAAAAGCCTGTCTTTGAACGAATGCTTTTTTGTGTTATTATCGTGATGCTCTATTTGCCACTCACAAATACATATAAATCGAAATATCCATATTGCTCGCGGAGATTGAGAAAAGAATTAAAAATAAAATAACGGCGGAGACTGGCTTTTTGTGGGGGGGGGGGGTTTGTGGGGGAATTTTTGGTGAGCTATGTTTGGGTGTGCGAAAATTTTGGCGTTTTTGAAATTTTTAAGATTTTTGAAATTAAAAAATATTTTTTCAAATTGAGGTCATATAAAAATTCAAAAATATTTTTAAAATTTTTTTGATGGTTCAAGTCGAGATTTCGAGTGCATAATTTTTGCGCACACCAAAAAATTAAAGAACAATGAAATAAAAAGAATAAAGGAGAGGATTATATGAATAAGAATGGGGGAACGCGATAATTTATTTTATTAATATGTAGGAAAGATGTGTGATCATCGAAGGGATTTTACTTGAAAATATTTTAGCACAAACAAGATTTGATTTATTGAACACGTTTTACTTAATATAATTTATTTAATTATTCAAATATTTAAAAAATTGTTTGGAATTATTAAAAAAAATTAATTTTAGCGTTATTTCAAATAATGCTATAATTAATTTTTTTTAATAATTCAAAACAATTTTTGAAATCCGAGACGAATATACAAATAATTTATTTGTATATTCGTCTCGAATTTCAAAAATTTCATGTAGAATATTCAAAATTTCCTTCGAATCAGATTCTGTATTTATTATTGAAAAATGTTCATATTTAAATAGTTGAGGTATGAAAAGCTCAAATCCCTTGTTATTTTTTGAATATTTTATGTTTACCAGAATTTATTGTTACCTATTAAAACATTTTAGATTTTGCAACCTACAACCTTTATTTGGCACCTACATACCGGATTTACTCGATTAATTCCCCGAGGAATTATTTTTTCAACCCATCCCTGGCATGGGGAATTAATAGAGTAAATACGGTATTTAGGCACTTACATATTTTAAGGTTTTTACAACCTATACTTAATAATAAAAAACAGCAAAAATATAAAGATTTATTCTAATAAATCAAAACTAAGAATTAAAAAGAATAAACAGAAATAGCTAGCCGATAAAATTAAATATTCCAGAATAAAGCTTAATAAATACGTAGATGTAATTAATGGAATAATTAAAAAATAAATATTATTTTCTGGAAAGTAAAACACATTTGAATATTAGTAAATGAATTATTTCTTTAAAGAATTAATTGAAATATTCAGGAAAATTGTTTAAATTCATGGAAAAATGAAAAAAAAAAGAAGTTTTGAAGATTTTCTAGAGAATTTGCCTTTAAAATAATAAGCTTAAAATTAAAATTTGAAAAAAAAGAAGAAAATAAACTCAAAATAATCTCTATAATTAGAAGTAAACTTAGAATGAAAATAAATTAAAATAAAGGATTATTATTCGAGTAAAAAACAAAAATTTTAAAAATAAACTTGAGAGTAATGGAATAAGCTTTACTTTACCAACCCTTTTCCCTTCTAATCCTTACATTCAAACTTCATTTTCTGTTACTGTTTAAGGAAACGAATTGCGACGTATCTTCCCCTCCTTTAAAAATAATTTTAAATATTTTAAATTAATTTCAATTAAAATACCTTCTTTTTAACAATTTTGGGCTTTTTCATCAACATTTTAGTCAAATTTTTAAGCCATTTAACAAAGTTTGTCTTTTCTAAATCTCCTCCCCCATATTTAAGCAACAAATTGTTGTAGAAATAACCGAAAAGATTTTTAATTTGGGTTTTCTTTGGAAGATTTAAATATTTGGATTCGTCTTCAATTTTGTTCATTGACTGAAAAATGTAAAAATAATATCACGAATGAAGCATTGTGAGACTTTTTGGAGTCCTTAGGAAAGCTCTTGGAATAACTCGCATGATGAGCTAAATTATATCAGAAATTAAACCGATCTCATCTAATTTTATAATATAAGTGTGTTATTTCAGAGCCCAGACCGAGATTTGCCGAGGAAGACTAGAGTAAGAATAACAGACTCCTCGGAAAGCTCCCACCAACGTAGAAAACTACAATGTAAATGAAGGTGGATTGTGGCTGGAATAGACGAAGAAGATTGAGGACTAGGCGTATAATCTAACTAGACTAAGGATAATGCTAGGCTTAAACTATAATAATGTAAAGCATATAGCTATTAATTTCCTAAGGCTGAGCAGTAGGCGGCGTGGTGTAATGGCTAACACATCAGTCCGGTCTACTGAAGATGCTGGTTCGCTACCAGCCGCCGAATAACCTTTTGCACTAGCTAAAGGAGAGAAATAGCTATAGCCCAGCTGCTTTACTATAAGCCGAGTCTTTATTCATATAATAACAAAAATTCGGATATGCTTCGGGTTGGGGCATTAACCATGACGATATATTAAGTTAAACCTTGGAAATATGTTATTCCCCAAAATATCTGTAAGTATACAAAAGTTTCAAAATAACCTTTTCCAAAATATTCTGAACTTTATGATAATTTAATCCCAAATTTGCACCAATAAAGTAGAATGAAGATAAAATACTTCCAAATATTTTATCCTTCACTTCCTTCAAACTTTTAGCTTTCTTAGCAATTTTATTGAATAATTTAAGCGGTTTGGTTTGAATATAATTCACATCACAAACACTCTCCAAAGTTTGTTGCAACCCAAAAGCATTGACGATTAAATGTTGTTGATGATCGTTGACGAATGGGGCTATGCTCATTCTAACGGCTTGTTTTAACAACTCGCTGAAATTTAAATTTAGTTTGGTATAAAGTAAATTCTAGTATAAGAAAGATCCAATTTAAGCCCTTAATTGTAGAATCGTGCAAATTCGCTACCCACGACTAGTTCGCCAGTTTACTTTGGCAATGTGTTTTGGGCAAATATGAAAAGCAGCAGCTCCAAATTGCTACCGGGAGCGCTAAATTGGTCGGTAGAATTTTTTACGACTAGCCAAGATTCCGCGTCATTATTTTATCCTTACAAATACATACTTCCTCATTGTTCCTTACTGGAAATAACCCAAATAAAAGCTAATAAAATGAATGAAAATTATGTTTGCACAGCACTTAATGTTGAAAATATTTTGTATTATTATTAAAACAAAAATTTATTAGTTTGCGCATATAGCAAAATACATAGCTCCTAGTTCGGGACAAAAACATATATTATAATGACATTCCCTTCAAGGATTTGTGTAGTCCGCTTTCCGCAGACTCCGTATTTTTTAACCAGCTGATAACGAGTTCGATCCTTCGCTTTTTATTTTGTTTTGATTCCGCGTTCTAAGTTGAGGCAGGCCCCCTGTGATTTCCATTTTTAACCTAAACTTACATCTGATCATTTTCAAGCATTGACTTAAGCAAAATATTTTCCAATTTAATAACCAATTTATTCATCAAACAATCAGCTATTTTTAATTGTTGGCCAATTAATTGCTTTCGACCACTTTCCGTTTCAAAATTATTTAAAAGCAAATGAGCTTCAGTAACGGGATTTATAAGATTCATTTCGGCACTTTTTCTCAAAGTATTTGAAATTTGCCAAAAATTTAAAAACAAGAAGAAATAAATTTTGCCCTCAATATCTTCAATTATTTCCTTTCCATGTTTATTAATGTCTTGAATATAATGCAATTTAATTTCCAACTTTCGAGAGTCAAAGCGTTGCTTCACTTGATCATAATGATTTTTCAATTGGTCCTTGTCCTCTCCTCCAATCGTCTCTATGAGCGTTTTCGTATTTTCAATCAAGGTTTCTACCGTCTGATTGTTAGCCATCTTTAAAGAAAAATTATCAATTAAAAATTGTTTTGGATCCCAACACAAAGACAATTTAGGTATTTTCTCTAGTAATCCCCCAGTCTTTATTAATTCCCCAGTCTCTATTAATTCCCCACCCTGGGGATGGGTTGAAAAATAATCCCCCTTCTTTCTACCCCACTCTATTAATTCCCCAGTCTCTATTAATTCCCCACTCTAGAGATGGGTTGAAAAATAATCCCACCTGGGGGATTACTAGAGAAAATACGGTAGATGCGTTTCCAAGACTTCCAGCTAAGCTGTGTGTATTTTAATCTACCATTTATATATTTTTATAAATACCCTTCATCAACATGCCCTTCATCAATATGACCTCATCAATATGCCCTTCATCAACCCGACATGATCATTCGATCGAGTCGGTCTTATGGAAACAATAGGGACTCCCAGAAAAATCTTATCCTTAGCATATTATTTAAGATACTACCATGTGTTGGACCAAATGTTTCAATAAATCAAAAATCCCTTGTTGATGTACATTATGCTCCTTAAAGCATATTGTTTCAGCAGACCCTTCCTTCAACAAATGCAAAATTTCTATTAATTTTTCATTGTCAGCTACTTCTTTTTGGCTAGAAATTACTTCAGAAGGTTGAGGGCCAGATTCAGGGTCTTGATTAGACTCAGCAGCAATAGCTTCATTCTCTGCTTCATTATCTTTATCAAGTCCAGAATCACTTGCTTCAAGCGTCTCTTTCTCCAAATGTTTAGGCTTCAAGTCATTTCCTTCCAAAATCATTTTTAACGAATTCTTGTCCAAAAATGAGCTCAAAACTATATAAATTTGTTTAAGCGCATATTTCAACGGTTTCAGAATTTCCTCATTTTCTGCTCCATAATCAACCAATTCCTCCTCATTTTCATTTTCAATAGCTACATTTTTGGCGTCATTTAAAAAATCATCAGCCTTTGTGGTTTCGGTATGAGTAGGAGTTAGAACATTGTTTTCCTCGTCAGTTTGGTCAATTGTCTAAATATTTTATTAATTTTAAAAATTCTGAGTATTTTTGATTGTGGATATATCTTATCAGACGGTACAAATAAATTATTGCGGAAAATCATTGTCCCGAGTTATAGGATACCTAGTGTTACGTCTTGTATGCTTTCTGGAAGTTGTAGTCAATAGCTACATTTTTGGCGTCATTTAAAAAATCATCAGCCTTTGTGGTTTCGGTATGAGTAGGAGTTAGAACATTGTATTTTTGATTGTGGATATATCTTATCAGACGGTTGCCATCTACCAGGGTGACTTGGATACAGAGTTCAAGAATTGCGGCAAAATATTAGACAAGGTTCGTACCTCCTCGGGCAGATTTTCTCCCATTCCCAAAAGAGATACCATTTGATGAACCGAAAAATCATCGTTTATCATAATGTTATCTAAGGACTCTTGGTTTGTCCTGAGTTTTAAACTATTTTCGGTCTTAATCTCAGGAATTTTGTTTAGAACCTAGTTTATTATATAGCTTACATTTGAAGTGGTTGTAGACGAAAAGGAAGAGGAAGGAGTGAAAATGGAATAAGGGGAAGAAAGCTCTTCATCATTATTGCTTTGTTGTCCTTCAACCTTGTTTAAAATTTCCTTCTCATTCTTGCCATCTACCCCTTCACCAATGCCTTTTCCACTAGCTTTTTCATCAATCGGCATTGAATTCACACAAAAGTTTAATGAAAAATAAAGGCAAAAAGCCAATAAAACTTTTTGATTTTTCATTTTAAAGGAGAATTTTAGAGGAGAGAATTTTTCGAAGCTGCTTGAGATGCAATTAATGAATGAATTAAAGTAATTTGCCCGGCTTTTATGTGCCCATGATGCTCGTTGCTTTTTTTCTTTTCCGAATTAAATCTCCTTATCATTTAACTATTTTTCTCTATTTCCTTTGGCGATAAAACTTCATGCCGCGACGTTGATTTTGAAATAAATGAAAGAAAATTTTGCATAATATTTTTAAGATTTGCGGACAATTTTTAAATTTTCTCAGAATTAAATTTTCCTTAAAATTTAGAAAAAAAGTAAAGATTTCATCAGTTTATTCAAACTTTAATAATAAAAGAGGTTACAACCAATGATGCGGGGGTTCCGGTTCCGGTTCCGGAACCAGTTTGGAACCGGTTCCAGAACCTGAACCGGCAAAATTAAAAAAGCGATTCCGGAACCGGAACCGGCGACATTTTGGAATTTCCGCATCACTGGTTACAACTGTATCAAATAAATTGTTTAGTGTGAAAATTTATTTCCGGAATATAACATATTTCTTATTATCTTATACTTAATTTAGATCAAATTTCCGGAGGGGTATTTTATTCCGGAAAATTTCAAAATTTTTCATGCTTCACCTTGTTTGTTACTTGAAAGTTTAAGGATTCTTTAACGGATATTTGTTCATTATCAATTTCCTTATTTTAATAAAATCAACATTAAACTTTTCGAAAATTACTAGAATAATTACAGACTGTTCCATAAATCTCGCAGATCTAACCAAAGTTAAAATTTATTTTTCGGGGAAAATATTGCTATCAGCCTTTCGAGAAAAATACTAACGTTTTCGGTAACTCTAAAAATCCGTATAAACATTTCCGGGAGATAATTTATTCTTATTTTCTTAAAAATTATGCTTACACAAGAATTAGAAACTTGCGGACCTTCTCAATTTCCGGAAAAATCAAAGCAATTATTAAAGTGCAAGAGTTAGACATGCTATAATTGCGTAAATAAATATTTATAAATTTATCCCCACGTGTGGTTTTCGGCGTTTTATTAAAGGAAGTGCGATAGAGTGCAAATTCGGAAAATAAAAAAGGAAAATCTTAAAAGGGATTTCCGCTAAGGAAAGTGCTAATAATTAAATAAAATAATTTTTATTATTTTTTATAATTTTAAATTTAATTATTTATTAATCATTATTATTTATTTTAAAAAATATTAAATTATTATTATTTAAAAATTATTTAAAAATATTATTTATTTAAAAATATTAAATTATTTTTGTCATTTCTAATAATTAAAAAAATATAGAATAGTGAAAGTTAACTCAGAGGTTTGCCCGTGATTTGACCGAAACGACAAGCAAAAATCGCGTTTATCCAAAGTAGAAATGTACTACAATGTAGTGAAGCCTGTAACAGATGAATTGAGATAATTTACTAGCCGGGCTAATATTATCCAACACTTGATTTTATAAAACATTGACACAACTGCACACTATTTACGTTAACTGAAATTTTTTTGAATTATAGGTAATTTCTAACAAGATGAATCGAAATGGGCCAATAATTTTGAAACACTTTTTTACAAAAATACTTAAATCATTTCATCTCTTACCATTTTAGAATATTCTTCTACTTCCTGTTTTAATGACAAAACATTACTAAGAAAAAATCAGAAAAAGAATAAGTATAAAAAAAAAGATTTTCAACAGAGAGATCGTTGAAAATGGAGTGCGTCTATAATAACACAACTTAAACCTGAAACTAGCAATCTTAAGTGGATTTTATTATCAATCCTTAATGTTTGAGAACCCTCTGCAATAGACTTCCTTTAAAAAAATTCCTTAACCAATTAAGATTTTAGTTTCCGGAAATATTTAATTTTCCTATAATTAATTTCATTGACGCATGTGACTTGCTAAATTTTATTTATAGCTACAGCGGAAAAACGTAAAGAAAAAAAATTAAAAGGGCATTGGGACTAATAAAACCTATATGGGTAAAGTGCAAAAAGCTATGGATGTAGTTTGATGTTTTAATGTGGAAGCGGAAGCGGAAAGATGAAAAAGTCTTAATCTCGTGTGTGTGGGCAAAGGGCAAAAATTATTTTTAAATTATTTAAATATTAATTTCTGAGTAAAATTTAATATGGCTTATTTCCTCAAATAATTATTTTCTCGATTAATCGAAAACATATGTAGTTCCAGGGTTTATATATTTATTTAATTATTTTTTTTTTTGAAAAATTGGAAAATGTATGTAAAATTCTGGAAATACACAAGGAAAGGACAAAAAGAAGATAAAAATTAAAAAATTTATCAAAGCGCACAGATAAATTCTATTATTAATCAGAACCTGTTTGGGTATAGGCCATTTGTTTTGAATGAGAACGTGAGCGGGAGCACTGTGAGCGGGAAGAACTTTTGAACTGGAGCGAGATCGCGAATCTTTTTCTAAAAATATGTGAAAATTGTAGTTTAATAAATTATGAAGAATTTTAAAGTTACTCGCGTTTGATGAGCCAGGTTTCGGTGATTGCTCTGAATTTCATAAAAATAGTCTTAAAAAATAGAATTAAAACTATAATTCCTTTGTGGCATTATACGCTGTTTATTTTTGTCTATAATTTGAAGAAAATATAATTGAATAATTTATATTAATAAACCCTTATCGGTAGCATCAGCAATGATTTTCCTTTTTGGTCTGGAAAGTTTTGGCGGTGAGGTTAATGTATCATTTGTAATGGCTGTAGTAGTCTTGATTTAATAAGAGTGAAAAAATAAGAATAAATTCATTGAGTGCTTGGGAAACTTAACTACAGCAAGAAGCATACTCAACTAAAAAAATAAATTTTGATTGGACTCATAAAGTTCGAATGGACTCATAAAGTCAAGTAAAACCACCATTTTCCTTCTAGCCACATATCACCCGGAAGATCTCACTGAAACGTAACTCGGAGTCTAATTACTATTCGCATTTTTGCCTTTTTTGCCCATATATCGAATTACTTTTCATAAAAAGTATTCACCCATTTTTGTCATCTACCTATTTTAGAAATTTAGCAATGTATTTACGTACATATTTTAGGGTTTTAAAACTTAAGATCCGTTCCTAATAATAAAATAATAAAAAATCAAAAAAAATGTCTGAAAATAAAAATTTATAAGAATTTATGATGTGGATGACAACAACAAGGAAATAATAAAATTAAAAAAATTGGGAAGAAATTATACGTTTTAGAATGACATGTATGTTTTAGGATGAGAAAATAAAGACAACAACAAAAATTTTTAAGAATTTTTCATTTTTATTTGATCATTTATTCTTTGAGTTAATTTAAAAAATATTTTTCAAAGTTTTGTTTAAAGTTTTTATTTCAAAAATTTAAATAAACGTTTAAAAATGATGTAACCATTATTTTAATTATTTTGTTAAAAATTTTATTTTAGTTCCTCATATTGTATATTTAAATTTTATTATTTGATAGACACTTTCATTTGAAATAAAAATTCCGAAAATATTTTCTTAAAAATATTTCTATTATTTAAAATAATTTTTTGGATTTGTTGTTATCCATTTTATTTTATTAGAGGGAGTGTTATCTATTTCATACCGAACCTAAACAAAAATCAAAAGATTTTAAAAGATTTTATTCAAAAGATTTTTAGCCAAAATCAAAAGATAACCAAAAATCAAAAGATTTTCGGTTCAGTTGGTAGATATCTAGAGGGGTTTTTTTGGAAAATTTTCCGTTACAGTTATTTGGGGTATGGAAATATTCGTAGGAATTTTCTTGGTCTCAGAGATGTGGGAAAAGGGATAATAATATGAAGGGGGGTAATAATATTAATAACGGGATAAAGGTATATCTTAAACAGGAAATTTACCCATCAGTCAAGTCTTTAAACTTGACTAACGCAATCAAAAAAAATTTTTTTCAGAAATGAAATTAACATTTCGACCAAAATCGGGTCTAATAATTTTAATACAGTATATAATATTATCAACATTATTTTGTAATGTAAAGGCTATTTGCGAAGGTATTGATAAAGATTTAAAAGAATTTTGTGTAGGTTTGGACAAGATAAAGTTTAATAAATGGGTAAATAATAATAATTTTTAAAATTTTTTAAAATTAATTTGAAATTTTAGGACCCAGATTGTAAGTTTGTTTTAAGTTGAATAAAATAAAATTTTTTTGAAAAGTACGAGGAGCTAAAGGGGAACTAGCTTCCAATAGACCTGAATTACGATGTGCAAATCTGAGCTGTTTTTGTCCCGCGGTTAATGGTAATTAAATTATAAAAAATGAAAAAAAAATTAAAAATGTTTAATAAAAAGGCAAAAAAGATGGTTCTGTAAATGGTTGTATACTTCCCAACGGTAAACAACTTGGAAAATGTATTAGGCAGGAGTTTAGAATGTTGACAGATGAACAAAGAGAAGCTTATGTAAATTAATATTAAATTAAACACTAAGACCAAAATTGTTTAAAAATATAAGAATTATTTTAAAACATAATTGTTACGTCCACGGTTACGTCGACGAACACAACAGAAAGTTTATCACACATAGAAAATGTACAAGAAGATGAAGATTAGGTTAGGAAGACGGAATAAGACTGAGGGAGCGAACTAACTATTGGCTGGCTTTTATACTAAACTCTTTAAGGGCTGACGCCCATACACAACAATAACTTTCAAAATTTTTATTAAAATTAAAAAAATTATTTAAATTTAAGTTCAAAACTATAAAAGAAATGAAAGCAAATAAAGATTTTGATATGATTGCACTATTACATCTACAAGCCTGGGAAGAAGGTGGGGCACACCGCGGCCCACAATTTTTGGTATTTCATAGAGAAATGCTTAAAGTGTAGGAAAATAAATTTAAATTTATCAAAAAATTCAACTAATTTTAAGTTTTGAATTAGCAATGCGAGAGGCTTCATACAAGATTCTCCAATCAACAGATGTTTGTTTGCCTTATTGGGATTCGACAATGGATGGAAGTTTACCTACGCCAAAGGATTCGTATTTCTTCACCGCTGATGTAATTATTTTATTAAATAACACAATCAAATCAGAGTTAAATCACTAAAACAAATTAAATCATTTTAGTTCATTGGAAGTACAAATGCTACTGGACAAGTTATTGATGGGCCTTTTTCACCTTGGGAAACATTAATGGTTTCAAAGATTAAAAATATTTTGATATGTATTTCTGAAATTATTTTATTACTAGAATACAGAGTATATTAAAAGAGATGTAGGTAAGCATGGAAGCTGCTACAAAGAAGAATAGTAATTTTATAAATTAATATACTCCAAAATGGGTAAAAATAAGGTTGTTCCAAGACAAAGGGGGGGGGGGCGAAATAAATAAAAAAATAAGATTCCGATTCTGATTTCTCTACCAAAATAGTATCCGACTCCCGAGGCTCCAGATCCCGAGCCTCGGGAGTCGGATACTATTTCTGACTCCCGACTCCCGAGGTCATTCCCCGATCCGACTCCCGTTTACGGGTTTTTTCTTCACCCGAGCATCACTAGTATAAACCCATCCCCGCTATACAATAGTAAATCTTAACTCCTCTAACGATCTCTTCTGAAATAATTACAGCATTAAATGGCAAATGAATCAAACAAAGATTGAAAATATCATTGCTTATACGTCGATATCAGATCCAGGAAAATGTCCTACTAGAGTATATTCTGGAAATCCTGAAGTTTGTAAAATTTTAACTCAAAAATCTATGAACATAATTTATAGTTGGCTCATGGCGGTCCTCACACATTTATCGGTGGAAATATGGGATATATAACTGAATCAGCTAACGACCCTGTTTTTTACAACCATCACTGTTTCGTTGATTATGTGAGAAATAAATAAAAATTTTAATTTTGTAATTTTCCTAGCTTTTCGAACAGTGGCGTAAAGCAAATCAAAATTATTCTCAAAGGCCAGTTCAATACCCAGTTGATAATCCTGTATATTTTTAAATTTACAATTATGTTTATGAAATAAGAATTTATATTTTTAGGCTTGTGAAACAGATGTTCACTACAGAAATGAAAAAATGACACAATTTCCTGTAATTTGTTTTATTTGAAAAATAGATCGGGAATAAGATGAGTATTGGCATAAGATGTGGCATAAGATGAGTAATTAGAAGAGAATTTTCTGATTTTTTCTATAAAATTCCCCTGTAAAATTGTATGTTATCGGGTTATGTTATCGGGTGTCTACTCTGAAGCCCCCGAAAATTTTACTTGTCGGGAACGGGGTTTCACATTTTCGGGACGGGGACAAATGTGAAAAAATCATTCGAAAACGGTGTTCAGGTTTGGGTTATAGCTCTACTCAAAAATTACCCTATTATTATATGCTAGAATAAATTTTACTAGCGTTTCACAACCAAATTATACCGGGAAATAATATAAAAATTCATCTAAATCCGTTCCTGCAAATTACACATAATGAGAACTATTGAGCATATGATAACCCTCTTAATGTAAGGGTACACCCAACTTACCGCAGAGCTATAACATTGTTCAGAATTGTTTAATACGGGATTACCTGGTATGGTTCGATTCAGCTCGTCGACCATACCAAGGCGTCCCGGATTAGACAATTCTGAACGAAGTTATAGCTCATAGGTAAGTTGGGCTTGCGGTAAGTTGGCCTGCTCCCTAATGTAATATTTGGCAACATTTAAAATGCTTAAGATGCGATTAAATTAAAATACATTTGAGAATCTACCTACTATATTCCCTTCAGGCTAACTGATTTGTTACTTACGGACTATTCCCTAGGAAAGTAGAAAATATAATAAATCAAGAGATTAATTGACCATTTTTTATAATAAAGTATAATATATTATAAATATCCTTTCTAGTATATAAAAAATATCGATGGATGTAGAAACGAATATACAGACAATATGTATGAATATGCTCCGAGACCGACTTGTAGTTTACAAAAGCCAGATTGTGGCTCAAAGTAGGAATAAAATGAAAGAAAATAAATTTTAAATTAAAGATATTTGTTTTGTGACCTCTCCCATGTAACTCCCCGTTGCATAGCAAAAGCGCGTTTAGGGGGAAATTGTAGAGGATTCTTCAAAGGTGTGTAAAATTATTATTAAATTCAAAAAAATTTTACTTTAATTTAGGCGAAAAAGTTTGTTATAACGGTGAATGTGTGAACAATGTCTGTCGTGGTTACCCGGTAAATACATATTAAATATAATTTGTTGATTCGAACTCGAAGCAGAACTCGAAAATCGAAATAAATCCAAAAATATTGAAATCTAAAATTATTTTTAAAGTATATTTTCAAATATATTTATAATTTTCAATTTTTTTGAAATTTTCAATAATTTTCAAAGTCTTCGACAATGAAAATCGTAAGAAAAATAACCTCAAGTGTCGAATTCGAAAATCGGAAAAATTAGAAAAATTGAAAAAAATTACCGGCTACTTGTTGGGCTTGTAAACTGACCATTTTATATAGGACTCGGAGTTTGGAATAGTGTGACAGATTTTGTGAAATTCTCGGAAATCTGGATCCAGAACTGAATCATACCCATAATTCTGAATATTCGGTTGAGTAAAGAAACTTTATTAATGTAGTGAGGATTGTTCGTTGATAACACTATCCTCCTTATTATAGTATCCAAATTTCATGATTTTTTGGTGCCAAGATATATCCTTAGATCTCCCTTCAACTACCCTAAAATACACGAAATCCGTACAGATCCCTTTATAACCCTCTACTTTTGATTACTAATTTTTAATATTTCTTCCTTATTTTTGCCTCAGCCTACATCGACAACAACACCAACGACAACACAGCTTCCATCGACATCAGCTCCTTACGAGGAAGATGAAGACGATGGTAATTTTTTAACTTTTATAATAGATTTTTGCCCAATATTTTTAGACTGATTGCGAAAATTGTAATTAAACTGCAAGAATTGTTAATTAAATTAACATCTATTCACGAATAATATTTTGAAAGATTATTGAAATTTATAAACATAAATTCTGTGAAATAATACAATACATTAGGGTTTTTCGCCAAATTATCTGTTAACCGAACCGAAACATTCTGTTGACCGAAATCGAACCGAAATTATTAGGTTAACCGAACCGAACCGAAAATTTGTCGGCGATTAAGAGATATACGTGGATTAGGTAGTGGAGTACCTATATATTATATAGGTAGTGGAGTATGAGGGATTGAATTTAAATCTCAAAGTGAAGCCTGCAATTGCTTATAACTACTAGAATTCAAACTACAGATTAATATTAAAAAAGATTTAAGAAAATCTAACAAATTTATCTTTAAATAAAATGTTTGTTGAAATAAATCACAGAATAAACAAAAATTCCTAATGTATTTATTGTTTCGTCCATATTTGTGAATTCTTGCTTAAATGAATGTTTTGTATGTTTGGTTATCCCCATACAGATTATAATTTTTTAACATGGAACATACTGTTATAATATGGACAAAAATACATATAACATTTATTTGATTTTAGATTACGTATTTTCTAAAATGTACAGATTTTGCCTATATTTTAGAGAATTTCTCTTAATCATGATATCTATTTAGATAATAATCTGCTAGGGATTAACCTACGGGATATAATTCCCGTTGAACTTGAACAAAATTTTTAAAATAATTATCGAATTCCATTGAAATGTTTTAATTGTCGTATGTTTTCAGAATTAATGAACTATCTAATTATACTCTGCTATAAATTTTTGAATCTTTGATTACCGTATATGCTCGAATAATTACCCACTCTCAAATAATTACCCTCTTTAATAATTACCCCCTCCCTTTCCTTCTCTAATTTTAAAAATATTGTAAAGTTCATAGTCAATTTTAATTATTGAAACAGTTTATTAATTAATATCAAAAAATAAATGGATTTCCTTCTTGATTTATTGAGATATATCCCAAATTTAGCACATCCTCTCGATTAATTACCCCTTCCAGCGAGAGGTCGAACAATAATTACCTAGGGTAATTATTCGAGCTTTTACGGTATTACAAACTCAATCTAATTATTTCGATGGAATTCGATAATATTGAAAAAAAATTTTTGATTTTGAAATCGAAATGCATGCAAACTTTTCACATCATGGTAACTTCCGCGCTCTCCTCTAGGCTCTTAATCAAAATTGTCATTACCCCCTTGAGGTTGCGAAGACGGATCTGATTCCAAAATACTAGAACCTGAATATATAAAATTGATATAGATAAATTAGTGAATGCATTTATTATGCCTGAGCTACTACCACGAGTGTTCCTTCCTCTCCCCCAATCTATATAAAAATTGTCTAATAGTTAAATAGAATTTTTTGAATTTACCAGGAATCCCAGACGATGCTCCTTGTTCCTGAGGATATTGCCAGGTAGTAGAAGATGCTTGTCCTAGAATTTTTATTTGAATAAATACATGGTTAATAATAATTATTATTATATAATATCAATTAGAGATGTGCGAGACCGAAATTTTTCCAAGACTCAAGACCCAAGACAAAAATTTTTCCAAGACCAAGACTCAAGACCAAGACCAAAACTCCAAGACTCAAGACCAAAAATAATACAAAACTCGAGACAATCTTTAGGACCCATTGGTTAAATTTTTGGTTTATTTTTTGTTATTTTGACACGATCACAGTCAACTTCAGCACAATCACCTATAATTTCGAAAAATCTATGCGAAAGTCAAAGAATTTTAAGGAATTTATCCGGGTGGAAAATCAATGAGATATATTATTTCAGAGGATTTGGGTGGATTAAGTGGATATTAGTGATATCAAGGGGTAAAGCCAAAATTTTAGCGACACCCAACGTTAGCCCTCCTCGAAATCTACCCCCTGGCTACGCCCTTGGATTAAGGAGGATATTGAGGTTTAAGTTATTTTGAATTGCTTTGTTTTTGCTAGCGGGGTGGGGCGGCCGAAGGCCGACCTACTCCGCTAGTATAATGTAAAGGGTCAACATTCTCCGGAACTGAATTAATAATTAAATTAATATGTATATGTAATTCTAAAGGTGTATTAGAAACTTAAATATATAATGAATATACCTATTTAAATAATCAACAATATTAGGATGTCCTTTGTTGAAACACACAAAATTAAAAGGAATAGGTGAGATTTCGAGGATTAAAGTGATATAGGTGATTTAAAAGGATTAAGAGTGTTATCGTGAAATTTAGGGTTAAGTGTGACATAGGGAATTGTGATAACTAAAAATGGTATAAAAGATTTGAAGTGTTTTCAAAAACAGGATACCCCCCCCCCTCCCCATACCTTGAGTGGGAGGGCGCACTCCAGCTGCAGGACGCGTAGCAATCGGTATGAAACCTAAATTATTTATAGACTAATAATTTCAATTAATATTTAGTTATTTAGTCTAAATAATTTTAAACCAACTTTGTGGGCGATGCTGGACATTAAATCGAGGAATCGGAAATCGAGGAATTGGAGCGGAACTAGAAGAAGCACCCAAATTCTGTTGAAAATTTGGTCGAGGATTTGGTGATTGGTATTGAGAAGAAACATGAGGAAAATTCAAGTTTCGTCGTTGGAAGGCTTAAATGCTTTTATAATAAATTCAATTAATAATGATAAATTATTCGGGTTATTGGCGTTTAACGGTGTGATTTGTTTCAGTTATTAGGCGTATGTTAAAATATTTAGCACATCCGTTAAATCATTATAGTATGTTAAAAATACCTGGAAGAACCTGCTGGGAAGTTTGATCATCAAAATAAAATTTATCATCGATTGGAATCGTCATTCCTGGATTAAAATCGTTAAGAATCGTTCGCTTCTTCTGATCTTGAAAATAATAACAGATTTATTTAACAATAATAGATAATTTCATATGATATATTTTCGCGACAGGAGTGGCTAATTGGTAAAATTTTCTTTGGAGAACATCTCTTTATCACTTCATCAGTTTACTTCAAGGTAATATTGCAAATCGGCAGAGACAGCGCATAAAATAGTAAAGGATTTACCGTACTGGTTGCTAAAGCTTAAGCTCAGCATGACATATTCATAGAGAAATTTTCAGATTAAATGAGTGAGTGAGAAGTGTGACCCGGATCGAATAAAAGGTAAATAATGAAGGATATAAGACCTATCAACGCTAGCCAATCTTTGCTAACAGTCCTCGAGTTTAAATTTACCTGGACGAAACTTGGTTCCAGTTTGGCCATCAAAATAAATTTTATCATCAATTGGAATAATTATTCCTGGATTAAAGTCGTTAAGAATCGTTCGTTTCTTCTGATCTTGAAAATAATAACAGATTTATTTAACAAAAAGATAATTTTAATTAAGGATTTTCTCGAATGGAGGAGGGAGGCTAAGCAGAAAATTTTCTGAGAATAGCGCTACATGGACGGAAAAGATAGGTACATTCTAACCTTACTTCATATAGCTTTGATTTTATCAAAAAAATAAATTCACCTATTTTCTGTCCTCTACGATTTTGAACTCCCTTCATTTCTTTTTGACTTTTTCCGTTATTCATACATTTTACAAATCCGAATAAAATGCAAATTAAAAATAAAAAAATTGCAAACTTGGACATTTCACAATTTTTTTTAAATAAAGCAAATATTTAAAAAAATTTGCAAAGAATTTTGTAAAGTTTTAAAAATAAAAATTGCTTATGTTAATTAATATATTGCGAAAGCCTTTTAAAAGCATAGTCGCGTGCGTTTTCCAATTATAGAATTGAGTAATTCATATATTAGGGAAAACAAAAATAATCTTGGCTTAACTTTATGATAAGTAGAGCTGTGATTTATATGCAAATGCATATTTTTTTTGCAAACATGTCTTGACGTATAATGCACAAAAAACACTGTTTCCGCATGTTTTTAAAACTCTAGAGGGGGTTTCTATTTGCATATAATGCATATTTTTGCATATTTCAGACTTTGGTGCATACATGCATATTTTACTGCATATTTTGAGGTTTTTGGGGAAAATATCGCGAAAATTGCCTAAAATCCTGCCAAAAAGTGAAAATTTTGTAAAAATTTTGGAAAAAATTTGTAAAAATTAAGAAATTTGTAAAAAATTTTTTTTGTTTTTTGGACGCGACCCAAAAATGTCCCACCCCAAAATGTCACACCGCCAAAACGCCACATCTCAAAATGTCCAACAGAGTAAAAATACTCAATTTGTTGAACAATACAAATAAACTTGGAGTAATCTTGATAAAAATAGGTGTTTGAATGTTTCTGACTAAGAAAATGTAAAATTTCTAGGTATAAATTTTATTTTTCATGCATATTTGCGTGGATATTTTGGGTTTCTTGCATATTTTCGTGCATATTTCGGCAATTTTTTATGCATATTATAGTGCATATTTTGCATTTTTTAATGCATAAAATTCACAGCTCTAATGATAAGCGTCCCATGAGCTCTTAAGCGTCCCATGAGCTTTTAAGCGTCTCCTCAGTAAGCTTCCCATCACCTATGCGTCCCAAAGATATGTAGTGCATTTTTAAACATTTGAATAGAATAAATGCCAAAGAAAATTTCAAAATAAAGATAAATATTAAAAGATTTGTCAAAAAATTGTGACTATCAAAATAAAAATTCCTCTATGTTAATTAATAGAACGCGATTGTTTTTTAAAAGTATAGTTGTGTGAGGAAAAAATTCGACATTTTTTGACTTTTTTTTTTCAAAATTTTTCTGTATTATTTCATAACAAAACTAATAATTTTTCTCCCAGCGGATTTGAGACAGGATGGCCAACAGCTTTGCAGAGGAGTATCAAGATCCACCCCTAACCAGGGGACACTACATCGGAGTATCAGTTTATTTTATAGAATATGGGTCGTCTAATACTTAAATATCTCATCCAACTCTCATTTTAAGCATTCGATATCCCCTATAATCTCCTAATAGTTTCATTTTCTATAAGTCTCATAGTTGTTTAGCTCCATTACAGAAATCATTTTATTATTCAGGGTAGCAAACTTAACCAAAACATTATAAATTATTCTCTTTCTTAAGCATTAGCTCGACTATTTTTTAGAGAATTGTATTTTTCTATATAAAATCTTATAACAAAAATTAAAAATCTTATCCGAGCCATGAAATTTCTTCTTTGCCAGCCAATCTTTAACATTGCCTAGCATTTTTATTAAAGGGCAAAGACATTATTTCCTAATTATTTCTTGCACTAGATATATTTTTGCACTTAGAATAAGCTTATGTAAGAAAAAGCTTGACTCGCTATTTCTTGGATCGCAAAATGCTTTCTTGTCTTATTTTAGCTCGCAAATTTGGTTCGCAATCTATTAAAAGCTTAAGCAATATTGTCTTTAAAAAGGTCATATAGGTATATAATATTGTCTTAATATTGTCTTTAAAAAAATTCTCATTTTGACACCCTCAGTTCTGGAAGCTGAAAAAAAGACTTAGTGGCGCGAATAAGGTGATTTTGCACTATAGTCCAAACTGAGATAGAGGCCGAACTGAGGGTTTTTATTCATTAGCCTTTTTAGACACTTTAAAAATGAATTTCTTACGCGCATCTTGCAAAAGAAAATATAATGGGGAAGTGGGAGAAACTCAATAAATACAAGAGTCATAAACGACTCCACAATCAATGAATTCTATATAGGATTCACGTGTATTTCTTTCTCCATCTAATTGAAAAATTTGTGCGAAGTCTCTCGCTTTATTGCCATCACAAGGAAATAAATTTCCCTTTTGCAGAGAGCTGCTGTAAATGAGGAAGTAATATTAAATAGGAAGCGACGAAAATCGGAAGTGTCATGACAGCTGAAGTGTCGGAATGTCGATCGGAAACAATCGGAAGTCAACATACCGTATTTTCTCTATTAGAATGCCATGGCTGGGGAGTGGAGTGGCATTCAACTGGGGAGTGGCATACTAATAGAGAAAATACGGTATATTAAAATCGGAAGTAATAAATGTTGGAAATGCATTGCGTTTTCAATTTGAGGAAGATCATTCCTTTTAAATTAACATACTTAACTTTGCTTAACTTTTTTATAATTTAAAATCTTCAATGTTTTGTTACTTAAGCAAAGCTTCTAGCATAATCCGCAAATTTAAAGAAATATTTGTAATAAATGTTGACTTCCGATCGTTTCAGATCGACATTCCGACACTTCCACTGTCATGACACTTCCGATTTCCGTCGCTTCCTATTTAATATTACTTCCTCATTTATAGCAGCTTTCTGCAAAAAGGAAATTTATTTCCTTGTGATGGCAATAAAGCGAGAGACTTCGCACAAATTTTTCAATTAGATGAAGAAAGAAATACACGTGAATCCTATATAGAATTCATTGATTGTGGAGTCGATACGACTCTTTTATTCATTGAGTCCCTCCCATTTCCCCATTATATTTTCTGCTGCAAAATGCGCGATTAAGTCTTGCATAAGGAAGTAAATAGACGCGAACTTGCCGGCAACGAGGGCTTTATAAGAGAGGCTGTAAACGCCTTCAACACTCATTACATCTTTTAACTCCACCATAAACAGAGCTACAATAGTCAACAAGCATGATAATCATTCGGGCTATAAAATCGGTTTCTTTATTTTATTAAACATTATAATGAAATATTGTTTTAATTTATAGTTACAACATTTATTTTACTAAAAGCTCTAGAAACAATTTTAAAATTTTAAATTATGAACATGTCAAATCTTGTTATTTTTCTTTTATTTATTTTTAATTTGTTTAATTTAACTTTGTGTGGTAAAGAAAGCGGAAAAGGAGGCGAGAAATTCGAATTCTATTTAAATTAGTTGTTTAATTAATAAAAATATTTCTTAAGAGGCATCAAATCCTCGACAAAATTTTCATCGAGGCTTTGGCAGTCCTCATGCTTCAGCTCAATTCCAGACAAATATCGTGCAGACTCGCCGACAGAGTATGTTTTTAATTTATTAAAAACAACTAATAATTACTAAATGAAATTCTTATTTTTAATTAAACTTACATAGATGGATCACGTAGTGTTGTGTATCCTTCAGTAATAGTGCCACCTTCTTTTCAAGGTAGGTTTCAATACATATAAATATTAAATGATTTTATTTATTAAATTAGTCTTAAGCTTTTCAATTATTTTTCCGCCTGGAAATTATGAAATGATGAATTTTGGCTTTTTTCTTCATCTATAAACTAAAAATTTTAACCTGCAGAGTTGAAATTTGAATTTCTAATTTTAGTGAAACCCCATCGCCCGCCCCGAAACACGACAAGAAAGTTAACCCCTAATCTCGACATGCCACCCCGGCAAACCCCGATCCCAGACAAATCCGTCTCTGAAGACTCTGGGTGCTACCTACTAAAAACTAATGTTCATAGATATTTAACAGCAAATAGATTGTTAAGTAAAATTAAAGCTATGAAATATAATAAATTGAATCGTCGCTAACATCCTTTTAATTTACAGCTGAACAAAATTTACTTGGAAACTTTGTAGGGCAACAGGTACCAGGTAAATAATTACAGCTTTATTTTTATAAATGTAATTGGAGGGGCATATATTGTGTCCTCACTTGCAGAAAGAATATAAATGAAAATAAATAACGCAAGATCGGGTTGGATGGTGGCACAGTTGGTTGTGCTCTCGGTTTGGGCTCATTCCATGATGGTTCAATTCCATCTCCCATCCACAATTTTTCCACAGCATGAACATCGGACAATATGCATTAATTGTTAATAACTCACTCATTCAGAGCATTACATTTAAAACATGTTGTTAGGCTATTTATAAAAAACCATTTTTAATTATTTATCTCCATTTATTTAAAAGATATCTATCATTAGAATATCTATCGCACAAAAATATCCATCATCACAAACAATGTGTTAATTCTTATATTTAAAAAAATCTATCATTATCCAAATCCGGTAGAAAAAATATTTTGAAGACTAAGCTGTCACCTTACTTGTAAATAGACCGTATCTAGCAGAATTTTTTGATTGATCCAATGTGTAGATGCTCCGGAGATCGCGTTTAAACAAGAATTTTTTATTCACAAGTCTTATAATCTCAATTTACTTTATAACTAATTAATTTTTGTTAATTTCTAGCAAATGGTCAAAACTATCAAGTCCTAGCTCCAAATCTACACCCTGGTACATTTGTTTTTATTTATTAAAATATTGTTATTTATTAAGGTCAGCGACCTGAACAGTATGGCAAATTAATTTCTTTTGATTCAAATGTCCCTGGATATGTTCCCTCAAGTAAACTTTGATTCTTATAAAATCAAAACAAAAATTTAGAATTTCTAAAAGTAAATATAAATTTACAGATCGTCAAACAAACAATGAGGAAGAACCGCAAATGAATACCCCATTCCGCTTTATATAGATTTTGGGTTTAATTTTTTGATTTTTGAATTTTCGGGATTTAGTAATCTGTGCACCCCTGTTTTCTTATTTAAATTTCAAACATTCTTATTTATCATTAAAAATGTTTCGATTCTTTAACTTTGATTAAAACTTTGCATTTTTCAATATTATTGTATACGTGTTCATGCTGTGGAAAAATTGTGGATGGGAGATGGAATTGAACCATCATGGAATGAGCCCAGACCGAAGCACAACCGACTGTGCCACCATCCAACCCATTGCTGGGTTATTTATTTTCATTTATGTTCTTTCTGCAAGTGCGGACACAACAAATATAAAATTGAACCTCGTTATATGTAATAGTAGAGACGTCCGAGAATCTTAGTCGTGAGTCTTGATTCTAAGACTTTTCTTGGGTTTTTTCTGTCTTAGTCTTGGAGTAAAGTCTTTGTCTCGACTTTTTTGAGCTTTTGAAAACTTACACCCTCTAATAAGTAACAAATGGGTGGTAAAATTCATAAACACACCGCCCTTTTGTCATTACTAATTATATTTTTTCTTTCTTAAAACACAATAAAAAATTTTAAAATAAAATGTTTGAGTAAACTCGCAGCTTAAAAATTATTAAAAAATTTGACATTTATTCATTATTAAACATTGAAAATATTCTTTTATATTTTCCGTTATTTAATTCATTAATAAGTACTTTTCTTTAAAAAGAGAGCGCCTTTGCACTTCTGTAAACAACCTCGCAAATTCGGCATATAATGCCTTTGAAAAAAATTTTTTCCACGTGAAATTATTTTTAATGAAATTTTAAAGCAGTCTGGCATTTTAATTGCGCAATGTTGCTGAGAAAGTGCTCCGGCATTTTTTAAAAAGAAACGCTCTCGTTGGGTTTAAAACATCGGAAAATGGTTATATATAGAGAAAAATACAGAAAGAAAATATTTAAAATTATCGAATTTAAAAGGGCATTTTCCTATCCAGTCGGGCAATTCACTTTGATTTTAATTAATTGCCGACATTAATAGATTTAATTAATTGCCGACATTAATAGATTTAATTAATTGCCGACATTAATAGAATTCAACAGATGTCTATAATAAAAACCGCACGCACCTATGCTTTTAAAAAGACTTTCTTACGCGTTGAATTCACATATAGCAATTTTTATTTTATTTTTAATTTTAAAAAAGTTTGACAAATTTTTATATATTTTAATTCTTTAAAGGGTAAATTCTGAAAATGTCCAAGTTTGTAATTTTTCTATTTTCAATTTGTCTTTTACCGGGGTTGATAGAATGTGCGGATAACGAGAAAGGTATCGTTGGAAAGGAATCTACTGGAAAGGAAGCTGGAACAAGTAGTCGTTTTGGTAGAGGTCGAGGAGGTAGAGGTGGGCGTCCACAAGGAAACGCTCTTGAAGACAAGGCTTTCTTTAATTACAAGGCTTTCTTTAATAGACTAAATGTAAACACATTTTCAATAAGTTTTCTAAAACGGGCGATTTTATATGCAATATTGGCTAAATTATCGAATTTAGATGACCTTTAAATAAACATCCGTGCAACCGTCACTTAAGAAGAAGGAACATCGTAAATATTGTACATATAAGCAAGTAAATATATTTACAAATCGTACATTTAAGACTGCTTTAGAATAAATATGGAAATTTTTGGAGAGCATGATTCGTCGTGTAGACAACGCCTCCTTTTCTAACCTTATAAGAGAGGTTTACAACCACTATTTGCTTTATTTTTCATTTTTTTCTAAATTTTTAAATTTTTTTGAGTTGGATTCTTTCCAACATTTGAGTTGGAAACATTCCAATAATACCTATTTTACAATATATTCTAAAATTTATGTTTGGATTTTTAAAATTATTGTATTCATGTTCATGCTGTAGAAAAATTTTCTCGGGCTAAAAAATTAGTAGAAATCAGGGAATGGAAATGAAAATTGACAATATGGGAGATTAATGAAGTTAAAGAGAATTCCATATCCTATTTTCATCTCGGCAATAAAAATTCCATGAAGAAAGCCTAAGCGTACAGGCCCCAAATCAGTTCCTAATCAAGCTTTGGTATATTTTTGCTTACTGCAAATAAAATATAAAAACATATTTTGCTAACTTCTTAAAATTTCTAAACAAAAAATAATGATCTAAATTTCGAAACTGAACTTTTCTATAAATACATTGACATTACACACAATCTTTTACTTGAAATTAAATCGCGTTTTTAAAAAAAATTATATTTATATATTAATTTACATTTAGAAATTTTTATTTTTAAACTTTTAATTTTATCATATTTTATTTTTTCTTTTAAAGATAAATACGGATTATTAATTTTGAAATTATTTAATTTTGAAATTATGATAATCTACAAACTTGCAGTGTTCCTTTTTTCAATTTGCATTTTATTAGAGATGATAGAATGTTCGAGTAAAGGAAAAGGCATAGCTGGCGGTGAATCTAATGGAGAAGGGGTAACGGGAAGTCAAATTCGTGGAGGTCGAGGTCGAAGAGCGAATGTAGGTGGATCATCTCGCGTAAGAGGACAAAGCCAAAATCCACAGGAATATCCTACTGATCAGGAGAGGTTAAATCATATTCGTCAAATGAATCGTAGTATAAATAATCTCCAATTGGATAGGGAAGCATCGTTGAAATTTAGCCAAACTGTCTTGAATTTAAAAGCCGAAGAGGAAAGAAATGAAAGCAACGAATTCTTAAACAATATGAAAGAAATTGCTGACAGAAATAATGAGGAAATGAAAAAATTCATGAGTGAGAAAAAAGATGAATTCTTAAAATATGGTAAGTTAATAAGGATAATGACTGCTTATAAATCGTGCGTTTATAATAAATGAAATAAAATTTTAGGGAAGAAAGGCAAAAAAGTTTCAAAGCATGTTGGTGAGGGGACGGTTAAACCAAAAAGAGGAAAGGAAGTGGCATTAACAATTAGAGACTCTGAAAAGATACAGCCAAAACATGTTGAAGGAAAAGGAAAAGCGATCGAATGTAAGTGCTTAGCAAAGGTGGATCATTCTTTAAATAAATGCGAAATAGACTCTTGCACAAAAATTTGTTAAATTCTGCTGAAGACAGAAATGCCCTATTAACATCATAATTCTCTATTACAGATAATATTAGAATTATTATTAGTTAAATTTTTATATTCCCTAAACCGACATTAAAACCGACCTAAAACCAACAAACACTTCATTTTTTTAAGCACAAGGTTTGGGAAAACAGCCAATGTTTGCTGCACCTACAAATGCTCAGATGTATTTGGATAGTCATCTTGCTTCACAGCAATATCAACCTTTTCAAAACTATGAATCTGGACAAAATATTTCATTTAGTTATATATTTTAGATTAATATTTCTAAGAAATAATCTAATTAATGCTGTAATATCTAAAATTATTTCAATTAAGGTGGCGAAACGGAAGATGGATATAACTATATGTTATCATTTAATCAACCTGGTTAATTTTAATAATTTGTTTAAGATTATTAATAATTTTATTTTAAATAATTATATTTTATTTTAATTTTATAAATAATCTATGTTCAAGTATTTTCGAAAAATATTTAAAATAAAAACTTTGATATGGATCCTACTTTAAATTTTAAAGAAGCTCAAGCTATTGAACATGGAAATATTGGTCAAGGACTCCGTGGAGGCAGAGGCGGGCGAGGCCGTATCGCTCGTGGCCGAAACGTCCGTGGCCGTGACACTCGTGGCCGTGGTTGGTTTTACTTAGTTTAAATTTACTTTTTCTATCCTTCCTTCTAATATCATCTATCATTTTGATTTATATACAAATAATATGTAGAATTAAATTTCTCAGCATCGTGAATAGCTAATTTCCAAAAGATTAACAAAAATCGGCATTTTTTATTAAATATTTCTAACATTTCTTCAAATAATTAGTTTTTCATTTATTTAGTGTTAAAAGGTTCCTCTATAGATTGATAATAATTTCTAGTTTAAGTATGTAACAATAAAAATTATACTTTTTATATTTATCTTCTGCTCATAATCTTCCTCCGCAAGATGTTACTGAAATTTCTGATGAATAAGTATGGAACATGCTCGAAAACTTATAGAAATCAGAGTATGGAGAATTGATAGTAACAAAAATTACGAGAAAATCCGCAAAGAATGTATATACATAGTAGTAATCGAATTCCATTGACATGAATTGGACACAAAATTAAATGTTTCTATTGAGTTTCCATTCAGCTTTTAAATCTGTGATAGATTAAATTCTCAAAGATTTAGGCAAAGTTTAATATTATACATAGAACAACATATATTTTTAAAATCATTTATATTGAGAACCAGTGATTTATAAACAAGACAATAATGGTCTTGGACTATCTTACCCAATTTAAAATAAATGAGAAATGGAATTCGATAATTATTTACTAAAACATTTGCTAGATCTAGCTTGCAAGAAAGATGCATTTTAGCCTGAATTCACAGATATAGAAGAAATATTAAATACATTAGGCATTAATATTTATTCTGTGAATTATTACAACATTCATTTTATTTAAAGATAAACATTTAAATTCTTTCTTATCTCTGAAAGTTCGGCAAATTTTAATCATTAACAAGGATGTCAGTTGATCAGGGCTTACCTTATTGTTTTATTCGTTTTCTGTGTTTTTGTGAAATAAAATAAAAATATTTATTCAAGAAAAAAAATAACTATAATATAATTTGTACTTTCACAAAATTAAGGACATCACAAAACAAAATTTAAAAACAGATTTGAAAAAATTATTTGTTTGAGCTCTTTTCTTTTGAACTTGTTGAATATAATCTCTATAATTGTCTATCTGTAATTGTCTAGCCTCAATATCTTAAAAATTAAATATCTAATTTAAAAAGGTCTAAATCAAAAAAAACCTTTGCTATTCTTATTTTCATAAGTAACCACCACCTCCTCAGCACAATCCAAATCATCACAAACAATTCAGCATTCACCAAGGAAACGATTCTGGCAAGGAATGTGGTTTACGGCTAAAGACTGCCTCATATGGAGTTTTTTTAATGACGAATGAAATCTTAAAGGCAGGGGAAATATTTAACTTGAAAATAGAATTACAAAAAACCTGTTATTTTTCACAAGCTGAAAAATTTCTAAACTGTTGGCCCAGCCATTGCGCTGTAGAGAGATAATAGTGCATTTCATATTTTTTTAAATAAGAATACAAATTGAAAAATTTTTCATATTTCTTATACCCATAATGTCTAACGCCCAAAACGCCCCACCCCAAAATGTCCCACCAACAAAACGTCTCATCTCAAAATGTCCAATAGATTAAAATAATCAATTTATCGAACTATACATTTACAATGGGAGTAATCTTAATAAAAATAGATGTTTTAATTTTTTAATTTAAAAAATTTGAAATTCTAGGTAAAAATATTATTTTTGCTGCATAATTTCGTGAATATTTTGGTTTATTTGCATATTTTCGTGCATATTTTGCATTTTTTAACGCACAAAAATCCGGTCACAAATTATTACAAAACATTACATTTCATATAAATATTTCTTAGAATTTCTTTAAAAAATAAAAATCAAAAATATACATGCCCTTTTAATAAAATAAAGGCGCATCTCTTATGATTGCGGGTATTTATTTTTATATTAATTTGAATTTATTTTTTAAACTTAAACTCCTTTTCTTCAGACAGGTGAAGACCTAGCTAAAACTTGTCAGTCATTTAAAAAGGCGATAAAATGATTGTTGATATGTCACTATGTTGGATTTGCCTTAATGGCCTCTTAAAGAATTTTGACTGTCTACATATTTGCCTTACATAAAGACATATAGCTTTCATTAACAAACTTGCGCAGCAAGAGAAATAGAGAATAAATTATAATTGATTAAATGTAGGTCTCGTATTTGTCTAATTGTCTAAATAATAAAAATACATGCTATTTCAAATTGTCAAAGTCACAAGAAAAAATTACAAAATAATTGATTAACTAAAGATGGGCGCTCAAAACATTAAAATTCTCAATGTTTTATATCGCTTTATTAAAACTAAAATTAGAATTCAAAGATGAATGTTGTAGAACATATTGCTATTTATTCCTAAGGCTATGAGCGAGGCCGCGTGGAATGCTAACGGAATATTTTTCATTGGAATTCTCGCCAACAAGATTACGTATCGTAGAGCAAAATTTTGGTCGCCAAGTAAATACGGAAAATTGGTCACCGGAGTTTTTTTCAATTTTAAGATATTAAAAAAATAAATTTACAAATTTAAATCAAAATTAAGGTTTAAAAACATTTATTTTTAAAAAAATAATTGTTTAAACTCCATATTTCTCAATCAAGGACTCGAACCAAGTCACACAAAATATCAAAAGGGGTAAAGCCTGACTTCTAAACCACTCGACCACCGATAAACAACAATGAATATGAGAGAAAATATGAATATTTCTTTCCTTTTTCCATCAAAAATTTAATAACAAAGTACGAGAGGCTTTTTTTGTAACAATATTTTTTTGTAATTTTTATTTTTTTATTTTTGTAATTTGTAATTTTTCCCGATATTTTCGTAACCGTACTTTGTAATTTAAAAAAAATTTTTATAATCGTAATTCGTAACTCAAAAAACGCCGTAATTCGTAATTACGACGCAACCCTGCTTGTAGCCTTTAAGCGAAGTCTCAATCATAACAAAATAAAAATTTACAAACTGGCCCTCTTAACTTGGCCCTCTTGTTGTGTATGGGCGTAAGCCCTTAAGTAGAATACTATAAAAGCCAGCCAAGAGTTAGTTCGTCCCTTCACTCTTTTCCGTCAACTCCAATCTCCGTCTTCATTGTATTTTCTACGTGATAAACTTTCTGTTTTGTACTAGGAGTCACAACACCTCTAATTAGGACTTTTGGGTAAAAAAATATTGAACTGAACAACAGTTCATAAAGCTTCATACCTCACATTTGAGGTTTTCGAATGGAAGAAAATAACTCCAAAAATATATATTTTAAATTTTATTTTGTTTTTTATTTAAATTTATTTTCTTTATTCACGTGAAATTAAAAGTGCAACAGGCATCTTATGACATCTAGACTTATACATGAATGCGCGCGTTATTTACATGAGTGCGCGGGCATTTCTAAAAAAGAAATGCTATCACTGGCAAATAAAATATAAGAAAAAAGTCAAAAATATAGAAAATATTTCAAAATATTTTTACAGCAATTGTTATTGCCGAATTTTAAAAGTTAAATGCCCTTTCATTTAAAGCAGTGAAAACTTCTTGAAACCAAATCTGCCACTAGATTTTATCCAAGGCCTTCATTTTATTTTTCAAATCCAAAAGAAATATTCATTAAGTTCTTTTAATATTCTATTTATTTTTAAAAATATGATTTTCGATATTTACGAGTCCAGAAGCTAATTTTGGCGTTGTTTGACTCAGATCGCCGAGCTCTTTAGAAAGAGATTGTTTGTCAGAATCAGGGTATGGTAGCTATGACGGAATTTTACAATGAGTTAACCCTCTAGGGTTGGATGCCCGGTTTATTCGAGAGCTAATAGGCATAGAATTTTGGCCCGAAAAAGACTCGACCGATAAGAATGAAGCAAAAAACCCTATAAATTATATTTTGCACTAATAAATTATATTAAGAAAGTCTATTATTTTTAATTGTTCTTTTAATTTTATATAAATGTTTACTATGCTAATCCTAAAAAGTAAGAAACTCTTAACTATTCGCGCCTTTTGATTATCTCTATGTAAAATTTATTCTTCATTTATTTTCAATTTAAGGATGAAGTTGGAAAAATTTGCTATTAATCTATTTTTTATTTGCATACTATTCGACTTATCGGAATGCATGAATGTCAACTATCAAGATAACCATCATAGTCAAGGGGAACCATCTGAACGGAAAATGAATCGATTGAAACGAATAAATGAAACAATTGCAAACTTTAAAATAGATGAAGAATTTTATAAAGAAAAGGTCCGTAAAACAAAGGAAGAATATGAAGATGCTTGTCAAAACTTAAATGAGATTAGATGTCATATAGAAGGTATTGTAAGGAAAAGAGAGAGAAAGATCCAACTGGCTAGCATTTAAAACGCTGATTGCGGGTGTTTAAAATCGGAGCAGGACGAATAGGCGCGGCCGAATAGGCACGGACGAATAGGCGCCATTTTTTCGGCGCATTTTTTTCGCTCACCACCTGGACGTGGTGAGCGAAAGCGCCTAACCAAGTAGGTCGCTGGATCGAAGCCTGACCGAGATTAGACTTTTACCTCGCTCTTACTGTATATGTTATTTAAAAAATTTTTAATATTTTGGAAAGTAAAAAAAATTGAAGATCTTGAAAAAATTGCAATACAAATTACTGAACATGATGGCAAAGATCATGATTTGCAACAGCATGATAATCAAATTGTTGAATATACTAATTCTCAAGTGGAAACAAATAAAAAGGGTAAACGGAAGATGAATAGTGAAGTTGGAAAAGAACATGACAAATATAAGAAAGGTAACTCATTATCACTGTTATTTATAAACAATCCTATTTATTCAAAGTCACTAAAAGAATTCTTAATAAGATCAAAAATATTTTATTACCATTTCACAAAGTTAAAGGGATGGAGCTGTAAAGCAGAAATAGTACATTCTATTAATTATTCATTCTATTAGTTGTTAGTCATTCTACGACCCGTTTAATCCTCTTACGGAGTGAGCGGTTAATATTGTTTGGCCGGACTGACAACGTTAATCTATTAGTATACCCTTCATTAAAATGCAAAGTGCGGCCGGATCCTGCCGAAAACGTAGAATTTATTCTTATATTTTACATGGTAATATAAAAAATTTTCAATCAAATCCAGAAGTTAATCTCATTTTATTTATATTGTCAAGCCGGTTACTAAATAAAAAACTAATGAGAGCTTTTTAAGGGCAATCATCATCTAATACTCCGTTAAACTCGAAAGAAGGAGCATCATCTGCAAGTCAGGGTAATTTTAAAAAATATGACTAAATATTCTTGTTCCTCGCTAAGTAACCTATGACTAAATATAAATTCATAAGAGAAAAACGAATTGTCTTGATTCTCCTGTTCCTTGTATGTCTCCTGGTTCTCGTAATTACGGAACCAGCCTCGACCACAAATTTGGTTTTTAATGAATTAGATCTAATTATTAATTGTAATATCGAATTCATATAAACAGTTGTCCCACCTACTGCAACACATCCTCGAATTATAGGGCAACATCCCCAACCAGGTAAGTTTTATGATAAATCTTAAATCATTTTACCTTATTGTTTACATTTGAGCTTTTCAACATCAAACCTTGGGTCCTCCTCCAAGTTTTGAAGTTCCTCGATTGGCTCTTCTTCCTGAAATTAATGTGCAAACTCACCCACAAAGTTTGTTTTTCAGTAGTTAGGTATATATCTAATAGTTGTCGCGATCGAGATCTGGATTATTATTCCAAAATCCCGATCCCGATTTTACGTCATGATCCCGATCCCGCCATCTATAGCTGGTTTCATCAAGCATTTTGCGTGAGACGAAAACTCGTAGAAAGTACAGGCCCTCGATTATTGTTAAAATTACTTTTTCTTTCTTACATTAGTACCTTTTATATAGATTAGACAAGATATTTAGACATTCTCCTCTCAGTCTACTCCATTATTTTAATAAAATTAGATAACATTTTTCATGCGTTCTTATTTTGTTATTAATGTTTAGCCCCAAGAACAGAAATCAAAGCTGCAATTTTACAATGCTTCGAACGTGGCCTGACGGCAAATCAAGCAAAAAAGGAGATTGACCAGGTGAAGGGCCCAAAATGGACTTCACTTTCGACTATCAAACGTTTTTACAAAAAATTAAATAGCGGTGAGAACAATAAAACATACAAACGTTTTCATTAGTAAAAACATATCCCAAATAATAATATTTTCCAATCCGTAATAAACCAATAAGATTTGAGTACTCGTAAACGTAGAATTCATTTTTGTAGTACACATGGTAATATAGAAATTTTTGAATCAGATCCAAAATTTAATCTCATCTTATTTATATTGTTAAGACGGTTACTAAATAAAAAAACTAATGAGAGCGTTTTATATTTATATTAAGGACATCATCATCTTGAATTTTTTGCGGGAGACAAAAACTCGTAAAAGGTCAGACCCAATTATTGTTAAAATTATTTTTTTTTCTTGGTACTTTTTATAGATTAGACAAGCTATCTAGACATTCTCCACCCAGTCTATTCCATTATTTTTAATAAAATTAGATAACATTTTTCATGCGTTCTTAATTATTAATTAAAGTTTAGGCCCAAGATCAGAAATTAAAGATGCAATTTTACAATGCTTCGAACGTGGCCTAACGGCAAATCAGGCAAAAAAGGAGATTGACCAGGTGAAGGGCCCAAAATGGACTTCACTTTCGACTATCAAACGTTTTTACAAACAATTTAGGAGCGGTGATACGGACCTCTCAAAAAATATATCGCCAGAAACCCTCTTAAACTCAAAAGAAGAAGGAACATTATCTTCAGGTCAAGGCTTAATTTTAGCAGATAAAGCCTCAAACGTTTTAGAAGGAGATAATGAAGCTCAAGTTGTTGAGGCTACTGTTGAGGCTACTGGATCTGATTATAACTGAATTGAAGATTATTTAAGTTATCTATTGCTAAATACAAAAAAATATACAAAAAAATATATCATAAAATGTAAAAGTTATGTCTAAACTCAAAAAAATTTTCGAAATTGAGATAAAAATTTAAAAAATCAAAAAAAAATAAAAAATAGTATGAGGAACTTGCTAAAAACAAAGATTTAATTTTTTAAATCAAATATTCATGATATTTTGTTATTTTTAGTGATAGCATAAAAGATAAATTTATTAAAATTGTTTTGTCAAAAAATTAGAATACAATGTTACAAATGTTAGGGGAACCCAGTATTAAACATATTCGGAGCTTATATTTTTAAGATCTGTGCCATTTTTAATATATTATGTATTTTAAATCTACTGGTCAATACATTATAAAAAGGCCACTAACAATCAGACAAATTATAAAAGAAAAATAATAAAAAAAATATTGTAAAACACAAAGAAAACATGTAGAAAACAGGCGTCAACAGACAATAGTTTTGGTAAACAAGTTGTTTAAACTGGGGGAATGTGGACGCCTACGTATTTGGTGTATTCATTTTTCAAGAAAAAGTGAGTTGGAGAAATGCTTTAAAATAGTATCTAAAATTTATTTTGGTTTATTAATTTTTTATTTAATAAGGTAAAAAAGCCCCTAATTTTAAAGCAATGAGCTCTTGAAAAATGGCGAGTAAAAATAAGGATGAAAAAATATATAAATTATAAAAATGTCAATAATCAGAAAAAGAATTTTCAAAAAATAATAAAAATAATATTTTAGAAAAAAATAAAAATTTAATAAAAAACATTTTTTAAACTTTAATTTTCATTTTAGTTGACAGATTCTCTCTTATTTTATACAAATTTTTAGAGAGGAAATTGTTTTGTCAATTAAAAATTATAATATATCATAATTGCACTTTTATACATACAAAATTATGACAAATTTTATATTTCATAATTGCACTTTAAGGACAATATTAACTTTTTACTAGGGTTGTTGACGACTGGTTATTAACCGGTACCCTCGGTTTTCGGTTCCGGTTAATTTGCCAAAAACATAGGTTAACGGTCACCTCATTTTTTGTGAATTCGCGGAATTGCTTTTAATGCTTTTCACTTAAAATATTAAATTCTATAGCACATTTTAACTATATTTTGTCATATATTTTAGTGCTTATTTTAAGAAATTTTGCATATTTTGGTTCATATTTTGGTTGTTTTTTGCATATTTATTCGCAGTTTTGTAGATTTTAAAACCACTGAAAATTTGGTAATACTTCAAGTTACTCGAATTGATAATTTCTCATTAAGCTTTATCCGTTTTCCTTTCTCTAGTTGATACTTAACTGGTTTAGGATTAAACTTTACTGGTTTAGGGACTGGTTTAGGATTCGGTGCATTTTTTCCGAACTTGATTTTTTTCGATTCGATTCGTTTTCGAGTTTGGTTTTTTTCGAGCGAGTTTTTCGAGCTAAGATTTTCTTAATCAAATAAATATGAATTGTAAATCTTTATATTCTAAATTTAAATAATCTAAAAATAAATAAAATTCGTTATATAATAACTTGTAATCATTTATATCAAATCATTTTTTTGTTAGCATCTCTTTTTTCAACTCCGTTTTACTCAGATTCGTCAACATCTTCATGGGATTTAATTTCTTCTTGTTTAATATTATCTCCAAGATTAGTTGAGGGACTTCCTTAAATTAACAAAATTTTATACCTAAAAATTCGGCATAAAACCGGGATTCGACTGCATTCCAGATGATTCAGCATGAAGATCTAAGTTAATTAATTATTAAACAAATTAAAACAACACTCCCCTAAAGTTTAAGAAAGTTTAGGAGTATATTCTACATTCTAAAGACTGAGATACTTTTACAATTGCATTAGTAATTAGGCTGTATTTTTCTTATTTTATCATTCTTATTTAACGGGAAAATATTGTAAAGCATGTCTAGGCCCCGCCCATATATTTTCCATTAGCTTAGAAAATCCTTATTCATTTAATAACAACTCAAAGACTGAATAATAACAACTCAAAGACCTGATCAACCTTCTGGTTTAATCCAAGGGCCTGCCCCACCTCTGGGATAAGACAGTATAAAGGCCCAATAGAACGTATATTTTCAATTATATTAAAAAGATACATGGACGATATGGGCGTTGCATAGAAGCAAATTGACTAGATGAAGTCATTTGAGCAGGTGGAAGACCTTCAAACATTGGCTGGTGTTTCCCATCTTGTGCTTTATATTAAAAATAATTATTTGTTATAAAATGACTTAAACTTTTTTAATAAACTTGATCTCTATAGGCTTTGTAAAGTAAATTTAAAAATTAGAATTGTAAGAGTATTAAAAATTGTGGTTGGATTCTCAAACTAAGTGAAATTTAACGTTTCTGCTAAGCTAGAGTGCCCATCCATTCTATGCAACAGGGAACTTACATAAAACCCCCTTTCCTTTTCCTTCAACATGTTCTGTTTTAATCTTTTGGATATCTTGAGGGTCTCTAATTGTCAATGTCTCTTCCTTTACACGTTTTGGCTTTGTAAGTTGCTCATCAGTTTGATATGAAGCTTTCGTTGTTTTAATTACTAAAATTTTGGTTATATTATAAAATAGTCACGATTATTGTAAGTAGGACTATTTTGTAAGTATGCATAGACCTTCTTTTAATGGCAAATGTAGCGTTTCATTAAAGCTTTTATTCTCAATCTGTAATTGGCCTCGGTTTGTAAACTTATCAAAATTCTAAATAAATTTTAATCTCATTTCCGATAAAATACCTAAATGACCTTTATTTTATGCTAGTTTAACATTAAAAATCCTTATAATATTACGTTCAAAAATTTCTTTCAACTTCTTCATGTTCTGTTTGCCAAATTCCAACAATTTTTTACTGTCATGTTCGCACTCTTTTGCTAAAGTAGAAATCTTTAACATTTTTTTCTTAATATCTTTTTGATCCTTGCGTATTTTATGTTGAACTTTATCAATTTTTTTCAAATCTTTTTGTAACTTTATTTGACGCTTTTGCTGTTTGGGACCAAGCATTTCCATGCCTTGATCATTAGGATTTACGTGTTGATTTTGGATTGTAGAACTTTGGATTGCTCCTGAACTGTCCGCGGATTGTCTCTGTCCACTGACACTCCGAACATTTCCACTGTGGTCTTTACTATCTGTTTCCTCCTCTTTTCCAGAAGAATCACTCAGATCTTTATCTTTTCCTTCATTCACACATTCCAGCATCTCGAATAATATGAGCATTAAAAGTAGAAGAATTGCTAACTTTGACATTTTCATGCATGAAATTTTTAGATAGAATTTATTTTAAAGAATATTAAAATTTTGTAACGAAGAAGATAGATGCAAAAGCGCTTACTAGGCATCATATAAGTTATATTAAAAAAGAGCTGAAGTCATGTCCCAAAAGTCAGTCTTTAGTGTCCTTTATTTATGAGCGAAAGCGCAATGTTATAATTTACAGAGATCCAAGGATCGAAGGCTAAACTTTTACCTCTGTCTTACTATTAGAGAAAATTTAAAAAGTTAAAAATAAAAAATGTTAATTATGAATTAATATGTATAATTCGACTGCCTTTTTAAAGACATGATTGCGTGCGTTTTTATTAAATTGCCAGCCAAATTTTACTTAAATGAAACTGAACTTTAGTTAAAGTTCGAAAATTCGAACTTTATTTTTATTTCGAAATTAGCTTGACAAATATAAGTCCCTCGCTGTTTAACAGGCATTAACAGGCGAGTTATTTTTTTTCGTGATGTATTTTTATTTTTGAAAGTTTTCGAAATTGTTTAAAGTTAAACAAAATATTTCTTGTTTGTGTATTTTAGATTAACGGCAATGATCAATATTCAGCTTGTACAGGAAACGTAAAAAACCGCTATTCTTGAAAAAATGGCCGCGGAGTACCAGTTGTTACGGACGAAGCCGGGCATGTCGACGGAACGGGCATGTTAAGCGGAACGAGTCGCTACGGTCGGGTAAATAATGAAGATTATAGAATGAATAATATGATTTTCTACAAATGTTAGGGTATCGAAGCCCGAGACAGGGTTTTGTTTTGGTTAGAATTCTAGAGAAAGGAAAACGAGTTGAGATATGTATCCAAATCACTCATTGCCCAATTACTTCTGCCGAACTCACCCGACATGCTTGGCTAAAACTCAAATTCCAAAACTAATAAAATACTAGCAAAAAGATCAAATGTAAATTTCGAAATATACTTTCAAATTTCAATTGTTTAATCAGATTTAACTATTTTCGAAATTTCGATTTTGTCTTTATTTGTAGTCTGTAAAACTTATTTTGGCCCGGTTCTTTGTAATTGGGTACAAAAATAAGGACATTGCCCTTTTAATAAATCTTAAGGCATTGCGAAAGCTTGACTGGCATTGAGTCTTGCGATTTTGTTATGGATTGGATAGAATATTGCATCATCCTTATAAATTTTTATTTTGAATAAAATAATCCTAAATAAAAGAGTTGAGATAGTAATAACGAAATTGTTTAAAGTTTATAGGTTTTGTGTAAGATAGTTTTTTTTATTTTTTAAACTAACCATCTGGGTGTCCTTTCTAAAACAATAAAATAGGGCAACCACTAAAAAATAGGACGATATCGGCAAAAAATAGTGAAAAAATACGGCATTATTTTATAAGCTTAAATATAATTCCTATTATGTATATTTTTTAAATACATAAATTGAGCAAATCGAGAGCAGAAATAATGAGATAAAATGCCTGAATAGAATTAATTCTGATCATATCATTTGTTGGGCACTAATTTATTTTAGAACTTGCTTTCATGCACTGCAGGCGTAAATTCTTAAATTTTAAGAAGACCAAGTGTCAAAATTAATTAAAAAGTAACAAAAAATTAAAAAGTAAAAAATATACTAGAAGTTTTAGCCATAAAAACACAGAAAATCTTAGAAAATATACATCATCCATAAACTGGAAATACATACTGGAGACAAAATTCACAACTAATGATAAGTATAATAACATAACACAAAATTTAGTATCTGCTCTTAATTACGCTATCCCTTTACATACATTAAATTTAATTATTAGGAATAGTTATCCTAAAAAGATTAAAATTTTACAGGCAAGAAAACTTGCTATACATCAAATCTTAAGAAAGAATCCTATAAATAATAATTTAAAACTTCAATATCGATTTATCTCTAAGGAACTCAAAAAGAATATAGAATCATATAATGAAGAAAAGGTAAGTCAAACAATAAATAAAGGAGGTAATGCTATTCATAAATTTATCCGGCAAAAATTTAAACTAAATAACAAAATACCAAATTTAATAAGTGAAGATAACAAAATACATATAAATATAAAAGATAAATGTAAATTACTTGCTAACACATTTAGTAAATATTTTCAACTTAAGGAATTTGACAAAAACTTTACTCCTAGACAAACTACAAGAGAACGTTTAGAAGATATTGAATTCGATATTCTCACAGTTGAAAATATCCTAGAAAATCTTCCAAATAAAAACTCTAATTCACCTGATGATATTCCTTATATATTATTGAAATCATGTTCAAAAATACTTTCTCCGAAACTTTTAGAACTGGAACAGCTTTAGAACAGGTTCCAGAAATGGAACTGAAAAATTCAAAAAGCAGTCTTAGAACTGAAACCGGTTCCTTAGAAATTTTGGATTCCAATCACTAGCCGCAATGACTTTTATAGTTTTGTGAAGCAATTCAATATTCTCTATTTTTTGCATTTCCGATTTCCTATTTGTAAACTTTTGCACTGCTTTCCGATTTACAATTTTGAGTAGCTTATGTTTTCCGCCATTTCCGATTTCTGACACGCCCGCTACGCTCTCTGCTATAGAGGAAGCTATTTGCCAGTGCTTGAATAGAGCGATATAGACGTCGCGCGACAATTTTTAATAAAAATGGAGAGAGAAATACACGTGGATTAGATAATGAATAATTGATTGTGGAGTCGTTAGCCCAACAAAGACATTGATTTTGGATGTTTTATTAAAAATTGAAGTTAAACATAATGTTGAATTTAATAAAATCAGACTTGAGTTGTATTAACATTTCATGTAGAATAAAACATAACTTTAAATCAGAGTCAAAAATACTTTCGGTGGAATATAGCAGGCAAAGTTTGAGAATTTTGGATGATATTGTTCTCCTTTTTTACATATCCCGTTCTCTACGCTTATTTTGGCAACACAGCTTTGAAAACATTAAAGACATCTCATTTTTTGCGCTGAAAGTTTTATCTATTTGCGCACAACGCTATAAATATGGAGGCGGGAATCATGTGGAGGTAAGGCATAGGCGCGAGCTTGATAGCGACTAATTTAAAGAGAGGCGTAGACGGCTTCTTTATAGCATGCTCTCTGCTATAGAGGAAGCTATTTGCCAGTGCTTGAATAGAGCGATATAGACGTCGCGCGACAATTTTTAATAAAAATGGAGAAAGAAATACACGTGAATTAGATAATGAATAATTGATTGTGGAGTCGTTAGCCCAACAAAGACATTGATTTTGGATGTTTTATTAAAAATTGGAGTTAAACAGATGTTGAATTTGATAAAATCAGACTTGAGTTTCATTCAACCTTTCATAAAGTTAAAACATAACTTTAAATGAGAGTCAAAAATACTTTCGTTTGAATCTCAATTGTATCTCCCATTCAAACGAAGAACGCAGGCAAAGTTTGAGTGACTCTGGATGATATTGTTATCCTTTTCTATATAGGTATCCCGGTCTCTGTGCTTATTTTGGCAACACAGCTTTGAAAATATTAAAACATCTCTTTTTTTGCGCTGAAGTTTTGTTTATTTGCGCACAACGCTATAAATATGGAGGCGGGGATCATGTGCCGGCAAGGCATAGGCGCGAGCCTGCTTTCAACTGATTTAAGAGAGGCTGTAGACGCCTTCATAATTTATTTTCCATTCATTTTTCCTTTAAGACCTATGTACATCCCTCTCTACACTCTACATCCCCTCCACAGTCGACTACCCTAATTCAATTATGCTAAAAAAAATTTTTACCACATAAAATTTAAATAAACATAATGAAGAAATAATTGTTTTTGTCTTGTAAAATTAAAGTTTTGTAAAAAAATTTTTACTTAATGTTTCAAGAAATGATTTTTTAATTTTAAATATAGAGTAGGACTTAATCTTGATCCTATAAGGATATTTATTAAAATAATAAATCTAAAAAATTTTATTACCAAAAAATTTTTTTAAAAACTCAAAAAATAATTTTTAATTTTAAAGGATGAACCTGTCAAATTTTGTGATTTTTCTTTTATTTATGTTTAATTTATTTAATTTAACATTTTGCGTTAAAGGGTTAGGAGGTGAGAGATTTTCTTTGAAATTTTTATTGTTGTCCGTATGTTCGCGCCTTTTTTATTGTCTTAGATAATGCTTACCTATATTTATCTTACGTTGGAATCGAGAATATTTAAAATTTCGGTTCTACTTGACTTTATGAGTCCAATCAAACTTTATGAGTCCAATCAAAAATTAATTGGATTTTTCTTGGTATTGCAAATTAGGGGTATGGTTCCAAAACATTTCTTCATGTTCGGGACCTACGCCCACTGGGTCTGGGACCGTTCCTTACCCTATCCCTCGAAATTTCTTAAAGTTATAGCCAATTCTTAGAAATTTCAGAAAAACGATTTTAACTTTCAGAAATTTCGAGGGATAGGGTAAGGAACGGTCCCAGACCCAGTGGGCGTAGGTCCCGAACATGAAGAAATGTTTTGGAACCATACCCCTACTTTGCAATACCAAGAAAAATCCAATTATTTTTTGATTGGACTCATAAAGTTTGATTGGACTCATAAAGTCAAGTAGAACCAAAATTTCTTGAATTCACCTTATTCGGCGTTAACTTATGGACCACGTATTAATAAATGAGAATATTTCTTTAGAATCATCCAATCCTAATCAAAATTATCAACAACCAAACTGGGATGCTCCTCCTGGGTTTACGTCACATTCTAGAGCTACTGCTCAGACGGGCGCTCAAAGTAGGATTTTATTTAAAAATAATGATTATTATTTGAAATTGTCATAAATAAATTCAGGAGGCTCGGCTAATGTAGTGCCACATACCACAACAGGTAGTTTTTTGAATTGATTATAAATGATTACTTTATTCCATAATTAGAATAGCTACCTATAGCATCCTTTAAAATAGGCTTTTTGTAGTTGATTGAAAAAATAAGAGCCGGCCTTTCTGCTTAATATATGAAATACGTACTTTATTTGTTTTAGGGAGAATATAGTTGATTTTAAAACCTAGGAAGTTTATCGACTCTATATGAAAATAATGCGGGAATCAAATTTTTTCCTTCATTTTTTCCTTTCCATATTTTTCCCTATTTTGTACAGAAAGGTCAGACTTTTTCCCTCGTTCACTTCCAATGAATTTCCCTGTGGCATGTTCAAATGTAATTATAGAGAAAAGATTAAAAGCAAAAAATAAAAAATATTACATTTGTGTGTTGTCTAACAGAAAACACGGACAGACAAACACGGACGAAGACGGACAGAACAAACACGGACGAAGACGGACAGAACCAACACGGACGAAGACGGACAGAACCAACACGGACGGACACGGACAGACAAACACCGACGGACACGGACAGACAAACACCGACGAAGACGGACAGACAAACACGGACGAAGACGGACAGAAATAAAAGTATATGCTCCCAAAATGAAAGAAAAATAATCCTTTTGCGTTTATAGTCTTAAGGCACAAATCAAAAATAGAGAGAAAAATATATGTAAGAAAATTAACCATTCTTAAGAATAAGGAAAAAATTTGATTCCCGCATTATTTTCAGATAGTGCCAGTTTATCTTTATAATTTTAATTTACCATAAAATCATTTTTAGCTAGACAATACAGCAATCTTCTGCAACAAAATGTCCAGCCGGTCATCTTGGCTCCTAGACAAGATATCCAATCTAGTTCTCGCAGCATCAGAACACTTTACGAAGGTAAACTAAATATCAGCGGGAAAGCTAATTTTCTTACGGGTTTCTGTAAATACAAACCTACGGGAGTGTGATTTACATTTTTCTTTGTGTTGCCGCAAAGAAAAATGGAAAAAAGTAATTAACAGCGGTACTGTGATGGTGATTTTTTGTGTACCAATACCAGTAATACCGAAAAGTATCAAGTTTCTAGTATCGGTAATATCGCGGTGTACCGAATGTGTTGAACACTAATCAAGAGCAAACAGGATTTATCTTATTATATATTTAAGGACAGGAAAGAGCATCCAATTTTGATTTTTTTGCAAATGGCGGAGAGATTCAATTTGGTTAGAATTAAAATTATTTTTTCTAAAAATTATTATATTTATTGTGAAATTATAATTAAGGGGGTCAGTCGGATGGTGCAAACAACAATATGATATCATTTACTCAACATGGTAATTTCAATTCTATGCTTAATATTCTGCAGTATTTTAAATTATTTAAAATTATCAGGAAAATTCCGCATTAAATTATTATTTATGAGAATAATAATCTATTAACATATTCCCATACATACACTTTTAATTCCCAAAATCGCTCATGACACCAACTCACCAATAACCTTGGAATCCAAAATATCCCCGTTTATATCTATTTTAGAAGTATGAATACTATACTGAAAATAGCTCCACGTCTTTTGATATACCTCTGATCCCTTACCGTCACGCTACTATTTTTAATACTAGCAACAAATTTAAAATCTCTATACGGTTTCCAAAATACCGATACAAAGGCCGGCATTCTAAAATACCGATATGAATTTTGTTTCGGGACCTTGATGCCGGTCAACTCTAGTATATTGTCATATTTTTCGTTTATATAAAAGATTCTTATCCTTTCACTAATTGCCTTTGACCATATAGTAATCCTAATAGGAATTATAATTGAAGGCATAAGAAGGAAAAGGGGGGGCATAAAAATGCGGGCGGATAACACAAGAGTATCTTTCGTTTTATAAATAAACTTAGATGTACCTATTGCTGCTCAGCCTATAAGTGCAGTGCCACATTACCCTTCAGGTAGTTTTTTTAATATATTTTAAATGAATACAGTATTTCACTATAAGAATAGCACCTTTAGCACCCTTTAATGAGGCCTCTTTGGAGGATGCTACCATAACCTGGCATTAATTTGTTGGGAACCGATTCAAAAACCAGTTATTTTGATAGTTATAAGCGCAACCGGAATGTGTCGATCCTTATTCTTCTTATAACTAGCCCACAAAGCTTTAGCATATCACGAATATTCTAGTCAACAGTACCGGTATTAAAACTCTGGGTTGTAAGAACAAGATAGGTGTTACCAAAATTTGTCTTGTTTTGACTGCTTACGCTCTATTAGTCAAGTCTTAGCTTGTTTAGTAAATAAAATATAAATAATTCCTCGAAATTCTTTAAGAAAATTCTTAACATGGAATTAAAAATAAATTTTATTTAATTGAAGGAAGTCGAAATATTGGACGTGAACACAATAGACGCCGGGGTGGCAGAGCCAGGGGAAACCGTAACTCTCGTGGTCAAGGTTAGTGTACACTTTGTTTAATTTTATTTTCTATTTTACCCGAGGTGAATATTTTACCATACTTACAGGACATTTGCCTTATTTTTGAACTTTTTGCCCTATTTTTCCCCATTCTCTTTTCCATGTTTCTCATATTTATTTAAACTAGTTACGCAAGCGACCGGATCCGGCCAGATTTTTCCCGAACCCGGGATTTCCGGCACCCTTATATACAAAATTCCGACACCCTTATATAAGTCTAAAATAATTCATAAAAAATCCAATTATACCAACAATAAATTATTTACAACTCATTAAATGCTTTCTATTTTATTTATCTAAACCATTAATATTATTCAGGGATTCAAATTTTGGAATCAAATCCTATTGAGCCTCCTCAACAAGGTAATGGAAATTCTAATTATCAAAAAACAGAATCTGTTGAAAAAACCGAAGGATAGATAGTAAAGCAGCTGGGCTAGCTAGTGCAAAAGGTTAATCGGAGGCTGGGTGCGAACTAGCATCTTCAGTGGCCCGGACTAATGTATTATCCATTAGTCCACGCCGCCTACTGCACATCCTTGAGAATTAAATAGCCTATATGCTTCAACTCCATCCCAAGGATTGAAATGAAAACAAAATGCCAAATTTAATTAAATATTTTATTGGGGAGAAGGCTATTTTGAGGAAATACTGGGCTAGCTAGTGCAAAATGTTGCTGGGCTAGCTAAAAATTTTAATAATCAATGAAAATATTCCTTAAGGGCCTCCAAATCCTCATCAAAATTTGCAACTGGCTGCTCCTCCTGGTTTTGCTCAACTCTATGGAATTAATGCCCCGATACAACAACAACGTTGGCTTTTAACTAATTAGCCTAATAATTAAGTTATTTTAGAGAATTAACAGTTTTATTGAGGTATCGAGGTATTTGGTGTCGGGGAATAAGCAGAGATATAGAATGATTGGGAAAATAACATTCTTTAACAACACAATATAATTAAGTGGAAGTATCTGGATCTATTTTATCAAATATATCTACGCACATATAAACCATTGTAATCCCTAAGGACAAGGGTTGGCCAGACCCTAGTTATCACCTTTACCAGACACATCGGCCACACCGTAAATAGCGATAATTATATTGTAATGGTTGGAAAATACATAAATACATAATGCTTTCCCATAAGATCATCTTTGTTTAGGCAGTAAACGGATTTGACTTACAATATATATTCTCACCTCCATTGTATAACTAACTAAATTATTATCTATTTTTAAGCTCCGTCATATATTCTTACTCAAACTCAGCACGATGGTAAATTATTAAATTATTTTACGCTACTATTACTATAAAGGTCAACAAACTGGACGTTATGGCAATTTAATTTCTACTGACCCAAATGTTCCAGGATATACTCTACCAAGTAAAGATATTTTATAATATAAATAGTAAAGAAAATTTTAAAACTTTAAATACAAAGTTAAAAATGTCGAGCGTTTTTTCTAAAACTAACAATTTTTAAAACCAAAGATTTCTAAAAACATTTCACTGGAAAATTTCATCGTTATCCTTTATCTATACTATAATATCCGAGATGCTTTTTAACTGTAGCAACATAGTAGGTGTTGGTCCTTAACTCTTGGGCGTTCTACTTAAAAGATAGCTCTATTTTTAAATATTTTTTTACAAATATCAATCAAATGTAAGTGTAGGACCTAGTAAATTTTTGGTCGGGATTTCTAATTGTGATTGAATGAATAATCGTAGTACTATCTTGCTTTCATATCTATTGGCATGCACTTAATATTTTATTTATTATTTTAGATCGTCCACATAATGGGCAACAGTAAAGCATGAAAGATGAGTATTACGAAAATGATATTTAAGAATTCTTTTCTAGATTTTTGATTATTTTTTTTTTGATTTTCGGTTATTTGGGACTATTTAGATGCACTGTTTGTTAGTTAAAATTTCAACTTCTTTTTTTTATTTAAAATTTTGTTTCGATTTTTTAAAATTTGATTAAAACTTTAAAATTTTCAATATACAGTTTACTCTCGTTTCAGGTATTTAAGTCTCTAGGACCTAGATACGTTCTTTTTATATGATTGGGTGGGTTTGGCAGAAGAGCTGTGTTAAAAGAGGCATTAGGGAATTTAAGGAAGGGCGTAGATTTGGCTGTCCCAGATTTTATACAAAGAGGGGCAAAACAATTAAAAAAGAGGCAATATAGAACAACAGACCACATAGACAGCCCACATAAATTGAAATTAATTGCAAACATTTATGTAAGAAAACTCAAAAAATAGCAAAGATGTGGATCAAGAATGCAAAATTATTGAAAAAGATTACAGTACAAAAAAGCCAATATAAATTTAAAAAAATATTCCTATTCCTTAAAATTTGTTTTACGGGAGCAGGCCAACCTAACGCGAGCCCAATGTACCGCAGAGCTATAACTTCGTTCATAATTGTCGAATCCGGGCTCGTCGAGGCGCATCGAAGCTCGCCTTGTTTTACTATCGAATTAGGTCACTGTCAAATTATATAGCAACAGTTTAAGCTAATATAAGATTAAATGAAAAATAGCAAATTTATCTCTGAGGTTAAATCTAGTAAAAAAAGTTTTTTTAAAGAGAGGGGAAGCTTTTTAAAGTTATAATAGTAGCTTTCCTTGTCTTCGTTAATTTGAGTAATAACTCTAATATGATCGCGAAAATGGGGAGTCATCAGAGTCATCATGTTAGTAAAATGGTTCGTAGAACCTTGAAGAGAGCTACTATTTATGTTAGCAAAGTTAATTTAATCCAAGTTAGACTCTAAATATGCTAAAACTAGAGTTGTTCACCGTCCCCGTCCCCGAAAGTCGGGGAATTTGAGAGATTTTTTGAAAATTCCCCGTCCCCGTCCCCCCCCCCGTAAAAACTTTTCCCCGTCCCCGCCCCCCCCCCGTAAAAAAATAAAAAATTTTCCCCGTCACCGTCCCCCCCCCCGTGGCGCTGCCTCCCCGAAAATTTTCCCCGTGGCCCTCCCCCCCCGTCGGGGAACAACCCTAGCTAAAACTCATGTATGAAAATCACAAAGAATCATAAAATATGCGGGACATTTTAAAGAAGAGTCGGATTTTAAATTTTAAATTAATTTAGTGTTATGTAAGGATGATTCACTTTGCTGCATTTAAAACGATTAGGCGGGGTTAAACGATTTAAAATGATAAAAGAGAAGCATTAATAGTTGCCCCGGTAGCTCAGTGATAGAGCTCCTGTATGTGGAGAGCGAAAGCGCCTAGCAATAGCTGTCAGGAGATCGCAGGTTCGAATCCTGGCCGGTGGCTTAACTTCTTCAAACACTTCCTGTTATTAAATAAGAGGAATGATGTAAGAAAATTTTTTAAACATCCAAAAATTTGTCAGTTAAAAAAACTACTCTTCTTTAAAAATTTCTAAAAAAGTTTCCAACTTTTCAATAAGCTAAATCTTGCTTGCAATTCTTAATCATCATTGCGATAAAAGTCATCCACATTTCTCATCTTCCTACCAATGCTTTCATCGTCATCAGAAGAATGTTCATCATTTTTAAAATTTGATGGATGTTCTAAATAATAAATTTCATGATCCTTTTGATTTACAAATAATTTTTTTTATAAAAGCGCCAATTAAAAAAAAACTCACCATCTTGCGGTTCATCTTCTTCCATTCCTACAATTTTAACTTCTTCAGGTTCTTGGATTGCTTGAGGACGGTGTCGACTGCCTAGAAATTTATCTTATATTTATAGTTTCCAAAATATTCTTCTAATGAAGTTGAAAAATAGCTCAAAGATATATCCCAAGTGTCCTGTTGGGGTCACGTGGTATAATGGATAACACATCAATCCGCACAACTGACGTATGGATGAATTCAAAAGGACATATCAGCCCTGAAGATCTTCCTATTAAACAATCATTTAGAGGAAAAATCCATCCTCAAGTTATTAAAATACCTTCGCCTATAAACGAGCTAGCACGTTGAATATTCTTTATTTCACGATTTTTAGGGAACGAAGCACTTTGTTTCAATTCTTTTCGAGAACTATTAGATGCTTAAATAGATGTTTAAAATTAATTATTAGAAATTATAGATAGAGTTAAGCTCAAAATAAAACAATGATCTTTTGCCTCGAATAGGAATTTTTTCTTAATCGTTTGTGAAACACGAACGGACACATTGAAAATAATCTTAGATTCTTCAGTTATTTGGTTAGTGATAATCACAAACAATTTTAGTTATTTCCTAAATTAATATATAAACGATGGTGGCCATAGTACCATTTTTAGAGGGCATTTGCCCCCCTTTTTGACCTTCTGACCACATTTTCCCCATTTATTACATTATTATTATCATTTATAAGAAGGAAGAAAGCTCCCTTAAAATTATCAAAATTTTCGATTTTGGCGCGTAAATGGAAGAAATTTTGGTCAATTTGGCCGTTTTTGCCAACTTTTCAATAAGCCATGACTCCTTATGGTTTGGAAAGAGTCAGCCTGATATAAACTTGCAACATCAGTTTCCTAGCATTATAAAAAATTACCTGCGCCTCCAAACTGCATAGCACGTCGTGCACTCTGTTTTTCAGAAGTTTTAGAGTACGAAAATGAAGCACTTTTTTGCAGCGATTTACCAGGGCTATTAAACTCTTAAATAATTTTTTAGAAAAAATGCAAAAACAGTAAAGGAAATTAAAGTGAAATAACTTCGAAATGCTCCAAAAAATTCTACCTAATAAAGTTTAAAAATAGCTCAAAAATAAGAATACATTTCAAATGCAGATATTCTCTCCCTCAATTATGTGTTTCAACGAAAATTATATTTTTGAAAAAAATAAAGTTTTTAAAATAATATAGTTATTAAATTAGCTGCTCCTTGCTCTTTTGGCGGGAATAACTCCCTCGTTCATTTTGTGAAACATGAACCGAAAAATCGAAGCAACTCCGATTTTTCAATTATTTGGGCCGAAATGGCAGCACATACAGAATCCTACACTTGTTAGTTTGAGTGAATCCGACACTAGAAGTCTCTTACGAAAAACACACACTATACTTTAATCATGTTATTAAATTACCTTTATTTTGAAAGGAGATAGCACGTTGCAGATGTTTACTCGGACTATTAATTTCAAACTCTTAATAAAATTTTTTGTAAAATTTAAAATGAATTTAAAATTAGAAATTAATTTTAATAATAAATTTGAATTATTAATAATAAAGGCAAACTTGTTGGAGGCCTTTTATTTCTTCCACCGAGCGGAATAAGTTGGCCAATTTGGTAGGCCGCTTTTTCTTCTGAAATTTTAATTTAAAAATATTTTTTGTTTGAGTCTAATCTCACCCTTTGTTGGCACTTTTCTGCCTGGAATACGCATTTCTTTTCGAGGACCACCCTTCTGTGGTGCTCGACCTTGTTCTGGTTGCAACTCACCTTCTTCTAGCTGCCAATTACTTACACCTTGTTGGGCATCATTAATTTCTTCGTCGTCCATTGGATATGGGTCATTTAAATCTGTTGAATATTTAAAAATTAACGAATTCAATAGTCTAAAATTCATGCGGACATCACTATATATAGATGCACCCAATACATCTCAATTAAAGATCGGTTTTTGAATTTAGTTAGTCAAAGGGTGAGAATTGTCCAGGTGATGCTTACAAAGTCAGATACATCTCATTTTAAAATGAGTTTCTCTTATTGGGCTGAACTTAAGTCGCTTTAACATAAATCGCTTTGCATCTTGTGACAGAAAAAATTTAAAAAAAGGAGACAAAATCAACTGTAACTTTTGTCTTCTTCTCGTTAGTTTATTCGCGCGATTTTTAAATAATAACACTAGCAATATAGAACGGATTCAACTTTGAATAACGGAATTAATAATTCCAACAATTAAGGTTTTAATATTTTGTATTGTTCTGTTAATCAAACGATTAAAAAATTTTTTGTTATTATGCTTGAAAAAATTGATATGGCTTAAATGAAGAAATATATACATAAATGGTCAAATAATTCGACTTGATTTTCTGATTAACAAAAGTTTACCAAAATCTATTTTTTTCGGATTTCTTCCAGGGGGACTATCGTCACCTCCGCTTCCTCCAAATCTCATCATGCTCTTCGTAAAATTGAATAGAATGAAAATAAAAATAGAAAAATATATTAACTTCATCCTTGAAAGAGAAAAAGTTATTTTAAGAAAATAATTTTAAATCTATACAGGGACACAATTGTCATTAAACGATACGCACCGTTATCGGTCTTTGTCGGTTTTCTACACCCAAATTTCTATTATAGTTCGGTTAAACGTTTGTGTGCAATCCTAGTTAAAGCAGATTTTTTTAAGCGCAAGAAGGGAAGAGCATATGCAGCAGGGCTGCACGCAATTGAAAAAAAAGATTCCGCAACTCGCAATCCGCAACTCGCAATTGCAAAAACCCCGCAATTTCCGCAACTCGCAACCCGTAATTGCATGCTGCTCTGATATACAGTCCGGTCCAAATGTATATGGTCAAGGGTGTGTGAATTTTAATTTTGCTTCGCCTCACTGTTAAATCGCAGGATTTATTACTTTTTATTTTATATTATAGAATTTTTGCGAGCCTTAAAATGATATAAATTTATAGAAAAATATCTCCTTAACTTAGACTGTTTTTAAAATATTTCCTTTTCATAAACTAACTTTTTTATTTTTTATTAAAAGACTGAAGGATAAAACTCCTGCCTTAAAAACTTTTAATAATATGCTGCATTAATGAATGCTCTGTTTAATAATTTAAAAAAAGCTAATAGAAAATAATAGTTAAATTTTTTTAATAATTTTAAATGAAGCCCTGGGCAAGCTTCTTGGGCATGCTTCTTCCATTAACGCACGCCTAGGAAATGCTATAGCCTCTTTTCTGGCAATTTTTCCAATAATACACGTATAATAAGAAAATAGTGTTTATACAGGCGATAAAGCAAAAGACTTCCACATATAGGCACTCCCTTATATGCACTCAGGCCTCTTTTAGAGACTCGAGAATGGAGAGAATTACAGCTACCTTTGTAGACGCATCGGAAAGATGGACGTCTCCCTTTCCGGCTATTTCTCAATTAAAGACTCGTCGAATAGAGAAGATAAAGTCGATAAGGCAATATAGATTCAAGAGTAAATTTGTATAATTTAAATAAAATTTGCTAGTCAATTGCACTCCTTTACTGCGGAAACGGATAAATGGAAACGGAGACCATAACAAGATTTTCTAGTCAATTACGCTTTTTTTAAATTTTATGTTGAAAATAAATTTGCGTCGAGTTAAGCAAACTTTATTTCACGTCTTTGCAATAAAATCAAAACTTTCGAAAAATATTCCTTTAAGCTGTGTTTACATAAAAGCCGCTTTTCATCTTGCGACTAAACCAGATTTGAAAATAATCAAAGATAGAATAGCATCGGCGTCCTTCACTTTTACTGTCCTTTTTAGTCGCAAGACGTTATACAACGGCTTCTATACAATGAATTACTTGACTGCTATATAAAGTATAAAGACAAAAACTTTAAGCATTCACGACTAAATTTGAAAAATTTAAATAAAATTATACACGTATAATAACTAAAAAAATATAAAAAATAAATTTGCGTCGAATTGCAATCCTTTTTCGGAACAGGCACTTCTAAGTTGAACATTCCTTCTCTTCTCATTTTTAATCCGCTAGATATAGTGAAACCACGAGAACCACGTTCACCACTTCCTTCACCTTTTTGACCGCCATATTTATCAACCTGCTTTCCTTATTTATCAACCCCTTCCTTAGCCACTCCTATTACATCGTAACTTTTATGGCCTTTTATGGCAATGAAAAGGTAAAGATCTACATGGATCAGCAGAGCGTTTTTAGTGACATGGTAGATGCTGATTAGAAACGTGGTCAGCCTGATAGCCGGCTCCGCTATCCGGCTGACCACCTTAATTTTATTTAATTTTAAAAATTAATTTAAAATATAACCAAATGAAATATATTGTCCAGATTGTAAGTAATTAAAATTAGGTGCTTTATCCTGACCTTAAATGTTTTTGGTATTAAATTATAACATCAGTTTAAAAGGAGCTAGTCGACGTTAGGCACAAAGGTGTTAAGTGTATCCCACTTGATGCCCCCTATCCACCAATTTCAAGAAAGTGTGTTTAAAATGATTAGAGAGACTTTTGGTCGGAATCAAGAAATTGAGATTGATTAATTTTTGCCCTGTAAAGTCAATAGAAACGTCTTTGGATTGGATATCATTTTATATTTGGTAAAATTTTGACATAAAAATGTGTGGCATTCTAATAGAGGGTGGCATTCAATTAGAGGCTGGCATTCTATTTTTCAATCACCGGCCAAGGTGGCATTCTATTAGAGGGTGGCATTCAAATAGAGGGTGGCATTCTAATAGAGGAAATAAGGTACGTAAAACTTTTTGCTAGTAGTTTAAAGCAAAATTCACTCTAGTAGAATTCACAGATATAGAAGAAACATTAAATACATTTAGGTATTTGCATGTTTATTCTGTGATTTATTACAACATACATTTTATTTAACGATAAATTTGTTAGATTTACTCTTAATATTAATCTGGTAATATGAAAAATCGGAAATCATTAAATCGGCAATAGTTTTCTAATTAATGGAATAATATTTTCAATTATTAATAAGTAGGGATCGGATTTGATAGAGCTCAATGGTCAGTCAAGGCTTGTTCATGACCAAGGTCGTTTTTGTGCCTTATTTAAATATAAATCGATCCTTATTAATAAGAGAAATTTGGGGTACTTTCCTGTTATGACGCAACACATTAAAATTTTTTAAAAAAGCTAAAAATGCTCAATGCAATTAACTAGGCGGCATAAATGCAATTATCTGGTCTAAAATAGTATCAAAAGTTATTTCTCTGTTTTTGCATTCTTGTCCACTTCATTTATTGGTGGGCCAGGGAACAGACTTCCATAATTTTTTGTGAAAGAGAGTTAGGCATGAATAAAAACACTACGGTAGACTGGTCTCAATATATGCGGGAAATTTGTGCTTATGATCTGCTTCAAAAAGAACAAGATGGGCATCAGATAGGTGGTCCCCCTCCACCCCCCTCCCCCCCCCCTCCCCCATAAACTTTTTATTCTCAAAAAAATAATTTTTTAAAAAAAGTCTGCATTCCCTTAATGAATAGTGCTTCTTTTATTTTTGCGTGTGGGAAAAAATTTTATGCTTATTATTACTATTTTTGAGCATTTTTAGCTTTTTAAAAAAATTTAAATTTGTTGCGTCATAACAGGAAAGTACCAAATTTGGATACTATCGCATTATACCCTTACATGTCCACAAGTGTTTGTCCGCAAAAGCTCATTTTTTCTCTCCTCTCATAAAGATGAAAAATATGTTCAAGGAGTAATAATGGTCAGGCAAATAAAATGTTACTTTATAAACATAATTTCGGAGACGGAATCACTTATATATTTCCTCACAAATTTTTTCAAAAAATCTTTGCCTTCTTGTCTAAACAGAAAGTCCGCAAAGGATCTCCCCAAAGGTTGTGTGCCATATTAGTTCTCCGATGCAGGTTTATTAACCAACAAACAATCACACATTTAAAACACAACCAACACCACACTAATCATTTTTAATCTGCTAGGCTGGGATGTAACACCGCCAGACTTAAATTAACTTGAACAATTTTTAAAGATTCTAAAAATATTTACTAAACTTTTGTTTTTTATAAAATAGATAATTTTGTTTAGGTTGTTTCACTGGAGTGAAAATAAATTGTTTTTTAGATATGTGAAAGGAAATGAAAATCCAAGCATGCGTTAATAAAGTTGAAAGTTTTTTAAAGTTAATAAAGAACCCCCTATAACCTTCTTTTCTCTTTTTTAAATGTCGAAGATATTTCTCATTGTTCATCTGATTCATTTTCTTCTTCAGAAATTGACTGTTCCTCATCAGGAATGACGTCAGTTGAAATTCTCGAATTTCTGGAGTCTTCAAAATATATAATAATTTTTTTAAAAATATCTAAAAATCCAAACCTATTCTTTGTGTATTAGGCGGAGGCCTAGGCGGTAATCCATATTCGTTACTAATATTTTTGCTAGGTGAATAGCTGCCTCTAAAACTCGACATACGCTCAAATGTTGGCTCTTAATATTTAGATAAATACTTATGTATCGTTAGTTTATTTCAAAAATTAAATACTGAGTATCTAAATTAATGAATTTATGATAATTATTATATTTATGTAGCGCCAAAAGTAAAAATATCAGGATAAAGATCCAGAAAGCTTCAGCTTAACTCTCTTTGGAATTCCTCCTTTTATATTTTTACATAGATATGGGCTATTTGATGATGTAAGTATGATTCACATAGCAGCATTTAAACGTTTAGGAAGTAGTTAAATGAGCATAAGGAGATAAGAGAAAGAGCATTAACCGTTGCCTCGTGAATCCTGCCCGGTGGTTGAACTCTTGCTAAACTCTTTTCATAATTACGGGCTCTTTTCCTAGCAGCCCGTAATTCAAATTTTTATATCAATTTGGATTAATAAAAGCTTACTTTCTGGCCCCTTCCCTTTTTCTTGAATTTGTGGCATTTCCTTAACTCTCTTTGGAATTCCTCCTTCATTAAATTCTATTCCTTTTCCTTTCTTTTGGGCTTCAGCCAATCGTTTTTTATAATGTTCCGTAAAATTAGGTGGCAAATCAGATGATTTATGTTTTACCCGATTTCTTCCAATAATCAGTTGCTCACCAGCTATTCCATGCCCAACAATTCCTTCCTCAGCCCTTGCTTGTTCAGGCATTCCTTCTCCTGGGCTTGGTGGTCGTTGGCCACCTATTATGAGCCCACGTCCTATAATGTGCCCACGCCCTCTGCCTCTAGAGCGTCCCCCGCTCTCTTCTACTTTTCGTGGTGAAGAAGGTTCTTCACCAGCTTTTTCTTTGTCTTTACCGCATTCTATTAAATCCAATAAAATAAAAAAAGTAAATAGAATGATTCCAGTCTTAGAAAAATTCATCTAAAATTTTGTAAAATTATAATGGTTAATGTTTACTAATTTAGGTATATTATGAGATTATTAAAAGAAAATTTCAAAAAATTTGGATGCCCCTGAAGAAACTTGGTAGAGTAAAGCAGCTGGGCTATAGTTATTTCTCTCCTTTAGCTAGTGCAAAAGGTTAATCGTCGGCTGGGAGCGAACCAGCATCTTCAGTAGACCGGATTGATGTGTTAGCCATTACATCACGCCGTCTACTGCTCAGCCTTAGGAAATTAATAGCTATATGCTTTACAGTAGTCTTAATAAAGGACCTCCTCTCTCCCTCATACATTTGAGCACACAGAAAAGCGAATTATAGTAGCGTCTAAAGAAAATTATTTTTTATTTTTATTTAAAATAAAATAGTTTTAAAATAAAAAAATTTTAAAAATTAAAAAGCAAGCTGTAAATGAATTTTAGCTGCTTGCCCTTTCAATTTAAATGGCGAAGCTGCTTGACTGTCAATTTAAATGCGCGCGTATATGGATTAGGATTTCACTCATTTAAAGAGATGGGTCTCTAAATTATAAATGGCTTTAAAAATTATTGCAAAATTTTGCCCTATGTATTTTTATTTTAGCCGACAGGGCGCATATACAAGTCATATGTGGGCAGCTATATATATTTCATAATAATATAATTTAAAAAAAACAAGAATAAAAATGTTTTAATATACAGTAAATCTAATAATTTAATTTTCGTTTAAAAATTCAAAACCTTTAGTTTTAATTTAGCTTTTTGGGGGCTTAACTTTTTGTTTTTCGGAGTATATACTTTTCGGAGCTTACCTTAAGTCTGTGGGAAGTAGGGACTAGAATCCTCTTGGATGGGCTTGACTTCCGGACTCCGGCCTTCCTTTTTAGATTGAAGCGCATTGGGCTCTGCCCTTCATTATTGCTGGGCCGCGTTGCCCCCTTCTGCCCTCGCCCTTCCACTAAGACCTCTTTTAGATGGGCGCGCGTCGAGGCATCTTCACTCGCCCTTCCTTTAGGTAATGCAATTTATAATAGTTAGAGAAGCAAATACACGTAAATCTAATATAGAATTCATTGATTGTGGAGTTGTTACACGTATTTATCACAAGCATTCATTGATTTTAGATGTTTTGTTAGAAATTAATTTTAAATTTAGATGTTGAATTTAAATATGTATCGAGTTGCGGGGTGTTCGATACTAACAGAAACACTTGAATAACTAACAAGGTTTATCACGAAGGTAATATATACAACAGAATCTATATCCCTCTTAATCCCCAAATCCCTCTTTATCCACCCAAATCCCGCGTAATCCCTTGATATCCCCCTTAATCGCTAACGATAACCTCTTAAATATCCAAATCCGAAAAAAGTGGCTCCTCAGATGGGGCCAAAATTTTAAAGGCCCGGAGTCGGAGCCAATTTTGAAAAAGGTCGGCGCTAGAAAATGTTCTCGGAGAGTACATAATTATCAAAATTTTTACATTTTTACACGAAATTTGCCTCTTCCACTGAAAAATTCTCAAAATTTTGGCGCAAAAAATGGAAGTAATCTGTTATATGGACTAGAGATCGGACCGATACGATTTTTTTTCGATATTTTTCGATATTTTTCGATATATATTTTTCGATATTTATCGAAAAATATCGACCGAGAAAATTTTGAGTTTTTCGATATTTTTCGATATTCGGTATTTTTCGATATTTATCGAAAAAATACCGACCGAAAAAATTTAAATATCGAAACAATCGACAGACCAAATGATAAAATATCGAAAAAAATATCGAACGTCATTTTTGTCAAAAATTTTAATTTTTGGCGCCAAAAAGGAGAAAAATGGAAGAAATATAGCTTCTTGATCTTCCAAAATTCTTAAAATTTTCGCCTGCGGCGCTGAAAATGGAAGAAATCATGTAGTCTGGTCTTCCAAAATTCTCAAAATTTTCGCATGCGGCGCAGTAAAGGAAGATTTCTGGCTTATTGTTCTTTGGATCAATAATTCAAATAATTTTTGCTTGTGACATTGTAAATGGAAGAATATTGCCAACTCAATTACGGGGGATTTCGATGGGTGAGAGTGATTTGAAGTAATTTTCAAAGATTTGGGATATGAGTGATATTCAAGGATTTGGGTCACTGTCCCCATCCCGGTAGCAAAAACCACCGCAACCACCGTAACCGTGAAAACAGCCACATGACCGTAAATGTTGAACCCTAATTTGTAGGAATATCTCCAAATTCCAAGATATCCACTTTACCCCTCTTAATCCAACAAAATCCCATGATATCTCTCCTACCCCCAACTCCATAATATCCTTCCTATTCCCTCTAAATCTCTCGATATGTTATACATCATAATCCTCCAATATCCCCTTAAAATCCACCTCTATACATATCTACTGATATACCTCTATATCTACTGATATACCTCTATATCTACTGATATCCTCTCAATCCATCTATGTCACATACAAATCCCCTTATATCAATATCTCATATAATCAATCTTAATCTCAAAATTTTAACACTTAAAATTTTTTTTAATTTTTTTAGAAAAATCGAAAAATATCGAGACTTTTTTTTCGAGACTTTTTTTTCGATATTTTTCGGTTTCGATATTTTTCGATATTTATCGAAAAAATATCGACCGAGAAAATTTTGACTTTTTCGATATTTTTCGATATTCGGTATTTTTCGATATTTATCGAAAAAATACCGACCGACCCCTCCGTCCGATCTCTAATATGGACCTTCAAAATTCTCAAAATTTTCGCCTGCGGCGCTAAAAAAGAATTTTTTGGTGAGATATAAGAGGAGGAAAAGACCGAATCCGATATCCAAATTTCGGTTCGGTTATCGGAAATATTCTATATCCCTCTCTCTGAATATCCCTCGTAAGCCCTTAAATCTGAAGAAATCTGCTTTCGGCCTTCCAAATAGAAAGAAATTCTCTTGAGGTTAAGCTTTTAATTAGGTTAGCAATCAAAGCATTCTTGCTTGAGTCTGCTAAGTTTGATTTCATTTGTCCAGAAATGCAAAAAATTCTCAGTGGAAGCAGTAAATTATTGGAAAAAATTCATTTGGGAGAGAAATATAACAGAATTCAGCGAGAAATCTGGCTTCTTGGCCCTCAAAATTCTCAAAATTTTTGCCGCTGCGCAAAAAAATCGGAAAAATTTTTTTTAATTTTTTAGTGTAAACTCCCGATCCCGACTCCCGAGGTCATTCCCGACCCGACTCCCGTTTCCCGTTTCCCGGGTTTTTTCTTCTCCCGAGCATCACTAGTACGAAGACATACAAGCCTCGTACATAACAAGTTCTAGAACTGGAACCGGTTCTGTTGTGTCCGCACTTGCAGAAAGAATATAAATAAAAATAAATAACCCATCATCGGGTTTGATGGTGGCACAGTCGGTTGTGCTTCGGTTTGGGCTTATTCCATGATGGTTCTTTTCCATCTCCGATCCACAATTTTTCCACAGCATGAATACTCTTATACAATACTTTCAGTATACCATACATAAGAGTATTGTTTATAACTAAAAGTGGATTTAAAATTCCATGAAATAAAGATCCGACTCTTCATATCTAGTTGAAACATGTTGTTGGTTAACTTCTTGTTAATTAAATTTGCATAATATTAATTAATTCAATTAAAGTCGAGTAACAATAGATTTAAAAATATTAAATTTGTGAATATTATAACTCCTGGACTTTTATTTTTGTAAGTCGAGCTTTTAATGCTCGACTAGTTATAATTCTTGAATCATATATTTTTTGCTCGTTTATAATCGAGAGATCGATGCCTGAAATTCTTTGATTAATTAGTACACTGTTGTGTCCGCACTTGCAGAAAGAACATAAATGAAAATAAATAACCCATCATCGGGTTGGATGATGGTACATTCGGTTGTGCTTTCGGTTTGGGCCCTTTCCATGATGGTTATATTCCATCTCCCATCCAAACAATTTTTCCACAGTATGACCATCGGACAAGACAAGTTCCAGAGAAATTTGCAACATTTGTATCGCTGCTCATTTTGCTTGAACTGCTAGGCTCTTAAATTAAACTCAAACATTTTTAAACAATTTTTTCAAATTTTTTATTCTTGTTTTTAAAAAGAAAAATATATAATTTTGTTTGTTTCACTGGAGTAAAGAAGAATTGGTTTTAGGAATGGGAAAGGAAAGGAAGAAACATAATTTTGAAAGTTTTTAAAGTTAACAAATCACGCGGGAGGTTTAAAAATTATAATAAAAAATTGAGGAGAGATTTATCTTTCTTTTTAAAATTTCTTTTAAATATTTTTAAATTCAAACTCAGAAACAGATCGCCAAATAGAAAACGTGAGTTCATAAAATAACCCAAAAATTTCCGAAAATCTTGGAATTTAACACGGATATACTTTATTTTCTTAACGACCCTCTGTGAGAGCTTCAGGATTTTTAATTTTGTATTTCATAACATGGTCAAAATTTGAGTAAGATGCCTATTTTACTCAAGTTTTGACCACTTATTTGATTATATCCTCGCAGAATTTTTCGATTACGGAGAAATCATTACAATTTTATATAACGAATCCTAACAGCAAAAAATTTTTTAACATAAAAAATTTAAAAAAATTTTAAAAAGAAAGATAAACATGCCAAATATATAAAACTAATCATAATAACATTTAACTAGAAGATGTCTAAGATAATTTTAATATAAATTGGAAAAAACACTAATCGCGATTATCTAAATTTGTTTAAATTAAAGTTGAAAAAAATTTACTTAATATAAAATATTTGAAAAATAATTTGTATAAAACTAGCCATGTCGATGTGTATTTTACTTGAAAAATTATTATAATACAAATATTATATAGAAAACTACAAAACTTGTTTCTATAGAATCTTGTTGGATTTGTGTTTGCTGATAATATCAACTTAACAACCGATCAGTGAGGTGGGGAAGACCGCTTTACTGATAGCGGCTTTGTACCCGAGATATACGTTTGGTTTCGAATTTAGTGGATATTCGTATTTTAGTACTTAGTTCTCTCCTGCACCTCATTTAGCAGGAGAAATTCAGTTGAGATAACAACATTTCTGTAATTACATCCAACAGATAATAAAATCTTTAGAGTTCAAGTTTCGCTCTTTTTTACTACAAAAGAATTGATTAAAATTTCAATAAAAATAGATATATTTTAAATTTACGAATCTTTATAACACCGGATAAACTGTGGAATATTCAAGGGGAAGAAAAATGAAAGCAGAGTAAAAACAGAAATAGAGCGAAGTAATTTCAAATTATCTAATCAAATTTATAAATTTTCACATGTTTATTTACACATTTGTGCCATCGGGATGTCCGCATAAATTGAAAAAGAATGTGGTAATTAATTAAAAAAAGATGAATTAGGCTAGGAAATTTAAAATATCGGTTCAAAATTATTTTCTTAATTTTCCTAGCCATTTAAATATCAAGAATGATTGTAATAATCATAATATTCAAGCCTCAACTATATAGTAGAGATGTCCACGCAACTTTACAAAACAAGTGACAAAAACTCAAGGAAGGTCTTGATTTGAGACTAAAGACAAAAAGTCTTGGACGTGTTACTTTGTATCGAAAAGGGATTGCGAAATTTATAAAATCAATATGTCTCAAAATCTATTTATCTCAATAATGCAGACTTTTTTAGAAAATTCGTCTCGTTTTGTTCTCTACTATATTCCAATTTTAGTGTAACAAGAAAGAAAAGTGTGGAGGTTCTGAAATTCGTTTCATGCTTATTTTAATTAATTAAATATTATATACGGAGTAAATGAAAGTTTTGAAGAATGAGGAAACACGTTAAAAAATATTTTTTAACGTTTAACAAACAAAAAATCTTTGAGGTGTGGAATTGAAAGAGCCGAGTGTTTTGCATTTTATTTGGATAAAGTTCTCTCAAAAGTGGTAGATGATTAAATAAAAATAATTATTAAATGGAAGGAACGGCAGCTTTCTGGTAAAAATAATAACGGGCTTTGTTTAATAAAATAAAATTAAAAATGCCAAAAAAATTTTCTAAAATTAAAATGACTGGGCATCTAAAGCACAATAGTTTTAAATTTAAAAACAGCCACGAATGTTCAAGGTGGGTTCAAGAAAGGAAAACTAAGAGGAGCGCACAATAGTTTGAGGTACAAGCTGCAAGTGATGAATTTAGAGGTCGGCGCAGGACAGGATCCTGCACAGGATTTTTCAGGATCCTGTCCGAAATCCTGCCTTTTTTTCAGTTTTCAGGATTGTCAGGATTTTCAGGATTAATCCTGCAGGATCCTGTCCTGTTCGAAATTTTAAAACCCAATCTTGATACAGGATCCTGCAAATGCGATTTTACCGACCTCTAGATGAATTAACATATATCCCATGAGGTCGCAGAATCGACTGGGCCTCTAGAGCGAAACAGCCACGGAAGTTCACGGTGGTGGTTTTGACCTGGGTTCCTGCCCGGGTCAAAACTGGTACCTCTCTTAATTCGTTTACCTAAGTCTTAATAAATCAGAAGTAATTTTTTACAAATTTTCTTTTGGCATTTTTTGTAACAAAAAAACAACATAAAATAAGAAAGTGGAATATTTCAGGGGAATCAAAATACCAAAATAATAATTTTTTGGTATTCTGTATATAACAAAATCAGTAAACAATTAACAATTTAGTAATAATATGGTGCAAATTTTGTGTTAAAGTGTCTCAAAAAATTAAAATTTCGTCACAGAACGATTTCATCCTAAAAATCATAACGCCAAAACAACGCCAAATTTTAGAAAAATTAAACAGCCTGCCAACATTTGGATTCACTCCATTTGTATTTCCTCATCTCTCAACTCCTCATCATCCTCTTCCCCCTCTTCATCATCCCCTTCTTCCTCTTCGTCATCTTCCTCTTCCGCTGCCTCAGCGGCGAGTGTCGAAACCGTCCCACGCATCATTGGACTGTCTGTATTGCTGCTACAAGTGCCCGAACTGCTTGAAGACGCGGCAGATGTACGTCTTCGAGCGTCTCCATTCATTACAGAATTATTTGAATTGTGTTGTGTAGACGTTAGAAAAGTCAAAAGAATGTCAGGTTCAATAGTGTTAAAGTTTGGTTGTTGTTGTTGATATTCAACAAATGCTTGGACCAAGTTGGAAATGTGTGAAGCTATCTTCTGAAAATTTTTATTAATTTTTATTAAAAAGATAATTTATATTAAGTAAAAACTCTCAGAAAATAATTATAATAAAATCTAATCATTATAAGGGGATCATAAGTTGAGTTATACATCTAAGTTCAGAGGTATAACCCTCTAATATGTCTGCGAAACATTTTAATATCATTCGATAGAGAATTTAATGGGCTACAAAATTATATAAAATCATTAGAATTTTAATGCCTGGTAATAAAGTTAAGGCTTGTAAACTAGAGAAAGTAGGCATTTTCTGAGATTTGATGAATTTTAAGTACTTAGATTTTCTTGATTTTATAATTAATTGGTTAATTCATTTGAGTAAATTTAATTGACTATCGAATGCTTTAAAAATTTTAAAAATCTGTTCATCCGTTAAAAAGTTATGTCCCGAAACTAACACCCAATTATAAATTATTTTTCCTAAATCCCTTACCGTAATATTCGTAACAAGCATTAACAATCTTCCAAAACGTCCAATTGCCAACTGCATTTGTGGACATTGATCTACCAAATGCAGAAAGAGGGCATTCTGAACTGAATCTCGAGCAACATTAAGCAGACGTATTGTCTCCCTCCCTAACCCAGGAGTGTGAGGTTCGAGAGCGATGATAGCCTTTAAAGTAACATATTCTACTTCGCTAAGAGAAAGTTGTTCAAGAGATGGCTGCTGAAATGTAGAAAAATAAATGGATGTTAAATGTAAACAGATCATTCGATGGTATAGATTATTTTTCTATTGAAGGTACTCAATGTAAAAATTTAGTCAAGCATAATGCTTAACTTTCAAAAATACTAGACAGGATTACAAACTAAGCAGGATGGTCGTTCCGAATTATGTATGTACTATATAAAAATCTAATTAAAATAACATATACTTTGCAAATAGAAAACTTTGCTAATTGTGCTAGTCCTACATTACTGAATTTTCGGTTCTTTTTGTCTGTATCGGTACCCTTTTATAATCCTTAATCAAGCCTCATGGACACAGTAATATTCAAAAATCCAAAAACCAACCAAAGTATTTAGCCATTCAGCCCGAATAGTCTCCAATCGCCAACGAAGCATTGGAGGACACATTGCCCCCTTCCTAGGCAAAAGTAAATCCAAAGCAGTGTGTGCATCAATGAATAATCCATTGGGCAACAAAATGTGTTCACTTCGATGTGCAAAAGCACTTTGACAAGCTACTGCAAAGACTGTGAAGGGCAACAGAGTGCCTCGTAGGAGTGACAACTAAAAAAAGGAAAATTGAAGTTAGAACGTCCTATAAAATTTTTAAAGCAGGTAGGACTCTGTTACATCTACACATATTCTAATTCTGAGAATGAAACCAAAATTAAGCTCTCCTCTCAATTTGAGCACTGCTATTGTACCATAATTGTCACAAAATTATACGAGACCGGCTTAATTTTTATTCTCATGTATTCTGGGTTGCCTCTTGCAATCCAAAAATTTTCAAAAATTCTCGGGCCTTTTTTGAGTTGCAAAAGAATTTTCACAAAAAATTCCTCACCCTTTCCACTTGTGCCAAATCAGCAATAGGTTTAAGTGTATTAGCATAGTCTATAGCTAACAACAATTGTCGACGTAAAGCATAACGTAATTCTGTCCATTCTGAGAGTGATCGAGTACCAGAATAATTCAACTAAAAAATAAATAATTATTTGCATAATATATATTTTTTCATTTATGTTTTAATATAATTGCACTAATGTGTTATGTAAATGTATCAAAAGCACGTAACGATCCACAGAATATTTTAGAAAGGCAAGGGATTAATTCCTGACTAAATTAATTGTTTGCCCAAAGGCAAACAATATATTCTAATAAAATTGAATTTAGAATATTTGAAAAGTGTAGGCTTCTAATTAAAGCCTACTCTGTGAGACACATTTAAAACTTAACGCCAGAGACTTCCATTGAAATATGTACACACATAAAAATTTTCAAGCCCCAATACTTTAAATAAAATTAAAGTCTGAATATATAATCTTTATCAACTAGTTATTCAAAAAAATTTTTTATAATTTTTTAGTTTTCCCCGCAAATCCCCTTAATTAAACTTAAATTTCCCTTAAAATTTTTTTTCATTTTTTTCTATTTTTTCACGCGGTTATTCTCATCAGTGTACTTTTATAAAATTTGTACTATTTATTTACATTTTTATTTTAAAATTTCCGCCAAATGGACTTTAGTCTTTTCCCGTCGACCAACGATCTATTTTTTCTTATTTTATTATTTATTTACAGCCTCGCGACATTTGCGAACACGACAATTGCGGCGTTTCTGTTTAGTGATTGTCATGGGGCGTATTTAACGGCAGAAATATTAAAGAGGATTAAAAAAAATTCTTATCAGTGATAAGATATCAGAAATAAAATTTTTCTTTAAATTTTAAAATTTATTTTTGCCTAAGACCGCAATTTTCGGTGAGCAAATGTCGCGTCTTGATTTTACGCCAACGCTCTTTTTTTTCTTTTTTTAATGGCACAACGACCAAAAAGAAATTTTTTTAACTGAGACAAGACCCAATTTGGCAGACACTCAAAAATATTTTTTTCTCTTTTTATTTTTGTCCTAATAAAAAAAGAAAAGGGAAAAATAGACATTCACTCTGTCCTTTCTTTTACACATTTCCGCCAGCTGGATGTCACGAGGAATTTTTGTTCTTTGTCAACAAGTTGGTCTCTTATACCCTAGAGATCACTTTAGACTATTTTTAGTTGTTTAAGGTTATTTGGGTGTATTTTATCGAAAAAAAATTTTGTAAGTTTTTTTCAGAACTTTCAATTGCATGATATATAATATTATGTTTATGCTGCTATTTAAATAAAATAATGTTCCTGATTGGTTGTGTATGAGTTTTGACTCCTTTACTATTTTTGAAAGACAGTATTTTCAGATCTGTCTAAAAAATTCTTTCTATTATCTTTTAGGCTTTACTCTCATGAATACGGCATTTTATTGTGTCCTGGATTCGTATTTTTAGAAATATGTATTTGGAATGAGCAAATACTGGAGATAGGAGAGAATTTGTCAGTTTAAAAATCATTGGAAAAAAGTTAAAAACATTTTCAAAATTAAATCTGTTTAGTATTTAATATTTTATTTGTGTTACTACTTAATAAAATCGCTTTTTTATTAGCCAGGGACCTATGAAGTCAGAATGTTTATTTTTGAAGGCCGGGCTATAATAGCTCGGTTAATAACCTTTACCTTTTTTTATAAGATATTTTTTCCTCACCTCAGTTCTGTCAGCGATAAGTTTGGGTTGTTGTAAAGCAGCCAACATTTGATCCATTTCACTCAAATTTCCAGCTCTAATAGCCAAATCAAATTCTTTACGCATTCTTTCATCATCTTCCAATTCTTGTTTGTTTTTAGGAGACAAATTGAGTAGAGGAGATTGTTGTCTTTGTTGTTGTTGTTCAGATATACAAACAATACGCTCAATCTCTCGAAGCGTCTAAAAATATTCTTAATTGAACAGTTTTGTAGAATCGTGTTTAGATTTTTGAACATGATAAGAATTGAACTTGTGGTCTTGAGGTTATTTTATACTAAGGTGTTATCAACTAAACATCTTTTAACCAATCCCACTCAAAAAAATAAAACTCCTTAACAAATTAGTCAAGTTGTAGCCTTGACTTGCAAAAATATAGAAGGATACTCGTGCGACACAACTGTAATAATTTCATATTAACCCCTTATATTCAAAACAAACAAATTAATTAACATTAAGTAAATAATTATTGTTAATAGCCTTGGATAAAATTTGCAACCCTCCAAGAGCTATAACAAATATAATTTACAAATTTAGTCAATGTTTTTACAACATGACTTTCAAAAATACAAAATCAATTTCACGATGTATTAGTACTTATTAACTAATTTAAAATACTTAATAAAGCCAAACTCAATTAATTATCATTAAGTAAATTACAACTCTTTTTACATTAACCAATAAATAACCAATAATTTTACGTTAAAAAAACAATTATTTCAACTTTCCCTCACCTGTATAATCAAAGCCTTTTCCTGACTCATTTGTTCAAATTCTGGAGACGAAGCCCCTCCATTTCCATTAACTACACTCGCACTTTCAGATATACGTTGTAATTGTTGTTGGTCGTGATCTCTTTGGGAACGCCTAATTTCTTCTGCTAAAGAGCGAAGGTCGTTTATTGTGTTGGCTCGTCGTCTAGCTAGAGGGTCGTTTTGCATTCCTTAATTTATATTATTAAGAAGGATGGTAAGAGGATAATCGGGAATTCTAAGAATTAGGGCTAGAACAGAGTCAATTTCACGATGTATTAGTGGTCATTCGAACGGTTCCAGACATAATAGCGTGAAACAGTTTTATTAAATCTGGTTTTCATGTTTGCATTCCGAGGTTTTAAGCCAGAAACCCCAGCTTAGGTTTTCATAAAATATTTTTCAGTTATAGCCGATGAACCTAAAGGAATCAACATTTATGGTCATTACTTCAAAATTTTGCATAATATGAATTATTTACTTTACTAATCATTTATTAATTTTTATAAGTAAACTACGAGAAAAGTTCTTGTCAATAAAATCTTATATTTTTGTAAACCATTGTATGATGGTTAAAAACTCATTTTATTGTCTATTGTTCTTACGACTTTTGTATAAATATAGAATTCAGAAATTACCATTATTTTGACAAAAATCCTCGTCAGTAATTAATTGATTTAATTCTCCAGCCACAGAAGTATTTGTTGATTGAGATTTTATAGTTAAAGTACCTCCAGACGTAGTTCCATCAAAATAACCGCCGTTTGGATAAAGAGAGGAAGTACCCAAAGTGTGGGAAGAACGTCGAGGATTTCGTTGTTTTCCAGTCTTGTCGCGGTCTGGACGGATTGCCTCTGGTTCCATCCCGACGGTCAAACATTTTTGGAAACGGCAAGCACGGCAAATGTTTCGGCCGACTGAAAAATTTTTTTTGTAATTATGCATTTATGAAGGGTTCTAAAGGTGTTTTAAAATAGCATTTTCGAATTATGGAGATTATAAAGTCAAAAAAACGACTTTATTTAGTATCGAATTTTTCATCCTTAGTATCAAAAACATGATCAAAAATTTTATGAATTTTTTAAAGGTTTTTACATAATAGCAACTATTTCATTTGATTTTTCTTAGAAAAGAAGTATTTAAATAGTCATTAGAAGATTCAATTTTTATAATGTTTATTTTTGAAAGCCATGCCCTCATGGCTAAAAGGACAGGAGCGATCTATGGTATTTGCATATAATATTTGGACCTATAAAATTTCTAATAAGTTATACATAACGGAGCTACACTAATTCAAATTTGTCTCAAATTAAATTTAAAATGTACCTTTATCAATCTGACATTTTTCTTCATATCGGCAGTTATACTGTTTATTAGCCCTCACAGTTCTGCGGAAAAACCCCTTACAACCAAAACAAGTAGAAGCACCGTAGTGGCGACCAGAAGCTTCATCGCCACAAACATTGCTTAAAAATTAAAATTTTGGGTATTTTGAAATTTGACATTTTAATTTTAGATATTTTGTAAAATAAAAGTTTGTGTTTTTAGAAGTCCTTGTAGGTTTAGACGAAGTTCTGGTAATGGACATAAATTACATAGAGTTCAATGAATTTTACACAATATTAAATTTGTCAAATAATTAATTAGTAAAGTGCTGTATTGACAGAACAATGACGAGCACTGGATCGAAAACATATGTATATTTTTGAAAGCTTGTTATTATTCCAAGCAAAAATTCCTTATTTAACTTATGTCCAAATTTTGGACTAGTACTTATAAGACGGTTAAAAAGTAATTCTGGTATGATAAGCGTATTATTTAAACTGTTCATTACAATTTGCATAATATTTAAATAATCAAATAAAGTTTTTGAAGAGAACTCAAATAAATACAGTAATGTATGTTGCATGATATTTTGAAAGTCGGACTTGTTCCGACTAAAATTTATCGTTCAGATATATGTATTTATGTGTCAGAGAAGAAATTTTGGCGCTTGTCCAGTTTATGCGTCCAATGAAAGTTTATGCGTCCAATAAACAAAAAATTGGATTTTTCTTAGTATTGCAAAGTTAGGGTATGGCTCCAAAACATTTCTTCATGTTTGGGACCTACGGCCACCTAGTCTGGGACCGTCCCTTGCCCAATCCCTCGAAATTTCGGAAAAACAATTATAACTTTCCGAAATTTCGAGGGATTGGGCAAGGGACAGTCCCAGACCCAGTGGGCGTAGGTCCCGAACATGAAAAAATGCTTTGGAACCATATTCCAACTTTGCAACACCAAGAAAAATCCAATTTTGGTAATAGTTCGGATGGTATACCCCATCATTTTTCCGGCCTCAAAATATATTTAAAAATGGTCAGTATATTATCAGATTATAGAACCCGTCGAGCTGTGTCGAATGACACCAAAATCAACCCCGGTCTTAACTTTGGGCCGAGATACAGACAAAAACCTTGCGCCAAGCGAAGGGTGCTGCACAAGCGTCTCCCCAACGTAAAAGGATTACTTTATGTCATAACTTTGTCAAATCTTTTTCAATTACGTTGATTTTGATGTCATTCAAATCAGCTCGATAGGCTCTTTCGAATGAGCAATTATTTGTTTAATTAAATTTTTAGACCAAAAAATAAGCTTGGTCCACCCTATTATTTTTCAATTTTCTGGGGTCTGTATCTCAGCCCAAAGTTAAGATCAATGGTTGATTTTGGTGTCATCCGACACAGCTCGACGGGTTTTATAATCTGAAAATATACTGACCATTTTTAAATATTTTGAAGCCGGAAAATGATGGGGTATACCATCCGAACTATTACCCCAATTTTTTGTTTATTGGACGCATAAACTTTCATTGGACGCATAAACTGGACAAAAGCCCAAATTTTTGTCTTAAGATTTTAAACCAACCAAACATTAATTTCCATAGGTTGTCCATTAGTTGGAGTATCAGCAGAAGAATTACTACTTTGTTGTTGTCCTCCATAGAGTTCCAAACACCCCTCAGATTTATTCGAGTTTAGTTTAGCTGCTAGTGTGAATTTTCCTATTTGAAAGTGTGGAGGGTCGCCGTTTCCATTAATAAAAGGTTTTGGGTTTGTTGTGGAAGATACCATTGGTGTGGGTGTGGTGCTTCGAGAAGAGGAACATGGTGAACTGAAAATTGAAGAAATTTTAATGGAAGGTTGTCTAAAAGTCTTAAAATTATATGAGGAAATAATTTTTGCTGTAAATCCAAAAATGATCAAATTAACCGATAAGCAAATTAATAAAGTGTAAAATAGCGCATATTTCATTTAGATTATAATTAAAATTAAATATTTTTAAAAATGCCAGTTTTATATCAAGAGATTCGAGGGTATATTTTTGTAAGCTGAACATTTTTGTTTGGCTAAATTGTATTTTTAATTAGACAAAAAAACACTAATTTTCTCAAAATAATGTCCAACCTCGTTATACATACTCTTTCTTGTAGCTATATAAATATTATAATGAGATGTACTCTAAACAGGGATATTGCTTAGGAACTACTCCATACAATAGGAAAAAATTATCAAATATTACATCTAACACCTTTCTAGTATTGGGTGTACCTTATAGAGGGTTAAGACTAATTTCCTAAAAGCCACCTCCATAACTTTATCCTTAAATACCTTTGTTGATTAAAAATTTCTTGTTGGTTATATCTCCCTCCATCATCCACTAATGTCGTTTTGTTGTATTTATTAGACAAGCCATTAATTAGAGGGTTATTAGAATTATTGTTTGTTGTCTCTATATTTGTAGTTGAGGAAGTTGAAAACGATTTTTGTTGGATTTGGGGATTTTCTATTTTAGGGGCATTTTGTCCTAAGGAAGATGAAGAAGTTGTTTGGTGAGGGAGCGCACTCACAAAGTTTTGCTAGAAAATTTTTAAAAATTAAAAGGCATTTAGATTTGATGAAAAATTGAAGATAACATAAGATTAAAGACCGAAAAGTTGAAATAACACAACGCCGGGAACTTCTGATTTTTGAAGGCTTATGCACTATTTCTGATCTAACAATGCAAAATAGCGATTACTACATTTATGTTTTATTAAAATAAAAATTACTTATAGTGTGTCTTGAAAAATTATGTATTTATATTAGTTATTTTTGAAAGTCAAGTATTAAATACTTTGACTAAATATTTTTTTGTTTTACGAAAATTTATAGAACTACGGTGTATAGGGAGAAACTCAAAAACCGACTTAGATTTAAATGAATTATACCATTACAAATTTGGCATTTATGGACTACGAATGACAAGCCGTTTTATTAATTATTAATTTCAATTGGAATATTTAATATTATTTAAATAATTTATTTAATGTTTGACTAAATCCCTAACCTTGAAAACCCGTCTCTAAATAAAAAAATTTTATTTTACCAAAATAGTATTAGCAGCAATAACAGCATTCGATTGAGAAGACTGTAAAGCATATAATAAAGAATTGGCTGTTGATGCCAAATCTGCTAGAGAATGTGGAGGGGCTGCGGAATTGGAAGTTGGTGGAGGAGGGGGAGGAGAACCAAAAGCACTTAACATTCCCTCTTCCCTTCCAGAATTATTTGAAGTTAAAGAAGTTGGAGGAGGATTGTCGTTTAAAGTGTGTCTGTGTTGTTGTTGTCGATGTCCCCCAAAAGCTTCGCCCAAAGAAAACATTTTTGAAAGAATTAGTTTGAAGTTGGGAAGATTTTTGACTTTCTCTTGTTAATGAAATGTGTTGTTTATTTTTAGGTATTTTTGCTGTTGAAGAGAAAGACAAAGAATAAATTTTTATATTGTATTTCTGAAGGATATTGAACTGAAATTGTTTTAATGAGATAATCAAAGTCTTTATCTACACAATATTATTTAATTTAATTATGTTTGAATAAAAATAAGTTTGATAGGTATGGGCTTGTGTGAATATTTTGTTTAAATTATTTTATTTTTGAAAGTCAAACTAAGGTTTGACTATAAAATGATTTATGTTTGTGTATTTAATTTTCCACAATTTTTACGATATCCAATCAAAAAAATTAAAATAAATTTTAACTTTGGCAATATTAATCTGCCTTTATGTAATATACAGGTTTTCAAAGATATTGCCGCACCTTGGGTATATTATTGCTAACATTAGGAAAAATCTACAAAAATTCAAGACAAAATTGAAAAAGAATTAGGTGAATACCTCATTTCAGTGACGAGATCTTGACACCTGGAAAATCAACGTAAACAGGGATTTCAACTTTAAAAAGTTGAAAACCCCTGTTTTATCGACCAATATACCCAAGGTGCGGCTATACTTTTGAACATTAATTTCAATGGAAATTCGACGTATAATGGTTTAAATTTTGTTCTTATTAATTATTTTGAAAGCTAAGTCTGACTAAAAATTCTACAGATTTTTATGGATCAACTTATAATTTCATTTATTGCTTGCCTGTGATGAGTTATGTTAGTCTTAATTAGGGTTGCCGTTTTCGAGTCGGGCCGACGGTCGAGGCATTTTTTTCGGGCTTGTTTTTATCGAGTCGGGCCGGAACGAGTCTTTTTCGGGCCCAACTTTATCGAGTCGGGCCGTTACGAGTCTTTTTCGGGCCAAACATCTAGGCCCGACTCGATCTTTCGGTCCGAGCGGTCCATTTTGGCAACCCTAGTCTTAATCATGAATTGTTAAAAATTAATGTATTAAAATTATATTACATAATATTAATTAATTCAATTATATGTACGTTAATGAAAAATTGATTGAAAAGACTGAATATAATTGGTGAGATCTTTAACCGTTATTTTTGAAAGTTAAGCTGATTATGCTTAGACTAAAATATGTATTTCTATATAAATGTGGGTACAAAAACAAATTTGATGACACACAAAAATTAAAAATTGAATTTTTATAAGCAGTAGCGTATTGATATCTGGAAGCTAAGACGTTTTAGGATAAAAGGAAAAAATTTGTCTATCATCTTAAACAAATACAATGATTTTTAATTCTTGAAAATCCTTCAAATAAATTTGGATATAATGACAAATTATGAGTAAATAGAGCTAAATATTATAAAAACCACAGTATAATAAAAAATTAAATATTAAGTAAAGGATTATCCCCAACATTTTAAATTAAGTGGGCACATGTTGGCGATTTTTTTTTATTTTTTTTCCTGTTTACAATTTAATATTTTTTAATAAAAAATATAAATTTCCGGCTTTTAAACTGCAAAAAAATAATTTTTAATTTATGGCATTTACAAGCGCTTCTAGAAAGATTATATTAAAGAAAAAAGTGTTTATTTCCACAGGGCAGCAAGCAAAGGGCAAATAACAAGTAAAAACGTGACTTTTTGTCATCAACAAAATTTAAAAAGGAGGAATAATAATAAAAATGTAAATGTATGAAATAAATAAGGAGGAAGAAAAGAAGAAAAAAAAATTTTTTAAAGTTGATAAAAGAAAAATTCATCACGCCCCTGGAGAGGCGAGAACCTGAGTTGGTAAATCTGTGATAACTCGGTAATGGATGAACCTTTCCGAACAGTTTTTATATGGTTCGATAGAGAATTAAATTTGCTATAAAGTACAAGAGGAAACAAAATAGGTGTATAAACAAAAAATGTTGGGTTGAAAAATACGAGAAAATGTCTATTTTTGGAGATTTTTAAAGTGAAATTTTTTGTTTGTTTATCTAAACTATGAAATTTTTGTTGAACTTTAAAGCAAATCTAATTCCTTAACTGTAATAGCCAAATAAAAACGTATCTGAGTTATAAATAAGTGACCTAAAATTTTCCAAGAATTATTTGAATGCTTTTTGACAATTTCTATCGGAAAAATCTTTTAAAAAATATTGTAGAGTTTGAAAAGAATATTTTAGAAGCAAGGAAAACCTATAAAAATCAGTGAAAATCACTCAAAAAACCTTATAGTAGCTTTGCTAAACTAGTAGAATTCAATAGCGTTAGCGGAGCTACTCGTCGCTAGTTTGAATAAAAATTTTAAAATTTAAAAAATTAGTCTAAAGAAAAATTAAAATAATATTAATACAATTCACAAGCGTAAAAATTAATTTTTATTTCAACAAAAAATATTTCATAATTTTTCTTAACAGCCAAAAACAGACAGACAAATAACCCCCTACACCCATTTTGAAAATGCCGCTTAGCGTTAATAATTTTTGAATTCTTTTGCTCTCTTGCACAGGATGTGGCCTTTAATTTCGATCATTTGACTGATCAGACTCTCGCCGCTTTTGGCTATGAAATTGCAATAAACACTTAAAATTGATAAATACTAATAATCAAAGGTTTTTCTTTAAAGTCGATTTTTAATCTTGTAAAGGGCACAAAATTTTACAAAAATAAAATTTAATAAACTAAAATAAAATCTTGCTATATTGCAAAAATATGAATTACTAAAAAAATTAGAATTTCAAGTAGCTTGTTAAATCAACTAAATGCTGAAGCGGTTAAAAAGCTCGTCAAAATCCCAAAATTTTAGAGTAGCTCATTAAATCAGCGGGCAAAGCAAGCGGCTAAAAAGCTTGTAAACTGCAAACTCTTTAATTCAAAGGGTAAAATCATTGTTAAAGATCTTGTGAGTCTCAAAATTTTAAATAAAATTTTCTTAATTTTTAAAATTAACTTTTAATAAAAATTAAAGAAATTTACAATAAAACATTGATTCAAAACAATAAATAATTGATTCATAATTCTACATCCCTAGTCTATAGAAAATCGTCTATCTGAATTAAATTAAGATAAGGCTATTAGAGTCTTTAAGGAATTAATAGAGGATTAATTTAACTAAAAGAAAAATATTTTTCAACATGTCTTTTACTTAAATTTTAAATAATTTATCATTCAATTTTAATAAATTCTTGGTGTTAAATTTTATTTTAAAAACGGGAAAATTTTATGAGAGGGGATGTGTTCGCGCGAGAGTTGTTAAATTTTGAGTCTCCTCCCCTCACGTTTTTAAATACATTCCCGAGAATTTGGCCGAATAAGTTGTTAAAAAGTGCGAAATAAATTAGAAAAAAATGAAGAGTTAAATAAATGAGGAAAAGACTGCGAGGGATGGGAGATGTTTGGGCGCGAAATTGCTTAGGCACCACGACGCACATGAAAAAACAAAAGAAACTTGAATCTTTGAAATAATAGAGATATCTAGCATTCATAAAAATTTCATAATCTTAATTCAGAAAATCAGAAGAATAGACGAGAAAATCGAAAAATTAGATGTTCCAAAAAATATATAATCACAACTTTTGAAATAATTGCTCAAAAATACTGAAATTTTTAATAATATTAGATAACACTGTTACAGATACTTGCCCAAAATCTCATAGCTCTAGCTTCAAAATTTTTCATGTTACAAACGTTTGCGCCAAACTGCCGCTGCGCCTAAAAGCCTATTCCCCGTATAATTACATTGGCAGCGCTTTCTTTGTTCTTTTCCCCCAATTTTTTAAACTTGAAGAGACTCTTCGCCCTCATTTTTCATTCAATTTAAAATAATTTAGTACTCTTGCCTTTGGCCTACTTTTGGCCTTTATTTGTTAAAATTTAAAAAAGGCAGAAAAAGACAATTTTAATTTTACAAAATTTACGACATTTCGGCACTATTTTTAAGCATCACGCTAAAATTTTAAAAAATTGGGGAAGAAAAAAAAATTTAAAAAAATAAATAAAAGTTGTTAGTAAACAAATTATAGTGTGAAAAAATATAAAAAATAATTTTTTAATTTTGTTACAATTTTAAGTATGAAAATTGAAGTGCGTGAATTAATGAAGGGAACGAAAGAAGAAAAAAGTTTGTTATGGAAAAAAACTAAAAGTTTAAAAGTGTAGTAATAAATATAATTATTAGTTTTCTTTAGAGGAAAAAATTACAATTGTAAAATAATTTAAAAATCAGAATTAAATTTATTTAAAGAGAAAAAAAATTGAAATCAGAAAATACAATTGTAAAAGTAAGGAAATAAAAATAAAGGTTAAATATTCTGATTTGTAAAATCAGAATTTGTAAAAATCAGAAATTGTAAAATTCAGAATTTTAAAAATCAGAATTTGTAAAAATCAGAAATTGTAAAATTCAGAATTTTAAAAATCAGAATTGTAACAATCAGAATTATTACAAAATCAGAATTCGTAAAAATCAGAATTGTCAAATTCAGAATTTTAAAAATCATAATTTTAACAATCAGAACTATTTCATCTTTCTTACCACCAGTACCACAGTTGTAAAATTTATAGTCGGGATTGTAAAATTAAATATATTAAGTAAAAATCAGAATTTAAGTATTAATTTTACAACAATTAAATTTAAAATTATAGAAGTAAAATGTTTAAAATTAAAAAGATTAATGAAACAAAAATCAAAAATAAAGTGTTATTTAAATAAGGTCCTATCCAAAACTTGTGACGAAGATCATGCGAAAACATTTTCAGAGAGAGAAATATTTTTCCAAAAAAAATTTATTTTTGCAAAAAATCGTTCAAAGCTTATAACAAATTTTAAGAAAATGTGTGTCATAAAAGGCGGTATTTTCTGTTCAAAAAAGCGCCGTTAGGTGAGAGAGAGGGAAGGCTGGTTGATCAATTGCTTTTTAAAGTTTTTTACTAAGAAAGCGCCGCCAAGTAAATTAAAAGGAAAGGTAAGAACATAACAAATAACAAGAAAAAAAATTTAAAAATAAATTGTTTATAAAAATGTGAAAATGACGCAAACATTTTTATTGTGTTTTTTCTTTAAACTTTGCGCGCAATAAACAAGGAATGAGATTACGTGAAATGAGGAAATTAAAATTAGTTAAAAATAGAAAGGGGGGAGAGGTGTGGGTGAATTAAATGATATCCGATTAAAAAAAATATAAGTATTGAAACGTAGAAAGAAGAAAAATCAGAATTTGTAAAAAATATTAAAATATAATAACAGAATTGTAAATTGAAATTACAAAATCAGAAATATATAGGACTCTATTTAAATTAATTTCAGAATAATCAGAATTATAACTTTAAGTGTAAAAATTACAATTGTAAAAATTAAAAGTAATTAAATGTCAGAATTGTAATTATGAAAATTTAGAAAATCAGAATAGTCAAAATCAGAATTTGAGAAATAAGAGTTAACTGAAAATAAGAATTGTACAAATCAGAATTTAGTAAAAATCAGAAATTATAAAATCAGAATATTCGTTTTTTTTTAAAAATTACAATTGTAATCAGACTTGTAAGCAGAATAAAAATCAGAATTTTCAAATAAGTGTTAACTCAAAATAAAAAGTGTCCAAATCAGAATTTAATAAAACCAGAATTAACAAATCAGAATATATAAAACCAGAATTTTCTTACGAAAAATTACAATTGTAATCAAAATTTTAGAATAGAATAAAAATCGGAATGGGAAAGCTTTAAATAAAAATAATATAAATTTACCTTAAATAGCATATTTATAATTTCCAACCTAATAATTAACAGAAAATAAATAGAAAAAAAACAAGCAATAATAACCCCACACCCCTCCCATTTAATTATACAACCTTGCAAAGACGGAAATTTGGTTAGAGATTAAATAAAAAACAAAAAGTGTTGGGAGAACTGCGCGATAATAAAAAAAAACCAAAAATACTCAAAAAAAGAATTCTTTGCTCTTTTTCGTTTAAAAATATTTTTTTCTATTTTTGGGGCAAAGATCGGGAAAAGAGCAAATTTTATGTTGTTTTTTATAAAAAAAGGTAAAAATAATAAATGATTAATTAAGTTGGAGAATGTATTTTGTAATTTCCGGAAGGTTAAAAAAATACATAGTATTAATTTATGTACTGACGTGTGAAAGATTTTATATATGAATGCTTGAAATGCTTTAAACGTTCAAAAATTAATATTTAATTATGATGTTATTTAATATCAGAAAATTAAAAAAAATAGAGGGAGAATTTAAGAAATGTGGAAAAACCAGAATTATAAAAGTCAGAATTTTATTAAAATCAGAATTTTGAGAACAGAAATGAAGAAAATCAAAATTTGTAAAAAATCAGAATCATAAATGACAATTTTACCAGAAATCAGAATTTATTTAAAAATCAGAATGCACTTTAAAAAAATCAGAATTTACAAATCAGAATTTCTAAAATCAGAATTTTCAAAACCAGAAATACAAAAGATGAGAATTTTGGTAGAAATCAGAATTTATTTAAAAGAATCAGAATTTTATTTATCAGAATTGTAAAAAATTAATTCAGAATATGCTTAAACCTAATAGAAAAACAAACTACCCGATAGCTTGTAAAAATATTAAATTATTGCAAAAAAAGCAAGTATTGCCTCATACAAATTTTAAATTGAAACTTCAATGAAATTTAATTATTTTTTTCTTTAAATTATAAAAAATAAAAAATTAATTTTTTATTTGTCCAGTCACCTCCCCAATTTTTGCAATAAATTAAATAAAAATTAAAGGAAGGATTACTCCTCTCTGTAAAGCAAATAAATTTTTATTTTTTTATAAAAAGGGGAAAAATTCTCGAGTTTTTAATCTTTGTTCTCTTATTTTACAGAGGGAATTGGGCGAAGTATTTATTATATGGAAAAGGTAGTTGTAGTTAGTTTTAGTAATCGCTGGGCTCTGGCCAAAGAAAAAAATATAAAAAAACGTAAAGGTTAGGGAGTAGGTCGTTTAGGCGCGGAGATTATTCTTGGCGTGAGCTTATAAGATAGTGGTTTAATAAGTTAGAAGGATAAAATGGCTGTACTTTAGTACGTGGGTGCAGGCTTTAATTTACAAATGTTATACCATTCGAAAGAGCTCGTCGAGCTGAGTCGAATGCCACCAAAATTAGATCTAGGAAAAATTTCTGGACCGAGATATAGGTCCCTGAAGTTTGAAAAACCATAGGGGGGACCAAGCACTTTTTTGGGGTGAAAAATTCGAAAATGCAAATGATACCTCATTTGAAAGAGCTCCTCGAGCTGAGTCGAATGACACCAAAATCAACAAAATCCGACTTGATTGGACAAAGTTCTGATCTTTTCTTTTAGCTCCTTACCTATGGCATCTGTGGAGATTTTTACTGCTACAGAGGCTCCAAATACGTCCAGAACAAGGGAGATAAGAATAGGTTTATGTTACGAGCCCAGACCCATCGCCCGTAGACTCCCCGCGAGGCGCGTGCCGCAAAACCCCGCGCGAAGCGCGGGGTTTTGCACAAGCGCCTCGCTGACGCTCCATAGGTTTAGGTTTTTTGTTTTTTTGTGTCATAACTTTTTCTAATCTTGTTCAATCACGGTGATTTTGGTCTCATTCGACTCAGCTCGTCGAGCTCTTTCGAATGAGGTATTATTTGTATAAAAAATTTTCTATTCCAAAAATCGCCCCTTTGTAACTTAGGTTTTTAGGGGGTTTATATCTCGGTCCAATCAAGTCGGATTTCGTTGATTTTGGTGTCATTCGACTCAGCTCGACGAGCTCTTTCGAACGAGGTATAATTTGCATATTCGAATTTTTTACCCCAAAATTGAGCTTACTCCCCCCTATGGTTTTTCAAACTTCAGGGACCTATATCTCGGTCCAGAAATTTTTCCTAGATCTAATTTTGGTGGCATTCGACTCAGCTCGACGAGCTCTTTCGAATGGTATAACATTTGTAAATTAAAGCCTGCACCCACGTACTAAAGTGACCCCGATAAAATTTTGCATTGATAACACTATTAGGCTCTACTCCAGTTTATGCGTCCAATCGACTTTTATGCGTCCAATGACAGTTTATGCGTCCAATAAACAAAAAATTCGATTTTTCTTGGTGTTGCAAAGTCGGGGTGTGGTTCCAAAACATTTCTTCATGTTCGGGACCTAAGCCCACTGGGTCTGGGACCATTCCTTGCCCTATCCCTCGAAATTTCGGAAAGTTATAGCCAATTTTTTAAAATTTCGGAAAAACGATTATAACTTTCCGAAATTATGAGGGATAGGGCAAGGAATGGTCCCAGACCCAGTGGGCTTAGGTCCCGAACATGAAGAAATGTTTTGGAACCACACCCCGACTTTGCAACACCAAGAAAAATCGAATTTTTTGTTTATTGGACGCATAAACTGTCATTGGACGCATAAAAGTCGATTGGACGCATAAACTGGAGTAGAGCCCACTATTATGTTTATCAAGTTAAAGACTTTGGAACTTTGGAACCTCTGCAATAAGCTTATAAATTAATTTTACCCACAATAACATGGCTTACAAAAATATCTATATCGCCGAAATACTTCTCAAAGTTTATTGTATACCTTAAAAATTAATAATTGCTATAATAAAATAATTGCTATTATGTAAATTTTCTTAGAAATATTGTAAAACATGTAAAAAAATGCTTATTTCATTTGGCTTATCGACCATAATTTAAATAATATTGAACTAAAAATTCTGAAATTTTTGAAGGGGCTAGTTAAGGATATCAAAAAAATTCGACAAAATTTTTATAAAATTAAATCCTAGCTAACAGTCAATATTAAGTCGCGCCAAAAACTGCTCTGCGCCAAAACGACCCCAACTTTAATGTTAGTGTTTGTGTGGTTGACGCCATCCCGCTTAAACAAAAAAAAATATAAAAATAAATGTAGTTGTATATATTTATTCTTTTATTACTTGAATACACCCACGGACTACGTAACCAACTAAAAATATGATGTTTAAAGCAAAAAGTGGATGTAAATAGAAGGATTAGAAATTAGTCTTTCTCTAGAGCAGTCCAAAGCCCACACAGTTAAGGGCCAACAATTTTTTTTTTGTTTTTTTTTTGTTTATTTTTTTTGTTGATTGGAAGAGAGTTGAAGCTTAGGAGAGAGAGAGGTAGAATGGCCAAAGACCAAAACCAAAGATTAAAAAAAAATTTTTTTTTTAAATTTAAGAAAAGGGACGAGGGGAAAGGTAAGGAGAAAGAGGGATGACACATATTTAAAAGGATTTTTGAAAAAAATTTTCTTTCTGAATTCAGGAAATTTAATTCTAAAAATGGAAAGAGAGAATGATGATATAATGAAAATAATGTTAAAAAATTTTTTTGTATTTTTTGTGTTTTGCTTGTGTTTTCTTAAATAATGAGGTAAGCTATAAATCGCGCTATACGCTTACATTTTATTTTCTAATTTTGCACAACGCCCGATTTATATGCACACCCGAAAAGAATTGGAGAAGTTTACATAATATTTAATTAATCAAATAAATCTTGAGAAATGTTAGATGTTGATTTTTAAATATACATTGAGGGAGCGAGTTTTCATATTATATTTTTGAAAGTCGAACAATTTTCGGCTAAAGCTTTTGATTTCATTAACATATCACTAAACGGATCCCTAGGTAAACTAGGTTAATGATTTTAGATGTAAAATTTTACATGTTGCCTTAGGTTAATGTAGCAGTCTCAACATAGTCTTAATCCAGAAAATTTTGTTCTCGAAAATTTTCAAAAAGTTTAAAAAATTTTAATTGTCGAAAAATTCATTGAAATGGAGAAAGTACATATATAAACATAATGGAAAGGTCCGATTTAAGAGCATAGCAAAGAAAATTAGCTGAACTCCCCCCCCCCTCTCCCTTCTTGTTTCCCTATTGAACTATTTTGCTTAATATATAATCTATTATATGTCATTCGAAAGAGCTCTTCGAGGCGGATCAAATATTACAAAGACCAGCAAGATTAGATGATACTCAACAAAATTATGAAGCTTAATCCTCTTTAGGAAAACTTTTTGTGCCGATGCAAACGATTAAAATAAACGGTCATTAAAATAAACATTTAATTCAGATTACGTTGATTTTTGTTTAAACCGACTCAATTCGAAAAGCTCTTTCAAATGAAATATAATTTGCCATAAAAAAGAACAAATTGAAAAAAATAGAAATGAAAAAATAGATGGGTGGGGCAGCCAAAGTATTAATAAAATTTTTTGGTTTTCAACGGAGTTTACACCATATTTAATTAATCAAATAAAGTATTAGGAATATTTTGAAAGTCTGATAATTACATATATTTTTGGAGTCGGATTTATATTTTTGAAAGTCAGATAAGTTCCGACTAAAATTATTCGTTTAATAAATGACAGCTTTCGAATTCATTAACAGAATTCTGAGCGAATACAGTAATTGTTATCTTGAGTAATTTGAAGAAGAGATTGTGAAATTGACAATAACGGTTACACAATATTTAATTTATCAAATAGATTTTTATAAAAGTTTGATTTGTTAACATGCTAAAGGCGGGGTGAAATAGTGAGTTTTTATTTTTGAAAGCTGAACTGCTTCAGCTAAAATCATTTGATTTATATGGTGACTGATTTTCAAATTTAGTATTGTGTGGTTCATGAAATCGCTAAGCGTCATACGACGAAGATATTCCTCCGGATATTCTGATAAGGAATCGAGATTTTTATTAAAGTAGTGAAAATTGTTCGGTGACGGAAAGTTTCTTTGAAATACTTAATTTTCGAGAATCGTTGTGTATACTAAAGATTATATTTACCTTTTAAAGTCCAGCAGAAAGAAATTTTTACTAGAAGCCTTATAAAAGTTATTTTTTCTATAGGTTCAAAAGTACGGTTTTGGCGGACCGAGCGAACAGAAGAAACGATGATTTTTAGCGACGGTTATTCGTTTCGATTTAGGATATCCGGAGAATTTCCAGGAACCGATAAACCTACTCAAAAATAAAAGATTATAATTTATTTTCCTTAAATTTTGAAGAAAAAATGAGAAAAACAAAAAATTGAAATTTAATTGAAATTTAATCTATTGTGTATTTTAATTTTTAATTTTCTTTAAGAAAAATAAAAGAAAACTTTAAAAATTATATGGAAAGAGTTGTGGGCATTGTGAAATATAAAAATAAATAATTACATTAAAAAATTGGTCTCGACTGGTCTTTGTTCAACGGACTTTGTGTGTGTTTTAAGGAGGGAGAGAGATCGCTCTTCCGTAAATACTTGAAGAAATCATAAGAAGAAAAATGAAGAAAAAAGAGGAAGAAATGAGTAATGTTTTAAAGGTGTATAGAAAAAAATATATTTTTTGGTAATGAAAAATTTTTCTAATAAATAAAATAATATATATTGTGTAGACAAAATGAATTGATCAAAATACTTGGGTAACTTGGAATTTTTTCATTTAAAGTCTATAGATTGAGGTTTTGAACAAAAGAAAGCGGAACTAAGGTGGCAGATTAGGATATTCCTGAAATACCTAGATTCGAAAATTTAATAAGACTCTGTCTTTTTGATCAATTCACTACTTTAATAAAAATATCGGATCCTGAAATGGTTTCTCGTGGGATTTTGTTTGCATGTCGGATCGAGATCAAGAAAACTCGATAATTTAAAAATTAATGATGCTATTAATCATAGAATTTTAGCTGAAACATTCCAGCTTTCAAAAATATTAAATTATTTTCTGAGTGAGCATTTTAATTTTGACAAATCTAACTTTTATTAAAATTTAATTGGTAAATTAAATATTGTATAAAATCGATTGAGCACCTTCACAATCTTATACCCAATACTTTGTTTGATTATGTAAAAAAAAATCGGAAATGGAAAGATAAAGCGTAAGATGAAAAGCGTAAGACGTAGGATGAACTCGGCCTTTCGCTTACTTTCCGCAATTTACAAAAAGACGGTCCCTAATCCAGACGTATTGCTTTCAATATTTTTATCCAACAAAAATTAAAAAATAAAAAAAGCAAAGAAAGTTTGGGTAAATTATGCTATACTGACTATCGAGAGTGGAAAAAGTTTGTTTTTGAAAATTTGTTTCCTCCTCTCAAATTTATTTTTATTTTTTGGATCTTGTGTGTTTGTCTAAGAAGAGAGAATAAAAACATTTTGGGTGTTCCAACTGATTTTTTGCAGCAACATAAGCTGAAGGGAACAAGGAAAAGAAATGTGTAAGGAACGTGGTAGTATGAAAGGAACAAGCTAAATAATTTTAGAAATTTTTTTGTAAAGAAAAAGCAGCTCTAAGCAAATGTTAGTTTGTTATGCTTTTTAATCTGATATAATCTGATCTCGATTTTACTTATTTTTTTACTTTTTCAGGCTTGTTATACCTAACTGAGATCGGATTGGGCCATTCTTTTTACTTAGTATTAATTTTTATTTTAATTCTATTATATTAATTAATCTAAGTTAAATTTGCTGTTCAATTTCGGAGTGCATTTTAACTATTTTTGTAAGCCAAAATTTCCTGTTTTGGTTTCGGTTTAGGCTAATTCTATGATGGTTCTATTCCATCTCCCATCTAATTAATTTTCAACAGTATGAAAATAATTCCAATCAACCCAAAATTAAAAGTAAGACTCTAATGGTCATATCTTCCCAACAGAGTCAAAAATTCATCAAGCAAAAATCACAGCTGATAAAAAAATGAGAGAGGATTGAACCAAGTTCTTTTAGCAAAAATCAAAACAAAATTAGAAAAAAATTAGAAGGAATTTAAGTAGGAGGTAGACAAAAAAGTGAAAAATAAAGAAAAAAAAAGTTGGGTCTGTCAAGAAAAAAAATTTTATTTTTTCTTTTTGGATGAACTCTTGCACACGTTATTAAGCAGAAAAGAGTTGTGTTGTTTTGAGTTAAAAAAGCAAAAACAACAAAAAAAGGAAATAAAAAAAAATCCCCGGCAAGCGTCTGCTAAGAGCATTTTTCTCGTAAAAATAGTAAAAAAAGAAAGGGCGTTGGAGACGAAAAAATAAAAATGTGAAAAGGTCTAGACGGCGACGTGGAGGATTGAAAAATGAGAGAGAGGTTATAGAGTGTGTATAAATAAATAAATAGAGTAAAGCCTTGCGCCAAAAACTATTAAAAGTTTATATTTTTTACGTGTGTTATTCTCGGTCGGGAAAAAATAGAGGGTAAAGGGAAGGAGTGAAAAGGTAGAGTGAAGGGAACATGAAGGGAGTAAGGTGAAGGGAACATGTGAAGGGAAAAGTGAAAGGGTTAGAGTAGAATAAGAAAGTAAGGAGGAAACGAACAAATGAAGGGTAGGGTGAAGGGAATATAAGAAGACTCCAAGACTGAAAAACCTAAGAAAAGTCTTTAATCAGGATTCATGACAAAGGGTCTTGAACGTCACTAAGAAGTATAGGGTGATGGGAACAACAAAGTGAAAAGCAAAATGAATAAGACCTAAATTCAAAGAATTAAATCCAAGCATTAAACAACAATTTAGTCAAGTATCAGAAGCTTGACTTACAAAAATATACATACAATAGAGCAAAAACACAAGCGTGTACGTTTAGTTGTTTAAATATACTTAGAATTAATTGAACTAATTAATAATATGCAAATTTCACCTAAAAATAAGCGTTGTGGTTCCGGTTTCTGAGATTTCACAGAAATTGCCAACTCTCGTGAAGGAAAAAAGTGAAGAGTAAAGTGAAGGGAACATGAGAGGATTAGGAACGTGGTAGTATGAAAGGAACAAAAGCAAACAGAGCACTAATAATGCGTGGGTGGGTTGCAAAAATAACAAAAATAGAGAACAAATTTAGAAAATAATAATAGAGATCAGACATATTTTTTTTTGTTTTTTAATAAGTAATACTTGAAAAACAAATTCAGGAAGATGTGGGGGAAGTAAAAAAAATATTAAAATTAAAATAAGTTAAAATTACTGGAAGAATAGAGGGAATAATCAAAGTCGACTCAATGATTTTTCACAATGTGACGAAATAAGCACTTGACAAAATGGGGAATATAACAAGTGATATCTTATATTCCCTAGAAAGATAAGAAACTAAAAAAAGTAAATGTGCCAATGAAAATACGTAAAATGAGTATGTGACGAACTGTAATGGGACGAAATGTAAAAGTTCCCAACTATAAAGTGACTAAATGGAAAATAGGGAAAAATACTTGTTACTGTATGTATTGTTCCAAATTAATGAAAAATTCGAAAATTATTCAGGCACGGCACACTTAAGTCTTGTCATTTTCAAAAAAACTCAAGTCAACCAATTTTGCATTTTTAGTTTTTTTGTATTTTTCTTTTTTTTAACGAGAATGTTAAAAAATAGAAAAAAAGAATGAAAAAGAAGGAAGTAAAAAGGTCTGTCTGTGTGTGGTTGGCTGTGGTGGTTGGTCTCACTCTCGAGACAAAAATGACAAACAAAAAGAAAACAACATCTAAAAGGTGTGATGTGCGCCAAAATTTTGCGTTATGCGGAAAATATGACAAAAATCACTTTTGGTAGTTTTTTGGCATTCTGTCAATAAATGAGAAATTATCGGTTTTTGAAAGGTAAAAAATACAAAACGCCAAACTTTAAAAAAATAATGCCAAAAACGCCAAAAGTAGTTGCGCACACTTAATTTTTTTCTTTTTTCTATTTTGGCCCAGACATAAATATAACCTATAGAGGAAGGAAAATATATTAAAATATAGAGTGCAGAGCTTAATGAAGGCTGTCAGCATTAAAAAAATAAAAACTAAAAGAAGAGTCGGGAGAAGAATTTTGGCCTTCTTCTGTGGTCTTTCAAGCAAAATTTTTTTGTTGTTTTGCTCGTTTTTTTCTACTCTTGAGAGGGAAGTGTGTGTGTGTGTGTCGCGTCTGTGTTGGCGGGACGACCGGGTCGACGGCTGGCTGGAATTAAAAAATAGAAGAAAGGGCGGAAACTAAAAGGGAACAAGTAAAAGGGGCAAAAAGGGCATTTTATATAGTACAAATACTTTTTAGTAAAAATAGAAAAAAAACTAAAAGTACTAAAAGGACAAAAATAATAAATTGAAAATATTGTAAAAATGTGCAAAAAAAAATAAAATTTTATTAAATAGAGAAAAGAAGAAAATAATAAAAATTAGGGGTGTGATGAATTTCTTTACATTATGTAACCTTTGGAAATTGTTGTAGATACTTAAGAATCGAATTATAAAGGCAAGTCCCCCACGAAATAAATTGAAATATTAAACTTTAATTAGTCGAACATAAATTTCGACTTACAAAAATAGTAAATAAATCTCTAATGGATCCGGTAGGCTTGATTATTTAATTGTTCTCTTACTTGAAAATAATTGAATTAATTAATATTATGCAAATTTACTTGACAATTGCAGAAGAGTTATATAACCGTCTAAACCCTTAATAACTCTTGTTAGGGATTAAACACTAATTATTAGAGCTGTGACTTTTATGCATTAAAAATGCAAAATAATTTGCTTAAATCTTAGTTAGTCGAGTGTCAAATGCACGACGACTTACAAAAAAAAATAATGATGCACCAGCAAAAAACGATTTTTAATCTTTAAATCAACTTTTACTACAAAATAATTGAGCTTATTAATATTGTGCAAATTTCAATACAGTAAAAATTAATAAGGCATCAACACTACAAGTTACGATATACCAAGAGTAACCCAGTTCAGCTATTAAACACCAATTAGACCAGCAATAATATTTTGACTTGCAAAAGTAAGGAAGCGGCAGATCGTCCTCCTCATGATCGTCCTCCTTTTTAATAAACTTAATTGAAATAATAAATTAAAATTAGTCGAACCATGAAAGCCGAATTACAAAAATAAAGAATTTGAATTAATTAATATTATGCAAATTTCACTTAAAATTGCATTGAAAATGAATTATAAACGTCTTATACTATAAAATTAAATTAGGGTTTATAAACCTTCTAATTAACCTTCTAGACGCTTTTTTCTATTTTCTCGACTAAACAAAAAGTACAAATTTATTTCTATTTAGTTCCCTTTTTATTTAAAACAGTTATTTAAACTTGCAGGCTTTAAATATTATTTTCCTTTTTAATATTCAGACGTTTGCACTTTTTATTTTTCACAAGTTTAGACAAAAACAAACGGAAAAAGTGTGTGGAATTATTTATATTAGTATTACTGATTTTTAAAAGTTTTCTGGCAGATGGTAGCAAAAGAACATTGCACTTTATAGCAAGGAAAGCTTGAAAAGCTCTAATAACCCTTTCACCTAAACTAGACTAAAAATAAAATATCACTGCTAGTTAAACGTCAACTGACCGATGAAAGGTATAATGAGTGAAATTAAATTTATTAAGCTTAAAAATCATCAATATTAATTAGCTTGACTTGCAAAAATATAAAAAGATGACCTGACATGACTACTGACATGACGCACTGGCTACATTAATGTATAAAATTAACGGAATTAATTAATATTATGCAAATTTTAAGAAATAAGTTATAGTAAAGGGACCGTTAAATACTCAAGACAATTGATAAATGTGACTCTAATAGTCCTTAAACAAATAAATTTGAGTGATTTAAAAATGTGTTTGGACCAAATAAATTTTTTCAGAAATAAATGTTCTTAATTAAAAACTTTAACAAAAAATAAAACTAAAACCAAAAGTCAAAGGCCGAGCAACCAAACTTGCCTAATTATTATTCTCTCTCGTTTGAAGTCAAAATTTTAAGTGTAAGACAAATATTGACTTAACGCGACATAAAGGAATGCTTTAATCATGCTATAAGTTCAAGTCAAGTTTTGCCCAAAAGATCACCAACATATAACCAAGCGATCTCTCATGATCTTTAAAGTCCCGAACAAATGGAAAAATTATTCAGACTCTAATGGATAAAATTTTTAATATTACTAACTAGACTCTAATGAACTTCTAAGACTATTCTCAAATAACAAATACACTCTGAACCACTAAAGTCTCAGATACGAGTAAAGGGACACGCCCAAGTAGGCGCGAGGCCAGGTAGGCGCAAAGCCATAACTACTTGGAAAATTTCTGGACCTTAATAATTTTGGTACCATTCTCTTTAGCTCGACGAGAGGAATCGTTTAATACTAAATTTTGAAAGATTTGGAAATTTTGAAGCAAGTTATGGCTTTGCGCCTACTTGGCCGTTCGCCTACTTGGGCTGTACCCACGAGTAAATACTGACAAAAACTCAGACTCTAATGACTTATTTTAAATATTAGTTGGTCTTTTGGACTAGCTCGAGAAGATGGCCTAAAACGAACAAAACAAAAATATAAAATTCCTGTCTGGCCAACCCTAGTCTTTTACCCACTAGTTTCCTTTGAATGCACTATAGCACGAGACAAACCAACCCAAATATTTAGGACATAATGCAACGGTTTTGCACTTTTTCTATTTTTTGTTCCTTTCTATTTTTTCTTTTTGGTCAGAAAAGACTCATCTTTGAAGTTTTCTTTAGTTGTTCTCTCAAACACCAAATAGGGACATTTGAGTCTACGCAAAGTAACTCTTGAACGGATGAACCGTTTTAAACAATTTTGGTGTCATTCGATGGGGAATTAAATTCCCTACAGGATGAGACTAAGAACAAATTTTAGGGTTAATCCTGAAAAAAGTTATGATCAAAACCCGATAAAAATGAGCATTTTTGTCGCTTTTGAAGCTTTGCCTATTTTCTTATTTAATTTCAAATAATATTTTCTTTTCTATTTTGCAGCAAATTCAATTCTCTATCGAATGATACCAGAATCAGCTTAGTAGGTTAATCACTTCCAGAGTTAAGCGGTCTAAACTCGACTGACCTCCACCTATGTTTTTGCACCTATTAGAGCACTCCATCCCTTCGGTCAATTGTTCAACATTCCCATTTCTATCTTCCTCTTAACTTGAGGTGGAAGATAACCCCTTCCACTGCCATTTTGTCATTTGACACTTCGACAAATTGACACTTTGTCATCGAGACATTTTGTCTGTGTGACATCTTGCCCTATTAAAATTTAATACTCTTCTTTCTCTATTTTTGTTTGCCCTGACTCTTTCTCACGTCTCTCCAAACAAAATTCTCTCCTTAAATAGTAAATACACACGTTAAGACAGCCTTAAACATTGCACACAAATATTTACAATCGCCCGTCTGGCAATTACCCAACACCTTCTTCACTTGAAGAAAAAGGAAGGGGAAGTATTAGAGAATTATTTAATGTATTATTTAATATTTAGTAAAAGTACAGAGGGAAATGAAAATAATTTTGATAAAAGTGCAAAAAAGAAAATAGTCTTTAAAAAAGATTAATTTTACATAAATGGAAATTTAATCTTTTTTTGTTCCACACATCTAAAAAGTCTCGAGATAGCTGATTGGGGATGGAATAATTGGGGAGGAAAAATAAAAATGAATAAATAAAAATTAAAGAGTTCCGGATAAGTTGGGGATTGAATATGTGAAAAGGAGGAGGGAGGACACTCTAATGTTTCTTTTTTAAAAAGGTACATAAGAATCCAACTATTTGTCCTCTTTTTTGGCGCATGTTCCTTTCCATTTAAGGGATATTTGGTTGTTCTGCCAACTATATTTACTAATGGGATCTCGCTTTTAGGAGAGCTACTGTAGGGTACTGTAGATACGAAAAAATGTATTCATAGAAAATATTTTATCCAACTTGTAAGCAGGAAGGCCCTCTTAGGCAAAAATGTATATATTTTTATTGGCACGTTGAAAAATCATTAGTTTCCCACGCTATACTCTAATAACCCCCCCCCTAATTAAACTTTAGTACAATTAAAATACAAAATTGAAAAAAATAAACTTGCTAAAGCCTTATTAGTCATTTTTCCATAAATAGAAAAAAAAATAATTTTTTGTTTATCCAAAGAGGAAAAAGCTTATTTAAAAAAGTCTTTGGCAAATGCCACACACTTACAGTTTGTTAAGAAAATTGGACACGGAAGTATGGAAAAATATGCCTTAAAAGCAGCCAATATTCTGCAAACTCCATATTTTGCCAATAAGACTGAAAACACACGTTTTGCCAACACTTTTATTGGCAAAACGTGTTTTTTAGCCTTATTGGCAAAATGTGGGAAGGTTTTAAAAAATAAAAAACAGTAGCAGAAAATAGAAGAGAGAAAAATAAGGAGACGACATTTGCGAACAAAACAGTTACGATCTTTCCCTAATTTAAATTTGCCTAGGCAATATTTTTTAGAGAATATTTTTACAATTGTAGTTTCCAATGTCAAACTGTCAAAAAATAATTAAAATAAATTTCCAAGTCGAATTTTAATTTTTAAATCTATCGGTGTTCGCAAATTTTTTGTGCGCAAATGTCACGTCTCTCTAAAGCTTTTTATTGCCATTATTTAAGAGGAAAGAAAAACGTGAAGCTTTTTACTATTTTTAACGGCAAAATTTGTTTACTAAAAGAGACTTATTTTAGCTGTACTTTAATACTATTTTAGAAAGGATAATGAAAAATATAAAATATAGTTGGCGTTGTTTGTGTTAGAAAAATGGATGTCTAGCGTGAAAAAATGCTAAAAAAAAAGAGAAAAATGTGAAAAATAAAAGGGGAAAGAAGCAAAAAATAAATTTTTAGATAATTTATTGGCACTAAATGAATATTTAGAAGAATATGTCTTTGTTAATTCCTCGGCCCTCTAATATCAATTGTTTATTTTGGTCTTGAACTGGCTCTAATAGGAAATTGAGCACAGACTCAAAACCCAATAGATAGGCATGATCAGTCGCCTTTTGTCCTGATTCCGGGTCCCAAATCCGTTTCTTTTATTTGGATATCAGGATTGTTTCCAAACAGGATTACAGATAAAATGCACAGGATCAGGACAAACGCAATTCTGAAATTTGGTTTATGAAGCCGGAATGAGTTATTAAATATTTCTCATTCTATGTGCTTCTAATAGGGCAATGGCTTTTATAAAAATATTTACAGTAATAATAGGTAATACTGCTAGTTACTGTATTTGGAATTTGACACTTGAAAATAATTATCGTATAATTTAGACTAAAAAACAAGGTAAAAACAAATTTATTTTACCCCTCAAAAATAAAAATACGACTAACAAAAGAATAAAAATTAAAAACAGAAAAATAAACAGAAAAATAACAAAAGACAAAAATAAAAAAAATTTTTGTTTTTGTTTGACGGAAAAAAATAGTAAAAAAATATAAAAAAAAATTTGGCACTAAACTAGAGCACTTTTTAGGTGTTGACATTAATTGCTGTTAAAGGAAGACAGAAAAGACTGTCTGGAAAAACAAGAAAAATAAAAAAAAGTGGGGACAGATGAAAGCTTAAAAGTGTAAAAACAAAAAGTAAATACTTGGAAAAGCATGAAAAATAGTAAATATTTAATATGCCCTTTAAAGGACGTTTTTAGAAAAAAATTGGAAAAAAATTAGAAGGAAATGAAGGAGCTAGCCGTTGGGTGTAGTTGAGTCTAGGCCTAATAACTATTGAATGGATGGACCGATTTTTAAAATTTTGGTGTCGTTCGATAGAGAATTAAATTCTCTATAAGAATAAATGAGAAAGAAAATTTCTTCATAAACTTGGAAGGTTTTGTTGAAAATAATTTAATTTACAGTGTCTCGCTTAAGATAGGGTTAATTCAATTGCCGTAACTCATGAATGGATTAACCGATTTTTAAAGTTCTGATACTAAACGAAAGAGAATTGAATTTCCTATAAGACTAATAAGAAAGAAAAGTTCTAATAAATTTGGAGCCTTGTATTGCCGAAAATAAGAACGAATTTATTGACAAGGCCCGGAGTTGAGGTTCAGTTTAGTCTTAATGACTCCTTAATGGATGAACTTATTATTTTTATTATTTTTGGTGTCATTCAATAGAGAATTAAATTTGTTAGAAAATATATCCAAACCGAAAACGGGGCTTTAAAATTTAGGTTAATAGAAACTGGTGATATAAGTTAATAACCATTAGTGAACAACCCTAGCTTATAGCAGAGGCCGGTTGGGATTCCGATTTCCGACAGTCTCGAGTTCCGGCACCTTAGCCATTTCCGACCGACCTCTACCTCATAGTGAAACGCCTCTTGACTTCTAATTCCGCAATCCTAGACTCAATCGACACTCTAGTACTCCAAACTTTTTAAATGATCAGAAGCTAAAAAAATAATAAATTAAAATAACGGAGAATCAAAAAAAGAAGGTTATGTGTTTTTTAAAATTATTTAAACTAAATAATGGGAGTAATGGTCATTATAACACATTTTTTGATCACAATGATCAAACATTAAAGATTACTTTGGTTGGAAATTAAATGATAAATAAATTTATAAATATATGGTGAGTAGTTGTAGTTAAAAAATTGGAAAAAATTCTAGACTGTAATTTTTAATAGATAAAAAGTGGAATGGAATAGTTGACCCTCTCTCCCTCCATCCCTGATGGGGGGGGGGATAAAAAATGAGAGACAAATTTAATAGGACCACGTTTTGCATAACCCTGTGGCATAGGAAAGTATTTTATAATGAGAGTACCTTGAATACAGGGTATTAGCCCAATCCAAAACCATACCATATTTTGATCCCCAGCCCGCTCCAGAACAATTTGAAACCCTCGTAATTTGATAAAATCGCCCCGAGGGGTCGGGGTATAACCAAATATCATATAGAAAGTGTCTTATAAAGAGACTGCTTAAATAGGAGGCTACCCAGTGGGAAACAAAATTTCAAAAAAGTATATTAAATCGAGGCTAATTAGGATTCGGAGCATATTATGACAAAGTTTGGGTTATTTTTAAAAATAAAAAACAAACAAAAAATCAAAATTTTTGGAGATAAAATGAATGAAAGAAACGAATCAAAATATAGTCACGATAGATAAAGGAAGAATGATTAATAATGGAAAAAAATCGGAAAAGGAAGTTTAAAAAAACAGCTATACAAATATACAGGCTGTCACAAACAAAAATAACCCCTCGAGACCAATGATCAGCTGAATAAATAAAAAGAAGAAAAATAGAGGAATAGGCATAACCAAGTAAACAATAATAAAATAAAATTCGCGTGACTGACAAGGGCAGCTGCGCTGCTGTTCTTTGTTCTCTATTATAGCGTTAAAGAAGCAAAGATCAATTTATTTAAAAATCAAGGTTAACAGGAAGTAAAAGGTTTTTAAATTATTATTAAAGAAAAAATATTAATTTTGATTTGCGATGCTAACATAGATTTCACGGAAAATATTTTCCGCTTACTTACAAAATAAAAGATAAACTCAGGTAAACATTAGCCATAAGAAAAATGCTTGGCTTACAAAAATAAAACAATTCTATTTCAAAATTCCGAATTATATAGGTAATTGAAACGTGCTTTATTAATAATAAAATATAAATTAAAAAATTAATATTAAGTAAAATAGGAAAAGTGAAAACAAAATAACATAAATGAAAATCTATAAAAACCCAATAAGTTTAGTTAATTAATAATAAAATTTAAATAAAAGAAATAATGTTTATTGAGTAGATATTTTGCAAAAAAGTTGAGGTCTTTAATGGACCTTTCATAAATTTAATTTAAAAATCAAGGTTAACAGGAAGTAAAAGAAAAAAGATGCAATTTATTCGGAAATTAATATTCCGCATACTAAAAGCTGCCTAGAAATTTCCGGATTATTTGTATAAATTACGTAAATAAACTTCTTCAGGTTACCATAAAATTAACCGGCTATGTCCTTTGTTTCCTATTAGCGTAAAAGAAGCAAGGATCAAATTGTATTTAAAAATCATGGTTAACAGGAAATAAAAAAGAGAGCTTTTTTGAATTATTATTAGAGAAATAATTATAATTTTTGGATGCTTTATACAATTTTTTGCGGAAAATATTTTTCCGGTTACAATAAAACTAATAGAAAATCAGTTAACATTTTAGCCATACAACAATGTTAGGCTCACAAAAATATATTCGTCGGAGAAAGAAGTCAAACAAAGATAAAATTTAATACATTTATTAATAATAAAATTAAAATAAAAAATTAACATTGAGTAAAAGTATGTATATAGCCAATAAATCACGCAAAAAATTTTAGCCAAAGCAACAGGGTTGTGTTTACAAAAATAGTCATTTTAACTTCCGGCGCTAATTTGTGTAAATTTTCCGTAAAATATATTAAACTCCACAAAGAAATATACACATAATTCCGACTTTACGGAGATTATAATTTTCAGGATTACAAAAAATTAATAGAAAAAAGTGCAAAATGAAGTTTGAAAGTGTAAAATTGACATTATCTATTCAATTAATGAGGTGTAAATAAAAAATGAAGTCTAAGTAGAAACTGAAAAAGATATTATCAAATTTTCGGAAAAGAGATTCAAAACTGAAATAAATCATTTTGCGGAACTCGTTATGCTTATTGGTATAAATTTAGCCAAAACAATGTTTGGGCTTACAAAAATACTATCAGCGATTTATTGACCCTTTGAGTGATAATAAGACGCATTTATATTTTAGTAATAATAAAATCTAAAGAAAAAAATTAATACTGAGGAAAAGAATACTGAGATAACCCACGCAAGCAATTTTAACAAAAACAAATTTCGCTTACAAAAATGAAGTCATTGCGGATGCTTTATATAATTTTCCGTAAAATATATTTTTCCGGAAATTAATACTAAGTAAACTTCCGGGAATAAATTAATTAAACCTCCCGGCAACTATGATTTTTTCTGTAAATATGAGGTTAACCAAAACATTAAGTTCGCGATAAACGTAAACTTTTATAGGGTGACTTTCTAGCCAAAGCAAAAATCTTTGGCTTTCAAAAATAATCTATGCAAATGATAATATGACAAGCCTATAATGTTTTTATTAAATAATAATACTACTTTTAATAAAATAATCGCTATTAAGTACAGAAGGGTGCTATTAAGTACTATGTTTGTCTGGAAAATACATTTCCCAATTAACCTACAATTCACTAAAAAACTTCTATAACAAAATTCCGTTAAACTTTTAGCCAAAGCAAAAATCTAGGCTTACAAAAAAATACATCACACTTATCACCAAGATTAATGAAATTGATTTTACATAAATTAATAATCAAAGTTTAATAAAGAAATGTATAATAAGTAAAAAAGGATATTATATTAATATAATTTTGGAAAATTTCAAGCAAATAAATAAATAGATTATAAAAATCACCGGAAAATCAAGACTACGTATAAGTCTAATCAGTCAAGATTTTAGCCAAAACGCAAGTGTTCGGCTCTCAAAAATAAATGGATAATTGGATTACAGTCCAATGAAAAGCAGTTTTCATTAAATTAATACAGGGTTCGTAAAAAGTCCTTGCCCACACTCTTTTGGGCATAAAAATTTATTAAAGTGGAATTTTGCCAAATAAATTCACACATACAATCACAAGAATGTGTGTTATTAGAAAATTAAAAAAGATTTGCAAATTTTTACACATGTGCAGAAATACAAGCATCTAAACATTTGTGGAAATTACCTACGATGGTCGCACAGTCATTTCACTTTTTTGGTCCCGGGCACGCTTTAATGAAGTTTTCAGATTTTTAATTATTTTTTATCTTTTCCGCCTAATCATTTGCTACAAAAGTGACCAAAAATAATTTTCCAAAGGATTAAGATAAGGTGAGTTTGAAGGCCAAATAACAGCAACCCAAAAACGAGATACAAATTTTGTCACAGCTGAATTGTTGTTCTAAAGGCCGATATTAATTTTTTTATGATTAATTCGCTCTTTTTTAATTTTACATATCAATTTAACTCTAAAAAAATTAAATAAGAGGTCAACAGACCTTAATCCTTCGCCATATCTTACCAGATCTTAACCGGATCTTAACTCACCAGATCCTAATCCTTTGCACTATTCTTTTTGGGCAATTTTGAAGCAAATTATTAGGCGGAAAATATAAAAAATAAATGGGAATTTTAAAACTTCATTAAAGCGTGCCTGGGACAAAACTATTAGTGATGATGAAGTTGCGACCATCGAAGTCAATTTCCACAAGCTTTAGATGCTTGTATTTCCTCAAATGTGTAAAATTTTGCAAATCTTTTTTAATTTTCTAATAACACACATTCTTGAGATTGTATGTGTGAATTTATTTGTCAAAATTCCATTTGAATAAATTTTTATGCCCAAAAGAGTGTGGGCAAGGACTTTTTACGCACCCTGTAATTAAATTTAAATAAAAAATTAATACTAAGTAAAAATTTAATAAACGAAAATACATAACAGAAACAATTCCAGACAAAACAAAATTTTCAGTTTGCAAAATAAATATAATTCACGATCTCTTACAATTAGACTCCCAGTAAAATATACTTTAATATTTTTATCATGTTGAAATAAAATTTAAATCAAAACTTTAGCCGAACAAAAAGTTCGACTTACAAAAATAAGAGAACCAATATGACGGGCCGCGAAATATCTTAGTTTATTTAACTAGTATAAAAAATAAATGAAATAAGAGCTATTAAGTAGGAAATTTAAACGCGCAGTGGTGAGTAATAGCAATGAATTACTTACTGATTTTTCTCGGAATTTGTTATCAGAGCATCCCTAATAATCAGGCAAGAATTTAGCCGAACAAAATCATTCGACTTACAAAAATAATCCTTGTGATTAGACAGAAACATATGAAATAAAATTTCATGTTTATATATAAAGAAATATAAAATAATTGATATTAAATAAAAAACCTAACAAATTTGCTTAGATAATTTAAGCCTAAAAGCAAGCATAAATAAAAGTCAATTCTATTTCTGAATACGTTTCCTATAAAATATGTTAGTTGCAGGGCTTCAATCGGGAAAATGCTATGTTGAAGCATAAAATTTAATTTATACCCACCAAATTGGAAAGTTATAGGGCTTCAAAGTTTTCGACTTTTGGAGCGGTTCCTTTTAAGTAAAAAATAGCTAATAACATAAAAACAATTTTAGCAAAAACATAATTGTTAGGCAATTCCGTATTTTTACAGAAATACTACTGAGTTGAAAGAAAATATAAATTTATGGAAAATATAAAAAACTATCTAAGGATTTCTAGTTAATACAAAAGTAAAACTGAAGTCCTAAAATAAATGAACATTAAAAAGACAACATAAACAACTCAAGCAAAAATGTAAAACTAAATTTTGACAAATCCGAAATAATAAAAAGTAAATCTGGCCTAAATATTTTTTATTATTATGTCTCTATTTTACTAAAATAATAAGTTTATGGAAGGTTAAATGTACAAATGCATAAAAAAATAAAGGATTAAGTGAAAGTAGGGTGTAGGGGTAGTGCGAAGGGAACATGACGTTAAAGCGTTGTAGGGCGTTGCTTTATAAAAATGTCAAGAATGAATCTAAAGCTTTGAAATTTTGTATAGATGTTAAAGATAGTGTTATTTAACTGTCTAAAAATTTCAGAATTTCTGGTTTTGTATTTCAGAACTTCTAATAGAAAAAGCCCGTTTTTAGGGTAAATATCGAGCTTTTTCTGCTATAAATTCCGAAATAGTTGGCCAAAAATTCTGAAATTTTTAGGGATGTTAAATAACACTATCAGAATCATCTATGTAAAATTTCAAGACTCCATTGTATATTTTGGCAATTTTTAAAACGCGCGCCCTACTAACATAAGAGCTAAACATCCGCCAACTTGTATTTGTATAATAACAAAAAATACAAAATATTAATAAAATTGTGCATATTATGTAAAATGTAAATCAGACAACAAACAGACAAAATTCAAGCAAAAAATTCAAAAAAAAATTTTAAATCAAAAAATAACAGAAAAACAGGGAAGGATTAAAAATAGAGAGTAAATAATTTAATAAAAACAATGGGTGGCAATTTAAAAATCAGAAATGTAATAAACGGGGATTAAAAGTAAAATTTATTAAAAAATTTATTGTTCAAAAATAATTTTTATGAAAATTTTGTACGAAAATAAATGATAAACCCCAAACTACCGCCGAGGTATAACTTCGTTCAAAGATATCGAATCCGGGAATTATTGGTATGGTTCGATGCGTCTCGACGAGCTGAATCGAACCGTACCAGGGCGTCCCGGATTCGACAATTTTAAACAAAGTTATAGCTTGGCGGTAGGTTGGCCTGCTCCCCAAATAGTAAATTATTAAATATTGTTGCATATTGTTGCCGGAATTTTTCCTTTATATTTTTAAGGTAAAATTTAAAAAAAAATATTTTTTGTATATATATTTATTTATAAAAAATTATAGAAATTTATACGAAAAGCAGAAATTGGGTGTGTGTAATGAATAAATAAATGTAAACAAATATTTGATCTTTGGTTAGAAAAATAAATATATAAATATTTTGGTCGAGCATTCTTGCTTGAAAATTTATTTTTAATATTTTTGTAAAAATTGATTAAATAGTCGAACCCAATAGACCGTTCTTTTGCTAAATAAAATTTCGCTTTCAAGAAACAAAAATAAAATTTTTTCAACTAAACACGAAACAAAGGAAAAAAGTAAAATGAATTTTCAAACGAAACGAAAATATTTTATGATTTTAATGCATAAAATTCACAATTTTACATATTAAATTCATAATTAGTCGAGTTGTAAGACTCGACTTGCAAAAATAACACAATTCTGGTCATAGGTTAGCATAAAGGATTGTTTTTAAATCTAATTTTACTTAAAATTAATTGAATTAATTAATATTATGCAAATTTCATTTGAATAAAGTAAAATCTTTTCAACTTAATTCAGTAGTTTTCAATTTAATCTTAGTAGGCCATTTTTTAGGCCACTTTGATTGCCTGAAATAACTGCAAAAAACGCAAAAATAGCCTCAACATAACCCTAATCTGTTGACAAAAGACTTGACATATTAGATTCATAATTAGTCTAGTTGTAAAACTCGACTTGCAAAAATAAAGCCATTGGGTCATAATTGAACGAATTAAACATTTGTAAATCTATTTTTACTTAAAATTAATTGAATTAATTAATATTATGCAAATTTCATTTGAATAAAATAAAACCTATTCAACATAATTTGAGTAGGCCATTATTGCGTTTTTTGTTGATTTTTCGACATTGATTGTCTATAACTGCAGTGACGCAAAAATAACCTCAACATACTCCTAATCTGCTGACAAAAGAAAGAAGAATTACAGCTTTAAAGCCTTCTGAATTTCCCAAAACCCTGATAAGGTCATGAAAAAAGGACTCTTTAATAACTTATTAAAATTTTATTAGAGATAGGACTGGGGGTGCCCTATAAAAATCAGAGAATATCAAAAAATCTCTATTCTCTATAACAGGGATCGCGCCGACACGGTTAATGATTCCCGAAAATCCTGAATTCCCGACAATTTTTAGCTCGCGAATTCATGAAAATCGGGAATTCGGAAATCGTGAACCCTTTAAAAATCAAAACAAATCAGACACACTCAAACACACACATTTTTCCAAAATTTACTGATTTTTGATTTGCTCTATTTTAAAACACAAATACAAAAAATGAGCAAAAATAAATCTCTCTCCACAAATTTTTCTTTGCAATATTCCTTTGCAAATGTTTCAAAAACACTCAAAGAAAATTTAAAAAAAAAACAAATAAAAATAGATATACATTTTGTGGTTAATGTGTTTGTATTCCCTCTCTAAAAATACTTTTTTGAAAATTTTCTGCAACTTTTCTTTTGATCTTTGTTTTTTATAGAACTAACCAAAGCACAAAAATAATAAAAATATTTTTAAAAAATATTTATATAAAGCAAGAGTTAAAAGAAGGAGGTAAAATGATAAAATAACTACGTAATTAAATTAAGTATAAACCAGAGGTCTATCGGAAATGGCTCAAACTTGGAAATCGGTTGTTTGTTTTGTTATAAAATTTTAATTACTAATTTGAAAAAAAGTGTTAACCTAATTCGGAAAATAGGTTGAAAAATAGAGCCCCACCCTTAATTAGAGCCCCACCCTAAAATAGAGCCCCACTTTGGGGGATAGTTGAAAATAGAGCCCCATGGGGCTTTATTTTAGGAAATACGGTATATACCTTTCCCTTCCAGCTAATTTTGAATTTCAAACAATTTGTCCGGAAAATGTTACAAGTTTCTGAAAATCTTGGATTAAGAGAGAGTAAGCTCGCCATGGGGTAATTAAGTTCTATTCTCGGAGTAAAAAAATTTTATTATACAAATTATAATTGGTCTATAATAGTGTTGTGAGTTGGGGGAAAATATTTAAAAAAATTCTCAATTTCTTCAATTTTATTATTTTTAGTCGCAGGCAAAGAAGGGAAAGTTTTCCAAAAAACCTTTGGAGATGGACAAGTTGCAGGTCATAAAAATTTTAGAAAAAAAATCTAAGGAATTTTTTTTTGAAATTTTTAAAAATCTTTCAAAATTCAAAAATATTTTCCTGAATTTTCTTCAAAATTTTTTTCCGGATAATAATTTTGGTCTTTTCCAGATTATGCGTCCAATGACGCCTTTAGGCATCTAATAAAATGTCTGCACATTAAATCAAATTCTATTCGTTCAATCACATTTTTTAAGTAAGGTTCTTCATTCTAGTACCATAAAATCTAAGGGAATAAAGAAATCTTTTTACTCAGAATATGTTACACACGCACGATTGCGGACCATTTGTCTAAATGAAGATCCGTTTACTTAAAAAATGTGATTGAACGCATAGAATTTGATTGGACGCGTAAACATTTCATTGAATGCGTAAAGGTGTCATTGGACGCGTAATCTGGACAAGAGCCATTTTTTATAAAAAAATTTCTGAATTCAAAATTTTTTTGAAAATTTAAATAGGAAAATATGAATTTTGGCCAAAAAGAGAAATACCTATTTAATTTTTAGCAAAGTATTCCTGCTAAAATTGCTCCTGCAAGTGATCCACCTGGGCCTTCTTGTTCAACAACGAAAAGTAAAAACTAAACAATTATTCTTGGGTTTTAAATCGGCACCGCAAATTTTTCGTGTTCCCAAAGCGTTTCCATGAAGAAAAAAGAGCTTGCTCCTCTTTTTGTTTTTCGATTTCGGGAGTCTGTATCTCGGTCCATAACTAATACCGCAGGCTGATTTTGATGATTTGTAGGTTGGGGGGAAAATTTACAAAAACTATTAAAAAATAATTTACCAAAATTTTCAGATTTGGCGTTTAGACTGATAATAAATGTTACCGGACTTAAAAATTTCTCCGTAATTTTAAAATTTATTTCTCAATTTTTAATTATTCGTTAAAAATTAAATATTTTTAGGTAGACAAGACTGAGAAAGGAATTAAAATTTATGCTATGAATACTGATCGTGGAACATATAATGTGCCTTCTTTTGTAGACATTGGGACTATTGATTGGAAAACTGAGAAAGGACATTTGACATTGAATGGTTATAGAAAGTAAAAGGATTATTTTTGTGAGAAATTTAAATTTTGTTGGATGTTTTTAGTTTTTTGACTATAAAATGCGTTATTATAGCCTCACCTCATAATTTACCAAATCTCTCTATGTTTTCCTTCCCTTTTCTGAAATCTTTATTTAGATATAGAGCATTTGTCATTAAAAACATAAACTAAAAAATATCTGAAAAAATTAAGAGAGAATAAAAGATTTGGGTATTTTTACGAAAAAAAGTTTGCAAATCGATAGACGCGATCCAGTTCACCCGAATAAAAGCGGCTAAAATTTTAATAAAATTTCAGTCAACTTATCTATCAATAAATATGTAAAATATAAAAAGAACAAAGTCAAAAACTGTTTTCATAACAGAGATTTCAAGTCAACTGAAAACGGGAATAACGTATTTTTAAAAATACTTTAGACCGCTTAGAACAGCGTAAATTTCCTTTTATGACCACTAGATAGCGAATAAAATTTGTTACAAGATATAAAAGGTACTATCTTTTTTAAAATTGATCCCTGGCAGCGCTGATACCTGAAAAACTGCTAACCAAAAATAGCCTAAAAATGCACTACATGTTGTATCGTTGTACAACAATAAAGAAGCAATACAATAATGTGTTTATTACACAAAGAAATTCAATAAGGTTGACGAAATAGAATAAGGTTGGGGTGTTTAGAACAAGAAATGACGAGACAATTAGGAGACACGGACTGACAATTATGTGAGGCTTTTATAGTAAAATAATAAGGTTTAAATACTACCACCTCCGTCTTTGAAAGGTTGAGGTTACAATATTACAATTCAATGCAATAACAAGGTCCGGTCAACAAATACAAAAAATAAGGGTATAAGGGAAAAAACAAAGAACTATACAACAAAAAATATGATTTATCTATTTTATTTATTTTTACTTTATCTTCTCTATACCTCAGAAATTATTGAACTCTCAGAACAACTTTTCATCTTATCTTCAGAATCTTCAGCCCGGATCTTTGCCTTTTTGTTTGGTTTTGAACCTTCATCATAAAGCATAGCATCAGATCGTTTGACACAATAACTCTTCTTTGATTCAATATAATCTTGCTTAAAGTTTTCAATTTTTAGCAAGATCACACTCTTCAGACAATAGACTCTTTTGCCTTTCCAAAGCTTTTGCTGTAGAATTGGTTTTGGCATTGGCTTTCGTTTTCCCAAATAATTTTCTTCGTCTTTGAAATATTGTTCTCAATTACATTGATATTAACAATATTCTTCAATAAATTCAACTTTTTAAGCCAAGGAAAGAAAAGTAATTTCAATACATGACAATCTAATAATTCTTCCTTATTATCACAATCAATATGTGCTGCAAATTTCCCTTCAATCTTAAATTATGATTGGCCCATTGCAATTCCATTATAAGAATCTTCTTTCAATTTTGTTTACCAATTTTTGTCCAAATTTCTTTTGAAATATTGAAATATACGCTGCCGTATCAATAATCATGTTTATTCAATTCACATTTTTTCAATTTTTGAACAATCCAATTTTGCTTTTGCGGCACATAGTTGTCTTCAATATCCAACAGTACACAATAAGAACCAACATTGCTTGTATCTAAACCAATTTTTAAATTGTTCACTGTAGTGGAAATTTTCGCTTACCAGCAGAAAAAACATTCTTGATGGACGACTGAAAATTGTTTGGAATTTCAACATTTGATTTTAGCAGTTTAGGTTCCTGAACAATATTAATTTCAGGTGGTTAAACCTATTTCAATTTTACTGACCTGTTTAGGTTCAGACAACAATTTAACTTCTTTTTTGTAGAAATGCCCTGCAATCTTTCTAGTAATTCTTTGAATTTGCAATTTTCATTCTTCTTTGATTTGTTTTCAACCAGACGCATGTTTTTTTCTACTGCAGAATCTGGAAACCTAAAATAAAAATAAGAATTTTCATTTCTTAATTGTCAAATTCATTTCTGACTTTTCACATTCGGCATTAACGAGATTACCAAATTGCAATACATTTTCCAATTCATTACATTTAATTTTAGCGTGTCGAAAGCTTAAGCAATTTGGACCTCGGGTCCTCAAACTCCTCTTTGAATTCTTTTAACAATTCCCCAAATTTCAGGTCTGTCAATTTTCGTGGCAATAATTGTGGTCCATTTTTGAATATTCAGGACCACCCAATTACGAAATAAGCAATCTTGCTTTTAATTCATCAGATGAGATAAGATGCCCCCTTAAGATGCACTCTCAATAGTATTTGTACTTATCAAACTTTCGAACGTGTATGCCCGGGAGATACCTCAATTGAACTCAGCAATCAATTTATGTAATTTACCGTATTGTACCGATTTATCCTGTTGAAGAGATGTGGCACTTTCAATGTTTGGCTGATTGCCCAATTTGCTCAACGATTCTGCAATTTGTTTCTGTTGTAGCGATAATTGTTTATTCTGACGTTCTTGTAGTTCTAATTGTTTTTGTTGAATTTTTGTTGTTGCTCCAAAAGCTTTTGGATTTTTTCCGATTTCATTCTGAACAATCAACTCAATATATTCAATAAACAATAACAATGCCACTAACCTTTTTTGTTTCAATTTATTTTTTCAATTCGATCAATTGTGCGATGGTTGGTTGATGGTGGAGTGGTTAAGTCGACTGACTTCGTTCACATTGGTGTTTTTGGGGCTGGGTTCGAATCCAGACATAGGAAATAAACTTAAACAATTTTTCCTTCCAAAAATAAATGTTTTTAAACTTTAATTTTAAATTGTAAATTTGTTTTATAAATATTAATCATATCTGGCCCGACTCGAACAAGACTCGATAATATTTTACCAAATTTATTGACAAAAATGGCAGAAATCTGGCTTCTTGGCATTCCAAAATTTTTGCCTGCGGCGCTGAAAATTAATCTGGATTAATCCGATTGGGACCCTGACTCAGGCAAAGCCGGCCTGGAGCCCGGTCCGGTGCCGGGCACTAATAATAAGCAATCTTAGGAAGAGTCTTCTTCAAAAAATGCACTAATGCTTTTATTTTCGCATCACAATCTCGTAATTTATAATATTGAATATGAATAAAATATTTTCAGAATTTTGAAATAATTTCGCTTTCGCTTTCGCGTTTCGCATTCTCGCATTTTTTGGCGCGAAATGTTTCGCATTTCGCATTTCGCTTTTTATTTTTTAAAAAAAAGTTTCGCATTTCGCATTTCGCTTTTTATTTTTTAATTTCGCCCAGCCCTGCTAACCACATTAATCCTGTCAGCTAAAATAATCATCTCATCCAGAGCTTTCGATTGATAGAATTTAAATTGTTTGAGATTCGAAAAATTTAAAAGTGGTGGTATACTGTATACCCTTTGGTATGAATAAACTTTATAATATTCAAATAAATTCTAAAAAATAAAATAACTTTGTGTGGCCCATTTAAAAAAATATCTACTTTTATCCAAACACATCATTATTCATGTAGAAATGTACAGATTTTAACGTTGATGAATTAACAGATTAAATATTTTATTATTTAACTAATGTTCATTTCTATTTATGTATATGTATATTATTCATCTTAATTTAATTTTTAATCAATTTAGTAATTAAAAATAAAATATATAAGCTTTATTAATTTATAATCTAAAAAATAAAGATCTGAGTAAATTTCGGCGCTGGTATAGTTTATTTCCAATTGGACTTTTATGCGTCCAATCAGAAGAAAATTGGACTTTTCATGATATTGCAAAGTTGGGGTTAAATTTTTTGTTTTTCTGGGACCATTCCTTACCCTGTCCATCGAAATTTCTGAATGTTATACTAGCCAATTTTTAAAAATTTAAGAAAAACTTTCAGAAATTTCCAGGGATAGGGTAAGGAACGGTGATGTAATGGATAACACATCAGTCCGGTTTACTCAAGATGCTGTTAGCTCCCAGCCGTTGGAGCTTTTGCACTAGCGGAAGGAGAGAAATAGCCATAGCCCAGCTGGTTTACTGTATCTAAATAAATTCTAAATTTAATTAAAAATTATGTATTTAGGTCATTTTATTTTTTAATTTTAAAATGCTTTTTAATTTCTTTATTAATGTCTTATTATTTAAAATATTTCTGTTTGTAAAAGGAGGAGAGACTGATAAATTGTTAGTTTTTTTAGACTTAATTGTTTAAATGAGATTAATTGGAATTTTTGACATATTAAATTAGAGATCGGCCTGAGAGTGTCGTACGAGAGTCAGGAATCGTGCTCTCGATTTCGATTAGGGTTGGGGGCCCGGTTCGGTACGGTTCGGAAGATCGAACAGGGCCTCATTAAAAATGAAGCCCGAAATAATGACTCGGACGTTGGCCCTTTTCGAAAAATCCAACCCTAACCTTGATAACCGAGATTTTCGATCGAATCCCTGCCCGGTCTCTAAATTAAACAATAAATTTATTTATATTTTCTGTCAGATTTAAAGTTTGTCCGGGTAAAGCTGATAGTTTTCCAAATTCAAAACTGGCTAGACGATTCCAAGTAAAAGGGAATAGTTTTGCTTGTAAAGAATGTAAGGAATGTGATGTTGGATTTAATAAATATGCTGAATTCTCGGGTGATATTGAAAAGAATATTGCTGATGGGGGGTTTCTGGAAGATTATATCTCTTATAAGGAAAATGAAGACAGTACTGGAACTTGCGAAACGGTTGGAGTTTAAGTGAATTGCGATAATTTTTTGAATAAATTTAGATGATTATCGGAAAGATTGGTACAATCAAAACTACGAATAAGCAAACTGCTAACGGCAATAAGGTATTGAATACAATAAAGTAAGAGCGAGGCAGGGGTCGGTCGGAAATTTCGAAGGTGTCGGAAATCGGAAATGGCTCAAAAGTCAAAGCTCGGAAATCATCTTAAATTTTCGGAAATCGGAATTCCGACCGACCCCTAGCAGGTTTTAATCCTGCAACATCCTAGCATTTATTGCTTGGTCCTTTCGCTTACCACGCAAAGTGCTCTACCAACTGAGCTATCGGGACGATGCTTTCACTTTTCCCGCCTAGTGAGCTTTTAAATGCTAGCCAGCTGGATGTATTTTTCAAACTGAAAATAAGCCCTTAAAACTTTCTGTTTGGTTTATCAGTCTTTTTACCAAACCGAAGCATTCGATTCTGTCTTAGAAAAATTAATCCGATCAAATTAATTCAAATTAATCATTATAAAGTTTTTCTAGACAACAACGGTTACCACAGCAGAAACACCAACAGAAACAGAAACAACATCCGCTCCCACAAACGCTACCACAATCTCCACAAAACTTTCGGTTAACCCAACTGAATAAACCGAAAATTTATCCAATTAAGGAAATATTTGGGGAGCCTAGGGGGGGGGGGTATTATTAGTGTGTGGGATAAAAGAGGATGATAAGGGATATATAAGGGATATAAGTGGATACATCGAAAGCACTTTGATTCATCGATTTCCTCTCCATATTCATGATATACTCATTTGGATTAATTGTATTTAAGTGGATTAAGGAAATGATATCAGTGATATCAAATGATTATCGGGATGTCCGTGAATTCGATTCTGTCCTAGAAAAATTAATTCGACCAAATCAAATAAATTTTTTCTAGACCACAACTGTTACCACAACAAAAACAACAACAAAGGCGCCCACAAAATTGACTACGGTAATTTTTGTTTTCAAATTCCTTTCAACAACCCCACATATTTTGTCATTTCTATAGAAAACGACACCGTTTCGCACAACAATGTCAACTAAAAAAATGCTTACTACATTAAAAGTAATCTTTACAAAATAATTTTTTAAAATACACAGTAAAATTACCTTAATTTCTTATTTTCGTTCTTCACTTTTATAAGGTAAATAAGGGAGTAGGTCAATGTAACGCGAACCCAATGTAACGCCGGGACGTCTTGGTATGTTTCAATGCGTCCTAGCAGCTGAATCGAACCATACCAAGGCTTTCCAAATTCGACCACTTTGAACGAGGTTAGCTCTGGGGTACATTGGGCTCGGGTTGTACCTGCTAAATAAAATATTTTCGAACTAAATATTTGGCAATTGAGATTCACAAGCTTTAAATAATATAATTTAATATAAGGTTGACTTGCCCAAAACAATTGATGGAAAAGGACCGGAAGCAACCAATCAAGGAGGAACTGGCTCGGGAAGGAATAAGCGTACTTTACACTAACAATATTTACAAACTTTATTATTAAGATGGATTACCAGATGGTTACGCATGCGTTACTGGATGTAATCCATCTTCAATAAAATTGAAGGCTGTAAATGGGCAACCAAGTCCTGTAGATGATGGGCCTATGGAAAAAAATGGTTGCCAAACTGATGTGTTGAGTTGTACTGTACGTCAACCAATTGCCACTATAGCGGTTTAAGAAAAAAATTTTCGAGTAAAAATTAAAATTTTAACAGTTTGGAAACAAAGGAAGATTTCAATCAACATTTGAGAACAAAAGACACGTGCGAGCTCAAGTATTTTGTGCAGAAGAAAAGGCAACTGGGAAGAAAGGATGGATTAGAATTGGAGCTAATAACAATCCCAAATTGTTTTTCTTCGTTGAGGAGGTAAAAATGATAATAAGAGACGATATTTTTCTGAATTTCCTATTTTAGGCATATTGTGAACAAACAATCGAGTGAATAGAAATACTTGATTAAATATTAATTTCAACAAATATTTTAATAATCAATTATAAATTTTAACTTAATTTAGTTTTAAAATATTTTTCATGACCTTTGATTATTTATTGAGGTAAAAGGCACTTGATGTTCCTCAATACAGTCAGGTGCAGTCAAAATTTTTTGTATTTCTAGTCCCCAGAAGAAAAATGGAAAATTTCTGGCCTAAAAATATGACAAAATAGCAAAGAAAGTTGTCTAAAAATATCGATAAATTTTTTCATTTTGTCTAAAAAGTGCAGTTACGAAACGGAAACGAAACAAATATTTTTTACGAAAGAAACAAAAAAATTATTTTCACACGAAACACGAAACGAACCGAAAATTTTCGCCCATTTCTGGTTTGGAGGGATAGTGAATTTGAGGGATTAAAAGTGGATTTAGAGAAGCAACAGTGGATCACGAAGGATATAATGGGAGTTGGAGGGATATCGGTGAGTTGAGGGTTTGGATAGATTAAAGGCCGGTGCTTTCAAGGCCGTAGTGGAAAATATCGCGGTATTTAGGTGATAAATAGGGATATCGGAGAATTTGCTGATGATGGTGGATGGGAGTATGCTTAATACTTCACATACTAATCGCGTCCTGTTAAACAGAATAAACCTAAATTCAAGTGCCTTAATTAGTCGAACATAAGAGCCCGACTTACAAAAATAAATGGAATGCACCCGGATCTTGGACGATCTTATTCCGTTTTAAATCCACTTTTACTTAATTTTATTGAATTAATTATTATTATGTAACGTCAAACAACAAACTTTAAATGCTTCTCAGTTGCGTATGTTATAATGTTGGTAGACTTAAATTCAAGTATAGGACCTTAAGTAGGGGAGTGACCATTTTGGAACGAGCTTATAAACCGTGATTTACTTATTTAAAATGGTAAATGTCACTAGCTTGCATTTTACCTTCCGAGAATGCACCTTAAAGGCATTCTGCAAAAAGCATTTTTATGCATTCTGCTCCTTTCCTTCTTTCCCGATATCATGGCTAATTACTGAAAAGAGTTTATATTTAAAAATAAGATTCAAAATTTAAGAAATTTGGCCAAAATTTTTCAAAAATTATGGCCAAAAATTATGATTTTCCTTAAAATGCCTAACTTTTCGTGGTTTATTAACTCTGACTCTAAATATATTTGACAAAATCTCTGACGAAGTTAGCCATGGATGTTAAAGAAATTTGAAAAAATTTTCATGAATTAAAGTTTTCCTAAGTGTCAGACCAGCGGTGTTGCAATAGCAATCGAGAAAAACGCAACTTAAGGACAAAATTTAACGCAATAAAGTAAAAATGTACAAAAATTTTTTTTATCAATTTTGGCCATTCTCCACAATGTATCACTAAATACAAAGAGTTTTCAACCTCAATTAGTCGAGCATTAAAGCTTGACTTACAAAAATAAAATAATTAAGCTAGAATTCTATTTGGATGAATTTTAAATTTACTTTTACTTAAAATCAATCAAATTAATTAATATTATGCTTATGCAACACAGCAACATAACCTGCAACTAAGAGCCGTTTCAGTGGCGCTGAAATAAATAAAACATCTTTCTCTTTTTCTTTGCGCTCTATTTTTTTCGCATGCTATTTTTTAAAGTTTTGAGGTGCCAACTTCGAGAGGCTTTATCTCGAAAAAAAACTTAGAAATAAAAAAGTTATCTTAGTCAAATCGTTAAACAAAGTCTTATCTTTGTTTTAAAACCAAATTTATTGATTTTTTAAATGTTTAAAAAAAGTTTTAAATGGCCGAATAACCCAACCTTAAAACTGAAAAATAAAGCGAAAAACTTATTTTAAAAAATTCATTTTAGTTTAAAATGCCATTAAATGTTAAATAGGAACAATATTATTAAGATTTAAATTTTATATAATTCATTTTCACTGATAGGATTCGAACCTCTTGCATTTTTCGCTGCCACTAACCAACTAAACCATACTCCCGCACTGAAAGGCTGGTTGCACCCTCTGCCTGTTTTATGTTGCTGTGTGCAATTAACAAATATAAGATAAATTAAGAAAAAATTCTGCCTTCGAACTCTTAGTTATCTATGGTATAGCGAAACCAAACGTATGTATGTATGTAAATGGCATGCTAAATTTTTTATTCCCACTAAAACTCAAAATCGAAACCTGGGTTTATAAAATTTAGATTAACTGAAAACCTCTCATATCCGATAATAATAAGTAGAGTAAATCGAGTACCAAGTAATTGAAGAAAAGCCGAGTACGAGTAAAGCCGAGTTGAAAACCCCGAGTTCGAGTACGAGTAAATCAAGTTTTATTTATTTTTGAATGGAACGCAAAAAGATATTAGAAAAAATTTAACTTTGGAAGGGGGTGATAATCTAAAGGCTACGATAGTTAGAGAGAAATTTCAATTTTTTAAAAGTTTGAGTTCCGGATCGAAGAAAATTCGTTTCTGTTACTGGGAATGAATGGTGTGGATTAAATGTTTGAAGTAAACTAACTGTGATATGTCAGAAACAAATTTATCTCTTTTTTTGAGATTTACTTAATATCAATTAAATTATTTAATTTTTCTTATTTAATTTTTCTTATTATTTTCTTATCCTTCAACTTTTTAATGTCTGATGTTCTCAATATTTTTGTAGGTCAAGACTGTGTCTTGACTAATTTTGATACAGCGATAGATTAAAAAATTATCGTTGTTGCAGAATCAATTAAGTGTGTGTTCATAAACGGTTATTTGAATTTGAGTTGCACACGCCCCTTTGCCAAACGATTTTTTCACATATTTCCCTGACTCGAACTCGGACGAAATAATTCGAAAATCCAGATCCCTGATCCAAAAAGTTTCGGGGTTTTCAGACACCATAACGCTCCGGGGTTTTCAAAATCTTAGCTTGAGTGGACTTTCTCAAGCTAAGATTTCTTAGCTTGAGTGGACTATCTTAGCTTGATGGACTATTTATTTGAGTGGACTTTACTATTTAGACAGACCGGAGCCAAAGATTCTAGTACAACATTTTATCCTCATTAATGTGAGCTTTTAAAAATTTTCTAAACAGTTTAAAAAATTAAATTAAGATTGAGTACTTTTAATATTTATAGTGCATTCAATATCAAAACAAAATTAATGAGTATATTATAAAGACAAATTTTGAAGTGTAATTTAAAAAATGAAAAGATAACATTGAGTAAATTTAAGAAAAATTTTTGAAGTTCAACTTGAATTCTTATCAATAAAAATGTAGCTTTCGTTTATTGACTTGGAATTTTTGTCACTTGCTTCTTAAAAACAGTTTTGGCAAACAAATCTGGTATGAAGTTTGTAGTTGATGTTCGTTTAATATTTGTTTTGTTGCACAAGTTTTGTGATTTTAAGGTCATTATATTCTAATCAGCTGAAAATTAATTTTTATTAATTTCATAACAGATTTGTGTCCTCATATCATTTTATTTACAAAAAATCTTTCAAATACCTCTTCCTCACATGCTTCAAGTCTGTGCAACTTTAATTTTCTTAATTTGATTTAATGAACAATATGTATCGAAATGTAATGCCCCACTAATAGGTAAAATGCCCTTCTTGTGGATGATTGAGAAATAGCTGTCCGGGCATTCAATTAGAGGTAATACTGTAATAATTTTCAAAGTCTAGTCAATGATTATTGGATTTTCAAAAGTTTAGTCAATGGTTAATGATTAAATTTTTTATTAAAAATAAATAATTTTTACGTGGTTCCATAAAAATCATTAAAAAATTCAAGCGTCTTGTTAATGTGGCAATAGTAGATCTTGAACGCGTTCCATTCAATTTCAACACCATTAGCAAATCTTGCCACAGATTGATACGCCATTTCCGCCGGTCTTCTCCAATCAAAAGGCGTTGAATGATTTCAACGATTTGACAATTCCCTTCTTCAGCGATGTGATCAATTTCCCTTGCAAAAATTTCCCGGGATCTGAAAATATTTGATGAGACAAGCAAAAGCCTGAAGATCCTTAATGCTGCCATCAATTTCAACATCCTTTTTTTTCATGTTTTTTAAGCCTTTTCATGATTTCCTCGTTTTCTTTTTTCCTATTTTCTTCATTTTTATGAAAAAAATGCTTCATTTTTTTATTTCTTCTTTTAAATGCTTAATCGCTGTTTCTTTATTTTCTTCAATGGCTCTTGAATTATCAATTGCTCTAATTGTATCAAAAACTAATCTGCTGTTTTGACACTTCCTGAATAGTAGAGAATAAATATTAAACTCTATTCAAAATTCTCTATCAATTTTAATTTTATTTGATTTTGTCGTCCAATTAAATAATTAATCAATTAAAATTTGAATCTTTTAAAATCCTATAATATTTAAATAATATTTATATACTTTTAAAAGGAGTTAAAAGCAGTTTAAACATGGAAAAGATTGTACGCGATTGGCACCGGAGATGTGCGATAATAGAATTTTGCCCTCAACGAAACGAAAACGAAAAAAAAAATAAAATCATCAATGTACGAAACGAACGGAAATCTAAATTTCCGTCGAAGAAATTAAATTATGAATCTTTAAATTATTAATGCTAGGTAAGTTTTTTGAGGAAGGAAAAAATTTTAAAAATAGAAATAATTCCCCAAAATAATGAATTATTAACCATTTTAAGTATATTGCTCTCCGCTTAGACCATACATGCAATATTTGGTCGGATTTACAGGCATATCATGAGGATGTTTGGATTTTTCCTAATTGTTGTTTCTGTCAACAGTTTTGCATATTTTATCGAAATTTTGTCGCATTCACACAACATTTGTTTGCAGTTGCTTGTGCCATATACTGAATTTCGTGCCGGGCTGAAAAATTAAAATATGTAATTAGGTACCTTAAAAGTCAAAAATAATTTAATTCTGAAAATTTTTCTAAATCAAGGTAACCCTTTTGCCATATTTAATCGAAATTTGCCCCTTTTTCATAATATTCGCTCCATTAACTTTAAAATTTTTAAAATTTTCGCCTGCGGGGCTGAAAAAGGAAGATACCCACAAAGTCGGTTACATTTTCGGCCACCCAAATTGCATTGTCTCCACTTTTAACAAGCTGTATTATGGGATCTTTAGTTCCAACCGATTTTATCCAACCTCAACCGACAGAGTACTTTCACGAAGATTTGAAATATGGGTACTTTCCTGTTATGACGCAACAAATTTAAATTTTTTTAAAAAAGCTAAAAATGCTCAAAAATAGTAATAATAAGCATAAAATTTTTTCCCACACGCATAAATTAAAAGAACCACCTATCTGATGCCCATCTTGTTCTTTTTGAAGCAGATGATAAGCACAAATTTCCCGCATATATTGAGACCAGTATACCGTAGTGTTTTTGTTCATGCCTAACTCTCTTTCACAAAAAATTATGGAAGTCTGTTCCCTGGCCCACCAATAAATGAAGTGGACAAGAATGCAAAAACAGAGAAATAGACACTTTTGATACTGACTTAGACCAGATAACTGACTTAGACCAGAGATTTATGCCGCCTAGTTAACTGTATTGAGCATTTTTAGCTTTTTTAAAAAAATTTAAATGTGTTGCGTCATAACAGGAAAGTACCGAAATATGTGTTGATTTATGAAGGAAATTTCAACATTTCTCAGTCAATTATGGATTGACTTCAGCATCCATTTTATCTTTTTTGATCTAATGAAGCTTCCAATACTTCCTCATACAGCCAACGATAGAGACTCGTAGCATTGATGAAATCGTTTGGAATATTTCTATAATTGGTGTGCAAGCATCAACCTTCAAGAAAATTGCTTGAGAATTTCTCCTCCTTTTCCGGTGCTGCAATTATTGCCCAAAAACAAAGTATGTCTTTTCTAAATTAAGCTTTTAGCCTAAAATCGTAAATCTTGTTTCTTACGTATCTGAATATCATCAAAAACAATTAATATTGTTGAGCATTGTTGTTACAAGAACGGAATGAAAAAATCATTCTACTACATATTAGTCAATTCCATCCATTCCAGTCAATTCCCAACCAGATCCCATAAAGCTCGAATTTTCATCAGAATTAGGATTGGATTGGCAGGTTGGCTCGGGTGGGAGATTAATAATTTTAGAGAATAAATAAAATTTTTTTGAGTATTTAATATTTTATAAAATTATATTTAATTAAAATTAGACTTTTTTCATTTAATTTAATTACCAGCCAAAAATTATTTATTTATATAGCCCTTTTAAGCTTAAATTAATTTTAATGATTCTTCATGGGAAATGGCTCCAAAATTAATTTTTTATATCAAAATCGTACAATTCCCCCCACAAAATTGTTTAAAATTATATAATTTTGTGTATTAAATCAAAAAAATTTTTTCTCACAACTAAATTATAATTAAAACCACTAAAAATGGTCCTATGATTATCCACAAATAATATTTTTAGCACTCAAAGTTTAACCTAAATTAACCAAAATTATACAATTTTAACCAAATTTTAAGGGGAATTGTACGATTTTAATATAAAAAATTAATTTTGGATCCATTTCCCATGAATAATCATCAAAATTAATTTAAGCTAAAAAGGGGGTATATAAATAATTAAATTTTGGAAGGTAATTAATTTAAAATTATTAGTCTAATTTTATTAAATTTAATTTTATTTAAATAATAAATACTCAAAAATATTCTATTTCTTCTCTAAAATTATTTTTCTGATATCCGAGCCAACATCACTTCAGCTTTGATTGTTTATAAAATATATATTGCTCATAAGAAAGGTAGAATATTAACCTACTAAATAAAATTTAGTAAATCTCCCAAATGTGTATATTTCGGAGTTGATCCAATAAAAATTGATCCAATAAAAATGAATTTATATCATTCGAAAGACCTCGATAATTTTGATTTTTTTTTGATAAGATAGATCAAGTCTGATCACTCATTAAAGAGTTATAGCCAATAAGATATCTGGTGTTTTTTACATTTATTGGGATCCAAACATTAGTACTTTACTTAAACATAATAAAATTTAATAATTCTATGCCATTAATGAAATAACAAATCTTGAATAATACAAAATGTCTTAAGGTGCTGCGATAGCCACCATTATTGTGCATGGAAAGCCTCTGAACGTTTTGACAACTGCTTTACTTTATAAGTATTTCATTATTAGGACTAAATTCTCAATTTAATTTTTAATAATTTAGAGAACTCTTTCTCTGCTGGGATTGCAAAACCGAAAAAGAATGAGGCCTGTATCAGCCGACTTCTTGACAGCATCATTGATACCGCACCATCGGTTAACTCAATCATTAAAATTTTAAAGACAACACGGTATCAAATGCTCTCCTTACGAGAGCCTATTGTTGTGCTAACCAGCAGTTGACAGTTTGGATTGAAGGGACACTCGAAGGAGACTCACAATACAATATTTTATGGCATGCTGATTCAAGAGATTTTGAGGCAATTTAGTAAATTCTTGCAAATTAGTTAATTAATTAAATACCTAATATACCTAATTATTATGGGGAGAATAAGTTTTGAGAGACTCTCCGGCACTTTTATGCATAAAAAATATAGGAACATTGTTGTTCTATATATCAATTAAAAGCTTAAATCATATCTCATTTGACTTGTTTCAAAGAAAAATAAAGTTGAATAGATAAGCTTGGATAAATGGGATCAAGTGGGTTTTACCAAATCCGGATAGCCATTAAAAATCTTTTTTCAAATTTTATTCCTTATTTTTTAAAAGACTCCTATTCTGCTATGAAAGCCAGTTTAGCAACATGGACTTTCTTAGTAAAAAGCGCATTCAGTTGCGTTGCATGCCTTCTACAGAATCCGCCCTGGAATTGGCTCATGGATTTGCCAGGGATGCATCGACGAAGGCTTCTGCAGGACGCACTATTCCAATGGAATTGAAATCCAATGGAATGGCTTCATGTTGTTTTATAATGGAGATTATAAAACAACTGATGTTGTCTTAGACATTGCAGGCCATCGGGTTGCTTTTTAAATTTCCAAAAATATTCAGAATTATAAGGTCCACTTCATTTTTAATTAACCCAAGGGAGCTGAAAAGTCAGAGGCGACCAAAATTATTAAAAATGTATCTATATTGAAATACGGTATCTAATTTGATGGATATTCTAAGGACGGAATCCCCGAGGAAATACCTAACCTTAAAATACCTTAAATGAAATATTTTTATTAAATTTATTTAGTACGGCATTTAACATCTCAAATGCAAGTCCTCTGGATCTTGTCAATGGATTAGGATCCGATTCCAACATCCGCGGTAATATAAAAAATTATAAAGTCAGATTTAATATGTTCTGTTTAGACAAGATCCACAGAACTCTCAAATCCAACGACTTTTGGAGGAACGTCAGCAATAATGGCGTTCGTCTTGAACAAGCTATTGGATATGAGATCCTTGAGAGGGACGTTGATTTCTGGGATGAGCAAAACGCTGAGGACTACCGCCGAAACAATTACATAAAAAAGATCAAACTCGACCAATGCCTCGAAGTGAGTTTATGGAGATACTTTTAACTTATTGAGAGATTTAAGTTTGGGTAAATTAGGTTTGATAGACTTCCTTAACCTGGAGATACCTTTAACTCTCTCTTTTCTATGATAGCTTCTGTATTTCGAATCACGTTAACGCTCTTTCTATACCGGACTGAGATACTGTCCCAACAAACCATTTAGACAATATTTGTTCCTGACTTTAGAACTAAAATTACCGTATCTTTTATCAAGTAGATTTACTATTAAGTGTCTCTTATAGTTATGCCCAGCTGTATTTCCTATTATCGGTCATATCCAACCTATAATTAAGCAAAAATTAAATTTCAAATGGATTTTTAAAATACTAGTTGTTTAAATATTCTTATTTTAGTCCCAGTGCAGCTACTTCACCTCGCCGACCGAGTACGATGACTACAGCTGCAAGTAAATTATATAGCTTATCTATTTTTTAATCATAAATATAAATCTTTAGCTGCGGCTTTCCGGTCAGCCAGAAGCCAAAAAGCGCCGTGAAAAACGACAGAGTCAATAAGACCACCGCGTGAGTTAATTTGAAGTTTAAGAAATAAAATTAAGGGTTCTCTGGGTTAGTACTTTTTGCGGTTTTGGTTTTGGACTTGAACTCAACCTTCAATGATTAAACTCTATACCTGCTTTATCCTTTGCCTTTTAGTCTTATTTTAATTTTTAATAGGTGCTGCAGCCAACATCATCAATGTATTGCAGCTTTGGCTAACTGCACTGGGATTCCGGCCATGAAAAATTATATCAAAATTGACAAAAATTTGTACAATCACGAAAAAGACCAGCGTAAGTTTTAAGGATTTAATTTAGTTTTTTTCTGAATTTTTTTAGTTTTCTGAAATTTTGTTATTTCAGCTCGTATGAACATCAAATGCTTAAGGGAGCAAAACGATTACTGTCAGCAGGCACTCTGTCTGTGTGACAGGTAGTAAAATTATTTAATAAAACTAGGCTTCAAACCTTAAGCCAAGATTAGAGCCGCTCAATTATGACAGGATATTGTGATCTATTCGGGTTAGGCAGACATATTAGAATCTAGGATCCTGATGTACGGGATAGTTTTAAGGCATAGGCGACTTATTAAATTCTAGGCTCCAAATTCGTCCTCTCTAGGCTCCAATTCTAAGCCATAATGGCAGGACGTTGTTACTCAAATAAGTCTTCCTTGCTTTAGCCCCTAGATGAAATTTTTTGGATTTTAAAATGCCAAGAAGCCAGAATTCTTCCTTTCTTTGTTTGTAAATTAGGGGTAGTATTTTTACTTACATTCCTTAATCAATGTCCTGATCCGTGATATATTCTTATCAATTAAATGCTAAATAACTTAAAAATTTTTAATTTAGCGCCCTCACGAGCTGCTGGTCGAAAATCCCACCAATTCCGTCAGGCAGCGGCTGCTTTAGCTGCTACCTCGACGATGCTTTGCTTTTTGCCGAAGGGCCTATTACTGATGTAATAAAGGTCAGGCAACAATATATTCCATTAGAACTGGAAACTACACTCTTACTACTCGACGCCTACGACGGTAAAGAAGTCCCGACGGCCAATGAAACCATCATATTGGCCGTTATGAACGTGAACAACGGACTTTCTGCCGTTCGTAGGTCGGAAAAAGAAATGGAGCAGATCATCCATACAACGCGAATATTAATTGACAACGATGTCGATAAATATGAAGAGCTCTCCACAGACGTGAACAACGACTTGGAAATAAGAGCTTTAAGATCAACAAATGAATACCGCACGGTTATGCTAAGAATTGCTCCTTACCTCTATATTAATGAGCAATTCAAAGCATACCATGCGAGTAAAAGATTATTAAATGAAACAAAAGAATTGGAAAAAATTTTCACAACGAAGGCCAAAGAAAAACTGAAAAATACGTAAATAAATAATTTTGAAAAAAGATTTCCGCTAATAGTATCCCGCTCCTGAAAGTATAATTATAGTTTTTTGATAATCCCCCCCCCCTCCCCCTACCCCCCCCCCCCCCCCCCCCCCGAAAAAAATTTTTAAGGTACATTTTCGTATCTAGTAAGTCTGGATATTTAATTCTGGATCTGTAAAATGTCCGGATATCCAAAAAAATTTGGTTCGGTTATCGAAACCGAAGTTGACTTTACTAAAATTTCTCAGAATCGGCCAAATAAATTTGAATTCTTTAATTCGCTACGAGCTCCCACTTCCTCTCTCTTTCACCGTTACAGCCAGTTTTTAAAATGGCATATTTTTATTTTTAAATTTGTAAAATTTACATTTAAATAGATAAATTTTTATTTTTTATTCTACTTAAATTATAGACAATATAAAATTTTTAGTAAAATGAATAAAAGTTTAATAATCTATCCGCTTCCTTGTTGAACTGCCGTTTCATAGAACCTCATTAGCTAAAACCTCAATATTTTATTCAAATTTTCTAGCACACTTATATTTTCTTATCATTAGAGTTGCGCCCCGAACCGAAAAAGTTTTGGGGTTTTTGGGTTACTTCATAAATGCTAATTTTCATAGTAATTTTTAAAAAAAAAATTCAAAATTTCCTCTCACTTTACTTTTCCATTATTATTTTTGAAAAGGTTTGGTTCGAACCCAAGATGTTGAATTTATTTTATTTTATTTTTCCATCCAGAAATAAATGATTATAAACTTAAAATTTTAATTTTAAAATTAAATTTAATTTTTAATATTATCAAAAGTTAAATCTTTTCAATCCATTCAACTCTCAATCCTTCAATATACCTGTGAATCATGATATCTCTTGAAACCATCCTTAATCCGTTTAAATCGCCCCTATATCCCCAGATCTACTATTTAATCCTTTCAAATGACTTTTAATCTTTCTAAATTCACTTATATCCATAGATAAACCATTTAATCCCTTAAAATCCTTTTTGATTCCTCCAAATTCTCCTTGGTTTTTGAATAGATAGCGAAAATATAACAAGAGCGAATTATTTTTGGAACATCTTTTCATTAAAAAATTTTTCCTTAAAATCCCGTTCCCCGACCCCTCGAAGAACTGGGTCCGGAATTCTCAAAATTTTCGCTTGCGGCGCAGTAAAGGGATTTGAGATTAAGAGGGATATTAGGAGATTAAAATGTTAATAATTCGATGGAAAAGGTGAAAACTTCGCATTAGATTTGGTTGTTTCGGTAGCTCGAATTGCAAGAATACATCTCTTAAGGGTTTGCTCTCCGACCCCGCTCATTTAGAAATCCTATTATAATATACTTACTTTGACCTTAATCATTTTAACTTTTAATCATTCCTACTTATCATCATGAAATCAATTTTTCGAATACTATTTACTAGTAGATTTCCAGTTCAATTCTTCAACAATATGGATCGAATTGGAAGAATATGTACAACTTTTCCGAAAATATTATTTAGTAAATAAAATTTATTTCACGTCTATTTTTATAAGAGCTTATCAAATTTTTTACATGAAAGAAAAATTAATGTTTAAAATTGATGAGAACATCGTGATTCGAAGTACAAATTAGGTTCAAGCAACGTCTCCGGGGCTTATTTCTGATATTTTCAGAATTTTAGAATTTTTTCTATCAATCTCTTATTTTTTCTTAGACATGGATTAAACTTTTTCGAATATTAGTTATAGTATTAATTACCTCTATAACTTATTAATTAACCATATAATTAAATTATTTATTTGGGTTAATTAATTTATTTCGAGTGTCAACCTAATAATTATAAATATTGAAGGAAAAGCCTAAAAAAGGCCTAGATTTAAGAAAAATAGGATGCCTCCAAGGTTAAGATACTCATTATTATAAAATATTGAATAAAAATTGTGCTAACGCGTAGCTTAAATTTAAGCTGTGTATCTCAGACTCTTAATTATGACCTCCCATCCGTGGCCAAAAATTTTTTGATAAGGCACTTAGTAATTAAATTATTGAGGAATTCCTAAGCTTGGGTTTATCTACTAGTATGTGAGATTCGACTATATTTAGCTGCCTAGATTTTGACAAACAAAAGATTTTACTTTAATTATTTTTATTAATAACATTTGCAAAATTTATTAAAAAAGTATGTCTGAAAATATTCTAATTTTCATAAATGTTTCGGAGTGGAGAAATTGAACAGAGTGACCCTTTTGCCTCATTTTAGGTGTTTTTCCCATTTTAGAAAAAATTGTCTAAAAAAAAATTTTGGACCCCTGTAACTCAGTTTAGTTAAAACTCACTGAAAATATGCAGATTAAAGCTTTTTATTTGAATTTTTAATTATTTTTAAGCGTTTAAAATAAGGCCTTCTTTTTGCCCCTTTTATGATTTGTCCTATTTTGGCTTTTTTTGAGAAGCTATGACTAATTTTGCTAATTTGGAAAGGGTCACCCTGAGGAAAGGTGATGAATTTTTATAGTGGAAGAATCGTTATAATGTAAAAATATCAAATTATCGCATTTTCGGGATTTTTCATAAATTATGGTAAAGCCAAGTCTAGTAAATTTACTTTAGTAGTCCCGTGACAAGGAGCTCTATGATCATCTCTATACTTCCTCCCGACATCATATGCATCTTTAACATGTCCACCAATTGTCTTACCAGTGGTCAGCCACGACAAACCATTATAAACACTGTAAACAGGACTAAAACCAGTAAGATAGAGCCATCTTAGCTTCGCTTTAGCCATCTTAGCTTGTACGTTGTTATATACTTTTTTTGCTTTGGCATAATCTTTACATTTGACTTCAACTTTATCAAGTAGGGAGTCGAACTTCCATTCTCGTCCCTCTCTTTTCGCCAATCTACAGTACTTTTCGGCAATTTTTATGCCTACTTCCGCTGCATAGTCAAATGTTGGTGCAACTCCAGCTCCAATTACTGGAATTTGTCCTAATCCAGCACTTCCCGCTTTGATCGCCATAATCCCCAAAGCCTTATTTGCAACTAATTCACCATCTTCTAAAAATCTAATTAAAATGTATTGTATGTGAAACGTAAATAGAGGGTGCCGTGTGATTTGGGCAGTGGTGAATTGGGCAGTGAGTTAAATGGGCAGTGAGTGATTTGGGCAGTAAACGTTTAAAAAATATAATTTTTCACAAAAAATAATTTGAGTAACAATAGAAAAATAATTTTGTGATTAGGGCAGTATCTCAAATTTTTAAAGTTATTTTAAATCGACAAAATTTTTCAGAAAATTTTTATTTTAACTTAATATGCATAAATCCAAAATTTGGGCATATTTTTAAAAAGTCAACTCTATTTTGGCTTTTCAGATTTTTTGGACTTATCTGGTACCTCGAATTTTTGATTGTTAATGACTTTAGAAAATTTAAATAAGTTACTGGTCAAATCACTTAGAAATATTTTTCTATCGTTACTCAAATTGTTTTTTCGTGAAAAATTATTTTTTAAAAATGTTACTGCACAAATCACTCACTGCCCATTTAAACTCACTGCCCAATTCACCATTGCCCAAATCACCAGACACGAAATAATATAAATAGAGCCTAATGTTTCGAAAAAAATTTTAATATTTAAATTTTTGAATTGAATAATCCGGGACACGTCCAAAACGGCGCGATGCCATAACTTGCTTCAATTTTCCGAATCTTTCAAAATTTAGTAGTAAACGATACCTCTTTGGGCTGTACCCGAATAATCCTTTTCTTTAAATTTTAAATTCAACTTTAATGTTCCAGTTCTGATACTTGATAAAAATGGCCTGGACATAATTTATCCCCTTCTCGACCCGTCTCGAAATTTTTAGTCCCAGATTACTCCATGATTTCGCCCTCATTCACCTCGTGAAAACCTGATCCCAACATTTATGAAAAAGTTGGAAAGTTTCTAATAGGGTTGTTGGCGACCGGTTATTAACCGGTACCCCCGGTTTTAGGTTAATCTAAATTTTAGAAACCCGGTTTTCGGTTTTGAGTCTTAGGCAAATACCGGTTTTATTTTGGGGGAATTTTTAATAAAATCTCTCATTTTCACAAATTTTCGGTTTTCGATTTTTAAAATTTTCCACTCCGAATCCTACAATATACCTGTGAATCATGATATCTCTTGAAACCACCCTTAATCCGTTTAAATCGCCCCTATATCCCCAGATCTACTATTTAATCCTTTCAAATGACTTTTAATTATTCTAAATTCACTTATATCCATAGATAAACCATTTAATCCCTTAAAATCCTTTTTGATTCCTCCAAATTCTCCTTGGTTTTTGAATAGATAGCAAAAATATACCAAGAGCAAATTATTTTTGGAACATCTTTTCATTAAAAAATTTTTTCCTTGAAACCCCGTTCCCCGACCCCTCGGAGAACGGGGTCCGAAATTCGATATCGAAAAATATCGAAAAAATCAAAAAAAATTTATCGCTCATAATATCGATATTTTCATAAATTATGATAAAGCCATGTCTAGTAAATTTATTTTAGTAGTGCCGTTACAAGATCTATGAGCAGTACTAGTGTGAAAGAGAGATAGCAGCGCGCTATGTTCTTCCAACTTTTTTTGTACATAGTTATACACTTCTTTTGCTTTGGCGTAATCTTTACACGTGACTTCAACTTTATCAAGTAGGGAGTCAAATTTCCATTCTCGTCCTTCTCTTTTAATCAGTCTACAATATTTTTCGGCAATTTTTATCCCCACTTCCGCTGCATAGTCAAATGCTGGTGCAAGAATACCTCCAATTACTGGAATTTGTCCTAATGCAGCACTTCCCGCTTTGATCATTTGAATCCCCATAGCCTTATTTGCAACTAATTCCGCATCTTCTAAAAATTTAATTAAAATGTATTGTATGTGAAACGTAAATGGAGTCCAATGGTTCAAAAAAATTTTTTAATCTTAAAATTTTTGAATTGATTAATCCTAGTTGAATAATCCATAATCAGGGCAATTTTTCTTTAAATTTTAAATGCAACTTTAATGTTCAGTACTGATACTTGATAAAAATGGCCTGGACATGATTTATCTTCTCGACCCGTCTCAAAATTTTTAGTCCCAGATTAACCCATGATTTCGCCCTAATTCACCTCGTGAAACCCTGATCCCAACATTTATGAAAAAGTTGGAAAATTTCTAACTCTAATAAAATGATTACTAATTTTTATTTAGGTAATAGTATAAGGTTAATATACTACCTTGAGAAAAATCTAACTCATATGAGCAATATGAATCGATTTCAATTTCCCTTTCAATATCATGCACTTTATTATGGATAAAAGTCATCCAATCAGTGAGATTTTGAACATTTTTCACAAGAAGGCTTAGCGTTTCATTTAAATCATTTATAATTTTTTTATCTTTTTTTTGTTCCTCAATAGTATCTTGTAAGGTATCATTCAAATTATTCATTGCATTACAGGTTATTAACCGGTACCCACGGGGTTTCTCAGATTTTCGGTTTCTCTCTCTCTCGATTTTAAGCCTCATTTGCTTCTAAAGATACAGTACTACGGTAAGGAATTTAAACAAATAAAAAACCGTCGATGGTACGGTACTTCCAGGCTCTAATTGAAATCTTTTAGAATTTAGCCGGTAAATTATAGTTTTTAATATGTCAGAACTCATAAATAGAATGAAAAAATCGGTATATTATAGTAGTGTATTTAAACTGAGTGGTATCGCTAGGGATCCCTCAAAGATTGGCTAACAAATTTTTGAAAACGATTTTAAATTAAAGTTTATTTACTAGATAGTCTATTGTTTGTATCTTAAACTAAGATCCGAATGTCATTTTATATTAATTTTCACCTTTACTTCCAAATAGTTAAACTTTTCATCATTTTTTTTGTTCTGGTAGAATGTATCGTTTTCTAAGTCAAAAATTCTATCTTTAAGATGATCCAAATCAATAGTTAAACGGTTGTCAACACATTTTCTAAAATTTTGGAACTATTTATAACAAATACTGTATTTCTTCTAATAGTGCGACCGGTCGGTTTATTTTTCAACCTTGCTCTAGTGAGTTTTCATCTCTAGGGGGTTTGCCTCAAGCGGTTAAAGAGGAAAAAATATGGCACCTTGGCCTTCCAATTTTTCGAAATTTTCGCCTGCGGCTCTGAAAAAGGAATAACCTCATTTAGAAAACTATCGATGGATTAAGAGTTATATCAGTGAACGGAATATTACGAGTATCAAGATTAGTAGGATATCAGAGGATTAAGGAGATAAAGTGATAGGATGAGAATCTAAGTGGATATGAATTGATCAAGCCGATTTAAGGGATATCGAGGAGTTGAAAAATAAAGCGCCATTCTCAATTAGAGCCCCATTCTCTAATACAGCCCCAGTCTGAGGATAGTTGAAAAATACAGAGCTCTATTTGAAAAATACTGTATATTATGAGCAAAATCTTTATTATTTTGCTTTTTGTTTATGCATTACAGTTCTACTGTAAATTGTTTTTTTGGGATTAGATATCGTATTTGTCCTTTTTTCGAGCTCTTCTAAGATTTAGAGACAAAAAAAGATTGAATTTTAACAATTTATAGATTATATAGAATTAATATACATATAATAAAAGATGATTATATGATAGGAAATATTTATTTTTAATTATCTTCCGAAAATTCTTTTTCAAAAAAATATTCAGGCTTATGTACCAACGACTCTCAAAACAATTCTGCAATTACCGCAACTATAGCTGCCCCAACAATCACAAAATTAATTCCGAGGAATCCGACGATTACTTAAATTTGTTTTTTTAAATTTTGAATTCGAAACCCCCTTCTTGCCTTGGGAAATAGCTTCAGTTTTATCACCTTTTGCTGTTAAGTTGGTGGGTGGAGGAGCGTTTGGAATTGGAATTTTTGTGGTTGTTAATTTAGTGGTTGAAATAATACTAGTTTTAGTCGGAAATGTTGTTTTTTCGGTGGTTTGTGGATTGGTTGTAGGTGGTAAGGTGGTTTGTTGGGTGGTTTGGGAACGATTATTAGGTACAAGTCTACCGTTGGTACATTGCCTTTTTAAGAGGATAATTTTTAAGTAATGAATGTTATGTTACGGCTACATAAAAACCGCTTACGTCTTGCAACAGAAAAGATAATGGAAAAGAGTAGAGAATAATCGCTCGTGATTTAGAAGTTTTTTTTTGAATGTTAAATGAAAAATCTTCAACTAGTGATTTTGTCGCGCATATATGGTCAGAAAAATTAAACTTAAAAACGCCGTTTGCTAAATTATAAAAATAATAAGTAAAGGTGTTTTTGTGAAAAATATTTACGATTTTTTTGTATTTACTCAAATCTATTTTAAATTACATGTTTTACAATTTTTCTACTAAATGCAAGATTTTTAATAATTAATAGATAACCTACAAGTGACACTTTTTCATAACATCATCAAATTTTCTACTCGAGTATAAAGCCCAATATTTAGGATCTTCTTTTGGAACTATAATAACAGACTCATTGCGAATATAAGGGCCCCAAGGAAAAGATGTACCACATCCTCCACTAAATTATAATTTCACTGATTTAAATGAATTATTTTTATAATATTAGATACCTATCTTAAAAATCAGAATTAATTAAATTTGTTTATTTAATTAATTCGTTATTAGATTTTAATCAAAACTTAATTTTTATTATTTATTATAAACCTACTCAGTCCAGTCTGATTTTATTTGCACACATTTTTCTATTAATTTACAACAACTGAAAATTTATTATTTATTAATTTAAAATATTTATATTTGTTATTTTATAATTTATTAATAATTTAAATTATTTTATTAAATTAATTAAATTATAATAAAATTTAAATCAAAATCACTTACTCCTCAAGTCCATTAACATATGGCTTCCAATCGAGTGTACAGCTAAAAATTTGTTAAATGTTCAGTTTTTTTGAAATATACAATTTAAATATTTCGAGTATAACTCAGATTCTTAACAAAAACATACGAATTTATTTATTTAAATTTTAATTTAAACTTACATTGGATAATGACCGAGAGTTCCAAAAGTGCAGTTGTAGGTTTTTGTATCAGCGCATACTTTTTTTATATTTTGTTCTATTTCTGGTGTTCCTCTTACTGCAAAGTAATGTTCCCAATCATAAAAGTCTCGACGTAATTTACTAAATTATTTATAAAAAATATTAATATTTTAAATTTTACTCTAAACAAGATCTTTCAAATAAAAATATTTTAATTAGAAAGATATCTAAAAGAAATTTTTTCGAAAAATATTTCAGAACGTTAACTTATGGAATTTATACAAGAATTATATAAAAATGTTTATAAAAAATATTTTTTGCATGCTATGTACTAACCTTTCTTTCCAGCCTTCATGCATATCATAATGTTTTTGATAATGTGAAAGACCCTCTTCAATGGTAATATTATCTAAATTCAACTAATTATTGTAATATAAAGTTAAAAGGCTTTTATTATTTAATCTTATTTCTAGACATCTCAATGCAAATTTTTTTTATCTTCAAACTAATTTAGTCAAAATAAATTCTTATAATTTGAGTGTATTATTAACAAAATTAACAAACTTTACCAAATTTAGAATCAGTATCATAGTATATGTCATGATCGCAGGAGTAAGTGCAAGTGTACATCGGATTATATTTACACCATAATGCGCAGTTCGGGCAAGGGTACTTGATCTTAAATAATATTTATTTGTTGTCATCAACAATTTATTTCTATTACTATATGCATCTTATAAGGCTTCAAAAGATTCGGATACTTATTCTGTTCCTCCAAAGTTCCAACAAACATCAACAAAAACACAAAAAAAACATTCATAACCATAACCAACTTTAAATAAAAAATATTTTTAATTGATATTTTTGTCGAAAAAATTTTTTTTGCTTCATTATTATATTACGTAATTAATTGAAATAAATTATTTTTATAATTGCTCATTTTTCAAATTTAAACAAATCGTTTTATAAATGCGAGGAAAATCCTAATAGGGATAATACTATATTAATAATCCTATTTGAGATAAACCAGTGTCCGTTTTCTGGTCGGTTTAAGTCGAGTATCGGGTAATTCCTGACAGGGACTGATCTATATCCACCTCAAGATATGTACTACGGAACCATAATTTCATTAAACATTCTCAAATCTAAACGCCCTAGTATACTTCTCGAGGCCTCAATCTAAAGATGTGTACTAGGCCGCCTAGGATCTTGAAGTTTGTAAATGTAAGCGAGTGAAGCTTGATTCTCCTCCCAGCTTTAAAAATTTTTGAATTCCATAGTCTATTTACCGCTCCGTTTCCACGCAATTCCATGTTCATTTTGACAATTAAAAAGGTCGAAAGGATCTGAATTTATTTTTAAATCCTAATTTATTATTCTAATTATTTTTAAATGATTAAATTCCGAAATATTGGATAAAGATAAATATAGGTATTGCCAGAATATTTGAATAAGCTAAAAATTCTATTAGCTAGGCGTAAACTAATTAAAAGTTTAACTAGATGATTAACGGCAAACTATTTAATTTTAAAGGAATTTAACTAGTAAAAAATTTAAAAAATTTTCTGGATTGACTTAAATCGTAAATATACATCCAGATCAGGAAGGGATATAGAAAAATTCGGGTCGGGATTCTAGTCGGATTTTCGAAATTTTCTCGGATCGTTATAGGGGCCTAGGGGAAATGTATAATAATCTTGAATAAATTTTTGAATTCTTTCGAAACTTACATTAAAATAAAAGACAAATTTGCACAAGAAAATGATAAAATTAAAAATTGAAAACAATACAAAAAACGAAGAAAAGGGTTGATAAATGCTTGAAAAAAATTTTTTAAATTAATTTAAATAATAAAAATAACTTACATTAAAATGAAAAAGGGGAATACAAAAAATAAAAACAATACAAAAAATACAAACGAAATAAAATTGATGAAAAAAGGGGGGATAAAGTTGTTAAATAGGTTGATAAATGCTTGAAAAAAAAATTAAATTAATTTTAAAAATCGGCTTTCGGTTTGATGATTTGGAAATGATTTGGACGGACTACAGCTTTCGGGAAGTAATTCGGACCCAGTTATATTCCTGGTTTATAACCTACGGCCAATGGTCGTCAATCGGAAAGATCGCCAAAAAGGTCGAAGTTAGATACGAAGAAAAAACTAGAAATTTCGAAGCAGATCTAGTCATGAATCCCCCCCCCCTGCCCTATTGTAGAAACGAGTTTATTTTATTTTTAAAATTATTTTTAAAATCAGTTAGTGAACTAATAATGGGGACTACTGATTTGGGAACTGATTCGGACCCAGTTAGCTTCCTGATTTATAATCTAGGATCAATGGTCAACTCATTCCTTTATACAAACTCGTTCCTATTTATCGAACCTTTAGTTATAATAAAAATTTTTCTTGATACCCTCGGGTTTTTAGATAGAAATGAAATCAAAAATTTTTTAGAAGAAAAAAATCTCGAAATTTCGAGTGAATTCTAGTCATGGATAGACCCTGCCCTATTGAAGAAACTAGTTTTTTATGCTCTAGAACCAAGGTAAACACGCACGGAGGTATGGCCGTCCCTATATGTTCCTCCTTAAAATAAAAATATAAACTTACAATAAAATAAAAAACAAAAATTGGTTAAATTTGGATAAATACGGTAGGTAATAATAATTGAAAATAAGTAAATTTTTTTTTGATTTCTAAAAAATTTATAGTTTAATATTTAATTTTTTGAGGGCGTGTAAAATTATTTTTAATTTATGAATTAAATTAAAATACAAAAATTTAATTTATTAAATGAATGGATGCAATAAATTTTATTTTAATTTAATTTTAATTAAATTTTAGGTCTAATCAGATGGATATAAAAGATAAAAATAAAATGGAGCAAACATATAAAATTTATTTATAAAAAATTTACTAAGAAAAAATTTGAATTAAAAGAAATCTTTAATGTAAATAGATAAAGGGATTCGTAAAGTTTTTTAATTAAGAAAATTTCGAAAAATCAAGAGTATAATTCGAAAATTTAGATTAAATGGTTTTAATAAACTAATTTAATAAGACTTATAGTTAGACTATTTTCTTATTTATTAAGCTTGTTCTTGAATTTTTAAAAAAGATATTTAATAATTTCAAGTTTAAGAAAAAGTTTATTTTACAAATTGTAAAATAAAGTTTATTAATTTTTTAAGGATTTCGCGAATTGTAAAAACAAGTTTAAGAAAAAGTTTATTTTACAAATTGTAAAATAAAGTTTATTAATTTTTTAAGGATTTCGCGAATTGTAAAAACAAGTTTAAGAAAAAGTTTATTTATTTTAAAAAATTGTAAAAATTATAGAAGCAAGTTTATTTAATTATCTCAATCATTCCATAAATTGTAAAAAAATTAAATTAACTCTCATTAAAATATAAAATTGTAAAGCTTTGATAAAATGAAAATAAATTTAGTAAAATATCAAATGAGCATTTATTAATTAAAATCGCATTTTATATGTATTAAAAATTAATTTTGTAGGCGTTCCCATAAGCAGAAAATATTTTTAAATTTTGGAGTTAACTAAAAAATTTATTTAATTGAATGAATCATATAAATTCTAAATTTGTTCAATTTATGTTATATTTTTTCTCTTTTTTATTTTTTAATTTAAAATAGCTGGGCTAATCAGCTGATATGTATGTTAGAACGGAAATAAGCTAAGTAAAAAAAATAAAAAATTGAAAGTCTGTATTTAACAGATTAAGTTCAAAATATTATTAACTATCTGCAAATATCACATTAAAAATAAATTTTAATTTATCAAGTAAAGGAAATTCAAACTTCGATCGAGTTATAACTTGTTCCCACCATTAAACCTCTAGCAATATTAACTCGAGTATTTTAGAAAGAAATGGACAATTAAAAAAGGACTAATAATTTTAATTATTTTCTTTTTATTTAATTTCTTAAAGAAAATCATTTTTCGATCTTTTCGATTTTTTCGAATTTTTAAACCAAAAAATTGTTCGGTATTTGATTAAAAAAATTAGCTAAAGACAGACCCTTCAAAATTTTCAGCTTTATTTTAAATTTATTAATTCTTACGTTCTAAAATTTTTTTTCAATCTCTGCTTATTTTTAAAAAATAAATAACAAATATAAGATTAATCTTTAAGTAAATTCCAATCCTTAAGGCAAAGGATTCAACTGAGCCTTTTTTAAATTACAGTAACTCTTTCTCTCATTCTCTCATAAATTCCCTCATCGAGTATCTCTCAATTGTCAATATTGAGGATTTCTTGTTACATCTGCATCGTTTTGAATTTTATTAATGATTGTTAAGATGAACGAAGATGGACAAGTATTTAATTTTTAAAAAGATTTTTAATTCATTAATTTATTAATGTTTGATTATTTCATTTTTTCAAGTTACACATATTTGCTAAAAATTAATTTTAATATTAATCTCTAAATTCCAAATATCCAATTTATTTCCATTAATGATGACTAGTTTTAATTTGAAAAATTTTTTATTAAATAAATGCCTATTTTATGATACGCTTAATCAAAAAATTTAACAAATTAAAAAACTAAAACCGAAATCAGCTGATTTTTCCTGTGAAAATAAATAAATGAGCAATGCTAATATGTAAAATATATTCTAGATAAAATTAAGAGATAAAAGGAAATCGGCAAAAAACTAAAAATTTTAATTTAAGGATGACATCAGAAGATAAAAATTTTTTAGTTAATTAATAATCTAATATATTTTGAAAAAAAATTAAGTTTAAAATTTTAAGTAAAAGGGCTTAAACATTAATGAGTATAAATATTTTTTACCAATTTTTGGTACCAATTAGTCTTCCCGAATTTAATTTAGAAAAGAGTATCTTATAGTGTGGCTATAATCATATAAATTATTTGAAGTTTAAAGACATCCAGTCTAACTTCGATATAACCAAATCAAAGTGTTATATAAAGAGAGACCGGACTGGGAGTGCCCTTGTGGCTCGTATGAAAGGTCTCGAAAAATCTCGATTCGAAAAATCTTGGTAATCAAGATTGTCTCAAAAATTCTTGTTAAATCTCGAAAAATTCAGAGCTTTCGAATGATTCAATAAATATTTAAATCGGTTAAGAAAGAAGAAAGTTATGGACCAAAATATAACGTTGAGTGAGGAAGCAATACTGAAAATGGCTTTTACCGCCAAAATTAAAAAATTTGGCGAAATGCCCAAATTTTGGCAAAATGTTTTTCTAGAAATGTTTTGCTAATTTCTTAATAAATTTTGTTAAATTTTCTTGTCGACGTCTTAAATATATATCTTTTTCCAGAAAATTTCTTTAATTTAAAGAAAATATGGAAGGTCATTCAACTACAAATGGGTATGAACCTTGTACGTGTACTGCAGCAGCTGATGTGGTAATTTTGAGAAAGGAATTGGATTATTATCGTTCCATGTAAATATTTTTTTGTTCAAACCTTGCAATGAAAAAATTTTTTTAAAAAAAAAATTTCGAAATTTTTCGAAATTTCTGAAAATTTTTGAAAAATTTTTAAAAATTTCTGAAATTTTTTTTTCGAAAATTTGGGTTCTTTGGGGTTTCAATGGGTTGATTTACTAATTTAACATTCCCTTTTTAACCCTTTTTTAGTTTATATACCAAAATTTCATTAGTGGGATCAAATGTCATCCTTTCCAAATTTGATCAAAAATTATTTTTCTTCCTTAAAGGTATGAACGTGAACGAGAACAATTTAAAGAATTCCAGCAATACAGCAAAGAATTGGAGAATGAAATGGATATTGAATTGAAGCAGAGAGATTCGAAAATGAATGAACTTGAAGGGGCTAGAAGAAGGCTAAATTCTGAATTAGGGGAATTGAAGGTTTTTTAATTAATTTTAGGTATTGAGGGGAATAGGTGAGGGAGTAATTTAAGAATTTCCTCTACTTTTTCGTTTCTGCTCAATTTTCCTTTTTTGATTATGGCTATTAAGTCAATCAAAATGACTAAAATTAGATTCTCACAAAAATTGGGCAGAATCTAAAAGTCGTTAAAATTTTAAAATTTATTAAGAGGTTTGTGTCTAGCTATCCGATTCCTGAAAGTTGTGGATTTATTTTCGACAGTTTCACGATGCCGGCTCAGTATCAGGCATTTTTAACTGACCTGTTTCGTGTTTTTCGTGCTAAAATCACGAAAAGTTGGGTTCCATAAAAATACCCGGTTTTGGGCTATCGGGCCCAATAACACGGTGTCGAGCTCTAGTATTGATTGACAATTTTTGGTTGTTTTTCAAATTTTTTTTCGGAAAATTTTCATGTTTAGTTAGACGGTTTTTAGCTTTTTTAGATTTTAATCATTTTTTTAAAAATTAAAGACCAGAATTCAACAACAACTTCAAGACCATCTCAAATCAGAAGAACACTTTAAAAGCAGAATTTTGAGTGCAGAACAGCAGTGTGTTGAATTACGTCAAAAACTGCGGGCAGTGGAACAGACGAATGATGATTTGGAGCGGCGTGAAAGGTTTTTTAAAAAAAATTTGGTTCTGGTTTAGTTTAGGAGTCCAAAGAAAATTTGTGAGTCTAATAGAGGTTTGTGATGCGGAGGACTCTCCGAACCACTTTGAAACACGGCCTCTTCCTCAAGTTGAGGAAAAAGTCGTGTTTCGGCATGGTTTTTCAAGGTTTCCATCGGATTGAATTTCGGATCGAAAATTTTTGGGTGACCCAGCCCTGCCCTGTTTTGATCTTTAAATTTATTTTTTTTTGTGAATTCTAAGTTTATTGGACTCATTTGGCCGGCGAATACATTTTATTGGACTCAGAGCTTCATTGGATCCGTAAGGCTTCATTGAACTTCTGGATTTCTATGATAATTAAAAATTTTACCTTTCCCAAAATTTACTACAATTTAGAGACTCTCTACCTATTTAGAATTAATTTCCAATTTTTCCTCAGAATCCATGCCCAACAACTCATCGACTTGGGGGACCGTTACGAAAAATGTTTGGAACGCTGTGCAATGTTTGAAGTTGGAATGGCTACAGAATCGGATAAAATGGTGATGGATGAGTTTGAAATGAACAATTTTACAGCTCCAACAGCTTCTGGAAGTGAAAATCAGCAACTGGATAGAAATGAAAGTCAGCGACTTATAGAGAATATGTTGGTTAAAATTGAGGTTTTTTTTATTTTTTTAACATTTAAAAATTTATTTTGACCTTGGGAACACGTTTTAGTCGTTTTTTAATGATTCTGAACAAATTTGCTCGATTTAAAAAATAATTTCCCCTGAGCGGTATCGAACCCACGACCCCTATATTTGTTCATTAAATCAACGTTTTATTATTTTAGCATCATTTTAGAATTTTTATTTGTATCCTGGAAATATTTTCTGATCTTTTTCAATGTCTCTGCACTATTTTGGATTTTTAAAAAATTCATTTTCTCTGAGCGACATCGAACCCACGACTCTTATTATATTCTAGGGAACCATGGATTTTTATTATATTTTGTGAGTCTAAAAATTTTTAGACGTCTCTTTTATTGAGTTTTGAGCAATTTTGATTATAAAACCCTTTTAAGTTTTTTATTTTACCACCCTTAATTTTAGGCGATCGAATCTGCAATTCTTTCAAGTAGCGCTGGTACAGGCTCTCCAACCGTTAATGGATGTTATCAGCCTAGTGGAAGCTTTCATCAACACAATGGACGTTTAAATAATGATTTGGGTAGTAAACATTAAAAGTGAGGTTAATTTTTATGTAAATGCATAATTTTTCTCTTATTTTACCAAAAAAATATTTTTTTGCTCATTTTCGTTAATGGCCAAATTTTAAATTTTTTAAAAGTGATAAGGGCTCCGAGGAAATTTTTACAAAAAAAAAAGATTTAAGATTTAATCAAGAAAATTAATTAATCCTTGTTTTATTATATTTTTCTTTCCCAAATATTTTTAGTTTTGGAAATTTAAGAACTTTTTTTGGAGTGTCCGCAAATTTTTCCGCAAAAATTTTTTTACTCAAAATTTCGATTCCACCAAAAATCAGTTTTTGATTTTTTAAATTTGGCCATTTCAGTCTCTTTAAGAACCTCGCTAAAATTCCTTACAGTTTTTACTTCTGTTGGTTTCTCAAAAAAAACAGTTTAAAATTGTGGTGCTATCTAGATACGAAAATTTGTGTGTATATTAAATTTTAATTTGATATTTTAAAGGAAAATAAAAATGATTACCTATTTAACTTTTTCTTATATGATATTTTATTAAAAATGAATATATATATTTGTCAATAGTTTGCATTCAATATTTTAAAATATTTTATTTAAAAAATTTTTTTGCGGACAAAACTTGCGGACATTCTATATATTTGCGGATTTTTAAAAAAATTTTCTGCGAATATGGAAAATGTCCGCAAGTTTTGTCCGCAAAAATATTTTTAAATTATTTGTATTTTATTATTCTTTATTAAGAGATTGGCACGAAAAAAATTTTTTTTTAAATCAATTAAATGGTCAGCAAGAACAGCATTTGTTACTATCACCATCCTGATTTGGGGAATTTCCATTATGGAGCTCAACATCCGATGAAGCCTGCAAGATTAGGTTTTTTAATTTTGTTTTTTAAAAATTTTTTGAATCGATGTTTAAAATTGTCCGCAAATTTTTTTTAAGATGGTCGGCAAGAGTTTTTAAAAGCCGCAATTTCCGTCCGGAAACAAAATGTCCGCAAGTCTGAAAATGTCTGCAAATTTCATCCGCAAAATTTTTTCATTATTGGAATACCCTTTTTAATAACTCACAATGTTTTTTGAACTAATTCGGGTGATTTAAAAAATATTTTTCCCTGAGCGGTATCGAACCCTCGTCCCCCTATATTTGGATTGTTCTTAAGACTAATAGATTTTGGAACTTTTTTATAGTTCTTAAATGACTACAAAGATATTTTTAACCAAAATTTTAGACTTGTTAATTATTTCTTGTCTATATTTTTAAATTTTAGCTGCTACACACAGTTTAGTGGTCAATTATGAATTGCATCGTCACATGACTTGTTTACTTCCCCCACGAGCGACACATCATGATTTGGCTAAATTTCATTCTCCAGAGTATTTTTTGGATTTTTTAAAGTTTATCAAGTATTTTTAAAGATATGTTCAATTTTTAAAAAGAATATGTCCTTCTAATGCTCTTCATTATGAATCTTTGTTTCACAAATTTAATATTGGAGAGGATTGGTATGAATTTTATTTAATTGAGGTGTTGTTAGTTTTTTGAGGGTATTAGTGTTTTTAATTTTATTTTCCTGTTAAAAACATTTTGAAGTCCTTTTAAAATATTTTTGAGATAATCTGGGCAATTCAAAAAATTCTTTTCCCTAAGCGGCGTCGAACCTGCGCCCCCCCCCCTATATTTTCATTAATTGAGGATTTTTTTGAATTTTTTGGGTTCTTTACTTATTTCGAATTTTATTTTTCTTCTAAAAACACTTTATCCTTTTACGATATTTCTGAACTAATTCGGATTATTTAAAAAATTATTTTCCCTTGAGCAGTAGACCCTTATATTTCATTGTTTTTAAGACTAAAATGCTTTGAACACTTCCTCAGATACCTCGAAATATTTTTAAAACATTTTTCAACCTTTCCCAGCTAATCATAGCACTTTTTCTCTATTTTTTAAAAATAAATAATAAAAAATTTTCAGCCCCGTATTTGACGGCATTTTCGATTTTTGTGCATTATATACTGGTGGAACACTTGGTTTTTTTTTCAAATTTTATAAATTTCTAATTTAAAAAAAAATTTTTTAGAAGGTGCAATAAGGCTAAACCACGGTCAATCAGACATTGCAATAAATTGGAGTGGAGGTTTACATCACGCAAAGAAGTCTGAAGCTTCTGGTTTTTGTTATGTAAATGATATTGTTATTGGAATTATTGAATTGCTTAAATATTTTCCAAGGTTTTTTTTTTAAATTTATTTTTGTTTTGAAAAACCTTAAAGTCCTTTTATAATATTTTGAATTAAATAGGATTAAAAAAAAATTTTTTTTTCTCTGGGTGGCATCGAACCCTAGACCTATGTTTGATTTACTTCAATGAACAAAAATATATTTTGGCATAAAAAATTATTTTTGAGATAAAAAAATATCTTGGGATGGATGCATTCAATGACTAAATATTTTTTAAAATTAAAAATAATTTTCTTTCCAAAAAAATTAATTTCATATCAAATATAGGAGGATGAAGGTTCGATACCGATAAGGGAAACTTAATTTTTAAATAGTCCAAGTTAGCTCAAAAATATTTTAAAAATGACTACAAATTGTTTTTAAGGTGAAAATAAAATTAAAAATCTAAAAAAAAACCGTTCAACCCTCAATTTAATTTTTTTAGAGTTCTCTACATTGATATTGACATTCATCATGGCGATGGAGTTCAAGAAGCTTTTAATTTTACTGATCGAGTTATGACAGTTTCTTTTCATCGTTATGGAAATTATTTTTTTCCTGGTTTTTTTTGAATTTTTTTTTAATGAAAAAAAATTTTTTTTAGGAACAGGGGATATGTACGATGTTGGAATGGGACAGGGACGCTATTTTTCTGTTAATGTTCCGTTGCGTGAAGGAATAGATGATGAAAGCTATCATGGAGGTTTGTTTTAAAAATTGTGGTTGCTTTTTGATACTGAAGGGAGATGTTTGTTAATTTATCATTAATTTAAAATTTATTTAAAAAAATAAATTTTGCGGACAAAACTTGCGGACAACTTCCAAAAAATCTGAAAAACCTAACTAGACTTGATAAACTAAAAATTTTTTAGTCACAAAATATAAAGGGACGTGGGTTCGAGGCCGCTCTGTGAAAATTATTTTTACAAACTTTAAAAAACTTTCTTTCATTTCAGTTTTTAAACCAGTAATTCAAGCAGTAGTGGAAAATTATAATCCATCAGCTATCGTTCTTCAATGTGGAGCAGATTCTTTAGGGTCAGACAGACTTGGATGCTTCAATTTAAGTTTTGATGGACACGGGTTAGATTTAAAAAAATTTTTTTGGCGAATTTTCGATTTTAGTTTTTTTGTCAATCGACAAAAAAATTGAAATTCTGAAAAATTTTTTGAAATTTTTAAATTTTTAAAAAAATTTAAAATTTTTTTTCAAATTTTAAGGGAATGTGTCAGACTTGTCAAAAGTCTCAATTTACCAACTTTGGTACTTGGCGGAGGTGGATATACTTTAAGAAATGTGGCTAGATGTTGGACTTTTGAGACGGCAATTTTGGTTGGAAGGGATATGGAGATTTCTAATGAAATTCCGGACAATTCTGAATATTTGGAATATTTTGCGCCTGAATTTACTTTGAGAAGTGATTTGCCTAAAAGAATTGAAAATATGAATAGTAAGGAGGTTTGGAATTTTTTTTAATTTTGTTAGATAGTAAAGGCTTAGGAACCATTTAAAGGCCTAGGCTAGCTTTAACTGCCTGGGAACCATTTTTCAAATTCATTTCTATTTTTGAGCTAACAATAAGGAGGGATCACGATTCCAAATCCTGTTTTCTCATATTCATGAACCTGGAATAAAAAGAGGAAAAAAGTATATAGCCTCAGGCAGTGATCGACCCTACTCTCCCGATATTTTTTGCTAGGGGCTCTCGCTCACCATATATACTGATGAGCGAGTATATATCTACCACACAGACAAAATGAGCTATCGGCCATTCACCTTTTTCTCTTTTAACAGATCCTAAATCCCATCCACTTTCTTCCTTTCATTAGTCCGCGTTAAGCGATTGATTTTTTGGAATTTGCTTTTTAATATTTTTTCTTAAATTTAATTTTGTTTTTCTCCGTCCTGAATAATTTTAATTAAATTTTTTAAGTATTTGTCTGCCATAAAAACTGAGATTGTTGAAAACATTAAATTAGTACGTAATTCCCCAGCAGTCCAAATACAACCAATACCTGAGGATTCTTTGGATTTGCATGAATTGGATTCAATTAGACGGGAAATGCAGGGAAGTTGATTAAATAATTTTTAATTTGTGTTTATATACAAAATGACCAAAGGGGCGTATTCAAGGGCCGAATTTCAGAAAGGTTGTTTTTATGGGTGTGCGCCAAACTTGGCGTTTTGGACCCAAAATTTTTTGTACAATTTTTGGTAAAAGGGGCTTAAATTCCCTGAATACGCCCTATAATATCCAGAAAATATGTATATAAAAATATTGGATTTAATAAAAGTTTATTGTAAAAATCCCCACTACATATTACATAAAAATTGAAAATATTTTTTTTTTCAAATTAAACAAAAAAATTCCAAATTAAACAAAAAATTAAACAAATAGAAATCTTTAACATTTAGACACAATGAGAAATAAATAGCAAAAAAAAATTAAGGAAAATTAAGGTTTCTTTTCTCTATTTTCATAAAGTCCGCAAGTTTTGTCCGCAAGTCTATTACTATTTTTATGAAAGATAGAAAACAAGTTGAGACTGAAACGAAGGAAAAAAAGATAGATTTTTAAACGAAACATGAAAATCAATGAAAAATTTTCGAGCACTTCCGTCCACTAGACTCAAATAAACTTCTTTTATAAATAAAAAACAATGAAAATTTGCGGACAAAACTTGCGGGCGGAAACAAAAGGAAAATAATTTTTTACAACCTCTATATACCTATGACATTTTTAATTTTTTCGAATCGGGTTCTTCATCAAAATCCAAATCTAACGGATCCTTTTCTTGTTCATTTTTATCATCATCCAATTTATTCAAAATTTCAAAAAAGTCTGTAACCTTTTGACTATTTGTGCATAATTTTGAACTTTTGTCTGCGCCAAGATATCTTCAAAAAAATATAAATTTTTTTTCGGAAATCTCAAAAAAAAATTTTCCCAAAAAACCCCCCAAAAAATTAAAAAATAAAAAAAATTCACAAAAAAATATTTCAAAAAAACCCCTCCTTACGTTTCGTTAGCCAAATTGACGATTCCCAAAACTTGTAATTTAGACCCAACCAAATCCCATAGCAAAACATCTGCTGTATTTTTAGCAATTAAATATTGAACTTGTACAGAGTCACGCTGTCCTACACGATGGGCACGGTCCTCTGCTTGGATCATTAACTTGAAATAAAAAATTAAAAGGATTATCTCAAAAATAAGGGATTCTATTTTTGATTTTAGAAGCAGAATTCAAGGCTAAAAAATATTTAAAAGAGAGGAGGGGAAAGCTCAATTCCGGCTCTGGGTTATTTCCAGAAGCATGTTTCTTCAGTATCTTGATTGTAGCCAGAGCTGAGCCAGGTTACCCAAAACTTGCATTTTTTCGACCCTATACATATTCTATCCGGCTTTTTTCTCAATACGACCTATCCATATCGGAGACCCAAAATTCTCTTACTGTCCCTAATCAAAAATTATAAAAAATAAAAACCGAAGGATTCCAATAAAGTTCAGCAAAAATAACAACAGAAGCAGCCGTCAAAGTAATTCCAGTCCCAGCAGCTGTTATACTTAACAAAGCAGCTCTTATTCTTTTATCTGTTTGAAATTGTTCACAATAAGTAGAGCGGTCCCTGGCTGGGGTAGACCCGTCAATTCGGATAAAATGAGCTCCCTAGAAAATTTTGAAAAATAAATTCAAAATTATTTTGGGACGTGAGACCGATTAAAAATTTTAAAGAAAATTCTCAAAAATTTCCACTACCCTTAATAAAAAACACCCTCAATTCAAAATTTTTTAAAATTTGTCCACCCCATGCACCCCCAAAAAATTTACCCTTCTTAAAAATTTTCTCAATACCCTTCCCCGTTCAAAATATTTTTTACAATCTACCCGCTACAACACCCCTCCCTATCCTCAAAATTTTTTAATTAAAATTTAGCCCTTCCTTCAAAAATTTTTATGATCCAAATTTAAAATAAAAATGCAAACCACTTTAGCCAATTCAATACTAATAAAATCCAAAATTTCCAAATGATGTGCAAAAACCAAAATTTTCTTTGGCGGCGCTCCATCATAAAAATAAGTGTCGACTATATGTTCAGCTACAGGCTTCTTTTTGACTTGTCCAGTTAATACATAATATTCCAAAAATGTTTGTCTTTTTGTTTTGTTATCCTTTAAAAAAATTTGAAGAAATATTTAAAAAAAAATTTTTTGTAATCTTTGGGGGTTTGACATATTTTTGACTTTGACGTTTTGAAAAAAACTTAGAGAAGTGAAATTTTAAATCTTTTTGGAGTTTACATTTGGAAAAACTTCGGGGATTTGACAGATTGAAAAATTTTTGTGATATCGACATTTCAAAATTTTTTTGGTATTTTACTATGGTTTTTGGAGGGTTGACGTTTTGAAAAAAATTCGGATTTTTTTATTTTTAAAAACCCCTAGGGATTTTGACATTTTGAAATAATTTTAGGTTTTGACGTTTTGTTATTTTTTTTTTTAATTTCACAAACTATAGAAAATTTATTAGCACTCTCAAATTCCTCTCTAGCTTTAAGTAACTGTTTCATTTTATTATCAATAGCATCTCCTGACAAAAAAATAATTTCACGGCGTTTTTCAGGCAAATCTTCAAGAACATCTTTTTTTAATCGTCTATAAATTAATTAAAAAAAAATTTTTTTTATGTCGAATTTGACGGAATTTTTATTTGTGAGCAAAAAAATTGATCCTTAACCTGGAGTGACAAATGATCACAAAAAAAAATTTTTTTTTTAAAAATATAAAAACTTGCGGATAAATTTTGCGGACTTTTAGAATTAAAAATTAAACTCAAACACACTCCCGAATTTTTTCCCCAAAAATTTCAAAAAAAATCTCAAAAAAACCTAATCATAATTTTCTCCATAACAGCTTTTAATTCTTCAGCATTCGATTGCCCTTTAGCCTCAAAACCAAATCTCCCCATTTTTCCATCACAATAACGAAAAGCATAATGTTTGTAGTAAGGGAAGATTTTTGGGTCAATCATTTTTATTTGTGAAAATAATTCTGCTGGGCGAGATAATGCTGGGGTTCCACTGAGTAAAATTATTCTGTTCGCTCTTTTCTGGAAAAAATTTAAAAAAATTTTTTTTTGAAAAAACTTGCGGACTTTATAGAAAAGTCCGCAAAAATATATAGTCCGTAAATATAAGGTCAGCAAAAAAAAAACTTGCGGACTTTATAGAAACAAAAAATTTTATTCTTCTCACCTAAAGTCTCCGCAAGTTTTGGATTTTTGGGGTTAAAAACGTCTAATAATTTTAATTTTTTAAATTTATTACCGCCAAAGCATCAGCAACACTTGTCCTCTTAGTTTTGGATTCTTTAAGCATATGACATTCATCAAAAATGAGTACATAAAAATTTTCTCTTTTTAATTCTTCAGCACGCATTTCCATTAAAGTATAGCTCATTATCTAGAAATTTGAAAAAAAATTAAAAAATTTTTTTAATTTTTTGCGGACAATTTTTGCGGATTTATTCATAAAATAAATTTTTTAAAATCTTAAAATTCTCTCTATGTGGCCCTTTATTCTGACTGAAAAAAAATCTTTAAAAAATACCCACAATAACAAGATTTGTACATCTAGAACGTGGAAGATCATCTTTTGCTTTTTCCACCAAACAAGGACGTGCAGAAGGTAAAAACCTTTTAATTTGTCTATACCACATATATTTGACAGAAGAAGGGCAAATAATTAATAGAGGCCATTCACCCCTTAAAATAAACAAAAATTTCTTTTAAATGTTCGTTTGGGTCAGAACTCAAAATGGTCAGATTCCTAAAATTTGAATTTTTTGGAAAACTCAAGTAACCTTACCGAAAATTTTCCTAATTTAAAATAAAGCCTAAACCCTACCAAATAACATAAAAAACCTGAAAGCAGAAGCAATAGCCAATGCTTGTACTGTTTTGCCTAGACCCATTTCATCAGCAATTAACAAACGACCACCTCGACGAATGCCAAAACTAAAGAAAAATTGTTTTAAAGAAAAACCGAAAAGATGGACATTTGATCCCAAAATGAATTGGATTAAAAATAAACAAAAAAAACCTGACGCCTGAACGTTGAAAAGGGAAAAGAGTCTCAACAATCTTGGGATCTGCCTTGTCCAGACAAGAAGAAGAAGATTCACTTGAAGAAGGCTCCAAATTGCGTGGCGATATTTTGTCGAGAAAAAGCTTAAAAAGTAATGTGTATATTTTTCTTTTAAACTTAAATAAATTTTAAAAAGGAGAAATGTCCGCAAAATTGAAAAATCTTAATTGATCGAAAATTAGTTAAAATCCAAATAAAATTGTTAAATAATTCCTCATAAAAAGACAGGAAAAATCCGCAACATTTGTCCGCAAATAAAATTTTGAAATCTGCAGTCAAAATTGCGGACTTTCCACTAGTGAAAAAATCCAAAATTTTATTTATTCAAAAATTATTTTAAAAAACCTTTCTAACTCCAAGAGGAATTTCATCAAATTTTGCCAAAACGTTTTTTGAACGTAATTGATTTAATTTATTTTTGACCACTTCATAATCTTTTAATAAAAAATTCCAAATTTTGGTTGCTGAGTCATAATTTCTTGAAGGAATTTCTTTCAATTTTAGAGGTATTGAGCTGTCGAATGGGTGGAATTCTAACTGAAAAAATTTTTAAGTTTTTTAAGAAAAATAAAAAAATGTCCGCAAAAGTTGTCCGCAAAAAATTTTTTGTCCGCAAAATAAAATTCTTATTAGAATTGAATAGACAAAGTAAAACCACACGATTTAATAAATACCTCGGTGATGTCAAGGCTTACTCAAAACCAGGAACTTCTTTAAAAACCGAAACTCCATCCTAAGAAAATTTAGAAAACCTAAAACACAGTATTTCCTCAACACGTGAAATTCGTGATACACCTCATTATAAGTCACGTTTCTTCAATCCGGTAGGTATCCTATAATGAGGTCAGACCTTAATTATAAAAACCCCATGTGTCATAAAATTATTTCTTCCTAGAAACCCCAAAAAGAAAAATCCGCAAAAATTGTCCGCAAATTTTTTTCAATTAAAAATTTTTTCCAAACCTTAAATCTTTCAGAACTCAACAAATAAAATTTAAAATCAACACTAATTAAATTTTTATTTTTAATAATTTCATTGGAAATTTGTTGTTCTTCAACAGGTTTGGGTGGTTGTTGCTGCAATTTAAATTTTTCTTCAGCAGCCGCCCTCTTTTTTAGCGCTTCTTCTCTATTTGCTTTAATTCTTTCTTTTTGTTCTTGAGTTAATTGAATATTTGAGGTTGCCATTTGTTTGAAAAATCCAATTTTGAATTGTCTAAAATAAGGAGGAAATTGTTGAGACGCGGAAAAAGTGTGGAAGCTTTGAAGAAAACCGTGTCGCATATTTCGGCTTACCCACATTTCGGCAAAAAAAAATTTTTTTATTTGTTGTTTTTATTCGGTAAGTTTTCAAACAACGGGGAATGTTGACAAATTAGTAAATAGGATTTTGGTGGAAATGGGGTTTATGGCGGGGAGGGGACGAAATGTGGAGCTTTTGCACAATTGCCGAAAAATGGGGGAGCTGAAAAAATAATAAGTGAAAAGGGCATAAAATGGTGTTGAAGACTTTGAAAACTCGAACAACTCTTAATAAGCGTGTAAATATTTAAAAAGATGTAAAAATAGAAAATTTGAAAAAATGTCTCATAAAATAACACACTATTTTCCGACCCCCAATGCCCAGTTTAGCAGCCGTGTTTAATGTTATCACGAAATGAAATGACGATCTGCTCATAAGATCGTTATTTATCGAAATATCGATAAAAAAATACGGCCCTCCCAGCCCGGTCTCTAAATAGTTATAAGTGCCGGGACTAAATTGCTTTGGATTCCAACGAACATTTTGCCAAGATTGTGGGCATTTTGCCAAAGATTATAAAAGTTGGCAAAATGAAAATATTTAAGCTTCTCCCCAAAATATTAAACGGCGCTCCGACTCGGGCACAGTGATCCATTTGCACAGTAAGGCAATTGCACAGTGGGCATCTGCACAGTAGACATTTGCACAGTAATCTGTGGTTAAGTGGATTTGTGTTAGATTTTACTCATTGTTATAAGGGAATAAAATGTTATTAATTATTAATCTTTTATAATAACTTTACTAAAAAATCTTAAATTGTATTAAAATTCATAATTTCTTCTTTTATTAGCTAGGTTGAGTCATAAAAAGTTCGTTTTCTCCAGAAATAAGATTTATAAGAAAAATCTATAAATCACAAAAAGAATCAAACAAATAAAAAATCTAACTAGCGTAATAATTACCCTGAGTCTTAACAACATTTTTAAACAAGAAAGAAGTTTTTGGATACCCCTTCTAAAAAATCTGAGTTCTGATGCAGGGATCGCTTATCAGGGATCGCGCCGACCCGATTCCCGAAAATCGTGAAGAATATTCTGATTTGAAAAAATTGAAAAACGATTTGAAATAAAAGAAGAAATTATGAATTTTAATACAATTTAAGATTTTTTAGTAAAGTTATTATAAAATATTAATAATTAATAACATTTTATTCCCTTATAACAATGAGTAAAATCTAACACAAATCCACTTAACCACAAATTACTGTGCAAATGTCTACTGTGCAGATGCCCACTGTGCAATTGCCTTACTGTGCAAATGGATCACTGTGCCCGAGTCGTGTCACCTATTAAACAACTTTATAATAAAAGTTTATTTAAACTTGGTAAATAAATATTTATTTTTAAAAATCATAAAATATTTAAAATGTCTAAAAATACAAAGGCTCGTAATTAAAAGGCACGCAGTCAAAAGAGATTTAATTCCAAAACAAGAAATTTATTTTCCCTATTTTTTAGTTCCATTTCAAGTATTTAAGTCGTCAGAATTTTCTTCCTGAACAGATGGTTGCGGTGTAATAGGATTCAAGTCAACTTGACTTGGAGGTGGAAGGCTGAGATTAGTTTCTTGATGTGTTGTTTCTTCTTCCAAACTGAGTTTAAGTCGTTTTGTTGATTGATCCTCAGACGAATTATCAGACTGAATAAAAAAATATTTTAAAATGTTAAAGGAGTTGATTATACCTCCTCAACGAATACTCTCTTCAAATTCTTTGAACCACCAACTTGGCCATCTTAAAAAATATTTTATTATTAAAAATAGGGTATTGTGACTTATAGGGGGTTTTTTTTGGCTGGACCGATTTCGACAAATGAGGTGTCATTCGAAAGAGCTCGCTGAGCTGAGTCGATCGCGGGCAGAGAGAAGTCGATCCGACAATCAGGGACCGAGATACAGACCCCTGAAGTTTGAAAAAGAGAAGGGGGGAGTAAGCTCATTTTGTGGTGAAAAATTCGAAAATGCAAATAATAGCTCATTCGACTCGGATCGTCGAGCTGATTCGAATGACACCAAAATCATCGAAATCCGGCTTGATTTGACAAAGTTATGATCGTTTCTTTTAGCTCCTTACCTATGGTCATTGTTGAGGTTTTTGCTGCTACGGAGGCCCTAAGTACGTCCAGAGTAAGGGAGATAGGAATAGGTTTATGTTACTGACCCAGACCCAGCGACCGTTGACTCCCCGCGAGGCGCGTGCCGCGAAACCCCGCGCGAAGCGCGGGGTTTCGCACAAGCGCCTCGCCGACGCTCCATAGGTTTATATTGACCATTTTGAACCTGTTTATCTTGGCTCAGAATCAAGATATCGAGCTGATTTTGGTGTCATTCGACTCAGCTCGACGAGCTTAGTCGAATGAGCTATTATTTGCTTTTTCGAATTTTTCATCCCAAAATGAGCTTACTCCCCCCTTCTCTTTTTCAAACTTCAGGGGTCTGTATCTCGGCCCCTGATTGTCGGATCGACTTCTCTCTGCCCGCGATCGACTCAGCTCGGCGAGCTCTTTCGAATGACACCTCATTTGTCGAAATTGGACCAGCCAAAAAAAACCCCCTATAAGTCACAACATTCTTAAAAATATTTTGATAGTTTTTCCCACATATATTTTCTCTTGTCCTTTTTCATAAAATTTACCAAGGGGAATAAAAGGCAAACAAAGTTATAGGTTTACCCTATATATTAGCTTTGACAAAGGCTATTCAATCACGTTCAATTTTAGGTCATTTGAATGGCTCTACTTGCTCTTTCGATAAGCTATGCCTTGTAAAATCGACCTTTCTTAGTCTATTGACAATTTTAAACTTTTTTTTGAAATTTTTGAGAAATTTCAACGATTCCCCAAGGACAGATTTTTGTGTCTCTTTTGATCATTTGACAAAAAATGTAGGCGGAAACCCAAAACGTGGATCAAACTATTTCTCAATATAAATATAAAAAATTCACCCATTGGAACGGGATTCTTTTCCGGATACCATTCAATAGCTAGCATATGTAATTGGGGGTGTACATCATTTACAACAATATTGTCAGGCGCTGGATTTGCAATATTAGGGAAATTATTTAATTGTCCATCAATTGCAGCATTGTCTATAGCAGCAGCAATAGCGGCCGGTAATTGAATTTCAAATGGTACAGGCGCAGCAGGCATAAGATTGAGAAATGCCTCCACGCCAGAAAAGCCCATCTGGTTTCTTGCATAAACCTTAAATTAATTAAACTATTTTAAATGATCACCGGGTTTTCTGCCCTCTCCCTCTAATTTTTTTCTAAGGTACATAATGGCTCTCTTACTCAATTCCACCCGATTTATCAGTGGAATATTCTTCCTTTAAATTTACTCTATGTGCCCAATAAATTATTTAAATAAAGGGTGAAAGGGTTAAATAAAGGGTTTTCTCTAAAATAGCTCCCTCCTTCTATAATAGCCCACCTTTAGAGATCGATCGAAAAAAAACCCCCTGAGGCCATTTTAGAGAAAATATGGTAGTAGATATCTAGGCCCTTCGGCTATTGGGGGGGGGGGTTTTATTGTTTTAAACTATGAGTAGCTTGGGGACGGTGTTAAACTTACACAATATAATCCAGAATCAGCAGGTACTGCATTGAAAATGCTTAAAGACAAATGCCCATTGTTGTTTACCATAACGAACCGCCCCCCTGCCTCCAACAAGATATGGTCCCTATACCAAAAAATATTCATATGATCATGCAGCTGCACTCTAGTGTCGAAATGAACCGGAGATCCAACTTCCGGATTTCCAAATATTACAAGACGCTGTGTGAATATGGGTGTAGTTTGATTAGCCTAAAATCAAAAATAAAAAGTAAAAAAAAATCAAAAAGTAAAAATTTTATTCCCGCTCCCGAATTAAACAGCTGTTTCAATCAGTGCTCATAAGCTCGTATCAAAATTCGTACTCGTACTTTGGTACGAGGTCAAAAATAGGCAGGTCGAAGTTCGAGTACGAGCAAAATTGAAATTTATGAACTCTGGTTCCAATATTATTTACAGTTTCCAAATAAAAATCGACATTCGAAAAATTTAGAAATTTACAAAAAAAATATCATTACCATATTTATAAAGTCGATAGAAATACAAAAGATATCAATAAAAAAATATAATTTTTTATAATTTATTTTTTGTTTACTTTTTTGTCAAAATGTGAATTTTTCAACTGAATATTTGATTTAAATATACTATGTATAGGCGTGTTCGTAGAAGGATAGACAAAGGGAATTTAAATGTCATTGCCTTGCCTCAAGCCGTTCAGGTCGTTTGGGAAAGCATTTAATTTATATAATTCAAATATACATTAATTTAAATATTTTTAAACTTATTTTCCGGAAATATATTCTTTCTTTATATTTATAGAAACATGCATTTATATTTTAATTTATTTTTATTTTCCGGAAATATTTTTCCAAAAATGTCTATACCTTCCGAATACTCTTTTACTTGCTTCCGGAAATATTTATTTTATGAGAAATGTCTATAACTTTCCGGAAATATTTTTCCGGAAAGTTACAAATATTTTCAGTATACTTTTTGACATTTGAATGTGAAGAAGGGAGAAACAAAGGAAAATTACAATTTGCTTCTTGCCAGCAAAGTACATGCCTGGGAAAGTACCTTTCGACCTTTCATTCGACGAATTTTAGAGCCTTTTTGATGTTTTGTCCTTCGCCTGCGCCTTTCACAAGTTAAGACTTACGCCTTTTAAATTCTGTTTCGGCACATCTTATGTAAATTTCCCAAATATATTTGACTTTTAAAACAATTTTTGTATTTTTTTAAAATTATTTTTATTATTTCAAATTAATTTTCAAAAAGTATTACGTCTTTAGAGAGAAGAGAAATTCTTTTAATTTCCAAAAGTAAATCCTTTAAAGATTCTCTTGCCACCAGATAAATTGTTATTGAAGCAGACATCATTGTTATTCCACATTTTTTCAATTTTTTAACCGATTTTGTATCAAATATTACCATTTTATTGCTGTATTAAATAAAAAGTATCAGGGCAAAATACCGTCTAAACAACAATACTATCCACTCATTAGAATTAAAAAAAAACTCTTAACCAACATAACACCATACCGAGATAAATTGAAATTATTGTCAGTGGAAGTGGTCGGTATTGTCCGACGATATTTTGCTCGGACGGTGTCTTGCCCCTCACTCAAAGATAGGCGTTTAGAAAGAAATTTTTTAATTAATTTTTTTAGTATTAAAAAATTAAGCTTTAAATTCAGAATATGTTAAGACAAAACATTTAAATCAGCCAATAATTAAGACCCTTAAATGTTTCAGACCAATTTTCCTTTAACCTTAGCCTACATCTTTCTTAATTGACCTAATTTTATTCAAAAATTGTATCATTTTATGAAAGATTATTTTAGCGCTTTTTTCTATAAAATTAAATGATATTTTTATTTTATTATTTTAATTTAACGGAAATATCCTTATAAAGGGTCGGGCCATTCAAAGTTTTGCAATGTCTCAACACCTACAACCTCGATTTTTCAAGTCGGTCTTGTCACCGTTTCTGAGAGGGAGTATTTAATATCGACCTGAACAATATCGACCTTACTATAATATTAAATGCAATCAGTGCCTAGAAGGCTGGGAAAGACATAATTCTTTTTTATTTAACAAAATAAATAAGAATAAAAATTAGACCAGATTTGGCACAAAACCAAATATTTTTCGAATTTTTTTCGAAGCTGCCCATTAGCTGCTTTAGTTATGTCAAAAAGTAATTCAAGGGGCAGAAAAAATTTATTTTTTATCATGTTGTTGTTTTTGTCTATATTTTGTATATTTTCCATTTTTTTGTATCTAAAAATTTTTGGAGCTTTTCTAAGTTACTATTAAAAAAGAGCTGCCAAAAAGCTCGTATATACATTAGAAAATCTCAACTTTAAATGCTAAAATGAACCATTCTGAGTTTGTGTCAACGTATAGCGGCTCCAAAAACTCATCTTCAGATCTGGAAAATTTTAAAATTTTCTAAGTAAGTATTAGAGTCCAGATTTAAAAAGCTCCAAGTTGCAGCCACCTAACATCAACCCGAAAACTTGACCAAGGATTTGCGTTAGGTTGTCCTTTTTCCCAGCTGAAACTCTTAGTCTGTCATTACAAATTTAATTAGTAAAAACTAGGAATAATAAAATATTAGCTTGCAAATATACAAAGAAATACAGCGCTTTAGATTAAAATAAAGCTTAAACATTTGACATCGCTGGGCTATCTTCTCTGCCCTATACTCTACCTATTATAGCCAAGCGAATGACATAAAAATAGTTTACATACTATTTCCAACTCCTCAGTTTTTATATACGGAAATATTGCATCATCCTTATGAATTGATTTCCAGGGGGTTGGCCTTGGTAGGGAGGCGTTTTTTGCCTGAATGACACAAAAATTTCGGAACAAACATTAATTTTTCCCATAATTTTGATACTCCCCCTAATTTGGGATTTTAAAAAGTTAAATATTTTGAGACATTTTCCCAAAAATTTAAAAATTTTATAATTCATAAACTTTTTGAGAAATTTCCAGCTCTTAAAGTTCCAAATAGGTCTTTGATCTTCCATGGCTTACTGTTCACTTTGAGTTTGGTAGTTTAGTGGGACAATTTATGGAATTAGTTTGCCGAAGATACTAATAGTAACACTTTGTTGATCTCTATGGAGATCCTCTATGGCAAGAGACGGATATTGAAATCAGATTTTAGGTTGTTGGGTATTTATAGTGCCGAACACTAATTTATAGTAAGGTTATCCCGACCAGTATTGGCTATATTACACCGGTTGTTTTGAATCCCTATACAGCTCTAATCTCGCAATACCGGTACCACTTAGCTCTAGTTAGAGATCATCTCCACTTCTAAAATCTAAATAGGTAAATCTAGTCTTCCGTCCAGGCATGGCCCAATTCAAAAAAATCTTGCGTTTTTTTACATAATATATAAAAATTTATTTAAAAAATAATTCTGTTAGTAAAAACAAAAATTATGAAAATTTTTAGAAATAATCTTATGGCAATCTTCTAATCTATTTTTAAGTATAAATCCATTTTATTTTTCCCCTATCCATTAAATAGCCTGTACAAACTGTATAGGATGTCCACACTCTTCCAAAACATTAATTACTAAATTGGCATTTGTTGCAGCAATAACTTCTGTAAACACAACTGGTCCTGAACCGACCAACTGGAAATTTTTTTTTAATAAAATTTTTTTGAATGACAATTGCAAGACAATTAGACTTTGAATCTTGGAGGTCCTCAGTAGGTTTCTCTGTTTGGAACCTGACCGTTGGGGGAGTTTTTGGGGAGGAACTACACAAAAAACTACATCGATAGTCTTCCGTCCGGGCATGCCCCAATTCCAAAGATCGAACGGTTCTTCAGTTATAGTCCCCACAATCCGTGAGTAGGGTTGTCAATTCTTGGTTGTCGGTTCTTGAGTAGGGTTGTCGGTTCAGAAAAATCATCGGTTCTTCGGTTCGGTTCGGCAGAACCGCCAACCCCAATCAGTGAACAAAGAGCCTAACAGATCCACGGTTCCGGTTCAGTGAACAGGTACCGGACCGTGTCATCACTGCTTTTGTCCAATTGTCTTGCTTTCGAAAAATTCCAAAAAAAAGCTTACAGGAATAGGCACACTATGCCAAACACCTGGTTCCAACCGAAGTGCCTGTCCTGCAAACAAAACAAATTTTCAAAAAAATTTATTTTACTGCTCAACCTTCCCTAAAAGTAAATGCTTGTAATGTTCTATCAATAGGTTCGCCTGTTTGAGTATCGGGCAGTGCAAAAGCCATAACAAAAGAGTCGGTAGTATGGGAGGGTTGTATGTAGAAGGTTCCGTCGGGACGGGCCATTAACAACTGAAAATTAATTTTTGGCGTTTTGATTAAATTTTAAAATTTTTTGCGTTCTGTCTTTAATTTTCAAAAAATTTGACATTTCGCCAAATTTTTGGCGTTAATCGTCATTTTCAAAATTTTTGGCATTTTGTCCAAATTTTATCAGGTAGGGGGTATATTTTGGCATTTTCTCATTTTTAATTATAATCAAAAATCCATCTCACATTAGCTCTATAAATTCCCAAATCAGAAGAATAATCAACTCCTGGATGTCCCTTCTCTCCAGCAAATGACCCAGTTATCCCTTCAAATTCCAATTCTAATTTACCAACACCATGTTCTGGTTCTATTTGTTGCATTTTCCAAGTAACCTTTATTCAGAATTATTTTTTAGAAAAATAAATCAAAATATTACAGTATACCCTAGTGAAAAAAAGTTTGAGGACGTTTCAGTTATTTAATAATATCTCGCGAATGAATGAAGCTATCAATTTAATTTATGAACCATTCAATAGAGAATTAAATTTGCTACAAAACAAGTGGAAGAACAAAATTCTAAATTAAAAATTTCGAAAAGTTATAAACTGAAAACTGACAGAAGCTGACGTTTTATTGTTCTTGGACCATAACTTGTCTTATTTTTGATAAAATTTTTTTTGTTTATCTTGTTTTTGTAGGGAATTTAATTCTCTATCGAATGATAGATATCAAAAGCAATTTAATCGGTCTTCCCTTTATTGTATTATGGCCTCGGAACTGAAGTCAGTATCCATAATTTTTCTTGCTCCAGTGTTAGTTCTGGACCATAACTTTTCTTGTCTTTTAGCAAAAATTTTTAATTTTTGATGTTTTGTAGGAAATTTAATTCTCTATCGAATGTTATAAAAATAAATTCAAAATGTTTTAATATTATTGCATTATAGCTTAAGAAGCGAAGTCAGAAACTGTCATTTTCTGTACTAAAGTATTTGTTTTTGACCCATAACTTTTTTTTAATTTTTCAAAAATTCTGAATTTTTGATATTTTGTAGGAAATTTAATTCTCTATCGAATGATATTAAAAGCATTTTGATAACTTTCTTCATTCTCGAGTTATAACCCCAAAACTGAAACCTCCTCATTTCAATGCTAACCATAAATTCTTGACACAACGTCCCAGCCATCCCTTCCCTATAAGCTGCTTCCACCCCAGGCCAACAAGCTTCCCCCGGTTCCTCATTATGCATAGTAAAGTCATTTATCAATCTTCCAAACGGAGCAAAAGTTGTTTCACTAACATCTGTTAGACGTACAACTTCCTTAGCAAAAGAATGAGGCAAGTGGGGTAGTTTGTGGGGCTAAAAATTTTTTTTTTGAAATTTTTCTTTAATTTTTCTTCAATTCCAAACCTTTTTAGCTGCCAATTCTGGCGGTAAACAAACTTTTCTAATAGTAATAGGCTCTATTCGGTTGACTTTGCATAAGTTGATTACTACCGGTTGAATACCAGCAGGGTCTGGGGCAAGTTGGACAACTGCATTTACCTGTTATTAAGGAATTTTTTATTCTAAGAATTTTCTTAAAATTCATAAATAGGTCAAAAGGATATTTAAATAAGGGAATTTTAATTTATAAATTCCCTATTTTATTTATTCTAATAAGCGCCCTGGCGCTAGAGGTCTTTAATGACCCTAGCGCCAACCCTCACAACTCTTGATTGGATAAATTTATTTATAAAATTTTTTTTTATTCGATAGAGAATTAGATTTACTACAAAATAAAATAAAAATCAGAATTTCAGATAAAAGGAGAAAAAAGATATTCTCAAAAAACTCTTAAAAACAGGCGTCTTTTTCTCGAACAATGCTTGTTTTTCGACTACAACTTTTCTTCTATCCAAAATAAAATTTATATTTTTATCTATCTTGTAGAGAATTTAATTCTCTATCGAATGGCACTAAAAGCTTTTTAATCGGATCAGGATTCGAAGAGCTACAAAGCCTGGAAGCAACCATGGTCTCACTCCCCAAACTCAACCTACACTTCTGTGCCAAACAATAAATTGGAGTTCTCCACGAAGTGGGATTGGCATGGAATGTTTAATGAATGGGTCGATTAATGCGGTGTGTTGAGGGCCAAATCGTATGGCGTGAATTTCAGCCACTGGACTTTCTACCTAAAAATTTGCTTTCAAAATGCCGAACAAATTAATTTAAAAATCTATAACTTTTGGTTAAATAAAGCTATAAATATGAAATCAGTCTTAAAAAATAGAGCATAATCAGAGCTTCAAAATGATATATAGGTTAATAAAAAAAATTTTGAGATTTATTAAGATTAAGGCCAAAAATCTACATGAACCCTTATATAGAAAATACCAACTTAATTGCTCTAAAATTCTATAATTTTTTTTATAAAAAGAATAAAAATATAATTTTTTGGTATTTTATAGAGCCAAGTCTGCTCTATTTTTTGACATAAAAATTAAATTAATATCTCCACATGACGAAAAGTTATAGGGTTTTATGTCAAGCTACCTCACAAAAAATTTTTATTAAAAAATTAATTTTTCCCTAATTAATTTACCATAATTAAATAATGTGTTGTATTAGCCAAATCAGGCACATAGGCCACTTGCCCATCAATTTGGGCAAGAAATGAGCCGTGATAGTGAATTTCTGTTTCGTGTTTTGGTGGGCGATCAGCAACTGGTTTTGCCTTGAATTTTGTTAAAAATTCAAAGAGAATTAAATTAACTTGTTCAGAAATGGGGCAAATAAGACTATCACCGTGCCAAACAACATGCATTTGTTCGGCAACAATTTGCCCTCCAAGTCCGCCTTCGGGAACGCGCCCCTTGCCGTGGAAGGTACGCGGCCATGGAAGTCGAATTAAATTGTTGGGATCAAATCTAACACAAGAGAAAATTAAATAAATGTTTTCCGGAAAGTTTTATGTATACCGTAAATCCTCTAAAATAACCCCCGGGGGTTATTTTTTTCGATCGACCTCTAGAGGGGGGCTATTTTAGAGGGGGGGGGGTTATTTTAGAGGGGGGGGGGGGTTATTTTTTTCGATGTCTAAATTTTTTGAAAATTAAAATTTTTTGCAAAATTTTGAATAATATTTTTCTAAAATTTAATAGAATTCATCACAAACTAAAAGTCTCCTAACGAAAATCCCAGCCCAAAAACTTCCATCAAGTACTCCTCTTCATCCTAGACTTCGTTTAGGCTCGAAATACCTACTTAAAAATTTATTTTAGACTGATTGTAAGATTAAAAGAAAGTTATAGACTTTACCGATATGTAGCTTAATTCATCTATTTCCTCTAAAATCCAATTTGAGGTGATTAAAGTGGAAATCAGTGGATTTGAGATATCAGGGATTTGGGAGGCTGTCGGATAATTAATTGGATAAAAGTGGAAAAATGCCCCTTTTAGTAATTAACAAATTCCCTCATAATCCTAATATCTATCCAAATCCCCGAATCAATATTAATCCACCGCCATCCCTTAATCCACCAGAATCCCCTTATATCCCCTCAAATCCCCGATATCCCCATAATAATTTCTAATCTTATTAAAATAAGGGATTCAACAGTGCTTTGCTTTGAAAAAAAAACAATGCCAAGAAAAATTGAATATTTTAGAAGGGGGGGGGCTATTTTAGAGGGGGGGGGGTTATTTTAGAGGGGGGGGGGGGTTATTTTTTTCGATCGACCTCTAGATGGGGGTTATTTTAGAGGGGGGGGTTATTTTAGAGGGGGGGGGGTTATTTTAGAGGATTTACGGTATGTGTTTTCTAAAAAGTTGTATTTTATGTGTTTCCAGTTTTAAAATATATACATGTGTGTTTTCTACAAAGTTGTATTTTATGTGTTTTCAGTAAAAATACATTCTATTAGGTTTCCGGTAAAATATTCAAGTTTATTTGTGTATAATTATTTCAACCTTATGAGATACAGTTTATGTTTAATATTGTGTTTTCCGGAAGGTTTAAATATTTTGTATTTCCGGAAGTTTAGATGCTTCATTAAGTATGTATGTATTTTCCGGAAAATGTTCACTTTATTTTATTCCTCAATTACAATTTTTGTGTTTTCCGGAAAGTTTAATATATATTTAATTATAATTACTTCTCAACAGCCTTTACTCCATCATGAATAAATTTGCTTGAATAAGGAGTAACAGCTACATGCAAATGACAATCAAAACTCATTTAAATTAATTAAAAATTAATCTGATTATTTTGATTTAAATATGTTTTTCAGTAAGAAAAATAAAAAATAAAACTTTTTTTTTCTTTTTAAATTTATTTTTGGAAAATAAAATTCTCTGACTGGTAAAATAAAAATAAAATTGTAGTGTTTGTTATCCGGTCAATTGTAAAGCCAAGAGGGCGGTTTGCACGAGAAACCACAGAAGGTGGAGGCAAAACAAATAAAAAATATACCTAATCGATTCTTCGCGGCGCAGAGGAAGAAATAAAAAAATAAAAAAAAATTTGGGGGGAGGGGGGGGGGGATTTTATTAAATAAATAATTTAAAAATTAAATTTTAATTTAAAATAAAAAAATTTAAAAATCAATTTTATAAAGGGCATTTATTGAATAAATCAATGCTGGCAATACTAGTCTGTCGCTATTCCTCCCTTACTTCATTATTCACTCTGATTTTATCTTTAATTTGTTTAATTGTAAAATAAACTTGAATTGTAAAATACAAAAATAAATTCGTTTAAAAACACAATTCCGGAAAGGAAATAGAACCGGAAAGAAAATATACAAAACTTCCAAGTTTAAAATTATAATTGTAAAATCTTTCCGGAAAATACAAAAAAATACGAAATAAGCTTTCAAAACTTGACAAAGAAAACAAGCTTTCCGGAAGAAACACAGAATACACAAAACACATATCGAAGAAATAAACTTTCCGGAAATATAAAAATACACAACCGGAAAATACAAAAAATACACAACCGGAAAACAAAATACACATAAAACAACCTAATCTTTCCGGAAAATACAAATAAATTTTCAATGGTATTTGGAGAAACCTGTGAAGATTTAATTAAAAACTGGGTAATTTTAATTGGGTTATGGCTTCATTTAATGGATTATATGACTATTCAGGTTGCTCAATCAACTACCACGGTACTCTTTTAAATTATAATTTTAATTTAAAAAAATTTAAAGAACAATTGTTTAATAATTGAGGAAAAATGGAGAGAATTAATGCCCAAAAGGGGGACTTTAATTGAAACAAATATTTTCGAAAAATACAAAAAGTTGGAGAATAAAATACAAGAAAATGGGGAAAATATTAAATTGGATAAATTCATTAATTTGGTTAATCAAACAAGCCCCAAACAAGTTGTAAATTTAGAGGGAGAAAAAACACAAATATTAATGCTGAATTATTCCGAACATTTGAGTGGGAAAAAAGTGTTTCCGTAAAATGTTTATGTGAATGTAACTATATGTGTTTTCCGGAAAGTTTTATTTTTGTTCTGCATTTTTCCGGAAAGTTTTATTCTTGTTCTGCATTTTTCCGGAAAGTTTTATTTTTGTTCTGCATCTTTCCGGAAAGTTTTATTCTTGTTCTGCATTTTCTTACATTTTTCCGGAAAGTTTTGTATTTTAAATTTCATTATAAACCTATTTGCAGTTCGCATTATTATTATACTGTGTTTTCCGGAAAGTTTTGTGTTTAAATCTTTTATATACCTACATAATTGTATTTCTTCGTAATTACTACATGAATGTGTAGCTAACGACTTTGTTTATATCCAGCTTAATTCTTTCAAAGTAAAACAGAAAAAAATTTTATTCAAGTAATTAAAAAATATTTTTTTGAGCAATTTAAATAAAATTTTAATTAAAAACAGTTATTTCTGCCTTTGGTGGTGTTGCTAAATTTGGTCTAACATTTTTATTCTCAGCAGCAGTAGCTTCATCCACTAAAATTAGTCCGTCCTTCTTTTGTTTATTTACTGTTGATTGTTCCACTATAAATTTAATTTATTTAAAAAAATGCAAAAAATGAAATATACGAATATAAATAAGGTTGTAATTAAAAACACAAAATTGTATTTTTCCGGAAGGTTATTAAGTTGTATTTTATTACGCATGGTTCCGGAAAGTTTTATATTCTTTCCCATAAATTGTATTTTCCGGAAAGTTTTATTAATTTATGCATACAATTAATTTATGCAATATATTATTTTATTAATTTATGCAAAGGTAAATAAAAACAAATTTTGTATTTTCTAAACTTTTGTATTTTCCGGAAAGTTTTTATTATATTAAATTACAGATTAACTCTCTTCTGGAAAATCTTTAAGTTTTCTAATAAAATACACATTTCTTCTACTAACTTTCAATGTCTGGCAGCAAAACAATCATAGGCCCTTCGTTTAGTTCACTGTTTTTCTTTGTTTGAAAATTTTTATTTGAGCCGGTCTGGTCAATCTCTACTTGATCATCATCATAAGTATCCCCCTCAACCAAAGAACGTTGTTTTTCTTGATTCTCTTGCTTTAGAAGTTCTAAAAGGCTTATAATTTAAGGCAATACCACGTGTTACAATTGACCTTATAACTTAAGAATGGATGGACCATATTTGAAGCGAAATATATCATTCGATAGGGAATTAAATTCTCTATAAAATCAGATAAAGACAAAATTTTTTATTCAAAACTACCATTTTTATGAAAGAAAAACTGCCAAAAAGCAACATTTTTACCCGAATTTTGTCAGTTTTTATTCTCTAACTTTTTATTCATTTAAAATTCATTAATTATCTCAATTTTATCTTAAAGATAATTTAATTATCTATCGAATGATACCAAAACCCCTTTGAATGGCCCATCTGTTCATGAGTTATAGAGCTTTAAAATTCACTCACTAATGTCAGGTTTCGTATTTTTGTTGCTTATTCCACTAGGCAAAATTGGAAATAAAGGATTGACGTTAGTTTGTAATGCTGTCATTAAATGTAAAGCGCCGGAAAGATCATCTTCTTGATTTTTTCCCTTTTGTTCAGATCCGTCTTCGTCCTTAATTGCGTCGTAATAGTCTTCTGATGACCTTAATAATTAATTTGTTTCTTCCGTTAAAACATTCCGGAATGTTTATATTTATAAAAACATTGTCAGGAAATATTCTAAAACTTTTCCGGAATATTTGAGGTTACTAAAACATTAAGGAGAATGTTTTCCGGAATGTTTTGAAATATTAACTAAGCTTATTTTTCCTCCTACTAACATGTTTTCCATCAAGTTTTATGTTTTCAAGGGTTTCCTTAAAAATTAAGGTTTCCGAAGTGTTTTGGAGTTGTTTCCGGAATGTTTCACAATACTAACTAAGTTTTCTCTTCGTCCTCCTAATATGTTTTCCGTCGAGTTTCATGTTTTCAGGGGCTTCCTTAGAAGCTTGTTTCCCTATCTTAGCTCTTTTTTGAGGTTCGAAAATGTGGAAAAATCTATGTAAAAAATTGTTTTCCGGAATGTTTTAATCCTTTACTTTGGTTTTTCCGTTGTTGTGGTAATTAAAGGAGGATGTTGTTGATTAAAAGACCAGAATTGTGGTCTACCCTCAGCTTCTTTTGTTTGCGGCATTGGTCCTCTCAACATTGAATGGGCTAATTTAATTGTTATGAAGAAAATCAGCAGTAATTTTGAAAACATTTTTGACTAAATTTTAAAAAATAACGAATTTTTGAAGGTTTTTTGCCCACAACTCTTTTCTTAGGCATAAAAATTTTTTGTTAAGACATGATTTTATAGCAAATTTAATCCTCTATCAGTTGATATAAAATGTATTTTATAAGATTAATCCATTCTTGAGTTATGAAGGAAAGAGTGGACGCCACTTGGCTAGCCTGTACTACTACTTGAAAGTTTTTTGCCCGTAACTTTTTTCTTAGTCCAAGCAAATTTTTTATTAATATTGTTCTTTGTAGCGAATTTAATCCTCTATCGGATGATATAAAATGTATTTTATAAGATTAATCCGTTTTTAAGTTATGAGGGAAAGAGTGGACGTAACTTGAAAAGGAAGCACTACTACTTGAATAATGAATTTTTGAGGTTTTTCGCTATAACTTTTTTTCTTAGGCCAAGTAAATTTTTAATTATAATTCTATTTTGTAGCAAATTTAATTCTCTATTGAATGGTATAAAAATTATTCTATAGCGTCAATCAGTTCGTGAGATATGAGGGAAAGAGTGGACGTAACCTGACTAGGACGCGCCAATAAATTCATTTCTTTTTAAAATTATCAATTAAAAAATTTTTTTAAACGAAAAAATTTCTTTGCCAACTAAATGAGAATATCAAAAATAAATTTAAAAATAAAAAAAAATTAATTTTAAATTGATAACAAACAAAAATTTTGGCGAAAGGAAAATGTTGACGTACATCACAAACTTGAACACATTTTTACCGTTTGCGCATTATTTTTATTTTTACAATATAATTTTTGTGAAAGGGAAAATTATTATTTTTCTTTACTACACGATCGGAAAAGTTAAAAAAAATTTTTTTTTAATAAATTTTGATGAATTTAAAAAATAATATTTTGGTAAAAATTAATAAAATATAATTTAAAAAATAAAATATTTTTTTAAGTTTGCAAAATTAATAAAACTTTTAAGTTTGTAATTGTAATTATTACAAAACTTGAATTGTGAAATGTTTGTTGTAATTTTTATTTAACAAACTTGTTTAGATTTAAGTTTTAGAAAATGTTTCTATGTTTCTTGTTTTAGTAAACATTTTTAATTCTTATAAAATAAACTTTCCGGAAAGCATGTCTTGTTGTAAACATTCCGGAATTGTAATTCAACTGTATTTAGAACAATATACTTTCCGGAATAACTCCGGAATATTTCTAAAAACATTCCGGAATATTGTGTATTATACATGAAACTTTCCGGAATACTATGAATTTATCTATAAAGTTTCAGGAATAACTTTGCGGTATGTTCGATATTCCTGATATTTTGTATTTACATATTAAAACTTTCCGGAAACATGTAGTATTTTGTTTTAGACAATATAATTTTAAGTAGGAAAAATAAACCTTCCGGATTAGTTTTCCGGAATATTCTGTGTATACTCTACTCTGTATCATAATAAAAAACTTTCCGGAATATTTTATATTACCTATAAATATTTAAAATACGTTCATAAATTTTATACATAATTTTAAACTTAAAATAGAGATATAAACCTTTTCTAGAGATCATTTGCCATTTAATAGAAAAGAGAAAAATTAAAAGAAAATGAGGACAAGGAGAGGAAACACACAAAAAATTTTTTATTTTAAATTTTCTTTAATCCATTCCTGTAAATCCTCGTCCAACAAACGAATCAAAAGCTGCTCTCTTGTCCAGTCCGGTAAAGCCAGGGCCCATAAAAGCATCAAAATTGCGTTTATCAAATCCAGTAAACCCATTCCCAGTAAAAGAGTCAAAAGCCCTCTTGTCCATTCCTGTAAAACCCCTTCCCACAAATGAATCGAAGGCTGAGCGTTTGTCGAGGCCAGTGAAGCCTGGGCCTGTGAAGGAGTCGAAAGAGCGTTTATCGAAGCCGGTAAAGCCTGGAGTGCCCTGGAATTTTTTTAAATTTTTTAATTAAATTAATTTGTCCCACAAAAGAATCAAAAGCTCTCTTGTCCATTCCAGTAAAGCCTTTCCCTACAAATGAGTCGAAAGAACGCTTGTCCAATCCAGTAAATCCAGGGCCTGTGAAGGAGTCAAAAGAGCGTTTATCAAAACCGGTAAAGCCTGGAGTCCCCTAAAACAATTTTTAATAGAATGTTGAACATGTGAAGGAGCTTACAAATGAGTCAAAAGCTCGCTTTATATTTTCTTTAGGCTGAGTAGCTACGAGAACTGATTTTTGTGCTGGTACAGCGATTGTTCTCTGTAAATGTAATAATTAGACAAATTAATCGTTACATAAACTTTCCGGAAAGTAAAATATATATTGTTCCGGAAAATACATAGTGTTCCGGAAAATATATAGTATTCCGGAAAATATATAGTATTCCGGAAAGTTGGTAAAATAATTTACCGGAAAGTTATATTACGTATTGTAAAATAATTAAGTTTTCCGGAAAGATCAGCAAGTTTATTTAAATGTTGATATAATTAAACAAAGTACTTTAAACATTTTGGAATACTTTGTTTTAAATATAATCATAAAATAAACATTCCGGAAAACATTTAATAATATTGTTTTTAAATGAGGTATGCAATAAACTTTACGGAAAATAATAAAACTTTGTGGAAAACAAAATTAACTTTTACGAAAACAAATAATACATTTTCCGGAAAACAACAAATGTTTTTTTATTATTCTATTTTATTAGTTTTCCGGAAAACATTTTTAAACTTGTATTGATATTTGTGTTTGACTGAATTAATAAAACTTACAGTAACAATTAGTGTAGAGAGTATTACAGGAAGTAACAAGGCTTGTGTGCCTGTGAGAATTAACGAGGGTGCCGCTACAAATCTAGAGGCGGCATTATTTTGTATTTTAGTCATTTTCTTCATTAAAAAAAATTTTTTTTTCTGAAATTTATTTAAATAATTTCTTCACACACAAAGAATTTAAAAATAGCGATAGAAAAAAATATTTTTTAAGAGAAAAAAAATTTTTTTGGGAGTGAAAATATTTTTGGGAGTAAAAAATTATTTTTAAAAATTATCAACATGCTGGGAATTAAATTAAGAATAGAAAAAAACTGCAAAAAATTTAAAAAATTTATTTTCAAAAATTTTCTGATTTTTGCCAATAAAAATTTAAAATATTGGGTGTTGTCAGAATTACTTTTTCTCACTATAAAAAAAATTAAAAATTCCAAGAATATTCGTGTAAATAATTTTTTATAGATTTATTAAATAAGAAATAAATCCAAAATTTTTTAAAATAAAAAAGAACAATTCAAAATAAAAATCTGAAAAAGAAAACCCCACACACGCACAAATGCATTATGACATGCATTAATTATGTACATTTTTAGAAGGATTTTTTTCTTTAAAAGACAAAATTCAGGTTTTATGTAAATGAGTATATTTTAATAAACTTTACGGAAAATACAAAATTGTATTTCACTTAATAAAAAATAAAATAAACTTTTCGGAATGTGTTTTCGATTAAAATATAGTGTTTTTCCGGAATGTTATTTAAATGAACTTGAATTTAAATAAACTTGAAACTCTTTCAAGTTTATTTAAAAGAATGTTTTTCCGGAAGGTATTTCTATTATTTTCCGGAAGGTATTTCTATTATTAGTAAGCCTTTAAATAAACTTTCCGGAAAACATTCGGAAAATACAAAGATTTTAATAAAACATAAAACCAACTTTCTGAACAAGTTGTATTTTATTGAAAATAAAATAAACTTTCCGGAATTAATTTTTAATAAATAAACCTGAAATGAAAAATTTCCGGAAAGTTTAGTTAAATTGAAGTAAATAAACAAAACTTTTTTAAACATTCCGGAAAACATTCTTTTCTAAATTAACTTGAAAACTATCCTGAAAGTTTATTTTAATTAAGACAAAAAAACAAGTTTGCTAAAATTCCGGAAAACATTAATTTAATTTAAAACACTACTAGTAAAACATGTTGTATTAACTAAAACATAATTTTACAATGTTGGAGTTATTTATATATCAATTTGAGTGAGAGAAAAACGGGGGCGGTGCCAGATTTATTCTCTCCCTTATTTATTGTTTTAACTAATTCACAGGGCATTTTTAAAAATTTTTATATTCTCACAAAGCCTAGATTTAGGTAAAATAAAAGAAAAAATGGATAGGTCTGTTTGTGTGAAACAAAAATGGGCGGAAGTCACGAAAGCTTCCCCCCTTAGGGAGGAGGTATATTAATATTTATTGGCATCATTTGCAACCACCAACAATTTTTTTCTTTTTTTTCTGTTAAAATTCATCCTTAAAGCAAATCAAAAATATTTTTAAAACAAAGAAATATGATACCAATAAGCTAGGATTTTTGAAAAAAAATTTTTTTTGAAGCTGAAGCAAAATTTTTTTCTAATTGAAGAGGCGTGGGTTTTAAAATAAATTTTGATAAAATATTTATTTTTTGAGGTTAACATCTCAATTTTTTCTTTGAACACTCAATTCTTTGAAAAAAGGGCATTTTTATTATTTTCCCGCACAAATGCACAATTAAAAGAGATGTTTGAAATTATGTAGAAGGAAGTATGGGAGGGAGTTAAAATGAGAGAAGAATAAATGATTAACAGAGAAAAACAAAGAAATAAAAAATGCAACTTTCCGAAAGTGTTTTATTAAAGTTCAAAGAATCAAATTCCGGAAAAGTTTCAGAAACACTTTCCGGAAAAGTGGTGGAAACATCTTGCAAAACAATAAATCTTGCTTAACAAACTTTCCGGAAAGTTTATGGAAGGAATTAAACGAAGTTGTTCTACAAGATATTTTAAAAACTTTCCCGGAATATGTTTTTAAACCTTAATATAACATTAAACAAACTTGTTTTGTTTAAAGTTTTAATGTTAACGAACATTACGGAAATTTGAATAAAAGAGAAGCAAACAACTTCAAAACACATAAATGAGAAGATAAAAGCCTTAATATTTGTAGACTTTTAAAATGTTTATTCAAGTAAAAAGTAAATGTTTACAAATCAAGCATATAAAATCTCCAAAAGTTTTTGTTTTCTATATTTTTTACTTTAATGGAACGGAAGACAAACTTTAAAAGAATTGTTAGAAGAAAATGTAAAAAAATTTTAATAAATAAAAAATGTTGAGATTTATAAAATATTAAGTGTCTTGACAATGTTTACATTTTAATAAACTTTCCAGAAAATTATGGGAATTTACAAGTTTTAATAAAAAAATAACGTGAAATCGAAAGAAAAATAAAAGAAATTTAATGCTCCGGAATGTTTTATTTTTAGAAACATTTTGTAAAACATTAAATGAACCAGTTCTTTCCGGAAAGTTTAAACATTTTCCGGAAACATTATAATTAGTAAATGTTCAAACCTTCAGGAAAATATTGGAACAAAACATCTAAACATTTTCCTGAAACTATTTCCGGAAAAAACATTCCGGAAAAAACACCTTGTAAAACATTAAATAAACATACTTATTTCCGGAAAGTTTTTTTTCTGGTGATATAATGTTTTCGTCTTTTTCGGAAAGTTTATTTAAATGTTTACAATAAACAAGCTTGGAAATAAGTTTTTGTTGTGTTTTGTTTAAGAGGTTTCTTAAAACATTTAGTCTGAAACTTGGTCTTTTTTAGGAAGGGAGGGTTGTTTGTTTTGCTTCTATTAATGTTAAAATAAACATTCTCTCCATTAAAACATTTATTTGTCTTTTTTAAATTTTTTTTATTTTGAAATTATTTTTTGCACGGCATTTAAGTCAACATCATCTATATTAATTTTCATTCTAGCTATAAAACATTTTTATTTTTTTATTTTTTCATTCCATGAAAGCCTTAAAAAGCTTTGTAAACAGAAAAAAATTTTTTTAGTCAGAAAATGAAAGGTAAAAAACGGAAGGAAGTACATTTTAAATTTTAAAAGAAAAAATTGTTGAGAATAAAAAGATATTTTTAAAAAAGGGGAAGTTGAAATTGAGAAACTAAAAATATGTTTTAATTAAATTAGAAAAATTTAAACTTTGGTTGAGATGAAAAAATTGTTTAGAAAATATTTTAAAATTATAAATTAATAAATTAGAAACATTAGAAGCATTAGTTCTAATAATTAATTGTAAAAACATTACTCCGGAAACATTAAATTTTTTAGTAGAAATAATGTACTATAAAATATAATAAAAATAGAACTTTCCGGAAAATATATATTTAATTTCGAAATAAACGAGAGAGGCCGAATTTTTTCAGTTAGATGCCGAATTTTTTAAAATGTTTTTTGACCAAAATATTAATCAGAATTTCTTCTATAAAATCAGCGGACAACCTAAAACGGTAAATGTCCAGCTCGTCGCCCACATGTCCGCAAATGACTTTCAGCAAAAAATGCATTTTGCTGCATTCTTCTCCTTTCCTCTCCCTACCATAATTTTCCTCGGGTAATTAACTGATAAGTTGACAGTTTGGCGCGAATAACAAAGGAGGCAAAAATGTCTATGGATCCATTATATGTTTATTAATCAATTCTTTTAATTAATAATGCCTCTTTCGTGCCCAACAAATAATTCTGCAACTGAAAAATTCTGGATTCCGTTTTTTGATGACAAATCGCTTGAGATCGAGAATAAGAAGCAATCACAACTAAAGATTATTGAATATTTGCAAGGTTTTAGACTTCTAAAATCTGAAATGGATTGCCCGAAATGTTCAGCCAAGATGACTATTAGGTGGATTTACTGGTTTCTATCATTACATTATAACCCAATCAAAGGTTCTTATCCACCTGATTTACTTGAAATATATTTGAGAACTCTATCACAGATTTATATTCTTTAATTTTTATTTATTTATTTGTAAATAAACATTTTTCTTATTTGCCTCCTTTGTTATTCGCGCCAAACTGTCAACTTATCAGTTAATTACCCGAGGAAAATTATGGTAGGGAGAGGAAAGGAGAAGAATGCAGCAAAATGCATTTTTTGCTGAAAGTCATTTGCGGACATGTGGGCGACGAGCTGGACATTTACCACCTAAAACTATAAGGTTTCCGGAAATGTTTAATTTTTCACAATATTCTTCCGGAAAAGTTTGAGCAAGTGTTTATTTAATTACAATTGTTTCCGGAAATGCTCGAATTATATTTTTTAATTATTCCCCCGGAAAATGTTTCTAAAAACGTCATTTCCGAATTTTTTCTTTAAAGAACACACAGGTTTTTGTGCTTTTATAATTGACACTTTCCTTTATGAATATTTTAATGGCATAATTTTTATGTACTAAAGAGACCAAAAATATTCCTAAAGTTAAAAGTGTAAAACAAAGCCAATTTAGAATATATTTTATAAGTAAAAGAATATGAAAAGAATTTAACGGAAAGAAAGATTAAGTATTTATTAAGTATTATAAAGAAAGATTAAGTATTTATTTTTTAGAAAGATTAAGTATTTTTGAACATTGGTTTTTTGTTGTTTTCGAGGGAAAAGAAACAAATAAAAATGTTTCCAGAAGTTTTAAATTAAAAATGTTTTTTGAACATTTTGTTTGTGTTGATTATTTTGTTTATTAAAAACATATTTGTTTGAATGTTTTGTTTGAAATTTGTTTGAATGAACTCCTCATGTTGATTACCCACCGGCTGATCACCCTCCTGTTGATCACTTGATCTTCCACCTGTTGATCACTCTCCGGCTGATTTTAGAAAGATTTAACACATATGGTGAATTGTCTATTTTACCCATATGGTGAATTAACTTTTGGTGAATTGCCGTATGTTTTTCGGTAAATTGTATGTATGGTGAATCGTCTTTTGGTGAACTGTCGTTTGTTGAACTGTAGTATGGTGAACTGTACGGTTGCCATGGAAGCAGGGATGTGCGCCAAAATTTTCGGGTGTCGCGCCAACGCCAGTTTTTCAAATTCTTAAAACCTATGGTGCACAGCTTTGTTTGAAAATATTTTTCTATTCCAGAAATTCTAATTTCTTAAAAACGAATAGGCAAAGAAGGGAAAATCAAATAAATTTTTTTGTTTAATAAAAAACAAAAATCATGTGTAATAAAAAATAAACTAAGAAATTATGTAAATCTCATAAAATTTATTATAAAAATAAAAAATAATGAAAGAAAGGGGATGGGCAAAGAACTCATTAAAAATTTTTATAACTTGCTCAAATAAAAAAATAAATATTTTTGTAATTTTGCCTGTCTAATAAATTTTTGTCTCATTCTAATATTATTGATGAATAAGGGAAACTAAAATAGAAGGTAGGTCATTATTTTTTAAATTAACCATGATTTCCTAAAAGTTACTTAATGCTTATTTTAGGCTCTTATTTTAATCACCATTTTCCGGAATAATTGAATAGAACACTCCGAATAAATATACTAATAAATTTTCAATTAATATAAACCTTCCGGAAAACACGTTTAAACGGCGGTACGACAATTGCGGATATAAAATTTTTAAAAAGTTTAAGATTTTTTAAAGTTTTCAGTGCCACATCTGTCTAAAAATGATTCGGAAACCGTCAGAAGCTGACAGCCGGAACAAAAAAACAAAATATCTTTCAATCGTTTTTTAAATTTAAAAAAAAATTTTTAATCCGTAATTGTCGTAACACCGTTTAAATATAAATTCCTTAAGAAACAAAATAGAACATACGGTAAAATTCAATTTCGTACCCCCCCCCCCTTTTTCATTCCTCAAAGTATTAAAAAATGGTCAGTCAGGCTTAGGTTATAGAACTCGTCGAGCTGTGTCAAATGACACCAAAATCGAAAAAATCCGACTTGATTTGACCAAAATACAGACCCCTGAAATTGAACACACATAAGAGCGAAAAACCATGGAGACCAAGATTCATACAAATGATACCTCATTCGAAAGAGCTCATCGAGCTGTGTAGAATGACACAAAATCAATGCGATTGGACAAGATTTGACAGAGTTATGACATAAGTCGTCGACTCCCTTAGGTCTACATAATGTCATAACTTTGTCAAACCATATCTAATCACGTCGATTTTGGTGTCATTCGACACAGCTCGACGAGTTCTATAACCTAAGCCTGACTGACCATTTTTTAATACTTTGAGGAAGGAAAAAAGGGGGGGGGGTACGAAATTGAATTTTACCGAACATACTCCGGAAAGTAAATATAAAACATAAAATAATATGACTTTCCGGAAAATACAACTTCTTTAATTTGACAATAGAAGATGTATGTATTCTTCCGGAATTATTCTCTAACAAGTAGGGAATTAATTATTCTCTCTCAAATAGTACTTGCCTTTTCTTATTTTTCCTACACAGATTTGAAAAATAATTTTTAAAAATCATAACAATTTTAATTAAGGGAACAATTTCAATTTCGCCTCAATTGCATTGAAATCCACTCCAAATCCAACAACCTCTCTCAAATAATTACCCCCACCTCAGCGAAAGATTGAAACAATAATTAATGAAAAATAAAAAGAATTTAAAAAACAACAAATTAAATTTACCTATTGAATTAATTGGGGAAATAATTAAAACAACAAATACTAGGCAAGTTGAATGGATGTGATTAATATTCGGACCTTCTTTTACGTATACTTCTTAGTGATTCCGGAAAAAATCCCGGATCAGGTCCAGAATCCCGGTAAATTCTGCCAGACTCCGGAATTTATTTTTACCGGATTAATTTTTACCGAAAAACTAATTTTTCCGAATCATAATATTTAATAAAAAGTTCTGGCTCTCAGTTGGCCGCACTCAGTTGGCTCGCTCTCAGTTGGCTCGCTCTCAGTTGGCCGCTCTCAGTTGGCTCGGCTCTCAGTTGGCGTCTCACCTGGCCGTTCCACTGTTTCTTAGCAGGGTAGTTTAATAAAATATAAAAGCTACCGTATACCTTTTCCTCTTCTCTCTTTTTCAGCGTACCACTTCCCTCTTTTTGATTTATTTCGTGAAAGTTTGGCGCTGGTAATTTGTCATTTAACTAGCACCAGCGTTCCTATGATACCGGCTCAGGGGTTGAAACAATAATTAATTACCCAGGGTAATTAATCCAGTAAATACGGTATTATTCACATCCATTCAACTGCCTAGATCCATTCTATCACAAATTCAACACGATGTATCAATTCTAATGTCTATTATAAGGCAGTTTGCTGCTGAGATCGTTACGATAATCCCTGTTAAACCAAAAAAAATTTCAATTATTTTTAAAGAAATAATTGGGTTAAAATTACACGGATATATTTATACATTTTTGACTTCTTCAAAAATTATTTATGCATTTGGAAAAGAAATTTTTAAGAAAATGTTTGAGGAATTCAAGGTGGGGGTAATTTTAAATAATTATTTTAAATAATTATTTTAATTTTAAATAAATATTACAAAAATTTTAAAAGAAAGGAGGTTAAGAAAAAAATTGAAATTACAAAAATAAACCTTTCAATGAGGGTATATGTCAGGGGTGGCGCGAGTGCCATAAAATACGAGACACGAGATTCACGAGATACGAGATTCTCAAAAAAATACGAGAACGAGATAAAACGAGATACGAGATCTCTCAAAAAATACGAGATTTCACGAGATACGAGACACGAGATACGAGATATTAAGTATTTATTGTTTTTCAAAATTTTTCTTTCATAAAATTGAAATATAGGGGTTTGAATGGATAATTATTAAAGGTGGATTAAGAAGGATATTGGGGATTTAGAGGATCAAGAGGATTTATTAGATATCGGGGATTACGGAGAATCATGGGATTTGGGAGGATCAAGGAGAGTTAAAGAAACAGATACCATGGGATTATTGAGGTTGTCAAATAATTTGAGTGATATCGGAACCGGGAGATATGGACACCCGATAAGGAGCCGAAGTCTTTCTGAGCCACTCCATGTGAAGGTATCTTTATATAAATATCTTCATCATATCCACTTAGTCACTAGGTAACTTATTATATTCTCTCAATCTAATAATATCTCTCGAATTGATGGATTCCCAGATATCCATACGAATCCTCATATCTATTTAAATTCGCCTTGATCCCAGTAAATCGGCCGATATTCTTCTATCCCTTTAGGTCCACCGAAATTTCCCGCTTACCCAACTTTATCCCTTTTCCTTTTTCAGCGCCGTAGGCGAAAATTTTGTTAATTTTGGAAGGCCGTAGGCCAAAAAATTCACCATTTCAGCGCCGCAGGCGAAAATTTTGGGAATTTTGGAAGGCCGTAGGCCAAAAAATTACCATTTCAGCGCTGCAGGCGAAAATTTTGGGAATTTTGGAAGGCCAATGGGCAAGATTTCTTCATTTTTTCCAAATTCTAGGATCTTAAAATAGTCCCAAATTTTTGACACTTTTTCTAAAATCAACTGCAAATATCTCGTGTCTCGTGGCAAAATACGAGATACGAGATCTTTCGTTTTCTATCTTCAGCCAAATTCGGATTTTTTGCTTCCGCCTACTGATATTTTGGACTCTTCCGCAGGTCTACACCCCCTAATGACAGCCATTGTTTTTGAAAGAATTGTTCTGGCCTTTTTTGGTCAGATTTCTGGCCCAGACTCCGCAAAAATTATTACCAAGTCCATATCCATCACTGAGCTATTTAACTATATTAATGAGAAATTCGATTCCAATGGATTTCGTATCAGATATGGGATTTCCCAGGATTTACCACCCCTGGTCTTGGTTATTATATGTTCAGAAAGAATCCACAAATTTTAAATTTTGTATCTAAAAAATAAGAAAAAATATTTGTTTCCGGAAATTTGAATTCTTTTATGTATATTGTTTTAGTTTCCCAAGCGTTCTCTTCTCTTTTCTGACTCGAAGCAAGTTGTTAATTTAATCTTCCATATGTCAAACTATGAAATTATATCGAAAATATATAAATATATTTTTCGGGAAGGTGTAAAAGTAGGAGGGGTAAAACTTAAATATTGGGCATTTTTGTAAAAATATTTCCGGAAATATGTATTACAAAATTTAAAGTTACAAGAGCATTAAACATAAATGCATAAACAAGTTTAAATAAATGTATAAATGTATCCGGAAAATATCGTATATTCTATAAAATATACAAAAGTCTCCGGAAATTATCTATCTGTAAAATTAAACTTACCGTATTTGCTCTAATAATTCCCCAGTCTCTAATAGTTCCCCAGGCTCTATTAATTCCCCACCCCACGGATGGGTTGAAACAATAATCCCCCTGGGGGATTACTAGAGCAAATACGGTATCCGGAATATTTAATATACAAGTCTCCGGAAAATAGAAATATTTCCGGAAAATCATAGAAATATAAACAAGTTGAGAGAAAATAATCTGAAATTTTTATTAATACAATAATAATGTTTCCGGAAAATATATACTATATATATATTTCCGGAAAACATAGATGCACAATTAATTTGAGAGAAAATAGTTATATGTCTAATGCATTTTTACTATTAAAAATAAGTATTACCGGAAGTTAACTTAAAAACATTTGGACTAGTAATTTAAAAATTTTCCAGGCTCGAAGCAATTCACTGTCTTTCTAATCCTTTTTTCTTATTTAATTTTATTCTCTCTCCTCCTTTAACTACATATACCTATAAATAAAAGTAAAACACTAGAAAATTGCCATTCTACTAAATTTTACCAAAAAATTTTTAACTAAAATAAAAAATATTTTTTGTATTGAATTAAATATATTTTTTTCTTAATATCTAAATATCTTCAGCATATCCTCTTAGTCACTCGATCCTCTTAGCCTACTTAATTATCACAATTCATTAATATCTTCTCGAAATTGATGGATTCTCAGAAATCCCTCCAAATCCCCGATATCTTTTTAAATCCACCTTAATCCCAGTAAATCGACCGATATTCTTATATCCCTGAGGTCAACTGATCTTTCCCTTAAACAATCTTTATCCTTCTTCATTTTTAGCGCCGCAGGCGAAAATTTTGAGAATTTTGGAAAGGAAAGAAGCCAGATTTCTCCAATTTTGTCCTCAGATTGGGTATATTTTTTGCGTTTTTTTGCGTTAATTCAGACCAAATCTACGCAAAACGCAACGCAAGGCCAGAATTTAACGCAAATAACGCAAAATGCAATGGAATCACCCCTGATCACCACCATGGTTTGATCTTTGATTGCATCTCCAAATGTGCCATGTAGGTCCAAAATTGTAGGTCCTGGTCCAAAATTCGGCAATATTAAAAGAAAGGACGGTGACTATTGGATGGAAGGAAAGCAGCAGTAAGAGGAAACAGCGAATAAAATGAAGGACGATGAAATAACGTTAAGGATAGTAAGCCAAATGCTCTGTGTTGTGCAGAATGATTTAAAAAAATTTTTCCAGATAGATTTCAAAAAAATCTTTAGCCCAAACTAATAATCTTAAAAAATCGAAATTTTTATTTAAAAAAGTCATCTTTAATGGGCAGCCTTATGAGATTAGATAGGCATTTCGTTAAATATGATACCTAGAATTTTCTGTCTACCCAGAATCCGGAAAATAATCAGAAAGAAGTGTCGTAATACTCTGCGCTTTCTTCCCTTATTCTATCGACAAGATTTTCCGGAATATATGTATTCAGTTTTATGTGTCTGCCCAAAATCCGGAAATTTGTTCATAATTTTAAAAGAAGATAGACAGAAGTGTTGTTAAACTCTTCTCCTTTTCTTTCTTCTCAACTCTACTTTCTCTGCTTCTTTTAGAATATGATCAGTTTTCCGGAATCTGGGCAGACACAGAAAACAGAATATACACGTTCCGGAAAAATCTCATCGATAGAATAAGATAAGAGAGCAGTGTTTCACAACACTTCTTTCTCTGATTATTTTCCAGATTCTGAGTAAAACAAAACTGATTCTATGTGTGTATTGTTTAACACTTCTTTCTCTTATTTAATCGATAAAATTTCCGGAATTTATACGTATAAGCGAGAGAGTGTAGAAAGATATGTCTATTTTCTCTAATTTTTTCTCTTTATTCGATATTTCGAAATGTTTTCATTAGTTGGCCTTTTAACTAATTGATGTTTATTTTTTCTGAAGATTGAGTCTACCAAGCGTCTAACCAAATTTTGAGTCTAACCAGTTTTGCATCCATTTTGGTTTTATTTTAACTTATTGTCATGACTCATTTACATCAAGTTAGACTCGAGTTTCCCTCTAGAATATTTGTTTCGTCTCTGTTAGCTCAATAAAAAAATTTTTCGTTCTGGTTAGACTCAAATGACTCACTTTCTAGTTTATTGTTTTTGATAGAAATTTTCCAAACTTAAATTTCTTAGTCAACTTTTGGTTTTTACTTTTTCTTAAGATTATTGGGGTTGTCGCCTTGCTCAGAGGCGCCGCTTTATCCCGCCTTCCTCTGCTCTTTAGAATGTGTGAGAGCTCGTCCCGTTTTGTACTAATTCCTTACCCCAATTTACACAACTTTTTAATTTTATAATTTTAGAGACTTTAATTTTAAACAAAATTTTAATTAAAGAAAATGGCTGTCTGTTATGTTTGTGGTGATCCATTGACTCCAATGAATTATAATCGGAATCCTGGCCTTCTTTGTAACAAATGCTTGCACACATTTCAAACACAAGTCTATCAAACCTATCAACCTCCGATTCAGCAATCTTTTGGTTTATTTTTACTCTTTTTTTCTAGTACAGGGTTGGGGTTCTGAAAATTTGGAAAGTTTGGGGTTTTCGCTTCTCCTTCGCTTTTGGTGTATTCGACTCAGCTCGGCGAGCTGAGTCGAATAAGGGGCGAATGGTGTCGGTTTGGCAACAATGTAGTCGATAACAACAGGTCCCCGAAAATCAAAAAGTCATAGGAGAGACCAAGCTCTTTTTTCAATGAGCTTTTTGACCCTAAAAAGCTTTTTGACCTTTTAAGCAATCCGCACCAATTCCAAGTTTGTTTTTTGTTATTTCGGGATTAAACGGGGTCTGGATATTTTTTACTTTTTGACCCCAAAAATCAACTTGAACCTTTGAGCCTTTTGCCCACTTTGAGTCCTGTATCTCGGTCCTCAGTTACCGGACCGAGACTATTCACCACTCATTCAACTCAGTTCGTTGGAGTTGATGCACCAAAATTTCGCTACTAACTTAGAATATGGGTCGGATTACAGCCCCCTGAAGATTTAAAAACCGAAGGGAGGGGGGGTGGCAAGCTAACTTTTTGGAGTTAAAGGTTCAAATATGAAAATGATAGCTCATTTGAAAGAGCTTGAAGAGTTGAGTTGAATGATACCAAAACCAGCATGGTCCCCCTAGCTTCTGTGTCTATAGAAATTTTTTACTTAATACTTTTAGCTCAACAAAATCAGAATACTCAACAGGCAACGCCTCTTTACGTCCAACAGCAACAATATATTAACCAATTTACTCAACAAGCAGCAAATGTCCGTGCCGTTGGACCACAAAATATTCCACCGCCTTTGGGTTTGTTTACTTAATTTTTTACTCATTTCTGGGGTAGGATCGTTTTTTATAAGTATTGTGGAGGGGTTTTGTATATGATGGCTGAACTCTAAACCAGTTATGCATCCCCTCCATTCACTCTCGTCAGGGTGCTTTTAACTCTAACAGGAAAACTCGATTAGCTACGGGGAATTTCCGGGGTGAAAAAGCTGAATATGCCGCTTATAGCTCTTTCGAAGGAATTCATAAAGCCGAGTCGACGGGAAAACACGCTCGTTTGTATGAGCTATAATTATATATACACTTTTCATAAATTATGAAAATATTTTATCATTTTTAGGGAACATTGTCGATAAATCAAAAAATAAGGGAAGCTACCAAGAAAGATGGGATCAAGAATTTCGAGGCATAATGGTCGGTTTATAACTTTAGAATAAATTTGTGGAGATCGAGCTGGATCTGGATCCAGTCCTGGATTTTTTCGTGACCTAAGGTTCATGAGATGGTCAAGGCCCCGACCTAAAATCAAGGTCAAGGTTTTTTGAAAATTCCGATCTCCATAAATTTGTCATTTATTTATCAATGAAAATCATGAATTAAGAGCGAATGTAAGCTCGCCATAGTCTAGTTAAGATTAATTCTGGGAATAAAACAATTTGTTAAAAATTTTCCATTTTCTTCAAATTTATTATTTTTAGCCGCAAATAAAGGGAAAGATGTTCAAAAAAGGAATGGATAGCCAAGATACTTTAGCTCAGGTCATAAAAATTTTAGAAAAAAAAAATTAAAGGAAAATTTTTTGAAATTTTAAAAATTTTTCAAAATTCAAAAAAAAATTTCCTGAATTTTTAAAGAATTTTTTTCGGAGAAAAAAATTTTTTTTAATTAAAAGTTTTTTTGAAAATTTGTTTCAATCTTGATATATTTTTTCAGAAATAGTATTTTTCGAAATATCTAAGTAAAATTCTAAAAAATTGCATGTTAATAAACACCTTAAAAGTTGATGTTTCTTATTTTAGTCATCCTCTCATTCTTCTCAATCAAAACAAGTTAAATCGTCAAGCAAAGTGGGTGGTATTATTGATTCCAGTTACAAAATAAAACCTCTGGTACATTTTAAAATTACATTTATAAAAATTGAAAATAATGAGTGATTATTTCCTTACCTTTCACTAAAATTGGTTTCGACCCATTATTTTCGACTTCTCTTGAAATATTTCTAAAGGTCAACCTCACTTTTCAGTATGAATTCCTCGGGGCTTAAAAGTCGTATAAAGTAAAATTATACACATACGGATTAACACTTGAGTAGCTCCTACAGACCAATCAAAATTAAAAAATACCTGTGGGTATCGCACCACATTTTATTTTTCTTGCCTTTCTTTTTCCTTTCTACAAAAGTACACAGGTTAACGGGTGATTTAACAGCTACTGCAATTAGAACCAATGCCAAAGTATGGGTATTTTATGTTTATACCGCCCCCTAGTTTAAGTATCAGTTTTACTTAATATGTACATAATGGTCAGACTTTCTCCCTTCTCAATTACTCTATTCCCTGTGGCATACTCAAGTCATTTATTACATCGTTAAGTGATAGAGATATATGTGCAAGTGATAGACACACCATGCATGAGACACACCATGGATGAGAAAATTTTATGGGAATAGAGTCTCCACTCACCCTGAATTATATGGTCTAAACAGAAGAACCACCCACAACTGGTTCAAAAAAGCTGGGTACTTATTCCTTTATCAATAGTCCATGTGTCCTTTTTTGAGAAAGGAAAAAGAAAGGTGAACACAATAATAAAATAGATATAACGAGTTACCCCAATAATACCTAAATAAGAAAAATAGGAATTTTCGAAAAAATTTGTGTCATCATACTTAAAAAAATTTAATTTTTAGCCATTAACTCTTGGTCAGCAGCAGTTGTCTCCAGGTGACTGTGTTACTCCCGATTTTTCTAAGCCTTCCTGCTCCACAGCACAAGGTAAAAACTAGGAATTTATGTCAGAATTTTATCAAATTGGAAACTCTAATTATTCGGATTCCACAAAGCTTTTCCACAGAGCTTTAGATTTAGTATTTCTTTGTAAGGTTCTGCGATATTTGCGCCGCTAACATTTGCGCCGCCTGAATTAAAAATAAAAATGATTTTTTCATGTCATGGCAAATGCCAATATTTCAAATTTTTAAATTACGTCAACCTTTTTAGAACATGCCAGGAAGTTTTAAACATGCGAGTTTTTCGTATTTTATAATAAAAGGAGGATTTCTAGATTTGGCCTTTAGAGAAATTCCCAGAATTTTCACTTGCTGCACATAAAGGGATGCATTTTGGTTTTTTTTTGCCTTTACGCTTTATGAAAATTTTTGCGTTAGCGTTCCAGTTTGGCTGCTTTTTGACATTTTTAAAATTTTAAAAAATTGGCATTTGGCAGGCAACGCGAGCATTTTTGGCGCACAGCGTGTTGTTAGCTATATTTTTATTCTTCTATTAAGTCAAATCGGCAAATTTTAGCGGCGCAAATGCCGGCGCATTATTTGTAGAGAGGGGAAAATGCTTTATAAAAATTAATGAAAAAAAAATAATTTGCTTAAAATTTTCAGAAAAATTGGTCGTTTTTAGAATGCAATTGAATGTTCGAGGATATGAAGGAATTTGGGTAGTTTTTATTTGATAATTTTAATTATTTTCTAAAAAAATTATTTTTTAGTTGGAACCCTTGTTGAACAGATTCACAATTAATGCTTCGAATGGTGGTGAGTTGGGAAATTGTGTTCTTCCGGACTATGTAGACACGCAAAATCTTGAGTTCAGTGTTGTTGATGATATATTGACAGTGGTTGGCTATTATCGGATGAACCAATAAATTTTGTTGATGAATATTTTTTCAGAAAAATTTAAATGTTAAGCTTTTATTTAATTTGAAAAATTCAGACAAATAAACATTTTCCTGAAAATTTTTTGAATTTTTCAAATATTTGTCTTTTGATTTGTTAATTCTTTTTTGTTTTCTTTCCAATGACTTTTACTGGGGTGCAATCCAAAAGGGCGCGGCCATAACGGAGCAAAGCATACCTAACTGGAAAACTTCTGGCCCTTATCGATTTCAGTATCAATCTCTTTAACTCGATGAGAGGAATTGTATAGTACTAAATTTGGTAGGACTCGGAAATTTCGAAAACTTATGGCGTTGTGCCGTTATGGCAGCGCGCTTATTGTATGCACCCACCATTTTTTCTCTTTACACATCAAAATATTTTTTGATTAATTTTAAATTGGATAAATTTGCTTTAAGTTTATAAAAACTATTAATTTTAAAAGTTTGTTTTAACAGTCTTAAGAAATGTAGTTGGTCAGGTTTTTGTATGGGTTATAAGAAGAATAAACAACCAACGTTTTCATGAAACATGATTCAGAAAAAGTTGCGAAGATATAAACATTGATTACTTTTCCGGAAACATTTAACTAAACATTAAAGATTTTCCGGAAGCTTTCAAAAACATTCTTCGGAAACATAATTTTCTCTCAAACATTTTCCGGAACATTCTCCGGAAACATAATTTTCCCCCAAATATTTCCGGAAACTTTCAAAAACATTTTCCGGAAACATTTCCTTCCAATTATTTCCTTCCAAACATTTCTGGAAACTCTTAAGACATTAGAAAAACATTTTCCGGAAAATGTTTTTCCACGGTGTGAACATTTGTATTTTTATAAAACCCAGCTTATGTTTTTTTTAGTTTTACTAGTTCTAACTTTTGTATCAAACAACACCAAAAATGTTCGAATAACATTCTCAAACAACGACAATAAAACTACAAATTGTTTACTTGTTTCTCTCGTATATAAAATTTTATCAATATCAAAGTACATAAAAGAACGTTTTAAATATTTTTTGGTTTTAGATGTAAAGACAAACAATCATTTTGTTTTTGATTAAATTTGGGCGATGTTATCTATACTCCCAAAAATATTTTTATTTTTAACTTTATTTTTACAAGTTTGTTAGTCAATTTTTTATTTTAAAAATTTCCGGAAAATACATTGTTAAAACATTTTCCGGAAACTTAATTTAATATTTCCGGAAACTTTTAGAAACATGTTCCGGAAACTTTTAGAAACATTTTCCAGAAACTTTAAAAACATGTTCCGGAAGCTTGTAAAACATCTTAACTTTAAAAACATGTTCCGGAAGCTTGTAAAACATCTTAACTTTAAAAACATGTTCCGGAAGCTTGTAAAACATCTTAACTTTAAAAACATGTTCAGGGAACTTAATTTTCTTCAAACATTTCCGGAAAACTTCAACAATTCTGTCAAAACAAATAATTATTTCCGGAAAATTCTGTTATTATATTTATTAAAATTATTTTCCGGAATTTTATGGAAACATTGAAATTTATTTTTAATTTCCAAACTTAATTCTTTTAAATAAAACTTTGGAATTTTTTTTTAAATTTTTCTTTTAAAAATAAACGAGTAAAAGTATGTACTCTTGTTTGTTTAAAATAAATTATTGACAAATTAAAAAATTATTTTCTTATTTATTTGCTTTTAATCTTAAAATTAATTTGACGTTCTCTTATGTTCGTAATTGATTTAATTTGATATGGAATTATATTTTTACAAGAAAAAAATTTTTTTTGAAATTTTTTAAAGAATCTTTGAAATTTTTGAAATTTTAATTTTAAAATTGAATTTAAAAATTTAAAAAAAAAATTAAAAATCCTCACCGTCTAAAATTTAATTTTTAAATAAAAATGGCAATCTGCGGGAATTTATTACTCTCTAGCTCCATTGCCTTTTTGGCCTTTGCTATTTGGTTTAATTCTAATGACTTCAAACCTATGGAATACCAGTTAAATTTCAAATTTAATTTCAACTAAATATTTTTCCCTATTTTTCTAGCTTCCCTCCACCTCCTCCTCTCACTGGGCCTTTAGCCCTGAACAAACCAAAAATTTTAGAAAAAATATTGGAGAACGAAGTGATTGGGCCTGAATCGATTGTTGTTGAGAAAAGTGAGAAAATTTGATTTTTTTAATTATTGTTCTAAAATAAAATTAATTTAAAGACATTATATATACCTGCACAATGGATGGAAATTGTTTAAAAATAATCGACGGAAAAATTGTCAAAAAAATCCCTATGACGAAAAATGAGGGTTGTGAAGGTTTGGAAGGAGAAAAGAAAATATTCTTTAAAAAATAAATTTTAAATTTAAGCATTAACGCGCAAAAGCATTGCCTACTGTGGACGTCCTCTAGGGATTAGACGGCGCAATGAGAAACAATTTATTGTTGCTGATGCTGTGTTGGGCATACTTGCAATAGACTTTGAAAAGGGTAAAAACATTTATTTAAGTAATGTTTGTTACCGGAAAACATTTATTAAATAACCGGAAAACATTTATTGAAAAACCGGAAAACATTTATAAACATGTTTTTACAAATTAATAAAACATTCTAAGTATTATAAAAACATTTTCCGGAATGTTGAATAACCATAGATTAATTCCGGAAAAATAGTTACCTTCTTACCGCAAATAAAAGTTTTCCGGATATATAATAAAAACTTTAAAATAGAATTAATGAATTCCGGAAAAAAATAAACTTCTTCCGGAATATTAAATAGAATTAATGTTTTTCCGTAAAAACATTATAAACACAACAAAACATTAATAAAAACAACTAACAAACATTCACCAAACATATAATAAATTAAAAAATAAATGTTTTTGTTTTTAAAAACATGTCCCGAAAAGCATTTACAGTAAAAACATTTAGTCCCTCTAATTTAAGAAACTGTGGAAACTTTATTATCAATAACCAGGCCTATTGATGGAATAAAAATGAAATTTCCAGATGATTTTGATTTTATTGACAACGACACAATAGTTTTTACTGATGCTTCTACACGCTATGGATATACTGATTTTTTGCTTTCTTTCTTAGAACATGGGGGTGATGGAAGGTGAATTAACTGGGGAATCTCTCCATAACGTCGGTCGCCCTCTCCCATTTAATTTCTTAAGGAGGCAAAATTAACCTGAGATGGGGGATGTTATATAGAGATTCTATAATATCTTAGAAATATTTTTGCTAATTTAGAATAATAAAATTCAAAATTTCTACGGGAGAAACACAAGTGTTAGTTGACGGTTTAGACTTTCCTAATGGAGTGCAAATGCATACAGATAAGCAGGTGCTAAATGAATTTGAAAAATATTTTCAAAATAATTTTTAGTCTTTTCTTTTTTGTGAGAGTGCTACGGCTAAAATATATCGGTTAAAAAATGTTTTAAAAATTAAAAAAAATTTTTTTTATTTTTTGAAGCTTTTATTTTGCCGGACCTAAAAAAGGAAGACTTGAAATATTTTTGGACAACCTGCCAGGATTTCCTGATAATATTAGAATATCAAGTTCTGGGACTTCTTTTTATGTGGCAATGTTTAGTCATAGAAATGCTGAAAATCCTGACCTTTTTCAAAGGCTCGGCGATTGGTTGATGACTCGTAAAGTGTTGGGAATGGTAAACATTTAGATTAAAATGTTTAATTTTGATAGCTTTTTCCGGAATGAATATTTTTCGAGCTTCCGGAAATATTTTTAAGCATTTCCGGAAGATTTAATGTTTGAATAAGATTCTGGAAAATGTCCAGAAAACATGAAAAACATTTTTAAAAACATTTTTGAAACGTCAAAAACGACAAAACAAAAACATTACATGTCTCCGGAAAAACATTAATTATTAAATGTTTCCGAAAAAACACAACAATTCTTAGAATGTTTCCGGAAAAACACAACAATTCTTAGAATGTTTCCGGAAAAACATTAATTATTATACATGTTTCCGTAAAAACATTTAATTTTTAAAATGTTCCGGAAAAACATTTAAATTTTAGATGTTCAGGAAAGGTAAAACATTTAATGTTTTTCTGGAAAACATTTAATTTTTAAAATGTTTTGGGAAAAACATAATTTCTAAAATGTCTCCGGAAAAGCATAAATGTTTCTATGTTCGTGAACTGTTTCTAACATGTTTTTATAAAAATATTGTTTGCCTCACATCTCCCCAACTAAAAAACAATTTTCAGTTGTTCAGAATATTTCCCTCAACAGTTGTGGAATTACTCTTTAATAGAGGATATGGAATAGCTGTAGAAATTGACTTGGACGGAAAAATAATTCGATCATTTCACGACCCACAAGGGAATATAATCAACGACATTTCTCAAGTCTGTTAAACCACAAAAATAATTTTTGAAAATTCATTTAGTTAGCCGATGATGGTGGTGAATTTATTTATTTGGCTAGTTTTAACAATAAATATATTGGAAGGATGACGAAAAATTGATGAAAAATTAAAAAAAAATTCATTTATTCAATCTATAAGTAGAAAATATTTTTGTAATATGTAAAAAATAAGTAGTTTATAAAATACAGTCGGAATCCTTTCTAGGTAATTCAGAAATTGGGTACATCTCAATTCAAGATGCACCTTTTTTAATGTTGAAAGGTTTTTCCGCAAGTATAAATAATACTGTTAGGGTTACAAGAAATGTTTTTAAAATTTCCGGAAGGTTCTTAAATAACATAGCGGTAATACCAAGGCTGCCCCCATTTTTGTTTCTTTTCCATTTGTTTCGATTTTTTAATCTTTTTATGGCAAATTATATATCGTTCGAAAGAGCTCTTCAAGCTAAGTCGACCGGTACTAAATTCATCAAAATCCGACTTAAATAAACATAGTTATGACCATTTGTTTTAATCCCTTTCAATATCACAAAAAGCATGTCCATCGAGGATTTAGCTTCATAATTCTGCTCAGTATCTCCAAGTCGAACCGATCATAGTATCATTCTACTCAGCTAGAATAGCTCTTTCGAATGATATATTGTAAATTATAAGTCAAGTAAAAAAGCTCAAAATAGTCAGGGAAAGAAAAAAAGGGGGACCAGCCTTGGTATTACCAACATAGCTTCCTTCAAAAATTCGTTTATCAGTGAAAACAAATCTGATAAGGATAAATATTATATCATTCGAAACAGCATTAAAAACTGTATTTAAAAATTACCGGCCGAGATTTTTTCAACGACTTACTGTAGAGTAACAATACCATATTTATTCACTAATGTGTATTTTTTGGGAATATGAAATTTCAAAAATTCATTTATCAGTGATTGTTATTATAAACCTTTGTTAAGTTAGGGAAAGTATGTTTCAGGAAAGTGTTTAAATATTTTAGCATGTTTTTATTTTTGTTTAACAGAAAAATTAAAACATTTATATTTTAGTTCTTTATAAAATTAAATTTAAAATAAGTATAATTTCAAATTTTATCAAAGTATTTTAAAATTCAAAATTTTTTCCAATTCTACTATTGCTTCCATAGAATTGCCGTCTTTAAGCTATAAATATAAATTAAATTTTTAATTGTTTTCGATTAATGTTTCTAATGTTTATGAAAACATCCGAACATTGTTTGTTTTGCGGAATGTTTGCATTCCGGAATGGTTAAATTAACTTAAAACAAGTTTCCGGAAATAGTGTTCGTATTGATAAAATGTTTTCCGGAAATGTTTAGAGGAAATTTAACTTTCCGGAAAATGTTTTAGAAATGTTTGTAACGTTGTTTGAATGTTTATTAAATTAAAACATTGTTTAATAACTAGTTTTCTTTATGTTTTGTTCTTTAAAATGTTTTGATTCAAACATCAAAACATTTTTAATGTTTTCATGTTTGTTTCCCTAACATTTTTCCCTATAATTTTTATCAAAACAAGTTTAATTACAACATGTCTTTACTCTCATTTCTTACCCAAATGCTTGTCATTCCAACAGCTGCAGCTCCTAAACAATTTTTCTCCAAATCATCAATAAATACACATTCACTAGCTAACAGATTCATTTGTTTCAAAGCAATCTTAAGACACCAAAATTAATTTTTAATTAACTAAACACCTCAAAGAAAGAAGCATCAGGTTTTCGATGCCCAACGCGACAAGATTCTATAACAAAATTAAATCTGGAGTCGGGTTCAATAATAAAAGTTGTTTGTTCTTTACGCCAAAACCCATTGTTTGTTAATATTCCTAGTGTAAAATTGCCTGAATTGTAAATTGTTTCTATTGCACGCTCAACAAACGGATTCTAAAAATGTTTTAATTCTAAAAATGTTTAATTCTAAAAATGTTTAATAAACATTTATTTTCCGGAAAAGTTTACATGTATTTTTGTTTTCCGGAAAGTTACACTTATATGTTTGTATTATTTGTGTTTCCGGAATGTTTCATGTTTTTAAGTTTTCTGGTAATGTTTATTTAAATGAACAAGTGTTTTTGTTTCCGGAATGTTTATACAATTGTTTCCAGAAAAACTTTTCTTTTAGTTTGTTTCCAACATTATTTCATGTTCCGGAATGTTTTTATTGTGTGTTTATATTCATAATGTTTTTAAGTTTCCACTGTTTGTCTATTTATTTTCCGGAATGTTTCTTTAAATAAACAAATGTTTCTGTTTCAGAAATGTTTATATGAATGTTTATATTCATTCCGGAAAACTTTATTTTCTCTTTTTGTTCCCAACATTGTTTATTACACTTTCCGGAATGTTTTAATGTTTTAAGTTTGTTTCTATTATGTTTTGCTAGTTATTAATTGTTTACCTTTCCTCCCACGCCCTTAACAACTAACGAATCCTTTAACTCAACTTTTGGATCCTAAATTATAAAAAAATATTTTTAAATATTTTTAAATCGAACAACGCCTAGAACAGACAAATATTCAGGTTTAATATCTGCCGGAGTAATTAAGCCGCGTTCAAAGTCCTCCAAAAATTTGAAAAGTTCGGGTGACTCTTCGACTAATTTTTAATAAAAAAAAATTTTCAAAAATTGATTTTGTATAACTTACCCATTTTTAACATATTTAAATATTTTTCCCTGTCTTTATATTCAACTATAACCCCTCCAACATCAAAAAGTACAGCACGAAAGTTTTGTCGGGACATTTATTGAAGGAAATAAAATTTTTAGAATTTATTAAATAATAATTGAATGTTTTTTTGGAAAATATTATTTATATACCTATTTACCCTTTTTAAATTAAAAATAGATTATAAATAGACACAAATTACTCTAGCTGATAAGAATGTTTTATGTATTCTGTTATTTGTTGTTTGTGTTAAAAATAAATAAAAATATTACGAACATAATGTTTTGAAAGAATGTTTTGAGAAGACGTTTTGAAATGTTTTGATGTTTTAGATGTTTTTATGATGTTTTGGAACATGTTTGTGGTAAATGTTTTGAGAATAAAATGTTTCCGGATTGTGTTTAATAAATGTTTGTTTTTAGGATACGTTCAAACCTTATTCCGGAAATGTTCGTCTAAAAAATGTTTTCGGACATGTTTAAAATAATGTTTCTGATGTTTTGTTGGATATAATTTAGGTTTCCGAAAAATTTTTTGTTGTTTGTTTTTATTATTTTTTATTTTTATTATAATGTTTCCATAAACTTAAGTTTCAGTGGAGATGTTTAGTTGAAAATAATTTTCCGGAAACTTAAGTTTCCGGAATATGTTCGTGTATTTGTTTTCTTTTTATTAAAACACTCAACAACTATGTTTCTGGAATGTTTGTTTCCGGAATTCATTTCTCTAAACATGTTTTAATTCATTTCTATTCCCAAACTTGTTTTAATAAAAAGTTTCTTCCGGAATATATAATTTATGCATGTTTCTAATAATTCTAAACATATCACACACTACAATTTAACGCATAAAGAGGGAAGAAGGAATAAATTTTGGGCATCTTGGTAATTCTTTTTCTTCAGGCGCTTCAGGCTTATCATTTCCAACAGGCATTTGCTTCCAACTTTTTTCCATCCAGATCATTTTTTTCATGTCCTCAAAATTATCCTTTTCTTGTTGCTTTTTTTCTTTCTTTTTTTCAATCTTTGAGGAAATTTTAATAGTTGATGGAATTACAAATGTTTTGTTGTTTGTTGGGCTACACAGTGTTATATTGGTCTGTACGGGGATTGTCCAAACCGCTTTGTTTATTTGTTTCTAGTTTAAATATAAATGTTTTTCCGGAATTATTGACATATTTATTTGTGTTTTCCGGAAATTTATATTTTTCCGGAATTGTTTTTCCTGAATGTTTATTTAAATGTACAAATGCTTCTATTTCCGGAATGTTTATAGAAATAATTTTTCCGGAAAAGCTTTATTTTGTTCCGAGGCCTATAATAATGTTTCTAAAGTTGTTTTGAGAATATATTTTAGTTAAATTTAAATTTTAGTTAAATTTTTTGAAAATTTATATTTCGATTTTGGATTGTCAGATCGAAATTTTGTTTGTCACAAATATAGATTTATAGATGTTCTAAAATTTAATCGAAAAATTTGAAAAATTTTCTAACAATTAAAAATTTTTTCTGTAGTTTCCATAAACTTAAGTTTCAGTGGAGATGTTTAGTTCAGTGGAGATGTTTGTTTCCGGTTTATAGCAACCTTTAAGAAAAATCCTGGCGGGTAAGTCGAGACAAATAACTAGACACATTTCTCTCCTATCACAAACTTTAGACTCCAAAATTTAATTTAATTTAAAAAAACTCACAACAGGCATTCCATTTATCAAAATATTTATGAATAATAATAGATAAAGAGGAAATAATAATAAAAATAATTTTTGTTTATTTTTATCTTTCATTGACCCTTTTTGAAATTGATAAAATAATATTCTCAAAATATTTATACCTAAAATTATGGTTAATTAATCCTATTTTTAATTTAATTCAATTTTTCAGATCTCTCAAGATTCTAGAAACCAGGGAAGAGTTATCTGAAACCCTATCGCCTCGAAAAGACCATAAGCTCGATACAACCCCGACTTTTTTCCTCCATACTTGCTTACTTGAGAGAGTGAGTTAGAACTTCTAACTCACTCTCTCAAGTAAGCAAGTATGGATCAGGGATGGGGCGGGTTGAAGAAAAAAGTCGGGTTTGTATCGAGCTTATGGTCTTTTCGAGGCGATTTTTAACTTAGAACCGTTAACTGGAGAGAAGGCATGTTTAATTTCAACCATGACTAGTGAAAATAAACCTGAACCTCTGCACTGCATCAGAAAATGATCTTCTTCCTGACGCAGAAAATCTGGTAGATTTCTAAATTTCTAAATTAAATTTCTATTTATTTATGGGAGGTTTATTTTTAAAGATCACGTCATTCCCCCATTAGAAATAAAAAAATATTATCAATTTCACTAATTTTGTTTTCCTAAAAGTAAACTAAAATAAATGTTTGTTTAACCTTGCTGCTCATACAAGGCAAAATTTATTTTTATTATTATTGATGAACTATTAATTATGGGAGGGTCATTAAAGCAGGTCGAATTCCTCTCTTTTCTTTATTGTTTTAAAAGCGAAACCGTTCCAATAAAATTTTTTATTGACCTTTTTTCCTTTTTATTTCCCCCAAAAAATTCAAAAAAAATTCAAAAATATTTTTAAATTAATTTTAAAATAAATTTAATACCCTTAAAAATAATTTAAAATTAAAAGAAAAATGAAGGGCTCAGCCGGTGATCGAAACCGGGACCTCTCGCACCCGAAGCGAGAATCATACCACTAGACCACTGAGCCGACACTGTAGCCTTCTTTTCTTTCTAATATAAAACAAGTTGTTTTTGCTTGTCTTTGATGGGGTTTTATTAAAATTTAATTTTTTAAATTTTAAAATCTAATAGATAAAAATTTTTTTAAATTTAATTTCTATTTTATTAATAGGCAGAAGAACGCATAAAAATTGAAAATAAAAAAAATTTTTTAAGAAAAAATATTTTTAATTTTTTTTATTAATTAATACAAGACGTCTTTGTGTTACGAATCAAAGCATCTTTAAAAAATCATATCTTTTTTTAAACACAATCGATTACAACAAATTTTATCTTATTTAAAAGCCAAGATTCTGCTCTATATTTTTGTTAACTAAAGTATTTTCACTAGACCTAAGCCAAAAAAGTTATGGCTAAAAGTTCCTCCCCCCCCCCCCACATCTAATGATCAGCAAATAAAAAAACATAAATAACTTAAATAGAGATAAAATACACCCCTAGTATTGGGTGTATCTTATAGTGAGGTTTGAGTGTAAAAATTCTATTTGCCAAGAAATAATTTAAAATAAAATCAAAAATAATGGGCTCAGCCGGTGATCGAAACCGGGACCTCTCGCACCCAAAGCGAGAATCATACCACTAGACCACTGAGCCGACACCAAAAACGTGTTAAAATGCGTTGAAAAAATCAAATAAGCATTATTAGCTAGTTAAAACACGTTTATTTTATTTATGCTTATTTGTTAAAATGCAATATAATAAATAGCTGTTATTTAAATTATTTTGATGTCGGCTCAGTGGTCTAGTGGTATGATTCTCGCTTTGGGTGCGAGAGGTCCCGGTTTCGATCACCGGCTGAGCCCATTATTTTTGATTTTATTTTAAATTATTTTTTAACTTTTAAATTTATTTTAAAATTAATTTAAAAATATTTTTGCAATTTTTTTCGATAGTTTTCCATTTTTTATTAAGAAAATCGTTTATTTCCAAATTTTATTCATTTCTCTTTAACAAAAATACCTGAATTTCCTTTTATGTAAAATTATTCTCTTAAAAAAGGTATTAAATAAAAATAAAGAAGGATATCCGTTTATAGGTGCAAAAATGTGCAGAATAAAAGAAAATAAAAAAAAAGTAAATAATTTGCCTAAAAATATATATAGGTAATTTACCCAAAGTAGAAGCTTGGTTTTTACCAATAATCAGAATTTAACAGAATTTTATTACAAATTATGATTATTTCTCCTTTTTTCGTTTTATTTTCACTAAAAAAATCAAAAATATTTTTAAATTAATTTTAAAATAAATTTAAAAGTTAAAAAATAATTTAAAATAAAATCAAAAATAATGGGCTCAGCCGGTGATCGAAACCGGGACCTCTCGCACCCAAAGCGAGAATCATACCACTAGACCACTGAGCCGACAAACAAAAGCCCGAATAGAAACTTTTTATTTACAAGCATTTTTTCTCATTATAAATAGTGATAGATAAACAAAATCAGAATTTATTCAAAATTATCAGAATTTAAACAAAACATAATCAGAAATTTAAGCAAAAACAAATTCAGAATCTAAACAAAACAAAATCAGAAATAAACAATATCAGAAATTAATAGAAACAAACAGAATTTAATATAAAATATAATCAGAATTTAATCTAACCAAGTTTAACTTTAATAAATCCAAAATCAGAATTTAAACAAAACAAAATCAGAATTTAAGCAAAACATGCTCAGAAATTAATATGAAACAAACTCAGAAATTAATAAAAACAATATCAGAATTAAATCTAAACAAGAGGATTCTGTCTTATTTAATTATATTTTCCTAATGGAATAGAGTAAATAAAAAAAAGATTTAAATTAAAACAGAAAACATCTTCCTTCCTTCCTACACTATAATAATATTACATAATTTTATATAAATAATAATAAAATTATTTTTTACTCAAAAGCGGAAAATCTCTATGAAAGAAAGAAAAGAAGCAACCAACCTTCCTCGAAAGCTTATATTTTAGCATTTTTTCCTCACATTTGTCCAAAAATACTCCTTTCTTTACTTTATTTAGTTATAAATATCCTACTTTATCCCCTACCAAAAATTTAATTTTTTTAAATTATTTTTAATTATATTACCTACATAAATTCTGGTAAAATTCTTACATTCTCGAGGCCATATTTTGGGCTATAACTTTTTGATTTTTAACCATTTAAGTAATTTTTATATCAATCGAAAGCTCTGGATGTGTAGATTATTTTAGCTAGCAGGATTAATTTGGTCCGATTATTCTACATAAAGTTATAGCCTAATAAGTGCGCGTAATCGTGATTTTTGACACTTATTTGACTGTAACTTTTTGTAGGATGATCTAATAAAATCAATCCTGTTAGTTAAAATAATCCTCTCATCAAGAGCTTTCGATTGATAAAATAATTATTTAAATCGGTCAAGAATCAAAAAAGTTATGGCACAAAACGTCCACCATATCCAGTCATTTTTAAGCAATTTTTAGGTTTTTTGAGTTTTTATGCCAATTTTAAAAATATTTATTTTATTTGCCATTATTATTACAATATTTCAACTCATTTTCGCAGTAAATTTAACTAGTGGGGCAGCTAATTTATTGCCAATTGTGCCACTTTGTCTCCTTCGTTGTAAAGACAACCATATGTTAACGGTATAAAAAAATAGGGTATATAAGGAATAAAAAGAAAACAAAATCAGAATTTAGAAAAAACATACATACTAGAAGTATAGCTGTAAAACCAGAATTCTATAAAAACAAAATCAAAATTTAATTAAAACAGAATTAGATAAAAACAGAATTTAATTAAAACAAGTTCTTAATAGGGGTGACCAGAATTTAATTAAAACATCTCGAAATATAATCGAATAAATCAGAATTTAATAGAAACATGAAACTATCCAGATTTAATTAAAACAAAATCAGAATTTAATCACAACATTGTTTCTCTCTCATTTAGATGGACAGTGAATGGTCCTCAGATTTTGTATTTCCATTAGCTGGAATGTTACGATCCGACGACAGTCGCGAATATATTATAAAACGAGTCAAATCAATTTGCGAGTAATTTAAAAACATTAAATAAAATTTAAAATAATTAGGCAAAATATGGAAATGTTTAATTGTTTACAAAAATGCCCAGAATCCAATGAAAATGAAATTCTACAAATGGGTGTTAAACCTTGGGAAGGAATTTGTAACAATTTAAGGGGTAAAAACAATTTTTCTGATTTAGAAAACAATTTATGATTTTTTGCAGTTTTGGAAACACAAATAGGTTGTTGGAAAAGAAACATTGAAGTAATTACACAGGAGTGTGGGTTTGAAAGCCAGTAAGTTTTGAATAGAGAAAAAAAATCAGAATTTAATAAAAACACATCGGAATTTAATAGAAAAACAAGTCAGAATTTAATTAAAACAATTTTAAAAAATCTGAATTAATCAGAAAAAGTTAGAAGACAATCAGAACTTAATCTGAACATATTTAAAAAAAAATCAGAATTTAAGCAAAACAAGCAAAAAACAGAATTTAATCCCAACAAGTCAGAAAAATCAGAATTTAATTTAAACAAGTCAACAAACAGAATTAAAAATAGAATAAATTAAACACATTTCTAATATTAAACAGACAACTCCACCACAGCACTGAACGTTTAACACACAATGTTAGCGTTATACTTGTTTCTCTCATTTGCGAACATTTAAGGCATTTATCTGTTTGTTTGGTTAATAAATACGGCAAATATTGTGGGGCTGTTTCTCAAAGGGTTTTTAAAGAAAATTTTTTTTTATTTTTATTTTTGTTAAGATAATAGAAAATTTATTTGATAGCAGCCGTGAGACAATGGCAAAAATGTTAAAAATAAAATGGGAATCAAATTTACCTAAAGAATGTATTCCTAATGGTTCAGGAAAGAAATTTTCTAATTTTATTTTTTCTAAGAATTATTTTTTATTATATTTTTATTTTATTTTTAATTTATTTTTAAAAGATTTCTAAATAAAAATTCAGAACTAGAAACAAACACAAAAAACATCCCAACAAAACATTAGATTCCAAACAAACACAAACACTCACAATCAGAATTTAATCTAAACATTGCACGTTATTATAAAACTAAACTGGAATAAACAAAATCAGAATATTATTAAAACACAAACAGAATTAAAATAAAACAATGTTTTCAAAGAAATCATATTCCAAACAAAAACAAAACCAGAATATTTTTAAAACAAACCTTAAAATAAAAACAAAGTAAAAACACAATCAGAATTTAATCAAAACATTGCAAATTATTATAAAACAAAAACAGAATTAAACAAACAAGTTTTGCGGACACACAAAAATAGTGTCCGCAAATGTCCGCAATATCCAAATTTAATTAATTTTACCTAATTTAATAAAAAATATTTATATAAGAAAATTTATTTAAAATAACAATCTCTCATATTAAATATTATTCAAAATAAAAAAAATCACAAAAATTTTAGAAGGCAAGGAACAGCGTTTTTTAGAAGTATATTTTAGGTATTTTCAAGGAGAAATTTTTGGTGTTTCCGAAAAAAATTTTTTTTGGTTTTTAAAATTAAAATAAAATATAATACCGAAATTTTAAATTTAGGAAAAAAATATTTTGGTTGAGGAAGAATTAAATAACCAGAAATAAATAGAGGGGCAAGGCAACAGACCGAGGAATAGAAAAAATTCAACTTAAAATTAAAACCCTCTTTTTTTTAATCAAAATTACTCTTCTTTATAATCACAATTATCAGGAAAAGTACAACCCACATTTTGAATAATTGTACGTGCAGCAAAGTTGCCTGCTTTAACACACTTTTCCAGGGGACGCCCACTTGCCAGAGCAGCCAGAAAGCCTTTAAAAATAAAAAATTTTTGAATCAGAAAAGCCTAAACCAACCCCCAGAAAAAGCATCCCCAGCCCCGTTTGTATCTTTAATTAAATTTCTCTCTATTGTATCCACTGGAAATGTTTGAGACTCTCCACTGCCAATTGCAACAAATATAGACTTCTCTCCACGTGTTATAACAACAAAACGGGAACGAAGAGTGTTTATCTTTAAAATAAAAACAATCAGAACATGAACAAAACATTCACTCAAAAAAATCAGAATATTCTCAAAACATAGGTATACTGTCAAAAACACTGACAAACTTAATCAGAATTTTATTAAAACATTGTTAATCTTTAAAGTTTTTCATAAAAAATTCTGATTTCTAAAACAACTTCAAATATGTTCAGATAAAATTCTGATTTTTAAAACAACTTCCAACATGTTCAAATAAAATTCTGATTCTTATTTAATAACAGAAATGTTTTTCGAATATCAGAATTTTTAAAAACAAATTCAAGGTTGTTCAGACAAAATTCTGATTTCTTAAATTAAATAAAACCTTACAAACATAAACAAACAAAATCAGAATTTTGTCAAAACATTCAACACTCCCCACAAATTTCAACAAAGACAAAACAGTTAAAAACAAAAATCAGAAAAACAAACTCTACCTTTTCATAACTAGCAATTTTCTTCACAATTTCCTTCAAATCATTTTCTTTAAAATTATTAGCTTCTGCATATGCATTAGCTTCTTCTTCATTACCAAAAAGTACATCAACATAAGGTAACACAGAATTAAGTTGAGGTAAAAAATCTTTACAAATATAAGCAGCGCTTAAACTCATTGTGAAAGGTTTGTTTTTCTCTGCTGCATGTTTTGCTATTTGTAAAATTGCTTCTGGACAGACTGTGAGGAAATAACCCTAAAAAAGTATTTATAAAAATTCTGATTTTTAATTTTATTTAATATCAGAATATTTTTTTAATATATCAGAATTTATTAAAAACAAATTCTGACATGTTCAAATAAAATTCTGATTTAAGAAAAAATAAATCACCTGTTTAGAAAAAATTTTGATTTTTAAAACAACTTTTAACATGTTCAGATAAAATTCTGGTTTTACTTTAATAACAGAAGTGTTATTAAAATATCAGAATTTTATTAAAAACAAATTCTGATATGTTCAGATGAAATTCTGATTTTGAAAAATAAATCACAACATGTTTAGAAAAAATTCTGAATTTTAGAACAACTTTTAAAATGTTCAGATAAAATTCTGGTTTTATTTTAATAACATAAGTGTTCTTTAAATATCAAAATTTTTCTAGAACAAATTTTGGCATGTTCAGATAAAATTCTGATTTTATTTTTAAATTATAAATAAACCCATACTTCAGCATAATAATTCTCTGCCTTTTCTATAAGCAATTTATTTTCCGGAATGTCCAAATGTTTCGAAGTGAATTTTTCTGCTGCACCTAAATGAGCAACCAGACATCTATAAAATAAAAAAAATTTTTTTGAAAAATTTTTTCAGAAAAAAATTTTCAAAAAATTTCAAAAAAATTTTCAAAATTTCCAAAGAATTTCAAAAAAATTTCTCAAAATTTTCAAAAAATTTCAAAAAAACCTGTCAGTTCCATAAACCAAAACAGCACAAACCCCCGTCTTTTGGTTAGGTATTAATTGATACCGAACAACTAAACCAGCTTTTGTTGCCAAGCATTTTAAATGTTCGGCGTTATTGTCATCCCCTACAGCACCAAAATAGGCAGCGGCTTTTCTTGTCTTTCAAAAGAATTTCAAAATTTCAGAAAAAATTTTTAAAAAATTTTTTGAAAAATTCAAAAAAATCTTTTTGAAAATTTTCAAAAATTTTTTCAAAAAAATTTTTTTTTTCGAAACTCACAGGGCCACCAATTGCTCCCAAAACCCATTGAAAGACACGTAATGTATTTTGTGCTGAACCTCCAGGAATAGACTTTATTGAATCTTTAAGCTCATCCAAATCGGCAAATCTAAAAACTGGGGGAATTTAGAGGTCTAAGGTTTCACTCATGAATAGGCTAGGGTTACTCTAAACCCTGACATTTTATTTCCACTCAAAATCCGTTCAAGAAAATTTTGGAATCATATTCAGACGACACGAATTTTTTCCTCAACCCGACCCTATTCCTAATCTTTGTCAGGTAGAAACGACAGAGAAAGGTCACAAATTCACTCAAAGGGCCAAGAAGCCGAAGGTTCTTGGACTCCTGATCTTTATCTCAAAATTTCCTCAAACTTAATTTAGTCAATTTTTGCGGACAAATATTCTTTGCGGACAAATATTCTTTGCGGACAATTTTTGTAACTTTTCTCTTTCGTTTTCTTATATTTTTGGAAGGAATTTATCCTACCCCTGTGAAATCAACTCTTAAAAAATTTCCCCCAACCCTTTAAACTTAAAAAAAATACAAAGGAAGCAATTGCTGTTCATTCCACGGAAATACCAACGAAGCCGAGTCTGTCTTCAAATTATACTTTTCGTGTAATTTAGTGTCGACCGTCTCCAATTGTTTGTCTAAATTTATTTTATTCTTAAAAATTCAAAAAAAATTTTTAAAAAAAACCTAAAAGCGGATTTCCAATTCCAAGAATAAATACACGCTTATTTTCCTCAACAATATCCGGATCCACATGATATGTAATTTCTTCACAATTCATAAAGTTGGAATAAAATTTTAAAAGATTGCTGAAATTTACAAAAAAAATTTTTTAAAAAAGTATGGCGATTAAATCACATGTAAAAAAAGAGTCACAATTTTTGCGGACAATTTTTGCAGATTTCTTCGGAAGCCCTTTTTTAAAACCCCCTTTTGCGGACACCATTCTTGCTGACTTTTTTTGCGGACACTTTCTCTCCCGTTCCATATAATTTTTAAATTCCAGATTGTGAACAATAAAAAATAATATTTTTTCGATAAAATCCAACTCGTTTTTGATTAATTGACTGCCCACGGGAAATAAAACAATTGGAAAAATGTGCGCAAAAAAAAAGACGTCCGCAAAAATTGTAACCCACACACACGCTTCCCACATTTTAAAACGAAGAAAAGAAAAAATTTTAAAAATAAATTAAATGTATTAAAACAAATAATTATTTAAAAAAAAAATAAAAAATATATCAGACCAATTTTATCTATAAAATAAATTTATGGCGAGAGAGGGAAAAATTTTTTTTAAAAAATTTGAGGGGACAAAAAAATAAAATAAATTTTTGGTTAAAACACAAACACGAAAAAAAGGACAAAAATAAAAATGAAAAATAAATTTTATTTATTTTTTATTACTTCTACCACCACCACCACTACAACTACTTCCATTACTTGAATTACCACAAGAGTCCATTATTGTTTTCTTCCAATTTAGATAAGAAAATATACAGGAAGAATTTTCTTTAAATTTATTGGCCAAATTTGAATTTATTTCTTGTTGAAGATGCACACTAAAAAAAAATTGAAAAAAATTAATTTGCGGACAAATTTTTGCGGACAATTTTTTGCAAGCATTTTTTTTTACTAAAGTGATGTTCATGCATTCTTTGCGGATTTTTTCTTCTATTTTCTCTTTTATTTTTATCTATTTATATGCTAAATTAAACCCTGACACATGGGAGAACGCTAAAACAGGACTAAAAAGGAAATAAGAAAGTCGCAAAAAAATTGTCCGCAAACACAAAAAAAAATTAATTTTTGGTTAGTTACAACAGGGATGGAAAGATAACATAACTCCAAATTTTTGTTGAACCGAAACCCATTCGGAAAAAAATATTGAAACCCCTATCCGAAACCGAGCCGACTTAACTTTCACATAAATTATTTTTTAATTTCCAAAAATAGTAGAAAAACCGAAAAAATTAAAAAAAAAATTTCTTTTTAAATTTAATTCCAATTAAAGTCTCTAAAATCCCCTTAAAAATTAAAAAAAAATTTCAAAAAAAACCTTGGAGAACTCCCCACAATCTTCAAAAATTGAACATATCTTGCATGATTATTATGAAAATGTGTAGAAGCAACTCTATATTCATCATAAACTTGATTTTCCAATCCTTTTCGACATTCCATCAAAGAAAGTCCAAATAAACGAAAACTTTTTATTAATTTTGTATGTGAAGATGGGGCTAATTCATTTAAATGGTCACTGAAAAAAAAATTAAAAAAATAATTTTTAGACTTGAAAAAATTTTTTTTAATTTGAAAAAAATTTTTACACCTCCAAAAAAAAATTTTTACCAACATCAGAAATTTTTTAAAAACATTTTTAAATTGTTCTATAATTTATTTTAGCCAAAGAAAAAATTTATAGCACCGGATGGTTTCGATCCATCGACCTCTGGGTTATGGGCCCAGCACGCTTCCACTGCGCCACGGTGCTATTGAGTAAAAGAGTTTATTTTTGCCTTAAATAAAAAGGAGTTCTTTAAAATTTCTCTCCTTAGTCAAAGGGCAGAAAAAAAGATTTTCAGCCTCAAAATTTTTCTTAAAAAATTCTAAAAAAATTTCTAAAAATTTTTAATAAAAAAATAAAATCTTTAAATAACCAAAAAATAAACAAACTAAATTAAGTCAATCATTTTATTATAATTTCCATTACAAGGCCCAAATTCAATCGCCAATTGAAGTCCAACCAATTCTAATGAAGATTCAATGTCCACAGAATATTTTCCACACAAATATTTGTCTCTAGCATCAAAATATAAAACTTGGGCTAATTTTTCATATTTTGTTGTTAACTTTAAAATTAAAAAAAATTTATTAATTGAAAAATAATAAAACAAATTTTTTTTCAAAAATCCGCAAGTTTTGTCCGCAAAATTTAGAATAACAAAATTTGTTGAAATAAAATTCTAAAGGAGTAGAAAAATTCAGTAGATTATTTTGGAAGCGTAAAATCAAATTTTTTTAACAAAAAAAACAATTCAAATTAAGGTACAGTTTTTAAATTTGGTTTGGGCATTGCTAGGAAGGAGATAACTAACAAGGAACCATCGCATTTTGCGATGAGACATACACCATCGTGTAGAGCATGGTCGAAAACCGATTACCTATTTTTTCTTTTTTGGCACTGAACCCCTTTCCAAAAGTTATAGGGGTTCATAGTTTTAGACTTTTGGAGCGGCTGAGAATGGATACCCTATTTTTAATTACCAAAAATTGTTCAAGCTCCAAAGATGTGGGAGTAAAATGAGGCCCGAATAAATCTACTAAAATCCCATTAGAAAATAATTTTTTCTAAAAACATTTTTTAAAAAATGTCATTTCTTAATAAAATAAAAACTTGCGGATAAAATTTGCGGACTTTTAAGGATGTAAAAAATAAACCCGAAAACCTGTATTTCTCTGTCCAAAGTCAACAAAACATTTCTTCTCAAAACTATTAAAGGTTCGTCAAGTAAAATTTCATGGTCTTCAGCGTTTGTAAAACGAGTCAAAAATGCGGGCCATTTTTGGTAAATTTTGTAGAGAATTTGACAGGGTTTGAGTTGAATTTCTAAATGAAAAATAAAAGTAATTGTCGATTACTTAAAAGTTTTTAGGCGGCATTGGGAGCTAGTAGGATCTCAAGCACGTTATGGGGTTCGAGCGCCCTCGGCTTCCTTTTAGCTAGTAGAAAACCACGTAGTAAAGCCAAAACCCCTCAAAAATTAGATGCACTTATATCGTGGTATTTATCAGTCAATAAAAAAAAGCAAACCTAAAAGAGGAGAAACAAGCCAAATAGCCAAAGCTTCTTCCCCATCATTAATATCGTCAATTTCCAAGTGTTTAATCATTAAATGAATCAAATCATTTGCTGTAGAATTTTTTTCAAAAACAGCTTGGACAGCTGAAAAAACAAATATAAATTTCAATTAAATTTGGGAGGTTTCTTTTTTGCCTTTTTTAAACGCCAGAGAAGACGGGAATTAAGCTTAATTGGGATCTCACACAAAATCATGATCAACAACCCTAGCCGATATTGGTAATAGAAGCCCAGTCAGAGACAAAAAATAGAAGCCTAGGGATCTAATAAGCTCATCATAAAAAATCTGAGATCGAGTACATCTCCAACAAGACGGGACCGGAATAAAATGTATTTTCACGAGATGGGTACGCTCTCCGTGGAAAACTAACCATAAAAAATTCCATCCAAAAAAATAAAAAAATAAACCTGCTCCATTGGAAAAGAAAATTCGAATGTCAAAAGTATTAACATTTTCTCCTCCTTGAACATGCATTTTTTTGAAAAATAAAGGTTAAAATTGAATTAAAATTTGCAGGAAAAAATTTTTTCTAAAGCAAAAAACTGTCTAAAAAATTAAAGAAAAAATTAAAAAAAAATTAAACAAAAATTAAAAAAAGGTTTCAAAAACCCTTTAAAATTGACAAAAAAAAATAAATTTTCAATATTTAAATTTAAGCAAATGAGATTTTAAGGCCATAAACAAATAGGATAAGACAGTCAAATCTCACCACAAGACTCGACTGTAAAAATAAATAAAATAAATTATAAACATATCGTAAATGCTCTAATTAAAGCACCCCTTCTATTAAAAGCCCATATCTAATACAATCTCCCACACCCTTCCCAAAGAGGATCGTCAAAAAATAAACCAACCCTCTCCAATAGAAGCCCATTCAAAGAGGCTCTGGCAATACCAACCCTCTCCAATAGAAGACCGTCAAAAAATAAACGTTCAAGTAAACACACAAGGGTTCAACGGCAGATAAACGCCCCCTCTCTAATACAAACCCAGTAAAAGAAACCTATTGAAGAATTAAAGCCCAAGGTGTTTAATTAAAGCAATCACGGTATAGACATATATTCCAAACAAAAAATTTAATTAATCTGCGTCAAAAGCTGCGCCCGTTTCTCAGTATTTTGGAATAAAGCTCGAATTAATTGTTTCACTTGATGTGGAGTTAACCAAGTTGCTAGCGGTCCTTTTCCTTGGCACCAACGATGTCCAATTTCCTTTAAAATTGAATTTTTTTGAAATTTAGAAAAAAATACCGATAAATTACTCTTCAAACAAAAAATAATTTCAATAAGCATATAATAACTCTCTTCACAAACTTTTTGAATCATTGGTTTATCGTCAATCTATAAATAAAATAATTTAAAAAAAAGATAAAAGTCTAAAAAAATTAAGGGGAAAAAGGAGAACAAAATTTTAGATTAAAAGAAGAAATAAATGCATCCGCTTATAAAAACAAAAAAAAATAAAAAAGGAGTCAATCCCCCCTATTTCAACCACCCCCCAAATTTTAGAAATCTTGTATGACTAACTAATCGGCCCGGTAAAAATACATAGTCCGACCAAATTTGGAGCTAGAAATCTTAACTTATAATGACGTGTCTATCTTAAAAAGGATAATGTTCAAGTAGCTTACCCACCCAGGGGCAAGCAAATTAAAAAAAAACGTTTGAGACGCCGATAATTTAGGCCCACTCCAACCTATGAAGGAGAAGACAATGTCACAAAACTTTGTTAACCTATTTTTCTTGAAAAAATAAATGGACAGACTAAAAGGATTACTAAAGGGAATACCCACTAGAATCCAAAAAAAATTAAAAAAAAAACCATCAAAATCTTTTTGCATTCATCAGCTAAAGACTCAAGTAAATCAGCTATAATTTCTGCATCCATCGAAGCAATATCTTCTTTACTCAAAATAAAATCAGAAAGAATAGCCAATAAATGAGATACAATTGCACCAACAGATTGGGCTAGAACAAATTTTGGCATTACCTTTAAAAAATTATTTTTTTAGAAAATATTTAAATAAAAAACAAAATAGTGCCCGACATTCCCTCCATTAAAAAAATTAATGAATATACACAGATTCGTAGGTTTCGACAAAATTTGAGACATAGATCAAGAAAAAAGTGTGTTCGAAGTTCGGGTCAAAAAGCCCTCAGTTGGGATAATCCGTGACACTACCCTGGTCACGACACCAAACAATGTTACAGAATTCATATTTAATCCCTAACCCCTAAGACTAAAATTGAAAAAAATGGAGGAACAAACGACACTACTCCCCACACAAAAAATTAAAAAAACAAAAAAATTCAAAACCTCAACCCAAACATTAGCAATTTGTTGAATTTGAAGAATACACGATTGCAAAATTTTAATACAATGTTTGTGTTGTTTATCATCTCGCAAATTTACAAAAATGTCGACTTCCCCAATTGTTGAAGAAATTGAACGTCTTGAATGAATTATATGAATTTCCAATGTTTTAGCGCCCAAAGTGCGTAATTCAGTAAACATATCGGTAAATGAACAATTTTCTTGAGAGATCTGAAATTTATGAAAGAGTACTTTAAAAGACAAAAATTTGAAAAAAAACCTTGGAAATTTTAAGCATACTTTGCATAATATCAACAGGCAAAGTCATTAAACGATGGCAAATGTAGTGACAGTTATTGAAGAAAACAGCTATAATAAAGAAAAGAATTTATGTAATTTTAGATTGGGTTTGACAGAGCGCTAAATTTCACCCAAATTTAGACAGAAAACTGTCAATTTTTGCGGATTTTTATTTGCGGATAATTTTTTCGAATTTTTTGCGGACTTCTCACTCATATTCTCTCAAGTTGCATTGCATTTAATTAAATTTCCACTTGCTAAAAATGGAGGAAATTATCACAAATTATAACCAACTATTAAAATAATTATACGAAAAAAAGTCCGCAAAAACAATCCGCAAAAATGGGCAGTTAAATCTTTACTTGATTTCAAAGAATTGATTGGAAGAGGGACAACCCAAAAGAAAATCGGGACAAAATAAAAAAAAATTTTTTGTAAAAAAAAAATACCAGCAATTTGAGGAACAGAAGTTAAAGCTTTCATATGATAATCTGAAGCAGTATTAACAAACATATCCAAAACATTTCGAGCCGTATTAACCAAACGACAAGCTTCTGGATCTGTGGTAGAATCTGAGGCAGATTTTAAAATTTCTATTACAAGATTGACCAAATCAAATGTGGACACACTAAAATAAAAAAAGATATTTTATTTCTAAAATTTTTTAAATTTTATAGTCAAAATCCACATGTAAGATAACCCTAAAGAACTAGATCTCCTTCAATTTAAGATACGCTTTCTTTTAATTTTAAGAATCATGTTAAGGTTGGCTCTGATCTAGTTAAGAAGTGAACTTTTATGAGTCCAATAACAGCTTAATAAAGCTTTATTAGATTCATCTTTTTATTGGAAACATAACCAGACCAGTGAGTAAGGCCCCCAAAGGGTTATCCTAATTAAAAGCCCGTCACAAATTCACTTTGTTACACAAAATTAAAAAAAATTAACCTAATTTTGCATTTATGAAATTGATAAATTTTTGTATGGTCCTTATCCCAATGTACATCTTTAGATTGATGAGGTTGTTCAGATGTGATTTTAAGGCGCTCATTCATTTTTGCCACAATCTCAGCTGCTCCTTCTTCAGAATCATCAGTGGAAGAGCCAACCTAAATTTAAAATAGCATATTAGCAGGGGAATAAAGATGAATCATCAGTGCTGGGTCGGGTTACCCGAACCATAGACTATTTCAACCCAAAATCTGATCAGAAGAAAATTCTAGAACCTTATTCCGAGGATATGGACCCGTTTAAACCTCTAGCCAATCTACCCTACTACAGAAAATAAATAATTGGCATTGCTTCGATAGCAAAGCGATAAAGGTTACAGGTTCGGCCACAAGAGGTCATAGGTTCGATTAATTAACCCTTCCCTAACTCACTCCCAAATACTAAAAACAAACATAAAAAAAAATAAATAAAAACCTCAATCAAATCAACATAAGGCTTTTTAATTAATTCTCTTGCTGTAGTTATATAATGATGACAACGCCGATCAATTGTAATTCTATCAAAACTACTGAAGAAATTTTCAAACAAAACATCTGCTGATGGAGTAAAGAAAGCCTTGTCCTTAAGAATAAAAAAAATGTTTAAAAATTCTTTGGGATACAGAATTTTGAAATAACTAAAAATTTGTTGCAAAAAAAGAAACTAGGAGAAAATCTTAATTCCAAAATCCGCAAGTTTTTTGGCAAGTCAAACAATTAATTTTGACAAAAGATATCATATTTAAATGAGAAAAGAAATTTGATAATATTTTCCATAGGAAGGATTAGCGGATAAAACTTGCAAATTCTCAAGTCCGCAAATTTTATCCGCAAGTCAGCCACATAATTTTGTCAAAAAAAGGATTGCATAAACAAGGGAAAAGAGAGGGATCAACAAAAAAATTTTTTGACAAAAATAATTTGCGGACGGATTTTCAGGAGTGCAAAAAAAAAGAAAATTTCCAAAGGACATTAATACTCATAAAAATATTTAAAAAAAAATTAAAACCTTCATAAATTGAAGAAACTCTGTAATAAGAGTATTAAGTTCACCATAAACAATAGTTGCCTTATCCTTATCGAATGGAATTGCTGGGTTTAAACATCCTTTTTCAAGTGCAGAAATTAAACGAACACAAATACATTCACCAAAAAATTCTGTGAAAGGACGTCCTTCAATACGAATTTTCCCCAAAGCTTGGTAAAGACTTTCAAAAAATGTAGTAAGTGAACTGAAAAAAAAATTTTTTTTTGAAAAGTTTAAACAAGGTTCAGGATCAAGAGCGCCTCCAGAAAAAATTACTCAAAGAAGAACCTCAAATGGAAGGTTGGGGAGAATATAGCGAAAACGGACAAACTCTCCCCAAAATAGGGAATAGTCTGTTTGGAAAAGGACATGAAAGATTTTTCTAAAGCTGACAACACGGAAAGGATTTGCCCTGGAAAAAACAGAAGAAGTGTCTTTTAAAAATGGTCCAAAAACCCTGCTTACTCCCCGCAAAGGTAGTTAATGTCAAAAAACAAAACTGCTCGAAAACCCTCATTTGAAACGTTTTTTTACTATTAACAAAAAATTATCTCAAAAAATCAAACCTAAAAACATTTTTTGGATCAGGCTTCTTTGTAGTTTTAACATCTTTTTTCACTTCAAAATTCATTGAATGTTCAGAAAATTTGTCTTTTGTAATTTTAAGGATTTGGTCTATTTTCTCATCAGAATAAATTAATTTCATACAAAATTGTTCCCAAACAGAATCAACAAAAGAATCCAAATGTGCAGAAAATGTGTTCAATAATAGCATAGCAGTAAAATTCTTTAAAAAGTTAAAAATTAAATTTTTAAAGGTAAAATGGCTTATTTAAATATAGTGGATGGTAAGAAAAAAATTCAAAAAAATTTTCAAAAAATCATATGTGGCGCAAAAAATTTTTTAAAGCCCATAAAGGTTTTAAAAACTTTTAGATAGAAGAGAATCCAAAAATAAGTTAAAGTTAGAGTTTAGAAAATTTGGTTATGGGTTTCGAAGGTTGGAGGACCTTATCAGGTTGGAAGGTGACATATTCTATTTTTCCCCTGAATTTGGGAACTCCATCCTTGGTCATCGGTTGGTCCCTTTCACCTAGTCATCCCAGAGATTCCCAAAAAAAGATTCCAATCCAAATCCCCAAAAAATAAAAAAAATTCCTTACATCACTCGCAGCATTTGTTTTCGGACAATAAATGCCCATAAGCATAGTTGCTGGCAAAACACGATTTTTGTCTTCGAATTTGAGAAAAGATTTGAAAAACTCGTCCAATTGATGAATTATTTCCGTCTTCCTTGTTTGAATTTCCATGGAAAGTAAAGGCAATATACGTTCATTTACAGCTTCCATATTAGTTGTCTCCTAAGTTAAAAAGTTTTTTGGTCTATAGATTTGAAATTTTTACTCAATCTTAAAGGACCGGTGTTTTTGAATTACCTCGATTTGTAGTACGTTTTCTAAAATTAAGGCAGCCTGTCAGGCGGAGGATGTAAACCTTGGGGCTGAAAAACGCTTGCGTAGGTCTAGTGCTGGATTCAGACCCGTAGCCAGGATTTTTTCTACACCCCCCTGGCTACGGGCCTGGTTGGATTATCTAACAAATATTGAGTTACCTAGACAATAATCCAATATCGGATACACCTCATATAAAACTATCTTTTTCCAACCCAAAGGTGTAAAAGGACCGACCGATCGCCTTCCACCTTTCCATTAAAATCCTAAAAACATCAAAAAATACCGATTCCAATGCCTTCGTGAGTTCGTCCAGACGTAAAATCATCCTAACATTTGACAAAACATCCACTTCCAAGCAATCAGGAAGCAAAGAAAGAGCAGTCAGACAATTCTCAATTTCGCTAAGAGTTGCCAATCTTTTGAGAAAATCTTCAATAATGTTCTTCTTGGCATCTGGACAATCATTCTGTGAAATTAAATTTGTTAGAAGGGGTAATCCTTAAGAGTACTAGTCACTAAAAGGAGGTGAAAAATGCCTATTTTCCATTTTTCTCCCTAATAAAGAGTTTTCGGGTACTTATTTGGTCCTCTCTCCCAGCGGCTTTTTCCCTTAATATGCACATAATAGTGATATCAGATTTATCATATGAAGTAGAAAAACTCTACATTAGGAAAATCAGGAAAATAAGCACTTTCAGCTCTTTTTAGGACATGGCTCATGAGCAGGGATGTGACAGGTTGAGAAAAAAAGTAGTGTCGAGTTCGAAATCTTCTTCGGAACGAAATTTTGGACCGAAAAAAGTCCAGGATTCGGGTTGGGTTCTGAAAAAATTCTCGGATATCGCGTATCGAGCGACCCAAGACATCCGAGTCTTAAGAGAATTGGTTACCCATCGAGTTCCTTTAATTAAAAATTCCAAACCTTTGAAGTATCCAAAGTCTTCTCAACAATAGATATCTGATCTTCAATTAATTTAAGCTGTTCATCTCCATAAGCAATCGATTTCTTGATTTTGTCTTGACAATCAGCTAGCACCAGAAAATCGGGTATACAATCACGATATTTCATCTCAAAATCTTTGGCGACTTCATTCGTTACTGAAAAAAGTTTAAATTAAATCGGGTTGGACAGCGTGAAATTGTCTTAAAAACAAGATATGGTTGGGGTCAGAGGAAGGTTGGGCGAAGTTTAGGCCAATACCCATGCCTTTGTTGCAGCCAGAGCCACGTCCAATGGATTTAAAAAGCTTGATGAGTTAATTATACTTGGACAGAGGCCAGGGCATTTAAGCTTACCCAAGCCAGTCCAGGTCTGATCAGCTCTCCCCCACCCGCATTATATGTCAATTGATTCGAAAATAAGTCTTGTCCATTCCCAGTCTGCTTGAAAATCTCTTCTTTACAAAGGAAAACAGAATAGAAAAACACCCTCTAATTCAAAGAAAATAAATCTCTTTAATCTTCTTAAAGAAATCAACCCACATTTGGAAATTTGCTCATTAACTTCCTTCAATTCCTTGTCCATATTCAATAAATAAATAATCTGCGGCAATAACAAATCTAAAAAAAAAGGAAAACCGACGCTAAAAAAAATAAAATAATTCAAATGAAAATTTTAAAATTCAAAAAATTCCTGAGACTGAATCCAACTAGTCGCAGCAAACTCAAAAATTTGTTGCAGACTCAAAGGAAAAATATAAAAGTTAACATATTTAGGCAATCACATATTTTGCCAATAAGGGTAAAATTTTACTTTTCGTCGTCAAGCCTTGTTGACAAAATTTAGAGTTTTACTCTGATTGGCAAAATGTGGTTTTGGCAAAATGTATAGTCAGGAAATAATTGTTTTCTCTGTTGTCTAGTCTTCACAATCTTTTCATAAACGCCCCGTCTATTCGCAACTAGTTTCTAACTGATTGCCCCGTTTAATCGCGACCCTTTCCACTCTCTTTTCACAAAACACTCCATTTACTCGCGAAAAGAGACGCGCCATCAAATCAATAATGTCGGTCTGTTTTCTCCTTCCTTTTCTCTATTTTCCATTTCTTTTTCTCTTCCTTTATTTTCTCCCTCTCTTCCCTTATTTTTAAAAAGTCCTCTAGAGTCTCATTGATTCTCTTTCATAATTTTCTTAATAAACGCTCATTTTTCAAATCTTTTTTTTCTTCTAGAGAAGGGAGGTCTTTTTGCCTAAAAATGAATAATCTCAACTCGCTAAACTGGTTTTGGTCTGAACAATTTTGGTTACCCGAAAATGTTACTTGGTCAGATCTACGTTCAAAAAATGGAATCCAATACCCGCAATTTCATGAATTTGGCTATACTTTGCTTGTTGGGATTTTAATTACTTTGTTGAGAATATTGGTTGAAGCTTTTATTTTTGTTCCTTTTGGTTATCTTTCTGGTTGGATGGACAATAAAAAGGTTTGCTTTTTTTTGGGGGGGGGGGGGGGGGTTTTGAGATAATCCCATTGATTTAATTATTTTGGTTTTACAAGACGTAGAAGGTGATTTTCCAAATTAGCTGAGGAGACTAGAGTTTTGCTGGGGCTCTCGGACAATGCCAGTGTCAATAATGCAATCACAGTCCTATAAATATTTCGTAAATAGGCTCCGGTATAAGGCGGGTGTTGAAGTTGATTCCTCAATTTGGTCGAGAAGACTTAGGGGTCTTGTTGTGTTAGGGCAAGACATTGTGTTTTCTTTACTTGACCGGATTTTCCTGAGGCCCAGTATCTGAGGGAACCTTTTAAAATATGTCTAAATTAAGCCAACCGGGTTTCAAAGACTAATAAAGCTAGTCAGGTCAATTTAGGCTTAGGGTCCTTAGTAAAAAGCCAGTAAAGCCTATCTACGCCTTGTCAAGGGCTAGGGTTCTCAGTAACTGACTGTACCCGTGAGTCGTCTTGAGCATTTTAAATTGTACCTCCCCATGCCTCAAGTAATCTGTGGACTCCATGAATCTAAATTACTCCTAGTTTCCAACTCAAACTATTTTTTTTCATTTACGTACTTTACAGGGTACTCTTCTACAACGAATCCACTCGCATTTATTTTTCGGTTTTGCCGGTCGTAGCAAATTCAAACGGGTTTCAGAGACTGCATGGCGTTTTACTTATTATTCTTGTATTTGTATTGCTGGTTTTTACATTCTTCGTGATCAACCACAATTTACTTTTATTGCTGAAAGCTTTAGGAATTGGCCTAATCATCATTTGCCAACGTAATTTTTTCTAGTTTTTTTTCGTGCAAATTTTTTGGGAGGTCTCAGGCATGGCCGTAGCCAGTATTTTTTCGCGGGGCGCAAGGGCGGTTATCGGTTCGGAAGCAAACTGAAGATCCTTTGGTTCGGTTCTGGATATTAGAAGTTCCAAGAATCGTCAACTTTTTTTGAATAAATTTTGTCATCCTTTCCTGATTGTAAGTATAGTCAAGTCTAACGCATTCTAGTAGAGCTTATAACTCTTATAACTAGGCTTATAAAAGTTGGATCAAGTCAGACACGTGGACAAGGAAAATTTTTTGGGTGGGGAAGGGTCTTCGACGTAGACTTGGCTCGCGATGACTGTTCTGCTCCCATTTCCTGCTCTTATATATTCCCTGCTCCTATTCCAAATATCTAACTTTTTCTTACTTATGTTCGTTCTAAATTTTTATCTCTTCAGCCCTGTCTGGTGGTATTATGTTATCCAAACTGGATTTTATTGGTCATTAATCTTCAGGTTTATTTTACTGTTTTTTCAAAACTTTTTAAGTTTCCCAAATTTTAAGCATTTTGACTTTTGATGTAAAAAGATCAGATCACATTGAAATGGCTCTGCACCATATGGCTACGATTATTTTATTGGCTATGAGTTTCACCGTAAATTTTGTACGATTTGGATCCATGATTCTTTTGATCCATGACTGTGCGGATATTTTCTTGTTGGTTTTTTTATTTTTTTATCTGGTCTTTTCCGATTAGTTGTTCTATTCGTTCTTTTAAAATCCATCTAAAATGTTTCGAGTTCCAGTAAATGTCTAAAACCCTCCCAGAAACGTGTTAAGCTATCACTTCTTACAATGTAACCCGATCCAAGAAACATTTGAAAACTTGTCAGAAGCCGGCTTTTCGCATGGGATAAGTTTCCATGAAATGAAGAATTTTTTCTTGGCTCGAAGTCCGACTTGACTTTACTATTCAGAATAAGGTTGGCGGTTCCTTGTATCCGGAAATCGGTTCGGTTATCCAGGCCAGTAGCCAAGGGGTAGAGGCTACGGGCCTGCGGTTATCGGTTCCGATTCCGGATCGCCAACCATAATGGAGGACACTTATTTAAAAAATCGTTCTTCACAAAATTCCTAACAAATTTTTAGAGAACTTGGAAAGCTATTTCGCTATGCTGGCTGGGACAAAGCTGTAACCATTGACTTTAGTGTTTTTATGTTTGTTTGGATATCAACTCGACTTTTTTATTTTCCATTTGTAATGCTTCGATGTATGATTTTTGATGGACCAACTTTAATACAGGAATCTTATCGGTTTGTATTTTTTTAGAATTTTTAAAAAATATTTATGGGGTTTCTAATTCTGAATTTATTTTCTAAATTTTTACCGAAACGATTTTTGACCTAATTTAAATTTTTTTTTGGATTCTTAAGAAATTAAAAAAATAATTTTGTCATGTCCAAGGCTATGAGTTGATATTCGATGATTTTTTGTTATTTTTCTAGTCCGTACCGAATTTAAATTTTTTTCGATTCGACTATTTTTTAAAAATATTTTTGGGATTCTAACGGTTTGAAGTGTAGTTCAATGGTTTTTTGTGTTTTTTGTAATTTTGACCGAAATGAGTCCTTATCGAATTTAAATTTTTTTTCAATTCTCAAATAATTTTTCAATTTTTTATAGATGGGGAAATTTATTACAACGACCAATTATTCCACGTGTTTTTCTTTTAATTTTGTGCTTTCTGCTAATTCTTCACTTCTTTTGGACTTATATTTTACTTAAAATTGCAATTAAATCGGTTAATAATGGTGTTGATGATATTCGTGAAGTTAGTGATGGGGAAGAAGAAGGAGGTGGAGGAGATGGAGAAGATTCGAGTTTGTTAAAAACTAAAAAGACTGAGTGAAAGGGATTTTGAAAAGGTTTATTTTTTTGAAGGAAAGGATTTTTAGGAGATTGAAATTTTGACTTTTTTAATTTTTGTCCGCAAAAAAATTTTTTTTCCAAATTATTTAAAGGGGTTGCGTCAATATTTTTTAAGGACAAATTAGGTGAATTGTTTTATGGTCCCCGAAAGATTTAAAAATTTATTTGAAAATAGGAGAAAAATAAGGACTAGTTTGTCACAAAAATTCTTTGTCCGCAAGTTTTTAAGGTCTATTTGGTTTATTTAAAAATTAAAAATGTATATAAACATCCATAAATATTTATGTATTTGAAAAAGAAGAAAAATAAAGGGGATCAGTTGTCCGCAATTTTTTTTTATTATTTAAGACATAAATTATTTATGACGTCGTCCATGGATTCATTTAAAATTCATAAAAATTGTATCTGAAAATAGAAGGAAAAATATTGGGGTTGATTTGTCCGCAAGTATTTGTCCGCAAAAATTTAAAAAATTTTTCTGACGCAACCTTATATTTAATAAATTATATATCCTCGAATTCTATATTTTTGAAATTAATTATTGCACAAAACTAATTTTGCATTAATTATATTCTCCCTTTTTTTGTTAAAGAAATTTTTTCCTTTTTTTTTGCTTTTTAATTTGCTACCAAAAAAAGAAACAACTAAAAAAAAATGCTTGAATAATAAAAGTTAATTAATTTTATTTATTTTAATTTTTATGAAATTTGGTTTTTTGGCCAAATAAAAAATTTTTTCTATTTATTTTTCATTGTTTTTTAATTTTAGAATTTATTTTTTTGTGAAATTTAAAATTGTTTTCCACCAAAAGGGTTCGAACCTTCGACCCCTCTTAATGAAAACTGGGAACTTTCCAACTACACCAAACTACAAGTTTAGATAAGGGATGGGTTAAGGAAGTGGGATTTCTTGACGAACTAGTAAGCTTGACGGGGATCTAGAAAATTTTTGATTTTGGGACGAAATGTCATTTTTTGTCAAATTTAAATTTTTTTTCTCATTTCCAATGCCACAATGAATGAATTATTAAATAATTTTTTTTACAAAAAAAATAAATCGATTTTTATTAATCGTCGTTCGATGGGAAATTGTAAATTCTTCCTTTGTTTGGGTGGAAAACAATTTTTATTTTAATTCTATTTTAATTCTTTTTTCAGGAAATTTTACACACAAATTTAAAATTTAAAAAATTGTTTTGATATGGCGGTGAATGTGAACATCCAAAACGAGGTTGTTGAAATTTAAGTATAAAAAATATATTTTAATTTTTTAAGAGAATTCTTAGGCAATTTTTGAAAAGATTTTTGGGCGATAAAAATTTTAGTTTAGTTTGTGTGCCCCTAACTGTTCTGACTGTTCCCCTTAACTTTAAATGAATATTCTAAAATTTTAATTTTACCAATCTTTTTTCAGCTTGCAATAATTAAGCAAGATGCTATGCTGGTTCGTAATGCAGTCATCTTACTTGAGAACGAAAAGGTTTATTTTTAGAATTTTATTTTTTTCAAGTTAGAATTCTATTTTTCAGGAAAGTTTGCGTAAGGCTATTCGCAAGTTGAAGGTTTTTTTAATTTTTAAATGGGGTTTCCTGGTTCTTAAAAATCAGAACAAATTTCGGTTTTAAGATCCGAGTTGTTCGGATAATGCGTCTATGATCTCTCATGCCTAAATTTATTTGCTTTAAATAAAAATTTTTTTTTCAAAGCTTGAAAATGGCCGTATGAAGCTTAAAATTAAAACTTTAAATGAAAAAGTTGGCAAATTGACAAATGAAAAGCTTGTTGATGTTGACGATGGGCGAGCTCCAGAATCTGAATATGACTATGACGATCTTAATCGAGACTTTTATTTGATTGGAGGAATACATGGTTTTTCTTAAATTTTATTTTTTGTTAAGTTTAAGGGAGGGGATCCAACTAGGTTAGGTTTAAAACGCTTACTAGGCTGGGATGTTTTAAGATTTATTAAAGGGGAAGGTGAAAGAAGTCCAAGTAGTACTCACGGGTCTTATTCTCAGGTTGACTAACAGTAAGAGAAATTTCACCGTAAGCAGTTTTAAATGTTATCCAAATGATTCTTCTTTAGGGGGTTGTCAAAATGGACCGACTCGAACCGAAAGATCGAGTCGGGCCTAGATGTTTGGCCCGAAAAAGACTCGTATGTAAAAACGCCTCGACCATCGGCCCGACTCGAAAACGGCAACACTATTCTTACAATATATTTTCTTATTTTTTTCTGATTTCGAATTTTTCTGATTTCAAATAAGGGGATCCTGTTTGCTAATTTATTTTCCCTAATTTATAAAATTTCTCTTCAATTTTTAGACCCATTAAGTCTTCGTTTTGAAGTTACTATTAGAGACAAGGAAGGTATTGAACATAAATCTGCTGAGCGTTTTTATTGGTATAAAATGGCTGAAAAATTTGGGGATGAGGAATGTAAGAAGAAATTGATGCAGGCACCAAATGTTCAAACTGCTGAGGAAGCTGTTAAGAATATTCAAAAGTTTGACAGCAAAGTTTGGGATGAGGTTTTTGTATATTTTGTTAATTCTGATTTTTAATACTAGAATTTTGTTTGATACCTCTGGTTCTGAAACTTCAGAACCATAAATTCCGGTTTTAAAATTCAGAAATATAGTTTTGAGATATTAGAATTCTGATTTTGATGAATCATAATTCTGGTTTTTAAGTTTAGAACAATGTTTTGAATTTTTCAGAATTCAGATTCTGAAAATGACAATCAGAAATAATCAGAAAAAGAAATATATTTTTGTTTTGAATTTCAGAATATAATAAAATCAGTAATTCGGGCTTGACCAGATCGTAAAATCAGAAGTAATGTTTATTCTGTTGATAAATTCAGAACATTGGTTTTTAAAAATCAGAATTATATTTCTAAAATCAAAATCCTTCGAAAAGTCTCTGATCCTATGAATCAGAATTTTGTTCTGAAAAAAAGATTCAAAAATATTTTTAAACATTTTTTGAAGGTTAAACATGACATTTGGGAAGAAGGACAGCGTTTGAAACTTGACCAAGTTCGTTGGATATGTAATCTTTTGGTGCTTACAAAGACGACTTATTTGGCTGTAGCTTCGGAGGATAAGGTTTTTTTTGAAATTTAAAATTCTAAAAAAAATTTTTTTCCAAGTTTTTCGGCACTGGTTGGCGTAAAAACCGTGATGAATCTAACAAGCCAGTCTTTTGGGATGGAGAGAATGAAGGAGGGAAAATTTTGATGAATTTGCGTCATGAGTTGAAGAAGACACATCAATTTAATGGACCACAGGAGGAAGAGGTTTTTTCTTAATAATTTAAATTTTTTGAATCAGAAATCCTGAAAAATTGTAAAGTAAAAGATCAGAATTAGGCCAGAAACCAGGATTAGTTATATAAATTCAGAAAATTAAATTGAGAATTTTTTGAGTAACCAAAAAAAGAAAAAATTTTGGTTTTATGAAGTCAAGGGATAAGATTTAGAAATTAAGCCATAAAACTAGAATTTATAGTTCCAAGTCAGGATATATGTTTCTAGTATGGCCAGAATTTCTGTTTTTTTAATAGGAAAAATTTTTTTGAATTTTTGTTTTGACTTAAACCCGGTTTTTCAAATTTTTCTATATTTTTTCGAAACTAAAAATTTTTTCGATTTTTATTTTTTTCTGTTTTTATGGCTTAAAAATTCTTACAAAAAAAAATTTTTAAACCAAAAAATTTTCCCCTTATTTTTTAAAGGAAACTAATACAAAACTTCGTGAAATGATGCGTTATGTTTGGCGTCGTATAGATCCAACAAAGCGTAATATGGCTTTAGGTGGTCGTGGTTTGTCTTCTGGAGGACTTCGTGGTGTTGGACGTATTGGTGGTGGAGGTGGAGGAGGAAATCGTTCTGGAGGTAAAGGTCAACGTCAATAGAAGAAAAATTTTTTGGAGGAAGGATGGAAAATTGGGGAAGATGACTTTTTTGAAAAGGTTTTTTAAACACGATTTTTTTTCAAGTTGAACAATTTTATGTAATTTTATTTTAAATTTAAAAAATTTTTGAGAAACACCAAACCACAAATATTTTATAAAAATAAACAAGCGGAAAAGAGAATTTTTTTTGGGCAGCTAAATTTTAAGGAACTACTGAAATTTATTTGATTTCCTTTCGTGAAAAAAAATTCCTCTCCGCTTGGTTATTTAAACAACAATAAATATATACACAAAACCATTGTTGACATTATTTAAACACACCTATATATATTTGTTTTTAAAAAAATTAAAAGTTAAATCGACACATAAAATTATATAGGCGTAATTAGAAAAAAATACCCACTGGTTAAATACATATTTTTAAAAATCACGATTTTCCCAAAAAAAATTTTTTTTTTGGAAATTTTACAGATTAATTTTTTTTCTTGTTACGCCTATATTATAGTTAAACCAACAACAATTATTTTATCTTTTGTGGAATCTCTCTGTTACGACTTCCCCCTCTCTTGCAAATGTCCTCTTTGACACATGTCCTTCCTTCAAATGTCAACCCAATTCAGTCATCAACTTCGATTCGGAGGGTTTGGGTTTTGGCCGAAGTTTACTCCATTCCTACGACTTTTCCCTTAATACGTCAGCTAAATAAGCTCGAGGAGTTTCTTTCTCTTTTACTTCAGCAATTTTTGTACCGAGGGGTGTCGTTATAGAGAGATTTCACCCTCTATTTTAAAAATTTTGACTCTATTTTGAAAAAATGTTACTTGGATTGATTCACCAATTTTTACTTTTATTTTTCTAAATGATAAAATGGAAAAAGGAGGATATAGTATTTTAATTTGTTTGGTCGATTAAAAACCATTTTTTTTATTTTTTAAATTACTAATCATATTTTTGACTTATGACTTTTCTTGTTGATCACGCGTGGCCGCTTATCTTTAGTTCTTCCTAGGTTTCGTTTTTATTCATGTTTCTTTGGTATGCATGTTTTTGTCCGCAACTCTCCAAAAGTCCGCAAGAAGGAAAGATTGCTGATAATGCGTTTTATAAAAGAAAAGGAGGGCATAACGCGTTTAGAGGAGTTAATAAATTTGGAAAAATATTTTAGTTGATTGTTGGGGGGTTTTTCACAAAAATAATTATTTTAAAACTTGCGGACAAAACTTGCGGACGAAACTTGCGGATTAAATTTGCGGACTTTTCAGAAGAAGGACCGAAAGAAAGCCTCTCCCGTTCAGTGTTGTTTTATAATTTTCATTCCTTAGTTCTTCTCAATTTAATAATTTTAATCTTTTTATTTTTCATATTTTATTATGCATGACACGTCATATGACGTGTTATATTTTCTGCACTAATCTTTCGCTCTTTGATGCTTTATCTTTTAATTAAATCTTTTTTTATTTTCCATATAAACTTTTAAGGGAAAATGAAAAAACTCCGTAATGCTAGGCTTTTCGACGTTTTTTGGGAGTTTTGGCTTTGGAAAAAAAGTGTGGACTTGCGGACATAAATTTGCGGACATTTAAAAATTGCGGACAAAAAGGATGCAGACTTTTGGAAAGTTACGAATGCTGTTGGTGATCACGACACGTTCACCTATTTAAAATTTTAGAGCCTCTAATATACACAATTTTGGCTTATAACTACCCTCATGGTTCCTTTTTATGTTCCCATAGTCCGCAATTTTTGTCCGCATTTTTTGTCCGCAACTTTTTAAAATCCGAATCTTAAGTTTGGCATTTCGACGGCTTTAAGTGGGGTTGGTTTTTCGACATTTTAAGTAGTCCGGCGCGTTCCTCTATCTACTTGCCTATCACCCGCCGAGTCAGCAGCCGAGTCAGTCTTTAGTCCGCAAGTTTTGTCCGCAAGTTTTGTCCGCAAATGAAGTCCGCAAAAAATACCAAAGTTTTTCCAACCCTCTTATTTTACAATTGAAGTCCGGCTTTATTTTTTTAATTATTAAAAAAATTTTTTTAGAAAATGACGCCACTATTCCATTTCAATTATAACAATGATAGACACCAAAATATATTTATTTCAACTCCAATTATTCTTCTAATATTATTATTGTTGAGTAGGGGCAGAATGTTTTCTTTTGTTGAAGAGGAAAAGGAGGCAAAAATAAATTTGGAAAGGGACGAGGCTTTAAATGGTGAAATAAGAGGAGGTTTATTTTAGTTAAAGAATTCTTATTTTAAAAAATTATTTTAGATGATGGAGTGAAGCAAGTGAAGATTGAAGAGAAGGAAGGGGAGCAGCAACAGGAATCTGAAGAAAAAAGGTTTTTAAATTGTTTTGGGGTTTACGGGCCTCCGTTTAGTTTATTATAATTATTCTTATTTTTGAAAAAAAATCTTCTGTAGATCTGTTTGGGAATATTTACAAGGGTGGGATCAATCGGCTCCTTTCTGTCTTGCTATCTTTTTTTGGTCATTAGAAAAAGATCGTTTTCTGAGTTAGACGGACGTTTAAATTCCATTCTCGAGAACATTCAAGACAGACTTATACCCTTTCAAAATTTTTAGAAGGCAAAATTTTATACCCTGGCTGGGAGGAAATCCGAAACCCGACTCGACTTTTTTCTCCCGACTCTTCTCTTAATCACAAAAACGGACCTGACTCGGGACCCGATTTTATAAGAAAAAATTGGAAACTCTTGACTCTAAACCAGATCCAATTTTTTTCTCATGTCAATCCTTCCCCTTTTCTGATTCATAACCTTTCTTAATTTTTTCAGTCATTCAACAATTTCACAAAAACAACAAGTTCCTGAGTCCTCCACAAAATCGTCTTCAGGGTCACCCCTAGAATTGCCTATAGAGTCAACGTCTGCCCAACCCCAAGTTTCTTCTTCCTCAACAACTTCCCCAACAGCCACCCCAACAACTTTGTCAATTACCCAACAACAAGAAGAGGACAGCACCCAACAACATCCCCATTCAAAACGAAATTATGCTTCAAAAGAGTGTGGAGCCAAAGTTTTGTACTCAAATGAGGAAGCAGAAAATAAGGGGGCAATATTAAACGACCCTGAAAGGGATGATTATATGAGGAATCCTTGCGAACGTGCACAAAATAAATTTTTGATTATTGAATTGTGTGAGATTATACAGGTTTTTTTTGGGGGGGGGGGGGGGTTTAAGAGAAAATATGGGTTGGGATCAAATGTCACCTACTCCTTTTTTTACTTGGAAATCCGAAAAAAAATTTTTTTTGGATTCGGGGAGAGGATTTAGGATATAAATGCCGTCCTATGATTTTTAATTCTTGGAGGAGACTCCACTTGGAAATTTAATTTTTTGTTCTGATCATCTATTTTTGTTTGAGTTTGATTTTTGGATTTTCCTTTCGTGGGCCTGTCCAATTCGATTTATAAATTTATTTCTAGGGCTTTTTAGTATGAACGGGGAGAGTTTTAAGAATTTTAGCTGTGGAGAAAAAAGGTAAAAAAAAATTTTTTTTTGGTGGCAAAAATTTTTGGGATGAAATGTCATCCCCATCAATTTTCGATTTTTTTATTTTTAATTAAAAAAAAGTTTTCTTTTAAAGCTCAATTCTTTTGAAATTGCCAATTTTGAATTATTCTCTTCAAATCCAAAAGATTTTCGTTTATGGGGAAGTGAAAGATATCCAACACAAGAATGGATTTTAATTGGGGATTTTGAAGCACAAAATATTAGGAAACTACAATCTTTTGATGTTAAACAACAAAATACTTTGTATATTAGATTTGTTAAGGTTTGTGATTTTTTTTATTAATTTTTTAAAATTTTTTGAAAAAATTTTTTGTTATTTAAAAAATCCGCAAATATTTGCGGATTCACATTTGCGGACTTTTTTGTTTTTAAAAGAATCGAAGGCAAAAAGAGAGATTCCGAAAAAAATTTTTTAGAGATTTATACGCTTGTAAGAGTCTCTTCTAGTTCACCAATAGGTCCTCAGTCTTGCCAGAAACTCAGCTGAAGAACTAAACTGAGTGAGAAAACTTCGAGTTTTTACTTTTCCGAACTGACAACCCACTTGTTGGTGAATAAGATAAACTCTTAAAAGGTGTGCTAATTTCGGACATTTTCTTTATTTTTGTTTTTCGACTATGTTTTTCTATCTTTTTTTTTTAATAACTTTCGGACATAATTTTAAAGGAATTTTTTATCCTTTAAAAATCCGCAAATTTTTGCGGATTTTTATTTGTGGACACAATTTATTTTTAAAAGTTTTCATATATTTAGAATAATCGATAGACTTGCGAAAAAAAATTTTTTTAAACTATAAATTTAAGAATAAAAGGGTTTTTTAACGCTTCTTCAGAATTATTTATTTTTGTCCGCAAATATTTGCGGACTTTTTTAAAAATCCGCAAAAAAAAATTTTTTTTTCAATTTTTAGTTAGAATTATTAACACATTATGGAAATGAACATTTTTGTACTTTAAGTACATTTGTAGTTTATGGAACTTCAATAATTGAGGAATATGAAGCTGAAGTTGCTAGTAGCAGCACAACAATACAACAGCAACAATTTACTTCACAAATCGATGAAAATCTAAATAAAAAGGAGGAAATAAATAGTACAAATGTTACTACAATTAATGAAACAATAAAGGAATGTAGCAAGGTTTTTTAATTTTTAAATTTTTTTTCTGAATTTTCTGGGGAAAAATAGGATTTGGGATAAAATGTCACCTAATGATTTTTTGCTTGGAAAATCCAAAAAAAAAAGATTTTTTTGGATTTTTTAGGGAAATAGATGGGTTTCGGTTGAGCGTCCCATAATTAAAAAAAAATTAGAATTTAATAGGTATGGGATAAAATGTCACCCATTTATTTTTTGGAAATTTTTTTATTTTGAGGGGAATTTATTGGGCTATTTTATAGGTCAATGTCATAAGTCTAAATGTCATAGATTTCGTTGTATTATTCAAAAAAAAATTTTTTTTTTCAATTTTATTTGGATTTTGGGATCAAATGTCTTTCTCTAATCTTTTCATTTTTTAGATACAAGAAGAAAATGAGCAACAAAAAATACCCAAAAATGGCCTTAATAAGAAGAAAAATGAAATTAATTTTACAACAAAAAATGCTACAAACGAAGAGAAAAAGGAAGAAAAATTGGAAAAAGAAGAAATAGGAGGGGGAGGAAATATGTTAAAAACAATTGTGGAACAATTGGGCTCTAATATTAAAAATGTAATTGGACAAGCATTTTCTAAAAATAATAATGGAAATGAGGAGAAGGAGAAGAATAAAAAGGATGTTTTTAATAGAAGAAAAAATGTTTTGAGGTAAGGAAAAAAATTTTTTTTAATTTTCTAAAAAAGAGATTGGGATCAAATGTCATCTCAATAAATTTTTTTTTTGAAAAAATTTTTTCGAAAATTTTTTTTTTCAAGTTAAAAAAATTAGAGGATGAAAGCGGTAGAATCTCTTAGGAATTAAAATTTTTTGATTAAAAAAATTTTTTTTTGATTTTTTAAAAATGATGGGATCAATTGTCATCCCTCAGAAATCATTTAAGATTCTTTTTCGATTTAAAAAAAATTTAAAAATTTTGTGGGATGAAATGTCACCCCCAAAATTTTTTTTCAGAATTTTTTGGTTTTTTTGAAATTTTTTCAAATTTTGGATTTCTTAGATAATTTGGGTATTTTATTCCCTAATTAAAATAAATTTTTAAAAAAATTCAAAAAAAAATTTTTTTCTTTTATAAAAAGGTATACCTTCACTTCATGTCAACAATGCTTTTCAACAAAGCATGCTTCAACCTTAAATTATTTAACTTTATTTTGTTGGGCATTTTTTCCAAATATTTATAGAATTATAAAACATAAGCAACAATATTTGTTTGATTCAACAAAAAAATTTAATGGAGCAAATAAATTTCAAAATTATTTTCTTGACAAAGTTTTGCGTCGTCAAACATCGTCTTTTTGCCCTCTGCCTTCTTTGCCTTTAACTTGCAGCAACAGAAAAAGTGAAACAAACAATGTTGGGCAGCAAAAACAACAAAACAAACAACAATTAAACTCTAATGTTGTTGAGAATGTTGGAGTCAAATTACAACAACAACAAAAAGTCACGCCCACTCTTGTTGATGAGAAAGGTAAAAAGACAAAATGTTTTTGTTGTGTTGTTTGAATAATAAAACATTAAATTAGTGAAACGAACATTATTAATAACAATGTTTTTAGTGAGTGTTTTTGTATATTTTTGTGTTTTACTCAACAAAAACATTGTTGTTATTAATGTTCATTTCATTTATTTATTTAATGTTCGTTTCAGTTGTTTTAATTAATAATTATGTTTTTGTTGATTGTTGTATGTTTTTTGTGTTTTAATCAACAAAAACATTATTATAATTAATGTTTGTTTTACTTTTCTGTTTTATTGATGCTCGTTTCACTCGTGTTTACAACATTTGCATAAAAATTAAATATCAAAACATGCAAAAACATGAAATGAACTGAACATTAATAAAACAGAAAAGTGAAACAAACATTAATAAGAATGTTTTGATTGTTTCAAGCAAAAACATTCACCTAAAAACATCCAAAAACATTCTAAAACATCCAAACAATGTTTTTAATTCAAACAAACATTTTTAAAATTTTTGTTTTTACAGTTAGCCGGCCACTACCTGGAACATCTACAAACAGCAAAGAATCAATATTTATGAAATTAAATAAGAGAATATCTTTACTAGAACAGAATTTTTCTATAAGTAATGAACATTTAAATGAACTAAATAAAAAGACTACAAAAACTGAAGAATTTATAGCAAGACAAGAGAAAATTTCTAAAACAACAAGTGAAAATGTTGCTAAACATGAACAGAAGGTGTGTTTGTTTTTATAAAATTCTGATTTTTTAAATAATTTTTGGGAATGTGAAGGATCAGAATTAGGGTTATAAAATCAGAATTAATTTTAGAAGAGATCAGAATTTATATCATAATTTTCAGAATTACAGAAAAAAATCAGAATTAGCATCAGAAAAATCAGAATTAATCTCAGAAAAATCAGAATTTTTGTCAAAAAAATCAGAATTTATTTCAGGAAGAAATTAGAATTATCAGAAAAAAATCATAATTTATTTCAGAGAAAATCAGAATAAATAAATTTTCAAATTTTAAAGATTAATGAACTTCAAAAAGAGTTGCGTCGTCTTTCCCAACAACTAAGCTCTGTTGCAACATCCATTCAACCTACTACAATTAGACCCGATGGAAATGGGTTTTATCCACCTCCACCATTATCACAATATCAACGTTACATGAACAGTGAAAAACAACAAAATCAATGCAATGGGAAAAGTAAAAAAAAAATTTTTTTCTAATTTAAAAAATAAATTTTAAAAAATTAATTTAGCCTGTATGAGTGATTTTAGAAGTTCTTATATTTCTCCTTCAACATATTATTCGCAATTACGTAATGCAATTGGTTATGGGAGAGAGGATGAAGTTAATGTGAGGCAAGAAGGGCTGTGGACGGTAAATTTTAAAAAATTTCAGAATATTTAAAAAATCAGAACTTTTTTTTAAATCAAAAGAAATCCTAGAATATCGTAAGTCAGAAAAAATTTTCAGAATATTTTTAAAAAATCAGAACAGGGTTCAGAATATTCGAATAGAATTTCAGGAATAAGGGAAAATAGAAATATCCGAATTTAATTTTCAGAATTAAAAAAAAATTTTTTTTTTTTCATTTTTTCAGACGAATGAAGTAGTCGTCCTAGTTGTTATAGTACAAATCGCCACGTTAATTTTGTTAAAAATAATTTATTCAATAATTAATTGTTTAAACAACATTAGAAGACACCGGTAATTCTGTAAGAAGTTTTTTAATTTGTATGTAAAAATAAATTGTTTTATAATTACTATGTTATACGTCGAATCTCACTTTAAGATGCCCTCCTTGGGATTGAAAAAAACTTTAGTCTTTTTTCTTATTCAGTTCCCTATCATCATAATGACCATCAGAAATAAAAAAAACCTATCTCGCTATTGGTTAGAGGCCTTTCGCTATTGGTTAGACGGCCTTTCCTAATGGCCGTCAAAATTTTATAAAATTTATTTTAACTGTTTATCGGTTCAGGGAGTGCCTTAAAGTGAGGATCGATAGTTAATAGATTTAATTATATATATGTATAGACCAGTACAACGTGATATAATTTACGTGTATTTTTCTTTATTATTATATCCTATTCTCATTTATTATTTTTGATTTTAATCCTTGGATTCTGTCAGATCTTTTATGGGTCCTTTTTTTAATTTTTTTTTCCAAATTTTAGGGTGGGATTTTGTTTATTTTTTTAACAAAAAAATTTTCCCAAAAATTTAAATTTAAAAAGTCCTTTTTTTTTCTCTCATCTTTCAAATCTCAATATATATTTTCTGTGTTTTCTCATTTCAATCAGAGCTCAACGAAAAAATTAATTTTTTTTTACTTTGTTGAATTCTTTATGTAAAATTTCGAATTTTTATACTACATATATCCTATTCATTGAATTATTTAAATTAAATAAATTTAAAAATATATTTTATATAAAATTTTAAAAATAAATTTTTTGAAAAATAAAAGAAATTCAGAAGACTTTCTAAATTTCCATAATATTCTAAGACAATTTATAGGTCTGTGAAAAATTCTTGCGGTCTTGAATTTTTTAGGGGCGGGGAGGACGATTCAGTATATAGGCCACATCTGGGCCTCTCAATTTTCCGAGGTAGATTAGAATGTGAAGTTGAGGCAGTTAAAATTTTTCTATAATTATAAAAATCTAAGAGGAATTCTGCTGTTGATTTATTCGGTGCCGAAATTTTAAAATGGAATCCCTAACTTCCCTAAATCCCCAACTCCCTCCTATCTTCTCCTAAATTTCAGAAATAAAAAATCAGAAATTCCATAACTCAATTGATTTTCAGAATTAATAAAAATTTCTCTATTATTTCAGACAAATGCTTTCAAATAAAATAATATGCATACAACTTTTTTATCTTAACGAAAAATTTTTTAATTTATTAACTAAAGTTTTTAAAATCGAAAAAGATTTTTTATTAAATAACTTAAATTATTTTTATCATTAAATCATTCCTATTCTTCTCTTAACCTTTTTTACCAAACCTCTTTAATTCCAAAGCTGTTGTAAATTCGTAACTTTTCTGGTGACGAGCAGAATATTCTCCATATCTAAATTATTATATTTAATTTAAAATTTTTTTTATTTATTCAAGACTCACAGAGCCAGTATGACCATACGACAACCTCTCCAACACACGCATAGTTGACGATTCTCTGATCGAGAATCCCACATTCGCCAATCTGAATTTTTTTCAGATTAAAAAGAACTTTTTTTTCTATACAAACCGGAACTTGCCTTCCATCGTGAGTAGTAAGTATAACATATGCCGGTTTAAAAAAAGGAACGTTTGTATCGTTTAATGTATATTGTTTATCGGCCAAAAGTTTACGAATCACCTTAATTGACATTACCCCAGGTGTCTATTTGAATTGCATGACGTGTCATATGTTAAAAGATTCGACAAACATTACATTTCTTGCCTCAACTTTATTTATGACACGCCATACATAGAATAAGAAAGTACGCCGACAATTTAAAGTTACCTTATCCATCCCTGCTTGACCATCCATAATCAATTTTCCCCAAGTATTAGGTGTATGAATGTGTTGTCTGTTGCTGGCTCCCATGACAGATCCACCAGATTCAACTTCATTAAATAAAGGTTCAATTCGACGACCTTTGTATATTTCTTGTGCTGTGTAGCTTCTTACGACTAAATATGTTAACTAGTATTTGAAATATTCTTAATATTTTATACTAAAATTTTACTTTTAAATTTTCATTAATCTCATTATTCTCCGCTCCCACAATAGCTAATTCATTATTAATATTATCTAAATCATTATTCATAATTTCATCATTATTTATATTTACGGCAGTATTACCTAAATTATTACTATATTACTCTATAAACTAAATGACTACTTATATCACGTTCTGGTTCTTTTGCTTTATAATTTTTAATTCTTATTCTACACTCGTTAAATAATGAATTATTGTCAGCTTCTTCTGGATCAGGGTCTGATGATTCGATTGAAGAATCATCATCATCACAAATAATTTTTAACATAACTTTTAAAACTTGTTTAATGACGTGACCGCCAAATCCATGGATTAACTAAATTAAGTAATAGTTTGGTTTACCCCTTCCCTCTTTTTCATATTTCCATTATAATTTTGTGCTTTTCTTATATGTAATATATTTTAGATCATTCGAAAAAGCTCTTTAAGCTGGGGAAGTTGACCCGCACATGGGGGGAGTTGACCCGTACACGGGGGGAGTTGACCCGTACACGGGGGGAGTTGACCCGTACACGGGGGAAGTTGACCCGTACATGGGGGGAGTTGACCCGTACACGGGGGGAGTTGACCCGTACACGGGGGAGTTGAAAAAAAAACTACACGGGGGGAGTTTTGTTTTGGTGAATACAACATTTTTCATAGTATTAAGCAGATTCCCCTTTTGATTAACCAAATTTCGGTGTATTGCTTCATTAACAGCATTAGTTAAATTCCAGCCGGCATGGGAAGGCCAATATTTTCGACCATTTATTTCCAATATGTGAGGAATTAAGGCAAGTTGTGACATCTTCTGAAAAAAAATTTTTAATGGTGCTTTTATTTTAATGTTCGTAAAATTTTTTGAAAATTAAAGCATTTGATAAATTCGAAATTGTCTTTCAAAAGTTTGTAATTGTTATTACAAAAAACTTTTTGAAAAATTATATAAAATAAAAATGATATTTTTATATGTATGTACATATTAGAGTTTTAATAATTTTTTTATTAATATATTTAGTGATATTATAGAAAATCTTATTAAAAGAAATTATTGTGGACTTAGAAGAAAATATTGAAAATTACTGAGTTATAATAAAATCATTTAAGAAAATTAAAAATAAGATTTGAATGCTTATTTTGAATTATATAAATATAGAAAAATTCTTTTTGTTATTGTAAAATAGCTAATATAAGGAAATGAGAAAATAAAAAATAAAAAGAAATCAGATAACTAAAAATTCTCAGTAAGATTAAAAATCATTGCAACAAGTATTAGAATATTTTTATTTTTTTAAACTTTTTTCTAATTTAATGGAAAACAAACTTTTCTCCTTGAAAAAGCTTCCCAAACAAGTGTGTAAACAACGAAAGACGAAGTTAAAATATTTTTTATAAAATTTTTTAGCCATCTTTGTTGCTGTATTTTTACTATTGTAATATCTTCATTACTTCTTAACATTTTATTTTCACACAGAAAATTAAATGGAATTGTTGTAATCGTCGTTTTGAAAATATCAAAAATTAATTCAATTGGTATTGGCTAAAAAAATTTTTTTGAAATTAAAAAAATTTTTTTGAAATTTTTTTGAATTTTTTTAAGCTGATATATTTCTAAAAAAATAATTTTACTAAATCCACGAATATTTTTAAATGCACAAATCTTTTTTGAAAAAAATTAAAAATTTTTTTTTGGAGTTTTGAAAAGAACCTTTTTAACCCAAAAATTTAGCGGAGAAATAAAATTTCTCAAAGAGAATATTAAAAATCAAGAACATAACCTTAACATAAGAAAAAGCATCCTCTGGAAATCCAAATTCATTAAACATTCTACGAGCAAATTTAGAACTAACAATTTAAATGTTTTGAAATAAAATATCAGAATTTTCAAGGTATTTCAAGTATTCTAACAGAATAATTAATATTATTTTTTAATACATTTAAATATTTATCAATATGATATTGTTACAATAATGTAAATTAGAATCAGGGATGTCACGGGTTACCCGAAACCCGGACTTTTTTCGACCCGAAACCCGACCCGAGGAAAATTTTGAAAACCCGACCCGACTTTTTTCTCGACCCGTGACATCCCTGATTAGAATATTGAGCAAAAATGTTAAAATTAGGGTTGCCATTTTCGAACTAGGCCGACGTCCAAATTATCTGTTTCGGGTCTAATTTTTATCTCTTTTTCGGGCCAAAAAAAATTTTTTCAGTCAACCCTAGTTAAAATAAAGAAAAAATTAATTGAATTTTCAACAAATTATTAAAAATAAAATCAAAAATAATTGAGAGAATCAGGAATAATACTTTTTTCAAAATCAAGTGTTAATCAAATAAATAAAATATTTTTCAATGCCCCTTTTCATTTTTATGCTTTTTCAGCCAACCCTCATTTATATAAGCCCTCCCACAAGTATTACACGCATAATTTCTAACTGTATGTAAACGTCTTTGGTGTACTTTAAGTTTATCTGGTGATTCAAAAATAGACTTGCATCCCGGGGAATCACATAAAAATAAATTTGAAGTGTTGTTATTATTGTTGGTGGTGGTGTTGTTGCTGGAATTACTAACCATTAAATTTGCCATTCTGGTAGTTGTCAATACTAAAAAAATATAAAAAATCTTCAAAAAAATTTTTCCATTAAAAAATAGGTAATACTTTGGAAGTCACCCCCTTCCCTTTTTTCTTTACTTTTTGTTTCCATTTTCTGACAATTTTTATAGATCATTTAAGAAAACTTTTCCGAGGTGAGTCGACTGACTTTACAAAAACAATTATGACAACTTGTCTTTTAATCCCTTGCAGAGGCAAGCCCTTCCATTAAGGATTGAGCTCCATTATTTTTTTCAAGATGATCAAATCTAACCGATCATTTTTTCAGGAAAAATACTTGCGACTTGCAAAGTATAACCAAAAAAATATTTTTCCTTACACAAATCTTTGTGTCTCTTGTTTTTGCCATTATGTATAGACAACCCTCTTGGAGAAGAAAATTGCATATTGCAAAGATTACAGAAATTTTTCTTTTCATTATTTTTAACATTCAATTGTGTTTTGTTGTTATTTAAAGTTGTTGGAGTTTGTTGCTCTTCATCATCAGTAAATGTCGAATTTTCTCCTTCTAGTTAAATAAAAATTATTTAAAATATCAAAATCCCAAAAAAATTTCAAAATGTCAAAAACCCCAAAATATTACAAAATGTCAAAACCCCATAAAATCTCACCGCTAATATAATTTTCCTCCTCAACAAGTTCCCACCCATTTTCTTCCTCATTAGTATTATTTACCAAGTCGCTCTCTTCCACAATATTATTTTCTTCATTATTTTCATCATATTCCTCTTCCTGCTCAAATATTAAATTTCCTCCATCATTTCTCTGCCCCCCACTAAAATTGCCAGAATTCTCATCGATATCAAATTCTCCTTCCTCTTCTTCATTTTCCACCTCTTCATCTTCAATTTCTTTAAAACTTTCTTCAAATCGTTGATGATTTACGAGCATAACGTGCTCCAACGTTTGTCGTAATGGACATTTCGGGCATCTTTTATAATATTTTCTATCCCACATATAAATGGCAGAATCTGAAATAAATTAATAAATAATTACTAATCATTAAATTCTGATTTAGAAATTCTGATATTTAATTATAGATTGTAAATTCTGATTTTTTAAAATTCTGATTTGTGAATTCTTATTTTTAATTCTGATTTAGAAATTCTGATATTTAATTCTGATTTATTAATTCTTAAAAATTCTGATTTACAAATTCTGGTTTGTAAATTCTGATTTTTAAAATTTCGATTTTTAATTCAAATTTGTAAAAATTCTGATATTTAATTTTTCTTAGAAATTCTGATTTGTATATTCTGATTTGTATATTCTAATTTTAAATTCTGATTCTCAAAATTCTGATTTTTAACATTTATTTAATTCTACCTTTCCCAGGAATTGCAATTTTATTATTATTTGTTTTTTGCTGTAATTGCTGCTGTTTATTGCTAGCAACAGATTCATCATTATCAAAAACAAGAAATTCCTTAAGAATACTAGAAAACTAAAAATAAAAAATTTTTGTTAAAAAAAAATAAAAAAATCGTTACATCTCCACTAATTTCATCTTCATTTAAATTTTCAATTCTATCCTCCATAAATGAATTAAATGCATCTTGAATATCTTAAAAAATTTTTATTAAAAGAAAATTAATTTTAGAACGGAAAAAAATTTTTGCGGACAAAAAAACTTTTGCGGACAAGAAAATTTATTTTTGCAGACATAATTATTTTGTCCGCAACAAAATTAACAGGCACGGCAAAAAGTGCGCAAAGACATTTCCTAACAAAAATTCGCAAAAAATGTTTTGTCCGCAAGATTTGTCCGCAAAAATATTTTAAACAGAATTACCAATATTATTGAGTGAATTTACAGCAGAATTGCGCTTAAAATAAAATTCAAAAAAAATTCAAAAAAAAATTACTAAAAAATACCTCAACTTCACATTCCAATCTAGAACTATTTCTAGTAGAAAATCGAATTAAATCACTGACAGACTCATTTTCATTCGTCACATTTTGCTATAAAAATAAAAATAATTTTTGAATTTAATTAAATTACCCCAAAAAATAATATTTCTTCTACCATTTTAAGACTTGCTCTAGTTACATTTGGAGAGGATAAATCAATCAAATTTGCTTCTTCAGGTTGTTCAGATATATCATTTAACCTAGTTGAAGTATTGCTTCTCTTATCATATGTTTTGTTCAACTAAAAAATTTTTTTAATTAAAATTTTTTTGCGGACAAAAAATTTTTTGCGGACAATATTTGCGGACAAAAAAATTTTTTAACTAAAAATTTTTCTTCAAAATTTTAATTTTTAATTAAAAATAAATATAACAATACTTTCCCAAAAAAAACTAATGTAAGCATTTAAAAATTAAAAAGGTGAGGGATCAAATGTCACCCTTTCCAAAATTGACAAAGAAAAATTTTTAATTTAAATTTAGAAAAATATTTTTTAAATTTAATTTAAAAAATTAAACAACCTCAACATTTTTCCGCCGTTTATCCTTTACTAGAGCAACCAATTTATAAATCAATTTTGTAAAACGTTCACAGCCTGTACAAATGCATTTTGTGCAAGTCTTCTAAAATTTAAAATAATTTCTTAAAAATTCGATAAAATTGTTGTTTACGGACCTACTTTTTCCATCCCCAAGTTATTTGGATACTATTTGCGGAAAAGATTTTTTGTCCACAAAATTTTTGCGGACAAAAAATATTGCGGACAAGATTTTTGTCCGCAAAAAATTTGCGGACAAAAATTTTCTTTTCTCTAAATTGAATGATGAAGTGGCAATATTTTGCTTGCCTTCTTCCCCATTCTCCTTTTCGTACAAAGACTTTTCTATTTTGTCTCGAAAGAAAATTCTGAACCTTTTGTACATTACCATTAAAAAATGAGAGGAAAAAGGAAGACTCTAAACGACACTTTCGCCAAAAAAAAATTAAAAAAAAACCTCAGTTTCTGTAGCCACGTCTTTTTTAGAGATTCTTCTCGATTCCCTTTCAATATTTAACATTTTTTGTTGTTTTAGTTGTTGTTGTCGTCTTTCATCATTTCGAATTTCTTCTAAAGTTCTTATTAATTTTGCAGAATTAAAATTTGAAGGAGGCTGTCGAGGTGAACGAAATATTGAAAACTATAAAAAAAATTAAATATTTTTAAAAAACCCCAAGTCTGGAGAGTTGATTCGTTACGGCTCGAACCGAAAACGACGGCAACCCTAATTTCGATATTTCAACTAAAACGTGGATTTGGGGGGATAAGTACCGACATTTCTTTTTATTTTTAACAAAAATTAAAAAAATAAATTTAAAACATTTTTTAACCGTGTTTCCTCTGGCCACTTGATTTGTTTGACCTTTATCCTTTTGTGGATTTTGCCATCTCTCATTATTTTGGTAGGTTCCATTTGGTCGTATATTTTCTTTTTGAGTTTTACTAAAAAAATTCTTTTTTTAGTTGGTCGTAGATATAAAGAGCGTAGCCAAAATGGGCTGTTAGGTAAAATTATCCTAAAAAAGGGGGATTACATATAGAGGGGGGCGTAAAGACACAGGCTACGCCCTTAGAGAACTCAAAAATTAAAATAATTTTTTAATTCTTACACGACACGATTCCTCTCTTCAATCCAGAATCGCTTATTTTCCTGTCTAAAATTTAAAAAATAATTATATAAAGAAAAGACTAAAAACCTTCGTTCCATTTCATGAAATCCCAAACGCCTTGCCTGTGTTAAAGCATTTAAATCGTCACGATGCCTTCCCACGTAAACATTCATTCTCTAAAAATTTTTTTGACATAAAAAGAAATTGCCTAATTTTATTAGAAAAATATCTTTCAAAAAATAAAATTAATTTGCCCAAATGGGGTTCGAACCTTCGACCCTTTTTGCCTGAAAACCTAAAATTTACCCACTTAACCAAAAATTAATTTTAACGATTTTTAATTTTTTGGTGTTTTCTGGATTTTTTAATAAAGGAAAAAATATTTAAAATAAACCTCTCCTTTCTCATTTGTTGTTGTAAGCACATTAACATACTCAAACATTTCTTTTGACTTTAATAATTGTTGAAGTGATGCAAAACCAAGTAATACTGCCTTGTTGTCAGGACAGAATCCATTGTAGTCCCTATAAAATACATTTTAAAAAATTATTTTAAAACTAAAAAATTTTTTGAACCGATTTTGAATCAGAAAAACACAAAAAACCCCTAAAATCGAAAAATTATTCTCAAGGTACTTTTTGGTTAAGTGGGTAAATTTTAAGTTTTTAGTCAAAAAGGGTCTCAGGTTCGAACCCCATCTGGGGAAATTAATTTTATTTTGCGAAAAATAAATTAAAATAAAGGAGAATAATGATCAAAATTATAATAATTTTTAAAATTAAAAAATAACCAAAAATCATCGATCAGTTCAGTTATAGAATTATATCCACCATTTTTTGTGTGAAGCAAAGCTGCAAGGCGTTGTCCAAAATCTTTTAAGGATATTTTTTCTATTTTGTCAAGTTCCATTTTTTAAGCACTAAAAAGGGGATAAAAGAAGTTAAGAAATGAATAAAACAAAATGAGAAAATTGGGTGGAAAATACGTGAACACATTATGAAAGGGTCGTTTAATTAGAATAAAAAAAAGGAAAAAGTTGACCTAATTGTAGTAGTGTTTTCTCAATATTGAGGCTTATTTATAGTTACCTACAACATATATAAGCAAAAGATATGTCAGAAAAAAAAAGACAAATGGAAGCCTTTGTAATATCTGGGGAAGTTTGAAGGGGAAAAAGGAGAGAGAGAATCTGGGGAATTTTTTGAGATGTCTGGGGAAGTGCCAATGGAACAAAGAAAGAATGATAAAAAAGGGAAAATGGATTGAGGAGAATAAAAAATAGAAAAATATGTAGGTCAGCTGAATAAATTAATTAATTACAGTATTTATTCTAATTGAATTTCCCTCCAATTATGGCCTTTTTTCGGGTACTAAAAAATAGAATGGCGGCCATTCAATTAGAAAACAGGTAACAAAAAAAAGTAAACAAAAGAAATCGATGGAATATAATCATTGAAGATATTTTTTAAAAAATCCGTGTCGAAGAAAAAGGAACAAAAATATTAGTTTACAAAATGACATTTACCATTAATACATGACAAGTTCGTTTTGTCGCAGGGCTACTTTGTCATAGTTTTTTTTATTTTTATCTTAATTAGGTTTATCATTTTTTCGGGCCTCATTTTTATCGAACCTTCGAGTTTTTTTTCGTGCCAGAAATCGAAGCCCATTTCGAACCAAACCGAACCGGGCCAGAAAAGAAGAAAAACAACAACACTTCAACAACCAATCCTAATCTTAATGATTTTTCAGATTTTTAAAATTTCTTAAGAAAAATTTCTAAACAACCTTTTTTCAATGGACGAAGAATTGCAAAAATTGATTAAAAATTGGTTTGAATGGGATAAGGTTTTTTATTTTTCTTTTTTAATTTTATTAAATTCCCTTTTGAAGAATGAGGACACTCGAAGTCAAATTCAAAAACTTGTTGATACAAGCAATTTAGTGGAACTTAAAGCTTTGATGATTGGTGAACTTTCCTTTGGAACTGCAGGTTTTCTTTAAATTTTTTGGGTTGTTTTTGGGGAAACTTGGGCTCCACGGAATTATTGATACATTCATGTCAATAAATTCAAAAAGTCTTATCTATTTGAAGCACTCATCAAAATTGGGTTGTTGACTTGTTTTTGGGAACTTTAGAGGCCGAATTCTCATTTCCTGAATTTGAGAATTTCTGCCTTTCTGGAAATTCTCCAGGAGATTTTTTCCAAAGAACTGCCTTTCCTACAAGGTGCTAGCTCGGTTTTCACACTTTTAACAGATTTATTTTCCATTTAGACCGACACGCATTGAAACCAGCTATCGAAACGGGAACTTTGGAAAAATTTAAAAATTTTCATTTTCTGTCCTCTGGGTTTTCATTTTATTTCTCCTCTCTATAACCCATTGAATTCAACTAAAAATTTATTTAAAGGTGTGCGTACAAAAATGGGACCAGGCTTCACTCAATTAAATGACCTTACAATTATACAACTCTCACATGGAATGGCTCAACATTTATTACAAGACATGGCTAGTAAAGGAAACAATAAAATACCCAAAATTGTAGTTGGGTTTGATGGGCGCCATAATAGTTTGAGGTTTTTTAGATTGTAAAAAAATCCGCAAAAAATTTGCGGACAAATTTTGCGGATTTTCCCCAAATTTTCTCTTGATGCTTATTTTTCTTTGCTCAGCGGAAAATGTCCTCAAAATTTCCCTTCTTTACAAATCCCTAAAATTAAATATGTATTTTGCAGATTTGCTCAATTAGCCTCCAATGTATTCATTAAAAATAGAATTTGTGTAACTTTGTTTTCTGAATGTGTTCCAACACCTGTTGTTTCCTTTGCCGTTGTTGAATTAAATTGTGATGCTGGCTTAATGGTTTTATTTTTTAAACAAATTTCCGAAAAAATTTTTTTGGGGAAATTTTTTTTTTGAAAAATTTCGAAAAAAATTTTTGAAAAATTAGAAAAATTTCATTTTTTGTTCAAAAATTTTTTTATGCTTTTTGTTCAAAAAATTTTTCTCTTCCCATCAAATAAAAATAAATTTAAAAGATAACAGCCTCCCACAACCCAAAAGAATATAATGGCTATAAAGTTTATTGGAATAATGGAGCTCAAATACTTTCACCTCACGACAAAAAAATCTGCCTTCTTGCTAGAGAATCACCCCCAAAAGAAGAATATTGGAATATTACAACTTTAAATACTACAAATAATTTATTTTCTGTTGCTGATTCTGTTCTGGAAAAATATTTTTGTAATGAGTCGGCTGTTTGTTGCTTTTATAGGTTTGTTTTGTTATTTTAAAAAGTCAGAATTTGTAATTACAAATTGTAAATTTAGGTTTGAAAAATAAACTTGAAAATCAGAATAAAATAAACTTATCGTTAGATTACAAATTGTAATTTGAAAAATAAACTTGATTTAAAACCAAAATTAAAAAAATAAACTTATTTTACAAATTGCAATTAAATTAGAAAAATAAACTTGAGAATCAGAATTTCACTTTAATAAACTTGAAATTACAATTTATACTTACAAAATAAACTTGAATAAGTTTAAATAAACTTGTTTTACAAAATATTAATAAATAAGGGAAATAAACTTGGAAATCAGAATTTCACTTTAATAAACTTAAATTACAAATTGTAATTTAATTAAAAAATAAACTTGAAAATCACAATAAAATAAACTTGAATCACAAATTGTAATTACAAATTAAACTTGAAAAAAATAAATAAACTTGTTTTACAAAATACATATTAATAAACTTGAAATTACTTAAAATAAACTTGTAATTGTAAAACTTGTTTTACAATTTTAATGAATAATCAAGCTTTTTTTAAGGGAATTAAATGCAAAAACTTCACTTAAATTTACTTATTCTGCCTTCCATGGTGTTGGTTCTAAATTTGCTCGTAGAATGTTTAAAGAATTTGGATTTACAGAAGATGCTTTTTCTTATGTTAAGGTTTAGTTTATTTTTAATATTTTTCTTTGGTAAATTTTTATTTTTCTGATTTTTCGATTTTTTTCTATTTAAAATTTTTTTTTGAAATTTTCTGAATTTTAAAAAATCTTCGAAAACTAATTTTTAAATAAGAAATTAATTTTTTGACTATTTCCCATTAAAATAAAAATTGGTGTTCATCAACGAGGGTCGAACCCGGACCCCTTAAGCATTTGAAATTTAATCAGTTCTTGAAGTTTGCTTAAAATATTTATTTATCAAAAATTTCCCCTCCTTTTTAGGAACAAGACGAACCTAATCCAGACTTTCCAACTGTTTCATTTCCAAATCCAGAAGAGGGCCATGCTGTTCTTAAACTTTGTTATCAAACAGCTGAGGAAACTGGTGCTACTCTAATTTTGGCGAATGATCCGGATGCTGATAGACTTCAAATTGCTGAAAGACAGCCTGAGTATTTTTAATTTATTTTTTTTTGGGGGGGGGGGGGGGGTTGAACTTTTTTTTTCACATTTTTGGTGTTGATTTTCAATTTTTAGGGAATTTTTTAGGCAACTTGAATGTCATGAACTTTGGGTTTTTTGTTATTTTAGTCATTTTTTGTTCTATATTTTTGCGTGATCGATCCCCCAATTTATCGGGTTTAATTTTTCAATTCTAACTAAACCAAGAGAAAGCTGGGGGGGATGAAATAAAAATAGGGGTGGGAGGGGGAATAAACTTCATCATATCCTCCAATTTTTCTTTTAATTAATTTTTTTCTAAAAATTAAACTTTTAGTGAAGATTGGCATTTATTTAATGGGAATGAAATGGGTACTTTGTTAACTTGGTGGATTTGGACACAATGGAAACAGAAAAATTTAAATATTCCGGCTGAAGATGTTTATATTCTAAATAGTGCTGTTTCTTCTCAAATAGTTGCTACAATGGCTAAAATTGAAGGTTTCTTTTTTTTATTTTTTTAATTTTTATATTCAAAAGGCAAGGGTCAATTTTTGCGGATTTTTGCTGACCTTTCCACCCCCTTATATTTCGGATTAAATTTTCAATTCTATTACTCAAAATTTATTAATTTTATAAGGGGGAAAAAGAGGAGTAGAAGGCAAGTAGAGGGAACTAGGTAGAAAAATCCGCAAAAGAAAGTCCGCAAAAATTGATCCGCAGAAAATTAATCCGCAGAAAATTAATCCGCAAGAAAAATCCCCAAGAGAGTAATCCGTAAAGTCCACAAGAACTACCTCAATTAAAAAAAAATATACCTAAATTAAAAAATTTTTTTTTTAATTTTTTGAATTCCCCAGGCTTCAAAAATGACGTTTCTTTAACTGGTTTTAAATGGATCGGCAATTTGGCTCATGAAATTCGTAAGAAAGGAAGATTGGTTATTCTTGCGTGGGAAGAATCTATAGGTTAAATTTTATTTTTAAAAATAAATTTACTAAAATTTTTAAATTTAAGGGTTCGCAACAGGAACAACTCTTGATAAGGTTGATCTTGAATTTTTCAAAAAAAAATTTTTTGAAAATTTTTTTCAGAAACTGAAAATAATTTTTTAAAAAATTTTTAAGATTTTTTTGAAATTTTTTGGGGAATTTTTTTTATTTTCTTATTAAAAAATTTTTTTTTCTTTTAAAAGGACGGAGTAAGCGCTGCAGCAGTATTTGCAGAAATGGCCAATTATTTAACTTCCCAAAAATTAAATATGAAAAAACAATTATTTAACATTTACAACAAATATGGCTTCCATTTAATTAGAAATTCTTATTGGACAGTTCCAGAAAACAGTGTAACAAAAAAATTATTTAATAATCTTCGAGAAAATGGAAAATATCCGGTTAATATTGATGGAAACAATTGTGAGGAAAAATATGTTGTGAAGCATGTTCGGGATTTAAATACTGGTAAAAACATGTTTTTAATTGACTGTTTTTGAATGTTTTTCTTAAATAATTGTGTTTGGATGTTTTTAATGTTTTTGCGTTTAATATTGTAATCTTTGATGTTTGTGTGTTTTTTTGTTTTGAATGTTTTTCGATGTTTTGTAATTCTGTTTTCAATGTTTTTTGGATGTTTTTGTTGTTTTTAAATGTAACGAATGTATTTAATCGTATTTCTAATGTTTTTACTCTTTAACGTTCTTGCTTGTTTTGTAAACATTTGTTTTTGAATGTTTTTGTGTTCGGATATTTTTGATGACGTTTTGTTTGCTTATTCTCAATAAGTTTTGTTTTCAATGTTTTGAATGTTCGATGTTTTGTTTCTTGTTATGTTTTTCTCAATCTAAACATCTATTAAAACTTTTTCCAGGTTTTGATTCTTCCCAACCAAACAACAAAGCAATTCTCCCATTAAGCACAACTTCCGATATGATAACCTTTACATTAGCTTCAGGCAGTCTAGTAACTTTACGTGCAAGTGGAACTGAACCAAAAATTAAATATTATATTGAATTACAAACTGAGCCTGGAAAAACTGAAAAGTTGGTGAAAAATAAGTGCAAAAATTTAAATTAAAAAATTTTTTCTCTAGTGATTTGGAACAAGTCGAGAATGAACTAAACCAATTAGAAAATAATGTTGTGCAAACATTACTGCAACCAGAAAAATATGGACTTATTAGCCGTTGAGATGAAAAATAAGAATTGATGGCTTAAATGCGTTTTTTGACATTTTTTAAAAATCAGAATATTCGGATCATATCTTTTATTCTGATCTTTTTGATTTTTTGAAGTTCTGATTTGTTATATCTTTCTTCTTTTAACCAATTTCAGAATTTTTAATTTTATTTTCTGATAATTTTATTCTGGTTTGGAATTCTGATTTTTTCAGAATCTTTTAAAATTCCGTTTTTTTGATTTTTTAAAATTCTGATTTGTTCTGATTTTTTAAAATTTTATTTATTTTCTTCTAAAATTCTGATTTCCTAACTAAAGGATTAATATAATCATTCCTTAATTGTACCATTGTGATTCTTATCTTGAATTGACCGTATTATAATTTATTATTTCAATTAAATATTAATTTATTATAAATCTTTTTAAATTAAAAATGGGAGCTAAAAATATTTTTTGGACTCTTTTAATTTCTTATAAGCTTATTGACCCTTTTATAACTTTTCATGCTTCTGACCATTTTATAAAATTTTTCAGCTCTTCTGCTTTTTGTTCCTAGGGAAGAAAGGGCGGGGAAGAGTTGACTTTTCTTCCCAAGTTTCTTTTCTTCTAAATTTTCTAAATCTTCTAAATTTTCAACTTATTTAAGCCTTTTTTGAACCTATTTAGGTATCTATTATCAGTTATTTTGATACAAAAACTATTTTTTCATTATCATTACAGAAAATGCAATTTATAAAATTTTATTAAAATGCATATGAAATATTAAAGTAAAATTTATTTTGAAGAATCTTTTCTTTAATAACTTCAATTTTTTCTTCAATAACTTAACATTTGCATACTTGCCCGCATCCACAATACGAAGAGCAGTCATTGCTATAAGATGAATAACAAGCGCCCCCTCTTCCATAATGGTACATGCAAAAGCTATTGCAATTGGTAACTTGTCCTAAACTTGTCACATAGCGATATCCACGTACAAAACCTCGTTCGACACTACCATCAAAATTGTAGTTTCCAACTGATGAGCGTCCTGCTAATCCTTTTCTCACATCCCATATTATTTCTATTGCATTTGTAATTGCCGCAAAAAGTAAAATTGTTGACACAAAATAGAATGAAATTAAATGTTTAGCCATTGTGAAATAATAGGTAATTATAATATTTATAAGATTACTGATCCCTAGAAAAAATTGATCTTTTAATAATGAGGCTTGCCATTAGATAACTGAGTACTAATAGGTATGTATTCAAATTTTATTTATTTCAAAGCCCGTTTGTGATTAAATCTGAACTCATATTCGAATTCACATACTCGGTTAACTTCTGGCAAACTTCGAAAATATCGAAAGAGCAATTTCTACTGATTTTTCTAAACAGTAATATTATGTAGTTGTTGTTTAAAAATATTTCATATAATAAGTCCGGATTTATATACACTCTGTCAAAAGAAGCGGCTCCTTTGTTAATTGTTTAAATATCATCATTAATTCTGTGAAAATTTATTTCTAAAAAAAGTATCAACTCATTTTGTGCTCTTAGTTTGTTTATCTTTTTTGCTTCATCTTTTTTGTGTTTTTTGTGTTTTAATCCTAAACAATTGTCATCCTTTCTTTTTGGATATTTTTTGATATGTTGTTGATTATCCTTTTTCCATCAATCAAACCAAAATATACTTTTTTAACAAAACTTTAATGAAATAATTTAAAAACAACTTTTTCTGTTAATCACGAGTTTGATAAACCCAAAATATTTATTCAAAAATAAAAACAAAATGTTTCTAAAAGTAGCATACGAGAACTTAAAAAGTTTTTAGATTTTTAGAATTGTAGATGTTCGAAACATAAGCTTGAATATTTTCGAAACAGAAGCAATCATTTTTTGCCAAATCTCTTTGTTAGAGTAAAATTTTTTTTATTTTTTTGATATTTAATTATCTTTCTTAAACAAATATCGGTAAACTAGTTTGCTTGGGCAGAAGTATTGGAAAGAAAAAACCCCCGATTTAAAGTTTGCTTGGGCCAAAGGGTATTAGAAATTAAATGCCCAGACAATGTTCCTAATTTTTAATTCACTTGAATTGCGCCTAAAATTCCGCGCCTAAATTCCTGCGCCTAAAAATTCCGGAAATGAAAATTTCGTTTTTTGACATGATGACGGATATTCCGCTGGTGATGGAAACTTCGAAAATTTGAAGACGAAAAATCCTGGAACAAAAAGGATTGGAAACCAAAAATTGGAAACCATGGATGGCCCCCTGGGTCTGGGACCGTTCCTTACCCTATCCCTCGAAATTTATAAAAGTTAAAATAGTTTTTCTGAAATTTCTAAAAATTGGCCATAACTTAAGAGTAAGGAGTGGTCACAGACCCAGTGGGCGTACATAGGTCCTGAACATGAAGAAAGGCTTTGGACCCATGCTCCTACTTTGCAACACCAAGAAAAATCCAATTATTTTTTATTGGACTCATAAAGTTTGATTAGACTTATAAAGTCGAGTAGAACTCGAATTTTTAACAAATACCTACACATATTTGAATTTTTAGAGTTTTTTTTCAATTTTGTGTTTACAATTTACGTTTTCACGGGCCTGTAACTCGGCTCAATCATTTTATATTGCATTGATTTTGGGTCTTTCGACTCAGCCTGAGATACTCTTTCGAATGGCACAAATATCAAGTATAACGAAGTCTGGTTCCTCAAAGCATGTTTTACCGATATTTGTTTAAGAAAGATAATTAAATATCAAAAAAATAAAAAAAATTTTACTCTAACAAAGAGATTTGGCAAAAAATGATTGCTTCTGTTTCGAAAATATTCAAGCTTATGTTTCGAACATCTACAATTCTAAAAATCTAAAAACTTTTTAAGTTCTCGTATGCTACTTTTAGAAACATTTTGTTTTTATTTTTGAATAAATATTTTGGGTTTATCAAACTCGTGATTAACAGAAAAAGTTGTTTTTAAATTATTTCATTAAAGTTTTGTTAAAAAAGTATATTTTGGTTTGATTGATGGAAAAAGGATAATCAACAACATATCAAAAAATATCCAAAAAGAAAGGATGACAATTGTTTAGGATTAAAACACAAAAAACACAAAAAAGATGAAGCAAAAAAGATAAACAAACTAAGAGCACAAAATGAGTTGATACTTTTTTTAGAAATAAATTTTCACAGAATTAATGATGATATTTAAACAATTAACAAAGGAGCCGCTTCTTTTGACAGAGTGTATATAAATCCGGACTTATTATATGAAATATTTTTAAACAACAACTACATAATATTACTGTTTAGAAAAATCAGTAGAAATTGCTCTTTCGATATTTTCGAAGTTTGCCAGAAGTTAACCGAGTATGTGAATTCGAATATGAGTTCAGATTTAATCACAAACGGGCTTTGAAATAAATAAAATTTGAATACATACCTATTAGTACTCAGTTATCTAATGGCAAGCCTCATTATTAAAAGATCAATTTTTTCTAGGGATCAGTAATCTTATAAATATTATAATTACCTATTATTTCACAATGGCTAAACATTTAATTTCATTCTATTTTGTGTCAACAATTTTACTTTTTGCGGCAATTACAAATGCAATAGAAATAATATGGGATGTGAGAAAAGGATTAGCAGGACGCTCATCAGTTGGAAACTACAATTTTGATGGTAGTGTCGAACGAGGTTTTGTACGTGGATATCGCTATGTGACAAGTTTAGGACAAGTTACCAATTGCAATAGCTTTTGCATGTACCATTATGGAAGAGGGGGCGCTTGTTATTCATCTTATAGCAATGACTGCTCTTCGTATTGTGGATGCGGGCAAGTATGCAAATGTTAAGTTATTGAAGAAAAAATTGAAGTTATTAAAGAAAAGATTCTTCAAAATAAATTTTACTTTAATATTTCATATGCATTTTAATAAAATTTTATAAATTGCATTTTCTGTAATGATAATGAAAAAATAGTTTTTGTATCAAAATAACTGATAATAGATACCTAAATAGGTTCAAAAAAGGCTTAAATAAGTTGATGTCCATCTAAGAACCATCTAAGAAGGCTTAAATAAGTTGATATCCATCTAAGAACAATCTCTTATTAGTAATTTCCCACAGTCCCACGGTATTGATCTAAACCCAACATAACCCAATCCGTTAATCATGTAAATCTAACCCATCTAAATCTCCTATATCCTTCTGAATCCATCGACAATTTAACCAAACTGCCCAATATCTCCCAAACCACTGATATCCTTTTAATCCAGCTAAATCTGCCGATTTCCTCATTAATCTCCAAATTTTCGAATCTCTTATAATCCCACAATGAAAATTTTTAGCCGCGGCAGTCAGGGTATGGGTAGGAATTACGAATTTGTTCACTGACGGATTGTCCACTGACGGATTTTCCACTGCCGGATTGTCCACTGACGGATTGTCCGGTCACGGTTTTGTTTCTTGTAAAATAAAAAAAATGTTTCCTTAAAGCTGTAATTGTTTTTAAGAAATGTTTTAAACTTTGTTTTGATATAAAATGTTTTGATATAAAATGTTTTGATGTTTTGTAAAAATCGTTTGTCTTTCAAATGTTTTACAACTTTGTAGTTTATTATTAAAAATGTAGTTTATAATTTCCCCTCATTTTTGACAAATTATCAATTAAAACCCTCAAAAGAGTAATCTACTTAACTTCAATTTTGTCTAAAAATTCTCAAGTAATTTTTAATGACGTTTGTCATTGCCAAATTTTCCTTATCTATCTGACAAAAAAAATAAAGTATTCTTTTTATAAACACTTAGTTTAAATGTCATTTTCCTGTCTCCCCCCAATTTTTCAATTCAATCGAAAATTTGTCATGTTTATTTGTTCCCCTTTATTTGTTTTTTATTTGGTTATTTCGTGTATTCCATCTACTACTAGCACTGCTGCTTCTCCCCTTAAAAATTTAAACAATAATGACTTTCAACAAAATATTAACTCAATTAAAAGACCGCTTAAAATACTCGTACATTCCCCTTCAATAAGTTGGAGTCATGCTCAATATTTGGGACGAATTGCGGATACGTTGGTTGAAGCGGGGCATGAAGTGGTTAGTTTAATGTTGGAAAGAATATTAAAAATAATTGGTGTGAAAACACATTAGTAATAAAACATGTTTATAATAGATTTAATTGTGAATGTTTAAACATGTTTCGAATATTTTTGTGATTTTTAATAGTTGAAAAATAAGTTTACAAACAATTGTAAACTTTTTAAATAAACATGTTTCATCTATACTTTGTAAAACAAGTTTTATTTTAAAACTTGTTTTGTTCTAGGTTGCAAGATAATAAACTTATGTTTTGATTAATTTTAGACGAAAAATAAAACTGAGAATAATAAAAACACATCTGAAACACAAACAAAATACAAAAATAAACTTTGTTTTTAACAAAAAGTACATTAGATAAACTTGAATTTAAGCAAAACATAAACTTCAAATTTCTTAATGTTCAGAAACAATTTACAAAAAATAACATTTACAAACAATTGTAAAACTTGTTTTGTTTTTGTTGTAAATATCGGAACATGTTTTGATTATATATGTATAAAAGAAAATACCTGTTCTAAATGTTCGGAAACAATTAGTGAAAAACATTTTCAAATTGTAAAAAATGTTTTGAACATTAGGATAAGTTTAAACTTGTAAAACATGTTTTTCTATACGCTTAAGTTTAATTTTGGGCGTAAATTAGTATTATTAATTAAATTTTTAATATGATTTTAATATTGAAATTTTTTCTGAATTTTAATTTAAATTAAAATTAAATTTTCAGCATTTTCTTAAATTCATTATGGACCCTACGTTAAACTTCAGAAATGAAACTACTCGAGTAAAACATATTTATGTTATCCAAGCAAATCCAGAAAGTATTGAACTTTTGGACATCAAAAATAACAAATTAGTGACAGAAGCATTCCATAGCGATAGACCGTTGATAAATTACTTTAATCATCCAATGACCCATTTTGGACCAATGATGGCTACGGCGTGTAAAGGCAAACATTCATATTTGCTTTTTGTTTGTATTTTGTTTTGTTCTGTGTTTTATGTTTTTCTTGTTTTTATTTGTTTTAGGTTTATTTTTGTGTTATGTTTGAATTAAAGTTTATTTAATGTGTTTTACTTTGTAGCTTTAAACAAACTTTATTTTTGTACTTTATGTTTGTTTGTTTTATTTGCTGTATGTTAAAGTTTTGCTTAAATTCAAGTTTATTTATTGTATTTTATTTGTTTGTTAAAAAGTTTAATTTTGTATTTTGTTTTTCTCTTGTTTTATGTTTCTAAGTTTATTTTTTTTTGTGTTTTATGTTTTTATTTCCAAGTTTTTGTTTGAATCCAAGTTTATTTATTGTTGTGACTTTTGTGTTTTATATTTGTTCTATGTTTTGTATTTTTGTTTTCAATGTTTTAGTTTTCTATTTTGTTTTAGTATTTTATTCAACTTGTTTTTGTATTTCATTTTTTGTATTTTATGTTGTTTGAAGTTTATTTGTTTCATTTTTATAGAAACAATACAACAACACAAACTTTTGCAACAATTAACCAATGAAAAGTTTGATGTTGGAATATCAGAAATGTACGAGTATTGTTCTGCTGCACTTTTTCATAAACTAGGCGTAAAAACAAGGTTGGCAGCATTTGCAATTCCCTTGTTGCAAATGGTTGGTAGAAAATTTGACATTCCTAGTTTTGCTAGTTTCGTGCCAAGTATTTTAATTAAAAAATTTTTGAATTTTTAATAATTTATTAGACACTTTCGCCTCACATTTGGGCCTACAATCTTCTTTTTACTACAGATTTTTTAATTTTTTCAATGAATTTTATGACTGGATTTGGATGGATGATTATATTCTGAGAGAAGAGGTCTAGGGAAAAAATTTTTTTTTGAAATTTTTCCAAAAATTTTTTTTTTCAATTTTTAGGAACAAATAATTCGTCAAGAATTTGGCTCAGACTTTCCAGATTTAAAAGATTTAACAAAAAAAGTTTCTCTCGTCTTTTTCAACTCAAACCCCTTCTTTGAGATGCCTAGACCAACCTCCAACAAAATTGTTTATATTGGCGGATTGGTGGATAATTTGGCAACCGAGGCTAATAAAAAATTGGAACCAGTAAATTGACATTATGATTAAACAAAATTAAGAAAAAAAATTTTTTTTTTGAAGAAAATTAAAAAAATATTGGACGAGGCAGTTGAAGGCGCAGTCCTTTTCTCGTTTGGATCAATTGCTGATACGACCAAATTAAATTTAAAAATTATAGAGGGAATTGTAAATGCTTTTAGACGATCCCCTAAAGTTCAATTTATTTGGAAATTGGATTCTGAAACAATAAAAAATACGTCAGAATTAATTAACCCAGTATCCAATATTCATACGTTTGAGTGGCTCAGACAACCGGCTATTTTAGGTGGGAAATTAAAGAATTTAAAACTTAAGTTTGTTTTTGTTAATTGTAATTCAAGTTTATTTTTTTTGCAATCTTAAGTTTATTTTTAATTTTTGTAAGTGTATTGCGAAAAGTTTAAAAAAAGTTGCAAGTTTTATGTTGTGCTTTATTATACATTTTAATTGTAATTCAAGTTTAATTTTTAATTGTAATTCAAGTTTATTCTTGTAATTGTAATTAAGGTTTAATTTAATTTTTTTTTTTAAATTAATTTTTTAATTTATTTTAATTGTGATTCAAGTTTATTTTTTAAATCGTAATTCAGGTTTAATTTTGCAATTGCACTTTAGGTTTATATTCAAATTGTAATTTGTGTTGATATTACTAATTGTAATATTACTATTGTAAAACATTTTTTTCTAGTCCATCCCAACTTGAAAGCATTTATTACACACTGCGGACAAAACAGTCTAACCGAATCAGTGTATGCCGGTGTTCCTATTATTGGTTTTCCCCTTTTTGGGGATCAATTTTACAATGCTGATGTTGCCGTTACACATGGTATAGGGTTACAAATAGATGTTAATGAATTGAATGGGCCGAATGCCGAAAATATTTTATTTGAGGCTATAGAAAAAGTAAAAATTGAAATTTTATAGTTGAACCTCTTTATAAGGTATACCCTTTATAAGGCATACCTCAATTAGGATATACGACAACTGCAGCCGACAATTCCGGATATAACAATTGCTTGCAATTATTGTCCGCAATTGTCATGTCCGCAATTGTCATGTGATTAATTGTCGTGTCCGTGAGTGTCGCAATACCCCCATTTTTTAAAAATTAGGTGACCATTGGGTTGGTGAGTTAGACATTACCTTCTGTTTAAAGAAATCTTATAAAGAGGCTTTAAAAATCATAAAAACTAATTTTTTTTAAGATCCTCCAAGTCCCCTCATTTCGCCAAAATGCCCAAATATTATCCAAAAAATTAAAATTAACTCCATTCAAACCAAAAGAGAGGCTAGTAAAATGGGTTGAATTTGCAGCAGAATTTGACGATTTATCAGAACTTGATATGCCTGGAGACAGGGAATTGAATTGGTTTATTTATTATTCTGTGGATGTTATAACCTTCTCAATTGTATTTTTGGCTGTTATTTTGGTAGCTGTCTGGAAATTTACAAAATGGATTTTGATTAAATTTTGGCAAATTTTGTGGTCGAGAAATAGAAGAAATACAAGAATAGAAGAAAAGAAGCTTAATTAATCAGATAGTCGACCTCGTTTTAAAAATACTCCCTTCGGGTCATGTAAATTAATAATAAGGCTGAAGATCCCTCATCCAGGGGCTGCCCAACAAAATAAAGTCAACCTACCTAGGTTTGAAAAAAACGCAATTAAAAGTGAGGTCTGACTGTGTTTAAGATTAGATTTTTCTGATTAAATTTTAAAAATAAAATTGTAGCAAAATTAAATAAATTCGCTAATTAATACTTTCAAAAATCACAGCACCTTCAATTTCCAAACTTTGAGTTAAATTTTATGTCTATTTTAAAGCCCTACTTTTATTCTATAAACATTGAAAATTTCAGAATTTTCTGATACCTTTAAGAAAAGTTATGGATAGAAAACCAGCGTCACCTCCTACAATTCTAGTACAAAGGAATATTCAAATATTTAATTTTAATTTAATTGGCGTTGTGTTTGTTTGGAAAAAACAAAGTTTGAAAAAATAAATGAGAGAAACTTTGTTTGTTTTTCTAATTTCTATTCTTCATGTTTTTCTTGTTTTTAATGTTTGTATGTTTAAATGTTCGTATGTTTAAATGTTTGGATGTTAAAATGTTTGGATGTTTTAATGTTTGTTTTAATGTATGTTGTAATGTTGTTTTTAATGTTTCTTCTAATGTTTTTAATTGTTTTAATGTCATTTAAAACATGTTGTTGTCTTGTTTTAATGTTTTTAAAGTGTTTATAAAGAAGTGAAGCCTTGTTTTGTTTGTCTCTTTTCTTTGTTGATTTAATGTTCTTCTTAAACTTCACTCTTGTTTTGTTCGTTTCTTTTTTGCCTTTTGTTTAATTTCCATGTTTTCCTTTTGTTCTCATGTTTTTCTTAAACCTTACTAAACATACTATAAAAGCCGGGTGTTTTGTTCGTTTCTTTCATTTTCCTTTAGTTTATTTTCCTAGTTTTCCTTTTGTTTTTATGTTTTTCTTTTAGTTCTCTTTTAATTTTTAGCACAACAAATATTCTCTAAACAATATTTAAACTTCTCTACAAACTTTTCTGCAAACAAAACAATAAAATGGCTGCTCCAAATGTAAAAAATTTTTTTTCAAAAAAATTTTCGAACAAAAATTTATTTTTTCAGCAACCAATCCAAAATGCCTTCAATCTTCCACTTCCTCAACGTATTATGCCATATGGAATTGTTGCTGCTGCAGTCGGTGTCGCTTCTTATTTTGTTCTGTGTGCTGTGAATCCGTTTGGGATCCGCAAACTGAAGGGGAAGGAAAAGAATTGAGAAAATGAAGAGAGGAAATAATTCTAAAATTCTATAGGCGATTTATTCGATATTTTAATTGTTGTAATTTATGTTTGTGTGGTAGCTATGTCTTGTCCAAAATGTTTTTGATGTAAATTTTGAGTATTTGGGTACCTTATTTGTTGCCTATGATTCTTTCCTTTTAGTCAGCGCTACGGTAAAGCGACAATTTGGCAGCCGCTGATGCTTGCGACATTTGCGAACATTTTGAGAGTAATTTGCGGCATCCTCGATTTTTAAGTTTTTATTGCTCTGAGTTTTGTTGATGACATTAGCATAAGCCTAGGCCATGGATGGACCTAGCCCCTTTGACCTTTTGCCAATTTCAAGTGGCAATTTGTTCCAATTTCAATAGGCTTCAATTTTGTCCGCAAATGTCGTTTATCCTCAATTCGGTTTCTCCCTTCAAATCCCAAGTCCTTTTCCGTTAGTTATTCACCCCCACATAAACATAAGCAAAAATACATTCTAGGAATTAATGTGGGCGTTGTTTCCTATGTTAGCACAAATCCCTCAAAGCTTTGAGAAAATTGAGACAGCGGTAATATGTAGGTAAACATTAAATACACCTACTCAGTGTTGGCTTATTTCTTAATAAAGTTAAGCTGTTTGTTTTCCTTATTTGTCCGAGAAAGGTGCCAAACCAGAAAAATAAAATTTTTTATCGACAAAATAATTTTGATAACAGACGAGCCTCATTAAACCCTTGGAACCAATAAATCAGGGATGTGGCCTCTTGAAGAATTTCGTGTTTTTGGATTCTAGCGTTTCGCTATTTTAAAATCAGTTTCGGCACACCCCAGTAATACCTATTATCTTGTATTGGGGTGTATCCTAAATAGAGGGCATCCATTTAGAAGCTCCCCCAGGCAACCCCAGACAAATATTATTGCATTGGGTGTATCTTAAATAGCGAAACCTGTGAAATCCTTGGATATACTGGTAATATATTCGAACCGAAAGTTCCCCGATATCCGTGTCCTAGCACACGCAGAGGCCAGACAAAACCTAAAAACGTATCCCAAATTGAGGTTATCAATTGTTAGGTTTGGACAGTAAATTCTTCACAAGCCATATAATGTTACGGTATTCCGTCACTCATCCAAACTCACACCCTCAACAATTTAAACTACCAGCCTCCTCAACTCAATCACCCATTCCCTTTCCAACAGATAATTTTAAAAAACAACAAATACAGGAACGAATAAAGAGAGGCAAGTTTCCAAAGATTTTCTTGGATAAGAAAATTAAAAATAAATCAAAAAGGTGTCCGCATCCCCCCTAGCGGACTTTTCCGTATCGACTCCACGTGTCAATGTCACGATCGGGACTATCCCCCATGGACTGGTGAAATCCATGGAATGTCACAGGCATTGCTTAGTAAATCACTTCAATTGCGAGTTTTTTGGTGGATGGTTTTGGTTATTTTTTTGGATTTTTTAATTTTAATTTAAAAAATGAAGGTGCTGTGTACCTGCTGTGGAACTGCTACTACAGTACTTGTTATTATTGAGTATATTCGTGGGCCCACAGCTTCAAGTACTACTATACGATTGGTTTGTCTCTATTTTAGAGTGACAGGGATAGTTCCAGGAAAATTTTCTGTCGAAATTTTTTATTTACCAAAAGTACATTTCGCCAAATTACATTTCGCCAAATTACATTTTGCCAGAAACACATTTTGCCAATTTTCACTTCGTCATTTCTTCTTAGCAATATTTTAAAAAATTCTATAGGTTCCTAGCCTAGAATTGCCAGCAATTACAATATGCCCAAAGGTCCCAGATGCCTTCAACTTTGACGCTCTTTACCGAGATATGAACGAAAAAATAGGAGGAATAAATACAGACGTTGCAAGAGATCTAGTGAGGTAATGACTTTAAATTGGCCATAACTTGAGTTGTACTAGACGTAAAATTATGAAATTTTGGAATTTGATAGAAAATAGATTAAATTAAATAATCACAAAATTTGAGACAAAAGCGTTGATTTTAGGTAATTTTATGAATTTTTAAAGTTTGCCACATTTTTAGCTATTGGATCGGCGGAAGTGGACTAGAAAATATGGTAAATTGACCTAAAAATAATTTAGAATCTAAATTCCTGAGTTTTTGACTGAAATATTTAAGGATGGACTTCCCGAATTTAACCAAACATATATGCAAATGTTGGGACAGCTATATGACCGTTGGCGCCGTTCCATAGGCACTAAACAATTTTTTCAAGAAATACAGGTAACTTAAAAGATGAATGATTAAAATATTTGTAGGAAAAATTTGGTTATAAATGCACTGATTTATTTGTTAATTGTGAACTTGGAGGGAAAAAGCATAATTGGTGAGTTAATTTTGAAGAGGGGGGGGGGGTGGGAGGGCCGAGAATACTCAAATAAATTTTCAAAAAAGCTGTGATGCAATATTCCGCTCAAGACCAGTCATGCGCCGTGGTCTGTGTTACCAGACTAAACCACAATTAAACCAGGCAAAAATAATTTAATTAAAGAAATATTTAACTAAATTTTAGACAGAAGCAGACGATATAGGGAGGCTAGTATTGGAAATGAAGGCATTGCCCAGCATCACCTCCCCTCAATATAATTTTTTCCAGCCTCAGGCTTGTCTAAAATTAATTTTAAAATATTAATGGAAATTAAAAATAATAGAGGGTGGAGATTATAAGGGGGCGGAGCTTTTGGGGAGGGAAACTACACAAATACCAAATATAAGGGGGCGGAGCTTATGGGTGAGGGAAACTACACTAGTGATAAATATAAGGGGACGTAGCTTATGTGGTAAGAAAATACAAAGCGGGCGGAGCTTATAGGGGAGGGAAACTACACAAATACCAAATATAAGGGGGCGGAGCTTATGGGTGAGGGAAACTACACTAGTGATAAATATAAGGGGACGTAGCTTATGTGGTAAGAAAATACAAAGCGGGCGGAGCTTATAGGGGAGGGAAACTACATAAATACCAAACTCATTTTTAAATAAAAAAATTTTTCTAGTACAGATAATAATTTATGTAAACGACAATTTTGAACAAGTCGTTGATTTCCCTCGATTTTATTTATACCCACACGAATGGAACAGAATGCATTTTATTGCAAGATTTATTGAATTGCTTGAACACCCAAAGTTTTTAAATAAATAAAATTGTAAAACTTGAATTAAACTTAGCGATTGTACAAATGAGTTGGTTGGGAAGGATGCTAATTGTTTTGTAAGGAATTGGTTAACTGCAAATGTTATCGGTTAGTTAATTTAAATGAACATTCTGGAATAACATGTTTGTAAACATGTTTTGAAAAAAGTTTGTTGTAAAACAAGCTTTCGGAAAACAAGTTTTGAAAATTAAAATTGAGTAATTACAAATGTTAAATAAATAAACTTGATGGGAAAAACAAGTTTTGTAAAATAAACGAAATAAACAATGTTTTACAAATAGTTGTAAAGTTTATGTAAAATAAACATGTTTTGAAAAAAGTTAATTCCTGACTTAAAACAAGTTTAAAATTGTTAATGTAAATAAGCATGTTTTTGAAAAATGTTTATTTTGTAAAATAATAAAACAAGTTGAATAAAGATAATTTGTAAAAACATGTTGTAAAAACAAGTTGTAAAAACATGTTGGGAAAACATGTTGTAAAAACTTGTTTTGTGTTTATTGCAAAACAAGTTTAGTAAACAACAATTGTAAACCTAAAACAAAATACAAAACAAAGTTTCAGATGCCTTCAATTGTACAGTACCCTACTTGGAAGATACCAAGGGCATATCAAACAATCTTCCAATATGTGAAGTCAAAGTTTTGGCCGAAAAGTTGGCAAATAATATTTAATTTAAACTCTAATTTTAAGCTATTACAATGCTATACAACTTGTTCATTCTGGGGCCGTTCACAGTCAGGAGGTCATAAAAATCCTGATAGAATAGTCTTATTAATTATTTTTTCAGTGTGTTCCAGGATGTTCCCGATGGGAATACGGGTTTGGAAATTTTAATTTGAGGGAAATTAAAATTAAAATAAATTTTTAACCAATTTTTAATAAAAATGATTAATTTTTCAGTGTGTCTTTACAACAAAGTCCAGCTTTACAACCCTTTGTACAACACGTAAAAACTAAATAATATTAAAAATATTAAAAAATATTCACAAACAATTGAAAATAAAAATATTAATTTTAAAAAAAATCAAAATTTAAGGAATTTAATTTGGAAATTAGTTTCTACGATTTACAATATGAACATGTGAAGGAGGCAAATTTTTCCTCATAAAATTATTTTTTATTTTTACAATTTCAATATTCAGGTTTATACAATTTCTGTCCCAGGCTTTATGTCGCAGATTGGAGGCCAATTTGGATTTTTCCTAGGGCTCTCAATTATTACAATGATACAGGTAGATAACAGAAATAATACATAGTTTAAATCGAACATTCCGAGAAACATATGTTGAGGTTGTTTCCGGAAAACATTTAAAATACAATTGTAAAGAAAATAGTAACTTTCTACAGGAACATTACAATTGTAAAATAATTATTTAAATTAAACATTCCGGAAAACATTTAAAAAATAAAAACAAACATGTGTTTATATAAAATAAACTTTACTAAAAACATTGTTTCAAAACAATTAAAAAAGTTTAAGAAACATTACAATTGCAAATAAACAATACAAACTTAATTAAAGTACAATAAACATTGTAGAAACATTTCCGGAAAACTTTAATTATTTTTACTTAACAAAACTTAAGATTGCGATATATGCTCTCTCCGCCTTCTTTACTCTATGCGTGAAGATCCCAAGAAAATTGCTCCAACAAGTTTGTGTTTCATCCTATTTTATTTCCATTATTCTAATTATTTTTAAGGTAAATTCCTTTTTGAAAGGAGACTATTTTGCTCAAAACGGAACCTTTAATAATAAAAACTTAAAACAACCAGCAACTGATAAAACACGTAGAAACACTGTCAAAGTCAACACAATCATAGGATATGACAATAATGGAGCTAATTATGAGGAAACAAGCTTCGGGGCAGACCAAACTGAACCGGCTCAAGATAGTCAAAGAAGACTTTCTGAGGGTGTAAACTCTCCCGATAATATTTGTACTGCAGAAGAAACTCCACGGCGAGCATCAAGAGAACGAACGAAGCAACTGACTAAACAAAGAAGAATATCATCCAACATAACATTTTTAAAGGATAAAAATGATTATTCGACTAGTGGATTTACTCAATATTGAATAAAAATTTTTAGATAACAGAAAATGGGAATTTAGGGCATGAAAAAATTTAATATTAAAATATATGGAAAGATACCTAAAAGAAATTTATTTTGAAAAATTCATCTAAAAATTCATTTGAAATTTTCCAGAAAATCTCAATTTTATAACGTTCTTATTTAAAGTACTTAAAAAACTTTTTCTTGAAAAAGTAAAAATTTTGGCACCGAACCCAAAAAAGTCTGATATCTGGAATTTTCGCATAGAATATCCGTTGACTTCCTAGGATCCACTAACACTACTATAGAATGCCAGTCTATTTCCTCCAAAAATAGCAACGGATAGGATGTGAGATGGCCCTTAAAGCTCTCTTCTTTGCAAAGTTTTAATCTCATTTTCATTTTTCCTTTATTTTATAGCTGACCTTGCATTATATTGATATAGCCATATAAATTATTAAATTGAGAGAGTAAAGCAGCTGGGCTATAGCTATTTCTCTCCTTTAGCTAGTGCAAAAGGTTATTCGGCGGCTGGGAGCGAACCAGCATCTTCAGTAGACCGGACTGATGTGTTAGCCATTACACCACGCCGCCTACTGCATAGCCTTAGGAAATTAATAGCTATATGGTTTACAAGAGAAAAGAGCAGTTTTGTGATTGACATCTGCTAAATTTATTTATTTTTTATATTAATTCTCGCTATCTAAATTAATAAATTATAACCAATTGCTATAGTTAACTGAGAAAAATAACTGATAAAATTAAAAGAAGGTAATAAATAAAATAAAAAATACATATGGTGTATGAAAATTACAACGCAACTAAATTTTCCATATTAAAAATGTTTCATAATTTATTTTGAAAAATTCTTTTGCAAAGACCAGAGTTTATTTTGATAAGAAATTTATTTACAATAATCATTAACCCTGACTAGTATTTAAAAAATCATAAGCCGAAGATAGGTAAAAGAACCTCAACCTGAACGAGTTGAGGAAAGTTCTTTACAAAACTCCGAAAAAGCCAAGTTCCAAGAAGCCCCAAAGAAGCTTCAAAGAAGTTCCGAAAGAGCGAAGTTCCTTGCAAAGTTTATTAGACAACGACTCCCAAAAAGTTCACACTCGATTCTTGCCAGGTAGCTAAACTTTATTAAAATATCATTTTACTAATAAAATTTTTCTCGTTCCTATATTTTAACATAAATTATTTTTTGCCAATTCTTCAAAATATTAAAAAATTTTCAAACAATTTTTTAAAATTTTCTCTTCCAAAATTTTATCTTATTATCTTTTTCATAAAAATATCTTTTTATGGAATGTGGGACGGGGGGGGCTTATTTTCTTTAATGGCAATTTTTGATTAACGATTAATGGAAAACTAAGGATAAATGCACAAAGATTGAACGAATAATGGGCATAAATAAACTGAAGAAAATAAACATTTATTATCAAAGTGGCGAGTCATTTAAATGCAGCGATGAGTAATCATTCGCTAATATTATAGGAAAGGCTAAATTAGCTTTTTTTCCGGAGCGTTTTATAATACCAAAAGCTTGTAATACCAAACCCCCAAAAGCTGTTGAAATACCAAGTGTGAACTACCAACCACTGAGGATGTTGTTCCGTCGATGGGGAAAGTTGTTCCAACGACGGCGGTGTTGTTCCAACCACTCACACTGAGTACACTCACACTGAGGGTATTATAAGCTTTTGATATTATAACATCATACCCTTTTTTCAAATAGGCTGGGAAGTATTGAGAAGATAAATAAAACAAAGTTACGATTATTTTAATTAAAGTAGTGCCCCGACCCCGTACCCGAAAGATTTTTTCAGATTTTCCCCGACCCGAATCCCGCCACGAAACAATTGGAAAATCCCGTACCCCGACACACCCGCCCCCGAGCGTTCGGGGTCCAACCCTAATTCCAACCCCAACCCTAAAATTTAATTTTATTTTATTAATCATTTTTAAATTTTTAATTAATCTTAAAATTCTATTAATATTTTTATTAAATTTAGTAAAAATGGGTTGGAAGTTTATCCTTCTGTCAACTGTTTTGGTTATTTCTTTGAGCTGTGCAAATGGAGACAACACTTTACAAATCGGACTTTCTTCAACTTCCAACTGTAAATAAATTTATTAATTTAAGTTTTATCTCTCAAATATTTTTTTCTGTATTTTTGATCGTTTTTTTGAAAATTTTTTAAGATTTTTAACAGTTTAGACCGAATGATAGAGGGAGTTGTTTGACAGATATCAAACTTTAGGTACCATCAATGGTTGAAAATTAAAAATTTGCTCGTACTCGCACTTCCCTAAGATTTTCAAAGAACTCTATTCGAACACCAGGGATCCTGCCGACCCTATCCATAATTTCCCAAAATCGGGAATTTATTTTTTCAAGGGAATTCCCGTTCCCAATTTCGAAATTTTTCTGCAAAATCGGGAATTTTTTGTCCTTAGGTTTCTCAAAATTTTCACGTGCGGCGCCAAAAAACTGATTGAGTCCGCTTTTAATTGCCTTAATTTTCATAGAACCAGAGATTCTCTTCCAAATCTTCGTTTTATATCAGACTTATTTCTCAGATATCATCCTTAATACTCTCTAATCCATCGACTTGTTAATCCCCAAATTTCCTCTTAATAAATCCTATGTAATCTCTCGTATGTTTATTTTTTAGTTGATGTTAACTGTACTTAATTGTTTAAACTAATCAAAAGTTAATTTTAATTTTACAAGTTAAAATTAATTTTTAGCCGTAATTGATACAGCGGCAGATGCTATTGCCACAGCAAGTTCTGCTACTGGGGATATACTTCTATCTTTAAAAAATGTGGGGTTGAAGTCTTCGATATTTCTCAAAGTTATAGTTCCGATAGGCAGTATGGTGATGAAAGAAATTAATCCAGAGGTTTTTTTGTGAATAAAATATCATAGGGTTGGATGGAAAGTCGGTTAAGTCTAGATTGGGACTTTCTACGATGGAATTCATTGTAGTATGACATAATATAGACTAATTTCAAATTTTTGGATAAAAATTCAAGGCTCGTACAAATAGCATTAAACAAAATAGAAAATTAAGTGAACCCTATTATTCCCATTAAATTGTGAAGAATTTGGATAGGATATTTGGTAAAAAATTTAGATAGGAGATTAAAAAGAGAAGGTGAAAGCAGCGTCCTGGTAGCTCAGATTGGCAGGGCACCTATATACGTGGTGAGCGAAAGCGCCTAGGAATAACTGCCAGGAAGTCGCAGGATCGAAGCCTGCCTGGGATTATACTTTTACCTCGCTCTTACTGTATCTTCAATCCTGCTGATAATAAAACTAAAATAAAAATATTTTATTAGTAATATTCAAATATTTTAAGCCAAAATCTTTGGTATACCGCGAACTTATGCAATTGAAACAAAAAACGGAAAATATTTGGAACACCAACAAACTCGATATTGAATTTTCTACAAGAAAGCTCGGGAAAAAAATTATCGACATGGAATACTTTCATGTAATAAATTTACTTAGATTTTAAAATAAATAATAAACCGCTTAATATAACCAGAGTTCGATCGGGAATCCAAATTCTGTATTCAAAAATTTTGGAATAGCTTCCAATTTCCGATTTCCGAAATCTTCCCATTCTCTCTCATTTTTCCATACTATTTTTGGCAAAACGTCAAGCTTTTTTCTATGTATACACGGCATAAAAGATAGAAGTTGGGCGTTAAAAATTAGAAATAGAATTTTTTTATGGAAAATTTTTTTAAATAAATATAGGTAGGTACTATATGAGATTTCGGAATATTTTTGAATTTTTATTTTTTGAATTAAAGAAATGAATAAATTTTTAAATTCATTTTAGAATTTTATTTAAAAATTAAATTTAACCACAATTTAATAAAATTATAAAAATATAAACAAAATCTTTATAAAATCTGTTTTAGAATGTTATATTTCCTACTAACACAATGATGATGCACACCGAGTCTTTCGTGGACCCAACAGTTTTCAAGAGCCCGACATTTATGAATTCGTTCAAGTCAGGATGCGAATTTGGGAGCAAGTAACTACCTAATTTATTTACTCAAAATTTTTTGAGTTTAATTGGGGTTAACAATGGGCGGGACCTAAATTTGATACGTAGATTGAGCAAAAATTTTTTTAAAAGAATTTTAAGAAAATTTAAGGAAATAAATAATTTTCCCCTTAAAAATTATTTAGTTAAAAACTTCGAAAATTATATAAATACATTATAGTAGGAAAAAGTTAATGAACTTATTGGGAAAATTGGCTTTATAATAAAATTTTAAAATTAAAAAAATTATTTCAGGGCACCGAAAGAACTTCTGAAGGTAATTTTAAAAATTTATCTATGTATATTTGTCACAGTCCAATTTCATTTGTTGACGAAAATCAATTCGGCCGGCCATGTGGGGACTGAAACACCAAATTTTGGATTTATTTTTCTGTTCAAAGTTCGGGTATGGTTCCAGAACATTTCTTCATGTTCGGGACCTACGCCTACTTGGTCTGGGACCTATTAGCTAACCTTTAGGGGGAGCTAGCTATACCTCAAACTTACGTTACCCCTCATTTTAACATATGATTTTTTGCTGTTCCAAGGGGTATACATAAGTTTGGTCTGAATTTAACTGAATTTTAATAGTATTTGTCGCTTCGGATAGTCAAATTCTGTACCGATGCCATGACAAAAAATGAAATTATCTTGTTGAATTACAAACGAAGTTACTTGTTGGAACTTAGTGGTCGATTTAACGTGTCTGGAAGAGGATTTGAATTCCCAGATGTTGGAAAATACTTAAAAAGTAAATTCATTTAATTAATTAAATAAGAAAAAATGTTTGTGTTTACATTATCCATCTTAAAAATTCCACTCTATTTTATACCAATATCCCTGAAAAGAGATTATACCAACACCGCTTTCAAGAGTATTTGCCTTTTTAACTCTGAGGGCGACTTAGTGCTGTCAACTATGAATGCAAGTTTTGATCGACTATAACTTTTTTTAGTATTCTTGTCCACTCCAAGTGAATCATGTATCATCCGAAAGCCACAAAGAAGCAGGAGGCTTCAGCAGAAAATTAATTCAGAACCTTCTAAATTATTTGGTATTTCGGGTAAAAAAGTTCTGGATGAAAAGAAGGATCTTTCCTAGTAATAAAAGATACGGTTAACAGGATAGCTTAATAGTGGGTCGAATGAGAATAAATTTACTTGGACTGGAACAAGATTTAAAAAGTTATTGCCAAGCAAAACTGGTCGGCTTTTAGTTGGTAAACTAGCTTTTTATCATAAGGGATATATAGGGACATACTAAAAAATTCTTTTAAATACTAAAATAAAAATTTTAGTATTTAGAATTTCTGATCCTATTCGAGAAATTAGGAAATACAAGTGCTTTGGAGTTTAATGAGATTGAAATGATGAGTAAAAATTTCCCTGATTTTGATTCGGCTTTTGATGCGTTTTTTACAGAACTTAGTTTAAAAAATTCAATCAACATTGATGATGAGGAGCCGCATGATCTGTAAATTTTTTAAATTTTAACCCGTGATTGGATTAGAAAAAAAAAATTCCTATATACTAAATATTTACTGACCATCTCGTACATTTTAAACAAAGTATTTACGGGAGGGAATTTAAATTGGTAGGGGATCGACTAGTAAATACAATCTTGGCAAAATTTGGGGATCAAACTTCTGGGGACCCGACAAATTGAATTTAAAAAATTGATTATTAATCTGTAATATGATATGGACGAAACAGGTGTCAATTATGGTAAATGTATACCTGTCCGACAACCATGGATCGAAGCAACCATGGATCGAAGTATTGAAAGAGCCACTATACTTTTTACCGATTTTTAGCCTTAAATGCCGACGACCTACCTCCTCAGTAGCAAAACACGCTTCGGGGCCAATTTTATACTACATATACGAATTTTTTGTCTAAAATGAGATAGAATCTCTTTGGTTTTTAAATTTTCGGTGACCGTTACCTCGGTCCATGGTTGTTGATCCACTGACTCCTCGTAAGGTACTACTAACCTGAACTTAAATAATAGGTATTTTATATTTTTCGTTCAAAAACTCTAATAGTTATTTTTTTAAAAGTGCCCCCAAAATTCGGGTCAATTAAAAAATTTTTTCAATTCTATTTCGTCCTCAAATGTCGGATCTCCAATTGTCGGGTCTACAAAAGTCTGCTCCTCATAAGTCAGGTAGCCGGTATAATACTTTAAATTATTTTATATTTAGTTGTATGTTGCATGAACTTTTGGTACACACCAATTTTAATAGAGTCCGTGCAGAAGCATATGCCATATCGCTCCGTGATCACTTGATAGATATTGTAATCATTTCACTAAAAATTTTACTCAAAATTTAAATTAAAATTTTTAGGAGTACATTGCCGCCATATGCAGCAACCTTACATTTCATGGCAACGAGAAACAAATGACAAAATACACTACACAAATTGCTGACGAAATTAATTTGATTGCAATTCATACGTTTAATTATTTGTGCAGTTCCTTAGTAAATAATATATTAATTTTGGGGTAGGGGACACTTGTGTACTGGCAGTTTGTATACCTGGTCATATTTTGGGCCATAACTTTTTCGATTCTTAATTGATAATAATTCATATATCAATCGAAAGCCCTGGATGTGGGATTATTTTTGCCAACAGGAGTGATTTGATCAGATCATCATACAAAAAATTACAGCTAGATAAATGCGCGCAATCGTGATTTTGATTTTTATCTGGCTGTAACTTTTTTTATGATGATCTGATCAAATCACTCCTGTTGGCAAAAATAATCCTGACATTCAGAGATTTCGATTGATACATAGATTATTTAGATCAATTAAGAATCGAAAAAGTTTTAGCCCAAAATATGGCCAGGTACAGGTACACAAGTGGGACGTACCGTAATTTTTATGTTCAATTTTTAAACCCAATATTTTTAGGCAAATGCCTGGCCTAATGTTTTCCATCAAATAATTGAAGAAAAATTCAAAAGTCTTGAGATAACGTCTCCGAGTGCTAGAGTACTTGGAATGCTAATTGATTCTGCTCTTCAAGTCATTCGTGAAACTGGAGAGAAAAAGTAAGTCTGAATTCAAGATTCGACCGACATTTGTTGAACATTCTGTCGAAAAAAACATTCGGTCGAATCAACAATTTCCTTTGCGTCGGAACCGATGATGGGCAAAATAAAAATTTTTTTTATTTGAATCGCGAAATAAAAAATTTTCTATTTAGTTTCAGAGCGAAACGAAACGAAATAAACTTGTTTCGGACGAAACGAAATAAAAAAATTAAAAATATCGATTTTTTATCTCATAAAACTTAAGAATCATTATTGTAATGATAACTAAGCAGTAGAGAGCCGATATCACCTTAATCCCTTTCCAAATCTTCCGATTTCAAAAAATTGACTGGTATTTGGGGATTACAAGGGTATAGTGTGTTTGCTAAATATATAAGATATCACCACGCTTCCTAATGTCCCAGTCCATCTAAACAACGTACCGCCTTTCTAGAATTGAATTAGTTTTTAATATTAGAAAACCGATATTAAAAATCATATTTAGTTACCAATATCAAATCATGATAGCTAAAATTGGCGTGCAGGAACAATACTATGAAGGATTACTGAATTATTGTTCTCACAAAACTGGCGTTTATGGTCATAATGTTATCATCAATCGGATTAATTTAAACTTATCTGATTTTACCTCCATAGGTAAAATTAAATTTAAAATAATCAGAATTTAATTTATTAGTTGACAAAAATTTTCTTTCTTTTTTATAGAAATACCGTATTATCTTGAGGGAGGGAATTTTAAGGAGGGTAATTGTTATTTAAGCTTGTTACTTCTAAGGAAATAAGGTATTTAGTAAAATGAGTTTGAAATAATCCTTAGAATTTTGTCAGATAAAAGGGCACCAAAAATATTTCAAAACAAAATTATATTTTAATTTTACAAAATATTTACGGTCTATGACCTAACAATTTATAAAATATTCTCTAGAATTGCAAGATGGGAAAATCCTGAAATTAAGAAATTTTGCCCTGAAACTAAATAGCACACTTAAGACTGAGATGGAGTAAGTTTACTCTTTATACATTAAAAAATTTTTCATTTATAAAAATGAAAAGAGGGTACTATCGCATTATACCGCCACATGTCCGCAAATGTGTGTCCGCAGATTTTTCCTACTCACATCCTCTCTTTTCTCATAAAGATTAAAAGAACTATAAATAACTAATAACAAGTATTCCTTTTCTCTTTTCTCAAAGGGTTATTAAGATAATAGGCCCACGCGTAGATAAACCAAACAAATGCGATACGACTTCCTTCTAACCAAGTTCCGACTCGAATAACTACTGTAGAACCCTTGGCTAAATTTTTCAAAAGCTTATATTATCCTTCTAATCTTAATCTAAAAAAATTTTTTTAGTGAAATTTACAACAAGGAAACAAGTTACATTGTCAGGCAACTTAAAAAGAAGTTACCAATTTTCATATCTGATAGATTGTTTAAATGCTGGACTATGTTACGATTATATGGGGATCATTGGTGGTCATCATGTGGAAATTTAACGTATGCAAAGCGAAGCTATGGTTATGCAGAGTTGTCAGGAATTGCATCATTAAGATACGAGACCAAGGGCGGTAAATTTGGACTTTGTGAAAAATTTTTGTTCAACTTTTTCATGTGATTGATGAAAGATGTGAGATTCAAGAATAAACGAAAAAATAATTAATTTTTCATTTAAATCGGTCTAAATTGGCTTTAATTTATTTGAAATATTAAAAAATAAAGAGAGCATCAATAATAACAAGTCTTGCTTAAGAGTTAAAAAATTAGCGGAATGTAAGGATATCTACTAAAATTGGTTAGGTTCAGTTTAAAATATATTACAAAATGAATTACTGAATAAAGTTGACCCAAAAGAGATGGGAGTATTTATTATATAACTTTATTCAAATAAAAGATAATGAGATAATATAAAGCTTAAATAATAAAAAACTAAATAAGGAAGGTTTGATGGAAGGTTTGAGTGGTCAACGGAAGGGTTGACTCTTTAATTTTACCCTTTCGCTTCCGTTTTTATTTTTTCTGCATGAAAATATTCCGAAGGGTCATTCCTTATCCATAATAATGAAAGGGTATAGCGGAAATATAAGTATATAATGATAAAAAATATCAATAAACGAGATAAATTTTATAAAAAATTTTCATCCCTTTTTAACATAAATCCGGAGATACTTTAGGGATTTTACGGTAATTTAAGTAAAATAATGGTACTATAATTTTATCCTGCATTTCCAAATTAATAATAATATTAATTAAACATAAAAAATATTATTTTTTGTTGATTCATAAACTTCAATTTTTCCCACAACTAAATATTTAATTAAAAATTATTAGCATATTTTCCTATGATTATTCTAAAAATAATTTTTTATTGGCCAAACTACCCCAAAAATAAATAAATTTTATTGGAGAATTGTACGATTTTAATATAAAAAATTAATTTTGGAGCCATTTCTCATGAATAATCATCAAAATTAAAGCTAAAAAAGGGGTATATAAATAAATAAATTTTGGCTGGTAATTAAATTAATGTAAATAATTAGCCTAAATTTTATTAAATAAAATTTATTAAAATATTAAATACTCAGAAAATATTTTATTTATTCTCCAAATTAATAATATGTTATCCAAGCCACCTCTCCAATACAACCTTGATTGATGGAGAAACTTGAAGCTCCATGTATGGAAAAAGTTATTCCGATGGTAAAGAGCTTCAATGGCACAGGTTGATGGTCTTTAAAAAACAACTTCAACCATACAGCAATCTTTATCAAAGAGAATAATGTTCAAATATTAATCGGAATATTATTCTGCACCCAAGCCAACTAGTCAATCCAAATTTTGATTGGGAGCTTCATTTAAATGCTTGTGGAATCTATGCTTGGATCTTGTTCATACAATAATTTCAACAATAAAGCAATCATTCCACAAGTGTTCAACGATCGTTGGATTAGTAAGAAGAAATTTTAATGTGTTTAAGCTAATATATTGAATTTAGCGATGAATTTTCTCATCGCTCTCATATGGGACGCCATCAACACTACCCTGAACTCGGAGTAGGCGTCTGAACCAATCGGTTGTCCAATCAAGGACCTTACATGCAACATGTTAAAGAGCATGCCAAAATGCAATGAGTAAATGATTTAAATATTAATTCATTCGAATTTCTCTAACTTAACGCCTGCTGACATATCACTTTCCTTCGTATGTCAGTTCAATCCAGTCTGAAGGGGTGTTAGTTTAGAGAAAATTACATCTAAAAATTTATATCCAAAATTTTTAAAGCCTGATAATTTGTTACGAATCTCACCTGACCAATACAGTGCACAAGGGGACTGAATTCAAAGTTTCTAAACTTTATGATCCAACCGGTGATGGGAAATCGTTTTTGCAACCAAAAAGATGGAGAAGAAGTTCAGTGGAACGGAATTGTTATCTTCTTCAATGGGGAAAATAATATAACTGAGGAGCTTTATATTTTGATAAATACAGCTGTCAGTAATTTACTTTAAAAATTAAATACAATAAATTAATTTTAATAAAATTTTTACTAAATTTGTTTAATTTTAGTTGTGGCAGTACGAACGAAACCGACGTGAAGATCAACAAGTAAAAATTCTAGATTTAAACAATAGTGTTAAAATTTGGAGCTTATGTTAGTAGAGATTGGAATCTATGCATAGTTAGGGAAACCCCAAGCCGTTACACCGAAGTCTCGGTCGATTTGTGAGTAGGTTCGGTTTCAGTTAACTGAAAGTTTAGTGAGACCGACAACCTTATTTGAGAGATTTTATTCGTTTTCTATTTACTATGGAAATTCTGAACATATATTGGAGATTTTTTTATTAATTTTTTGAATTATTAATTTTTAATTTAATTAATTTTCTGGTGGAATTTTTTGGGTTTCGGGCCAGTCCTGTTATCTTTTTTAAAATTAAAATCTTGATTTGCCTATCTCTACTTTAATTTTATTTAGATGCTGTAATCAACATCATGAATGTCTCAATGAGCTTTTAAAGATTTGTCCATCAACTCCGACGGCTAAGCACTTCGTGGACATTGATACTTCTAAATATGAAATTGACCACGGACTTTTCGAAAGTAAAATTTAAAATTTCTAATAAAAATTAAATTTTAAAAATGATTTAAATTTTAAGCTCGAAAAGAAATCAAATGTAAAGAAAAGATCAGTGCAAAAAAGAACTTTGCGAGTGCGACCGGTGAGGAACTCTTATTTTATCAAATATCAACTAGGCTAGAGACCGGACTAGAAGTGTTGAAGCAACTGGATTAGGATTATCATACGAGAATCGGGATTTGTACCTCGAAAATCTAATTCTCTGTAACCTAAAAAAATCCGGTGACAGAAAAGCTGGTGGAAAACCGAGATGGGTCGGAATTCCGAGTTCCGACGTTTTTTCCTTGCGATTTCCGAGTCCCGACTTTTGAGCCATTTTTGATTTCCGACACCTTAGTATTTCCGACCCACTTCTGGTACAAAATTAACTAGAGGGTTACAATTCTTATTTGTAGTAATATATCCTTTAGAAACTCATATTCTAGAATTAATTGAAATATATCTAGCTAGTTATACATAGGGTTGTCGGTTAGGATCCGAGAGGTTTCTCGGTTCGTTTTCGTCGGGTCGGTTTTGGACATACTAAGGAAATTTATCTTATAATAGTTTTTAGAGTTCAAAATCCAAATACTTCAAAAAAAATCTCAAAAGAATTTCAAAAATCCACAGACTCAGTTTCTCCAACTAAACCTAAATTCTGTATAATAAATTAAAAAAATAAATTCAGGTTGAGAATGGAATACGATTCTTACAACAGCTGATTCTAGCTGGTTAAAATCAGCTATATAAAACAACAAACAAGCCTTGGTAATCTAGAAGAAAAAAGTGATGAACAAGACAAAAAATTACGCAAAATAACTGAAGAAAACGATCAACAGGACGTGGAGATTCTTCTTATTCTTGTCATTAACCTAGGACTTAAAAAACCTTCCTAAATTTACTCACAATTTTTCATTTTTAAATTTTAACGCTTTAAACTTTGTTTTTAATTTATACTCATTAATTTTGTTTTATATTGAATTTATTTTATAAATATTGAAATTACTTGATTTTAATTAATTGTTCATGCCTAGGAATACTTCAAATTATTTTTCTGTATCAGTAAAAATCTTACTTGATTAACAAACATGATAATTTGAGCAATAATATAAAAATAGAAGAACATTTTTATTTTTAATGGAATCAGAATTTTATTGAAATTTTGATTGAAACTCTTAAAAAATTAATAAATTATTTATTAAATTAATAGAAAATTAAATTTTAAATAAAGTAAATTTTAATTTAATTAAAATCGAAGGGTAATGGCTTGAAGAATTAAAAAAATGTCATTAGCTTTTAAGCATCTTTCAAAATATAGAAAGTTTAGGAAATTTTAGCCACCGGGCTGGGTTCGAACCTGCAACTTCCTTCAGTTATTGCTAGGGGCTTTAGCTCACCACAGCAGCTCATTACGAGCTACCGGGGCATCGACTAATGCTTTCACTTTTTTAGACCTAATATTGAGGTGTAAATTTATTTTGAATATAATGCTCAAGGTGAATCATCCGTACAATATTTTGAAGATTAAAGACATTCACAAATGATATGATTATAGCTTTATTTATTTTTATTTATCTACACACTTTTTCCTTTAAATAAAATTCTTACATAATTATTTTAAATTACATTTTAATTAGAAATTCTAGCCCACTCCTTTTTAACTTTATAAACGAATTTTTTATAAAAAAATTTTGACAGAAAATTAACTGCCTTAATTCACAAAATTATTTTGATCACGTTCGGCTAAATTATGTAAAATATAAAAATAAAAGAGAAAAAAAACAGCTGAATTTTTCTATGAGAAGGAACTATGTATCTCGAACAGTATAAAGTCCTTTCCTTTAAAAAATAAAAAAAATTTTTAAAGAAATTGAATTTTTAATGATGTCATTATTCAGCTAGTGCTGTTTAATTAAATAAATCTAAAAAATTAATTTAGCTAATCATGCAAAAAATTAAGGTAAACATTTAAAAATATTAATTAAGAAAAACTAAGAAAAGAAATTTTGAAGATTAAGGAAAGTTTTTTTGAAGGATTAAATGATATTCATATGTATAAATAATACAAATAGGCAAAAGATTTTTAATTTTTTATATTTCTTCATTTCTCTTTTGAAAATTTTCAGATTTATATTATTTATATTTCTCTAAAATCTCTCTGTAAAAAAACAAATTCTAGAAGGATGTTCTCAATTCATGCTATTTAGAATCTAACAAAACAAGTCAAGATTTGAGAAGCTTAATTGGTACAAAAATTTTCACTTCACGACGGATTAACTCCTTGTAAATTATTAATTTCCATCTAATATAATTTAATTTTCATATACAGTCGTGGAAAAAAGTATGGAAGCGCTAGAAAAAGTTTTTTAAATTCTTAATTTTTTATTCAAAAAAATACGTTCAATATACCAATCGAAAGCTCTATTTGTATCTCATTTGACATGTTTCTGCATTTTTCATGAAAATGAAAATTGGCCGAGATAATCCGGATCTACTGGATATACCAAATCCCATTTTTTCGGAAAAATTTTTCGGAAAAAATTTAACAAACCCATTTGATAAAGCATATTTTTCTGAGTATTTTCCACAAAACCGCTTAGACATGTCAACTGAGATACGAATAGAGCTTTCGATTGGTATATAACACGTATTTTTTGAATAAAAAATTAAGAATTTAATAAACTTTTTCTAGCGATATCTTCCATACTTTTTTCCACGACTGTATTTATACTCATTAATGTTTAAGCCCATTTTCTTAAAATTTTTTTTTCAAAATATATTAAATTATTAATTAAATAATTTTTTTTATTTTCTGATGTTATTCTTTAATTAAAAAATTTTTAGTTTTTGCTGATTCCCATTTATCTTTTAATTTTATCTAAAAATATTTTTTAAATATTAGCATTGCTCATTTTTCCATTTTCACAGGAAATATCAGCTGATTTTGGTTTTAGTTAGCTGATTTGGTTTTATTTTTGATTAATTAAAAAATTTTCAAATTAAAACTAGTCATCATTAATGGAAATAAATTGTATATTTGGAATTTAGAGATTAATATTAAAATTAATTTTAACAAATATGTGTGGCTTGGAATAAAAAATAAAAACTTAATAATTATTAATTTAGAAATAATTTTAAAAATTTATGTAATTTAGATTTTTTAATTACTATAATTTAGAAGATCTAAGCGATGCTGATGTTAAGACCTTACCTCTGTATTAACCCTTGAGATACTTTAATGTTACATTCTCCGCATTTCCTGTTCTAACATCAATTTCCTCAGATAATCAACTGATAGTTTGTCAACCTGGCGCGAATCTAGCTAAAAATCTTTGCAGAAAGTCTTAGCAGAAAGTCCTTTGCGGATATGTGGAGGACGGGCTGGACATTTAACTTTACAAGCTAAAATTACTAAAAATTTATATGTGTAGTTAATAATTCATAAACTAAAACAGTTATTTATTTTTATTCGGCCATATATAAACACTATTAAAATTAATTAATTTTATTTATTTTTATCAATTAATTAAAATTTTTATTTCATTTCAAATAATTTTTAATTAGAAATAATTTAAAAATGTTTACTTTCCCTGTATTTTTCTTAATCTATTTAATAATTCCAAAGTAAAATTTTATTTAAAATTTATAAACTTTAATAATAAATTGAAAAATTTAAAAAATAAATATGTTGTAAATATTCAATTTTCGATTTAAGAATTGTAAATGGAATTCATGTGGAGATTAGTGGGACGGTGTACTGTAAATTTCACCTTGGAGATACGTCAGTTAAAGCGAGGCTTCAAGGCGCCAAAGTTGAATTACTTGAAAGTTATCTTTTGAATAACACTTTTAAAATTATAAAGATTTATTTAAAATTAATTTATTAAAATTAAGGAGAAAATGTTCTTAATGAGGACGTATTTGGCGAAGGGCTGACAAATGAAAATGGGATTTTTACATTAGAAGGAAAGCCTACAGATTCGAACCCATTTGGGAGTGTAAGACCTCATCTACGTATCTACCATCAATGTTACACTCCATCAAGTGAGGGTAAAATAAAGGAAGTGAGTTATTTATGTGATTTAAGCTTAATAATTGATTAAATACAAATCAGAGGTGTGCCTCAAGTTCAAAAAAGCTGCTAAAAGCGAGACTCGCCCACCCATGATACATATGTCTAGTACGTAATCCACGCACAATCTATATTCATGTCTTTCTTATATAATTACTTACTATTCACATCACTGGAAAAATTATCAAAATAAAAAATTAATCCTAAGGGTTTGAAATTTGTTCCCGAATATACAGAAATTGGTCCCAAGGGTCCAAGTGTCAGAAAAAAAACAAATCTTAGATAAAATTTAAAGAAAATATTATTCATTTACTTTTTTATTTTAGGGGCACCACTATTTGACTGATATTAGTTTATTACCAGATAAAGAAGGAAAATATGAGATGGAAATTAGTGTTGGTGTAGCTGTAGCTGCTGATATTACTTTAGAAGGAAAAAAGGTGCAAATAGAAAACGACGAAGACCACCTCAAAACTAAAGTTGTTCCGATAAAATCATGATAATTCATTTCTTATATTTAATCTTTATTAATATATCCAAAGGTCCCAATTATAAATAAGCAAATCCATTTTTGTCCATATTATTGTAATTTTTAAAATTTGAATATATATATTAAATATTTTTAATGTATTCTTAATATTTTCTATTGTTTGATAAATTTTCAGGGTTGATTGAATTAGCCAAAGAAAAACAATAATTATCTAATCATTTGTTAAAATATGTTTTAAACTTATAATTGAAGAAAACAATAAAACTAACTCATGAACACAAAAGATTAAAAGGCTATTATCAAATATTTAGGCTCTGAGAAATCCTCTTACATCTCTTAATTTTCATATTTCTATATATCCCCATTAATCCTTGGTCGATCGATATCCTTCAAATCAGCTGATGCCAAAAATATTCTAAATCCACTGATATCTATACAAATCCACTGATATCCTCCATAATCCGATATCCTTCAAATCTTTTGATTGTTAAATAATTTTTTAACAAATTGAAAAAGAACTTACAGTATTTTCTCTAAAATAACCCCCGGGGGTTATTTTTTTCGATCGACCTCTAGAGGGGGGTTATTTTAGAAGGGGGTTATTTTAGAGGGGGGGGGGGGGGGGAAAGTAATGAATTACAGCCATTTTTAAGCAGCTCTTCATAATTTTTCATTTTTCTCCATCAAAATACCTCAAATACCGTATTTATTCTAATTGAATGGCTCCTCCATTTGAATGGCCCCTCCAATTGAATGACACATTTTTGAATGAATGAAAAATAGAATGGCCACCTCCATTTGAATGACCCCTCCAATTGAATGGCCCTTTTTTGAGGGTTTCGAAAAATAGAATGGCGGCCATTCTATTTGAATAAATACGGTATATAGGTATTTGGGGAATAGGAGAAGGACTTAATGTAATTTAACGATATTGAGGGATTAATTGATATTCAGAAGGATAATGGAATATTAATCTTTCTTTGCCAAAATTAATAATAATAAAATTAATTAATAAACTAGAAAAAAATTTTATTTTTTGTTGATTCATAAATTTAAAATTTTCCCACAACTAAATTTAATTAAAAATCCCAAAAATATTGTCCTATGATTATTATAAAAATAATTTTTTATTACCCAAAGTTAACCATAATTGTACAATTTTGACCAAATTAATTAGGGGAATTGTACGATTTTAATATAAAAAATTAATTTAGGAGCCATTCCCAAAGAATAATCATCAAAATTAATTTAAGCTAAAAAGGGGTATATAAATAAATAAATTTTGGCTGGTAATTAAATTAATGTGAATAATTAGCCTAATTTTGTTAAATTTGATTTTATTTAAATTTTAAATAATCAAAAAATATTTAATTTATTCTCAAAATATACTCCTCTGTAACCCTTGTTAAATCTTCAATCCAAACTTGATTATGAAAAACCTCGAGTTCCACGGATTTTGGACTCTTGGGTTGGATCTTAGATGGAATCAACTGGAATGGATGGGAAAAAACATAATCGAATGGATCTTCCTTCCGTTCCTGCAACAACTTCCAGTGGCAGCAATCCGCCCAAAAATTCACAAAGTAATGGCCGCAAAGCTGACGTTCTAAGACCATTGGATTTGTAAGAAAGTGGATGCGGTAAACAGCATAATTGATACATCAAACGACATGTTGTGTAACTAAGGATATCTTAAATTCTAAACTGAGTTGAATGATATCTTGTGATGACAAATATGCTTGTTTTTGCAAAATTCAACTCGAGGTTCTTTAAAAAATTATAAAGCATACTAGAGATGGATATCGGTCCAGTTAACCTAGATTTTTAATCCAAAACTTGGATAAGGCTGATCTCTATATTGCTGATTAAGAAATTAAATTGAAATTAATTGACTCAAATAATCATTGAAATATTTTTTGATATTAGATTCTGAGCTTTTTAATGATCACATAAATTTTATACATCATTCAAATTTAACATTTTTTCTTATCAAGAATATTCCCCTCATAAAAGATCCCAGTATTGAAAGATAATACACACCTTGATTTTAAATAATTTAGAGATGCCATTGAATGTTGGCCCAAAATCCCATTATAAAAAAATGAAGGAAGAAAAATTCACTAACTTTATGAAGGTTCAGCTTAAAAACAACACACTTGCTAAAGCTCTAATTTATGAAATTGCTTTGGAATTCTGAGGAAATTCAAAATAAAAGATAGGCTCCTTGACGAGGAGAACCTGCTGGAGCTGCTACATGAAGCTGCTACAAATGGAGCAGTTTTAATATTTGATAGAGATACTACAGCAATGATTCAAGTTTAGAATACCTAAACTTGATTTTGTGAAAATTATAGGTTAATTAAATATATTCAAATTAAAAATGTTAAAATATGTATTTTAATTTTTAGGCATAAAAACACGATGTGCTACAGCATATAGCTTCAAAACACAAGGCTTCAATGGATCATACAATTATCAATTTTCGGCCATCCACATCATCAACAATCCAGCTGACCAGATCAAAATGAGAAACAAAACAGACATCTAACAAGCTGATCGACTCACATCAACAAGCTTGATCACCAATAATATTCATGCTAAATGTATTCTTAATTTTAAAACTTGGCAAAAATATTATGAAATTTAGCGAGTTATGGATGTCATCACGCATTGTGCACTAAAATCACAGAACTTGTCAACAAAACGAACATCAACTACAAACTTCATACCAGAGGTGTGTGCCGTAACTGTTCTTTAAAAGGCAAAAAACACTGGCAAAAGCTACACTTGATTAGAAAAGAATTCAAGTTAGAACTTCAAAAATTTTCTTGAATTTACTCATTTTTTTCTTTTTTTTTAATTCTATGCACTTCAAATTTTGTTTTAATATATACTCATTAATTTTTTCATATTGAATTTATTTTATAAATATTGAGAGAAAATAAATATTGAAAATACAAATTTTGATTATTTCGCTAAAATCTCTAGAAAACATAAATATATTGCTAAAACCATAGGCTTTACATTCGCGTAGGAACAAAAACCTGAAATGTTTTGCAAGTTAAATAAAAATTGTATTTAGATATCCTGCTATTGAGGATATTTCTTTGGTACTTGATTTCTCTCAGATAGATCTTAAAGACGCAATTGTCAAAATTATTCAGTCAGCTACATCTCTCTTCTTAATAAAAGTTAAGATATTCCATAATAAATCCGTATCGTGTATCGAGCATCATTTCCTTTGATCCGTACATTCTCAATTAGCTGTATGAATTGCAATCTTTCAAAACGGATCTTTAGCTCTCTTGCTTGTAATAGCTTTGTATGCCTGAAACTCTCAATGGGAGAGAAACTTCCTCTTTTCAATTGAAGGGGAAATGTTATTTTCGACGAAAGGTTTTTCCAGGTTATAAAAATTCTTGAAATCTGTACTAGATTATTTAGAAATCAAAAATTTTATTATTTTTACTAAAATTTTCTTTCATTATTTTTCGAAACACTTAGTTACTAATAAAGCCATTTCGACCTGATTTTTACTTTAATCTCTAATTCTTTCAATTTTTGGATTAATCATTTCCGTTTCAACTAAATATTTTTCTCCCATACAATATTAACAGAAAATAAAATTTTTTAAATGAAATATCATCTGATTAATTAAAAAATATTTTAGCTATAACGATTTAAATTTTAATTAAAGCTGAAAAAATTTTTTTAAATAAATTACTCATAATTTACTGGATATTTTATTTTTTAAATTAAATGATGTCAGATGAAAATTATAATTTAGAAAAAAATTTTTAAATAGAAAGCAATCGAGTGAGGGAAACAGCGAGGGAATATATATGAGAATGAGTGATCAGCTAATTTTGATTTTAGTTTATTTTAATTTTCAATTTTTTGCAATTTAAAAGAGTATTTTAACTAAGAATTACTCTTCGATCGAGGAAAGCTTATAGAATTATTACTGATAAAATAAAAGCAAAATAAGGGAGAGAATCAGTGAGGGAATATAAATTTGAGAGGAGAGAATGTATTACTGTAATTTTGAAGAGGGAGAGTTGTCCGTCTCGTTTAAATATTTTTAAATTAGTTTAATTTTTCTTAAAATTTTAAACATGAATATTTTCAAATTAAATTAGTAAATTATTAATTAAATTAAAATTTTTATTTTTTACTGATATTCATTTATCTTTTAATTTTATCTAAAAATATTTTTTTTATTTAGCATTGCTTATTTTTCCACTTTCACAGGAAATATCAGCTGATTTTGGTTTTAGTTTTTTTTAATTTTTTGATTAAGCATATCATAAAAATATAGTTATAGGCACTTGATTGAAAAATTTTTAAATTAAAACTAGTCATCATTAATGAGAGTAAAGGATATTTGGAATTTATTAGAAAGCTTAATCATAAATTTTATTTTTGGATAAATATGTGTGGTTTAGAATTTTAAAAATTTAAAAAATTTAACAAGTCAAAAATTAATTAGCTAAAATTTTTTAATTATCTGAGACGATGTATGGGAGAGAAATTTTTCGTAATGGCTCTTGAGATTATCGATGATGAATTATGTGAATATAAGCAAATATAAGTTCATAAAAATATAGTTATAGGCACTTTATTGAAAATTTTTTCAAAAATACATACAGAATCGGTCTAAAAGTTTTTTCTTAAAAGGGTAGGAATTTATGAGACTCAAAGCAGATGCCGTAGCGGGGAGGTCAATTGAACCCGGAGACATGAGGAAAAATGGAAATGTTGAATATTAAATTTCAAAAACTTTAAAAATTAAATAATCTTTTATTTTTTCTCTATAAAAACATGCTGAAATACAAGATAAGATTAGCAGTTTTAGAGGTTCTTATATCGAAGTTAGACTCTCTATTGTAGTTTTTAAATACATTCATTAGATATCGGTTAATTTTTTTGAATTTATTTTTATTTTATTTATTATGCCGTTTCCGTTTTATCTAACAAAACTAGATATTAGCTGATAAGCTCAGCTATTTTCAGTTTAAAAATGAGAAAAAAATATATAAAATAAATTGAGCAAAATTAAAGTTAAATGATTCATTCAATTAAATAAATTTTCAGTCAACTTTATTAAAAATTAATTTATTAATTTATGGAAACGCCCACAAAAATTTAGTGTTAATATAAATGTAGTTATTAATTAAATTAATCTTCATTTGATATTTTACTGAATTTATTTTCAATTTTATTAAGCTTTTACAATTTTATTTTTTAATGTTTTTAATTTTTTACAATTTATGACAAGTTTGAGAAAATTAATTGAATTTGTTTTACATTTTGTGAAATTAAATATAAACATGTTCCTAAACTTGAAATTATTAAAAACTTTTAAAAAAATCGAGATTAAACTTAGAAAACAGATATTTTCAAAATTTACTTACTGTAAAAACTGTAAAAACTACCCTGGATAATTATTGTTTCGATCTCTCGCTGGAAGGGGGTAATAAATAGAGGCGGGGTAATTAATAGGTTATTTTAGAAAAGTTAATTATAACTATTTTTAAGGTAGTAATTATTGTTTTAACCTTTCGCTGGAGGGGGTAACTAATCAAGGCGGGGTAATTATTTGAGGGAGGGACATTAATACAGTTTTTACGGTAACTTGATTAAAAGACATTCAATTAATTATTTAATTACATAGATCTATTTTGCTTTTTTCTTTAAAATTTATAACTCTGATTGTTTTTAAATTTAAATTTCTTAGATTTAATATAATTTTGAATTTTATTTATTTTTAAATTTTATTTTTTCACATTTTTTAAAGCCATAAAACTCTCTATTTTTCAATTTTTCTCTTGATTTCTCAAAATTTTTTAATCAAAAAATTTCTACTGATCACTTTATTTAAATTAATTCAAAACATTTTTTGTACATAAAAATTTTTTTTAGAATCTTTATATTTATTCCATTTTACTTTTATCCTTTATCTCTATCTGATTAGAACTAAATTTTATCTTAAATTGGATTAAAATAAGGAGTAACTTAAAAAAAATTTTTTTTAATATTTAGTACATTCATTTAATAAATAGTTTTTTAAACAAATTTTATTTGAAATCCGTTCATGAATATTTTTTCGCCCAATTTATGGCGATGAGTACCCGATTTTTACCTTACATGAAATCTAAGGGAATAGAAAGCTCTACTCACCCAGAATTATGCCCATTGGTTCTTACGGTCAGAATTAGATACATACCACCGTAGATATAACTCATATCAACGTAATTCGATGCAAAACTTTTCATTGAACGCGAAAGTTTTGCAAAATTAATTTTAACTTAAAAATTTTAATTAAATCTACACACCCCGTAAAATTAAATATTAAATTATTTAACTTTTTAGAAAAAAATTTACTTATTTTCAATTATCATTACCTTACTTAATTATCAACCCAAATTTAATCAAATTTTGTCTTTTATTTGTAAGTTTGTTTTTTTAGTTTAGGAGGGAATTGGACATACCTTAGGGACATCCATATCGAGATTACCTTGCGAAAAATAACCTTCAGCGTATGTACGGTGGTTCTAAAACACAAAACTTTTTTCTCTAATAGATCAGAGTTCTATCTAAATTGTTGTTCGAAATTTAGATTTTTTTGCTGGCATTTTGATTTCTATTTGATTTCTGGCGATATTTTCGATTTTTGAAAACCTTTTCAATTCCGAAACATTCTATCCAATATACAGTGACCGTAGGTCCCGAAATCAGTAGACAATTTCCGAATCAGTTCCCAAACTCATTATTCCCACAATCCAGATGCCAATTTAAATTAATTTATAACCAATATACAGGTTCGTAGGTTCAAAAAGCAGTAGACAATTTCCGAAATAGTTCCCGAATTCAGTATTCCTTAGCCCACCTGCCAATTTTAAATTAATTAAATTTTTTTCAAGCATTTATCAACCTTATTTAACAACCTTATCCCCCCTTTTTTCATCAATTTTATTTCGTTTGTATTTTTTGTATTGTTTTTATTTTTTGTATTCACCTTTTTTATTTTAATGTAAGTTGATTTTTATGATTTTAAATTAATTTAAAAATTTTTTTCAAGCATTTATCAACCCTTTTTCGTCATTTTTTTGTATTGTTTTCAATTTTTATTCATCATTTGTCTTTATTTTAAAGTAGAGTTTAAAACTAAAATTTATAAAATTAAAAGTAAATTTCACAAAAAAAAATTTTTTTTCGAATTTTAATTTATCAAAAAGGTCAATTTTCGAATTAAATTAAAATTATTTTCTGATTTAATTTATTTTATTAATATTTTAGGCTAATTTTTTGTTTTCATATTTTGGCCATAGTTTTACCTTACTCTTTCCCCAATTATTTGAAGCTTTATAAAATTCTGAATTACCAAAAAAAAAGTTAAAAAATAAAATAAAAATTAGGGATTTAAAAATAAATTTACATCCTTTAAACCTTTTAGTTTGTCAAAATGGTCATGGAATTTCGCGTAAACGGAACGGTAATTAAAAAGAAATAAAAAAATGATTTTGGAAAAAGAACCAATTTCCTAGGGGTTTTCGTTTAAAAATGAATTCATGGCTAAATTGACTCTAAGATATATCGGGATTAATGATGTTATGTTTACCCGATAATCGATCCGGTGAAATTTTCATAGCCCGGCCTGACTTTTTTTCGAACCGTGAACCTACTACGAAGCCTCACTAATCCTTAAAAAATATTAATTAAAAGATATAAGTAAATTTTATGAATGAAGAATAGACAAAAAATTAATAATTTAATTAATTATTAATAAAAATAGCAAAATATTGAACAAAAAAAATTTTTTTGAAAAAATATTTAAAAATATTAATTTAAAAAACTTTTTATTTAAAGATGGTTATGATTATGAATATTTTATTTGTGATTTTGATGATGTTTGTTGGAAGTTTGGAGGGACAGGATAAATATCCGAATCTTAAAAAGCCTTATAATATGCATTTTGTAATACAATTAAATTACTGATAACAATAAATAATTACTAATTAAGCGAATGTATCCATGCCCGAAATGTGAAGAGTGGTGCGCCAATCTTAAAAATTACACGTGTAATTACAATTGCCATCGAATGGGAAAACAGAATTATTTGAATAACTTATGTAAGCTATGAAAAATTAACTAATAATATTATTTAACTAACAATATAGTCATATCATAAGCATTTATTTTAAATTTAGTTGACCTTGAATTTAGACTTTCTTATGAACAAACCCATGCTGGTATCTTTTTGATATTAATTATTAATAATAATATTATAATAATAGCTTAAATTTAGAAAATGATAATAAAGAGACTGGTCAGAATAAACGGTTAGTATTTTGAGAAATATTTAAAAAATATTTTGTAAGTTTTGAATAGGCCTAAATTGCTCTAAAATTAACCAAATAATAAGTTGTTAAAAATTCTTTAGTAAAAAATTATTTAAGATAATTTATCTAATTTAGCCATGAATTACATTTGTTAATCGAGCAGCTACCAGAAGATGAAAAAAAAATGAAAGAATTATGTGCTGAAAAGGAGACATACAACTGCACGTTTGAAACTAACGACGTTTATCCACTGTAAGTTTAAATCAATTTAAAACATATATTGTAATTTTTAAATATTTTTTTTCGATTTTTATAATAATTTTTAAAATCCGCATCATAATAAAAGAAGAAGATTAAAAAAGGAAACTAAAATTTAACTAATTTTTAGTTGTGCACTCGATTTCACGCCATATGATGATGATTTGAAAGAGTATGTATTTTTAATTTAAATTATTTAAATCAGTCAAAAGCTTTGGTTAACCGAAATTGAACCACCAAAAATTAATTTAAAGTTTTTATAAAAAACTTTAATTTGGTTGGGTGGTTCCAATACATGAAAACTTTAAATTAATTTCTGAATTCAGATGTTGTAAATTATTATCAAAATGCACAGCACACAATTATCCATTTGCAAAGTGAGTTAAATTAAATAATAAAAATTTATTTTATACATTATTATAAAGCATTTCTGATTAAAAATCTAATAATATGTATATATAAAAATAATTTATTAAAATTATTAAAATAATAATTCAGCGATCCTGAATGTTATCCGGTTTATGGAAAAATTTGGATGAACGAGGGAGGTATCGATTATTTTCCAAGAAAAAATCCTAAATATTGGAAATGGGGTAATGAAGATTTTCTTGATGGTGATGGTGTGTACATGGGTATGAGATTCTGTAACCTGTAAGTATTACATCTATTCTTAATAATACATACAGTTTTAACTCTTTTAAAGTAGTAACATGTAGTGAAAATCTCTCAATATATAACAGGGGTGTGCCGAAACAGATTTTAAAAAGCGAAACATGAAAGATGAAAGGTGAAAGTCCAAAAAAGGCGAAAATATGGTGAAAGATGAAAGGCGGAACGGCACACCCCTGATATATAACTATTATTTCAAATATATTTTATCTATATTACGTAAACGATGTTTTTGATTTTGTTAATTTTTCCATTAATTAACAACAACAAAAACCTTTTCCATTCTTTTTTAAACAATTTTATTCATTTCTCTCTAAATCAACTCTCTCGTTCACTAAAATTAATTAAATTACTTTCTAAAAGGCAATGTGCCAACGGTAGACTTGTACCTAATAACCGTTCTCAGTCATTACCTTCAACCGGATTACCAATTATAACCACTGAAAAAACAACATTTTCGACCAGTATTCCAACCACTAAATTAACAACCACAAAAATTCTAATTCCAAAAACTCCTCCAACCTCCAATTTAACAACTAAAGTCGATAAAACGGAAGCTTTATCCCAAGGCAAGAATGGGGTTTTTGAATTCAAAATTTAAAAAAACAAATTTAAGTAATCGTCGGATTTCTGGGTATTAATTTTGTGATTGTTGGAGCAGCTATAGTTGCGGTAATTGCAGAATTGTTTTGAAAGACGTTGGTACATGTGCCTTTGAAAAGAATTTTTTGAAAGAAAATACGAAAAATAAATAAAAAAAATTTCCTTACCCTAAATCGTCACTATTAAATATAATAAACTTAATTAAACGATAAAAACTATTAAAAAATAATCTTTCTTTATTTATCTATTTTATCTTGAATTCATTATTCTGAGAGTGTAAATTACTTTTTATATACCCCCTCCCCTGAGAAATCAAAATACCGTAAAATCTCTATTAGAATGCCACTATCCAGTTGAATGCCACTCTCTTATAGAATGCCACCCTTTTTTAATGCCCAAACTTCCAAATATGTATAACAAGTTATTCAATCCAGAGTGATTTATATTCACTTTTTTTTCTTGCCGTTTTGGAGTATTATTGAACTCCGAATTAGAACTTTAAGCATTTTTTCTATAACTATTTAAAACTAAAGCTCGAGGCAATGAGTTTGCTAGTCAAAATTTTTTTTTAATTTTAAAATTCCCCATTGAAAAATAAAAAACAAGCCTCCATTTTAATGCCTGCCATGCCAACTCTAATGCCACTTTGGAAGGTGATTGAAAATAGATTGCCATAGCATTCTAATCAGGGGTGTGCCGAAACAGATCTTAAAAAGCGAAAGGCGAAAAGGCGAAAGTCAATTTAAAAAGCGAAACGTGAAAGGCGAAAGGCACGCCCCCGATTCTAATAAAGATTTTACGGTATACAATATTCCTGATTTTTCGGTTTTTCTAAATCGACATGCTACCTTATGCATAATAAAAAAGAAAATGCATAATCAACTAGTCTCAAGCTAACCTTTATACGAAAAAAAATTTAAAATCCGACCCGAAATTATGCCCGACTTTTACTCAACGCGCCCCATTTCTGTTAAGCCCATAACTTAATAATTTAATAATTTTAATAATATAATAATTTTAATAACTTTAATAATTTCACAAAATAATGTTAAAAATATATCTGTAATCAATGAGTTAATTTTTAATAGGAGATGTGCATCAAACGGAAAATTTGTTAAAATACAAACGGTAATTTAAAAAATGTTTATAGTTTAGCACACACATATCAGCTTTTTAACACAATTACCTGACAGCTTACAACATTAATATGGGCAACTATTAAAATCTTGAATGTTTTTTGCTTATTATAAACTGTCTAATTGCAGAAATCCCTGCTAAGATTATTCAAGAAATACCGTGCGATCAGGGAGAATTAATTCATTCCTATCCCTTTTCACTCGATATCAATCCTATTCTATCCCACACATACACTAATACCCCACCAATACCCCACCATCTAGGTTTGAAAATTCTAAAGGTGGGGCTATTTTAGAGGAAATACGGTAGTTATGTGATGGATGTTTTTTGAAGAAATTGGATAAAAAATTTTCAGATGAAAATTTTTCCGATTTTATATTAATGCTGCTTGAATTAATTTAAAATAAAAATTAGCCCGATTGAATCGGTAGAGTTTATGAACTTCGAAAATTTAGGGTGAGGTACTAAAGTATGTACTACTTGTAATAAAAAAAGTATGTACGGTTTGTAATAAAAAAAATACTAAAACTTCAGTTTTAGTACTTTAAAATTTGCATTTTAAACTTTCCGCTTTGCTTTCCACATTCTACTATATTTTCTATCATTATTACATAATATGACATAAAATTTATTTTAAGAAAATCCCTTGCCCGAATTGCTATCGTTGGTGCAAGGATGATCCGCGCTTTTCTTGTACTTATTCGTGTTCTCGTGGTTTGTAATAAAATACTAAATATATAGTAGTATCTTATGTTAATAAGAAACGTATTAAAGGAATAAATTTATTAAGGGAATATGCTCTTATTAAGGGATATTCTAAATAACTGGTTATGCTAGTAGGTTGCATCCCAAACGTTCTAAGACGGATATGTCTGGTTATTAATTTTAATGTTGATTTGGGTGGGGCTCGGATCAGGGGTGAACGCATTTGTAGAATAGTTCGAGGTCGAGATTTTTGAAAAAACAGAGCCGAGGATCACCGAGGCTGGAAAAGTAGAGATCAAATTCGTGGGGCAAATTTAGGCCGAGTCTTCGGGTACGTGTTTCGGGTACCTTTTAATCTCTTCAACACTACTGCCAAGTATTAGCTGAGCCGTAGAATTTTTGATACTTGCCTCATGAAAAATAAGTGAGAAAAGGAAGTAGAAATGAAAAAATGTCAGAAAAAAGGAGGGGGAATACGAACCGAATTACCGATCGGGAAAAATTACAAATACGAAAATAAAAATTATATTTCAAAACAGCCCTCTCGTTCTTTGCCATTAAATTTTTGAAGGAAAATGAAAAGAAATATTTATATTTTCTCTATATTTCCTCCTCTAAAATGTCCTCCCCCAAAATGTCCTAGTGAATAAAAACCCCCAAAATGTCCTTATGAACAAAAACCCCCAAAATGTCCTCCCCTAAAATGTCCTTCCCCAAATGTCCTAGTGAATAAAAACCCTCAAAATGTCCTAATGAACAAAAACCCCTAAAATGTCCTCCCTCACAAATGTCCCATCTCAAAATGTCAAACATATTAAAATATTCAATTCGTCGAACTCAAAATTAAAAACAAATAGGGGACGTTTTTCTGAACATGAAGTTGGTTCGAGAAAAGGTATAGAAATTTTTCCGGAAAATGATTTCCGGAAATTCTCGAAAAATAACTTACGGAAAATCCGGAAAATGGCTTCCGGAATAGTACAGACTCAAAATTAAAGACAAATTGGGGACTATTGGTCCTAATGAAAAAACCTTTTTCCGGAAACCTTTTTTTTCGGAAACCATTTTCCGGAAAACATTTTCCGGGTTTTCCGGAAAACATTTTATGGGTTTTCCGGAAACCTTTTTTCCGGATTTTAAATTAAAATTGCCCGAATTTCAAAGAAGGAATGGGGTAGGACATTTTCTGGGTAGGACATTTTAGGGGTTTTTGTTCATTAGGACATTTTGAGGGTTTTTATTCACTAGGACATTTGGGGAAGGACATTTTAGGGGAGGACATTTTGGGGGTTTTTGTTCATTAGGACATTTTGGGTGTTTTTATTCACTAGGACATTTTGGGGGAGGACATTTTAGAGGAGGACATTTTGGGGGTAGGACATTTTGGGGCGCAGCCTCATAAAATTGAAAAAACTTTAAAAATTCTTAATTTGGTCATGAATCTTCTAAAATTTTCGCGCATGCGGCGCAGAAAATCTAAGAATTTTGGCTGCATGACCATCTAAACTTCGAAGTTTTTTGCTTCCTGCTCTAACAAATGAATTTTTTCTCCTAAGGTTTCCAAAATTCTCAAAATTTTTGCCAGTGGCGCAGAAAACTTATCTGAGATTAACAAGGATATTAAGAGATTAAAAGAAGTTGGAATTGGAGAATTTCACGTGTCGTTTCATTTTTACCAGGATTGATGAGAGTGATATCACATGATATCAAACTTTAATCTGGGACGATGATTTCGCATGATTGATTGAAGATATATAGGAGGATTAAGAGGATGAATATCAGGGAATTAATTGGGATGTGAAATAATATCAGAGAAATAAGAGGACTGGTGGATTAATGGGAAAAGCAGCAATTATTAATAAATATTTGATTCTTTAAATTAATTTAAATATTTATAAAAAATTACGAATTACGATTACGAAAAAAAATTTTCGATTACGACGCAACTCTGCTGCTAATACATGATAAAAAACATTTTCATTTTTGCGTCGCGCCTTTTGCATATACATATCCTTGGCTTTGCTTTGCATTCTTAGCTCACATAAATAAATTTTTTATCAGATACATGTAATTTTTTAAAAAATGTTTTTAAATTTAAAAATAAATCTAAAATCTAAGCAATTCTTTCAATTTACGAATATCCTTAAACAATTTTTCACTTGTACTAAACATTAACCTCCGTTCTTTGAGATATTCAACCACAGCCAGACGAATAATGTTATTTTTATAATTCGCAAGATTTATATATGCCTCTGCTTCTGATTTGCGCTTCTCATCATCGTAATTTTTAGCAGTCTTTGTATATTGAACTATCGTATCCTGTGTTTCGTTGAAGAGTTTAGCAAAATAGTTGTCAATTTTGTCAATTTCCGCATGGCTTTGTTCCACTGCAAATAATGCAACATCCATCCTCACCACTAATTCATTATTATCCGCACTAAGTCCTTTCATTATCAGTTTATGTGCTTCTTTAATCTGCTTTTCAAATAAACTACGGATGTTGGCAAGCGCTTTGATTGGTTCTGATGCATAAATCCTTGCTTCGTCCATGTAGCAACTTAAACAGATATTCACATTTGGTGGATCCGGAAAAGCTGCCCAACAATCAGATACTTCCCTGAATAATATAAACGATTTAAATTTATTTACTTATTTCAGAAATCAAAATTTATCTAAAAAATATTCAGGAAAACTATTTCCATTAACATCCAATAAAGGAAGCCCAAATCCGAACGATGCCCCCCCCCGACTCCCGAAGTCATTTCCCGACCCGGCTCTTTTTCCCGATTTCCGGGTTTTTTCTTCTCCCGAGCATCACTATTGTGCATATCCCGCCACCCCTACTTGTCTCAGAGATTACCAGTAATTGTAAATCATTTATTTCCCCAATACAATATGAGTAAAAAACAATCTCAAACTCCAAAAAGGGAGGACGAGGAGGAGGGGGTGGGGGATATCAACAAAGTCACTGATTGTTTTAGACCAAATTTAATTTTCTTTTAAACGGAAAAAAGTTCGGTACTACCGAAAACGAGCATTAAATTTCAATAGCTTTAATACAATTTGCTTTCGTTAAGCCCTTCTTGTAGGTTCCCAATAAAATTTTTAAAAACTTATTCTCTAAATCTTTATATAATTCAACTTTATTACCTATCACAATTACACAAGGCTTCTTGGCATTTGTCATTACTCAAATCAAGACAGACGAAGGCATTATCGACTAAATTATAAATTTATTTAAAAATATTGTTCCCGAAAATCTCGAAACCAGTATTTTATTAAAAATTTTAATGAATTGTAAAGCATATAGCTATTTAATTCCTAAGGCTATGCAGTAGGCGGCGTGGTGCAATGGCTAACACATCAGTCCGGTCTACTGAAGATGCTGGTTCGCTCCCAGCCGCCGAAAAACTTTTGCGCTAGCTAAACGAGACAAATAGCTATAGCTCAGCTGACTTACTGAATTAACCCATTCCTTTCATTTTTAAAAACTTCCTAGAAATTTTGCAAGATTTCTTAACATGTCTTTTAAAATTTCCGGACTATGTATATATATGAATTAAATTTTTGTGTTTTGTTTAAGTCTTGTGTCTATCTTAGTCTTTTTTTGAGCCTTAAAATGGTAAAGGCCAAAATTTATTTTCAATCTTTTCAGTGGAACTAAACTTAAAATCGAAACTTTTCATAAAATAATTTACACTTAAATACATATTTTTAAAAATTTTGCCTTTTCTATAAATTTCATGACGATATTTTGTCATATCTATCGAAACATAATACATCTCTTCAGGAATGGAAGGGCAAATTTTTCGTTTTTCAGTTATACATTCTCGGTGTCTGTCGCAACACCTAATAATTTTTTAAAATTAAAGTTATAACTTTCAGAAATATTGAAATAGCAGGAATAATACGGGGCCAACACCGAAGACCTACATCTTGAAGACATACAACTTTTGAAAGGGAATATCGATGGACAGGTAGTCCACTTTGATGTTAAGTTCAGAGACGCGGAACGCCTCATATTCCTCAACATCACTACACTGAGAAAAGAATCCACCATCCTCGTCTCTATGTGTGACACGCAACCCGGTTATTTTTCCGCCCTTTTTACAAGTTGCGCAACCGTCCAACAAAACCAAGATCACTAGTAAATAATAATTATTCAACTTTTTTATTTATATCTAATTATTTACTTTTTCCTTTATCATCTTTTGGCATGTAGTCCGGATGCGTATCATTAAAATAGTGCGCCTAAAATTAAAATAACTTTATATGCTCGAATTATTGCCCGAAGTAATTATTATTTTAATTTCTCGTTGGAAGGGGAATTTTCGATTCTTGGAAAATCTTCGGATATCCGGAACCGAACCGAAAAGCTGAACTGACAACTCTAATTAGGGGTGTATGTTTTCTACGACTCGAAGAGTTTTTGCCAGAAAACTTCGGGGTTTCTAAGGTTAGGGTACTACCATAGTTTCAATCCATATATGGAAAATAATTTTAGGGAGGGTAAGTGATTGAGAAATTATCGTAATAATATTTAAAAATTTACGAACCAAACTACATCTTTTTATCATATCAAAAAAGGGATTGCCGCAGATAGGAAGCTATATTTGTAATATATTTAACAAAATTTTTAATTATAAAATTACCGTGACAGCTTTAAAAAAGTTGTCCTGGTTTTCAGTATCCGGAACTGGGATGTTGTAGTTCCGAGGATCCTTCCCGTTGATTACGCACCCACAGTATTGATGATTTTTACATACATAATCATCTTTTACCTTTGCCGTTTTTGAGATTTCATGTTGGTGAATTTTCCCTTCATTTTCAAAATTTCGGTGCTGCGGTCTGCTCGAATCCGTGGTGACAATGGGTGCTCCCGAATAAACCTACAAGAATTTAAAAATATCGAGCAATTATTTTAAAAATTATTTTAATTTCTTATTTTAGTACTTTACCAAGTCATTTAATTAATTTTCTTTAATTCGCCTCGTCCTTATAATTCGAATCGAATTATTTTAAATGGCTGCGGATCGATACATAAGACCCCGGAAATTCAAATATAGATGGGGCTAGCTCGTTTTTAAATACAGAAATTCAATTAAATAAATAATATTCCATTTAAATGAGCTCGAGACTAAAAGATGCTTTATTAGATGATTCTGAACAAAATTATGACCGACTGAATCGCCTCTCTTATAAAAGGTTCGGGACTTTGGATACAAAGCAGACTTGGGATACAGATAATTTCAAAATGTCTGCGGATATCCGCCTGCATCCGCCGTAAATATCTGGATATGGATACCAAAATCTATGTCCATTACCAAGTCTATATCAATTTTTTAAGACTATTTTTTATGTTAGATAATTATATAAATAATATAAGATATTACCAAATTAACACAAAAAACAAAAACATAAATAAAATTCATAAGGAAATACATTATTTTAATTTTAAATTGATAAAACTGTTTAAAATTGAAAATGAAAAATAAAATGAATATATCTAAAATGGGAAAACTATTTATAAAAAAAATATTTGATCAGTTAAACTATTAACCAAATTAATAATGATGTGGTTAATGAAATTTTAGATTAATTTTCCAATGGACCACACAGAAGCACACCATTTTAATTTATTTCTAGAATTTATTTTAATTAAATGAACGGAAATTGGTGATTAATTATAAATTTTTAATGGAATTTAGTAAAATTGTATATAATTTTAATGAAAATTGTATTGCTCATTTCATTTTGAACAGGAAAATCAGCTGATATTTTTCAAATTTTTTTGATTAACCATATTATAAAATAAAGTTATGGGAAATTTGTTTTATTAAAAATATTTTTAAACTAAACAAAATCGGAATTAAATTGGATAGCTTAGAATTTAGTCAAAGATTAATATTATAGCGTGAATTTTGTCAGAGATAAAGTAATAAACAGAGAGAGTCTTTTAACTTTTCTCCATTCTTTTGCGAACTAGTTTTGATGAGAGAAAATTCGATTTTTTGAATGATAGCTCATTTGAAGGAGCTTCTCAATCTGAGTTGATTGACACCAAAATCAGCGCAATCTGACTTGATAGGGCCGAATTACGGGCCGTGAAAATTGAAAAAGCATAAATTGAAAACAAAATTGAAAAAAAAAACTCTAACAATACAAACCTATTTGCTAAAAATTCGTACCTATTTTGCCACTTTTTGCATTTTTTCAACCTATTTAAGCCTTTTTTCGAACCTTTTAGGTACCTATTATCAGGTTTTTCGAACCTAAAAAACTCTCTCTGGTAATAAATTATTAATTTAAAAATTAAAAAATATAAAATTTTTTGTTCATCTCCATTCATTTTGGCATAGTTTACAAAACCATAGCCGATGCCTAAAGAAAAGAGAAATCCATTGTACATATTTACAGATGAGATCCATATTGAGGGAGTATATGCGAGAATAAGAGACTTAATCTAATTTTGAAAAGGACACAATTAAAAACATTAGCCTCTTTAGCTTCGAAAATTAAGGCTTCTATAGCGAAGCTCCTTAAGCTTCGAATCGCGTATTATCCTTAATTTCCAAAATTAATAATAATAAGTACTACATATTTAAACTAATAATAATTTTATTTTTCGTTGATTATTTTTCGTTGATTTTTGTAAATTTAAAATTTTCTCACAACTAAATATATAATTAAAAATCCCAAAAAAATAGTCGTATGTTTATCCAAAAATAATTTTTTATAAACAAAATTAACCAAAATTATACAATTTTAACCAATTTTTAAGGGGAATTGTACGATTTTAATATAAAAAATTAATTTTGGAGCCATTCCCAAAGAATAATCATCAAAATTAATTTAAGCTAAAAAGGAGTATATAAATAAATAAATTTTGGCTGTTAATAAAATCAAATGAATTAGTCTGATTTTATTAAATTTAATTTTATTTGAATATTAAATACTCAAAAAATATCTTATTAATTCTCTAAAAATATTAATCTGCCACCCGAGCCAACTTGCCAATCCAAATTTTGATTGGTAGCTTCATAGAAATTTGAGTGGAATCGGTGTAATGATGTATGACTGCTTTTCCATTCCCCTCTTTTGTAACTACTTCAACCATTCATTAATCCTTCCACGAGTGCTCAACAAGAATTGGATTCGTAAGGATAGAGATTTAAGAGTTTAAGCTAAAAGCCTAATTAAGAAAAGACAGTCTTTGTTGGGCGAAAATTGCCGAAAAAAGGAGGAGGACTTCTTCAGAGATCTTGTTGGTTGAAAGCTTTATGAAATCAAAAATATAAATTGGATGTTGGATTTCAATCCAAAATTGATCGAGAAATATTGCAATTTTCATCTAAAATATCAACCCTCCCTGCAGCTCAAATAATTACAAAATTGGATAGAATTTTGGAAGACAGCATAAGGAATTCAGACATTCTACAGGATGTGCTACATGGTGCAGGATGTGCTATAGAAGGGGTGTAGAAAATGTATAAAGTCACAAAATTAGGTTGGTATAAATTATAATTTTTATTTAAGTTTGGATCTCGACACTTAAATAGATATTTTTTATTTTGAAAACCTCAGAATACAATAATAATATCCTTAAATATTTGAGATGGGGTCAGGAAAGAAATCAAAAAATTATTTTGATTAGACTAGCAAATTCGATCAACCATTAAATCAGTCACCAAATATATTTTTTATTTTAAAAGGTATTCTGCACTTGATGAAAAACTCCAAGGTAGACTAGTGAACAAGGCTTAATGTGTGAAGAATAGGGTTGTCGCTTCTGGACCAAACCTAACCGAAAAATTACAATAATAATCCAAAATTGACCTGCAAATATTCATGCTTGTGGCTCAGTTTTAGATTTATGGAATGGAAAAAACGTAAAATTAATAATAACTTTCCTAGCAATTCAGATAAAATATTTTAGAAATTAAATGAATTAGGCCTATCATCAATTATTTATGAGCTGGGTGTCTTCAAGGAACAATTAAATTCTGATGATGGCATTAAAGATGCAAATTAATTGATAAAGATTATAAAGAGGAATGCTTGAGCATCCACATAATATGACAGAAAATCTACTCAATTTTGCTGGTGACTACTTTAAGGGTCTTTAGAAATTATCTGAAGCTTGAGACGTTTAAATGCTGTAAAGCTTATCACCCAACAGATTACAATTAAAATTGTTGAGGTATGTTTCCGAGATTTAAGATGAATAAACAAAAATAAAATTTTGTGAAATTAAGGCGAGAAAGCCTGTGGGGAAGAAGTGGTTCTGTGGATTTACAACAGCTCAAGAGATCTCTCATTATCTGAGAAATCAGGATGGGTTAAACAACATGTTGCCCAACTAATTACAACTGAAATTGTTGAATTAGGCTTCTGATTGTGAAATCTGAGTTTATTTAAAGCTTGGTAGATTCGCGGATATATGGCTGACAGAATGTTCTGAGTTTTATGATACAAATGGCAATGTTCGCCCACTACACTATATAGAAATGGCTTCAGGTTCTGACAAGGTAACTACTATGCTACTATCGATGTCTACATAAAATGGCTCGAAAACACAGGCTCCGGAGCTGGTTCTTACCTTCTGTTGTAGGGGTAATTACAATTAGTCGATGCTTAGAAACCCTTTTATTTCATTTTTGTAGATTTGCGCATATATGGCTGACAGAAGTGTTTTGAGTCTTATGAAAATCTTCAAGATACAGGAAACGGAAATTGAACTATGATCCTCATGTTTTGCAGTTATCAGCAAATATTTATGAATTTCTGATCTCTTTAAAAAGAGAATCAAAAAGAAAAAGATGCGGATATAAACAAAAAATAATTGGCTTTAGATGCAGAAACGAATCCTGTTTCGTACATATTGGTCGCTTCGAAATTTCGATTATACTTCGTGCGAAGACAATCTTGTTCTGACTAAGGTAGAAATATCATGGTTGTTAAAATTTTTAATTAATAATTATATTTTTAAGAATCCTTCTTTGCTATCAGAGCCTTCTTAACAAAGCAAATGTTGGCTTGAAAAGAATTCAATTTAGAACTTGCAAAAAAAGCTTTCTATTCAAAACTTTATTAAATTTACTCATACTTTTTTTTAAATTACATACACTTCAATCTTTGTTTTTACTATATACTCATTAATTTTGATTTTATATTGAATTTATTTTCTATAAATACATATTAAAAATACACAATTTTACTTTAATTCTTCAACCTTATAGGAAAGTTTATCCATCGGTTTGATCAAAAATCAGTGAATTTCCCTTATATTCATTCCCTTTAATCAACAGCTTTTTTGTCATATACGCAATTGCGTATTGTCGTAAAACCAAGTAGACAAAACCAAATAAATTATTGAATAAAAATCAAGTGAGGGAGGGAATCAGTGAGAGAATATTTGAGAGAATGAGAGAATGGCTTACTGTAATTTTAAATTTGAGCTGTAATTTCTGTAATTTCTCGACTGTAACTTCTCGATTTGAGCGTCTTCTTCAACGATTCCTGATTAAGATCTCCGCCTAAAATGACTTTGATCTTACAAATATCTCTATCTCACAAACCACTTTTTAAAACGAACTTTGTTTGACTTTGTAATTATTAAGTAAATAATAAAAAAATTAACTTTTAAACAAATAGAGTTTATTAAATTTTATTATCAATGTTAAAGACCTCCTTATCATTTATCAATAAAGTTAGATAAATATGTAAGCTTTACTTAATAAAATAAAAATGGAAGAAAAACAAAAAAAAATTAATTAATAAGTTTACGATGAAATCTTAATCAGATTTTGTTAGCCCTTCGATTTCCTCGAAAAATTTCCTCAAATCATATCCTCAAATCAACCTGAAGAGTTCAGTAAAAATCTCTTTATGCCTCTAGAGTTTGTTAAAACGAGGGATTGACTTAGGTCAAATCTTAATCAAGGATTGAATAAAGAGATTCATCTAATCCTCAAATCGTGAAGTCGCAATAACAGAAGGTTTATAAATTTGTTAAGTTGGTCAAATCAAGAGTCATTTTGGTAGTAAAAAATGCCGCCGATTTATTATAGTAAAGCTCCTTTAGCTAATCTCCTTTAGCTAATGCAAAAGGTTAATCGGCGGCTGGGAGCGAACCAGCATCTTCAGAAGACCGGACTGATGTGTTAGCCGTTACACCACGCCGCTTACTGCATAGCCTTAGGAAATAAACAGCTATATGCTTTAATTATCCTATCCACTGGATATACTCTAGCTTTTTAACTAAACATTTGCTCTTTATACAGCTTAAATATTAAAGTAAAATTGTGTATTTTTAATATTTATAAAATAAATTCAATATTAAGACAAAATTAATGAGTATAGAACAAAGTTTGAAATGTATGGAATTTAAAGAAAGAAAAAATTTTGAGAAAATTTAAGAAAATTTTGCTAAAAATTGTTAGAACTATTTACTAGTTCTAACTTGAATTCTTTTAACTTGCAATTTGGCGTTGTTAGAAAGCTTTGATAGCACACAAGGATTTGGAGTATGCAACGAATTTTGTGCATTAAAGCAATTTTGAGGAGAAGACTTGTTCTGTTGTATTTTTGATTTGATGGCAAAAGCTCCCATTTTAGAGGAAAATCACGTCGATCTATTTTAATTTTTAGTTAGTTTATTAACTGAAAATAAAAAGATAACCATCAGAATGAATCGGATATTCTCTTGTATAATGGCAAATTTACAGCCATATTATGTGAATTTCAGCATTCCTTATTGTAGCACTCATCAATCTTTTATCTATTCTTTCGCGTTAATCAAGCTTTACATTTTGATCTTCTCCAGGTATATAACTAAATTGAAAATTTCTAAAATTATGCTTGGATGATATCTTCGGATTTTTCCAAAAATAAGATATAGAATGTATTTTGTGGATGGGAGCTTCTTCTTTGAATAAAAATATATGAAGATATCCTTAGTTAAGTAAAAATTATAATAATTCCAAACCCTAAGAATCAACAATGACTGTAGAATATTCTGCATAACATAATGTGTTGCGGCATGAGGATAACCACCAATACTGGTACCATTATTCCGGGATTTTGTTAAGGATTGTTGGACAATTAAAGTTGCTATAGGATGAAAGATCCATTTTATTATCAGCCAATTTGATTCATTCCTCATGATGTGTAGCAGCAGGTGGACATCCCTTACCAGTTGTATTTAATTGTGCTCCATGTCAAAAAGTCGAGCCTTCTCCTCTGAATAGATTTTCCATGTTGCCCAACAAAGAATGGCTTCTCTAAATTAGACATTTTTAGCTTAAATTGGACATATGATTTAGTACAAACTGATGATCGTTGGCGGGATTTGTGGAAGGATTGCTGAATAGTTGAAGTTGTTATCAGAACGTTTTGAAGAAACATTCGAGTATCATTCCGTGCCATCCAATCCAAGAGTCCATTCCACCCCAATTCCCTTCGAGCTCCCAAACAACTTTGGATTGAAGAGTTGGAAGAGTTGAAGTGTTGGCCAGGATAGCAAAATAATATTCCGATTATTAACAGGACATTATTTACTTTGATAAGATGGCTACAATTTATAGTTGTTTCCATGCCATTAATCCGTGCCATGAGGCTCTTCTTAAAGGGAAATTTTATTAAAATTCCCGTGAGGCTAGAAGTCTCCACAAATTAAAGATTAATTTAGGTGTAGGCTTGTGTATCGGAAGAATTTATTTGGTGAATAGAAAAAATATTTTTGAGTATTCAAAATTTAGATTTAATAAAATTAGACTATTTCACATTAATTTAATTAACAGCAAAAATTTATCTATTTATATACCCCATTTATGCTTAAATTAATTTTGATGATTATTCTTGGGAAATGGCTCCAAAAATAATTTTTTTAATTTAAAATCGTACAATTCCCCTTAAAATTTGGTTAAAATTGTATAATTTTGGTTAATTTGGTTTAGAAAAAATTATTTTTGGATAATCATACGACAATTTTTTGAGATTTTTACTTAAATATTTAGTTATGGGAAATATTTTAAATATTAATCAACTAAATATTAATCAACATAATTTCTTTTTTCACGAGTTTAATATACTAAGGATGGCGGTTCCCGGGAAATTCCCGGATAACCGGAACCGGTATCCGATCCGAAAATTTTTGGATATCCGGGGTTTTTTCGGTTCCGGACACCCGGAACTGCTAACTTATTATATAATACAATATATTATATCTGTATATACATATAAATATATTTAATAAAAATCAGTTGTTATTTAAAATTTTAAAATTAATCATATGGGAAAGCAAACGAATAAATCTAATAGGCAGTGTGATCAGTCATCATTGAATTTATTAATTCTAAATTATTTAGTTATTTTATATTTACTTGGATATTAGTTCATTACTGGTTTTATTTTTTAATTTTAAAAGCATTAAAATCCATTAGTTAAAATGATTTTTTGAGCTACTTGATTTTAAATTTAAGAATTTCAATTTTACACAAAGTCTGACCTCTATCAAATCTAAAAATATTTATTCGATTTTTATTTTAGTAAAAATACTTTAAATTAATAAATGATTAATATAATTATTAAAATCTTTTTAATCGTATTATTTTTGTCTGCAAATGGATATGAGGATGATAAGTTAGAGATTTTTATATTTAATTATTTAAATTAAAGATCGGACATGTAAATGCCTGGCATGGACTCTAGGTACGGAGAAAACCCAGGCATTGGTCCAGACCCAGTCTGATCTTTAGTCGTAAAAAATCGGGTAATGAAAAAATATTTTGTTAAACAAGTTAAGCAACAAGTTTGTATTTTAAATTCTTATTTTTCCGCCAGTTTTAAAGTTTGTCCTGGCAAAGAGGATAGTTTTGCAAATTCAAAATTGGCAAGACGATTCCAAGTAAAAGGAAATGTTTTTGCCTGTAAAGAATGTGAGGAATGTGATGAATATAAAATAAATGCATTATATTCGAGTGATATCGAAAAGAATATTGCTGATGGAGGTTTTTTGGAAGATTATGTCTCATATGAGGCAATTGAAGAAAATACTGAAAATACTGGGACTTGTGAAACGGTTGGAATTTAATTATATCTACAAGTTGATACTGATACAACCTTCAATTAGACTAAGAATAAATTAGAGGGGAATATAAATCATTGATTTTGCTGACCAGACATTGGCGTTATCCCAACTTTTTCGGCCACAAATTATGGTCCCATAAGACTTTTTGCGGCCTAATCAGGATAATTGCCAACATTAACTTATTCCACCGTTAATCTCTCTCAATCTGCTATATCACTTTTAATCCCGATAAATCCACCTATGAAATATCTTGCCCATTATATCTCCCATCCAATTATGTTTTGATCAAAAGTGTGTATGCTGCATTCACTTTACTATACGACTTTTATATCTAATTTATCTTTACTCCGGCACCTATAAGAGCATTAAGAATTAATCGAAAATTAGATAAAGTATTTAAAAAATTGTAAAAATTATTTATTAAATTTATGTAGTTGCTATTCGTGAAGAATGCTGGAATAATCAAAAATGGTGAGACAAGTAAACCAATACTTAACAGCAAAAAAGTAAAAAATTTTAGAGAATTTTAATATTGAGATTACAAAATATCAAATTACTAGCAGGGTAGGTCGGTCGAAGGGCGCCCCAACATTCTGGCAGAACCAAAACAAATCAAAAAACCTAACTTCAAAGAATCTAACACACCCTTAAATGACCTTAATTCGCCTTCTACCTAATTCACTTAATTACTAGCAGGGTAGGTCGGTCTAGCAGGATAGCTCGGTAATATTCACATTTTAATTTAGAACACAATCAGATTGCATTATAAAATAAACCCTTGTCACGGAAAGTAAAATAAAACCTTGTCGAAACTCGAAAAAATTGCCTGTTCCACAGTTCCAGACCGGTTCCGGAACTTTGCCGGTTCCACGGTTCCAGTTCTGGAACTGGAACCTTTTCTTCTCTGCTCATAGTCTAATAGTATACATATGTATATTCATATTAATTAAAATAAATTTTTTTAAGACAACCGTTGTAACAAAACCAACAGAGCCTCCGTTTATAGTATAATTATTTAATTAAAATTTAAATAAAATTTTTAAATTTAAATTTCTGGTTACGAATAATAGTGAAGAAGGAATTTTACAATTTATTCGAATTAATAAGGTGAAGGCTAAAAGTGTATTAAAAGTAGATAATATTGTATTCAATCAAAATTTAACTTTAACTTTGTGTGCCGGTAAATCTACAAATTCGTGTGGTTTGTCTTTATTCTTAAAAATTGAATAAATTAATAGATTTTTAATGATGAAATATAAATATTTCTAAAGATAAACAGGGAAACCCCGACTTATTATTAATATAAGATTATGGTTTTTTATATAACGTAGGGAGAAGGCCAAGGTACTGCGAGCCCAACATGCTGCAGAGCTATAACTTCTTTTAAAATTGTCAAATCCGGAACTCCAAGGCATTGTTTGATTTATCTCGACGAGGTGTATCTAGCAATAGCAGATCGTCCCAGATTTGATAATTCTAAAAGGAGTTGTACCTTGGGATATACTCATTAATGTGGGAGTAAAGATAAGCATTTTAAAAAGAGTCTTTAAAGCGAGAGTGAAATAAATCTGAATCTCTGATAAATCTGAAATAAATCTCCGTTTCAACCTACAATACATATTTCAACCCCAACCCGAACGATCTTGTCGAACCAGACCCAGACATACGCACCCCGACAAACCCCAAACTCCCGAAGGGTCTGGTTCCAACCGTACTTTATTTGCATTATTTTTACAATTTTTAATATTTAAAATTTAGATGAAAAAGTTCTTGAAATGTTCTATTCAATGAATGAAAACAAAATTATTAGCAAGGATGTAATAATTAAAATTTAAAAAATTCAAATTTTCCTATTTTAAGCATATGTATAAATTAAAAGAAACAGACAAAAACAAAGACTTTAACGTTCTAAATGGAGAACAATTTAATTTAAATTTTATTGTGCAAGATAAAAGTATTATTGTTAATTTTCTGAAAGATGGAGATACAAAGTTAAATCTTGAATTTGTGACAGGTTCTAGTGCAGAGGAGCTTGAAATTAATCTTTTACAGGTTAATCAAGTCTTTTTGATTAATATTTTTTTAATTAAAATATTTTGCGCGGCTAGGGGAGAGAAATGTTGGTCTTAGTAGGGCTGTCGACTTAGGTTAGGGTTCGATATTTTCGGGGCGGGGGCTGATTTTACGTGGAATGCGGAGAATTTTAACCGCAAAGACGGAAAACAAGGGCCCTGAGTGGAGAAACAGGGCCCCTAAAAGTTATAAACATTTAAGGAAAATATTAGCCCTCGATGGCTAACAAATGTACTCAAGAATAGATTAAATTTTCGGGTAATCCCGTATAATATTCATACATCATACATATGGATTTATAATTCGGGATATTAAAACCCTATTTAAAATTAATTGCTACCCTAGTTAAAATCAGACTTGCACACGGATATGGATACAAATAATATCAAAATGGCTGCGGATATCCGTCCGTATCCGCCGTAAATAACCGGATACTGATACCAAGATCAGTATCCGTGTGCAAGTCTGGTTAAAATTAATATTAATTTTTTATTTTAAACAATAGCTTGATAAAGTTATCGATGTTATCAAAACGGAAACTGTTAGATTCCCTCATTCAATTACAATCGAAGCTGAGAACCATTTAATGCCTAAAAATAATTTAAAATTCACATTTGAATTTACAAAAATGAAGTCAACATTTATTGCCATTTTTTTACTTCAACATGTCGCAGGGGATATTAAGCCTGGGAATATAATAGATATTGTAGAAACGCCGACTAAACTAAAGGCGTATTGTTAGTTTTTAATTTTAATTTGTAAAAAAGCTTGGGTTGGATACAATGCCTCGAAATTTTGAGTTTGATAGTAATCGTATGTCACATAAAGTTACAGGAACGGGTACGGGTTTTGGCATTTATTGCGAAGCAGTTACCCAAGGTCTCTTGGCTCTAAGCTAATGCCTAAACGTTTAAGCAAACAAACTAGTGTTGGGCAAATGGATATTTTCAATACCAATACCGGGAGTACTTAATATTACCAAATAAATACTTTCGTGAGTACTGCGGGAGCTACTTTTATACAAGAACCGAATAAACTTTCATTCAAGAACCGGATAAAAAATACTGCGGGAGTAAATCAAACTAGATATCGGGTTGTGGATTTCTATGTTTTCTTAATCCTAATTAGTATACGATAATAAAATTTAAATTTATTAAATTTAAATTTCAGTGAATAAAGACAGTGGAAACAAAATTTCTTTCATGCTAATGTTCGAATTTCCAAAGGACGATAAAAGCACAAAAGACGAACCAACGACAGGATTTGTTCATCTGATAACTCAGAGCACGGTTCAAAATTACTATACCTGTACTCCGAGCCTTCAGAATTTTCAGACTTTATATTATTTGGGATTCACATAACATGATCATATTCAGCAAAAGCAGAAAAAATTATTAAAAAGTACCATAATAGTGTCACCTAGCAGAATTTAAGCCATTAGGCGAGTGGTAAGCGAACATAAGGATAAAAGAGAAGCGTTAGTCGTCGCCCCTGAATCTCAGTAGTGGAACAACTTCATTTGTGTGAGTAAGGCCGAGCGGTGACTTGAGCGTTATTTTAGGTTCCAATCCTGCTCCTGTTGCTAACATTTGCTTAAACCCTTACTATAGTTTTCCAAAATCAAGGTAAATGTTTTTCTTGTATTATGTGAATGGATCGGAGTACAACCGTAGAAACCAAATAATTATTCAAAACTTAAATTTTTAGGGAAAAGGTGAGAAAGGAGATATAACAGACAATGTCACAGCTGTTTATGTTAAAAAAGAAAATAAAGAAATTTCATTCAAAATAAATTTTGGAGGTGGGAAAGCTGATAGAATCATTAAATTAGCTGTAACTTTCAACGACAGTTTGATTATTGAAAGAAGTGTACCGAAAATTGAACTTTCAAAAATTAGCAGAATTTTTGTGAGTTGGAAATCTTATTATAAGTATAGATTTATGTATTTTTATACCCAGATTGTTGGTTCCCAACAAGATGTTATGTTACTACAAGCGGATATATTGGAACCGAAAAAATGAATAGAATTAGAATTTACTGAAGATTTCCCACTATCGTTAATTTTTTAATTCGTTTAACACCGAGATTTAATCCAATAATTTGTATTTTAATAAATAAGGACATGCATAATATGGACTAAAAATGATATTGTAGTATTAATAATTTTTGGGGTATTTTTTTTGAATGGCAATCTTCAAAGTGTATTTTCTTGACGAGCATTAAATAATGTATCTAAATTAGAGGTCGGTAAAATCGAAATCCCGCATGCGGGATTTTTTCTAAAATTCTTTGCGGGACGGGATCTCGCGGAATAAATCCCGCATCCCGCAAAATCCCGCAATTCAAAAAAATGCGGGATTGCGGGACGGGATCCCACAAAATCCCGCGCGGGATCCCGTCCCGCACCGACCTCTAATTTAAATTACCTTTTCGATGAGTAATTATAGCGAAAAGGGATACGATATACCATTCGAATGAGCATTAAATAAAGTATCTAATTTACCAAGACGAACTATACCCGATTAATATACCGTAAGATATTTATGGATTAATAATTTTGGGGTATTTTTTTGAATAACAATCTTCAAAGTGGAATAATAAATATAAGCAAATTATGATTCAATTCAAATAAGAATTTTTGAAAATGATCCCGACGTGTTTTTTTTACTCCCTATATGAAATATTATGATGACCTAAACACGAAATCAAATCCATTTTATTAAATTTACAATTGCAATGAGGTAAGATTGAAGAGTTTTAAAAATTTGGAAAAAATTCATTTCCTTTTTCAACTTCTATAGGTAACATTTCTTTATTTTTAAAATGCTTATCGTTCTTCAATTCATCCCAGATGTCAGAGAAGGGCATTGGCATAAATATTTTTAATAAAGTATTTATTTCTTCCAAGTCGTGTAAATGAATCTTTAAATGAGTAAAATTAAAAAATTGAAGGGAATTTATGAAAATATTTCTAAAGTATATTCAGAAACGTTTTCGTTAGGTAGTAGCTTCCGTTCTGTAACCTCTCGAAAATAATTCTGAATTAGGCTTCTGCATAGCAGCTTTGAAATACTTTATTGGAAACATGCTACAGAATTAGGATTAAGAAGCATGATATTTCAGAAGCAAAATTAAGAAACAAAGTTCAGAATCATATCGTTTATAAGGAAGATTTTTTGAAGCTAGATTCAAGCTTAATTCTGGTGCATTCCTAGAGACATAACAGATGTAATTTGCTTCAGAAATTTCCTACTCCTTTATTAAAACTTGCTTCTAAGTCTCTTAAAGGATTTTGTCTAAGCTTCAAATTTATTTTATGTATTAAAGCAACTTTTTATAAATTTAAAAACCAACAGTAATATTTTGTATAAGACCCATTATTCGACCATAGCGAACGCCGATAGCAGCAGAATCAGATCCCAACCTCTGTGCCAGAACAGATAAAAGTTCAGAATAAAGTTGATTGCGTTTTTCAGATATTAAATCTATCTGGGGTGCATACCTTTCCACTTAAATTAATATTTTTTATTTTATTAAGAGTGAATTTTGAATAGAAGGTGAGCTCCCGTTATTAGCGACTAGGATGATAAAAGGGGATTTTTAGTTAGCCAATAAAGGATTTTTTGCTAAGCTATTAAGCGAGCGAATAATTAGGTGCCATTGAGAGTATAAGTCGTCTTATATCGAATGTTCGTTTAATAAAATTTGGAGGTTGGGTGCAGAGAGGTTTTTAGATAGTTTAATGCTTAGTTTTGAAGGCCTTATGATTTTAACCCTAAGATTTGACGGTCATAAGACTCTTCCGAATTTGATCCAGAAATGTTAAGCTACCGATTTTTGGGACCTACTTCTATTGGGTCTCGAATCATATAAGATATGTTTCTAGCATTAAGTCCATAATTATATCCCTTAAGACTTAGGGAGTCTAAGAATCTCTAAGAATACCACAATTCCATAATTGTATTCCTATCATTGCAGCAAATTCAGGAGGTGAAATCTCCAAAGGGCGGTATTGCTCCATGGTCATTTTTGCATGTTTTTCAAATATCGAGTAGAAATGTCTAAAAACAAGGGTCATAATATGCACAAGATGTTTTAAACAAACTTGATAAATTCTTTCCTGAATATTTCAATGTTTTGATGACCAGAAAAATTTTTTATTTTTAAAATTTAAGTTAATAGCGTGCGATATTTAAAATAAGTCTTAATCATTGCTGGGTATGACTCTAGGAGCTCTACTGGAGCTAATAATTTGAACAGATTTGACCGGAACAGATTTAAATAATGCCGGAGCGATAGCCTCCACTAGAAAATGATGGAGCAGGAGATGCAAAAAGTCTTGTAGCCACAGAATTGGTACTTGCCCTAATTTCTAAGTGAATCTCTCGCATTTTAACGAGTAAAACCTTAATAATCTACTAGTTCCATATATGATTTGAAAGCTTAATCAATCTCTCATTTAGCATTTTCAGCGTTTTTCTTAAGAAATCAATGTTAAAGAGCTAAGCTAAATGAAAGGAGATCAAGTCGTTTTACAAAATCCAAGGCTTAATAAATTATTTTGAGGGAATCCACTAAAATATTCTAACTCTTCCTAGCTTTAGGAACTTAGGTTTATGAAAGATCTCTCATTCTCTCTCATTCCCAACCGTTTCTGGTCATCAAAACACTGAATTGTTTCTTCCCCAACAAATAGTTCAATCCGACGTCCATCAACAACACAACCTGGATGAATTATCATTTGTTTAATTTCTTTAGTTTGGTCGGGAAATGTTTTTATCTTAAAAACAAGAGATGAAAAAATTAAATTTTAATAACTTTAGAATTTTTTAAATTCTTTATTATTTTCTATAACCAATTCTTTCCAAACCGTTGGAAAAAAAATAAAACTAATCGATCTAAAGTTATAGAGAGCGCGCGCTCGCGGGTCCTTCACTCGGCTGTCAATAATATTTTTTAATTTATAAAAGGAAATATCGATTTTAAAGGAAATTTGAAGGACCAGAAATTTCAAAAAAATTTTTAATCAAATTTTAAATTTATTCTTACGGTCATTTCAGCCCGTTGCATGAAAAGGACTCTGAACGCAAAATTTTTTAAAATCATAATCTAAATTTTTAAAATTATTCAAAGAAGGAAATCTAACAAACTTGTGTTTGCCCCGATAATTTATCAAATTCAGGAAAATGTTCACGGATTAAGGACAATACAAGCATTGCTTCTCCCCTACGTATTTTCATGTATTCTTGCATTTTGATATGATATACATGTGAATGTGACTGAGATTAATTAAAAATTAATTTATTACTATTAATATTTTAAAAATATAAAGAAAATTAGTTTTAAGAATTTCTTGGACATCGAATTGGCTAACAAGAAATAAATACAGTATGACAGCTTAGATAAACACAACCTTCTTCAAGCGTTTAAAAAGCTGTGTGTATTGAATTCCAGCTTCGTTAAATTTTGGTTAATTTCTTCTTTATTCATTTTCTGCTTTCATCATTTTATCGTAATGACCCAGATTCTTGTCAAAAATATACTCAACTTTGGTTGAGATTATAAAACTATTAATTTTTATTTTTATATCAAGCAGCTTTTTAAGACGCCCGTTTTCAACATGTGTTTACTAAGCTGCAAGAAAATTGTCATAATTTTTTCTAATAAGAACACGTTTTAATGTCATAATTTTTCTACGTTTCCAATGTCTTAATTTTCTAAAACTCCTCTTGCTTACTACAAATTATTGTTGAACTCAAACCTCGAGAAGCTTAGGATCCCATTTGCCCAAAACACTAGATAAAGCCTTATATCCAACTTCCATATCATGCAGAGACTTTAAAAAGTGCGTAATAGTCGGAAGTGATTTATCAAAAGATAGGTTGACATAAATCTTTAAAAATTAAATTTGACTTTTAACTTCAAAAATGAAAAAAACTTTAGACAGATTATTAATATTTAACACGCTACTAGGCGCTGAGGGTGTTTCGACATCCACATTTTTATTCGGTAATGCTGATTTACTGCCTTAAAATTTCATGAATTATTTTGGTATAAAGCCTGCCTTTAGATTCAAAAATGCTGGATTCAATATTCATCCCAGCTTCAAGACATCGTCGAAGGCGACAGGCACGGCATGAATTGCGCATTCCATCTGATTAAATTTAATCTTAGCTTATCTTGATATAATTGTTTATAATTGTTTCAGAAAATATTTTTCTGATTATCTAGAGACTAATTTAAAATATGAACTTTTTCAGATTAAGATTTGAAAATTTAGCGGCCAAAAAGCTCGTTGCCTCTAAGCCTTCGAGTGCTAGAACTTTTGATTATTTTATTATTTTTTTCGACTATGTCGTAGAAGATTAATCACTTATTAGTAAACCAACCAGCATTAATATCGCAATTATTAAATCTCCGACACAAAAATCTACGTTTCTCAAAGAATGAGCGTCGATAGAAGGATGCACATGCGCGGCACGAAAGCACCCCAAAATAAAAACCGTTGCTAGGTCCAGAACAGACGGAGCAAACACGCGAGTTTGGCATGTATGTCGAAGATGATGTTGGTAAGCAAGTCAGGTCATTATTGGAAGATTCCGAATTTTTTGAAGAATTCATTTTTTATTTAATAGAAATGACCTTATATTAAATCTTATAAGGAAGCCATCTTTCCTCAAGGCTGGAATTTCCTAAATTAAATTTCAAATCTCTTCAAATCCGGTATGGTTCGACAGCTCACGAAAAGACGCGTCGAATGGTGCCAAAATCTAAAAGGTTCGCCCATATTAGAATTAATTAGAAGCCTTGAGGCAAGCCTCCTTTCAATATGAACTCATAAAACATTTTTGCGGTTTATGTTGCCAATAATGTATTAGAATATTGGAAAATTATATTGGTGAATATTAATATTTACTTATACGTTCAATAAAACTAAATAATGGAGGGAATTTAATACAAATAAAAATTTATTTAGGTAGGTTCTCTCGGCTGACACATTTAGGCGCTCAAACGATAGGGCTTGAGTTCCACTTTGGCCCAGTACATAAAATATTATTTGGCAAGCATATTAAAGCTTTTTTTTCATTTTAAGGGTAACAGAGAGATTAAGACGTGGATAATTCTATAATTATTTCTCTCTCGAAAAGAGGAAAACTGTTAATGAGTGAGTGAGTGAGGGAAACTAAGTGTTTATGAGTGAGAGAAACAATGCCACAGTTGTACTGGCTCTGGAATTGGTGAGAAAAATTGGAAATCTTCAATTTTGGAACTGGAAACAGGTCCTCGGAAGTGCTCGTTATATTTTCCAAATGGAAAAACTCAGGGAACCCAAGCAAAAAGGATTAAAAAGACCAAAAGTCAGCCCCCGCGACAGGTCAATTCTGCGCCTAAACATCTACCACTATTAATCTCCTAGTGATTCACAATACGCATTTAAGTAAATAATTTGTTTGAGTAAAAATTTGGGAAGGTAGAGAAAGAAGGTATGGAAATGAATGTTAAGGCAAATAAAAAAATAATAAGGACGTGAAAATTTAAAAAATCAATGAAAATTGTTAATAAAGAAACAATAAATATTTAAATGTTAATAGGCATGTATTAATTTTAGGTTTCCAATGGAAACTCGCAACAATTACCCAAAGAAAATTTAATTGTTTGGCAAGAAACTGTAATTGAATATTATTTTTAGATTGCTTCATGTATTTTAACATAAATTTTGTGATGTTTAAAATAAATTGTTTTAGTTTATTTGGAAAGTTGAATCGAATCCCGGCATGACAGTCAATCAGATTCCGTTGTCAAGCTAATTTAATCAGAAATGTGCTCTTAACAGAACAAAAATTGCTCTTGAAAGAACGAAAAATTGCATGACAATCAATCAGATTCTAGATCATTTAAATAAATTTTTAAACACAAATATTAATTTATACATTACAGTATTATTTATCAGGACATTTAACTTCTGTCTTTATTAATAAATCTTTTCCTTTTTCACTGATTAATCTAGCACTTTCCATTCCCAAGATGATGTGGACTTTCTGTTTATTGTCGGTTTTCTTACTTTGATCTAGTTCGACTAGAGTTCTGTAATAGCATCCCTAAATTTATTTGATATTATTAAATCTTAAAGTTAGAACAAAAAATATAAATAAAACTGCCAAACTCGTGACTAGAAAAGAGCAGAGTGATCCGGCCCGATAAAAATGAGGCCCGAAAAAATGACTCGAACGTCGACCCGATTCGAAAAACCCAACCCTACACCTAACCGTCATTGATCGTTTTTATTTTTGATTTATCTAACCATTCAGGTTAGGAAATCGGGTCCGATTTCATTTTTTTTATCAGTTAATCACTTAATATTAAATAACTAAAAAATAAATTGATAAAATTTATTTTTTACATTTAGTAGTGGCTGTTTTGATGTTGGTGTATAGCATTGATGATCAATTTCTAAGTAAGGTTCTACACTAAAGGTCTCAAATTCGTGTCCTTCAACATGGAAGTGTCCGAAACTATCAGTCAGCGCGGGTCCATCCTTATGGTCATCCGGATCAGGCCAGTCTCTTTCCCAGAAGTTAACGGTTGCTTCTTGTAGAAGAAACGAAAATTCTCCTAGTCCGTGAATATTTTCTTTGCACTCTACAACCCCATCTATCTTCCATTCTATTGGTGATGCAAATTTAAAAAAAGATACTAAAATTAATAATAGGGCAGATTTAAGCATTATTTTAATAATTTAATTTTATTTTTAAATTTATTCTAAATTCTGAATGATAGATATATAATTAACGATCGGTTTTAGCTTAGTTAAATAGCTAATTAGCGTTAGAATTTATAAATCAACATTTATATGTATGTACAATTTTATGAATCCGCCAAATTTACAAATTTATGAATCAATTAATTTTTAGCTAACTAAAATAATATAATTACTAAACATAAATTAATGTGTGTGTGGTAAATTAATTAAATTTATATCATAAAAATAATGTTAAAATTAAGTGTCCGAAACTATCCCAGAAAATCCAGGCCTATCTGGATATTTAATTTTTCTACTGGTTTCGGGACCTACAACCATTGGGTCTTGGAAACTACATTACTATATTGAAGAAATAGTTATTGTTTTGGAACAAGCAAAAACCTAAAAGGTTATTTTTGTGTGTCCGTCCCTATATGTCTCCCGACCCAAAAGATAGGAGAATGAGCTCTCCAATCCTGAAAGCTCTCCTATGCAAGATTATAAACACTCATCATCCCATTGATAGTTTTTATTTTCGTTTTATCAATCTAACTTCAAACTGACATTAATAACACATAAGTTACAGCTCTAAAATAAACCTTAAACTATAAAAAATATTCTGTGATTTTGATATTATAATTTATAAATAAATACTCGAAATTTATTAAAAATTTACAACCCTTCTTGGAAGCTATTAAAAAATTTTAAAAATATTTTTTATCTTTTCTTATCTTCACTTTCTTCCTCATCTTCCCTTCTTTCTTCATCTTTCCTTCTCCCTTCATTTTCTCTTCTTCCTTGATCTTCCTTATTTATCCTCTTCCTTTCTTCCATCAAACACTCATTTAAAAGTCCCCCAATTCTCTCACAACTAGCATTAGGGAAATGTTTTTTGGCAAATTTACAATTTGTTTCGATCCAAAGACGAGGTCTTGAAATTTTAAAAAGTCGAATAAATCGTACTACACGTTCGCAAATATTTAAATTATTTTCATTATTAGACGGTAGTTGTGTTTGGGATGTATTTACTGATGATTTCTCTGTTGTAGTAGGGTACTAAAAATTGAAGGAAAAATTTTTTCCGGTAAAAAAACTTTCTAAAAATCAAAAAAAATTTTCTACCCTTCTCTCATTCGACTTTTGCCTTTCCAACTGTTGCTCAATCTTTTGCCGTTCCAGCATTGCCCGATGGAAGCGTTCGGCATGTGCCAACTGCAAAAGTCTATTCTCTATTTCCTTCTTTCTTTCAGTCACTAAAATTTTTTGTAAATTTTTTAATACTTTTTAAATTTACGTTGAGGATCAGGTTCATTTATTCCCAACTGTTCTTGTCTTACAGCTTCCATCATTTCCAACTTTACTTGCTCTTCGCGCAAACGGCGAGCCTTAAATAAAAGTTGAAGTTGAATATGAATTACAATTTTTAGATGCCTCGAGGCTTCCGCTTTTTATAATTCGGGATGGCCCATACTTCTAACCTCTCACTGGATGTTATGTACATCCTGCCTCATCATAAATATTAAAAAATTTTTCACCAATGCAAGTCTCTCAACCAAACTTGAAGCATATGGAGCAACATTTAATGTCGTCTCTTGACCATCATTACTACTAGTATCCTCCACCTGTGATTCTGATGTTGTATTTATTGGAGAGGTTGTTGTTCCAGTTTCCTTTATATTTTCCAATGTGGTAGTTGTGGGTGTACTTGTTGTGGTTAAATTCAAAGGGGGAGTGCTCGTTGCTGTACTCCTAGTCCAAAAATTATTTTTTGGGGCTTCGAGTAGTATAATCCTTTTAATTTGGGAATCTTCCAACTTGTCCCTGTCCAAATTTATTTTTTCCTCCTTTTCATTCAGTTTTTGGACAGGTTTGGAGTCCATAGAAAAATCATTGTTGGAAAGAGGGAATAAAAGGCGATAATTATTATCATCTAATTTATTAGACTCTTTCTTGTTGGGTTTATTTGGTGGTTTTGGAGGAGATGAAGCTGTTGCTTTTGTTGCTTCCGGTGTTGTCCCAGTTGTTGCTTCAGTTTCTTCTTTAACCATTGTTGTGTGGGAGGAAGAGTAAGAGGGATATTCAGTCAACTTATTCTTGGAGGAAGGAGAGAGAGAGGATACTGTAGCTTTAAAATAATTATTAAAAATTTAGGGGAAATAAAGTAACCTCCTTCATCAATACTAGATGATTCAGTAACAAACGCAAAAGAATCCTCCTCATTTGCTTCAGTTCTAGTCTGTTAATTTTTTTAATTCTAATTTAAATTTATTTAACTTATAAGATGTTTAAAATAATAAAATCAGAACTGATCAGAATTATACATTAAACTCAGTACCAAACTCAAAATAAAAATCAGAACTATGATCCGAAGAATAAAAAATCAGACGTTATCAGAATAATAAATTAGAACTATGAGACTAAAATCAGAATATAGAAAATTAGAAACTTAAAAGTTAAATAAACCTAAATCAGAATTCTCAGCTGATTCAACATTATCATTTTAAATAATTTAATTACTATTATCGAAGCAGTTTCTGTAGCATTTTCAATATTAATAACACTCCTTTCAGTTGAAGCTCCGTAAAATTGGTTTTTTGTTTCTGTTACTATTTTAAAAAATAATTGTTTTATTTAATTATTCCTTAATAATACCATTATTATTCGGTAGCCCGAGCAATAATTGTTGGCGTTGCTGGAATTCACGAAATCGGAATAATTGTTCTTTAAGCCGATTTAACAAATTTGCTAATCTAGCTTTAAATGCAGGCGTTATGGATTCTGTAGAATTTGTTTTTTGTTCTTTTAATGAGTGGGTTTGGTTTAAAATTTGTTTTAATGATGAACTAGGTGAATTTATTGAAGAGGTTGTAGATGCGATTTGAGGAGGGGAGGATGATGCGGATGTTATTGTGGAGGTTGAAGATGAGGGAGAAAATGATGATAAGGCAGGATTTGTTGAAAGAGACACAGAGGAAGATGATAATGTGGATGTGGAAGGATGAGATGTCAAAGAGGAGGGTGAAGATGTGTGGAGAGATGTTGAAGAGTTTGAAGAGGTGTTGGAAGTTGTTGAGGAATTGAAAGGGGAGTTGAAAGTTGATGTTATTGAAGAGAAAAGTGCCGTGGATAAAGTAGGTCTGCGTGAAGTGGAAGCAGGCATGGAAGATGATGGAGATGAGGATAAAGTTGTTGAAGATGATATGGGAGTATTTAGGATAGTTGAAGACGAATCTGAAGCTAATTGTGATGATTGGAATAATGAAAGTAATGATGGAAGAGTGAAAGGATGTTGGGAAGTTTTGGGTGAAGTAGTGGGAGTGGAAGATGATGTTGAAGAAGAGAGTGGTGTTGAAGTATGAGATGTCGATGAAGATGATGTTGTATTTATGAGTGAAAAGGATGAATTTGAGGTTAACTGTGATGAAGGGGATGATGAAAATGACGATGGAACATTGGAAGAAAGTAAAGAAGAGGAGGAGGAAGATGATGAGGAAGAAGTTGAGGGAGAGGATGAATGTGAAGTTGAACTAGAACCATTGGAATCTTCAAGTAATGGACTGATTGTCTCCAGTTGATTCTTATATTTCAGATTACTCTTCATCGGTACACCCCAATTCTCTTTAATAATACTCGATACTTGTTGATCTACCTTATAATTTTAAAAATATTCAAATTTGAAGCATCTCTCAAATATTTACCTGATAAAGCAATTCTTCCGTTTTTCTATCAAATTTACTCGATTTCTTCTCTCCAGCTTCATCTCTCCCTTCATTTTCCCCTTTTTCCGATGTTTCAGCTTCAATCTGTCTTAATTGCATTAATTGTTCTTTAAGTCTATTAAGCAGATTAGCCACTTTTGCTTTAAACTCAGGTGGAAACGTCTGACCAAAAAGATTATAGTTGCCATTTTTTATAAGTTTTTGATGATCATCCGTTTCTGGTGTTGTTTCCTCACTATTTTGGTCCTTTATTTCCCAAGTATTCTCAGACTTAATTTCGTTTTCGCTGTTAGACGGCTTTTCATTATTAGCTTCAGTTTCAGCTTCTTCTGAGTTTGAAACTAAATTGCTTGCTAATGGTGTGGTTATAGATTTCGGAAATTGCTGTTCAACTTCCAAAGTTTCTTCAGTTTTATTTAATGCTTCAACTTGTTCTTTAGTTGTTTCAGTTATTTTTGTTCTTGTTTCACTTGACAGGCCAGTCCTTTTAGCTGCTTCAGTACTTACTTCAAGTGTTTCATTTCTTGTTTTAGTTATCTCATTAGTTCGTTCAGTTTTTCCTATGCTTATTTGAGCTGCTTCAGTTTGTGCTTCATTTGAGGTATCTGCTTCAACCGATTCTTTACTTGTTTGAACCGCTTCAGTACTTGTTTCAACAGTTGTCCTTATTGTTTCTAAAGATTTATTTGTTGTTTCAGCCTTTTCTGTAATTGCTTCAACTATTATTTTGCTTCCTTTAATTTCTTCAACGCTTGCCTCAGTAGCTTGCTTCAATGATTCACCTATTTCTTTGCTTGCTTCTGTAACTTGATTCAATGATTCATTAATTTCTTTGCTTGCTTCAGTTGAACTTATACTTGTTTTTTTTGCTTCACTTGTTCTTGTACTCGTCTCAATCACTCGAGTGATTGCTTCAATTTCTTTTGTGATTGTTTCGGCCGTAATTGTCACAGTATTTCTGTCTGATTCGATTACTTCAATATTTGCTTCGATTATATCAGTTCTTGTAGTTTCTCTAGGTTCTAAATTTGTTTCAGACCTTGATTTTAATATTTCTGTGTTAGTTTCTATAGCTTCTCTTGCTTCACTGCTTGATTCAGGACTTGATTTCAACTGTTCTGTATCAGTTTTAGTAGTTTCTTTTGCTTCAATAGTTGCTTCAGTGCTTGATACTAATGTTTCAGTAATAGTCACTGTAGTTTCCTTGACAGTTTCAGATGTTACAGTTAATCTTCTACCTTCTTCAGTGCTTGCTTCATTTGCTTCAATATTTCCCTTAGTTGTTTTACTTACTTCATTATTACTTATTAAAGGCATTTCCATACTTTTTTGATTATTTTTATCATTATCATCAGTTAATTCTGTTCCATTATCATTAAACTCATTGGTAATTTTAGTTATTGTTACTGTTGTTGAGTGAAGTTCATTAGACTTCTCGCTACTGAGGCTACTTGCTTCGGTATTATCTTTTAATGTAATTGATGTTTTGCTTGTTTTAGTCTCCTTATCTGTTGAAAATGGCATATTTTCCTCTATATTTTGTCTTTCTTCAATTTTAGTTAATCCTTTTTCCAAATTATTACAAGCACAGGAACATTTACAGTGATTTCCACGAATATCCTTGTCGATAGAAAAAGCTTCAAAATTAATTTATTTAAACGAAATAAAGAATTTGAAAACTTTTTCCAAATATTGGCCCAATTAATTCGCTAAAGTTTCCATTCGGCATCATTTTCATTAATTGGGCATTTGCTTCAGAAGAATTAGGTAAAGAACATAGACAGAAGCAAGCGCAGTCAAAGTCTTTGATGCGCTTTTGGACAGCAAATTCTGAAATCGGAGTATTTTTGTTTTTCCGAATTTGGCTTTTTTCGGAAAATTTCATTCGATAGTCTACTTTATTAATTATAAAATGAAATCAAAAACTATAGTAATATTTTCCCAAAGTAAAATATATTTTTCGGAAGTTGATAGTAATATTAAAAATAATATTAAAATAAAATTTTCATAAATTATTCCTTAAAGTTTAATTATTCCGGAAATATAAATACCTATGTTAATCCGGAAACTATCGGTAATGTTAGATATATATTATATAAATTTTCCGGAAATTTTGAAGTTTATAAGGAATAACTATAAAATTTAATGTATTACGGAAATATAAATATACATATAGCCATAGCTACTATGCTTTTCCGGAAAATCTTTATACGGAATATATGCTAATATTAATAATACTTTTCCGGAAGCAATATACCTAATAATAAATTATTACCCTTAATTCCATTCCTATGCAAAATCTTTCGAGTAACCAACGCCTGTGAATTATCCTCATTAACAGAATTTAAGGTTGGCAAAAATAAAATTAACAAATAACAATTAATTAAGTTTATATTAAAATAAGTGCTGTATTGCCTAACTAATTTTTTATTTTTAATTAATTTTAGAGTCATTTTCCCAAATTTTTAGTTGAAAAATTTAAAAATGACTGAAGCGAAAAGCTGACAACCTTTTTTTTGGTTTTAAAACAAAAAAACACAAAATAGCTATAAATGACCTCCCTTTCACGCAATTTTAATGATGAGAGGGATATTCTCTCTCTATCCTACTCTACTTTTAATACCCTTATTTTTTACTCTATGAAAATTGCGCAAACATTTTTTAAGCAAAACCACCTTAATAAACAAAGAATTCTTTTTAAAAAAATTTTTGATAGGAAGCTCTAATAGGCAGCTGGCCTTGAGACGTAATAAAAGATGGACAGGTGGGAGATGGATGTGCTAGTAATTTTTGAATGATTAGTTAAGAAGGGCAGCCAAATTGGGTCAGATTTGTGAGAGGAAAGGAAAAAATTGAGGGATCAAAATTTTAATGATTTTTTAAAAATCCGAGAAGATACAATAATACATGACAGGCACGATTCATTTACCTAGCATTTATAAAATGCCTAGGCGGGGGTAAATGGGCTAAGGTTTTCCCCTGATTGTGCCTCGGCTCTGTGGTAGAACGATACCAACACCTTAGCGGTAGAACAACGCAACAACTCAGAGGTAGAGCATCAGACCCGAGCTGGAACCGATGGACTAGTGGTAGAGCACCCGTAATATAAAAAATATATTCCTTCAAAATTATTCATAAATTTTATTATTAGATATGTTTCATGATCAAAAATTAAAATTATAGAAAATTAAAAAATTAAATGTATTTGAGATCATTAACAAAAATTGTTAATTAAATAGTTAACAGAAAAACATGAAAATCGAAAGGTGAATTAAAAAAAAATTTTTTTGAAAATTTTTTTTGAACAGAGGCACTTGACGAAGGAAGAGAATAACCCAAATAGATTTCAAAAAAAATTGAAGGGATTAGTATTTAATAGTTTTGCCTCTCTCACTAATTATCTTTGTTTTTTGGTGTTCACCGGACGTAATCTCAGCTGTTTTTTAATTCAACATCCCTCCTCCCAAGAGGAGAGAAAGTCAATTGCTGCTCTATAACAAAATTCATACTGTTCCCTAGTTTCTACCATATTTGGCCTTTGCATTCTCAAAAGTTTTACGGTTGTGAAGAGGTCAACAACATGTTCAAGTTGAGCCCTATAAAAATATTTTTTTGGTTAGAAATTTTTTTAAAAAAAGGGGAGCAGAGTCTACCTCTACCAATCTAACTCCACCAGAGAACTTATACCGATGGCTTATTGGTAACTCGCAAGAGAGTCAGGTCTAGTTACTCATTTAGGCTTCCCTATAAGCCCATCGGTATAAGCTCTCTCAGTTTTCTCGGTCCCTCCCTCTCATTCTCCCTCACAATAAGCTCCTTCCCTCCCTCTCTCATGATCGCTATAAGAACCATCCCTCCTAGTACCTCTCAATAGACTCCTTCCCTCTACTTCCCTCATTAATCCCTCTATTTCTAACATCACCTGCAAACAATCAAAGAGACAGCTATAAAAGTCCCTGTCCGTCCAGCCCCATCCAGGCAATGAACGCAGATAGGCCCGACAGATCCAAACTGTTGTTTTGTTTGATGCAATTGGCGCACAAAATCAACAAATCTTTCAGAGTTGAGAGGCACATCCCCAATCGCTCTCCCATGACAATCGACAGCCCAATCAATGAACTGAAACTGACGAATGGTCCTTGAGTGATGCGCTTCGTCAGTCACTTTAAATTCGCGTAGCCAGTAATGTCCCATGTCGAACTCTGATACAAAATCGACGTTTAAACCGTTATAGTTTTCTGGGTATCCTGGACTAGGCCAATACACGAAGAAACGTTCGCCTTGTTCGTTAGGTTGTTTTACTAGCATTGCCACAATTGCTTTAAAGAAATTTTTTGTTTGGGATTGAGGTTCATATTAAGTAAACTTACAACATTCATGAATCCAAAGCATGTGCCAAAAATCGGCAACAGTATTGGCCATGGGAAGTTGGGTGGCTATATAGGAACGTCTAGATCTGGAAAATTTTAGTTTTGTTGAAAAATCCTCTCTAGATTTAGGGTTAGGAGGTTATCGAATGATTTGTGGGATTAAAGGGGATATCGATGAATTGAGAGGAAAAAGTTTAGAGGTATTAAGGAATTTCCAGGTCTCCCTCCAACCCACCGATATCCCTTCAGCCCATCCTCAACCTCGTTAAATCCCCCGAAATCCCACCAAATCCTATTGATCCCATCCCACGATATCACTCCACATACCTATATCCATCAATCCAAGAAGCATTAATATAATCCCCTTCATCGTCCCCATTTTCATTGTTATCAATAACAGATTTCGGAAACTGTCTAGGCAGCTCGACCCGGTTAAAGTCCCATGGAACAACAGTCAATTTAACATTTTTATTAATATTGTAGGTTGCATTGGCTACTGTAGCACGATAACATTTTGGCACTCTCAAAGACATTAAGGTCTTAAAAAAATTTTTTAGCGGGAAATATTTTTTCGAAAATTCCTACATTAAATTCAATGTCAATTCCAGTGTATTCACTATGTAGTTGAGGCCTTGAAAGGGTTTGAACATGTTGAAGGCTTGAATTGGAATTTTATAAATTTAAAAGAGCATGGAAGTTACAGCTTAGAATTGGGTATTTCTGTAGACCCTGATTGGGCTGCATCAAGCAAAGCATCATGTATAAAAATGTATTGATCATCTGTTTGAACCATATATTGCCGTTGTGATCTAATAGCTCTAACACAGCCATAGACATCCAATGAATTTTCATAGCGCAACCGATCAAGTTGAAAGTCAATGACTATAAAGGCGCCGGTACGGCCAATTCCAGCACTAATTTTTGGTAAAATTAATTTTGAACTAATAGAGAACAAATTTTAGATGCATATTAACAACTCTCATTACTCCTCCCTCTCAAAAGCAATGGTCTCCCCTCTCAAAATGATTCTCCCTCTGATATTCTAAAGAGGTTATTATTCCGATGGGACATTATTGCCTAGTTCGATTCTAGTTATATTTTATAAGTTTTACTAATATAATCACCTGCAATGTGTAATAATAGGTCCAGCTTGCATCGGATTAAGTGCCTTCACTCTTTTGAGGAACATTAAAAAAGGAGTAGGGTGTATTGGCACTCCATGATCTGGCCAAGCAGTGAACTGGCAATGTTGAATATCTCTTCCTGGTTCATTCCTGTGTCTTGTATTTTCTAATCTCAACGTTCTTAGACAGTAATGAGCCAATTCTGTTGTCTCCATCAAAGTAACTTTATAACTGCCATAAAGAGACGACCCTCTACTAGGCCAGTATTGGTCACATTTTGATCTAGAACGTTCTTCTAATCGAGTGAGGACAACAATCGTGTAGGATCTCTCCTCCCAAACCATCCTCCAAAAATCAGCAAAAGTTTCGGGTAGAGGGCCTTGAGTAGCTATGTAAGCCTTTGGTCTGTCATAACTAAAAGTTGTGATATATTTATTTAAAAATAGATTTTTTTCCAAAAATAGAGCGAATCTCATTCTAGGATACCCCCATGTAGTTGGCAAATCAACTAGGGACTACATCCTTGTTAGCCTCCACACTTCCCCCTTAGACGCACTGGACTTCACTATAAGTTAACCCTTGGAGCTGAAAGACACATACATAGCATATAACGGGAGGGATTTATCATGATGCTCCCACCTTTCCCACTCATCCCACATCAGCCAACCAAATTAGAAATTTTAACTTAAGAAGGATATCTAATTCAATGAATGTTTTATAGGAGTTCCAATTTCCATTTAAAAAAATTTACCCATCGATATAATTAGCATTAATATAATCACTGCCCGGTAGCTGCCCCAGACAACCATCCTCATCATCCTCTGGGGGAAGAATTACCCTCGAATGGTCATAGGCAACAACATTAGCATAGCTCAAATATTAAATTATATTCAACAGATCCCTTTCAAAGATTACCGATTCTTGTGTCTATTAACCTCCATTGTTGAATTTTCCCAGGTAAAATGTTGCCCGGTATCAATACTTTCAAATTCCTGTATAAACCCTCTATTATTATTCAATTTTTGTCGTTCTATATGAGTTGCGAATTCGGTTAAGGGAATGGGAATTATTGCGTTTGTATTCGGACTTCTTTGTTGTGAAAGGGATAAATGAGCATTTCCAATAGTTGTTAATCCTCCATAAATATTAGAAGAATCTCTTATTGTGTTTGGAGAAATACCTAGAAAAAATGAGAGATTGATATCTTGGCTCTGATGCGTGTTGATCCAGGACAAAAATTTTGGGGTTCGAGACATCCAAAATCCAAACATACTTATTGGGTTATAGCCAAGACCATGGCCACTTGAAAAAGCTAGTCAGGCTCCGGACACTTAAAACATGTGGCTCCGGCTTTTCTGAAATCCCCGAAGCATTTAATTTTTGAATTAAGCTCAGAAGCTGTCACACTCTCCCCAGCACTAGTCTCCAAGTTTAAATTGTCTCTCTCTCACCTGTAGAAGAAATTAAGGCAGGTTGTTGTCTAAGGCATTCGCCTGGATAAAGCACCGCTCCATCCGGAGATAAATCATCGCAACCAATTTCCACGTTGCCGGCAATAGCGGAATGGTCATAAGAGTTTAATACAGGACGCCCATCCTTTTTAAAAATCATTTAACTTAAAAAAGGCTCTCGAACCTGATCCATTCCCAATAGTAACTTATTAGTTTCAGTAGGCAAAACACCGTTAGTTCCATGTCCATTAGCCTTTGCGGGTAAATCACGCGAACTTAGGGGTGTTTTATGAATTGAGTTTGTAGAAGATCTAGTAGCATTAGTGTTCCTCTTGCATCTAAGCCACCATAGCAGAAGCATTCCAACGAGTACGGCTATCACAAAGAAGGTTATACCCGCCTAATTATAGAGGAAAATTAAGGGAAAAAATATTTAAAGTCACCGCCAAGAGAGGAAACATAATTCCTCCACCTCGAATAGATCCTCCTCCGGTGAACAAAGAAGGAACTCGAGTTTCAAAAGGATCACTCAAAGCCGAGTCAGTATACAATTTTGACTGTGGTTCTTGTAAAGGTGGGCGATGATCACTCTAAAATATTTATAAATTTCTGGATAATAAATTGCTTGATTTATACTGGTTGGTCAGAAGCACGCTTCCAATGCTCGTCCTTAGCAAATGCTCGGCTCATTAACTGATAAATTTTCACGTGTGGATCAAGCGGGAAGTTTGTGAAGCCTTCATATTCCTAATAATTATACAGTCTTATTATGATCATAATTAATATTCTATTCACAAACCAGCCCATCCCCAAGTGTAAAAGTCAATTCATCTCGATATAAACGTTGCATTTCACTTGAAGATATCTGTGCTGCGATATAAACCCCATCAAGAGGTTTAAGCTCAATTTTGTCGTTAATATGTTGATGCCGTCTTTTTCTGTGTGGATGTTGCTGTCGGACATGGATGTAGGAGACTTCATGACGTCTTCGCCTGTGTTGCTGTTGTTCAGAATTTCTTGATGCTGAAATTATTTTTGTTAAAAATTCTGATATTACTATACGCTTACTTATTGTTAGCTGTTGGAGTTGAGCAGTTCTAGCTGTTCTAAAGGGGATAAAAGGGAGATTTTAGATGATAGGAGGTTTGATATCCAACCTAAAGTCTCGTGTTGCTATTTGTAGTTGACCTTTATCAGCAGAAGTTACAGCTTCCTTAGAACGGTTGTTATTTGCTGGTATAACTATGAGCCAGTAATGACTGATAATACCGTACTCCTCACTGGAAATGAGAGAAAAGGGGTATTCGTTAGCTCTTTGTATTTCATTAACCTTGCCGGGCTTAGCCGAAACTGCGCTGTATGCGGTCCATCAGATTGGATAAATTCTGGAGCCTCCACAAAAGGAGGTCCTCTAGGGTCTGTTTGAACCTGCAATTCTCTAGGCCAATAATGCCGTCCATCTTCTAGCGAGTAAACACCCACTTAAAATTCTTTAGGGTTCTAAAAATTAAGAGAAAATCCTCACGTTGCAATGTGTAATTCATATAAGGCCTTAAATTTGCCAAAAATAATTGTCTTTCGGATCCATTCACTCTCTTTTCAAATTGAGGTGAAACCATTGATTTTTCTACCAAATCTTGATCCAAGTAGCTTTTCTGGCCCATTTGTTTAAGATAAAATCCAATTTTTTGAGATGTTGAAGAGAGCGAATCAAAGTCCCAGCGAATTTGGACTGACTGGCTAGTTTTGTAGTCCAATCGAAGATTTTGAACAACATGGGTAGGACGTAGAGGACCAATTAGAGTGACGGGAGGGTCAGAACAAGGGCCAAGACGCTAAAATTTTTGATGGATTAAGGCATAAAATTGGGTAAGACTTACTCTTTGCTTCATAGCCAACACACAAAAGGAGTATGACTTTGAGGTTGTCAATCTTTGAAAAAAATTTTTATTTTTAAAATTCTTTATTTCCACCTTCCAATCTCTAAATGCCGTGCTTTAGGATCCATAACAGGCTGACTTCGCCATTTATCCATTCCGGCAGTTTCACGAGCCACCATAGGTTCAGGCACGTATTTAACAAGAAAACCATCAGGTTGTCCAGCTTCACTACTATCCACAGAATCATCAAAATCCCATTGAATAACAACGGAAGTTTCAGAGATTGTTTGGATTCGGACATTTTGTGGGGGTTGGATGGCAGCTAGAGGGAAATTTTTATTATTTTTGATTCATCTTCTAGGGAAAATATTTTTCAAAACCTGTTTTTAAGGCCTTACGCCATTCATTTTCGCTAATGTCCATTTTAAGAAGCGATTCAATAACCGCAGTTAATACACTTTTTTGGGAGGCGAAATTTTCAAGAGGAATCATTATTAGATTAATAGATAAGCTACAGATACATAATATTAATTAATTAGAATAAAGGAAATAGGTAAATTGAATCTTTCCGGAAAATACATTTCTGGAAAAAGAATAGAATATACTTCCGGAAAAGCATAAAATTATTTTACCGATTCTCCGGAAAAATAATAGAATATTCTCCGGAAAAATAATAGAATAATTTACGGAGTATGAAAGAATATAACTTTCCGGAAGAATATAATAACTCTAAATTATATAACTATTCCGGAAAAGAAAAAAATAATTTTCCCAATAAAATATAGTAATTTTCCGGTTAACACAAGAATATTATCCGGAAAAATAATAGAATATAATTTATGGAATATTAAAGAATATAACTTTCCGGAAGAATATAATAACTCTAAATTATAGAACTATTCCGGGAAAGAAAGTCTTGTATTTATAAATACTTTCCGGAAATAGTTTCAGGAATATATACTAGTTAATATAACAATTTCCGGAAGCTATATATTTTCCGGAATATTAATTATACCGTTCTTGTATAATTTTCCGGATCTGAATCAATATAAGAGATAATTATACTTATAACTATAATAAGGAAAAATGAAGCAAATTGAAAGAAATACGTGCAATGAAGCAAAAAGTAGGACAAATATATATTATTATACATTTTATGGCCATAACAAAGGGCCAAGGTGAAATGGGAAAAGGTGGCGGAATTTAAAATGAGAGTGAGTGAGCTTTGAAAAAGCTTACTTATTTTATTTTTAATATTTTAGTAAGTGCTTCATGTTTAAATTGGTTGTTTTTGCTACAATATTTTGCCCTTTACTCTCAGGAAATAATTTTAAATTTTTTTTAAAAAAATTTCCAGGGGAGATAAGTGAGTGCATTAGCCATAAAAAATTAAATGTTTCACTATGGGAGAGTTAATAATATTTATTAGCTTTTTTAATTGGATAACAAGAGAGAGGGAGAGCTTTGAGAGAGAGAGAGCTTTGAGAGATGTTTTTATTAAAAAGGGAGAAGGAAGAAAAATTTTTAACAAAAAAAAATTTTACTTCCCTAAAAAAATTTTTTTCCTTTCCGAACCTTTGTTCCAAAGTCGATGCTCCAAATTAAAAAATTGGTCGAGAGAATTCAAGTTATTATTGCTGCTACTACGTGTTTTCATATTTTGATGCTTTTTCTGCGAATTTTTAAAGCTTAATGTTCTTTCCATAAATTTTCTGTGTCCTGTTTCTATCATTTCTGATTAGTTAATGATAGAATCTACTGATGACTGGATGGTGAAAATTTTTAAATTTGTTGATAATTGACACTTTTCATTTATTAAACTATGTAAGTCTCGATATTTTAAGAGACCTTAATTTATAGGTGATTCTAGAAGGAGAAGGAGGTTGAGGATAAGGAGGAATGAGGAGATAGAGGAGAAGGGAATTAATAAAATCACTTAAAACGCTTAATAGGCGGAGGTAATAGGCGGTCTATTTATTAAAAGAGAAGATAAATGATCCGATAACTCACTCGGTGAGCGAAAACGTGTTGAAATAACTGTCAGTATTTCGCAAGGTAGGTCCTGCCCCAGGCTTGATTTACACCTCCCTTTTACGTTAAAGTTGTTAACTAATCAAGGAAATATTCGAATTTAATTTAAAACTAAAAAAGTAAGTAAAAAAATAAAAAAGTATTTTTAGTTTTTAGATGTTGCCAAAGAACGAAAAAATTTAAAAATAAGTTTTGCAACACAAAACAAAATTAATTTCCATCAAGTTTTTTGAGTTAGATAAATGGGTGGTAAGAGACATGAAAAGAAAATTTTTTTATTGCAAATCCTACCCCGAGGGAGGCTTTTTTTATATTTTATTTTTTAGCCTTTTCGTGCTCTTAGCGCGATAAGAAAAATGGGAAGAAGCGCTAAAAAAATTCATTTTATGTAAAGCTGAGGACATTCGAAGAAAAAAAGAATGCCAGAAGCGATGACCCTTTATCCTACCCTCTTATAAAAATGGAGGGATGTTTTGGGATGTAAATTGACAGAGGAAATGGAGGAAAACGAAATAATAATAAATAGTAAAAAAATTTTAAAAATTCAATAAAGTTAGTGGCAAAAAATCGAGAAAAAATGTTCTTTCAAAATTTAAAAAAAAAATTATAGAAAATCCGAAAGTGAAGCACCCATATAAAGCATGCTTTCTAAGCAAATTGCTAACAGATTTTCTCGTAAAAATACAAAAAAATCAAGAAAATCCCAAAATTATACATAATAATAAATAGTCAAAAATATTCCCACGCATTTTATTCCCCCAATTTTTCTTCCGGTTGATGAGCAAAAGTAAGAAAAGAATAAAAATAATAATAATAATGGCAGTAAAAGTGTTTATGTACTTAAAGTTTATAGCTTTATATTAATGTTTTTCCTCCGTTTTTAAAAACAGAATTTCCATATGAACGAATAAGCATTTGAAATAATTTGAAGCAAAAATAGGAAAGTTTTAGGAGGAAATAATGTTTATAGCATCAGAAATAGTATTATAATAAAATATTATTAGTATAATTAGGATAATTCTGATTATTACGGAAGAATCAGAATTAATATATTTTCCGGAAATGAATTAAAAGAAAATATAAATAATATATCAAAGATCAGAATAGTTCCAGAGCATCAGAAATAATATAAAATATAAAAATATACTAATTCTGATTATTCCGGAAAAATTAGAATTAGTATATTTTTCCGGAAATTATAGATGATATTCAGAGTTATTATTCCGGAAGTTAAGGAGAATATACAATAGAATCAGAAAATAATCATAGTAAATAATAATCAGAAAATAATATAATAAAATTGAGAGTTATTTTTTAAAGTTATGTATTTTTTAGAGTTATATTTTAGAGTTATTTTTTGAAAGTAAAAAATTTTTTTGCAACTTATTTATTGTCTAACCTTCAGTATAAGAGCAAAGATCCAAATAGAAATGCTCAAAACGGCTCCAAGACTCCTTAACACCCTCCGTATTAGCCACGTGATATTTCCATCCGGCAGCCAGTTTATTTACCAAATCCTCGAAGCGCAAAAGCAATTTATATTTACACAATTCTGGTGATAATGGCTCTTGATTGTAGTTATTTTTATCATTTTCTTGTTCATTTTTTGTGTTTTTTAAGGAAGAGGTAGAATTTTTAGGGGAAGGGGGTAAATATGATGGAGTATTTTGTGGAGTGAATGAGCTTGAAGAAGCAGAATTAGAAGAGGAATAAGAAGAAGAATCACTAGAAGACATTGAAAGTCGCTTGGATGAGGTAGTATGTGAAGATTGAAGAATTTGGAAAATAGCAGGGATCATAAAATTTTTAAAAATAAATTTTCAATGGAAAGTATTGATATTTTAGAGCTATGAAAACAAATTATTGTTAAAAATTATTTAAAAAATAAAAACAAAAATAACAAAAAAAACGAAATTTTAGGTACTCAACCATTGTGAAAAATTGCTGTAAATTCCAGCCAACTTTTATCTATTATTTATTTATTGTTTTGTTTAATGCAGGTGGACCATAGCCAAAAAAGAAGATAAAAAAGCTATTAACTTGTAGGGCTATAAAAAGCTTTTAAGGGGAAAGCATTAATATTTCCGCCTGCTTCTCTAATCTAAAAAAGTTGGCTGCTTTGTCTGTAAAGTTTTATTTTTTGTTACCTACCAAGTTTATTTTTCCTAAAAGTTTATACTATTTTTTCCAAGTTTTGCTATATAGAATATTTAATTCCAGGTTTTTTCAGAAGGTAACTTGAAAAGAATCAGAAACTTGAAAAGAATCAGAAAGTAATTAAGAGGTATAATTAAAATTCAGAGTTATTTTTTCTGATTTAAACCAGAAATTAAAACTAAAAGAAATTTTAAAAAATCATAACTCTGAATTTTTTATTTATGGGTTATTTCAGATAGATCAGAATTCTGAAAAGAACTCTGAATTATTATAAACCAGAATTCTAAAAGAAATCTGAATTTTAAATAATTAAACCAGAATTCTGAATAGAACTCTGAATTATTATAAACCAGAATTCTTTTATAAATCAGAACTCTAAATTTTATAATTCTGATTTATTTTCAGAATAATTTTTTAGAATTTATATAATAAAACTTGAAGCATTTCTCTACTAGGAACTATTGTGTTTTTGTTATAATTTGTGTTCTGAAACTTTTTTTCAAAAATACATATTCTCATGCAATTTTTTCTCAAAAGTGCACAAAAACAACAATTTAAAGCAATATGTAGTTGGGTTTGGTATTTTATAAAAAAAGCTAAAAAAGAAATCTGAGAGTATATACGGGAATTTAATCTTTCTATAAAGCTCTGCGGGGCACATTTATTTTCAATGTTGACAAAAATATAAAAAATGGGGGAGAGTTTTATTAGAGGGGTGAAGCGCATGCCGTGGAGTGCTGCAAGTGGTGTGGTTGCCTGGACACTTTTTGGAGAGGAAAGGAAATGAGAAGGCAAAATAATAATGCAAAAGTGAGGCAATAAACTTTAAAAAAATAAATATATGCTAATATATTGGAGGGTTTATTCAGTTTTTTTTTTGTTTTAAAGTTTGAGGGACTTGTTGTGAGAGGGCAAAAAAAATTTTAGAGAATATTCAGGCGATTTAATTTTCTTTGGAAATAATTTTTAATTAAAAATTAATATAAGTATGTGGATCAGAATATATAATTAAGAAGACTTGTATTAATTTCTGAAGAAGTACAGCATGAAATGAGAGAATATGCGAAGTATGCCTCACAGGGAGAGCTTATACAAGAATAAATAAAAGGTTCAGGATTGTTAAATGCTCGTAAAAAGGACATTAGCTTTAAAAGATAATCAAAAATAAATAAAAAATATTACCTCCATTATGAGCATCAATCCTAAGTTCAGCAACATGGTTACTGGTTCCTTTACTTGTAGCAGCGGCAACTCGAAAAGCGTAGTTCTGGGAGGGGTCTATATCAAAGATGGCAGTTTGTGATGATACCTAAACATTTTTATTAATGTTTTTATTAGAAGGCGTGATTCATAAACTTGTGCATTTAAGACATTTATAGGAAGCATGCTTCTATAAGCCTGAAGCACGTTTTTTGTTTAAACTAAAGATGCTTCTTAAGCCTGAGGCATTTATAGAAAGCATGATTCTACAAGAATGAAACATAATTAAACTAAAGCGTGCTTCTACGGGACTGAGTTTTCATCTGAACCATGCTTCTATAAACCTGAAGCATGCTTCTTAAGATGCTTCTCCAAGACTGAGGCATGTTTCTAACTGACTTCTAACTAACTTAGCCTAATATTATAAAAATTCATTAACTAACATTTCTTTTAATAGAATTAGCTGTAGCACTGTTAAGCTGTATCAGATCAACCTCATAATGAGTTATATTTCCATTCCTATTAGGCCAAGGAGGAGGATCCCAAAGTATTGAAAGCTTGTTTCTAAATATGGTGTAGCGAATATTTAGAGGTTCAGCATCGGGTATCCCAGTAGGTGTAATTAATTGTTCAGTGGCATTCTCGCTAGCTCCGACTTCGTTTACAGCTGCAATATATAGCTGGTATTCTTGGCCATTATCTAATGGGAAAAATTTTGTAACAAATTTTCCAATGATTTCAAAAATTTTTCATTTAAAAGTCATCATTTTCCAAATTAAATCTCATTCAAATCGTCTTTTTAATCCAGTCAATTTTCTATTATGCGTAGGGTCCTGGATTCCGAACCAAACCAAGGAAGAACCAAAGAAGAATTCCCGATCCTGTTTCGGAAAAAGTTTCCCTATCCGATAACCCTAACTGGATATTAATTGTTTTGATGGATTTTTGAAGGACCTCCTCCCTTTTTAAAAATTTTTCTTTTGTGATTAATAAAATATTAATGAATAGATCTATTTCCTAAAATTAAATTTCCAAATTAAATCATTACATAAATTATTAAGAATGAAAGACAATTCATTTGGAGGTACTTGAGCTTTATGTACCATCTCGCTCTGCGTTGACACCCACCACAAAATGTAATTTTTTAAAGGCAGATTATACGTATTACTGAATTTAAAATTTTAAAAATTTATTATCCAAAAAATAAAAACTTTGGAGGAAGCCATTCAACTCTAGCCTTGATCGGTTTAAGCTCAGAAACGAGAGAGATTGACTGTGGACGAGGTGGGGAAGGAGCTAAAAATTTATTAAAAATTTTTTTTAGTTTTTTAATTAACGTTTTCCTCCAGTTAGTATTCTACTCTGCTTGGTTAATTGTGAAAGCTCTCCATCCCCTTTCATGTTGAAAGCAGCTACCCGAATGGCATATTCTGTGTTAGGCTCCAAATCGTTTAAATGAGCGTAGAGCTTCTTTAAAAAAATTTTTTGAATTTTTAGATTAAAAAAAATTTATTTTTACGAATTTTTTAAATTTAAATTTGAAGATTTTCTAATTAGAAAAATCAAAAAATTCTTAAAAAAATTTTTTACAACAGCTTACATGTCGATCAACAATCGCTATAGCCCTGCGAAGGTTATTAACAAAAGCTTCATTCACAATTTGGAACTAAAAAACATTAATTAATTTATTTTTAGTTATGATTTTATGATTGAGGCTCTTAAAAACCTCATTTTTATTAATTTAATAATTTCAGTTTAGCTTTTTTTAAATTTTGACCCTCAACTCCTCCGAAAAGATATTCGTAAAAAAATAAATTTAGGCATTTCCACTTAAAAAATCAAAAACCTTATAAACATTATATCCAAATACTTCAGCCGACTCATCATCAGGAGGCTGCCAAGTGACCTTAACAGTTGAGCTGTTCATCTGCGTAACGTGAACATTACGAGGGGGTGGTGGGACTTTAAATTTTATTTTTTTATTCCAAAATTTTTTTAAATATCAACCATGGTCAGAATAAGCATTCACTGCTTTATTATTGCCAAATAGAAAAATAAATATTAAAATATTAATTAAATATCGAGGCACAAAATAATCAAATAATTTGCAGAAATGCATCCTTTTTAGTCGAAATAATTTTAATTTAATTTTGGGGAAATATTTGTAATAATTAAGATTATTAATATAATTAATGTTGCTCCGATATTTTAAATTTAATAATCTTTTTGTTGAAGATTTTTCTCTACTTGTACTAGGCGTATTAGTAGCTGCTTCCATTTTACTAAATATTTGCTGATAATATTAAATAATTATTCTGTATTTTAATTATTTAAATAAATTTTCTAGAAGAGATATAAATTCCGGAAAATATAGAATATTAGGTATAGCTAAAATCATAATAAACTTTCCGGAATACAGAATATGTATGTAGTAGTAAAAAGATAGGAAAATTAAGATTATTCAGAGAAATACTAAGTATAACTATAGCATTTCCGGAACAAATATAATATATATAATTCCGGAAATATATATTTATGATTCTAGAAATATGTAATCAGAATTAGATAAGTTTCCGGAAAATATAATAATAGTAAAAAAATAGAATTCCGGAAAATATAAAGATAACTATAGTTAAATAAACTTTCCGGAAGATAAATATATCCGGAAACTATATTTTCGAGAATTATAGTTATTTTCTTTTTCCGGAAATTATAGTTATTTTCTTTTTCCGGAAATTATAGTTATTTTTTCCAACTATACAAATATAACAATACATTTAATATTAATTTTATTTTTGGTCTCAAACATTGTTATAAAAATAAAGAAAAAATATTTATTAATTAGATGTGTGTCCCCCAAAGCTTTGTTATTTAAGGATACGAAGCGGGTGACATATTAGCTGGTCTTGCAAATGCATTAACTATACAGCCTCCTCCTCTCATTTTTAATTTTTCCCAGCATTTCAATTTGGAGTGTGGCCGTTTTTTGTTAAATTTTCATTTTTATTTCATCCCTCGAGGCTTGTTGACAATTTGAGGAATTAGGCTGGACAAAGGCTTAAAGGAAGGATAAAGACAATGCTTGGGTAGATTGGCTGCCGGAATTTTATTTAATAATATTTAGGGGGTTTAAATTTATTTTTATCTCAGGTGTCACTTTTAGTCGCTTTTCAAATAAATAAAAATAGAACGTGATAAACGATCCTTTAAGCAAATAAATTTTAAAAAAGGAAAGGTTAAGGTTATTTATTTTTAGTAAATTTCCCTCTTATTTATGGCCTTTTGTTAGCCTAAAAAAGCACTATAGTTGTTGGCGCGGTGCCCAAGAATGCTGCTCGGCTGTCAGTAAAAATGGTCAAGAGTTGAGAGTGGATATGAAGGGAAGGAAAATACTTGAAATTTTATTTTTTTGAAAAAATTTTTGAAAAATTGAAAATTAATTTTTAATAATTTCATGTCTATTATAAAAAGGAACGTCCGGAAATAAAACCCGAAGAGCATATTTGAGCCTATTTATAGCCTTCCGGTTTTCTCCTATAATATAGTTAAACGCGAATATTCTCGTAAGTATGGATTAAAAATCTGTCTGTAAATAAATTTAAAATAAAAAATTATTACGGACAAAGGGGTGGCAATTGTAGGGTCTATACTATGCTAAGCGCTGGTACACTATGAGAGCTATGTGCACATATAAATCGATGGTAGAGTATAGTGGGAAGCATTGGGGGAAGAATTGAAACTGCTGAAGAGTTGCTCGACCATGGCGGTTGTAGAGGGGGTAGGGGATGAATGGACGAAGGCCGAGGGTAGGAAGAAATTTTGGGGATTAGTCAGCTCCGTAGAGTCTAGAGTAGAGTCTAGACTCTACCAAAATACCCCAAAAACAATTTATATTCAATAATTGCCTTCCTAAATTTTCCAGCCAAAAAATTTAAACGATTTTCAGTTTTTATTTAAAAATATTGGAAATGAGCGTAAATACACACTGGCTCTGGAATCCAGAAGATTTGGAAAATACGCCTTCAGTTCAAGCCGGTATATCCATGGCAGAAGAAAATAAATTGAGAAGGGAAGGTGTAAGGATGATTAAAGAAATGGGAAAATCTATCAATTTGTTAGTTGATTATTAAATTTTCAAAAATTAAAAAAAAATTTTTTCTAGAAAAACAAATCCAACTTTAGCCACTGCAAGTGTATTCTTTCACAGATTTTACATGTTCAACACGTTTGCAGATTATCCACCACACGTAGCTATTTAATAATTATATTTAACAAGCTTGGCGTGATAATGATTCTAGACTATTTCCGGAAAAAATATAACTATGAAAATATATTTAATTTTTAATTATCTTTAGAATATTTATAATCTCCGGAATCCTATATCTATTTACGGAAAATATATTTTCTATTTATGTATATTTCTATTCCGGAAAATATTATTGCCGGAAAATATACTATAATTCTGAAACTAAATATTTTATTATTATTTCCGGAATGCATATGTATTTATAATTATAGTTATTTTCCGGAAATAGTTATACACTAATTTCCGGAAATATAAATAACTTACATATTATAATTCCGGATAATATAATAATTATTCTCCGGTAGATAACTATATACTAATTTTCCGTAAAGCATATGATTCCAATTTAGGAATAATAATTTCTGAAAATATACTAATAATTTTACGGAAAGTATTAGCAAACAGTTTACTCCCCCGGAAAATATTCGTGTGCCTATATCTAAATATTAATCATATTTTTTAATAGATGATGGGATTAGCCTGTCTTTTTCTTGCTGGAAAAGTAGAGGAAACACCTAAAAAGTGCAAAGATTTGGTACAGACAGCTAAAGATAAATATCCGAAACAATTTGCTGGGAAGAATTTAATGGTTTATTAAATCTCGAATTTCCCTTTTAATTAAACTATATTTGAATAGGACGAATTAATTCTCCTCGAACGAATTTTGCTTCAAACAATTCGGTTTGATCTTCATGTTGAACATCCCGTGAGACTTTCCAATTTATAAATATTTTTCCTTTTCTAGTACAATTTTTTGGTCCAATATGCAAAGGGATTTAAACTTGATAAGGATTATATGAGCAAAATTGTGGTATTTTTTAATTTTCCAAAAATTCCAAGAGCTCCAAAAATTAAGACAAATGCATGGACGTTTATTAATGATTCATTAGCTACCAATCTTTGTTTATTGTGGGAACCTGAAGTTATTGCTGTTGCACTCCTCTATATGTCGTTTAAAATGGCCAGAATGGGGGAGGGTCCTGAAGGGGAGGCAAAAATGGGGGCGGATATGGAATGGTGGGATATTGTGAGTTGATAGCAAATCTAATGAAATTTATTAATTAAATTTATTTAAAAGTATGTTCAAAATTTAACTGTCCCAATGATGGAGGATATTTGCCATAAGGTATATAAATAATTAAATTATTAGATATATTCAAGTTATTCGGTATAATCAGAATAACTGAATATAACGAAAGATTGTATATTTTCCGGAAATAACTATTTTTATAATCAGAATTTTAATTATTTCTGAGATATACCTATTAAACGGAAATTATAAATATTTTCTGGATTATTAGAATATAGAGAGTTATACATAAATATTTCAGAAAATATTACATTGTTTATTTTCCGAAAACATTAATATTTTTTTAATTAAACATTTTCCGGAAGATACAATTATGTATTAAATTTTATGATTATTTTTAACTTCAAAATTTTTAAAATATTAATCTGAAAAATAATTTTGTTTTTAGGTGCTAGATTGTCTCAGTACGGATGAGTCAAGCAATTCAACCTAATTTGATCTATAATTATTTGTTTTATTTTTTATCAAATAATCTAATCATTGTTTTTCTTTAGTAATCTAATTTTCTAACTGTTTTGTTCTTAAATTTTTAATAAAAATTTAAATTTTCCAAAAAAGTTTTTATTCTAATATGAATAATGTCAAGGACAATGAATGGATCATACATACGTGTGCATAAATAATAATAACGGAAATGACTAGATATCTTTTAGAAAATTATTCCAAATTTTACTTCAAATATTTATCAATATCCTTCTAGAATTTTAAAATTAAACAAAAATTTTTTAATTAAATATTTTAGTTTAATAATGAATATTTTTGTCCGTTTTTCAATTTTATTAATAATTTCCATCGTCCATGCAAGAAATACTGCTACAAATAAAATAGCATCTGCATTAGAAACAAGAGCAACTCTACGTAAATTTGTAAAAAAATTCTAGATCTAGACGTTAAAACTTTCGTTAGAAGGCGGATTCGGATTGCGAGCTAAATCATTTCAGCTAGATTAAATCTGAATCCTTAGACCAAAACTCTCAATCAAAAGCCCTTCGATCTAAATTGAGTAAAGGAGCTAGACTTAATTTATTTATCCAGAGTTGGTCTTAAAAATCCAGAGTTATCCTTAAAACTAGTTATCCTAGAGTTAGCCTCAAAATTATCTCAGATATATCCATGAAATTCGACCAAATTAGAAATATATGAAAGATCTGTCCAAAAACCCTTTTAGATCCTTCCCATAATCTTTAATATTCCTAGTGCAACAACACATTAGAAGACGACAAATACCTCGCTGAACGATGTGATGGTGCTGTATCTGCTGCGATTTCTATTCTGAACAACAGCTGTGGTATACACAAAAACGTCACTAAATCACATCCTGCAGGCTACGAAGGATGTGAACTATTCTTTAAAAGCATGGGCCATTTCAGTTACTGTAAAGGCCCTTTGTTTGGAGCCACATATACTAGATGCTTGAATGATCCAAATATAAAATGCTGTAAATATATTGCTGATACTGTTACGGCTACTGTAGAGCCCTACTGTGAAATATTTTCTTCAAGTATCGCTAACAATAGGAAAGAGATATGCAGTGATAAAAATACATTATGCGAGTCTATTATGAATATTGAGGCAGAAAAGGCTAAGCAGGCTTGTTATAATATCTTTGGAATTTCTGTGGCTGAAGACGTTGCTCCGTTAGAAATTTTTAAGTCTTGAAAGTAGGTTAACAATACTAAATTAAATATTCGTTTAATAATAAGGTACAGTAATATATCTCACACTCATGGTAGAGTTTGCAGATCTATGAAGAAAGTGTTTAAGAGGTTCGATAGGGATTAGAGACCTACAGCAATTAGTATGATCGTCCGTTATCTTAAGTATATACGTGTCCTGATTTAGTTTTCTGGCTAACCTTTTCTTATCTATCTTTCATTCTTACTTTTTTGGATTCTACTGTGGGTCCTTTGACTTTTATAAATTTCTATAAATTTATTTTTTATATTTTAGGATTTTATTTTCAAAATTTGGAATATCTCTGCCTTATAATTGAAGAATAAATACCAATTATTTAATAAAATTGATAATTTAATATTGATAAAAATATACTTAAATTTATAAAAATACTTAATAAAAATAACTTATATTTCCTGTAAAATTTCTGAATAATTTTTGTATTTATCTGATAAATGAATGAATAAATTTACTGAATAACTTATTTATTTTTGATCTATCCACTACTTTGATTAGGTCAAGGGCATCATATTTACATAAATAATGATAACAGAAACAACTACCTTTACTTTCCCATAAGGAATATGTGTGCAGGAATAAGATTAGTTTTGAAATGCTGATTCTTATCAGCATATATAAATAGTATATTAATTGTAAATATCTTTTATTAATATCCTTATTTCGATCAGAAATATGTGCCTAATTTTTCTACTCTTACAAAATTATTTCAAAGTTCTCTCCCAGAAAGGAGAGAATAATTTCTCTCCCAGAAATTTAAAATTTAATTTTAATTTAATATTTTAGTTTAATAATGAATATTATTGTCCGTATTACAATTTTATTAATAATTTCTATAATATTGAGCATAGTCCATGCAAGAAATACTGCTACAATCAAAATAGCTTCTGGTTTAAAAACGAGAGCTACTCTGCATAACTTGGTATAAAACAAATAAATTATCATTTTTGATCTAGTTCTTAAACTCATTAAATAAGCTACACCTAACTAGTCAATACAGAGGATTAGAGAAAAACTAACATAAGAAGGGATAAGGAGGATTATTGGGACTTTAGTCCTCTGATTTAGATTGAGAGCCTAACTGAATCCGATAGATGGAATTTCGAGCTACAAATATACTTAAGAACGGAGGGCATATATCCATCCAGATCTAGCTTTACAAATCCAGAGGTACATTAAATATGTGGGTAGAATATCTGGATTTGGAACTCACAGTCCAAAAACCCTTTTAAATCCATCCCTATTTTTAAAAATTCTTTTAGTGTAACAACACATTAGAAGACGACAATGAATACGCCAGGTATTGTGATGTAACAGTATCTTCTGCGATTTTTGGCGTAACCAGCAATTGTGATTTATATTTCAACCAGACCAGAATTAAAACACTCCCTATTGATAAGGAAAGATGTGAAGGATTCTTTAACAGCACAGATCATTCTGATTACTGCAAAATCTTTTTAGATGGAGCATATTTAAGATGCATGTGTCATCCCATTAAAGAATGCTGTATTTATACTGAAGATACCCTATTAGCTGCTGTAGAACCTTATTGCAAAATATTTTCTTCTAATATCATTAACAATGCGAAGGAGATATGCAGTGATTATAAATTATGCAAATCTATTCATAATCTGGAAGCGAAAAAGGCTAGACAAGATTGTTACAATGCTTTTGGAATTTCTGTGGCAGAAGATGCTGTTCCGTTTGAAATTTTCAAAGCGTGAAAGTAAGGAAAGTTATTAAATTTATATAAAATTACATATTATTAAGATTAATAGAAATTATTATTAAACAAATATTTAATTGTAAGGTACATTCGAATCACTCTAACTCGTCGACACTCGGAACAGAAAAAATAACACTGATAATTTAATAATACATATTTAATTTTAAATTAAAATATTTAATAAATTAAAATAAATTAGATGAATAAATCTCTTGATCTGGTTTTTGATTTAATAATTTCTCTCCTTTGTAATTTTAAATAGTAAAATTATAACAATGATGTTTTGATCAAAATTATTATTTTTAGATATCAAAATTAATATTTAAAAGATAATATATAATAATTTTATTAAGTCAACCAATCGATCCAAGCAGGGTTGCCGCCCGAAACCCGTACCCGAAGATCATTTGTACCCGCGGCAACACTGGTTCCAAGTATCTGAGATATTCAAAAACGTGATAATTTTTTAAACCTTGACCTTGTTTATCAATAAAAATAAAATTAATATAGTATCCGACCTGAACTAAAATTCTATCAATTTTTATTACTCTCAATGGCGCAGCACCACACAACTTTTTCAATTCATAATAAGAACTATTAATTGACATAAAAAAATTTTCCCCGCTTTTTTCGTTCCTTATCTATATTTATTTTTCATTTCTTTAATGTTTTGGTTCACATATATTTTTATATGCCAAAATTCTTGTCTATTTATTTTAGTAAAAATCGACTTTGACCTTTGATAAGGTTTACGTTAATAAATTGAATTGAACTAGTGGGTAGCTAAGTTAAACATGCTTAGATTCTAGATGGTTCATTTTAAAAAATTAGAATGGATGTATCATGATCCCTTCCATTCCCTTAAGATCCTTTAACTCGTTTATAGACCTTTCCATCAGAGGTCGAGCGGAAATGACAAAGGTGCCAGAAATTGGAACTGTTGGAAATCGGAACTGTCGGAAATCGGAAATTCGGAAATCGGAACTGTCGGAAATCGGAAATAGCTCAGAAGTTGGAACTCAGAAATTGGAATTCCGATCGACCTCTGCTTTCCATTAATTCTAGAAAACACTTATTTCGAACCATATCTCCTAATATTATTCAAAAATGCTTGTTAAATCAAAATATAATCTATTAACTCAATTATATTATTAAATAAAAATATATAATTTATTAAATCCGTATAATAGGGAACTTACAGTATATTATTAAATAATTATTTAGAAATTTGGATTTATTTGACTAAGCATTAGTGATCCGACCGTACCGTACTACGGCCATATTTTTCGATATTTATCGGTATTACTCAGCATGAACGAAATCATAATTAGCTAATAATTAAATTAATTATTATTTTTTATTTCAATTTTTTGATCTAGAAATTTTTAAAATTTGATCTAGATTATACAAAAATTAAATTCATTCCATAAACTAACAATTTAATTTCAAAAAAATGTTCTCGTTTTTACGTCTCATATTTTCTTTCCGACCCTTAACATTTATTTTTACGTTGATTTTACGTGTTTTTAAATTTTTATTGTCGCCGATAGTTGGAAAAAGTAAATCAAGTGAGTAATAATTTTTAAAATTAAATTATTATTAAAATAAAGTAAGAGTTTAGGAAATTATTACTAGGAAAGAGTCCAAAGCCTCTCAAGCAGGCTGTCCATAATGTTACTAATAGAGATCAGTCTGGATCCAGTCTGGATTTTTTCTGGATCTGGATTCTTCTTGCTTTACAGTCTTTGGCAGTCCTTCCCAGCTGGACATCCTTCCTAAACTAAGTACCAGAACGCTCTTTTCCTTCTCTTTTCCTTCTTTTCTCTCTTATAGACCCCTCCTCTCTCATTGTATCCTGCCAGATGAATCATTATTTTCAAATCATTTTATTGAATAAAATCAACTCAATTTATATTGATTTTGATGGGCTGACGCTAAGTAAAATTCAACAAAATTTCTAGTAAGCTTTTTATCATTTTTTTATAAATTATCATTCCATTATCTCTTTTTTCATTCTTATACTTTTTTTTTACTATTTTGTATAAACATTTAAAATTATTTTTTCTCATATGACACCAGTTAGTTCTCTGCCATCAAGTAAATTTTTTGAAAAAATCATATTTAGAAGTTTTGGATTTTCTGACTTAGCCACTATGTTTATTTTCAAGCTTAAATCAGGGTCTAGACTATCATGACTATAATCTTCTCAAATACCAGGAATTTCTCTCCAAATTTAATATAGACTGTACAATATTTAAAAAATATAGCGTTGTCGGTTCTGGACCGAACAGAACCGGAGAACCGACAATTTTTCGGTTCGGTTCTTCGGTTCGGCTCCGGATATCCGAAGATTTTCCAGGAACCAACAATGCTAGTCATATAATTAAGTCAAAAAAATTTTATCATAAATTATTCCAGCTGGAAGCACCCGAACAGGCTCAACATCTTCAATTTCGACTACAAACTCGTCCTACAAATCTCGCCAGCCTCGCAACTCTATAGTCGAACAGGAGTCAATTTACGATGAATACAACATTGTTTGTGAACAATTTCTGTCTGTAAATGTTGGCACTTTACACCAACAACAACAAAATTCTTATAACAATTATTCCAGTGGGACTAACTTTAGTGCAACTCGTGCTTGGATTGATGGGAAGGAATGGTAGATTTCTGGGAATTATAAAATTTTCTGAATCCATATAATTATTTTATAGTTCCTTGAATAATATAATAATAACCTTGAATAACCACCCTGAGTTGAGGGAGGGCAATTAATTCAGGTTATAAATATATTTAGTCAATTCGTTATCCTTCGATTAACTCCAACTCTTATTTCTTGTAATATAAGGAAAGAACAAAGAATAATCAGTGTTTCTGTATATGAGATTATTAAATGTAATAATGACTGTCTTAAGGGCCTATTTGGTTATCCGAAAAAATTTTCTGATATCCGAAACCTAAAAGAAATTCTTTTGTATTCAGTACGGTTTCGAATTAACAAAAAGCTATAAGAGAAAGTAAAATGCTATGAAATAATTGGATATTACCTTTAATTCTGAATTAAATAGGCATAGAATTCGGGAAGATTATAATTCTGAACGTCTTTATTATTGGAATGTTTATGATAAATATACTCAATTAAGGGAATTCTCCGTTATAACAAAAAATAATCAGCACATACTTAGACTGACACTATTAGAGTTAGATTGGCATTGTGTTTCTGTAGATGCCGAAGTTTGCTTTTGGCAATGGCACAGAGGGAAACAAATACAGATTTTACAAGTAAAAGCAGACTAGTAAAGATTTTCAAAACTTCCCTAAAATATTCTAGAGAGGCGCAAAATGCTTCCAACAACCTGAAAGTTATGTACAATTCCAGCCTAATACCGGCAATAATTACGGCAGTAATTGCCCTTCAGATGGGCATTTTTATGTTCTGATACGCTTGCTAGAACGACGTCAACGCTTAGAAAAGTTGGAATAATTTTGAGATTTTTCCCTTTAAAAAATTTCCCCTCTTTAACTTCCAGCTTCGGGAATATCCCTTTTGATGAATCAGAGTGCATTAATCTTACGGTTGGCACTGATTCCTTCACAGTTTCAAAGCACTATTTAATGTCTCTCTCTCCTGTCTTTCAAAAAATGTTTAATAATACTGAACAGGACGAGCAGGAAGGGGAACATAAGGAAGGTAAACAGCAGCAAAAAGAGGTTTTGGTGGAGGAGGCGAGTCCCGAAGCAATGAAACAATTTTTGGAAGCTATATCACCCAAACAAATACATCCAAATCGTAAGCATAAATATTTTTCTGGAAGAATATAATTTCCGGAAGGCTGGAAATTTCCGGAGAGCAGAAATAATCTATAATCCATAAGAACCCGATTCCGATTAAACCAGATTCCTTTATAGGAACTGTCCGAATTTCCCTCGCTCAAGTAATGATGGATAGTAATAACCCTCCCTCTCTCTCTCCCTGAAATTATTACCCTGCCTATATTAAATAACCTCCGAGAGAGGCTGGTAATTGGTAATTATAATTTTTTTTAATAAATAATCGTTCCATGTAGCCAACAATGTCTATCAACTACTCAAACTAGCAAACCGATTCCAGGTCGATTTTCTTCGAAAAAAATGTGAGGCTCATCTAATCCATTGTGTTGAGATGCCTCTAATGGAAAGATTAATTTATGCAGATGCTTATCATTTGGATAAATTGAAGGTTTTTTGTTAGGAAAATCTCAAAAAAATTTATTTATTTAAAGAATTATATCCTCAAAAGTTTGAGTGGTGCAGGTCTAAGAGAATTTTACGATGAGAATCAGTCAGCAATGCATTTGCTGGGCATGGAATTGTTAATTCAACTGACACAAAGGATATGTTCAAGGTGTGCAAGTAGGAAAAGGGGTGATTATTTTAGGACAATAAGCTTTCCGGAAATGGAATAATTTTTTTATAATTTTGGGGAAAATCAAAAAAACTTGACAAAAGTTAATCGGAAAACAATTTATTTCCAGTCTAACAAGGGATATTTTTAAATTATAAAATTATCCACATGTAAAATATGAATTTAAGAATAATTATTAAGTATTCCCGGAACATTTTTTAAAAAGATTAATATACTATTTCCGGAAACTATGCTTTAATTTTGAGTTTAATACTTATTAACTTGGCAATTTAAATTAAAATATATTAGTGTAAAACGGATGGAACGGATCTCACTCTGCCAGAATTGTCAGAAGAATGTGGTGCGTGAATGAACGAAATTTTAAAAATTTGAAGGCAATTTTTAATAACCTCTCTTATTTATCTTTTAATTAAACAATAAAAATGATTTTTTGAAAAACGTCGAAAAATTAATTTGATTTTACAATGAAACAGTTGCTTAAAGTTAGCGATGAATTTTGGGGCTAATAAAATTTCTATAGTATACAATATTAGCATTAATTGAGCAGCTATGTAATTTATCTTTGGGTTAGTCACCAAATTAATTTTGTAAATAAAAAAAATAAATTAAGAAATGCGTTACATTTTCTAATAAAAATGCCTGATATTAGTTTTCCAAAAAGTTGTTAACTTTTCAAATTTAAATGATTCACTAAAGGACAAATAAACATTAAAATTTAATATTTATTAGCATACACCTTTAAATGTTAAACTAAAATTATTATTTAAGAAATGCTTAAAAATATGACTAAATTGAATGAATTAAGTGAGTAATATACAGAAATGCTTAAATTTAAAAATTTAAACTTTGCAAAGTGGATGAATAAAGTTTACTAAAAAATTAATAATAAGCGTTTTATGGCCTTCTAAGAGGTGTGTGAGTAACACTGTTGGGCCTATATAAACCCAGAAAAAAATTTTATTTAATTAAAATTACTAATTTTCCTCTACCCTTAACATAATTCTCAAAAAAATGTCTAAAAATTATTCTATACTTTCCATTATCCCCTTATGGGCGCTTATTAGTATGCCCTTATTTTTAGAGGCAGAGATGTTTGATAGTAATGTGGGTGCTCCTCGAAAGATTGAAGAGAGCTTTTTACGAGATGATGAAAATGCAACGGTAAACGAGAATTATTTTTTAAAATAAATAAAATTTTTGGATAATTAGAAGTGTAAACAATCGCTACCTTGCTCTGAAGATAAAGAGTGTGGGGAGGGAACATGCGGAGGCCCTACTAGAACTTGCCAGTGCCGTTGCACAGAGAAGACTTTATGTAAAATTTAATAAAAAATATAATATTTGGGTAAAATTAAACTTCGTTCCCCTCCCTTTATCTTTCCATAACATATAAAAATGAACAGACTTAAAATGTGGTTCAAACATACTCTATGGCCCTAGGTACCCGTTCAGCTTTTTAGAACATATGGAGCGTACTGTGCGTGTTACCATAACTCTGGGTGAGTAGAGGTTTATATCCGCATGAAAAATTTTTTTGAAGTATTAGAAAAATTGAAAAAAATATTGAAAAAAGACTACACACACCGCATCGGTTTTCTATAAAGCGGACGGGTACTTCTAGCAATAAGTATAGTATCATATTTTAAATCTGACTAATTTTATCAGTTTGAGGAGGGACAGGAGATGGACGAAGTTCAATCTGACCAAAATTTTTATTAAGAAAAATTAAAAAATAAATTTCCTTCAGGTAAAACTCCAGGGCTAACTCAATTAACTAATACATTGGTTAATGGTAAAGTGAAACCGTGTGGTGGCCTTAAAAATGCTTGCGATGAAAAGACAAATAAGTGTGAGTGCAATAAAGCCTATAAGGAAGCTGGATACAAAAGTACTGGCGATGCATTTTTAAAAGTATGTCTTGCTCATCCGTGTAAAAATGTAAGTAAAGAATTTTTAATATTTTTCTTCCTGACCTTCGTAAAAATATCGAATCTACTGGAACATAATTATAAATATTTTAGGAGAATAATTAACCCGGGTAATTATTATTTCTTTCCCTCACTAGTAGGGTTGAGCGGAATCGGGATCCCGTCCGGGATCATTATTCCAAATCCCGATTTTAGATCGGAATCACGATCCCGCTCAACCCTATTCACTAAGAGGATAATCAGTTTATTACTTGAGGTTAATTTAGAAAGGGTAATTATAAATATTTTTAAAAGGGTAATTATTTTTGCTACCCCTGCCTGTAGGAGTACTTAATAGTAAGGGGTAATTATCTGAGTAAATACGGTAATAAGTTATTAATTTTCCAATAAATTTTTTAGGATGATGATTGCCATGGACAGACTTGTCTTCCCGGATTTTGCCAATGCCCGTAATATAAGAATAAAAATTAAAATATAATTTATCGATAAAATTTAAATTAATTTAATCATATTAAAATAAAAATATTTATTTCTGCTAGTTTTTTAAAATTTATTCTTTGATTTCAAAAATTTTTATCTATCCAAAAATCCAAAGGTAAAAAAGTAGAAATGAAATCTAATTAAATTTAATTATATCGAGAGAGATTGTTAAATTAATAGACTAAAAAATTTATTTAGTTTTTCTTAAGTGTTTTCCTGAATTATAGTATAAGTCCAAAATCTGGCCCTTATCAATTTTCGTACCAATCTCTTTAACTCGATGAGAGGAATTGTTTAATACTAAATTTGATAAGGACTCTGAAAATTTGAAGCAAGTTATGACTTTGCGCCGTTATAGCTCGCGCCCTTTTGGCACCTCCCTGATTTTGCTTTAAATAAATCAGGCCATCCTTGCTTTTGTGACTAATAAGATTATTCACGAAACTTTTTCTTGTTCCCTAAATAATTTTTTTAGTTGATTTTTAGCTTTTTTTTATTATGAAACATCACAATTCTGAGAAAAATGGCGAGACTCCTTCAAATATAAATTCAATGGATCAACGACAAATAAATTCTGAAATTCAACGCTTTGAATCTGTCCACCCTTGCATTTACCGAATTTATGATTTGATTGGAAAAATTGACAACAAACATGTGGGAGATCTAGTCAGACAACAAGTAATGAATATTGAGAATGCGTTTGTTAACAGTCAAGAATGGACGCTTGGACGGTCTATTAACGAGATTAAATTGGTTTGACTTTAAACTTTATAATTAAAGGTATCTGAGGGTTATCCCAAACCAGTTTTTGCAGACAGAGTCTGCGGGCTCATAGTCAGAGTTAAAAAGAAAATCAATCCAGACCTCGATATTTCTCCTCAACCAGTTCCTTCAACTGGTTGCTTTGGTTCCAAGATTAATAAAAATTTTGAATTCTCTGACCATTATGAGCCCGTATAAGTATGTCCGCTAAAACGGGTTTTGGATAATCCACTAGCAAATGATTAAATTTCATTTTAAGGGCGTCCTAGGCTCTGATAACTCCTTCAAAAATTCATTGATTCATCACTTTCTTACGCAAAATTGGAATTGGAATGATGCGCCAGAAGGAGGTCGATTCAAAAAAGAAGTGGATGTGGATGGTCAAAGTCATCTTTTATTGATTAGGGACGAGGGTACTCGAGAGCCGAATTTTCTACAGGTTTTTTTTAATTCTTAGGATAGTCAGTTAGCCTTTATTTTTAGTTTTCCAAGTGGTTGGATGCCCTTCTAATCGTTTTTGCCCTCGACAATCGTAAAACATTTCAAGATGCTTTGAAGTCACTTGATTTGGTGAACAATCATCGGCCTCTGGATGAGGAGAATGTCCCTATTTTTCTTGTTGGAATGAAGGTTTATTTTATATGATTTCTGGCCTAGAATCTGTACTTTATACGAAATAGGATATGAGGCCAATAATATGAAAGGTTGGGATTATAGGCAAAAACAGGAGTTTTAATCTGGGGTGTATTGACCGGTGTTTGGCCCTTGCTTTCGTTCCTTGATTTCGTATCAGGTATCGAGTTTGGTATGCGTCCCAGCACTTTCTGAAGCCGATTTTGTCCACAAAAAATTTTTAATTAGCCAAATTTCCTTTTAATAGAACATGTCCAGAACAAATTCTCAACGTGCAGTAACTGAGGATGAAGCATATCACACCGCAAGGATTCGTAAAATGCGTGGTTATTTTGAATGTTTGGACGAAAATGGTGTTCATCCCGTCTTCAATAATAGTTTCTTTTAAATTATTTTTATGTGGATTAATTTTTAATTTTAAGTTTGTAATTTTGTGGCTCGACAGATGAACGCCAAGTGTTGCTCTTCTTCATCTTACCGAGGAACTCAAAATTGTGGAAATGTTGCCATTCCAGTTGATAGTGCAGTGCCTTCAACTTCTTTTCCTTTGCCCATTCCACCTACAAATTATCGTCATCAACGGTTTGTTTTTTAGAGATTTCAGTTTCTGGGGTAGTTATTGGGTGGTAGTTATCAAGATTTTTCGGTGGAATTTTAAGTGGATGTTTAATATTGGTTGAACCGCTTCTTTGGTCCAGGGACCCTCCTCGTCAAACTGCGACATAATCCGTTCGGCCATCCAAACATCCATCGGCTGTTGCGAATTTATTGTTTTTATTAGCAAATTGTGTCCATTTCCTTTGCTCTTACTTTTTTCCTTCGCTAACTAGTTATTGTTGGGATTTCTCTGTTTCGATGCGGGGTTTTCTGTCCTACCCATATTTTCCGTTTTGTTTCTAAAAAAAATTTTTAAGATCAATTTCCGTCATGCCAATAAACAATAATGCACATCCTTCCTTCACCTCTTCATATTCCTCTCATAACAACAACTTGTTCCAATTAGACCGTCCTCCACGTTATGAAGAGATTTCTACAAAACAACATGGCTTTCCTTCACCTAATATTCTCCACAACAACCAATCCTATTCTTTTGCTGAAACGCCTATAAATTTTGATTCATTTTCCTTAACAGAACATGAGCGTTGTGATAGAAGTTTGCAAATTCTATAAGATTTTAATAATTCAAAAAATTTTTATTAGGATTTTTGCTTAACGAGCAACAGCGTTACCCACATTTTGGTGTAGAGCAGCAACAATCAAACATCTTTCCTGCCTTTAGCCATTGTAGTCTGGTAGATTCTTCGCATTGTCAGATACCTTCAAATCGTTAGTTTTTGTCTTTAAAGGTTTACTGTAAATTAGTGTAGCTTCCGACCTCCTTCAGGTTTGATGGTGTTAAGGATCCGGGGGTTGTCAGAGAGAATATATAGAGGTTCGGAGGACGTTATTTCTACTCTATTTTAACTTTCGAGGGATTAATTTTTTCGTTTTTGAAATAGGCTGGAGAATTAAGCATAAAATAAATATGTAATCAAAGAATTCCCCTCTTTTCACTCCTTATTTTTAGGGTCAATAGCTCTTATTACAAGAGTATTTTGCGATTAAATATGAATAGATTGACCATTATATTTTTCAAGAAAAATTTATAATTCTTTTTTCCTTTCTAGAATTAAGTTCAGCTCCTTATACCCGCTCTTCTTCCAACATGCTTCATCAAAATTGTTTTCATCATCACCGTCCATGTAGCGATCCAAACGGTTCCCAATCTCCCAATAATAAATTTGAAGCAGAACAAATTATTGATTCACGCAGACGACAACAACAGCAACAACAATCGATTTTTCCACAAACACTTTCAGCTGCCTCTTCATGTACTTTGGCTGTTAATAATAATAATGGTTTAGTTGGAAATCCAACACCTGGAAGTACACCAAAAATTGAAAGGAAAAGTAAACGAATTTCAAATATTTTTGTGAGTTTTTTGAAAAAATTTTTGAATAATTTTTAAATTTTTTCCAGCGAAAAGAACATGTTCCCTCTTCAGAAGAAAGAAAAAAAGAAATTGTTGCTGAAAAAAATTTGGGTGTTGGAAGGCCTATTCCATTAAAACACGGACAATTGTATAAACGTTCAAAAAATGGGTTAAATAAAGAATGGAAGAAGAAGTTTGTTTGTATATATTCTGATGGACGTTTATGTTATCATCAAAATATGAAGGTTTTTTTATATTTTATTTTTAAAAAGAAAAGGCCTTGGTTTGGTTGAGGACTTTGACCAGATTCTTGGTATTGAGTCAGACTTGTAACCAGGGGAAATATTTTCAGGGAGGGGAATTTTGAGAATTTTTGAAGGCCATGGGCCACAAAATCCACATTTTTGTTCAATCCCCTCCCAAATTTTTTTCCTTTTCCCCATTTCAAGGGGGATTTTTCCTAACTACGGGCCTGCCTTGAGTAAAGAAGGATCAAGAACACTGAAAATTCCTTGAACTTGACTTTGTATTTATGAAAAATCAACGTCTTGATCTAAATCTAGGCCGATCTCTAATTGCTATTTAAATTTATTTTTATTTTTCTTCAGGAATATGCGGAAAAAGATTCTCGTGGAAAAGAAGTTTATTTGGGCCTTGCAACAGTTAGAACTTCAGATAGGCATAAACAAAAAGGAAATCGAAATTCTTTGCTTCCCCAAGAGATTAATCGTCAACAAAACAATCGACAGCCTTCTAACAATCCAAATGTTTTTCCCTATGAATTTGAGGTTTTTCTTTAAAATTTTGTTTTATGTTTATTAATCTTACAAGGATAATCTAAAATCGCCAACTGGTGAAAATTCTGAAGGAATAACTGATGGTGCAGAAAACGAAAATTGTGTTGGTGGAATGGTTACTTCAACAAGTTCAATTGTTTTAATTTCTGGTGGTGGTGGTGGCTTTGATAAAGATGGTGGTAAAAATGTTGAAAAAAAGGAAAGTCATAAAGAAAAGAAGAAGAGAGCTAAAAGGATTGGAAGTGGATTGAAAAATGATGAAGGTTTATTTTTTTAAATAAGATTTTTGGTGTTTTTAGTCGATAGGCTGGACCAATGTTATTTGTTAAAAGGAGGTTTTATTCCACTTTCTCAATTTTATGCGGTCATTTGGCTATAAAGATGGTTTTATAAGTAGGGAAGGGTTAAGACATGTTCTAACCTGATTTATGGACCCACTTTGTCCCATTAATACGCTCATTTTGTTCTCAAATATTTTTTAATAGGGGAGGTTTTGGCCCGCCTTTTCTTAAGTCAAATGGAGGTGTTCTAGCCCGCTTTATCAATTTAGTGGGTCCATATGTCCTTGGATGTTTTTAGAAATGAGGGCAGGTCTGACCGCTTTCTCAAACACCAAAATAAGGAATGTTTTAGCCCCTATTGATTTCCTATTTGTTCTCAAATATTTTTACAAATTAAAAAAATATTTTTTAGATGAAGAATGCTGTGAATTTGAAATTGTTTCATGTGATCAAAAAAGCTGGGAATTTAGTGCTTCTAGTGTTGAAGAACGAGATGCTTGGGTATCTGTCATAGAACGTGAAATTGAAAGATGTTTACAACAAAAACTTTCTTTGAAAGATCAACAACAATTGAGCGGTTTATTTTTGCTTTAAATTTTTTTTTAATTTTTAAAAAAAATTTAGACCAAAGAAAAGGCCAAAATGGTGATAATAAAACACGTGATAATTCAGCAAAAGAAGCAACAGAAAATAGAAGGGCGGAAATTCAAGCATTGAGACAAATTGATGGAAACGAAAAATGTGCAGATTGTAATTCTTTACATCCAGATTGGGCTTCAATAAATTTGGGAATACTTATTTGTATTGAATGTTCTGGAATTCATAGAAAATTGGGATCACATATTAGCAGAGTTAGATCTTTGGAACTTGATGATTGGCCGTAAGTTTTTTTTAATTTTGAGTCATAAATGTTTTGATGGCTTGGGATGAAAATGGGGAATTCCGATGACCTCGAAAATGTGAAAAATTATCAAGGGTGTATTCCTGTGGGGCTGTAGCTGACATAGGGGTTTCAAGCTGAAAAAGGCCTCTGAACTCCGACTCTTGGATAAGCCCTGCAATTCCTGAGGGGATGGTAGGAGGTCTACATAGCTGTCCCAGCTGAAAAAGCCCCTGAAAGCCTCTGAAATCCGACCTCTAGATACGTCCTTCCAAACTATATCGGGTCCTTTCTTGATTCTATTAAGCCTCACAAACTTTATATTTATCTTTATATTTATTTAACGTTTACTTTTTAGATTTGAACACATAGTTGTGATGCAATCAATTGGAAATACTTTAGCAAAAAGAATATGGGAATATAATGCCTCACCAGCTTCAACTGTTGATATGAATAGGTTTTATTTAAAAATCTTTTTTAATTGAAAAAAAAAATTTTTTTTAAGCAGAGAACAAAAAGAAAGATGGATTCAAATGAAATATGTCGAAAAATTATTTCTTCCTCCATTGTCAAATGATAAAACACCAATTCAACAATTAGTGGATGCTGTGCTTTCTCGTAATGTATTTAATTTGTTGACAATATTGCCGCGGTTAAATAAGGTTTTTTATTCATTTTTTGCGTTTTTTATTAAAAAAATTTTTTAGAATGATATAAATGCCCCAATTAGTGTAAGTAATGATAAAAGAACAGTAGTGCATTTGGCTTGTGGAATTGGTGCACCCGAAATTTTACAATTACTTATTTGGGTATTTTTTAGTAGAATTAAAATTTTAAAGTCCTTATTTGGTGCTGTTCACGATCGGGTAATTTTTGCCTGTGTCGCCACTGGCGAAAATTAGCCTCACTATTAGAAAGCTCCCTCTGTTATTCACAAAAAGACCTTCAACTGTCTCTCTCAATAACTGTGCGTGAGCCTATCATCCGTATTTTTGGGGCGTTTCTCTTTTCTGTCGCCTCGTTTTCTAAAAAAATTTTTAAAGTAGGAAAGAGAGATGATGGAATGTGGAATTTACGGACACTTTAACTGCCACAGGCGAAGATTAATCGGTCGTGAACAACTTTTAATGAACAACTTTCAGTCCTCACCTCAACTTTACTTTTAGGGTATTGAAGTCTTCTATCGCATTGTTTTCAAAACAATTTTCTCCGTACTAGTATTTATTGTCGGTTATCCACAAAGGGTTCCCTCCCCTATTATCCACAAAAAGTCCTTCAATTATCTCTTAAACTTTTTTTAAGTCCAATGCTTGTATCACCACGCTTGATGATCAAGGCCGTTCAGCACTTTGGCATGCTCAATTGAACGGATCTGTTGATTGTATATCTATTCTAACACGAGCAGGACTAAGAGAAAATGATTGTGAAAGTGTTACAAAGGAAAATAAAAGTAGGTGATTTTATCAAAAAAAATTTTTTTTCTTTGCCAAAATTATTCTATATCTTTAAATTTCATTCATCCCCCTTGTATCTCCCTTGTATCTTTAGACTGCTAGAAATGTCTAAAATTTTTAATTTTCCTTTTTTCGTCTTCTTATCAGAATTTTTTTTATAATGTAAATTTATGATCTCACCTTTTAATAATATTTTCCCCCCGCAACATGAAAATTTTTATTATTATTTTTATTTTTTTCTTTTAACACTATTTTTAAATTAATGTTTTTTATAAACTCGTCTATAGCCTAGAAAACTGTCCTAAAATTTTTTTTCTGGGTAGGGACTTGGGGCAAAATTTTTAACACAATGTTAGTAATTCTGCTTCTATTCTCTAACGACTCTGAAATTTATATGGAAAATTTTTTATTGTTTATTTTAAAAATTGCTTTTTATTGTGAACAATAAATTCCTATAAATAATATTAAAATTTTCAGTATTTTCTAATTCTGAGGGGTATGGCCTAGATTTATTTTTTGGGTAGGATTTGGGGCATAGTCACTTTTCATTATTTTTCCTAATGACGATAACAAGCCCTGCGATCCTTCTGAAAAAGGGGAAAGCCTTCAATCATGGAGTTGAGATCTGGTAACGAATTAAATTTTCAAAGGATTCCTCTTACTTTTAGGTCCTTTAAGAGCCCCTTAGATGACGGATTTCATTATTTTTCGTATTATCTATTTCTAAAAAATCCCTAGCTCCTTAAAATAAAATTATCTACAAATAATCAAAAAAAATTTTTACATATTGGAGAATCATACAATTAATTTTTACAACGAAAAAATTTTCAAAAAAAAATCACAAAATCCTCATAAGTTTACCTAAACTTTTTACTTTACCAAGCAAATTGGAAAAAAATCCGCCAGACTTCTTGGTAGGTTCACTGCCGTTGGTCTCAAGTTCAAGTTTCTCAGCTTCCTCCAATGCTTTTTTAGCTGGATCGCATCCCAATTTTCCAAATCTTGGAACCTTAAAAAATTTTTTTGGAATTTTCCAAGGCAATATTTAAAATAAACCTTATGATCAAAATAATGCCTATGATCACTTATATAAGTCTTGTATTTTGACACTTCAAATGAAAGTGAATCACTGCAAGTAAAGTCTTCGTTCTTTGGTTCACCTAAGCATTCATAGAAGGGATCGCCAACCTTCATTCCATAAGGATACCTTTTTAAATAAAAAATTATGGGTTTCCCAAAAGAAGGGGGAAGAGGATTCCTTGAAGAAGGAGCGGATGGAGTAGTGAGAAAACTCTTAAGGGAACGGGAAGAGGACCCGTAAGAATAAAAGGAACCCGTATGAAAGTATAATTCGTTACCAAATCTCAGTTCCATGATGGTAAGCTTTCCCTTTTCCATGACGATCGCAGGGTTTGCTATCATCATTGGGACGCACACCAGGCCAATTGTCTGTTTTATCACAAGCTGGCATATGTGGCACAATATCCATTCGATGGACAACACGAAAACTAGAAAAGAGACTTTTAAATAAGCCCTATAAAATTAAAAACCTCGTTGGAACAAGGTTGTCATGTGCAAATGCAAAATCGGCATTGCCCACCCGTGGTTGACCAAATGTATAGAGTTGGACCTGATCACTCCTTTAAAATTTAAAAATATGAAAATGAGGGTGTTAAAATCTCTAGATTTTGACTAGTAAACAGCCGGGATGTCACGGGTTACCCGATACTAGAAACATGGAATAATATTCTAGGAAAGTTAATACCTTCTAATTTCTGCTTTAACCGTTCGGGCTGAGGCTAAGGATGCAAGAGCGCCACCAAGCGAATGTCCAGTAAACGTTACTTTGTAGCCCTTAAATTTAGAAAATAAATATAAAAATTTTTCTAAATCTCACTGAATGCCTTGGATCCTCCAAAGCTTCCTTTACACTCGGCCAAAGAGTATTAAATGCCCGTAAAAAATATTTATTAACCTTAAAATTTTTAAAATTATTTTTAGAAGTTTCGAGTTCCTTAACCATTCCAATTCCATCAAAATCAACGCCTGGTTGTAAGCTTTGCCACCCCTCCAAAAATAATTGTTCCTTAGTTTTTGTCCCTCGAAAAACGATAATTAATTCGCAACGCTGATCAGATACAACCTTTGAAATTAAAAAAAAGACTAAAGGAGATACAAAGGGGGAATACCGTGTAGGAGGAGCAAGTGCTTTCTAAAGCATCACATGTCTGATTAACAGAACTCCATAAACGCGTATCAGGCATCCACCTTTAAATTTCAAAAGGAAATTGGTTTTAGATTAGAGGATTTTTTCTCTATTTTCCCTCCTTTCTCAATCCGTTCTAATGGGTTTTTAGTAAATCGACAACACACAAATTCCCCCCCCCCCCCCCGTTAATCTTTTGGGTACAATTGATCTTTATATATATGGACTACAACGAAGCCAAGGAAATTTTTTTCACCTCCTTTCACATCCATTTGGTGGTGTATATGAATAAGCGGCAGCAGCTAAAGCAAGCAGTCTTTTTGCATAAGCCTCATTATAAGCTGTAAACTGTGGTCTAATGGGTTTATAGTAAATCGACAACACACAAATTCCCCCCAGTTAATCTTTTGGGTACAATTGATCTTTATATATATGGACTACAACGAAGTCAAGGAAATTTTTTTCACCTCCTTTCACATCCATTTGGTGGTGTATATGAATAAGCGGCAGCAGCTAAAGCAAGCAGTCTTTTTGCATAAGCCTCATTATAAGCTGTAAACTGTGGTCTAATGGGTTTATAGTAAATCGACAACACACAAATTCCCCCCCCCCCCCCGTTAATCTTTTGGGTACAATTGATCTTTATATATATGGACTACAACGAAGTCAAGGAAATTTTTTTCACCTCCTTTCACATCCATTTGGTGGTGTATATGAATAAGCGGCAGCAGCTAAAGCAAGCAGTCTTTTTGCATAAGCCTCATTATAAGCTGTAAACTGTGGTCTTTGTTGTGTTGTAGGTGAAGGGGGTTGTGCATTTTGGTCAAAAGTAAAGGTTGAATAGACCTCGGGGTTTTGGATGTTTTGAGGGTATTGTCGTCTATATCTTGCTGCTGAACTGTTTAAAGGGAGGGATATTAATTGTAGTAGAAGGTAGAAATAAGTGAGGATGTTGAGATTGTTAAACTTCAGTAACACTTTAAATTCTGAAAGAACCATCTTTTAGGATAACTAAAAATTAAAAATATTTTTGGAGAATTTTTACAAAAAAAGGAGAAATAGGTGGACATTCACTCTCCATGTTCCCAAAATAAAGGAAAGAAAGGGAACGCTGACTAGCAGCTAAAATTTGTGGTAATTCTAGCCGGAGGTCATCGTTGTTAGCAACATAAGAAGGAAAGGAAAGAAGAGGTGAAAAAAAAATTTTTTTTGTTAAAACTAGAGTTTGGCCGGAAGTTGGATTTTAAGGGATTAAGAGGACATTGAAAGAATTAAGAGGACATTGGAGGATTAAGTTGTATGTATATCGAGAGATTTAAGAGGGTTAAATTAAAAAAATAATTTTAACGAATAAAAAGAAGGGAAGTTAGAAAAAAATTTTTTTCCCTAAGAAAAAAGGAAAAAAATTTTAAGAAAGTTATGGAATTAATTTTTTAATTTTCCAAAAATCTGACCCGGAAGAATTTTATTTTTAGAAAAATATAGGTAGATTAGAAACCTGTTTTTTCCTATTTTAGAAAATCTTGAAAAATAAAATAAACAAAAATTGGCTACATTTTTATTTTTCGATTTAAATGTTTGATAATAAAAATGTAAAAATCACGGCGGGAAGTTTGGGAAGAAGATTAGGCGAAGAAGGAACGAAAAAGAATAATGAATCATACAAACAAACAAACAACAACAAAACTTGTGAAAAATGAGGAAGGAAAAATATAAAAGTTTACTAAGAAAGAATTTTAAATTTTCTGAGAGAAAAAATATCTGTCAGCAATGATTAATTGCTGAAATGGGAATATTTTATAAAAATAAATATGCAAAAAATAAATATTCCAATTAAATGTCAGGGGAATATAGTGAACTTATCACAGATAGAGGTTTTATAATCGAATTTTTGACCTCAAAAAATATCTTAACCAATGGGTTTTTCAATTTTCGGAGATCCACAGGATAAATCAATAGATTAAATCAATAGATTAAACATCCAACTTGAAAAAATTTTAAAAAAGCACACAAAAAAAATTTCGATTATTTTTTGGATTAACCAACGTTTTTATAAAATAAAAGGAAAAAAGATTTAATATTTTAAAGAGGATTGAATTTTTGGGTGACAGCGGGAGTAGAGTATATTTTTTTTTAAATACAAACAAATTGCATTTTTGTGTTTGTGTATTTGTTTTGGAGAGAAAGGTGAAAAACAAGTTTTAAAATGTTATCGCCAAAAATAGGGTAAAAAAATTTGGAAGAAATAAACAAAAGTTTTATTAGTAATTTTTTGAATATTTTCTGAATTAGTAAGGAGACGTATATTGGGATTGTGGTAACGAAAATGATCACTTGCGTGTAAGTATGCGTTAGTTCTAAGACAAAAATACTCCCTTTGAATTTGTCAGTTGAGCGAAGGCTTTCGAAAATCTATTCCTCGAATAGGGCAATTTAAAATACAAGACCCGTTGGCTATAGGTCCCGAAATCCATAGGTTAACTGTTTGTACATTGAGATATTCTGTCACGACATGTCTGGCTCCTGTAAAGCATATTTAATTCTTAAGGCTGTGCAGTAGTCGGCGTGTTGTCCGGTCTACTGAGGATTCTGGTTCGCTCCCAGTCGCCGGATAACCTTTTGCACTAGCTGCCTAGCTCTGCTTTGTGTGGGATAGTGTGGGCTCAGCTCTGTTATACTCCTTTTGAATTTCTAATTTATTAAAAATCAACAATTAATTTTTGTAACTGAACAGATTTGAACACTTTAATCTTAATGACCTTGAGAGAAGGAAAACCCCCAAACAGGTCAAACAGCAACAGAGCACAAATACGCAATATTAATAAACGATTTAGGCAATTGTTTATCTTCCCGTTTTGTTTTTTCTTTCCCCGTTTCTTCCCCCATTTTCTCCTCACTTTTTTCTAGTTTTGTCTTAAGTGAACGAATAAAATCACCAGAAGTCAGAAAAATATAAAAATTTTATGGAGAACACTAAAATAGGATTTAGAATTTGCTAGTGGAGGATTTCAAAATTTTGGGAAGAAAAAACTAAAAATTATAAAGACAAGAGACATTAAAAATTGTATATTCAGCCGTCACATCTATTGCGAGATTATAAGCTAAAATAGAATTTAAGTTTAAATTGGGAAAATTTAATAAAAAAAATATTAAAAAAATATTTTGCAAAAATTTCAATTCGGTTTGCTAACGATAGTCTGTGACTAATTGTCCAATTGTCTTGTTGTCCAAGTGTCTTCTGTCCAATTGTCTTGTGTCCAAATGTCTTCTGTCCAAATGACTGCTGTCCAATTGTCGTCTGTCAAAATGTCGTATTGCCTTTTTGTTGCCCAACCTTCGCCCGTTTTCCTTATAAAAGCAGATATTTTTCACTCCTCCGCGAGAGAATATACGATGGAAGAGGAAGAGGAAATGTCAGCCGATCCTTTAGACACTTCAGAAACGTCCACAGATTCTTCCAAATCTTTAACAAGCTCTTCAAGACCATCAATGGACACAATAGAATCTTCAATAGAAATCGAGGCTTCTACAACTAAATCTGAGGATTGTGACAAGAAAATTGTTCAAATGACAAATGGTGGATTAATTGGCAATTACAAAGTGGTGAGACGACTTGGGGCAGGTTTGGAGTCCTTTAAACTTGCCAAAATATCAATTTTAACTTTTAAGGTGGTTGCGGGGTCGTCTACCAAGTAAAAGCAAATAATAAACACTACGCAATGAAAGTTGAACGCTTGGATATGGACAAAACTGATCAACTTTTGGGAATAGAAGCTCATGTTCTCAAGCGTCTGCAGTCCTCTCCTTACACTGTTCAGTTCATTCAGTGTGGGACTTGTCAAAGTATGAGGGGTTTGGGTACTTGTGCAGTTTACCTCCCATAAGCCACACCTTTTTCTCATTTATATGGAGAGGAAAAAGGTTTGAAATCAATTAGATGAAATCGGATCACTACAAGAAGTCACTTTACAGAATCGAACCTATGGGGGGTAAACTACACAAGTACATGTTTTTGTTTATCAACCCACTCATTTTTCAGGTAAAGGCTTAGGCCTTCGTGTGCTCATTATGGGCTTGCTGGGCCCTTCTATAGATGAATTACGGAAGCAAGAAATTAAAGGGCGATTCAAAATGGGAACTGTGTTGAGGATTGGCTTTCATGCTTTGCAGGTTAAACTTCCTTTAAAATTTATATTTTTCCCAATGAATTTTAAGGCAGTCGCATTTGTTCATTGTTCATATTTTGTTCATCGAGATATCAAGCCTAGCAATTTTGCTATTGGAGAAAACAACTCCAGACGAATCTATCTATTCGATTTTGGACTTTCTAGAGCACTTAAAAAGCGTGGCGATATGGAATTGCGTACAATGAGGGAAGATGTTTCATTTCGAGGAACTTCAGGATATTGCAGCTTGAACGGTATTTTTTAAATAAATATTGTTAGGGAGAAAGAGAAGGGGAAGGCAACGCCCCGGCAGTGTTGATGAGGCACAGGGACACCTCAGGGTTTAACATGGTCAACGACCTTGAGGCCAACTCGATGGTGGTCATCTGACTGGAGGTCAATCCCAAATTCCTACTTCCTTTTCCCTTATTTAACAGTTGCACAATCCTCTAAGTTGTTGACCTCCTGGGTTGATCCCGAGGCACTGTACGTGGTGAGCAAGAACACCTAGGAATTGCAGAATAGGCCCTGGGTTAGAATAGGCCCTTTTACCTCTCTTACTATAATTCAAGTAACCATCCTTTTTTTATTTCAGTACACAACAGAAAGGAACATGGCAGACACGACGACCTATGGTTAGTTTGGTACTTCAAACAGGCATGATTTATTTAAAAATTTTCAGGTCAATCTTCTACATGCTTGCAGAATTGAAAACTGGCGATCTTCCATGGATGGGAAGATCTCGAAACAAAACAAAAATTTTAAAGGCGAAATTAATGGATTTTGAGTATATGCATGTATTTTTAAAATTCTTCTTTTAAAAATTTCAAAAAAATTTTTTAGGGATGCCCAGTCGCTTTCTCAACAATTTTGAATTATTTGCGCACTTTGGATTACCACAAAAGACCCGATTATATCAGAATTGAACAAGCAATTTTTGGAATGATGGCGGCACGGGAAGTAAATTGGAATCAACCTTTGGATTGGGAAGTTGATTAGAATATAGAGAGGTTTGAGGGATTTTTGTATAATTTTTATGTGTGATTATTTGTGAGAATTGCCTTCAACCATTTTTAATGAGAATAAATGTTTAATTTGCCTAAATTTTCATTCTTTTTTCTGTTGCTGTACTTATGCAGTTCTTATTTAATTCTTTCTCTTCCCGCCTTTTCCCCCATTCATTTTACCGCTAAATTGCTCACATGCTGGAATGGGTAACTTTAAAAGGGAGAAGATTTAAGGTCATATTCTACTCAGACTGTTTTTCCTTTCCAAAAACGTCTGCATTTGTTTAAATTGATTCATTTGACGAACATTGATTTTCTGATTACTTTTTGAATCCTTTTTTAGACTACTTTTTTAGTTGTTTTTTAGTTACCCTCCGACTTCACGGGTTATCCCAACTTTTTTTCTTTTTTAAAAATCTTTGGACTTTGTAAATTATTTTTAATTTATTATGTATTCTTCTGCTGCAGAATTTATTACAAATCAGATTAATCCAAATTCTCTTTGGAACTTTGCTGAAACTAGTGTTCAATATACTCAACATTTATTTGGACAATATTTGTCACCAAATCCTGCAATTTTAGGTTTGTTTTTGGATTTTATAGATCTTGGCAAGGATTGGGCTAGTGAAAGTTTGCTTCTTTTGCGATAGCCTGACTCTAATGTCAGTGATTTTCAGGTTTTCGATCTTGTGGGCTGACTAAATTTAGTAAAGGGAGAACATGTGTTTTTCTTTTTTTCCTTCTCTGTCGTATGGTTTTTGGGGTGGGGTTTTATGATATGTTTTTAGATATTACACCAAGTTTTTCTAGGGAACTTAAGTGGCCATCAATTTTTGTAAAAATTAATTTTTTTTTTGTTAATTTAAGTAGACGAAATGGATATTGAACAAACGCCGGGAAAGAAAATTTATTCAATCTCCTTCAATCAGGATTGCACTTCTTTGGCCGTGGGACATGAGGATGGCTATAGTTTTTACTCACTTCGATCAATTGATAAACTCGAAAAAATACAAGATGCTAAAGGTTTAGTTTGGTTTAATTCTGTTAAAAATTATTCTGCTTTTTTAAGCTCCTGAACGTGCTTGTATTGTTGAGAAGCTGTTTAATAGTTCATTGATAACTGTTGTCTCAATGAAGAGTACAAGAAAATTGCAGGTTTAGCAAAATAATTTAATGATTATTGGCAATATAAGTCTGATTAGGTTAATTAAAAATGATAAAGTTTTCGAGTCATTCTTTAGTTAAGTGGAACGATTTTGGGTATCTTTGAATTGTGGGTTGCCTTTTTTGCTCCCCAATCCGTTATCCTGCAAATCCTCAGGGATCCTGAATAAACTAAATAGGCAAAGATTGCCAATAATCCTTTCTTATATTCCTTTGGGAAGCGAGGGGGGAGGAATTGTGGAACAAAATATTCTAAAAGAAGAACAATTTAAAGAAACCCAGGATTTCTTGTAGCTTCATTGGTAGTTCAGATCCATCACAAAATAATCGGATAAGCTGACCTTTTTATTTTTATTCATTTTTTTTGGTAAATACACATTATTCCAGGTTTATCACTCATCTAAAGAAAATGAAATATGTTCTCACACTTATGCTAGTTCAATAATTGCTGTTCGGATGAATAGAAAGGTTTTCTTTTAGCCCTTTAGGGTATATTGAGAATTCAAATTTTAGAGGGTGGTAGTCTGCTTGGAGGATGCAATTCATATTCATAATGTTCGGGATATGCGGGTTTATTTTTTCGTTAAATTTTTGCCAAATTCCCTTCAAATTTAGATTTTACATATGATCAAGGATACTCCCTCAAATCCTCAAGGAATTGTGGACCTTTCAATTGATGACAACAATTGTTTCCTGGCCTTTCCTGCTTCTTCAAGCACTGGACATGTGTAAGGATTTTTGAATTTAATGAATAAAGGGCGCTTGGTAACAGGGCAAGGGCGATACCCCATTTTAGACCCCTGAAATTGTCCTCCTGGCTAATGTAAGCCTTGGTAACAGGGGTGTCACGGATCGAAAAAAATGTCGGGTCGGATTTTCAAAATTTTCTTTGGAAAAGGTCCGGGTTTTTGGCAATTCGTGACATCCATGCTTGTTAACCTAAAATTTAATTTTCCCATTTTAAGACATATTTTTGATGCCGAGAATCTGATCACTGTTTGTCAAATTACTGCCCATGATAGTGTTTTGGCTGCTGTTAGATTCAACCCAGAAGGAAACAAACTTGCAACTGGATCGGAGAAGGTTTTGGAATTTTTATATTTTTTTTTGTAGAGAGATTTCTAAAGATTCAAGAAAGATTTCTGGAAAAGAAAGATTTTTTCTCTTTCTTAAGAAGGAAATTACTCTAAAAAACGAAAATATATAACTAACGTTAAAGTTATGTGTTGGTCTTTTTGTACTGAGTATTTAGCTTTTCGTTGGTTAAGTGGGATATTTGTATGTCTACTAACCTTGTTATTTCCTCCCAAACTTGGACGATGATTAGATTTTATATAGCCGACGAGATTGAGCGTGGAATTAATTTCATGCTTTGATAGTAATTGCTACTATGAGTCCTAACTTTTTTGAAATAAAAAAATTCCATTAAAAAATGTACCCAAAATCCCATTTAATTCTAGAATAAAATCCTAAAACTGTAAAATATTCTGACTTTAAGGGAACTGTGATTCGCGTTTTCTCAATTACTGGTGGCGAACGCCTGTTTGAATTTGTCCGTGGAGTAAGTCGCTGTGTTCAAATAAGCTCTCTTGCATTCTCCCAAGATTCTCGTTTTTTGTGTCTTTCATCAAACACCGAAACTGTTCATGTGTTTTCCTTAGCTAAACGTGATCAACAATTGGACCATCATACAAAGTTTAAAATTAATTTTTTATTATTTTTCTTTAATTTTTTTTATTTAGACCAGATGATTCTTCACAAGAAAGTGTTAGTTGGATGAGCTATTTTTCACAACAAGCAAGTGCCTATTTACCCCAACAAGTTAACGATTTGATGTTGAGAGGCAAAAGTGTTGCCGTTGCTAAATTGCCTATACTTGGACATAAAACGGTTGTGGCTATGCCTAAAATTCAGGTTTTTAAATTTTGCAGAATTTTATCAAAAAAATCAATTTTAGGGAATTGATTATTTAATTGTTGCGAGTATGGAGGGCTATTTGTTCTGGTATTCTTTGCCCACTTCTAGCGATGTCAGTGAATGCAAGCTTCTACGCCAGTACAAAATTGGGCCCAAAAAGAGTTCTAAAAAGGATGGAGATGAAGGAGAAATTGGTGGTATTCAAATATCGACTCCGCAGAAAAATTTGGTTTGCTTTAAAAAAGTTTTTTTTATTCTTCTGTTAAAGATTGGGGTAGTCCGGGTTATGTGGAATTAAAGAAGGTTGTTGTTTTCTGTCTATTTTGCTAACATGTAAATTTATTTTAAGTTCTTTCTTTTGTGGAGCACCGTGGCGCAGTGGAAGCGTGCTGGGCCCATAACCCAGAGGTCGATGGATCGAAACCATCCGGTGCTATAGGAATTTTTTCTTTTTAGTAGTGGCTTGTATTAATCTTTTAAATCATTCAAAATTGAAATTTTTTCAATATATTTTTTTAGGAGCCTGATCTTCAAAATACCCCAGCAAGATTTTCACAAACTACTGGTTCAATTAAAACATCAAGTGGGTCTCCATCGTTATTTGGAACTTCAGCCACTAGTGTTAAGCTTCAACAACAGCTTCATTCTGCTTCGAATACACCAAAAGTTTTATCTACGCCTAAGCCTTTGTCATCAAAAGATTTAACTAAAGGTTTTTTTGGAATTTTTTAGAATTCTTTTAAAATTTTATTTTTAATTTAGTGGTTGATGCGAATCCTTTTAATATGGAAGATTTGGTTACTCCTTTGGATGAAGATGAAATTGTTAATTTGGAACCGGTTAAAATTGGTTTGTTTTTTTTTTGAGTGGATTTATAAATTTTAAATTTTTTTGGTTCAGGGTCAACTGTTGCAGTTTCTAGTCCATTAAATCTTCCTCCTGCTGATTTGGATGATTTGGAAGAGTTCCCGCCTTTGAAAAATTCTACGAGTTGAAAAAATTTTGTGTTGGCAGCTATATTTTGTGTATAATTTTTTACTTAATCTTTTAATTTTATTTTATTAATTTTGAAAAAGTCTTTAAAAATATTCTTTCGTCCGACAAAAAATTTTTTTGAGAATATGTGACGTTTCGTCCCACTAGACAGTGGGTGGTGATACTTTAATGATTTTATAAGGGGACTTTAACTGGCACTTAGTGGAACGAAACGAAGGTTTATATAAGGAAATCATTTTATTATTTTTTTTTGCCTATAATCTACCCGTTTTTTTAAAATCAAAAAAGAAAATTTGCTTATTAAGAATTTTTAGTTTTGATTATTTTTTAGGTAGGGTTGTCGGTTTCAAGCCAATTTTTTTGAGATTGCTAAAGAGTATCTATATGATCCGACTGTGGTTTCAAAGTCGACAACCGAAAATCCTCGGTTTTCCGAAAAACCGATAATCTTTCGTTTTTCTGTTCAGTTTGGGTGATAACCCTATATATTTTTTTAGCATTTTGACTACAAAAAATTTTAACCATCAACACCATATATAAAATTAAAATTTTTCACTTTTTTTCTTTTTTAAAAAAAAGTACCTTTTACATATTTCCCATTTTTATTTTTGAATAAACTTTAAAATTTTTTTCCTTTCATTTTTTGATTTGTTTTTTATAACAATATTAATTTTTTAATTTTTTTAATTATTGTTTCTTTCACACGCGCGCGAAAAAATACACAGGAATTTCTCCTCAAATGCTTTTTACTCATTCCAGAAAATTGATTCCAATCATATGGAAAAAATTCTCAATCGATTTTTCTTCTCTCTTTAAAAAACCTTTGTTAACGTTGTTACCCCTTCTCTTTAACCTTGAGATTTTTATAAGGAAAAAAATTTTTTTAAGAGAGAAAGGAAGGGAAATTAATTTTAAATAGTTTTTCGCGTGTGTGACAACCAATACCTGACGGAAATTTTTTAAGAGAAATTTTTCTGAAATTTCTAAAATTTTTTTTTGAAATATTAAATGTTTCAGAAAAAATTTTTTTTTCAAAATTTTTTCAGTTTAAAATTTTAAATTTTTTAAGATTTATATATTTGCAATTTTATATTCAAAAAAGACTAATTATGAATAAACAACAACAAAAATTTAATTTTCCACAGTCTGATCATCATATAAATCGACTCTTCAGCAATCTTAATCTTCGTCAGCAAGGACCTCAAAGATTGGACAAAGAAGTACAATTTATACCTCCGTGGGAGACTAAAGTTGGACAGCTTCAACAAGTTGTACGCTCCCTTCGTCAAAATGCGGATACTTATCTTCAGAATCGGTTTGCAAAATTTTTTAAATTTTTTGGGAGGGATAGGTAGGAGTATCCGAAGGGGGTTTTCAATTGAAGACCGGATCGAGGCGAAATCTCGGTTATCTACCTCCGTGATCTCTTGACTTTTCGGAAATTTTCGCACGGTTCTCCCAGTCGTGTCTTTAATTTTAATTTCGTTTTTGGGGTTTGGAAAAGTCCTAAATTACCTTTTTCGCTCTTTTCGTCAGAATCTTCAAGTTAGGTGGGCATAAGGGTCTTTTGTGAGGGGCTTGGAATATTTTGCCCTAAAGGTGTGACTATACTTATTTTCGTGACTATAATTATTTATTTTCAATTTTGGAACTGGTTTAGTTTTGGGTTCTAGTTTTCCTCTAACATGAGTAGTACCTTATATTGAGCTCACAATCAGTGTCTATAATTACCTATTTTCATTTTTCAGTGGCTCAGTAATTGTTCGCTGTTATCCATTTAAGAGTCAATATTATATGAATATTGTTTATGATCTTATACGAAATTCAATTGCTGCTGTCAACCAATTTGGACGCACTCGTTTTGATGGAGATATTACACCTATACTTATTCAATCTTATAACGTTTGTTTAAAAATTTTTGAAAATTTTTTCGATTCTAATTTTTCAGGGAAATTGCAATCCAATCGTTTGTACTTCTATGCCATTTGGTATGCCACTTTTTATTCCACCCGAACGTTTGACGGATGTTGTACTTTTGCGTGTTCGTTTTAATTTTCCTGAGGCGGCTCTATATTTTTTACAAACGTTTAATCGGTTTGTTTATTTTTTTGAAAAATTTTAGGGAGGGAATATGAAGGGATTATAGATGGGTTCCAATATCATTTTTTGGGTTTTAGTAAGGGTAGTTTGTAGAAAATAAAAAAAGTTCCTTTAGGCTGGGAATGAGGTGACCTTCCCTTTTAGAGGAAAAAAGGCTGTGAGAGTTCTCACCTCGCTTTCTTCACTCAACTCGCCTTCTTATCTGTGGAATTAGCCGTTAATGATTCACTTGAAGAAGTGATCTTCCCTTTTAAAAGTGAAGATATTCTATACGGGTTCCACTTTTTGTTCTTTCGGATTTTGGCAAGGTTCTAGTTCCTTTCGACAATTCTTTTCGATTATTTGGTGAATTATCTGTTAATGATTTACCTGTCTACCTATTTCCGATATTTAATTTTTGTCATCCCGAGTGTCCTCCTAAAACTTCTTTTTCAACTTTTTTTCTTTATTTCCAGCACTGTTTTTAATGTATTTGATCGACATGCTGTAAAAGTTCCTTTCGTTCACGCTGATCTGACTCGTCCTGAACGTTTACTTCGCAATCGTTTGCAACAAATTTGTCAACAAAAGAATGCTGGACGTTTTAGCTCTGCGGTTTTCTTTAAATTTTGATAAATTTATTTTTAAATTTCTTCCAAAATTTAGCCTCCTATTCCAGGAGAAAATGATAATTATAGTTATGGATATTATCGCAATTTGTGTCAGAGTGGAGAACGTTATTTCCACAATGGAATACAACTTTATAAGGTTTCTTTTTTAATTTTTGGGAAATTTTGAGAATTTTTTTCAATTTTAAGGAATATCCAGGAAGACAAACTGAACCTGTACCTTTTCAACCATTTTCTGAATTGCAGTATTTGCATGTTATAGTGGCTTCGCTTCGTAAATTTGCTGTAATCTACAACCAGAAGGAGTAAGGATTTTTTGTTAATATTTTTCGTGTTAGGTTGAACTGAATTGGTTCAATTTTTACCTTCACAAAACTTTATGAATGAGTTGTTGATGTTTTTTGAATCCTTTCTTAAACCGTTATCTTTATTTTTTACTCCAACGTTCTTGAGTCGCTTACTAGCTTCTTCACCTTTTTAACTCGCTGAATTTACTTCACCTTTTTTAAGTTCTTTTTTATTTGCTTCATCTTTCTTTAAATCGCTTCCTATCCTTTTTTGCTTCATCTTTCTTATAATTCCTTTCTATTTTCTTTGTCTTCTTATTGTTAGGGTAAAGCAAATCCTTTGCCTTCTCCTTTGACTTCTCCCTTGCCGGGAGCAGGCCAAGGTACCGACGAGCTATAACTTTCCTCAAAATTGTCGAATCCGGGACGCCCTGATATGGTTCGATTCAGCTCGTCGAGACGCATCGAACCATACCACGGCGTCCCGGATTCGACAATTTTGAACGGAGTTATAGCTCGGCGGTACCTTGGCCTTGCGGTACCTTGGGGTGTACCCCCTTGCCTTCTCTATTTCCTTTGCCTTCTTCACCATTCCTGATTTATTTCCTATATTTGCACCACCTTTCTTTAAGCTTTACCTTTCCTATTTTTGTTTCAGTTATTTAAATCGTTTCTCTTCTCCTTTTTTGCTTCCTTTTTGGAAGATTTCTTAATCAAAACCTTTTTTCTAGAAAAAAATTCTTTTTTTTCTTTTAGATGTTCAGTAATTATCCAAAATGTTGATCTCGATAATGGGAGTGATAACGATGTTGAACGAATTACTACATTGGTCTATAATGTAGTTAATACACAATTGTTTAAAGAGCGTTTTCGTGATCTTCAGGTTTTTTTGATAAATTTTCTGGTTTTTAATGAATTTTTTAAATTTTTAGAAGCGTTATAAAGGAATATGTTCACCCCAAACAAATTCCAATTCTTATTTGCCTATTAAAATTGAACGTGTTGAACGTCTTCCACAACCTAATTTAAATAATAAAGATGGAAAAGAAGGAGGAACAACAACAATAAATGTGGATAATTCAACAATTAAGAAAAGGGGACGTCCACCACTTATTCGTACATCTTTTCGATGTAAAGAGGCGGCACAGGCATTTTGTCAACTTTTTAAGGTTTTTTGAATTTTTTAAAATTTTCTCTCCTTTTTTCGAATTTTGGGGAAATAGTGGAGGGGGATATTATTCTTTTTAAAGATTTTACCACTAATTTGGTTCGAACCTCCGACCTTTGATTCACAAATATTTTCCCACTACACCATAGATTAGTTGTCCCACTACGCACAAGTGTAGGGTTGGTTTTGTTGTCCGGTGTTGGTGTCTTGTAGGGTTGTTGTCGACAGGTTAATTTTTGATCTTTGTGGCTCAAACAGGGGGAATTTAAAGCTTTTCCCTATTCAAACCTTCTACATTTTGGTTTCTTCACTTGAGGAGATGAAAAAGTGACCTTTTCCCTTTCTCAAAGGTGAAGGAAGCTGAAGGAGGACACCTTATATATTTGTCACATTTTATTTTTAAATTTTTTAACAGCTCGTCAACAAACCAACAATTTATTAATTTTGTCACCTTTTTTATTCAAAAAACATCCTCTTTTAAATTTTTATTCCCTCAAATATTTTTTATTTTTAAAGGAATGTCAAAAATTAGCAGAACAGAAAGAATATGATGATACTCATGGTGATGATGAAAATTCTTCTGATTTTAATTCATATTCTGATTTATCTGAATCTGAAATTTTTATTGGAAAAGGAGGAGAAGGAGAACAACAAAACAAGGACAAAACTTTATCATCAAAGAAAGGACATAAACACAACAAAAATAGTCGAAAAAATTCAAAAATTTGTTTATTTCCAAATGCTTTTGCCCATAGAGATTTGACACCTCCAGAACTTGCCTTGGGTTATTCACTTCGAATTTTTTGTCGAGTAAGAAATTTTTTTTTTGAATTTTTAAGGAGCTTATTGAGGAGGTGAATTAGGAAGGAAGGGTGTGAAGGGGGTCACCTCTCCTTGCTTCCTACACTTTAGGAGGTGATATTCCCTTTCAAAGACTAAGGGATGTGAAGGAGGTCACCTGATGATTATTAGAGGACCTCACCTCCTTTTCTTCCATTTCAAAAGGTGAAGGACTCGAACGTCTTCTTAAAAGATGAAAGAGGTGAAGGAGACTTTATCTAATGATGAGATGAAGGAAGTTACCTCACCTCCTTCACGTTATGAGGTGAAATTCCCTTTTAAAGTTGAAGTGAGGTGAATGAGAGGGGTTTAAGGAGGAGAGTTCTCTCTTTCATTTCCCTTTAAAAAATGAAGCTGATTAAGTGAATTTTTAAGGAACCAATCATTATAAGTCCCAGATCTTATTGTTTTTTCAATTAAATTTTTTTTATTTTTTTAAGGAAAAGAATGGACCTTTTTCTTCTTATGAATATAATAAAGGAATTACTATTATTACTGATGAAGGTGAACTTGTTGAACAACAACAAAGAAAGCAACATATTCGTTATTATGTTCGTGGTGGTCGTATATATGAACGTTCAAATAATAATACTCCTATTCATCAAACAAAGACTTAAAAATTAATGAAGAGGAGTGTTTATATATTTGGAAGAGGTATGTGGAATTATTATTAAATTTGTGTGTGTAGATGACTTTTGGAAATTTTGACAAGGAGGGGTTTTTTAACGGTAAATATTTAAAATATTAAAAAAAATTTTTTAGACCCCCCAAAATTTTTTTATATAAAATTGACTTTCTCTTGAAAAATTTAAATTAAAGAAATAAATATTTAATTTAAAAAATTGCCTGTAAATGTTCTAATAGAAGCCCGTCTCTAATAGAAGACCATGCTCTTATTTATCTCATACCCTCTGAAGAATAAGCCCAGTGCTTCTATTAGAATATTCTAGGTATATTGGTAAAATTCCTTCAAATGTTCTAGGAAACCGATTTGGGAAAAAACAATACATCATCAGGGGCTCTGACCAACGAGCAGGGCCAACGAGCTCTGAAACTTACAAATGATATAGTACCTATATTGTTTGCCTTGAATCGATTTCTGGGACATTTGACGAAATTTTTCCATTATATTAAATATCCTCCCGATTTATTCCCAATTTTCCAAAATATTTTTTTTCATTATTATTTTATTTTATAATCGAGTCTCTTTTTTCTATTTGTTTAAAATTTTTATTTTCATTCCTGAATTAATTAATGCCAATTAAATTAAAAAAAAACAAAAAATTTATGTAAAAATCGAGAAAATTTCCAAAAAAGAAAAAAAAACCTCATAATTATGTAATGTTATCTACTATTTTTATTATATTTGATATTTTATATTATATTGGACACGATCATTATTTTTTTTTCTCCTCATTATCTAAAGGATGTTTATCTCTAAATATAAATTTTTTAAAGAGAGGAGAGAGTGAATAACAAGGCTTTTAAAGGACATACCACAAGTCTTCTATTTTGTTCATTAGATCAGGTTTAGTGGGAGTTTTCATTAGAAATGGATTATTATACATATATGCTATTTTTCGTTGGATCTCTCCTCGGATGGGCCTTTAAAAAATATTTTTGAAATTTTGAACATTTTTTAAAGTTAATCGCTTTATCATTTTCTCTCTCACTTTTATCTTCATCCTCTTCAATTTTCATAAATTTTTAGAAAATTATTTTTTCGATTGTATTCAAAATTTTGTCTTTTTTTTTTTAGATTAGTGCATTGCTTTTAATAAAGTCCCAAAGAATTTATTTTACACAATTTCATGTATGAGACTCAAAAAAAAATATTTTTTTCGTTCGTCTCTTTTTTTAAATGTTTGAAAATTTTTTTATCTCATTTATATAATTTTTTTTTCAATTTAAAAGTGAAATTTTTTTTAACTTTAAATAAATAAAAAGTGTTGTTTTTAAGGGATTTAAGTCCTTATTATCTTCATATAATTTTTGAAACTTTTATTTAAAAAATTTTTTCTCCAAAAAACAACACTTGTTATAAAGTCGAACCTCATCTCACTCCTTATCCTTACACTCTTCGTGATGGAAAAATTAAAAAATTATTCTAATTGAGTGTATCAATTACTGGAGCCCCAGGGTGCTGGCGGATACGGATATGAAGACAATTTTATCAATATTTTATTGTGAAACCCACACTGACACCTTGGGCCAATCAAATTTTTAAAACTTAGTATTTTAAGTTTAGAGGAGAGGTTCGACTATATAAAATTGACTTTTAATGACAATTTTTAATGATTATATTTTTACATTGCCCGTATATAAAAAATGTATATTATGTGTGGTATAAGGCAAAAAAATTTTTAAATTTTTTTCTAAATATCCTCATCAAAGTCTTTGTATTCTGAAAAATATAAAAATCATTAAATTATTAAAAATCCATTCAAAAATTACCAAAAACTCCAGCATCGGCGTCAGCAACAGCTTTACAAATATATCCTTTTAATGTTGAGGGGTGTGCCCATGGAACACTGTCCGCGATTTGCCAAAAGACTTCTTGGTCTACCTGTGGAAAATTTTTATAATAATGAACTCCAGCGGACTTTACGAGAAAACACTTTAGAGGGAACCTCTTCTATAAGGATTAATCAGTACCGAAAATCAGTATCTTTCCCATTAATCAGTATCTTTCTCAGTCTTCTCATGGGGTGGAACTCTTCCAGTCTCCTCGTGTGAATAAACTCTTTTCATGTTTCTTGTCTTGGATGTGGGATATTGTTAAATCCATTTCCCGTCAGGGGCTGTCCAGCTGCCGTTATCCGCAATTACACAGTCCTGCCCTCATGTCTATCTCATAGGTTTATACAAAATAGTAACTTGTGTTCCATCCTCAAACGTTGGCGCTCCATAAACTAGACCAATCCAATATTCTTTCAAATCAAAATTGTCAGTAATAAATTTAAATTCACGTAAACTATGTACAGAAGTAAAATTTGCATTTAAAAGTCCACATTGTTCTCTCCCTTCAAAAAAACTTCCTGCTATTTGAGAACCGTAAAAACAAAGTTCATTTCTGTAGTTTATCCATCCCTCAAAGCATCCGTGATCAGAGCCGTGGTTTTCATTGCTTCCATAGACTAGCGGTTTTCGCTCATCCTCGTTGTTGGGTACCAATTCATCGATAGAATTCACAGGTTGTTTTTCTAGTCCTGTGTGAGAAATTTTTAAAAGGGGATACAATGGAGGTGAGAGAAATTAGGGCGGTTCTGTGTCATTAAGCGCTGAATTGTCCTTTTCGGTTAACTGTCCCCTCAAATTTTTGATAGGGGTTTCTTGACTCACTCGTAGTTTTTGGTGAATTGTCATTCCTGTGAAATATCACCTCATAGTTTCTGATACTATCTGTGCCCTTAAGCGGTGAATTGTACTTTTAAGTGAATTGCCTTTTCTGTGAATTATCCCCTTAAATTTTTTATAGGGATTTTTGGTGAATTGTCATTTCTGTGAATTATCCCCCTTAAAACTCTACCCATCCGCCACTACTATAATAAAAATAGGTACCTTCTTTTAGTGGCTCTGCCGATTCCCCAAGAACAACAAAAAAAGTAAATAAAAGGAACAAGACAAAGGGTTTTTTGGCACTATTGGAAAACATTTTTTGTGAAGAGATTTTCGAGATTTTTGCTTAATGAATTCAGCAAAAATAAAAAACTTTTCTAGTTGTTTAAACAAATAGTAATTTTTTGGTGGGAATAAAAACTTTAATAAATGCCAGGCCTTGATAGAGAGTGAAGGTGAGAAGGCAAAGAATCCACTGCTAAATCCATTTAAGCTGACGTGGATTAGAGAGGCGAATTTCTCAATTTTGTTAAATTGATTTTTCTCTTCCCCCTAAAGAATTATTGGGAAAATCAGTAAAAGCGAGAATCCTCTTTAATGTTTGTTTAAGTTGTGTGTTTTGGCCTTATAATAGCAACAAACTTTTTCATGAGAGAATTAAAATTATTTTTGTATGGATATTTTTGGAAACCTTTCTTTTTATGGAAGCAAATGAATAATACAATTTTAATTTTCTTTTACTTTTTTGCCATAATGGAATTTTCAAAAATCTTAATTTTAAATGTCTTCAGATGTCTTGTTCTCAATTGTCAAATTCTCAAGTGTCTGATTCCCAAATAGCGAGTTCTCAATTGTCAATTTCTCAAATGTCTTGTTCTCAATTGTCGGTGTTTTCAATTGTCGAGTTCTCAATTGTAGTGTTCTCAAATGTCGTGTTCTCAAACATTATCCTAGCCCAGAAGATCACTCACCATTTGAAAAAAACTTGCAAAACAAATGCATAAGATAAACTCGTTACCTAGGAAACAATATTCCTTTTTTAAAAGTCTACAAGCTCAAACTTATACATAATAAAATAAAAAATGGACCAATTAGACCCCCTATGTTTAGCACTTTTTTATTTCCGAATTAATCGTATTGAAGACGCCCACAAAGAATGTACTCGACTTTTGGAAAAGAATTCTCTAGATCAAGCAGCGTGGAGTCTAAAATTGAGTTGTTTTTCCGAGGAAGTTTATGTGGATGAATTGGAAAATGAAGAGGCTGGATTGGCCGATACTTTTATGGATTTGGGAACAGCAGTAGCTACAGCAGCACGTCCAGGAACTTCTTTGTATAGACCACTTACTGGAACTGCGGGAGGGCCGAGTCCGGCTGTTCGGTTGGATTTTTATTTTATGTTTCCTAAGGGCATACTCAATATTGGGTTCTAAAGTGTCGGTTCCGCAAATGTCGTAGCCTCATTTGTCTGTTACGCAAAAGTCGTGTACTCAATTGTCGGTTCCATAAATGTCGTGTACCAAATTCACGGGATCGCAAAGGTCGTATTTTCAAATGACGGTTCCTCAAGATTGGGGGAAGTCCGTATTATGAAACTAAGGCCTATTATATTAAGAAAACAAATAGGTAATTCTCACAACCCCTCTTTACAGTCCTCGTACAGCAAGCGGACGTCCTTTAAGTGGAATGCAACGGCCAGAAAGTCGTTTGAAAACAGGCAGTATGGAACAAATGCTTCGAACCTCCCGTACTTCAAAAACAGCCAGACCCGTTTCTGCCAGTACAGCTAGACAAGCACGTCTTGGAACGGCTTCAATGCTTTCAAAATCAGAAAATGCTTTCATAAACCTGGCTCGTTTAAATGTGGCCAAATACGCCCGTGACAAAACGGTTAATCGTTCACTCTTTGATTATGTGTTTTTACATGAGGCTGATATGCGGACTTCACAACAAGTAAAGAGAAAAGTCCAACATTGGAGACCTACACCCTGAAGGCGCTCACAATCCCGAACTAAAGGTTCTACTGGGTACTTATCCCCCTTGATCCTTCAATATTACCTTTCCAAAGGTGTAGGTCTTCAGGGCCAATAGGCATTGAGGGTGCAGGTCATCGGGTGTTGGTCTTCATGGTTGACCCCAAGAGGACCTACCTATTTCCCTTAACTAAAAATTTTTCTAAAGATAGCAACAATAGCACAGAGGAACAGTAATGATGAGGAACAAGATTGGTTCTGGCCCAATCAGCTAGGAAAGTGCTATTATCGGTTAAAAATCGCATATGAGAAAAATAAAAACAATTCGACATTTTAAGGATGGGAATGATAAGAGACGCGGAGAATCAATTTTTATTATCTCTACAACGTTGTCCTATGGTGGAAACGGTGAATTCTGAATTTTTTAACTTTTAATACCACAGACATTTTCGAACCCGTCGTTTAAGACCGACATTTATTCCAGCTAATTAGAACCTATCCTCAATTGTTGTCTCAAATAAACTTTAAAAATATCAATTAATTATAGTTTGTTTTATTGGGAAAGTGTTATCGAAGACTGGATCAGCCCCTATCTTGTGTGGAACGTCTCAGGAATGGTCTGGAACAATTCCCAAATGAACCAACATTAATGACTAATTTAGCCAGGATATATGAGGCATAATTATGACAAGATATGAGAAATATTTTTAAAAAATATTTAAAGGATATTGGAGATACAGAAAGAAGTTTACTGTACTATAAGCTTTTGTTGAGACAAGATGCCTCAAATGTAGAGGGGATCGCATGTCTTGGAGCTCATATTTTTTATGAGGGGCGTCCCGAGATTGCTCTCAAGTTTTATCGGTAATTTTAAATAATTGGTCGCCTATATCGAGATTTTTTAAAATTAAAGCCGTATTCTGCAGATGGGTGTTAATAGTGCAGAATTATATGCAAACTTGGCACTTTGTTGTTTTTATTGCCAACAATTTGATTTGGCATGTGGATGTCTAGAACGGGCACATTCTGTTGCTGATCAATCTGTTCAGGCTGATCTTTGGTTGGTCGATTTTCGATGTCCTTTTAGTGCTGAATCCTTATTGATAGAGTCAGCAAAAATAGTCAGAAAAAATATCCTGAGTCCGCAAATATTCTGCGGACAAAGTATTTTATATTTTGAATCCGCAAAATATTTTGCGGACAAAATATTTTGCCCGCAAGTTCAGGCCTTGGCGTAGTTTTGGCCGATTTGGGCGATTTAGCATTTGGCGTTTTTTAAAAATTTGAAAAATTGACCTTGCCGTTTCAAGAGTATCTTAACTATCTATTAATATTTTAAGGTATAACACTGCGCATATTGCTATGGTAAAATATTCTTAACAGCGTTCGTACTCTATAACATTATTCATGTATTAGGCACACTGTGATCTTAAAATGGCAGAGAGATGTTTCCGTTTAGCACTAGCAACAGACGTTAATCACGCAGAATCATTAGTTAATCTAGGCATTTTAAGAATGCAACAACACAAAACAACAGAGGCTTTAAACCTTTTCCAGTCAGCAACCCAAAAAGGGTCTCATTTATACGAGGCACATTACAACTATGCTTTGCTGCTTTATGAGGTACTGAACGACTTGAAAAAATTTTTTAACTTAAATTTTATGATAGATGGGCAATTATGCAGAATGTCACAATTCTTTAAAACGAGCAATTGAACTGTTTCCAGAACATTTTTACTCAAAGAAGCTTCTTCAAAAAGTTGAAACGATACTTAAAAGTTGATCTTGTAGATAGACACTTACAAATAGGTATATTCTTATACCGTTCCCAATTATTAATGGAGGTAAGGGTCTACACTTAATAACCCAAAAGTTTTGAGTCGCTCCGGCAGTCCTTCGTTTGGGTATGGAAGAAATCCCACCCGAGATGGTGCGAATCTTTGCCCAAAGTGTGTATCCAAGCAAACCCTATATCCTAGCAAAGGATGTAGGGTTGCCAGCTTGCTAGCCCTGAGACTCAAAATATTGAGTGAACTGTGGCTGTTCATCTTGAAAAAGATTCGAAAACACATCGACTCGAAAAAAATCAAGATCGAAAAAATCCACCTAACGTCGGTTCGAACCGAAAACCGTCCTAGCACCTATTATTTAGGATTTTTTCAGAACATTTTTCAATTTTTTTTCGAAAATTTTTTTAAATACAAAGAAAAATTAAATATAAATATATTATATCTGAGTAGTTGTTCTCCCCCAAAGACTTCCAAATTTAGTTATCACACTGTCAGATAATTTTCTCAACCTCCCTACACTACTATTACTCGCAGCTACCGACGACGATTCCTTTTCAATTTCCTCGTCTTCCTCAAAACTTTTTGTTTCAACTAATTCGTGACTTTCTTTGGAGGAATAATTTAATTTAAGTTCATTCTCATTCGAAATTTTTTCTCCAAGTTTTCGCCGTCTGGGTGTTGTGGAATTACTGTTATTTAATAGTTCTTCTTCTAGAGTTGAGGATATATCCAAGTGTTGGTGTTTTATTATTTTCTGAGAGGTGTCTTTTGAAGGGGAAGTTGTGTGGTTGTTGCTATATCTGGATGTTCTGGTCTTTTCTGAAAGGAAAAACTTTTAAATTTAAAAAATTCAAGGACAAGCTCCCTTTACAGTAATCCTCCCCATATACAGTAATCCTCACCCTAAACCTCCCTAAACCTTCTATTTGAGATAGCTGAAGAATAAATACTACCGAATTGGATTCTCTCAATTTAATGCCCGTGCACATTCTATTATAGGGAGGCACTTAAATGGAGAGGGAGGACATTCAAATAGAGAGGGGGCATTCAACTTGAGCAGGCATTCAAGTGGAAGGAGGTGAATTCTAAGGGTAATACGGTACATATATTTGAGTTTCACTATTGAGGGATTTCTACACGGAAGCTGACTTTAGTTAACTTAATCTAGCTCGAATTAAAGTTACTTCATGTCTCTTATAGAGAGACATTTTCTCTCTCTTATATAAATAGAGAGTCTCATATGCTCTCGAACATTAAAAATAAAAAATATTCATCTCCCAAAATAAAACCATAAAAAAACTAAAATCGCAAGCAATGAATAAGCAATTGAAATGAGGAAGAATGATGAATCCATCTATTTACTATTTATTTACAAAACTTAAAAAAATATTTTTTATTGGCCAATATTCATTCTTATTTACCTATTTAAATATTTTAAATATTCGTTCAATTTATAAAAAATTTTCCTGAAATTTATTGAAGATAAAGCTTCAAATGGAGGAATTAAAATAATGCTTAAAAAGGTTCATATAAGTAAGCTAATTAATTTAATCAAAATTTTTATCCATCAAAAATCCTTTAAAATTAAAGATAAAGAGTCAAGTCAATGTCGCTTATATCGAAGTCACCTCGATATAAGCGATTCTTCGATCGATGAAAAAGTCGCCTATAACGAGAGTTGGCATTAAACTAAAGGCTAGTAAAGAGTGCTTAATTCATATTGGATTCCTTTGTCGTTATTGAAACTCTGTTTAGAACTGTAGATCAACCCTATCTTAGCTAGAAGGTAAAGCTGTTGAAAAAAATAATGGGAGTTTATTTAAAAGAGGTTTTTAGTATTATTTCCCCATTAAAATTTATTTTTATAATCTATTTTAAATAATTATCAATAACCAATCTTTTTTCTAATTTTATTTTTTTATTTCACAATCGTTATCGAAATTCTGTCGATCACATTACTGCCAACCCCTTCCCCCTCTTCCCAAACTGTGAGGTGATGTGTAATGCTTTTGCTAGCTATTTTATTGTAAATATGAACAAAATGCCCTTTTTATTTTCCCATTTCTTTCTATTTTTCTCTATTTTAATAAAATTATTTTCTTAATTTTAAATGTCAGATGTTCCCTTTTTAAGCTAGAAATTTGATAATACTGTCAATTATTTAGAGAAAAAATCCCTGCCAAGTCGGCGCGTCGGGTAAAGGGGCAGAATGGACTCCACGAGTAATCGCTATAAAGGGAGTCCACAATAAGCGGAGTCCACCATAGAGTCCATAACTAAATTACCAAGTCTACTATGTAGGGAGTTCACTATAAGGGGAGTACACCATAAAAGGAGTCCACGATTAAACGACTATGAATATAGGGAGTCTACTATGTTAGGGAATCCATTACAAAGAGAGTCCATTATAAAGGAGTCCATTCTCTACTTGTTGATGAAAACCCTCAAATCTTACACATACTTTTCACTTATATTTTTCAAAAATTTTAAAAAATTATCCAGAACTGATTCATTTTTAATGACTCATCGAGAATATTCTCTCGATATTCTCTCTCTAACTTTTCAAATAAATATTTTAAAATTTCAAGTTTGCCTGCCTATACGCGCATTTCATTTTTTAATTGCCGTGCAACATCCGAGAATTTTTTATTTTTTGTTTATATGCTCGTATTATTCTGGGAATGTTTGCTAAATATTTTTCCAATTTTTGGGCAGCCAGATAAAAAAAAATAATAAAAAAAATCGCCGACATTTTTGGGACATCTTTTTTCTCACATTGTTATACAAATAAAAATTCTTTGTTTTTTTGTTTTTAATCAAAATTTTTGGGGAATAAATACAAAGGTTAAAAATAAGTTAAAAATAAGGAGGATCAAAGGGGTCCGACTTGAATTTGTGTGTTTCTATATTTTACTTAGTGCAGAATTTGTGTTTTACAAAATAGGAGCAACACAAAATTCTGATATAGTTGTGTTTTTTTGTGTTTTTTTTTGTGTTTTCTCATGTTAAAAATTTGTTTTAAATCCAGACAAAGTCTAAAAAATTCTGATTAAAATACAACTTTTCTGATTTAATAAATATTTTTATACTTTTTTTTTGTATTTCAATTTAATTGCTAACATAAACCCTATTCAAATTTATTTTTTAATTTCTCACACCTTTTTCAATTTTTTCTCGCAACAGTCTGCGCACACCTACAATAATAAAAACACAAAAATGAGCATACATTAACAAAAATATATTTTAGATAATCCCTACAAATCTTCCTTCTTTTGTAAAGGATAATAACAGGCACATACACACCGTTAAAAACTGCCAGAAAAACAAAATAAATAATTATGTGTTTTGCTCATTTTTGGTTAAAAGAGAAAACTTTTTGGTTGCTCACAAAACTTGAAAAAACCAGAAAATAAATTCTGGTAAAAGAACAAGTTTAAACTTAAAACTTTAAAAACACTGAAAATACAAAAAATTCTGATTTCTTCTCCTCTTAAAAACACAAAAGATTCTGATTTTCTAATTCTCTTTAAAACTTAAAACTTTAAAAACACAAGAAAAATACAAAAAATTCTGATTTTTTTCTTCAGTAACCGTCAACGCTTCTCCAACTTTCAAAAGAAAAACACAAACTTTCCCTACAACTTTTTCTCCCCCTCAACAACTTTCTGCTGAAACTTTGCTTCCAAATTTGAAAATAAATAATTCTGATATTCACCCAACAAGACAACAACATATTATTAAAACAAAAACACAGACAAAAACACAAATGCCAGAACCAGCAACACGCTTAATTGTAATAGGCGGGAGAAATAACAATGGCAGTCCTCATAGGATTGTTAGGACTAGACCTCCCTTAAAATTTGATAGAGCATTTTTAGAGGAGCGTGGAAATCAACTTAAACTTGTTCAAATAGTAATTAAAATATTTTTTGATCAATTTTCTAATTTTAAGATTTGCGGTCTTTTCGCCCTCATCTTAACCATTCATTGTTGGCCAAATAGATGGGCCCCCTTCTGTGTTGGTTACCTTTGGGATTTTTGGCAGTTATTTAATGCTGTTTGTGTACACGGGTTTTTCCTAGTTGGCACCACATTTTTCGCTATTGGCCATTTATTCAGCGTTCCAGATGCTTTTTATTATTACAATTTTAATTTATTAGTAAGTCGTAAAAAGTAGTTGAAGAAATTCTTAATTTATTCTCAATAAAAAGGAAAAATTCTACACAGCATTAGCTACAGGAATGCATTTATTAGGCACATTTTTCGCTTTTTACAACTTAACAAGAGCTACTTTTCTGTTTCTTTGGTTTTTCCCAGTGGTTAGTTTTTCTGATTTTTAAATTTAAAAAAATTAATTAATTAGTTCGCAACATTAGCAGCATTTATCGCATATTTAACTGATTTTCTGATTCGATTCAGAGAAGAAAATGCTTCAAGTTTAAATGCTAGCAATAAAACTAACCAGAGGAATAGTTCGGAACAAAAGAGTAGATCTCAACCAATATCAACACAATTACAATAATTCTGATTTTAATGTTTTTTTATAACTTGAATATTAGTTCTTTAATATTAAAGTTCAAAGTTCAAGCTTAAAATAATTCTGATTTTAAAATAATTCTGATTTCAAGTTTAATCTTAAAATTATTCTGATCTTAAAATAATTCTGGTTTCAGGTTTTATTTTAAGCTACTTTTTGCTTCATGTTTTATTTTAAATTCTTGTCCTTACGCAAAATTCTCGTCCCTATCACATTCCAGCTATTTTTAAAATAATCTTATTTTCTAAAGAATACCCCAATGAGTAATTAAACATGAATGTAGATAAATATTTAAACATTTTTATTTTTATTTTTTCGAACAATTTTCTAACCTTTTAACAACCTTTGCTGTTGTGAGGTAACTGTTCCACCAAATCCTTGTTGATCAATGCCTAGAGAGTTCCTTTTCTTATATTTGTTTGTAGTTGGAGTGTTTGGAGTAGGACCTCCCCCATTCACAGGGCTAGAAGGACTTCTTGGTGACCGACAAGGTTTAGCCTTTGAGGAGGGGGATCCACAGTGAGAAGCGCTAGCTCGAATGTTGTTGAGCAAAATTCCCAAAGGAGAGCTATTTGAAATTTTTGCTGTAGGTTGACGGTCTGGGAGAGGGGCGGCATTCTGTAGGAGACTTAGACGGGCGTCTAAGACCATCTCAGTGCTGCGCTCCGAATTATTAATTATAGCATTTGCAATAGCGTTTCTCCTTTGTGAGGCTGTTCTGCTTAATATATGAGGTTCAATGAAAGAGCTTTGAGCGTGCCTTCGAAATTGTAGGCGGACCTTTAAAATTAAATTATTATTTTTTTCTTAAAAAATCCCCAAACTTGTTCAACAGGCAAGACTCGTCTCCTTTTCCTAGGGAGCTTTTCACGCGCCTGTGAGTGTGAGTAAAACATGGCAAAGTTTGAAACGATAACGGGTACGGGTAAAGCAATGCTTAAAACACCCATAACTGCACATAATGACCCTACCAACCGACCGAGATATGTCTGAATTTTTTTAATAATTTTGAAATATTTTTTATTTATAACCTGTGGGGTCATATCTCCATATCCCACCTTTAATAATATTTTTAAATTAATTTCTAAAATTGAAATTTAACAAACAGTGGTCATAGTAATCAAAGAAAACCATAAACCAACAGGAATAGACTAGAGAGAATTTTTAAATAAAAAATTTTAAAAAATTCCAAGTTACCGTAAACTGATTATTAGGATTAATTTCAGTTTTTTCAGCATAATAAATTAGTGTAGCAAAAATAACAACACCCAAAATCAAGAAGAAAACCTTTAAAAATATTTTAAATTAAATTATAAAAATTTTTCAACTTAAAATAACTGGAAACCTGAACCCTTGAAAATTGTGTTTTTTAAAAATTTCAGAAAAATTTTCGACTTGACCCCTAAGTTTCATGATTTTCCTATCTACACTATTAGATCGCATACGTGTTTCAAAAGGCCTTCAAAAAACTTCTCTATTCTTATTTGTTTTTTCAAACAATGAATTTTTATTTGGTTGCCTCACCCCTGGTTTCATCCTCATCCTCCTCACTCTGATAGGTTTCCAATTAATTTCAGAAAAAATTTCAAATTTTTTTAAATTCCTAAAAAAAGTAAAAAAGACCAAAAGCATCAATTCCTTGGCAGATGCACGGAATGTATGAATTAATATTTGAAGACCCCGATGGTGTTGGGTGAGTTTAAAAAGCCTCAAAATACGTATCATTGAGAGAAATTCAACCAAATCTTTGGGTGCTTTATCATCCAATAAACGGACTAATACTGCATCCGTATAAAAACTAAGTGTAGCAATCAGATCAATTATATTCAATGGAGATTTGATAAAGTGAATGCGATTTGGGCAACAGAGGAATCTGCCAATAATTTCAAAAGTGAACCAAATGTTGCAAATAAATTCAATCTTAAAATAATTAAAAATTAAAAGAAGGAGTGGAAAAATGTGTCAGTAGACTCCAGCTATAGTATCACCCGAGTTTGAGTAGGAGTTAAGCAAAATGGAACCATAGGGCAGGAATCAAACATTGACCATGTGGGGAGAATAACTAGGAAAGGCGGTTGGCCCTTAGCTAGCCGGAACTTGAAGTTATGATAGAGGTCTGGCAGCCAGAAGAGGTCTGGCTGTTATTGCCAGGAGCATCACCTATTATGCCAGAACGCTCTAACAATAAGCCTCTGTGAGCAATAATGATTACCACACTCCTAAGCATTTACATGGAGCTTCCTTTTCTTATGAGTAAATAAATTTCCACCTTTCCGAATACTAGCCCACCCCTTTAGGCATATTATAACAGGAGTTGACTTTAATTTAAGCCCCAACCTGAGAAAAATATTTGTGAGGTTCAGTGCCTATTTTATGATCACTTGCAGTATTTGAAGTAGTGGAGGAATGGATATGAGGAGAATTATAATTATTATTGCTGAGGTTGTTATTATCACCCATATTATGAGTTGTAAGGTTGTTATTATCATTATCTGAGGATAAGAGAGGAACTCGAAAACCGGGATGAGTTTTGAGGCAAAAGGAGAATATAGAGACGCAAATGAAGCAAACACTGATGGAAGCAACTACCTTAGAGTTGAAATTTTTTTATATTTTAAGCTCAATAGGGACAGACTTTAGCAGCTGCAGAAGAGTAAGGCTCATCAAAAAGTGCCCAAAGTTTTGGCTTTATCCTCATCCACCAATCCAATCGACCTTCCCAATATTCTTCCTCCCAACCGAATTTTTTCATTCTCTGTTGTTCTCTTGTCTGGGGGTCTTCGTCTTTTAGACAATCCATATCCAGTCTGTCCAAAACTGCTAAAGTTTCTTGGGTGTCCCTGTGCTGGAGAAGGAATGGAATTTTTAATTCAAATATTTATTGTACTTGATTATAGGTCATCCAACAACAAGGCTCGACTTGATTAGCGTCTAAACCCCAATATTCAAGTTCTTCCTCAAATAAAGGCCCGCAGACTGAGGTAGGGTAATGCAACTTGCCCGTGCGATAATAATTTAAAATCTGAAAAATCAGAATGATAATGTATTTTATTAAAAATACGAAAATATTAAGTTTGTATTTTTCATTAAAAATCAGAATTTATTGTATTTTTGATTAAAATCAGAATTTTTGTATTTTTCATTAAAATCAGAATTTCTGTATTTTATTTAAGAACCAGAATTTGTATTTATAAATAAAAACAGAATCTTTGTATTTTATTAAAAGAATCAGAATTATTGTATGTATCTTATTTAAAAATCAGAATTTTTCTATTTTTAATAAAATCAGTATTGTATAAGTATATTTAAGAATCAGAATTTTTGTATTTTTACCTGCTCAAACACAGCCGGGTGTCTATCAAAAAAGTATTCATTTAAAAGGGGGTCGTAATTCGACTGCGCTGGGCTAAGCCTTGAAAGACGTGTAGCAGGGATCTTCTTTAAAGTAGCCTGATAAGTTTCATGTCTGATTCCTCCAACATTAATAACTACCCTTTCATCCATTGCAGTTACTGATGGAACTTAATGAATTTTTTTTATAAATTTATTTAAAATAAAGTATAAGCAAGGGAAGTACATATTCAATATTTTTTACAATAAAAGCAAATCATCGACATTTTTAAAGAAGAAAAATAAAAGGGTTTACAACACATTTTTTGGGGCTAAGAAAATAAAATTTGCATTTTTAGCAATTTTTTTCTAGTCTGTCTACAATGGGAGGAGAACCAGGAAGATTTTATAAAAAGGTGAAAAACAGGCTGGGAAGGGTAAATAAATTAGGGGGAAAATTGTAAAAAATAGAAAATAGGCAAAATAAATTTTATAAAATTTTTTATAAAAATAAAAAAATATATATTGAGTAATTTAAAGAAAAAATTATAGGTATTGAGTTAAAGCAGTCAAAGAAGCATTTTTAGGAGTTTAAGCTAACTTTCCCAGAGAACACTTGAAGCAAAGTGTGACGTCCATTTATATCTATTATTCTACCTTTTTGTTATATTTTTATTTTATTTTTTGCAAAGAAGACTATTAAATTATTTACAGTCGTTTATAAAATATTAAATAAAAAATTCCCTTAGGACAGAAAATTGTTACCTATAAAGAGGTGTATACTAAATAGAGGGTATACAATAAATAGAATATAAAAGAGAAAGTAAATACTGTAGATGCTCTAATATAAGCCCTGGGCTTCTATTCTTCAATATGTCCTTCTGACTGAGCTTACATTAGATATAGGCCTCTATTAGAGAGAGTGAGCTTCTATTAGAGTGGTTCTATATTTTTCAATGGGGGGGGGGGCTTACATTAGATATGGGCTTCCATTAGAGACTGGGCTTAAATTAGAGCATTTACGGGTAGGAAGAAATATTACGGTAGAAATGCCAACTTTTTCGATCATAACATTTAGACTAGAAAAGATAAAAATATGAAATTTAACAGATTTTATAGCCCATTTAATTCTCTATCGAATGGCATAAAGATCACTTTAATATGTTAAGCTAATCAAAAGTTATGGCTATTTAAACGACTGCAACTGTGCTGTACCTTATGTGCATAATATTAAATTTATAAAATAAATTTAGCAAGAAAAAAGAAAAATGCCGGAAATAATATTATTTTTAAGGAAAAGAAAAGTGGATAAATAATTTTATTGAACAGAAAAAAATAAAATTGAGGATAATAAAGTTTTATAAGATAAATACGAACAGATTTTAGGTTCTTCAGACAAACTTTATTTTGGGGGAAATTTAAAGAGGGTAAATCTAAAAGGAGGAAAAATGAGGAGAAAAAAGTTGGTGTTTTCAGGCGGAATAAAGTTAAGATTTAATTTTTATTTTAAAGCAGATTCAATGCTTTATTCAAGAATACAAAAATAATTTTAATTGGGTAATTTAACTTTGAGTTATGGGTCTTTAAGTAGGGTCCATAGGTAAGGCTTGCTTATGGGTAACTCAAAAATTATGGGTCTAAATTAAGGCCGCTTTTTAATTAAATTAACAATTCATTGACTATGAAAAATAAAAATAATTTTTGATCAAAGGTGTTTTTGTTTTGTTGTTGTTCTCTTGTTTATCCAAAGATAATGGGAGAGGAGGGGGATATAATAAATATACTCAACTTTATCCCAGACATAACCAGAAACAGTTGTTTTATTTAAACAAAAAAATCCCCAAATATTCGCCCCATTTAAAAAAGGGGATATCTATGATGGACACAAAGAATTATTTAGTTTGTTGAAATATAAACAAAAAATTAACGCATATTTAAGAGATAATCCAGAAAATCACTCCTATATTATAGTGGTGATCTTATGGGTAGAAGGTTCATTTTAAAGGGATTAAAATATAAGGAGTAAAACTTGGAAGAAAAAGTTTATTTAAAAATTAAAATAGAAAAAATAAACTTACGAAAAACGCTGTGTCGATTAGAGAACATTTTTAAGCCGTTCAAGGAGAATACAAAAAATAAATTTATTTGGAGGTAAAAATTTTTTTAAAATTTTTATTTCATTATTTCATTGTTTTAGCTTCTTAACATTTCTATAATTGGGAAAAAGAAATTTTTTGAAAAGCCAAATGCCAATATATGCAAATAAGTATTATATACCCTGAGGGCATTTACACAAATTTTAATGGAAATTTTGAATTTTTTGTTTATTTAAATTTTAGATTTTTAGGCACAAATTTAATTAGAATTAAGCCAAAAAATTAATTAATAAACACAAATTATGTTTAAATTCTCAAAAAACCAAAGCAGGATATAGACGGATGGATATCTAATACTATGAACTAGAAGTATTGTGAGATCGAGACAAGATCTCAACAAAAATTAAGATTATCGAGATTGAATTTTCGAGATATCTCGCACGATTCTCCTATGGCTCTCGCAGGTTAGTTTAATATCTCGTAGACCCTCCCAGATACCTCATATTACCCTCCAGGTCCGGTCTCTATATAACTATGGAATGACTTCCTGAACTACTTGCCCTCAACATTATTTCTATACCATAGAGAGGTTCCTATCCAAATGGCAATAAGAATTCCTAAATAAAATTTTTAAAATTTCCTTAAAAAGAAAAAAAGGAAAAAGAGAGGAACGGGTCAATTATAAGTAGGTAATTCCAAAAATGAATTATTAAAAGTATTTAGGTAAATCCCCCTTTCATAATTTTGCCTTTTCCATTAACGGTTAAGTGAGGGCATTGTTTTTGGACCAATAATTTTTAGGTCTATTTAAAAAAAGAAAAAGAACAAAAAAGAGTTGCCAAATGGTTTTTGCCTAAGGCAAAATGAAAGAAAATTGAGTGCCAAAGAAGGAAGTTAAGTGGGTATAAAGAATCCATTATTTCCGCCTTAATTTTTGCTTGTGAAATGACCGGAAAATTAAGTCTAGTATGCCTAGTTAAAAGGAAAACTTGACTTCTGAATACCCCTGATATTACCCTAGGCAATTTCGACCTCCCACTGGAGGCCGGAATTATTCGAAGTTTGAAATTTGAATGTCTGGTAGGGCATCTGATGGAGGTAGTTATTGTTTCGACCTCCAGTTGTATAGAGGGGGAGGCATATATTATTAACTCATAGAGGGGGGGGAGGGTATGATTAAGGCTCATCAATAGACCTATATTCAAAACCAGCCTCAATTCTTGAAGCACTAGATAATCTAAAATAACTAATTTTATGGCCAAAATAAAGGTAATAAGTGTTTAGCTAAAAATGGATGGATAGAGTTGAAAAAACAAACAAAACAAAGTGAATATCACCCAATTATTGTTTGCTTTTCTATATCCGGCATTTCCTTAAATTTAAAAGTATTCGAGAGAGAATGAAATATATTGAAAGGAAATGCTGTATTGAGTGTCAAACCAAATGAAATATACATAAAAATATTTACTAGTAACGGTAACTGGAACAAAATTCCCCCCCCCCCATGTTGGGTGAAGGAACCAAAATTTTTTGAAGAAATTCTTAAAAAGCCTCCTCCGAAGAGGGGGCGATCCATATACAAAAATTTCAAATAAGGCGAAAATTTTGAGAATTTTGGAAGGCCAAGAAGCTAAATTTCTTCCATTTTTAGCGCCGCAGGCGACTCAGCTCATTCGAATGAGCTGTCATTCAAAAAGTCTCGATATCCCTCCTAATCCCCAAATCCACAATATCCACCGATATCCCCCTTAATCGCTTAAATCTACTTATATCCCTTAATATTCACCGATATCCAGCTTGATCCCTCGATGTCGCCTACAAGTCCCCTGATGTTAACTTTAATCCCTCCAAATCCCCAGATATCCCTCTTAATCCTTTCTAATATAATTAAATCCACGGGGACTCAATTGAGGTATATACAAGGGGGACTCAATCGTGCGGACTCAATCGTGGGGACTCAATTGTGCCGGGACTCAATCGTGGGGACTCAATCGTGCGGACTCAATTGAGGTGTACCGTACATGAAGGGAAGATTTTTGGCGCTTCGACCTTCCAAAAGCCGCAAAATTTTTACCTGTGGCAGTTCACATTGAACTGACTATAAACCGAAAAATCTTTTTCGGCCTCAGTTACCCAAAATGGCGCGCGGCCATAGCGACGCAACGCCATAGCCTCCTGAAAGTTTTTTGGCCCTTATCAATTTTAGTACAAATTCACTTTAGCAACGATGAGAGGAATTGTTTAATACTAAATTTGGTAAAGATTTGGTAAACTTGGAGAAAGTTATGGCTTTGCGCCGTTATGGTCGCGCGCCGCTTTGGGTGTTTTTTGTTTTTCAAGCTTCACTTATTTTAATTTTTTTGGTACTCTTCTTGGTTTCCGTTATTTGTTTTGTTGTTTATTTTGTTAATCTTTTCCACTAATTTTTAGTTTTAATAAAAAATGGCCGACGTATTCAACCAATTTGTGCAGTTTGGTTATGAATTTGAAAAATTATTTTCTTCAACATTTAATCATGTTTGTTCTACAATATTGGGAACAACTGACAGCAGCGTCTCGGCTAGAGGAGGCAGAACCCATCCAATAATGGAACGAACATTTTTTGTTCATCAGTGTGGATCAGCATATATTGTTAAATTGGCTGGACTTTCTGGGGCGATGGCTGTTGCTCTTGCTGCTTATGGAGCGCATTTTGGTTTTTATTTTTTATAAGGTCATGGGAAAGGGTAGGGATTTCTTTTGGCATTATTTGTGTAAAGGTAGGCTCTGGTTTGGACTTTGATTTTTCCTGGGCCAGAGTCGGGATCAAGTATATCAGTAAAAACCTGGCAAGTGAAGGGGGGGGGGTGAACGACACAAATACCCATTTTTCAATGTTCCTTGATTCTACCATGACCTTGATCTTTCCTTGATAAGGTCAATAATCTCGGCAAGGTCCTCACTTAAAATCAAAAGTTAGGGTCTTTTAATTTCCGTTCTTTTACTGTTTGTTAAATCCCGGCTACTATTCCTCAGCAATTTAATTTTCTATCGAGAGAAAGAGCTGCTCAATGTCCCTCGTGTTCACCCCTCTAATGTAAGGAGTTGCTCAATGACCCTTATGTTCGCCAGGGTCTGAATGGGTGATTTCAACTTCTAACAAATTTAATTTCTCCATTTATTTTTTATTAACCCTTCTTTTTTCAGTCTCTGACAACCCAAATTTGAGTGCGGAACGTAAACGTTCAATGGAACATGCAAATAAACACCACTTCCTTAACACTATTGGAATTGTGCTGGCTTCTGTTGCTTCGCGTCATCCTAAGGTTACTTCAACTCTTTTTGCTCTGGGGGCTTTATTGTTTTGTGGTCCAAGTTATGCTTATGCAATTGAAGCGAACAAGACCTTCCGTGCTATTACCCCAATTGGAGGGATTCTCTCGATGTTTGCTTGGCTTAGTTTTATTCTTTGACTGATTTTTTTGAGGTTTTTTGTTTAAAAAATATTTATCTGATAGAAAATTTATGTTAGAGATCGGCCTGGATTTGGATCTAGACTGATTTTTTTGGACTGATTTTTCCTCGGGTCCAGAGTCAAAATCAAGACATTTTTCAGTTTCCTTGGGGTTTCCTTGACTTTCTGGATTTTTTCTAGATTTAAGATCAGGAATCTTGTTAAGGTCCTCACCCAAAATTCAAAGTTTTCTAATATTTTCCGATCTCTAATTTTATTATCTTTGATCCCAATAATTTTGAGAAATGTTTCGTTATTTTATTGTTTTTCACATTTTTGTGTACTTTACAATTAAAAAATAAATTTTCTTCAAACATTTCTTTTATTGTTACACATGGTGTTTTTAAACACTGAAATATTTTTTGAAAACCTGTTTAACCAAGAGTCACAAAACGGTGCGAGGCCATAACGGCGCAAAGCATAACTTGCTTCACGATTTCCGGTAATTCCAAGGATTGTCCCCCCCCCCCCCCCCCCCCCATTTTTTTTCATTTTTTTCCTTCCTTAAGAATGACATAATGGTCAATTTTTCTTCCTTCCTCAATTTCACTCTAGTTCCCTGTGGCAAGTTCAAATCAGACATTCCTCTCAAAATAAGAGGCATTAACAAAGAAAGGATTAATCTAGAAACGATTAACATTGGTATATAACATTAGACCGCCGATACGGATGTTGGCGAAGTTCAAATCAGAAAAGGTACCACATCCTTCGAAAAAGGTACCACATAAGTAACCTTGTTCAGCCCGACAATCCCTTGTAGTACAGCGCCAACATCCGTATCGGCGGTCTTTTTTTACCTTAATAGTTGTTCGACCTCCACATTTACCGCATGTACGTTTCCCATGAAGAAGTCCAAGTTCTTCAAGCCATGCATCGAAATCGTTGTCGCTTAATCGTAGTTTTTCATGAAGATGCGAAGATTTAAAATTTTTCAGTTGTTCCATATTTTTAATTTTAACTAAGAATGTGATGGTTTCAAACATTCTAATGTTATATACCAATGTTAATCGATTCATAGATTAATCCTTTCTTTGTTAATGCCTCTTATTTTGAGAGGAATGTCTGATTTGAACTTGCCACAGGGAACTAGAGTGAAATTGAGGAAGGAAGAAAAATTGACCATTATGTCATTCTTAAGGAAGGAAAAAAATGAAAAAAAATGGGGGGGACAATCCTTGGAATTACCCGATTTCCTAATCTTCCAGATTTATTATCAAACGATTCCTCTCATCGAGCTAGGGAGATAGGTATCAAAATTGACAAGGGCAGAAATTTTCCAGCAAGTTATGGCTTTGCGCCGTTATGGCCACGCGCCGTTTTGGGCTGTACCCCTCAATTCTGGTTCTGGCACTCAACCGGCTTTTTTACACTTTGAAATGATAAAGACGAAATAGCGTAGGAAAAGAAAAAGAGTAAATATCGAAGATTTTCCAGCAGTCATTTTTTATCTTTGTTTTAGTTTTTGGGGGGTTAAGTTGTAATTTGCAGACAAAACTTGCTAGTTTTAAAATTATAAAAGTTTTTACATCTTTTCTTTTTAGGGCTCCCTTTTCAACATAAAACGTTAGTTTAATTTTAGTTTTTTTTAACCTAGAAAAAATTTTTTTGTACTTGGAGTTGGAGGTCAAATGGGTAATTTAGGTTCCTTCCTTTCCTTTTCTCTATGAGGGTCGAGGCACTTCCTGGCATAATTTATGTTGTGGCGGTGTCAAGGCACTTCCTGGCATAATTTATGTTGTGGCGGTGTCAAGGCACTTCCTGGCATAATTTATGTTGTGGCGGTGTCAAGGCACTTCCTGGCATAATTTATGTTGTGGCGGTGTCAAGGCACTTCCTGGCATAATTTATGTTGTGGCGGTGTCAAGGCACTTCCTGGCATAATTTATGTTGTGGCGGTGTCAAGGCACTTCCTGGCATAATTTATGTTGTGGCGGTGTCAAGGCACTTCCTGGCATAATTTATGTTGTGGCGGTGTCAAGGCACTTCCTGGCATAATTTATGTTGTGGCGGTGTCAAGGCACTTCCTGGCATAATTTATGTTGTGGCGGTGTCAAGGCACTTCCTGGCATAATTTATGTTGTGGCGGTGTCAAGGCACTTCCTGGCATAATTTATGTTGTGGCGGTGTCAAGGCACTTCCTGGCATAATTTATGTTGTGGCGGTGTCAAGGCACTTCCTGGCATAATTTATGTTGTGGCGGTGTCAAGGCACTTCCTGGCATAATTTATGTTGTGGCGGTGTCAAGGCACTTCCTGGCATAATTTATGTTGTGGCGGTGTCAAGGCACTTCCTGGCATAATTTATGTTGTGGCGGTGTCAAGGCACTTCCTGGCATAATTTATGTTGTGGCGGTGTCAAGCCACTTCCTGGCATAATTTATGTTGTGGCGGTGGCATTCGATATCCCTTCCTAATATTTTTTGTCCGGGGGCATTCTCACTCCAAGTACTTAGGCACCAACATCTACAGCATCAATCAACTCAAAGATCAACTCAACAGCAACAATCAACTCAACAATCTCAAATCAACATTAAACAAACAATTTTTACGAGTTTGTTTTATTTTTTTTAATATCTGCAAGTTTTGTCCGCAAGTTTTTGGGTCCAAAATAACCTACCTATGTGAGTGTCTTAAATTTTGTAATATTAAATTTTGAATATGGAAATGCGCCAACTGGAGATCCTTCTATGCTTTTGGTTGTTTTAAATGAGTTGAACACATTTGGAAGATTAATGGCAGGGAATGGTGGAGGTTTTTTTTTGATTTTTTAAATAAAATTCTGTTTCTTTTTAAAGTTGCTAACAATGAGTGAATGCATGCTTTAAGCCCCGGATTACTTCAGCTGATGTCAGCAGTGGACAGTCTTCTAAATATCCACGGTTTTCTCTGATTTATAAAAATATAGGAACTTATATGGGTATTTCCGAGCCTGGTTCCTTAAGATTTAAAGAGACTGGGGTTTCATCTCCTAATTTTTCCCCCTTTCCCCCATTTCGGGGGGGGGGGGGGGGGGGGCTCTAGCCCCCTGGATACGCCCTTGCCGACTGTCAGGGTCCTTTGACTTACTGACCAGTCGTGGGTCGACGTCAGGGGTAACAGGAATTCTTTTTTGACTGCCAGGGCGACTAACTTTCAAGATCAGGGGTTGTTTTTGATATGACATGGAGTTCCCATCCAAAAGGGGACGATTGATCCCCGCATTTAAGGATTTCATTGTTTTGTTTGTTTGGTTTTCCTCTTGTTTTTTCAAAAAGAAACAAACGGCCCTCTTTAGGGCAAATTTTTTTCAACTAATTTTGCCTAATTTTATTATTTTTAATCCCAATAATTTTGAGACATGTTTCGTTATTTTATTGTTCTTATACAATTTACGAAAATAAATTTTCTTTAAACATTTTTTAATTATTTCTCATGGTGTTTTTAATTAAACACTGAAATATTTTTTTAAAAAATCTTTGATTTTTAATTTTTGTGTTCACAAATTTAATTATTTTTTAATGAATTCTTGTTTAACCAAGAGAGATAAAAGGGCAATGAATAGAATACGCAAAAGAAACGCAGAATTGGCACTGCTTGAAGATTCTGAACTTGATCCTGAACTAAAATCTATTAAGGATGGAATTGAGGAGGTGAAGAAACAAAAATTGGTGGTTGAATTGATGGATGGAACAAGCAAGAGCGTCGAAAATCATCGTTTATTTTTAATTTTATTTTTTCTATTTTTTACTTCTATTCAGTTTCCTTTCCGTCTACCAGCGATTCTGTTCATTCTGGTCAGTTAGACTTGCCTGGTTATGCCCGCGTCCTTGGAGAACAGGTTAAAGAAAAATTGGCCGAACGGGAAAAGACGAAGAAATTCAACAATCCTGAGGTGGTTCTACAATTATACAAATTGCAAGGCAGAACTCTGGGAGAACACGAAATTGCGGCGTTTCTTCATAGAATGATGCTGGGAAGCAATAATTGTCCTAAAGCTGGTTCTGATTGGATAAAGTTTAAGGGTGGAAAGGCTCTTCAAATTGTGTTTATTCGCATTAATGTAGGCGAGGATGAAATGGTATAATTTATATTAATTTTGTCAGGGTCATATCGTGGATCTCACGGGGTATCCAAAACCCTGACTCGAGCCTTGATCCAACTTTTTTTCTCTTAATACCCTACCTAATTGACCCGGCACGAGGTCCGAAATCCGACTTTTTTCGAAGTGATCCTGTTCATTTGATTGATCTTTCCTTTTAATTTCTTAAAACTCGAACTTAATTTAATGCCAATACTTTCAGTTACATCTATCTGGCACACCTTTTATGCAAGGATATTTCAAACACTGGATCAAACTCAAGCCAGGCAAAACAAACAGAACAAGATTTTGGCAAATTGTTTCTACAGTTACTCGATCAAAATATGAAATGTTGTTACACAAGATAAAGGTTCTCTTACTTCATTTGTGTATCCTGTTTTCTTGTCCCTTTTTAGGAGTGGGACTTTAAGAGGTGGCTAAAAATAAATTTGAATGGGGAGGATTTTTGCTTCACTTGGGGACCATTTTATCCTTGTTAGAGATCGGCCTGGATCTAGATTTTTCCTGGATCCATTGTCAAGATCAAGGCATTTTCCCTGGTTTTTCTTGTCTATGCTTTTACTTGATTCAAGGTCAAGAATCTTGTCAAGGTTCTCAACCAAAATAAAAATCAAGGTCATTTTTAAATTCCCGATCTCTGTCCTTTCTTAAAGATTCATATTTACCCCAATTTAACGAATTTTTTCTCCATTTTTAGACTCAAGGCGATCCTCTTCTTCAAATTAATATGTCTCAACGAAAGCCTCAAATGTTAATGAGTTTGGAACAAATGGTGACTTCAAAATTTCCTTTTCCTTCTGAATATTTTGGTGAGCAACTGTGTAATGGAACAATTCGCTCAACTCGAAAAATTTATCATCAAGTTTCTGAAACTTCACCAATATTTACTTTGGATTGTGAAATGTGTCAAACAACGATTCAACAACTTGAATTGACTCGGATTTCTGTGGTATATTTCTTTATTTTTATTTTGGGAATTCGAGGGGTCAAGTTTTGAGTTTCCGACTTGTCCTTTTCTTTTTGGCGATAGTCTTTTGCTTTTATTTCCCATCATCTTTGCCACAATCAGTGCTGGGTATTGGGCATTTTGCTCCTCTGGCTCCGACCTTTTTCAAATCTTGGCTCCGGGGTTTCCAAATTCTTGTCAGCTCCGTAGCTAGCTCCCGAAGCCATACTCATGTCAGCACTAATCATCTAATCATATCTATTTTTTATTTTTATCCTTCAGATAATTCAATTTTCAATTTATTTTAGGTCAATGAAGATGGTGAAACAGTTATGGATGAATTGGTGAAGCCGCACAACAAAATTATTAATTATATTACATTCAAAAGTGGTATAACCGAGAAAATGCTTTTAAATGTTTTTGTAAGAATTTTTAAAAAATTAAATTTGTAATTGACATTTTTAGACTCGTCTAAAAGATATTCAACACAGGCTTTGTACTTTACTGCCTGCAGATGCAATTCTCTGTGGACATAGTTTAGAGAACGATCTTAGGGCATTGCAACTTTCACATCCGTTAGTTTATTTTTATTTTATTTTTTGGGTAACTTTGTAAGGAACGCGCCAAAAGACCAAACGCCAAGAAATACCAACCCCCTAAAGCTGCCAAGGTACCAAACTATGGGAAAAGGGAAGGCTGTTCCATGGATGGTTACTCCATCGTGGAAGGTTGTTAATTTATATTTTGGGTTTTAGTGTCTTTTGTGAGTTTGTTTCGGCGTTTGGTATTTCTTCATCATACCACCTTTGCATTTGGCTTTTTTCCTTTATTATTTTGGGTTTTGGCTCTTTTAGTTCTTCCTTTGTAAAGTTAATCTACGGATACTTTTTTTTAATTTCAGTTATTGTATTGATACCTCACTCCTTTTTAATTTCTCTGGTCGTTTACATATTCGAAGTGGACTTAAAGCTTTATCAAAAATTTTTCTAAATGAAGACATTCAAGACTCAAGCAAGGGGCATTGTTCTTTACAAGATGCTTTGGCTACATGGAAATTGTTGAAATTAAAAATTGAGAAAGGGTTGGGATTTTATTATTTATAGGAAGGAAGCTTTAATTTTTAATTTTTTTAGTCTTCAATTTGGAAATGTTGCTTTAGGATGGAAATTTGGTGAATGGGCAAAAGCTAATGGAATGTCAATAACTGGATCAAAATTAGATGATGGGAATTTAGTCAACAATGGAGAATTAAAAGCTGATGATAATTGTACAAGTGAAATCAAAGAGAAGGAGTCTAAAGAGGATGATCTCAAAGAAGATGAACCCAAAAAGGATGAGCTCAAAAAGGATGAAGCTAAAGAAGAAGAACCCAAGGATGAGGAAGCTAAAGAGGAGGAAACTAAAATTGATGATAAAATAGAAGAGGTTACTACTTGCGTTGAAGCTTTTGTGAGCGACGAGTCACTACAAAATAATTCTGAAGGTTTATTTAATTTTGAGTAAGTTTTTTATATTTTATATTGGATATGGGGAGAGCTTTGGAGTGTGTGGTTAAGGCATCCTGCCGTAAGAAATAAATTTCTGATTTATGGGAATCGTGACGGCAGTGGTCATTTTGAGATTAAATTAATTTTTGCTGGAAAGTAAAATTCCCTAATTCACTCCAAACATGGCCAATGTACTCTAAACACGAGCCATGGATTGGTTATCCTTCTTGGCACTTTTTTTCAAAATTGACTTAATTTCCCGCTAGTTTTTTATGATATTCTCTTTATTATTTTTATTCCTTTTTTTAAGAGAAGCACTACGTATAGAAAATGGAATGCAATTCAATACTTCACTTTGTGAATGTTTTCATCAAATAAATACTGGTGGAAAGAAGTATGCCAAGAAGATGATGGTTGCGATGAATAATCCTAATGAATTTTTTTCTTCGAATGATTGGTTTGTTTGAAATTTATTTTAAAATCGAGGACTTTCTGGACTCATGATTTTTTGGGATTTTGGGGGAAATTTTTTGGCATTTTTGGGGATTTCTTTCGATTTGTGGATTTTTTTTTGGGAACTTTTTTTTCGATTTTTATTTTTCAATTCGATTTTTTGTCTTAATATTTTAAAAAATTCTAGTTGTAAATTGGTCAATCTTGCTTCTCCAGAAGTTTCTTCCACAACATCGTCTCAACCAACCGATGAAACTACAAATTTATTATCATCTTGTGAAAGGATATCTGGGGAATTAATTAATTTTGATTATGCTTTGGTGGAACTTAACTGCCCTAAAGGAATTGCAAAATTAAAGATGGATCAAGCGTTTAAAATCCTCACAAATGGAATTTGTAATAATGCCTTCGTTTTAACAATGATGTGTTCAGGAAGCAGGTCAATTTTGTATGAGAAAATTCATAAAAGATGAGAAGTTTAAAATCTTGTGAAATATTATTAGGGTTGCCATTTCCGAGTCGGGCCTACAGTCCAAGCATTTTTTTCGGGGTCTGTTCGAGACACTTTCGGGTCTAATTTTTGTCGACTCGAGCTTTTTCGAATCTTTTTCGAGCCAAAATATTCTATGCTCGACTTTATCTTTCGGTCCAATTCCATTTTGGCAACCCTAATATTACATTGAAGTATTATTTTGTCTTTTAAATCCTTTATTGTTATATCCTTTCTATTTAAATAATAAGATTTCTATAAGAATTTTTTTTGATGTTAATGAATGGATAAATATATTAATGTTATTAATTAAAATGTTAATTCCAATCTTAAACCATTATACCGAGTCTTTGACGAACATAACAATTGTTTTCGTCATTTCCATTTCGTCATTTTTACCTCTACAATTTTGAAAGTAAAAATGATTTGTTTACTTTAAATTTTCCATATATGGGGATGGGGTATGAGGGTGGACCAATTTTGAAAAGAGTTGGTAATTTATTGTGGGAATTCGCTCTAATTGAAAAATAACAGTTAAATAGTGATTGAAGATAGAATGTTGTCCTTCAGAGTTGTCAATATTTTTTGTTGTTGCTTGAGAGGAACAATTAGGAAGGTGGAGAGGAACAATCGCCAGCCTGTTGTTTTCATTACGCAATTCCCTTTTGCGTTCAATCAATTTAGAAAAAGGCTGGAAATAATGATTCATCAACAACTTTATTATTAGTGCTTAGTGTTCCGGGCTTTCATTTCAACATAGAAATTCCAAAATTCATTAATTTTGAGATTGGATCAGTTCTTCCATTGACTTGTAATCCTAACCTATACTAAAAAATTTTTTGATTAACCACAATGGAACTTGCTATTAACAGTCGATTGTTATCATTTTTGCCTTTATTCCTATTCATATTTCCTTTAAATGTTGTTGCTCAACGGCATCGTTACCCACACAATCAAGGAAATTATTTCAGCAGACAAAAATTGCAAGAAATCCAGAAAGAAGAGAATGAGGCTGAAAGCTCCTTGCCGAAAATCTTGTATATTTTTTTAAAGATTTGCTTAGTAGTCTTCATTTTTTTGATTACAGCTGCGCGCATGGAGCTTCAGTAGGTGGCCGTTGCATTTGTGATCATGGCTGGGCCGGTACTAATTGTCAGCGGCAAATGCACTGTGCTACTTTTGAGCGAAATGCTAACGGAAGGTTAGAAAGGTTTGGGAATTCTTCCTCGATTCGGAATTGGGAAGGCTTCAAAGGCGGCTCCTTGCCTTCACATAATGACCCTTACCAAATATTTTATAATATTCCAGCTGCCCAGTCTGTCAGTCCAATTTTCAAGGGGATAAGTGCGAATATATTGAATGCCAAAATGGAGGCCAAGAATCATTGGAAACTCAGAATTGTAACTGCCCAAAGCCTTATTCTGGCCGTTTTTGTGATGAATTACTCACAGGAAATGTCTACTACTACTATAACTCTAAAGTGAGCATCAAGATTTTCTCTAATCTCTAAGCTTTTCAAAAATTTAGGTAGCAACCCTTGGTCCTCTTGGACTTATTTCTGTTATACCAATGATTTGTCTTTATGTTTTATGTGAAAGATTTGCAAGGAAACGACAAGTGAGGCGAATTGAGAAAACATGGAATTTACAGAGCAGTAAAACTGTTAATCCTGCTCATATTGAATTTCTATTAAGGGATAAAAGTTGAAATAAATTTAATGGAAATACTTTTTACGGGTGATTTTCACTCATATACTAGCTGTTTTGTGTATATTCTTTGAATTAAGTAGGTATATAACAGGGGTGTTTGCCGTTTCGCCCTTCGTCCTTCACCGAATTTTCGTTTTAGGTTTTCGTTTTTATCCTTTCGCCCTTTTAAATTGGCTTTCGATTTTCTTCATCTTTAGCTTTTGAAAATCTGTTTCGGCACACCCCTGATATACAAGTTTAGATTTATAGGTGAATTTTGAAATTTCCAGAAAGTTTCGCTTGAAAAATATTTTTATATTTTTGCTTATTATTAATCCCATTTTTAAATATTTTTTGTTTTCATTTATCCACATTTCTTGGCATTTGTAAGACTTAATGTAATAAAATAAAACAATTTTCGATAATATAATTAGCCTTTGGATTAATCAAAAGAAGGAGGGGTATTTAACTCAATTACCTTTGCCTATAGAATTTTTTTCTAAAATTGCTTTAGGTTTTATTTTTTTATTTTTTTCCCTCACATTTGAATTAAATGAGTATACGATTTTTATTAGAAAAATATTTACTTGAATATAAGCCTGTATTTAATTTTTTTCCAGAAAATATTCAAAATTTACTTAAATGCCAAAATACCAAAAAATAATTCCAAAATTTTTTTATATATGTATATTTTTTTATTTTTTTATAATCCCATATATTTTATCTCATATTCTTTAATCAATTCCCATTCAATTCCCCTTCAAAATTTTGCATAAAATTGAATTGTCTTAAAACTTCCCGAAGCTTCTTAGCCCGTGCGCCTTAGCCATAAGCCGTTCCTCCCTTTAATTCTATCCTTTCCCAAAAAATTTGGCGCACAGCAATCCAACGGACACCTAAACCAATTTAGCGAAAAGAGTCAAGGATGGATGACGACAACAACGAGTGGCACTTTTGTCTTTCAATCACCCTTGTCTTTTTTGAGTCATTTTCATATCCTGCCAAATATACTTAAAACCTTCAAGTCTTTTTCCTTTTTTCCCAATTTATTTTAATTAAAGTACTTCTAGTAGTTTTTGACAGACAGAAAAAATATTGAAAAAATACTTAGGTTTTAGGAGAAAATTTAAGTAAATTTTTAAAAAAATATTTTTGGGAATATAAACATGTAAGTATCTTATACTTAATTATTCATTGTTTAAATTTTAAAAGGTTCATTATCCCTATAAGTAGATGTCCAAAACCGAAATTCTCTAAGACTCGTGACAAGAACAAGATTTCACCCTAGGACGCAGACCGAAAAAAAACCTCAAGAAAAGTCTTGAATCACGACTCAAGACGAAGAGCCTTGAATAGCTCTACCTATAAGTGTTCAGAGATTAAATTTATTCAATTAAAAAAATAAATTTAAATAACATTTTTTTGAAATATTTTTCCTTTTCTTCAAATAGCTATTTAAATTTTTATAGACACACCTTTACCTTTTTATGAATTAAATTATTAATAATTTTTATTTTTAAATTCGACAAAATCCAATTTCTATTCATTTAAACATTTTTTCTTAAAATAGAACAATTTTAGGCTATTGACAACCGCAAAAGAAAATTGCTATAACATAAATATATCTTTAAAAATATTTAGCCTTTTCATTTTTACACAATCTCCAATTTCCATCAAAAAAAAAGAAAAAGGCCTAAATTTAAGTTGTCCATAGTTTAAAATTATTTCGTAGAAAGGTTAACGATATTCACAGAAGAATTGAATTATATCCTTTTGATTTTTAAACAATTGATTTTTTAATGAATATTTATGGTGATTAAAAATATGCCGACTAGAAATGGATTTTCCTCCGCTTCCGCCTTCCGCTTTTAAAAATTGAAAATTATCCATCCATGATGCCGACCCCCTAACATCGACCTAAAAGTCAACCTCGACCCCGGACCCCGACATGCTCTCCACGGCAATCCCCAGCCTTCGAAACTCTCGAAGGGTCATGATGCTATCCTAATTAAAAGTATTATTATTTTTAATTTTCAGTTGTTGTCCCACAAATTCCTTTATATTTTACCATTAGAAAAATAAATTAAATAAATAATCTAATTTTTTTAACCAGACTTTGATGATTTCATTTGTTTAATTTTGTTTTTTTCTTTAAAAAATAATTTTAAAATTTACGGTTCATCAAAATTTTATCAAGTTAATTTAATTTTTTTGAGTTTAACGGAAAAATGAATTAATGTTTTTCTTTTGCTTTTTCCCTTTAAATTCTCAAAACAATTTTAAAATTAAAAAAAAAGGACTTAAGATTATTCCAGTTGATTGTACCTTTACAATTTAAAAATTTTGAAATAATGTAAACAAACAGACAAAAGCACGTTTTAAAGAAAAAAAATAAAAAAAATTTTTGTTGACCTTCTTTTCTAGAATTTAAAGAAAATTTTATTATTTTCTATTTTAATATTAGTAAAATCTTTAACGTAGATGCTTTAATTAAACCCCTGGGCGTTTATTTTCCACTAGGGCACTTTAGTGGGCTTATCTCAGAATGGGCTTCTATTAGAGAGTGTGAGTTTATTTTTCGATTGGCCTCCTTGGTGGGCATATATTTGATATGGGCTTCTATTAGAGACGGGCTTTAATTAGAGCATTTACTCTAATCTACTTAAAATCAATAAACGTTTAAGCTTATTTCTATACAAGAATTTATATTTCCGGCAATTCTTCCTTGTCCTCCTTTGAAAGAAAAAATAGAACAGCCCTCGAGTGGTTTTTGAACTCACAAAAAATTCGAATATTTAAGTATTACATTTCATAAAAGCATTGAAAAGGGCATATAATAGACCTGAAAAGAACAAGACAAAGTCCCATGAATAACTTAAAAAATGAATAGAAACATTTTAAAATTCTTTGGCCAAGATCAATAATATCCGTTGCTTTATTTTTAAAATCATTATGAAAGCTTTTGAGACATATTTCCTTTCCGTTTAAAATTTTGATGAATGATATTTTTATTTAAAGTTATAGATTTTGTTTTTTAGAGAGTAAAAATTATACATAGATTAATAAATATTCAATCCTTGAAATTATATCGGATTTTAGAACATCCCAGAAACTATTTAAAATAATTTTTACAAATACACTGAAATTGTAAACGTATTCCGGAAAAGTTTTATTGTTTCCGGTTAATTTTTGAAATATAATTCAATTATTTACACTATTATTTTACAAATTGTAATTCTTCCGGAAAAGTTTTATAACAAGTTGTAATGATTCCGGAAGTATTTTACAAATTGTATTTATTTTCGGAATGTTTTATTACAAATTGTAATTCTTCCGGAATGTTTTATAACACATTGTAATGTTTCCGGAAAAGTTTATTATAAATTATGATGTTTCCGGAAAAGTTGCATTACAAATTGTAATGGTTCCGGAAATTTGTAGAATTATTACAAATTAATTTTAAAAATTTAAACATATTCCGGAAAAGTTTTAAAATAATCTCAAATATTTCTATATTATTTTGCAAATTCTAAACATTTTCCGGAAAATTTGTATAATGTGCACAAATATTACAATTATTTTTAATTGTGTGAAATAATAATTTGATAATTCTATTCAATATTTTTATATTTTTTCCTATTTTTTTCTATTCATTCCCACATCATAATAGCTTCCCCCTTATTTAAAATTTTGTTTATCTACTCTTTTCCAACAACATATTCCACATATTTTCTTTCATTTAGTCCAAACATTTTTGTTTAGCTTTTAAAAAAAACTTTAAGTAAAGAAGTAAAATGAAAAGAAAATTGTCAACTGGTGGTCCCTCTTCATTTTTGAAATAATAACTCATCTTCGTTCTTAGAGATCCTTTCATAATCTCTTTCGCTTAAATTTTTTATTTACATCATAACACTTAAAATTAAGAGATGTATTGTGTAAATTCATTAAAAAAATATTTTTTAATCTTTTACTTTTATTCACAATTTTATGCAGAAAATCTTTAAAATCTACTCAAATCCTGATCCATTTAATTGCTCACCACCTATATTAAAAAAATTTTTTTTAAATCTTTTTCTATTTCTGTTATAACAAAAATGGATTTCTATAAAAATTTTTTAGTAATTCTGTTTTAAATGCAAATAAATTATTTTTATTGTCTAAGTAGCGTGAGGAAATTTCAACTAATTTAACATTTAAATACAAAGAAAACAATGGCCTTAAGCATTTTCTTTTTTCGGAAATTTTTTTGCAGATTTTATTTTATTAAACTTGTTGGAAATATTATTTATAGGCTTTTTTACAATAATTTTAATTTTCGACATGAGCCAATTTAGCACAGATTTGCTAAGAAAATTACTTAAAAATACCTCGAAAAATAACTCCCAAGGATAACAAAAAATAAAAATATTTTCCCAAAAAATAAATTTAAAAGGCTATGTTATTTACATTCACTTTTTCACTAAAAATAGCATCTTCAAGTGGCAATTGCTTTTGCTGTTTTTCCCCAGTTTTTACGTCATTGATAGGGCAATAAATTTATATCGTTTATATATTTTAAATATTTATATTTTCATTCAAAAAAATTTTTTTCATGTTTTTTTGAGGAAAATATTTACCTTTCTACCTTCAGGAATATTTTTTTATTTTTATTAAATTTCCCCATTTATTTAATTTGGTAAAAACGGAAAAGTATTTATTAATATTTGCCCTAAAAATATTTTCTTATAATTTCAATTAATTTTTCCTTTCCATTAACATTTAAAAATTTTTCATTTCCTTTAGCTGTTTTTGTACTTTATTTAATATTGTAAGTGCCAGCGAATGTAATTTTTACGCTTACTTCATTCAGATTAATAGTTATTCTCGAACAAAATTATTAAAAACCCTTACTTTTTTAATCTCCGAATTGTGTCTTCTTTTATCAATTAATCGATCCAAGTGAGAGATATCTTTAAAATTTTCTCTCCATATACTTAGAATCTGATTTGTGTATCAGGGGTGCTTTCCGCCTTTTCATCTTTTGCCAAAAATTTCACCTTCTTTGGTGTTCGCCTTTCGCTTTTTAAATTGACTCTAGCCTTTTCGCTTTTCAAAATCAGTTTCGGCACACCCTTGTTGTATATCTTCTTATATTACCATACACCTTTGACATGATCTTTTATAGGATTTTCCAAGACCCAATCATGCAAGGCATAAGATTACCTGTGATTTTAATCATCTAAATTTATTTGTCAGATCAAAAATTGTTTTTCCTTCGAATTTTATTATACTCGTTAAAAATCCATAGTTATATAATTTTTGTATTTTTTCTCACGTTCTTCAAGAACGCTTTTTTATAAATTTTTGCTGGTTTCTAAGGTAACAGAAATTTATAACAAGCTTGCGATTGTGACGTGTAAAAAGAGATAGTGTGGGTGTTTGTTGACTAACAAACGATCTCAGTTTATCAGAATTCCAAGAGAAAAAGGTGAGAGAATCTGGCAGGTTGTAGAAATGTTTTTTATTAAAATTCTGACAGACTGACATTTTTCCCGCAGTGAGAAAATTGGCTCTAAAATTTTTAAATAAAAAAACAATTTTATTACGTTGGTGGGGTGCACCTCCACCTAATATTTTCATAGAATAACATAAAACTTTTTTCTATATTTAAAAAATATTTGTTGAAAGCCAGGACCAAATTTATAATTTGTTTAAATTACGTTAATTTGTTAAATCCACCTTGTTGTGTGAAGCAACAAAAATCTTATGATATGATTAAAAAGCCTCCTCCGAAGAGGGGGCGATCCATATACAAAACGGCATATGGACCATCCAAAATTTTGCCCAAGTCACGAAGGAGAACACCAAAATAAACATATTTTTTTAATAATTAGTAGATTCGTAAATTAATAATAGACAACTAATTGCAATATTTCCCCTTATTTTTGCTTGCCCTCAATATGAAAAGGGAATAAAAAAACAAAGTAAATAAGGCATTTAATTGAAAAAATGGGAAATACTTGCTAATACCAAAAAACCCTGCAGACGTCATTGCCAATAGGAAAAACGAACGTTTTTCAATTTCTATTCAAGACTGATTGACACATTCCCTTTATCCCCCTTTTAATAATATTTACAAAATATGCACAAATTTGTTTTGTGACAGACGGTTAGCATGGGGTGTTAGCTTGCGTGAGATAAAATGACAAGTAGCTTTAATACTACTTATGAATAATCCACAAATTTTAAAATATATTGATTTAAATAAAAGAAAATACTTAGCAATCGGGCCTCAATATAGGATAACTACAGGGCCGAAAAAATTCGTGTAATGAAGAGTATCCTAAATAGAGGTCATGGGATATCTTGAGAATGTTCGAAATCTCGGCTGATCCTTTGTTTACTTCGCAACCCTAGTAGTAGAGCCTTAGTTGTTAGCTAGTAGCTTCAGCTACTTCAACTCTAGTAGCTCCAACTGGTAGCTCCAAGTAGGTCCAAGAAGCTCCAGGCAGCTCCAGTATCTCCTACCAACCAAATACCCATAGGAGATACAGCTTTGTCTTTATTTTTAAATTAAATAACAACTTGTAAATTTTAAAGCTTTTTCCCTAACTATATATTATAGAAACACCTTATTAAATTAATAAAACTTCAAAAATTAATTTTTAGATACCCGGTGATTATTGTATTTTTCTTGTTTTTTAATTCCTATCATTCCCTACATCAATTTCCGGCAGCATGTATTCGCCTGAGAAGGATTAAACAATTCCAAATTTGTTCAAGACTGCTCCTTTTTTATTTCAAAATTCAAATTAATCTTTTAATCTTCAAACTTTTCCCATTTTTGTCCTCATTCATGTACCGAATAAATATGAGGGAAAGTGAGAATGAGGGGCTTCTTAACAATAATCAACAGCAACAACAAAATAATATTAAAGCAAATGAATTGAATCAAAAACAAAGACATTTAGAGGGCGGGGATAGCGAGGTTGAAAGCTTAAATTAGTTGGAAATTTTTTGAAAATTTTTTGAAATTTTTTGAAATTTTTTGAAAATTTTTTTTGAAAATTTCTGAAAAAATTTTTTCCAGAAGGCCCCAACAGAAAGATGCACAATTACCACCAATTCCAACAACATAACAAAGCCTACTACTAGTTCAGCCTCAAAAAAGGCTTATAATTGTTGGAACTGTTTTCGAAGCGGCAAAAAATATGCTGCCAATTCTATGATGAGGGCTGGCGCTTGGAGGGGGCGACAGCCTCGTCTAGTTGATAAGGAGGGTGAATGTATTATCCGACCAAATAATTTGCAAGGATCTTTTAGCATTTGGTCTGTCGATTTGCGAGATAATGACAAATTAAAGTTTCTTTTAGCCTTCGGAATTGGTTCCATCTAGTAATCGAGCACAGTTGGAGGCGTATATTCTTACTATTTTCGGGAAGTTTTCTTTGTTCATGGTTCACTTTTGGGCTAATATATTATTCCATACAACACTTCTCTGCCAATTTACAGGTAATTTAAAAATTCATTCCCTAATGAATTCCCTCTAAATTCCCCTCCTTTAAGAACTTACCAGAACAGCATCAATGCATAGCCAATGTTCACTCCCTTACAAGTGCCTTTCTCTTCAGGCTAGTATTAAAAAATATTTTTATAAATGAAGATAGGGTCCTTCCCAATTAAAATGAACTATTTTAGCCTTGAAAGTCAACACACTATAGGGTACGGTACTCGTTATATGACCGAATCCTGTCCACTTGCATATATCGCATTATCGCTTCAATGCATTGTTGGGGTGCTTTTACAAACCATTCTGGTAGAGAGTGATTTTTATACATTAAATATCGTGTTATTTCTTAAGGCCGGCATTGTGATAGCCAAAATCTTGAGGCCAAAGAAGCGAAAACAAGAAATGCGTTTTAGTCAGTGTGCAGTTATTGGCCCGGTTGATGATGAAGATCAAAGGCCTGCTTTAATGATTCGTTTGGCCGATATTCAACATAAGTTATATATTGCTGAATCTCACGTTCGGTTGTATATGGCAACTACAAAAATTAACAATGTTGGTGAAAATTAATTTTTTCTGGATCACTATTATCCACTTACAATCACCAAAAACATTAAAATTTTAGAGAGGTGAATGCGAGCTAATCGGTGTACAAGACATGAATGTTGGTTACGATACAGGCATGGATCGAGTATTGCTATTATGGCCAGTAGTCATTCGGCATATTATTGACCAAGATTCCCCCTTATGGGAAATTACAGAAGAAAAGTTAAGAACATGCCAGTTTGAACTGATAATGACAGTTGAGGGAATAGTAGAAGCTACTGGAATGGCATTTCAGGCACGATCTTCATTTTTGCCCGATGAAATACATTGGGCAAAACGGTTTGTGCCAATGATGAGGCTGAACACTGATACTAATCAATTTGAGGTGTTTTTTAATAAAAATATATGTGGGAAAGGGGACGAGCTTATGGGGGGGGGGGGGCGGAGGGGGGGGGGGGAACTACACAATTTTTTTAGACAAGTCTAGCCTATAAATTTTTAAGGTGGATTACAATTTATTCGATGTAACAGAACCTCACCCCTTAGAAACTTGGTTACACAATGAATATAACCACGAACAACACGAAGAAGAATATTCACCAATGCCTCATTCCACAAAATTATCAGTTATTTCTGAGCTCAATTCAATAGCTATACAAAATCAGACCCAACAATACACTAATTATAACAATAATATTCACGGAATACCTAATGGTGTTCCATTACCACCACCAACCCTATCAGAACCATTACCTGCATCATTCCATATTCATCATTCCCAACATCATCATAATCATCATTTAATAGATCAGCAACATCAAGCATCGCTTTTGCGGCGGAAATCAACTTGCTCAATTGCTGATTCGATTAGGAGTGGAAAAATAATGGGAAATAATACGTCCTTTGCTGATGAGGTGGGAATTCTGGAAATAAATTCGGGAAATTTCTAGAGCCGCATACCCTAGGTGGAAGGACATAATTTAGCATAATTTGACAGTCCCGAGGGTCTTATACTGAGGTCCTTCTATACCTTAAAAATTTACTCGAAAATTCGTTTTTAGAAGTTAGGCGATAATATCAGGCAAAGAAAGAGTTCTCGAGGATCCTTACTTCATGTGCTGCTTAGGCGAACTCAGACTAACGACAGTAGTCCTCTTGTGGGTAACAACGGCACTGGAAACAACAATAATTCTCAAGAAGAAAATGATGAGTGTGGTGGGGAACGAACTGGAGGCGTATTAAGTTCTGCGTGTTCACCTCTTCCCCCATTGCCCCCAGCCAGTCCTTATGTGGTTCATACACTTCAACATTCTGGATTTACATAAAAATGCCCTCTTAAATTCTAACGGAGAATAATGGCATATTTACACTTAAAAATTAATAAGTAGCTTTCTTTGAACCCTCATTTTCCTCATTATTGTTTAAGAAGAAGAGCGACACTTGTGGATTGACATTTGCAGAAATATTATCCAAATAATAATGTGGTACTGGACAAGATCTTGAAAAGACCAAGGACAATATCTACTAGAAGGGTATTGGACAAACCCATGGAAGGGTATTAGGCATGATCGAACCTTGAGAAGAGACAAGACCCACCCAATAGAAGAGACGCAACCCACTAGAAGGGTATTGGCAAAGAGCTGGACAAGACACACTGGTCACGCTGTACAAGACCCATTGACCAAATGTTCCACATCTAATATGTTCTAGTTTTATCAGCCAATGTCTGTCCGCAAATATCGCTCCCAACTAATATCCATTAATAATTTTTATCAGTAATTAACAATAATATTTAGTATTTTTATCCCCCAATTCGGGTAGTATTTTTGTATTTGCACAATAATAATATACAAAACTCGGTTCAGTAATTAGATTCATTTTTATTCCCCCTCCAAAATTTTATTAATCAAAACCCGTTGATCTCTTTTGTCTGTTAAATTAATCAAGTGACCTTACAAATTTAATAAAATTAGTTTAAAATTTTTATTTTTTTGAATTTTTTAAATTGTAAAAATAAAATTTATACTTTTTATTCATAAATACATTCGAAAATAATTTTTAAAAATTCTCAGAAAAATAGAAATGTGAATAAAAAAAGAATGTAGGTATATGTTAATTAACGGAAATGGATATAAAAATATATGTATTTAGAATTTGTTAAAATTATGCTGAAAATTATCCAAAATATTTTTTAAAAATTCTGATAGTAAAAAATTTTTTAGTTGACCTTTTATAATTAAAAATTAATAAAAACACTCAATGGATTCGAACCTAAGTTCCCTTGCTCATGTATTTGGCACTTTACCCAACTTAACTAGGCGCAACTACCGTATTCTCTCCTTTTCTCTCTCTCCTTCCCAAAGCTATTAATGTTAGTGTTCCTAATGTTTGGTAAAATTTTCTAACATAATCAGCACATAATGAAATAAATTCTTTTATTAATCTTCATAAGGTTAGACCCGTTCATCCTTTTATTTTTGACATAAGCTTCTCAGCTTTAGAAAAATTCCACTTTACGAAGAGATGATGGCTTCTGAAAGAAAAAGATAACTCGAGTTGGAAATTATTTTTTACCCAACCTTATCACCCAGTTTAACAACTTGTTGTTCACAAGTAGTTAATGAATTCTTTTGTTCTGCAACCTTAAAAGCATTGCTTTGAGAGCCACTCCTTTTGACGGGGGATTGTAGTTCATGTGCAGAAGCACTTTTTTCTACTCCAGAGAAGGAACGCCCTCCCGTGTCACTATCTACATCCTCATCCAATCTAAGGGAAAGTTCGCGTTGCTGAACGTTTCGGTGTCGTTGAGAGATTCGTTGAGCTCTCATTGCTTGGTAGTATCCATCTCGAACAGCACTGAACATTAATGAAACGAGAAGTGACCATGCAGTTATTGTATCTGATGGCTAGAAAAATGCTTTTAGATTCCTTTAGAATTTCATTATGATCCATGGGTTCGCAATGGTCAGGACATAATGGTCTATGGATTAATATTTATAACGGTCTATGGGTTCATAGTCTTCCTGAAGGCCCTTATGTCTTAAACATTTAACAAATCTACTTGATGTGTAGCCTGATCCAAAATAACACATTCAACAGTCATAGCATCCGCTAGGCTAACCCAAAAGTCAGGTTTGAAACCATAGCATTTCAACTCAACATGCTCCTCTCCATATCTTCTGGCTAATTTTTCAACAGCATCAACATTATCTACCTGGAAATGGAAGCTCTTTTCTAAATATTCAAGAAAGATTCAAACCCTTTTAACAACATTGTCCAAAAATTGTCTTAAACGTGTAGTCATTTGCAGCCAACGATCTTTCCCCATTGAGTAAACAAAATTTCTAAAGTCAGGTCTCTTTTCGAGCATTCGAGAACAGATACGAGCACCTAAAATCGAACTCTAATTTACTCGTAAACTCATGATTTAACACTACCAATATCATTATGAGGCTGATCAAAGCACAGTTGTATAATCTCTCGACCGCTAGCTGAAATTGGATTGGACGGTCCTGCCAGTCCGGCATCCGATTTTCGAATAGATTTTTGTGCTCCCAGTTGCGCAAGTAGTGGTCGACCCAACGAGGCACGTCTTGAGAGTGCGTTTACCAAGCTTGTCGAACTATGGAGCTTATTGGCATTAGATGGGCGATGGACTGGAGAGGGCCATTCATTTTGCTGTTGGCTAATGCTTCGGTTTATCAGGCTGAGAATTGAAAAAGAATTTCATATTTCCAAAAATAATTGTGTAAATATTCCAGTAACTACGTAAATTTACTAAAAATAAATCCTATAATGCTTTAATCCCTATGGGATTTTTCCTATATTTACATACCAATTATTTGAATTATTTGAATTATTTATATATTCTCTTTGCTTTATTATGCCAAAAAAGGTATTTATTCCAAAAAAAGTTTGTTATCTACTTATAAATTGCTTTAGGCTATTTTTGGAAATATACGTAAAAAATAATGACAGTTGTCATTATCTATCTATCTTTCAATTATTTGGGCCAAAGAACAAGAGGGAAAGGGGAACTATTAGGACGAGTAGGGAGATAGGTAATCTGTTTTCACTACTTAAATCCCTGTTATGTGTGGGATGATGATCAAAATAGACACTAAATCGATGTAAAGGGCTAAGTTCAACAGATCATCTTGCTTAACATTCCTATCAATCATTTAATCGTGTAATTTTCTTGAAGGGAAGTAAATGGAAAGGAAGGCGTCTGTCACCTATTTTAAGCTTAGTTAAAGATTTTTTTATTGAACCTAATCTAAAAATACCTAGCATTGCCGGCTTTAAGAGATCTTCTCCTCGTCAAAGTCATCCGATTTGGAACTGAGCGTTTCTCTGTACCGTTGTTAGAAGGGGGTGAAAGGCTAACTTCATGCCCACGTAACCATGCCCAAGTTAGCGGTCTTCGCTTCTGCCCTTGGGAAGAAATTGATGTATCTATGGAAGTATCGGAAGATGCCGCTAGGTTAGGTTGGGACTTTTGCTGTGTTGAATTTATGGTAGTTGGGGAAGAGGAACTTGCTACCACGGCTGAAGCAAGCTGGGCAGATTTGGAAGCAGCTGTTGTAATAGATCCATTTTCTTTTGGAGAGGAAGTGAAATTAGTTTTTGAATTGGTATAAGTATTTTTGTTGGTTTTATCAGTGGAAGTAATTCTTTTTGTGGTGATGAGTAATCGGCGACTCGGGCTTTAAATAAAAATAAGGGATAATTTTATGCTTATTTCTGCTAGTAGTAAGTGTTCTCCACTAGGTCTGGAAGCATTTGGAACGCCTGGAATCGGAACTGTGGGCCAGGGAAAAAGTACTCGTTAATTTTGAAGCTAGGAGAACATGAAAACTTGTTTCTGGACTTGAATATGTAGACGTATTTCTCTTGTAATCTCTCTTAATTTTTCTCTCATACAGTATACCTATCCCAGACCTATTCTCATTTATTCCTTCAAAATCCACCTTCTCTTCTTTGTTTGCTCAATCTCGACTTTGTTTAATTTATCATTCTCATCCTTCCTTTCAACAACCCCCAAATTATTTATGGCCACAGCAGTTGCCTTGATAGTTTCCAGGGACCGTTCACGTTGAAGATCGTACATAGATTGTGCCTTATTACCCTTCCAATTTTCCCTATCCTCATTTTCATCATCTACAAGGGCACTTGACATTCTCCTTCAAGTATATTAAAAATATTTTTTAGTAAAATTTTTAATATTAATGCTTTAATAATTTTTGGATTTTTCCTTATTCTGCACTTTAAAAATTTTTTAATAAATTGACGGAAACGTAGGTTACTATCCACGAAAATAAAAAAATAAAATTAAACAATAAAGTTGTACTTTAACAAAAGAATAAATTAATGGGGCAGACTTGCCTGGTTTTGTCAAATCCATTGGTAGTTGATGATGTAGCACCCATTGAATTATTAAATATAAGTTTTTAGTTTATAGAAAATTCTTTGAAAAATAAAAAAAATTTTTGAAAAAAATTTAAAGAAAAATTTAAAAAATAATTCTCGGACAATTCAAATAATCTTCGGACTAATAATCCTAGACAGGGGAATTACTCACACTGTTACTCTGTTTGTTTTCCATTGTAGGATTAATAATATGTATACCTCATAAAATTAGGTATATTAATATTACTTCTGATATTTAATAAAAATTCATTTGCTTATAAAGAGGATTAGCAAAAAATTAGAGAAAGAACTGAGGGATATTTAAATAAAGAATTAGAACTAAATAAATATTTGTAAATAAGTCAGATCCTTTCAGATCCTTTCCTTAGCTCCTAAATAATTCATTGTTTGGTTACTTCCTTGTTAAACAAAAAAATACATGGGGGCATCAAGCATGGAATAAGAGATTAATGAAGTCACTAAGGAATAGAAAAAAGATAAATTAACCTTCTAGGGACAAAGCAAGAATATTCTTTGTTTACTCAGAAAAGCCAGTTTACCCATTCATAAAACCAAGAATTGAGAGAATAAATGTATGAGAGGGTGTTTAAAAATGAGAGAGGTTCGATAAACTTGAAATCCCGGAATGAAAGAGATGAACTGCTTGAACTCTTCGAACTAAACTTTCCTAGAAATCCCCAAAAGAAAAAGGTGAACTGCTTGAACTCATTGAAAAGCCTAGACCTCTAAAAAGCCGAATTTTTGATAAGAGGAATCTTAAAGTTGTGAGACTAGACTTGCTCTCAGATACGATACAGATAATATCGAGATGCCTGCGGATATCCAGCTGTATCTACCTTATATATCCGGATATGAATACCAAAATCATATTCCAGTGTAAGTCTGTTCTGAGACTAGTTATACAAACATAATGGTGGTTAATCCCTCTTCCTCTAAATTTTTACTCCAAAATTTTTTGGACTAGTCTAAAAATTATTTTTCAAAATTAAAAAATGAAAAGTATAAAATATAAAAATTGTTTTCCCGAAAAATGCAAAATGCCTTTAGCAGTTTAATTGTTATTTTTGAATTGAAAAACAAATGTCAAAGCAAAATAAACATGGGAAAAGTAAAGGAAAAGCGTTTAAGCGCCGATAATTTGCCCTTCAAAACTGCTGTTAAATGTGAAAGATTGGGGGAAATGAGAGAAAAAAGTGAGGGATTTAAAAGGATTTTAGCATCTATTTTCTCCCGCTGGCATTTTTCTTTTTGTTCTTTTTTCGTATAATCTTCTTTTGCTTTATTCTTTTATTCACATCATTGTCATTAGACATGCAACTCTCTCTCTACGTAAAATATAAAATGAAAAATCTCCCAAAGACTTTCACGATGTTTGGTGTGAACTTAAAATTGAAAGGGACAGCTAAGGGCCAATTGTGCGCCTTTGGTGGGCGCCTTGGGCGTCATATCCGCGAATGGCAAGAAAAATATTACAAAGAAAGGCTGTGTGACCCTTTGAAAAGGATTTGAAAAAATTTTCTTTTGAAGGGATCCAAATAAAAATGAGGAAAAGTAACAGCTGTTTTGTGTAGTAATTTACTAGTGCCCATTGAAGTGTAAAATAAAACAAAGGAAAAATGTCAAAGGATTTGAGTGATTTGATGAGATGACATAAACTGGATTTAGATTAAACTAAAAATAAATTTTCAACTTAATAAATGGACCTTTATTTAACCACAAAATGAGTTAAAATTAGTAACTAGTTAAAAATATTTAGGTAGGGAGGAAATCAAAATTGTTGTAGGAAGGAAATAAAATTCTGTTAGGTGGTCTCATGAAATGTCAAAAGTGGACTCTTGAAAGTTGAGATTAATCTCCTTAAATATTTAGTATATCTCCTGAGATCTGGGAGCAGTCTTTGAAATGTAGAGATAATTTTTAAATCTTGAGATTAGTCTCTTAGTATTTATCCCTTAAAGCGAATGCATTAAGCAATAGAAAGCTGTTCTATTAAGAACAACAATAGAGAGAGTTCTGATAAGATAACAGAATCTAATTTTGGGGCACAAATCCCATCTTAAAGCTTATGTTCTTCTAATCCCTCGACCAAAACTCAATTCTAAATAAAGATAAGGAGAATACTCTTAAAGGATATATAGGTTATTTGCCTATAAGTATCATTTTTCTTTTGACGTCTTTTCCTCCAAATTTTGATTCATTAATCCTCACATTGCAAAAAAAAGATTTTTCGGATAAGGAATGGGAATAGCCAAAAGGGATTTTATTGAAAAATAAAGAAATGAATAAGAAAAATGAACAAAGCATAAGGCAAAAGAAAGGGGACTGAAAGAGGGGAGGGGAAGGAGTGACGCAAAAGGCTTATTTCGTAGACCCTGAAATTGGATATTTTTAGACGAATGAGCAAATGTGTTGAATTGCTGGTTGTAAGAAATAAAAAAAGAATGAGGAACTGCCACAGGAAATTTATTTGGTGGTGTGATTAATGGTTGATTAGGTTTTTTATTAATTTAATACATAATGCAAGGGAGGATTATATAAAATTACAAATAATTTAATTTTTTCAATTACAAATAAATACTAAAAGTGGAATTTATGCATACATAACACCCCTCATAATGGGGTATTACGGTATACAGCTCTTTGAACACTTGATTGCTTCGATGGTTTAAAAAGCTTGTATTACTATAAACTTTACGAGCTTTTTAAACCCTCGAAGAAATCGACTGTTAAAAAAGCTGTACACTGTAATTAATTTATTTGAGTTCAACGAATTCAGGAGATCAAACCAAATGTAGAAATTGTTTAGAAAAATTATATTATTACTTCAACTACCCTAAAAAGTTAAAATTTCTTTAAAAATTCTATAAACATTTAACAAAATAAGTGGGAGGATTCTATCAGAAGCTTTCATTATTCTCGATTAAACAATCGACCAATTCGATTACCCCTTTAAATTCTTATTTATTCAGTGATTTCATTTTTATTTAATTCCATTCTCTCTCATCCATCCCCTTCCTCCCCATGAATTTGATGTGCGCGAAAAGCCTCGCGCATAGAGTAGGCGAGATCCTGAAAACTAGCACATGAAGAGAAACAATTCTCTCAAACATCGATCAAATCCCATTCTCCTTCCATTTTTCCTTTCCAAAAAAGAAAGAATGTTTGTTTTACATTCCACTGCTTTATAGAAAGCCTTACGAATTAGATTTTCCTTTTTATATAAAATATAAAAACAAGCCCCCTAAATAGCTAAAACTAGCACAAAAAGAAAAAATTAAAAATAATCCACCAATTCGATTACTTTTAAAAATAATTAAGCTAATCTAAGCCTGGAAACAAGATAAAAAATCAAATTCTAATTACTTATTGTCTAATTCATTTCCGAAATCTCCCAAATATTTCCAAAGTCTCCATACGCTTCAAAAATAATTTTAAAGACTTCTGGCCATTCCAACCGATTTTGTTTGGCCTAGTTCTTCTGAGACTACATCCGGTTTTAATCTACTTTCGATCCTTCCCTTCCCTTCCGTTTTCCAATCCAAGATGACAACAAAAAATTCATCGCAAAATTTAATTAATCCATTTGGATTACTGCAGGATATACTTGCTAAACTGTTCTTTAGGTACTTGTTGAATTTCAGAATTTTTCTTAAAAAACTATTTCAAGGTACGGGTTCTTCATTGCCAAACACCCTCGTCCTTTCATTATTATTCCTGTGGTGAGTAGGCTAATACTACTTGTCTAATAATATTTCGAAATTTAACTTATAGCTTGTTACATTGCTTTTAATGTTTGGTATACTCAATCTTCGAATAGAGGTAGATGAGGGATACATGAAGTAATTGAAATTTAAAATATTGCAGGATGATCTCAGGCTTTTGTATTCACCAGAACATTCAATGTCTCGTCTTGAATATCAAGTTCATAAGGAATTTAGTGAAGATTCAGTTAATAGGTATTAGTTTACGATAGATGGATAGATCTGCTCAAGGTTTTGCCAAGATCCAATACTCACGAGCAAGATCAAGACGATCCAAAAATAGAAATCATTACTAGCACAAAGACCAAAATCAGAGTCGAAAGCCCCAAGACATCACCTAAACCAAGGGTAGACCAAAAGACTTGAACAGCTCTATCAAAGGATAATATGTATAATCACTGTTTTATCATTATTGACAGCTCCTATGTTGCTATTGCACTAGAAGCAGCACCTCCAAATTCTAACCTCGAATTAAATGATGTCTCAACAACTCATTCCCCCGTTAATTGGAGGAATATGTTAAGACATGAAATTGCTTTATCCATTACTGGATTACAACAGTTTATAATGCACAATATGACTGTGGATCTACCCGATGGAAGTTACCATTTTGGAAATGATATCTGTACAAGAAATGCCCTCTGCACGTTAAGCAATGTACTCGTTCAGCTTTTCTTTGACGCATATTTCAGTGAGAAGGTTTGGAAGGATTAAAATAAAAATATTAACAAAAATCTTAACATTCCAGTTGAGAAAAGACCCTCGAATAGAACTACACTGGCCAATTCTCAAATTTTTTGAGAATAAAATGTTCATGCCAACTAATTTTTATGGTGTTGAGTTAAATAAGACTGAGGGGAATTCTGATGGATTCGATGCAATTAGCTCAATTCAAGTTGTTCATCTAGTTTATCATATAGCTGGAACTGAGAAGGTGAATTGGATCAGCTTTTAGGCAATCATATAGCTATCATACCATGGTTAGACTGGATCAGCTTTTAGGCTATAGTCTAGCTGATACTTATTGTTATACTAAGCATAGGGGCATTTTGCTTCCATACTCCGAACGGGACATGTTCTCTCCAGCTTACTTCCACCTAATAAAGCCCAAAATTCTTTAAGTACACAGCTGAAGAAGTTGGCATAGCCGTTGAAAAATCACTCAAACAAGTATTGGCTGAACGAGAACATTTACTACGTTATTCATTATTCTCTTTGGCAATTTTGAAAGCTGAAATGCAGAAGAATACAACTTATACACTTCCCTATATTTCCTTAACACTTATTTTGCTAGTAACGTTTACAGCATGTTCTTGGTAAAATATTGAAGAATTAAAAATAAAAAAATTATTTCTCTGAAGCTTGACCGGTGACTGTATTACCAGCAAACCTTTAGAAGCATTACTCGGCATTTTTTCTTCCTCCCTTGCAATTGGAAGTTCTGCCGGGCTTCTTCTAATGCTTGGTGTGCCTTTTATTCACCAGGTGCGAAATTAACGAAAAATAAGGCTAATAATATTAATTAAAATTTTGTAAATGTTTCAAGGTGACAGTTGTACCTTTCTTAGCCTTTGCAATTGGAGTAGATGACACTTATGTAATGCTAGGAGCTTGGCAGGATACCAAACGAAATTTAAGCCCAGAGAAGCGGATGGCACTTAGTTTGGAAGAGGCTGGCTCTGCAATAACTGTTAGACTTAAAAAGACTTTAAAATTGCCTAAAAATTCCCAAGACCCAAAAATATTCCAGGTAACTTCACTAACTTCCTTTCTCTCGTTTGGTATTGGAACATTTTCCGCAACCCCAGCAATTTCAATTTTCTGTAAATTCATTGCTATTGCTGTTCTTTTCGACTACATTTATCAAATCACATTTTTCGCTGCTGTTATGGCATTAGGTGGTCGTAGAGAAGCCGCTGGCCATCACTGCGTTTTTCTTTGGAGACGAATGCCAAAGGAGCAGATTTGTAAGGTAATTAATTTTTATCTCATAATTTTTTAAATAAAATCACTTTTAATCACAACTTAAATAACTACCCTTAAATTTTATATAATCCTTATATCCACATCCCTTCATTTCTCAGATTCAGATCCATTTCCTTCTGATCCGTTTCCTTCCATCTTCATAACAATCTCCTGAGCAACATTAGTTTGATCCTTATTTTCATTTGATTGTGAAGTCATATCAAAGCCTCTCGTTACTTAATAAAGATATTAAATAAATATTTAATAACAGATATAGGAATCCTCAGTAAATGGAAGGTATTAAGGGTGATAAAGGACTCAGATTAAATTTAGACTTATTGAACACAACCTGGGCATTTCTGAACAGTTTCTGATATTTTCAAACCTTCTCCAAATTTGCCTTTTCCTTTTTCGGGCACTGGTGGTATCTTACTGTCCTTTTCCAACTTTTTAAACAGTTCTAAGCTTTTATCAAATCCACTTTTATCTTTGTTATCTTCCTTTTTATCTTCTTCCTCATTACCCTCCTTCCCCTCCTCTTCACATTCATCGTTATCCTTCTTAACAGAAACACTTCCTTCATTAATCCTTCTCGAAACACATATACCAATAATTTTTTCTTTAGTTTGAGAAGCTTGCGGGTCCTTTTTGTTTTCTGATTCCAAAGATCCCTGAGGATCTAATTTTCTTTTCTTCGGACTATTCTCAGCTTCACTTAGAGTCTTTTTTCCATGTACGTCTTCTGATTTTAAATCTAAAAAATCCCCTAATTTATGCCGAGGCTCTTTTTCCTCCAAAATGCTTCCTTCAGATACCACTTTAGCCTTATCTTCAACATTCTTTCCTTTATCCTTATCTCCTACATTGACCTTTTCTCCTTTATTCTTCACACTTCGTTTATTTGTTCTTCGCTTCCCTGTTTTCTGATTTCTCGTTTTCTGCGAATCCCATCTACTTAATTCTGCACTCGTCCGATCTCTTATTAAATACCACCCAGAAGGACCTCCATAATCTTGTATAAATCTCCCATCATATTTAAAAAGTCCATCCTTCCATTTTTTGTGATCAACTTCAGGAATATTTTCTTTTAATTCACCCATATTCTCTTCCAAGTCATCATTTTTCTTCAGAAAAATAGGGCTTCCAAACGCTGTCGGTTCTACAGCTTCAGTTTTCTTCGTCTTTCTTTCTTCATTTTTTCCATCTGTTAATTCTTCTTCGACCTCATCATGCTCCTCAATCTTACCCTTAAGTTTTTTCTTGGCTTGATCTTCATGGACATTTTCAGCTCCAGGTTCACTATGTTTGGATGATTGACCATCTACCTCTAATTCTTTACCATTGTCAATATTTTTGTGGTCTGATATGCTCTCATTTTTAAAATGTTGTTGATCAGATACAGAAGCTTCTGCTTCTTTGTTAAAAACATTGCTATAGTATCCCTGGTTTTTAATTTCATTGCTTTCTTTGTTTGACGATTCTTCTTCAATCTCATCATGCCGGCATATTCTTAAGCCATATATCGGCGTTTTAAAATTCAACCGAACTGGTTCTACATCATCCTGATTTTCCGTCTAGTAATATTTACATTTTTAATTAAAATATATGGGAGATATTTAAATGATCAACCTCATGAATCTTCTCCTTTGATCGGCATCTTGATAGATTTTCAGCCTCTATTTTGTCTTCCGATTTGACTATAATGAATTTTAATATTTAATTTTCGCGATTGATTACCCTGGGGAATTAATATTTTGACCCATCCGTGGGGTGGGAATCATTTGAATGAGAGGAATTATCCGAATCTCGGACCTTGAACGGCAGAGGGCATTTAGGGTGTGTGGAATTAATCGAGAAAATATGGTACCTTTATTATTTAAATAAAATACCTTTCCCTAAAAATTTTTTGCTCAAAGAACGGAAAAGATTTCGAAAAGTCGAATTGACTGGCACATCTTCCTCCGTTTTTGAACCTAAATTATTAAAATTTAGCGTATCTATTTATCTCATTTACTGAATAAATCTTTCAATGTTTGCCTTTCTCTTGAATTTTGATTCTTCTCACTTTTAGAAGAATGTGGAAACAGTCTACGGATACTGTTCGAAAACGATGAGAGGGATAAACTTTTGTTTCTTCCTATTGATCTCTCATTATCCCAATTGCTTGATCTAGAGCTCTCTCTGCCTGAATTTAAAAAAATTTTAAAATATTACTCGAAACTATACCCATATTTTGTTTATCCAAATTAATATTCGATTCAGACTGAGCCTTTCTATGGTGACTTTTATGACTTTTACTTATCCCTCCAAGATGAGATCTTTCCATTTCAATCTCTCCAGAATGAATAGTAGAAGATGAAGGAGAATCAACCTTCTAAAAATTTTTATTTTTCGTTACTAAAATCAAATTATTTCAAAAATTGGCCTACAATCTTTCCGATATTTTTAATTTTATCATTATCTCCTTCCTTTGTTGTTGAGCTTGTAGTATCAGAAAATCTATCCGCTTCATTATTAAAAGGTGAACAATTCAGGCATAGATTTAGACTGCCTTGAATTAATGCCTCCTTTAAAGTTTTGTGTTCCTTAACACAATAGCAAGGAGTATAAATCAGAAAAATAACGGTTAATGCAAGGATTTTCATTTTGAAATTGAGTAGATCCCTGCAGGGATTTCTTCGATTCTTCAATTTTAATTTAATATTAAAACTAAAATAATTTAATTATTAAATAATTATGAATTTAGAAATAAATGTCTAATTTTTTATAAAATTATTTTTCTATCCTAATTTGCCTTTTTATTTTTATCAATTAGCATTTTTTACATAATATACCCCAAAGTCTCCCTTTTATCTTTCATATGCCTTTAATGTCCTTATCTCCTCTCAAATCTCCTTTTATTTTTCATATGCCTTTAATGCCCTTTATTACCCTTCCTTCCCCTCATAAGACTTGGATAAATTACGCAATAATCCCGGCGATTTCAAAGGAAATCATTGAGCAAGACACGCATAACGCAAAACACACTCAACGCACTTTTACAAAAATCATATGAATTTCCACCGGAAAAACTTTTGTTTATTTTATTTTGAAATACATATGTCTACAAAAACGAGAATGTCTTTAAATAAATCCTCTGAGGCGGTATTCTAAATAGAGGATAAAGTGCTTGTTGACAACAGGCGAGAGTGATTGAGAGTTCATCAAAGCAGCGGCGAATCTACGGAATACATATTTTATTTCATGACTGTCTCATCTTTGAAATCCCTTGAGATTCTAGCCTTCTACAGATGCTAGTCTAGACTTATTCATGTTTATTGCCTATAGTTATCAAAATTTTAAATTTCCATCAACCCTAAAGAACTAAATCCTCTGACATCCTAATCCAGAGGGTTATTAAAGAGGATATCTTCAGAAATCCTCTACTCTCTAATTCTTGTATTTAATGTCAAACTAAGCATAAGCAACATATATCCAAGCATAAACATAAAAATAAACGATAAAAATATAAACAGATTTATCCAGAATAATATCAATGTAAAAGCAGGAGATTTCCTTAGGAAATTGTAAAAATATTGGAATAATGAATAAAATTTCACGGGGATCAGTGAATAATGTTAAACTCTCTGTAAACAAACCATGTGTTTCAGATTATCTTTTATCTATTTACAGAGAGTAGTTTACTGTTAAAATTCAAAAAAAGTTTTGGTATCGTTCTACAATCATTCTTGGAACTTGTCTGTTATCTCCCCCAATTTTCCTTTTTTCACGATTTGATCGGATACAACTTTTTCATCCTAAATCCAATCTGAATATACTTCTTATATCATTAGAAAGCTCTCGATAAGCGATATCTTTTTCCCAGCTTATTAAGTCGTAACTTTTTATGAGTGATCAGTCCTGATCCATCCGCTGGGAGAAAGATAGCGCTTTTCAAATGATATGAGATTCTATCAGATTGGATTTAGTATAAAAGATTTATATCCGATCAAATTGGAAAAGGAAGGAAAATGGGAGGAGATAACAGACAAGATTTCCTTTCTCCTTTCTATCTTTAGTCTATTTCCCAATCTTCTGTATTTTACTAATTTTCTTTTGCTCAACTAGCTTGATCTCTCGATCACTATTAATTTCATACTCTTCAAACCCATCATCTTCCTCCGCATCAGCTTCATGTTTTCTTTTCGAAGCTTTGTTGATAACATCTCCTTTAATAGGATTCAATTCAATTAAATCCTCTGAATCTTCGTCCTCAAAATTCTCAGTTTCTTTCGCGACATCCGAGAGACGTTGCTTATACGCCAAATCTTCGTCCTCAAAATTCTCTGTTTCTTTCGCGACATCCGAGATGCGATGATTATAAGGAAATGATTTGTCCAAGGAGCTTCTCAAGGATAGAGGATTTGAGGAACTAAAACTGCTTCCATCGCCCATTTTGAGGGTTGTGTCCGAAAAGTTTACCGGGCTGTCTTCTGAAATATCAACTTTCATAGTTAGCATGTTAATAAGTCCGGCGATTCTATCCTCTTCACTATTTTTAGCTTTCTTAATTTCATTGTCCATATGATTCTTTTTGCCTTTGGTTTTCTAAATTTTAAAATTGGATTTACTAAAATAAATAGTAACTACCGTGAAAAATCTCTTCAATGAACCCCGTTTGGCCGGACCGACTGGCACTCCTTTATTATTTCTTTTTGATGAACTGCCAATTCGTTTTAATTTATTTATAAGACCACTATGTTTCTTCCCTTGACTTGTTGGGGTTTCTTCAATATCTTCTTCAGACACGCTGCTTTTTAAACTTAACACGCGACGTAATGTAAGAAGTGGAGTTTTTGGGCTATTTTTAGCCTTGTAATGCCCTTCCCCCTCGAATTTTGCTGGACTTTTGTTTTTGTTCCAAACAATAGGAGAATTTGAAATCTGTTCTGAATAAATTACAGGATTGATTCCGTTAGCTTTAAGGTCAAAAATTCTTTTTTCTGCTTGTTCAGGCGTTTTCATTTCTACCTTCTGTTTGCCTTTCAACATGCTTCCAATTTCATAACCATAGGGATTACCAAGAGATTTAAGGTCAAAAATTCTTGGTTCTGCTTGTTCAAGCTTTTTCTTTTCTACATTTTGTTTATTTTTCCCCTTGCTTCCACTTTTACTATTAGCCTTCTCCTCCTTCTCAGGTTGTTTTCCTGTGTCCTTCAACAATTTCAAAGTTTCATTAAAATTGCTCGACCCCCCTATCTGAATAATTTTGCGGTAAGCGGGTTCCTTACCGCCTTCCTTGTTTACTTTGCTTGTATTAACCTCACAAGAAACATTTAAATAAACGAAAACAATTAATAAACATTTAAAAAACATTTTTTAAATAAATTTTTTTTAAAATATTTAAATGAATTAATTGCTAATAAGGGAGGATAATTATTTAGAGGCATGCCTAGCACGCTCGTGCATCGGACTCCTTAAAAGCTGTTTACATATGTGGATTCGATTGACTTTTTTTAAATTATTGTCTATTATTTACCCTAATATGCGCAGGCAGACTTCAAAGCAATTTTTCTTAAGGGAAATTGATTTCACAATCAGGCGAGACTATTTTTTGGCCAGGGATTGGGTAATTGAATGTTTGTTTTAAGTGTGTTTTGAATTTTGTTTAAAGTGCTTAGTTAATGTTGAAAACTAATAAAATAACTTTAATTTTGCAAAAAACATATTCAAAAATTATACCGTTTTTAAGGCAAAATCCACCAACTTCATTTCGCCTACTCACTATTTTTTCTCGAATATCCTAGCTCCGTTCTTATGCCACCCAGTGACGCGGCTTTGCTTTTTGGCTATCTATGGTCTCTATATCCTTGGAGCCTTTTATGGATGTTCACTTTTACGGCCAAATTTAACGCCCAGCCGGCTTTTGGTAGATGACTCGCCTCTGACGCATTATATGAAGCTGGCGGAACTAAGGCTTTGGTCTGAAGGGGTTATTGGCAGGATTTATGTTAATAATGCACCTGACTTTGAAGCTTATCCAGAGAAGGTGTGTGTTTGAAATTACAGTATCCTAGTAAAATAAAAAACATTTAAAGTTGGACAGACTGATGCAGTTAGTTTCTGAATTGGAATCTACCCCTTTCTCAATGGGTCCTAATTCGACTCAACTTTGGATCCGAGAGTTCAACAATTACCGTCAATACTTTGCGGACAGCAATCAAGGCTTTTATGATACACTTAGAGCGTTTTTGAAAATTTCTTTTAATAAACAATGGTCTTCCTTTCTTCATTGGAAGCCTGGACCAGTAAATTTTAATTACAGAAATTTCCTAATATTTCCCAAAATTTCCCATTTAAGAACGGCCATGAATACGTTAACAAATTCTATTTTACTACCGCTTTCAAAATCCCTGATTGGAATGTTAGGACACAACTATTACTGATTTGGAGAAATATCACTTCAGACTACTCTGAATTCCAAGCAATGGTATTCGATGAAAACAACTTTTTTAGTGATCAAATGTTGGAATTGAAACAGACAACACTCAGTTCCTTGGGTACTGCAATTCTGGCAATGATATTAGTAATCAGTATTTTATCAGTTTCAAAGCTATTTTTTATTAAAGGTCTGCATTCTTTTCATTGCTGATTCAGCAATTGTGTTTTGGGTTTCATTTATGCTTGTTTCAATGGATATTGGGGTGTGCGGATACCTATCGCTTTGGGGCAGAGAAAGCACTTCTGGTGAAACGATAATATATTCAAACAAAATATTTTATATAGCCCACAGCGATCTGGATCCAACTACAGTAGTCAACATACTCATGAGTATTGGCCTTTGCATAGATTTTGCTACCCACGTAGGGTACCGGACTTATCGATCAAGGCGAGTTTTAAGTATAAAATATGAAAAATCTTTTAAAGATGTCGCGATCCAGATGAGAGAATAGCCGATTCTTTAGGGGCCATAGGCTGGCCAGTTGTACAGGCTGGTGTATCAACCATGCTCTGTATTGTAGTAATGCTCTTAGTGCCTTCCAATGTTGTTAGAATGTTTGCCAGGTTTTTAAACATACTAGATCTTGTTCCAAAATATCTTTTAAAGGACTAATATACTTGTTGTTTCCACGGGTTTGTTCCATGGTCTCTTCCTTCTCCCTATCATCATTCGCTCATTTGCATTCGGAGTGGGGGATTCTGTCAAAGAGACCGGAGAGGGTACTCTGAAAACAATAGCTGGAACGGATAATACACAAAATGCTTTAATGAATGTCGGTCATTCTAAGATTGCTAAGGTTGGACCTGTAGCCAATTTGAAGCTGGACAATGTTAGGAATCAGGAGAAATGCGAATTTCATAAATCTTATAATCAAAAATCAACTAATACTTCAAATGGGGAAGTTAATAATGATGAGAGGACCAGCCAGATCAACAAAGTGACTGGTATGTTTTTTAATTAAATTAATAAATTTTATTCATTTCTGGTTAAATTTAGTTCTATATACAATTAATTTATACAACTATTGAAATCTCATTTTTATCAGTTTTCTTATTTTATCCACAAAATTTGGCATGTGAGCAATAGATGCCAGGAATATCTTGTCGGCGTGTTCTTGCAGCTCTTCCCCAACCTCCCAATCCATAATTATAATAGTTATTATATCCTCCTGGAAATATAAATCCAATTAATTATTATTAGAAGCCAAGAGGGATTCCCTTTTTGGGCTTCAGAGGTGCCTATGCCTGCCTACTTTAAGGCCTGCCAGGTTATGCCTTAAATTGCCTCAAATATTTCAGACTGCCCTCCTATTCTATCACAATATTACTGTCTTTAGCCTACCATATCCATAGTAGTTACTATAATATGGAGGATATCCACCTCCGAAGTTGTTGTAGTAACCAAATGGAAGGTATTGAGCCGAGCAATCTTGCAGCAAAATCATCAATGCTAAAGCTAGAATGCTACACAATAAAAGTGATTTAGACTGATTCATTTTGAAAGGAGATATTAATAATTTTTTGTTTTTGGATTGAGACTACTTGGGATATTCCCACACTTAAATAGCTTTTGGATTGATCCCAGATTGATCTCGCTATTTGGTTTTTGATTTAATAATTAAAATATTAATTCTCGACCAGTCGGCGCCATTTGTGCCAAGGGCAGTTAGAAGAGGAATTTGATAGGTAAAGGTAGTTGTCTTCCGTTCTGTTTAAAATCCACTCCTTTAATCATCCCACAAATCTCCTTCAATAAACCTCTGAATTTACTAATTACTAATTAAGTGTTCAGATTATTTTTAAGTGTAATAATCCGTTCCTTTCTGCCGACCTATTTTAAAAAACTGACCTTCAAAATTTGGCGACTGTCAGGTGCCACTCTCTTTCATTCTACTTAATTACTAACACATAATCTGTGTCGTCCTTATTAAATTTAATTTATTATTTAATTCACTCTCGACTCTTTTTCTGTTGCGATTGAAAATTCCTTACGAAAAAAATAAAAAAAAATTTTTAAAATTTTTTTGTCAGATGAATCAACTTCAGAATCCATAGAAATATCAAGCTCTAATACTAACGTTACTGTTAAAAACAGTAATGGAACATCGACCCCAGCAATACCTTCTAGCAATTTAAACATAGAAATGAAGAATATCGAACAATCTATTCTTAATAATCAGATGAGGAACGAGGCAAAATTTCTTAAAAATTTTTTCTAATTTTTAAAAAATATTTAGGCAACGAGCAATTCTTTATTCAAAGAGAATAGATAGCAGAATCAACAATTTCTATCAATCTAGTGTCAGAAAATTTTTAGAATTGAGTTAAATTTTTATGTGCCAACAATTTTCTTAAATTATTCGAAATAATTTTTAATTATCAAATTATAATAAACTTTTTAAATCTAAAAAAAATACATAAAAAATAAAATTAGCTTCCATTTTTGCTTTAAAATTAGCTATATTTTATCCATGTTTATTTAAAAATAAGCATTATTAAATAGCTACGTTTTCGCTAATTGACTTCCGGAGTAGTCCAAAATAACTTTCGTGCCAGCCTTAGTCTTATGGAATTGAGTGTAAAATTAATGTTAAAGATGGCTAAATGTTTCTTCTTATCGTGAAACTTTTTTGCATATATAAAATTTTTCTTAAACACCCATTAAAATGTACAAACAATACCAACTAAAGGTAATCTTAACTAAAAAAAGTCTTGTTTTAAATATTCATTTAATCAGGAGCGTCATACCAGCTCGAATAATCACCTTTCTCCTCGAGTTCATACATCCAGTCATAAATCTAAGAGAAATAGTCTAACAAAAGTACCATCTAATTCACCTTCTAACAGCGAATCTCAGCATTCTACTCAACAATTAGCTAATGGGCAAAAATCTTCTACAGACTACGATGATGATGATACATTATCATCAGTAACCCTTCGAAACGAGGCAAGGAGTGGGTTTTATGGGACTCTAGGCTTCAATATGTCTCCTATTAGAGAGCATTTAATAATGAATATTTATTAAATTACCCAATTAAAGTTACTTGCACCAAGGGCATCAGCAGAAGCTGATGATCAACTATCAAACTCAATCGGCGACTTTAGCGATGATCAACTCCTTGATGAAGAACCGACCAAGAATGAGGATAAAGAATATACTGGACGATACAATGAATGTGATTACGTATATTTTGCGCAGATGCAATTGGCTAGAGCCCATTGGATGCAACTACATAAAACAAATATGCAGGCAAACTGCACTAGATTGAATTTTATTTTTATATTAGAATTTTATTTTTATATTAGCTCCCTGTAATTGCAAGAACCTTTGCTCGTTTGCTTCAGCATCAGCCACATTTACGTGTCCTTTGGCCTTTCTCTCGACAGCTCGAAGGAGGAGGATGTACTTTACGTATGGAACACCTTCTAAAGAGCGAGGCATTTCGGTGATAATTGAGTTAAATAAGAAAATCTGGTAAAGATTTTTTATTCAGACATCATTGTCAATGTTATCAGGCTTCATTTACAATGATTATGGATAATGTAGATGATGAGCCAGCCCTAAGTCATATTCTCCAACAATTTGGCTCTAACCATTTTTTCTATGATTGTATTGAGCCTCATATTCGGGTAGTATTTATTATCAAATTTTGATCAATGAAATTAAGATGATGCGCGAAGAGTTTTTTAATGCACTTGTTGATTGCTTGATTGGAAGCAGCGAAGAGTTGGATGAGGATATAGCAGAGGATTGGGATGCGGTAGAAATAAATGATTAAATATTAGAAATTATACCAACTCAGCTCTGGAGCAAGATAGAATCAAACATGAGATTTGGACTGAAAGTACAACGGCACAATTATTTGGCCCATTGTTTAACTTCTAATGAAATGGAGCTATTAAGAGCGCAATGGTACCGTTTAGCTGGGGCTGGAAGTGGAATTGTTCAGCTTGCTACCAGCATAGGAACAGCTGGAGCAGAGGCAATATTTGAAAGATATTAAATCAAAACTGATAAAATTTGATTAAATTTAGCCTTTTATAAACTCAATAATTTCCTTTGGAATGATCGAACATGATAATCAGTTGACCCGTTGTTCGTTCAGAGAAATGTTCGTTAATGCTTGTCGTGAACTTCTTCTGGCATGTTTTCTTGAATTACTTTATAAACGACTATTAAGGCAATTGAGAAGGCAATTGCGCTATGGGAACCCAGCAGTGGTTTCCTTCGTTTGTGTAATGAAATTGATGCCAAATGTCCTAATACGGATGAGTTAATTCATAGAGTCGGTGCTCCCTTGATAAGACGAGCATTTATTGAAGGTTTTTCTTTAAAGTTTTGCTTATATCCTTGAAACTTAAGCCCTAAACAAAGAACTGTTCATTCTTCTAAATAGAGACCAGCCTTCACCAACAGTTCATATATTGGAAGAAGGAGTTCCAATTGAAAACAAGAATGTTACAAAGAAATTTTCAGCTACAAATGCATCGATGATACATACATGGACTAAAGTTTATCGAGTAGTAGAGCAGGTGAGGATTAAAAAACATCCCCTTTTAAGCCAAGGGGATGCACCATCATTGAGTTAAGGTTAAGGCCACGTCTTCTTATTCCAAGGGATATAAAACCCTTATTTTTTCCTATTATTTACAGGCTATAATAGCTGATGAATTAACTAGAAGTGGCAGATTATAAGAAATGATAAGATAATTAAAATTTATTTCAAGAAGAGATAAAGAAATTAACGATATTTTCAAGTAGTTTTGTTTAGCTCTATCACAAAGTTTTTATTTGAAAGTAAATTGCAACTTACTCCATTGTTTACCTAAAAATTTTTTCACCTTCCATTGTTCGGTCTAATTTAAGCCCTAATCTGTTGCGGACGGTAAACTTCTTCCAACACCTATATATTAGCATGCTAGCTTTATTCTTTAAAATTTTGTTGCTTATTTTAGTGAGCTAAAAAAATTAGCAGTAAATTCTCAGAGAATGCAGAACTAAAACTAAGTGAAAATATATAAAGATATTTGAAAGTAAAATGATCTAAGACCGACTTTAAACAATGAACAGCTCTCTATAAAAATGACTATAATAGTGTTTTGGTCATCTTTGTTTACCTCCTCTATACTTCTTTCCCCGGTCGCGCACTGAGCCTATAAACAGCTGCCGCTAAAGGGGAAAGGTCCTTTTTTCTCTCCAATATATGCTTCTCGCTTTGTTTTCGGAGAACACAAGAGTGAAGTGGACAGCCATTCCTAGGCCATTTTTTAAAGAACAACAACTGACTTTTGAAAAAACCGATGAGTGAATTGCTTTTTTTACTCAAATACTAATTCATCTTCTTTATTTTAATTTAACCCAGGACTGTCCATCCACCCATAATTTTTATTTTTTTCGTAAAAATTGAACAGGAAAAGAAAATATTATTTTCAAATTTCCAGTGGAATGGGATTCAATTTGTCAGCAAAAAAGGAAATTTTGCTTTATTCAAATTTATATTTTTTATTTTCATTGTTGATAGCTTTTATGGAAGGTATAAAAATTGAGAAGGAAATCCAGAGGGATATTGGAAAGGATATTAAAAGTAAACAATCATTTAATAATAAAAAATTGAATGAGCAACAACAAGACACCATTCAGGTGATTAAAAATTTTTTATAATACTACAACATTCACCTCTTAGTTCTACGATTTGAATGTCCCTTCATACGAAACTGTTTTAACACCAACCGATTTTGAGTTGGCCATGGAACTAGATGATAGCCCTAATGAATCCGATTGGGATAGTGAAGCAATGTACAATTTGGATAAATTTGAAGGAGATATCGCTAATAAAGTAAATTTTAACTTTGAAAGTAATCCTTGGAAAATTTTCAAAGATTAATGCTTCAACTGTTGCTTTATTTATTCGAGGAGCACCCGAGAAGGCTGACAGCAAAACGAATAAGGGCAGAATACAGTTAAATGCTATTAGGGATCGTCGACAGTTATGGAACAATGCCAGAATTCCATATGCACTAAGTAGTCAATATAGCAGTTATAGGTAGATAAACGTTCACTTAGGGTTGAGAATTCCCTGATTTTTCGTGGGGCCGGGTTGGAGCAAGGGATACCAAAATTGATAGAGGTCGAAACTGAAGCATTTTTATAGAAAAATTTAGCCGATCAGTGATAGCTTCAGCTATGCAAGAATACGGTAGGTATATTTCCCTCCAATATGATTCTAACGGTAAGATTAATAGCCAAACACACGTGCATACAATGGACACCAAGAACCGCTATGGATCGAGATTACGTCTATATTGTACCGGAAAGGGGCTGTTACTCCATGGCAAGTTGTAAAAATATTAATAAATATTTAATAATTAATAATGACTGATTAGGTTGGCAGAACAACTGATAGGCAGATTCTTTCATTAGGAAATGGATGTATCCAGAAGGGCATAATAATTCAGTTAGGTTTAAAATAAAATTTCTCGAATAATAACCATTATGATAGTGAAATGATGCACGCTGTCGGCTTCTTTCACGAGCAGTCACGTCCTGACAGGTGATAAATAAAATATTTTTTTATCTTTTTATCAATAGAGATGATTTCATTGCTATCCTCTGGCATAATATTCTTCCTGGAATGCAGGGTTAATTTTAAACTGAAAATTCGATAGAAATTTTGATGGATTTCAGGGCAATTTGAAAAATATAGCCAGGCAACTATACAAACTTTAGGCAGTGATTATGACTATGGATCTATGTGAGACATCTGAAAATTGAACTCTAAATATTCCAAAAATAATTTAAGAATGCATTACGGACCTAATGCCTTTACTAGAAATGGTTTACCTACAATAATGCCTCGAAGGCAGGCTGCTATTGGGCAAAGGGTCGGTTTTAGCAAGCTGGATGCTTGGAAAATAAATACGCTGTAATAATCATCATTCAAATCTAATATCAAAATATATTATCAGTTATGACTGCCCTAATTATGGAGGAAGTTATGCAGGGGGTAATAGCCAGTCATCAACTACTTCACCTGTATTTCCACAACCTCAACCAGTTGCATCAACATTAAGGCCTTTTGTTCCCACTACACCTAGAGTGAGGGTCCTTTATAGATATCTCTTATACAGAGGTTTATAACATAATCTTGTTTTCCTAGTTATGCCGAAACACTCGTCCAGACTGTGATCTTTTAGCCAGTCAAGGTTGGTGCTCTCGTAATCCTCAATGGATGCGTGAACATTGCCCTGTCTCCTGTCGGATGTGCTTAATTCCAAATGTGGAGACAAGAAGACCACCTCCACCACATTCTCTTCCATTCCCTTCCCCTCGACCTATTGTTCCCCTAACAAGTACAATAGTAAGTCTGAAGGATATTTCGAATTTCAATTACATTTGATAGCCAACAACAACAAGTACCTCATCACCAATGCCTGTTTGCGAAGATTTACGAGTTGATTGCGCAGAATTAGCCAAAAGGCGTTATTGCATAACTGCGCCCTCATTTACTAGAACATTTTGTGCCCGATCTTGTGGCTTTTGTTTTGTTCCACTAGCTACTGATTCTCCCTCTTCGAGTCTTGGCGGAAATTCTTTAATTATATCTTCAAGTCAATCTCCCCCAACAACATTTACACAAAGACCAATGGTCACTTTTTGGCCTTATAGGTGATTTTGCGAAGATAATAAGCAAATTATCAAGTTCAAAAATTTAAGACCTTCAAGTTCTAATGAAACAAAACCACCATTATCCTCATCTTTATATTCAAAAGGAAAACCTCCCATGGGAAGTTGTAAAGACAGGAAACATTTTTGCAGTATATGGAAACATTCAGGATTTTGCCAAGGAGTATTTCAAGGATATATGAAAAAGAATTGTCCAGCAACTTGTGGATTTTGTTAATATTTTAAATATTTTATATTTTAAAAAATACATAAATTAATTCTTATAAATATTTAAGAATAAGAATTCTCATTAAGAAAGATTGAAGATTTATCCATTTACATAATTAGTTAAAGCAAATAAAACTACATTTAAATTTTTTAGAAGAAAATTGAAGAATTTAGAATGAAAAAAACAGCAAAATCCATAAAATACCATTTACGAAACAAAAATAGAAGCTAAAAACAAGATATTTAGAGTACCGTATTTACTCAAATAATTAGTCTGGGTAATTATTGTTTAAAACTCTCTCTAGAGTGAATAATTAACAGAGAGGGAGGATTGGATAAAAATGATGCCCGAAACAAATGACTCGAATGTCGGCCCTTTTCGAAAAATCCAACCCTCTGAGAAGGCATGGGGGGGGGGGGGTATTTTAGAAAGGCTAATTACTTGTCTAACTATTTTAAAGGGGGTAATTGGTATTGTAATTGAGTAAAGACGGTAACAAAAGCATAGCATATAATTTAGGTCCAATATAATGGAAATTGGATGTATATAATTACAATTAGCAAAGTTTTTTAGCATTAATAATCATATCCATGATCCAAAAAATTCAATCCTCATTTAGGTACGTCTTTTTAGAATAGTTTGTTCTTTTTGACTGCAACTTAACAAAGTTTAAGTAATTAAGCGCTAAACCAAACCTTTGGAGATCCAACACTTTCTCCATTATTTGGACCATTGCTACTACTTCCTCCGTTTTTCTGTAGTATTTGAGCTGCCTGCATTATGGGTGGCAAAACTAACGGACGGACATTTCTAGCTATTATTTGATTTCCATTATTTGCTCGAGTATTCAATCCAGTATTCCATCCATTAGTATCCATATCAGTCTCATGATCACTTTCATCAGAGCTATCATTTCTCTCATCTTTTATAAAAAAATAATTCGAAAAAGGCATAAACAAACCTCGATGAAAAATCTTTTCAAAGCGATTTACATAATTCTTAACAGTTGAATTACTGCTACTTGATTCATTCACATTCTTTTTATTTTTATCATTATTTTTTATCTCGTGCGTAGAAATTTCATTGGTGGTTTGCTTATAGTTTGCTTGCTTATAGTTTGGTTTGCTTATGGTTTGCTCAACATCTCCTTTATTTTTAGCCTCAATCTTAGGAATTTCCTTCGTTGATGGTTCAGCTACATTCTCTTTCTTACTATATTCCAATAATAATGGCGATCCAATTTGTTCAGATAGATCCAGGCTTAGTTTTTTATTGCCTTCTTTAAGAGATCTATTTTTTAAAATCAAGTCTATTTCCTTATTTCCCTCATATGTTGGCAAACTTTTCATCTTATCCAAAGGAGGTTTAAAAGAACTCCCTATATTTAAATCCAGAGGTTTACTAATCTCTTCTGATGATGTGTCGAAGTTTGGATTTGCGGCGCTGATGTTCGATGACGAGCTTTCATCCAAGTTTCTGGCTCCTTTTGGAAGCCTGTCCAAATATAAACGTGGATTGTCTTCTAGAGGACGTGAAGCGATGATTAAGCGAGGATTGTTTTCTTCTACATAATTAATAGCCTGTTTAAATTAAAAAATATACTATTCAACAATTATATATATTACTAATACCTCTTCATTTTCAGTCGAAGCTGAAGAAGTATTCTTTTCCGTAATTGACAATCGGGATTTACCTTTAATTTTGAAAGATATTTTATGTATTTACATAAGGGATGTCACGGATTGAAAAAAATTTGGGTCGGGTTTAGGTTTCGGGTCGGATCTTCAAAATTCAGCTCTCGCGTTTTTTGGGTTTCCGTGGTTTTTGGGATTTTTAAATTTTATAATTTTTCGGGTTCAGGTAAGCCATGACATCCCTGATTTATATCTCAATTTTAAACGGTTCGATTACCTCTTCTAAAAAGATAATTCTCGCCAAACGGCATACATGACGGTGAGCAATTAAAGCGATTCGAGGTATCAATAGCACTTTCAGAATTCGTTCTTCTTAATCCTGGAATATGTTCCTCGAGCGATCTGGTCCCTTGACTATTCTCTCCAGTTGACTTATTCTTCCTCAGGCTTGCATTACGCACATTATTATAATATTTTACAAATTTATCTTTAGCATTCATGATCTTAATAGAAATCGTTCTCTGAAGTGAATGCCATTTTTTAAGCTTAGTTTTTTTGTTTTTATTTGATTCATCCATAGTTTTAATAAATTCCGCATGATCTTTTCTGCCTACTGGTAAAGATTTAGACCTTCGATGTGCAGGTGAAGCTTTTTCTTTTCCTTTAGATTTTTCCTTTTCCTTTAAAATGATATTTTGATTTATTTAGATTAGGGTTGAGCTGAATAGGGATCCCGGTCCGGATCTAGATCCCGGGGTGTTTTTAATCCCAATCCCGATTTTGTTGATCCCAGACCGAAAGATGACTAGATATCGAGCCGGGATAGAGATCAGGGTCATTATTCCAAAATCCCGATCCCGATTTATGTTGGGAGCACGATCCCGCTCAACTCAAATTTAGATGACCCTTGAAGATTTTCCCACCTTTCTCTTCTTTTCCATTTCCTCAAGACTAATTATCTCATCCTCAGTTAATGAAGCATAAGTTGAAGAACTTCCAGCCTTGATCAAGCTTTTGCCTTGATTTTGATTTGAACTCCCCTGGTTATCCATCCCAAGACATTCATTAAGAAACAACAAAAGAATTGTCAAAACAAAGAGTTTCATTATTTAAATTTTAAAAATATTTTACGATAAATAACACTGATTGAGTGTCTTAAATCTGCCTTTATTTATTAGCCTGTTTAACATCAAAGAAGTCGCGACAATTCTCACAACTTGCACTATTATTCACATGTGAAATTATTTAAAAAAAATAAATAGATTTCACAAGATTTTCGACGATAAATAGATTTCATAATAGATGTTGCCAAGCAAAAGGGCATTTTAACTTTTAAAAAAAGGAAAAGCATAAAGGTCAACGAGAATAAAGCTTCTTATTTTCCCGACGCACGGTAATAAGATGATGCAATAATTCCGCGTCTGATTTGGAAATATGCTGCACTTTTTAAATTTCTTATGAGGAATTTTGAGAATTAGTTAACTGACAAACGATAGAAAAACAAATGCTAAAAAATTGTTTTTTCCGGCAGCTTTAAATGAAATCAAAAATTTTTGAAATTATTCGTTTTTACATAAGATTAAAAACTATTGTAAGAAATCAGTATGATTTAGCTACTTACTTCGGCTTTAACATACACTATTATCTCTATAGAATGGCCGGCCATTCTATTTTTCAATTCTTCCAAAGGGCCATTCTATTAAAGACGACCATTCTAAGAGATTTTACGGTAAATAATGAGCCCCGCCCCCATTGAGTTAAACTATTAAGTAATTATTAAAATTCAAATTATATTTATTATGATCCTAAGATATTTGCCTATTTTCTGGCGAAAAATTAGAATCATATGTAGGAATAAATTTTCAGGGGTTCAAAACTTACAGCCAAAATATGTTACAGCCAAAATAATAACCTTATTAAATGTAAAATATTTAAATTTTCTCGTTAAATGTAAATTTTGAACGTATTTATTTATTTATTTTTTATACAAAACTCAAATTCACAGTAAAAAATATTTATCAATATAGTTTAAATCAACCCCTTTCAACTCCTTAAATCAACTCCCTCAATTCTTATTCCATTCTTCTCTTCAAATAAATCCATTCTTCCAATCTATCTGATCAATTAAATCCGCTTTTTGTTCCCAATCCATATCAGCATCGTTTGAAACACCCTTTTTGACTTCCTTTTTAACTGAAATTGGAAGGTCCTTCATTATAAAATAATAATAGACCTTTGTTTTTTCCTTGAATTTTCATTTTATTTTCTGTTTCATTGTTTATAGAATTATGATTATTCAGATGATTCCTTTTTGAATTTATATTAACAAAATTTTTGATTGTACATTCCTCATCCCAAGCATTGTAAAGATTTTTGGGAGAGTCACATTTTATATCTCCCTTTGTTTGTACAGCATTTTTCTTTCCGATTTTTAAGTCAAATCCAGAGTCAGCTTTCTGTACCCAATCCAAATCCGAATCATTAATGTTTGTTACTTTTTCCTCTTCTCCTTAAAATTTATTTTTTATTAATCATTATGGATTTTTAAATAGGTATCTACTTATCGACTACGAACTCTCCCACAATTTTTCATTCGTAAATTTGCTAAACATACCTTTTTGTTTTAAATTAAATAAAATACATTCTTCAGTATCCCATTCACTATCAGAATCGCATTTTATTTTATCACTAATTTCGATATTTTTTAATCCTTTCCCCCAATCCATTCCATAATCTTCCTTATGTTCCCAATCAGATTCGTCTTCGCTATGTATTAAATGAACAGAATTGTCCCCACTAAAAGATTCCTTCTTTCCATGTCCTAAATCATGTTCTAATTGAGGCGAATTCGAAGAACCTGGTGAATTATTTGTTAATAAGATACCCTTAAAATAGAATTATTTTTATTTTTTAATAAGAAAATTGCCTTATAGTTTAGCCTAGACTTCTCTCCTTTCATTGCTTCACCTGTATTCGCCTCAAATTTTGTAGGAAGCGAAGGCTTTAATTTAAATTTAATTAATTATTAAATTTTAGCTAAAATTATTATTATACAAAAGCGTCAGCATATCCTTCTGCTTTTGATTGTAAAGCATTTTTGTTTTCAATTTTCATGTCAAATCCATGATCAGCTTTCTTTTCCCAATCCCAATCCGTATCATTCGTGTCTGTTACTTTTTCCTCCCTTAAAACACATTCTTCATTATCCCAATCACCCTCAGAATCGCATTTTATTTTATCGCTAATCTTGGGATTTTTTAATTCCTTCCCCCAATCCTTTCCAAAATCTTCTTTATGTTCCCAATCAGATTCGTCTTCGCTATGTATTAAAGGAACTTCCTTTTGAATCGGGTTTACTTCTGCTTTAGGAATGAGCTCTTCTGTATTGCCAGAGGTGCTATCTTCAAGTATATAAATATTTTTAGGCTTTTTCTTCTTCTTTCCTCCAAATGATTTTTTATTTTTAAGTGTTTTGCCACTTGATTTTACCGACTTTAATAGAAAATATAAGAATATACTGTGATAATGTGGTTCTAATCCTTTATCCTATCCCTCATAAGGGATGGCATAAAGCTAATTTAACTTTACATACCGTCCATTCATTCGCATTTGTTACTTTACTTGAAGAACTACCCTCTTTAAGAGTTTCCTTTTTTGCAGGTAAAGCTTGCTTTAATTGTGAGGAATGCGATGAACTTGGTGAATTATTTGTTAATAAGATACCCTTAAATAAATTTATTTTTATTCTTTAATAAGGAAATTGCCTTATAATTTAGCTTAGAATTCTCTCCTTTCATTGTTTCATCTGTATTCGCCTCAACTTTTGTAGGAAGTAAAGGCTTTAATTTAAATTTAATTATTAAATTTTAAATTATTATTATACAAAAGCCTCAGCATATCCCTGCTTCTTTACTTCCGTGATTGAGGCCCAGGTTCTACATGCTTTATCTCCCACATTAGAAGAATCCTGGCATTTAACTTTATCAATTTCTTCTCCATTTTGTGTTGAGCTTTGAAGTATTTTAAGGTGTTTAGGGATAAACTCTTTCGCTAAATTTTTGTTTTAAACAAAATTTTTAAACTAAGCTAACCATAAGGATTCAATTTTGAATGGGTTACTCTTGAAGTTTCTGAATGAGTTGGAATACTTTTACCCTTATCACTCAATTTATCTAGGCCATTTAACATGCATAAATTGAAGGAAATTGTCTTAAACAAAATAAAAAATGCCAAATATTTGGCTTTAATTGGGTTAATAAATTGGTTTTTCATCAAAAAATATTTGAATAAATATTTCTGTATTTCTGGTCCTTAGGTAGGATTATCTAAAGTAGAGTAGAATAATAAACTGTTGTTTTTATTATTTATGAAAAAACTCTCTGATTTTATATCACGTGGAGAAACGGAAATACCTACTACATTCTCAAAAACAACGCCCAGATTCCTTAATCATAAGGTTAAGATGTCTAGCCATGAATCTAAACATAATTAACAGAAATATTTACTCATTATGATGAAAAGTGCATCGGAAACGGGAAGATTAAAAAAAAGCTTTGATCATTTTTAAAGGAAGGGCACTTTTTTGATGTTTTCCTATAGGCACTTTAATAAAAAATAATGAATTAATTTTATTCGTTGCTATTTCAAAATAATATATGAAATTATAAGGATGAATAATTGTAATTTCCTGTAAAGTTAAATTCTTATGAAGAAAATCCTTCACTCGTTAAGGGTTTTTTCTGCAACCCAAGATTCACGGAGCTAGGAAACTTTACTTGTTGACTACCGGGATTAGTCTCCACAATTGAGAATGAGCCAAATCCTGGAGAAATTAGGCCTCGTCCGAGGGCAGGTACTTGATCTGGTGTTTTGGGGATTGCTGGAGGAGTACAACTTGGAGTTCCTCTGAAACCACAAGCATACTCATTGTATGCGATCTGAAAATATTTTGATAAAATTTTGTATCCATATTCTCAAAAAGAATCTGGAGACCTTTGGTCCAAGTCTGTAACAGCGATAAACCATTCCTTTCTCAACAATATCCTGCCCAATTGGTAAATCACGATTTTCATTAATATAACAGCCTGTAACATCCATAATTCCTCCTTGGCATTGATAACGTAAATGATTGGTTAAGTAAACAGCACCTTCGGCATATTCTTTGCCAGCTTTTACACATCCCCCTGATCCTTTAGAATAATACTGGAGTGTGTTACCCTTTGCTGGAAATATCAAAGGTATTTATTTGAAATGAGATAATCTTAAATACTTTCACAGAAATGTGACGCTTTTCCAACTTGTTTTTGTTCTCCTACATTTAGCTTCTGAACCTGTCCATTATTATAGAAGTAGCATCCTTTATGAATATTGTTTGAAATTATTTTATTTTGTATGGCATACCAACAACACTATATCCCTGATCGCCACAAACCACGCGCAGGTTGCCTAGCAAAATTTCTTCACCCACCCTGTATTCATTACTACCAGTAGAGCAACTGCTAGCTATAAAACAATTTCATACATATTTATAGAAATTTAACAAAAAATTCGTCAATGTAAGGGGAAAAAGTTTATTACTTAATAAGTTGATAAAGGCTGTCGCCTATTAATTGATTTGTTATTATTTTAGTAACTTGATTGCCCATCTGGTTAAAACTAGTTTTTGATTTGTTAACAAAATATTTGTGTAAAAATGTATGAAATAAAAACAAAAACACTCGACCTTGCGTATAGATAACTGAACCATTCGGGTATTTCATGCATTTATGCCAATAGCCCTTGATATCTAATGTTTGACCCACAGGAATGCGAGCATTGTTTGTTCTATCAGAGCCAATACATGCTGTGATTTTGTTTATATTTAACGAATATTTACCAAAATTATAAATTTTTGGCCACCTGAAACCTCCTCCTGCCCATTTACACAGCGATATTTGAAGTGTTTATTCTGGCGTTCATATTCTACCCCTTCCGGATGATTTACACCGTCTATATCAATACAACCCGAACTTGCCCCTGTAAACTTTGCATCATTTAACGGATTTCCTGTAAAGATATGGACATGATAGGGAAAATCAGAGAAGATTAAGCACCATTGGCATCTAGAAACTGCGAAGGTCTAGTCTCATATCGAACATTCTTTTGCCCAGAAAAGACATATTCTTTAAGCACCTGGTAGCGTGGTCCTAGACGTCTGTAACTTGATGACAACTCATGTTTTTGAGGTGCGCAAATAGTTAAGATAGGAAAGAGTGAAAGCAAAAATAAGAGGATCAGGATAATCATTAGATAATTAAAAGAGCTAAAATTCAAACTCAGAAAATATGAGGATTTAAACGCAATGATAGGGGAGTAGGCAAAGGTATGGCTCGATAAGTCTCGACGAGCTGAACCGAAGTGACTATGTATTATCCCTTAAATGCACATCGATGATCATCACTATGAAAAGTGAAAATATATTAAGGAATAAGTGGGTTGGACCTTCATTGTTATGTGTAAAATTATGAACTATTTCTAGTTATGTGTTATTTAAAAAAGATCTAAAAAATTTTGGTTAACGCCCAAAATAATCAAGAAACAACAAAATAATTTAAAAAAGGAGGTACTTATTTTTAACTTAATTTAGTGATTATTTATGATCTAGAATGTTTTTAGTTTAAAATGATCTAGTAAGTATTCATTTCCTTCTGTTTTTATAAAAATATTACAAAAAGTTCTTTAATTGTTATATACGTATCTATGACGAAAGCAAAAAATGCGTAAAAAATATGTGTAAAAAATGGATCATTAAAAAATTAATTATTAAAATTATAATGGAAAAATTCCGACGATTTTTTCAAGTTTTGAAAATGAATTAAGAAAGAGAGGCATTATTATCCTCAAAAGGATCCTAATCCAATTCAACATGTTACTAATCCTCAAGTATAATAGATCAGTCTAATTAAATCACTTCCAATAAGACGCTCCTAGATATTCCCTTTATCCAAGCTCATTTTTGAAGGCATCCACAAAAGGAGCCGAATCCAACTCCAAAACTAATCACTTAACATAAGTATGTATAATCACGATACACTGGCCAATTAGATTAAGTCCAGTTGTCCTTCTGTCCAATTGTCTTATACCCATTTTAAATATACCCATTTCAACTTTTCTATTCTGAAATTTTTTATTTTGAAAATGGCATTTGAGTATCACAATTGATTTCCTGATTTTTTCGGCATTTCGTCTTTATTATTGAAAATTTTAAAATTTCTAAAAATTTTCAGAGCTCTAATTTTTACAAATTAGTTACTAATAGAAATGAATACTCAAAAGAAAGCATCAAATTTGGCAATTTCTCCAAAGACTGAACATAAGAATAGATTGGCTTATCGTCAAAAGAAAATGGAAGAATTGAATAAATTAAAAGTTAATTAAATCTTTAAAGAGTCATTCTATTTTAATTTTTAGCAAAAGATCAAGCAGCTTGATGATGAGTTGGAAAAATGGGATAAAGTTGGGAAGGAGTGAAACTTTGATTTTGATGAGATTGATTGAAAAGTTTATTAACTAATGGTTTAAATTGCTCATTTTAATTTATTTCAAATATTTTTTGACCAAAATAAATTTTTTAGAATCTTAATTTTGAAATTAGAACGGTTTTTGTATCAAGACTTGTATAGAATTTAAATATAAATAATTTTATTCAAAATTTCCACAAGCCATAAAAGGCACAATTATTAAAAAATATAAGGCAGATATAAAAAAAATAGTAAAGGCATTTAAATAATTTTTTGAAAAAAAAAATATTTACAAAATGAAGGCACAATAAAGTCATTATTGATGGTGAATGCTTCAAAAATTTAGAAAATTGTATATAATTTTTAAATTAAATAATTTTTAAGTAAATTTAATTTTAACAAAATTAATTAATAATTAGAGAAGGCATAACAAATAAAGCCTGAACATAAGTATAAAAATTTGGTAAACATTTGCGAACTGACAATTTCGATTCAGAGATGTCGCGGATTTTCGAAACCTGTACTGTTTTTCGACGATACCCGAGCCGAGGAAATACTAATTAAATGTCGTATCAGAAAGTGTCAGCTCCCTAGAATTTTGTATCACGGTAAACAATGAAAGGCATTCTTAAAATATTTAAGCATTATAAAGTGATTAAAGTAATAAAATAAAGTTAATAATTAAATAGAAATCTAGAAAAATTAAAGAATAGAACGAGCTTTTTGAACACTTAAAATTGATTAGTGTTTAAAAAGCTCGTCATTTCCTAAATCATTTGGCTTTATTTAACCATTTGGTTGTTTAAATACACTTTATCAGCAACATTTATTTGAGTCCAAACTTTAATTGTCTTCATCTTCCTCTTCTTCAATTTCCAATTTTAATTCATTGTCTGATTCAAACAATTCCATTCCAGAAACATTATTATTTTCCTCGTTTTGCTTTTCTTCACTATCTTCTTTTTTTATTTTTGGTGAAGATGGTGACAATGATTTGTTTCGGTCTTTATCACATTGTTGTTCTCCGTTTTCCAAAAGCAAACTAGCGCGTTTTTTGCAGCCTACTGGAAACTCATCAACATTTAAGCCCTCCGCTTCATCGAAACAACAGCAACAAATTAACTAAAATTTAAATAATTTTTTATAAGAGCTTAATACTGATAAGGAAAATATTTTTTCAGTCAAGATAAGAAAAATTGATATTACTAAATCATTCATTAATATTTGGATTTTGGAAAATTCATTAAAATATCCCCTACCCTTTTTGGCGGGTGATTCATGAAGCCATTCAATTTAGCTTTCCCATTTTCACCGCCAGAATTATTGCCATTAATTCTATCCTCATTTGTATATCTCATTACCATTTCATTCATATTATCCGTCTGTGTTTGAACACTCACCAACAATCCCCTTTGTGGCATTGGATTTGAGTTTAATTCTTCTTTTTCTTCCTTTATGGCTAATGTATTAGGGCATTTACTCACTTCCTCCCTTATAAGTTCCATAGGTATCGTTGGTGCCAGAGGCGAAGTAGAGACTGCTGCAACCTTAGTAGAGAGTCTATAAATTCCATGAAATTTTGAGAATTCAATGAACAAAAAATACTTTTGAAGAATGCCATTCACGCGAGCACCTTTCCTCTTTAAATTGCCTTCAGTGGCATTACTTTTCGCAACAGAATTTGTCAGTGGAGTGATTGCCCGCATAGGAGATGCTCCATTTGTTGTTGCTCGATTAGTGATTGGATTATTATTTACTCTTACTCTTTTTGGTGGGATGGGAAGAGTTGGATTATTGACAGACTCTTGGAAATGCTGATTTTGTTGACTCTGGTTTTGTGAAGCTTGGGCACTTCCAAGCATAGCAACAGCGTACAGGGCAGCTGCCAAAATTTCACTTGGCATAGTCATGTTAACTGATAAAATTTGAAGACTAAGTAAAATCAAATAATTTTTATAGCCAAAATAATTTTTCTTGGGGACCGAACTATATTTTTACGGTCTTAAGTCGGGTTTAAAATCCACCTGTTCCATAAGGATTAATGGATGATGATGATGCTTCAACCCCTTCAGTAAAGGTATTATTAAGTGCAGAGATTGAAGGCATCTCAAAATGTGAATTTTGGTTCCAATTGCTTTGTTGTGAGTTAGATCCCATCGAGGAAAAGGAGGAAATGTCTAAACAATCAGAGCTAGACAAGCTGCTTCCAATTCCACTACTGTTGTTGCTCCTACTCCCAATAGAAATGTTTGGAGAGAAAGGAGAATAAGATCCAGTTGATGTGCGATTATTTGGGGTAGATCTTTGGCGTGATGTACTTTGGGACGATTGCGGGAGGATAACTGAGGAAGTTGAAGTAACAGGCTAAAAACTTCAGATACATTTACAAGATATCCCTCGGTCTTACATTTTTAACTTGAGGCGCATTCTTGTTCCCAGCAGTGGCTTTTGAACGAACGCTGGCACGCTTCACACTCTTTTTTGATCTATAAGGAAGTTGACCCAATACAAGTTCGCCTGATTCAGCAGATTTACGGGCAACTATTAATGACCTAAGAATTTTAGTTATTATCAGGAGTGGTTTAAGCTCACTTTTTCATAGATTCACGATTTCCAAAACTTAATCCGGGGCTAAGGAATTTAGTTGCTTCATCAATTAGAAGATTAAGATCTGTAGTAGGTTCAGAAATAGCAGCAAATATTAGTTGGCTCTACAAAACTTAATTTTAGGCTAATTTAAAAGGATCTTCTTTCCACCTTAAAGTATTCCAACTCAGCCAAATCATGCTCAGTTTGATGATTGTGCTCGCCCTTAGGAATGCCCTTAGTGTCACCTTCCCAGGTTTCTGCCCTTCCTTTGCACCAACTTCTAGCTCCAGTCAATTTTTTGGCACAAACACATCTCCATGTCTTGTTGTTAACACCATCCTGAAAAAATGAGTCATTAATTCAAGTTTAAAATTTTTTAAAAACACCTTCACATGATGAATATTGTACCGGTAACCACCAAGTATCAGCTTTTGATTTCCTAAATTAATTACAATTGAATTTTTAAATTACAAATACTTCTAATACAGAATTTCTTAGGGTCCTCTAATAAAACCCTAAGAAAGACACTACCTAATATAAATACAGGCTACAAGAGGGATTGCCCTACAAAAGATTCCTACAATAGGATCGAAAAAGAAGAACACTCAGGACCTTCTCTAATATTAACACACCCTTCGAGAGGGTTTAAAAAGAAGCCCATGTGATTCTACATATCAAAGGATTACGGTAGATTTTAAAAATATAAAAATATCCAGAATTACCTTTAAATGAAGTGATAATTCGAGGCTGTTCGGGATTGTAATAATGAAATTCAAACATTTTAAGAACTAAATTAAAAGCCTGAAGGAAACAAAATTTTTTAAAAATGATAATTAAATAACAGAATCACGCAAATTAAAAGAAATCAAGTAAATTATACATTACATTATCAAAAATTTAGCTAAAAAAATAAAGAAAATAATTGGTCAGTAGGTTAAGTTCTGTAATTCAGCTGGCTGACTGCCTTTTTTAAAAGTGCATTTCAACCTCTCTCAAGAGTTGTAGGATTTGGACTAAAATTTCTAAAAGACTTTTGTCCATTTTATTTTACCGATCGTGCGCAAGCTGACAAAAACTGCTAATGTTCTGTCACTCGCGTAAGTAGTGGTTGGCCCCCTCCTCTTTGCCGTCAAGTCATTCTCGGCGGTCACAAGTCTGTCCATCGATATGGGGTAATATAGAGGGATAGAAGGGAAAGGCTGGCAGGAATCAACAAAGACGAAAGCCGGTTGAGTAAAAAGGGAAATAATGAACAAGACTAAGTGTTTACAATGCGCAAAATTTTGCCGCGATCACATCGCCGCCATTCTTGTAGAACTCCTTTACTTATCCTTTGTACTATCAACAAACAGTCAAAAGTGGGCAAAAAAAATTTTTTTTTTCATTTAGCCTCTCCTTTACCACCTGTACGCCACTACATATACGATTGCCGCAAAGTTTTGGAAAGTAAATAACTAAATGTCGATATGAACAAGAGGTCTGTGACTGCCACAGTTGTTGGTTCTCTAGGCACACTCTAGTTGGGGAGAATGTGGGGGTGGTGGCAATGGGAGTGAAGTATGGCGGAATGTTCGTTCGCGGCGCGCCGGGCCGATTGGGGGTTGAGGGAAGGGAGATGACGGGATAGGCAAGTGTAGGCAAACGGTGGAACGGGACTGGTTGGAAAAGGAGAAAGGCAGTTAAGCAATGAGAGGAATAGGCAGGCAAAAGAAGAGAAAAACGGGTGGTGGAAAAGATGCGAGGGGCCATCACCGATATGTTGTAAGAGCTCCGTCGATGGGTTAAAAGGAATTAGAATTGAATCGGGTGGTGGCAGTAACGACGGCTGTGATGACGATGGCCTGAGAATGATGGCAATGACAATGATAGCGGCAATGGCAATATTTTGTCATGATTTTGCTGATGCAGTGTTTAGGCGATAAAAAAGTGGCGGAAGAGAGAAATTTGGCGAAGTGGTATGAGAGGGTTATTGGAGAGGGGTGGTGGTGGTAATGGGACGTTGGCAGGGCGGGAAAAATCATCACCGGTGGTCGCCATCACGGCCTCTCAAAAGTGATGGCGGAAGAAAAAATGGCAAGAACGAGAGCAAGAGTGGCAAGAAATAACAAAAAGGGGGGTTGGTTGAACTGGACTGATGGCAGTGAATGACGGCTGAGAGATAATAGAAACAGAGGGGGAAATAAAAAGGATGAGTATGAAGATCTATCGCCGTCAACGAAAAAAAGATAAACGCCGGCACAAATTGATTGGTGCCCGTCCGGCCCAACTCTTTATTTTATTCATTTTACTAAAAGCGCCTTTCGATTCGAATAACAAATAATAGTGACTATCGGTGAAGGCATCGGCCTTGGCCAGCATATTTATGTATTGATCTAATAATCGGTTGAAAAAAGAATGCCTTAGTTTTTAGTAGATACTAAACTTAAAATAGCAAATTTTGAGGGATTTGTGTATATAAGATTTGTGTATTTTAAAATATATATTTAAATTAAAATTAAATGCAAGCTACATGCATACGTACCAGATGGGTGGAAATAAGGTTGATGGTTCCGGATATCCGAAACAGAAAAAATGACTGGATAACTATAAATTATCGTTAGGATATCGGTTCCGGATACCTGTAAATTCTCTGTTCGGATATCAGTTCCGGTTCTAGCTATCCGAAGATTGCCCAGGAACCGCCAATCTTAGTTGGGAGTAAAAAATATTTATGTATAAATTCGAGAAATAAAAGAAATTAAAGAATGAGAATTTATTCCTATTGTATGTACATATTAAGAGATTATGAAAAATAATCTAGCCTAATTTAGGTTTATTTTTAGGGCAAAAAACAAATAGTGCCTTAAATGTGATAAAACAATGGAACACAAAATAATTTCTGTATTGTTTTATCTTGCCGGACTTAAGTCTGGGAGATGTGCCTGAGGGAAAATAGCAAGTTTTCTAGGTCTGCCAAAACATTTTTTGCTACAAAATGAATTGAATGGAAGGGATAGGATAACCCTTGAGGAATGATGAAGGTTAATGTGAAAAAATTTGGCGCGTTTTAGGCATTTTAAACTTTTGATGTGGTGTGGCTATAGAGGTGGAAAGATGGGTCGAAGGATTTATTTTTCAGTCAACCGGTGCGCCAATGTTGAAAAAGAAATGAACACAACTTCAAAGGCCGAATGCAAACAATGAGTAGGGTCGGCCATGATTTGTCATTTTTGCCTTGAAATAAAGGTCAGTCACGCTGAGAATAAAATAAAAAAGCCGATTTGATTTTGCCCGCACGTCCTGGCCACAGGCTCCTCCCTACATTTTTCTTGCTAAATTTTTTTCCTACCTCAATCTATCGGCGAAATTTTATGTACTCAAACGGTGACTGAAATGCCCATTCTTTGTTCAATTTGCATTCACCTCTCTACGCCAGTCAAATAGTAGCGGTTTGTCGGGAGTTGTTGGCCCAACCTTTCTCAATGATTTAGAGAAGAGGCATCGCTCTCGTCTGTCATTTCTTTTGTCAGCGCCATCGGTCGACCAGTGCCTGTCTTTTTTCATCTAAAATGCTTTCTCGGGCGGCGAATCAGTCATGACAAAGGGAGAGAAGAGCGGAGCTATCGGCCAAATTGACAAAGGTGTGGCAGACCCGACTGAAAAGACTGTGCGGTAAAAATAGACAAAAGTAAAAAAAAGTCGATGACAGCAAAAATTTTTTTGAGAAAATGCGGCATAAAAAGACCGCACAAAGTAATTTTCTTGAAAACTTGAAGGAAAAAAGAGAAAAATTGTGGGAAACGATTTTAAAAACAAGATATGTAATTGAGAGACGAGTTGATCAATGACTGATCAAATAGGAAAGGGCAAGTTTAGGAGTACTATTTTCTCTCATTTTGATTTTTTGTGGTTTTTGAAAGTACTGCCAGTTTATTATATTATAAATTATGAATAAAGCTAAAGGATAGCATGCCACTACAAAGGCATTCATTCCAAATTTCCTCAAAAGGATGTGTTCGCGCAAAAAGCTATGCGTGTGCAAGTGAGCGATAGATTCGCGCAAAACCTCCTTATTGATTGAATGAAGCCTCGGGCAAATCCTTTTTTGTGAGTTGCCGCCTTTTTTCAATCTGGCTAATCGCAGCTCTTCACGCCGAAAAGGTAGAAATGGAAGGAGAGGGGGAATAGTTGAAAAAATTGGCGTTTTTGGAAGTTGGTGGCTATTTATGCTTCTAGGTTCTAGTTGTCCTCTTTTGATTCGACGTTTCCCTCTTAATGCATAATTGTGCCTTGTTTCCAGCCCAACACTCTGAACAGCCAGCCGCCACCTATTTTTCCTTATTTTACACGTCGCTGTGGCAGGCAGGCCAAAATAATTTCTTTTTAGTGTTTTTGCTTCCCCCTACTTTTCCTTCTTTCCATCGCTTCATTCACGATTTTAGGCGCGATCGGCGGCGGACGAAACGGGCAATAGGTGAGGAGAATGACTAAAATTGGGAAGAAGAAGAGTTGGCGAATATTTTGGATGGAGAAAATGTGCAATAACAAAGAATAAATTGGAATGAAAGGCACCGTGAACTGACTGAGAGTAGTTCTGCGTTTGGTTATACAAAAGGAGACATTGTCGTGTTGAGCAGGAATTTGCGCAGTGAGCTGGCAGCTATTGAGTTGGCAGCTATTATAATAACTTCCAGACCAGATATGGTTCGGCGGCATTGGCGCTAGTAGATCTCAATCTTCTTCACTTCAACGGCAATGCACACAATGCTTTATATTGTTTCCCGCACTCTCATTCTTCCACTTATATGCCTGCCAAAAAATCTCTCAAATGCGCCACAATTATGCGCGCGACCCTGCTGGTGTGGATTAGTTGCTGATGCGATGTGCCATTAGCAACCAGTCCAGATATAGCGGAGGACAAAGATTAGGTGAATGGAATATGAAGAAATGGAATTAACATAATATGGAATTAAAACAAGTTTTTAGAGTTTATTTAGGATTAATCTTTGGGATTAACTCTTCTGTATAAATGAATAATCAGCGCCCGGCTGTTAGGCCATTAAAATCACTTTTGTCAATAAGATAAGAGAAAAAAACTACGAATTTTAATGTTTAAGATATTCAGATAAACTGATAATGTTAAGAATAAATTTCACCAATATTCTCAGCTAAATCTAAGTACAAATTAAACTAAAGAAATAATCCTTTTCTTATCCCTTCTTATGCAAATGTTTCAGATTTAGAAAGTCCAGTACTGCTTCGCTGCTGCGGCACATTCAAACGAGATCGTGAACGCATCCTTGCCAAGCTATTCTCAGCTGTTTGAGCACGCTCTTCAGCATTATCCACAGAGAGTTGTATTTGTTTGTATTTTTGTAGGTTTAAGCCGGCTTGTTCCTCCTAATTTTTTAAAATAATTTTATTTTCATTATTTTTTTCTAACCGTTTCCTCAAGCTGTTTCTTTTGATTTCGAATTTTGGCCTGTAACTTATCGGCCAAATCGCAAAGCTTTTCATAATTCTTATGCTCTTCATCCGTCTGAAAAATAAATTGTTAACCAAAAAGTTCAGCTCAATTTACTTCAAATTGAAGCTCTCGGACGCGACGCTCAGCTTTCGATGCATTCTTAGCAGTATCCGATTGTCTTCGTTGTTCATTCTCCAATTCACTCTCAACAGCTTTAAGCTGCACTTCTAACTTTGCAGCTAATTTTGGCCCAGCTTTCATGGCAGCCATTTCTGTCTCCTCTATACGCATTTGCATGTCCTAAATTACAAGTTTATTTTTGTTATCTTTAATAATTATCTATATTTTCCAAGCAACCTTCACTTGGGTATCCAACATTTTTTTCTGCCTTTCAACTAAATTTGATCGCTCCTGTTCAGAACGAAGCTCCTCTGCTAATTTAGCAGCTTCTATGGCTCCATTCTTTGCGCGTTCTTGCTGAGCAAGAACCTCACCACTAGCTTCATTCAAATCAGCACGGATTAGAGTTAATTCCTGTTCAAGTTTTTGCTTAGCCAATAATATAGATTGGCTATCCGCTTGGGTTTCCGCGTTTTGTGTTTGTAGTTCATTCAGTTCGCCCTCTAGTTGCTTCTTGAAGCGCTGGGTCTATAGAAAATTCAAATTAGTTAATTTACGCGCTTTAAAACTTTTGTGAATGTTTGTACCGTTTCTAAAGCAAGGGACAATTCTTCATGTTCTTGTTTAAGAGATTGATAACGCTTTTCGGCAGTAAGATATTTTTCTCGAAATTCATTGCGGCGGCGTTGATCCTCATCAATTTGGGCTTGTAATTCTTTGCATTGATCCCCATAACGGCGAATGATTTTCTGAGCATCTTCATTAGCTCGGTTAGCGTGTTCTAGTGCCAACTCCAGTTCCTAATGATAAGTAAACTTTTAGTTTTTATGGATTTTAATATTGAAAATCCTAATCCAACAACAACAAGGAGCAATTATTTATTAAATTTACGTTAACATCAGCTTCCAGCTTCTTTTTAACACGTGCCAATTCAGTTTTTGCATTCGCCTCTTGCTCTAGTGATGTTTGTATTCCTTCGATCACACGTTGGTGTGCTTTACGAGTATTTTCAAACTCCTCCTCCTTTTCCTGAATTCTCTTTTCTATTTCTGCACGAATTTGTGAAAGTTCGACCTATATGTTAGAATTAATTGGTTTATTTTCATTATAAAACTTGTGTCCGAAGAACCCTCCCTTCTTCGGCCTCTAGCGCAGCTTCAGCCTCATCCAACGCATGCTGCAGCTCATCCTTCTCTCCTTCTAGTTGACGTTGGAGTTTTTCCAATTCATTTACAGTACGTTGGCCATCAATTTGTTGCTCCTATCAATTTAATTTTGGAATCAATTAAGTCTACGACATCATTAAAATTGAAGACAACCTGAAGAGCATGTACTTCTTGAGTAAGCTGTTTATTCTCACGACGCAGTCCCTCAACCTGTTCCTGCAATGAGTCCTGGGTAGTTGCCAGACGATGTGCCTCTATAGCTTGCATACGAGCCTCTCGTTGAACAGCGTCTAGTTCACTTTGTAAATCGTCTGATTGATGACGCCACTCTTCAACCTTTCAAAAAAGATTTGATTAAGCATGATTAGACTAGTATCAGTAGCACCTGCTTCTCATGTGCCCTCTGGCGCTTTTCTAATTGATGAGCTTGTTGGGCAAGCGAATCCGCATCGGCTCTGGCACTGTCAGTTTCTGCACTGAGCCGTGCTCGCTGCTTTTCCATTGACTGAAGGCGGGCATTAACTACATCTATCTCATTCTGCAACTCGGCAATTTCAGCCAATTGCTTCCTTCGTAGATCATCCAATTCATCGTCTGAGTTAACAAACTTATTATGATACAGATAAAATTAAAGACCAGAAACAAGTGCCTCGCCCTCAAATTTGGATCGCCATTGTTGCGCTTCAGACTGTTCACGGGCAAGTTGTCTTAGCAGATTAGAACGGCTAGCAACTTCCTCTTCTAATGTCTCCCTAAAATTACCAGAAAATCGAATAAGCTTCTAATTATTTATAATCTCCTTATGAGCTTAAGATACAATGATAGCATTATTTTCACCTCAGTTGTTCTAGTTCATGATGCAAATTTTTAATATGCATGCTAAGTGCCTGCTTTTCGCGTTGTTCCTCACCAGCAGCGCGCTTAAGTTCTTCCGCTTGTGAGAAATATTGGGATTTGAGACGGGAAGCTGTCGTCATTTTCGAGTCGGCTTCCTCTAACTGACGAGCGAAATCTGTGCATTCAGTTTGTAAACGACCCTTTGTAAATTGAAGCTCCTAGAGGATAGATAATTATATTATAGTAATTTTGGCCAATTTTTGTTTTATTTACCTGTAATTGCCGACTTTGTTCGTCAGTCTTAAGGCGCAACTCCAAAAGTTGACCTTCAAAGTTTTTAGACCTTCGTTCCATCTCCATTCTCTGTTTAGAATCATCATCAAGCTGGCCTTGTCCTGTTTCTAATTGTCTTTGAAGAGCACTACGTTCTTTCTCCGAACGATTTTTTATTCGTTGTAGTTGATCAATTTGTTCGAGTAACTCAGCTAGACCAGATCCTCCTTTCTCTAAAATAACAGAAATGGGCTTTAGCACCTTAGAACACTCTCTAATCCAAAAACCCACTCTTTAATGCGGTAGCTTGTGAATCGAAGTTTAACTTTAGCTGGTCTATCTCGCGACGTAACTTGGCCAACTCAGCGTCCTTTTTCTTATTAGCCTCCGCCTGAGCTTGAGTAGCCATCGTATGCTGATCCAATCGTTCTTGCAACTCATCTGCCTCATATTGGCTATCATTCTTTGATCGTTCAGATCGGGCACGTGCCTGGCGTTCATTTTCCAGCTCACTTTCTAATTCTTTACAACGAGCATCCAGCTCCTTAATGTTAGGGAAACTAATCTTATTTTAATAAATTGAATCACTTTAGCTTGTGATTGGACTTTAGCTGCCTGTGATTGTGCCTCCTCGAATCGTACAGAGAGAGCGAACATATCGGCCTCTTTGCGTTTCAGACTAGCTTCCATATCTTGGCGTTGCTTTCCAATCTATTGAAAACGTTTCAAACTAGCAGATTCATTTTTATTTTTAATTCACCTCCTCAAGATTCTCTCTAGCAATGCGAGCTTCACCTTCCATTTTCCTACGAGCCTTGTCAGCCTCAGCACGATTCCGTTTCTCGCGGTCCATCTCCTCTTCTACAGATTCCAAAGTCTGCTGTAATTTTTGTCGATGTGACTTTCCTTGAGAATTGCGCTCAGCTTCTGCTTGTAGATCTGCTTGGAGTTTAGCTGCCAGTTCCTGTTGCTGTTTACGCTCACGTGCCAATTTGTTAAGTGTGGCCTCTTGTTTGAGAGCCTCATCAGCTAATGTTCGCAGCTAAAGAAGAAAAAAAGGATTTAGGTATTTGTGGGCTAGATAATGCCTGATTTTCTTTCGCATTTTTCTCAGCCTCAATTTTTCGCAGACCAACATCAAGATTTGAAATATTCTTACGAAGGGATTCACATTCTGCTTCTGTTTTCTTACGTAACTTTTGAAGTTCAATAGCCCTGCTCTCTTCAGATGCTAATTGCGAATTTATTTGCGTTGAATCACTTTCTAATTGCTCCTGAATTTTTTAAAATTGAAAATTATCTCATACAGTATACCGATTTTCTCTCATTTAGGGTCATTTAACTATAAATTAACCTTTTGCCTTTTAATTTTTGCCAATCTTCCCTTAAGTTCTTCCAGCCGATTAAGGGCATGAGAAAGCATTATTAAGATAATTTTTTGACTGAATACGAGGAATACTTATAAATTTTGATCAGAAATAATTCTCGTAATTTTCTTTATAATTTTTGGCGGAGGAGTAAGTAATAAGATATGAAATGTGGTTGTCAATAAAAACAAGCCATTCGCGAACTTTAATTGCTCAATAAACTGCGTGAACAATTAAGCAATAAAAATAGATCAGATTTCAGAAATCGATGGGCCATTCGCACTCTTCAAGAGGCAGAGTAGAAAATAAAATGCGTAAAGGACGTAATTCAGATATAAATAATAATATTCGGCAAAAATTCAAGTTGAATATTTACTTCCAAACTCCTCATAAAATAAACTATTATCCCACCTTAGCCGAACTCAGATTGTTCAACCGTTGCTGAACTTCCTGGCCTCGACTTGAAGACTTTTCAAGCTCTTTGGACATTTCCTCTTTTTCTTCAAGAAGTTTTTTAGCTTCTTTTTCAAGCTTGTCAGTTAATTCTTTCTCTTTTTGTAACGATTCTTGTACACTTTTTAGTTGTTCCTCAACTTTTTCCATAGCTTGTTGTGCTTTACCTTTCACACAGAGTGGGCGAACCTTGCTAAAGTTGGAAAGAACTAACGATAAGCGGGAGTTGTGAGGATTTACCCGTAAAGACGAAACCAGACCCAGGTTCGAAGCTGAAGCCATGAGCGAACATTAAATTGAATAGTCCTAGTTTGAAATTAATCTCTTTAAGGAGGTAAAAATTTACCTATAGGCTAAAGCTTGTTTGCGAAGTTGCTCGAGTTGGATCTAAAGGGCAATAAGTATAAAGTTTATTTTGTAATGGGAGGAAAATTACCAGAGAAGTATACCAACGGCATTGAGCTTGTAGCCCAGTAATTAATTGAGCTAATCTATTGTCGCGCAGATCTTCAACATGAGCTACAACACCGGCACGGAAAAATACCTTGAAAAGATAAAAATAAGCGGATGAAATCGGTGTATAACCTTCGTCTTTCCAACTTTAAACTGATCCTCGTTTAAATCTCCCTGCTTGACCTTAAAAATGAAAATTAAATCCGTGCTCTTAAATTTTAATGCCGCAATTGATTAATTTAATTACCAATCGCGCAAGCATTGCTGCGGCACAAGCCTTAGGATCCTTTCCACGTGCTTCATTGGCTGCCAAGAGCGCATAGCGTTGCACAAAATCTGGCTGCAAGATAAAAGTGAAATGGAATTGTATTAGTGCACTCACATGGAAAGTACGATTTGGAAATCCTTTACGACAGATACGGATTCCTTCTAATACTCCATTGCCTGAACAAATTAAAGATTATAACATTTTTCTAAAATGATTACATGTTAGTTGGTTAAGTACCAAAGAAGCATCTAAATGTAGATAAAGAATTTTCCAATAATTTTATTATAAACCTATTAATCCGCATTGCTTTTTCTCATTAGGAATGATACAACGAATAAAATGGGGATGAGTCTGGTTGAGCATCTAAATATTATTTTGAAATTATATATAGCTAGGGATCAATCATACGCTCATGAGGTTGTTTAATGACTCTCGGTAGATCATAGAGATGGTTTGAAAAGAAGCGGCTTTTCCCTTCTTTTTACTTGCTTTTTCACCTTCTGAAACAGAATTAAAATTAAATTAACTCCAAGATAAGCTGGAACTATGCAGCTTAAAATGATTTTAATGTATCCTCACTTTTAGACTTTTCAGCAGCCTCCTCCTGCGTAGTATAATCAGCCCAAAGATTAACAAGTAAGGCATTATCAGCAGAAGATTTCAGGACTCCAACCTTTAACAAACATCTTTATCAATTTAAACACTTTCCTAACCAATGTATCGTTTAACGGATCCTTATTTTTTTCTAACCAGGCTGTCACATTGTAACGCACTGAATAATATAAGTTTTATAAAGAATCTAATACGAAGTTCCTGAACCTGTTCCGGCATAGTGTCTCATAGCAAAATGAGCTTCTGCTTGTTTCCCTTTTGGGGGTTTAGGCTTTTCGAAGTTTGGATGTTTGCCCAAATGTTGTTCTACTAATTTTGCTGCAAGTGTTTGATCTGAAGCCTTTGGCACTATACATTCCTCATCCAGCATAGCGATTATTCCCATTGGCTAATATTATTTTATGATTATTAGTAAGGCACTCTGTCCTTAGAAATTTTATCTTCCAATTAATAAATATATGCACCTTCTCGATAAGCTCTATACAAGCTTGAAGATCTAGACCAAAGTCTATAAACGTCCACTGAATACCTTCACGAGCATATTCTTCTTGTTCAAGTACAAACATGTGATGGTTAAAGAATTGTTGAAGTTTTTCATTCACAAAGTTGATCCAGAGCTGTTCAAAGCTGTTAAAATCAAAGATTTCAAAGCCAGCAATATCCAATACACCGATAAAAAAGTCTTTTTTTGTTCCTTCTTTTGCCAATGTTACATTGCACTTCTGAACTAGCCAATTGAAAATACGTGTATAAAGTCCTTTAGACATTGCTCCAACAGACCAAGCAACCTGTATTGTTGTAAGCTTAATTTGCCAGATTTCTTAATCACCTGTTCCATGTTTTGACCTTTATTCACCCACTCTGTGCCAACTTTGACACGAGGCTTCAATAAGGCTTTAAGGAATTCTTCAGACTCAACTCCATACATTTTCGAAGCATTTACTGCATCTAAATACATAATAATGCTTACAAAGTTTAAAATTATGAGAGAATTAACCCTCAGTGCCATCTGTTTCTGCTTGTTCCTCTCTTGGTCGCTGTTTGAATTTCATCTGAATTTTTAATTTCACATTATTGTTAGAGTTTACAGACATTTCCCATATGGACTATGCCAGCAACTAGGCGATAAACATGTTTTATCTCATCATCTGAAAAGTTGAGTACATGAAAGGCTTCATGGGTAAGTTGATGCTCCTCCTGATCATTAACTCCATCAATAGTTAATTCAGCTTGAGCAATGAAGTAATAATCCTTTACTGGCTTAGTTAGCATTAACTCTTTTGTTAATTCAGGCAAATGCCCAGATAATATCTGAAAGATAATTATGGTACATATTAGATAAATTTCCGACTTGATAAAAAATGTGATAGCAACGTTCGCCTGGTGCTTGTCTAATTACTCTAGATTTTTCCAACAAATCTGAAAATATGCCAAATAAAACTCATTAAAATCTCGGTAGTTTACAATGTTCGATGTCACAAGAAGCTAGTCTGCCTGATTTGTTGAAGTGAATTCGAATGAATTTACCTTAATTTTTGTAAATTAGAGTTGAGCCAAATTGGTTAGTTGGCTAAGTTACTAACCAAAACGAGAGGAATTATTATTTCTGACAGTTTTTGCATTCCCAAATGCTTCTAATACCGGATTAGTTTGAACTATTTGATCTTCTAGAGTAGGGCCTGTAGCACCACCAGCATTTTGCGCCTGCGAGGCACCCACAGAAGCAAAATAAGCTATAACCTTTAGGGATAGGAGTGATTATTTAAAAAATATTTTCCTTTTGATAACTACCTTTTTAGTATTTTCAGTTTTACCAGCGCCAGATTCGCCAGTGATAAGCATGGATTGGTTCTCATGATTCTGAAGCATGTTTCGGTAAGCCTCGTCTGAGACAGCAAACTAAATAATAAGGGAGGAATATTAATAATCTAATGTTTTTCACACCAAATGTGGAGGCATTTCAGTTCGACGTTTGCCCATATACATTCGAGCTACAGAATCTGTGTAGATTGGCAGTCGTTTGTACGGATTAATTACAACGCAGAAGAGTCCAGAATAAGTCTGTTACACGAAAATTATTAAAAACTTTATTTAAGATAAAATCCTACATATATAAGCATGCAGCTGTAACGAGCTCGCAAATCATGCAGAACGGAGGCATCGTTTAAAAATGTCAGATTAGACATGTCTTCCTATTTAAGGCATTTTAATTATGATTAAATTACTAAATATTTTTTACTGTTTTTTCAAATTTTGGAGGATTCATTTCCTGTATTTCCTCCGGCTTGACACTTTTCTCTGTCCCATTAGCCAATTTAACCGTTGTTTTATCCTTCCCGCTAGAAACTATTTCAGCTGCTACATATCCTTCCTCAGGATCTGGAATCCAGCAATTTTTCTTACTGTCGTAGGGCTTTGATTGATCCTTTGTAAGGAGAAAAACAATCATTTTTACTATTCTTCGTTTAAATTTTAAATACTTGAATCATCTGCTCGCGTGTTCGACGCAAATATTGCCATCCTGGGTCTTTTTCGTAATCCATAATTATTATTTTTTAATAAATATCCCAATTTATGGATTAGATCTAAGGTTTTTAATTAAGGCCTGATGAGAATCACAAAGTTTCAAGACGGATTCTGTTATTAGTTTTTGCAATAATTCAAGTCAATTCTTATTACTTCTAATATTATAAGTAACTATGCACTATACAACTTTAAAAATTACTATTTTATTTACTCAAAAAATTACTATTCTAGGCGGAATGGAACACAAAGAGACATTTTGTTCATACTTAAGTGTATGGAAAAGAATAAGCTTCTCTCGATGTAAACGCAAAGCTTAAAAATGAGACTAAACAAACAAAAAGCGCAAAATGCGCGATGTCAATTACAAAATCCTTTAAGCGACTTATAAATCCAAAGCGATCTCGCTCTTTACTTCTGAGATTTGTTATAGATACATTACAAAACTTTCCTAAGTGTAAATAGACAAAAAATCCTATTACTGTTTATTTTGCGGATATGAGGGGGTGGTAACATGTGAAGGAAGATGAAATAATACCTTAAAGTTTCCGGGTAAAATATGTATTTTTTGTTAATTTTTGCAAAAATATTTATTAAAGAAAAAATTTAAAAAATAGAAACACAATTAAAGTATGAGTAAATCAAAATAAATTTAAAAATATTAAATGCGTGAAATGAAACTGTAACAAATTAGAAGAAAAAGTAAAGAAAGAACGAGTACACGATAGTTGTTGACAGCCGGGATTGGAGCTGAGTTACACCCATCGGCGTAACAGCAACAAAATGTTGATTGTGTGTTTGTATTGTTTACACAAACTTTTAAAAATATTTAAAAAATATTAACTGAAAATAAAAGATTATTTTACTTGGTACAACAGAAACTTGACTATTGGAATCGGCAGAGTTGATCTGAAATAAAATATTTTAGTTTATTTTCTGTTAGATTTTAGGAAATAATTTAAAACCAGTGCTTGAAGGTGTTAATAATGTGTTATTATAATATTAAGGTGTTATTATTAAAGTTTTTATTACGTACTGTACAGTTTCCAGATGAGCAAGCACGTGTGATAAGATTTGACCTAAGATCAACAGATTTTGTGCAAGTAAGCATATTTGGCATAGGGCAATCCATTAAAGTTAAATTCAATGGGGCATTTAAATATTGAACACCTTGATAACAGCGAAGTGCGAAAGTGTAGTTAAAAATTACAAACAATAATGAAAGAAAAATATGGAACGATAAAGGTGGCGGCATCTTTCAAGATTAATTTCTAAATATTAAATTATGAACGATTATTCAAAAATTTTTGCCTTTTCTGCCTTTTCCTTCTCAATTTTCCCCTTTTTTAATCTTTTGAGAGGAGAAATCCGGAAGGAGAAGGAAAGTGCTTTGAAATACCCAAACCTAATAGTACCAATTTTCATACGTTTGCATTAATCTTCTATAGATTTTCTTTAAACTTTTTGCAATTTAAGATAAAGCTAAAATAAAAAATGATTGAATTTTGACTTTTAAATTTTATAAAAATTCCTGAATTAAATTATAAATTGTGCTGGGACTGGTTTTATTGAAAAAAAGCCTTAGCAACCGTCAATAATTATACAAATTATAATAAAATTAATTAGGCAATAAAAAGGTTGAGGTAAAGTCAAACATTGCTTTTATGAACGTCGATGTTGGAGAGAGAGAATTAGTGAGGAAAAACATGCTTAATGCTATACAAATCTCTTTATGGTTTCCTTCAAAGCTCAACTATAAATGTACACATTTATGTAGTTACTATATTTAGCAAATTTATTAAGCATGTAATTTTAATATATAGATTAAAATAGCTATAAAGAGTAAGGAATATTTATATTTAAGCTAAAAACTTTTTGAAATTTATCGACCATACTTTTCAAATATATATATCTATTTAGGTAAAGAAATTCGAGCTCAGTTTCAGAATTGTTTAGTCAACAACGATTTTAAATTCCTTGATCTTGCCCTTTTATTTTTGCATGGCACTGGAAAGCAAGGGATAGGTTGAGCAATTGGTGCTGCTCGGAATATCGGTGGTGTGGCAGCTGCAATTCCGCTGGGAACGGGTAGCTTAATAAAAAATTACATAATCTTTTGTTTTATTCGCTTTACAAACCGGAGGTTGTAAAAGCGCCTGTGCTGGCAAACATAAGGTCGATGCCATTGGGAGAAGGGGCGTTGCTAATGCTCGAGGCGGTAGAGAAGGAATAGGGGCAGCTGCAGCTATTCCTAACAAATATTTATGTTAACTTTCATTTTTAAATGTATTTATTTAAAAATATTTTTGTGTATCATCGAGGAATTATTTATTATTTGTGTTGAAATTTTGTTAAGTGAGTTTAATGTACCAGGCGAAAGATATGTAGCTGCTGGCACAAAACTAGGTGGTGGGCTGAAAAGAGGCGATGGCAAAAGAGGTCTTGGAACAACAGGTGATGGCTGAATAACTGGAGCTGCTAGCTGAACTGGAACTGCTGGCTGAATAACTGGAGCACAACCAAAGGGGGCTGGTTGTTTGAATGCTGGCATAGGCGGCGCTGCAACAGGAAGAAGTTGCCTTGCAGGAGCAGTTGCAAAATACCTCCCTGGATGCGTACATAAATTTGGAACTATCTTAAAATTTAGATTGGCAAATTTTTTAAATATGCAAGAAACTAACGGCAAGTTGCCCATTTGCATAATTTTCTATACAAAATAGTCTAAATTGAAATTAATTTTTTAGTTAATAGCATTTTAGCTTTACATAATACATAGAATCCTCCTTTTGTTAAAATACAAGAAATAATTAAATAATTTTGCCAACATCATAATTAAAAATTTAAAATATTGTTAAAATTATTACGCGAAATATTTCCAAAATGAGCTTATATTATAATTATCATAAGATGATACAAACTTAGGACAATGGAAAATAAGTGTATTTGCATGAAAATAATTTTCAACAAACTAGTTCGCAATACTACTCAAAACATTAACAAATATTCCAATGTAAAGTTTGGACAAACATTATGTACATATGATATTGTACTGTTATAAAAACCTGTTATAAAATTAACCCAAGGTTTGTCGCTTTATGTAGGATGCGGTAAGCTTTGTGGCATTTTATCCAGTGAGAGTTTAAATTTTAAAACCTTTATTCTAGTTTGATCCATAAGATGAGTAATACTATATTTCCAGCTTCTCAATCTCGCTGAAAAGCTACAGATAGAGAAGCTGGAAAATCCTATAATAATACTACAGATAATAAAATTTATTTATCTAATCTGAAACCCCCTGTGAAAAATTTACAAAAATAAAATCGTATAGTTAACAACGTCTCTGTCTTCAAGTTTGCATCATTTTCTTTCATGCTGTTCAGCCTGAAATGGGAATTTTTCTTGACTTGATTGACGGCGATTGAGTAAACGCTCATCCGTTGGAGGAATCAAATGCTGGAGTGCCAATAAGTTATGAGCATCAGCACCAATTACAATTGATGGTGTTCTCGACATTTTATAAAAAACATTTCTGATAGAATTTTTTCTTTGTGGGAAGGCTGGTGGGAATTGAGTAAGTGGGGCTGCTGGTTCAGAAATTTTTCGGCGAGATGGAGTTGCTGAAAAATTTCAGAAATAAAATGAAATGGCCAAATAAAATTACAGATTTCCTCATTATCTGCCAAAGAGCTTTGCCTACGCATCTTGAACGATGGTGATTGTTCAGTGTCAGGGGTTTTAGGAATTATTTTTTGTGGTTGTCCAGTAATTGTGTGACAATTTGAATGATGTTTGAAACGATTGTATTGTTTAAGTGAACTCAAAGAATCGTCCATCTCTTCCAATGAACTTGCTGAATGAGACGAAGCACCTATTTCTCTCTCTTGTCTCCCTTCCTGTAATGCATTTGAACTGAACGATGAATCAGATCCAAAAGTCGAACTATTTTTAATTTTCGAATTACATTAAAATTAGATTGTACTATATAACTCTGAAAGTCTCGTTTTTCTAGTTCCCGTTTCCGTCGTTGTTTTCATTCTTCCATCGCTATTGTCTGATGTATCTAATAAGAGGTTGAGTGTAAAACTATTTAATTTATCATTACCATTATCAACAATAGTAGGTACATTGTCTAGATAAAGCTGACTTCCTTTAAAGCGAAGAACGGTATTCGAGTGTGGCACATTATTGGGATCATATACGGTATCCGCCATTCCAAAATACCAATTAATTAAGCGACCGGGTAGACAAAGTCCGAGTCGAAGAGATTGGCGCCGTCTAGATTCGACGAAAAATTCTCCTATTGCAACTAACTATAGTTCATGAACATTGAGAATTTCAAAAAGCTGATAAACTAACCAAGGCAAATAAAATTCCAGCAAATAACATGTAAAATACTCCTGAAGGATTTTAGGTATAAAACAAGGAACCAAAAGAATAGAACAGACCAAAGACTCGATGCAAGGATGAATGAGAGTTGGCCCCAGGTAGAGGGCAGCCACCGCCGTAGCTCGCTCCCTCTACAGCTTAATAAAAAATTTTAGGATTATTTAAAGAAGATTTATGTTAAAATCCCCAACAGTTTCTATATCGGTGTTCACCCTTCCACCATTTATTTTTTAATGCCTCTAGAATTGTACGCTCTTGAAGCTGTAGAACAGCCTATTTTAAAAACTGATAAACTTTAAAAATTTTATTCGGCTAGCCTGAGAAAAAATATCACGCAATGGTGAGCCTTTAGGAAGAGCAATTCCATATCCCTTCGAGTCAAGAAGGCCTCCTATTGTCTGAAGCTGACAATCTTCGCCAATCCTAATAAAAATAGGATAAAAAATCATTGCAATTCATTAAAAATTTAATTTTCTAACCAATATTCAAGCATAGTGCTTTCCATTAAATAGGCATAGTTTCCAGCCCTCACACGAGAAATCCCTTCTCGACTGCTATTTACAAAAACACTTGGGCTTGTTGATTGCATTATAGACCACCTTTTTATCTTTAAATATATTCTTGATAAAAGTAAGGAACTAACATTCTTTCATAAATTGGTATTTTCGATTCACGAAAAAATTCCATTGTGCTTCCATTTGAAAGCGTACCTAAAACCTATTAGGGTTTGTTTTAGTAATGCCCTACCGAATTTTATTCTTTGTTGTGCGGCTAAATCAGCACTACCTTAACAATTAAGGATAAAAATAATAATTTTGCGAAACAACTTTCTACTGGAGTGCTCATCCGTTCGACTAAATGATGGATTAATCATAGGATATTAAAAATTATTACCAGTTAAAAAGGCTGCAAGCTGTGCAGTATATGAACTTATTATAATTAGAGTGAAAAGCCACCTAGAAAATTTGTTGGTATAATCACTTAATTTGTGATTAATACCAAATAACTGCGACTGTACGTGTTGCAGCCGCACGAGGGATAACATCACTCCCTTTGAATTAATTATTTCATTATGAAATAAATTCATTTTAAAATAAGGACCTTGTTGCATCAAAGATCCAACAGCAAACCACAGACTATTCAGAAGCGAGAACTGATTCTTTCTTTGTTGACGTAAAAATTTATCAAATATATTACTTGTTGTAGGTTGTTCACCAGATTTTGATCTTGCTTTGTGCAACCTGAGGATCATGTCTTCTGCTGCCATCCCTTCGCCAACATTTTCTACGTTTATCTATTTTACCCACGTCGTCATACCTGAATAAATTTATTCTTTCTTATTCATGAATATCGATGCTATTGCCATTCATAGGGAGAACATTTTGCAAGAAGCCACATTGTAGAAGCAACCCCAATATAAGCAATACCTAGTGCTATCCAAACGGATAATGAAAGGGGTTCCTGATGGAAAGGCACTATATTATTTCGAGCTATAATTTTATTCTACCATAAATGTGAAGAAATTAGCACCAGGCGCAGAAATCCTTTCTCCATCATCTGTGCCCATTCCTCTACGTAATAAAATGGCAATACCCAAATGCATAAAAGGCAGTGTAAAATCTTTAAGATTAATTTAATGGGATATTTTCACAGAAAATTTTCCCACCAACAACTGATACACGGCTATAAGTAATGGTTAAAGCAGAAACAGAGAGATCCGCCTCATGCCTTTGTAATACCCCGATAATGCCATTCCAATGACCGTATTCATCCTTAAGATTAGAACTTAGGAAGAATACATTAGATTTAAAGACTTCAACTCCATAAGCACCATCATCAACTTCAACCAGTTCATATGTAAAATTCAGCAATTTAGCCATTTCCCGAATCAAATCAATGCAGAATCCTTCATAAATTGAATTATTGTCTTCTATTTCCTCGTTATTTATTTCATCAAAAGATGGTTGCTGTTCACCAGATGGCCAGCCACGTTGTTGTTGAAAAATATTGAGATTGCCACTTTTTATCTGCTTTCCTAAGGATTTGGAATTTGATGGAAGTGAGGGTTGAAATTTGCGCATAACAAAAGGCTCTTCCTAGGAATTTGGAATATTTTAGTAAATGCTGATAACAGATAACAAACAAGATAAACAACCGCTCTAAGTTTTTCTCCCCTAAGATCGGGTAATCCACGTTCACCAACTTTAAAACGCCATTTATTTCGTTCTTCATAACGATTATCAAACGTCCAACTTTTATTAATGTCGTTCCATTCACCAATCTATAAAATTCATTCAAATTATTACAAGAAATTTCAGCCAAGAAAAAACACAAAAATTTATTCTATACCTCACTAAAAGTACCATTAGGCAGTCGAGTTATTCCAGAGATTGAGTTATCCTTTCTGGTTCCTCCTACATCTTTCGCAATATCAAATACACTGTGCTTAATCCCAAGCTTTCTAAGTTTTCTCATCTGTTCCAAAACTAGCATTCCATCAATCCATTGATCATCAGCGTCACAAAGCAATTGTTGAGTTCTTGGTTCAAGTTGCCGTTGTTGTAGAGCAACTAATGCCGAACCAATTATGCCAACAGCCTCCATTGCTAGACTAAGATCAAGCTTGAAATCAAAAATATAATCATCAATTTAGCTGATTTTTAAGCAAGCTGCTTGAATTACTTTAATAAATTACTTTAATCAACGGTGTATGTCGAACAAACTGAAACCCTGTAATATTACAGTGAAATTCTGAACCAAGAAAGTCTTCTAACAAACGTAGATCCTTTCAAGTCATGGGATTAAATAAGAAATAAGGATTTATTTAATCACCATATTGGAAATTAAATATGAATGTCTGCTTTCAGTCATGTTCAAACGACTGGCTTGTGTTAAGATTGAATGGACAGTTCCAAGATCATCCGTATGGATTACCTAAACTTTGTCTTTATCTAAACCCTGATAAAAGTCACCATATTTGTGTGTCGTAGCTGCTCTCGAACATAATTCAAAAATTTTAAATATCTATTTGCATTAGTCTCTATTGGAAGTTGTATAAGTCTAAAAGTTACACGAGAACCAGAAGCCGATCTCCAAAGTCCAAAAATAGGTAAAAGATTAGCCAAATCTATAAGGCAATTTCACGTTATCAATAAATATATTAATGAACGTAACCATCCGGATGCTTGTAGACAATCGTAAAAGAGTTCCACATCATTTTTAAAATAAGCTGAACTAGCGCTCGACTTAAGATTCCAGCTTTTGGACCAATTTTGAGAACAAACTGGTTATCTAAAATGTTATTTTCTTTGTATAAATTTCGAAATTTTATAATTGTATTCTCCAATAAAAGTTCCTCAAGTAAATACCTTTATCATAGATAGGTATGTTGTCAACAAGGCAGGGTAATCTCAAGCGTTTACACCTCAAATTTCAATTTCTTCTTAAAAAATAATTTTCAAGATTTCGTACATGCTCAAAAGAGTGCGGTAATCGGCAGATTCATGTTTATACTCACTTGGTTGTCCACCCTGCATCCTTCCACTAAAGGGCAAATAGAGTGCAACAATATTTCGTTGCGCAATATCACAGAAACGAATATCGGCACTTTTGTAATAACAAACGAATTTAAACGTTAAACAAGAATTAAGCCATACTTTAATTTTGAATCTGAAGGATTAACTAAATCAAGTGAGAAGTCTAGTTCACTTGCATGTTTGGCATTCCACTCGTCAATAGCATGCCTAAATTTCCTCTTAGATTAAAGTATGGTAAGATTAAAGTAGGTAGATTAGTAGCTTAGATTAAAGTAGGTAGAGCTACCCTAGTTTAGTCTATTTATCATCTTTTTTCATTGGAAAATAAAAGCTGGATTTATTTTTAACTACAAGAGACCTTAGATTTCTCCATTGTTGAGTTCCAACTCCATGTAGAATTCCTAATTTAAATAATTTGTAATTTTAGGCCAAAATTACTTGCCGATATTAAAAATTTTTACAGGTGATTGGCGTGAATAGACAAATGCAAATAATAAAAATACCCACGAATTTCCAATTTTTTGATAACAATTCATTTAATAAATATTAAGTTAAAAGGTAGGATAAGCCTAAAGGGGATGTAAAGTGTATTTGGATATTATTTCCTTGCTTTATTTTAAATTTTTGCTACTGCTTTTATTTAAGCGTTTGTCTTTTCATTTTCGGCACAAATTGTTTCCCTTGTGAATTTACAAAGATGCCTGGAAAGGAACAAAAGGCACAAATCTGATTTAGGAAACAAATGAAAGAAGATTAGGAAAATTTTAGTTAAAATGAGTATACACTACTAAAAAATTGAGAAGGGAATTTCTAAAAAATTTATAAATCTTAGGAAAATCAAAAAACTCTTACGAACATTCTAATTAAAAATGTTTTATCCACACCCTTTTGTGAAAATTAAAAATACCAAAAACATTTCAAATTTTACTATCAAAATATATGAGCAATTTTCAGTAAAATAAATAATAATTGTTTCTATAAATTTTCTACAAATAGCTTCATTTAGAGGCAAGCAAGTTATATAAATCTGATCATTAAGATACTATTACATATTTAAGTCTGATCAGACTGATGATCTATTTAAAAATAAAGTAAACTGTTAAAAATACGGCCGATGATTCAATGTCCTTTAATTAGAAAAAGTATCTCTTTTTAGATCTGAAATCGAGATATTAAAAAGTTATTTGAAGGATCATTTAACAGTTATTGGCATTTGGATAAATTCATGTTAATTTTATGATCCGAAAAAGGGAAAATTGTTAAGCAGTTTACTTATCGGGTAAATCAAAAACATAAAAATTTTTATTAACTATCAAATATGTGACTAGAAAAGTGCAAATGAGGAAATAGTAGTTAGTTTTGAATAAAAGGATTAATGTGAATTATGGTTAAGTGTGAAAAAATGACGGTTCATACTTATACTCGTTGCAAGCGGCTAAATATCTATTAAAATTTTTCTACAAAATAAATATCTTTACTATAAAATCTCTATACTATAATTCATTGGCTTATTCAATGATTTTCATGAGTTCACCTACTCTGTACGCCAAGTTTGGCCTCAGATTGGGCCGCCCCGTGTTGATTTCGAATTTGGCAAGTATATGTCCCCGCATTTCCTGGCGTAACTTTTTTGATTTCAAGTGAGACACGATTATCCTCTTGTGTTATCTGGAATTGACAGGGGTACAAAAGATAACTAAATTTTGAGAGCTAACCAAATGGAAGCCTCCAGCAACAATCTGCTTTCCATTGAAGAGCCACTGAACGGTAGGCAGAGGATCACCGTCAATGTCAGCAATAAATTTCACATTCTCGCCTTAAAACAAAACTTCTAAACTTTCAAAAGGCGTTAAATACCCTGTCTAGCATTAATCGAGTTTAGAGGAATCAGGAATTGAGGCGATTTTGTTGCTCCAACAGGACCGGTTCCAAACTTTCCAGCTCCTCCTTGGATGGCAAATATTCCAGGTTTGCCGCCAATCACTTTTCCAGATGCGGCTGAAATAACATTAAGATCTTATTTTAATAAAACAATTCCAATAGCAAGTAATTTAAAGTACTTACGCTTGAGAACTAAATTAGCTACAGTGCTAGCCCGTCCAACGGGGTTAATTGCCTCGCATTTATATTCAGCAACGTCTTCTTGAGTTAATCCACTAATACGTAGCCAAGCATCTCCTTCAGCATTTCCAAAGTCAACACGATCGTTTCGCTTTATTGGTTCGTTGTTACGAGACCAACGGATAGTTGGTTCAGGTTCACCAGTATACTTGGCCCTAAACTCCGAGTTCGCACCTTCCTGACCTAACACAGGTTTGATTGTATCTACGAAACGTGGCGCCTAAAAGAGAAATGATTGAAAATCTCAAAATTGTCTATATACTTCTTGTTTTGGCCCTTTCTCAGCTTCAGATCCAGTTTTGGCCAAAATCAGATTTAATCGTGACTTGCATCGGCATTCACCTGCCGGGTTCTTTGCAACACATTCATAGACACCACCATCAGTTGGCAGAGCTTCAGTAATAGTCAATGCTGTTTCAGACTCAGAATCGGCTTGTTGATAACGATCATCATTAGGCAATTGTTTGCCGTCTTTGAACCAGCTAATTGTAGGCCGTGGGGAACCAGTAATGTTACAACTAAGTTTAACAGTTTGGCCCTGCTGCACTCGTTGATCAGCCACTCGTTGTGTAAATTGAGGAGCTACACCACGGTAAGGAACAGCAGAAACAGTGAGACTAGCAGACGACTCACACTTGCCGGCAACGTTCTCCACACAAACTGAATATTCTCCTGCGTGAGTCTCTTTCAGTTTACTCAAGTCAAGACGAGATTCGCCAGGTGTCGTGCGAATCTAAATAAGGTTAATCGAGGTTTAAGTACTTCCTTGGAAATGTTTGAAGCCACTAAATTTTCACCTGGGTATCGAATGCTGAACGAATTTGCTTCCCATTCTTGAACCATTTAATAGTGCAGGGTTCATCACCCGAATAGCTGATTGAGAATGAAGCTGAACGGCCAATTTCTGCTTGAGCAGGTTGCAAAGTCTTAGTGAGTGTTGGTGAAGTTTTTTGACTTTGCGTTATCTTAGTTGGTTGTGGCTGAAAAAATATGAATATATCCAACGGGCATTATGTATTTTAACCCAAATAAATACACAGCAAATTTCACAAAAAAATCTTGGTTGAAGAAATTAGGCAAAAAGGATCAACAGTAGTTGGTTTTTCTTATACCTGCTAGGGTTAAAAGTAGACATGTTAGTATAAGTTCAGAAAAGTATAGTAAGAAAATTGTATCAGACCTTTTCGGGTAATGGAGGGATGTGAACAATGCTAATTGCCGTTTTCTTTTGCTGAAATCAAATGCAAAATAAATAAAATGCATTAAACAAACTCAGGAAATTTTAAAAATCAAAAATAACATAGAAATAACTCAAAATTAAATTACTATGTATTAAGCAAAATTAAAGAATGAATTAAGCCGAACATACCTTACTCGGTACAGTACTCTTTTCAAATTCCCTGAAAAATTATAATTTACACATGTATGGAACTATTTTTAATCAGATCATAGTTAAATCTTGAAAAAGTTATAAGACTCACTCCTTAACTACAGGCGGAATGTCCTTAAGAGGTTTGTCAGCTCCTTCAACTTTTCCAAATTCAATTGGTTTTGTCTCTTTAGGCTTGAATTTCTGCTTTATTTGTACTTGGTCTTTGTGTGGCACCTGGAAAAATTTTTTATTCCCTCTTTTATTCTCACCAATAACAAGTAAACTAACAAATTTCTCAATCTCAGGTGCTGGTCCCTGTCTAGGCTGAGCTAGTTTGGCTCGATCCTCCTCTATAGTGACATGGTCCATAGGAGGTAATTCAGCAGCAGGTTTTGGTTTAGCTCCACGCAATTTAACTTGATCGCGGTGGATAATATTTGGCTCGGGTTCCGGTTCTTCAAATTGTGTAAATCTAAATGGAAATAATTTTCCAAGTCATTCCGATTTCAGAAAAAGCCACCTTCCTGCAGGTTCTCCAAGTTTCTTTTGGCTCCAGTCTGGCAATTGCTCAGCTTCTTTAGCTGGAGATTTTTCTGGCAATTCCCTCAAAGCTACAGTTTCCAATTTTTCAGAAACTGGTTGATATCGAGATACTTTTCCTGCTTTTAACTCAACTGGCTCTAATTCAAGTCCAGGAAATTCACGTTGAGGTTTTTCAACCTAATAATTTGAAAAATGCAACTACTATGAAGCTTCTGGAGCTTTGCTAACTAGTATAAATACAACTATGATCTTACATAGGCCAATTTGTCATAGAATTGTTCATCCTTAGCTCGCGTAAACTTCTGAACCAATTCTTCAGTTTCGAGCGGTTCAATCGGCGCTTTTTGCAGCTCCACTTTCGAAAGCTTCTGGAAATCTCCCTTTGGCGCTTTTTCAAATGCTTTCCCCAATTGACCGAGAGTCTCCTCCTTCCATTGTTGTTCACGAGACTGTAATTCCTCAATGGTCTTTTGTTTTGATTGTTGGAGTTTGTGTTGGCGGAAGTCCTGAATTTTAAAATGATTGAAGTATTTAAGGCATAAAACTGTACCTCATGTTGGAATACATCCAAACTTGCATTAGCATGTACTTCGCCTTCTGAATTTCTAGCTATTACTTCAACCGTACCAGCATCACTAATTCTAGCATGCATTATAGTCATATAATGCACACCGTCAAAACTAAGTTTGTATCGGTGGCCCTAAAATAATTTTTTAACAATTTATATGCCTCTCATAACGTAAATTTACTTACATCTAATGCTTGAACTCCATTCATATACCATATCACTTTCGGCTTTGGATTTCCAGAGACCGCGCATTCAAAACGTACAGGCATATTTTCAACAACTTGAGCATTACGTGGAGTAATTAAAAATTGAGGGCCTTGCTTTGCCCTCACTGCTGGCTGTTTTTGGCCACTTTCAGTCCAGTAAACATTCTTTTTAACGTCTTTAACACGAACACCTTGCGGCATTTGTGGTTGCGTTATTACATGTTGTTTGGCTGAGCATGCAAGTTTGGCTTTAAGCATGGCTTGACCGTGTTGATTCGTAGCAACACAAGTGTATTCTCCGGTATCCTAGATAAAAATTAACTATTAAAAAGGTATAATTCCATATTTTCTGATTCTCAAAAGAGTAATAATTCCTAATTTACAATAAATAAAATCGTACATCAGGAAGTGCATATAAAAGATCAAGGCAAACATAGCCAAAATCTAGAGTATTTCGGAAGCGAGTTCCAATTAGCACTGGACGCCCATCCTTGAACCTATAATTAACAAAAAATCAAAAAATTAATAAAAATCTTCAAATCTCTATCCTAAATACGATAGAATTTAAGATAGCATAAAAATAATAAAAATCCCACCATTCCACCTTCATATAGGGATCATTAATTGGTGCTAATTGAGTTTCAAATCTACAAAAGTCGCCTTCTTCTACACCGACATTATTTAATTGGGATTTAAAAACTGGCGGCTGGTCAGCAGAAGGCAGCCAAGCATCGTCTTGAGTAAGCATTAGTTGTGTACGTGTGTATTGAGCCATGTGATGCTCCAAATTTTCAACCATGTTTGAGCCGGGTGCTTGAGGTGAGAAAATAAGACCCGGCTTTGGTAAGACAACCAAATGAGTTTTAGTGCTTGCTTGACCTTTATCATTAGTCACAATAAGTTGATAGTCCCCATTATCTTCTGGATATGCATATAAAATGTCCAATGTGACAAAACCAAACTCAAATATCTGCCTAAAATGGGAAATTTTTTGATATATTTTTGTACATATACAAATTGTACTTATATCTATTTGCATCTCCCAAAGGCAATCCATCACGCAGCCATTGTATTTGTAATTTAGGATCGTTTATTGGAGCAACTCTACATTCTAAATGAATAGATTCAGCCTCAGCTGCATCAATGTTATCCACCAAGGGTTGTAAAATAGTTGGTTCATCGACTTGTATAATAGATTCTACTATAATGCTGGCAGATGTTTGAGCTTCGCCTTTATCGCTCCGAGCAATGCAGCGATATTCCCCAGTATCTTGACTTATCAAATGTTTAATTAATAGTGTAATAACGCCGAAATCGTTGGTAGTTACAATCTGTAAGTGAGAAGTTTTGATAAGATTTGTACATGAATATGGTTATGCAACAAACCCTATTAGAATAAGGTACTGGATGACCATTATGTTGCCATTCAATACGCAAACTTGGATCGCCAATTGGCTCTAGAGCACAGATAAAAGCGTGGGATTGTGCCTCATCAATAGTTCCGGCATCTTGTAACTGTTCTGTAAACCTTGGAGCTTCAAATTCTACAACAGGAGCAGCCAGCTCAGCTTTGGGACGGCCAATCCAGTCTTCTAATTGTTCGATTCTCTCCTTACGTTCGCCTGGAGCAACCCACTCATAAGAAACACCACTATCACCAACAACCTGATTAAATAATATATTTAGCCAGGCGGAAAAAACACCTCAATTTCGCACTGTATTTCCGCCTGCCCTTGCGCGTTTGTTGCTCGACAAAGCCATGTTCCATTGTCTTGTGGCTCTGCTGGGAACAATTCGAGAACAACAAATCCAAAGTCATGGATAGTCTTCATTCTAGCAGTATTTCTTACCAAATCTCCGTTGTGGAACCATTCAATGATTAGATTTGGATCATCAATAGGCTCGAGTTTTGCGTCAAGGTGGGCAAGAGATCCTTCACTCAATTGGAGACTCTGAGTAATGATTTAATTTATCGTTTATTATTGAACTTAAGATTACGGTTAGTTGTGTTGTGAATCTTGGAGCTCCATGTTCTTTCTCTGGCTGTTCAATTACTAGCGGTGTTCTACTTTCCAGTTCGTTAATCTTTTGTTGAGCACCTGCAGCTATGGATGGTGGCAACTGTGGCTGCTGTTCAATGCCAGACTTTGGAGTCACGTTTAGTTTTGTAGTTGTTACAGCTTCACCCACAGCATTTATAGCTTTACACATATACTCGCCTGAATCTTCAGGATAACAAGGATGAATTTCGAGCACAACAAAGCCAAAATCAGCAATAGTTTTTACACGAGAGCCAGTTAAAAGAGGTCGGCCATTGAGGAACCTGATATTTATTAAAACATAAGCATCATAAACATTAACAAAATCTGCCCCACATATCCCTCACACCGCAAATCCCACGTACCGCTAAAATAAAACGGAAACTATAATAAAACTATAAGATTTTCAGAAATAAATTTTAAAATGTCAAACACACCATAGTATTTTTAACTGATTGTCATCTAAAGGTTCATAACGAGCAGTAAAGTGAGCTCTATCCCCTTGTTCACAATCTGTAGGTGCATTTAACGGAGAAACAAATACAGGCATTCGTTGTTCCTTTGGCAATTCTTCTGCGGGTAATTTGGGAAGTAATGAATCCTCCAATTCCTGTACTGCTTTAGCCTTTCCTTCACCCATAGATTGTAATAAAAGCGATTCAGTTGGATTAACAGTCAAATCTACAGTTGTGCTAGCTTCCCCATTTTCATTTGAAATTTTAAGCATGTACTGCCCAGCATCATGAGCCAAAAGGTATAAAATGTCTAGAATGCCAAAACCAAAGTCTGATACAATTCTATGACGATTTGAATGATAAATTGGTTGTCCATCCTTAAACCATTCTACTTTAAGTTTAGGATCGTTTGATGGTGTATAGTGAGCCTCAAGATGAGCACTATCTCCTTCATTGAAATTATCTGGAGCACTTAATTGGACGGTAATCGAGGGTGCCGAAAATGTTGCTGGAGGTTGCTCTTCCGGCAAAGGTTTCGGAGCTTCTAGCTCTTGTACTTTTGCGAAGCTAGATTCATTAATTGGGTCAAGTAAAAGTCGTTCTTTTGGAGAAACATTGAGTTGAACAGATGTTCTTGCTTCTCCTATGGAATTGCTTGCTACACATTCCCACGTACCACTATCACGTTGTTCGGAATCATTAATATTTAAAATAGCCCATCCAAAGTCGGAGATAAGTTTAAAACGAGAAGAAGAAGCTACTGGAGTTCCATTCATAAACCATTGGATTTTTAATTCATTATCATCAATGGGCTCTAAAGTTGTTTCGAAATGTACGGGCTGGCCTTCATAAATATCGCCAGGTGAAAGAATTGGCGAAGTGAATTTTGGCGCAACCTTAGGTTTTGGTTCTGCTTCTGGAAGTAGTTCTTTCGGTGCTTCCAATTCCTACAAATAAAATTATTTAGAAAATGTGTATTTTTTAATTGAGCCAGGATTAAACATAAGATGGGTTTTCTACCTGTATTCGTCGCCAACTTTCTTCATGCTGAACATCACCAATTATTGCTTCCTTAGGTTCGCATTTTAATGTTGCTGATGTTATAGCCTCACCCTTGCTGTTTTGAACTAACAGTTGATATATACCTTCGTCTTCAGGATATGTATAGCCAATAATTAAAGTACAGTAGCCAAAGTCATTGGAAATAGCATATTTTGAACCATGAACTAAAGGAACTCCATTACGCACCCATTGAATTGTTATATTTGGATCATTATTTGGCAAAAATGCAGCCTCAAATCTAGAAACTTCGCCCTCTTTACACTGAATATCTGCAATTTGTTTCTGGAAAAAGGGAGCAGAAAATTCTTGCGGCGGGGGAGAGGCTTCTCTCTCGCGTGGTGCTTCCAATTCCTGTATACGACGCCAACTTTCTTCATGTTGTGTGTTCAACAAAATATTGCCAACTCCTGCGACCTACAAAATCGAATTTACTCACAAAAATTTTTCAAATGAGATTTCGAAGAATTTACCTTCACAGTTGCCGATGTAGCAGCCTCTCCTTCTGTGTTGACAATATGTAAAGTATATACGCCAGTATGATCAGGATTAACTCCATTAATATCTATCGCAGCCCATCCAAGATCATTCCTTGTTCTAATTAGTTGAGAAGCACCTAATGGCTGCCCATTAAACTCCCAAGAAACTTTGAGATCGTTATCTCGAGCTGGTTGGTATGTGGCCTCTAGTCTGATAGGTGTTCCTTCTGCGACTTCTACAGATTCAAGCTGTGTTAAGAATCTTGGTTTTTCTTTAATCTCTTGAATTTCAATTTCTTCAATAATTCTAGGCCTTTCCAATTCTTGAATACGTTCCCAACTATTAGGATGTTGAGTGTCCTTGAGTATGGCTTCATACCCTGAGACTTTTACAGTTGCTGAAGTTGTAGCTTCTCCTTGTAAATTGTAAGCACGGCATGAGTAGACACCCGAATCATGAGGAAGGACATGGATAATGTAGAGGATAACTTCTCCAAAATTGAATTCCTATGAAAAATTTAGTAAAAACAATGAAGGAGCAAATTAATACCTGTCTGAATCTATTGGCATTCAATAATGGCACTCCATTAAGGAACCATTCTACATGAAGGTTTGGATCAGCCACCGGCTCAACATGACCAACTAACTGAACAATTCCTCCTTCAGTATCTACATCAATACTATCAAATGTTTTTGTCCAGGTTGGCTTTCCAAATTCTAAATCAGGATACTCAAGTCGAGGGAATTTTTCCATGGCTTCCAATTCTTGAATACGCGCATAGCTTTGTGCATGTAACGGATCAAGCAATAGACGTTCATCTCCTGCTACTGTTAGAGAAGCATTTGTCATTGCAGCACCCTCACGATTCACTGCCTTGCAGGTATACACACCAGCATCATGAAGACCAACACTAACTATACGAAGCCAGACATGACCAAATTCTTCACCAATTGCATAACGATTGCTTTGCATTAAAGGTTGATCATTGCGGAACCTGCAAAGATTCAAAAGTTGGTGTTGATTAGGAAATTTTACCATTGGATTTGCATATTAGGGTCATTGATGGGAGTAACCTTAGCTTCAAACAGAACTAAAGAACCATCTATCACATCAGCTTGACTCTGAAGTGGTTGAGTAAATTGAGGCTTTGGATATTGTATTGGCTCCGGTTCGGGTGCTGGCTCTCTCGGAGCTTCAATTTCTTGTATACGGCGCCAACTTTCTTCATGTTGAACATCAAGTAAAAGAGAAGGTCTACGTTGGCATTCCAAATGTGCTTCTGTGCTAGCCTCCCCTTGTTCGTTTACAGCTAAACAACGGTAATCACCAACATCTTGTGGTAAAACATAATGAATATCCATAGTAACAAGTCCAAAATCATTTCGAAATGCAAAACGGTTTGAAGCTGCAAGAGGACGTCCATTATGGAACCATTGAATTTTCATTCGAGGGTCGGTAATTGGTACAACCTTAATACAAAAAGTAGTTTTGATAGAGATTAATGGCAGAAATTTAATTCTGGCCTGAAAATGCTTGCCTGCCAGGAACTAAAAGAGTACCTGCGCTTCAAAATGAGCTGGCTGGCCTTCCACCAAATCTGTCTGATTATTTAGCTGTTGTGTAAACCGGGGCGGATCGTGATCCATCTCCGGTGCCTCATCAGGTTTTTCTTTGGGAGCTTCCAACTCTTGAATTCTTTGCCAACTCTGTTCATGCTGTGTTTCCAACAGAAGACCAGAAATAGTTTGAACGCTTAACTGTCCTTCGACACGTGCTTCACCCAGTTCGTTAATGGCAACAGCCTAGAAATAGCTGGTACACTAAAATATTCATAATAAGGTTACAGTATAAGTTCCAGCATCATTAGCTACAGTATGTAACAGATCCAAAGCTACAAGTCCAAAATCATTAGTAAAAGCAAAACGGTTGCTGTCTGCTAAAGGCTGGCCATCTTTTAACCAATGAATACGTAGCTGATTGTCATTAACAGGAACAACGCGTGTCTGAAAATGTGCCGGCTGACCTTCAATACGCTCTAAACTCTGAAGAGGTTCGATGAATTTGGGTGCTTCCATTGCTGGAGGTTCCATCTCCTCAGGTGCTGGTTTCGGTGCCTCTAACTCTTGGATTTTTTGCCAACTATTTTCATGTTGAGGATCCATGTACAGGCTCTAATTAAGGAAAATTTTTAAAAATAAATTGCTATGTATTGTTCATAAAAACCCACTCCTTTTGCAGCAATTTGTAATGTAGTTTGAGACTGTGCCTCTCCCAGTTCATTCCTAACTACACATACATATTCACCTGAATCATGTGCAAATGAGTAAAGAATATCAAGCGATACATATCCAAAATCATGTGTTTTACGAAAACGATGACCGTTGGGAAGTGATTGTCCACAAAATAGCCATTCTACAGTAAGCTTATTGTCATTTGTTGGTTCTATTTGTGCTTCCAAGTGAATTGGATCACCTTCCTAAAATGTTGCAGATTTTAGTTAGTCCATAAAAACTACTCTAAAAATTCATTTAGAAATAACACCTGGAATTCAGGTAAACTTCTAGGCAAAGGTTGCACAAATCGAGGAGCAACTATTTCTATTTCAGGCATTAAAATTTCAACTGGTTGTCGATTTTCCAATTCTTGTATTTGTTGCCAACTCTGTTCATGCTGAACATCCAAACGAAGAGCATCGGTTGGCTGACATTTAACTGTCGCAGCCGTTTGGGCTTCGCCAAATTCACTAACAGCTTTACAAGTGTACAAACCAGAATCTTCGCCATATACAGTAAGAATGTCCAAAGTAACCAAGTCAAGGTTTCTTGCAGGCATGAAGCGATTTCCCTTTAAAATTTTTTGAAATTCGTCCCATATTCAAAAATATCTCGAATGCATATAGTACTTAGCTATTTAAAAATGTTAGTACCTCAGGCAATGGCTGTCCATTGCATGTCCAAAACACCTAAAAATTTATATTAATTTTAATTACTTTATTTAAAATTTGTTGAAATTAAAACCTTTAATGTTGGATCGTTAACCGGTTGAAGTCTGCACTCCAAACGAACAGCATCACCTTCAACCAAATCTTCAAAGTTTTGTAATGGAACAATAAAGCTTGGGCTTGAAAAATGTAGTTCAGGGGACGGTTCTTTAACAGGCTGGAAATTTTCCATCTCCTACAATTACAATAATTTTCAACATGTTTCAAAATAAATATTTATAACCTGAATTTTGGCCCATGACTGTTCATGCTGCGAATCTAGATAAAGATTACGCCTAGATTGGCATTCAATGGTAATGCTAGATTCCGCTTCTCCAATATCATTAATAACGCGGCAAGTGTATGTTCCACTATCTTCGGCTAAAAGATGAGCAAATTCTAGAGCTGCATAGCCAAAATCGTGAATTGTACGAATACGTGAACTAAAAGCCAGTGGCTGGCCATTGAAAAACCATTCTATTCTAAGTTTTGGGTCGGTAACAGGCATCACGGTACACTGAATATATTTGATAAATTTTCAATATTTTGTGGCTGACCTCCAGATGCAATGGTTGACCTTCAATTAAATCTTGAATTTGTCCGTTTAGTTGTTGCGTAAATGAAGGAGCTTCAGGTGAAAGATCTTCTTCTGTTGGCTCTGGTGGTCGAATTGCTTCTATTTCTTGGATACGACGAAGACTTTCAGGATGTTGGGTATCGTCAACAATGACAGCGGATCCCTCGAAATTGATAGAGGTCGATGTTTGTGCCTGACCTGAAATCGTATTGCGTTCAATTATTTCTAGGTTTCTTCGAAATTGGAATATTACCAACGGCATTACTGACTACAAGTGTGTATTCACCAACGTCTTCAGCCAAAAGGAAATTAATGTCTAAAGCAACATAGCCAAAATCATTACTCAAATGGTGACGATTGCTATTTTGCATCGGTTGCCCATTATGAAACCACTCGATCTGTAATATCAGGGAACTTTTTGTAAATAATAAAAATTCCCACTATAATAGTATTATCATCAGTAGGTGTATACTGTGCATCAAAATGCAATGACTGCGTTTCAGCAGGTCCTCCTTCACTTGGACTTGTAACTGTTAGTTGCTTCACAATTTGTGGTGCTTGCTTTTCAGGCTCAGGTAGTTCGTCTGGTAATGGACGTGGTGCCTCAAGTTCTGCAATACGCTGTACAGAATCTGGATGGAAAGTATCCATCAATAATGCATCTTTACTTCCACAACGGATATCAGCACTAGTACTGCTTTCTTGGCCAGCTCCATTTCGAATTAGCAACGTATACGTTCCACTAGAATAATTACTGGTTATAATGGGATCCTTATACTTCAATCATGATTTATTTTTGGCTAAATGACTGCCTTCTCAAGATTGGTTTACCTTATCAATATTCCACTAAGAATTCAAAGTATTTTCAGAAATTTACACACCTGTCTTCAGGAATCATATAAAGAATGCTCAATGCAGCAAATCCAAAATCTTGACTAAGTACAAATCGATGAGCCTTCATTAACGGCTGTCCATTGAAAAACCATTCACAAACCAAGGTATTGTCATTGAGAGGGCCGTATTGTGCTTCCAAATAAACATTCTCACCTTCGCCTACCTCATTAGCGGAAACAGTTAAAGGCTTGGAGAAGAAGGGTGCCTAAAATTTTAAAATAACATTTGATCGTCATCTTTATTTATGTATTCTCGAATCATCTAGTCAATTTAGAAACCTGTGATTCAGGTTCAGGGACTTCAGCTGGTAAAGGCTTTGGGGCTTCAATCTCTTGTATTCTTGCATAGCTGTCAGGATGCTGCGTGTCAGTATATATTAAACTCTTGGCTAAAATTAAAGAAAATAAATGTAGATTTAGATGTGTAAATAAGTCGAATCCGGGAATAACGGACCTACTATAAACTGTCATTATAACAGGAATTGACTTATAAAATTTCAGGGTGTCAATAATTTATTTTACCTTTATAATCATCATTAGTTTTAAAGTTAAATTGTACACTTTTTGAAGATGGAAAAGACATTTCTTACTCAAATGCAAATATTTACTTAGCAAATTTAGATAATTTAAACTACATAATATTCAAAATTAGTTTGCGCAATTTGAACAAAAATATTAAGTATTAGTTTCTTTGTTTAGTTAGCAAGTAAATATGTATATTAATGCTAGCCATAGTACTTACGTTGGCAAGTGAATTGTGTGCTTGTTTCAGTACGTCCAAGACTGTTCTCTGCTACACAGGTGTACTGGCCAGAATCTTCAGCGTAAACATGCAAAATATCAAGTGAAACAAAACCAAAGTCATAGAATGTACGAAAACGATGTGCTAAAGATGGGATATACTAGTCTTATTCAGCTCTCGAATAGTGAGGTTTAGCTCTCGAATAGATAAGAATATAATCAAGAGTGAAAAATATACCATGTGGCAATGGCTGTCCATTTCGGAGCCAATGAATCCTTAGTTGATTGTCTCCAACTGGTGCCACACTACATTCCTGAATGGTCATATTATTTATTAATGTATTTACTTCAAAAATTAAGATGTGGTCAAATATAAGGCCAACGGTAATTACAAGAGGAAATTTAATTTCGAATGTGATTACAAGAACAAAAACGATAACCAAATTTGCCTTTTATTCAGATAAATAAAAGTTAAATACCAAATGTAGGGGGTCTCCTTCTTCAATTTCACCCATATTGCCGTTTAGTGGTTGTACAAAATGTGGAGCTGTGGGTTCGTAATCAGGTATTTCAGTGCGAATAAACTTTTGTAGATTCTCCAAATATTCAATTTTACCCAATGATTCCTCGTGTTGAGGAGATGATAAAATTGCGTCTTTGCCTAAAACAGAGACTTGACAACTGCGAGAATCCTAAAATTTTATAAATGTTATCATCAAACATCTTCCTTCAAGTTCAGACCTGCCCCTTTTCATTCGTTGCTCTAACAGTGTATGTTCCAGCATCTTCTGGGATAATTCCAAGTATAGTAAGTGTAATGAATCCAAAATCGTTTTGAGAATGAATACGTGACCCAAAATATAAAGGTTGTTCATTCAATAACCATTCAACATTCATTGTAGGATCATTAACAGGAACAAGTTTAATTTCAAAGCATAATTCATCTCCTTCAGCCAATTCAATATTTTGTAGATTTCCCAAAAATTTTGGTGGATTGTCGCATTCTCGGTCTGGGACTTGTTGTAAGCTAAAGTCCCTAGGCTGTTCCAACTCCTGGATTCTTTCTAAACCTTCAGGATGTAATGGATCCTGGAACAGCGTCTGTTTTGTGTTTACCAACAATTCTACTGAGCTTTGAGCCTGAGGATAAAATTTTATTAATAGGAATAATAATTATAAAGTGCTAGAAACAAAACTCTAAGAAAAGGAAGTCTGAAAACATAACACGTAATGATTAGGAATCAAAAAACTCAAGATCCCACGCCTGATAATTATATGTATATGTATTTTGTACAAACTTCGCCAAGTTCATTACGTGCCACACAGGTGTATGTACCACTATCCTCAGGGTATGCATAAAGAATGTCAAGAGCAATATAGCCAAAGTCAAACATGGGTTTAAAGCGGTGTGCTGCTACAAGTGGCTGTCCATTAAACAGCCAATGAACATTCATTCTAACGTCATTTGCTGGCTGTACCCGACACTCGAAATGAACAGGCTGCTCCATATCTACTTCGACTTTTCCCTCCAGAGGCCGTGCAAATTTAGGGGATTCAAGACTTTGAAGCTCTTCAAGACGCTCAACGGGCATTGGTCCAATGTGTACCTTTGAAAGGAATGAAATTTTTTAGTACGAAAATCGAATTCTACTCAATCAAAATATTAAACTATATAGTAAAATTCACTCTATAATCTTCAAAGCCTTGAATTGTTGGAAGTGCATCTGCATGGAGTGGATCTAATTGTAAAGCTTCAGTACTGATCGTTGTAAGCTTTGCACTAAAAATTTTATTTAAGAAATATCATCATTTTTGTCTCACCTATGGGATGTCTCACCCAAGGAGTTGCGTAAAATACAATTGTATACACCTTCATCCTCCGGATATGTCGGATGAATACTCAGCGAAGCAAAGCCGAAATTGTTAATCTTCAAAGTTAATAATCGTGGATTAAATATTCTTATTGTTAGGAACAAGTAAACAAGCATAGAAATACATAATGTATCAGGTTATAAATCACAAATAATTTCACACAATTTCAAACTTAATAAAATGACTCACAAGCTGAATGCGATTAGCATTCGGCAGTGGTAATCCATCTTTTTCCCAAATCACTCGCAATGTTGGATCATTAACTGGAGCAATGCGTGCATCAAAGAACGAACGGCCCAATTCATCTTCACAGTGAAAATCTCTTGGGGGTTGTATAAATTTTGGAGCATGCATTTGACCAGCAGCCTGAGAGCTCTAAAAATGAATAATCTGTTATAATCTCAATCTAATTTATAATTCAATTCCTAGGAACAACAATAAACAAATGCAGAATTAATGGACAGCATCCGTCTTTAGCCCATATTTCTTCTCATCTACCTGTAATTCTCGCATATCATCAACGTCTACTACAGCTGTTTCACTTTCAGCAAGGTAAATGCTGCCATCCATAAGAGGTACAACGACAACCTTAAAAAGGTTTAGGGCATTAAAAACAAATAATGATAAAAAATAATGGCCATTTGCCTCACCGTAGCTGATGTCTCAGCATCTCCAATCTCATTTTCGGCTTGGAAGACATAGAATCCTGCATCTTTTTCGCTAACTTCATCAATGGACAAAACAACAAATCCATTTTGATAAAAACATTTAACACGGTCACTTGGTTGGATTTGTGTACCATTAAGTAAAAAGTTGACCTCAAAAGTGCAAAATACTCATGATAAAATACTTATTACAAAATTACTTTCATTGTTGGATCATTAATTGGAGTTAATTTTGTTTCTAAATGTAGAGGCTGTCCTGCAAAAAGTTCCTGAGATCTAAGTTCGACACGGAAGCTGGGTCGGTCTTTTCCAGGCGCTAGAGTTCGACTCGGTGGAGGTACAACCTGGTCCTCTTGTTGTGGAAACGGTACGTGACTGAGAACTTCAATTATTGCACTTTGATTGGCCTAAGTAGAAAATTTTTTAGCAATAATTTTGTTAAAAATCATAAAATCTATTACATATTAAATTTTTATGAAATAAGATTAATTTTAAAATTAATTTGTTCAGATAGTAAAGGAAATATCATATTTCCTTTTAAAAAGGAAAATTTTAAATTATCGAATATGAGGAGTCGTAGCTCAGTGGCAGAGCAATTGACTGCAGATCAATAGGTCACCGGTTCAAATCCGGTCGGCTCCTATTCGTTTTTGCCTATTTTTATTAGAATAAAAAGCTAATTTTTCTATTTTATAGAATTCAAAAATCTTTTTTAAATTTTTAACGTTATTTGAGACATGAAAATCGAGTAAATTATGCAGGTTTTTATCCTATTGTATATATGTAGTTAACAAAACAACTTTGAGTTTAAGTATTTAAACACCTCTCCAAGCGTGTTGACAGCTATACACGTATATTCGCCATGGTCGAACACAGTTACTGGATTAATTTCTAGAACGGAATAGCCAAACTCATTGAGAATAGTTACACGTTGAGTAGCTACTACAGGTTTTCCATTTAACAGCCAAGCTACTTTTAAATTTGGATCATCCGTTGGTGAAAATTTACAGTCAAGCAATGCATGTTGACCCTCAACAAGTGTTTGGCTTTTCAAGGGGCTAGTGAATTTTGGTGGTTCTCTTGATGAAGGTTTTTGCTCTTCTCCTTCGTCCAAATGTGGGCGTTTTGCGTTTGTACTATAAATAAATTCCTTAATTGGAGTGGGGACCTTAAAACTAAATTATATTTATACTTACAATTGCCTTGTTCTATCTGTTCGTTTCAAAACAATGCGTTCTATTTGATCTGGACCTGGCGACGGTGATTGATATTTATGCCGTGCAGTGACTGCCGAGGCTGTGCTCTTTTGTTGATTCAGTTGTTTGTTTTTAATCTCATCAGCAAATTGTAAAGCAAACTGAGCCTATTTTTAGTATGTATAATTTAGGACAAACAACGTGTCTTTCAAACTCACTTGAAATGACCCTCCAGGATTGCTGGCAACACAAGCATAAACACCCAAATCCTGCTCCTGGACCGAAAGAATAGTTAGCTTTGATTGACCGTCCTTTCCACCAGCAATCTGAAACTTTTTTGAATCAGCAGTCAATTTCTTCTGAGGTTGACTTAAGCTGGTCCAAGTAAGTTCCGGTACTGGTTGACCCGTAGCTTTCGCAGTAAAAACAGCTTTATCGCCTGGTTTAACTGCTAATGGCTTTGGCATCTCTACAAACTGAGGAGGCTTCACATTGCCTGGGACGCTGCCTGATGTATTTTGCTGCACAGCCGTTCCATTAGCCATTGGGCCATTCTTTTGTACCTTAAATCTTTTGTTTAATCCTTAACTGGGAATCTGGGAATGGTATGTTATCAAACTAGGGGCATATGATAAATTGCACATCAAAATAAGATATTACTTTTGGAGGTGCCATTTTCTTTAATTGCCTCTCAAGTAGTCTATTTTGTTGTTGTAGAAAATATTCGACCTGTTCAGGTGGTTTTAAATAGGGATGGATTTTTGTTGGATAGGCTCCTTCTTTATCAGAGTATGAGTCGAAGAGCCACTGATTGATATCCCACTGGAACGGAGAAATTATTTCGGAAAGGAAAAAATATTACAATATTAGTCACCTCAGATGTAGCCTGAGACTTAGCAGGTGAATGAAAATATTCTAAAGGCTGCGGATGGACGGCTTGAAAGTTTTGAGGAGTATAATTCTGTTGAGACTGTGTCACTATAGGTGGGTATTGCTGTTTTTGTGGTGTTTGTTGTTGCTTTTGTGGCTGTCGATCTATTCCAGTATTACGCTCGCTAATGTGATATTGTTCACGAGGTGGAGTACGTAAGCGAAATTCTCTTAAAGTTGGTTCGTGTAGTTTATAATCAAGATTTTGCCTTTGAAGCTGAGATAAATGATTTTGATTTTGTCTCAATTCTGGCTCCTTAAAATTTATTTTCAAAATATATAATAGAATTGCCATATTAATTAGTACAGAAATAAAATTCTAATTAAGCAAATTTTAGATAAGTTCTTACACTAAGATTATTAACCATTTAATCTTAAAAATTTATCAAATCCATACTAAGGGCTGTTGGGACAATTGCCTGTTCGGTGAATCAAATGTTGGTGCTCGACTTATTTTTTTGCCTAATTGGCTTTGTTGTTGTTGTCTAATCTGAGTATTTGGTGAAACTATATGCTGGGGCAATTGTGAGTTATTAAATCCCTCTTCTTGTTTATCAGAATGTGATGAAAGATTTAGATCGGTTTGTGGAGTGATTATCTGATTGTTACTGCTCAATGGATAAACACCAACTCTTGCAGAACTGTGAGCCTTAAATTTTATTTTTTAAATTTAATTTATGTATTTAAGTTTGTTCGGTAAATTAATGATAAAATATTATCCTCTAATATTATTTAGAGGACTACTAATTAATCAAGTTCATTAACAAGATTCAAGCTAGAATAAAAGAAATAAAGGATTTAAGATTCGAAAAAATAATAAAATTAATTAAAGACTAAATAATATCTAAATAAAATTAAAGACGTGTAATGATACGATTATTAATCATAAACAATTTTATACATTAAACTAGATCAAATTTTCACACCCAATTTTTAGCTTAATGATCCATTTAATTTTGTTTGTGTGAGTGATTGAAGCTTAATTGCGAGATTAAAATGAACTTTAACTAGTTTTTTATTCCATACTTTTTTTGTTTATATCTCATAAATGTACACCAAATAAAATCTTTTCGAGAGAACGTGGGTGTTTATGAACATAAGGGATTTTAGCTGTTCAGACGAATGTTTTAAATGATGGGGAGAATCTTTTGTTTTTAAAAAAAGATGGAAGGAAATGAGTGAGAGATATAAAATAGTTTAATGAAATTAGTTTGATTAAAATGTCTAAATGGAAGGAAAAGCTGAAGTAAACTTATAATTGCTTAAAGTTAATTTACGGTTTTATAAGGATTTTTTGGTTTACTCAAAATTTGTAAAATAAAGTAGTGTTATCTTCCAAATTTTGATATTTATTAGGTGAATGAGTATTATTTAATAGAGAAGTCCAAAACTCTTGATCGTTGCCTTAGGGTATAATCTTTGTTTTGATGAAAGGTCTTGGTCTTGGGTCTTGGAAAGTTTTCGGTCTTGGACTTGCATAATAGTGGAATGAGTGAATTTCCCTATAGAAAATATTAGTTTAAAAAATTAACAGAAATAATGACATAACAGCTAAAAAAACAAGCAGTCAGAATCAAACTGAAAATTTTAATTTAAAAAACAGCTAAATATAACAAAAAACAACAAAGACACTCAGATTACAAACTAGAAAAGAAAATAATACATACTAAAAATAATTGAGCTAGCTAAGAACTTCAACGCAGATTTTGGCGTCCACATATTAACTATCTTGTCAGTTGTGTTTTTCCTCTCATTAGAGTGTGTTCTCTGTCACAAGCAATTGGATTAGCAAGAGGATAACAGACATCCTCTATCCCACTTCATTTTAGCTCAAGTTATTTCAGATAATTTTTTACCAGCCTTCTTCCACTTTTGCTTTTTTATTAAGGACTTTGGAGTGAAGTTCAGTTAGAATAACAACTCTAAAGTTAAGTTGGTCTTAAAAACAGAAGGAATAAATAAGAGTCAATTGCTCTTATAAAAGTGATAAATGAAAATTAATAGAGAAAATATTGCTGAGAGAATGAATTTTTAAAAGAGCTTAATTGAAAGAGCCCTAATCATATAAATTGGTGATTCGGTTTAATTTTTGCAAAGTTTAAGTATCGAAAATTATTTAGGAATGATAAAGTCATTTAAATATTATCATTAGGGATTGGATTTTTAGGTTGCAGACCTTGAAATAGGTACCTAAATAGTTTCATCATCAATACTATTTCGCAAAAAATAGGTAAGAACTTAAAAATCCAATCCCTAAATAACATATCATTTACATGGCCATGTTGGCTCTCTGTAACAATAGAAGGAGGTACTTCCGCAAGTGATTTTTGGCGGAGTTCATGCAACATTTGAGTTAATGGTAATAATTGTTCAGAAGGAAGAGGAGAATGTTGTTCCGATCCTTTTTCATAAGATAATGTGGATGAATTTATTTGCGCTAAAGATTGCTGCTGATGAGCTATCTGATCGAGCTGTCGCTGAATATAAGATGGAGTAGATCGAGGAGACTGGCTGATGCTCTTTTGTTTTTGTTGGGAATTTCTTCTAAACATTTCTTATAAAATTAGTCCTGCTTTAACAACAAATAAAAATCAAATAAAATGCACCTTCCAATGGCCTGTTGCTGAATTTGTTGTCGCGCAGCTTGCAATAAACGCTCTTTCCTGTCCCTAGTAAATTGTGCTTGCTCGTTGGAAAACCAAGTATCATATTCTTCTTGAGTAAGTAATTTTGCTGAAGATAAGGCTACACCAATAGCATTGCTTGCCTAATGGTAAATAACGAGATAAAATTCTTTAGAAAATTATTTTTAAGATAAAGAGGTTATAATGCGGTTCGAACATGCGATTTCGTTTTCTTCTTTCTCAATACATATTTGTCATCCATATTTTTTATAAAATCTGATTAAACTTATTTAGGCAACTACAAACTTTGCATGTGTATTCTCCCACGTCTTCTGCAAACATTTGCGGGATTTGTAGAAGACAAATGCCAGAATGCGCGTCATACTCAGTTTTTATCCTATATTATCAAAAGTTGTAATTATTAGGAGCATAATAAAATTCGAAAATGAAAAAATATGCTAAGAAATACTTGCCTGTAATTGTTAAGTGGCTCGCCATTCTTTAGCCATTCAATTTGCAATAAAGGAACTCCCACAACCCTTGCCTCAAAGACTGAAGCACTGCCCAGACGCAATGGTTGATGCTTTAGTTCTTTAATAAATAAAGGAGCCGAGGGACCGACGGGTGTTTGTGGTGGTGCTGGAGAACTTCTAGAACAATAAAAATTCAACCGAGTAAAAACTTAAAGATTCAACTGAATTCAGAACGTTTTCTGTCATGTTTTAAGAACTAAAAAGATATTACAAACGTTACGCTAGTAACAGCTCCAGGGATAGGAGTAGGTGCAGGAGCAACAATTAACACACAGCTGGACTGCTTTATTCCTACAGCATTCATTGCCTGTACTGTAAAGCGACCACAATCGGCAGCTTGAGCTTTGTGCACAGTTAAGCGATAAGACTTGCCCAATTCACTCAACTTGATTTATTAAAAATTTTTCGTTTCGAGGATAGTTATAAAGTTGAAACTTAAGTAACTAATGATTAATTCGAGCTAATACTGATCAGTTTTAATCATACTACTAAATGGAAGGTTCGATTAATCTTAACATTTAGAATGTCTAAAGACTAGTAAACACCTCATAATCAGGGCATTGGGATACATTGTGGCCATCTTTTAACCATTTGATTACAGGATCAGGGTGTCCATCAATTTGACATTCAAGCACAATTCGTTGGCCAATCAAAGCCCTTTTATCACGAAGGGGCTAAAATGTTTAAATCTTGTATTGAATATTAATTTGAAAGAAATTTTGGATATTCAAGCATTTATGTAAAATTATCTAACATTTCAAAATGATAATTAATCTGCGGAAGGAGAAGTACTAAGCAAATTCTGAGATATAAAAATGAAAATAAATTACTCGGATAAAATTTGGTGGCATCTGATTGCCGTCCACTTTGACACCAACTGGTTTCTGGAATGGCATTGCTAATCATATAATACTAAAATGAAGTATAATACAATTATTACTATATTTAATGAACAAAATAAAGTAGTAGCTAAATGATTTTTAAGATTACTATTTTAAAAAATAATAAAAATAGCGTTTTCAATTTAAATTAGAAAAGCATTAGTATATATCATCTTTCAGCTTTGCGCAAACAATTAGGAAAATAAGGCTAGATATTATTTGAAATAAAAAAAATTTTCTCCATGCGATCAATATTAAAGAGATTTCGAGGAAAACAAAAGTAAATATAAAGTGTTATCGCATAAGCCTAAGTTTACAAGTTTTGTGATGCAAAAAATTTTAAAGTAAATTTTTTAATACAGTAAAACCGGAAACCACAATAGGGTGTGACATAAATTATATCATAGGGAGTTTAACCCAGAATTTTTTGATCCTGTGTTATAAAATTACGATGAATAAGCATATCTCAGGGTAGCTTTATCGTAAAAAATTTATTTGGCCAGATCCGGCTATGACATATACGATCATATCTCTTTATTCGTGTATATCTCAAAAGCTTTGAATTTCTTGAAAAACGCTGAAACATGCCAAAAGTGATACGAATGAAGCTTTCTAATGGTATAAGAACATGTATATTCCATATATTTAGCTACATTAATAAACAATCATCATTTAGGGTCTCCTTGATGAGCTTTAAAATGTTAAATAGTATTTGCTTAAAAATATTTAAAATTATACTAAAAAAGCTTGGAACCAGAATATCTACACTGTATAAGTTTTGGACATGTGTATTATTGGGCTAATAGAAAAATGCTTAAAAGATGTATGTGAATTAAAGAAAACATGAGAGAATAGTAGAGATGAGAAGGACTTTAGTGAAAAATAGGACTTTAGCTTGCATAGCAAGCGGGATTTGTATTGCCCTGAGAAGATTAATGACTGACTAATCGATGAAAATAATCTGTTGCAAAAATTCTATATTAAATAATAAAATAGATAAAAAAGAAAGAAATAGGAATCGGATAATATCAGGGGCTGATCAAGATCGGGGAGGATTCGAACCACCGACAACGCTGACAGTGATTGCTCGGCCTTCCTCACACAGATGCAGGTGCTAATCCACTGAGCTAACGGAGCATAACTAATGCTTTCTTTTCCCTCTTTAGATCGTTTAAATTCGGCATAATCTTTTGAAATGCTGCTAGGTGAATCATCCTTAAATACATTGATAATCCTTATACAGTTCCCTCACCAAAATAACGACAAATTTCTTAACATTTCTTTTACCTTTTTCTAAATTAAAATAAATAAAAATTAATTTATTATTTTCAAAATAAATTTTCATTAAATTCTTGTTTTAATTTAGAAAATCTCTTGAAATGCGTAATGAGAGTTAGATATCGAGTTATTGATCACCATAGAGTATCAACAGTGATAAACCGAGAAAGTAAATATTGTTTGTTGGCAAGACACGGATTTTTAGCGTTGGGTACGGCCCACTTAGTCGCGGGCCACTTAGTCGCGACCACTTAGTCGCGGGCCACTTAGTCGCCAACCCACTTAGTCGCCGGCCACTTAGTCGCGATGGTACTTTTTTCATGTCGCTTAAAAACTTAAACCAAGACTGCGCAAACCGGTTTCTAAAAGTCGGTATTCATCAGAATTTATTAAATGTAAAACATTCTAACAAAAATTCTAACAAATCTGTTGTTGGAACCACAACCCATTGTTGGAACATTATCCGGGTCCCAAATCCGGGTTTTTTGAGATTTCCGGATTAAAACCGGATTGGATTTGGGGTCACTTTAGTACGTGGGTGCAGGCTTTAATTTACAAATGTTATACCATTCGAAAGAGCTCGTCGAGCTGAGTCGAATGCCACCAAAATTAGATCTAGGAAAAATTTCTGGACCGAGATATAGGTCCCTGAAGTTTGAAAAACCATAGGGGGGAGTAAGCTCAATTTTGGGGTAAAAAATTCGAATATGTAAATTATACCTAGTTCGAAAGAGCTCCTCGAGCTGAGTCGAATGACACCAAAATCAACGAAATCCGACTTGATTGGACCGAGATATAAGCCCCTAAAACCTAAGATACAAAGGGGCGATTTTTGGAATAAAAATTTTTTTATACAAATAATACCCCATTCGAAAGAGCTCGACGAGCTGAGTCGAATGAGACCAAAATCACCATGATTGAACAAGATTAGACAAAGTTAAGACACAAAAACAGGCAACATAAACCTATGGAGCGTCGGCGAGGCGCTTGTGCAAAACCCGCGCTTCGCGCGGGGTTTTGCGGCACGCGCCTCGCGGGGAGTCTACGGGCGATGGGTCTGGGCTCGTAACATAAACCTATTCTTATCTCCCTTGTTCTGGACGTATTTGGAGCCTCTGTAGCAGCAAAAATCTCCACAGATGCCATAGGTAAGGAGCTAAAAGAAAAGATCAGAACTTTGTCCAATCAAGTCGGATTTTGTTGATTTTGATGTCATTCGACTCAGCTCGAGGAGCTCTTTCAAATGAGGTATCATTTGCATTTTCGAATTTTTCACCCCAAAAAAGTGCTTGGTCCCCCCTATGGTTTTTCAAACTTCAAGGACCTATATCTCGGTCCAGAAATTTTTCCTAGATCTAATTTTGGTGGCATTCGACTCAGCTCGACGAGCTCTTTCGAATGGTATAACATTTGTAAATTAAAGCCTGCACCCACGTACTAAAGTACAGCCTTGGATTTATCCAAAAAATCCAACCGGATCCGGTCTGGTTCAAGTTGCAAATCCGGAATCCGAATCCGGGTCCGGCAAAATAGATTTTGCCGGTCACTACTTTTTAGCTACTTCGCGACTAAGTGGCCGGCGACTAAGTGGGCTGGCGACTAAGTGGCCGGCGACTAAGTGGTCGCGACTAAGTAGTCGCGACTAAGTGGCCCGCGACTAAGTGTCCGTGTCCCTTTAGCGTTATTGGCAAAACTTGGTATTGGCAAAATGTGTAAATGACACGACATTACATATTAGAATATTTATAATTTTCCCTTAATTTACATATTTACCATACGTTTTGCAGTTATATGTAATTTAGTGCTCTTTTTATTTATTTTAATTTTAGAGAAATAACTTATCGATTCTTTAAGAATTTTCAATGTCAACATTTTCATATATTCAACACCTTCATATATTTCAATTTTTAATTAAAAAATTTTTTCTAGTTGTCAATAAAATTATTGAAGGTTGAGGTTGAACCAAAATTAGCCGCTCTAATCGATCACATTTTTCAACAAAACCTTGAACGTCGCGATTTTAATTCTGTAATTGGTTTGGCTTTCGATACTCGGCGAATTGATATGGTGGAGACTGCAATTAAGTCTAATGAGGCGCCAGACAAAACTCCAGTAATGATTGAAACGCTCAATAAAGTTTGGAATCACAATTGGATATTGAGTTTAGAACTCTTGTTCTTGACTTGATTTTCCACATGTTGGATGCTGATTTGGAAATTGATAAGAAGGGTTCTCACAATTTGGCTTTGAAAGTGCTTTCGATATGCCAGGTTTTTAAATTTTTTGTTCGGTTGGCCTCTACTTATTGTTAGGCACGGAGTTTTTCTTTTTGTCGTTATTTTTCCTTCTTGATGTGTTTTCTTTTATCGTCATCTTTTGACAGGATTTCCCTTTTTAATCAACCTTTTTAACCCCTTGATCGACGGAGGATTTTTTGTCACTCTCTAATGGAGACCAATTTTATGTTACGTTTACATAGCTCTTTACTGGAATAAGCATGCCTCCTTTCTCTTTCCTTAAACCTTTCCTTTTTTCTAAGCCTTTCATTAAATTTATTTCTTTTCAGTGTTTGATCAAATTAGAACGTCCTGCCCAAGTTGCACAGATTTTCAATAATCTTTTATCAAGGTTTTTAAATTTTATTTTCTTTTAATTTCATCAATTTTAAGAAAAATACTCTCGTTGCCTATCAACTTGCTTTTGATCTTTACGAAAATGCACCTCAAGAATTCTTAGAGCAACTCAAGGAACTTTTGTTCAAAAAAGAAGATTCCCCAGAAAATGAGGAAACAAAGCCTTCCCCAGAAATTAACAATTTAAAGTCGATACTTAGCGGTGAAGAAACTATCAAGCATCACATGCAATTTCTGATAAAGAATAACCACACGGATATGTTGATTTTGAAGAATATAAAAGATGTAGTCAGAGGATCATGTGCTCATAATGCTACTGTTATTGCTAATGGTTTAATGCATACTGGGACAACTTGTGACGATTTTCTTAGGTTTATTTAATATTGTAAAACGGGGTATCACTCCATCCCCTGGAACCCCAACGATTTTTTCGGCAAAAACCCCCCACACTTTGAAGGCCCCAACGCGGCAAACCTCTGTCCATGACTGCTCGACCCGGAAGGGGGAGGATGCTATTTGAAATTTAATATTTTTCTTATACATATGTTTTTCAGAGAGAATTTGGATTGGATTTCTAAGGCGACCAATTGGAATAAATTCAATGCCGTTGCATCACTTGGATTGATTCATAAGGTTCTTTGATGATTTCAGAATTTATTTTGTATATTTTCCTCAGGGACATGAACGCGAAGCTCGAAAGATCCTCGATCCTTATTTGCCCCGAGGAGATGTTGATCCATATGGCTTTAAAGAGGGAGGATCACTTTATGCATATGGTTTGTTTATAATTTTCTAACCTATTTTTTAGCAAGACTTATACGGCGTAGGTCCACTCTTTTGGCACGTCGAGTCCACCTATTAAGAAAGATCTTTTTAGATATTTAACAAAACGAGAACCGGCTTTTTGGTCAGAATCAAAATCATGAGATTGAACTAGTGAATTTTTTGCCTATTTCCGCCTTTTCTGGGGTATTAAAAATGGGCGTTAAATCATTTCTTAACTTTGACACGTATTCATTTAATAAAATTTTAGGTTTAATCCACGCAAATCATGGCAATCAAAGCGTCATTAACTACCTCACTGATCAATTAAACAAAGCTACTACAAGTGCTGTTCGTCATGGAGGATGTTTGGGGTTGGGATTAGCTGCATTAGGAACTCGTAGTGTCAAAATTTATGAACATTTGAGAGAATGCTTGTATAGTCAAAATGAGGCTGTTTCTGGTGAAGGGGCTGGAATTGCTATGGGATTAGTTTTGGCGGGATCGATGAATCAATCTGTAAATTATTTTGTAAAAATTTTAATTTAATTTAAAAATTCAAGGCTTTTGATGAAATGCGAAGCTACATTTTGGATACTCAACACGATAAAATTCAACGTGGATTGCGTACAGGAATTGCTATGTTAGCTTATGGAATGTTGGAAAAAGCTGAACCGTTTAGTTTTTCTTCTAATTTTAAAGAAAAATTAATTTTTTTTAAAGTTGGATTGAAATTCTTGAAAGTTTCCATTCCGAGTCGATTATGCGTCAAACGGCTGTTTGCATGGTATTTTTGAAAAAAATTTTTTAATTCTCATTTAAACGTTAGATTGCTATGGCTTATGCTGGGAGTGGAAATGCTGAAGTTGTTAAACGACTTTTGGAAAAAGTTGCTGCAGATCCTAGTAGTGATGTTAAACGATTTGCTACAATTGCTATTGGTTTTGTTCTCAGCGGGTTTTCTTTAAAAATATTTTTTTGATTGATTTGAATCATTTTAGAAATCCCGAACTTTGCTTGAGTCATACTGGAATGTTATTTGAACACTTTAATGGTCATATTCGTTATGGAGCTGCTATTGCCTTAGGAATTGCTTGTGCTGGATCTGGTTATAAGGTTTCTTTTTTGTTTTGAAAATTTTTGGTTCTGAAAATTTTGAGTTTTAGGGGTTCTCGAGGCGAGGCCTTCCTGTTTCCCCCTCCCATTCTCGAGAAATAAAAAAATATTATTCTTTAGGAGTCCGTTTCTCGTCTTGGACCTTTGTTGCAAGCTAAAGAAAACTTTGTTAGGCAAGGAGCATTAATTGCTTTATCTTTTGTATTAATACAACACACTGAGTCTACATGTTCAAATGTTGTTGAATTTCGCAAGACAATTACCAAGACTATAACTGAAAAGAGTGAAGATACAATTACTAAGGTTTGTTAAAGGGAATATTTTCTATTAACTTCGAGTTTATTCTAGTTTGGCGCATTTGTTGCTCAAGGAATTTTGGATGCTGGTGGACGAAATGTCGCCTTTTCTTTACATAACCGTGATGGACAGCCTGACATGCCTTCAGTTTTGGGAACTTTCGTGTTTTTACATCATTGGTATTGGCATTCGTTGACTCATTTTATTTCTTTGGCTTTTCAACCAACTTGTCTAATTGGACTAAATAAAGGATTAAAGGTTTGATTTTCTTTGGAGTTTGGTCATTTTTTAAAATTAGATGCCCAAAATTGTCTTTCGATGCAATACCAAGGCTTCTTACTTTGCTTATCCTCCGCCATTAGAAGATAAGAAAAAGGAAGTCGAGAAAGTTGAAGTAGCCGTGCTTTCTACAACAAACAAAAAGAAGGGAGGAGAAGAAGAAGAAGGAACAAGGTTTTGTTTTTAATTTTCGAGAAATCAATAATTTTTTAAAGAACCAGAAAAAATGGAAGTTGATGAGCCTACGGATGAGACACATTCTGATGATAAGGAGAAGTCTGATGAAAGGTTTGATTTTTCTTTAAATTGTGGGCTGGGAGTTAGTTATAGCTGTTTAAGGTCTTTTTTCCGATTCCGAAATCCGATCCGAAGAAAATTTTGAATTTCAAACCCGAAACCCCTCCTTTTTTCAAACTGGTGACGTCCCTGCTAGGTATATGGGCGTCGTATTTGGTTGCGTAGTTGACTTAAAACTTGTCGTTAATAGGACCTTCCTATAATATCCTCTTTCTATCTATTTTGATATTATTACCGGACCCCTTTTTTCTGAACAAGTTCTTTCCTATATAAATACAGAATGGTCAGACTTTTTTTTCCTCCCTCCCAAATGTTAATCAAAAGGCTTGAAATTCTTCAGTTCTTCCATTTTATAGAGAAAATGATACTTCTAACTATTCATGTTTTAAAATTACCTAATCCTTTTTAACTGTTTGAAGGCAAAATATGGAAAGGCATTGGGAGGGAAGAAAAGAAAAAGTCTGACCATTATGTATTTATATAGGAAAGAACTTGGGGAAAAAAAGGGGGCCCGGTAACTGCACAATTACCGATGAATTTAGGGTTTAAGGTTACGGATTCTTAACAGGGGATGAGCTTGGGTCAGGAATGGGCTGTTTTGATGGGGGATGTGAGCAGGGATGAGCTGGGGCATGGATTGATTGTCTTGGGGTGTATTGGAGCATTGATGGACTGTCATGGTGGAGAGATCAACTGTCTTTAGGTAGGCTGGGGAGTGGAAGTGTGTTTTCATGGGGGATTAACACTCTGAGTATGCTGTGGGCAGGGACGGGCTGTCTTTCGTCTTTTTTGAAGACGGAAATTTTGCATTTTTAATAATAAAAGTATTATTCAGATGTGTGCTTCAACAACAAATACTCCGTGTATATGTGTGGCTGGTTCCTCTGAAACATCAACAGCTACACCGTGATTTTTCATTGCAAAAAGTGCTAAATGGAGCAGTGGATTGCAACGATTGATGATGAGTTACAAAGATGAGAGAAGCTAAAAATGTGGCAAAGATGCTTCCGCCACATTTAAAGGTCTAAAAGATATTTGAATAAATGTATTTTTATTATTTTTTAGTGCTTTTCCGTTTGCGTCGATATATTTTGTTTTATTTTTTTCAAGTGAAAAATTTTATCAAACAGTAGAATTTCTAGATGGAAAAACGGAAAAGCACAATTAAGCCACTTGTAAAAAAAGGATTTTTGCGGATTCGTTTAGAAGAAAGCAAAAAGGCCTTTTCCTTACAAGTGGTATTTTTTATCACATTATTTTTTTGTTGGTTAAAAATGGGTTTGGAGTCCCCCCTCCCCCTAACCTCGGGTTTATCCACCACCCAACTCTTCCAAGCTCCGAGAGCTTCAGACATTCTTACACACCAAAAGCGCCAACTTGACGACCTCTTTTCTAAAAATTCAATATTTTTTTCAATGAAGCTTCCGGATGGATTCCAAAGTACTTTTAATTCCACTCCTAGCGAATTGTCAAAAACTCATACCTCATACCTCCGAGTTATATCCAAAGGCACGGGTTGTTATTCAATAGGTGTAGACAGTAGGGCACTTAGACCTTAGATTTGATTAGAACCCCCCCCCCCCCCCTTCCCGGACTTCAACGGCCCTTCTACAACTTCAACTGCTTCTGCCAGACGTCTACAACTTCAACTGCTTCTGCCAGACGTCTACAACTTCAACTGCTCCTGCCAGACGTCTACAACTTCAACTGCTCCTGCCAGCCGTCTACAACTACTTCTGCAGCGACTCTAATGACCCCCCGGTCCCCGATACGGTACTCTAATGTCTTCCCGGATCCGAAATGGTACTCTACTGTCCATACCTATTTTATAAGACCCACCTTTCTTCCCCTTATCCAAGTATGACCAAAATGTCACTCCTCAATTCGTCCCGGACAAAATATCACTCCTCAATTCGTCCCGGACAAAATGTCACTCCTTAATTCGTCCCGGACAAATTGTCACTCCCCAGTTCGTCCCACAGCAAAATGTCACTCCCCAATTCGTCCCACTTTAAAAAATGGGACGAATTCGTCCCAGACAAATTGTCACTCCCCAGTTCGTCCCACAGACAAAATGTCACTCCCCAATTCGTCCCGGACAAAATGTCACTCCCCAGTTCGTCCCACAGACAAAATGTCACTCCCCAGTTCGTCCCACAGACAAAATGTCACTCCCCAATTCGTCCCACTTTAAAAATCCGGCACCAAAAATGACCCGCACTATAAATGACCCACACTGAAAATCCCGCACTGAACTGACCGACCCCCATTTTCAAAAAAATATCTCTCCATAGGTTCAGGCTTTCATACCTCCGAGTTATATCCAAAGGCACGGGTTGCTATTCAATAGGTGTAGACAGTAGGGCACTTAGACCTTAGATTTGATTAGAACCCCCCCCCTTCCCGGACTTCAACGGTCCTTCTACAACTTCAACTGCTTCTGCCAGACGTCTACAACTTCAACTGCTTCTGCCAGACGTCTACAACTTCAACTGCTTCTGCCAGACGTCTACAACTTCAACTGCTCCTGCCAGCCGTCTACAACTACTTCTGCAGCGACTCTAATGACCCCCCGGTCCCCGATACGGTACTCTAATGTCTTCCCGGATCCGAAATGGTACTCTACTGTCCATACCTATTTTATAAGACCCACCTTTCTTCCCCTTATCCAAGTATGACCAAAATGTCACTCCTCAATTCGTCCCGGACAAAATATCACTCCTCAATTCGTCCCGGACAAAATGTCACTCCTTAATTCGTCCCGGACAAATTGTCACTCCCCAGTTCGTCCCACAGCAAAATGTCACTCCCCAATTCGTCCCACTTTAAAAAATGGGACGAATTCGTCCCAGACAAATTGTCACTCCCCAGTTCGTCCCACAGACAAAATGTCACTCCCCAATTCGTCCCGGACAAAATGTCACTCCCCAGTTCGTCCCACAGACAAAATGTCACTCCCCAGTTCGTCCCACAGACAAAATGTCACTCCCCAATTCGTCCCACTTTAAAAATCCGGCACCAAAAATGACCCGCACTATAAATGACCCACACTGAAAATCCCGCACTGAACTGACCGACCCCCCTTTTCAAAAAAATATCTCTCCATAGGTTCAGGCTTTCATACCTCCGAGTTATATCCAAAGGCACGGGTTGCTATTCAATAGGTGTAGACAGTAGGGCACTTAGACCTTAGATTTGATTAGAACCCCCCCCCCTTCCCGGACTTCAACGGTCCTTCTACAACTTCAACTGCTTCTGCCAGACGTCTACAACTTCAACTGCTTCTGCCAGACGTCTACAACTTCAACTGCTCCTGCCAGACGTCTACAACTTCAACTGCTCCTGCCAGCCGTTTGGACGCAAGTTCGACGATCCAGCTGTTCAATCCGACATGAAGCATTGGCCGTTCAAAGTTATCAAGGAGAAGGTGCTCGTCCAAAAATCCAAGTGGAAGTTAAAGGAGAAATGAAGGCGTTCTTCCCCGAGGTTTGATTTGGATTTTAACTTTGAGCTTAACTTTTGGTTTTAAGGAAGTTTCGGCAATGGTCTTGACTAAGATAAAGGAAACGGTTGAGGAATTTTTGGGCCAAAGATGAGATTGAGCGTATGGTTCAAGAGGCTGAGAAATATCGCGGCGAGGATGAAATTCAGCGTGATCGTGTTTCGGCTAAAAGAATGGACTTGAGTCATACTGCTTTAACATCAAGCAGACATGGAGGATGATAAGGTTTGATTTTGAGGGATAAAGTTGGGCTTGGGTGTTTTGGGGGTGGGCTTTAGTGTTTGAGGGATGGGATAAGTTGTCTGGTTTGTGGAATGGTCTGGGAGAAAGGATGGATAAGGCTTATCGGGGGAAGGGATTGGCTCTAACGGTGGATGGGCTTGGGGCAGGGATGAGATGTCTTGTTGGGGGAGATGGGCTGGTGATAGGGATAAGTGGTCTTCCGCCTTCCTTTTTTGACCTTTTTCTCGTTTTTTGAATCTGGCAGGCTCCACTCTCTTATAGGAGACTGTATAATTTTTCAAAAATTTTTCAGCTCAAGGATAAGATTAGCGAGGACGATAAGAAGGTTTTGGACAGATGTCAGGAAAAGCTCTCTTGGTTAGACGCCTACATCTAGATGCTCTTCAATTCTTTTTTTGTATAAAATATTCAATTTTTTTAAAGATCTTTAAGAGAATAAAAAGATTAAGTTTCCTCGAGTTTATTTTTTAATTCTGATTTTAAATTCGGACTTTTATATTGTATTATTTTTTTTATCAAAAATGCTTTATTTTTTAGATGGGTAATAGGTGTTTGCTAACTCACATTAACTGTTGGGGTACAGATGTACATATACTAGCATTAGTGTTGGGAGAGTAAGCATTAACTGTTGGTAGTAAGATGTACATTTACTAGCAGTAGTGCTGAAAATACTAGCATTAACTGTTGGGAGTTTTACTAGCATTAGTGTTGGGAAAAGTAAGCATTAACTGTTGGGAGGAAGATGTACATTTACTAGCATTAATGCAGAACATACTAGCATTAACTGTTGGTGTACATCTGTACATATACTAGCATTAACTGTAGGGGTACATATGTACATATACTAGCATTAGTGTTGGGAAAAGTAGGCATTAACTGTTGGTAGTAAGATGTACATTTACTAGCAGTAGTGCTGAAAATACTAGCATTAACTGTTGGGAGTTTTACTAGCATTAGTGTTGGGAAAAGTAAGCATTAACTGTTGGGAGGAAGATGTACATTTACTAGCATTAATGCCGAAAATACTAGCATTAACTGTTGGTGTACATATGTACATAGCAACACCGAATAATCTTTAAATGGCAATGATGAAAATATCTTATACTAATTATAAAACAAAATCTCTTGTTCTCTATGACTATAAGCATTCTCTGAGCCATTCTTATTTCTAAATAAGAAACTTAGGTTAACGGACTGGGAACTCCCGTTTTATTTACACAGTCAGTGGTTTTGTTGTCGTGGAGTCTGCACGAGGCACCGAACGTCTGATTGGTGATGCTGCTAAGAATCAAGTTGCGATGAATCCGTAGAACACCGTTTTTGGTATTTTCTTTTTTTTGCTAAACAACTAAAAAATAATTTTCAGACGCCAAACGCTTGACTGGTCGTAGATTTAACGATCCTACAGTCCAGTTGGATGTGAAGCATTGGCTGTTCAAGGTTATCCAAGGAGAAGGTGCTCGTCCAAAAATCCAAGTGGAGGTTAAAGGAAAAATGAAGGCGTGATTCCCTGAGGTTTTTTTATTTTACTTTGCTCGAGCTTAAGTTTCTTTGTTTAAGCAGGTTTCTGCACTTGTAAAGAAGGGGGTGCCCGCATTTTAGAAGGTCACAAATGGTCATAAATAAATTTTCCTTTCACGCATTTTTGTAAAGAATGGTCAGACTTTCCCTTTCCTTAATTTTACTCAATTTTCCTTGTGGCATGTTTAATGAGAGAATGACAAAGAAAAGATTAATTTTTCTTTCAATGTCACCTAAATAGAAATTAACATTCGAATTCTTATTTTTACATTGAAAGAAAAATTAATCTTTTCTTTGTCGTTCTCTCATTAAACATGCCACAAGGATTCCTATTAGAAAACAACAAAGACACACATTTATTTTAATTGGTTTTATTTAAGCGAATGGAGAACGCTCATGCCAAAACTTCGGAAGAATTGTTTCAATTTTTTGGCACTGGACCTGATGGACTTTCTGAAATCAAGTGGAAGAGCTGAGGGATAAATATGGATATAATGGTTTATTTTTAATTTTTTATGAAAAGGTTTTGGGTTTCTTGACTGGAATTTTGAAATTCTATGACCCTATTTTCCCTTGTTTTTGGTACCTAAATTAATCAAAGGCTTTGACTTTGGATGATAAATTTAGAGCTTCTTTTGGGATAGGGCCAAACTTTTTTAGAACAACTTTAAATTAATCACTTATATAAAAAAGGGAATAAGGAAGTAATGAACATGCCTAGAAAATTCAAAATTCCTTGTAAACCTTTCGAAATATATCGAACTTTTTTAGACTGGATTCATTTTAAATTTGTTTTTCCATGAAAAATATAATGATTATGATGGGGTTTTGTGGAACCTTTTGCTTTTGTGGAACCTTTTGTTATTTTGCTCATTTTGATTGCAAATGCGACTGTTGGGGGTTGGCAGGTTAATTATTATTTTTTTAGTTGAGATAGGAGATTTTACTATAAAAAGCTTGATTATTGTTTAGAACCTTTAAGTAGGGATTTTGAGCAGGTTCTTGACCTTGAGTCAAGGAAATATTCGTTTAGAAGAAAGCAAAAAGGCCTTTTCCTTACAAGTGGTATTTTTTATCACATTATTTTTTTGTTGGTTAAAAATGGGTTTGGAGTCCCCCCTCCCCCTAACCTCGGGTTTATCCACCACCCAACTCTTCCAAGCTCCGAGAGCTTCAGACATTCTTACACACCAAAAGCGCCAACTTGACGACCTCTTTTCTAAAAATTCAATATTTTTTTCAATGAAGCTTCCGGATGGATTCCAAAGTACTTTTAATTCCACTCCTAGCGAATTGTCAAAAACTCATACCTCATACCTCCGAGTTATATCCAAAGGCACGGGTTGTTATTCAATAGGTGTAGACAGTAGGGCACTTAGACCTTAGATTTGATTAGAACCCCCCCCTTCCCGGACTTCAACGGCCCTTCTACAACTTCAACTGCTTCTGCCAGACGTCTACAACTTCAACTGCTTCTGCCAGACGTCTACAACTTCAACTGCTCCTGCCAGACGTCTACAACTTCAACTGCTCCTGCCAGCCGTCTACAACTACTTCTGCAGCGACTCTAATGACCCCCCGGTCCCCGATACGGTACTCTAATGTCTTCCCGGATCCGAAATGGTACTCTACTGTCCATACCTATTTTATAAGACCCACCTTTCTTCCCCTTATCCAAGTATGACCAAAATGTCACTCCTCAATTCGTCCCGGACAAAATATCACTCCTCAATTCGTCCCGGACAAAATGTCACTCCTTAATTCGTCCCGGACAAATTGTCACTCCCCAGTTCGTCCCACAGCAAAATGTCACTCCCCAATTCGTCCCACTTTAAAAAATGGGACGAATTCGTCCCAGACAAATTGTCACTCCCCAGTTCGTCCCACAGACAAAATGTCACTCCCCAATTCGTCCCGGACAAAATGTCACTCCCCAGTTCGTCCCACAGACAAAATGTCACTCCCCAGTTCGTCCCACAGACAAAATGTCACTCCCCAATTCGTCCCACTTTAAAAATCCGGCACCAAAAATGACCCGCACTATAAATGACCCACACTGAAAATCCCGCACTGAACTGACCGACCCCCCTTTTCAAAAAAATATCTCTCCATAGGTTCAGGCTTTCATACCTCCGAGTTATATCCAAAGGCACGGGTTGCTATTCAATAGGTGTAGACAGTAGGGCACTTAGACCTTAGATTTGATTAGAACCCCCCCCCTTCCCGGACTTCAACGGTCCTTCTACAACTTCAACTGCTTCTGCCAGACGTCTACAACTTCAACTGCTTCTGCCAGACGTCTACAACTTCAACTGCTTCTGCCAGACGTCTACAACTTCAACTGCTCCTGCCAGCCGTCTACAACTACTTCTGCAGCGACTCTAATGACCCCCCGGTCCCCGATACGGTACTCTAATGTCTTCCCGGATCCGAAATGGTACTCTACTGTCCATACCTATTTTATAAGACCCACCTTTCTTCCCCTTATCCAAGTATGACCAAAATGTCACTCCTCAATTCGTCCCGGACAAAATATCACTCCTCAATTCGTCCCGGACAAAATGTCACTCCTTAATTCGTCCCGGACAAATTGTCACTCCCCAGTTCGTCCCACAGCAAAATGTCACTCCCCAATTCGTCCCACTTTAAAAAATGGGACGAATTCGTCCCAGACAAATTGTCACTCCCCAGTTCGTCCCACAGACAAAATGTCACTCCCCAATTCGTCCCGGACAAAATGTCACTCCCCAGTTCGTCCCACAGACAAAATGTCACTCCCCAGTTCGTCCCACAGACAAAATGTCACTCCCCAATTCGTCCCACTTTAAAAATCCGGCACCAAAAATGACCCGCACTATAAATGACCCACACTGAAAATCCCGCACTGAACTGACCGACCCCCCTTTTCAAAAAAATATCTCTCCATAGGTTCAGGCTTTCATACCTCCGAGTTATATCCAAAGGCACGGGTTGCTATTCAATAGGTGTAGACAGTAGGGCACTTAGACCTTAGATTTGATTAGACCCCCCCCCCCCCCCCCTTCCCGGACTTCAACGGTCCTTCTACAACTTCAACTGCTTCTGCCAGACGTCTACAACTTCAACTGCTTCTGCCAGACGTCTACAACTTCAACTGCTCCTGCCAGACGTCTACAACTTCAACTGCTCCTGCCAGCCGTTTGGACGCAAGTTCGACGATCCAGCTGTTCAATCCGACATGAAGCATTGGCCGTTCAAAGTTATGGGGTCACTTTAGTACGTGGGTGCAGGCTTTAAATTACAAATGTTATATCATTTGAAAGAGCTAGTCGAGCTGAGTCGAATGCCACCAAAATTAGCTCTAGGAAAAATTTTTGAACCGAGATACAGGCGATTGAAAATCGAAAAACCATAGGGGGGACCAAACACTTTTTTGGGGTGAAAAATTCGAAAATGCAAATTATACCTCATTCGAAAGAGCTCGTCGAGCTGAGTCGAATAAAACCAAAATCAACGGAATCCGACTTGAATGAACCGAGATATAGACTCCTAAAAATCGAAGGTCCAAAAGGGCGATTTTTGGAATAAAAAATTTTTTATACAAATAATACCTCATTCGAAAGAGCTCGACGAGCTGTGTCGAATGACACCAAAATCACCGTGATTGGACAAGATTAGACAAAGTTATGACACAAAAAATAAACAAAAAACCTAAACCTATGGAGCGTCGGCGAGGCGCTTGTGCAAAACCCGCGCTTCGCGCGGGGTTTTGCGGCACGCGCCTCGCGGGGAGTCTACGGGCGATGGGTCTGGGTTCGTAACATAAACCTATTCCTATCTCCCTTGCTCTGGACGTATTTGGGGCCTCCGTAGCAGCAAAAATCTCCACAGATGCCATAGGTAAGGAGCTAAAATAAAAGATCATAACTTTGTCTAATCAAGTCGGATTTCGTTGATTTTGGTGTTATTCGACTCAGCTCGAGGAGCTCTTTCGAATGAGGTATCATTTGCATTTTCGAATTTTTCATCCCAAAAAAGTGCTTGGTCCCCCCTATGGTTTTTCGATTTTCAATCGCCTGTATCTCGGTTCAAAAATTTTTCCTAGAGCTAATTTTGATGGCATTCGACTCAGCTCGACTAGCTCTTTCAAATGATATAACATTTGTAATTTAAAGCCTGCACCCACGTACTAAAGTACAGCCAAAGTTATCAAGGAGAAGGTGCTCGTCCAAAAATCCAAGTGGAAGTTAAAGGAGAAATGAAGGCGTTCTTCCCCGAGGTTTGATTTGGATTTTAACTTTGAGCTTAACTTTTGGTTTTAAGGAAGTTTCGGCAATGGTCTTGACTAAGATAAAGGAAACGGTTGAGGAATTTTTGGGCCAAAGATGAGATTGAGCGTATGGTTCAAGAGGCTGAGAAATATCGCGGCGAGGATGAAATTCAGCGTGATCGTGTTTCGGCTAAAAGAATGGACTTGAGTCATACTGCTTTAACATCAAGCAGACATGGAGGATGATAAGGTTTGATTTTGAGGGATAAAGTTGGGCTTGGGTGTTTTGGGGGTGGGCTTTAGTGTTTGAGGGATGGGATAAGTTGTCTGGTTTGTGGAATGGTCTGGGAGAAAGGATGGATAAGGCTTATCGGGGGAAGGGATTGGCTACATCTAGATGCTCTTCAATTCTTTTTTTTTATAAAATATTCAATTTTTTTAAAGATCTTTAAGAGAATAAAAAGATTAAGTTTCCTCGAGTTTATTTTTTAATTCTGATTTTAAATTCGGACTTTTATATTGTATTATTTTTTTTATCAAAAATGCTTTATTTTTTAGATGGGTAATAGGTGTTTGCTAACTCACATTAACTGTTGGGGTACAGATGTACATATACTAGCATTAGTGTTGGGAGAGTAAGCATTAACTGTTGGTAGTAAGATGTACATTTACTAGCAGTAGTGCTGAAAATACTAGCATTAACTGTTGGGAGTTTTACTAGCATTAGTGTTGGGAAAAGTAAGCATTAACTGTTGGGAGGAAGATGTACATTTACTAGCATTAATGCAGAACATACTAGCATTAACTGTTGGTGTACATCTGTACATATACTAGCATTAACTGTAGGGGTACATATGTACATATACTAGCATTAGTGTTGGGAAAAGTAGGCATTAACTGTTGGTAGTAAGATGTACATTTACTAGCAGTAGTGCTGAAAATACTAGCATTAACTGTTGGGAGTTTTACTAGCATTAGTGTTGGGAAAAGTAAGCATTAACTGTTGGGAGGAAGATGTACATTTACTAGCATTAATGCCGAAAATACTAGCATTAACTGTTGGTGTACATATGTACATAGCAACACCGAATAATCTTTAAATGGCAATGATGAAAATATCTTATACTAATTATAAAACAAAATCTCTTGTTCTCTATGACTATAAGCATTCTCTGAGCCATTCTTATTTCTAAATAAGAAACTTAGGTTAACGGACTGGGAACTCCCGTTTTATTTACACAGTCAGTGGTTTTGTTGTCGTGGAGTCTGCACGAGGCACCGAACGTCTGATTGGTGATGCTGCTAAGAATCAAGTTGCGATGAATCCGTAGAACACCGTTTTTGGTATTTTCTTTTTTTTGCTAAACAACTAAAAAATAATTTTCAGACGCCAAACGCTTGACTGGTCGTAGATTTAACGATCCTACAGTCCAGTTGGATGTGAAGCATTGGCTGTTCAAGGTTATCCAAGGAGAAGGTGCTCGTCCAAAAATCCAAGTGGAGGTTAAAGGAAAAATGAAGGCGTGATTCCCTGAGGTTTTTTTATTTTACTTTGCTCGAGCTTAAGTTTCTTTGTTTAAGCAGGTTTCTGCACTTGTAAAGAAGGGGGTGCCCGCATTTTAGAAGGTCACAAATGGTCATAAATAAATTTTCCTTTCACGCATTTTTGTAAAGAATGGTCAGACTTTCCCTTTCCTTAATTTTACTCAATTTTCCTTGTGGCATGTTTAATGAGAGAATGACAAAGAAAAGATTAATTTTTCTTTCAATGTCACCTAAATAGAAATTAACATTCGAATTCTTATTTTTACATTGAAAGAAAAATTAATCTTTTCTTTGTCGTTCTCTCATTAAACATGCCACAAGGATTCCTATTAGAAAACAACAAAGACACACATTTATTTTAATTGGTTTTATTTAAGCGAATGGAGAACGCTCATGCCAAAACTTCGGAAGAATTGTTTCAATTTTTTGGCACTGGACCTGATGGACTTTCTGAAATCAAGTGGAAGAGCTGAGGGATAAATATGGATATAATGGTTTATTTTTAATTTTTTATGAAGAGGTTTTGGGTTTCTTGACTGGAATTTTGAAATTCTATGACCCTATTTTCCCTTGTTTTTGGTACCTAAATTAATCAAAGGCTTTGACTTTGGATGATAAATTTAGAGCTTCTTTTGGGATAGGGCCAAACTTTTTTAGAACAACTTTAAATTAATCACTTATATAAAAAAGGGAATAAGGAAGTAATGAACATGCCTAGAAAATTCAAAATTCCTTGTAAACCTTTCGAAATATATCGAACTTTTTTAGACTGGATTCATTTTAAATTTGTTTTTCCATGAAAAATATAATGATTATGATGGGGTTTTGTGGAACCTTTTGCTTTTGTGGAACCTTTTGTTATTTTGCTCATTTTGATTGCAAATGCGACTGTTGGGGGTTGGCAGGTTAATTATTATTTTTTTAGTTGAGATAGGAGATTTTACTATAAAAAGCTTGATTATTGTTTAGAACCTTTAAGTAGGGATTTTGAGCAGGTTCTTGACCTTGAGTCAAGGAAATATTAACGAACACCGAAAAATACCCTGATCTCGATTCTGCATCCGGAATTTGATCTGGACAAAGTGGTCTGGATCCAGTTCCAGGCAAATCTCTATTTGTTAGGGTGGGTGTTTGCTGGTGGACAAATTCAATTCTCGGTTTTATCTGTATTTTATTCCTTCTTTCAATAATTCCTACTCGTAAACTTAATCACAACTTTGGGATTTTTAAGACTAAAATTTTTTCCAATTTCAGTTTATTTTTAGTTTCTTCCCATTTCTTTTTTTTCAAACTTAATTTTTGATGATGTTTTTTTTCAATAAATATTCTTAAAAATCTTTTATTTTATATTTTTCACAATTTTATTTTTAAGGAAAGGAATGCTGAAAGTGCAATTAAAGCACTTAAAGAATATGAACCCGAAATGGCTAAAGTAATTCGTTCTGAGAAGCATGGAATTCAAATGATTCGAGCTAAAGAACTTGTTCCTGGGGATGTTGTTGAAGTTTCAGGTTTTAAATTTTGAAAAAAAAATTTTTATTGGATTAAACGGGGCTGTTTATTATTTTTCAATATTTTTTAGTTGGAGACAAAATCCCAGCAGATCTTCGCTTCGTCAAAATTTATTCTACAACAATTAGAATTGACCAATCTATTCTTACTGGAGAATCAGTTTCTGTTATTAAAAATTTGGACACTGTACATGATCCGAGAGCTGTAAATCAGGACAAGAAAAATTGCCTGTTTTCGGTTTGAATTTAAATTTTTAAACGAAAAAAGTTTACTTTTAGGGTACAAACGTTGCTTCTGGTAAGGCTCGTGGAATTGTTTTTGGAACTGGCTTAAATACAGAAATTGGCAAAATTAGGACGGAAATAACTGAAACGGAATCTGATAAGACTCCTTTACAGCAAAAGTTGGATGAATTTGGGGTACAACTTTCTAAGGTTTGTCATTAAATTTTATAAGTATGGAGCTGGACATAATGAGTGTAAGATGTTTTTTCTCCTCCTCAAGATTTATCAAGGACATAACCAGTGTGTCGATTGCAGGTTTTCCCGCTAGTTCCCCTGGATACGCCCTTGAAATCAAAAGAACTTTAATTTCTTTAGTTAGAGGACTGAACGGAGACTTGATTTCTTTTCTGCTGTTAGCTTATAAAATTTTCTTTATTATTCCTAATTTTTTATTTAAAATATTTTTGTGGGGTTTCCGATTAATTTAAGTTGAGATTTCCTTTAAACATTTCTTTATCGTTTAATTATATTCAAAAAATTTTTAATTTAAAGGTCATTTCAATAATTTGTATTGTTGTCTGGGCTATTAATATTGGACATTTCAATGACCAAGCGCATGGTGGTTCTTGGTTAAAAGGAGCAATTTATTACTTCAAAATTGCTGTTGCTCTCGCCGTTGCAGCTATCCCAGAAGGCCTTCCAGCAGTAATTACAACTTGTTTAGCCTTAGGAACTCGTAGAATGGCTAAAAAGAATGCAATTGTTCGTTCACTTCCTTCTGTCGAAACTTTGGGTTGCACATCGGTTATTTGTTCTGATAAAACTGGAACTTTGACAACAAATCAAATGTCGGTGTCAAAAATGTTTATTGTTGAGGGAGAACGTGGAGATCAGATTAGCTTCAGGTTTTTTCAAAGTTTTTATGAGGGTTGTACGAAGAATGAAAAATTGGTGTTTCAGTCCCTTTCCTTTTCCCTTTGCAAGAAATGAGCAAGACATGAGGAGGAATACATGTTCTAGATAACTCAATTATGTACCAACTTTGCGTGTTTTAGACAGCCCTAGTTTTATTAGGTCGAGGTTGTGAACATTTTTTCGCATCTACTCTGGTTAGGAATGAGAAAACGAACTAATATAGTTTATTTCATTTGTTGACTAAATTTTGTTCGAATCTTTGTTTTATTATTTAGGAAGAATTCTCTATTTATTATATCATTTAATTTTCAAAATATTTTTAGTGAATATTCAATAACTGGTTCTACTTACGAGCCTCTAGGTCAAATTCTCCACAGTGGCATTCAAATTAATCGTGCCTCTGATGATCACAAAGCTTTAACTGAATTGGCAACAATTTGCTCAATGTGTAATAATTCTTCTGTTGATTATAATGAGGTTTTTTCTAGTTATTTTATTCAAAGAGAGAGTTAGTTAGAGAGATTGGTCAATTTGACTTATAACTTTTTCAAATGATTATCGGATTTTTGATTTTCCTTAAAAATTTTGATTCCTTTATACTCTATTTTGGCCCCCTACCCCCATCTATTAAAAATTTTTTTAAAAATTTTATAGACCAAACATGCTTACGAAAAAGTTGGAGAAGCAACCGAAACAGCTTTAGTCGTTCTGGTTGAAAAAATTTTTTCACCTCGTGACATTGGAAATGTTTGCAATCGAGTAATTCAACAAAAAGGGCAAAAGGAATTTACTTTGGAATTTTCTCGTGACAGGGAATCAATGGCTGTCTTTTGTGTTCCAACAGTTTCTAATTCTGGTGCTCGAATGTTTGTTAAGTTTTTTTTTAATTTTTAAGGATTTTTAAATCCTTTTTTCGACAGAGCGCTCCCGAAGGCGTTCTTTCCCGTTGTACTAATGTTCGAATTGGTGACCAAAAAGTTCCACTTAACCCTGCAATTACTAAAATAATTGTTCAACATTGTGTTAAATACGGAACTGGTCAAGATACTTTACGTTGTTTAGCTCTTGGAATAGTAAATAAGGTTGGACCAAAAATGATGTCGATGCCAAATTGTTTATGGAATGCTCAGTTCCGAATTCGTAATTCTCGGGTATTGTTCTAACTATTAGATAGCAGGTACAATGACCTGATTGAGAGTTGCCATCTTCGTGAAAGGTCAAGAGATGGTGAATGCATTTGAAATGAAATTTCAGGCTTTTTTATCCTTTTAATTCTTATAATAACAAACATTTTCATTTCGAAAAATCCATAGGTTCAGGCTTTCATACCTCCGAGTTATATCCAAAGGCACGGGTTCTAATTCAATAGGTGTAGACAGTAGGGGAAACTAGACCCCCCAAATGACCCCCCAACCCCCCCAGTTGTTCCCAAGAAGTGGGGTAACCCCCCAGTATCCCCCCAATTAAAGACCCCCACCCAAGTAGACCCCCCAAATGACCCCCAACCCCCCCACATCTCCCAGTAGACCCCCCAATTCTCCAGTACACCCCCCAGTAGACCCCCCAAATGACCCCCCGTAGACCCCCCCCAGACAAAATATGTCACTCCCCAATTCGTCCATAGGTTCAGGCTTTCATACCTCCGAGTTATATCCAAAGGCACGGGTTCTAATTCAATAGGTGTAGACAGTAGGGGAAACTAGACCCCCCAAATGACCCCCCAACCCCCCCAGTTGTTCCCAAGAAGTGGGGTAACCCCCCAGTATCCCCCCAATTAAAGACCCCCCACCCAAGTAGACCCCCCAAATGACCCCCCAACCCCCCAAATCTCCCAGTAGACCCCCCAATTCTCCAGTACACCCCCCAGTAGACCCCCAAATGACCCCCAGTAGACCCCCCCAGACAAAATATGTCACTCCCCAATTCGTCCATAGGTTCAGGCTTTCATACCTCCGAGTTATATCCAAAGGCACGGGTTCTAATTCAATAGGTGTAGACAGTAGGGGAAACTAGACCCCCCAAATGACCCCGCCAACCCCCCAGTTGTTCCCAAGAAGTGGGGTAACCCCCAGTATCCCCCCAATTAAAGACCCCCACCCAAGTAGACCCCCCAAATGCCCCCCCAACCCCCCCAAATCCCCCAGTAGACCCCCCAATTCTCCAGTACACCCCCCAGTAGACCCCCCAAATGACCCCCAGTAGACCCCCCAGACAAAATATGTCACTCCCCAATTCGTCCATAGGTTCAGGCTTTCATACCTCCGAGTTATATCCAAAGGCACGGGTTCTAATTCAATAGGTGTAGACAGTAGGGGAAACTAGACCCCCCAAATGACCCCCAACCCCCCCAGTTGTTCCCAAGAAGTGGGGTAACCCCCCAGTATCCCCCCAATTAAAGACCCCCACCCAAGTAGACCCCCCAAATGACCCCCCAACCCCCCAAATCTCCCAGTAGACCCCCCAATTCTCCAGTACACCCCCAGTAGACCCCCAAATGACCCCCAGTAGACCCCCCCAGACAAAATATGTCACTCCCCAATTCGTCCATAGGTTCAGGCTTTCATACCTCCGAGTTATATCCAAAGGCACGGGTTCTAATTCAATAGGTGTAGACAGTAGGGGAAACTAGACCCCCCAAATGACCCCCAACCCCCCAGTTGTTCCCAAGAAGTGGGGTAACCCCCCAGTATCCCCCCAATTAAAGACCCCCACCCAAGTAGACCCCCCAAATGACCCCCCAACCCCCCCAAATCTCCCAGTAGACCCCCCAATTCTCCAGTACACCCCCCAGTAGACCCCCCAAATGACCCCCAGTAGACCCCCCCAGACAAAATATGTCACTCCCCAATTCGTCCATAGGTTCAGGCTTTCATACCTCCGAGTTATATCCAAAGGCACGGGTTCTAATTCAATAGGTGTAGACAGTAGGGGAAACTAGACCCCCCAAATGACCCCCCAACCCCCCAGTTGTTCCCAAGAAGTGGGGTAACCCCCCAGTATCCCCCCAATTAAAGACCCCCACCCAAGTAGACCCCCCAAATGACCCCCAACCCCCCAAATCTCCCAGTAGACCCCCCAATTCTCCAGTACACCCCCAGTAGACCCCCCAAATGACCCCCAGTAGACCCCCCAGACAAAATATGTCACTCCCCAATTCGTCCATAGGTTCAGGCTTTCATACCTCCGAGTTATATCCAAAGGCACGGGTTCTAATTCAATAGGTGTAGACAGTAGGGGAAACTAGACCCCCCAAATGACCCCCCAACCCCCCAGTTGTTCCCAAGAAGTGGGGTAACCCCCAGTATCCCCCCAATTAAAGACCCCCACCCAAGTAGACCCCCCAAATGACCCCCCAACCCCCCAAATCTCCCAGTAGACCCCCCAATTCTCCAGTACACCCCCAGTAGACCCCCCAAATGACCCCCAGTAGACCCCCCAGACAAAATATGTCACTCCCCAATTCGTCCATAGGTTCAGGCTTTCATACCTCCGAGTTATATCCAAAGGCACGGGTTCTAATTCAATAGGTGTAGACAGTAGGGGAAACTAGACCCCCCAAATGACCCCCCAACCCCCCAGTTGTTCCCAAGAAGTGGGGTAACCCCCAGTATCCCCCCAATTAAAGACCCCCACCCAAGTAGACCCCCCAAATGACCCCCCAACCCCCCCAAATCTCCCAGTAGACCCCCCAATTCTCCAGTACACCCCCCAGTAGACCCCCCAAATGACCCCCAGTAGACCCCCCCAGACAAAATATGTCACTCCCCAATTCGTCCATAGGTTCAGGCTTTCATACCTCCGAGTTATATCCAAAGGCACGGGTTCTAATTCAATAGGTGTAGACAGTAGGGGAAACTAGACCCCCCAAAGGACCCCCAACCCCCCCAGTTGTTCCCAAGAAGTGGGGTAACCCCCCAGTATCCCCCCAATTAAAGACCCCCACCCAAGTAGACCCCCCAAATGACCCCCCAACCCCCCAAATCTCCCAGTAGACCCCCCAATTCTCCAGTACACCCCCCAGTAGACCCCCCAAATGACCCCCAGTAGACCCCCCCAGACAAAATATGTCACTCCCCAATTCGTCCATAGGTTCAGGCTTTCATACCTCCGAGTTATATCCAAAGGCACGGGTTCTAATTCAATAGGTGTAGACAGTAGGGGAAACTAGACCCCCCAAATGACCCCCAACCCCCCAGTTGTTCCCAAGAAGTGGGGTAACCCCCCAGTATCCCCCCAATTAAAGACCCCCACCCAAGTAGACCCCCCAAATGACCCCCAACCCCCCAAATCTCCCAGTAGACCCCCCAATTCTCCAGTACACCCCCCAGTAGACCCCCAAATGACCCCCAGTAGACCCCCCCAGACAAAATATGTCACTCCCCAATTCGTCCATAGGTTCAGGCTTTCATACCTCCGAGTTATATCCAAAGGCACGGGTTCTAATTCAATAGGTGTAGACAGTAGGGGAAACTAGACCCCCCAAATGACCCCCCAACCCCCCCAGTTGTTCCCAAGAAGGGGGGTAACCCCCCAGTATCCCCCCAATTAAAGACCCCCACCCAAGTAGACCCCCCAAATGACCCCCCAACCCCCCAAATCTCCCAGTAGACCCCCCAATTCTCCAGTACACCCCCCAGTAGACCCCCCAAATGACCCCCAGTAGACCCCCCCAGACAAAATATGTCACTCCCCAATTCGTCCATAGGTTCAGGCTTTCATACCTCCGAGTTATATCCAAAGGCACGGGTTCTAATTCAATAGGTGTAGACAGTAGGGGAAACTAGACCCCCCAAATGACCCCCCAACCCCCCCAGTTGTTCCCAAGAAGTGTGGTAACCCCCAGTATCCCCCCAATTAAAGACCCCCCACCCAAGTAGACCCCCCAAATGACCCCCAACCCCCCAAATCTCCCAGTAGACCCCCCAATTCTCCAGTACACCCCCCAGTAGACCCCCCAAATGACCCCCAGTAGACCCCCCAGACAAAATATGTCACTCCCCAATTCGTCCATAGGTTCAGGCTTTCATACCTCCGAGTTATATCCAAAGGCACGGGTTCTAATTCAATAGGTGTAGACAGTAGGGGAAACTAGACCCCCCAAATGACCCCCCAACCCCCCAGTTGTTCCCAAGAAGTGGGGTAACCCCCCAGTATCCCCCCAATTAAAGACCCCCCACCCAAGTAGACCCCCCAAATGACCCCCAACCCCCCCAAATCTCCCAGTAGACCCCCCAATTCTCCAGTACACCCCCCAGTAGACCCCCCAAATGACCCCCAGTAGACCCCCCCAGACAAAATATGTCACTCCCCAATTCGTCCATAGGTTCAGGCTTTCATACCTCCGAGTTATATCCAAAGGCACGGGTTCTAATTCAATAGGTGTAGACAGTAGGGGAAACTAGACCCCCCAAATGACCCCCCCAACCCCCCAGTTGTTCCCAAGAAGTGGGGTAACCCCCCAGTATCCCCCCAATTAAAGACCCCCACCCAAGTAGACCCCCCAAATGACCCCCCAACCCCCCCAAATCTCCCAGTAGACCCCCCAATTCTCCAGTACACCCCCAGTAGACCCCCAAATGACCCCCAGTAGACCCCCCCAGACAAAATATGTCACTCCCCAATTCGTCCATAGGTTCAGGCTTTCATACCTCCGAGTTATATCCAAAGGCACGGGTTCTAATTCACTAGGTGTAGACAGTAGGGGAAACTAGACCCCCCAAATGACCCCCCAACCCCCCCAGTTGTTCCCAAGAAGTGGGGTAACCCCCAGTATCCCCCCAATTAAAGACCCCCACCCAAGTAGACCCCCCAAATGACCCCCAACCCCCCCAAATCTCCCAGTAGACCCCCCAATTCTCCAGTACACCCCCCAGTAGACCCCCCAAATGACCCCCAGTAGACCCCCCCAGACAAAATATGTCACTCCCCAATTCGTCCATAGGTTCAGGCTTTCATACCTCCGAGTTATATCCAAAGGCACGGGTTCTAATTCAATAGGTGTAGACAGTAGGGGAAACTAGACCCCCCAAATGACCCCCAACCCCCCCAGTTGTTCCCAAGAAGTGGGGTAACCCCCCAGTATCCCCCCAATTAAAGACCCCCCACCCAAGTAGACCCCCCCAAATGACCCCCAACCCCCCAAATCTCCCAGTAGACCCCCCAATTCTCCAGTACACCCCCCAGTAGACCCCCCAAATGACCCCCAGTAGACCCCCCAGACAAAATATGTCACTCCCCAATTCGTCCATAGGTTCAGGCTTTCATACCTCCGAGTTATATCCAAAGGCACGGGTTCTAATTCAATAGGTGTAGACAGTAGGGGAAACTAGACCCCCCAAATGACCCCCAACCCCCCCAGTTGTTCCCAAGAAGTGGGGTAACCCCCCAGTATCCCCCCAATTAAAGACCCCCCACCCAAGTAGACCCCCAAATGACCCCCCAACCCCCCAAATCTCCCAGTAGACCCCCCAATTCTCCAGTACACCCCCAGTAGACCCCCCAAATGACCCCCAGTAGACCCCCCAGACAAAATATGTCACTCCCCAATTCGTCCATAGGTTCAGGCTTTCATACCTCCGAGTTATATCCAAAGGCACGGGTTCTAATTCAATAGGTGTAGACAGTAGGGAAACTAGACCCCCCAAATGACCCCCCAACCCCCCCAGTTGTTCCCAAGAAGTGGGGTAACCCCCCAGTATCCCCCCAATTAAAGACCCCCACCCAAGTAGACCCCCCAAATGACCCCCCAACCCCCCAAATCTCCCAGTAGACCCCCCAATTCTCCAGTACACCCCCCAGTAGACCCCCCAAATGACCCCCAGTAGACCCCCCCAGACAAAATATGTCACTCCCCAATTCGTCCATAGGTTCAGGCTTTCATACCTCCGAGTTATATCCAAAGGCACGGGTTCTAATTCAATAGGTGTAGACAGTAGGGGAAACTAGACCCCCCAAATGACCCCCAACCCCCCAGTTGTTCCCAAGAAGTGGGGTAACCCCCCAGTATCCCCCCAATTAAACCCAAGTAGACCCCCCAAATGACCCCCCAACCCCCCCAAATCTCCCAGTAGACCCCCCAATTCTCCAGTACACCCCCCAGTAGACCCCCCAAATGACCCCCAGTAGACCCCCCCCAGACAAAATATGTCACTCCCCAATTCGTCCATAGGTTCAGGCTTTCATACCTCCGAGTTATATCCAAAGGCACGGGTTCTAATTCAATAGGTGTAGACAGTAGGGGAAACTAGACCCCAAATGACCCCCAACCCCCCAGTTGTTCCCAAGAAGTGGGGTAACCCCCCAGTATCCCCCCAATTAAAGACCCCCACCCAAGTAGACCCCCCAAATGACCCCCCAACCCCCAAATCTCCCAGTAGACCCCCCAATTCTCCAGTACACCCCCCAGTAGACCCCCCAAATGACCCCCAGTAGAGCCCCCAGACAAAATATGTCACTCCCCAATTCGTCCATAGGTTCAGGCTTTCATACCTCCGAGTTATATCCAAAGGCACGGGTTCTAATTCAATAGGTGTAGACAGTAGGGGAAACTAGACCCCCCAAATGACCCCCAACCCCCCAGTTGTTCCCAAGAAGTGGGGTAACCCCCAGTATCCCCCCAATTAAAGACCCCCCACCCAAGTAGACCCCCCAAATGACCCCCCAACCCCCCAAATCTCCCAGTAGACCCCCCAATTCTCCAGTACACCCCCAGTAGACCCCCCAAATGACCCCCAGTAGACCCCCCAGACAAAATATGTCACTCCCCAATTCGTCCATAGGTTCAGGCTTTCATACCTCCGAGTTATATCCAAAGGCACGGGTTCTAATTCAATAGGTGTAGACAGTAGGGGAAACTAGACCCCCCAAATGACCCCCCAACCCCCCAGTTGTTCCCAAGAAGTGGGGTAACCCCCAGTATCCCCCCAATTAAAGACCCCCCACCCAAGTAGACCCCCCAAATGACCCCCAACCCCCCCAAATCTCCCAGTAGACCCCCCAATTCTCCAGTACACCCCCCAGTAGACCCCCCAAATGACCCCCAGTAGACCCCCCAGACAAAATATGTCACTCCCCAATTCGTCCATAGGTTCAGGCTTTCATACCTCCGAGTTATATCCAAAGGCACGGGTTCTAATTCAATAGGTGTAGACAGTAGGGGAAACTAGACCCCCCAAATGACCCCCAAACCCCCCAGTTGTTCCCAAGAAGTGGGGTAACCCCCCAGTATCCCCCCAATTAAAGACCCCCACCCAAGTAGACCCCCCAAATGACCCCCCAACCCCCCAAATCTCCCAGTAGACCCCCCAATTCTCCAGTACACCCCCCAGTAGACCCCCCAAATGACCCCCAGTAGACCCCCCAGACAAAATATGTCACTCCCCAATTCGTCCATAGGTTCAGGCTTTCATACCTCCGAGTTATATCCAAAGGCACGGGTTCTAATTCAATAGGTGTAGACAGTAGGGGAAACTAGACCCCCCAAATGACCCCCAACCCCCCAGTTGTTCCCAAGAAGTGGGGTAACCCCCAGTATCCCCCCAATTAAAGACCCCCACCCAAGTAGACCCCCCAAATGACCCCCCAACCCCCCCAAATCTCCCAGTAGACCCCCCAATTCTCCAGTACACCCCCCAGTAGACCCCCCAAATGACCCCCAGTAGACCCCCCCCCAGACAAAATATAACTCCCACTCCCAATTCGTCCATAGGTTCAGGCTTTCCATACCTCCGAGTTATATCCAAAGGCACAGGTTCTAATTCAATAGGTGTAGACAGTAGGGAAACTAGACCCCCCAAATGACCCCCAACCCCCCCAGTTGTTCCCAAGAAGTGGGGTAACCCCCCAGTATCCCCCCAATTAAAGACCCCCCACCCAAGTAGACCCCCCAAATGACATTACCCCAACCCCCCAAATCTCCCAGTAGACCCCCCAATTCCTCCAGTACACCCCCCAGCAGTAGACCCCCAAATGACCCCCAGTAGACCCCCCCCAGACAAAATATGTCACTCCCCAATTCGTCCATAGGTTCAGGCTTTCATACCTCCGAGTTATATCCAAAAGGCACGGGTTCTAATTCAATAGGTGTAGACAGTAGGGGAAACTAGAACCCCCAAATGACCCCCCAACCCCCCAGTTGTTCCCAAGAAGTGGGGCTAACCCCCAGTATCCCCCCAATTAAAGACCCCCCACCCAAGTAGACCCCCCAAATGACCCCCCAACCCCCCCAAATCTCCCAGTAGACCCCCCAATTCTCCAGTATACCCCCAGTAGACCCCCCAAATGACCCCCAGTAGACCCCCCCCAGACAAAATATGTCACTCCCCAATTCGTCCATAGGTTCAGGCTTTCATACCTCCGAGTTATATCCAAAGGCACTGGTTCTAATTCAATAGGTGTAGACAGTAGGGGAAACTAGACCCCCCAAATGACCCCCCAACCCCCCCAGTTGTTCCCAAGAAGTGGGGTAACCCCCCAGTATCCCCCCAATTAAAGACCCCCCACCCAAGTAGACCCCCCAAATGACCCCCAACCCCCCAGATCCCCCAGTAGACCCCCCAACTCTCCACTACACCCCCCAGTAGACCCCCCAAATGACCCCCAGTAGACCCCCCCCAGACAAAATATGTCACTCCCCAATTCCGTCCATAGGTTCAGGCTTTCATACCTCCGAGTTATATCCAAAAGCACGGGTTCTAATTCAATAGGTGTAGACAGTAGGGGAAACTAGACCCCCCAAATGACCCCCAACCCCCCAGTTGTTCCCAAGAAGTGGGAGCAACCCCCAGTATCCCCCCAATTAAAGACCCCCACCCAAGTAGACCCCCCAAATGACCCCCCAACCCCCCAAATCTCCCCAGTAGACCCCCCAATTCTCCAGTACACACCCCCAGTAGACCCCCCCAAATGACCCCCAGTAGACCCCCCAGACAAAATATGTCACTCCCCAATTCGTCCATAGGTTCAGGCTTTCATACCTCCGAGTTATATCCAAAGGCACGGGTTCTAATTCAATAGGTGTGAACAGTAAGGAAACTAGACCCCCCAAATGACCCCCAATTCCCCCAGTTGTTCCCAAGAAGTGGGGTAACCCCCAGTATCCCCCCAATTAAAGACCCCCACCCAAGTAGACCCCCCAAATGACCCCCCAACCCCCCAAATCTCCCAGTAGACCCCCCAATTCTCCAGTACACCCCCCAGTAGACCCCCCAAATGACCCCCAGTAGACCTCACTTCCCAGACAAAATATGTCACTCCCCAATTCGTCCATAGGTTCAGGCTTTCATACCTCCGAGTTATATCCAAAGGCACGGGTTCTAATTCAATAGGTGTAGACAGTAGGGGAAACTAGACCCCCCAAATGACCCCCAACCCCCCAGTTGTTCCCAAGAAGTGGGAGTAACCCCCCAGTATCCCCCCAATTAAAGACCCCCACCCAAGTAGACCCCCCAAACGACCCCCCAACCCCCCCAAATCTCCCAGTAGACCCCCCAGGTCTCCACCGCACCCCCCAGTAGACCCCCCAAATGACCCCCAGTAGACCCCCCCCAGACAAAATATGTCACTCCCCAATTCGTCCATAGGTTCAGGCTTTCATACCTCCGAGTTATATCCAAAGGCACGGGTTCTAATTCAATAGGTGTAGACAGTAGGGGAAACTAGACCCCCCAAATGACCCCCCAACCCCCCCAGTTGTTCCCAAGAAGTGGGGTAACCCACCAGTATCCCCCCAATTAAAGACCCCCACCCAAGCAGCCCCCCCAACCGGCCCCCCAACCCCCCCAGGTCCCCCAGCAGACCCCCCAGTTCTCCACTACACCCCCCAGTAGACCCCCCAAATGACCCCCAGTAGACCCCCCCCAGACAAAATATGTCACTCCCCAATTCGTCCATAGGTTCAGGCTTTCATACCTCCGAGTTATATCCAAAGGCACGGGTTCTAATTCAATAGGTGTAGACAGTAGGGGAAACTAGACCCCCCAAATGACCCCCAGTAGACCCCCCAGTTGTTCCCAAGAAGTGGGGTAACCCCCAGTATCCCCCCAATTAAAGACCCCCACCCAAGTAGACCCCCCAAATGACCCCCCAACCCCCCAAATCTCCCAGTAGACCCCCCAATTCTCCAGTACACCCCCCAGTAGACCCCCCAAATGACCCCCAGTAGACCCCCCCAGACAAAATATGTCACTCCCCAATTCGTCCATAGGTTCAGGCTTTCATACCTCCGAGTTATATCCAAAGGCACGGGTTCTAATTCAATAGGTGTAGACAGTAGGGGAAACTAGACCCCCCAAATAAACCCCAACCCCCCAGTTGTTCCCAAGAAGTGGGGTAACCCCCAGTATCCCCCCAATTAAAGACCCCCCACCCAAGTAGACCCCCCGCAGGACCCCCCAACCCCCCCACCTCCCCCAGTTGACCCCCCAACTCTCCAGGACACCCCCCAGTAGACCCCCCAAATGACCCCCAGTAGACCCCCCCCAGACAAAATATGTCACTCCCCAATTCGTCCATAGGTTCAGGCTTTCATACCTCCGAGTTATATCCAAAGGCACGGGTTCTAATTCAATAGGTGTAGACAGTAGGGGAAACTAGACCCCCCAAATGACCCGCCAACCCCCCAGTTGTTCCCAAGAAGTGGGGTAACCCCCAGTATCCCCCCAATTAAAGACCCCCACCCAAGTAGACCCCCCAAATGACCCCCACCCCCCCCAAAGCTCCCAGTAGACCCCCCAATGCTCCAGTACACCCCCCAGTAGACCCCCCAAATGACCCCCAGTAGACCCCCCCCAGACAAAATATGTCACTCCCCAATTCGTCCATAGGTTCAGGCTTTCATACCTCCGAGTTATATCCAAAGGCACGGGTTCTAATTCAATAGGTGTAGACAGTACGGCAAACTAGACCCCCCAAATGACCCCCCAACCCCCCCAGTTGTTCCCAAGAAGTGGGGTAACCCCCAGTATCCCCCCAATTAAAGACCCCCACCCAAGTAGACCCCCCAAATGACCCCCCAACCCCCCAAATCTCCCAGTAGACCCCCCAATTCTCCAGTACACCCCCCCGTAGCCCCCCCAAATGCCCCCCTGTAGACCCCCCCCAGACAAGATATGTCACTCCCCAATTCGTCCATAGGTTCAGGCTTTCATACCTCCGAGTTATATCCAAAGGCACGGGTTCTAATTCAATAGGTGTAGACAGTAGGGGAAACTAGACCCCCCAAATGACCCCCAACCCCCCAGTTGTTCCCAAGAAGTGGGGTAACCCCCAGTATCCCCCCAATTAAAGACCCCCACCCAAGTAGACCCCCCAAATGACCCCCAACCCCCCAAATCTCCCAGTAGACCCCCCAATTCTCCAGTACACCCCCCAGTAGACCCCCCAAATGACCCCCAGTAGACCCCCCCAGACAAAATATGTCACTCCCCAATTCGTCCATAGGTTCAGGCTTTCATACCTCCGAGTTATATCCAAAGGCACGGGTTCTAATTCAATAGGTGTAGACAGTAGGGGAAACTAGACCCCCCAAATGACCCCCAACCCCCCAGTTGTTCCCAAGAAGTGGGGTAACCCCCAGTATCCCCCCAATTAAAGACCCCCACCCAAGTAGACCCCCCAAATGACCCCCCAACCCCCCAAATCTCCCAGTAGACCCCCCAATTCTCCAGTACACCCCCAGTAGACCCCCCAAATGACCCCCAGTAGACCCCCCCAGACAAAATATGTCACTCCCCAATTCGTCCATAGGTTCAGGCTTTCATACCTCCGAGTTATATCCAAAGGCACGGGTTCTAATTCAATAGGTGTAGACAGTAGGGGAAACTAGACCCCCCAAATGACCCCCAACCCCCCCAGTTGTTCCCAAGAAGTGGGGTAACCCCCAGTATCCCCCCAATTAAAGACCCCCACCCAAGTAGACCCCCCAAATGACCCCCAACCCCCCCAAATCTCCCAGTAGACCCCCCAATTCTCCAGTACACCCCCCAGTAGACCCCCCAAATGACCCCCAGTAGACCCCCCCAGACAAAATATGTCACTCCCCAATTCGTCCATAGGTTCAGGCTTTCATACCTCCGAGTTATATCCAAAGGCACGGGTTCTAATTCAATAGGTGTAGACAGTAGGGGAAACTAGACCCCCCAAATGGCCCCCCACCCCCCAGTTGTTCCCAAGAAGTGGGGTAACCCCCAGTATCCCCCCAATTAAAGACCCCCACCCAAGTAGACCCCCCAAATGACCCCCCAACCCCCCAAATCTCCCAGTAGACCCCCCAATTCTCCAGTACACCCCCAGTAGACCCCCCAAATGACCCCCAGTAGACCCCCCCAGACAAAATATGTCACTCCCCAATTCGTCCATAGGTTCAGGCTTTCATACCTCCGAGTTATATCCAAAGGCACGGGTTCTAATTCAATAGGTGTAGACAGTAGGGGAAACTAGACCCCCCAAATGACCCCCCAACCCCCCCAGTTGTTCCCAAGAAGTGGGGTAACCCCCCAGTATCCCCCCAATTAAAGACCCCCCACCCAAGTAGACCCCCCAAATGACCCCCCAACCCCCCAAATCTCCCAGTAGACCCCCCAATTCTCCAGTACACCCCCAGTAGACCCCCCAAATGACCCCCAGTAGACCCCCCCAGACAAAATATGTCACTCCCCAATTCGTCCATAGGTTCAGGCTTTCATACCTCCGAGTTATATCCAAAGGCACGGGTTCTAATTCAATAGGTGTAGACAGTAGGGGAAACTAGACCCCCCAAATGACCCCCAACCCCCCCAGTTGTTCCCAAGAAGTGGGGTAACCCCCAGTATCCCCCCAATTAAAGACCCCCACCCAAGTAGACCCCCCAAATGACCCCCAACCCCCCAAATCTCCCAGTAGACCCCCCAATTCTCCAGTACACCCCCCAGTAGACCCCCCAAATGACCCCCAGTAGACCCCCCAGACAAAATATGTCACTCCCCAATTCGTCCATAGGTTCAGGCTTTCATACCTCCGAGTTATATCCAAAGGCACGGGTTCTAATTCAATAGGTGTAGACAGTAGGGGAAACTAGACCCCCCAAATGACCCCCCAACCCCCCCAGTTGTTCCCAAGAAGTGGGGTAACCCCCAGTATCCCCCAATTAAAGACCCCCACCCAAGTAGACCCCCCAAATGACCCCCCAACCCCCCAAATCTCCCAGTAGACCCCCCAATTCTCCAGTACACCCCCAGTAGACCCCCCAAATGACCCCCAGTAGACCCCCCCAGACAAAATATGTCACTCCCCAATTCGTCCATAGGTTCAGGCTTTCATACCTCCGAGTTATATCCAAAGGCACGGGTTCTAATTCAATAGGTGTAGACAGTAGGGGAAACTAGACCCCCCAAATGACCCCCAACCCCCCAGTTGTTCCCAAGAAGTGGGGTAACCCCCAGTATCCCCCCAATTAAAGACCCCCACCCAAGTAGACCCCCCAAATGACCCCCCAACCCCCCAAATCTCCCAGTAGACCCCCCAATTCTCCAGTACACCCCCAGTAGACCCCCCAAATGACCCCCAGTAGACCCCCCCAGACAAAATATGTCACTCCCCAATTCGTCCATAGGTTCAGGCTTTCATACCTCCGAGTTATATCCAAAGGCACGGGTTCTAATTCAATAGGTGTAGACAGTAGGGGAAACTAGACCCCCCAAATGACCCCCAACCCCCCAGTTGTTCCCAAGAAGTGGGGTAACCCCCAGTATCCCCCCAATTAAAGACCCCCCACCCAAGTAGACCCCCCAAATGACCCCCAACCCCCCAAATCTCCCAGTAGACCCCCCAATTCTCCAGTACACCCCCCAGTAGACCCCCCAAATGACCCCCAGTAGACCCCCCCAGACAAAATATGTCACTCCCCAATTCGTCCATAGGTTCAGGCTTTCATACCTCCGAGTTATATCCAAAGGCACGGGTTCTAATTCAATAGGTGTAGACAGTAGGGGAAACTAGAGCCCCCAAATGACCCCCAACCCCCCAGTTGTTCCCAAGAAGTGGGGTAACCCCCAGTATCCCCCCAATTAAAGACCCCCACCCAAGTAGACCCCCCAAATGACCCCCAACCCCCCAAATCTCCCAGTAGACCCCCCAATTCTCCAGTACACCCCCCAGTAGACCCCCCAAATGACCCCCAGTAGACCCCCCAGACAAAATATGTCACTCCCCAATTCGTCCATAGGTTCAGGCTTTCATACCTCCGAGTTATATCCAAAGGCACGGGTTCTAATTCAATAGGTGTAGACAGTAGGGGAAACTAGAACCCCCAAATGACCCCCAACCCCCCAGTTGTTCCCAAGAAGTGGGGTAACCCCCAGTATCCCCCCAATTAAAGACCCCCACCCAAGTAGACCCCCCAAATGACCCCCCAACCCCCCAAATCTCCCAGTAGACCCCCCAATTCTCCAGTACACCCCCAGTAGACCCCCCAAATGACCCCCAGTAGACCCCCCAGACAAAATATGTCACTCCCCAATTCGTCCATAGGTTCAGGCTTTCATACCTCCGAGTTATATCCAAAGGCACGGGTTCTAATTCAATAGGTGTAGACAGTAGGGGAAACGAGACCCCCCAAATGACCCCCCAACCCCCCAGTTGTTCCCAAGAAGTGGGGTAACCCCCAGTATCCCCCCAATTAAAGACCCCCACCCAAGTAGACCCCCCAAATGACCCCCCAACCCCCCAAATCTCCCAGTAGACCCCCCAATTCTCCAGTACACCCCCAGTAGACCCCCCAAATGACCCCCAGTAGACCCCCCAGACAAAATATGTCACTCCCCAATTCGTCCATAGGTTCAGGCTTTCATACCTCCGAGTTATATCCAAAGGCACGGGTTCTAATTCAATAGGTGTAGACAGTAGGGGAAACTAGACCCCCCAAATGACCCCCAACCCCCCCAGTTGTTCCCAAGAAGTGGGGTAACCCCCAGTATCCCCCCAATTAAAGACCCCCACCCAAGTAGACCCCCAAATGACCCCCAACCCCCCAAATCTCCCAGTAGACCCCCCAATTCTCCAGTACACCCCCCAGTAGACCCCCCCCATGACCCCCAGTAGACCCCCCCCAGACAAAGTATGTCACTCCCCAATTCGTCCATAGGTTCAGGCTTTCATACCTCCGAGTTATATCCAAAGGCACGGGTTCTAATTCAATAGGCGTAGACAGTAGGGGAAACTAGACCCCCCAAATGACCCCCAACCCCCCAGTTGTTCCCAAGAAGTGGGGTAACCCCCAGTATCCCCCCAATTAAAGACCCCCACCCAAGTAGACCCCCCAAATGACCCCCAACCCCCCAAATCTCCCAGTAGACCCCCCAATTCTCCAGTACACCCCCCAGTAGACCCCCAAATGACCCCCAGTAGACCCCCCAGACAAAATATGTCACTCCCCAATTCGTCCATAGGTTCAGGCTTTCATACCTCCGAGTTATATCCAAAGGCACGGGTTCTAATTCAATAGGTGTAGACAGTAGGGAAACTAGACCCCCCAAATGACCCCCCAACCCCCCAGTTGTTCCCAAGAAGTGGGGTAACCCCCAGTATCCCCCCAATTAAAGACCCCCCACCCAAGTAGACCCCCCAAATGACCCCCCAACCCCCCAAATCTCCCAGTAGACCCCCCAATTCTCCAGTACACCCCCCAGTAGACCCCCAAATGACCCCCAGTAGACCCCCCCAGACAAAATATGTCACTCCCCAATTCGTCCATAGGTTCAGGCTTTCATACCTCCGAGTTATATCCAAAGGCACGGGTTCTAATTCAATAGGTGTAGACAGTAGGGGAAACTAGACCCCCCAAATGACCCCCAACCCCCCAGTTGTTCCCAAGAAGTGGGGTAACCCCCAGTATCCCCCCAATTAAAGACCCCCACCCAAGTAGACCCCCCAAATGACCCCCAACCCCCCAAATCTCCCAGTAGACCCCCCAATTCTCCAGTACACCCCCCAGTAGACCCCCCAAATGACCCCCAGTAGACCCCCCAGACAAAATATGTCACTCCCCAATTCGTCCATAGGTTCAGGCTTTCATACCTCCGAGTTATATCCAAAGGCACGGGTTCTAATTCAATAGGTGTAGACAGTAGGGGAAACTAGACGCCCCAAATGACCCCCAACCCCCCAGTTGTTCCCAAGAAGTGGGGTAACCCCCAGTATCCCCCCAATTAAAGACCCCCACCCAAGTAGACCCCCCAAATGACCCCCAACCCCCCAAATCTCCCAGTAGACCCCCCAATTCTCCAGTACACCCCCAGTAGACCCCCCAAATGACCCCCAGTAGACCCCCCAGACAAAATATGTCACTCCCCAATTCGTCCATAGGTTCAGGCTTTCATACCTCCGAGTTATATCCAAAGGCACGGGTTCTAATTCAATAGGTGTAGACAGTAGGGAAACTAGACCCCCCAAATGACCCCCAACCCCCCAGTTGTTCCCAAGAAGTGGGGTAACCCCCAGTATCCCCCCAATTAAAGACCCCCACCCAAGTAGACCCCCCAAATGACCCCCAACCCCCCAAATCTCCCAGTAGACCCCCCAATTCTCCAGTACACCCCCCAGTAGACCCCCCAAATGACCCCCAGTAGACCCCCCAGACAAAATATGTCACTCCCCAATTCGTCCATAGGTTCAGGCTTTCATACCTCCGAGTTATATCCAAAGGCACGGGTTCTAATTCAATAGGTGTAGACAGTAGGGGAAACTAGACCCCCCAAATGACCCCCAACCCCCCAGTTGTTCCCAAGAAGTGGGGTAACCCCCAGTATCCCCCCAATTAAAGACCCCCACCCAAGTAGACCCCCCAAATGACCCCCCAACCCCCCAAATCTCCCAGTAGACCCCCCAATTCTCCAGTACACCCCCAGTAGACCCCCCAAATGACCCCCAGTAGACCCCCCAGACAAAATATGTCACTCCCCAATTCGTCCATAGGTTCAGGCTTTCATACCTCCGAGTTATATCCAAAGGCACGGGTTCTAATTCAATAGGTGTAGACAGTAGGGGAAACTAGACCCCCCAAATGACCCCCAACCCCCCAGTTGTTCCCAAGAAGTGGGGTAACCCCCAGTATCCCCCCAATTAAAGACCCCCACCCAAGTAGACCCCCCAAACGACCCCCCAACCCCCAAAGACCCCCCCGCAGACCCCCCAATTCTCGAGAACACCCCCCAGTAGACCCCCCAAATGACCCCCAGTAGACCCCCCCAGACAAAATATGTCACTCCCCAATTCGTCCATAGGTTCAGGCTTTCATACCTCCGAGTTATATCCAAAGGCACGGGTTCTAATTCAATAGGTGTAGACAGTAGGGGAAACTAGACCCCCCAAATGACCCCCAACCCCCCCAGTTGTTCCCAAGAAGTGGGGTAACCCCCAGTATCCCCCCAATTAAAGACCCCCACCCAAGTAGACCCCCCAAATGACCCCCCAACCCCCCCAAATCTCCCAGTAGACCCCCCAATTCTCCAGTACACCCCCCAGTAGACCCCCCAAATGACCCCCAGTAGACCCCCCCAGACAAAATATGTCACTCCCCAATTCGTCCATAGGTTCAGGCTTTCATACCTCCGAGTTATATCCAAAGGCACGGGTTCTAATTCAATAGGTGTAGACAGTAGGGAAACTAGACCCCCCAAATGACCCCCAACCCCCCAGTTGTTCCCAAGAAGTGGGGTAACCCCCAGTATCCCCCCAATTAAAGACCCCCCACCCAAGTAGACCCCCCAAATGACCCCCAACCCCCCAAATCTCCCAGTAGACCCCCCAATTCTCCAGTACACCCCCCAGTAGACCCCCCAAATGACCCCCAGTAGACCCCCCCAGACAAAATATGTCACTCCCCAATTCGTCCATAGGTTCAGGCTTTCATACCTCCGAGTTATATCCAAAGGCACGGGTTCTAATTCAATAGGTGTAGACAGTAGGGGAAACTAGACCCCCCAAATGACCCCCAACCCCCCAGTTGTTCCCAAGAAGTGGGGTAACCCCCAGTATCCCCCCAATTAAAGACCCCCACCCAAGTAGACCCCCCAAATGACCCCCAACCCCCCAAATCTCCCAGTAGACCCCCCAATTCTCCAGTACACCCCCCAGTAGACCCCCCAAATGACCCCCAGTAGACCCCCCCAGACAAAATATGTCACTCCCCAATTCGTCCATAGGTTCAGGCTTTCATACCTCCGAGTTATATCCAAAGGCACGGGTTCTAATTCAATAGGTGTAGACAGTAGGGGAAACTAGACCCCCCAAATGACCCCCAACCCCCCAGTTGTTCCCAAGAAGTGGGGTAACCCCCAGTATCCCCCCAATTAAAGACCCCCACCCAAGTAGACCCCCCAAATGACCCCCAACCCCCCAAATCTCCCAGTAGACCCCCAATTCTCCAGTACACCCCCCAGTAGACCCCCCAAATGACCCCCAGTAGACCCCCCAGACAAAATATGTCACTCCCCAATTCGTCCATAGGTTCAGGCTTTCATACCTCCGAGTTATATCCAAAGGCACGGGTTCTAATTCAATAGGTGTAGACAGTAGGGGAAACTAGACCCCCCAAATGACCCCCAACCCCCCAGTTGTTCCCAAGAAGTGGGGTAACCCCCAGTATCCCCCCAATTAAAGACCCCCACCCAAGTAGACCCCCCAAATGACCCCCAACCCCCCAAATCTCCCAGTAGACCCCCCAATTCTCCAGTACACCCCCAGTAGACCCCCCAAATGACCCCCAGTAGACCCCCCAGACAAAATATGTCACTCCCCAATTCGTCCATAGGTTCAGGCTTTCATACCTCCGAGTTATATCCAAAGGCACGGGTTCTAATTCAATAGGTGTAGACAGTAGGGGAAACTAGACCCCCCAAATGACCCCCAACCCCCCCAGTTGTTCCCAAGAAGTGGGGTAACCCCCAGTATCCCCCAATTAAAGACCCCCCACCCAAGTAGACCCCCCAAATGACCCCCCAACCCCCCAAATCTCCCAGTAGACCCCCCAATTCTCCAGTACACCCCCCAGTAGACCCCCCAAATGACCCCCAGTAGACCCCCCAGACAAAATATGTCACTCCCCAATTCGTCCATAGGTTCAGGCTTTCATACCTCCGAGTTATATCCAAAGGCACGGGTTCTAATTCAATAGGTGTAGACAGTAGGGGAAACTAGACCCCCCAAATGACCCCCAACCCCCCAGTTGTTCCCAAGAAGTGGGGTAACCCCCAGTATCCCCCCAATTAAAGACCCCCACCCAAGTAGACCCCCCAAATGACCCCCCAACCCCCCAAATCTCCCAGTAGACCCCCCAATTCTCCAGTACACCCCCCAGTAGACCCCCCAAATGACCCCCAGTAGACCCCCCAGACAAAATATGTCACTCCCCAATTCGTCCATAGGTTCAGGCTTTCATACCTCCGTGTTATATCCAAAGGCACGGGTTCTAATTCAATAGGTGAAGACAGTAGGGAAACTAGACCCCCCAAATGACCCCCCAACCCCCCCAGTTGTTCCCAAGAAGTGGGGTAACCCCCAGTATCCCCCCAATTAAAGACCCCCACCCAAGTAGACCCCCCAAATGACCCCCCAACCCCCCAAATCTCCCAGTAGACCCCCCAATTCTCCAGTACACCCCCCAGTAGACCCCCCAAATGACCCCCAGTAGACCCCCCAGACAAAATATGTCACTCCCCAATTCGTCCATAGGTTCAGGCTTTCATACCTCCGAGTTATATCCAAAGGCACGGGTTCTAATTCAATAGGTGTAGACAGTAGGGGAAACTAGACCCCCCAAATGACCCCCAACCCCCCAGTTGTTCCCAAGAAGTGGGGTAACCCCCAGTATCCCCCCAATTAAAGACCCCCCACCCAAGTAGACCCCCCAAATGACCCCCCAACCCCCCAAATCTCCCAGTAGACCCCCCAATTCTCCAGTACACCCCCCAGTAGACCCCCCAAATGACCCCCAGTAGACCCCCCAGACAAAATATGTCACTCCCCAATTCGTCCATAGGTTCAGGCTTTCATACCTCCGAGTTATATCCAAAGGCACGGGTTCTAATTCAATAGGTGTAGACAGTAGGGGAAACTAGACCCCCCAAATGACCCCCCAACCCCCCCAGTTGTTCCCAAGAAGTGGGGTAACCCCCAGTATCCCCCCAATTAAAGACCCCCACCCAAGTAGACCCCCCAAATGACCCCCCAACCCCCCAAATCTCCCAGTAGACCCCCCAATTCTCCAGTACACCCCCCAGTAGACCCCCCAAATGACCCCCAGTAGACCCCCCCAGACAAAATATGTCACTCCCCAATTCGTCCATAGGTTCAGGCTTTCATACCTCCGAGTTATATCCAAAGGCACGGGTTCTAATTCAATAGGTGTAGACAGTAGGGGAAACTAGACCCCCCAAATGACCCCCAACCCCCCCAGTTGTTCCCAAGAAGTGGGGTAACCCCCAGTATCCCCCCAATTAAAGACCCCCACCCAAGTAGACCCCCCAAATGACCCCCAACCCCCCCAAATCTCCCAGTAGACCCCCCAATTCTCCAGTACACCCCCCAGTAGACCCCCCAAATGACCCCCAGTAGACCCCCCCAGACAAAATATGTCACTCCCCAATTCGTCCATAGGTTCAGGCTTTCATACCTCCGAGTTATATCCAAAGGCACGGGTTCTAATTCAATAGGTGTAGACAGTAGGGAAACTAGACCCCCCAAATGACCCCCCAACCCCCCAGTTGTTCCCAAGAAGTGGGGTAACCCCCAGTATCCCCCCAATTAAAGACCCCCCACCCAAGTAGACCCCCCAAATGACCCCCCAACCCCCCAAATCTCCCAGTAGACCCCCCAATTCTCCAGTACACCCCCCAGTAGACCCCCCAAATGACCCCCAGTAGACCCCCCCCAGACAAAATATGTCACTCCCCAATTCGTCCATAGGTTCAGGCTTTCATACCTCCGAGTTATATCCAAAGGCACGGGTTCTAATTCAATAGGTGTAGACAGTAGGGGAAACTAGACCCCCCCAAAGACCCCCAACCCCCCCAGTTGTTCCCAAGAAGTGGGGTAACCCCCAGTATCCCCCCAATTAAAGACCCCCACCCAAGTAGACCCCCCAAATGACCCCCAACCCCCCAAACCTCACAGTAGACCCCCCAATTCTCCAGTACGCCCCCCAGTAGACCCCCCAAATGACCCCCAGTAGACCCCCCCCAGACAAAATATGTCACTCCCCAATTCGTCCATAGGTTCAGGCTTTCATACCTCCGAGTTATATCCAAAGGCACGGGTTCTAATTCAATAGGTGTAGACAGTAGGGGAAACTAGACCCCCCAAATGACAACCCCCCAACCCCCCAGTTGTTCCCAAGAAGTGGGGTAACCCCCAGTATCCCCCCAATTAAAGACCCCCACCCAAGTCGCCCCCCCAAATGACCCCCCAACCCCCCACATCTCCCAGTAGCCCCCCCCATTCTCCAGTCCACCCCCCCCTCGACCCCCCAAATGACCCCCCGGCCACCCCCCCCTGACCAATTTTGCCACTCCCCAATTCGTCCATAGGTTCAGGCTTTCATACCTCCGAGTTATATCCAAAGGCACGGGTTCTAATTCAATAGGTGTAGACAGTAGGGGAAACTAGACCCCCCAAATGACCCCCAACCCCCCAGTTGTTCCCAAGAAGTGGGGTAACCCCCAGTATCCCCCCAATTAAAGACCCCCACCCAAGTAGACCCCCCAAATGACCCCCCAACCCCCCAAATCTCCCAGTTGACCCCCCAAGTCTCCACAACACCCCCCAGTAGACCCCCCAAATGACCCCCAGTAGAACCCCCCCAGACAAACTATGTCACTCCCCAATTCGTCCATAGGTTCAGGCTTTCATACCTCCGAGTTATATCCAAAGGCACGGGTTCTAATTCCAATAGGTGTAGACAGTAGGGGAAACTGGAGCCCCAAATGACGACCCCCCAACCCCCCCAGTTGTTCCCAAGGAGTGGGGTAACCCCCAGTATCCCCCCAATTAAAGACCCCCACCCAAGTAGACCCCCCAAATGACCCCCCAACCCCCCAAATCTCCCAGTAGACCCCCCAATTCTCGAGTACACCCCCCCCAGCAGACCCCCCAAATGACCCCCAGTAGACCCCCCCCAGACAAAATATGTCACTCCCCAATTCGTCCATAGGTTCGAGCTTTCATACCTCAGAGTTATATCCAAAGGCACGGGTTCTAGTTCAATAGGTGTAGACAGTAGGGGAAACTAGAGCCCCCAAATGACCCCCCAACCCCCCAGTTGTTCCCAAGAAGTGGAGGTAACCCCCAGTATCCCCCCAATTAAAGACCCCCCCACCCAAGTAGACCCCCCAAATGACCCCCAACCCCCCCAAATCTCCCCAGTAGACCCCCCAATTCTCCAGTACACCCCCCAGTAGACCCCCCAAATGACCCCCCAGTAGACCCCCCCAGACAAAAATATGTCCCACTCCCCAATTCCGTCCATAGGTTCAGGCTTTCATACCTCCGAGGTTATATCCAAAGGCACGGGTTCTAATTCAATAGGTGTAGACAGTAGGGAAACTAGACCCCCCAAATGACCCCCAACCCCCCAGTTGTTCCCAAGAAGTGGGGTAACCCCCCAGTATCCCCCCAATTAAAGACCCCCCCACCCAAGTAGACCCCCCAAATGACCCCCCCCAACCCCCCCAAATCTCCCAGTAGACCCCCCAATTCTCCAGTACACCCCCCAGTAGACTCCCCCAAATGACCCCCAGTAGACCCCCTCAGGACAAAATATGTCACTCCCCAATTCGTCCATATAGGTTCAGGCTTTCATACCTCCGAGTTATATCCAAAGGCACGGGTTCTAATTCAATAGGTGTAGACAGTAGGGGAAACTAGACCCCCCAAATGACCCCCCAACCCCCCCAGTTGTTCCCAAGAAGTGGGGTAACCCCCCAGTATCCCCCCCCAATTAAAGACCCCCCTGACCCAAGTAGACCCCCCAAATGACCCCCCAACCCCCCCCCAAATCTCCCAGTAGACCCCCCAATTCTCCAGTACACCCCCCAGTAGACCCCCCAAATGACCCCCAGTAGACCCCCCCAGACACAAAATATGTCACTCCCCAATTCGTCCATAGGTTCAGGCTTTCTCATACCTCCGAGTTATATCCAAAGGCACGGGTTCTAATTCAATAGGTGTAGACAGTAGGGGAAACGCTAGACTCCCCCAAATGACCCCCCAACCCCCCCCAGTTGTTCCCAAGAAGTGGGGTAACCCCCAGTATCCCCCCAATTAAAGACCCCCCACCCAAGTAGACCCCCCAAATGACCCCCCAACCCCCCAAATCTCCCAGTAGACCCCCCAATTCTCCAGTACACCCCCCAGTAGACCCCCCCAAATGACCCCCAGTAGACCCCCCCAGACAAAATATGTCACTCCCCAATTCGTCCATAGGTTCAGGCTTTCATACCTCCGAGTTATATCCAAAGGCACGGGTTCTAATTCAATAGGTGTAGACAGTAGGGGAAACTAGACCCCCCAAATGACCCCCCAACCCCCCCAGTTGTTCCCAAGAAGTGGGGTAACCCCCCAGTATCCCCCCAATTAAAGACCCCCACCCAAGTAGACCCCCAAATGACCCCCAACCCCCCAAATCTCCCAGTAGACCCCCCAATTCTCCAGTACACCCCCCAGTAGACCCCCCAAATGACCCCCAGTAGACCCCCCCAGACAAAATATGTCACTCCCCAATTCGTCCATAGGTTCAGGCTTTCATACCTCCGAGTTATATCCAAAGGCACGGGTTCTAATTCAATAGGTGTAGACAGTAGGGGAAACTAGACCCCCAAATGACCCCCCAACCCCCCCCAGTTGTTCCCAAGAAGTGGGGTAACCCCCAGTATCCCCCAATTAAAGACCCCACCCAAGTAGACCCCCCAAATGACCCCCCAACCCCCCCAAATCTCCCAGTAGACCCCCCAATTCTCCAGTACACCCCCAGTAGACCCCCCAAATGACCCCCAGTAGACCCCCCCAGACAAAATATGTCACTCCCCAATTCGTCCATAGGTTCAGGCTTTCATACCTCCGAGTTATATCCAAAGGCACGGGTTCTAATTCAATAGGTGTAGACAGTAGGGGAAACTAGACCCCCAAATGACCCCCCAACCCCCCCAGTTGTTCCCAAGAAGTGGGGTAACCCCCCAGTATCCCCCCAATTAAAGACCCCCCACCCAAGTAGACCCCCCAAATGACCCCCCAACCCCCCAAATCTCCCCAGTAGACCCCCCAATTCTCCAGTACACCCCCCCCAGTAGACCCCCCCAAATGACCCCCAGTAGACCCCCCCAGACAAAATATGTCACTCTCCCCCAATTCGTCCATAGGTTCAGGCTTTCATACCTCCGAGTTATATCCAAAGGCACGGGTTCTAATTCAATAGGTGTAGACAGTAGGGGAAACTAGACCCCCCCAATGACCCCCCAACCCCCCCCAGTTGTTCCCAAGAAGTGGGGTAACCCCCCAGTATCCCCCCAATTAAAGACCCCCAACCCAAGTAGACCCCCCAAATGACCCCCCAACCCCCCCCAAATCTCCCAGTAGACCCCCCAATTCTCCAGTACACCCCCCAGTAGACCCCCCAAATGACCCCCAGTAGACCCCCCCCAGACAAAATATGTCACTCCCCAATTCGTCCATAGGTTCAGGCTTTCATACCTCCGAGTTATATCCAAAGGCACGGGTTCTAATTCAATAGGTGTAGACAGTAGGGGAAACTAGACCCCCCAAATGACCCCCCAACCCCCCCAGTTGCTCCCAAGAAGTGGGGTAACCCCCCAGTATCCCCCCAATTAAAGACCCCCCACCCAAGTAGACCCCCCAAATGACCCCCCAACCCCCCCAAATCTCCCAGTAGACCCCCCAATTCTCCAGTACACCCCCAGTAGACCCCCCAAATGACCCCCAGTAGACCCCCCCAGACAAAATATGTCACTCCCCAATTCGTCCATAGGTTCAGGCTTTCATACCTCCGAGTTATATCCAAAGGCACGGGTTCTAATTCAATAGGTGTAGACAGTAGGGGAAACTCAACCCCCCAAATCCCCCCCCAACCCCCCCAGTTGTTCCCAAGAAGTGGGGTAACCCCCAGTATCCCCCCAATTAAAGACCCCCACCCAAGTAGACCCCAAATGACCCCCCAACCCCCCCCAAATCTCCCAGTAGACCCCCCAATTCTCCAGTACACCCCCAGTAGACCCCCCAAATGACCCCCAGTAGACCCCCCCAGACAAAATATGTCACTCCCCAATTCGTCCATAGGTTCAGGCTTTCATACCTCCGAGTTATATCCAAAGGCACGGGTTCTAATTCAATAGGTGTAGACAGTAGGGGAAACTAGACCCCCCAAATGACCCCCCAAACCCCCCAGTTGTTCCCAAGAAGTGGGGTAACCCCCCAGTATCCCCCCAATTAAAGACCCCCCACCCAAGTAGACCCCCCAAATGACCCCCCAACCCCCCCAAATCTCCCAGTAGACCCCCCAATTCTCCAGTACACCCCCCAGTAGACCCCCCAAATGACCCCCAGTAGACCCCCACAGACAAAATATGTCACTCCCCAATTCGTCCATAGGTTCAGGCTTTCATACCTCCGAGTTATATCCAAAGGCACGGGTTCTAATTCAATAGGTGTAGACAGTAGGGGAAACTAGACCCCCCAAATGCCCCCCCAACCCCCCCAGTTGTTCCCAAGAAGTGGGGTAACCCCCCAGTATCCCCCCAATTAAAGACCCCCCACCCAAGTAGACCCCCCAAATGCCCCCCCCCCCCCCCCAAATCTCCCAGTAGACCCCCCAATTCTCCAGTACCCCCCCCAGTAGCCCCCCCAAATGACCCCCAGTAGACCCCCCCCAGACAAAATATGTCACTCCCCAATTCGTCCATAGGTTCAGGCTTTCATACCTCCGAGTTATATCCAAAGGCACGGGTTCTAATTCAATAGGTGTAGACAGTAGGGGAAACTAGACCCCCAAATGACCCCCCAACCCCCCCAGTTGTTCCCAAGAAGTGGGGTAACCCCCCAGTATCCCCCCCAATTAAAGACCCCCCACCCAAGTAGACCCCCAAATGACCCCCCGACCCCCCCAAATCTCCCAGTAGACCCCACAATTCTCCAGTACACCCCCCAGTAGACCCCCCAAATGACCCCCAGTAGACCCCCCCCCAGACAAAATATGTCACTCCCCCAATTCGTCCATAGGTTCAGGCTTTCATACCTCCGAGTTATATCCAAAGGCACGGGTTCTAATTCAATAGGTGTAGACAGTAGGGGAAACTAGACCCCCCAAATGACCCCCAACCCCCCCAGTTGTTCCTCAAGAAGTGTGGGTAACCCCCCAGTATCCCCCCACCAAAGACCCCCCCCACCCAAGTAGACCCCCCAAATGACCCCCCAACCCCCCCAAATCTCCCAGTAGACCCCCCAATTCTCCAGTACACCCCCCAGTAGACCCCCCAAATGACCCCCAGTAGACCCCCCCCAGACAAAATATGTCACTCCCCAATTCGTCCATAGGTTCAGGCTTTCATACCTCCGAGTTATATCCAAAGGCACGGGTTCTAATTCAATAGGTGTAGACAGTAGGGGAAACTAGGCCCCCCAAATGACCCCCCACCCCCCCAGTTGTTCCCAAGAAGTGGGGTAACCCCCCAGTATCCCCCCAATTAAAGACCCCCACCCAAGTAGACCCCCCAAATGACCCCCAACCCCCCCAAATCTCCCAGTAGACCCCCCAATTCTCCAGTACACCCCCCAGTAGACCCCCCAAATGACCCCCAGTAGACCCCCCCAGACAAAATATGTCACTCCCCAATTCGTCCATAGGTTCAGGCTTTCATACCTCCGAGTTATATCCAAAGGCACGGGTTCTAATTCAATAGGTGTAGACAGTAGGGGAAACTAGACCCCCCAAATGACCCCCCAACCCCCCCAGTTGTTCCCAAGAAGTGGGGTAACCCCCCAGTATCCCCCCAATTAAAGACCCCCACCCAAGTAGACCCCCCCAAATGACCCCCCAGCCCCCCCCAAATCTCCCAGTAGACCCCCCAATTCTCCAGTACACCCCCCAGTAGACCCCCAAATGACCCCCAGTAGACCCCCCCAGACAAAATATGTCACTCCCCAATTCGTCCATAGGTTCAGGCTTTCATACCTCCGAGTTATATCCAAAGGCACGGGTTCTAATTCAATAGGTGTAGACAGTAGGGGAAACTAGACCCCCCAAATGACCCCCCAACCCCCCCAGTTGTTCCCAAGAAGTGGGGTAACCCCCAGTATCCCCCCAATTAAAGACCCCCACCCAAGTAGACCCCCCCAAATGACCCCCCCAACCCCCCCAAATCTCCCAGTAGACCCCCCAATTCTCCAGTACACCCCCCAGTAGACCCCAAATGACCCCCCAGTAGACCCCCCCAGACAAAATATGTCACTCCCCAATTCGTCCATAGGTTCAGGCTTTCATACCTCCGAGTTATATCCAAAGGCACGGGTTCTAATTCAATAGGTGTAGACAGTAGGGGAAACTAGACCCCCCAAATGACCCCCCCAACCCCCCCAGTTGTTCCCAAGAAGTGGGGTAACCCCCCAGTATCCCCCCTCAATTAAAGACCCCCACCCAAGTAGACCCCCCAAATGACCCCCCAACCCCCCAAATCTCCCAGTAGACCCCCCAATTCTCCAGTACACCCCCCAGTAGACCCCCCCAAATGACCCCCAGTAGACCCCCCCAGACAAAATATGTCACTCCCCAATTCGTCCATAGGTTCAGGCTTTCATACCTCCGAGTTATATCCAAAGGCACGGGTTCTAATTCAATAGGTGTAGACAGTAGGGGAAACTAGACCCCCCAAATGACCCCCCAACCCCCCAGTTGTTCCCAAGAAGTGGGGTAACCACCCAGTATCCCCCCCAATTAAAGACCCCCACCCAAGTAGACCCCCCAAATGACCCCCCAACCCCCCAAATCTCCCAGTAGACCCCCCAATTCTCCAGTACACCCCAGTAGACTCCCAAATGACCCCCAGTAGACCCCCAGACAAAATATGTCACTCCCCAATTCGTCCATAGGTTCAGGCTTTCATACCTCCGAGTTATATCCAAAGGCACGGGTTCTAATTCAATAGGTGTAGACAGTAGGGGAAACTAGACCCCCCAAATGACCCCCCAACCCCCCAGTTGTTCCCAAGAAGTGGGGTAACCCCCCAGTATCCCCCCCAATTAAAGACCCCCACCCAAGTAGACCCCCCAAAATGACCCCCCAACCCCCCAAATCTCCCAGTAGACCCCCCAATTCTCCAGTACACCCCCCAGTAGACCCCCAAATGACCCCCAGTAGACCCCCCCAGACAAAATATGTCACTCCCCAATTCGTCCATAGGTTCAGGCTTTCATACCTCCGAGTTATATCCAAAGGCACGGGTTCTAATTCAATAGGTGTAGACAGTAGGGGAAACTAGACCCCCCAAATGACCCCCCAACCCCCAGTTGTTCCCAAGAAGTGGGGTAACCCCCAGTATCCCCCCAATTAAAGACCCCCACCCAAGTAGACCCCCCAAATGACCCCCCAACCCCCCCAAATCTCCCAGTAGACCCCCCAATTCTCCAGTACACCCCCCAGTAGACCCCCCAAATGACCCCCAGTAGACCCCCCCAGACAAAATATGTCACTCCCCAATTCGTCCATAGGTTCAGGCTTTCATACCTCCGAGTTATATCCAAAGGCACGGGTTCTAATTCAATAGGTGTAGACAGTAGGGGAAACTAGACCCCCCAAATGACCCCCCAACCCCCCCAGTTGTTCCCAAGAAGTGGGGTAACCCCCCAGTCCCCCCCCAATTAAAGACCCCCCACCCAAGTAGACCCCCCAAATGACCCCCAACCCCCCAAATCTCCCAGTAGACCCCCCAATTCTCCAGTACACCCCCAGTAGACCCCCCAAATGACCCCCAGTAGACCCCCCCAGACAAAATATGTCACTCCCCAATTCGTCCATAGGTTCAGGCTTTCATACCTCCGAGTTATATCCAAAGGCACGGGTTCTAATTCAATAGGTGTAGACAGTAGGGGAAACTAGACCCCCCAAATGACCCCCCAACCCCCCCAGTTGTTTCCCAAGAAGTGGGGTAACCCCCCAGTATCCCCCCAATTAAAGACCCCCACCCAAGTAGACCCCCCAAATGACCCCCCTACCCCCCCACATCTCCCCGCACACCCCCCAATTCTCCAGTACACCCCAGTAGACCCCCCAAATGACCCCCAGTAGACCCCCCCCAGACAAAATATGTCACTCCCCAATTCTGTCCATAGGTTCAGGCTTTCATACCTCCGAGTTATATCCAAAGGCACGGGTTCTAATTCAATAGGTGTAGACAGTAGGGGAAACTAGACCCCCCAAATGACCCCCAACCCCCAGTTGTTCCCAAGAAGTGGGGTAACCCCCAGTATCCCCCCAATTAAAGACCCCCCACCCAAGTAGACCCCCCAAATGACCCCCAACCCCCCCAGATCCCCCAGTAGCCCCCCCAATTCTCCAGTACACCCCCCAGTAGACCCCCCAAATGACCCCCAGTAGGCCCCCCCCAGACAAAATATGTCACTCCCCAATTCGTCCATAGGTGCTGGCTTTCATACCTCCGAGTTATATCCAAAGGCACGGGTTCTAATTCAATAGGTGTAGACAGTAGGGAAACTAGACCCCCAAATGACCCCCAACCCCCCAGTTGTTCCCAAGAAGTGGGGTAACCCCCAGTATCCCCCCAATTAAAGACCCCCACCCAAGTAGACTCCCCCAAATGACCCCCCAACCCCCCCCAAATCTCCCAGTAGACCCCCCAACCCTCCAGTACACCCCCCCAGTAGACCCCCCCAAATGACCCCCAGTAGACCCCCCCAGACAAAATATGTCACTCCCCAATTCGTCCATAGGTTCAGGCTTTCATACCTCCGAGTTATATCCAAAGGCACGGGTTCTAATTCAATAGGTGTAGACAGTAGGGGAAACTAGACCCCCCAAATGACCCCCAACCCCCCAGTTGTTCCCAAGAAGTGGGGTAACCCCCAGTATCCCCCCAATTAAAGACCCCCCACCCAAGTAGACCCCCCAAATGACCCCCCCAACCCCCCCAAATCTCCCCAGTAGACCCCCCAATTCTCCAGTACACCCCCCAGTAGACCCCCCAAATGACCCCCAGTAGACCCCCCCAGACAAAATATGTCACTCCCCAATTCGTCCATAGGTTCAGGCTTTCATACCTCCGAGTTATATCCAAAGGCACGGGTTCTAATTCAATAGGTGTAGACAGTAGGGGAAACTAGACCCCCAAATGACCCCCCAACCCCCCAGTTGTTCCCAAGAAGTGGGGTAACCCCCCAGTATCCCCACCAATTAAAGACCCCCACCCAAGTAGACCCCCCAAATGACCCCCCCAACCCCCCCAAATCTCCCAGTAGACCCCCCAATTCTCCAGTACACCCCCCAGTAGACCCCCCAAATGACCCCCAGTAGCCCCCCCACAGACAAAATATGTCACTCCCCAATTCGTCCATAGGTTCAGGCTTTCATACCTCCGAGTTATATCCAAAGGCACGGGTTCTAATTCAATAGGTGTAGACAGTAGGGGAAACTAGACCCCCCAAAGGGCGCCCCCCCCCCCCCAGGTGTTCCCACGGAGTGGGGTAACCCCCAGTATCCCCCCAATTAAAGACCCCCCACCCAAGTAGACCCCCCAAATGACCCCCCAACCCCCCCAAATCTCCCAGTAGACCCCCCAATTCTCCAGTACACCCCCCAGTAGACCCCCCAAATGACCCCCAGTAGACCCCCCCCAGACAAAATATGTCACTCCCCAATTCGTCCATAGGTTCAGGCTTTCATACCTCCGAGTTATATCCAAAGGCACGGGTTCTAATTCAATAGGTGTAGACAGTAGGGGAAACTAGACCCCCCAAATGACCCCCCAACCCCCCCCAGTTGTTCCCAAGAAGTGGGGTAACCCCCCAGTATCCCCCAATTAAAGACCCCCACCCAAGTAGACCCCCCAAATGACCCCCCAACCCCCCCAAATCTCCCAGTAGACCCCCCAATTCTCCAGTACACCCCCCAGTAGACCCCCCAAATGACCCCCCAGTAGACCCCCCCCTCAGACAAAATATGTCACTCCCCAATTCGTCCATAGGTTCAGGCTTTCATACCTCCGAGTTATATCCAAAGGCACGGGTTCTAATTCAATAGGTGTAGACAGTAGGGGAAACTAGACCCCCCAAATGACCCCCCAACCCCCCAGTTGTTCCCAAGAAGTGGGGTAACCCCCCAGTATCCCCCCAATTAAAGACCCCCCACCCAAGTAGACCCCCCAAATGACCCCCCAACCCCCCCAAATCTCCCAGTAGACCCCCCAATTCTCCAGTACACCCCCCAGTAGACCCCCCAAATGACCCCCAGTAGACCCCCCCAGACAAAATATGTCACTCCCCAATTCGTCCATAGGTTCAGGCTTTCATACCTCCGAGTTATATCCAAAGGCACGGGTTCTAATTCAATAGGTGTAGACAGTAGGGGAAACTAGACCCCCCAAATGACCCCCCAACCCCCCCAGTTGTTCCCAAGAAGTGGGGTAACCCCCCAGTAACCCCCCCAATTAAAGACCCCCCACCCAAGTAGACCCCCAAATGACCCCCCAACCCCCCAAATCTCCCAGTAGACCCCCCAATTCTCCAGTACACCCCCCAGTAGACCCCCCAAATGACCCCCAGTAGACCCCCCCAGACAAAATATGTCACTCCCCAATTCGTCCATAGGTTCAGGCTTTCATACCTCCGAGTTATATCCAAAGGCACGGGTTCTAATTCAATAGGTGTAGACAGTAGGGGAAACTAGACCCCCCAAATGACCCCCAACCCCCCCAGTTGTTCCCAAGAAGTGGGGTAACCCCCAGTATCCCCCCCAATTAAAGACCCCCCCGCCCAAGTAGACCCCCCAAATGACCCCCCAACCCCCCCAAATCTCCCAGTAGACCCCCCAATTCTCCAGTACACCCCCCAGTAGACCCCCCAAATGACCCCCAGTAGACCCCCCCAGACAAAATATGTCACTCCCCAATTCGTCCATAGGTTCAGGCTTTCATACCTCCGAGTTATATCCAAAGGCACGGGTTCTAATTCAATAGGTGTAGACAGTAGGGGAAACTAGACCCCCAAATGACCCCCCAACCCCCCAGTTGTTCCCAAGAAGTGGGGTAACCCCCCAGTATCCCCCCCAATTAAAGACCCCCCACCCAAGTAGACCCCCCAAAATGACCCCCCAACCCCCCCAAATCTCCCAGTAGACCCCCCAATTCTCCAGTACACCCCCCAGTAGACCCCCCAAATGACCCCCAGTAGACCCCCCCAGACAAAATATGTCACTCCCCAATTCGTCCATAGGTTCAGGCTTTCATACCTCCGAGTTATATCCAAAGGCACGGGTTCTAATTCAATAGGTGTAGACAGTAGGGGAAACTAGACCCCCAAATGACCCCCCAACCCCCCCAGTTGTTCCCAAGAAGTGGGGTAACCCCCAGTATCCCCCCAATTAAAGACCCCCACCCAAGTAGACCCCCCCAAAGGACCCCCCAACCCCCCCGCATCTCCCAGTAACCCCCCCAATTCTCCAGTACACCCCCCAGTAGACCCCCCAAATGACCCCCAGTAGACCCCCCCAGACAAAATATGTCACTCCCCAATTCGTCCATAGGTTCAGGCTTTCATACCTCCGAGTTATATCCAAAGGCACGGGTTCTAATTCAATAGGTGTAGACAGTAGGGGAAACTAGACCCCCCAAATGACCCCCCAACCACCCCAGTTGTTCCCAAGAAGTGGGGTAACCCCCAGTATCCCCCAATTAAAGACCCCCACCCAAGTAGACCCCCCAAAATGACCCCCCAACCCCCCAAATCTCCCAGTAGACCCCCCAATTCTCCAGTACACCCCCCAGTAGACCCCCCAAATGACCCCCAGTAGACCCCCCCAGACAAAATATGTCACTCCCCAATTCGTCCATAGGTTCAGGCTTTCATACCTCCGAGTTATATCCAAAGGCACGGGTTCTAATTCAATAGGTGTAGACAGTAGGGGAAACTAGACCCCCCAAATGACCCCCCAACCCCCCCAGTTGTTCCCAAGAAGTGGGGTAACCCCCCAGTATCCCCCCCATTAAAGACCCCCCACCCAAGTAGACCCCCCAAATGACCCCCCAACCCCCCAAATCTCCCAGTAGACCCCCCAATTCTCCAGTACACCCCCCAGTAGACCCCCCAAATGACCCCCAGTAGACCCCCCCAGACAAAATATGTCACTCCCCAATTCGTCCATAGGTTCAGGCTTTCATACCTCCGAGTTATATCCAAAGGCACGGGTTCTAATTCAATAGGTGTAGACAGTAGGGGAAACTAGACCCCCCAAATGACCCCCCAACCCCCCCAGTTGTTCCCAAGAAGTGGGGTAACCCCAGTATCCCCCCAATTAAAGACCCCCACCCAAGTAGACCCCCCAAATGACCCCCCAACCACCCCAAATCTCCCAGTAGACCCCCCCCCAATTCTCCAGTACACCCCCCAGTAGACCCCCCAAATGACCCCCCAGACCCCCCCAGACAAAATATGTCACTCCCCAATTCGTCCATAGGTTCAGGCTTTCATACCTCCGAGTTATATCCAAAGGCACGGGTTCTAATTCAATAGGTGTAGACAGTAGGGGAAACTAGACCCCCCAAATGACCCCCCAACCCCCCCAGTTGTTCCCAAGAAGTGGGGTAACCCCCCAGTATCCCCCCAATTAAAGACCCCCCACCCAAGTAGACCCCCCAAATGACCCCCCAACCCCCCCAAATCTCCCAGTAGACCCCCCAATTCTCCAGTACACCCCCCAGTAGACCCCCAAATGACCCCCAGTAGACCCCCCCAGACAAAATATGTCACTCCCCAATTCGTCCATAGGTTCAGGCTTTCATACCTCCGAGTTATATCCAAAGGCACGGGTTCTAATTCAATAGGTGTAGACAGTAGGGGAAACTAGACCCCCCAAATGACCCCCCAACCCCCCCAGTTGTTCCCAAGAAGTGGGGTAACCCCCCAGTATCCCCCCAATTAAAGACCCCCACCCAAGTAGACCCCCCAAATGACCCCCCAACCCCCCCAAATCTCCCAGTAGACCCCCCAATTCTCCAGTACACCCCCCAGTAGACCCCCAAATGACCCCCAGTAGACCCCCCCCCAGACAAAATATGTCACTCCCCAATTCGTCCATAGGTTCAGGCTTTCATACCTCCGAGTTATATCCAAAGGCACGGGTTCTAATTCAATAGGTGTAGACAGTAGGGGAAACTAGACCCCCAAATGACCCCCCAACCCCCCAGTTGTTCCCAAGAAGTGGGGTAACCCCCCAGTATCCCCCCAATTAAAGACCCCCACCCAAGTAGACCCCCCCAAATGACCCCCCAACCCCCCCAAATCTCCCAGTAGACCCCCCAATTCTCCAGTACACCCCCCAGTAGACCCCCAAATGACCCCCAGTAGACCCCCCCCCCAGACAAAATATGTCACTCCCCAATTCGTCCATAGGTTCAGGCTTTCATACCTCCGAGTTATATCCAAAGGCACGGGTTCTAATTCAATAGGTGTAGACAGTAGGGGAAACTAGACCCCCAAATGACCCCCCAACCCCCCCAGTTGTTCCCAAGAAGTGGGGTAACCCCCCAGTATCCCCCCAATTAAAGACCCCCACCCAAGTAGACCCCCCAAATGACCCCCCAACCCCCCCAAATCTCCCAGTAGACCCCCCAATTCTCCAGTACACCCCCCAGTAGACCCCCCAAATGACCCCCAGTAGACCCCCCCAGACAAAATATGTCACTCCCCCAATTCGTCCATAGGTTCAGGCTTTCATACCTCCGAGTTATATCCAAAGGCACGGGTTCTAATTCAATAGGTGTAGACAGTAGGGGAAACTAGACCCCCCAAATGACCCCCCAACCCCCCAGTTGTTCCCAAGAAGTGGGGTAACCCCCAGTATCCCCCCAATTAAAGACCCCCACCCAAGTAGACCCCCCCAAATGACCCCCCAACCCCCCCAAATCTCCCAGTAGACCCCCCAATTCTCCAGTACACCCCCCAGTAGACCCCCCAAATGACCCCCAGTAGACCCCCCCAGACAAAATATGTCACTCCCCAATTCGTCCATAGGTTCAGGCTTTCATACCTCCGAGTTATATCCAAAGGCACGGGTTCTAATTCAATAGGTGTAGACAGTAGGGGAAACTAGACCCCCCAAATGACCCCCAACCCCCCAGTTGTTCCTCAAGAAGTGGGGTAACCCCCCAGTATCCCCCAATTAAAGACCCCCACCCAAGTAGACCCCCCAAATGACCCCCCAACCCCCCCAAATCTCCCAGTAGACCCCCCAATTCTCCAGTACACCCCCCAGTAGACCCCCCAAATGACCCCCAGTAGACCCCCCCAGACAAAATATGTCACTCCCCAATTCGTCCATAGGTTCAGGCTTTCATACCTCCGAGTTATATCCAAAGGCACGGGTTCTAATTCAATAGGTGTAGACAGTAGGGGAAACTAGACCCCCAAATGACCCCCCAACCCCCCCAGTTGTTCCCAAGAAGTGGGGTAACCCCCCAGTATCCCCCCAATTAAAGACCCCCACCCAAGTAGACCCCCAAATGACCCCCCCAACCCCCCCCAAATCTCCCCAGTAGACCCCCCAATTCTCCAGTACACCCCCCAGTAGACCCCCCAAATGACCCCCAGTAGACCCCCCCAGACAAAATATGTCACTCCCCAATTCGTCCATAGGTTCAGGCTTTCATACCTCCGAGTTATATCCAAAGGCACGGGTTCTAATTCAATAGGTGTAGACAGTAGGGGAAACTAGACCCCCCAAATGACCCCCCAACCCCCCCAGTTGTTCCCAAGAAGTGGGGTAACCCCCCAGTATCCCCCCCAATTAAAGACCCCCACCCAAGTAGACCCCCAAATGACCCCCAACCCCCCCCCCAAATCTCCCAGTAGACCCCCCAATTCTCCAGTACACCCCCCAGTAGACCCCCCAAATGACCCCCAGTAGACCCCCCCAGACAAAATATGTCACTCCCCAATTCGTCCATAGGTTCAGGCTTTCATACCTCCGAGTTATATCCAAAGGCACGGGTTCTAATTCAATAGGTGTAGACAGTAGGGGAAACTAGACCCCCAAATGACCCCCCAACCCCCCCAGTGGTTCCCAAGAAGTGGGGTAACCCCCCAGTATCCCCCCAATTAAAGACCCCCACCCAAGTAGACCCCCCAAATGACCCCCCAACCCCCCCAAATCTCCCAGTAGACCCCCCAATTCTCCAGTACACCCCCCAGTAGACCTCCCCAAATGACCCCCAGTAGACCCCCCCAGACAAAATATGTCACTCCCCAATTCGTCCATAGGTTCAGGCTTTCATACCTCCGAGTTATATCCAAAGGCACGGGTTCTAATTCAATAGGTGTAGACAGTAGGGGAAACTAGACCCCCCAAATGACCCCCCAACCCCCCCAGTTGTTCCCAAGAAGTGGGGTAACCCCCCAGTATCCCCCCAATTAAAGACCCCCCACCCAAGTAGACCCCCCAAATGACCCCCAGTAGACCCCCCAAATCTCCCAGTAGACCCCCCAATTCTCCAGTACACCCCCAGTAGACCCCCAAATGACCCCCAGTAGACCCCCCCAGACAAAATATGTCACTCCCCAATTCGTCCATAGGTTCAGGCTTTCATACCTCCGAGTTATATCCAAAGGCACGGGTTCTAATTCAATAGGTGTAGACAGTAGGGGAAACTAGACCCCCCAAATGACCCCCCAACCCCCCCAGTTGTTCCCAAGAAGTGGGGTAACCCCCCAGTATCCCCCCAATTAAAGACCCCCCACCCAAGTAGACCCCCCAAATGACCCCCCCAACCCCCCCAAATCTCCCAGTAGACCCCCCAATTCTCCAGTACACCCCCAGTAGACCCCCCAAAATGACCCCCAGTAGACCCCCCAGACAAAATATGTCACTCCCCAATTCGTCCATAGGTTCAGGCTTTCATACCTCCGAGTTATATCCAAAGGCACGGGTTCTAATTCAATAGGTGTAGACAGTAGGGGAAACTAGACCCCCAAATGACCCCCCAACCCCCCCAGTTGTTCCCAAGAAGTGGGGTAACCCCCCAGTATCCCCCCAATTAAAGACCCCACCCAAGTAGACTCCCCCAAATGACCCCCCAACCCCCCAAATCTCCCAGTAGACCCCCCAATTCTCCAGTACACCCCCCAGTAGACCCCCAAATGACCCCCAGTAGACCCCCCCAGACAAAATATGTCACTCCCCAATTCGTCCATAGGTTCAGGCTTTCATACCTCCGAGTTATATCCAAAGGCACGGGTTCTAATTCAATAGGTGTAGACAGTAGGGGAAACTAGACCCCCCAAATGACCCCCCAACCCCCCCAGTTGTTCCCAAGAAGTGGGGTAACCCCCCAGTATCCCCCCAATTAAAGACCCCCCACCCAAGTAGACCCCCAAATGACCCCCCAACCCCCCAAATCTCCCAGTAGACCCCCAATTCTCCAGTACACCCCCCAGTAGACCCCCCAAATGACCCCCAGTAGACCCCCCCAGACAAAATATGTCACTCCCCCAATTCTGTCCATAGGTTCAGGCTTTCATACCTCCGAGTTATATCCAAAGGCACGGGTTCTAATTCAATAGGTGTAGACAGTAGGGGAAACTAGACCCCCAAATGACCCCCAACCCCCCCAGTTGTTCCCAAGAAGTGGGGTAACCCCCCAGTATCCCCCCAATTAAAGACCCCCACCCAAGTAGACCCCCCAAATGACCCCCCAACCCCCCCCAAATCTCCCAGTAGACCCCCCAATTCTCCAGTACACTCCCCCAGTAGACTCCCCCAAATGACCCCCAGTAGACCCCCCCAGACAAAATATGTCACTCCCCAATTCGTCCATAGGTTCAGGCTTTCATACCTCCGAGTTATATCCAAAGGCACGGGTTCTAATTCAATAGGTGTAGACAGTAGGGGAAACTAGACCCCCCAAATGACCCCCCAACCCCCCAGTTGTTCCCAAGAAGTGGGGTAACCCCCCAGTATCCCCCCAATTAAAGACCCCCACCCAAGTAGACCCCCCAAATGACCCCCCAACCCCCCAAATCTCCCAGTAGACCCCCCAATTCTCCAGTACACCCCCCAGTAGACCCCCCAAATGACCCCCAGTAGACCCCCCCCAGACAAAATATGTCACTCCCCAATCTGTCCATAGGTTCAGGCTTTCATACCTCCGAGTTATATCCAAAGGCACGGGTTCTAATTCAATAGGTGTAGACAGTAGGGGAAACTAGACCCCCCAAATGACCCCCAACCCCCCAGTTGTTCCCAAGAAGTGGGGTAACCCCCCAGTATCCCCCCACCAAAGACCCCCCACCCAAGTAGACCCCCCAAATGACCCCCCAACCCCCCAAATCTCCCAGTAGACCCCCCAATTCTCCAGTACACCCCCCAGTAGACCCCCCAAATGACCCCCAGTAGACCCCCCCAGACAAAATATGTCACTCCCCAATTCGTCCATAGGTTCAGGCTTTCATACCTCCGAGTTATATCCAAAGGCACGGGTTCTAATTCAATAGGTGTAGACAGTAGGGGAAACTAGACCCCCCAAATGACCCCCCAACCCCCCAGTTGTTCCCAAGAAGTGGGGTAACCCCCCAGTATCCCCCCAATTAAAGACCCCCACCCAAGTAGACCCCCCAAATGACCCCCCAACCCCCCCAAATCTCCCAGTAGACCCCCCAATTCTCCAGTACACCCCCCCAGTAGACCCCCCAAATGACCCCCAGTAGACCCCCCCAGACAAAATATGTCACTCCCCAATTCGTCCATAGGTTCAGGCTTTCATACCTCCGAGTTATATCCAAAGGCACGGGTTCTAATTCAATAGGTGTAGACAGTAGGGGAAACTAGACCCCCCAAATGACCCCCCCAACCCCCCCAGTTGTTCCCAAGAAGTGGGGTAACCCCCCAGTATCCCCCCAATTAAAGACCCCCCCACCCAAGTAGACCCCCCAAATGACCCCCAACCCCCCCAAATCTCCCAGTAGACCCCCCAATTCTCCAGTACACCCCCCAGTAGACCCCCCAAATGACCCCCAGTAGACCCCCCCAGACAAACTATGTCACTCCCCATCTCGTCCATAGGTTCAGGCTTTCATACCTCCGAGTTATATCCAAAGGCACGGGTTCTAATTCAATAGGTGTAGACAGTAGGGGAAACTAGACCCCCCACATGACCCCCCAACCCCCCCAGTTGTTCCCAAGCAGTGGGGTAACCCCCCAGTATCCCCCCAATTAAAGACCCCCCACCCAAGTAGACCCCCCAAATGACCCCCCAACCCCCCCAAATCTCCCAGTAGACCCCCCAATTCTCCAGTACACCCCCCAGTAGACCCCCCAAATGACCCCCAGTAGACCCCCCCAGACAAAATATGTCACTCCCCAATTCGTCCATAGGTTCAGGCTTTCATACCTCCGAGTTATATCCAAAGGCACGGGTTCTAATTCAATAGGTGTAGACAGTAGGGGAAACTAGACCCCCCAAATGACCCCCCAACCCCCCCAGTTGTTCCCAAGAAGTGGGGTAACCCCCAGTATCCCCCCCAATTAAAGACCCCCACCCAAGTAGACCCCCAAATGACCCCCCAACCCCCCCAAATCTCCCAGTAGACCCCCAATTCTCCAGTACACCCCCCCAGTAGACCCCCCAAATGACCCCCAGTAGACCCCCCCAGACAAAATATGTCACTCCCCAATTCTTCCATAGGTTCAGGCTTTCATACCTCCGAGTTATATCCAAAGGCACGGGTTCTAATTCAATAGGTGTAGACAGTAGGGGAAACTAGACTCCCCCAAATGACCCCCAACCCCCCCAGTTGTTCCCAAGAAGTGGGGTAACCCCCAGTATCCCCCCCAATTAAAGACCCCCACCCAAGTAGACCCCCCAAATGACCCCCCAACCCCCCCAAATCTCCCAGTAGACCCCACCAATTCTCCAGTACACCCCCCAGCAGACCCCCCAAATGACCCCCAGTAGACCCCCCCAGACAAAATATGTCACTCCCCCAATTCGTCCATAGGTTCAGGCTTTCATACCTCCGAGTTATATCCAAAGGCACGGGTTCTAATTCAATAGGTGTAGACAGTAGGGGAAACTAGACCCCCAAATGACCCCCCAACCCCCCAGTTGTTCCCAAGAAGTGGGGTAACCCCCCAGTATCCCCCCAATTAAAGACCCCCCACCCAAGTAGACCCCCCAAATGACCCCCCAACCCCCCAAATCTCCCAGTAGACCCCCCAATTCTCCAGTATACCCCCCAGTAGACCCCCAAATGACCCCCAGTAGACCCCCCCAGACAAAATATGTCACTCCCCAATTCGTCCATAGGTTCAGGCTTTCATACCTCCGAGTTATATCCAAAGGCACGGGTTCTAATTCAATAGGTGTAGACAGTAGGGGAAACTAGACCCCCCAAATGACCCCCCCGACCCCCCCAGTTGTTCCCTAAGAAGTGGGGTAACCCCCCAGTATCCCCCCACTTAAAGACCCCCACCCAAGTAGACCCCCCAAATGACCCCCCCAACCCCCCCAAATCCCCCCGCACCCCCCCCAATTCTCCCGCACACCCCCCAGTAGACCCCCCAAATGACCCCCAGTAGACCCCCCCCAGACAAAATATGTCACTCCCCAATTCGTCCATAGGTTCAGGCTTTCATACCTCCGAGTTATATCCAAAGGCACGGGTTCTAATTCAATAGGTGTAGACAGTAGGGGAAACTAGACCCCCAAATGACCCCCAACCCCCCCCCAGTTGTTCCCAAGAAGTGGGGTAACTCCCCCAGTATCCCCCCAATTAAAGACCCCCACCCAAGTAGACCCCCCAAATGACCCCCCCAACCCCCAAATCTCCCAGTAGACCCCCCAATTCTCCAGTACACCCCCCAGTAGACCCCAAATGACCCCCAGTAGACCCCCCCAGACAAAATATGTCACTCCCCAATTCGTCCATAGGTTCAGGCTTTCATACCTCCGAGTTATATCCAAAGGCACGGGTTCTAATTCAATAGGTGTAGACAGTAGGGGAAACTAGACCCCCCAAATGACCCCCCAACCCCCCCAGTTGTTCCCAAGAAGTGGGGTAACCCCCCAGTATCCCCCCCAATTAAAGACCCCCACCCAAGTAGACCCCCCAAATGACCCCCCAACCCCCCAAATCTCCCAGTAGACCCCCCACCATTCTCCAGTACACCCCCCAGTAGACCCCCCAAATGACCCCCAGTAGACCCCCCCAGACAAAATATGTCACTCCCCAATTCGTCCATAGGTTCAGGCTTTCATACCTCCGAGTTATATCCAAAGGCACGGGTTCTAATTCAATAGGTGTAGACAGTAGGGGAAACGAGACCCCCCAAATGACCCCCCAACCCCCCAGTTGTTCCCAAGAAGTGGGGTAACCCCCAGTATCCCCCCAATTAAAGACCCCCCACCCAAGTAGACCCCCCAAATGACCCCCCAACCCCCCCAAATCTCCCAGTAGACCCCCAATTCTCCAGTACACCCCCCAGTAGACCCCCCAAATGACCCCCAGTAGACCCCCCCCAGACAAAATATGTCACTCCCAAATTCGTCCATAGGTTCAGGCTTTCATACCTCCGAGTTATATCCAAAGGCACGGGTTCTAATTCAATAGGTGTAGACAGTAGGGGAAACTAGACCCCCCAAATGACCCCCCAACCCCCCCAGTTGTTCCCAAGAAGTGGGGTAAACCCCCCAGTATCCCCCCCAATTAAAGACCCCCACCCAAGTAGACCCCCCAAATGACCCCCCAACCCCCCCAAATCTCCCAGTAGACCCCCCAATTCTCCAGTACACCCCCCAGTAGACCCCCCAAATGACCCCCAGTAGACCCCCCCAGACAAAATATGTCACTCCCCAATTCGTCCATAGGTTCAGGCTTTCATACCTCCGAGTTATATCCAAAGGCACGGGTTCTAATTCAATAGGTGTAGACAGTAGGGGAAACTAGACCCCCCAAATGACCCCAACCCCCCCCAGTTGTTCCCAAGACGTGGGGTAACCCCCCAGTATCCCCCCAATTAAAGACCCCCCACCCAAGTAGCCCCCCCAAATGACCCCCCACCCCCCCCAAATCTCCCAGTAGACCACCCAATTCTCCAGTACACCCCCCAGTAGACCCCCCAAATGACCCCCAGTAGACCCCCCCAGACAAATATGTCACTCCCCAATTCGTCCATAGGTTCAGGCTTTCATACCTCCGAGTTATATCCAAAGGCACGGGGTGTTATTCAATAGGTGTAGACAGTAGGGGAAACTAGACCCCCCAAATGACCCCCCAACCCCCCAGTTGTTCCCAAGAAGTCGAGTCACCCCCCAGTACCCCCCCCATTAAAGACCCCCCACCCAAGTAGACCCCCCAAATGACCCCCCAACCCCCCCAAATCTCCCAGTAGACCCCCCAATTCTCCAGTACACCCCCCCAGTAGACCCCCCAAATGACCCCCAGTAGACCCCCCCAGACAAAATATGTCACTCCCCAATTCGTCCATAGGTTCAGGCTTTCATACCTCCGAGTTATATCCAAAGGCACGGGTTCTAATTCAATAGGTGTAGACAGTAGGGGAAACTAGACCCCCAAATGACCCCCAACCCCCCAGTTGTTCCCAAGAAGTGGGGTAACCCCCCAGTATCCCCCCAATTAAAGACCCCCCACCCAAGTAGACCCCCCAAATGACCCCCCAACCCCCCAAATCTCCCAGTAGACCCCCCAATTCTCCAGTACACCCCCCAGTAGACCCCCCAAATGACCCCAGTAGACCCCCCCAGACAAAATATGTCACTCCCCAATTCGTCCATAGGTTCAGGCTTTCATACCTCCGAGTTATATCCAAAGGCACGGGTTCTAATTCAATAGGTGTAGACAGTAGGGGAAACTAGACCCCCCAAATGACCCCCCAACCCCCCCAGTTGTTCCCAAGAAGTGGGGTAACCCCCCAGTATCCCCCCAATTAAAGACCCCCCACCCAAGTAGCCCCCCCAAATGACCCCCCAACCCCCCCAAATCTCCCAGTAGACCCCCCAATTCTCCAGTACACCCCCCAGTAGACCCCCCAAATGACCCCCAGTAGACCCCCCCCAGACAAAATATGTCACTCCCCAATTCGTCCATAGGTTCAGGCTTTCATACCTCCGAGTTATATCCAAAGGCACGGGTTCTAATTCAATAGGTGTAGACAGTAGGGGAAACTAGACCCCCCAAATGACCCCCCAACCCCCCCAGTTGTTCCCAAGAAGTGGGGTAACCCCCCAGTATCCCCCCCCCAATTAAAGACCCCCCACCCAAGTAGACCCCCCAAATGACCCCCAACCCCCCCAAATCTCCCAGTAGACCCCCCAATTCTCCAGTACACACCCCCAGTAGACCCCCAAATGACCCCCAGTAGACCCCCCCAGACAAAATATGTCACTCCCCCAATTCGTCCATAGGTTCAGGCTTTCATACCTCCGAGTTATATCCAAAGGCACGGGTTCTAATTCAATAGGTGTAGACAGTAGGGGAAACTAGACCCCCAAATGACCCCCCAACCCCCCCAGTTGTTCCCAAGAAGTGGGGTAACCCCCAGTATCCCCCCAATTAAAGACCCCCCACCCAAGTAGACCCCCCAAATGACCCCCCAACCCCCCCAAATCTCCCAGTAGACCCCCCAATTCTCCAGTACACCCCCCAGTAGACCCCCCAAATGACCCCCAGTAGACCCCCCCAGACAAAATATGTCACTCCCCAATTCGTCCATAGGTTCAGGCTTTCATACCTCCGAGTTATATCCAAAGGCACGGGTTCTAATTCAATAGGTGTAGACAGTAGGGGAAACTAGACCCCCCAAATGACCCCCCAACCCCCCCAGTTGTTCCCAAGAAGTGGGGTAACCCCCCAGTATCCCCCCCCAATTAAAGACCCCCCACCCAAGTAGACCCCCCAAATGACCCCCCAACCCCCCAAATCTCCCAGTAGACCCCCCAATTCTCCAGTACACCCCCCAGTAGACCCCCCAAATGACCCCCAGTAGACCCCCCCAGACAAAATATGTCACTCCCCAATTCGTCCATAGGTTCAGGCTTTCATACCTCCGAGTTATATCCAAAGGCACGGGTTCTAATTCAATAGGTGTAGACAGTAGGGGAAACTAGACCCCCCAAATGACCCCCAACCCCCCAGTTGTTCCCAAGAAGTGGGGTAACCCCCAGTATCCCCCCCAATTAAAGACCCCCACCCAAGTAGACCCCCCAAATGACCCCCCAACCCCCCAAATCTCCCAGTAGACCCCCCAATTCTCCAGTACACCCCCCAGTAGACTCCCCCAAATGACCCCCAGTAGACCCCCCCAGACAAAATATGTCACTCCCCAATTCGTCCATAGGTTCAGGCTTTCATACCTCCGAGTTATATCCAAAGGCACGGGTTCTAATTCAATAGGTGTAGACAGTAGGGGAAACTAGACCCCCAAATGACCCCCCAACCCCCCAGTTGTTCCCAAGAAGTGGGGTAACCCCCCAGTATCCCCCCCCAATTAAAGACCCCCCACCCAAGTAGACCCCCCAAATGACCCCCCAACCCCCCCAAATCTCCCAGTAGACCCCCCAATTCTCCAGTACACCCCCCAGTAGACCCCCCAAATGACCCCCAGTAGACCCCCACCAGACAAAATATGTCACTCCCCAATTCGTCCATAGGTTCAGGCTTTCATACCTCCGAGTTATATCCAAAGGCACGGGTTCTAATTCAATAGGTGTAGACAGTAGGGGAAACTAGACCCCCCAAATGACCCCCCAACCCCCCCAGTTGTTCCCAAGAAGTGGGGTAACCCCCCAGTATCCCCCCAATTAAAGACCCCCACCCAAGTAGACCCCCCAAATGACCCCCCAACCCCCCAAATCTCCCAGTAGACCCCCCAATTCTCCAGTACACCCCCCAGTAGACCCCCAAATGACCCCCAGTAGACCCCCCCAGACAAAATATGTCACTCCCCAATTCGTCCATAGGTTCAGGCTTTCATACCTCCGAGTTATATCCAAAGGCACGGGTTCTAATTCAATAGGTGTAGACAGTAGGGGAAACTAGACCCCCCAAATGACCCCCCAACCCCCCAGTTGTTCCTAAGAAGTGGGGTAACCCCCCAGTATCCCCCCAATTAAAGACCCCCACCCAAGTAGACCCCCCAAATGACCCCCAACCCCCCCAAATCTCCCAGTAGACCCCCCAATTCTCCAGTACACCCCCCAGTAGACCCCCCCAAATGACCCCCAGTAGACCCCCCCAGACAAAATATGTCACTCCCCAATTCGTCCATAGGTTCAGGCTTTCATACCTCCGAGTTATATCCAAAGGCACGGGTTCTAATTCAATAGGTGTAGACAGTAGGGGAAACTAGACCCCCAAATGACCCCCCCAACCCCCCAGTTGTTCCCAAGAAGTGGGGTAACCCCCCAGTATCCCCCCAATTAAAGACCCCCCACCCAAGTAGACCCCCCAAATGACCCCCCAAACCCCCCAAATCTCCCAGTAGACCCCCCAATTCTCCAGTACACCCCCCAGTAGACCCCCCAAATGACCCCCAGTAGACCCCCCCAGACAAAATATGTCACTCCCCCAATTCGTCCATAGGTTCAGGCTTTCATACCTCCGAGTTATATCCAAAGGCACGGGTTCTAATTCAATAGGTGTAGACAGTAGGGGAAACTAGACCCCCCAAATGACCCCCCCAACCCCCCAGTTGTTCCCAAGAAGTGGGGTAACCCCCCAGTATCCCCCCACCAAAGACCCCCACCCAAGTAGACCCCCAAATGACCCCCCAACCCCCCCAAATCTCCCAGTAGACCCCCCAATTCTCCAGTACACCCCCAGTAGACCCCCCAAATGACCCCCAGTAGACCCCCCCAGACAAAATATGTCACTCCCCAATTCGTCCATAGGTTCAGGCTGTCAGACCTCCGAGTTATATCCAAAGGCACGGGTTCTAATTCAATAGGTGTAGACAGTAGGGGAAACTAGACCCCAAATGAATGACCCCCCCAACCCCCCAGTTGTTCCCAAGAAGTGGGGTAACCCCCAGTATCCCCCAATTAAAGACCCCCACCCAAGTAGACCCCCCCAAATGACCCCCAACCCCAACTCCCAAATCTCCCAGTAGACCCCCCAATTCTCCAGTACACCCCCCAGTAGACCCCCCAAATGACCCCCAGTAGACCCCCCCAGACAAAATATGTCACTCCCCAATTCGTCCATAGGTTCAGGCTTTCATACCTCCGAGTTATATCCAAAGGCACGGGTTCTAATTCAATAGGTGTAGACAGTAGGGGAAACTAGACCCCCCAAATGACCCCCAACCCCCCCAGTTGTTCCCAAGAAGTGGGGTAACCCCCCAGTATCCCCCCACCAAAGACCCCCCACCCACGTAGACCCCCCAAATGACCCCCCACCCCCCCCAAATCTCCCAGTAGACCCCCCAACCCTCCAGTACACCCCCCAGTAGACCCCCCAAATGACCCCCAGTAGACCCCCCCCAGACAAAATATGTCACTCCCCAATTCGTCCATAGGTTCAGGCTTTCATACCTCCGAGTTATATCCAAAGGCACGGGTTCTAATTCAATAGGTGTAGACAGTAGGGGAAACTAGACCCCCAAATGACCCCCAAACCCCCCAGTTGTTCCCAAGAAGTGGGGTAACCCCCCAGTATCCCCCCAATTAAAGACCCCCACCCAAGTAGACCCCCAAATGACCCCCAACCCCCCCAAATCTCCCAGTAGACCCCCCAATTCTCCAGTACACCCCCAGTAGACCCCCAAATGACCCCCAGTAGACCCCCCAGACAAAATATGTCACTCCCCAATTCGTCCATAGGTTCAGGCTTTCATACCTCCGAGTTATATCCAAAGGCACGGGTTCTAATTCAATAGGTGTAGACAGTAGGGGAAACTAGACCCCCCAAATGACCCCCAACCCCCCAGTTGTTCCCAAGAAGTGGGGTAACCCCCCAGTATCCCCCCAATTAAAGACCCCCCACCCAAGTAGACCCCCCAAATGACCCCCCAACCCCCCCAAATCTCCCAGTAGACCCCCAATTCTCCAGTACACCCCCCAGTAGACCCCCCCAAATGACCCCCAGTAGACCCCCCAGACAAAATATGTCACTCCCCAATTCGTCCATAGGTTCAGGCTTTCATACCTCCGAGTTATATCCAAAGGCACGGGTTCTAATTCAATAGGTGTAGACAGTAGGGGAAACTAGACCCCCCCAAAGACCCCCCACCCCCCAGTTGTTCCCAAGAAGTGGGGTAACCCCCCAGTATCCCCCCCATTAAAGACCCCCCACCCAAGTAGACCCCCCAAATGACCCCCCAACCCCCCAAATCTCCCAGTAGACCCCCCCAATTCTCCAGTACACCCCCCAGTAGACCCCCCAAATGACCCCCACGAGACCCCCCCAGACAAAATATGTCACTCCCCAATTCGTCCATAGGTTCAGGCTTTCATACCTCCGAGTTATATCCAAAGGCACGGGTTCTAATTCAATAGGTGTAGACAGTAGGGGAAACTAGACCCCCCAAAGGCCCCCCCACCCCCCCCAGTTGTTCCCAAGAAGTGGGGTAACCCCCCAGTATCCCCCCAATTAAAGACCCCCACGCAAGTAGACCCCCCAAATGCCCCCCCCACCCCCCCCAAATCTCCCAGGAGACCCCCCAATTCTCCAGTACACCCCCCAGTAGACCCCCCAAATGACCCCCAGTAGACCCCCCCCAGACAAAATATGTCACTCCCCAATTCGTCCATAGGTTCAGGCTTTCATACCTCCGAGTTATATCCAAAGGCACGGGTTCTAATTCAATAGGTGTAGACAGTAGGGGAAACTAGACCCCCCAACTGACCCCCCAACCCCCCCCAGTTGTTCCCAAGAAGTGGGGTAACCCCCCAGTATCCCCCCAATTAAAGACCCCCACCCAAGTAGACCCCCCAAATGACCCCCCAACCCCCCCAAATCTCCCAGTAGACCCCCCAATTCTCCAGTACACCCCCCAGTAGACCCCCCAAATGACCCCCAGTAGAACCCCCCCAGACAAAATATGTCACTCCCCAATTCGTCCATAGGTTCAGGCTTTCATACCTCCGAGTTATATCCAAAGGCACGGGTTCTAATTCAATAGGTGTAGACAGTAGGGGAAACTAGACCCCCAAATGACCCCCCAACCCCCCCAGTTGTTCCTAAGAAGTGGGGTAACCCCCCAGTATCCCCCCAACCAAAGACCCCCCACCCAAGTAGACCCCCCCAAATGACCCCCCAACCCCCCCCAAATCTCCCAGTAGACCCCCCACCTCCAGTACACCCCCCAGTAGACCCCCCCAAATGACCCCCAGTAGACCCCCCCAGACAAAATATGTCACTCCCCCAATTCGTCCATAGGTTCAGGCTTTCATACCTCCGAGTTATATCCAAAGGCACGGGTTCTAATTCAATAGGTGTAGACAGTAGGGGAAACTAGACCCCCCAAATGACCCCCAACCCCCCCAGTTGTTCCCAAGAAGTGGGGTAACCCCCCAGTATCCCCCCCAATTAAAGACCCCCACCCAAGTAGACCCCCCAAATGACCCCCCAACCCCCCCAAATCTCCCAGTAGACCCCCCATTCTCCAGTACACCCCAGTAGACCCCCCAAATGACCCCCAGTAGACCCCCCCAGACAAAATATGTCACTCCCCAATTCGTCCATAGGTTCAGGCTTTCATACCTCCGAGTTATATCCAAAGGCACGGGTTCTAATTCAATAGGTGTAGACAGTAGGGGAAACTAGACCCCCAAATGACCCCCCAACCCCCCCAGTTGTTCCCAAGAAGTGGGGTAACCCCCCAGTATCCCCCCAATTAAAGACCCCCACCCAAGTAGACCCCCCAAATGACCCCCCAACCCCCCCAAATCTCCCAGTAGACCCCCCAATTCTCCAGTACACCCCCAGTAGACCCCCCAAATGACCCCCAGTAGACCCCCCCAGACAAAATATGTCACTCCCCAATTCGTCCATAGGTTCAGGCTTTCATACCTCCGAGTTATATCCAAAGGCACGGGTTCTAATTCAATAGGTGTAGACAGTAGGGGAAACTAGACCCCCCAAATGACCCCCCAACCCCCCAGTTGTTCCCAAGAAGTGGGTAACCCCCCAGTATCCCCCCAATTAAAGACCCCACCCAAGTAGACCCCCCAAATGACCCCCAACCCCCCCCCAAATCTCCCAGTAGACCCCCCAATTCTCCAGTACACCCCCCAGTAGACCCCCCAAATGACCCCCAGTAGACCCCCCCAGACAAAATATGTCACTCCCCAATTCGTCCATAGGTTCAGGCTTTCATACCTCCGAGTTATATCCAAAGGCACGGGTTCTAATTCAATAGGTGTAGACAGTAGGGGAAACTAGACCCCCAAATGACCCCCCAACCCCCCCAGTTGTTCCCAAGAAGTGGGGTAACCCCCCAGTATCCCCCCCCAATTAAAGACCCCCACCCAAGTAGACCCCCAAATGACCCCCAACCCCCCCCAAATCTCCCAGTAGACTTCCCAATTCTCCAGTACACACCCCAGTAGACCCCAAATGACCCCCAGTAGACCCCCCCAGACAAAATATGTCACTCCCCAATTCGTCCATAGGTTCAGGCTTTCATACCTCCGAGTTATATCCAAAGGCACGGGTTCTAATTCAATAGGTGTAGACAGTAGGGGAAACTAGACCCCCCAAATGACCCCCCAACCCCCCCAGTTGTTCCCAAGAAGTGGGGTAACCCCCCAGTATCCCCCCAATTAAAGACCCCCACCCAAGTAGACCCCCCAAATGACCCCCCAACCCCCCCAAATCTCCCAGTAGACCCCCCAATTCTCCAGTACACCCCCAGTAGACCCCCAAATGACCCCCAGTAGACCCCCCCAGACAAAATATGTCACTCCCCAATTCGTCCATAGGTTCAGGCTTTCATACCTCCGAGTTATATCCAAAGGCACGGGTTCTAATTCAATAGGTGTAGACAGTAGGGGAAACTAGACCCCCCAAATGACCCCCAACCCCCCAGTTGTTCCCAAGAAGTGGGGTAACCCCCCAGTATCCCCCCAATTAAAGACCCCCCACCCAAGTAGACCCCCAAATGACCCCCCAACCCCCCAAATCTCCCAGTAGACCCCCCCACTCCAGTACACCCCCCAGTAGACCCCCCAAATGACCCCCAGTAGACCCCCCCAGACAAAATATGTCACTCCCCAACCTGTCCATAGGTTCAGGCTTTCATACCTCCGAGTTATATCCAAAGGCACGGGTTCTAATTCAATAGGTGTAGACAGTAGGGGAAACTAGACCCCCCAAATGACCCCCCAACCCCCCAGTTGTTCCCAAGAAGTGGGGTAACCCCCCAGTATCCCCCCCAATTAAAGACCCCCACCCAAGTAGACCCCCCAAATGACCCCCCAACCCCCCAAATCTCCCAGTAGACCCCCACTTCTCCAGTACACCCCCCAGTAGACCCCCCCAAATGACCCCCAGTAGACCCCCCCAGACAAAATATGTCACTCCCCAATTCGTCCATAGGTTCAGGCTTTCATACCTCCGAGTTATATCCAAAGGCACGGGTTCTAATTCAATAGGTGTAGACAGTAGGGGAAACTAGACCCCCAAATGACCCCCAACCCCCCCAGTTGTTCCCAAGAAGTGGGGTAACCCCCCAGTATCCCCCCAATTAAAGACCCCCACCCAAGTAGACCCCCCAAATGACCCCCCAACCCCCCAAATCTCCCAGTAGACCCCCCAATTCTCCAGTACACCCCCCCAGTAGACCCCCCAAATGACCCCCAGTAGACCCCCCCAGACAAAATATGTCACTCCCCAATCTGTCCATAGGTTCAGGCTTTCATACCTGAGTTATATCCAAAGGCACGGGTTCTAATTCAATAGGTGTAGACAGTAGGGGAAACTAGACCCCCAAATGACCCCCCAACCCCCCCAGTTGTTCCTAAGAAGTGGGGTAACCCCCCAGTATCCCCCCTCAATTAAAGACCCCCACCCAAGTAGACCCCCCAAATGACCCCCCCAACCCCCCAAATCTCCCAGTAGACCCCCACCCTCCAGTACACCCCCCAGTAGACCCCCCAAATGACCCCCAGTAGACCCCCAGACAAAATATGTCACTCCCCAATTCGTCCATAGGTTCAGGCTTTCATACCTCCGAGTTATATCCAAAGGCACGGGTTCTAATTCAATAGGTGTAGACAGTAGGGGAAACTAGACCCCCCAAATGACCCCCCAACCCCCCCAGTTGTTCCCAAGAAGTGGGGTAACCCCCCAGTATCCCCCCCCACCAGACCCCCACCCAAGTAGACCCCCCCAAATGACCCCCCAACCCCCCAAATCTCCCAGTAGACCCCCCAATTCTCCAGTACACCCCCCAGTAGACCCCCCAAATGACCCCAGTAGACTTCCCCCCAGACAAAATATGTCACTCCCCAATCTGTCCATAGGTTCAGGCTTTCATACCTCCGAGTTATATCCAAAGGCACGGGTTCTAATTCAATAGGTGTAGACAGTAGGGGAAACTAGACCCCCCCAAAGACCCCCCCAACCCCCCCAGTTGTTCCCAAGAAGTGGGGTAACCCCCCCAGTATCCCCCCAATTAAAGACCCCCACCCAAGTAGACCCCCCAAATGACCCCCCAACCCCCCCAAATCCCCCAGTAGACCCCCCAACTCTCCAGTACACCCCCCAGTAGACCCCCCAAATGACCCCCAGTAGACCCCCCCCAGACAAACTATGTCACTCCCCCACGCGTCCATAGGTTCAGGCTTTCATACCTCCGAGTTATATCCAAAGGCACGGGTTCTAATTCAATAGGTGTAGACAGTAGGGGAAACTAGACCCCCAAATGACCCCCCCAACCCCCCCAGTTGTTCCCAAGAAGTGGGGTAACCCCCCAGTATCCCCCCAATTAAAGACCCCCACCCAAGTAGACCCCCAAATGACCCCCAACCCCCCCAAATCTCCCAGTAGACCCCCCAATTCTCCAGTACACCCCCAGGAGACCCCCCCAAAGACCCCCAGTAGACCCCCCCCCAGACAAAATATGGCACTCCCCCAATTCGTCCATAGGTTCAGGCTTTCATACCTCCGAGTTATATCCAAAGGCACGGGTTCTAATTCAATAGGTGTAGACAGTAGGGGAAACTAGACCCCCCAAATGACCCCCCAACCCCCCCCAGTTGTTCCCAAGAAGTGGGGTAACCCCCCAGTATCCCCCCAATTAAAGACCCCCACCCAAGTAGACCCCCCAAATGACCCCCCAACCCCCCAAATCTCCCAGTAGACCCCCCAATTCTCCAGTACACCCCCCAGTAGACCCCCCAAATGACCCCCAGTAGACCCCCCAGACAAAATATGTCACTCCCCAATTCGTCCATAGGTTCAGGCTTTCATACCTCCGAGTTATATCCAAAGGCACGGGTTCTAATTCAATAGGTGTAGACAGTAGGGGAAACTAGACCCCCAAATGACCCCCCCAACCCCCCCAGTTGTTCCCAAGAAGTGGGGTAACCCCCAGTATCCCCCCAATTAAAGACCCCCACCCAAGTAGACCCCCCAAATGACCCCCCAACCCCCCAAATCTCCCAGTAGACCCCCCAATTCTCCAGTACACCCCCCAGTAGACCCCCCAAATGACCCCCAGTAGACCCCCAGACAAAATATGTCACTCCCCAATTCGTCCATAGGTTCAGGCTTTCATACCTCCGAGTTATATCCAAAGGCACGGGTTCTAATTC